>VCKU01000091.1:5200000-8085000 GCA_005876895.1 Drosophila azteca | reverse complement strand
TTTTTGATGTCGTCCCGACATGCTCTACATAACGCTCCAGCAATCACATTGTCCTAGGCCCAGGACGCTCTTGCTGTCTGGCTACCAGGCTTCGCCCTTCGCCCTAGGTTTCTGGGTTTTAAATTCAGGTTTCACATAGGTCTTTCCACCCCCAGAAGTTCGACCCGAATGTGTGTACCACACATGGTTGCCCTTGAAAAAGGGAAAAAAATTTCATTGTGGAAATTATTTTAATTACCCGATGTGCAACACGCCATGCCCTGACATGTCTGGGCTGTCGATGTGTCTGTGTTCCTCCTCTATAATCCCAGGCCCGGATCGGCACGCACCCTCTTATTTGGGTGTAAGGTACACGTAGGTAGTGTAAGGTTCTGGTTTAGGGGAGAGGTTTGAGGCCCAACAGCTGCGCAGGCGCCGCTGACTTTTCGTTCAGCCATTGACCGAATGTGTTGACAATAGTTTTATTTGCTTTTTACGCGTTATTATCTTCAACGAGCAGGAGGATTTCTGGTCCAACAATTGTTCGACTGGGAATGAGAGGGATATTGCTAATGATCTTATAACTAGCCTATGCCGATTATTGGGTTCCTTGGGCGTGACCGAAATGTAGATGTGTTGTACATTGACAAATGGTCGGGCTGATTGTCTCTGAGTTATGGCCAACAATGTGTGGATTGGGCATAAATTGGGAAGAGAACTGAAGGGGAAATACTACACCATTCAGAGGCCGGTAGTGAACTTCCGATTATATGTTTAATATGGCAAAGAATGATGAAGACTCCATTCTTCCTCAATAGAAATTCTTTCAAAAATTGAACAAAATATATTTAAATTGATGAAAGATTATATCGATTTCTGAATTAAACTTCTATGAGTATTTAATCAACTCCCAAGCGATTGTTAACCGATTTTAACGATCTCATGTCATTTATAACCATTCAAAACTGTAGAGAACACCTAGTTCCCCCACTGTCCCGAAACTCGATTCATAGACCTCATAGATGCCCGTACATTTAATTCTCACCTCCTTTGGGGTTATCTCCACTGCGGCATCTTAATTGCAATTAGCTATGAAAATGTCTCCGCAAACAAAACGGTTAGCCATTGGCTACTCTACGGATTAGACGATGTATACATGTGTGTGTATCTCTGGGATCTGCTAATCAGTTGACGGAATTGACTACCAAACAAATTATCGAAATGTTTCCGATTTGCATAACTCGCTTCTGGGGTAGTTTTTGGGGGTAACAAGCTCACGTTGAGATCTTTGGACCTTATAAATCATTTACAATTTGTTTGGCAGCTGGCAGTTTTCTTTGAAACATGAAACAAAATCATTCCGTTTTAAGCGTGCTTCTGCAGCGGCTGTTTAAGAGTGTAAAAATTCATTTAAATTGAATTCAAATCCCCCGCCAATCCCCAGTCCCCGATTAATCAAAACAAAGTCGTTTCGGAAATCTGGAAAAAAGAAGTTGTTTGATTTTTCATAGTGTCACTTAATTAAAGGCGAAGATAAAATGCGATACAATACTCGTTTGTTGATCAGAGGGGGGGAGGGTTTATATGCATAGCTCTACATTTTGGCATAAATGAATATTTGATGTTGGAATTTCTGTACCATCTGATTTATATTTATATATGCGCAATGCATTCCCCATGATTGATGCGTCATGGCAGGCCGCAAGAAATAGTTGCATGCCACTCTTCGGAATATGGAAATGGAAATGACAAAGATCCATTAGCTATAAAATTGATTAAATCTATAGAAGGTAAACCCATAAATTGCACTATCAAATTTCGGGTGAAAAAAGAAAGCAAAAGTCGGTCGCCCCCATTGGGGCATCACCTTTGGGGCAAGCCAACCAAAGTTCGTCCCATATTAAAGTCATTTAAAATCGATTAAAAGTCAACGCCAGGCGACCACCTGCTGTGAGCAGAACTCGTCTGTAAAAAATATGTATATATTTTTTAGTTTAAATTCAAGCCAGTCTTATGCCCGTATTTTATACGATTTTTAACTGCTGGCCACAGTTTTTTTTCGTGTTTTTTTTTTAACAAGTTTCAGTAGCTTGTAGCTCATAAAAGATCGAAACCCAAAATGCATAAATTACGAACACTTTTATTTGTTGACTTGACGCTCAACCCAAAAGTCCCCAAAAATAAACAAAAAAAAAACCCGGCCTAATGAACCTTTAATTGTCTTTTGAGTATGATATGTTTGCTTTCTTCTTTTCGAGGGTACGGCTATTGATATTCCGCTCTATTGATTTCCACTTTGGTTGGCATGCGGCATGCCGCATGGCCGTGGCATGCAATTAAAATTCATATTTCCATATTTTATTGACAGCCGCTTTTCACCCGCACAAACAAAAGTTTGCCATCGGTTTTCTTTGACGCGCTTTCCAATTCCAATTCCGTTTTACGATTGTACGAGCCAAACGCCACTCCAATCAATTTATGGCCATTTTTCGAATAATTTCGTTCGTGCTTTGGCTTTTATTTTAGATTTAAGGAAGTAATACTTTTTATGAGATTTTATTATGTATGAATTTCGGGCTATTAAATATATTTTAGGGCCACTAAATTGGCAGAGAAATGAAAGTTGGGCTGTGATATTTCGAAGCGAAGGAGGAAATTTTAAACAGAAAGCAACCCAATCTCATCTCTAATGGTTTCCAAGGCCTAAGAAGAGATAGTCCCTCATTCCCTCATTCATTTCATATCCCATCTCTACCCTTTTCCCTCACATTTCCCGCCACAAAAGTCTCATTTAATACCAAAACTATGACCCCACCAGCAGGGTCAAAAAACTGCTTCCTTTACCAGGAAATTCAACCAAAAAAAAATTATTAAATTCCACAATTTTTTGTTTACCAAGAACTGCGGGCACAACCCCTAGAATATTATGCAAATGAATGGAAACTATTTAAACGTTTAGCCGAAAAAAAGGGAGCGCCACCCAGTCCACACAACTGAGGGAAGGGTTTTGTAAATCCCTATATGCAGAGTCCACTTCATCAAAGGCGATGAAGCATTCTGTTAGAGGAGATTTAGTCCTGTTGTGCCACCAGCCAGCCAGCCAGCCAGCGCGTGGCACTTCAGCAACAATAGAACCGAGCCCAAGAGCTACTGCCTCTCCCTCTCAGGTAGAAATTTAGAAAATGAATAGAATGACAGACAGTCAGGGGAGAGGGAGCAACGACTGGGGGATGAAACACGCTTCGTTTTCTGGTTTTTAGCAAGGGAGAGGAGGGATCTGGAATCTCTGGGTCCGCCTAATGTATCCGGGAATATGGCAACAGAATGGATGACAGACAGAGACCAGGACACAAGCGAAGTGCTTCATCAAATATGAAATAGGCCAGAGCCCGAGCCAGATCTACATCCAGGGGCCCATGAGAGAGGCAACCCCCCTCTCCAACTCCAATCCCAATCCCAATTTTGTCATCTACTGGTGCATGCCCCTCGGTGACAATGAAAAATTGAGCAGACAATGATTAATTGAGCTGTTGTTTTTGCTATTTAAATTGGAGTCAGGTCGGTGAGATTTCCCCTATATAATTTCCCAATGAAATTCCCGTGAAATCATATATCGGTCTGTGGTCTGGTGTCTGGTGTCTGGGGGCCACAAAACTCATTAAATTCCCCAAGTCCTTGGAGTATTTATGGCCTGTCAACACTTTCGCATAAAAGGATGACCTGAACATGCAAATATTGCATTGGTTTCTCGCTCTCTCTCTCTGCTCACGATGCTCCCCCGAGGCTATTGTCTGGCGTCTCCAGGTCATAAATAAAGTCATTACGCACCTTTTCGATCCATTCCTTATTTATTTTTTCTGCTGCACTTTTCCCAGCCCATTGCCCGCTGTCCGCTGCCATGCGCCAAAGGATTGGTTTGGAAATTGGCCCAGACAATGCATATCATATCGAGCGTTCGGTCGTGGCAAATATTTGCATACCAACAGAAGGCGAGACGGTAGCCGTCCAAAGAAACCCGTTCGTAAACACGGGTAGCCAGACGGAACGGTCCAAAAAGGAACACCAGCAGCAGCAGTAGCAGCAGCAGAAGGAGTGCAAGGAGGAGGAGGAGAAGGCGTGGTCTGTGCACACACTCGAGGTAAACCCGATACTCTCCTCCGTCTGGGGTTTGATGTCCGTCCATCTGGCTGGCCGTATGGCTGGCTGCCTCGCTGGGCTCTCAACAAATTATGTGTTAACACATGGGCATGAGCCTTTGGTGACACGCCTCCTCTAGACGCTGAGTGGGCAAAAACGAAGAAAAAAACTACCTGCTAACAGGAATTCAGCGATAATGATAACTCAGGTAGCTGATCACACACTTGAGAATGATGATAGCTGGCTAGCATGGCTAAGACTGGAGTGGTTGGGAAGTTGTTGGTAATCATATCATAGTTTAACACATAGTTTAAACACTGGCAGAAATTAGTGGGAAAAATGGGGACTCTAAAGGCACTGGAGAATCCAGAATGGAACCTTTTATAAAGAGAATGTAAACGATTACAGGATAGAGTAAAGTCCAAGAATTTTCAGAATTGTATCCCAAATATTCATTAAATAAAGCATAAAATACTAAGGGACAAGACTCTTGCACACTTGCTTTGATACCACATCAACCCCCGGCTCACTCGCCTTACTCGTTCAAGCAGAAATGAGTAAAATATTGTAATTTTTCTAGTTCAATTCAGATATTTCTATAATTGCATATCAGAATTCCCTTCTCTGATTGTTTTTCCGCCTCCAGCTATCAAATCTAATTCCCAGCTAAAAACAAATCGAATTACCTTTATTTACAATACAATTTCCCCTCCCGTCCCGCCCGAACAATTGGCCATTATTTATTTATTTATAAAAGTTAGCTATAATTTAAATTAACACTAACTTAATATCTAAAGCGCTGGCTGCAAAGGCCTTCGGCTTGTTAGAGGTATTTAGGGGCTAGTGTATTTACATATTTACATTTACATCTTACATTTACATATTTACATACATATATATATTGTTTAGTTTAATTAGGGTTATAGGAGGTGATATATGTTCGTTTTTTTTAGGAATTCAATAATTTTTGAGATGTTTTCTATAGTTGGGTTTTCGAGGATGGATATGGGGCATGTGTTTTGGAAGATTTGGTTTTTGAGGTGGGAAGTTGCGGTGCAGTTAGTGAGGATGTGTTTAATATTAAGTTCGTCTGTTGTATGGCAGTTAGGGCAGGGTATGATGTTGCCAGGGTTGTAGTAGTGTTGTTGTGTAAATCGTGTGTGTCCTAGTCTGAGCCTAATTATTTTAATTTGGTCACTACGTGTGATCCCTTTTTTATTCGTATTTTTTAGGTACAGGTTTGTGTATATTTGGTTTGGGTTTAGCTGTTGGTACCATCTGTTGCAGAGATCTATGTTTTGTTTAATTTTTTCTGCTAGATCATTGGCAAGGAATTTGTTTATGTCTGTTGTGTTAAGGTTGAGGGTGTAGTGTAGGGGCATATGATATGTGGATTTGGCTGTAGTGTCGGCTAGCTCGTTACCTTCAATACCACAGTGGCTAGGTATCCAAAGGAGTTTTATTTTAGGGGCGATTTTGGTGAGGAGGGTTCTTATGGTAATAGGATATAAATTATTGTTGTTGATGTTGGAGATGGATTTGATCGATGAGAGGGAGTCGGAGCAAATGATGTATTTTCCTTTTCTTTTTTGGACTAATTTTATTGCCTCAAGAATGGCTATGGTTTCGGCTGATAGGATGGATGAGTAGTGGGGTAGGATGCATCTTTTAAGGATTTCGTTTTCGGTGGTAATGGCAAAAGTTGCTGTGCTGTTTTGTAAGGATCCGTCCGTGTATATGAATTTGTGATTGTGGTATTTGTCTTTGAGTTCAAGAAATTGTTGTCTGTATGTGCTTGGTGGTGTGTTGGGTTTGCTGAATTTTTGTAGTGTAGTGTTGATAAGGGAAGGGATAAATTGCCATTGGGGGGTGATTGCTTTTTTTGGAAATGGGAGGTAGGGAATGTTGTGTTTTTTGCATGAGATAATGACTTTTTCCAGTGTTGACGTTAATTTACTTATTTTTATGTTTCCATTTTTTTTAATATATTTGTGAAGAGGTGAGTTTGAACTGTTTAGTACTGTTTTGTAGGCTTTGGTTGTGATAAGGTCTCTTTTTTGTTCTATTGTTGGTATGTTTGATTCGAAGAGCAAATTGGGTATAGGGGTTGAGCGTAGTGCTCCAAGGGATGTGCGGATTGCAGCGTTAAACAAAGGTTTAAGTTTATTAATCGTTGATTTAGGGGCGTGACCGTAGATAAAAAGTGCATAATCTATTTTTGATATTAGAGTTGCTTTGGTTATATTTAAAAGTGTGTGTGTGTTACAATTTAGTTTAGGGCTTGATAGGCATTTAATGACGTTAAGTTTGTTGTTTAAGGCTGGTTGAATTTGTTTTATGTGTGAGTCCCATCTGTATTTGTTGTTTATTGTTAGTCCTAATATTTTTAGGCTAGTGACTGAGGGGATCGGGGTATTGTTGCACGATATGTTGCAGGTACAGTTCTGCTTTCGGCAAATGTGGAGGTGTTGGCATTTTTGGAGGGAAAGTGATGCTCCTGAATATGAACACCATTCATGAATGTTAGAGAATAGGTTGTCTAAATTGTATGTTTGGTTTTTTTGTCTATTGAGGGGAATAATTAGGAAAAAATCGTCGGCGTAAGCGCTGAATTGTATTTCTTTTTGCAGGCTGATGATGTGTGAGAGTTTGTTGTAGGCAATTAAAAAAAGAATGACCGATATTGGTGATCCTTGGGGGATACCATTGTGGAGTGGGTATGGGCGGCTTATAATGTTTTTAATTTTTGTTCTTATTTGCCTGTTAGACATAAAGTTTTTAACGAAGTTTATTATATTTGGTCCAACTTTCCAGGTGTTTAGCTGGTCAATTACGGTGTGCACTCCGACTCTGTCGAAAGCCTTTGAGAAGTCAAGGGCGATGACAGATGTGTGCTTTTTGGATCTCAGCGACCTGGTTATCAGATGGTCTGCGAAGAGCAGACCGTCTGCAACCGATTTGCCATGCTTAAATCCGGATTGGTTGGGATGGATAAGGTTATTCTGCGTTACGAACCACCATAGGCGTTTGGCTATTATTTTTTCTAAGGTTTTGGATAGGCAGCAGTTTAGTGAAATTGGTCTATAGTTGGCTATTATTGTTTTATTTGAGTTGGGCTTTTGTATGGGGATGACTAGGTTGGTTTTGTAGGATTGCGGGATGAAGTTGTTGAAGATAATATTAAATAGGTTAGTGATTCTTGTCTTGAGTAAGTCGGAGGTGTTTTTGATCATAGGGTACGATATTCGGTTAAGGCCGGGAGTTGTTCCTTTAAGGGAGTGCAATGCAGATAGTAGTTCTATTTGTGTAATTGGTAATTCTATTGTTTGTGCTGTCGGACAGGGTATAACTGTAGTTGTTGAGTCTGAATATTTGTTGGCAGTGAAGTTTTGGTTAAAGTTTTCGTCTTTGGAGTGGTCTGACCAGTGTTGAGCAAAAAGATGAGCTATTTGGGTTGTTTCTGTCGTGTGTAAATTGTTGGTTGTATCTGTGATACAGTGAATGGTTTTAGTGGGGTTAAGTCCACAGAGACGTCGGATGCTTGCCCAGATTTTGTCTGAGGGGGTGTTGGGGTCGATTGTGGACGTGAAATCGTTCATGGCTTTAGCTTTGGATAATTTCAGCTCTCTTCGGAAGAGAGCGTTAGCTCGTTTATAACTGAGGAGATTTTCCGTGCTGTTGGAACGTTTGAAGTTCTGCCAGGTTTTAAATTTATTTGCCCTAAGTTTGGTTAGGGTCTTGTTCCACCAGGGAGTGTTTTTGCTGAAGCGATGCGGGGTTGTCTGTGGTATACTGTGGTGTGCTGCTTGTAGAATTATTTTGTTTATGGTTGCTGCTTCTCTATTGATGTTCGTGCTTTTGGGTATCAGTTCACTTAAATCATTAGTTATTTTTTTGAATCGTGGCCAATCTGCTTCTTTTATTTTGAAAAAGGGTCGAGAGAAGTTTGTTGTTTGTGGCTGTGGGAACAAGGACATTAGGATTGGGAAATGATCGCTACCATGAAGGTCGTCGACTATTTTCCAGTTAGTGAAGGGGGTGAGTTGGGGAGAGCATAGCGAAAGGTCTATGTGGGTGAATGTATTGTGTGTGGAAAAGTGGGTTGGGGAGCCGTCGTTGAGTATAGTGAGGTTGGCGGTTTGGAAAAATTTTGATAATATTCTTCCTCTTCTGTTGTCCTGGGGTGATCCCCAACTGTGGTGCCAGCTATTGAAGTCGCCTAGGATAATTTGGTTGGTATTGTGCGTTTCAAAGTGGTCGTTTAAACATTTGAGTGAGAAAGGTTTGTTGGGAGGGATGTATGTTGAAAGGATGTTAATTTTTGTTTTTGATACAATTTCTATTCCGAGTGTTTCCAGGTCTCGAGATTGGTTTGACTGAGAATGTTGTATGGATTTGTGGACTAATGTGGCTACTCCACCAAATCGGTTGGATGCTGTGTTGGAATAAATATGGTAATTTACTGGGACGGGGGAGGGGGTATTTGTGTTGAAATGGTGAGTCTCTTGGAGACATATGATTTGTGGAGAGTATTTTTTTATTATAACTAAGAGTTCATTGTAGTTGTTTGTGTATCCTCTAATGTTCCATTGTAGTATTTTGAGCATTGCTATAGTTTTGAGTTTAAGTTTTTAAGGTTGTTAATTGGTTTTGTTTTGGATTTAAGCTAAAGTTAAGTATAGGATTTTAGTTTTAAATAGATTCGCTGTCGCTGTGTTGGTTCTTGTTTTTAGCTGTTCTTGGTTTGGTTTTTGTTTTTGTTTTGGGGGCCTTAAAGTTAGTAGATAGGGGACTAGACTTATCTTTAAGGAATATTCTTAGTTTTATATCTTCGGTGGGCTGCAATGTATGAGATTTGTTTTCCGTATTGGGAGTGTTACTGTCTGTTTCCATGTCTTCTGCTACGATATGCTGTTGTTGATGTTCTTTTTGTAGCTGTATTGTTTCGGTTGATCGTGCTGTGGTTGACTGGGTTGTGGGTGCGTTATGGTTATGGGATGTGGAAGTAGATGGGGAGTTTCTTAGCTGCTGCGTGGCACTGGTTTGTGTGTGTGTGCATGGGGAATTGGGTGATGTGTGTGTTGGTGCGTGTGTTGTTGTTGTAAGCGATGTTGATTGTGCAGCTGTTTTAGCGTAGGTATTTTTCAACTGCTGGCTGTGTCTATTGTGGTATATATCCAGCGCAGTTTTGTGATCGACTTGTTCGGTGATTTTTATTGCAGTTAATTCCTGTTGCTTAAGGAATGCCGGGCATTTGCGGTCGAGAGGGCTATGTTGGTAGTCTACTTCGGGGTTATTTTTGCAGTTTAGGCAGTTCCTCATCTTTTTGCAAAGTTCCCCTTCGTTTGTGTGATTTCCTTCTGAGCAGTTTTTGCATGTTTCTGGACTCTTACAGATGGTGGCAGGGTGACCAAAACGTAGACAATTTTTGCATTGAAGGGGAAGGGGGATATAGGGTCGCACTCGGACGATTTCGTATCCGATGTTAATTTTTTCGGGTAATTTGTGTGTTGCGAATGTTATTATAATAAGTCCCGTTTCTGTGAGTGCGTTGCCTTCTTGGTTTATGTTGTTTGGTTGTTTTTTTAGAATTTTTCGTACTTCTGATACGTTCTGCGCTTTTAGTTCTTGTAGTATTTCGTTCTCGGTTATGTAACGTAGTACATTGCAGTATATTACGCCTTTTGTAAAGTTTAGTGTTTTGTGTTCTGCTGCAGTAATGTCTATGTCTGTCATTTTGGTTAGCCTAAGTAGTTTAAGCGCTTGCAGTTTAGTTTTAGTTTTTATAAGAAGAGAGCCGTCTCTTATTTTTTTGCACATTTCCACTTCCCCTCCACAGGCATAGTCTATGGTTTTTTTAATAACAAATGGTGATACCTTTTCGAACGATTCGTTATCATTTCGTTTTAAGACAATATATTTGGGTTCGTTTAGTTGTGCGTTGTTGTTTGTTTTGCTGAATTTGCTTATGTCCGGTGGTTCGTGCATGGTTATTGTTTTTGGGCTCAAGCCCGGTGTAACTGTTTGTTGTGTGTTTGTTTTTGTTTTTTTTTTTTGTTTTCTCTTTTGGTTTTAATATTTGTTTGTCACTCGTTTGCTGGTAAGATTTTGCGTTTGCGTTTAGCGGTTCTTATACAGTTGCAGCACGTCTTGTCTCTTGAGAGGTTGAAGTGATACTGAATTGGCCATTATAATGTCATTAACTGTGTGGCCCCTGCAGGCAGCCCGAGTACGAATATTTCGCTCCAGTAATAACAATTTTAGTTGATCAAAAGTGCTCTGGGTCACTCCCCAGTGGAAGCTTTTAAGCAATTAAATGTAGGACCTGCAGACAGTAAAGTAAAGTTCCTCTCTTTCGTCCCTCCTTTGGGTGCTCCACGAGGAGAGGAGTTCTCGTCCTCTTCCAGGAAAACCCTTTGAAAGAAATTACCGTCTTTTCTCCCCCTGCGTTTCCCCCGTTTTGTGGGTCTTTTTGTGAATGCGAACGAACGCCTGGGAGGTGTTGAATAGAGGTAACACCTTAATTAAATTTGCAGACTTTTGTCTGGCTTTTGAGCTCCGAGGAATATTTTTTGCGTGTGCACCAAGCGAATTCTTCGATGTGCCATTAATGGTACGGAAATGTGGCAGGCTCTGTGGGGCAGGGGCAGGCAATTGCTGATTACTTTTATTTGGAAAAGGCGATTAAGTAATTTTGTGTATGTTTGGGATTAACATTGCGTTCTGCATGCAATCGTCCACTCCACCAGCCAGTCGTCTCTGAAACCCGACTGTTTGGATACCCTGGAAGATGTTTGGTAGAATTGGAGGGGTTTTAAGGAGAGGTACACAAACTTTTACAAGTTTCTTTAGGCTTCCAAGGACTCTCATCGCCTAATCCTATTCCAAATGAGAACATTGAGGATTACAAGTATGTATACCCTTCCATCACCTTTCTCTAGTGGCATTAAGGTGCACAAATAAGTAAACCTCCAGCGAAGGAAGCTTTGGGCATTAGTTTTTTCTGTAGCTAACGAGAAATGTTGAACAATCGGGCTTGAAATGTGCCAAAAACTTATGAGAAGACCAGCCATTCCCCAGCTAGAGAAAGAGAGAGAGAGAGGGAGAGAGAGAGCTGTTGGCAGTGTGCCCAGGCAGGAAAGGCAATACAGCAGAAACAGCTCTCATGTACGGCTGACTGTCGACAATTGTCTGACTGAAAAGGGGGGAAGCCCCAGCCCCCCACCACACCCAGCACTTCCATCACCTTCCGCTGCACTTCCGGCGTCATCGTTGGCGCAAAAAGTGCAATGTACTAAAATTGAATTAAACAAAAAAAAGAAAAGAGAATACAAAAAAAACAAAGAAGAAGGAGAATAGAATACAAAAAACAAACAAAGTAGAACGCAGAAATTGCAATCGATGGAAGCGATGAAAGAGGGTGAGAAAGGGGGGCCAGAGAGAGGGGTAGAAAGGTGGTTAGAGGGTGCCCTGGCGGTACAGTGACCGTCATAAGCCAAAGGCCATTCAACTTGCATCAACAGTGGGTAGGGGTGGGGTGGAGGAGGGTGGCACTCGTGTGCCTGTGGAATGTGGCATCAAGGTTAAATATTTGCATTTTTTAGCTCTGCAACATTCTGCATTCCTTTACGCGGTTTCGCACTCTTGTACTGTCGTTTATTTTGTAGCAACCACTGTCTATGGTGGGGTGGGGTGCGGTGTGTGCGCTGTGCCACATTTTAATTGGACGACACTTTAATTCCCAAAAGCCTCGAAACACTAATTAAATTGATCCAGAATCCGCAGCATAAACGTTCGATTTGGGGGCGGGAATTAATTGGAAAGCACTTTCAATCCACAATCCAGTAAAAACAATAAAAAAATACAAACAACGCGGTGTAAATGTATAAAATATCCCAAGTGGGAAATAAATGCAACGATTGGAGGGAACTGAACAGAACAGAACGGAACAGAACGGAACGGAACACCTAAATAAATAACAGATGCGAAACGCACGAGGGAAAATGTTGGTATTTCCATAAATACTCGTACGACTCTATATAGGGGGGGTGCGTTTCCAAATTGGTTGAAAATTCTTTAGAAGAACGTGGCAAAATGGAAATATTTCTGTTTGTCCCAAGAATAAATACAATGGAATATCAAATGGGGGGAAAACTGTTTGCTGAAATAATAATATTATTCCAATCAGAGCAAGGAATAATATTAAAACGAAATACGGGACAAAATATTTCGGTTATGAAATAAAATGGAAGCTAATCAGTGTGAAAAATAATACGAAAATAAAGATTAAAATTAGCTTAATGGGGGAACATAAATGGAACTCCTATGGGGTGAGTATATTATATTTAAGCAGGATATGTGGACTCAAAAATGGATTCTCAATTTCTTAAAATCGAAAGAAAGTACCAATGCTGAAATATGTATTCTAGAAGTAAGTATCCCTACAATCTATAGCTTAAAGTTTTACAATATATTTTCCGAAAATAATCAACTTTATTCTGTGGTCTATTTGCTCCAATAAATCCCATATATATTCCCTGGCTATAACTAACATTTTACTGCTGTCCTAAACAAGTCATTGATTGCCGTTGTCTGGCACTCTCCCCTTTCGCTCCCTCTCTCTCCCATGTCTATCTCCCTGCTCGACTGTCTCTCACTCCCGTTTTCTTTCTCTCTTACTCTTTGCTTTCTCTTTGTTCTTTCACGTATTTATGCGCAGTCACGTTGTTGCTGTCGCATATCTTCTCCTTCTTCGCTCTCTTTCTTTTGTTGTTTCTGAATGAATTTTACATTTTTATAGCGCCTGGCCGCAGCACTCCCGTCCCGTTCCGTACCGTTCCGTACCGTCCCGTGCCCCTGTTCTTCCTGTGTGGTTCACCCCTACACCGCTACCCCTCCAACCAAGCATTCCGTCCATCCATACATGAGATGTGTGTGGAACCCCCATCCTATATGCCATACATCTGCAGTTGTGTTTTGTTGTTGTGTTCCTACAGATTTGTCACAAGTATTGCCGCACTCCCCTCCACACTCCACACTCCGCGCATTGCTTACTTTTTCATTTTTTTTGCCATTTGTCGTCACCACCCTCAAATGCCCAACCCTGGTTACCGGTCGAGGTCTGGGCGTCCCGAGTCCTGATTCTGGGTACTGGGTCCAGCCCTACAGCTTCCTGCTTTTGTGCAATAAAAAGGATACGATGCGCGAGCGCACACACATAAATATCCACGGAACACACACGAGCACACACACACACACACAGAGACACAATTGAGAGAAGTCTACGTCGTAGACGAAGCCGGAATCGTTGTCAAAGTAGGAGGAAGCGTGTGTGGCAGTGTAGCAGGGTGGCAGGGGGTGAGGGATGCAGGAGATTCATTCAGGGAACCAGAGCCACAGCCACCGGCAAAGAGGGCAATCACCCGACTTTAGAGATCAGAATGTGCCTATATATGATTTCTGTTCGGGGTTGCAATTCCTATTGATTTTTTCCCATTGTTTTTGCCACTGCCACAGCCAGTGCCAGTGCGGCAAAGTTGCACCATTTCTCGTAAATCTTTCAGTTTGCCTCTCTCTCACCCTCTAACTTTTTGTTGCAGATTGAAATTTGTACCCGCAGCAGCAGTGGCAGCAGCAGCAGCAGCAGCTGGGCTTCATCTCCAATTTGTTGCAAGTGCCACTTGGCAAAAAAATAAACTAACTCGAACGAACGACCGCACATCAACCATTTGACACAATATGCAGATTAGCTGCTAATGCCGCCTTCCGATGCTGCTGCTGGTCCCCCACTCCGCACTCCGAGTGCCACTCCGCCGAGAGCTCTCTGTGCAGCTCTGTGCTGCTCCACTTAAGACTGATTGATTGTCAAGTGGATTCGGGCTCTGACCCTTCTCCTTTCGCAGGGGTACAGGGGTCCAGGGGTATTCCCGCACAATTCCAAACAAATGCAATTATTCAGAATATGAATTGATGTAAAGCTTGTTAGAGTTATAAGCTTAGAACCCCCACTTCGTGTGGGAGTGGCAGCTCCAGATACTTGACAACATACAGAAGATACTTTGTACGAGTCATGAAAGACCAACTGCCAGCAGCAGCAGAAGGATGATGTTGGATGTTGGATGGGTATTCCAATGGTTGCTCTGGGTGACCCTAAAGCTTATACTCTTTATTTGAAAGGCTTGTCGTGTTAATTATGAATAATTTTATATGCTTGGGAGTCAAAGAAACAAAGAATTTTTATGGCCAGAACGTTAATTTAGATCAGGAAAAATTGTATACAAATTTGTATAGGAAAAAACTTTTAATTCAAAGCCTAAGAGAATATTGAATCAATCAAGAACAGCCATCACATACTCTTACGAACTCTGAAAGGTTTTTGGGATCTTTAAATCCATTTCTTTATTCTTTCACTCATACTAAAGGGTTGGGCTAGTGAGCCAGGGGTTGACGCATGAGGGAACCATATTGTTAAAAACTCAGAAAGGTTTTTGGAATCGAAAAATCATCTCTTTATTATTTCACTCATACTAAGGGGTTGGACGAGTGAGCCAGGGGCTCACGCATGAGTGAATCGATTTTGCTTCTATTTTGATTTAAAATTCTCTTGTTTTGAGTTCATTAACAACTATTAATCTGTTTTAATAGAAAATTAAATAATAAACTACATCATTGTTAGAGCAAATATATTTGCATATTTATGTGGCAAGTAAACTTTTGAATCCCATATAAAATTACTGCATAATTAACATGGATAACATTACAACATTTTGCCATTAAAAATTCAACTCATATATACAACTTTTTCTTGGCACATTTTAATTTTTTCTGTTTTGTAAAATATTGTAAAATCTCTCGTACTGTGACGGGTCTGGTCTCTGCATTTAATTGCTGTTGCCAGCTAATAAATTTTAATTGTCCTCAATTAGCAACGGAATGCAGTGGAAAATATGGACAAAAAAAATGTATGGAGAGAGGGAAATCATTTTAGATTGGGGTTGGCACAAAAGAGCTGTTCTGCGAGGCCTTCGGTTGCATTTGCTGCCCCTGCCACTGCCCCTTCCCCTGCCACTCGGTCGGAAGTTGTTTGCATATTTATGTGGACACAAAATTCCATTAGAAATGACAAATTCTGCAGTGGCACAGAAGACAGACAGACCCAAGCAGAGCGCCTCAATTAAAGATGTTGCACATTTGGTAGAGGCGAACGTTGGTTGCATGTGGACTTCCCACAAGCTGACCCTTCCCACCAACGTCAGGGCAGGGGAGGGCAGGCATCATCATCAGTCCCACACATGCTGCTCACATGTGGCCGAGACGAGACGAAACGCAACGAATGCATTAAGCAGAAATTTCATTCATAAAGATTTCATTTCATTTCTGCCCTCAGACCACAAGGCGTTGGCCTGGCACCCAGTCAAAAGAATGCAGCAAAACGGCCAAAAAGGAGAGAAAGATTTATGAGCCAGGGGCGTAGGTAGGTAGGTCCTTGAGAGGGTCATATAAGGCAGGCGCCGGAATCAAAAGGCAATGCAAATGGCCAATGCAGAACGATTTTCAAAGTGGGTTGGCAGATCTTTTGGATTGAAGGTTAAAAAAAGGGTTTCTGGGATTTCAGCTAGGGAAATCATAGGAATGGAAATATTCCCTTAAATATGGTAAAATTAAATAGGTTATATTACACAGAAAATACCAAGAAAATACCAAGAATGGGATTGCTATCCTTAGCTTTCTCGAAGACCTTCTACCACTTGGAACCCTCTTCCACTGAAGCCCCTTCCACTGAAGCCTCTGCTCTTCCCAAGAACCTCTCAGACCCATTCAAACGAAATGAAAATTGGCGAAACTTGAACCAAAAATATATCGCATAAATGAGAAATTGTTTAAATATATTCCACACACGAATGCCAGGCATGAAAATTCATTGAGCGCTTAAAATTCTCAATTTCCAAATTCGTTTTGCTGCAAAAAGAACGAACTCTGCCCCGCTCTACCCCGCTCTACCCCGCTCCGTTCTGGTCCGAAAGCAAACAGAGAATGGAAATCAAGGAATTATAATTGTATATCGAATGCCGAGGACGTGCGTTCACAGAGAGAGAGAGGAACCCTAATCCTCTCCTGGGTTAGGGTTCAAATAAATTGCTTTTGAAGAACTGACTGGAGGAGGTGTAGCTTCGGTTCTTTGATGGGGCTTCACTTGTCGCTTGAGTGGAAAATTGCCACAGAATTCTCGGAGGAAATAGAGGTTGAAATTAATCATTTTTTTCCATCTTTCGCTTGGGCCATGAAAGTGCCGAAAAAAATTAATTAAAAAACAGGGAAAAAGGGAGTTGGCAATCTCGCAACTATCTTTGGCCTGCTCTTATTTTGCATAACCAGAGGAGAGGTTTTTTTTTGGTTGCTTTTTCTTTCAATTTAACCGCAAAGCAATCTCAATCAATCTCAAATAGTTATTGACCAGACCTCCCCGTGCCCCGTGCTCCCGTCCCTCCTGCCCCTTTCACCTGAGACGTCTGTGAGTCCAATATTTCACGTGTTTCTTCTTTCGCTTCTCGCGCCGCCGTCGCCATCGATCAATGAATTTTTTTTTCTATATACGTTATAGACGTCTTTGTAGCGTCTCTGTACCGTCTTGGTCGGCGGCTGGTTTCGACCGCAATAAGTCAAATACGAGGCCAGCGAGCTTCATTATGGCTCGAACCCAACCGCAGAGGGGAACCGACGCGAACTCTTCGTCGTCTTCGTCGTCGACGTCGTCTCGGCCCCAAAAGGCCAGAGGGAAGACAATGCAGCGCAGATAAGTCAATTATATTGACTTCTTGGCCAAGAACTCTTTGAGGCTGCCTCAAGCTTTTAAGGTGGCAAGAAGCTACGTTGCTCCGCTGCTGCTGCTGCTCCTCACACAATTCCCACAGTTGAAAGTCAACGTCACCGTCAACGTCACCGTCACCGTCAGCTTCTTCCGATTCATCTGGCTGTTGCTTTTTTTTTGTGTTGTGTTGCCTTTGGCTTTGGCTCGAACCAAGGCGATAACATCAACGCTGTCAATGGCAAAATGGCAGGACAGTGGTGCGCGATGCAAGGGAAATGGGCGGAGGGAAGATATTGATGGGAAGCTGTAGGTATTTCTAAAGCAGATCCTGACTCGAAAGTCGAAGGAATGTTTCATCTTAGTGCTATAATATTTGGAGATCACTTTGACTGTAATTTTGGTACTTATTAAAAGAGTAAATCCATAATCCATGATTGATCCATGATGTTTCTTCCATTCAGATAGTTTTCATAAAGCGTTTTTGTTCCATTCCCATAGCCACTATGTTCTCTTACTCGATTACTATTTAATACAGTCCTTTATTCAATCATAACACAAGTGAATCTATAGGCGCCATGTATCATGTTTCAAGTGTACTCTAAAAGGTTCTAAATCCCTGTGATATCTACCTTATGCATCATTTCTGAAAGTCTGATGATCCCTGATCGGACTGTGAATATCTTCCCAGTTCTCATCACTTTCGAACCACTGTCCATCCATGCTACAGTCTGTGCCACACTTTGCTCAAACAAAAAACTCTTTCGGCTTTCGGCCAGCCTGTGTTTTATTTTTATTTTTCCTCACTGGCACGTAGATTTATACTCATATTTATACTTATACTTGTATATTTTTTGTGTTCGCTTATTTATTTTGCTGTTGTTGTTGTGGCTGTTTTTTGCCGTCTTGTATGGGGCATCTTCGAACCGCTTTGAGCTTTGGTCTTGATTGTCTGGCGGGTCGGGTCGGGGGTTTTGTTCGAACCCACGAGACGAAGTGTAGACGCAATTTACTGATTACATTATTGCTCGCAAATTGCTAGATTATAGTTTCGGTTGTTGGCTGCAAATTATTGCTGTTATTATTGACTCACAAATTATAGTGATTAGTTTTTCATCTTTTTCAATAAAATGGAAATTTGTTTCTGTTGTCGGTTTTTTGTTCAGCAATTTTTTGGTACAGAGAGCAAAAAGTGTTTTAAGTGGTTTTGGATAATCCAAAGATGTATTATTTCCATTGGTAATTGTTATAGAAACCTTTGGGAACAAATACGAACAAAAAGAAAGTCTCTAAACAAAACGAAAAGTATCTCTTTCTGCTTTCCACTCTATAAAAATACTTGGTATTTGCATATTGTTTGCCTAAACTATCGCAAAGCTGTATTTTCCTTTCGCTTTGACAAATTCTAGTTGGATTCCCGTTATTTCACCCTTCATTGCTTTCCTCCCCTGCCGTACAACCCGTTCCGGACAAAGCAAACATGAAAGCAAACAGTAGGAAACCGGCAAGAAAGGCGCAGCAAAAGCAAAATGAAAGAAGAACAGAACGAACAAGTGCAGTCAACAGAGAGGCACACACACACACACAGAGAGAGAGCGAGAGAGAGACTCTCCGAGAGGGAGAGAGCCAGCGAGCTTCAGCTCCAACCTGTGCCTCTGAGAGCTCGAACTTCTGCAAAGCTGGCAAAACTCTCTCTCTTTCTCTGACTTTCTCTCTTTGCAGACTTTGCAACCACCCCCCGGGAGCCACTCTCTGCAGAGTCCTGCCAATTCTGTTCAAAGGAAACTATGTGGAGTACTACGGATTCGTATTTTGTGCTGCTGATAAGCGCCAGTCGACGTCGCGGGGGGGGGGGGAGGGAAGGCCAGGCCAGGCCGGGGCATAATTGTAGCTCCAGACGAAGAGTGGAATGGGTGTGGGGTTTGGGGTTGGTGGGGGGAACACCGACCGGGAAATCGATCGATTTTTCATGCTCCCCCAAAAACCAGAGAGAGGGAGAGAGAGAGAGAGCTCCACAGCTCCGCCGAAAAGAAATTGCTGCATACGCACAGGAGCCATAGCGGCATCTCGGGGCTGGGGCTTCTCTGCTTTTTGGGACGCTCTTCCACTGCGGCTCTGTATGTGTATGTGTGCGAGAGTTTCCTCTATGTTTGATGTGTATGTATATGTCTAAGGTGTGTTAACCTCAAATGCGCCACACACACACACACGCACACACACAGGCACACACGAAGAAAGAGAATATCACGGAGAAATACAAAATCAAAATTACATTTTGCTAAAGAAAATAAACTAAAAATTGCACAAAGAATACCTGAGCAAAATAAAGAGTAAAAAATGCGGAAATTTCACATGGACTTTGCACAATTTCTATGGAAATTTGCACCAAAAATAAACGCAAACTTTCATTAATTATAAACATTTAATTTTGTAGTTTAAAGGCATAAAGAATTTCCCTGGAAAACTCTTAGTTGTATAGTTTAAACTTTATTTATTTGAGCTTACATTTTGCTTTGGAATTTCCTTGAATTTCCTGTGTGTTTTCTTTTTTGTTATAAACTTTCAGCTACTAATCCCAATTATTGATTTTCATCCAGAGCTTTCCCGTGTTTCAATAATCCTTACGGCTCTTTTGGTTTAAATGTTGAACCCGGGCTTTCGATGAGTTTTTAATTACCAAAAACACTTTTGCACGTTGCCACAAACACACGCACATGGGCATACATATATGTATATGTATATATATCGCCTTTTGTTGTATATGTATAATATTTATGCGAGGCTTTTCCTCAGATTTCCACTTTAGATAGCCATTAATTTCCTTGCGATACAATAGAATTTTGTTGATTTCTTTGTTGCTGTGTGCTGCAGGGACTTTGTTGTTTCGAATTTATTTAAAACAATTTCTTAAGCTGTGCCCATTTCAAACACGCACAGACATGCCACACACACACTTTCGCACGGGGCACGGGACACGCGACGCGAAACCCAACACACAGACATACGATTTTTCACTCTGCGCCTATGTATTGTACAACCGGATGGATATATGTATGCGTGTGTGTGTGTGTATGGGGTGTGGGAAGTTTGGGCGGGTGGGGTGTGTCTGTGTATATCCTTTGGCGCGGACCAAAGCGTACAACCGGGGACCCGGAGCTCTAGAAACAGTCTTCTGCCCAGTGAAAACGCGGAGACGCCGTCGTCGTCCTACCACGAGCAACTGAAACGACACAATGAGCGGGCCGCATATTGGAAAAGTCCTCACAGCCAGCAGCAGCAGCAGCAGCAGCGAACAGAGAATTTCCCACCACCAAAAAAAAAAGAGGTCTCTAAACAGACAGGGAGAGACAGCAGAGACAGCGAGAGAGAGAAAGAGCGGTAGAGAGAGTGCATGCAGTGAGTGGGCGCAGAGACAGCGGGAGAAAACTCTCTCTCTCAATCATATGTTTTGCATCCCATCCTGGGCCTACACATCCTGACTCTGGCTGATCCCATCTCTCCCACAAAAACACACACACACACACACAATCAACCGCAGATGGAACTTCCTGACTTCCTACGTTTCGGTTATAGCTGTAGCTATAGTAGCTCTAAGCCCCAGGTCCCTTTCCCTTCCTCTGGCTGCCCCAGCTCCTCTGAGGTGTTGCTGTTTATCTGTATTTGTGTAATATCCTGTAGTTTCATGAGTTTCCGTTACACTCGAGGTTTTTTCTGCCAATTTTCCTGGTTGCTAGTGATGCTCCTCCTTGAATGATGCTTCGTGGTGCGTTTTTCACAACTTTTTTTGGGGGGTGGGGAAATTCAAGGCAAAGTTGGGGTTAAAAATACACAGAAAGGTAATTAAATGCCTAAAAAAAGTGAAAAATTATGATGCTAAGGGATAGCAGAACGGAAATATCTCTCGAATATTCGAATACCTTGAAAAATAAATACAAAAAATTAAAGAAAATAAACAGCAAATAGAAAAACTATTAAGAGAGATAGAGAGAGTTGAAAATAGTTCCAATTTGTTCTCAAATACCACCCTAAATTGTCAAAAAATACCCAAAGGTGATCATATAAAGTGCTTTGATGTTTCTGATGTTCTTTCGTATACCCAAAGAACCTTCTCTGAAGCCTTAAGCATCAGCAGATCTTAAGCCATTCTTTTACCAAAAACCAAATCAAATTCAAGTCTTCATTGCGACTTTACGACTGCACTCCCTCAAAAGCCATTCGGTTGCGACACACCCAACTTTAGTGGAAATATAGTGGACTGAAAATCAACTAAAAAATCAAATAAATCAGCGGCAGTCAGCAGTGAGAAGTCAGAAGTTGGGAAGTCGGAAGCAAATGCAATGCAAAGAGTCATAAATACTCATTTTGCATGAATGAGAAAATAAAAATGAAATTTGCATTTGAGTGCACACGACGAGGCGATGAAAATTATATGCCCGCAATAT
Organism: Drosophila azteca; assembly: GCA_005876895.1. NCBI lineage: Eukaryota > Metazoa > Arthropoda > Insecta > Diptera > Drosophilidae > Drosophila > Drosophila azteca. The sequence goes on along the minus strand of VCKU01000091.1, from coordinate 8,063,637 downwards.
ACAGATATTTAAGGTGCAAGTCGTATCCCAAACAGCCAGCCAGCCATCCCATCCATCCCCCCGACCCCCGTCCCCACTGCAGCTTTCCCCTTCCGAAAGTTATGCACACAATAAACGCTCCACAAGAAGTTCGTAAATTTAGCATGAAGAAGGAAGAAAAACTATGAAAAAAAATACTATAAAAAGGAACAACAGCCAAAGGACGCAACAGGAAGTTAGCCCAAAAACAAAAAGAAAGGACCAGCAGCAGGAGAAGGAGCAAGTGGTGGAGGAGAACCCCCTGGGGAAGAACCCCCTAAAGGAAGGAAGCACGCAAAATGCGCGCCATATGATCGAGTAAACACACGAGAAGGGCCAGCGGAATGCTAAGGGTGCTGCAGCGGGCGAGAGAGAGAGAGAGAGAGAACCTGAGAAATGGGAACACGTCAAGTGGTAAATGCAAGGACCCTCGCACACACACACACACACACTGGCACACTGGCACACACACACACGAATAGAGAGTTCGCGTAAGAGTGGAAATCCTAGCCGAAAAAAAAAGTGCCATGTTCTTAGGGAGAGTCTGCGTTGTTTATGTATGATGATGCCTCCTCCACTAGACGAACGACCCACGAATACACTCAAACAGACTCACAAATACAGACTCAACCCCAGCCGACACATACACACACACACACTCGCACAGCTGGGAGCCAAATTACCGTTAAGAAACCCGTATCGCACGTGCCTCCAATTGGAATAGCGAACGGTTGAAAGAACGGTAAACGCACCCGAACGCGACGGCAGCAAACGGAACTCTGAGTGCAACTCTGAGACGGCAATTCGCAAAGGAGCGGCCGCCATACGGAACGGAATGGCATGGAATCGGAACGGTCCGAAGCAAGCAAAAAGCGAGAGGGAGCGACATTTTGCAGACGAGACGAGATTTCGGGTGAATGCAGTTTGCTGGTTAGTGGATGAGCAGGAGTACTCGAAGCAGACTTGGAGCAAGGAGGGCGGGGGGTGTTGGGGTGTTGGATTAGGGCCGGCAGAAAGGTGGCCCCACGAATTTCTGTAATTAAGCAGCAAGTATGTAGTGGTACGGGGCAAGTGGGTGCCTGCGTAACAAGGGAAGTGCGGAAGAGGGTGCCTCGTAAGAGGGGAAAAGTGTTGTAGCATTATAGAAGGGGTGGGTGGGCGTGGGGAGGGCACCTGTTAAGTAACGTCCGAGGTTTGAGTGGTGGCAAGTGGGGTTAGGGCAGTTTTAATTTCAAATTCAAAAAGAAGGCCAATTAATTAACCAAGAGAGTCGGATTTAAAACGTCAACCAGAAGGTAGAAAAGGCAAAGATTGTGCCACAAAAGATGCTGTTGATGAAGATGGTGATAATGATGGCGATAATGATGATGGTGCGATGCCGTTGACAGCACTCAGGGTAAGGTAGGGTCGTGGGGGGGTGGCCCTTTGGATCCCTTACACGAATTGTGCGTTAAAACTTTTCCACTAAAGCCGGGTTGAAACTTGATTTCCACGGAATGCAGAATAATTGCTTGACAGTTTTCAGCGAAACCCCAGCAGAGACACAAAGAAAAAGGGAAATTTATTGGAAATGCCTTCAAGTTTTGTTTTGTAAATTTCGTAATGGAAATTTCAGTGAAGGATCGATTGAAAGATTGAAAGTTTTGTGGCTGTAATTATTGTGGCTAAAGTGGGGGTTGAGTTTAAGGCAAGTACTGCCCTTGCAGCTGTCTTCAATCTCAATTTTCAGGCCACCCCTAGACCCCTTAATTCTCACAGATTAAACGCCATAGCTAGCCACAAATCCCCGTCTAGACCGAAGAAACTTTTCGATCTGGCATAAACCTCCTAGCATCCATCAAGTTTTCATTTCCTTTCGATTATTTCCCCCAATTGCTGTTTTTTATTCATATTTTAGGGGCGCGGCTGGGGCGGAATTCGCTGAATATTTCCATCAAATTTCATATTCATGGCGCGTTTTTTTCTGTTATTTTTTTTAGAGGGAAAAACGCCAAACGAAACAAAAATCAACAGCACGCAAATTCTAACCAAAAATGTTTACATTTCATCTTGATTTTTTTTCGCGCGGTCGATACTGAAGTGCCTCTGCCTTGGGCATAATTTCACTCATTAAAATTCCATAAAATAAGGCGAGAATTGCGAGATGTAATTGCTTTTCAATTCCGATTGCATCTCGTGTCGCGCCCTGCGTGTTCGATAAGAATTGATTGCCAGCACCTTGGACCAATTAAGAGCCATCCTCTATCTGAGGTGCTGTGTATCTTTTGGATCTGTGTCTCGTGTCTCATTCTGGGAGATATCCTGCTGTGTGCTGTGTGTTCTCACTTTCCCTCTTATTCCTCCGATTGTCTCAACATTTGGTCACACATTGCCGGCACATGTTTGTTTTATTCCCCTGAAGAACTGTTTAAAAAAGATGAGCATATGGGCAGAAACATGCCCTCGACCTCGCCATCGCCCGCGCCCTCATATAAGGTTCAATTTCGTTTGGATTAGTTGACCTTTTCGGTGGAGCAGCAGCAGCACGCATGCGCACACGCTTTTATTATTATTTTCTTTTTTAAATTTTTATTATTTTGACTTTATCAGAAACCGCTTATCCATCACTTAATGCGATTCCGGGGGTGGGTTGATGTTGATGTTGATGTGGGAACACGTCCGGGGCTCTTGGGTCTGGTCTGTGCCGATGATGATGACATTATGGGGTCCAGTAACCCCAGAGAAAGACACAGACCCAAACCAGCATCATTTTCATGCGGTTGCGGCTGCGGTTGCAGTTGCAGTTGCGACTGATCGCATAATTACAGGGGCTGAGAGGCCTCAAAAACAAAAGTCGCATTCGATGATCATTCCACAGCAGTAGCCTCCCCCTCCTCCTCCTCCCCTCTTCATGTCTGACTTTTGTCTTTTCTCTTTCGTCGAGTGCTTCGCTTCGCTTCGTAGTAGCTGCAACAGCTGCCACTGACAGTGACAATGACACTGCCACTGCCACTGCCCCATTGGGTTCCTCTCTTTTTTTTAGTGCATTTTTATGTCACAATAAGTCGGGCGCAACAATTCCATTTAATGCGCTTCATTTGTCGCTATATTGTGACATTTGTTTCATTTGTCATCAGTTCATTAGTCATCCAAGGACCTGCACGGCAAGGAATAGAGAGACGAAAGGCAAGGCAAGGCAAGGACAGGGGAAGGAGACACTCCCCTGACATTCGATATGTGTCGATATCGTTGAATTTGTCACTAATTTATGTACTACTTCAGCGACACCTAAGGGAGAGGCAATTAAAACGCGTGGGATACTAAAAAGAAGCACTATGGAGGGTTGCCAAGGCCATGGGGATAGGGATAGTCTCGCATAGGTTCCAGGTTTTATTGGAGGAAAATTGTGGGGTTAGTCGTGAAATTAGTTGGATATTTATTGAGGTGAAAGTAGTGAATGGATGTGTGGGGAAAAGACAGCAAAAGATTATTCTTAGATGTGTATTATACAGCTTCCAGTACTTGTGTCTTTGATGGAAATACAATGAACTCCATTTTTAGTTTAGAAACCCAATAAAAACCACTATAATTGTATGATATATGCAGAAGTTTTACTTAATCTAAAATTTATGAGATATTCCATGGGCCAGGCAGTTAGTACTATAAAGATCTTATGTCATTAGCACACAAGAGATTTTTCCACGTTTTTATTAAAGGAACTCGTTGGAATTCCTTGAAGAAATATCTTTATTGCATCTTTAAATTATCTAAAATTTATAGTTAAATTTTCAAATTATATTTTATTAAATAAATCATTTCATATACACATTTTCTTCATTATCCCCTCCCATGCTACCCATTTTCTTTTCAAAACTGTTATGGCATCACAAAAATATAAAATATATCCTTGCAACTGCTCCCCCTGTCTTTTATCCCGCTTGTCAGGCTGTGGCGTCAGCATTTCATTTTTGCATTTAAACATTTATCTTCATTTCGGGAAAACAACTCATAGTCGCATTTCCCACTTTTTGGATAGCCATGGCTATAGCCATATCTTTGGTCATTTCTGCCCCCCCCGTTCAGCCATGGTTAGCTATGGTCATGTCCGGGCTGTCGGCCAGTCCGGGACACATGGCTGACCAGTGCACTGACAGGGAGCAGGGACCGCCCTGACACTGACGTGAACGGCAAAGACCACGTTTAACACCCCAGAAGCAGCCAAAAACCATCATCATCATCAGCTGGTGCACTCCTCTTTGGCTCAGGCTTGGACTCAGGCACAGGCACAGGGAGTTGAGCAAACAAACACAGAAGGACGAGGCACTCAAAGGAGCACCAGAAGAGAAAGAGGAAGTAGCTCCTCTGGCTCGAGTCACGTAAATGTCCCGACCATTACTCCTCTTTCTCTCTCTGTCTCTCTCTTGTTGTTTATCCCTGTCGTTCCTTCTGTTGACAAGCTCGACCCCGACCTGGACTCCGTTTTCGAGTCGGAAAGATGTTTGTTACCAATTTTCGGTGGCAGTTCTCTCCTCTCAAGTGTCATTGCATTAATGCCCCCAAATATTTACTTATTTATAAGAAATCGAATGGCAAAGTGCCATGTTTGGCTGCTAATCATGTATCTATAATATCTGGAAATATCTGGGATTGTAAGTTTCCTGACAAATCCCACCCCCAAGCCATTATCCCCCCCCTTTCAGGGCGCATAAGAATATCATAAAAATGTTCTTGAATCTGTCTTGCCTCAAGGTTTTGCCACTCTGTCGCCATTCCTTCTGAATGTCTGTTAAATTTTGCGCAAATGCCAAAGTTTACACGCATCAGCAAAAGCTTCTGCACAGGAAGCGAGTGGGCAGGGGGTGGTGATGTGGGGGAGAGTGCGAAAAACTTTAAAGAAATCCGAATAAAAGCAATGCAATATCAAAAGTTTCACTGCCATTTTGTTCGGTCTTTTATTTCCTTTTTTTTCGGGTTTTGTTTCTTTTTTTTGTGTGTGTGGGAGCCGAGCCCCTCCCCCCGTACACACACAGTGTGGGGGCGCAGGCATTAAGCAATTTTTCAGAGCAGTTTTCACAGCAGTTTCAGGGGCAGACAAACACACACACAGACACACAGTCAGGGAGGAGGAGGGGGTGGTGCTGGGGCACTTGTACGCGCACGAATTCTGGCTAGAGAGCAATCCAGAGATAAGTGTTTGTTTTTAAGGGGGGGTCTATTAGGAGCGACACTAACAAATAATGACAATTGATATGTCTGGCATTGATGGAACAGGAAGCCGCAGCAGAATAGAATTCCTGGCAATTTGCAAACCAAATTATAGCTACAGAGTGGGCGGTGCGGTGCGGTGCCCTTTTGTGCCCGTAACTTTCTTAATTAAAACTCAATAGAGCGCACGCTGAATGCCCTTTGGGGGCAAAGCGGGAGGGGGGAATGATGAAAAACCAATTGCAAACAAACATTCTCAAGGGAAAATTATGTCAATGCACAATGCAAAACTAATTTGGCAACTTGGCAGCGCCCCCCACCCCGGAACACTCCTCCGCCGCTTCTACTTTTGTTTTTGATGGAATCCTTTAGTGCGGTGGCTCCTGAAGTGGGGTTGTGTGTGTGTACCATGGCCTATCGCTAACACTTATCCACCAGCCAGCATCGAGCACAACTAACTCATAAAGCCAATGCCTGAGCCAGAGCTAGAGCCAGCGGCAACACCAAAGAAAAGAAGAAGCAAGTGCAACTTTTACAGTTTTGCACAGGCCAAGAAAACAAAAACCCATAACCAAACTGCTGCGTTGTGGCAAAAACTTTCTTAATAGATTTTTGCTCTGCGATAAACTTTCTTTCCCCCAATACGAGTACAACAACAACAGCAGCAGAAATATCGAGGGAAACCCAGTGAAGTAATACTTTTTCTCGCACAAAACTCCTCTAACGATGACTGCCTGTCGGCACGGAGACGGCAATCGTATTGTGGCCATCTTTTCTCCTAAATTCAGTTTAGTTGTAGAAATTGATTTTCGTCCTGATGCCAGGCTGCCAGGCGGCCAGACTGCCAGCATCTTGAGTTTGTATTTGGACTTAGGCAAAGTTTTACCTCCCCCCAGCACCCCTTCTTAGCTTCCATGTGGGGTGTCCAGAGTGGCACTGGGCTACGTCCTTCATCCTTCATTCTAATGCCGAGCTTATTGTTTACACATCATATTACATTATGGCTGCGCACATATATATAGTAGGTATGGTATAAATGATAATCTAATTGGTTTTGTTCAAGAGGCTGCCTGCCTGCCTGCCAGTGTTGATAAACTTGTGTTTGAGTAGTGGCAGAGTGCAGGCAATGGTGGGGATGTTCATATATGAAAGGGCTCAAGTTTGCTGCAGATTATCTGAACATTGATTGCTAGAGCTGAACTGAAGAGCTGTGAAAAATCCCCCTCAATGAAAAGAATTATTCCATTATCAACCAGTGTTGGTCATTACAAAAAAGATTCTTTGAGCTAAAGAATTCTAGAAAATTATGGAAAACATAAACAAAGCTGTAATCATCATTAAAAAAAAAAGGGAAACTGTTTCCTTGAACAGATGCTCGTATTTCCCACTAAACATCTACTTGTGCTTTCTATGCTTCCTTTGTGCCCCTCCCTGGCCAGTGTTGATAATGGGCATGTAACACAAGCTTGCAACTAGTCGCCAAAGGTAAAGCACTAGTTTTCTCATTACTTTGCCACTTAATGCCGCACCTTACGCGCTCAAGATCTCCCTACCACTCTCTGTCTCCCACTCCCCACTCGATGTAGCTACCCCATAAATCCTACCCCAGTAACAAGTTAATCTTCATTTTCCTGTTGCCTTTCTATTAAAATGCCATGCATCAAAGTGAACGACAAGTAAGAGGAACTCGACTGACTGCAAAAATGCAGAGGCAGGCACAAGGCACAGCAGAGTTTTTCTCCGTCTGTCAGGGACCTCATAAACTCAATTAGAATGAACGAGCTCTGGCATAAGAACTGGGCACCCACATGCAGATGCAGATACAGATACAGATGCAAAATGCTGTGACAGTCGTGTCTCTCTCTCTCGCTCTCTCTCTGCCGGACTGATGGGTAAATCCTGGACGGTTAATCAACAGCAACAAGCCGGGAATAGTGCGAGTGCAACACTCATAATTAGGGGGTAACCAACACTGGGAAGGGGGAAACCAACTCTGGGAAGTGGGAAAAAAGGAACTCTACTCCGCTCTGCTCTGCTCTCTGGGAAGTTGGAAAATTGACTGCGGTTTGGGGTTGGTCATCTGGTCTTTTTTTTTTTTGATTAGGCAGGAAGAAGTCAAAAGTTTTGTGCGTTTTTGCCCTTCCTTTTGCTCTCTTTGATGTTTGTTTTGCGCTCCATTTAATAATTTAATGACAGCAAATTTGCTGCAATTGCAATTGCAGGCAATCCTGTGGGAAGTAGTAGCCCCTGGCCGGAAATGAGCTCTTGATGGCATTCGCATTCGCACTCGCACTCGAGGACCACCACCACAGACCACCACAGAACCCAGAGCCCAGACGAGACACAAACAAAACTTTCAAGTGTCTGGTTGGACCCTGAACTCGACTCAACTCGAGGCGACTCCACTGCTAATTAAGCCGTGTCCATGTCCATTGTCGGATTCGGATTTGGGTTTGGGTTTGGGCTGTGGGCTTTGGGGTTTTTTGTGCTTCAGCTGGGTGCTACTGCATTCGAGCCTGAAATAAATTAGAGTTGCGACACTTGAGCACGGCTTTTCCACCAAACTTTATCCTGCCCCCCACCCCTACCATTCCTTTTCCCTTTCCCATTTTCAATGTCAGACAATGGCCCACCCCACCAGCAGCAGCACGCAGCGTTTGTGTCTGTGGAAAATTTATGTGTCTGCATTTCATTTTTTGGGTGCAAGCAAAACTTCTGCCATCCCCTCCCCCCCCATTTTTCATTGTTTTATTATGCAATATATTGTCTGGTCTTTTTGCATTTTTGCAATTAGTTTTTTTGGGCGGGTGGAAGCCCGCAATATTGTTCAATAAATTTCCATTGATCATAAACAAATTGCAATGTTTTTGTGGTGTTTTTTCTTTCCTTTTCGGTTTGGTTTTTGTGCGTGCTTTCACTCGATTGGTTTTTGTGTGTGTGTTTTTGTGTGTCTGTCCTTTCAATTGTTTCATAATTATGAAATTCATGTTTCCATCCAATCGATGACAGCGAAATTTCAATTATTTTATTTGCTTTTATTTATTTGAATTTATTTGGAAACATAAATTACATTCTATACAATTATTGATAAATAATTAGGCAACAATAATTATGGAAGTACTGATAATCAATCTATCTCGTTCTAACCAATAAATGATACTTTTCTTACCTTATTGTTATGTGAAAGATACAATTTGTAGGCACTGTAACATTGTTTTAGTCCATTTGTTTGGCACCTGAAAATAAAGAAGGAAGATAAACGGGATACGTAACATTTCAGTCATCAATCAGCGAATGATGCAATGTTTTGAAGGGATGGGGAGAGAGGAGATGGAGCAGGGACTAGCCCTCAATACTCCTATAAACTATATAGAAATTCCCAATCAGAATAAGGCTCTGGAGAGGGCATTCCCAAGGAACCAAGAGACCCTGAAGAATAAAAGTCTTCAAAATGGAATGAATTTCCAATGGAAAATGAAATATTCCTCTCAGAAACAGACTTATTTCTTATCAGACATATTCCCATACCCAGAATAAAGAACATTCAATAATCTATTGCCTTAATTTCGACTTCTCTTCAATGTTTTCTACTCTTTAATCTCTTAATCCCTCATCTCATACATTTTTGATGCCTGCAATGTAATGTCATTGATCCGCATTGAAAATGCATCAAATCCTGTCAGTGACAGGCCAAATGCACACAGAGAGCCAGCCTTAAATGCCAAGGACATGGCCAAAAGGACAGGCAGTGTCAGGTCGGCTGAAAGGCCAAAAGCCAGAAGCCTCAAACAGTGAAAATGTCAAAGTTAAGAGAAGTCAGCTGTTCCAAAAAAGGAGGCAAGGACATTTGGCCAGATACCAACAAGAAGCAATAAGAGGCATTAGCTGGCATTGACTGCAGCAACAACAACTCGAAAAAGCAATAAAATTGTGGCTACTCGGACTTTATGTACTGCCTATATATAGAGAGAGTGACGATATAGACAGCAGAACAATTGCAATATATGGCCAAGTGCAGTATCCTATATACAAAGCTCTTAGGCAGAGACAGAGAAGCTGTACAGATAAATTAATTATTAATAAGATTTTGGCAAGCCACGCAGCTGGGCACACTGCCAAAAAGGCCTCGGCACACCACTTGAGTGTTTATTATTATTGTTTCTGCTCGTCGCTCGTCGCTTTGGAAAAGTTGCCGCCCCAGAACTTTTTCCAAAGCTTATTTTATTCAATGTTCCGTATACGTATACGGGTGAAAAGTGCCAGACACCACCAGACCCCAACACCACCACCACTTGGGGGATTTATTTAAGTGGCTTTAAATGCTTAGCCCCCACCCACCCCCTCGAAGAAGAAGATGCAAAAGTTTTGCATTTCATTTGCGTACTTTGCATAAATTGAAAAGCCAAATCCGTAGCCAAAACCAAAGCCTAAGCCAAATGCCTCTAATTAAACTGTCAATACAAAATGGAAGCAAAAGAAAAATCGTAGCAGAATAATTTATTGGGACTAATGGGTGTGCTACCGCCCCCAGCTGAAAAGGGGTTTCAATGGAGGATGTTCTGCGGATGGGATTGAAAGTTCTTCGAACGGAACGGAAGTTGGCTTCTGAATAATTGACTTTAGACCTAATTGCTTTCGAGGCAGAGCACTAGACACAATCGAAACAATAGAAAATGTAATTTAATATGAAAGGATACGATGCATACGATGGTGGAGAGTGGGGGGTGTGGGGGTTGTTGGCTCTTTACTGGTCAAGTTCATTCGATTATCTAAAATGATGGTAATTAAAATTAATTTGCATTCGGCTTCCGCAACACAAAAAAAAAACTCTGCCATCAAATGGAGAATTGAAAGTAAATTGAAAGTGAAATTAATTGCAGCCATTGCGAGGGCGCCCAAGAGTTCAGCCAGACCTCTGGAACAATTAATTGTTTAATGAATGCATCATCAGCAGCAGCATCTCTTCTACTCGAATCCCTTTGGATCTTGGATCGTACTTGGAAGTACTTGTATCTTCTGACGCTTTGGCTACTTCATCCTCATCATTTATCAGTTTCATTTCACAGTTTCGCTGGAGGGTATCATTTTTCTTTACCCCGTTCTTCAGTGGAGCACGGATTGCCATTCAACAAAGGGCGGGCACGCACATTCAGACATTCACATAGTCAGACAGTTTGTCTGTTGGTCAGTAGTCCCTAAAGTTGCTCGGTTTTGAATTTCCACTGCCGCGCCGCGCCGCGGCTCGACCGGCAACCGGCGACACTTGACACGAACCGAAAACTAACTGCGGCTACGTGATAGAAAGAGAGGGAGAGAGGGAGACACACAAGGGCCCTTCTTTTATCTTTTCTGCTGCTCCCTTCCATTCATTCATTCATTCATTCTGTGATTCAGTCAGGCATTCACTCATTCATTTCGGTCAGCGTCGAACAAAGAAGCCTCTGGTCAGCCAACTGTTGACATTGCTAAATGAATGAACCCTAGTTAAGTTACAAAAAAAGAAGCAAGCAGGAAGTTATGTAGTTTTTATCCTGCAAATATGACGAATATTGAATGCTCTAACAAGAAAAAAACTATCTTTTTCCCATACGCAAACTCGGGTAAAGTAGATCTCAGATCATGAAAACTAATAGGGGTATTCAAGTCTGGTTTATTCATAAAAGTTAGCTTTTAACAAAAATCCAAAATATTAATTAATTTATTCACATATTTGTTATTTATTCTATTGCTACAAGATTAATATATATTTGAGGAAATAGTCATAAAACTTTACTTTTACTTTTTACTTTTATTTAATTTTAGTGAATATATTTAGGGATACTCTTTCTATCTATCCATCTATCTTTTGTTGCAAATTATGCAATTAATAAAAGGTTTATTTTTATTGCAAATTAACCATAGAAAAGTTGGCTTTTCATATGATCTGTAATATTTATATTTACCTACAAAAAACTACAAACAAAATTAACTTTTTAATGGGCTAATTAACGCATATTCCACATAAATAAAAAATGTTTTTGCAGCTGCCTAAAAAATGACTTAATATGCTTGTGCGATACCCTACTTTCCCATTCGAGTTGTGCCATTATTTTCCATGAAAGCAGATGAGGGACAAAAAGCGAGCGAGAGAGAGAGAGACTAAAGATAGAGAGGGAGAGGGAGATACTTTGGCGAGTGCAAGCCAAATGCATTAAGCGCAACGGTAACTGAGAATGCTCGAATATCAAACCTGAAGCTATCTTCAGGCTCTGGCCATTCCATTTATCCATTTAGCGAGAGTTGGACCAAAAAAAAAAAAAACTATTTCCCTTTTCGCTCTCTCTCTAGCAAACACTTTGCACGTAGCTGCAGTTGAGAACAAAGCCTGGAACTGATGCTACTGCTGCTGCTGCGGGGGGTAGGGGTGTGGGGTGGCGGATGGCTAGGATCCGGCGTAAATCCCATAAAAATGAAAATGGCCAAGGAAGTTTGAAATTGCAATTTAATTTCGACCGCAAACACGAACCTGAACCTGTACCGAGACCGAGAGAAAGAGAGAGGGAGAGAGAGCAGTGGACCAGAACCCCTTCCTGAAGAATCCACCCTCCTGCAGGAAACTAATGGCGCCAGAGAAGTACTGGAGGTATAGGAGGGATCCAAGGATGGAGTTTTTCCCCCCCGATGCTGTGAGGGTGGTTCCCATTCCCATCACCCCTAGCCCTAGCCCTAGCCATAGCCCCCCCCCCCCCCCCCCCCCCCCCCCCATATTGATGGCTGGGCATGCATTATAACGACCCCATTTGGTAACCTTTGGCCCTGCCTCTGACTTTGTTTGTTTGTTTGCCGGATGGAGACCCACTAGCCCCCCATCCATGCTCATGTGTGTGTCGCATTTATCACTGAATCGCATTTTAACCACAGGATATTTGATCTTGTGCCATTTGACATAAGTCTTGGGATAGACCAGGGGCCCCACAAACACACACACACAAACACACACACACACACACTCTCTTTCACCCCGACATGTGGATACACATTTGCCAAATGCGCTGCAATCCACTGGGGACGAGGGGGGGCAGCAGTTTCAGTTTGTTTGTATTTTCGAAAATCAATAAACTGATAAACATATTGCATTGTGACGTGTATCGTGGCTGAAAATTGAATCGAATTCCATGCGGTCCAAGCTAACAAAAATAAAATAGACAGAGAGCCAAAAATTCTGCTCCGAATGGAACCTAATTTAAAATTTATGGCAAAAGTTAAACAGCCAATCGATGGGGGGTGGGGGGTGGGGATTATACAACAGAATTGGTAAATGTTATGGAAAATTTTCCTATTTATTTTGGGCTTAATGAGAGTTCAAATATAATGGCTGGATTTTGTTTTGGTTGAAATTAGCCAATTATCTGCAGTTTTAGTTGTAGCTTAAGGGATTTACATTCCCCTGGAAACCCCAGGACATAAACCGCTCTCATAATTCTTTAATTAACCAAAACTTTCGTAGTACTTCCCGTTTAATGTCCAAGTCCTTGATTATTCTATTGACAAATTCGTCTCCCTCACTTAAAGCTTTCGTTTGCTCGAATTAGTTTAATCAAATGAAAGCGAATCAGCCCCCGTTCCAGGAAAGGATTGAGGGGAGGCAACTCTCAGACATCTTGGCTTCTCATTTCAAAAGGCAGAACCCAAGACTTGAATCCAGGCTAAGCAGCAGCATCGCTTGACTTGTTTAAATGCCAAGAAAAGCGAGGAAGCAGCGAAGCAACGAAGCTGAAAGCCCTCACATTTTTCCCCTGTTGGTGCACAAAATATTTGCCTTTGTTATTGGATCAGTATTCGTTTTTCTCTCTCTCTTTCGGGGGGTCTGCCGATAAAACAAAAGCATCATTGGGCGGGCATCCAAAAGTTTGGCATAATAATATATATAATGATTATGTTGTGGCAGAGAGAAAGATAGCAAACGCAGAGGGAGTCCAGAGGATTTTGACGCCCCGAAAGCGTAATCAATGATTCAATTCATGACAAGTGTTTGCTCGAGTCAAATTTTGTTGCTTGTTTTTCCATTCATCAGCATCCACGAGAGCACATCTACATTTCCAGCTCCATCTCCGTGCCCGTACCCCTCATCGACATCATTATCGTGGGGCTGCTGCTTGAATTTTTATGAGAAAAGTGGCCCCATAATCATTATGTATGAGTGCCATTACCATTCTCCCCTATACACACACATACACCCCCAAAAACCAGCAAGACAATCATTATCTTTGACGATGTGGGAGCTCCCCCCACCCCCCATCAATGAGTGTGTAAGCGAAAGGAAAAACTATTTTCCCATTTCCCTGGCACACTGCTGAACATTTGATAAAGTAATTTGTCAATAAAACTAAAGATGAATGCTTATATGAGTTATACTCGTTATATGCGACAGTATATGGAGTATTACTGATGATCTACGGTCTAGACAAAAGTGTCATTATATGTCCAGATATGTTAGATGTCCAGAGCAATGAACTCTGCGGAAAATGACAAAGGAGCTGTGTGTGAGCTTTACAAATCTTGGTACATCTTCAAATGTTTGCCATAGGTATGAACTAAGAAAGAACTTGAGTCTCAAGGAAAGGCTCAAAAGGCACATCGACGTACTATAATTGATAGAAAAAGATATGGAGGATCTGTACATTTCATCCATCTCTCTCATCGTTCACCCATAACCATCAAAAGAGAATTCACTAAAGAACTGACGTCTTCCAATGCGTTGAGGGTCCATACACTCTCTCGGCTCTCACAGACACAAGAGCTGGAAAGAGATGGCAAACGTGTTAGGCTGACAAACGGATGGACCCTCGAAAGAGCGCAGCTGTGGTGAAGACGTCACCTTCATAGTAAATTCACCTTAATCTTATATAAAGTGGTGCTGATTGCGGAGCAGCAATTCCTGGCCACAAAACTCTCCCATTTAAAATAATATTATATATTAATTTCTGTTTAAACTAACGAAAATATTGCATTCATTATCCCAGATAACAACAAAAACAAAAGCCATCATAAATTATTCCACATGACACATGCCGTGACTTTATTCAATCTTCATCACGTTCATCATTATTGAAGCCCTCGGAGAATCTTTATATGTATATTAACTTGATGGTGGCCTCCCCTATCATTAAACGTTTTTAAAAAGCATTAAAACAACAGCCCCAGGTTTTATTTGCCGTCGTATTAACCCTTTCGGGGCCTCGGCTCTCCGTGCGTGTATAAATTAGTGGTAAAAGCAAATATTTGCTGCACAAAATAAGCAAATTATATATATTTATGTGGGGGGCCCATTAACAATTAATTACAATTGCCGGACGACAAGCGCCAACCGCTGGCCAATGGCCATCGCTTTTCGCTCGATGCCGATGATGATGATGATAACGTTGCACATACGCCCCGTTGAATGTAGCTAATATAATTTAAATATTGATTTATTTTCACTCTCTCCCTTGTGTCATGACTGCTTTTTTTATTATGTTTCGTTCTTGTGGGCAATTTTTATGAGTTTACTCGTAGTTGGGGTGCAACTTGAGGTTGAGCTTAAACCGACAGAAGAGCGTGAAAGTGGGAGAGTGGAAAAGCGGTAGAGTGGCAGAGTGGGAGTGGTTTGGGTGGCACCTTCGTGTGTAAATCAGCATAAATCCTGTTGTTTAATTTGCTTACCGAATTGGGTCATTAGATATGATTTTACAATGCCATAAAAAAAATATATACATATATACATAGAGAGAGAACGACGTTAACGACTTGGGCTCTGGTGGTCCTGAAATAGGTTACCCCAGTAAGAGAACGCCTCTGGAAAAGTATATTAGATCTTTAGAATTGGGGATACCTAGACAGAAATAGACAGAAATTTGCTTTGGAGCATCCAAGTAGAAAATTAGAGGAAAATTAATGGTTTTAATGAGAATTTTGCATCGGTTGGAACCTTTTTATCCCAACTTGGGCTTTAAAATTTAGCTTAAATAAATTCAGGTAATTTCAGATTGAAAAAAAGAATTCTATGAATAAAATCAATGATTCATTGAATCTTCCTTCTGTTTGAATATATCCAGAATAATATTTAAGAATTTCTTAGAATTTTTTGCAGTGTATTTTGGTTATTCTCTGTCAATTTGCTCTCTGAGTCCATTTCGTGTCTTCTTTGCACTTTACCGTTGGTTATTGCTTGTCTCCTATATTCGACGCTCCGTTTCGGACATGGGCTGTCCCATAGCTGTATTGGTGTTAGAGAGAGAGAGAGAGCGATGTTGTTCATAGTGGAATGAAGGAAGGACAGAATTGAGAGAGAGGCGCATGAGCGTGTTACTCTATAGCTGGCCTGGGTAGCAACGTGGAGAGAGAGAGTGAGATAAATTGAGAGAGATTCGACTATGAATACCCTTCTTCTACAGGGTAAACGCCTGCGTTGGCCTCAAAATCGAAACGATTAACCTAGAAGTTTCACTCCACTAAATGTTCACAGCTGCCGCAGAAAACAGATAAGGAGGGAAATACTCTCGTACTCCGACTGGTACTGGTACGAGTACTCTCACACATGACCATCAATTAGAACGCCTGGGGGCACAAACAAATTTGCGTGCATCATCATTTATCATACGAAACATATGAATGCCCTGCCCAGTCATCATCCATCCATCCATCCATTCATCCATCCCCCCAGCTGTGTCCATTGCCAGAGTGTTTGCTCCATTTAAGAGCCACAGCCAGAGCCAAAGCCGGAGAACAATAAACAATACTTTTTGTATAAATAAATAAGAAATTAAGTGGGACAGAGAGTGCCGCTCCGTTAAATGATTTCCCGAGAATTCAAATTAGAGCTAAAGAGTCCCCAAAAGCATCCATCCACAGACTGTATCCTTCGAGAGATTATGTACGATAATACTCATACATTTAAGTGGCTGCTTAAAAAACGTTGACCCCCCACTTGTTAGGGGCTTATTTTATGATTGTGACTTTCGTTGTTTATGATAATGATGGGGATGATGTCGGCACTTTTTCGCTTTAGTCAGTTCTTGACTTCCGTTCCAGCGAAAGAAAACAAAAGCAAGTGCCATAAAAAATGATTCCTTGGGCGGCATCTGCATCATTTATCATCTGGCGATGGTACAGAGATACACAAAGATTTCAACTACCTTACAACGATATGTGGTTCGAGGCGATTACAGGGCAGGTTCCGATAGACTCCTACTGAAACTTCACCATCGAACAAATCTAATTAATAGTTCGCTCTTCATTCGCCCTTTATTTAATGATTTTGGTAAATTTCCCATTCGATTGCCCATCATTTGGTTAAATGCGGTGATTTCTTATACCCCATTTCGCACATTCGATTCGTGTTTTTGTAAAGAGATTAATGGGAGGTGTCCCAAGACCATATATCAAACGGGAGCAGCCCTTCACAGGGAACTACGAATACCATTGCATTGTAGGCTTAGAATATTTGAGATTTATTCAAATGAATATCCTCCAATAAAAGAGCATCCTGCTATCAAAGTTCCATCCTTTAATAAAATCCCATTAAATCATATCATGTGCTGATTTTCCTATATTTTAATGAACATTTCTTTTGATTTATTACCCCCAAAAATACGGCTTATCTTTATAATTTTCCTGGCTGCCAATCAGTCATTTATGCCTAAATGGTTAGAGGGTTGGGCTTGAGCATTTCAAAGCTCTTTCCGCACATATTAATTAACAGTCGGAAGAAGTTGGCCATTGTCATAAAATGCTCAGACATGCAAGCAATTTGTATTATGCTTTAGGTGATTTTCATCCACACCCACGTGACTCCCACAAGCCACAGACAGACAGATATAGTGGGGATGGGCTTCAACCTCGCCCAGCAGAATTTTATTGCCTGGGCGCGAAGTTTGTTAACCCTTTTTCACTCTGTCTCTTTTTTGCTGGCCAAAAGGAAAGTTCACTTTCAGCCGGAAGTTGTTTTAGACTCTTGGGTTTGGCCAAATTCTGACTCATTCCCACCCCCCCTCCCACCGCTCTCTGCTGTCTGCCCTGTTCGGGAGCTGCTAAGACCAGGGGCTTGTGAGTTGGGCAAAGAGATTAGCTGATTTATACGCAGATTTTGTACTTGTTAAATGTTCTGCTTAGGTGTCGCTTGTTCTCGGCTAAGCCACAGCATTGTAGATACATTTTTGCGAGGGGAGGGGAGGGTTTTGGGGCTGCTTCTGTGAAGTTTACTGGCTGGCTTTTAATGTTTACCGATGTGAGTTATTTTTTGGAATATTTCCACTTCTGTATCGAAAACTCAACGCTTTCTAATGTACTTCTGATTAAACTGGACCTTAGATAATTTTCTTGATTTTCTCCTTTTAATGCGTAATTTTTTAAACATTTTCTCCCAAGATAAACTTCACATAAATCCATTAATAAAAGATTGTAACGAAAATTGGTTTCTTCGATACGCTTCAGCTGCCATTATTATCGATAGGAGGCTGCACCCCGACATACACACACATCGGACCTATCGTACCGAACCTGTAGATCATAGATCATGGGCTTAATGGCGGCTCAAAAGATATCGAAAGAGTTTTACACAATTAATAGACGAAAACTGAAGGAAAAATATTTATCATGCTGTATTAATCAATTTCATATGCTTCAAAAAATCCAAAAAAAAAAAGGGATCGGGCTGAAACGGAGTTTGTCTAATAAAAAGCTGTCTCGCATGTGATATACGCTATCGATAAGGAAACGAAAGACGAAAGTAGGCAGAGGCAACGACGGCGACATGCAGCACGGAAGGTTGTTGCAGCACCCGCACGACAAAACCCACTCGAGATGAGTGGGGAATGTGGCACGAAGCAAATGGTATGGGGCACGGTCAGCGGCTTCTTTTTTGTATACCCTCGCAGAGGGCGGGTATACTGGCTTTTGACTGTCCAAGAAAAGACTGCCGACCAGCAATAAATCCATTTTTTAATTGGAATTTCTTGCCTAAAATTCTCACATAAATTGGCAGGAACCTCTCATGGGGATAAGCCTAATATAACACATTTTTGTACCCCATAACATTGATGGATCTGCAAGTGTATCTAGAACTTCGTTCTTTGCTTTCATCCTTCTGTTTTCTTAGGTTTTTCTTGGTCAAACATTTCGGTTAGGCACGCTAACCCGAAACGGGGGAAAACAGGGCCAAACCCACAAAAAACCTCGCAGTGTGGGGAGAGGGAAGATATTTTCAAAAAGTCATCATTAACCATTAGCGACGTCATCGATTCAATTCGTTTTGGGGTCTCTTTCGATGTCGATTTCGATGTCGATGTCGTGGTCTCTCGACTGGCTTCTGCTGCTGTTGTTGTTTCGCCTAATTAATTGTTAATTAATTAACATAGATACACCGACAATGTGCGGTGTTGTCTGGGCCTTTGTGTGTGTGTGCGTGCCATAGGATACGGATACAACATTTTCACGGCTGCTGTCCATTGTTGTCATAATTTTCGATACGAAAATTGTCTAGTTTTTGGTTTTTGGGTTTTTAGTTTTAGTTTTGTTCGAAATGCATGCAACACGCACTGGCGCCAAAAAAAAACAACAAAATGTTAAACAAAACGCAATGAAACGAGCCACATAAAAAACACAACGAATTTCATTTGCGTGTCTCTTGCTTTGTTTTGTGCCCCGGGACGCTGCACGCGACCAGCAGCAGCAGCAGCAGCGGTTGACCACAACAAAGTCGCCCCCAACCCCTCCACGGATCCCATATCAAGGTAACAAATTATTCAGGGGGCCCCCTTCCCCCCTCCCTCTTACTTTTTTTCTTTGCGGGTATGAAGTGTTTGGCCAAGTGATGAGCAAATTAGCTGAAATTGAGCTGGGCTGGCGGTTAAATTATAAAGTACTTTGGCGGTTCAAAAGGGTAAGATAAGATGGGTACATTAAGTGGGCGTTGTTTAAGGTATAACCTTCAGTTCTAGCTCTTATATAGCTATCAATTACAAACGAATCTATCTATAAATCTAATATCTAACATCTCTGGGGCATTACTGAATCTCTCACTTAAGACAGAGACACTTTAAGAATGATTACTCAAACAGCATTAGGCAAAAACTGTAACATTAGCCGGATGAGTGAACAATCTGGCCAGTACAGATCAGAGTTATTGTCATTTTCCGGCCCGGAGCTACATCCATCTACATATCCCCTCATACTCGTATGTGTGGCACCATGGTCGGGGGCATTTACCGCACGCAACATTCAAATCAACATTTTGTGGCTGGAGAGTGGGGAGGCCCGAAAACCAGTTACAGTTACAAGCAACATAGGCCGCATTGGCAATCTGCCCATAACTGTAACTATGACCAGACGCAGATACAGATACAGATACAGAGTATCTGTAGATGAGGCTTGCGGCGCAAAGCCATCATCATCAGCAGGGAACCACAATGATGACGACAACGACAACGATGCCTGTTGATACTGATGATATCCAACAGATACAGATACAGCTAAAGATACAACTACAGATACATGTGTATCTTTTGTGTCCATCCAGGGGTCTGTGGCTGCGGCTGTGGCTACGGCTGTGGCTGTGACCCTCTTGTGTATCTAGTTATTATTGAAATTAAATTACCCTTAATTGAATCTGAAATGCTCAATAAAATCGCATGCCGACAACTATTTGTTGTTTCGCTCTTTGATGGGCTCCGATCCGTCGGATTTCTTTCGTAATTTCCATATCCATGGCAAAATTTTCATTTTCATTTTCATTTTTGTGTTGTTTTGTTTTGTTTTCTTTTGTTAGATATTTATTTATTTAAACAAAATGCAAATGGAATTAATTGTTGTTATTTCTCTTAGATCGGCTATCGCCTAATGTAGCAATTTGTCTTTGTCCCCCCCGATTGTCTCTGCCCTGATGATATAAATCTCTCTGATTTTACTCTGATATGTGGTTATGGGAGATGGGAAGGGGGAAGAGGGAAGGGGGGAAGCATAACTTCTGAATCTGCTTGAGAATAAGATATTTAGTTATCTGATTCAATCATTTATGTATCCATCACTTATGCTTTGGGCAGAATCCGTAAGATATTCCCGTATCTAGTAGATCTATCACTAAAGTGGCGTTTGATGTTTTCTTAGTCGCGTATCTTTATCAAGATCTCTCTTGTGGTCTTTCAATTTGAACAACTTTATCAACCAACATTATAGTCATAAATTTATCAGACTTAAGCTCTCGATTTACATAAATATCTCTCACTGTGGAAATGTTCTCTAGCATGTTCGAAAAATCTCATAAATACAACAAAAATCTATTCGAACTAAGGTACAGTTTCCTTTCATCTTCACAGATCTTTCTTCTTCTTCTGATCCATAAAAAATGTATCTTCATGGCATTCGATAGCTGCCTGGACATTCCAAGATGCCAAGACCTTGAGCCACTTCATTCCTTAAATTCCCATTATCAAGATACCGCATTGATCTACTCTCCGATCGCTCTGATCTGCTGTGATTCTGAGAACTTGTTACTCAATAACTACTTGAGCTTCTTCAGTCACTTATCATTCCGATATTCATTCATTCAGTCGATGATCCTCAAGCACTCTCTGGGCCCCTAATTACCTAATTGATCGATCTCTTTCTAAGGCTTTCTGTCACTGTTTCTTCGTAGTGTCGGGGGGGAAGGGGCCTAACAAGGGCCAACTAATTCCACTTTGATTTCCATTTAAGCCATTAGGAAAATGCACGTTTTATTTTTCACATGAACAATTGACGGCAAAGTGAGTGAGTCAGATGGCAGAAGATCTTCACTTCACTCAACTGAAATCAAAGCCAAATCGAATCAGCGACAAGTCAAAAGCTAATTAACTGGAAAATGCGAAAAGAAACAGGGAACAAGATCAACCCAGAGAAGACAGCGATGGGATTGGCTGAAGCCCAATGAAGCCCAAGAGTGAATGATGATCATGGTAGTGGTGGTAGTGGTACCGAGAGATGCCAAAAGTAAATTACATGCGAACATGAAAGATGCAGATAAAAACATGCCAAACAAAATAAACCTCAAAGCGAACAAACAGCCACAACAAACAGCAACAACAAAAGCAATGACATTAAGCATTTAGCCAAGCAGAAAGCAGCGAATTGATGATCAGTCAGTGATCTATGTTGGCCCCAAATGGATGAGGCTTGAAGCTGGGTGCTGGGATGGTTCCTTGGTTTCTTCTTGGCTTCTTGGCTGTTCTTCATGTTATTATGTATGCCAAACAGAGTCACAACAAGTTGACGACATGAAAAGAGCTGCAAAATAAATAAATAAATGGCCAGACCATGAGAGATCGAATCCAAGCAGAGCTCTGAGGATCGTTCGATCCACAATGGTCTAGCTCTAGCCTCCATCTCTTCCATCTTCCATCTGCCATCTGTGCTGCATAGTTTGGTGTGCCTTCAATCAGAGAGAATCCTCGGAAAGTACAGTGACCATTCGATGGGGAGAGCATCGATTTTCTGATCTCTTCGAATGTTCACTCCATCGAGTGTCCACTGTGGCTCTGTAGTGTGTGTTCCCTGGAAACTGTTTAGCGTTTTTTAAAGTGCTCTCTGTCGCGGTGCTTAGTCGATGGGGCAACAAAACTTGTCAGAAATCTTTTGACCATAAATCCATACGCAACATTTCCCACCAAACAGAAAGAGTGGAGAGAGCGGAAGAGAGAGAGAGAGAGCGAGAGAGGTTGGAACAATTTAAAAATTGTCTTAGAACACGGCTCCAGCTCCAGAGCTTCCTCCAGAGTCTGATACGGATTCTGCCCGACTCCTGGCTAACCACCATAAAAGGTCGCACTGCATTCTGGGCAAACACTTGTGAACCCGTTTCTGTTTCAGTGTTGTCTATGTGTGTGTGTGTGTGTGTGTTAGCCTTGGCCCGTTTTGGTCGTCTGAGGTCTGGGGGTCTGGGGGTCTGGTAATTGCCCCCAAGATTTATTTGCACGCCCGCACCACACAACACACACTGGTTACTGGTTGCTAGGACTGGTTGAGGTTCAGGCTGAGGTTGTGGAGGCTGCAAAAAGCATTCTTTATGCCTTTAAGTCTCCTTAACTCTTGCCATATACAGTGTACATACATCCGTATATCTTTTAGTCGGTGCGGTGCCACTCCAGGCCAAAACCTGAGCGTGACTTGGATATTTTCTTGTTCGTTTTATTTTGGTTGGTTGCTTGGCCCGCTGCTTAGCTTAGCACAAAAAGATTCTCACGAGCCTTGGCCTAGCGGCTCTTCCAAATTGGTTGACAAACTGGTCGACAAACTCTGCTCATATAAGCCGAGCATACATATTTGCATAAATATAGTATGTATGTATCTGTGTATCTGTGCAGTGCTTGTGAATGGTCATATATACCTTCCATTTTGACCTAAGTAATTGCTTTTGTGGCACGTCTTTAATATGTTTATTGGCCAAGCAGGAACGAACACCGAGAGCCCAGAGAGGGAGAGAGAGACAGAGAACTGTTGCACTCGAACGTGCAGGCCCTCGGGGGGGTTTCCGATAGAGCCGTGGAATTAAGTGGTAGCCAAATGTGCTTAAGCCTGCCACCTAGTTCCCCCCTCCTTCCATGGCTATGGCCATGTCGTGGCTATGGGTCTGCCAGCGAATTAGCGCTAGCATTGACTTTGGAATTCCTCTCGATTGTCCTCCAGATTGTGAGAGAATGCCCTAGGAGGTGTTGCATCTGAAATGGAGTCGTTCACGGCTCTCGGGTTCTCGATTATTAAAATGTAAAGGTTATCGAGAGAGTTGATTCGATTTCTTGCCTATTGACTGGTCTTTTGAGATGTGAAAAGTAAGTCTTTTGGGCTATTGGAAAGTAAATCTTATGTCTTTGTTAGGTTTCCACATAGAAGATTAAGTTGTAGTTGCACTCGAACGTTTAGGAAGAGAGGGAACCCGGTGGCAGGCTACAACTTAAGGAATGAGAGTCTCCGAAAGTCGAACGATTTCTTTGGATCATAATGGTTCGACTTATGGAAGCCAACAAACACTTTTGCTGCTACTTTATCTGATATTTCCCGTAAGTATCAACACTTATACTCGACTGCACATGTATATATGTATATGTGTATGTATATACTACATCCCAATCATCTTTCATCTGCACTTTGGAGATCTGTTTTGCGGCACTTTCAAGAGAACTCGCTTAATGAGCTCGAAAATGCATTTCAGCACAAAACTGAAAACTGAAGAGCAGCAACATCCAATCCTCTCTGGCAAAATGGCAAAATATGGAGTGCAGTGGCATGGAGTGACCAAAGAGCCGCCTCTGGGTTCCGACTTTCAGGCAAAACTTCATTAAAGGCAAGCAAAATGCCTGCGAAAAATGATGAATTCAGTTGACTTATAAGTAGAACAAACACATATGTATGTACGAGGATTATGTACTACTCGTATGTGGAGAGCCCCATCTAAAGGGTCGCACAACAGTGACAATCTGCGACAATTTCTCATTTTAGAGACAGCGACAGGGAGAGAGACAGAGAATGATCTCAACGTGATGAGCAATTGTGCAGTAGCGAAAAATGTGGCAAAAACTTTACAAGACACAGCAAGGCTTGGTGGGGGAGGGGGGAGAGGAGGGTGAAGGTACAGTGGGACAGACAGTGACATGAACTGCCAGCTAATCGACGGCGAAATACAAAAACAAAAACGTGAAACGGGAATGGCTTAACGTTAAAGGAGGACAGCAGTAGACGCCAGAGACGCCAGAGAGAGGGAGAGATCTGGTAGGGAGTCGCGCACTGGAGAGGCTCTCTGACAAGGCGACCCATTTGTTGTTTTCACTTGTGCACCATTTCACAGACACTTCACTTGCCAATCCCACCCCCCTCCCCCTTCCACCCTACTGGAATATACAGAGCTGCGACAGGAGAGCTCAGGTTTCTGTATACCCTTTTCTGTGTAGAGAATACAATGGATGGAAAGAGTTTAGCAACTTGGAGCCTCTAATTATAGTGTACTCAACGCTTCGTGGAACTTCTTTTGGCTAAGCTTTTCCTTCCTACAAGCACGGATTTGTCTCTGTTTTGTTTGGTGCTGCTCTCGCCTCCCCCTCCGCCCTCCGCCTACAAAGAACATCAAACGTGCATGTAAGGCAATAACTACTATTACGCGACAGATAGAGAGAGAGAAAGAGAGAGAGAGACTATGTAGAGAAGTAACTCCAGGTTGTTGCTGGCTTTGTCTAGTTCCACTTTTTGTCTGCTGGAAGCTTCCTGCAACTTTTTGTTCAACTCGTACTCGTAGTCGTACTCTTTCCTCGCACCAGACTCTCCCTCTCTCTCTCTCTCTCTGAGGGGATCTATGAAGCTGAAGCTGTAGCTGGAGCTGTTGCTGGAACTGCGGCTAACGATGTATTTATGCCAAGCGACAAACTGTGGGAACAAATGAAAATTTAGCAAAGTGCCAGACACAAGAAAGAGATGGAGAGAGCCAGAGAAAGAGACAAGGAAGGCAGGCACAGAATCCTCCGATTGTGGGTCGCTTCAACTGAACTTGAACTGAAACTTTCTGAAGCATTTCGCTCTTTTGTTCGCTGTGGCTGTCACTAATGTCAGAAGTAACAAACTGTCAATATTGTAAAGCTATCGATAATAAAATATTTCAAGTTCTCTTGTACCAAAATATGAATCCGATCTTATAACCTCCAACTTGTGTATATTCTGCATGCAGCAAATCAAACTGTATGTGAGATCTGAGTAGTTTCTGACTTTAAAAGTGTAATAAATTTGGATTCACATAAATCTGAAAAGACTGACCTGACACTTCAATACCAGTTCGCAATTTGTGGTAAATTAAATTAGTTTCATCTTAAAACTCTATTTCTATAAACGCGGTAAGTGCTACGTACGAGTATGAGCCTTCTTTGCACCACTCACGAGGCGTTCGGCAATGATTTATTCAAATTTTCGAGAACCTTTTTTGACTATATGATTCCAAATGATCTGAGCATACCAAGGGGTGAGTGTGACCCGATGGGCGCCTCTGATTTGATGACTTAGGGTTAATAGTGAACGTCGTCTAATATGTGATCCAGGCTACATAAAGGACTTGGGTACGGAAGACATGAGGTTGGGACAGAGAGTTGCAGAGGACGATTGGGCGCATTCTGGGTGATATGGGTATGGATACTCCTTATGGTTACCATCATTCTCCTGGCACCCTTTTTAGGGTTGGTACATTATCTCTTCTCTGTGTCTCCCCATGAAACCATCAACGTGTACTTCTGTTTTTGTTGCCATCGCTGTAAGCTGAGGTGTCCAGCTTGTCAACGGGGAGCAAGTAGGAAACGCATTCTTTGGGGATTCTGCTTGACTCTGATCCTTCCAATAATCGCGTAAGTTATGGCACTCTTTCTTTCTCTTCTTTCCTTATTTTTTCATTTCATTCCATGTTTTCATAGTGGTAGTATGGCCCTGGCTTTCTCATCGAATAATCTGCTAGAACACGGCCTACTGCACACAAAAACGACCTTTGAAACGGTCACCGTAGACACTTGCAACTTCCTGAAGGATGTCAGCGATCACATTCATCATCTGTTTGTGAAAAACTATGAGGAACTGGAGACACATCTAGTCACTACTCTCAACGGTATGACATTATTGAACTTACCCTTTCTCAATTCCTATATTCACATTATACCTCACCAACCACGGAGGCACCCAAACATTTCTTCAAGGACTTGACGATGTCGCGAGTGATAATTCCGCCGCGAAGAAGGCTGTTTGCCAGGGAGTCGAAGAGAATAGAAGATATAATTGATGTGGTCATCAGTGACATTCATCTTTTCACTATACGTGCGAGCAGGCCGTTTCAGGATCTTTATGAACTATTTAATGATACACGTCAGTTTGTAGATCTGTATATTACTGTATCCCTCCTTGTGGTGAGTAAAATTTGTGGGCCTTAGGGGTATAACCATCTGGCGATTCATTCTCATAACAACGAGCACGTTTCAAAGTTAGGCAAGACATTTTGTAGGATTTTTTTGAATTTTTTTACCAATTTTGTAGAAAATTAAGTTGGTTTTTATTTTATATATTTATTATTAATAATTTTTGGTGTATCACCTTCAAGCCTCCCAGCTATACTAAATTTTCTATGTTAAACAAACTATATTTCGTCAGCTCTTTTAAAGCCTACTTTGATTTTTAAAAAACCCCCTGGGGTTTTTCAGTTTTCAGTTAATATTTTAAAGATTCACCATAAAACATACATACATACAACAAGATGTTAGATACTAGAAGCACTACCTTTGAAAAAAAGTGCTGAAAGTGCACTTGATGCTTCGGTCTTCGAAACTCCTTTCCATATTTCCCTCTTGTTTGTTTCTCGTTGACTCGCTCTACCACTCAGCCTCTGTGGATGCCGCAGTTTCTCCCCTCAATCGCTGGGCTTGCCCCTATTTTGGTCTCTTTTTTTGTGGCTTGCAGTATTATTTGGCTGTCAATTCAGGGGACAGTGAAACCTCAGAAGAGGGCTCGAATGTGCAGTGCCCATGGCTAGATATACAATGAAGACATTCTGGATGTCCAATAAAAGGAAACTGCAGGAGCAGGAATTCGATAATAACGAGTGCCTGAGGAACGGGAGGAGAAGAAGGATACCTTTCTTGTACTTCTTGAATCCCTATTGACAAGTCTAAAGATCCACCTTAAGTGTTACCAAAACAGCATCCTCTCTCTCGCCATTTCTTTTTTTTTTGCTGCTCAACTGTAATTACCTTTCAAATATACAGCAGTTTGTGTAAAAACAATCCGTGAGATTCGTGGGATCTTCGGCCCGGTTGAGGCCGCATCGGGCCAAGTGTTTTACAGCCAAACACGATTTTTCGCCTTGCTAAAAGGTCAAATTTCCTGCTTTTTCGCTTCAACATTAAACTGGCAAATGCAAACACCGAAAAATGCTTTTCATTTTACGACTCCCTGGGCTTCCCTGGCACCCTGCCACCCAGCCACCCAGAATCTCCTCCTCCTTGAGTTTTCCTTGTTTCTGTTCGTCATAATAGTAAAAGAAAATTGCGGCAATTGCATTCATCATTAGGCGCCACTTTCCGGATGGGCGGATGGTGCCATGGGTAGACATAGACAAAAGGTAGAGGTCAGACCTCCTTTTAGCCCCAGCTCTTTTGGGGGGCCATAAATGATGGTTTTTTGCTATGAACG
This sequence comes from Drosophila azteca, assembly GCA_005876895.1. Lineage (NCBI taxonomy): Eukaryota > Metazoa > Arthropoda > Insecta > Diptera > Drosophilidae > Drosophila > Drosophila azteca. The sequence goes on along the minus strand of VCKU01000091.1, from coordinate 8,036,244 downwards.
AGCTCACATTCCTGGCATTTTTGTTCAGCGAGTACAGTCGCGACGAGTAGACTCGAGTGGAGTCGGGGATTTGTGGCAGTTATCAGCATTTTTCATTTTCAAAAGCCCTCTCTTCGAGTCTGTGGCCTTGTTAACAGAGACACATCATCAACAAACAGCATTGCATTGAGAATGGCAATGGGAATAGTGCAGTGCAGGGCCCTAACTCTCAGCTGACACGCCTCCATACCTCCCCTTCTTTTGTCTCGACTCAGCCACTAGTTACAGCGGAGGTCGAAAAAATAATAATACTTATTTTTTCAATGCAAAAAAAAGAAGAAAATTAGAAATCATAAATAAATAATAAATAAAATAAACAAATAAATGATTCTGAATATTTTTCGAACATTTTCGAAAACATTTTCCTACTGCTATATGACTACTATTCTGCTGTCGCCCATTGTCTGTGTGCGTGGGCGTCATAAGTCAGATTTATGTGTGGGGTTTGTCCCCATACCATTTGACCCCGTACTCACTCCTCTGGATGCGAGGGCGTGGCCAGAGCCTAGTTTTACTGTTGCTGATGGGTAATGTGATTTGTTGGTGTTTTGCTTAAAAGTTTTTGTTATTGTCTTTGTGCAACTTCTTTGGCCAAGAGCTTGACAACACATTCTCAGATGACAAAAGAAAAATGGTTAACTAAGCACCGCGAATGCATCAAGTACTTCTTTGTATGGAGCAACAGATTCTATTACAGAGATAAAGTTTCTTTTTGTTTTTGCGAATGAAAAAGTAGATCTGTGCGAAATATTCCAGGAGTTATAAGCTTCTTTGTTTAAATGTACTGGAGTCAGATGGGTAGGGAAGGTGCAGTAGGAAATCTATAATTCTCAGCCTCTTTTATCTCTAAAACTCCTTCATTAAACCTTGGCCACACTTTAAACGCTTTAAGCCTTTGGCTATTCGATACACAGATCCCTCCGCAAAGATAAACCAAGATCCCAAGAGCCACTCATCCGACAACGGACTGTTAAAACATTAAACAAAATTACTGAAATTATATCAAAGATGTGAAGGCCTCCCCACCGAAATCTAAGATCTCACAAATTATAGACGGAGATGATGGAATGGAAGATATTTCACACTGAAGATTGCAAAAGTAATGGAGGGGGGTTGGGATCGTTGAAAATATTTCACAATGAGGTCATAAATCACAATTTGTTCGAAAATTTCAGATAAAGCGATAATGCTTACCGGGGATTATTTGTATCCACTCAGGGTCCAGGGATTCATTCTCCTCCCCCGAATGAGGAAAATTACACACCACAGAAAAACGGGAAAAAACACTTAAACTTTTTTTTGGCTTGATCTCTTTATATTTTTATGTGTGGCTTGCGGCTCTTTGTGGCATTCAAACGCGTTTTCGTTGCACTAAAAATAAACACTTCATTATTAGAAACACATGGGGCAGCAGCACATGCAACCCTGTGGCAGGGGGCAATGGAACGACACGGATAACGGGAATGGGCAAGAGGGAAAGAACATTTTTATAAATACACTATGTGTTCTCCTCCTACTCCTTTCTGTTTCACTCCTCTTTTATCACTCGCCTCGCCTCGCACTTTTGCACAGCGGAAATGCTGAGGGAGAGGGGGGAATGGTCGTTCCGCCCGCAAAAAGTATGCAAATGTACCGTTGAAACTGGAAATCTGGAAACGGGTGGGGAAACGCGAATGATGGGGAATACGGAAAGGGAAAACGCACAAAACTCCGAAAATAACTCCAACGCTCGCGCCGCACTAATGTAAGCAAAGCCAAGCGCATTTACAATACAACCCAAAAAAAGTTTTCGTAATTTATGCGCTATATATTTTCCCTATTTTTCCGCCTGTTTTCCTCTCTCCATTAATATGGTAATGGTCGTGTTTTTCGGCTCCTCGCTGCACCACTTCGAATTCACTTTTTATTTGCGCGCGCGCTCGTCTTCGAATCCGTTTCGGTTTATCCGCTGTCCGCTGCTCGATGCTTCGTGCTTGTTCACCCCGTCGGTTTTTACCGTTCAAATTGAACTAAACTGGAAGCCCCAACGCGGCAGATCGCTGCCTCGTGTCGATGCGAAGATCTGGAAGATCTTCTTCTTCTTCCAACAGCGACGCCAGAGAGCAAGATATAAAGAAACAGAGAGAGAGAGAGAGAATCTACAATATGACCCCATGCACAGTGCCTGCACGTGCTGCCACAAGAGAGAGAAACGGTGATAATGTCAGAGAGAGGCTAGACGGAGAGAGAGACATGGCGCGACAGACAAGATCCAGAGAGAGCATTCCAATTGAAAAAGCCGGCAAAAATGATCGCTCTCTCTCTCTGTCTGTCGTTTTGTTTATGTTTTGAACGAACGTCCGGCTACATACAAAGTAGCTGAAGAGAGAGAGAGAGTGGAAGAGAGGGCAAGTAGGGAGAGCACAGAATGCAGGCACTTGCAAGTTGCAATTTGAAAACAAGAGGGAACGTTGTGACCCGCTGCAAAGGCCGCGGCTCTACTTTATACCCGGTACTCAGTCAGTATATATGTACATATGTATATATGTACATATGTATATACATATATAAACATATGAGCTTGTGATTTATGTAATTTATTATATGTTCGCAAAAGAGACGAATTAAATTTTGGCCAAAAAGGAAAATTTCAAAAAATTAGGTCGAACCCCATGCTGTAGCTTTATATTTTAGAAGTTATCTGTTTCCATTTTTATTTACATACAATTTTTACGTCTTCTGCTACATTTTTACATACACATGTAAAACTACATACAAGAGACATGGAAGTGTGTGCGAGAGAGAGAGGGAATCGCTTGGCTGCCGTTTGGTAGCCACTGAAATTTAATTTGTTCCTGCTGGCTATAATAATGATCCGATACGATCCAGACAAAATTGCGTGACAAAATTTTGAAATACACTTGTATTGAAGTGATATCACAGGAGCTCGGATAGAAAGTTTGGTTGTTCTAGCTCTTATAGTCTCTGAGATATAGGCGCAAATGAAGACGGACGGACAGACAGACATGGCTATATCGACTCGGCTATTGATGCTGATCAAGAATATATGTATATACTTTATGGGGTCGGAAACGCTTCCTTCTGTGCGTTACACACATCCGTTATTCCCACAAATCTAATATACCCCTATACTCTTCGAGTACCGGGTATAAAAAAAAGTTAGAAATAGCTAAACTGGGAACACTGCCGATTAAAACGCGCCTTAAATTTGTGCTCCTATTGGAAATTATTATAATTTTTTTCGTTTGCGTTTTCAGAGCGTTTTCTGTGCGATTTCGGTGCGATTTCGTCGTAGCTTCGTAGTTGGCGTGCGAAATGTCAGAATCTCATGCGAAAAGAACAAGAAGGAAAATGTAACGGGACAAGATGTATATATTTAAAAAAAAGTAGGGACGGGACTTGGTCCCGTTATCAAAAGTCATAAGCAACCTTGAAACATTTCCCACTGAATGCGGTCATCCGATGGTGTTTAGCGAGAGATGACAAGGCGAAAAATGGTTGCTATTAAAAAATACTTAAATAAAAAGTTGTCACTGCCGCGAAATGTGCAAGTGAAGAATGACCGAGAGACAGAGAGAAAAGATCGGATGAGGAGTAGCCTCGAAAGAGTGCACTAACATGGGCTAATGTGGAACCCACAGGCCAGACCAGGGACACACCAGACAGACCTGACCCAGAGACAACGAATGTCATGGATGGTTGGGAACCAGTTTATCCCCCTCCTATACCTCGATTCGAGCCGAGCCATTGAAAATGTGTGACAATTATGAAAGGCGATCGACGGCGCGATATTGATGGCCTGGCGGACAACAACAAAAGACTTCCCGCCGACAGACAGACAGACAGAGACAGCAACAGAAAGCTCTCTTAGATAATCATCTCACATACAAAAGCCCTGACAAAACAAACGCAAAAATGAAAGGAGTGGAAAGAGGAGGGGAAAAACAAAAATAAATAAGAATTCTTTTCAAGCGTAACGGAAGTCGTTGAGAGCTAAATGGTCAACGGGCCAGTGGGCAATGTTTAAGAACGGGCTAACAAGCTGCTACCGGATGCTGAAGCCGTCTAAATAGTAGTGGACTTTTAACTGAAATTCCAGAATTTGTTCTATGGATACTACGGGGGGGCATAGGAGAATGTAATAATCTGCGGATTGTTTGGAAATTCTCTGAGGTGTTTGAATGGGTTCAATGTCTATTTTTAGATGGCTTGAATATGGGATAGTTATGAAATATACATATATTTTTTTAATGCATTTTTTTTCATCCATAATAAATTATAAAAATCAATTAAAAATAAATTATGTTTATTTAATACAATTTTAATTTATTTCCACCCCAATTTGAATTCCTCCACAAACCTTTGATACAATTTAACATTAAAATAAACATGGAATTTCCCAATCAAAGTCTAAACCCAGTTCTGGTTTCATTTCTCATTTTCAATCGAATCGATAACGAATAATTTTTTATATTAATATTCAACATATACGAAATCCACGCCTCTATCTAAATAATTAGACATATTTATGTGTTCATAAATATCTCAGATATGATTCTCAGTTTCTCTTATACCGCCGCTCCATAATATCTGAACAATATCTGAAAGGCAATCCAGTTTTTTTGTGGAAATAATCGAAAGGTTCAGCAGCTTTTAATTAAAATGCGATAAAAGTGAGAAAATTCGTTGCGGTTTGTCTAAATGGGCTCCACACCAAAAAAAAAATAAAAAAAATAAAACTAAAAATAAATAAAAGGCAATCAAAAAACCGTAGCATGAAAAACCCAATGGGGAAATAGAAAAAAGCAGAGAAAGAAATGTAAAAAAATCAACGATTTCTTATCCCACTTTTCGGGACGCACTTATTTATGTAAATCTTGTCGCTGTCGTCTCCCTCCCACCCTCTCTCTTTCTCCCTCTTTCTGTGGGCAAACAACTAAAATGCATTTGTGGAGCAAACCGATCCAATCGAAGCCAATCCAATCCAATCGAATCCCAGGCAAGCCAATCCAATCCGATTCCAATGGCCACTCGAGACTTTGAAGGCAAAAGCCTATTGAATAATATTCGATTTGATTTTCGCTGCAAACGTTGTTTAAATACACTCCACCCTCCCCGCCATCCACCCTCCACCCTCTATTTCCTCTCTGTATTTTTCTTGGCTTAATCACTTGGTGGTTACTTGATTTTCCACTTTATGACGGATTATGTGCAAATGTTTGACAAGTATCTAAAAAGTAGACGAAGAGCTTCGAACAATGTATTGGATATTTGTTAATGTCTATGAGAAATATTGGTCTGTTCGAAAGGTGGGGCTCTTGGATCATTAATCATTTAGATATTTGCTCATTGTTTGCTGGCAGGAAGCGGTTAGATGCTAAAATATTCACGACTTTATTATGGAAAGACCATCTTAAAGGAAAATACATTATTCCCCTTTAGATTTTCTGCCTGAAAACACTGATCAATTTTCGACGTGGCAGCTTTAATGAAATCTTAATCTTGCATTTCTGGAAATTCCGTTAAATTTCGCTCATTTTTCTCATTCCCCTGGCACGTAATTAATTTCTTAAACAGTGCACGTTTCTTATTGAAATAATCAAAATATATTGACTTAAAAATGAGTAACAGCTAGGGCCATGCCATGGATTTTTAAGACCAGTTCCAAACGCAGAGAGAGAGAGAGGGGAAAAGGCAGAAAAAAATGAGAGAAGAAAACGCAGCACGTGATATACGCAGTTAACAGGTAACACCCATTTGGTTGAATGATGAATTACCAACAAGAGGGAGCCGTGAGAGAGTATGCGAGAAAGAGACGGGTAGGTGGAAGATGGAGGAACAAGTTCTTGGAGCAGCCACAGAAGTGAAGACAATTGGTAGCGACGGTTACCAAAAACAAGAGAAATCTGGGATATCAGGGATTGCAATTCGAATATTTGAGATTTTTAGTTTCTGCATAAAATTTAACATTTATAGTTTTCATAAGTAGGTGGCTGGTAAAGCAGTAGATACTATATTTTGTTGGATTAACTTTAATCGAAATCCTTGCAAAATTAATCGAAAAATCATAGTATCTGTTGGCAGGGAATGAAAAACAGTATGCTCCAATCTGCCACAGTGCCACGCTTTTCAAAATGCTCCCAAGATGCCGCTACTTCAAACCTCCTCTCTTCTGTTGTCTTTCCCCCCCAACAGCCAACTTAATGTGAATGAGGGCCGTTTAGAATCCGTGGCTGGTCATGGCGGGGGGTCATGGCGGTGGCAGTTATGAGGAGCTGAAGGAGCGGCTTCGGGGACAGTTAATAAACTTCTGGCAGGGGCCAAAAACTTCTCTGTCAGCCGCTGGGTCGTTGGGCGAGAAAGTTGAGAAGCGCAGAAATTAGTTAGAAAGACGTGCGTAAGGTGTGTTTCGGACAGTTTCGGAGCCAAGAGCTGAGAGAGAGAGGGGTCATGGTTTGGTTTGGTCTTTGGATTTCTCGTCATTGCGTCCATCCGTCCATTCTCAGCTTCCAGCTTTGTTCCGTCAGTCATTAAAACTGACGCGTCTGCTTTCAAACAGAAAACTTTTTTGACAAAACAGCAGAAAAAAACAGGCAGCAAAAGAAAAAAAGATTATGCTTTTGCCTGCATTTTGGCCAACAGCACGATAAAAGTGTCAGCTCCGAAAGTTTGGCTGCCACAACAGTGGCTTCCTTTGGCCAGCAGCAACAAAAAAGATTAAACGGCTAAGGGGGTGTGTGAAGGGGGACAAGACAAATTACTGGAATGGTGTAGAACGAGGTCAGGCCCTGTGGAATTGGGTGCAAATATTAGCAAATAAATTAATTTCAATTTTAAGGTTGAAGTTGATTGAAACTTTGTTTGGACAAAGTGCCGCCCAAGGGCTTGCATTTCCTACAAATATTTTCCTGTTGCAGAAAAGGAGCTTCAGGCGCAGCATCCAGGCGAAGTATTCGTGTGGAATGCCTGTCATTCTGTTGGATTAAAGATAAGATTAAAAATTAAATGAAAAATAAGTGGCATCTTTCGACAACAGTTTGTTGAAGTTTATTCAAGCATAATACATATTGTATTATATGTGTATGTATTATAGCATTGAGCACAGCCCGTTCCGAATAACTCTTTCCCTAAATTTGATCTGCCACTCAAAACAAAACCAATGCTAGATATCCCAGATAAGACCAGCTCCGAATCGGAATCCTGATCTAACTTGTGACTCATTGGCAAGGCTATGTGGCAAGTGGCAAGTTGTACAGCATGCCACAACCATAACCAAAGCCACAACATCAACAGCACTCAACAAGAGGTCTTTTGGCAAAGGTCAACGACAAGCATCTCCCCACAAAAACACACAAGAACCAGATGAGAACCAGAACATAGCCAGAACACAAAACATAACCAGAACAGAACAGAACGGAGTGGAAACGTAACGAAAGGAAACCGAGGGGAGCCGAAACGTACCGAGAACCGAAGAGAATATTCCCCAAAAACAGCCTCTAGTTGGCAGCTCATTATTGATTTTTAGTCACAGTCTCCACAGACTCCACAGAAACCATAGAAAAAACGTGAAAAAAGCTGAACAAAATTGTGTTTAAATTTATTACAATTAACAACAATTTTTTGCCGACTGCTTCTTGGGGCTGTGTCCATTTGTAATAATTAACAAATTGTGAGTTGATTAAAAACATCATTAATTAAATATGTAGCGAGGCATTTGACAACTCCTCTCCTCCCTACCCCCCACACTTGTTGTTTGTCTCCACGATTAACGCCGTTTTTTCTTTTTTCATTTGTCATTAAAAATGAATTTTAACACTCAACAGCTCTCGGGGCTTGTCTCTGAAGAGTTGGCCATTGATGGGAGATTTGTGCAGAATGGGCGGCCCGTATTTGGGCGGATATAGTGCTCTTTATTTATCATCAAATTAAAATACGTCAATCAAACTGTTTTCGATTTTTATTCGATGGGGTTTACATATAAAATGTATCTCCAATCTTCCAGTTTTTTCTTCTTTTTTTTAGATTAATATTTAGAATCTATGGATTTCTCATTTTATTTTTATGAAACATTTTTATTAAGGGCATCTATTGGGCGACTCCTTTTTTTTTTAGCTTTTTTCTCTAGCTGTCAGCAGCGTACAATAATTTAGTAGTTTAAATTGATTTATACGACTAGAAACAAATAAATATCTCTGGCACACTCTCCACTATCATGGACCACTAATTAAATTTAATTTCCCCTTGATTAAAGGCATTTATTTCGATGTTTCCTTGTTTTCAGGGTTTCTGGTTTTCTGGTAGTTTTGACAGCTCCGACAGCCGTGTCTTGGCATCTCTTCCCACCTGACACGTTCAATTATTAATTGGATGATTGATTGTTTGGCACAACGTGTGGTCTCCTCCATCGCCATCGCCCCCCCATCCATAATCCACATTCCCCACTTCGTTTGTTTCGCATTAGCGGCAAGTGGCATGGAGAGCGTCTCCATGGGGAGCTAACTACTCCGCGCGAAGCTTTTTAGGTCTGGTCTCCGATTTGGGCGTGAGAATCCCCCCATTTCTCGCTTCTTTTCTCAATTGTTTTCTTCAATGAAGTGCGTTGATTAGTTCGGGTTGCCGGACTCTCCATATAAATGTAATTTGTCTACAGGGAGAAGCATTCAAAACTTGAAAGTCATCCAAAATACATATATACATGTATTAGAAGGTGGCCATAAGCACAAAACGAGTTTTGCTACCTTAAGTCTTGTAATTGGGACATGCAATAGTTTTTTTTATTAGCTGAATGTATTGCTGTGTCATCGTCTAGTGACCAACTAAATATTTAAAAAGTTTCACATTTCAAATATAGTATTTTTTTTTAGATTTGCTTGAGAGTTTCCCCATTACTCATAAATCTCTCTCTCTAAATCTCCATTTTTGGCACCAAAAACTCTTGAATTTTAATACAATTAATACAAATCTAATAGAACATCGGTTTTTGGTTTTTGTTTCTAAAAGTCCACCTTGTATAGATGTTAATTTGTTTACAAATGAAGGAAAAGAAAGAATTAAAAAAAAAAACTTAGCTTTCTAAGATAATATTAAGTTTTATTGATAATTATGAACATTTAAGACTCTACAAAATACATTTGATAATACATTTGTTCCAAACTTAAGCCGTCTTGGGAACTAGAGAGTTCACGATGTCTGTAACGTATAATTTCAAATTTCCAAATTATTTCCAAGAATTGCAGCGTGTACACACTGAAATGGCGGATTCGACTTTAGATTTATATAAAGTAGAGGCTGCCAGCATAGTTCACAATATGTCAAATAGCTGGCGCCACTAAACACGCTGCTCTCTGTTAAAGGCTCGTTGCTACGAATAATATTCTGAGTGCTCACTATCATGAAACTTTTAAAATCCTTAGAAAATAATTAATAATTTAATAATTAAGTAATATAGTAATTTAAAAACTTGAAAAAATTATAATCAAAATGTGAAAAAATTTATTAAATTTTATTAGAATTTCTGTTAGTTATCCTACAAGGAAAATCAGTGTTCCCTTTTCTTTAAATTGAATTTTTCATGGATAAGACCATCCTGCTGTTATCCTGCCTTGTCACCTTTTTGTAATGGTGGATCTCAATGCTCAATGCTAATGTGATAATTTATTTCAAATTTCAATGAATTTTAATTTCAGTTGCTTAATTTTAATGCCTTGCGCATTTTCGGCCATTTTCAGCCATTTTCGTTGTACATTTTCCTGCCATGCACTCTCTCTAAGTACATTTTAGACCGGAAAATCCGCCCACCGCCACCCCCCTCAGTCGACCAAAAATCAATTAAAAATAATAACAAACATCGGGGCTAATGTTGTTGGCCATTTTCGCAGAGTAACGGCCAATGGAAATGGAAAATTCACAAAACAAAACAAAACAAATGCAAAGCGGAGAGCGAAGAGCGGAGCCTATGAAAAAGGTTCGAAAAATGAATCTGTGGGAGCGCACTAATCCATAAAGATTGTTTACCCAGAACAAAGGGGGGGAACACGAATGCGGGGCATAAAAATAATTAAATAAATTGCATGATTTTTAATAATTTAGGGAACTGCAAGCTCATGTTCCAAATGAGGCGAAAATCTCGCTAATTAGCATAAAATTTGACTAGCTGCAGGACTGGTCGAAAGACCAGGAACAGGGCAGGGCAGGTCGTAGGGGCGGATAGCGGTTTGAACGGGGGGTAAAGGAAGGGAAGGGAAGTGAAATACTAAAACTGCATTTGCATTTCCGGCATAAAAGTCAATAATATTATTAAAATATTCCAACATAAATTAGGTGTCTTTTTCAGGGGATTTTTAGAAGCGAATATAAATATTTAATGTTATTTAAAGGGAAAGAAATGTCGAAAGAGAGAGAACTGCAATACAACTCTGATGGAGTTCTATTACTTTCATATCCAGCTGAAGGATATGATTGGCTAAAGGAAAGGCCATTGAGCTACATATGGAGATTCTCTACAGTCTAGAAAGAGCTTCAAAAAAAGTGTAGAGTGGAAACAGGGGTATCAATGTAATGAAAACATCTTTATGCAACTTCATACATAGGTGCAAGGAAAGTGAAACGATTCGTAAGGGTTTAAAGCTGCCTTTCTCTATATTTTCCTATATTTTCTATGCACAGCGAAGAAGATTTTAAGTACCACTGCGTTCAGTATACTTCCAATTCCACAGAAAATGCATCCCATTCGTAATATCGATGCCATTGTTTCGCCAGTTAATAATCGCTAAAGTGAATTAGCGGCCCTCTTTCTCCCAGCTTCAGCACCAGACCAAACCTAAAAGTAGTTCCTTTTGTTGGCGCGCCCCCCTCTCCGACCCTTTCAAGTGCATCGAGTGGGATTTCCTCAGGCAGAAGAAGCGAGTGCGTGTAAGTCCTTCCAGTTATGATTCGAGGCTTATGGCCTGCATGTAGCCATGTTTCCCCACCCAAACCCAAACCCAAACATACTTATGTACATGGGAGTGGTATGGCAGCCAGCCCTTGGCATCCATTTCCGCTTGTCGAGAATCGGTGTTAATGCCACTAATTGGCTGACTTGCCGCATGTTTGCCTGAATACCGATTCAGGACTAGGGATTCAGGCTTCGATAGGGCATTATTAGTCCTCGATTTCAATCAGTTTCATATTTATCTTGCAGCCTAAACATTTATCAATGGCTCTTGTGGACGGACCCCGCCTTAACTGCCTTTAACTAATATCAGACATTAATTTAATGCCCCCTCCCTCATGCGCATGTATGTGTTATATTGATGGCTCAAAAGCTGCATAATTTATTATGTAGAAAAACCGAAATTTCAAAGGTCACTGCTCAGCCATTTTATGGCCTAGAAAAGAAATGGCTTCTTCTGGTTCTGGTTCTGGCTCCCGACACGACAGCTTCTGGTTTGTGTAAAAAGGCAATGCCTGTTCCCCTGTCAAACGCTTCGTTGGCCTTTGCAGGCGTTGAAAGTTGGTTCCTTGCGGCATTGGTTTCCATGCCGACACCTTTCCGCCGAGGACTTAACGGGGCATTACAGCCGAAGAATGCCAGGATGTCTGCTCTCCAAGGAAAGAGAATGGCTGAAAAAAAAAACACCAGCAGACCAAGGATCATTAGGCAGTGTCAACAAGCGGATTGCCTGATTGGCCAACATCCAAAAAAAAAGTGTATAGAAAATTGATAGAAAATGCATAGAATAGGGCATAGAAACCCATTCGTTATGGTATTTTTTTGTTTGGGGCTTTATTGATTTTTAAAAAAGGTTTTTGCTTAAATGCTAACTACTAACAAATTGTCCATTAACTAACGTAAATTTAATTAACCCTTTTCGTGTTTTCTTCTGTTAATTTAATTTATAATTTAATACATATTACAATACATATTATATTCAATATTTAGTTTTATTTTCTGGTTTTTTGGTATTTCGGTTTCTTGGGGATTCTGTTGTTGCTGTTGTTTCATTTCAATCTGGGGGATAGAATCTATCTAGAGTATTTGCTAGTAAATGCAGAAAGATGAAATTTGTTTTTTGATCAACACTCGTTTTTCTGGTTTTTCTCTGGTTTTTCTCTGGTTTTTCTCTGGTTTTTTTTTTTGGGTTATTAAATGTATATTTAGTGTAGTTTAATTAGTCTATTAGTTGGTTTTTCGCTTTAAATTACCTGTAATTTAATCATACAATTACAGAATTTAATATGTACAAAATTATGTTACATTTCGCCGAGTTTTGCTTTATTTTTTCCTTCATTTAGTTTTTTGGAAATTCCAGCCAAAAGTTGTATCCTCTCTTTCCCTTCCCTCTCTCTATTTTTTCCCCTTTCGTCGGAAACTTTTGGGGCCCACGTGTGTGTGGGTGTCCGCCGGTGTGGACTCCCCAGGTCTCATGGTTCTGTGGCACCTGGTAGACACGTTCCCCCCCGCAAAAGTTGCACTGTTTCCTCTCGTCTGGTGGGTGGGGTGTGGGTGGAGTCTGGGCTTTGGTTTTTCGGTTCAACTTACGTGCTAGAGATTTAACACCGCATTTATACAGGGTCTTTAGCGTAGATTTTTCAAGTTTTATAAACTCTTTTTAGTAGGCTTAATTTACTTAAATATTCGTCGTTTTTTTTTCGTTTGAATTTCTTTGATTTCTTAGTTGGTTCGATAGAAAATCATTGACAGGAATATTGAAAGAAAGTTTGGGAAAGTACGACTTGGGAGGGAATAAACAGGTATCCCTTAAGAGTAAAATATAGTAAAGAAAATGGGAAGAAAGTTGGCAGAAAAAATAGTGTAGCACTTTAAGGAAATGAATATAATGTTCTACTCAAAATTGGCCCATATTTTTGCAAGCAAATTATTCAGAATTATTCGGATTGGTTCAGAACTATTCCAAATTATTCAGATTTATTCAGAGTTATTCCGAATTCTTCATATTTTTTAATAATTTTAAATGCAATACATGTTGGTCCTTAAAGTTGGAGAGCCTGAAGGTCAAAACATAATCCATCGTCAGTTCAGTAAAGAAACAAGTCTTAGACGATTGAAATACTATAGAATCCATTATAGTATAATCATAGAGCTTCCAAGAAACCAAGCCATAGAATCTCAAAGAAATCAAATCAGAATCTTGAAGGAAGTTTACTTTTAGTAGGAGATACATCCATCTAGAGCTTATTTATCAGAACAATTATCGGCTTATATTAGTCTTAAATTTCACAGTTAACCCACAAATATTTCCATATATCCATATATATATATACCTATATAATACATTCAATTGTAATCCTAACCAGACGATACGATGCACACACAAAAGTACAACACAAAAACACAAAAATTTGTTCGGTTGGAGAGTGTGCACTCCCCCGTACCCTCCCCTTCAGCCATATGGCCATAATGCTTACAGCTGAAACATCGGTTTAACTACAACTTGACTATTTATTTTTATAATACAACTTTGTCGACATCGGATTTGGGGCAACCACCACCGCCGCCGCCGGGTCCGGCACCGCTGCCCGTGGCAACCACAGCGAGGACACCGATGTCCGCTGGCGAAGATGCTCCTGCTGCTCCTGCAGCTGCTGCAACTGCTGCAACTGCTGCTGATGATGTTGTTGATGGTGCTGCCCCATCCGTGGGGGGCTGCTTGGCTTTCGCCTTATCGTGCACGTACATGGCGGCGAGCGCATTGAAACGTGGACCCCAATTTTGTAAATAGTTAAAGTCTTGATTCTCATCATCAGTGCCTGCAAGAACAAGAGAGGGAAACAAGAGCTGCATTAGGGGAGAGGTTTCCTTATGGGGAGGGAGGCTGTGGTACCTGAGGCCAACGAGCTGAGGGACTCTGCTATGCTGCCACTCCCCTCGAAGGTGAAATTTCGCAGGTCATCGAAGGGCGGCGCATTGGGATCCTTGTCGATGCGCTGCTTTCGCTCCTCCATCAGATAGGCCACATTCAGCTCCTGGCCGGGCGGCAGCAGTGTCATCACAGGATCTACACCCAAGACAAACATTACCACAATTACTGGGGCACATCCCACACGGCACGACGCCGCACATGCCGCACATGCCGCACATCGCGGCTGTTTACTCACAGATGATGGGCATCTTGCAGGCGGCTATGTCCGGCGGCATGGAGCCGCCACCTTGAGCGCTGATTGGTATTTGCAGTGGCGTTATATCGAAGGCCGTCATGTCATCCTCGCCGCCGCCCTCGTCCTCGTAGCTGATTACCGTTTCGCGCACATCCTTTTCGGGTCCAGAGCGTTTCTTCTTTTTGGTCGTTTTTCGTTTCCGAGAGTACAGTACAAAGATCAGGGCCAGAACTGCAAAAAGGAAAGGGACAATTTGATATAAGGAGTACTGGAATAAGTAGCAGAGATCTGGGTAGAAGATCCATCACCCAACTTCCTCTTGGAACTTCCAGCTTGAACTAAAAGTATCTTTCCATTTAATAACTATCCTGTGCTCTGCTCTCTACAATTTTCATGTAATTTACCCTCACCTTCTAGTCCCTCCCACCTTCCTGTCTCTGCTCTTCATTAAAGTCTCTCTTTTACTTCTTAAAAGCAGAAAAATACCTAGAGCGGGTCCTGGTGACGGCTGGACTGAGTCGGGGCGGGGGGGAGTTGTCTGTTAACTGTCAGGGCCCTATAACAACAACTTCATTTACATTTAATGAACGTAATTAAATGTAGGAAAAAATGTTATTCTTTTTGCCGTTTATTTCTCTTTTTTGCACACTTATAAAATGGAAATAGAAGCGTAAACTTTCACGAGAAGGAAGAGAGAGTCCAGGTTCTAAACTGATAAATTGGAGAGGGAATGCACTTAATTGGTCTCCAGTTACAGTTACAGTTTCAGTTCCATTTTGTGATTTAATTAATATTTTTGTTGATGTTTTTGGTTGGAAATTATAAAATATATAAAGATATTTATGTAGTTCATCATTTAGTTAATATTTCTGTTGATTTTTTTGGTTGATAATCTCTCTTAAGCTCCAGCAGCAACTCAAAGAATTAAGCTGAAAAACTACTGAAATATAATACATTCTAGTTAGTTTTATAAATGAAATTTGTTGCATGTCTTTTTGGGTTGGCAGTTATTTGGCAAACTAATGAATCCAATCCCCTTTAGCCTCGAAGAAATGTGGCACGAAAAAGCACAGAAATGTTAAGGAGTACAGAAAACATCCTGTCATTCGAGACAGAGTTTTAATTATTTTTACTTGGCTGTTTGCTTAACCCCACACTGCCAGCAGAGCCATAGCCAGAGCCATAGCCAGAGCCAAGTTAATATTCCTGTCAACTGAAGCGCAAATGATAAAATGCAAGTCTACCCAAGCCCCCAAAAACCATATTTCCTAGCAATGAGCAGCACTCCCCTTATACTTTCTTTTCTGTTCTATTTTTTTTTGTTGGTCCTGTTTACACGACAAACACAGAGAGCGAGTGATGGTTCTAGAGACAGGGTTCAGAGCAGCTCTCTGGACCCGAGAATATGTTCCAGTGGCGTAGAGTGGAGAGAAACTTATTAATAACTTTATGCTACTTAAGGAAACTAAAGGAAAAAGGCAAACTGAGTCCGAAAGACAGAGACAGAGACAGAGAAAGAGAACGAGAGAAAACCGAGGGCTGAGAACTTGACAAGTTTTCATGGCAGAACGACTTGGAGGAGTTGGACTTGTGGCAACACTGGGAGACACTGGAAATACTAGAAATACTGGAGATGCGAATTCGGAATGTGGAATGTTTTTTGGCCTGGTCGTAATCCGCTTAGATGGCAAATGGCTGTCAATGGGTGCCGTGACCCTCTCTCCACACACACACAGACACACACACACACTCATACACACAGAAAGCATTTCCCCTTGAGTTGCTTTCGGCTTGCAAGTTTAATGCAACAATTACAACATAAAGTTGCAACACGCCCGGAAAACCCCAAAAACCGAAAATAGTTCATTGCCAGTTCCTTGGCCGTGGCATCGCGTGGCGTGGCGTTGCGTGGTGTGGCATGAAGTGCATTAAATTGTGTCTCCCCACCGCAGAAAGGAGCGCCCCAAAAACTTTCTAAATTATCTTGCCACACAAGTTTTGCTATTAATGGGGGGAAAACCCCACCCAAACGCTTCCCACTCCCCTCTCTCAAGTAAATTCTTCAATGATTCGTCTTAAAAGATGGGACAGAGCCAGAGCCAGAGCCTGACCAAATCTGTTGTGAAAAGTTATGCGAATCGAAGGAATGTCATTCTTTGGGATTAATTATAAGTTGAATCCGTTTTTAATTAGTTGCGGATAACAGAAGCTGCCGAAGGGCAGTGTGGAAATCTTCTTAAAAGTTAATTAAAGCCAAAGGCTTTCGCTCTCGCACTCTCTCTTCCAGTGTGGCTTGGCAGTAAAGAGTGAATTTTCAAGTATTTAAGCAGCTGAATCGCAGTTCCCTAAAGCTTTGCCGCTCTCTCTCTCTTCCAGTGTAGCTTGGCAATAAAGTAAAGATTTACTTGCTATTATCTTTAAGGGAAACAATTGAATATACAAAATATTTATACAATTTATAATAATTGCTACAAATAGTAAATACAGAAACAAAGAAAAATAATTGTCTTTTATTTATGTAAATTTATTTACTCAATAAATAAAACCCAATGCCATTAAATCGAATCTGATTCTAAGCAAAACGAGACATTCATTAAATTATTCAAAAATAACCAATTTTTGTGGGATTTCCCCCTTTTTTTGTTGCATTAAGCTGCAGTTTTATAGCCAGATTTTGGCAAGCAGGCCAGGGCCAACTGTTCGTTCGTTCGTTCATTCATCAACCTTTAATCAACATTAGAGAAACATTAGAGAGAAAGCCAAGCCAAACACAAGCAAGCCGAAAAACTAAACAACAAGCAACAGCAAAAATCTACTAACCTACATATAAAAACAAAGGGCAAAAAATAAAAAAAAATATCCTGTACTGTAAGCAGAACCGAACAAAAGCGGAAAGCAAAGGAAAGCTCTTTAACAGCCTTTGTTTGCCCTCAACTATACAGAGCAATGGACCAAGGAATACTCGTATCTTGTAGCTTCTGTCCTGAACCCTGGCACCCTGGGAACCCTGGAACCTGCGCTGACCAGGTCGACAGTGGGGGGTCAGTGCTCATCAAAAGTTGGACAGGGACAGGGACAGGGATTGGGATGGGTTCTGTTTTTTGTGCAAACAAGCAGGTTTTTGTAGTGGCTCTTCCACTTGAAACTTTATGCTAAAGTACAGTTCAGCGATTCACAGATTACACGGCTACAGAAGCAAAGAACAGAAGCAGGAGTAGAGCTGGGAGTAAAGTACATGGGGTGACAGGACTGGCGGGCAGGACATGAAAAAGCGTTGACTGTAAGTAATGTTGGATAATTATTTAGTTTGTTTTTCATCTTCACGCCACTTTAAGGCAACAAGAAACAGGACGAAAATGGTAAATCAACAACAACAACAACCAAGAAAGCAACGACTTGAAGGGCTCAAACTTTAGATACCCTGGAAGATCTATAGCCCCATCAGGATATATTTAAAGCTGAGACTGATCGGAGATGCCCTAAAAAACAGGGCACAAAGACAACTCATAAAGAGAAATCAGATTTCATGCTTTTGGGTTCTTGAAACATTTTCACATCATAAAGCGGACAGACAAGTGGGGGAGGGAAAAGAGACAGAGAGAGAGAGAGAGCACAGAGAGAGTACTGAGAGTACACAGCAAAGTATTTTTGTGCCTCGTCGCTTATTTATTGCGCCTATTTTGCGGTTTAGCGGTTTTATGGCCACTCTCCCGGCCATTGTTTGCCGAGCATCTTCTGGCCTGGCCCCCACTAGGGCCCGCAGGCAACTGGGTAATTATCTGGCTTAGCAGCGTCTAATTAGCTTAAGGTTCCGCTTTTGTTACACTGCAATTTCAGGGCTTCGTTTGGCAACCAATTCGCCAGGGTGGGGCCCAGCCTGTGCAGGGATACGGATAAATCAGCGTCAGTTTTAAATATGGCCAGAAAATAAATTGCCTACAGGCGAGGCAGAGATCGGCAATGGTAGAGAGAGAAATGAGAGAATGAGAGAAATATGTGAGGGGTGGGGTGGCGTAGGGAGAAATGTAGCACTAATTGAAAATCCTTTCAAATCCCAGACGAGCCAGCGAAACGAAAATAGATTGTCGCGCAATGCGTACGAGAAAACGCATTTGCATGGCCAGACGGAGAGGGAAGACAGAAGGGAGGGAAGCCAGAAGCGTGGGGAGCCAGAAGGGTGGGTAGCCAAAGCTGAAAACCGAAAAATAACCAAATGGCCAAAGCCACTTAACACTCGTTCGCAAAATCCATTAAGTGCCAGAATTTTGTTGAAATTTTATTCTATTTTTTCTGTGTTTTTGTTTTTTCTGTGAAAAGTAAGCAATAAAATGGCGCAAATTGGATTAGGCAGGGTTATAAATGGCCGAAATGCAGAAGAACTAAGAGTGGAATCCGATTGGGAATTAGTTGGAGTGAAAGTTCCAAGAACTAAAGAAACTTGTAAAGGTTTTTCTTTAATTTGATTATTTTTTAAATATTTTTTTATAGCCAATTTTAGCTATTGTAAAGCACTTAAATATTCTCTACTCTTTAAATTTTTTATCAATATATTTCATTGAAATATCACAGTGTGTTTCATATCTTCACCAAGCTGAAAAAAAACCCTTAAAATAATCCCATAAACTAAATGTTGTTTATTTCCAACTATTCGCTTAAATTAAAAGATAAAACAAACTGCAAAAGCTTTGGTCCTTTGTCTAGCATTAATTAGCCGCTAAAAAATATGTTCAGCCCATTTATTTTTAAGCTAATCCAACAAATTGCCCTTGTCGGAGAGAGCGCAAAAAAAGAATACAAGACTCTGCTGGCACTTTATGTTGTTGGAAAATGCATGGCACGGGGCTGCCACGTAACCCTCGTTAGCCCTCGACCAGAGACCAGAGAGTCCTTCTCCCATATGCAGACACACGGACACATCCGACGACTGTCCAAACAGATGTCAGTGTCGTAAGGGTTTTCCTCGTTTTTTTTGCTGTGGGGCCTCTGCTTCTCGCTGGGATTCGGACGCAGAGTCTGCGATTTTGAGTGCGAAAAACGCTGAACCCATTGCAAATTGCATTAGCATTGGGTAAAGAGCCCAGAACAACTGCCAAAGAAGAGCCCAATGGCAGGACACTCTCTCTCTCTCTCGAGGACCAAGAATGTTCGGGCTGCATTTCGCGCTGTTTAAGCCGCTTAATTGACACACATGAATGGGGAAATTCGGCAGCAGCTTTGCATGGCCAAGGAAGAGGTGAAAACACCGCACAGTTGCGGTCGTACTTACTCAATATGATAATCAGGCAAACGAATATGGCGCCGAGGGCGCCCATGCTTAGCTTCAGTCGCTGGCCCTCCTGGACCAGCTCACAGTTCTCGCCCCAGTAGCCCTCCGGGCAGATGCAGCGATAGCGCAGACGTGGCTCCAGATTGATGCACGTGGCCCCATTGAGGCAGGGCAGATCCAGGCACTCGTTGCGATCGACACAGCCCTTGGTGTCCGAGGACATGATGCGTCCCTCACTGCAACTGAAATGATAAGAGAGACGGAGAGGAAGAATATTAGGTGTTTATGCTGGAACATTGTAATGATACCTCGGAATAGTATAGCACTAAGGAAGTATTGGGTTTGTAGTGGAAAATGGGAAGAATGCAATCAACGATGATACGTCTGGCCAGGCCATCAGTCACTCCATGCTCATCCCAGGTTACTATCCATCTTGAATCCCATTCCCAGTCGCTGGACTAGCGGGTATCTTCTAGTCGTTTCTAATTTGTAGTATATCAGTTTCTCTCTTTTTTTATGGAAAAAAATGTAAACTTTTCCATCCAAAGTTTAGTAGCTGACGCCCCAAATCCCCTGTGAATCCTACACCACTGCTCCGAATGGTATGCAGTTTTTCTGTGGCGCATTAAGGGCCTGAAGTTTGGGGGTTTTAGTTGGCTGGTTGGGGGTGGGGTGTCCCGTCCCAGTGGGCTCGAAATATTTAAAGCTTAAAGTTCTAGAATTTTTGAGTACACACTCAAATTTAAGCCCATTTCGCCAGGGTATTCCCCCGGGGAGTGGTCGGAGTGGTCGCAACGTCTTAGTGTCTGACTGACACAAATTCCAGAGGCATTGCTACCGTCGCCCCCACCACCGCCCCGCCACAACTGGAAGTGGAATTGAGGCTAAAGTAAGCATAATTTATGACACGTCGACACCTGAAGGAGGAAGGACCTAGAAACGTGGGCCACTATTTAAATTTATTTAAAAAAAAAATAAAATATAAAATGGTGGAAGCAAAATGTCTGGGTGGAGGGCAAACACGTGTCGGGAAATCATACCCAGGCCACCCACAGATGTTTCTGTTCCTGAAAGCAAATGGAGCGAGAATGGAGCTTACTCTGCGGGGGGTGGAGGTGCGAGGGGGGTTTGTGCTATGGCAGTGAAGGTTGTAGAGTCCTGTGTGGTTGTGGAGGACAGGACACCGACATGATGCAGTGCCAGATTGGGTGTCGTGTCGTCTGTCAGGTGAGGGGAGCGGAGGGGCAGGGGGACTCCGAATGGAGTCACTCTGCCAAACTAATGATGTGGAAAATGTGCTCTGCTTCGGAGGAAAGCTCTAACCCATCATCGATGAGGTGTTGCAAATGGCAGCAGCAGCAGCTACAGCAGCAGCAGAAGAAACCCTAGGATCAAGAGTCATGCCCCAGATACCATGCCATGCAAATGTAGTATGAGTATGTGTATCCTGCGGTGTCTAGCAGAGGACCCAGTGAGGACATGTGATGACAATTGATATTATTTGTTTTGCATTCGGAGTCAATTTTACTGTTTGCCATTGTCAGGTGGAAAATGGCTGGAGTCTGTCGCCCCGAAATCGATGTCAAATGGTAAATGGGGGATGAGTGTAGGGGGAGGAATCTGTTGAACCATCACCCCTTGGCATGTAGTTAGAGTATCCTTTGACAGAAAGTTACAACTTGCTTGCTTCCACCTGAACTCTCAACTTCAAAGCAAAACTTCTAGAGTCTGTAATTAGCAGCCATAAATTCGCCAATAAAAATTGTTCAATTCAATTAGACTCTCAAGAGGGGAGGGGGAGGGGAAAGGCGGAAATGGAAACGACACAGGACAAAAGGAAAGGGAAAAAGGGCTTGGTACTTACGTGCACTCGTATTCGTTCCACAAATCGACACAGTCAAAGGGATCCGGACAGATGACATTGGAGCAGGGCCTGTTCGAGGGACAGTTGCGGTCCAGATTGCGGGCCATCGTCGCCTGGCCCCATTGAGTGCCATTCATGGCGGGCGGCAGGGGCAGGTGTTTGCCATCCAATCTACAACAACGGGAAAAGTGAAAAATATGAGGCATGAGGCACAGGCAGCACTTAGCAGCAATCGAGGCAAGAAAACAAGATGATGGATGGAACAAAGAATACCCTTATTGAAAACCCTTATGTGTGCACTTTTATGAAAGGGAAAAGATGGAAAGTCAACTATTATATGAAGGGTTTGGATGTTATAGTGCTACTTCTGGAAGTTTGTGGGATTATCCTAAGAAATTCTGATATTATAAGAACCCAAAAACCAAACACTAAAAGAAATCTAAAAGACAATCATTTCTATATCAGACATGTGCCATAAGAGATCCATTTCCATCAGCTTTCGGACTATCTGCCACCAAAGGGTAAGCTTCTGCTTGACAAAATCGTAGTACCCTCCTTTTGGAAGTGTTTCACAAATGGTCCATAAAGATTAGGCACTAAATTTTGCTGTCGTCTCTCACCTGATGTCATCGAGGCAGCTCCTTTGAAAATCGGATTGAACCTCAAAGGTCTTTACGCCCGTATACTCGGCCTTGCCGCCCGCATAGACGCCCTCCTGCTTGTCGATGGTCAGCCACTGATGGCCAATGTAGTGAAAGGACTCGTTGTAGCGCCGGGACTCGCCGCCGTCCAGCTCCATGAGGGCCGCCGAACCGTAGCGGCTAATGCGAATCACATGCCATTGTCCGTCATTCACTGCAATGGCCGTGAGGGCCAGCACTTGTTCCTCGTTCCGCAGCGAGTTGAGATTGTAGCGAAACTGCAGCTGGCCCCGGCGCAGCTCCAGGATGGCGTACTCCCGCTGATGCTGATCGCTGACACGGAACAGCTCGCCGCCCTGCTCCCTAGTGCGGAAACGCAGCTGCAGCTGCGTGCTGAATCGATCCGGCTCGAAGCTGAGGGCAAACTTCACATAGCTCTGCGCCTTGAAGGTGGTGGGTATGGTGGGCACATTGCACCCCGGCCCCATCCACCCGGGCTGGCAATGGCACTTGGCCTGGACGAGGCTGGCCACGCAATTACCATGCTCCCAGCAGCGGGCCGTGTGCTCGGTCTTCAGGCAGACTTCGTCCGTCTGGGGACAGGCGGGAAAGCTGTTGCGGGCCAGGGCGGGGAAGGCCAGGTCGTAGTGCTCCGAGTTGTGAATCACATTGCGTATGCAGCCATCGAAACCTTTTGAGCTGAATGCATACTGCCAGTTGTAGAGGGTCTGGTCGAAATGCTGCCGATACAAGCCGCCCAATTGCAGCGGCTGATTGAGATTCAGGGACTCGGCAAACGGCGGTATCTGGCCACGGGCCTGACAGGCATTGTCGTCGAATTCCGGCGGACTGCCGTCCTCCATTTCCGACACCAAGGCAGTGCGACAGAAGTCCACCACCATTCGGACGTTTTCCGCATCCCAGAAGACATCCAAGCGATGCCAAACGCCGTCGTCCAGGGTCTTTTTGGTCTTTACCCGCAGCTCCAGAGTCCCAGAACCGAAATCGATGAGCAGCCTCGGATAGCCCTGCTCCAGTTCGATGGCTATGAAGTCACTGATCACGGTCTCGCCGGGCTTTGGCGGGACTATGGGACCATTGTAGAGTATCAGGCCATCGCCCTCGCGTGTTATGAACTCCAGACTGAGATGCGATTCCGCGCAGAGCTGCAGCGGCGGATACCAGGCCCAGCCGTTGCCTCGAAAACTCCGCGTCGACTGCTGGCACCGCGGACCGCCATAGCCCACCGGACAGGCCACACAGCGTGGCCCGTTCCGGGTCTCCACACAGCGTCCGCCATTGTAGCACAGATGCGAGCGGCAGTTGTGGTCCGTGTTGGTGAAATTCCTCGCTCGGCACACGCACTGGGCGCTGATCTCCAGGCGGACACCCACCAGAGCTGTGCGATTCACACTCACGGTGTAGGGTTTCTTGCCCAGCTCCACCTTGGAGGAGCACGATCCGGCCGCGCACTTGCCCTTGCCCTCGTGCAGACACTCGTTGATGTTGACCATCGTGATGTTGAGGCCCACTTCCTGTTCGATTTCCTCGCGATGCATCTGCACCACCCCATTGAGTCGCACGGCCTTGAAGTACGGCTGCTGGGTGGCCGAGCGGGCGGCAAAGTGTACATCTGTGAGGGGATAGGGGGAGTCCCCCCGCAGCTGGACACTGAAGACATCCACATTGTCCCGATCGGTGTACAGCAGCTCGGCCAGTTTGTTGCGAAAACGTTCCAGCTTTGAGGGCTCCACCTGCTGCTTGAGGGGATTCCAAGTTCTCACGAAATCCTCATCGCTGATGTGGGCCAATCGCATGGAGCCGGCCTGCTGCACTGCCTCCGCCGTGATGTCCCGCACAGTAACACTCAAGTTTGCCGGAATGTCCTCCTGTCCATGCTCCCGGTCGTAGACCTTGAAACGGAGTTGGTAGCGGCCCCGTCGCGTGCCCGATCGCATGGTCAGGATGCCCGTGTCGGTGTCCAGCTTGAAGCGTTGATGCTCCTGCACCTCCCAGTAGTACTTCTTGTCGGGCACATCCCAATCGTCCGGATCGTTGACGTACACCCTGCCAATGGGCGTGTCCTGCGACTGTCCTTGGTAGTTGTAGACCAGCACGGACTTGCTGCCCGGTTGCATCTTGTTGTCATTCACATCGCCGATGGTTATGGTCAGGGTACTCGTCCCAGTCATGGCCGGAGCTCCATTATCCTTGATCTCGATGGGTATGGCATAGGTCTTCTGTGCCTCACGATCGAAGGGGCGTAGGGATGAGATGATGGCCACGCCATTGCCATTGTCGCCTCCTGCAAAAGAGTTCGGAGAAGAAAAATAGTTATTTTATTTGCAACAAAGGAAACTTTTTCCGGACAGTCATTGAAGAGTCTCGGAATTGTTGGGGGCATCATTTCAGGGATATCCGGTTCACAATGAATCGGAATCGGAATCTGCATTGCACCAAACCACAAAACATGTCTCGTGCATTTACTGCCCAAAAACAACCCAAAAAGCGATAAAAGCAAGCGGCAACTTGCAATTCAAAAACCGAAACCCAAACCGGAAAAACACATCCAGGTTCTCCTTCTCTCTTTCCTTCTCTCTCTCTCTGTTTTCGGACACTTGATTCATTCATGGCAATTGCCGCACAATCAAAGTCCGAATCAAACGCTAAACCAAACTCTGTTTGCATAGTAATGGTGATTGAATTATGTTTCAGACAATCAGCATCATCAGCATTGTTTGTGCCACAAAGTTAGTAACCCAAAAGGAAAAAAACCCCAGGAAAAACCGGGATGTCCAAAGAGAAGACAAGAGAAAAGAAAGGAAATGCAGGAGAACACAGCCTGCAGGAATCACTCATTCTTGAGTTGCAGTTAACCAAAGACCAGGCCATGCCATGCCAGGACTGGACAGGCTTTTGTCTTCATTGCGTCCCTTCGACTAGTCCCAAGGTGGGACTGTAAAGTGCTCTATAGAGTCATGTTTTAGTCATGGGTTTGTCATTTCTTTTGGCAGACTTTAAAGTCCAACAGAAAGTTATAAAGAAGTCCCATTTTTGGAAGGAGGACTACAGACTTAAATGCTATTGAAAATTTGTGGTCTTCTCACAGGACTTCTAGCAAACAGGACCTTAAAAAAGCTTTGCTGAAGGAATGGAGCAAAATAAGCCCGGAAACCACTTGTAAGCTGGTCTGAATACTCGTAATAGTCTGCTTTTATTGTTATAGAAGTTACATATATTACAAATAATATTCTTCAAAGTGTATTCCCCCATCGACCTTCTCTGAACTGCTCTCCATGTGGAATATTTGTTGTTGTTGGTCCTAAACTTTGTTTTGTAGCCATTGTTGGGGGCGAGAGAGAGGACTTATTTGAAATGAGAGTCGAGTGGAGCACCGCTAGAGGAAAATTGGCAGTGCTTAGTCCCAAATAAAATGGTGCAAAAGCAAGAAAAAAGCTTTTTGAGGAGGTGTCACTTGAATGGCTGTCGCTGACATTGACAGTGAGTTTTTCCCACAGTGAAGTTTCCCCATCGAGCGGCACAGTTTAAATTTCAGGGCACATTCTGGGATTGCATGGGGCCCTTGTTTTTGGGGTACCCTCTTTGCATTTTTGTTGTTCTATTTGATGTATTTTTATCTGCGATTTGGTTCCCTTTTCGACCTGGCACGTGGCTCGGGTTTCAAGTGTCCTTTGCCGGCAAAAATAAATAATTGATTTCGAAATACCGAATTAATTATTCGGCCGTAAATAAATAGACAAAAAAAAAAAGAATAACATTAGAAGATATTCACAGAGCAGATATTAATTTGCATAATTACTTAAATGAGATGCGTAATTAGTGGAAAATACTGCAGCGCACACATATCACAGGTGCATACATTTTTAATCAAGCTAATGCATTAAATATGTTCAACATTTTCAATTGATATAATATTCAAATGCTGCCTCCCCGCAGTCCCCTTTAGGATTGTGACAGATGTTTAGTTTACTGCTTCATTAATTATGTTAAGTGTTTTTCCGCAAATTAAAATAGTTATTAACATAAATGTTCACACTTACTTCGATCGTATTCCACCTTGAAGCCCGCTCGTATCTCATCGCTGGCCAGTGGATCCAGGCGAAAGGTGAAGGGTCCGCCATTGCCCCGCTGTCGATCGTCCGCATCCTGGGCGGCCACCTCGACAACCTTCCGTCCCGAAACGTTCTCCGGCAGCGTGGGCCTATAGTCCTGGGCAAAGGTCGGCGCATTGTCGTTCACGTCCTTGACTATGACCGTCAGCGTGGCGGTGGCCGTACGTGCGGGACTGCCATCGTCGATGGCCAGCACCTGGATGTGGTGTCGGTCCAGGGTCTCGCGATCCAGGGGCCTTTGGATGCTGACGGCGCCCTTGTCGCTGATGGCAAACTGTCGCCGGCGATTGGTCGAGCGGACTATCTTGTAGGTGACCCTCGAGTGGCCGCCCTGGTCGGCATCGGTGGCCCGGAACTGCTCCAGCACTGTGCCCACCTTGGTGTCCTCGTAGATGGACACCTCGATGTGCTCCCGGTCGAACTTCGGCACATTGTCGTTGATGTCCCGCAGCTTGACCACCACCCAGGAGTAGGCCACGTGGTACTTGTCGCTGGCACTGGGTCCGTCGTCGCCCTTGTCGTTCACCTGAATGCGAAACCGAAAGCCGCTGCTCTGCAGCGGATCCTCGTAGTCCAGCGGCTGGATGATCTTCAGGGAGCCCGTGCCATCCGCATTCCGCACCATGGCGAACTTGTCCGAACCGAAGCCACTGTTTGGCACCACCTTGTACTGGAACGTGTTCGTCTCGTCCTCGTCCTGCACTGTGACGGTGAGGATGGGCGTCTCCGGTATATAAGTGCCATTTGTCTCGTCCACCTCCGTGAACCACTCGTCCTTGGTGAACTGCGGTGGCATATCATTTAGGTCCTTGACGCGTATGGAGGCGGTGCCAGTGCCTGTCGAAAGAGAGAGAGAGAACATGAAAATTGCGTCAATTACAGACAGATACAGTACACTGAGAGAAAAATATTCACCCTTCAGTCCGCCACCATCCATGGCCACCACCTGTATGGAATAGTCCGGTGTTCGCTCTCGGTCCAGGCAACAGACGGCCGTCTTGATGAC
The DNA here is from genome assembly GCA_005876895.1 of Drosophila azteca. NCBI lineage: Eukaryota > Metazoa > Arthropoda > Insecta > Diptera > Drosophilidae > Drosophila > Drosophila azteca. Next base: position 8,009,195 of record VCKU01000091.1, on the reverse strand, counting down.
CCCCGTTTCGGGCTCGATTTCAAAGATGGGCGCCCCGGTCTCCTCCTCGATGACGTTCTTCTCAATCGAATAGATTAGCTTCGCATTGGTGCTCTCGTTGGGATCGTCATAGTCAATGGCAGACATTGTCATCACCGGACTGCCGGCGGTGCCGTTCTCCGTGACATTGCCAAAGTAGATGCCCTGGGGGAACTGTGGCGCATTGTCGTTGATATCCTTCAGATTAACTTGGATGTCCGCATAGCCGACCAAGCCCTCGCCGCCCTCATCCTGTGCGAATACGGTGAAGCGCCATTGTGGCCGTCCATTCGGCTGGTCACGGTCCAGGGGCTAAACAGTGGAGGTGAGGGTGGGGAATACAGAGAGTGAGAGGCGTTTGATTTGGCAGCTGTTTGTTTGTTTGCAAATTATTTTATGCCTGCCGGTAAACAGCCGGCCAACTGTAACTGACTGGAGCTTTCACTGGGAGACAGAGAGAGAGAGAGAGAGAGAGAGCTCCAATCCGCTCCAATCCACATTTCTGAAGCCCTTGAGTCCTCCATCCTATTTATGTAGGTTCTGTGTGGGGCAGGGACTATAGCTAGGGCTGGGGGTGGGACTGTGGCTGGGACTGTAGCTTGGCCTGGGACTGCGGCTGGCTTTGATGGCATTGGATATGGTGGCTTAGGCCCCGACACCGGTCTGTTATTAGATTTCTCATTAAATGAGTTATCCACACGAAATTGCATTGCCAATGACACAAAATAAAAGCCATCAAATCAATTGAAATGTGAACCAATCCCAGAGGCCTGTCTGGCCACCTCCAATGTCTGCTTTTTGGGCCCCTATTCAAATGGCCCTTAAACACTGCCTAGACATGCGAGTAAATGTTGGCTTGAAGGACAATTTGCTTTTACGTTGAATCACTTCGGTGTGTGCTGTGTGTGTGGCCATTGAAGTAAATGAAAGATTAGTGATGAAACACTCTAAACAGGGCCAAAATAGCTAAGCCGAAAGTCGCAAAAAGGAATATTTGATTGAGCCAAAAACAGAAGCAGATATTTATGGGATTTATTTTTGTATATTTATGGAAGTGAAAGTTGAATTTCTAACTAGCAGAAGTAGATCAAATATGTGCATAACATAAACCTGCTCTTAACTCTCTATTCTACTGACTTTCTCTCTTCCTCGCTTCATCCTTTCGCCAATATTTAATTTATTTAAAGTATTTCCCATCTAAGTTGGTAATCCGCCAGTCAGTTCATCAATTGAATTGGAAATCATTCGGTAGCTGTCGGTAAATAAACCTTAAACCATCGCTCAATTAATGTGTGCGGAGGGGGGAGGGTGGGGGATAAAAGAATTGGTTTGCGCCACCGTGTGGCACGCAATGCAATTGCAATTACAAAATGAAATGCCATGCCATGCCGTCATGTAGCCTGGCAAGTGGCAGCCGCCAAAACGAAGGACTCCAAAATGACCCCCGTCTGCACACAGAGTGTCTGCCGCTTTCCCCTATTTGGGGGATGCTCCAACTTTTCCAACTTTTCCTGCTTTTCCTGCTGATTTTACACTCAATTTTATGCGAGGCGACCGCGCCACCAATAACGAACGACGAAACGTCATTTACATGTGGTCGGTTGTAGAGCGTCAAAACCACAAATGCCACATGCTGTCGCTGTCCTCCCAGTCGCCAGGAGCCAGTCCCCAGTCGCCAGCGCTGATCCCATATCCCTATAGAACCAGAGACCTATACCATCCATCGGGGGCTGTGGGGCATCCCTCGTTTCCGGCAAATATAAAACAAATAAAGCAAACCGCCAGCAGCAACATTTGAACATTTTATGCAGAATGCGGCATCCTGAATGCGAATGGCATCGGTGGGGGGTGCGTGGGTCAGGGGTCAGCCACTCCATTTCACCCATTCGTTGCTGCTGCCGTTGCTGCTGCTGAATCGTTTGTGTTTATGGACTTTGTGTGAAATTAATTGGAGTCTATGTATCTGACAACCAACGGTGACTGTTTTTATGCATCTAAATGTCGTTTTCTTTTTTGCACGTTTCTGGTTCGCGGGGGGGGGTGGGCGTATGGGTGTGCGGTTTGACACAGTTTTAAATTAATCATACGCCACCGAAAACGCGTGGAAAGCTTTACAATTTACAAAAAGTTACGCCCCCTGCGCTTGAGGCTGGTGGCACGGGGGGGGAGGGCCATCAAATGCCGACAAAAGTGTTAAATATTGAAAACATTTTCCAAGCATTTTCCGCTTATGAAACGAGAGACCCACAATGAAAATATTAAATGGTGTGTGTGTGTGTGTGTGTGTGCCTTTTGTATTAAGCGTTTTTTTTGGGGATGAATCGAAATATATATCTATATATCTACATATATTTATGGTTGAGGATTTTTGGCTTTTTTGAAGCTCCAAGGATTATGTAAGAGTTTTTATTTGTAGTTTTTCAACACCTACACACTTTTTTTTTGGAATTTTAAGCATTTTCTCAGAGGTCCGTTACTCTGGTTAGAGTATAATCCATTAGCCTAGCCCCAGCTCAGATTCCTGTCCCCCCCTCTACGCCCACTTGTTTCCACTCGTCAAACAATATAAACTGCTCGCCATTGTTGGCCATAAACTGTGGCTCAATTGTAAGCAGCCCAAAAGCGATGGTGGCCCGATGGAATGTCCCTCAGCAGGAACAAAAAGTTATATATTTTTTTTTTGTTCCTGCCGGCTGGCAGTCCTTCGCCAACCAAAGGGGCGTTGAGATGTTTTAACTGCCTTTCATTATGCGCTCTCTCGTTTTACGATGGGACTCTCGAAATTGGAATCTGTTTAAATGCTGAAAGGTGGCACACAAGTGAGGGGCAGGGCACTTACCTTGAGTACAAAAATATCGCCAGTTGTGCGATTTATATCAAATTTACTATTCGCTGGATTATCGGGGTCGATGCCCTGACCAGTCAGGAAATATACAATATTTATTGGTCTATCTACATCGCCATCGGTGGCGGTAACCTGTAAAGAAAGAACACGAAAACGAGAGGGTCACAAAAAAGTGCATTATCAGAATAAAGATGGGGGTGGGCAGGAGGGGGTGGTCTTTTGGGGGGGTTAAGCGATTCCTCCCTACAATATTGGAGTCTATAAATCAAATATGCAAATGAGGAAAACGCTTTAAATGTCCAATAAAGGGCAACCTGAAAAGGAAGAAAAAAAGAAAAACTGGCTATTTGGGTAGGGATTTTCTCGGCGGAAAATCTGTTGAATGGGCGTGGCTGGTGGGCCAGATTGCTTGTAAATTTATGCTTCGATTTTTTCTGTAAGCTGGCCGCAAAAAAAAATGCTAATATTACAGAGATTTATGTAATTATTCAATCGGATTTGGGCCAGCATTTTTTTGTATTGTTTTATTTCTGTTTTCTTCATTTTGCGGTTAGTGAATGAAATCAACATTTAGGAGACTTTTATCCGCTTTCCTTTACTCGGGTCATAGGCAAATTGTCGACGGGACTTTTGAAGGGTTTTGGTAATTGAATGAAATCAAATGAATATTAAATTAGAATCAAAGAGAAAATAAATCAAAGAAAATGTAGGCATTCGAATGAAAGAAAAACCTTTTTGAAACTAGATTTTTGCAGAACTTTTGCTGCCTTTCAACTTGATTGAAGGGGATTTATAAATACGTGACTACTTTTGCTTCTTGGGCATACAATTTCCATGATGGACACAGACTCTATAAGCCCTCTGTGGACAGTCTTGCAGAAAAGTGCCTGTAATCTCCCATTAACAAGCAGAACAGTTACAGCATGTGTGTGTGTGTGTGACAGACAAACACTGAGAGAACTCCTACTCTTCCTACTCCTCCTCCTGAAAACAGTTTCCATGACAATTAAAAGCAATTATTTCCTTGTATCTGCTTCACTGTTATGCATCCTTTCTCTAGCCCTGAAGTAACTGTGATGTAAGCGTAATGGAAACAAAGTTATGCACGAGAGTCCTGTAACCCATTTCTATTATACATTTTTCACAACGAAACCAACGAACCAACGAACCACCCGACCATTTAGCCATTTTAAAACAAGGCAGAAAAAAGAGAGAGCCTCCTTCTTGCTCGTGCATGGAGTTGCAGTTGACAATTACAGACAAACTTGTAGCAATATCCTTTGGGTGCTTGGTCCATTATATCATCGTCACGTGTTAAGTGCCTCCCATCCCAAACCGCCCAGTCCCTGTTCGCTTCCGCTCCATACCCCTACCAAACCCATTCCCATTCACAATGCGACAATTTACGTTAAATGTTCAACACAATTTGATATGACAAAAGAGTTGTCTACGTGCCATCATTGTGCCCATTATTATTGCCCGCTCGTTGGAGGCGGAAACGAGCCCTCGTCCTGCCATTGTCCTTTCAACAACTTTCCCCCCCTGGGCAACGTCTCTTGCAACCCATTTCTGTGCATAATTTAAAAATCCTTTCTGCTCGTTCAGCGTTCGTTCAACATTAAAATATTTGCATTCCAGAAATCAATTTGAGCACCGAAAAGGTGTCGGAGCCAGGAAAAGTCCTGCGCCTGTCTCTTCCGCCCTTCTACTGTATACACTATGAAAAATATTCGTCAATTATTGGGCGTACGATGACAATGGCAACTGGAGATGGCCACCACTTGCTCTGCTGCTGCCGCCTCTGTCTCTGCCTCTGCAACACTTTCCTTGCAACATGCATAAATGTGTAATTAAAAATTCGCTCTGGTGGTCAGCATGCGGGCTGGCTCTGTGTTCTGGGCCAAGTCTGCTGAGCTGTGCGATTTTAATTTGTATTTAAAATTTAATAAAAAATGAAGAAAAATAAGCAAGTTAAAGGTAACATCATGGCGACAAAGAGATGCTCTATAAATGGCTATAAGACTGTTTCTGGCATTCATTTTGCTTGAAGTTTGAATATATATTTCTCCTAAACCATCGTAGATCCCAGATGCCAGAAAAATAATAGTAATTTTAATTTAATTTCCCTAAAAAGCGGAAGCCTAAATGAACATCAAATTGAATCAATAAAAAAAACAGAAGCCATAATGCTAATCCATTTGATGTTTATCATTTAATGGTGTATATAGAAGAGAGAACATTGTCACATACTTATACTCATATATGTATATGTAGCATATAAAAGGCAATTTCTTTAATGCATGCGTTAAAGAGTATTTAAATGTTTATGGACCCATAAACATGTTTCAGTCTTCTTCGTCGCTGCGCTGCTCTGCTCTGCTCCTTCGTTCTTTATGTTTGTAAATTATGGCTTGAATAAAAGTCGCTTGTTCAGAGATATACATATCTACATGGATGTACACACATATTGTACATACATATGTATGTACATTGTATATGTATATATTCTGTATGTATGATGTATTTATGTAAGTATTTTGTGCTCTTATGGCAGTCATTGCCCAACTATCACGTTGTTATTAATGAATGAGTATTTATTTGTATTTACGCCTGAATGGCCACCACCATTCGACTACAGAACTTTCCCTCCCCACTCTGCCACCCCTCTGCCCCTATAATCCCCCCCCCTTGCTGCCACCAGACTCCGTTCTGAGGCCCTGCTGCTGGGTGCTACCCGTGTGCCACTTGAGCACTGACTGCCTCTGCCTGTTGTTTGTTTTTGGTATTTTTCATTCCACATTTATTTTTTGTTTTTCTTTTTTTAAGTTTTTGGCTTTTTATGCAAATTACTGGCCATTGTGTGTGCTCTTTTGTTGCTGTTCTTCTTCTCTGCTGCTGTTCTTGCTGTTGCTGTCAATATTTAAATTTTTGTAAGCCAATAAGGCGATGAATGTTGGCCAGAACACTTGCCCTGGAAAGTGTGCAGCACTTTTGATTGAGTTTACAGATTAAATTAGGGATGGGTTAAGGCAAACTTAAAATATCGATACAAATATCGACAAAACCTGGAGACTATTAATGAAAAATTAAAAATCTCATTGAATATCTTTGAAAATGTATTTAATATCGTTAAAAAGCATTTAAAAATTAATATTTTTTTGAACTATCGTAAGAACTATCGTAAGAACAACATAAGCCGTTCCATTTATACTTAAATGTAATCTTTCGCTCTCTCTCAACTCACCTGCAATATGCGTTTTGGCAGATTCCGATCGTCTTCTTCTGTGATTTGTGTTCGATATGTTTGACGATCGAATACCGGTGGATTATCGTTGACATCGCGCACATTTATCACAACGGTGGTGTAGTTGTTTTTCCGATTTCTCGTGGCCTCCAAACGCAGTTCGAACTGTGAAAAATGGAAAAATTCGATTTATAATTAATAATAATAATCTTCAGGTTTCATAGACCGAAAATCCTCAGAGTAAATACCATTACCATTTCTAACTTAATCTGGTAAAATCATTTTGAAAAGTGCCGATTCCATTTATGAAATTAAATGTTGTTTTAATATAAATAAAGTTTTAAAAGTGCAGCTAAAGAGATTTATGTTGCTCGAATGCTTTTAATGCCGCTGCTGTTTATGGTAATGCTATGTGCAGTGCAAGCTGCCACTGCCACTGCCACAGACTCTGCTGCAGCTGCCACTGCCACTGCCACTGTGGCCTTCGCCGCCTCTGAATCTGTTGCCGCCTCTGTCGAGCCTCAATTTGAACAACAAAAGCCAAAATCGCATGAATGGACACTAAAACTTTTTCGCAAAGGATAAAACACAACAAAAAACAAAAAAAATCTACGAAAATTGGCAACACATGTTCTGTGTGTGCTGTGGCTTGTTTTTTTCGCTGCTGCTGCCGCTGCTGCTGCTGCTGCCCCTGCCTTTCTGCTGGTCGCACTGTGGCACACACTGTGGCAGCAATGTGGCTGCTTGTTGCATGGCTGGGCATTGACAGCTACACGGATTTCCCCAGCACTCTTTTGGCGGGGGGTGGGAGGAGGGAGGCTGCTGCTGCCAAAGCCAAAAACAAGTTGCGTAGGTGATGACTGGGAGTCGGGGCAATTGCGTTAAAAAATGCGCATTGGGAAATGTAACGACAGCTGTAGCTGTCTCTGTTCCCCCTGCCACCCCCTGCCACCTACTGCCACCCCCTGCCACCTACTGCCACCCCCTGCCAATGTTTTCCTGCATGTAAGCGAATTTTCTTTTTTTTCTTTTGTTTGGATTAATTTTTTGTAGTCCCCTCTCTTTCTCTCTCTCGCTCTCTGTCTTTTTCATCTGTCAAAAGTTTTGTGTGCCCAAAAAAAAAACACACACAAAAAACAAAAAATAGAAGAAAAGTTTCGCATAGTTTTACATATTTTTTGTGCTCTTTGCGTAGAATCACTAGAGCAGAAAAATATATAAATTATGCATGCAACAGAAAGTTAAGACCTAGAACAAAAAAAAAACCACCCCCTCCCCCCGCCGCATACGTATGAGTGAGAGGAGAAAGAAAAATGTGCATCAACTTGTAGACAAGAGCCTTAGCCAAGTCGAGGCTTGTCACCAGCTAAGAGGGAGAGCGAGAGAGAGAGATGGAGAGATGGAGAGTCCTAGAGAGGGTACGTATATGGTGGTGTAGGTGGTACTTACCCTTGGCCGCGTTTCGTAGTCCAAGGGACTCGCCACATAGATGACACCGGTCGTGTTCTGTACAGCAAAGGCATTGCCTATGTTACCGCCTGTGATCTGGTATCGAATATTCGTCGCTGTAAAAAGGTACGAAAAAAGAAAGGGTAGAGATTTAATTTCGTTTTTCCACTCACTTGGCTAATTAAATTGCTGTATTAAGAGCAACTGACGCCCTAAAATGTACGAGTATTCAACTTAATTTGATTAAGAGCTCAAAGTGTAAATGAAAGAGGGTTAAGGGGTATGTGTATACTCTACGGAAGAGCAGGGTGTTGTAAGATCAAAGAACTTGTATTCCATCTGTAAGTATTGCTATTATTAAATGTTTGCTGCCATAAAGAATGATATCTCTGCAGCTATATGAAGGTGGGATATGATGCTTATCATTTAACTGCGAAGACAACCTGGTAGTTGTTCCTGTAGTTCCTGTACACCTTCCCACAATCACACAGAACATTTTCTGTTTATATCTGATCCTGGTGAGCATCCCTTAGCTCGTTCCTCCCTTGCCTATCATCAGTCACAAATTAGAGCACTTCCCAGCCCAAGTATTCCACGCCTCAACAGATTACACCACAGATTCCACGAAAAGCAACTTCCCCGAAGATCAAAACAAAAGAAAAAGAGGCCAAAAGTCAAAGACGCCAAAAGACTGGCACACACACACACACACAAACACACACACAACAGCAGCAGGAGGCAGCAGCAGGCGGCAGAAAATAATTAAGTTCATTAAAAAACATTTTTCAACCAGAAGGAGGTGACATGACCCCCCCTCCCTGCCCTACGCTCTAATGCTGTGCCTGAGCGTGGGCGTGGCATGTCATGTGGCAGGCATGAGATGTCGTGTGCAGTGGAAGAACAACATGGCATAGGAGTACTCGTATAATTTACTTATTCAATGTTTAAACAGCCTGCAAAAGTGTTGTCAGCACTGGGGAGAATATGGAAATGCTCTCACATGTGACAAGACCCAGACCCCGACCCAGACGGAGACGTAGCTGGAGTGGAAACTGCTAAGAGGGGGTAGGGGCATGGCGCATGGTGTTGCCACATTTGTCTGTGCATTTATGCGGAAATGTGAAAGGGCAAACATTAGCGTAAATTAGCGACGCGTAAATCGCTTAACCTGCTTCACTAGATAAAGTTCAGAGACGGGAGACGGGAGGAAAAGGCGTGTGGGAGGACGTGTAACTGGCAAGAGGATAAGCAGATATGCACAGTCCTTAGTTCTTTAGGAAAGCAATTTTATTTCAACATCAAATATTTGAAACCCTTCAAGTGAACTTCAACAGTTTCAACGCCCCTCAAATGAGAATCTCTCTCTATGACAGATAGCTAAACTTTTCCATTAAACGTCCTCCTCCTCCTTGTATTTGATCGTGTGTGAACTTGATGAACGTGTCATATTGCTCAGTCAGCTGTTCGGTCAGCTGCGATTCGTAGAAATCGCTTAGCTCCGCATCCTTTTGTGCGATCAGGCTGGAGCACATGGCCTGCAATTGACTGAATGTGAAAAGTTTCTGTTCTGCCTGTGGACTCTGCCGAGGGGAAAGCTAAGAAAATGGGTTGTATGCCTTTCTCAAAGAAGTCTTACATTATCTGCCTTGATATCTGCCACACTGTATATGCACTGTCGCTTAAGTGGAAGGATGTCTGGACTCTCCACATCCATGGGCAGCGAACGCTTTGCTGTAGTTCCAGGGTAATTTGTGGGCCTTAGAGCTCGCTTAGGGGTATAACCATCTGGCGATTCTTCCTCATAACAACGAGCTCGTTTCAAAGTTAAGCAAGACATTTTTTAGACTTTATTTTTTACAAATTTTTGGTAAGCCTCCCAGCGATACTGAATTTTCTATGTTAAACAAACTATATTTCGTCAGCTCTTTTAAAGCCTACTTTGATTTAAAAAAACCCCCCTTTTTGGGTTAAATTTTCAGTTAATATTTTAAAGATTCACCATAAAACATTCTCTAGTTTAAACAATGTGGCTGCCTGCCACATGGTGCGCCTGGGAGGCTAGGAGTCTCTCTGGTTCCGGGGCCAATGGGTGGCAATAAAAGCAACAACATGGACATTAAGTGTAGCTCCGGCAAAGTCGTGTTAAGTGGTCCCCAGTCTTAGACAATGACGTTTATAATTTACGATGTCATGACGCCATTTTTAAATCACTGATAATGATAATAAATTAATATACAGACACACCAGGGTCCCTGGACCCTAGAGACACACGCGAGGCGGCACACATGGGAGCAGCCGGCAAGGCAGTAAACATTCCCCCTCCCCCTCGGAGACGCCACAAGGACCCCACCCTTAGTGTCTTGGTGTTGCCCTGCGAATACGTACTTATTTTGCATGAAAAGTCATTTTAAAAAGTAGAAAAAACATTTGCTTCTTTCTTAGTCTTGTTTTTTGATCTTTTGTTGTGGGAGGACGGCAGGCAGGCTCTAAGTGTTTTTATGGCAGACATTGAAAGGTTGTTGTGGGTTTTATTTTGTTTTCCAGATAAGCAGCCTGGTGATTTGAGAAGTTTCTATAAAGAATATAATCCAAAGGGAACAAGTAAGTGACTAGAAGCGGTACTTGTCGCTGTAAATGTTGGAGTGATTCTCACTCTTCGCGCTGCCAATCGATTCATCATATATGTAGCTCCTCTCTGAGGACTTTCATTATAGAAGAACCTCTAGACTTCTAATCAAAACTGGGGTAACATTTGGCCAGCACATGGCAGCCACCGCCGAAGCCCTGAGTATAGGAACACACTCCAATAAATAATCTTTTCGCTCATAAATTTGGAATGTGGTGCACAGCGGCAGCAACAAAGTTTTACAGCTCCATTTGTGCGCGAGTATTTCGAAAGTAGACACAAACATGCTAACAAGAAATCACATAAAAGATTTGTCATGACCCCCCCACCCCAAAACACCCCCAGCCCGGGCCACACAGAGCCTTCAATTCATACGAGTTTTCCTCAAGAGTTTTTAAGGTGGGGCTGAAAAGCCTCCTCCTGCTATACATTCGCTTTTCCTGCTGCGAGTAGTTCAAAAATTTTCGTGTGCACATTTATTTTTCCGTTTGCTGGCGCTCTCCACTCTCCACTCTCCTCTTCTCAACTTGTCTCCTTTCGGGTTCCGTTCTCTTTGGCAGATTATTGTTTCCATGGCCATTTCTTTGGGCCACGTCTCTCTCTCTGTGTGCGTATGTGTGTGTGTTTCAATTCGGGTTAATGCTTTTTTCGCAGTCGTCACGACGGCGACAACAAGGATTCCGTTCTGTCTTTAGTTCCTTGGAGCTGTTGCTGAAAGACAAAGTTCTGGAAAGAAAGAGAAGCCACAGCGTGGTTGTCTCCCTTTTTTGGAGGGTTACAAACTTGTTAAATGCTTTCAATGAGATTTTGAATGTTTTTCATGCTGCTGCAAATCGTAGACCAGAGTTTTCCCTCTGTAGTAAGAATTTCTCTCCCCCCTATTCGTTCGTATTAACAATAATAATTTCCGCTTGGGAATCAATAGACAAATATACAAATACGCATATTAGATGCTCACTTGGTTACCATTTGTGTTTGTGTTTGTGTGTTTGTCTTTGTATTTTATGGATTTATGCATGGGTTTGTATCTTGTATCTGCCAATCTCTCTGGCCTTTTTTTCCATCTTCAATGAGCCTTTATTTGTTAATATTTCGTAAATATTTGCGGTACATGGCCCGGGCCTAATAATAATCCGAGAACAGTATTAAAATAAATAAATGTTTATGGCGGAGATGCTTTAATATTTATGCATAGAAATACGTACATTCCATGGGGAGGGTGGAGGAGAGTTTGTTTCCCATGAGGGAAATTGCCAAATTGGTTTTTTCTAAATGTTTATGGCATCTTTTCGCATAATTTTTTCGTTCTTGCGTCCTTGCTGGTAGGACGGAAGGAGGGAAGGAGGGAAGGAAGGAAGTCCTAGGCCGTATACTGCCTTGAAAATGACTGCGATATGTCGCTGCGAAATGATTTGGCAGAAATCATGAAGGCATTTGTCCCCAGATGACTTTATTATTGCTCTGACGTAACGGAAATGACAATTCAATTCGCTTCGTTTCGATCCAAGGTGAAATGTTAAACGTTTACGGATTTTTCGACTATCATTCCACGATGATCTAGTACTTCGATTAGAATTTCATTTGACAAAACACTTTTTATATTGCTTTGCACTCTCTCAACCTCTCACGGCAAACCTATAGCTGGAGTTTTTTCACTCCCTTTCGGGATTGATTGCTCTTGAAGTCATGTAATTCCATGGGAATTCATGGGAATTCCACACGATTACCATTCTTTTGGGCATTCCTGGAATGCTGAATCATCACTTGATGCTGGCTTTTGTTTTAATCAAAGCTTAACATGAGTCTCCATTACTTTTACATGAGCTTAATGGGTACTAATGTCCAAAAAATCTGTGTATTTGCTGTGGGTTCTGTTTGACAAAAAGATGTAACGTTTTTTGGTTCCAAAATTTATTAAAAATCCTCAATCCATAAGGTTTCCAAAAACCTATCTGGGATTGTCCACTGGCATTTTCAGAAATGTTGAGAAATAGCTGGCAGTAGGCTCAGTATTTTAATCTGAAATTTATTAATGTGTTTTCTAAAAAATATATGTATACAAATATTTATATAAAATTTGTGCTGCTTGTGGGAAAAAATCATTGTTTAAATCTCCATTTGTTTAAAGAGTGATTTATACCTCTAAACATTTGTATTTCACTAAACAGAGTGAGAAAATAAATTATTCTAAGCAAACTGTGATTTAATTATAATTATCAGTGCGTTTTCGGTTCACAATTTATTTTAGTTAAATTCAATGGCCTATGAATTCCCCTAACAAAAAACACCTCTACTTATCCTACAATCTCTGGTGAGTCCTGTTTTAATTAAAAATAGTCTACTTAAATATAGTCTTTGAATACCGACCAAGACCCAAATAAATAAATACTTTATAATCTGGATTACTTTTAACTTTGATAAGTAATAAACTTTTTCCATGAAATTTTCATAATTTTTATTATTTATTAAAATTTTGTATGTAGTACATTGTTTTATGTGGAATATTTTACTATTTATTATGTAGTACAGTAGTAGTAGTTTACTTAAAATTAATTTAAAGTATTCAAATATATCAGTAAATATTTTTTTATATATTTACATGAATCCCATTTAATGTTACTCCCCTTTAAAGTTCAATGTTTTTTAATCTGCTGTAAAATTTATTTCTGGAAATGTTCTTAAATGTAAGAGTAATCCTTCCCAGTCGCAGATCTCGACTAAAAACTCTTTGTAGTCCCTGTAAATTATATTCCACCTTCCTTTAAAGCTACAATCCTGTAAGCCTTTCCTTTTAATGTTCACCTCCTTCTGCTCCTTTACTTGAGTTTCCTTTAGCAACAGAGCATTCACCCCTAAAGCATCTGTCTGTACATCTTAATATCTTTGGAATGTAAATATTCTCCTCCCTCCCCTATGGCCAGTACAACCCCGACAATTACAATTAAAGACACACTTAATTAAATCAATTGCCAATTTATGCAATATATTCATCTGGGCATCGCTCGATTAGGCAAGTATTTTGTGAGCGGCGGCAGCTCAAGCAGAAATCCAATTCCGAGACGAACGCACACAGATACACACACACACACACACACACACACACACACACACACAGAGAGAGACTCGATTAAAGGAAGAGTTTATTATTTTTCCTGATGAAGGATAATTCTTTTCGGGACAGGATGTGGGATGTGTGTGGGATATTGATTACTCTTTCGGCTGTTTGATTCAGAATTACTCACACTCATTGTGATCCTTGGCGTTGACAGTGAGGACTGTGCTCTGCAAATCGGCATTCTCATCGATCTCAGTCTCGTACAGAAATCTATCGAAATATGGCGGTGAATCGTTTTTGTCGGCAATACCAATGCGTACAAATTTTGTAACTGCAAATAAAAAAAAGCACAAGCCATGACATAGACATATAAATACTTGATATATAGATATAGATGGGGGGTAGATGGTTGGGGTGGCTGTGTGATAAGTGTATGAAATGCCAATAAGCAGCATTAATTATAGCAAAATTTATTGATTGACAAATTGTGCGCGTGCCTCCTTTGCGGTCGGGAAAGTCGTAAAGTGGCTCGGTTTATGCGTGAAACGTGGCAGGCATAAAAGCGGAGGAGACACCACAAGAAGGAGGGTGGCAGGGGGCTTCCTCTGTAATTTAGCTGCCACCAATTTGGAGGCCTGGCCAAGTAAATTGTTAACATGTTGGGTCCCCCTCCCCCGTCCAGATGTCAAATAATCCTCAACTATTTTTTTTTTTTTGGAAGGAAAACTCTGAAAATACAAAAAACACTTGTGCAAAGTGAAAAGTTGCTGGGTGGAAAATAACTTTTGCACAAAGTGCACTGCAAAGTGAAGTTAGCCGGGGGGGTTAGGGGTGCGGGTTTTCTCCCTCCCTCCCTTCCTTATTTTATTTGCTTATTTCCAGCTAATGTCTTGCTAAACAAAACTTTTTGAATAGTTTTAGTAGTTTTTGTAGTTTTTGTAGTTTTTTGGTGTGTGGAACGAACGTGCGTTAATGAGTTTTATCCGAGCAAAGGGACGACGACTCAAGGTAACTGCACTTCACATGGCATTCGGCATTCGGGCTGCTGCCAACAAAAATAAGCGTCGAATTTTGGGAAAATCTTTCAGAAAACTTTCCCAAAAGCTGCTGCTGCTCGCCTTATGGTTTAGTTTTCATAATTTGTCGGGGATAAAGTTTTTATGAAAATATGAAATTCCCTTCACATCAAGAAGAACCTTTCAGCTTTCCATTAGTGAACTCTAGAATATTCCTTAAATAATTAAATCAGTTGCCATTTGGCTGTTTTCTTTTTTTTTTCGGGCCAACTAAAGTGTGTCTTTGTCAACTCGGAAAATGTCTTAAAACGTTCTACCCCACACTCCCCTCTGGCCATGAGTATGACTTGAAAGGACTGTCGGTCCAGGTCCGGCTTCTTGGGGGCATGTTGGGGGGTGGGGGTCGTTTTCCCACATGGGCAGGCGGAAGCAGTAATCTGTTTTTCCTGTTACAATTTTCAACAAAAACACAAAAGCACAAAACACAAAAAGCCTCAAAAACCAAACTTGTGTATGAATATATGTATGTATATGTACATATGTGTATGTGTCACAGTAAAAGTATATTTTCTAGCAGCATAAATGTGCTTTAACAGGGAAACCCACCTGGCAGGGAGAGAGAGAGAGGGAGAGAAAGGTTTGCGGAGAAAATTAATATGACCAGCAGTCAGAAATGTCTGATATTTTCTATACAGAAATATTTCTCTTACATAAATGCATTTCTCTCTCCTTTTCTGTGCTTTAAACTCGCTCAAAGGAAGCCTTCTTAAAGGTTAAAAAGAACTAAAAGTGTCCTGAGATCCTTGCCGTTTATTTATCCTGTACTCAATAGGCAAATGTTTAGTGTCCTGCGTTATGTTTGCTTTTTGCAGATGACATAAATTTGTTAAATTAGTTTGCTGCCAGCCAAGTGGAAGTTTTGTGTAAACTTTGGCCAAAATTGTTGGGAAAACGTTTAAACTTTAATCGATGCTTGAGTCTCTTCTACTTGTTTGCTTTGTTTTTCCGAATTTAATTGCAATTTGTGATAATTGAAAGAAAAATGAATGCAATGAATGCAGAAAAACCTCTCAAGATTTCCATCTATTCATCAGCTATTTTGTAGTGCCAAAACTTGAACCATTTTTCGAAAAAATTAATTCCAAAACATCTTCATTTACCCCTTAAGAGAGTGTGTGTGTGTGTGTGTTTATAAAAGGCAAGACAAATGGAATCTAATTTGGAATTTACCTCCTTTCCTTTTATTTAGTTTTGAGGTAAGGTAAGCACGTAATGTGCTTCTCCTTTTCACCCGGAAAATGAAAGAGAAATGAGCAAAAATAAGTACACACACACATACAAACACACTTGTTCCTGTTCGTATAGGCCACTCTTTTTTTACTTTCTTTTGGGGTGGCAGGACGAGTACCAGCTCAAGCGAAAAGCTCGTATAAATAAGACCCGGAAAAGGGGGAAAAACGAGTAAAAAGAAGATGGGGGTAAAACGACTTGAGTAAAGAGCGTTTAGAAAACCCAACAAAACTCAGGGCAGAGACTCAAAGTAGGTGCACACAAGTACATACATACATATGCGTGTAGCTACAATAAACTGAATAAATACTGAATAAATACCAACTGCAAATTCCACACAAAATACTCATCATGAAGTGGCATTTTCACCATTTTTTCACCATTTTTGAATTCTGTTTTTCGGCACTCGTAAAATATGAAAAGGTAAACCGAAAATGTGGGCAGTGAATGAACTATTTGGTGATGTTAAGAGGGGTAAAAGAGGAGTGGAAACATGGTAGAATTTAACAAAAAGACAGCTGAATGAATGCATCACAGTTTGTAGGTATTATTTTCAATTTTTACCAATTAAAAACAATTAAATTTTGACCAATAAAATCGCATTTAAATTGTTTTTAAGTCCTTCTTCTGTTTCTTGCTTTCAAACTAGTTCTTATAACTTAACGAGTAGTTTTGTTGGCCATAGGATACCCGCATACTCGTAGTCGTATACTCGTATACCCTCTGAAAGCCCCAAAAACTCTTTGCCTTTGGCTTCTGTTTGGTTAAAGTGGCTGACTTTTTGTTGGTGTTAAATTGAGCAGCAAAGTGAACGGCGCCCAGTCATCAGCCCGCCAACTGCCCCCCACACAGTTGTCTCTTTCTATCAACCCTCAACTACGCTCCCCCCCCTTCTTCACGGTGTCTTGGCAAGGCAGTCAAAAGGGCTCACTTTAAACTATTAGCGTGCAGGTGAAAGGTGGGCAGAGGGGGGCAGAGGACAGGAGTCAGGAGCCAGCAGCCAGCAGAGAGACCCAGCAGCCGTCAGCTATTTATGGCCGCATAACTGGCACACTAACAAGCCAACAGGCCCGCCCCCAAAACCAGACAACCGCCTCTCCCCAGCAGGTTGCTGGTGTGCCATATGTCAGTCTATGAACGACTGGCATCTGGCTGTCTCTCTCTCTCTCTTCCTCTCTGTCTCTCTCGTCTTTTTTTGCTGTACAGCCAGTAAACATCAACACAGGTCCCACATTTCTCTATTTTATATGCAGCTTTTGAATTCGGTTTGGTACTCTAGCAGAGGGTGCTACGGTTTGGATTCCAAAGAGGGATTTTCTAATGAGGGGAACGAAGCATCACCGACTTGTGAGAGATTCTACATTCTACATTTATCTTTTGGTAACCAGATAAACCCTCGATCGTGTTAGATTTACCAACCAGAAAAGGGAGTACAGGCTCCCAGGTGAAGTGCCTTCTCTTTATGCTCCTGTCTCTCATCCTAAAGGGTATCTCAAGCTTCGTTACATGATCCTAATCTTTCTTGGGTGTAGTGTTTTTTTTGGTTTATTTTATTTTTAGTCGTTGTGTCTGTCCTTTTTTTCGTGCAACGTTAAATAAATAAAAAACGAAATGGGAGAAATGTAAGGAATGGGCGAAATGGTAAAGGGAAAAATGTGTGCAAAGTGGCGTCAAATGTCAGAGCTGCTCAAATCATCCATGCCACATACAGAGAAAGCAGGAGCAACACAGAGACACACACACAGAGCGGAGAATAGACAGGGACACAAACGACAAGGACGATAGTCAAAGTAGTAGTTTCGTGGAGCTCCGAATAGCAAAGAGCCAGCCGGAAGTAACATTTTCCAAAAGGCAACAAAGCGCATCACATTAAAACTGACAGCAGCATGAATAGGGGAGGGAATGGGGAGAGAGTATGGGGGAATGTTAGAGCAAAAGGGGTATTCCCTTTGATAAGATGGGATAGAGGATGGAGGATGGCAGATGCTGGATAGCGGGGTGCTCCCAAGGAGTGTGTCGTCTGTCGCCTGAGTTTATCCCAGCTCTGATGCTGCCGGGTCCTTGTCGGTTTCTAGTCATAATATTTTATATTCCTTTTGCAAGTGTGCATTAAATTTACAGCACTGTTTTTTTAAGCTATTTTTTTTAAGCTATTTTTTTGTTTTTTCTGCGATAATATTTGTGTGTTTAAATTGTTTCAGATTTCAATAAATGTTAACTTTAATTGTGGTATTTGATTTGTGTTTCACTTTGTATTATTTAATATTTATTTATTTTTTTACTATTATTATTATTCCGCAACATTCTTTGGTTAAGTGGACACTTTTCTATATTTTTTTGTTTGAAGTTATTTAAAGAGAATAAACATTTGTGTATGAATTATTTTAAGCTCAATTGGCAGTCCTTATTTAATGCATTGCAGGATTATTTATGACTCTATATAGAGAATTGGCTTGTAGAAGAACTATTATTACAGTTTAACTAAAAGGTTTTTCTTTGTAATACATTTATTTAGATAAATATCTATTTTAATACCAACAAAAAATATATAAAAAAAAGCTGCTGGATTTCTAGGACTTTTATTCAAAAAAAACCGTAAATAAGCTTTAATTGGAGACTGGATTTGTGTTAAAAAAAAACCTCAATGCCTTTCTAGCAGTCTGCTGTTTCATTAATGGAAAATTCTACCATATAGTACAAAGTTTTTCTGGAGAGTCCCTTAGATCTCATGTAAAACACCGTAAGCCCTTACCTATGACCTAATTAGCTAGCAATTTTCAAACAGACAACTTCAAATGTATATTTTCGCACACATACTCCTACTCATAATCCACCTCAGGCATTGTTGGAGATTTTCCTTGATTTTCCACAAAAATCGAGTTACAAAAATGCCTTGAAAGTTTCACGGCTCAAAGTTGTATGGCAAATAAACAAATAAACTTGTATTACAACTTTTAATTTACTAATTAGTTTTCAGGGTGGTTAAGGGTGGTCCGGGGTGGAGATTTTCGACACAAAAACAAACAGATAAATAAATGAAACCAAATAAATAAATTGCAAATAAATAACCGGATGTGATTGCGGCTGTTGTCCTTTGGCAATAATTTAATCCTGAAGGCGTTGAACGGAAGCTTAATGCCACACCCACACACACCCACACAAAGAAAACACATTGCGTAATAAATTTTCAGCAAGTTTATGATAATCTCATGTTGTGTTTACTCATGTATTTTGGATTAAGTTTTCGCTTTTAGTTTTCTGTGTAACATGCAAAAAAGAAAACAAAATAGGGAAAAGAAAACTTTCCGGGTTTTTCCGGGTTACAGCAAATATTGACAGGGCAATGATCGAGTGGGTGTGGGTGGGTGGTAAGCGTGTGATAGTTATTATTAGTTTAATGGCCCACGAGATGGGTTACCATGGCGTATGCGTGATATGTCATGTGGCAAAAAGTTTAAACTGTCTAACACACACACGCACACACATACACTGGCACTAAATGCTGATGTATTCATAAGGCAAAGGGTTGGTTCACTGTTGGATTTGTCACTCACATAATGGCAACACATTTGACTTTACCCTTAAATGATTTAGGCAAGTGCGGGGGTGGCCAGGGGCAGGGGCAGGGACAGGGACAGGCCCCTTTGTGCATGTGACTTTTATAAGTAGTTTTACCATTAATTTATTGCTGTGGTGGCAGACCTTTGATCAAAACCCACAACTGCTGTTGACACTTGACATTTGTTGTGAATATTTATAAAATGAATAAAACAAAGAGACACGAGAGAGAGAGAGGGAAATGATGCGACAAAGAGATACCTGGTAATGGGTGGAAAACATTGGTTTTGGGAAATGACAGGTGGGAGTTTTTCTCTGGAATATTTTCCATTTGCAAAGAGCAAGAGGTCTCGGAATGGAACTATTTTTTATGCCTCCGTAGTATCACTGTCGTAGATGCTCTGACCGTTAGCATAAATATTGTATAAACATAAACAAATAAAATGATAATCAGTGGGCTGTCTGGAATCCGATTACTATTCTCTCCAAAAAAAACCCCACTCATAATTCCTGCCGCACTTGAAGCTTGATTTATGGTCAGAACCCTCACTGATTCAGCATAAGCATAAACCCCTTGGGGGGGGGTTAACCTTTCTCACACTCCCAAACAAAAAAATTACAATTAAATCCATTTAATGAACTCGTTGAACCCCACGGAATCCAAATAATAACCTTTTCGGGCCGCGGGCATGTATTCAACTTGGGGATTTCGGAGTCCTTGCCTTTGAGCCTTGCAGCTCATTAACTTTGATGATGCACAAAGGCGCGGGACTGCTGTAGGGAAATTTCAATTAAAACCCCCACGAATCCCACGGTCCACGGTCCGAAGTGCTATGGATATTTGTATTCATTACAGAAGATCATCATCATCATCATTAGCGTTTGGCGTTGGTGCTGGCATTTGGCATTAGCATCACATCCCAACATCCAAAGCCGGAAGTGACCTGCACTTCAACTTTGCCAAAAACCGAAACAAAAAATTGTTAATTAAACTTAAGAAATGTTTAGAAAGGTTTTTTTATTCGTAAAGAATCACTGGTTGCCGCCGCCGCCGACGCGACTCCCACGACTAATTAAAAAGTGTGTGGCAGGGCCACAAAACAAAGCGCAAAATCACACAAAAAAACACATAACAAAACAACAAAAAAACAGCTAAAACAAAAAGTGAAGCAAAATGAGAAACAAGATGGCCGAGCAGCAATATAAAAAATATGGCGTTGGCGACAGAGACAGCGACAGCCAAAGCGACAGCGACAGCGTTGATGAGTTGACAAATATTTTGTCTGTCATAATGAGTCCCTGCGAATGGAAGGGCAGGGCAGAGCAAGACAAGGTGAGGCATGGTGCTGGACCCTGGCAAGGACCTTGTTTATGGGCCTGTTTCGCTGCTGTTCATCAACCACGAGAGGGGTGGGTGGGGGGTGGAATGTTCAGGGTTAGATGCTGGGTCCAGAGGCGTGTTAATTACGACCTACATCCGGCGGGGGTTGAGTTAGCGGCAGGGGGGGGGGGGGGGGGGTGTTGGTTTGGCCTATGGCCGCAATTAAAAAACTTTTTCTTGCATAGAAATTGCGTTTCCATCAGTTAGGTTAGGTTAGAAATTATTGCGTATACGCCGTGTGTGTTTTTTTAGAAATTAGTTTAAAGAGGGTAAAAAACACACAAAAAATTAAATTAATTTTGTGGGATTAAAGCTAATAGAATGAAAAGAATCAAAAGCTATTTCCAAGAAGTAAAATATGATTCTTTTATGGGTAACATTTTTGGTAAACATTTGTTCAACCTTATACTTTCTTGCCATTGAATTCCTTTTCGGTTTTCTCTTTGTTCAAACATCCACAAACAATCTGCACAAAGGCGGACAAACCCTCTTCATTATGGCCCCAAGAAATCTACTAAGAGAATTACAGTAGAAAGCAAGACCGGAAATACAAATGCATACATACAATATTTAAAATGCATGAAGGAGAAGGAAGTCCGCCCGTTCCAGACCCACCAACAAACCCTAAGGTGTCGTTAGCCTGGATCCCTCACGTACACACACGCACCCTCCCCCACCCACACCTACCACTGCCAACCACCGAAGCAGCAACTGCTCTAAGGAAGCAGCGACTCTTCTGTGGAAAGCCCCACAAATTACACTTCATGAAATTTTCACAAGAGCATTTACATAAGCATAAAGACGCAAGGCAAAGGCATTAGACTTTAGGGAGGGAGGGGCTTGGGGTGGCTGGGAAATAATCATATGCACATCTAACTACTTAGTTCATACGCACACACACACACACGTACACAAAATGGCTGTACACACTTACCCAAATAGGTGCTATTTGTCAAAACCCAAAAGATTTTTAATGGATCGACCATAACTACGCAGACCAGACCAGGGCTAGGCTGTGCTGTGGGGCAGGAGGCAAGAGGCAGAGAGGTGGCAGCAGCTGTGGCTGTACAATATGTAATTTCCTTCAGCAGGAAAAGCTGTCAATGGTTTTTCGGGTGTAAGATTCTCTGTTCTCCTTCTCCTGTACTTTCCCTCTGGCTATGGCCTTCTATCTTCCAGTTCCACTTCCAGTTCCAGTTTTTCTTTTAGTTTATTTCTCCACTTCCTTTGTTGTTGATTTGCACTATTTTTAATGAGTTGCTGCGGTGGTCCTTGTAGCTGTAACTGTAGTTGTTGTTGTTGCTGTTGTTGTTGCTGTTGTTGTTGCTGTTGCTATTTTCCCTTTGAGGTATTTTTCGTTGCAATTTTCGTTGTGCACTTTTCTGGCATTTACATAAATCAGAACCCTGCTGCTGCGCATTGCTCATAATTTTCACTGCAAAAGCCACACCAAAATATTATACAAAATTGAACTTTCTTTCACTTTCACGCCCTTGACACACAGCGGCTAACCATTCGATTTTCCACGGGTTTCTGTTTCTGTTTTGGTTTTTGTTTCAGTTTCGAGGTTTTTGTGTGTTTTTTGCGGAGTTTTTTGTTTTATTTGTTGGTAATTAAAATTGCTCTTGGCGTCCTTGTCTCCGTTTTTGTGGCAGAGTAATTAAAATTTTGCGTTTATTTATGTCACACACACACACACACACACACAAACTTCATCGTTATCGTTATCATTATAAGCATTATGTGATCGTAATCGGCGGTTATTAAAAACTTATGACATTGTCATAAACCCCAAAATGGCACCCCACCCAAAACAGGCACTAATTATAAGTGCAGTTGATATTTTTTGGCTGGCATTAAATTGGGCTTAGTTTTATGTAAACTGTTTTGTTTGGGATTAAAACTAAATGGCGGATAATACTCAGTTATTTTTGATGGCGGAAGGGGAGATTTGATTCCGGGAAATGGATGTTAGAGATAGAAGTACAACAAGTACAACAGATACTTTATTCTAGTAAGAGTAACGGAGCATCCGGGAGAGGCTCTCTCTCTCCCTCTTTGTGGACTTTAATACTTATTTCCCAGCCTCAATATCGCGAAAATCTTTAGTTCTATAGATACAACTAATTTCGAAAGGTATCCCTTTGTCGCGACTCTCCTTTCTCTTCGCTCTGTAATCAAAAAAGGATTTGGCTTAGAGCTGCAATTCCAGTTAAGCAGCTACCAAGGCCCTGCTCTAGTTTTGAGTGAGCTTCAGGCAAGGTAGCGCCCAAATCTTAGCAATTAGATGCCAAAACTTCTCTCTCTCTCTCTGTCTCGCTTTCACTTTGCTTGTTGATGGCCATTTAGAAATTCTCAAACGCTCCTCAAACAGTTGGGCCCCAGCAGTACAACAGTTAACAGCCATTAGCCAACTTTGGACCGGGCCCGGGCCAAACAAAAGGCTGTCCAAGCAGCGCCAATTAACGCACACAGTGCGCGATCCTCAGGAGCTTTGCAGCTTAGGAGGCAAGTCGAGGCAGTCCACAGCCTTGACCTTTATCCGGAGGCGTAGACAAACTCCTTGTTGCCATAGCTGTGGCCCCTAAATATTTAATTGTTTATGCCATAAGGGGTAATGGCGTAGCCCCCCTCCGTCGCCACTCTCCCTAAATGTACTTTAACAATTAAGGCCCGCGTTCTCCAGAAGAGACTTTTAATGGACAGCCAGCCAGGGCTGAGAGAGAGAGAGAGAGAGATAGAGGACCAGGAAGTGCGTACTTTTGTGTGGCCGAAACGATTAAAGCCGAGCCAAAGTAATTAGTGACTCAATTGCTTCGCTCTGGCGCTGAGAGCCGCGCATACAAATGGCCTGCTTCCGACTTTGATGGGTTATTGGTGGTTTTGTCATAAAACCCAACCCCAACCCCAAAGGCAACCCCTGCTGGCTGGCGCTGCTGCTGCCACAAGCTGGTCAAATCAATTGGCAGCCAACTGGCGTCTTCAAATATGAATAAATGTCGGTAAAAAAAGAATACCACGCGCTTAGGGTGAATCGAGGTCAGAGAAATTAGCGTCAGTCCATCCCCCACCCACCCTCCATCCCCTCAATTTATGCAAATTTATGCAATGCAGAATACCGACTGCTGCCAGCTGCTGCTGCTGCTGCTGCTGCTGCCGCCTTGATCCATGTAACTCCAGGAAATTTAAGTCGTCGGCAAACAGCGGAATATTTTTTCTTCTTCTGACTTTTTGCCTGCCAAAAAGTTAAACATGCTCATTTCTTAACTTTCTCTTTGAGTCGCCCGAAAGAGACTCGGGCGGGCTCAATGCAGGCACAAATTTTGAAATTGCACTTTTCCGCCCAGGCACAGAAAAAGAACCAAGAAAAAACTATACGTTTGAAGGAAGTAGGAGGAAAAACTGTTGCCCAGCTCCGGCGGAAATACAAAAGCATAAACTTTCCGGCCAAGAAACCAACCGCAGAGGCAGCGGCATCAGCGGCAGCGGCAGCCTCTTGAGTGGAGTCGAGTCGAGTCGAGTGGCAGGCCCCCCTCGACATTTGAAAGCGCCAAAATATAAAGCGCAAAATGTGGCGGAAGTTTAATGAATATAAACTTGCTCGATCCCAGCCCAAACCAGCCCCAAACTTGGGGGAGGAAACAAGTAAATTAGTTGAGTTTACTCCCCAAGAAAATGAATGAAACGACAGAACGAAAGAAAGAAGGAAGGAATGAAATGAAACGAAAGAAAAAAGCAGCGAAATGAAATGAAAGAAATATGATATCCGCAAATGTAAGTTGGATGACAACTTTATGGGGGTGCGGGGCTCAGTGGGATATCGGATTGTTTATTCTTTGAAAATGGTTGCTGGAAAAGCAGTTGCGCTTGGGACACCTGGGGCGCACAGCCAGAAGAACTACAGAACTACAGAACGTTTAACCATAAGTAGATCGCTTGTCTCTTAAGCGAGTAGAAAACTATGGGGAAATTCTGGGCCTTAGAGATGACTTTCTACAGGAAATACATTTTAAAGCATTAGTCCCTTGTGGAATGATATAACAAGGACCCTAATACTTTTAGATGATTGTGCAAAGTTGTTTCATAATCCTTTTTAAACCTTCCACCATATTTTCTAAACTTTGTTTGACAATTCAACATAACTATATATATATTCATTCCTCCAGCGGATGATCACAGGAATTAGTAGATAAATCTCTTGTCCCTAAGCGTTCTCCACTGCTACTCAGCTTTCTCCAGGGAAGGGTGGGGGTTGGGAAACTCTTTTGCTTTGTCGTTCGCTGGCAAATGCTGTTTGTTTCTCAGTTGTTTGTTTGAACAAATGGTAAAAGTTTTCGCTTTGTTTTCACAATTGTTGACGTGCAATTCAAATGAGTTAACAACGCAAAAAGTGAGTGACCCACATCGCCGGCCAACAGCCAACAACAGCTGGCAAACAGCAACAGCTAACAGCTACTGCTAAAAACGGGATGGAAAAATACACATACAAATATATATATATACACATACATATATATATAAGGAAAAACATGAAAAAATTTCAAGTTGTAAAAACACGAGAGAAGTCCCGGGCCCAAAACAAGCTGGCAACATATGTATATCCGTCGTGTTGCTCCCGCTGCTCCCAGTGTTGTTGTTGTTGCTTCTGTGGATGCTGCTCACAGTTGCAGAACAACAAAGTGAATAAAGGCAGATGGATCCGGGAACCACGACTACGACTACGACTACGAGTAGTGCTGTTTTTGGAGTGGGGGGAAACAATTATAACCAGCGTTGTTTCCACAAAAAGTGGCAGATTGCCTGTTGCAGACGTCGCTCTCTTCACGAAAGTAGAAGGAAATGGCTACTTCCGAAAGCCGAAAATGTAGATTCTCTTAAGGATTCAATGATTCAAGGATGGGCTTGTGATTGAATTTAATATATACAGGATCATGAATAAATATCTTGTGATGTTTATTTTTCGCAGTATGTAATTGCTTAAAAATTACGTCGGGGTCACCAAATGGGAGACAGCGTGCTTTTTCATTGAAGAAGGGTCTTTGTGGAGTATATATTACATAGAAATTTATTTAGGATTAGGGACAAATATCTTATGATGTTAATTTTAACGATATGTAATTGTTTATAGCCAAATTTGTATTAAAAATCAGGTCGGGGTCACCATATGTGATTTGTCGATGATTATTTTAGTTTATGAATCAAAGCTTAACTTTTTTAAAGTTTATAAAACAAAGTCTTACACTTTGTAGCTTCATCGTCCAGAAGGGTCTTTAAAGATGATCTATTGCATGTATATAAATGCAGAAAAAGGAGAGCCTTTCCTGCTCAACGTTTCCAATCTCTAACCAAATGCATAATACCTTGTGTTGAAGAGGCATGCCCTAACCCCATGGCAGTTGTTGTTGCCACGACAACGTGCTTGACGGTGGAAAATGTTTGCAAATCAAGCTGAATACCAGAACCTGCTGCCGGGCTGCTGGGCTGTCGGGCTGCTGGGAGCTAAATCTTCAACAAAATTGCATCTTAAGAACAACTTGGCGAACGCATCAAATGCGCTCAACAATTCAATTAGCGAAACATTGTAAGACGTGCCAGACGAGCAGAAAGCCCCGGATGAAGCACCCAACCCGTCTCCGTCTCCGCCTCAATCCCTGCGGCATTGGATTACCGCTGGAAAAGTGCGGGTCGAGGGGCGGCAGTGGAACTTTGGCAACAACTTGCAGCGCGGAAAACTTCGGAGCAGAGTAAACAAATGAAGCGGCAAATATGCGCGCACACCAAATAATCAATCGAGAGCGCCAAGAACTTGAATAAAATGTAATTAATTACATTCGGGGTTGTCCTCCTTTTATTTCTCTGATGTTTCAAGCTGTCTCAAGAGTTTCAGAAAGTTTTCACCGAAAACCAAAAGTAAACTGTTGCCCAAGAGCCTGGGATTAGGCTCCTTCCTCTCTACTGAAACAGAGTGCCACCAGACCACTGGGAACTGTGGCAACGATTTGCTGAAATTGTTCTCGTTCTCGTTTAGCATTTGCCAGGCTTAAAGGCTCAAGACATTTCTCTGGTCCATACCTTGAGTCAGCATTCTGGCTGTTGCAAGGCTCAAAAGTGCAATCTTTGTCGAGTGGCTTTCCCTTTTGTTAATTTCTCTAAGACCTGGGCAAAAGTCGAATTAGTTTGGGAAATCCTCTGCTTAATTGTAACAAAGCCAAAAGTAATATACAATTATTTCAGAGTATTCCATTCCCAAATGAATTGATTAATCAGTCTGGGATTTCATTGTTCTAACCAATCAATCAAGTGATATTAATTTTTAAACTGCATTTAATATGCTGCACAAAGAGAGACAATTCTCATTTCGATGAAATGTCTGCCATTAAGGCATGATTATAGCCCTAGCAAACAATCAACTGAACGTTGATATAGCGACCTATAATCGTATTATTATAGAGACGTGTCTACCGACCAGAAGAATATTTAATAATACAATAAAAACCAGAAAAAAAATAGTAAAAAAGACAGCTATATATTTATATGGCGTAAATACAATTTTGGTTCCGTTTTGCTGCCGTTTTGGGGGAGGGGGCGGGCACTTGAGGGGGCGTCCAAATAACTAACCACAAGTGGAAGTCACATACAAACAGTCGTTCAGCAAAACCAGACAGGACACTAGAGCACAAGCAGGACCCTCGACAATGGGGCAGTAAGTGAGAAAATAACATTTTAGCTTTTCCTAGGACACTGGTTCGTGACAGGCTCACGCGAGGGCTGCTTGCCCCATCCTCCCTCCTGCCCCATGCCCCATTCACCCTGCCCATTCCAATTCCACTTTCATCTGCCTGTCTCCTGTCACTCAGCAATGCTCTCTTGGTGCCTGTACATACATACATATAACTTTATATATGTATAAATATATCTATGGAATATTCCTGTTTTTTTCTCTTGTGCTACTTGAGCTGCTTTTGCAATGTTGTTGCCACATTTTTGCTGGTGTTTTTTATTTTTTATTTTTGGAGTATTTATCGTGCTTTTATTTTGTCAACATTTCTCTCGTTTCTGGCCAAATGAAAATAAATTCAAATGATTTATTTACGAGCATTTGATTTATTTGATTTTCGGCATTTGCTTAACCCACCCCACCCCACCACAGCCACCTTCCATCATCATTTTCCTTTTGCCGTATTGCAGCAATCCACACCCCAGAATCCCAACCCCCCCACCCATCTCCCTCCCCAACGTGGAAAACCCACATGAAAATTGTATTGTATTTGCTCAGAATCGTTTTTCGGGTGGCACCCGAGCTTGGGCCTGAGAATTTATTTTATGCGCAATGTTTATTTGATTTCCTTTCTGATTTCTGTTGCCCTTTTTTTTCCTTGTTTGTTGTTTTTTTGTTGTAGTGCATTTTGCGCTGCGACAGTCAATAAAAATTGCAGTGCATATTCAACGGGTTGGTGTTTTTTTTATGGGTATGCGAGTATTTCAAACACGTTATAGGTCAATGGAATGAAGGCAGCACGAAATATCATTGAATATTGCATATATTTTCGACAGGAATGGATTGGTTGGCAGTGACGTGACGGCTGCCAATGAAATTAAAAAACAGTAACTGATAGAAGTAACCACCATGCTGTTTCATGATATTTTACAAAATATATTTATTTGTATTTCTAATTTCAGTATCAAATATTGTTTAATTGGCGTTATTTTTATCAACTTTATTGGTCGAAAGCAAACTTTCAGGGCCAACTTTCAATGGAAAACCTCATCAATTTTCAAGCCATTTATTGGCTTTATTTCTGTGTTTGCTTTCACCCTGAAAGTGAAAGCCGAAACCCAAAAAAAAAACTCCCTCCGACTAGACGCGAAACTGACACTAAGCAAACGACAAGGACGAGCCTGAGGACGAGTGTGGAAAAGTGTGGAAAAGTTCGTTGGTTTTTTTTTTGTTTGATGCCATTTCTATTTGGTATTATTTATCTAATGGCATTTGTCGTCGTCTTCGTCGTCGTTGGGGCATAAGAAAATAAATAAATATATCCATTTTGGGTAAGCGGAGACCCAAAGTAGACCCTCAGCCAGCTCAAGTGTTTATGATATTTTGATTTTATTTCATATGAAAGTTTTTGGCCACCCCCTCGAAAAGTTGGTCCTTCCCCAGCCATCATCCAAGGCATGCATTGATAATAATGACGCGTCCGTCGTGCTACACCATTTTGTCATGTGACATAAACATTTTCCTGCTCTTCTTTGGCTCGTGAATGATAGTGGATGAAAGTATGTGGGGGTGTATGTGGGGGCATGAGGGTAGGCGCAATAAAAACGCCTCGTCTGGCACATGGAAAAAACTTTCCTTTATTAAGATTAAAAATGACAAAAGCGCAATATTGTAAGGGGCCAGAGTTCATGTCTTTTTGGCGGCCTGCTGATAAGCGTCAAGGACACCAGAACCAACACTCAGAGACACTCTCATTCTCGCAGTCTCATTCGCTCATTCAAGTGGGTGTCACGCATAAATTTCATAAATATAAGCGTCATTATTTCTGCTTGCCAGTTTTGCGGCCAACAGAGGCTCCCCGGAAGGGGCCCAAATGGAGATGAAGACGGGAGACTGAAGACTGGAGTGGGAGACGCATACGCATCAGCCACGCCCTCAGCCCTTTGTCACGTGCCGAAAGTTTTGTATACCATATCGTGGTGGCACAGCCCCATCCCTCCCCCCAAGGAAACTCTTCTAAATGGCGCAATTGTGCGAGACTTGTGAGAAATTATGCTTCCGGTTAGAGATGGGAATAAGAAAAGTCGGTTAAAGAACTTAGATGCTCTTCGCCCGATTCTTGGTCTAGAAACGTTAACCAATTCCATTATCGCATCACTCAATCTCAAGATCGCGCTCTCTGCAGACCACAGAAAAACTTTTATCATCGATGGTCCTCGCAGGAGTGTCAATGCCATCGCGAAGGAGAGTATCGTTGCCAACACTGCTGTGGCCTGACAGTTAAAGTGACATCAATCAATGCGGCATGCCACGCCCCTAATGCGTTCTCACACACACATACTCAGCCACTCATTCTCACACACAGATACTCGTGCAGACACACACACACACACACAGAGATACTCATGCTCACACGTTATCAGCAATGGAGCATGTAATGCCATTGCCTTTGTTGTTGTCGTTGCCGTTGCCGATGACGATGCCAGTGTGCGTTTGCTGTTGTTTGCTCGTTATATCAGGGCTTGAACTTGGATTGGAGCTGCGGGTGGCTGCGAGTAGGAAAGAGAGTGTGAGTGTCTGGGTACCACGTGGCGTATGAGTGTTGGCAACGTCAATTGATTGACGACATGAACCAGAGCGACACCGAGATGGAGACGCAGACCAAGGCAGACCCTAGGCAGGGGGGTGGCCGGGGCTCGGGCAAGTAAATCAATTATGTTGGAACAAAAGCTTCACATTATATTGCCTTGACAAATTGCTGTTTGTTACTCAAGTTGGAGCACTTTTCTGGAGGGGGGACGGTGGCTGGGTCTCGGGATCATTAAAAAGTTACAAAGGATTGCTGCGATTTGCGGCCTCGTCCTGTGCCCCGTCCTGTGCCTCTTATCAAGCAAAAGACATCCATAAATTTGTCAGTTTCGTAGGGATATCAACGTTTCAAAATCAAATTGCCAAATTGCTGTCGCAAAGTAAACAAATTTTTTAATATATGTCCCCCCAAAAGAGAGATACGGAGAGAGAGAGAGAGATCAATAAGCCAGATAGCACAAGTGGAAGAAAACGGATTGATGGCGCACTTTGGCAAAAGGCTTTTTACGACCGGACCTTATTTACATTATGTCCTCTCAGATTTATTTGCCCTCGATTTCCCCCCCGCCAACCGCCCCAACGACTTTAAAAAAACTCAACCATAAATATGCAAATTTTGTTCCGTTTTTTTTGCTACAAAAAAAAAGCGGAGAAAAGTAATAAACAAATAATTCTCTCTCTCTCAACGAGAAAAAAGAAATGTCAAAAGAATACAAATAAATAAAAAACTGAAAAACTCATAAAACTGCATTATTGGACACTTGAGAGGGATTCGCCAAAGGCAGAGGCAGAGAGCCTGGCGGGACCCCCACAACACTCATCATTGAAGCTGGCGAAAGCTGGAAGGAAAAGCAGTAGGGAGTAGGGAAAAGCTGGACCACAAATCACTTAAACTCTGAACAAGTGCAAATCTTTTCTGCGGAAACTCATTAGTTGCCTTCGCTCATAGTTTTTCCTCGCACAGCAAATGAGAAAAAAAGGGCCGCGGCTCGGTTTCATGATTTTTTCAGAGAATTTTCTACCAAAAGAGTGCACGGATGATGACTGAACTCTCATCGTGGAAAACTGTATTAAAAATGCATCCATTTGGAGTCCATTAAGGCCGAGACTTTTCACTTGATTTGTGTCCCTCTTGACATCCAATTAATAGGATATTTAATGGCCTAAGGATAGAGCAGAGACAAAGAGAGCGAGAGAGAGAGAGCGAGACAAATTGTCTACTCTATTGGTGCTGTTTCTTTTTATTGCCTTTAACTAAAGTTAGTTTTATTATTTTATTGGTTGCCTTTTTCCGTTACATTCTGGACCGTTTCTGGTCTCCTCTGGCCCCCTCGTTTTATGGCCAACTACTAGAACGTGCCGCTGTCTTTGAGCCGGGCTAATATAACAAAGAATTTGTCTTGAGGACATGCCATCATTTGGTGTGGGCCAATGATTACATTATGCGATAATGTTGCCCCATAAAAGGCTGCAGGGTGACAGAGAGATAGTGCAACGGTGGGCGTGGCTGGGGTTTGGGGGAGAGGCCATTCCGTTTGCCATAATAAGCTGTAAAAGTGACACATACAGTTGACCTGATTTTCCCCGCAGCAGAGGATTCGCATTCTTTGTGAGCGTGCTCCCTGCTCCCTTCTCCCTCCTCCTTCTTGGCTTAATCCAACTTTAAAATTATACACTAACGATTCGCACATATATGTATGTAAGTACGCATAGTAGATGGGGTGGCAGTGAGGGGGTGGCAGAGAGCAAGGATTAAGTTGGAAGCAGTGAACCGTGCGGGGAGCTAATGCAGGGATCCTGTGCACTCGTCCTTGCATTCGGCTACAATCACACATAGTAGTTGCCATATCCCAGGGCTTCCCTTCAGCGCCACGCCACGCCAAGTGGCAAATGGGGAAAATGTGAATGTGCAGCTGCTGCTGCTGCTGCTGCTGCTGCTATGTATATATGTATTTTCCAGTGTTTTTCTTTTTCCCCGTTCAACCCAAATCCATCTCCATGGCTTTTTCATTCCGCTGTTGCGCCTTAGTTAGCTGAAACGCCAGCGACAACTACAAAGGCCACTAGCAACAGCGAGGAAAAGGACAATGGCAGTGGCAACAGCTACAGCTACAGGACGAGAACGAGCACCAGAACGGACGAGGAAAAGCAACAGCATTGCAATCAAAATGGAGAGAAAATAAAGAATTGTAAAGGGCAACAAAAAGGATTGGGGACATCGGAGGACCAACGTGGCACTCTATGAGATTTTTTCGCAAATAAATAATCTTTAACTAATCTGTCAAACCCGAAAAGGGAATCCCACCTCTCGCATGCAATTATTTATGGAAATTCCTTTTGGTTTCAGTTCCAATTAGGATAGTTATGAAAGGTATCCAAAGACAGAGCTATTCTTACATCGGCAAAGGACAGACTGTACCTGTTTACAGCTTGGAATTCCATCAATCCCAAATCCTCTCTGAATTCACCTACATTCCTATATTTGATGGCCTATATACAGAGTTCTCTTCTCTTTAGAATTCCATAGATTTGTTTACCAATTAGTCAAAAATCCTGGCAATCGCTCTGGGAAGACCTTGACAGGATATCTAGATACATGTGTGCCCTGGCGGTTTCGTTTTCATCTTCTCTTAGGCCTGAAAAGGCAAACGAAGTTGATGGGTTTTCTGTGCCTAATGTTTCGGGGATTTTAGGAACTGGTTGGAATTGGATTGAGTTCCTTGAGCAAATATTCAGCTTCAATCATGGCGAGTGTTGTTGGGCAATACTTTTAGGGCTTGAACATAGATGGGACTCAGGACTCGTAAGATATCCCACCCAACCTCCCACACTCCACGCCACGCACTCCCTTGCGTGTCCGCCTGCCTTGTCTCTCTGTCTGTCTGCCTTGTCTCTCTGTATCTGCCTCTCTGCTTATCTCTCTTTCGCGTTTGTTTGTCGTCTGCTCAATTGTCTGTGAGTTTATCAAATTGCCTCGAGCTGTATGGACCACCATGCAGTGCTAATTAAATTTATAAGAATTAATTTGCCAGCAATTTGCGCAGCAACAGACAAAAGTGCCAAAACGTTGCCAGCAGCAACAGCGTGAAAAAAGCAGAGAAAAAATGAAGAGAAAACAGCGCGACAGCGTGACAGTGGAAAAGTGAAAGAAAAATAAGGGAAATGAAAAATATGACGCCAGTAATAAAGCAGGCAGCGAGCGAGTGACTTAATTAGCAGCGGGAGAGCGAGGGAGAGAGGTGTCTGGAGGCCTCTTACTGGCCCAGGCCCCCCCCCATCACAAAAGTTGGCCCAAACTTATAGCCAAAGTTTGCAGTTTTTAAAGAGTAACGACACCAGGAAGGATACCCAGAAGGATACCCAGAATGAGTCCAACAAGTTGGACAGACAGCATGGGGATGGGGTGGTGGTTGGCGAGTGGGTGACAATAATTTGAACATGTCTCAAGTTGATCATTAGCATATTTCATAGGCAGTCATAGGCAGGGCAAACAGTGCCAAACGACACACAATTTCCAACCTTTTCCCCTTCGCTTTTCCTTTGCGCTTTCCTTTTCGCTCCGTGCCAGCTGCCTGCTGCACATCGACATCTTTGACGCGCCCAAAAATGCACTGAGCCGTGTGACCCATTTTAAGTCAAGTCACCACCCCATCCCCCCAACTGCACCTCACCCCTCTGAATCCTTGCAAGTTTCTGGAAAAAACTGAGTTGCAACTGCTTGTTGTTGCTGGCATATAAACATGAGACGCTGCATGCCAGGCGCTCCCTCTCTCTCTCTTTCTCTCTTTCGCTCTCTCGTTCACTCCAGTAATAACAAAAATCTGCTACGTAGTTACCATAAAATGATTTGATGAACGAGCTGCAAGCACAAATTTTTATATTGCCCCAAAAGATTGTGTGTGTATGTGTGTGCGTCGTCGTCCCGGGCAGAAGTTGGCAAAGTCATAAGTTGGTGGAATTCATTTTGAGCTGGTTTAAAGCGAGCTTTAAGTTTCGCCCCAAACCGAAGAAAGAACTAGCCAAGAATGGCCTCATAAGTACATCAGATTATTGGCAAGAAGTTGGTCAAAAAGTTAGTGTGGAAAAGTAGTAGCAGGAGTTAAAGAGGGGCACCCAAAGGCGAAAACTTTAAAGAGGGAGTTTTTATTGAATTTTCGAAGTTGGGAAGCGGCAAAGGCCGCGGCTCACAATCTTCCCTTTCGTTTCTTTTCGATCGCCTCTTGTTTTCTATTGTATCTTGTTTTTGTTAAACCACCAGATGTGCTAGCATCTAAGCACCTGCAACACCTGTAACCCAGTATTTTCTTACTTCTAACATTCTAATGCCTAAGGATCTCACAAGCTCTCTCACGTCACGTTTTATTTGTGCAAAGCTCCGTCACGTTTAATTTGGTTTTGTTGAGGTCTTTGCTTAGTCCTTCAAAGTGGACCGAGTCACAGCTGGCACAGACGAATTAGCCCCCAAATTGGTGCAAAGGTTGCAAGAGGACTCGCACACGCACACACTCATTGCTTCATTTCCATGTAATATTTTTCTTACTTTATTTGTGATGTTAATAAACTTGAAAGTGTTGTGCCAGCCCCCCCAGCCCTCCTCACTCAACCAGTCTGTCTATATCACAGGGCCCACGCCCACTCCCAGTGCCCCTCTCATGCATATGCATGGACCCATGGCTATAGCATACTTTCGGGCGCAGTTGACTCAGCTGGCCAGTCGAGTGGACTGTGGATTGTGTTCTGCACCTTGTACCAAGTACCGAGTACCTCTTGCATTTATTGCTCGTATTATTCCACCCATTCCATTGCCATGCCCTTCCCCTCCACCCTCTGCCCTGCCATGGTTCTGTTCTGGTAACATACCAATTAATTTTTATTTATTTTAATGCCGCTCTCTCTCTCTCCCTCTCTCTTTCTGTCCCTTGGGGCATAGCACAGTTCCCATTTGCCATTGCCCATCTCCCATCTCGCCACTTTCTACCCCCACTTTCCACTTTCCAGTTACAGTTTTACCATTTCTGTTTCAGTTACAAATTTATGCATTACTTGCATTTTATTGACCCACTTTTATTTCTTTTTTTTCCTTTTTTTTTTTTGTTATTTTCCTGCGACGACAACGTCGAAAATGTTGAAATTTAATTTCAGTTTTTTTTTTTATTTTCCAACTTTATTTTTAGATTCACCGGAAAACAAAGTAAGCAAATTTTCAACCATAGAAATAATACACGCTTTGGGGGGTTAACAAAAACAAAAACAAAAACACAAACAAGTTTTATTCTTTTGAGTTCTCTATTTTATTTCTATTTTTTTGTACCATTATTATTATGGTTTTCCTGCAAAGTTCAGTGGCAAAGTTTTCAACAACAGCCCCAAAAAGTTGGTCTACACTTTTCTAGTTCTTTAAGGATCACTATTTCTATATTTGGAACTTAAACTTTGAAGCTTTGAAATATTTCTGGTATATTTTGCTGTCAATTTTCGATGGTTCCCTAATTAGACAATAGAAAACGGAGCACGCGATGGAAATTCTTTTGGGGGCATAAAAAGCGTTGCCTGGGGCAACAGACTCAGGGCGGGGCTATACAAATGATTGACAGACAGGTGGCATGGGGCACACCTCAGTGCTTTCCATTTGCAAATCCACCTCTCAGACAGATTAGGGTATGTTATTTTCTGTCTCGGACCAACTAAAGGACCTGCTCATCCTTGCCACACAAAAGTTTTCGGGGCTTCCTTCGATGAGTGCTTCATTGGGTTTGGTTTGTGCGTTGTCCAGGTGCTGCTCCAAGCCAAAAGGAAAGCGTTCGAGTGGCAAAAAATAAGTTATACAAGTTATAAAGTTATTCATTTGCCGACAGCTCCTCCGACTGAGCAAAAGAGGCGTGTTAACAGAGGGCCAAAGCCAAAGAGGCGTGATAACAGGGAGGGCCCAAGCCAAAGAGGCGAGATAACAGAGAAGGCCCAAGCCAAAGAGGCGTGTTAACAGTGGGGGGGTGGTGGCTAATTAGGTTGGAAATTCCATTGGAGTTGATTAAATTGTTGTCACGAAGTCATCGCTTATTCATTTGCTTTTGCCA
Source organism: Drosophila azteca (assembly GCA_005876895.1). Classification (NCBI taxonomy): domain Eukaryota; kingdom Metazoa; phylum Arthropoda; class Insecta; order Diptera; family Drosophilidae; genus Drosophila; species Drosophila azteca. The sequence goes on along the minus strand of VCKU01000091.1, from coordinate 7,973,332 downwards.
AACATTTCCGAATAATTAATCTTGTGTGTGTTTCGAGGGGGGGGGGGGAGGGAGAAAAATTTGAAGCATGTAGGAAATGTAATAGAAATTTAATGAGAAATACTTCAAGCTGCCAAGCTTCACCTACTTCAGGGGCATATCTTTTTCATGGCTTAAACAATGCTCTTCCCTCTGGAAAGTATCTTCCATTATGTTCTACTTTTTCAACATATTCGTAAGTCTCTTTATGCTCTCTGCTAGCCGTGAAGTTCTACTTTCTTCTCCAAGTTTTTGTCCTGTTTAAACTTTCACCGAACATTCGCTATGCCTTCCGCTTCGCTTTGCTGGAAACTCCATTGGAAATCGATTTCCAGCCGCTGGCTTTTTGCCATATTTATGAATATTTTGTTCGTTTCTGGAACATAAATCAAATGCCAAAACTAAATCCAATATTTTTTCAGCCGGCACCAACTGCTGCTGTGCGAAAAATTTCACAAACACAGACGGTTTTTCGGTTTCGGGTTTTCGGTTTTCGGTTTTCGGGTTTTTGGTTTTCGTTTTCTGTGCCCATCCGAAATTGGTTTTAATGAAGCGTAGCCAAGGCACTTCTTGGCTTTAAATTGATTGGCGTGTGGCAGCTGGCGGTCGGCACTGTTAGCCACAAATCGCAATGGAATGGCGCCCTGACTGTGGATATTTGTGGCATCCACCATGCTCCTCCTCTGGCTGCATGAATCTGCTGAGGTGTGAATGCCCGGCGAAAATGTTATTGGGGCACGTTCGCGAATCGGCTCGTGAGCAATTAGATGCAATAAATCAAGGCTGCTTATCTCGCTGTGTGGTCTGCGGGCCACCACTTGGCCGCCCACATCTGTACCCAGTCACCCAGTCGTATCTGCGGCGATATATACATATATGTGCATATATCTACTATATATATATAGGGAAATGTCTCTGCTGGAATTGCAGGCATGCGACATGGCCCACGGGATTCAATTGGAGCCCAAGGACACACACACAGACTCGTATGTGGGTGTGTGTGTAACTATTGAGAGGAGACACTATTTAATGCAGACACTCTCAACCAGATGGATTTACTACCATTTACTTTGGATTATTGTGGGAAGACCGAAAATTTGTCGAGCCGAATTTGCCCCTTTGTTAAGCCTGGCTTAACATTTTCCGCCTCTCAGTGCGTGGCGAGTCCATTATGCCAGGACAATGCTGACACACGTAGGACCCTAATCATAATGCCACGCATCACTTTTTATGTGCCAGCATGTAAAGCCCGCAACCTAACGAGAGAGCCACAAAAAATAATGGCCCACACATGAGAGGGGAACACCAGAGAGGCGGAGAGGGGAAGGCACAGCAAATGAACCCCAAATGATAAATTAAGAGCCACAAGAGTAGCACAGAGAGAGAGAGAGAGAGAGAGAGGGGAGCCACAAACAAACAAGTCACTTGCAGTGGCCCATCATCAGAGCCACTGGAGCGGAAGTGAAAGTTCAAGTGAAAGCAAAAAGCTGAAGCTGAAGCTGATGCTGAAAACTGAGGTGTGAAATAACTGAGATTTGATGTCACTTTCATTTGACTGAAGCAGACAGGGACAGGTACAGGGGTGCAGGGAGTGCAGGGACTGGGTGGCGCCCCGTTTATTGCGAAATAAACCAGGCATATGTCGGTGGCAGTTAATTATGCAAATACAAATGCAAAAGTCTTGTCTATCCAGCCGGAAAACCGGTAGGTACTCGCACGATTACAACTCAAATCAATTAGCAGGAGGCAGGAAGAGCCAGAGAGAGAGAGAGAGACTGGGAGAGAGAGCGTCGCTGTGTCCATCCGGTTTATGGCTTGATTTATGCAACTAATTAGCAAAGGCATAATTTTCGGTCATAAACAAGTGAATATTATTATTTTATCAAGTCACATATTATGCGATTAGTGATTAGATGGGGATAATAATGATGACAGGGGACTGACTACCCCTAATGCTGCGGGTACAGCACTCAATTGCAGATACAACCCACACAGCCATCGAGCAGCAGACACACTAATTATCGTCCTGCATAAATCATATTGATGTGTGCTGAGAGATGAGAGTTTCCTTCCTGCCTCCACACCCCACTACCCCCTACCCCCTGCAGTGCACTGCAAACAGGAGTACGAGTACGAGTATGTGTGTGGGGCAGGATTGGTGGGTTTTTCTACCATCAGCCATAAATGTCAATTAGGCCTCTAGCAAACACAAAGTTTAGTTAACCCACCACCCAACCAGGCAACCACTTTATCCGAAAAGTGTTGATTGATAAATTGATTGATTGATTGATTGCCGACTAGTTTGATCGTTAGCGTGCCAGCGAAAGGAACAAAAAAAGAATCCCCCATACTTTTTGCTGATGTCATAAATTGAGATTAATCATGCCTTTGATGGGCCTTTTGGGGGATTGACATTGTCCGACATGGCCGTTGCCACTTAAGCGGCTTAGAATTTTCAGCTTTTCCGCAACAAGCAACACTGTATATGTGTGTGTGTGTTGTGTGTGTGTGTGTTGCTGTTGCATTGTCAATAATTGTTTTCGGTTTATGCGCACAATTGATTCGATCCCCGGGATCCGATATTTACTCGTTTGCAGTCGCTTAGATTTGTTTGGCTCCGCCCCGAAGGCCCGAAGGCCGCCCCAAAGCAGACATGTTTGTCTTTTCACTACATATATGGTTATGGCATTAAATCGGCGGAACAAAGTCCATTGTGTGAGAATATTTGGGGGGGGATTCGATGGGGGACTTAATGAAGTCAAGGTAAACACTTTAAACAGTTTCTTGCACAAAGTTTTCCTATAATTTTAAACTCTATTTATCTGCATTTGGTTGCTATGGTTTTTATATTTAAATAAATCAATTAAAATTCAAATGAAATGCATTTAATATTCTGCTGCCAGGCGGAACTCCATTAAGTTTTGAGGCCAAATGTTTGCCAAATTCTTTCTCTCTTTTTCTGGCATTTTTTTTCGCACCTCTTTGGACCGCAAAACATTAATTAATTAATTTACACGCACATTCCATAGATAGTTTGACGCGAATTATTTTTCAATCGTTTTTCAGTTAATTGATTGCATATTCCATTAATCAGTGAAGGGCAGCCGTAGGGTGGGGGGGGGGGGCTTGGTTTATTAATTAAAGCATTCGCACGAACACTTTGATTATGATAAACTGGCATTTAAACGGCACCACACACACACACACACACACATTACTGATTACTGATTACAGATTACAGCTTTAGTTGGGAATTTTTTTTATTATTTTTTTAATTTAATTCGTTGCGTTATTTATTTCGATCAAAAATGATTGCCGTGAAAATGTGATGCGGGGCGCATAAATTCTCGGCTATCATATCACATTAAAATAATTTATCTTCTTGCGTTATTTGTGGATGTTACAGCCGTGAGAAGTGTGTGTGTGTGTGTGTGTGTGTGTGTGTGTGACACTCCAGGACCTCTTGATTGGCCCCTCATCTAGCTTTACATTTCGGTTGTAATTTCTCATGCACTCAGCCACTCGCTGGCAGGACGAACACGAACGCGCACAGACACACGGACATGCCACAAGCATACACGACACACGACACACGGGATGCCGAGAACGCGCACACCGCCGTCAACAACTAGGAATGTACTGACTGCCACAGCCAAAAGGCTCCATCGAAGGCTCCAACGGATGCTGTACAGTACAGTCTGTACACACAGTAGTAGCCATAACAGTAGCTCTAACAGTAGCCATAACAGTAGCTGTAGCAGTAGCTCTAACAGTAGCTCTAAGAGTAGCTGTTACTGCTAAGCACCAGCCTCTGCTGCCATGGCTAATGTGATAACAAGCGCTGGTGCGGGTCTCTTATGGCCGAGTGTTGTTCAGTAGGTTAGTAGGTTGCTGTCTACCGGCCTCTCGAGGGAAATTTACTCTTAGCCAGTGAAAGCCGGTTGCTGTTAAGGCTTCACAGCGATGTTAGGTTGAAGTTGGTTAAAACAGTTCTTACAAAGTCAACAAGTAACACATTTGGTTGGAATTATGGTGATATTCTGTGCCTAAGAGCTAAGAATTTATTCTTGTATCAATCTGAACCAATAAACAGATATTTATTAATATAAAGAATGCCAAAAATCGAAGGAAAATTAACCCTGTGCACACGATAGTAACATACATATATCAGAGAAAATGTTATACATTTTGTTTATGTACATATTTCACATATTTATATATTTTATATTCCTAAAATTCTCTAAAAATAATATTATTTTATCTCCCTTCTTGAATAAAGTAAGCAATTTTGCATAGCAGTGAAAGAACTACCAAAGCCATTGCTCTTCAGTTTAGTTTAACAGAAGTTCCTTAGTTAACATTTCTGCCTTGCCCATTGTTAAATCCTTAACAGCTTCGCGCTCTTAATTTCCCCAACTGCCAACTTCTGGCATTCTCTCAGTCTGTTAAGCGCCCTGTTATGGTTAACATTTACCAGCTTAACTCTCTTATATGGCCACCAAAAGCATTATTGCAGACATTCTCTTTCACTGTTAGGGCTTCCATTTCCAAGAAAACTTAATTAAATTATTTTCAGAAAAATCTTCGACCAACGCATTATAGAAATATGATCTTATTTTGGTTGAGGATATTTTCAATTATTTCTGCAGTGGGGATATTATTAAATAACATTTTACTGCTAAGCTGGCGATTTAAGCCTTAAAGGATGTCGCCTGCCGTCTGCCGCCCAAGCCGACTTGGAAAATGTCGCCCATAACTCATATGTATGTGGGTGTTGTATCTGTGTGTAAGTCTCTGTACGTGTGTGTAACGATTGTTGCATAATTTAAGTGCCGCACAACAACAAAAATAAAAAAAAAAATGTAAAAAAAACCAGGGAAAGTTGGGAAATGATTTAAGCCGTTCCAGAGTCAGAGTGCGTCCATGTCTGCACGTGTAAGTGGGCGGGTGGGCATTTGCTAGGGGGTGTGGGTGTGTGTGTGGTGTGGTGTTTGGGTGTGTGCGTGCCAGGTATTCGCCATTACTTTGTATTTAATAAAACAATGTTGCCAACGCCCCAACCTGAGTGTTCTGCTGCTGTTCCTGTCAAAGGCATTATACAGGACTTTGTACACAAAGAAAAAAAACGAGCATCGCTTCAGAGGCTTTGGTGGAAAGTCAGCAGCAAAGCTTTCGCTTGGTGAAAGCCAAAAAAGTAACCCACATAAAAACCTATTTATTTAGTTTGTATTGCTTTTCCTTTGTTGATTATTTTGCATTGCACAGTGCATTTGGCTTAATGAATTGGCGTAAACAAAAGCAGCTGCTGCATTGGTTTTTTCTTATATTATTTTAACATTTACTTACGCTGCTCTGAATGTTATTCAAGGATATTCCACTTACCTGCAAAAAAGTAGAGATAAACAGATTTAATTGTGATTTTTCATGTTTGTCTTTCATATATGCGATTTTTTCTTAGATTTATGCATAAATGTTTTGTATATTTAGAGATAAATTTCTGTTTAATTCAGTTTATTCATCCATCGTTTGCTCCCATTTTAACCAAACTAGTTCAGAGCTGGCCCGAAGCAGCTAGCCGCCTGGCCATTATGATCGAACACGGCAAGCAATTGAGCGTCTAGTCGGGTGCACAAATCATTTCGATGCGAGATAGACCCGGCCAGAGATAGACCCAGTCGGTGTATGATACATTTCCGCAATGGATTTATGGCCAAAGCAGAAGATTCAGTTCAGGCCAAGCATGCCTGCCTGTGGGTTGGGCGAGTGCTCTGGCATTTGGCTGGCAGGCAAAACATCTTGCGTTGCTCAAGATGCAACAAAGTCCGCCTCCGAGCCAGAGCCCAGGCCAGCTCAGCCCTCCTGCCTCCCGCCCCCCCTGCAGTGCTATGTCTGGCCAAGAAACCGCAGAAATGCATTACGCCCCCCCCGAAAAGGGGCTCAAGTTTTCGCCAATGTTTGTGGATGTTGACTAAATTCATATATAAGAGAGTGAGCGAGAGAGAGCTAGGGCTAATATCAAACGGAAGTGCCAAACACACACAGAGAGAGGGAGGGAGAGATACATCTATCTATCTCTTTCGTTCGTTCTTTGGGCCATACATCTTGAGTTGGCTGGGAACATCGCTTTGGCTGCACTTGGCTTCGGTTTCCGTACACATTTGAGAAATGCATGTGGAAAATGCCAGCCACTGACTGCATTTGTAACTGTAACCAGTTGGAACTCCGCAGGATTGTGTGCGTGTGTGTATCTGTGTGTCTCTGTGTGTGTGTGTGTGTGTTGGCTAAGCGGCGCATTTCCTGGCCTGGGCCATCAACTAAATAGCATTCATTTACGTTGATTTATGCTGACTGAGAAAAGAGAGGAAGAGTCTGTGGCAAGAAGAGTCTTTGCCTGAAAACTGGTAACTGGAAGCTGTAGATGTAGATGTACATGTAGCTGTAGATGTAGCTGTAACTGGAGCTTGTAGCTGTAGCCTGTAGTCGGTAGCATACTTTCTTCTTTTTTTTTGTGGGGAAAATTTATGCCCCAAAATGACACTTTAAAGTTGCAATAAAAACCCTGCCCTGCTCGTCGTCTGCCCGTTTTAAGGTTATTTATTGTTGCAAGTCAGCGATGTAATTACTTTTTCAACACGCACATGATGAGGCACTGCTCCTGCCCCTCCTCCTCCTCCTCCTGCTCCTCCTCTTGGCAGGTCAAATGCCAATGGCTGCATCTTTGTCAATTGCCAACTGCAATTGATAAATTGGCAATGGCAAGAGGAGAGCTGCACCTCCCCATCCCCCCCATCCCCATCCTGCCCACTTTTACTCTTATTCTAGTTCCTTTTTGCTGGAGCTTCTTTTCTGTCATTGACAGTTCAATGTGCGCACTGATGCGCAAATATCAACTCCAATACACACTCGCAGGACCCACAGGACTCCAAGGACTCCTCTCTACCGACCCAACCCCAACCAGACCACACTCGCGTTCGGATACTTCGGTTTTTGCCCATTTTCACTGCGCTTTTTATGGCAGTTCGTGACCGAGTTGCAGTTGCTTTCAACTATTTTTCCTCTCTACTTTTCTTTTCCATTTCTTTTGCTCTCTCTCCACTTTCTTTTTGTCTTTTTGCGTGTTACTTGAAATTGAATTAGTGGCATTGGCAGTTGGATTTCCTAATCTTCGAGCTGGTTTAGCTGGCTGCCAAGTAATGGATGTGATAATTTGTTAAGGAAGGTTCCTTCTCCTCGCAGCAGTTCATTAAAAGTAACAGCATAATGAAAACCCACAGATTTGGGATGCTGTATCGAATATCTGATATGTGGAGAGGTCATAGCTTTGATCAATATCTGTCCTTACACCTCCCTGCCTTTGTTATTCGCAAACTAAATTTGATAGAGAACAAAAACTTCTTTATTTGGAAGGAGGAGACCTGCATGAGGACCTCAAGCCACAAAAGTGCGCATATAAAAGATCTCATAAATTGAAATAAATAAGGAAAATAACTATTTCTACACACACACACACACAAAGTGCAATAAACACTGGGGGCTGGAGGGATGGGGAAACCCCCAACTACAGTCAGGGTAGTGGACCTTGGCTGTAATATTCATAACTCTTTTCAAATGTGGTCAAGTGGTGCTGTCCTTTTGGCTGGCTCTCTGCTCCGGTCCGCATGTGCTTGTGGCCAGAACCAGAGCCAGAGCCAGAACGATTCGACAGCTTTTGATATTGCCCTGTCCCTGGACAGTCCTCTCCCTCACCATCTCTCTCTCCCTCTTGCTCTCTTGAATAGCAATAACTACAGTTGACTGGGCTTTGAATCTAAGCCTGGCCGACACGAACCTGACTGGATTTCGAGAGCCGAAGGAAGGTTGCAACATTTTATTAAAAACTGAGATGAACGATAGATAGATAGATAGTCCGAAAATTGCCACAACAAGATGCAAGATGCCTCCCCCTCCCCCCACCCGTACTCTGGCAATGAAGTCCCATCCGCATTGCACTTTCTCCCAGCCCCCAGTGCCACCCTCAGAGCACCCATCAGCCATTCATTCGTTGCCATATCCCCGGGTACAGTTGTGGCCTTTTTCTTGTGTTGCATTGTCTGGCGATTTATGGATTTTATTTGGCCACTTTTTACATTCTTGTTGGCATTTGTCGCCTTTTGTATATTGTTAGCTTATTGCAGACTCCTCTCGACTCTCTCTCTCTCTCTCTCTTTCGACTTTCTCTGGACTGCTACGTACGTGTTATATTATGTCGTCCAGGGGCTATCTTTTGTCGCATGTGCCACACATACATATAAGTACATATATGTTTGTATATTTATTTTATATGAATTGAAATGGCTGCAATGCTGGGTGGCAGTTTATGGGATTGTGACAATTGCCTTGGCCATGAAATGGCAACTTTATAACCACATCAGAGGGCAGAAAAATATGTTATGAAATTAAGAATACTTTGCCTTGAAGGGAGAGAGCATAAGAGGAGCGAAAACTGTTGAAAGAGAAAGGATAAACAGCGAGTTTTTTGGCGAGATTTTATGCCATTTTCGATTCCCATATCTGCCATTTACTCTCACCCTCTAGAAGCCCACAACCCTTAGCAGCTTTGGTTCCCTTTCAGACCCTTCTTCAACCTTATTAACCCACTTGCAAGTTGGCTGCCAACCAAAAACAAATCTACCATCAGTTAAATTCTAATTAAATTCACACTTTGCTGAAAGGCATTCCATTCCCTTCCATTCCCTTCCATTCCATATGTTCTCCAACTGTTCCGAGGTCAACCAGGAGTCGACCATTTTGTGTGCAACCACAATGACAAAGGAGAACACCACGGGAACACTACGGGGGGGAATCCTTTTTAATGAATTCGCACACGATTTCGGGGCATAAAGTGAACGGCTGGGCGGGACAGACCCACTATAAATGTGCGGATAACAAACACTGATAAGATCCTTAAAAGTAATTACAAAACATATTAAGTATTTATGGAAACAATAAAACGTTTAAGCACCAAGGACAGAGGACAGAAGGCAGGTCCTGCCTTATCCTTGGCTACAACAAGTAAAGCCAAAACGAAACAATCATTTTCAAATGTAACTTTAAAAAAGTTTCACTTAAGAATTGGAGGGTGTCTTAGACCCAGGCCCAAAAAAAAAACAGAGTGTAAACGGAAATAAAATGCTACAAAATAATAAAATGTTGTCTTGGGCTCGGTGCTTGGTGCTCGGTGGCCTCGTAAAAAAGTCCACGATATAAACAAGAGAAAAGTTAGGGAAAGGCAGGGAGAGGCAGAGAGAGACTCGTGTTGGAGTCGGCTTGGAGTCCCTTACAAGGAGATGTTATGCGCCAAATGGCGACAAAAAAAAACAAGGAAGAAACAGGGAAGAAGAGTGCCTGCTCTTTGCTAAACAAAGCATTAGATACTCTTAAATATAGATAGATGCTAAAATTAGACAGTAATTTAAGCCCTTTTTCTGTAAATAGATACATGTACCTTTTAGGGTTGAACGAACCTTGGCTAAACCCTTATCGACATCCCCTTGGACCCCTTTTGGGTAGAGCATACCAAAAATTATACTCTCTGTGCATTGGGAGCCAAAAAATAATTCTCAAACAATACAAAAAAAGGGAACAAAACTTGTTCGAGTGCTGCGAGTATTGTATTTTGTGTTCAACTACACCTAAAAAGTTGTCTCTTTTGGTTAAAAGTGTGTCCTTGTGTGTGTGTGTCTGGCGATTAGTGCAGGACTTTAGAAAGTTTCTGCGGTTTTGTTTGAGTGTCAAGGGGGGTGGGGGGAGGGTGGTGCACAAACCACTTGAAGCTCCTCCATGGACTGTCCCTTTAACGATGCCCCGCGACTGAGAAAACTTTTGTGCAAATAGTTTATGGTTATTGCATCCCCGTACATGTGTATATACTAATGTGTAGGACTGTACACTGTTGGACAAAGTGAGCTTGAATGGACTTAAATGATTTTAATTGTTATTGTGAGCATTAATTGCTTTGCGCTGCTGCCAAAAGTTTTCCCAGTTTCTGGCAGTAATGCCAGAAAGTTATGAATGAATTCTCTATGAAAATTTATGCAGAATTTGCTAAAACATTCTGTGGTTTTCTTGACAATATTTGTATGTGAATTAAACAAAAATGTATGAAAGCTATATATATTCTAGGATTACAAACAACAACCCTTTCACCGGAGAACCTTTTTAATTAGCTTCAAAGGATTGTTGTTCCCACCCCGAAAAGGATTACTTGCATGTGCACACAAACAAATGCGAATATATATTTTTATTTGAAGCCTGACGAAATTAATAAAAACCCATTTCGTTTTATGTTGCAAATATGTTGCCGAAAAAAATGTACAAAATTCAAAGAGGATTTTCAAAAACAAGCAGCAGACAATACGCCATAATGAGAGACATCCTTTCCGGCCGGGTAAGAACTGGCAGCTGAAATACGATAATTATGCGACATTTTGCAGGTTAGCAGGCGGCTCCCAATGACAACGACAACAGCCAGGACCTACACACAGCAGGCAGGACTACAGGCAGGAATACCTACAGCAGGCTGGGCTATAGGCAGGACTTATAGGCATTTATTCAGAGCCTTAATGGCTGCGGAGAAAGGCGGTTCCCCTGGCAAGCCAGAAAAGCGAAAGTAAAAAAAGGGTTACAGCATTGGGAAAAAAACCCCGAAAACGAATCTGAACCCGAAAAAGCCAGCAAGAGAAAAAAAAAGTAAAAAAACACACGGCGGAAATTACAAGAGCCGCCAGTTGGCGGTGGACGTGGAACATGGCAGCAAGGACCTCAAATGCAAAATGAAATCGAATGCGCGCTGGGGTAAAAATGTGTCAAGGGTTTGCGGGGGGGGGGTTGGGTAGCGGGCGGGGACTCACATTAATTTGAGGGTGGGGGAGTGTGCGTGTGCGTATGGGAATGCGTATGGATTGCGTGTGTGTGTGTGTGGGTTAAAGTTTTCGCCCAAAACTCGTTAGTATGCGCAACGAGACGAAAAATCAACATTTTCTATTTTGATTATATTTCCACCACTGTGCCAAGGGGTACAACAGTTTTCCAGATCGTTTCGGCAACCCGTTGAGCTATTAAATGGTACAATGGAGTTCCTTGACAATGTCTTGCTCTCCGATTCGAACTCTAAAGATATGCCATAAGATCTGGAACCCACAATGATTCCACTTCATACTTTACAAATCTCCATTGTTAACCATTTAAAAGGTATCCTTTAGCCGAACCACTACCCAAGCTCTATGCCTCCTCCCTCTTTTAAAGGACAAGCCTAACCAGGCATATTTAATAATCATTGAAATGAGCAAAGTTTTCCCCAACTTTCCAGCCTCAATGCCACATAACTGAATGTATTCCGTATCGCTTAGGATTGCCGTATGCATGATTACCCTTCAACAAAGTTCTGAATGGCCGATAGTTACCGCCGTTTACCTCGAGGCAAATGAGAGGCGAGGACTCTCTACCCTCCTCTGTGTGGCAGCTGTAAACATTTCCCCCAACCCTCAACCCCCACATACCACACACCATACCCTTATATGCATTTACTCTTATTATGACAGACAAATTTCGGTTAATGGCCAGAGCCATAAAATGGATTTAAAGCCATTTTTTGTGGTCTACTAAAAATCTGCTGACCCAAAAGCCAAATTAATGACAAAGCTTAAGCCCTCCCCTATCTCCCCCTCTTCACCGAAAACCAGCCACAAATTGCTCAACATTTTTGGAACATTTTTTGTTTGCGTTTTTTGTGTTGTAATTTATAAATCCGGGAATTAAGGCTTGGGTCAAAGCCTCAAAAGCGATAAAATGCAAATTCAATAACGAAAAGTGAGCATTTTAGTTTCATTCGTTTGAATGAAGGATCTTAATGGCCTTGTCTACCTTTTTGGGACAGTCCTCGCCTCAAAGTTCTCGAAGGATATTTGCCATGCATATAGGTCAAATCGTTCTGCATATCAAGTATACGCCTGTTAAGCGATTTCACTACCATTTCTTGTTGGTCCACTTTGCGGCAAAAAGTCACTCAAACCCAAAGGCAGGAAGGAAAACTGGTCGATGGAAGGTGGCTTTCACTTTTGTGACCGTTCTGTGTTTGTGTCTCTGTCTGTGTTCGCTAGTGGCATCCTGAGGATTTACAGGAAGGCTTCTCTTGTCTCTTCTGCCTTTCCTCTGCAGTGCAATGCCTTTGTTTGCCAACGAGCCGCAAAAATAATTGCCAGGGCAACAATTTCAGTCGTTCAGTCGCTCAGTCTCTCAGACGTTCAGTCTCTCAGTCGTTGTAGTACTACAGTTCATATTTCCCTTCTGGCCTAAAGTTGGAGCATTGCTGTGGTCCGGCTTTGGGGTCAGTGGGTACCTAACTCAGTTTTCAAAAGCATTTTTGGGGCTCTCTGCATTAGGAGTAAATTATTTTAGGTGCCATGATAATAATAAGCCATTATCCACCATAATCATGGATGGGTCGAGTCGAGAGCAGAGCGAGAGAGAACTTGGCTTAAGCTCCACTCAAATCTGACCGCAGAAAAGGTAGTACTGTGGCTCTGGGAGAACAAAATCACTTTGCGCATATTATTAATTCATGAATTTACTTTCAAGTTGGCTTTTGCATCGCCTCAGGGGGGCCCAAGCGCTAGAGAGCAGTTACGGGCGGCGGCGGAGGGGGGGAAAGTTTTACCCTGGCATTTCTTTGCTGTCACTTGCATTGGATTCGGCTTCTGGTTTCTGGCTTCTGGCTGCTGGCTTCTTGGTTCTGGCTTACTCTAGCCCGCCCACAACCTGCATATGCATAAGTGAGATGGCGCCTTGGGGAGAGCCTGGGCCAAAGGTTGCTTGAGTGACAGGCCAAAGACAGGGGTTTGTTGCTGGCATACGCTGCGTATGCGCAATCTGCTAACCAAGTCCTTGTCTCAAAAGCATTCGAGTCTTAGCCTAATTCCACGTAAGCGCATTACCCGCCAACTTGCGACCGTCTCCAAAGTCAACCATTAACCCAGCAGCCTTGCCTGGCATCGCATTGCATCGCACCGCATCCTCGCATGCATGATAAATAATTTAATAAGTGATTTATGTGATGCACATCGAGTGACTTAAGTCGGGCTCTTAGTCTTAGTCGGCTTTTAGGCATAGGGATGCTGCAGATGCCTCTGCTGCAGATGCGTTGATGTCTTCCGTCAGAAAGCAAAGAATAATTGATGATGCCAGGCAGGCGCGAATTGTTCTGGATCACCAGAAACTGCTTGATTACGGGTTCGGTCTCTGCCTCTGGCTCGAAGGACTCTGACTTCTCTTAATATGCAGAAAGTTTCTTGGCATTTGTCGATGGCCCGGTTGACGTTTTCTTGCCTCAAGAGATTTGAATATTTCACAGAATTTTGCTCAAGTTTTCACTCGATGAAGGCTGTGACAGCATCAAATGGTTGGAAATTATTGATAAGGATTTTGATTCGAAATGCAAAGTCCTAACAGCAGAAAGTACTCATAGATGATGATAGCTTGCTACTTTGATTCCCCATCAGGGATTCATCAGATTTCATATCGTAGCTTAAGATAGAAATAGGCCACCATAATATTGGACAAAGTATTTCTATTGATTTGGTTGGAAAAAGATATGTATCCTCTGAGGGAAAAGCAAATACTGATTGAAATTGTTACATGTTTGTATACTTAATATTCTTCAGATATAAAAAATAATCATAAAACATTTTTTTTTCTAATTTAGGTAATAATTTTTTAGTTTTGATATTTAGTGTTTTTTGTTGGAATTTTTTTTTATTTTTTAAATTATTAAAAAGAACATTTTTTCTTAAATTAAAATAATAATTTTATTGTTTTGATATTAAGTAGTTTTGTTATATTTGTTGGTATTTTTGTGGTATTTTTTGAAAATTAAATATTAATATTTCTTGGTATTAATATTTATATTTATTGGATATTTCGTATTTTTGTCCTTTTTGTATTTTTTTGTTTTTTTTTTATATTTAATATATTTATTTATTTATTTTTAAATTTTGTATTTACCGGATATTTAGTAATTTTGGTATTTTTGTATGTTTGTTTTGTATTTTATTGTATTTTTTGTATATTTAATATATATTAGTATTTATTGGTATTTATTACTGCAACATAATATGTATACAAAAAATTAAATGAAATGTATTATTTATTTATAAAATATAGTTTGTACTTTTGGTTTTTGTTACGGACCCTCCCTTAACCTTGTCCATCTTTAGCTATCGCTTAAGATAACAACTATCGATTACCATCTCTAAGTATTGTTTGATACTTGAAGTATTTCCTTTGTCAAAGTCAAAGTCGAACCCTATTCCCCATATCACAAACACACACACATCGTGGGGAAGTCCATGCAAATGTTTGAGCTTAAACTTAGTTCTCAAAATATTTGCCATTTTCTAGGAGACTGTGGAAAAGCCAAAGGCCAAAGGCCAACAGCAAGAACCGAAGAAATTGCATTTACGCGGTTCGTTAGACCAACAAACATAGGAACGAAACGAAACGAAACGAAAGGAAAGAAACTGAGGAGAACGGCTCAAAGGCCCCGAAAACCCGACTTTTGGGGGGCGTTCAAACGGGTTTTGCATGCTGTGTGGCAGTGGCTTTGGCAGGGGTGGAGAAGCGGTAGGGGGGCGTGGCAGCTGCTTGGCCAAAAGCACAAAATTGCAGGCCAAACATTTTCGAGTGGTGGCGGCGGCGGCTGCAGCAGCAGCAGCTCCAGAATTATGCTACAAATTTATGAGACGACATAAATTTTGCAATGTTTGTTCTGGCAACACACACACATACATCTCTCTCTCTCTTTCTCTTTTTCTATGCGTGTGTGTGTGGGTATTTTGCATCTGTGTGTGTGAGTGCAAGTAGAAAAACAAACCCAAATATCTAAAGCACACAAAAATCACACACAGTTGTAGTGGTTGTGTGTGGCAGTGGCAGTGGCATAGTGCCCTTCCCTTCCCTTTCTTCCCTATTCTTTAACACACAGCTGGGGGTCAAATCGGGTCGAAATGGACCGAGACCGGGACAGGGTCTAGGGCCCGGCTGTATGATGAATGCCATGCGGTGAAATTTTAAGCCAACAACCGACTGTGGTGAAGCATGCACAAGGCAGAAGCGGCTTTCATCGGAGGCGTGGCATAGCGCCATCGCCTCGTCATTCCAAAAATTGAAAAATGCATGCAACTGTTTTGAAGGTTGCCCCGTTGCCCTCTTGCCCTTTCACTGCCTTTTGCATTGGCAATGGGTAGTGTTTTCAAAGCGAGTTTTACATGTCAAATTTCCCGCCCATTCATCTCTACGTCTGTCTCTGTCTCGCGTTTTCCCGCTCTCCACTCTCTTGGAGTCCCTAACGGATCTGACAGGCAGCGAGCTCCAAGCATACCAAATAGACAGGCATGTAAATTACTGGCACATGTGCGTTAGAGCCATGGTAGCAGCCTGCAGCCTGCTGCCACGGCTATCAACATTATCCCACTGACCCGAAAATGGTGCAGAATTTATACGCGTATGTGCACGAGATGCACTTCCCATTACGAGGGGGGAGGGTAGCAGAGGAGTCCCTATCAAGGATTTCGGCAAGTGCTATTGGGTTTACCACTACTCCGTTTTTTTACCCCTCTTTAAACAGCAAACATGGCGGTTCCACTGGGAAAACACTAAATGGAGAAGAGTAATCCCTCGGCCTTTGCCGCGGCCTTTGCCACGCGAAAGGGGTAGATAGATATAGGGTTAGGGTTTGTTTTTGGTTAGGGTAAGAATGTGTTGCCATGAAATGATAGTTGTAGTTCTTTGTGGCACTCTATCAAGCATAATTAGGTCCTCAAAGAGTTGAGCTACACCTGTTTTTCCTTTATTATCCCAAGAGTCAATCCACTTTAATGAGTACTTCATATACCCCTTGATGGCAACCCAAAGGAGCATCTAAAATTTGATTTTTTGTTCTGTTTATGCTGATGCAGAAGATGTTTCACAGCCGACACATCCGCTCTTCTGGTCGTGTGGTCGTCTCGCCCTGTGGTGGGTCGCCAATGACAGGAGAATCTCCGATGCAGAGCGAAAAACTTTGCTTTCTCCCTGCACAAATTGCTGGCGTTCTGGACGTACCAGGGGCCACACACGTCACATGCATAAATGCAATTTTTATCCCTCAGCTGGAGCAAAACTTCGTATGCCACACGCTGCTCCAAAAAACCCTCCTCCATGAACCCTGCCTGCCACCTATGAATGTCAGTCTGGCAAACCGGCAAAGACAGTGGCTGCAACAGTTTATGCCACCAGTGCTGCTCCTGCTCCTGCTGCTGCTCCTGTAGCTGTTGCTGTTGTAGTTTGGTGGCATTGCAGCTGAAGTTACTGTCATGTCAGCTCTGGCCGAGTAGAACGATATTTCAGCTCAATGCATGAGTGTGTGTGTGCCCAGGGGACATGGCTTTTATGTCTATAATTTCTGCAACGAGGCATGTATGCTCTTGTTGTTATTGCTGTCAACATGCTGTCCACCAACAAGAGTACAGATCCGAACAGAACATGCAGTGTAGGATGCAGTTGGGGATAAGTACGAGGATGCAGTTCGGATAGAGATGAGTATGGGTTGCAGGCTGTTCGCCGTTTGCCTGCGATCACTTATCCCCGGAACAGCAGGGAACATCAGGGACTACCAGGGAACACCAGGGAACAGGAACAGCGCCAACACTGTCAACGATTACTGACAACATAAAACACATTTAACATGCCATAAACTTCTCTCCAGTGCAGCAAGGACGAGCATTAAAACCAGCCATGAACCCATATCGAGGGGTTCTCCTTTTTTTGCAGTACAGGCGCATAATTGAAAAGTTAATTTCGGAGCGGTTCAAATTTCAATTAACTCTGCGGAGAGAGTCGGTTGTCGGTCGTCGGTAGTCAGTGTTAGGGGGGGCTGTGCAGCAGGAAATATAACAGAAAAGTCGGACCGAACGAAATAGAAGCCATTGGGGCGCTGTCAATATGGAAAACCAGTTCATTAGAATGGGTAGACCATATCTGAGGGGGGGGTGTGTGTTATGGTTGGGATATACCATATATGCTGTGTATGTGTGTGGTATAACGAAGTGAATGTTAAGCCCTGGCCATGGCAATGGGACGCCACGTGTGTAACTATTACAAAACCTGGCCAAAGAATCGGTCAATAAGCAAATGCCGAAGGGGAGGCGAGGCAGGAGGCATCCTGTCGAATGCATTAACATGTTTCAGGGTCTGTCAGGAGGACTCCTGGCCACATGGCATGCCGTTCGCAGTGCCTGAACCTGGCTTCAGGGCTCCAGGAACAATGCCGAAACCAAAATGGCAGCAGCCGGAGTCCAAAGACAACGAAGATAAATGCCGATGGGCTGATGGGCTGATGGGCCTCCCCTCATATGAATGATGGCGGTGGGAATGATGCGTTGATGCACACCCCAACCCCTTCTTGTCAGGGTTGCCAGGGTTCATTTGAGTGACACACTAACTGCATGACTGAGTGCGTTATATAAATGCCCCCAACGGAGGCACTCGACTCTCTGCTGCGTTTCAAATGAATTGTTGTTGATTTGTTGCACACACACACACGCACACACACTCTGACAAATGGTGGAGCTGCGCCGCGGTTTATGCAACAGTAAATTGAAATAAAAGATGCACTCCCCCATGGACATTGCGTGGCAGACATTAGCTGCAAGCACAAATGAGTATGTCTCTGTGTATGTGTGTCTGTGTGTGTGTGGTGCAGTGAACTCTAGGTCACAGCTTAAGCTGCATCTTGAAGCTGCCTCTAAACCGTTTAAAGTTCAACCCTCGCTAACGTCTCCGCTGGCGGCCTTGAGAGTAGGAGAGAATAACGGATCGAAAACCGTGCAAAACGTGACAAATTGCTGGAAAACCTAATGCCTGCCACACGGCTCTCACTAAACTAAGGGAATAACAATAATGAGGTGCACAAAAGGCCATCAGATGAGGCTTTCAACTTGCATTATCAATCGATGTCATTTATTTTGTAATTTTATGGCCCTATTATAATTTTTTACAATTTTCCGCTACTAAATTTGACAGTGTTCTTTTGTGCTCTCAAAAACTATGCAAAAAAAAACCCTGGAAAATTACATAAGCGTAAAATGCATGTTAGAACAAGTGAAGGCTGTCAGAAAAGTGCAGCAAAATAAATTACAAAAATATTTATGATAATATTTTGATGGAAAAACACCATAAATATTCCAAGGAAATATGTGTCAGGGGTGCACTGTACAAAAAACAAGAGAGATATATTAACTATGAACTAATTCTTGGCATTAGAAAGAGTTTTTTCCTCCAATAAAATTGTAAAATATTTCTAATATTTTTCCTGCAATTAACCAAAAATGTTGGTAGTAGGGAGAAGCTCGTATCGTCATTGATTAACCCCTCGCATTCATACATATGTACATATGTGATGTGAGAGTTCAAAATTAATTATGAAAACCAAACAACCGAAATTCTGACATGAAACAACGGCAAACATCATGTGGCAGAAAGGCGAGTAAATAAATAACTAATTACATTGAAATTGAAATTGAATGGCATGGCATGGCAGGCTGGCAATCTGGTAATCATAATCTCGACTAACTCCAGCCCAGCCAATAATTTCGTATTCATTTGTGGACTAAACAACCTGTTGACCTTTGCTCCTGCTGCTGCTGCTACCAGGAATTCAATTATGCAGGGTAAAATGAAAACCTGGGGGGTGGGGGCTGGGCCCCCAGGATGCCCAACCGCAAGTAAATGAAGAAGCAAAGGAAACTGCGGGAAAAGGCAGGGGAGCAGAGGGGAGCGGAGGGGAAACGGAAAAGCCACCGACTTGTGTCAAAGGAAGCCGCTGCGCTGCCAACAACTTTGGAATTCCTAATACGCAGCGCAGGAAACTGTTTGGTTTTTGGCCAGAAAGAGAAACAGAGAGAGGGAGGGAGAGCGGGAGAGAGCGGGAGAGAGTCTTTGCCATTGAAGCTGAAAACAGTTTAACTTCAACTTTTTACTAAACAAAAACGACAGAGAGAGAGAGAGAGAGACAGAGAGGGGGAGAGCAAGAGAGGGGGAAACTTTTATGCCATAGCAAAAATTGCAGCAGCGGCAACTTTACATGAAAATTAAATAAGTGCCGGCTTAAACAACTTCGGGCCATGTCAGAGAGCACCAAAGCAGCAGCAGCAGGAGTCTCGGGTGGCGGTGGGTGTGGCAGAAACACTCAATGAGTGGCAACGCAGGAGCTTGAATAAGTAAAAGCCAAGCCAAGCCAAGAGAGAGACACAGAGACGAAGCCGAAGCTAAAGCTGAACAAAAGGTTAGGGCAAACAATGGACAAGACAAGACAGCAAAAGGAAGCCATCATCCACTTCCGCCGCAAATGACAAACCAGAGAAGATGGCCAAGATGCAGGTGAAAGAGCCAGCCCCATGGACGCCGTGGACTCTCCTACTGTGGCAGAGAGAGATTATCTAAGTGTCCTTGCCTGGGCGGCTGTAGGCAATAAAATCTTTCACTTTTCACTTTTGATTCAAAGTTTTGACAGCTGTTACTTATCATTTGTGATTTTGATTTGGGGCCCAGTCATAAATATTTATTTAATATGTTCCCAGCCATCGCCAGCCATCGGCTATCGGGGCTATTTTAATATCAAAGACAAATGTTGCCTTTGGCCAGCAGTTAATTCGAATTTTCTATGCCTTCGCACGCACACACCAACACACACACACACACACACACACACACAAGCCAGGGAAAGATCTCAATCGAAAACTATTTTCAGAAAACTGACAAATTGGTGTCGCCTGTCTGGGACATTTATCATCGTTTCCATATATATATATATATATATATATAGAAATCTGTATATATAGAACTGAAAAGCCAACGCCTTGTCACAATCAAAAACTCTTGCAATCATTATCTCCCTGTCCCTCTCCCCCTCTTTTGGCCAACAACTTCATTTTCATTCGAAGGAGTCAGCAGAAGTTGGTGGCAAGTTCTGCTTCCGGTTCGCCTCACAGCTGCAAGTTTTGTGTGGCCATTTGCTTTTGTCTTCAACCTTTTTCATGATCTCTCTCTCTCCCGCTGTCTTCTACTGATTCTCTTGTTTCCTGCCTTGTCTGCCTCCGACTGCATTTGGCGGCATCTGCAAATTGTCGCATTAAAGTTTTGCAGTTTTTATCCCAGCACCTTGTTTGCCATTTGTCGTTGCACTTTGCCCCCCAAGTCGACAGTCCCCAGTCCATTCGTTTCAATTGAATTCCACCACAAATTATGCCTTTGATGGGAATTGTGAAATTTTTGGTCTCGCCCGCACAATCGACTCCGGGACTCGGTGTAATCGCATTAATCTATCAATTGACAGCCCACAGCCCGCAGCCCTCTGACTGTATGACTGTCTGACTGGAATGTGGTGGCAAAATCCCAATTGAAACTGATTCGATTGCCTATTGATTCCATAACGAATGTCAGATATCCTTTGATCAGAGAGCTACTTCTCTTCTTGGCTCTCTCTTCTTGGAGTCTTTTCAAATGCTTAACAAGTGTTTCGTTGGGGGCTCCCGCTTGATTGCTTGCCAACTGCAAGGATTCACCTTGGCCAAACAGAGGATATAAAGCACTTTAATTAACTTGCGGACGGCGCGGCGCGGTGCGGCACTCACAAAGTTTCCAGTCATCAACTTTGAACCGCAAGGTAGTTTATTTCGCCAAGGATTGCGGTCTACCCTCTGCCTGGCATCCCTGAGCTACCCAGCTCTAGGAATGCATTTGCCCACTTACCGCATTATATGGCCAATAAGGCTATACAGGTATGTGGCACACAACAGACAGGATGTGCCCCGCACACACTCCCCCCCCCCCCCGCCATGGCTGCGTAATTAATTTCTTTGAAAATATTTTGGCACAACCGAAAGTTTTGGCCCCGTTTTGCGGTCTTTTGCCAACAACAGCCTGTGACCCCGTTGAGTTATGCACGTGGTTAATTCCCAAAAATTTAAAAGCAGTTTAATTAAGTCTTCCCGCCCTGAGGGCCAGGCCAAATGCCATTGACAGTTTGTTGGGGTTTTGGCAGTGTCCTATGAAAATATTACTCCATAATGCCTGGACAAACAGAGTCCCGAATTGGGACTCGAATCGAAGATGGCTAAGACTTTTGACCAGGCTCTCTCTCTGACTTTGCCAAAGTATGCAAACAATTTTTTATCAAAACAGAAACTTAAATAAAGCAAACAAATTGATGTGCCCAACCCCCCGCCCCCATATAACAAGACTAAAAGATATCCCCCAAAAATAGAAAGAAAATATATAGTGAGAGGTAGAGGGAGGGGGTAGAGGGGTGGGTAGGGGAAAGTGGTTGGGTGAGGGGTCGATCTTTCAGTATCTTTTCGCCCAGAGCACAATTTATTGGCCCAGCATTCATTCATCAGCAGGACGGACTCATCAGACTGTAATAATTTGCTATCAGAGGAGTGTCACGAACAGTGGAGGAATGGGTGCTTGGTTGGGGTGGGGGTGGATGGTTGGTTGGGTTGGGGGTGGGTTGTGTGTGTGGTGCCAAACTAAACGCCTCGCGGGTGGTTTATTGGTGCTGCTTCTTCGAGAGGTGCCGTCCGGGTGTTGCCATGAGCTTAGCAGTCAAAGTGAAATTGAATAAAGGCACGAACGACAATAAAGGAGGTGGCCGTAGGGGGTGCTCAAGCAAATACACAAGAGAGTGGGTGTGGCAAGTGCGGCACTATAAAGATACCCTGTAGAGAGACTGGCCATAGAGTTACCCTGGAGAGAAATAGTAGAGAATGGCAGAGGATAGTCAGTAAAGCAATATCATTTGCATCTCGTTCTGTGTATGTTTTACATCATACCCTTTTTGGTACCCTTTGCTGTAGCTAACCAAACAAGGGAGAAAGTGAGGGAGAACCAAAGGAAGAACCAGAGGGAGAAAGTGAGGAAGAAAGAGAGTGAGTGAGAGAGTGTTCAAAAGCAAGCCAAGGGTAGTCTGGGGAGGGGGTTGCGAGGAAGTTGCAATGGCAGTGTAATGTCAAGTGTGCGGAAGCATAAAACAAACTCCTAACGGGTTAGCAGACACCTCTTTTTTTTCCATCTCTCTGTCCCTTTTAGTGTCCCTCTTTCTTTAACCATTCTCCATGATATATGTATATGTGTTTGTGTGTGTGTGTGTGTATTTGTCTATGTCAAGTGTCAACATTTACTTCGTGACAGCACAAATTGTGGCTGCGGCCATTTGAACACCCGCAACAACTGCGTGTTCGAGTGTGTTTCATGTATCTGGGAACTGGGAACTGGGATTGGGGCGGGAACCGAGGGCTGGTTCTGGTTTTGGGGTTGGGGCTGGGGCTGGTGTTTGTTTGTGCCCCCCAAAAAAGCCACAAGTGTTGTCCCGGAGATCCTATATACAGTCTACACTTAGAAAAAAACAAGTAAAAGATCTCTTTTAGGCGGAAACCTACAGGCCGGCATATAATTTTCAAATAATTCTGGGAATTTCTTTTGGAATATCTTGGAAAACATATTTTTCTTATGGTTGTACCCAAAGTTTCCTATGTTGGTGTGCCTGTAGTTGCTGTGTCTGTATCTGTGCCTGTGTGCATCTGTGTCTGTGGGTTCTTGAGATTTTTCATTTTAGATGCGGTCGCTAACACTTTCCACGGTTTTGGCTGCTGTCTCTCGCTCTCTCTCTCTCTCTCTCTCTCTCTCTCTCTCTCTCTCTCTCTAGCTCTCTATGTCTCCCTCTCGGTTGCTCTCTTTGTGCATTGCAAATGAAGCCACAATAATAAAAACCCCTAGACTCTCATATGTACAGCGCGTATCTATCTATGTATGGATGTGTGTGTTCTGCTCTATCTGTATCTGTGTGCTGTGTGTGTGTGTGTGCTGATGTGTACTGATGTGTTCTGTTCTGGTGTATCTGTGTGTGTGCTGGTGGTAGTGTTGCTGCTTTTTGAGTGTGTGTTCTCTGGTTTGGCAGAGACTGCAACAACATACAAATTATAGTTTTAAGCTGGCTTTCCCTCTGGCTCTGGCTTTTCCTCTGGCTTTCCCTCTGGCTTCTACGAATAGATGCTCATTCTGGCCTTATCTTCACAGTGCTAACATTCTCAATGGTTTTGCTGGTTAGTTGGCTCTTACCCCCTTATGTCTCTCTGTCTCTCTCTCTCTGGGTGTCATCTTCATCGCATCGTAATTTCTAATTTGTTTATTGTATTGCCACATGGCTGGGGCAACATTCTTGACTCCCGTTAGGGGCTTCTGACATTTGTTAAATCTTAATTGAATTGTAGACTTTTGAGTGGAATGCCTGAAAGGCTTAAACAACAATTCCAGAAATTTCTACCAATGTGTGAACAATTTTCAAGACATATTTTATATATGTATGCTCAAGATTTGCAACGGCTTGGGGCAACGGTCCTGATCTGGCCACTCCAGAGGTGCCCCAGTCGTTGGCCAGCAGCTCTTGGCCAGCAGCTGGAAGGCAATCAATGAGGGCGTTCCTCAATAGCAAATATCTATGGGTAACATTTATAGATAAATCAGTTATAAAATTAAAGAGTTACAAATAAGAAAAATATGGCAGAAATACGGGGAATTCTGTACTGTATACTCTATAAGAAATCCTTTATAGCATATTCAGGTGTGCTTCGTCACTCTATAATATCCCTGAAGATGCTTTCTCACAGTACTTATACGTATATTCTTATACGTATATTCTCCTACGTATTTTCTCCTACGTATATTCTCCTACGTATTTTCTCCTACGTATATTCGTATACGTCTATTCCAATACGTATTTTCTTGTATACCAACCAAAAAGCTCAATAGCATATAAGATAATTTGAGCTTGAATTTTCAAAGTCCATAAAAAGTATAAGCTCGATTCGAAAAAGTCTCCTACACCTCTTCTATTTTTATATAAAGTCTTCTACAATGAGTGGACTTATAGAAGAAGTATACGGTTGAGTTTCATCTAATTTATAATAATTTTTCGGGTATAGGAAGCTCCTGCCTAAAGTCTAACACTATCTTATATTATAGGATAGTCTTATATGAAAGTAACTTGTGTAAGTAACCTGTTAAAGCAGAATATTCTTCTATAAAGTCTTCCACAATCATTGGACTTATACAAACCATATTTAAACCTCTTCTAAGTAGTATACGGGTACGTTTCTTCTAATTTATAATCATTTTTCGTTAGGAGAAACTCCTGTCTAAGGTCTTATAACGTTAAGGTTTATTTCGGATATAAGAATCCCTTCGTAAGCTCTTATAACTTGAACTTATATTATAGGAGAGTCTTAAACTTATGAAAGTATACTGGAAAAGCTCTTTAAATTGTTCCTCTTTCTGTATGAGAGTCTTCTATGAAAGTTTACCGAAAAAGCTCTTTTGAATTGTTCTTATACTCTCCTCTCTCTATAAAATAGTCTCATATGAAAGCATACTGACAAAAGCTCTTTGAATTCTACTTATACAGCATCTCCTCTCTGATAGCTAAACAAACCTTTATAGAAAAAAGCTTTGTCCTTTTTAGAAGAATTCTTTCGTTAAGATATCATATGATATAAAACTTTGTGGAGACTTTTCCTTGTGAAATTATTTAAAAATAAATAGTTTGGGGTTCCATTATGCTGCCTTCTTTTCTCTCAATAAACTTTTTGGTTCACAAAGAAGAGGAATTCCTTGTCAAAAACAAATATAAAATTTAACAACTTTTTCGAAAATTGATATCACAACTTAACCACACGTCTAGGCCACAAAAACCCTTTCTTGCACTTATTGAACACTTTTTTTTGTTAGTAAACTCATCCTCAAAGCCTGCACAGATGTCCATTTCAATGACTCCAAGACACACACACACACACACACATACAGAGGGAGGCAGACAGGAGTGAGTGTGTGTGTATGTGTGTGTGTTGTTTGTGCAATTTGCCGTCATTTTGTTTTGGCAATTGCCAGAAAAAGTCTTCTCATACATTATAAAGCAGTTTGGTCTGGCAGTTTCTCTGTGTGTGTTTGTGTGTGTGTGTGGGGGTGGGGAACTCAGTCAAAGTTTAATTGTTGAGGTTTCTGTTTGTGTCTGACATTTGTGTTTGTATCCCCCAACCCCCCCTGGACAGGAACTTTACTTTACTTGCATATATATGAGGATTTTTATGAGCCACTCATTAACTACGAATTTGGAGCTAAAGTTTTTTAGGAATTTTCCATTTTTACGAATTCTCTTTTAGGTTGATTTTATTTTTTATTTTATTTTTTGTGGTATAGTCTCAAGTGCAGTTGAATTTTATATTTGGGTCGAGAAATCAGACCAGAGAAAGCGAGTAATTATGCAGGGCTACGTTTTTGGGTAGAAGATTAGCATTAGCACTACTTTTACCTACTTTCTTTTCTTTCTTTTCTTAACTCGTGGCATGCACATTTTGAGTGCAGCTTAAGCTGTGACGTCTGAGCCAGATGCAGAGCCAGATGCATGTCTGAGCCACAAGCTTCTGCAATTTGTAAGAACTTATCGATGTCATCAATCACATGAAATGGCTCTCTACCTCTCGGAGTTCCCTGGGGGTGGGGTTGGAGGAGTCTGGATAAATAACTTTATTAAGTGCCGAGCATGTGGTAGCTATCACAAACCATGTCAAAGTGCACACACACAGAGAAGAGTGGGGAAAAAAAAAGTGGAACTGCAACTGAAGATGAGAATGCGGGCCACAAATTGAAATTGAACCTTTGAATCGAGTCGGAAAACGTTTGGTCCTCGATATTAATCAAAGTTGATTGCCTGTTAATATGGCAAAGCAATTTCATCAAATTGTGTGGCAAGCTATCAGTGGGGGCAGCTATCTCTCTCTCTTTTGAAAGTTGCAAGTTTTATAATGAAAAATTTGCTGGTTTCTAATAAACTTCAACAGAAATTAACTAAACGCGGCAAGAGATTGCTTCATAATTAAAAGCCTCAACATGTTCTTGACGGGGCTACATACATACATATATCCCTGCGGGTTACCGCCTCTCCAACAGCTTTAACTTCCCCAAGTCGAGTCGACAGGAGTAGGTCCTAGGAAGGAGTAGGTCTCGGTAGAAAGTAGGTGAAAGTACTATTTAAACCAGCCTGGCAAGAAAAACACCAGAAGAAAACACGATAAAAAACTGTTGAGAAGAGGAACTCTTGGGCCAAGTTAAATATGAACAGCAGACAAGCGTAAAGGAACAGTAAAAAATGAAAAGGAAAAGGAAGAAAAAAAATGAAAGAAAAATATGAGAGCGGCAACTTTTAACCCTTTATTTGGAAGGTCCGCTATCTCTCTCTGGGTGGTCCTTTCCCCTTCCTTCTCCGTTGCATTGTGGCCTTTTCAGGAGGGGTTTTATATACCCTTTCCAAAAGGGGTAGTGGGGGATTGTCAGTAGATTACTTGCAGTGGAACTATTGATAGCTAAATGGGCATTTGATATGCCTTAGGGAAGGTCATTGGAGTGGCATTGGAGCCTCCGGTAATACGACTACATTTTCGAGGGATTTATTAATGGGTTAGACAAATCTTTGGATATAGAAAAAACCACAGAAAAACATGCTTTCATTCGAGAGTGGAAAGAGAGTAAAAACTAGACATTTGCCATTTCTTCTATCAGTTTAAGATAAACTATATCTGATTAGGTTTTCTATATTTTTGTTTTCTGTATGGGAGCTGCTTGTATATGAACAATGGCTCTGACAGAGTACACAATGCTTCGGTTACCATTTCTAGTCCTTCCTTCATGGTAATTACAATCTAAGGTCAGTTCCGGAAAGGAGAAGGTGTTCCTTTTGGAATGGTTTAGGACCCTGCACCCTTTGTAACCCTTCGGCACGCCAGCTGTTGTCAGCTGTTGTTAGGGTATCCCAAGTGCGCTGCAACCCCTCCACCTTGACCCTTTCTTGTCTTTTTTTTATTTTTCAACCCATTCAAGATGCGTTGAAAGTTTCAAAATTAGCATTCAGTTATTCGCATTACCCTGCTCAGCCTCTCCACCTCTCTCTCCCGCCTGCGGAGTGAAGTGGAGCACTGTCTCTTTCCCTCATGCAGAGCGGAGCACCCCTCTGCCTCTTTCGCTCTTGCGGAGAGGAGCTTCACTCTGCCTCTTTCCCTCATGCGAAGCGTAGCCCGTAGAGCGTAGAGCAGAGCGGACTGCTGCTGTTTACTGGGAGGACTTCAGGCTGAAGTTATCCAAGGACTGGTCAAGTCGTCGTTTTCGTTTTCGCTCTCGTTCGCGTTTCCATCAAGCATAAAATAACACGAACTGTCACTTACCAATTAACAAAAGTTTCCAAATATGCATTTGAATGTCGAATGCTGCCGAGTCCATTCAAATTAGAAGCAGACAATTTATGAAGCCACTCGCCACTCTTCCAGCGTGTCTTCACTATCTATCTCTCTCTCTGTCCTTTCTTTTTGCTTTTCCTTTCTTCCGCGTTTCCCCCACTGAGATCTTCCTCTCTTTTTTTTGGGTGGGTTTGGGTTTCTATTCGTATTCTTGGGCAACTTGTCGATGGATTCGCTCAGCAGTTGGGAATTGTTGGTGTCGCCTCGACAGCGTAGGCAGCGGCAGCATCTTGTCGAAAACTTTTTGATTTTAATTGTTGCATTCGGTTCAAGTTTTTCCACTCTCTCTCCCAGTCGTATTTTTCCCCTGTTTTTTCGGGGTAAAAGGGTGGGAGGAGAGGTAATCGGGGAGAGGCAATTAAACTTTCAGTTCGCTGGCCCCCGACTCGGCAATCGTGCAGTAAATGACTGACCCCGTTAGGATTGGTCCTTGCTGTGCTGTGTCGTCCTTTGTTGGCTATCGCTCTCGCTATTACTCTATCGCTTGTGTTCTTTCTCTCTCTATATCTTTCTCAGTATCCTTGTTGCAATTTCGTGCAATTTTCTGTGGCAATTTTCAGTCGTCTCTCCTTATCCCTTTTTCCTTTAAGTTATCGTTTTATTTTCCCTTATTTTTGAGGGACGATTCTTAACTGAATTTGGCAATTATTGCGATTTTGTATTTCCCATTGAATGGCGCTTAAATTGTTGGCTGCAAGAGAAAAGGGCAAAGAGATTAGATTAGTATAGACAAGAGAAAGTAGAAAAGAGAGCAGGACTGGCTTTAGCCTTAAAGCAATGGAAATAGAGAGTTGCCAATTAAACATTAACTTGTTGTTCCATTGATTAAGTATAATCCTACCAGACAAAGGCTATATGTATGTATATATGTACATATATCGGCAATGACTCTTTTGCCATTTCCAAACATCACACAAAATTATGGCCATCATAAATATTGAACAGCAGAAAATAATGAAACAACAAAAATGCCAATGGAACGACAAACTGAAATATTAAGTGCGATTAAAAGTGCAATAAATGCAGCAAAAACAACAACAAAAACAACAAATAAAAAACCAAATTGAATAATTGTTGCCGCATTCAGACACTCAGACAGAGAGAGAGAGAGAGAGAGAGAGAGAGAGAGAGGGACGGACAGCCAGCTCAATGGCGGGACGAGTGTGTCACATTTTTTTTAATATTTAATATATTGTGTACATATTTATGGGCCAAACAGCCAAACAACGGCCAAAAGAGCAAACGAGTTAAACAGCAGTCGGGCATAATTAATAAATGCAATAAAGTTGGCAAATTTGCTCACAGTACACTGAAAAAAAAAAAACAAATAAAAGTAAAATAAACAGGGGTGGGGGAGGAGAGAGTGTTTTTCAGTAATTGAAGCAGCAGTTATGAATAAAAATCGGTGATATCGTGAAGCAATTATGGAGTATCCTTTCGAGGAGTCATTTGCATGACAAGTTATTATTTTCATATATTTTTTTTTTTAAATTTCACAGTGGAATATATGGAAATTCCTTTGGACACTGTATCAGATATTCCTTCAAATTAAATATAGGAAAATATTTTATAAATATGATATAAAATGTAGTACAAAAAAATATGGAAATTTGGTAAATATGACGGATTTGAAGAGAATCCACTGAGAACAACAGAGTCATTGGAGATAACAGAACAAGTAACAGAGAGAGAGCGACTAGAAGCGGTCGAGTACTGCTGTTACTGCTGTTGATCTTCGCTTGTTTGCTGTTACTCTGCTGTTACTTTGCTGCTACTGTTGTTACTGCTGTAACTGCTGGTAATGCTGTTACTGCCGTTACTCTGCTGTTACTGCTGTTGATCTATTTGTCTGCTTTTACTGTTTTTGATCTTCGCCTGTCTGCTGTTACTGCTGTTACACTGCTACTACTGCTGTGACTTCTGTTAACCGACGCTCCTTCAGTGGGCCAGCATTCCCACTACCTTTTACGTTAATACACTAGAAATAACGCCGATGACTCACTTATTCTGATGCTCCAACAGATTTATAACCAAAGATAAAATCGAGGTCAGGATTACATACATCTTCCATGCGAGTATATACCCTCGCAACTCTCAGCCGACTTTAAGACGACACCCCAGCTGCTCTTATTGAAATTACACTTTAATGGGGGAAGGCATACTAAAGTAGGGGAGCAGAACGCTGGCTGGCTGGGGGGATTGGGAAAGCTGTGTGGAAACTTTGTCACAGACATTGCCACAGTCAGCGTCGGTACGGGCTCGACTCGACTCTGCTTGGAGTCCGTCTAGTCTCGACTCGCGGCCTGTCGCTTTTGTGCCATGAATTACTTTTCTTGACGTTTTGTTTTCTAACAACCGCACAAGACAATAATGCTTCCACTACGATGTGTACGAGTACGTGTAACTGTGTGTGTATCTGTGTGTTGTGTGTCGCGTATGTATGTGTGTGTGTGTGGTGTGTATCTACCAGAGTCGCATGTCACTCGGCTGCTATTTAATTTATGAAGTAGAGCGCGTAAAAATTGTGCATTGTGGCATTGTGGACCTGCAGCCTCCGCCTCAGACTCAGTGCGAATGGATAAAGCCATGGACTTATCCTGCACTCTATGATGGGGATTTTCCCCCTCTTTTTTGCAGCTTTTGTGTGTGTGTTTTTCGCACAACAAAAGACAGTTTGGAAATCGAGTCTAGAGCCAGCCCCTGGATTGTCATTATGTTTTGGTCTGGGCCGGAATGGATGCAAATGTTTCCAGTGATTATCCCCAAGTGTCCTTTGGCTGTCACTTGAAATGGAATAGATTTTTGCTATGCTGCTGCTGTGCCTGACTTTGGTTTGATATTCATAATCCACTAATCGGATGACTACGACTTGATCTCTTTCGCAGGCAAATTCAGTGCCACACAGACCATTTATCACAATACTTTTCCCATCCTTCCAAAAAACTTTCCCGCACACACACACACACAGACAGACAGAGTGCTAATCGGGGGGGAGGAAAAACTTTCATCGAACTGCGAGCAATTTAACACCATTTTGTGCTGCATCAGTGGGTTGGTTAGTTGAGGTTGATGG
The DNA here is from genome assembly GCA_005876895.1 of Drosophila azteca. NCBI lineage: Eukaryota > Metazoa > Arthropoda > Insecta > Diptera > Drosophilidae > Drosophila > Drosophila azteca. The sequence continues at coordinate 7,942,831 of VCKU01000091.1, read as the reverse complement.
AGGATTGAGGAAAAAGTTAATCTACCACTATAAATCACAAGTTATTAATGCTCAACGTGTTCGTGGTTACCAGCATCTGCTGCTGCTGCTGCATCAACATCTGCCTCCTACTTGCCCCCATTAGCATCTCCATCGACAGCTCATTGGCGTGTCATCGTCACGGTCTCTATTAAGTCACCTAATTAGCCCACGCCCCTCCCAAAAAAAAAGGATTAGCATTTAGCCAAAGTTGCAGTTCAAGGATGTCCTCGAAAACTTGTGAGGATAGTACAGTGCTCCTGGCAAATCAATGTCCAAATGTTCTCATTGTGAAACTTGCACTTCATTCGGAAAATTGACACGAACCCAGAACCCAGATCCAGACACGTGTAATCCCTGGCACGCGCTTTTAACATTTCATCTTTCTTTATATATATACAAAAAATAGTCCGTCTAGTCGGAGAGAGAAACGAAAACTCATGGCTGTCTCTGGGCAAGACATGGCTGGCATTGGCATTGTCATTGCCCAACCAGGCAAAACTCCAGCGTCACGTCACGTCAACCAAAAATCCAGAACCCCCTTCCAAAAATATGGGAGGGGCACAGATTAAAGAGAAAGAGATTTGCTGGATGATCTGGGGGGAGGACAAAGCATGAGTTATGGCTTGATATGACGACTATGTTCAACAATTTCTCTCTCTCTCTATGATTCTTTACGATTGTGGTGCCGTCTGGGGATATGGTATATGGGAATGGAAATGGTTAGAGTGCCGTGCGGGTCTGCTTCTGGAGTAATGCAATAGTCACTGTCAGCTCAACACATGGCCAACCCATTTTATACGACTGCCAAGGCAACGTTCAGCTGTTGCAACATTTCAGAGCCCTATTTGCATTGATGGATTGTTTGTGGGATTTAACAACAGATTAGGTTCGAAATTGGCCCAAGGAATCATTTTGGAATCGATGAAGGGTCAGAGTTGACAGATTTAGACAAGTTTTAGCTATGCAAACTGAGATTTATGTTATCTATATAAATACCCGACAATTATCATAAAATTTAGATATATTTCTCATAGAAAATATTCATGAAATTTGTGTGCAGAGCGGCGTATTATTAGCATCTATTTTTCATCGATATTGGATAGAAATATTTCCCCATTTTTCTCTCTAAATTTTATTTAAAATGTATTTATTTTTTGTTTAATATTATTTTGGTTTTATTTTATTTCCAATTTATTTTATTTTTATTTTATTTTCAATTTAATTTATTTTAAATGTATTATTATTTTTGTATTTTATTTTTAATTTATTATTATTTGTTTTTATTTCTTTATATTATTATTATATTTGTTTAAATTTATTTTAATTTTATTAAATTTATTTTTTTCTTGTTTTATTTTTAATTTATTTTATTTTTTATTTATTTTGTTTAAAATTTATATTATTTAAATGTATATTATTTTTATTTTATTTTACATTAATTTTATTTAAAATTAATTTTTTTATATTATTTTTTTTTTAATTATTTTCTTATTATTTTATTTAAAAATTTTATTATTATTTTATATAATTTAAAATGTATATTATTTTTATTTTATTTTACTTTTTATTTTATTTTACGTTTATTTTTTTTACACTTATTTTATTTTAATATTATTTTTTTATTTTAAATAAATCTCTTTTTATCTAGTACAAAAAAATAAATACAGATGAAAACAGATCCGTCAGTCTTATTCGATAAATTGTACTTCCTATATCTTACATATATATACTTCCTATATATACATAAAATCCTTTTAGAATCCCAAGAATCTCTATCATAGACATGCATATAATATTCATTTAATTATATTATATTTTAATCATCTCATGTACTCCTATACTATTATCCTTTCACCTATCATAAGTGGAAAGTCGGATATCCCCTTGTCAGTCGTCATGGCCGAACCCGAACATATTTTTTGGGGCGGGGGGGCAGTGGCAGGAGACAGCTGCTGTTGATTTCTTTGTGGCATGTGCTTAATCCAATTTCCAATGCAATTGTCGCCACTGAGATATGCCCCGGATCGAGTGCGAACACGATTGCAGCAGCAGCAGCGGCAGCGGCAGGACCCCGAAAACTATGTTTCACAATTGCATGTGGCGGTGTGGCAAGGGGCAAGCGGCAAGCGGAAACGGAAGGGCAAGCGACTCCATTGTGGTTTGACAATGTCATGGCAAAGTTTTTATGTTTTTGTAGTTCTCTCTTTCCCCCCACCCCCATGGCCACGCCCCAACTATTTTCGAATACGAATGAGTAGCGGACTGTACTAACAGAAATGATGGACAGACAACGGCAACTCTGTTCAGTGTTCAGTGTGCGATGACAACTCTGTTCGCTGTTCTCTGTTCACTGCGGTCGTCCCTGTAATTGTCGAAAATTTTCCAACTGATGTCACGACAGAGAACCCACACACACACACACACATGAACGAGCACCAGCCAGAGGGATAATTATGACCATTGAGCGGAAATACCCGGGGCAAACCTCAACAGATACTCAAGCATCGGATTCAGGTGAGGGCGGGGGCAGGGGTGCCAAAGGGCACTGATTAGAAATAGCTATGGACTGGATTTCCGTTTCACACCTTAAATCGCAACAATTAAAACAAATCTTCATTCCATCTGACGGTACAAAGTGTGCGAGAAATGTTCATAAATTGTTCAGCGAAACATTTTGGATGCCATTGGCGAACGTTCCTGGAACGTTTCAGTTTCCGATGGCGCCACTTGTTTGGCGGTGGGCGGTGGGAGGTTGGGAAGGGGTTGGGGCGGTGGCTGACAATGTCCGTGGTAGGTTGCGGAATCCAGAAAACCCAGCAAATTGAAAGCTCAATCATGTTGCAGCAGCTGTTCGTGCGAGCGAGTGCTGAAATTCTGAAATGCTGAAATGCCGAAATGCGTGTTCTCCCGTTTGGTTGGGGTTTTTGGCTTAACGGACACTGATGGCACAGTAACACCTCGCAGCAAGGCCTGCCACTACTAACCCTAAACCACTCCCACTCTCCCACTCTCCCACTCACTCACTCACTCACACATGGGGAAATTATGTAAATGACATTAATCCTTATGGCACACAATAGTTTAACGGTTCGGCGCTTTATTGTCACGTCCCTACACACAACAACAGCAGGAGCAGGAGCAGCAGTGGCAGTGGCAGTGGCAACAACGGACCAACAGAAGTCCGAGAGTCCGACAATCCGACTGGACCAAAAGACCAGACTTTTTATGCCCCCACGTGCCTGCGAATTGCGTGCTCACTCTGACCCTCTATCTCTCTCTAATACAAGAGGGACACTCTCCCATCTCTCTCCCACTCCGATTCTCATTCCCAAAATGACAGCTAACTTTTTCCTTGTTAATTGCGAAACAGAAATGGATGGAGTGTGCTTCTTCTCTACGTCCCCCCCTCGCATGACACAGCCAGCTCTGCACATTACATAATCAATTACGTGATCAACGTTATAGCCTCCATCTTTGATTTGATTTATGTGTGTACTCGTGTGTTTAAGAGTTCTAGCAGATATCTCCAGTTATGAGAAAGTCAATTAGGGAAGTTGCAGACAGATAAAGGCACTCCTCTTGGGACGTATTTCAGGCTAGGGGAAGGTGAATTCTTGTGAAAGACAGTCCAAGATGGAAGATAACTTTTAAAGTAAAGGTAAGGTAAGGTTAAGTAGAGATGGTTGAAAGGTCCTTTAAGAGCGGGAAACACTCATGTCACTGCGTTTGTGCTTGAACTTCGCCCAAACGGCTACACCGTTTCCTGTGAGCTTTTTGTTGTATTTCAAGGAGATCTAAGAAAAGGTGGTAGAGCTTACCTTTCCTAAAAGACATGCCACGCTTAGATCAAGCCATAAATAGGCGACATATAGCCAAACAAAAACGGGAAAATCTTTCTCAAATTTCATGATAACTACACGCTAAATACAAATTTGCTACAAATTAGCTACATTTTACATACATTAACTTTCAATCGTGACCGTAAAGGAAATATCAAATTATATGGCATACTTTTGGGCACCCCATGAAAATCAATCACTGTTACTGTTAACAGAACACTGTCACTTTAACAGGAACAGGAAATTACATTACAGAACAACTTTAAATATTGGATTAAAGAATTTTCTTATACTTTTTGTAGGTTTCCTATTAGTAATCATGGCAGATTATCGACAGAATTAATCCCCTTGGACCACCCCTACAATGATGTGTGTACTGCATTTCATTTTCCCCCCAATCGAACCACAATTTTCGCTCTTCTCTTCTTTTCCATTTCAATTATTGTTAATTGTATTGCATTATTTTGCACTTGGCTCATAATATATCACATTGATTGCATGTTGACTCAAGTAATGACATCCGAATCGAGTGGCCGAGTGCAGAAGTGAGAAGTGCAGCGCACGTTTTAAATGGTTGTTATTAAAAATTAAGTGCTTCGAGTGAGGAGAGGAGAGGAGAGGAGCGGAGAGAGGACAAAAATGTTGGTAAAATGTTGGCGCTGATTGTTATTGAAATGGTTGCAATTCCATGACCAACAGCAATCGCGTATTATGGGTCGAATAAAACGCCGGCAATAATCCCTAAGGAAAGGAAAAACTGCAAAAACGATTACCTGGCAGGGCAGCCCAGGGTCGAGCGGGGTGAGAGAGTGGAAATCCAAACAGCTGGTAGTGTTAATGTCTGACCATTTTCCCCAAGTGCTTTTCTTGGCACTCAAACGTCATGGGGGGTGGTAGGGGGTGGCAAATTCCCTCACTTCATTGGGTTACGTTCCGTTACTCTCTGGACGATTAATTTGTCCCACACGCTCATTAGAATAATACAACTAATGTGGCTGGAACATGACCTCATCCCCAGTCATCCCCGACATGCGCATAATTAGCTGGTAGCACTTTCAGCACTCCCCCCAACCCCCTGCCCCCCGAAACACTTGCCATATCCATATCATTAACCTGCAGGCCGCATAAATTCATGATGTATCCAAAAAAAGGGAGCCAAAGGGAGCAGAAAGGAAACCGAGAAAGGAAGAAGGAAAATCACAGTTTGGTTTTATGTACACGCATTAATGGGCAGACAGGAGGAGGTGGTACTGTGCGTGAGTCCTTGGCCCCAAGGATGAGTGCTCCTGGTGTGCCGTGTACATCTTTTGGTTTATTAATTCGCCAGCAACATGCAAGCGAGACTCCATGTTGGTATTAGCCACCAGGACGGAAGGAAGCCGCCACCGCCAACCCCCACAGGCAACGATCGTAGCTAACCAGATGATGTCCTTCAGTGGTTCAATTTAATAAGAATTTCCTGGGAAAGAGAGTGCTACCTTTAGGTCTCTTTATAGGTTATACACTCCCATTTGGCATTCCATTTAGGAGCAGCAAATACCTCCCCTATAGCCCGCCCTCTTAGCTCTCCTTCTGGTTTCTTGTTACTTTTCAAGGGGGAGATCTTAAAATATTTAAAGAGCAACTCAATCAGTGCTCAAGAGGCACAAGAGCGAGAAATTAAACATGCAGCTCGTTCATTTTTTGGGTCACTCAATTAAACAAGTGCATCTTGGAGCACTTGAAGAGGCACTCCAGAAGGTAAATGCTGCTTTACCAGTACCACTACCAGTCTCAATCCCAGTTCCAGTGCTTGTGCTCCTTCCTCTCGTCCAATTCGATGGCTGTTCAATGCTCCTTCTTGTCGACTCCTTGTCGTTGCCGATGTGGATGTGGCTGGGTTGGAATGGGAATCTCTTTGTTGGTGGATTGGTCAAGTTGCCTTTTGATTTAAAGGACATTGGGAAATAAAGTAGAGCAAAGTATGTGCTAAACTTTTTGCACCACCTCTCCTTCAGCAAGGAAGAGCAGGAGAAAAGCACAGAGAGAGAGAAATGAAAAAGAATTCCCCATGCCCTCACTCTTGAAGCCCACTCGGGAGCTATGTAATTGTTAAGTGCTCATTAGAAATGCTCTAGACGAGACGACCCATAGAAGAGTGGCATCCGAAATGGTCGAAAACGAGCAGCAGGAGGAGAACGAGAACCAGGACGAGGACGAGGACGAGGAGGGGGTTCCCAAAACGAAGGTAAACTCGAGTGCATTTTCAATTAAGAGGAGCCAAAATATTTTGGCTGCACTTTTCCGGCGGGGTGCAAGCCAATAAACTGTTGAATTTACGACTGCTCCTAATAGCTTTTCGCTCATTTATCCAACAGTTCAACACCAGCCATGGAAAACCTCATTTGATATTCGGATGGAATACATTTCCAGAGGAATGCTCTGGCTTGTTTCATAATAGATTCACTCGGTTACTGCATTGGTTTCTTCATTTTCCATGGGGTTGCCATTGATTGGTGGCCAGAAGATTGCTTGCCACAAGTTTGCTTGCTAATTGGAAACTCTGTTGCATGAAGAACAATGAGCATCAAAGTGAAATGGAGATCTAGCTCAATCTTCAGTGGCCTTCACTCCAAATAATCATCGTAACAGTCACTTCAAGGCAACTCCTTTCAGGAGCCAAAACAAACAGTTTCTTCTGTTCTTAAAGTACTCCTTTTCAATGTCCATCTTTCATAGCTTATGGGGTACAAATGGTAATGGAATGCCTCAGCTTTCAGACCTTTCTCTAGGTTTAAAGTAACCCTTTAAAATTTCTATTTCCCTGCCTGCTTTCCTGGAATTCAAGCTGTTAGCACTCTGAAGCTTACGTTTAAGAACAAATTGAATTGCTATTAGGCACTCTGGGGCAACAATTTAGCAACAAACTGCCAGAAGAACCATACAGAGAGAGAGAGAGGTATAGCTCTGATGTGTGGAAACCGCATTAGGGAATGTTTCAGTAACTGTTTCCTTCCTCTTATGCCGTATGCCTGGTGTCCTGGTGGCCTGCCTGCCTGCCTGCTGCTTCCTGCTGCCTGCCTGCCTGCTGGCTTCTCCTGTTTGCATTCACAGTTGGTTGCAGCTGCTTTTCTGGAAGTTTTGCCACTCGAGTACATTTTGTTTTTGCAGCCGATTAACAGTAACAAAAAAAGTGAGAGGACAACACTCTGACTAAAAACTAAGACGTTGCACAATGCTGTGGGTGTGTGGCACAAACGAGGGGTGCCACAAGAAGAGAGACAGAGAGGGATGGGATACCACTTCTTGATTCGTCAAATAAGCAATCAAAACTGCAGAGATTTGTACCTCCTTCGCCTTGGCAGAGCTTTCTGGGTTATAGAGGGTTTCCTTCCAACATCTGTCGAGTCTTCCACTCTGAAGTACTTCTAGGACTTCCCTCGTATGTGTACCTCGTATTGCCCCCCCATGCAAAAGCTTTCCCTTAGTATTATCCAACTTGAGAAATGCAACAGCAGGATGCATATTGACTTTTGTGTTGGCCAGATTGTGTTGGCCCTTGCTCATGTCCTTCCCCTACTCCTTCCCCTCCTCCTTGTGTTCCTTCTTGTTGTGTCTATAACATTTGATTTTTACAACCACTTGGCATTGTGTCTGTGTGTGGGGAGGTCGGAAGAGATTACAATGAGCATCAGCATAATGTGCTGTGCTGTCTGAGTCTCTCTGTGTGTCTTTCGAAATTGAATTGATTTTTGCCCCAGCCATATTCCTGGCTATATGCCGGCATTAAGTTTCCCCTTTGGCACCCCCAGCCCCCCAGCAACGTTTTCAGTTGTTAACCTACTTTGCACACTAGTTGGCTGCCAGAAAACTTAACAACAGGAAGCAGCTGATAGCAGAGACTAACGTACGCTCCTCCCTCCCCATACACCACACCACAGAACACCACAGAACACACCATGTTATCAAAATGCCAACAAAAAACTATTTTGAGTTACGGCGGAAGGTGCAGCAGGTTCAAAGCTCTGCCAGAGAGGAGAGAGAGAGATGTTCCTAGGGGTGGAGAGGGGTATGCTTTATAGGATACATTCTCGTAGTCGTACAGTTATGTGGATGAATCGAGGGCCTGGGCAAAAACTTGCAACTTATGCCTGCACTTTGCACACCTTTCATTATAAATATTATGCCAGTTCGAGGGGGGGGGGGGGGGGGGGGTGTGTGTGGGGAGGGAGGGGGATGCGTTGAGAATAGTTGAAAGATGAGAAAAAACATCTGTGGTAGAGCTATGGTTGTTATACCCTTTCAAAAGATGGTGGACAACATTGAAACTCCATTGAAACTCCCTAAACTATCCCCTAAGATTATGTTTTATTTATCATTATAACAACTAGGCGGACAATATAAAGTTCATGGCTTTCCAAATTGCATACTAAAGGATCTGTCATGTTGCTAAAGAACCTACGGTACAAGCCATTTAGTAGAAACATTTCCTGATGGTACTTTTTAGTATATTAGTATTTTAGTTACAAATTTGGAAAGAAAAATACATTCTAATATGAATACCCAAACATTTGCAAGGGTATATGTAAATTTACCTAAAAATAACACACAAAAGTCAGCCCTTTAATATTTTTCCGAGTTTGTGGTTGCAGGAAATTGTGCGTTGAAATATAGCAAACAGCCAGGCAGAAAATAATCAACATAACAAGAAGATAATACCACAGGGAGATGGATAGAGGATAAGGACTGAAACTGATAGAGATAAATGTATACCCTAACGAGTGTATAATAATATATCTATGATAATAGACAATTTGTACTTGTAGGATCTTTGGATCTAGAGCGATCAAATATGACAAGAGAGACAGTTTAGGCACTTTACCGACAGTTTTAGGGTAGTTTACCTATACTTTTTAGACACTTTACCGATAGTTTCAGGATAGGCTTTCTCTATAAATATTTCAAGCAAATTCTCTGAGTTTCCATGGATCAATGGCGGATCTCTCTCTCAATCTACTCCCAATCAAAGCCTCTTCTTCTACATCATCATCCATATTATGTCTAATTTATCACTTCTATAATCCCATTAAAACCCACAGCTAAAGACTACCTACAGGATACCTAGAGGTACCACAAAAACTCCCAAAAAAGCAGCTTAAGAAGTCAAGGAGCATGGCAGGAAGAGGGAACGTCTCCCAGACAAGTGATAGGCGTCTGACGTCGTAAGAGCTTAAGGAATTTTTCCAGCATATGCTTTTGAGCGTGCGAATGCATGAAATATAAGTTTCATGAAACAAAAGGAAAAATAACATTTTGGTAGCGAAAGTCATGGCCCTGATGCCGTGAAAGTGCGTGTGGGAGTTGACAAGCTATGCCGAAAATGAGAGAAGCGTTTGGCTTTGAAGTTGAGGAAGAGGGAGGAATCTTTTTAAGTAAACTCCCATATTGAGGCGGCAGCCAGGACAAAAATCTGTGAAATTAGCCAAATAATTGCCTTCAAAAAGCGCAGGAGACAAGGAGACAGGAGAGACAAGGAGAAACTTGTGGCCCTGCCAGGAGGATGTACAAAAGTTTAACATATTCCAGTCACATACACACACACACGCGTACGCACACTGATGTCAAAAAGTATGCTCATGTAGGGAAAGGAAGTAAAGCAAAGAATTCAAAAAGTTGCCAACGTCCGACGTGCAATGTTACATAAATTGAAATAGTTCTGTCGACAAGTCTCAAAATGCAATGCACAAAACTTCCAAGAGTTGACAATTTCTCTCTCCACTTTTTCTTATTTTTTCTTATATTTTTTTTATGCATTTTTTCTTTAGTTTTAATTAAACTAAACTTACATGCATGCGAAAAGTTATTGTTTTATAGAAGAAACTGCCCCCAGACGTTCCTAGATTTTGGCCAGATTTTCCCTCTACCTCTCTCTCTCTCCGTCTCCCTCTCTCTGGTCAGAAGAGTAAGCAAAAGTCATTTAAAAGTTTTGTATGCTTGGTCAGCCATGACTTAACATGCATATCTCATACGAGCCCAAACCCTTTTTCCTGCTTCCTTTTCCAGGGAAAAGAATATACAAAAACTTTTTGCCGATATTTCAAATGCAATGTGTAAAGAAAATGGGGAAAAATGAGAGGGAAAACCTGAAGACAATAACTTTTGGGGAAAATCCAATTACGAGAACTCAATGTATTTGGGTTTTGCCTACTCCCTTTTTTTGGGGTGGGGTGTGGTTTTGGGGTGCAGCCTGCATATTAAATTAGCCTGGAAATTGAGTATGCTCTGCAGCCCTCACCGATCGACCTCTCGACCTCTCTCGCTCTCGCTCGCTCTCTCTGCAAGTTTTTGAGTTGGAAATCAAGTCTCCTTTATCACTGTGGGGGTCACTGGGGGTCAGGTCCGGTGGCATGTCGCTCTACCTGTCCCATACCATACCATAAACTAATAAACAAGTTAACAATGCAGATGGAGATGGAGATGGCAGCAGCAGCACTTGGGGTTGTGGGGGAATGCAGATACATTTCGTATACGCAATGTGTTACGTGTGCGTGCTTCAGGGGGCATGAAAACTTTTGCCAGTGTCGTGTATCTGTGTGTCGTCTCTGGCTGTTGCAGGATAATTTCATTTGTCAATATGAAAGCGCAAAAGTGATTTACTTAAGTGTAAACTCATTTTCCACTCAGCAACAGAACAATAAGAGTAACGGCAGACAATTGTTGTTGCTGCTGTTGCTGTTGCTGCCTCAAGTGTCACAATACAGCTGCCACAGAAGCAGCAGCAGAAGCAGCAACAGCAGCAACGGTACAATCTACAACAATGTCACTGCGCTTTTCACCTTAACAACATAATGGCAATCAACTGATGGAAATGACGCAGCCACAGTTTCCAGAAGGTGTTGGGATTGGCAACGGTATCAGGACCAGGGGCTTGGAATTGAGATTGGCTCGAACGGAAGCGAAGGCGGAGGTGGATGCCAAGGTGGAGATGGAGGCATGCCATTATTCATTTAAACCTGGGGATTGTGGGAAAAAGTGTTGCATCGCTTCTGCTCTGAACAATCGACAAATAAGCCCAAGGCAATTCTCCTTTCTTTGCTTGTTTCCTTTCCTGGTTTTCTGCTTTTCCTTTGCCTTTGGTTTCCCACAGCTCCTTCTGCAATTGAGACATTTTCAACGACTGAGAGACAGCCAGGACTCTGAAGCGATTGCGGCTTTCGATTTGTTTGCGATTTAGAAATACAAATTGTGTGTGTGTGCCAGTGAAAGGTTTGGTTTTCCGCCCCTTTGTTCTTTCTGGTTTGCTCTCCATGTCTCTGTCTCTGGTTCTAGGAAATTTTTAAATAAACTCCAAATTGGTTGCAGTAGACAAGAAAGAGATGTGTGTGTGGCAGAATGGGTGGGTGGGTGTTTCGTACTCGTATATGTAGATTGCGTCTTTATTTTTTATTAAATTGCCCAGATTTGCGCTGAGGCCATGGCCATTGCTCAAGGTATTTATGGGCGCTCGAATCTGAATGGCTGGCAATTTCTTTCCTGTATGGCAAATGCTTGGCATCAATTTTCATAAATAAATTAAAAGTGTACTCTGTACTTGGCATTCAAATTGCCTAAATGAGCTTTATTGAAGGTCCTTTTATGGCTGATGGAATTTGCTTACCATTCTAGGGATTTGTCTCCCAAAATGTTTTGTTTATTTTTGAACTGAAAGCAAAGAGAAAATGGAAAAATTTGTATTAATTGAAGGCACAAACAATAAAGGAAATAAATTCCAGAAATAAATGGAGATTTAAATGGAAAATCTTTTCCATACTGAAGATAGTTTTATTCAGTAAAAGAAAACTTGGCAAAGCTTTAACTTTCTGGTAAAGAAAATGGAAAAACAAAAGCCATATTTTGCTAATCACATATGCATCCATCTATTCCGTTTCGACAGCTTCCGGTTTAAAGTCCCAACCAGCCCCACAGACCCTCAGCATTCATCTAATGAAATTCCGGCCAATGATTCCTTGAAATCTTAAATTTTAATGGCCAAATACATTTTCTCGTTCTACCCTGTTTGTTGTTGCTGTTGGTTGTTGCTGTTGTTGTTGCTGTTGCTGATGTTATTACTATTGTTGCTGCTGCTGTTGTGTTTTTGTTGCTGGCAGTTACAACATGATTGCCAGACATTGTTGTTGCTGCTGCTGCTACCATTTCAGATTACGGCCCGAGTTTTAGTTGGCACACACAGAGGACCTTCCTCTGCTGCCATTTCCCAGCCTCTGCTGCTGGCCTGACACATGCCTACAAGCTTATTTATAATAAAAAATCATACATGAGCGCACAGACAATGAGACAATAGCCCAGAATGCTCAGGGATGCTACAAGGAGGGGAAAAAAAGCCAAACAACAGCAAAAACAAAAAAAGGAGGCAAATGGTTTGGGGTAGAAATGAAAGGCGGGCGGCTGGCTGGGCTGCTACGTTCTGACTGCTTTTCCTGCCTGCACAGAGCCAGAGCCACAGCCAGAGACGTCATTAACTGCGTGTCTCAGTGTGTCTGTGTGTGTGGAGTTATATAATACATAGACACATGCACACCTCATCTAACCATTCATTGACATCATTTGGAATGGTAGATAACATTCAGCCAAGTGCACACTGGGAGACAGAGGTGGCAGTGGTGAAAGAAGGTGCTCCAAAGGATGCGGTGGTGTTGGTTAGATCCACCTTTACCCCATGGACTCCCCCCCAGCCCCTGCAGTGTAATGAAATTTTCGAAATATCCATGATGATTTGCGGTTGCCATGATTGTCGGCCAGAAGATGCCATTCTCCTTTCCCACCAACCCCTGTATATGTATCACACATCCTGGCATCCTGGCTGACTGGCTGCTGCTTGGTCTCCATATAATGTATGTAGGCCAGAGAGCTTTCTATCTGGCACTCTTGACTTGGCCTTTGGTTTCCTGCCAATGTCAAGTGACTGGAGTCACACTTTGCCTTTTGGCCGCTCTCACGTTTGGCTGCCGCCGTCCTTTGAGCAAAGCGATAGCCTAGAAACGTAAGCGAGTCCTTTGAGGACAGAGCCTTGTGTGGGCGTCCCTTTGAGGCGGCAGCAGCAGCATCTTTGTGTGGGAATTCTTTAAGAAGTCCTGCTCCTAGAGCCCCATGTGCGTGTCCTTTGAGGCAGATCCCCCTGCGTATGTATGTGCTACTACATTAAGCTCTGATTATGATGATACGGAATTTAAAATTATAAATGGAGGAGCTGCCATGGAAGCTGCCTGCTATGCTACATTAAATTTCATCTCCTCAGATGGTCCTCCCGGAGAGAGAGAGATTGCCCTTAGGCAACCGCTTCAAACCGGAAACCACTGGATGGATTATTGATTCCCATTCGCTTCCCCCCTGCAATGATGATGCCCCGCATTCAGTGATAGTTTTGTATCCCAATCTGACTTGATGACTGGAGGGGAAGCAGGGGGTGAGAGATAGGGGGATAAATGCTCCACAGAGAGAGAGAGAGAGAGAGCAGCCACACTATTCTCATCATGAAATCTGAAACGTGTTTTTAATGGCATTTTCATTTCTCTTTCTTTCTATTTTTTGCGTTGTGCATTTTCAATATTTACTCCACTATTCCTGACATTCGCCGGAAAATGGGAAAAGGCAGAGGGTGGGTGAGGGGGTGAGGGGGTGGTGTGTGGGAAAATGGGCGTAAATTCAAACTGGCAGCACAATAATTTTATTATTTATGGTGATGACGATGGCGTACAAGAATCCAGCCCAAAACGAGTCCCAGCGAGTGCTAAAAAGTTGTAACGGAATTATTGTAAAATTTGTAGGTGTATGTGTGTGGGTGTGTGTGTGTGCCATGAGGGGTACCGTTATAGCCATGAAAATGTCTGAGAGTTTTTCGTCGCATATAAATTTTTGTATGCCATGCAAAATAACGTAATAACATTAAATATGCAAATGCCTTTTGTCAGCCATTGCATTTACACACGACAAACACAGTGGCAGGCAGGCGCACACAGTCACTGCTATTTGTATTCATTCATATACTCATACTCACACTCGTACTGGCATTCGTACTACTCGCTCGAGATTGAGTGAATGGAAAGTGGGGAACGGGAGCTGCTGTCGACTTCATCACACATTTTGCAATTTGCATAAAGTGAAAATGATGCACATTTCTGTTTTCCAACGTCAATTTGCCTTTCATTGATTTTCTTTGATTTCCCGCACTCAACCAGATCACAGACACACACACAAACACACAGACACACACACAGCAGTCACTAGTCACGGCCTTCGTTCCGCCTGTCCCTTTCCTAGTCTTCGAAGCGGCCTCGGCCTTGGTTTCTGCAACTCAACCCTCAGTCTGCTCTCTCCTTGCTTTTCTCAGCCCAACCCCTCTGCCTTGGCTTTCTCTCCCTGCTTTTCTCAGCCATATCGAAGCCCACTTTCTACAGCTTTCTACATGTGTTTTGAATGACGTTGAGTGCTGCTATGCAAACATTTTCTAACGAACACTTAGTGCAAATAGATACGACGGACGGAGTGCAAGTTTTCCATTTCCATTTGCTGTCGCTACTCTTTCTCCCCTCCCGCCTGCCTTTGCCCGCCAACTGATTTCCATTCTTTCTTAGCTTTTCTTGGCCATTTTTTATTGCCTGCCAATTACTTCTTATTTTATGCGGCAGCTGCAGCAGCAGCCTCACGAGTTTGTTCAATTTCATTAAAATTTCCAGCAGTTGACACAAAATTGCAAGAGTCGGCGAGTTTCTTTCATTTACATGCGGGCTCTGAATGTGGGGAAAAACCATCTATTTCTATGGGTTATACGAGTCCTCTCACCCCTCGCATGCAATCTGTGGAGTGCATTAAGCATTCAGCTATTGGGAGTTGCCTTTAAGTCTTCTACTTGTTGGGATTGCCTAAAGTTCCTGCCTCTCTGTAGTTTCCATCTCTGAAGATTGCTTCTATCCCCCTGGGACTACCCCTATCCCTCTCTGTGGTTTGTTTTCTATCTCCCAGCTTAACAATAATTGATTAATCTTAGAGTTTATCCACTCACATGACTCAAAAGCTACTCCAACTCTTGGCTGCAATTAAAAAATGTCAATCTATCCCATTCAGTGCACACACAAAACTGCAAGGAAGTTTGTCAGAAGTCAGTCACTGCACCACCACCAACCCCCAACCCCCAACCCCCCAAGCAGCCAACTGCTCAAGAACCCAACATCAATTGCTGTCCTCCCGCTGCCACTCACTTCGTCCTTTGACTGGCAGCTACAACACATACGAGGGGGAGTGGGAGGGCGAGTGGGAGTGCGAGTGGTAGTGGGGTGTACGAGGACGACTCCGAGTATTGGTCAATAAAGTGCGCTCAAAATATTTGCCACAACTTGTGCACTTTACCTATCATAGAAGTTGAAGTTACTTTTGGCCACACTTTCCCCCTCCCCCTCCCCCTCCACCGCTCTTGGATGCTTGTTGTTAATTTTTCGGGTAAATTTACCCAACATTTCTCTGGATTTCTCTCTGACTTTTCTCCACTTTTTGATAGCTAGTGTTGCATACTTGTGTGGCAAACTTTTAATTGATTCAATCGCCTGTGCATACATATTTTCAGTTTCAGTTCAGTTCGGTTCGGTTCGGTTGGGGCTCTCTCTTATGGGGGTTTGTCCCAGCGTCGAAGGCGTCCATCCGAAATCATCGGGGGAGCTGGCAAATATGTGCGTGTGGGGCTCCCAGCGTGCTGCCGGAATTAGTTACAGGATTAAATTTGCAATTTAATGGGATTTCTCATTAGTTGGCGTTTCAGAATCGAACCCGAAACATTTGGACCTCCCCCTGGCGCCCAAAACAAATAGCAGCATTTACAGGAAGGTCCTGCAGGTCCGGGAAGGTATCTCTAAGGGGTATATGCTATATGTTTATATATATACCTTGCTGCTTGCTTGTATGTGTGTGTGTGTGGGAGGTGGACACCTCATTAGTTGCGGATTTACCGAGTCCAAGGTCCAAGGAGAATGGGAAATTAGTCCTGCCACATGAATGGGCAGCAATTCTCGGAAATTCTCGGAAACTGCATTGCACTTTTCTCTCTCTCCGTAACAGAAAATTTCCTGGAAATATGGCACTGCAATAAGCCGATTCTCTGGCTCTTCAAAGAGAGACTTCGTACTGTGTTACGAACAGAATTTTCCGCTTAAGCTGCTACTGTGTGTCTGCTCTCTCTTTTTCATTTGCAACCCATTTCACTTATAATCCAGCAGCCTATCCACAATTCAGCGCCCCAGCCGCGAACTCGCATTCACAATTAACCACTTGGCAAGCCATAAATTTAGCACACACACAGACAGAGACAGAGACAGAGAGAGAGAGAGAGAGAAAGTGGGGGAAGGCACTACCTCATCCGGAACCGCATTCAGGCACGCTCACATTTGGCCGACAGGAAACCAAATCATTAGCTAGAAAAATTGACCAGAACCGACACACAGACACACCCAACCCGACAATGGAAAAGCGGGATTCGCTTTTATTGAATTTCTCTCTCCCTCTCTCTCTCTCTCTTTTGGAGGAAATGGAATGACTGCGATGGGTGGTGGGGTGGCTGGGTGGCTGGTGAGGAATAAAATTCCATCAAATGCATTTTCCGAGTCAACCCAACCAAATGCAGTTAAGCGACCACATCCGCCAGAGGCCAAACCAAAATAATTATGTAACCAACAAATATTACAGAACATATGGAACATCCTGCAGATGGTGTGACGAAGAGGGGCGGCGGTTGGGGGTTGGGCCTGGGGCCGTTCGCACACACGAAATGTAAGCAAACACACCAGATTTTTAATTTGTTATCTGTTTGCTCTTGGTCCTGTTTTTCCTTTATGGTAGGGACAACCCTCTCTCCATAGAATTTTTGGGTAATTTTATTGCTGCTGCTGCTGTGATTGGAAATTCGCTTAGACTGGGCACAGCAGCAGGTCCCAAAAATCCCAAAAACCCCAAAAATCTATGACCAGGCACAGAAACACTGCCACTCCCCTCCCCGCCTTATGTTGCAGTACAAATAAAAACACTGCTCCTGGTTGTACGGAGTTTTCAAAATAAACTCATGTCTCATTTTCATTTTCTGTTATTTTTGTAATACTCATATTCCGCTCTATTAATGAGGAAGTACAAATTTCTGTCAAATTATGTACATTTTATTTAAACATGAATGGTTTTAATATATTACTTTATTTTGGAAAGACTTTTACAGAGAAAATTATATAAAATAAACTTTTACTAAAAAAATCATAGGAAATATTGGTGTTATAGCAAAGTCTGACACACCAACTTTTGGTCATGAAATATATGGAATTCTACAGATTCACATGAAATTTCTGCAATTTTTTTTAAACATAAAAATATCAAAAAAATATTGCTTCACGGTGGAACATTTTTTTTTATGTTTTTATATTCTACAGAAACAAACACAAAGTTCCATGAAAGTTTTATGAAATTATTATAATATTTGTTGGGCTTTAAAATATTAAAAAATTTGCTTTACCATGAAACAATTTTTTTTTTTAATTTTATATACGAGCTTGAAAAAAATTTGTTGTTGTCATATTTATGTTGGCTAATTTAATTGGATTTCCCTAAAAACAAAAGCTCTGGGCAGGTCCCTAAAAAAAATTGATGTAACATAAACCTGGAACCATTTTTTAAACATTTTAACCAGAATGGCCGGAGAGCCTGACTTTTTGAAATAAAGTCTAGCCCTGAAGGAAAAGAGGCAGAGAATTTCGTACAGTTTTCAGTAATTGTTTTTGTAGTAATTGTTTAAAATTTAAAATAGATCGGGACTCGCCTTGAAAAAGATGTGTGTAAAAAGTCGACGAGAGTTCAGTTTAATACGGTTTATTGTCAGGGATGTATTATTTAGTTTATTGTACAATAGAGAAAGTTGTGCGGATAGGATAGAAGATAGCGAGATGTAGCTATGTAGGATTAGATCGGTTCAAGACGGGGATTGAAGATTGAAGACTAGGGGATCTGTTCAGGACAGTGTCGGATTGACGATCCCTTCGATGTGCCATAGGCGACAGACGAGGTGTGAGACGTGAGTGGTAGACCAAGAATGAATTCAAGGCAGAAGGCGGCAGCGTCCTATGCACTGTGCATAAATGCACTAAGAATATGTCAACAACTGCGTGCCGATCCCTGATTCAAGGGCCGAATTGCCCGCGCCCTAATGCAAGAAAGGGAGGGAGCGAGGGAGCGATAGCGAAGACGAAAGATCGAGAGAGTGATAGAGAAGCTGGATGGGTTGCTGCCGTGTGGGAGCTTATGTACATATATGTATGTACAATGTAGTACAGTGGTCAGTGCAAATAACAAACAATAATATGCATTAAATTTACTGCTGCTTGACTGGCTATAATGCATGTTTTATGTTGTCTAATATTGGGTTTGCTTAACCCAAATGTGTGGATTAGTTCGATTTTAAGTGCATTTTTAATGACAATTCAACGTCTGTGTGTTTTTCCATTGCCACACTGTTTGTTTACGTTTACGCTCGAAACTTTTTATAATTATTGAATTTTTTTTTAAACCTGAAATATTTTTAAAGTACTTCTTGCAGTCGGTACTTAAAGAAAGGAAAGAACTGCTCATTTATGATACACAGAATATATATCTTAATCCCCCTTGCATTCTTATCGACTTTATCAACCGCTTTCATCTCCTAAGCCATTGCCCCTAAGCCTTTAAGCGGCTATTGATGATTAGGCCATAAAGCAATCCACATTAGAGGTTCAGGGAGTGGCTAAAGGGAGAAGGTGGCAAAGTGCAAATGCGATAATCAACTACAAGTGAGCAAAACAACAGACGCCGCTGCTGCTGCTGCTGCTGCTGGACGGCATTCAACGATTCCGCAGGCTGATTAAAATCGCAGCCAATGCCACACGAAGGGCGAAAATTAAAACCGACAATGGCAGATACAGCCAGGAATAACGGCAGAGGCGAGAGGGCGAGGGCAGTGGCAGTGGCAACGAGGGCAAATGGCTAAGATAGCGGAGCGGCAAGTCATGACCGTATCATCGATGCTGGCTGGCTGGCTGGCTGGCTGGCTGGCACCATAGAAAACAATTGCAATTGCCGGGGAAAGCGAACACAATCATGGGGCACAAAAGGGACATCCCCTGGCCCCGTGGACAATGGCCAGTGCGGGTGCCTCAAAAGGGGGGGCGCATTGCGGCAGAGAGAGGTAGCGCATGTGGGTGGACCCCCCACCCCCCATGTGGAGCCCCGTTATACGCCGAATTAATGCTTTGTCCTGCAGCAAGCTGCAAGCCGATGCCGTTGGCAAACGCGCAGACGGCGGCAGACGTCCTTTTATCAGATACAGTGCCGCCCATAAGTATCGCACAAAAGGCATAAGTGCAGAAATCCTATAGGGTCTGGCCGCATGGGCGTGACACACAGAAAGCGTGCAATTTATAGAGCCCTGCCGACAATCGCAAGCATTTGTGCAGGCTCCCTTTGAGTGGCGACAGCCTCCTCGTCCTCCTCGAGCTCCTTCTGTGACAACCAGGTACTCGTCCGGGCTTGAACCAGAGCCAGGGAAGAGCCAGGGAAGAGCCAGCGAAAAGACTTTACGGTTAGGGAGCGAAATGCCTGCCTGGCGCTAAAAATTCACGATAATATTCAAGTGCATGTCAGAGGGTGAAGGAAGTCAACGATGAGAAAAACAATGCAAGAGGGAGTTGAGTTCCAAAAAGAGATTAAAGATTAAAGAGATGCTAGAGGAAAATATTCTTGAGTAGTCAGAAATTGATGCTTGCATGCAATCAGTTGGGCAGTCGCAGTACCGATGCACCCGTTCTGAGAGTCTAGCGAGAAGAATAGAAGAATACAAAATTGTCTCTAATTGTAAAATTACATATAATCTGAATAAAGATAAGTATGACTTTACAACTCTGCTCACAAGTGCTCTAGACTTTTCTTTTAAGGTCTAAACAGAAATGTTGTTGAGTAACTTGCGTTAAACCATACAGAAACAGATAGCTTTCTTTCAAGAAAAACTCGCAAATTAATAATCAAAAATCTCTTAAGTAAGCACTGATGAAAAGTTGCCTGCTCGCTTGTAAAGAATCCCCGAAAATATCCAGGAGCTATATAACTCATTACAACTGCTTCAACTGGCAAGTACTGCGTCCTGCGTTCTGCGTCCTGCGTTCTGCTTCCTGTGCCCTCATGCAGTATTCTACGAGTTCTGCCCGTCCCGAAATCCAACCACCATTCTCTATGAGTTATGTGTTGCGCAATTAACATTTGTAATGCTGGCGCACAGAACATTTTCCCGCATTTACTCGTTATTTCGTTGTTGTGTTTTTGTTTTTGTTTCATTTTATTTTTTTTTGTCAGCAGAGCACTTAAAATTAAAAATTACAATTACATTTAACTTGGCAGACAGAAGCGAAAATTTTCCAGTTCTGCGCCAGACCTTGTTTACCAGGCATGCCCCTCGGTAAACCCCAACCCCAACCCCCAAACACCAGACGAGTGGCAGATATATTTTATTTGCCACTTGGACTGAGGACTGAGAGGGCGCGACAAAAGTTGAAAGTTGGCAGTTGGCAAAAGCCAAGAAATGAAGTTGCCGCCGCCGCCGAACGAACGAACGAAGGAACGAACGAACAATGCAGGACACAGGTTTGCCATTTGCCATCTCTATCTGCCACACTCTTGCTATCTCTTTCTGTGTGACTTTTGCCATTACTTTTTCTTGTTTTTTTTGTAGATTTTTGTTGCTTTGGACGAAAAAATTCATTAAGTGGCAAATAGACGCATTATGTTTATTTGTTTTTCTGCCTTTTCTTTGGCCAAAAAACTTGGAAAATTGAACATGGAAAATATTTTATGGCAATTTCAGTTTTGCACTCGACTAACCAATAAAAAAAAGAAAAGCCATACCAGGAAATAATGCCTATATTTATAGGCTAACAAAGTACTACAAATATTCCGTTTATATATTTATATTTATTTCTACATTTGGTAGAAAGAATATTGATTTCGGATTGATATCAACATTAAGATTATCTGAATCCATTGGCTTATTTCTGTACATTTGTTGTAGGCCCTTTTGGGCACAAACAAATGTTTAGGCAATAAACCTTAATGGGGCTTTGGCCGCAAACTTTCAATTGAATAAATTTCCGTAATTTACGTACGACTTTTCGTAACGAATTTTCTACAAAATTTCAGTGGCAGTGCCACAATTTTCCAGCTATTTTCCAGTACAGCGAAAATTGTGAAAATGCCTGCGGCTGTCACATCGGCTGCAACAACGGAAATTGAACTAATTATGTATTAGTTTGGCTTCGAGCGGAAAATTGGAACCGAGTGAAATTGGCTTTTCGAAAAAGGTCGCTGGCATGCAGGGAAACCTGCTGCAGATTTTTGAATTCCAACTGGGGATACACTGAGGTGGGGATGCACTGAGGGGGGGTTGCGACAGAAAGGGGTTTAGAATTTATTCGATTAGATTGGCTCAATTGAAAATCAAAATGGAAATCGACAGGAAAGATTTGATTTTCATTTTCACTATCCCTGGCGATGAAAATGTTCGCTCTCTCATTTCGTTGGTGACCCCGATTCTCTCGTGTAGCCTGGTGAAATAATAAATAGCCATCGGGTTAGTGTCCTTGCACCTACCAACAAAAGAGGGAGAAAAATCACATGAAAATTGCCGCCACTTGAGATATATAAACATACACTTCACATGGATGGCCTTGGCATCATTTTGGGCAAACAAATCACTCACAAAGGAGCGAGACGACGGAGCGAGACGAGGAGCGAGACGTGGAGAGAGCTCAACCTCTAGTTCATGATGTTCCATAAGAATAAGCCATTCGCTGTTCTCCTCTGTCGTGGCGGGGGATTGGAGGGGGGGTGGTGTGCTATGGCTGAAGTGCATAAGTATATATGAATGAGTGGATCGTATATTATAAGTAGACGGCACATTTAGCACACATTAATAAAACCGCAAGGAACGTGAGTCAAACAAAAGACAGCAACAAAAGAAAAGAAATGAGAAAAAGCAAAGCATTGGTTGATGGGTTTCAGAGAGCCGAAGATGATGATACTCTTACAGATTCATTCTGCCCATAGAAGCTATGGAATAGAGTCATCTTTGCATTGGCATAATACCCCCTGGCAGGGTATTTCAAGAGAGAAATCTTCGACACACGCAGACACGGCCAGCAGCCACAATCACTCATCATAATGAGACCCAGACGACGACCAGAACGAGGATGAAGATGAGGTTGAGCTTCAGTGGGGGACAGTGCCTCGCCATGTGTGTGTGTGTGTGTGTGTCCTCTAACACATTTTTGGCAGGAGTAAATTAATTGAATTCATTATAGCTGATAGATGCATGGGTATATACAACCCCCACACACACACACACACACACACACACACACACATACATACATATATGTATATATAACAGACTCGTCGTACGTTATAAGCATGTGCTAGGAGCGGACATTTAATCAAATATTATATGGACTGGCTTGGAATTTAAGTTGCCAAATGAAGTGAATCATGAGCTCCACTCACTCGAATGGAGAGGTAACTCATTCGAGAAAAAATACTCATCAAATATGTTACGGAATGTTCATAAAATAAACTACGATATTTCATTTAATAAATAACATTTTTGTAGAAAAATAATATATTCAAAGATTAACATGTTTTTTTACTTGAAGTCTTTAATTAAAGTTCCTGAAAAATCACTGATATCTATATATAAATATATACAAATAGGTGCTTAAGCGGGGCCATACAATGATGAACATATGGATGAATAGGGCAAGTTATAAGATTAATGAATATCGTACTAATTTCTCAACAGATATATTTACGAAAGTAAGATAGGATATAAGAAATCTAATCTAAAATTCGATGCTTCAATATTTTCCTTTTATTTTATAGAAATTTCATCATATTGGGTACTGTCCTGGCAGATATATATACGAATATACGAATATAGCCTCTTGTAGCCATTCAATTTCGTTCGCCGCCATTATTATTGTTGTTGCAAAATATTTTCAATGAATATTAAATGTGTGTGCAATTTTAATTTGATTCAACCGCCCGCCCATTCGCTTTTATGCCATTCGCGTGTGTCATTCGCTTTTATTTCATCATTACGAACACAAATTTCAGTAAATATTGTTTTTGGAGACACAACCTCATGAATAGGATGGGGCACATATCAGAGTCCTTCCTATGCCATTTTTGGTGTTTGAAATAAGAGCCACACAGGAACAGCAAGCAGGTGGCAGAAGAAAAGTATTCTTAAATAATATTTGGCATTCTTTTTGCGAGTCTTAGGTGAGAATTTCTTAATTTTATTCTGCCACCAAATTATAGGAATCTTTTCTCACATATTTTGTGATACCCTATGCAAAAGAGGGGCTTTTAGAATGAAGAAACTGTTTGCAGAAGACATTTATGAATATCATGAAATGCCTATATATGTTATCAGATCTTAGGAGTCCCATTAGGCTGAGGAATGACTCTCAAAGTACATGCAGAATATATGATAAGTAAGATATAGCTTTCCTAGAAATAACTCATTAAAAAATAAATCAAAATTCAACATCTTCTATAGGATATTCCCAACATCGGTCACCTTTTTTCTCGCTCTCAATATTCACGCACAGCACAGATGAAAAATTAATTAAAGTACGAATGCATACGTTCATTACGTCGGGTATTACGGCTGATTATTCCCACCCCTCCCCACTCCCACCTGGTGATTTCTCTCTCATTGATTTACCATATTATCTTTTATAATTGAACCAATATGGGCGACAGCTGAATTGCCTTCGTTAAGGGAGGAGGACATCCCCGTTGGTAACCCATTTCAATTGCAATTTAAGAACAAGCCCTGACATCCAGTCGTAAGAGAGACAGAAAGAGAGATAGAGAGAAAGAGGGAGAGAGTTTTCAATTGCTATTCAATTTGCGAAGGCAACTGCTACTTAACCTGTTAAGAAAGCATAACCCAACTTATGTGTGGCTCCCGCCATTAAGGCACATAAATAAGACACACGAGAGAAGGTCTGGCTGGTGGCTGGTGTCTTGGGGTAGTTGCAAGTGCAAGTGGTTCTCGAGTGCAGGTAACAGACGTAACAGCCATTTAAACGACAGAGGCAGAGGCAGCGGCAGAGGAGCCCGAGAGCCACTGGCATTGTGCAGACATTAATAGGCAACGCGGTGGCTGCAACAGCAGCAGCAGCTCAAGCACTTCAATTAATTAATTGCAATTTGCAAGGCGAAGCATGTCCTGGAGATGGTTGCTGCAACCAGCCCAGCCAGCCAGCAGGGGAGGACGAGTACAAGACAGCGATGGCCATTAAATGCGTTTAGCTACAGCCGCTGTCATCCTGCATCCTGCATTCTTCCAAGCGCACTCCAAGCTCCAAGCAGCACTCCTTCAAGGCGGAATGCTCCTTGCACCGCCGAATGCCAGGTGATATTGTGTAAGACGCAGCGGTGGATCCCCAACTCTCGATGGGTGGGTGTGTGTGTGTGTGCATGTTGACGTGTTATTAACGCCGCCTGAATCCACAGCGAGAGACAGAGAGAGAGAGAGAAGTATGGCCAGATGTTGTCATCCCAAGATGCAGCCATGCAAAGGTTGTGCCACGCATAAATAAATGATGATGATGATGATGCCTCCAATAAGATTCAGCATCATGCACGCACAGATTTTCACATGCCTCCCCTTCACCCTCTGCGCCTCTCCAAGAGGATTACGCACACCGAAGGGTGAATTCCAATTTACAAGTACAGAGACAGAGAGAGGATGGATGGAGAGTTGTGTGTGTGTGTGTGTGTTTGGGGGCTAATCGATGATGATGCCCTCTCTGATGGAAACTAATGGGACCCCACAGAGATGTCATCTTGATGGTGTATCCCATAACAGTACCGCTATGAGTATGAGCATGTGGCTGTACATTTGTGGGGGGTGGGGTGGGGGTAGCTGCCCTCAAAGAGCTATTAAATTTCACCCTAATTACCACAAATCGCCCGCAACTAATTTAATAATACATACCAACAAACGGAGCATCAGCAGGGGAGTGGCAGCTGCATAAACTGGCCTCAATGGCCATTAAAAACTTCTCCTAGTTGGTCCTCCCCTCCTCCCCCCTACTGTACACCGTACCAAGTGCGCACTGTACGGGGTGTATACGTATATTTGCGGCAAATTGACGGTTTCATTCTCGGCCAACACACAGAAAACTTTCTGCCCCGCCACTCAAAATGGCTCGAAAGTCTCGACAACAATTCGCTTCAAGGAGATTTTGGGGGGTGGGGTTCATTCGACTCTGTGGTTGAGACTGGGATGGGGGTGGGGGGGAAACACTTTATAGAAGGCCACTCGTAACCTCAAAGCGCAGACGGCATAAAACAATTGAACGTGGAAAGCGTTTGCCGCAAGGACTGGGCAAGGGGGGCGGAACGAAACTGCTAGGACTGCCCTAGGATCATAAAAAAATTAAGTGACACTCAAACCGAGACACACTGGTGGAACGTCCTGAGTAGCAGTGATTAATTGGCCCTCAAAGTTCTGGCAGCAACCTTACACAGTATCATTAAAAGTTTCCTCACCCAACACGCTGTCAATGTTGTCATCTTCATTTGGCATTATGATAATAATTGGGCCAGAAGCCGGCACCAGGGGCAGGGCCATGGCCAGGTCTTCAATAACACGATCCTGCTCCCCAGGTCCAGGCTCCTGTCAAATGTGCAGGGGGGTCTGGGGGTCTGTGCTGCCCCGAGGAATGCTAAAAGTTAGGCCCAGCCTGTCATGCCCTGTCGGAGGGAATTGCCTTCTGCTGAGGCTGAAGCTCTTCTCTCCTCCGAAATTGATGGCGTTAGTTGGTGCTCATGAATACGTCAGAGAACAAATGCGCATAAAACGGCCACTTGATTATTGGGCATCCACGAGACAGGGACGAGGGGCAGGAACCGATAAAGTTTAATGAAATTTATGTATAAAACAGACAGCCGCATGATGAATGAAGTCCTCTTTAATGATTGAAGCATTCTCGAGATACTTTCTTTTCGTAGCTACACAAATTCCTGTTCGATTTGGAACACGTGCCCCTGAAAAGGGTTCAGGTTCAGGTTCAGGCTTCGGTAAAATAAATGTCTCAACTGAGGCTGAGAGAGAGAGCGGTAGGACAATATTTTGAAGAGGGTCCTGGTATGAGGAACTCAAGGTGCAGATTTTCACAGGAAATATTAGGGGTGTTTGAACTCTGGCTTAATATTAAATAAGGGATAAGAAGGGCTTTAATTTTGATTTCCTTAGAAAAAAAAAGAAGGAAAGAAAATCTAGGAATATTTAAAGCTCTCGCAATGCGAAAAAGAGATATTTTAATATATGTACATATAATTCCATTTTCCAGGAAACCGTTAAAATGGAAACGATTTGGAATTCAGAGATAATCTGATTATTAATTGCTTAAATATTTAAATAAATACAACTCACATTTTGTTGCCTTTTTTTGCCGCTTGTCGAATAAGTAACGGAATCTGCAAATAGAAAAAATATAAAAAAATTAATTTAAAATAAGAATAATTTTTTATGAAATTTAAATACCTTATTTTGGACTTTTCTAGAGCTAATTTTCACTTTTAAAATTATCTGTATGAATATTTAAGTTCAGTTATTATTTGTTTAAACCTTAAAGGAAAAGTCTAGATACTTGGGAGCAGAGTTGTAGCCTTACAATGAAAGATGGGGACATTTTCTGATTCTATTCTTATCGCTAGAGCCACAAAACGGGTGCATCGGTACTGCGAGTGGTCAACTGCTTGCTGCACTTAACCTTGGGTCATTTCTTCGCTCGCACCCTACCAGTCATTAATTCCATACTTTACATATCCATGTTTTCTATTCCTTTTTAGACAATTCCTTAAACAATTAGCTTTATCTTAAAAAGAATCTTATCATTACTCGTATTTACCCTGCTAGAAATTTCCATAATTCATTACTCTCTCCTTTCCCCACCACACTCATCCCCTACTACCATCCCTTACCAAACCGACAAAAACAATATAAATACATGTCAAAAATCATGTAATAAATCACCGAGCGCCAAAGTCCTACTTATTGCATAATTTATTTCTAAGCTCGATTTACTCTCTCTCTTTCTCTCTGTCTCTCTCTGTCTCTTTGCATAATATCCTGATTCCATTGAAGGCTTTACTTTTCTTTTCTATTTTTTTTTCTCCCTTTTGCATATTGTTCCAATTTGGAGCTTATTATAATTTCTCCTACATTTTTTTGTTCCTCCAATTGTTTCGATTTGCTTGTGCGCTTGATTAAATTTGCACTCAACTTTTCAAAGCTTCATTAATCATCTGTTTGAGGGGGTGCCTGCGGAGGGGTGGAGAGTCTGATAGAACCAGCAAAAAAATATATATATATTATAATGAAACTTTATCCGAAACTTTGTTGTAGTTTCATAGGGGTTGCGGGGGGTTGGTGGTGGTTGGGGGTTGGTTTTGATGTCCGTGCATTTGGCATTGCCAATAATAAAATTTACGCCGCCTTCACAGCCTGGCAGACGGTTGAAAATTATGAGTTTTCTCAGCGATTTGCCATTTTTGCAGTTCAGCGAAAATTTGTTCGCCCCTCGGACGCTCCCTTTTGTCTCCCCGTTTGGCCTGCCACGCGGAAAAGCTGGAAAATTCAGTGTGAAATAAATTATAGAAAATATATAAAAGCCAGAAAGAGAGAGAGAGAGAGAGAGAGCCAGAGAGTGAATGAGGAGAAAACTTCACTGAGTAATGAGCGTTGTAGTTCATACTTAAAGCCGCACAAAAATGTTCCATAAATTAATTCAAAATTTATATAAACCCCCGAAACAGATCTGAAAGGTTTAAGGATGTGCCAGGGATTTGTGGGCTGAGCATTTTAATTATTCCATTCGGTGGGGCTGAAAACTAAGACGCGAGGCCTTGGGAAATGCATGTCGAGTAAATGAAAGTGGTAAATTTTCTCTTGGCCACGTTCAAAAAACACAAAGGCCTTCATTTATTCATCATCCAAAATGGCGGTCGCGTTGGCTAAGACAAAGGCCTCTCCCGCTCATCCCCTCGAGTATCCTCTGAGTTATTTGTGGCCTGAAGACGGGCAGGAGGAGGGAGCAAAGCGGATACAAAACAACTAGCAGGCGAAGAACAACAAGGACCGCAATGACCAGCAACCGCAATGCTCCGCTCCACGGAGTGCCTCCGGCGGACTCCTCTGCCTCGAGTAAGATTTTCCAGAGATGAAGCGGAGGAAAAGACGGCTGACTGGCTCTGTGTGTGTGTGTCTGTGTGTGGTAGGGTGAATGAGTTTCCCTTGTTCATTTAGCAGTCAAACGGAGTTTGCCAGCGTGGAGACATGCCTGTCTCCGTTGGGTTTCCGTTTCCTGTGCCATCTGCAAATTTCATGGCAATATATTTTTGCCAGAGTGCCAGTGCCAGAGAGAGAACGGCTAAGGGAGTAAGCGAGAGCAAGAGAGCCCCGGCCATCATCAGTCATTTTGTCTAAAAGAATATATTGCAATTAAAAGCAGAAAATATGCTTTTACACTGGACAACACAGCTACAGCTACCACCGCCAGTCCGCCAGTCCGCCAGCTTTCTGCCACATCCTTCCTTTCATCCGCCTTCACCACCACCGCCGTCGTTTCGTTTCGTTTCGGTTTCACCCTCTTTATTTATGAAGCGCAACACTTTAGGACCCACCCACTGCATTTTGACTGCAAAAACTACGCTACGGACTTCACTCTGCACTCTCCTTGGCCTCCTCCTTGTCTTGGTCTCCTCTCTCATCTTTATCTTGGGCTTGTTGCTGCTGCTGCCGTTGATCCTGATGCTGTTGATGTTTTACTACCCCGGCCAAGAGCACAAAATTAAAATTGCTTCATTCTGGCCCTTCAAGTACGCTGTAAGTTACGCCTTGTTATGGCCGGACCTTCCCTCAATGGATAAATGGACGGATTTGTTGGTTGGTTGGTTGGTCGCTCTAAAGGATGGCTGCTCCTTCTGTTGGCTCCTTCTGTTGGCCAGTTTTCAGCTCGACACTTTATAAATTATGCGAATGGTAGTCGTAGTGGCGCAGGCTTTAATGAAATTTTCATGTTTTTGACTAGAATCAAATTAATTTCGAACAAGAATCGAGAAAATGTCTTTGAAGAAGGGCAAGGGAGAGGGCAGAGGGACAGAGCCCAGGGGCAGGCATATTAAAGTCAATATTTTAGGAATACTTCAAGAGAATTTTGCCGAAAGTGTTTCAGATTGATTCCCGGCAGAAACATTCAGAAACCTCATTTAAAGAAAATTCCATTTATAAGCAAAACTTAATTTTCATTTCTGTCACCTTTCGGATGCAGAAAACTTTAAAAGTTTTGTAGTGGAAAGCCTGCCCCAAACTGTTGCCTGAAACTGTAAACTAGCAACTGAAATTTGATTACCTTTCATCTGGCAATTGGAGGCAGCTTGGGGGGAGGCTTTGGGGCAGCGTGGAGGCCAGTTTAAGGGGCAGCTTCAGGGCAGCTTGAGGGGGCTTGGGTGTGCCTAAGGGTGCAACTACTTTCCTGAATACGACATTTGCCAGCTATCTCTGGTCACGCCTGCATTTTCATAAGCAAAACTTTAACAGAGCAGAGCATTAGTTTAGCTCCCAGTTTCAGTTCCAGCTCCAGTTCCAGTCTCCACTTCCAGTATATCTTTTAGCAGACTCGAGTGGTCGTTGTCGTCATCGTTTCAGGGGCCAGCAACAGCAGCTGAATTTTTCATTAGAAAACTTTTTATGCACTGCACAACAAGAGAGAGAGAGATAGAGGACAGCTGATGGAGGATGCCGGAGCCTGCCAGCCTGAAAAAGGAAATGAAAGCTTGAAAGTCATTTACCGCTCAGGAGGAGAAATGTGTAGCAAATGTTTAAAAAACAGAGACAGAGAGAGAAGAGAGGGTCCCGCCGAACAAAAGGCATTGAGCCCCCGCGCAACTGAATTGTGAGTGTGTGTGGGTGTTCGTTCTGGCAATTTTATAAAAGCTTTGCCAGTTATGCTTGAAATTTCCACCAAACAGAGAGAAGGGGAGGGGTCCCAGTCCTGCCTCCTCCATTCATGTCATTTGCCACACTTTTCACTCAAGACAATGAGTGTCATCACGAAGGCATCAAGTTTTCATAAGAACCACGCACGCTGAATTGCTGATGAGTTTTCTCAGATACTTCAAGTCGCCTGAAGGAAGGGTTTTCCTTCCCACAAAATTCCTTTTCTTCTCCCTTTCTTATGAAAATTTTATTTATATGCCACAATTTTATGAAGCGTGCAAAAACGTTTTTAATACACAAATTTATTCGCAAGACGACGGCCGAAAAGTTTCTCGTTCCACACTTTTAATGAGCAGAAAATAATTCCAGATAGTAAAGAAAAAGTTGGCAAAGTTGCGCGGATATTCGTAAGTTATTGATGTGTTAAGAAGATTGGGCTAATGGGAAAGTTAAGAGCGAGAAAAAAAGGGTCCTTCTCCTTCAGTACAGCAAACAAATATCAATCATACGCCGGGTTGTGCAGCTGTTTGAAACAATTGAAACAAACATGGGCAAAATTACTTTTAAAGCCCTGCCAGAGCACATACATATGTAGCACTTAGTCCACCCTAATCCGCCACCCACCCACATCATCTCCTGCCAGCTGGGGCTGGGACTGGAGCTGGAACTGGGGCTGGTTCCCCTTCAACGAGAATTTAAAGACAACCTGACATGTGGGACATATGCTCAGTGCTGCTGCACAGTGGTCGGCCTTGTATAGAGCAAGCGGCCAAAAATACTTCTAGTGGAGATATCATTCTGAAATTTGGAATGAAAGTCCGTATATGGTCCACGCAAATGAGGTTTGTTTCGAATTTTGGCCACGCCCCCTACCGCCCTCAAAAATTGATAACAAAGTTTATAAAACTTCATAACTCGAGAACACCTTGAGGTATCTCAACCAAACTTATAGAGAATGTGTATGGTATGAATATGTATAGCCCCACTGAATTTTATTATAATCAGACAATTATATCATACAGTCGCCATATGACCAATCATGTGATTTAGCTCTAAAAAATAAAATACATAAATAAAATAGAAGATTTATTAAAAAACAATAAAAAAAAATTAAAGATTATATTTATTCATCTAATAACAATAGGATTGTACTGTTTAATAATTTTGTCTTTTTTGTGCAGGGCAACTTTCTTTGACCAGTGATAAAGGGTCTGAGCTTAGAAGTAATCTATTTAACAAATCACTATTTGTGTTAACTCGTGAATTTTTTCTTGTGTGTTGCTCTCTAAATTTTTTTATGTCTTTATTTTTTGCTTCTGCGGCTTCTTCTGACAATTCTCCTATGGAAACAAGTGCATAACTTATTATTTCGGGACCATGTACCAAAACTTTGTGGACAGATGGTGGCATGTAGTACCAGGGGTATAATTTAATCAATTGCTTTGCCGTTTCAAGAGCATAGTCGCCAAATTTGTCTGTATTAATATTATATCCAGATGATATGCATTTAGTTCGGAAATCACTGGATGAGCTGAGTTGCATGGACGTAGGGCAGAAGCAATAGATTCATCGGTTTTTGATAGCTCAGCAATTTTTCGTCGTTTTGTCCTTTTAGAAGACTCGAGGAAATTTTTTTTCGGCCTTCCGCGATCAGCTGCACTTTGTATAGGACACATCTTGTGGGCACAGCGCAATGAAATTCGTTCCTTCTCATTCAGCCAAACACTTTCATATTGATCCACTGACGATTTCATGCGACTGTACTTTTGCCAAAAAGTAACAATTCTTTTACTTATGTACGCAATACGTTTTGGTAGATCATTCAGCTCGGTTATGTAGCCGTTCTTTTCAATTTCTCTGTTTAAAATTACAATCAATGTCTTTAATTTGTCTGCATCGGTTCCATTTTCCGTGCACCAAAGATCAAAGATATATTGACGTGCAAACACACACTTATGCAAATTGTCTGCCAAAATCAAACTCATATGAAAAACCAATTCAAATAAAAATAATTAATTAATAAAAGAATAAATGACTTTACAAAGTCATACACAACTACAAACGACGAAGACAGAGCAAAAAACAACAGCACAATACGCTAAACAGATGTTTTGTAGGGCAGCTTTGCCCTTTACAAACGTAAGGCGTCGTCACTTTATTTACTTTAACACACACATCTGCAAATTTCTGCAGCTAAACTTAACATATTTATTACCTTTAAAGACAGACAATTACAATGACATACAATTCAATTGTGGAATTTTGTGGGATCACAACTAAAACTCCACCTAAACATAAAAAAGACGTTCACAAAACACATAAAAAAGATTAAATCAAATAAATTAATTTCACAAGAACAATTTGATTAGTTGGGTAATTATTTATATTAGAATTTATAGTAAATACCTTCAACTTCAAAATTCATGCTTAAGAATTTAATTTGGAACGCTTAAGCTGACGTCTGACCACTTTGAATCGGGAGTTTGGTGTGTAAAAAGCTTACTAAACGCTGCAGCTGTGCGAAAATGAACACGGGTTCGTGATTTCAATTCTATTTTTAGAAAGTCCCGTTGCAAATACAGTAAAAACCGGTTTGCCATCAAGAAGTATGTACATTTACGAGACAATTTGTGTACATTTTGTCAAAATAGTTTGAGATGGACTTTTCGATTTTTGGCCTATGGGCGCAACCACTGTGTGCTGTGTTGTAGAGAGCTCTAAACAAATCACATCATCCAAACACAGTGCCTACACAAAGGCAACCGCCAGCAGATAGACAAACAGACAGACACAGACAAACACACTGTCTACGCTCTGACATTGCCGCTAAGTAATTCCATATTTTATTTGCCTTTGCCGGGCGGGAGCCAAAATAGAAAGGATTTCAAAAAGGGAAAAGCAACTTCCCCCACACATCCTCGTGGCATGGCAGAGTTTCTCGCATTTGCACGTTTCGGCAGGAGTCCAAGGAGTCCCATAGAGTCTCCTGATCACATCCCTAGTCAAGGTAGCAAATAATATAAAAGGGAAAAAGCTGGAAAACTTATTTAAGGGGATTGCAATAAAGTGCCTGGCATATTGGGATTTGTCCCTTTTTTTACCTGCAAATATTTGGCATTTCCCAAATGAAACGATTTTTTTCGCCACATGCCAATGATGGGCCTAGAAGCGATTCCGAGAGGCCTCCCCTCCATCCCCTTCCACCCCGAAAAACCCCATCCGTCAGTTCGTTTTATGTGCAATTCCCTCAAGTGCTTTATTTGGCCCAAAAAACATGTCGAGGGCCAACACTGAGAGTCCCCTGCCCCCTGTCCCTACCCCTTAGCATCGTTAACTCTTTTTGGCTTCGTTTGGGTCTCCTTTTTTTGTGTTTTTTAACTGTTGCATATAATTTATTGTAACTAAAAGTTTGGTCCTGCTTTTGGTCCTTTTCTATTCTGTTTCGCTTTATATTTGGTTGGTCTCTTGTGTGTAATCTTCTAGAGCTCCAAGTGGGGGACTATTGGGTGGGTATTGGCATTTGAAATTCTGTCTTTGACTTGGGCAAAGACAACTTCGATTGTCAGCAGTGGGGCGTGAGGGGGGTTGGGGCTTAATCCCACACATTAAGCTGTGATTAGTACTTGACTTTGCTTTGCGTTTTTCAACTATGATATGCTCTCTGTGTGTTGGTCCTTCCATGACCACTTGACCTTTTTCCAACAATCTTCTCGAGTGGGAAACCACCCTTGAGAAGCCTTCAGAAATAATCACATTAAAGCGTTAGACAGGAAAATGTTGCGCCGTCATAATGAGTGCGCGTCGTTGACGTTGCTGCCGCAATAGCAAAATTGTTGACATTAATTAAAATGTCATTTAAATGAAATATATAACAGTGAGGAATTTCACTCTATTAAGGCAGACAGAGGCATGCCACACACCACCAAAAAGGGACACACAATGCACAGAAAGAGAGAGAGAGAGAGACAAGTGTAACGAACCAAAGGACAACATCTCGACGAAGGCACAAGACTTCAAGAAGGGAAAACAGGAAGCAACAACAAAAAAGAAAGGCAAAAAGGGATGCGAAATGTGTATAAGTGTGTGTGTATTGGTGTGTTTGTGTGTGTGTGGGACTGGGAATGCATGGGAAAACGCTCCATTAGGGTAATGAACAAGTTAACAGGCGCATATTTCTCATTTCTCATGCTTTTTTTTTGTCCTCTTCTTTTTATTATTGTTAAGGGAACAAGCAGCAATTTCCCGGGTCCCCGACTTCCGGTTGCCAGCTTGAATTTTTAATTTCAATTGTTTAGGCCCAAAGGCCAAGGCGCAAAAAAAAAAGTCAATATGAAAATGTCAGCAAATAATTATAAGTAAATTAATGAAAATTGAACAGAGGCCGGCCTTCAACCCCTCCCTCCCCTAAACGGGGAGCCAATGGAGTGTGCAAAATGGTTTGCAATTTGTTTCTTGAGTAAATAGCTTCATGGTCATTATGCTGGCGACTCATTTGCAAATGGCTCAAAGGCAAACCAGCCAAAGCCGCCGCCGTCGCCCACTGCTTTTGGCCCTCTGCTTTTGGCCCCGAATGACTTGGCATCAAATTGGTTATTTTGTTTATTTTTCCCGTCTCGCCAGAAGAGAGTTTGCTTTTTTTTCTTGCTGAGGGCTTTGCCCTTCGAGCTGATTCAGCGGGAAAAGATTAATGATTTCACATTGGATTCTCTCGCTGGTCTTTGGAAAGTATACCCCCGGGGTAGCCCCTGGGTAGCCCCTGGGTTTGTCTGCTTTAGTCTGGCTTTGTGGCCGTCTGACTGTCTGGCTGGCTGTCTTGTGTCGCCGCCTTTGACTTTCATCCAATAAAATGAAATTAAATAAATTTTTGAGCCAAATCTTATTTGCGTATTGTCGGCTTTGTCATCATCAATAGAGCTCCTACCACTGCCCAGCCCTGTCCCTGCCACTGCCAGTGCCCTTCGATGTTGTATTTATCCCCACGAAAGTTGGTGGCAAGAAGCGAATTTTATTTATGGCAATTGTTGGTGAACATTTTCTAAGCCATTTACCCTTGGACTTTATGTTCGAGTGGATGATTAGAAAGTTTTCCGCTTTCTTTCGCCTAAGCAGGGCCCAAAAAACATGAAGTTAAAGAGTAAAGAAGGGAAAGTTCTTACTCCTATTGGAAATGTATTTCGTTGTTGAATGTTTAAAGCCCAATCCTGGCAGTCAGCCACCAGGATGGAGTTCAAATAACACGATGGCAAAAATGAATTAAAAACCCACAAAAAATTAAAGACTCAACGGGTAGAAAACCCTATGGAAAAGCCATAGTTTTTCCCTGCAATATCCTGCAGGGTGTGCAGAAATTTGTTGCCACAAACTCAACTTCAAAAATAAACACAAAAAATGTATACAAAAAATAGAAGAAAAAAAAACTATTCACTATGCCCCACTTTTGCGGCGGGTTCTAAGTGTGCTGGGGCGTGGCAGTAACAAAAAATTCATCATACGCCGTGTGAGCCATCGAAAATATTGCCAGTAGTCGAGTGGAGTGTGGCCAAGGGGGTTGTACGGTTGGGATTTTGTTGAGAGGGCAAATGCAAATTGTTTTTAGCTTTTCAGCCGAGGCAAGCAAACGTGTAAGCAGTCCAAAAACCACCCCTAACCCATCCAGAACCCAATTCAATCCCATCGGTAGCCCAAAAACTGGTCACAAATTGGATGCAAATGTATGCACAGGCCTATACAGGAATAGTAAATAACATTCAGGTATAACATTCAGTTTCATTTACAAATCTGAACAGATTAACTTTTAGAGAGCGCAGATCCTTAAGGACAACTCATTGAAGTGTAAGGCCTGCTGGAAATCTCTTGTCTTAATTGAATTCTACATTTTTTGCTCACATTTTTGAGTGAAAGCCACAGGAAAACACACAGGGAAAAAGGAAAAGAAACAGAGAGAGAAGAAGGAGAGATGGGAGAAAGGTTTGCTGGAGGAAACCGCAATCACAACGCCCCCAAAGTCAGAGCCAGACTCAGGCTTGTCGTCATTTTGGTGGTAATACAAACGACAATTACAACTTGCCATTGGATTGAGCGTACAAATAGATGGACAGCAATTTGATAGGCCACAGAGAAGAGGAGAGAAAGAGAGAAAGAGAAAGATAGAGATGTATGATGCAAGAAAAGAAAGGGTAGACACGTAAGCGTACTAAGAGCAAATCTCTGCGGTTAAACGCAAGTGTCAGCTGCCATTTTTGTGGAGCCGCAAAAAAGATACCAAGAAAAACCAAGCCAGAGATTGAGACAGAGAGACAGAGTATTAAAGGAAGAGACAGAGAGAGAGAATGGGAATATGCAGAAGGCAATAATTCTTGGAGCAAGTGTAACAAGAAAATAAGGGCAATGGCAACTGCAGGAGAGACGTAATGAAAGCCAAAAGAAGAACCGAACGCTGCTGGAAATTGTGCAAGATGTCAGCATATGCACTGAAGAGCCATAAAAAACGCTCCCTGTACTTTAGTAATGGACCGGACAAAAAACTAACAGAAAGAGCAGCAGAGAGCAGCAGAGAGAGAGCAAAATAGGGCGAAAAAAAGGCGTGTGGCTTGGTAAAACGGATTTCCATAAGGCCAGAAGATAAATGACAGTTTGCCTGGTCGTTTTTTTCATTTTTGCGGTCTACCTTAGATTGGGAAACAAAAAACATTAAGACAAAGCTGCAGTTAAGCAAGTCTGTTGCA
Source organism: Drosophila azteca (assembly GCA_005876895.1). Lineage (NCBI taxonomy): Eukaryota > Metazoa > Arthropoda > Insecta > Diptera > Drosophilidae > Drosophila > Drosophila azteca. The sequence goes on along the minus strand of VCKU01000091.1, from coordinate 7,906,151 downwards.
TAAGCAAATTGAAGAAACGAAACCAATCAGAAGTGGCAGCAGCCTCTCGCCACACACTGCTTTCCTCCAATAAGTACAATCGTCGCTCTAGAACCTGCCAAGACATTTTCAAGAGTATTAGCAACAAAATCCAGTGTGCAGCAAATGATCAACCATAGACCAAAGCTGACATACGACAACAGGCTGGAAGGCTGGCCATATCCTGCAGGGCCTGCTGGCCATCCTGGCCCTTCGGTAATGCCTGCAAATCGCCTGATTATGGACTTAGGGCCCAGGCCAAAGCCCACATATATAGCCAGGCCAGCCTGCCCGTTCCTGGTTCTGGTTCTGCTTCTGGTTCTGGCTCGGACACGGATGTTGTTGATGGGCAAGGATAACGGGCGCTGAGCAAGTGGCTCCATCGCTCTAGCCAGCACTCATGTTGAGTTGTGTTGCTCAGCAGGATTTGCATGGCATTGCAGCCCCACCCCACCCCACCCCCCACATTCTGTTCCATGTCCTTACAGTTTTTTTGTTCTGTTTTTCAGATTTCTTGCTGCGACTTGGCGCCATGTACAAATCTGTGCCAGACATGCCATATACGAGTATATGTGTGTGTGTGTGTGTGTTTGTGTGTGTGTGTGTGTGCGTTTCGGGGTGGACTAAAATCATAGTCATGTCCATGAATATCTCTAACTGATTACATGCTGGAAAGCTTATAAAAACAAGGACAGAGCCAGCGACAATGGCACAACAGCTGCTGCGAATGCAGGCTAATATCCATTCTGGCCAAGGATGGGTTCTGGTCTGGCTTCTAGTCCTCGTCCTGTACTGTCCCTGTCCTCTGCTGTCCCTGGGATGCCTCTGTCTTGACTTTCTTGTAAGCCAGAGTGCAGCAATGTTGAAGGAAAATGCAGCTGCAAGGCTTCCTTGGGGCTTCCTTGGGGCTGGTTTTAAAATAAATAAATATATAGACGCTCGAATGGACAGCACAGCAACACATCAACATATGGCCAAAGTTGAATATTGATAGGGGAATAAATTAATCAATATACTAGCTAAGCAAAGGCTCGAAAAGGGAGGCATTTGATTACTTTTTTAAATATTTTTTAGGGCAAAGCAAGGCAGAATATTTATATATTTATTATGAACCAGCCAGAAGTTTCTTTTAGCTGTTTTTTCTAACTTTCCTCAAGCAAAAACTGTATTAAATGATGGAAAATATCTTTTTTACAGAGTTCATAGTTCATAGTTTTCTGCTGAGGCTTTGCCGCCGAGCAAATGGCGCCCAAATTGCGGCCCACCAAAACATTTATTTAATTTCAAGGCAATTAAATGCCTTTCGGCATGCAAAAAGACTGCAGAGACCCCGAAGACAGACTTCTGCGGCACCGCTCAACCACTGAGTGGAGTGCTGGATGGGGGGTGGCTGTGGGGGGTGGGTGGTTGGCCTGTCGAGTGCCAAACCACTTTGCCCACAATTACGCGCTTTTAATGAACGGCAATTGGGGCCCGGCGACCACAACAAGTTGAAAATTATGCCCCATAATGGTTGCCGAAAGCAGAAGCAGGCGGCCGCCGATGACAGGAGGAATGAATGCCACTGACAGGTGGCTCTCTGCCACGGAACTGCTGCTGCTACTGCTGCTGCTTCTTCTTCCGCTCAATTTCTGTTTCCCAACCATACGTGGGGCTGTCGCTTTCAGTGTGGCCAAGTCTTTTGAGCGAGTCGAGTGCCATAATGCAGCCAATTAATTATTTGACCAGACTCTCGCCGGAGGGGCCGCAGGCGCATTGACTGACAGCTGGCCGTATGATTATTGTTCCCAGAGTGTATCCTGCTCCATATGCTGCATGTCCTGACAGCCGGTAGTCGCCATTCTGTATCCTGTATCCGCCATTCGGCATTCTCCACTCTGCACTCTGCATTCTCCATTCATCCTGTCCTGTTGAATCCTTGGCGCAATGCGTGATTTATACTTTTAATATGGATTGCTTTCATTATGCATTTTTCACAATTTTCACAGCTCCCCCGAACCACCCTCCACCCTTTCCAGCCACCTGCTACTGATGCTGTTGGCGCGGTCAGTAATTGTAATTTCTGTTGTTTAAAAATTTATGACCATCAATGCAGGCCCGAAGCTTTTGCTGCTGCTGCTGCTGCTGCAGTGAGGACCAAAGGACATGGATACCCCCTGCCCCCACCCACCCCTCTCTCATATGCAGTGTGAAGTGTGCGGAAAAGTGGCGCAAAAAATAATTGCATTTTCCTCTTACCTTATGAGAAAATTGAAATTGCATATGGGGTGAATTTTGCACAAGGAGAAAGAGTGAAAAATATATTAAGTGCAGGACAGTTCATTGGTTCGCCACCCCTAGCCACCCCCTACCCTACCGTCTCTTTCCCTCTACTGAAATTTCGGCAAGGAGGAAAAACTGTTGATTTCAGCACACGCCTGGTATTAATTAAGAGCCAGGGGAAAAGCATCTGGAAAAGCATCTGGAAAATGGGGCCAAAAGCTGAACTTTCAGCACAAGTTACTTAATGTTCATGGCAACCGATCCCCCAGTTGCCACACCCACTCTCCACTCCTACTGCCCTCTCCCACTCCATCAAACTTATTAAATCCTTAGATGATTCGCTCAACGGATAAGCCGTTGGCTGTTAACATCATTAGACGCTCCCTGTCTATGGAGCGAGCGAGCGGGCAAAAAACTTTCTCCTGGGCAAAATCAAAATAAATAAAATCGCATAATAAAAATTGAAGTGTGCAAAGTTTGCGACGTGATAACTATGTGTGCCAAGGATTTCCACCAGCTTCCAGCTCAACTTCTACCAAATTCCCGGGAAGGGTGGTGGCTGGGGGCCCAAGGACCATCGACATGGCTAACTACGTGCGACAGGTGAGAACGGCAACGGGAGAAAGCAACAAAAATCTCAATAAATTGGCAGTAAGCGCTAAGCAGACAATTACTTGGGGATTAGCTTCAGTTCTTGTAGAGAACTTGTTAGGGGGAATCGAAGGTGATACGAGAAAGAACTTGTTGTTAGAAAATTCCCTGAAAAAAAGGGGCACTCTCTGAAGGAGATTAAGGGCACAGTGAATTGGAAAGAATCAAATTTATTGAAGATATTTTTACGAATCAGGTTCTTTGATTATATTACATGACTATTCTCTGCCCTGTGTAGCCATTGATAGCCTCAACATGTATTTTGTATATAATCCCCTCCACTGACTGGGCTTCCAAATCTTTTAAAGGTAATTCAATTATATTCTGTGTATCCCATGGCTTTTGACCATTGTAAATGCATTCTGTATGTCCCTGTTCAAGTCTTCAGTTTTTTTCCATGTCTCTGCTTTTCCTTTCCTTACACTTTCTCCCCCAAAAAAAGTACAGAAGGAGAGACTATTTTCGGTCTTTATCTTGGCCATGACATGATTTATATGCAGCTATTTTATCTGTTATGTGCACACAGAAGGAGCAGAGAGAGCTCCAGGGTCCTGCTACTGTCTAGAGCCAAAAACACAAAGCCTTCCAGCGAAGATGCTGTGCAACACACGCACACACTAGCACACACACTAGTACACACACTAGCACACACACAGACTCACTGAGCTCCTGTGTGGTTTGCATATGCACTAAAGTCCATATTATTTAAAATATGCATAAATTGGACTTTAAAATTGCAACCCAACCTAAACCCTACCCTCCCACCCAACCCCACCCCTGCATATAGAAGTGTATACCTGGGGCAGCTGCCTTGTCTTCCCCTGACCGTTATTCGCATGCATTTCCCCCCCACAATATACGAGTACGATCTGTGCCTGAGAGCGAGACTTGATATGCGAAAACTTTCGGGCGGCGGGGGGGAGGGGAGGAGCTTAACATGTTTCTGCCTTCGAGGCAACAACATTTGTTGTGGAGTTTCGGGTATTAGAAGTTCTGTGATGGAGTCTGTCATAAATACGAGGGCTCCAAGCTGTGGTCTAATGAAAGTCATGATGAAAGATGAGTAGTGCTTAGAGGAAAGCAATGAGATTATAAGTACAGAACATATTTATAACATAACTTCTTAATTTGTTGGTTATTTACTCCCTTAACAGCCTGGCAGCCGCTATCACCTAACCTAACATACACCCTTTACATAAGAGCATCAGGATGGGATAACATTTGACTTTTTCAGGTCTCACAAGATGGAAGAGGGGAAGATCTCATGAGGTACTACAACTAGAAGTGACTGTCTCCTGTGGAGCCTTTACCCAACCTAACCCACACCTTTCACATATCTCCTTAGCCACACTTTTCCATCTTCCCAGTAGTGTTAGAAATCATCTCCTTACTTGTGATAAACCGATCAAAAAACCGTTCTATTTGGTAATTACAGTTTGCACATCTCAACTTTAACTACTTTTTGGGTAATTAAACAATGTCCGGGAAAGTTTATTAATTCTTTTGTCAGCCTCTATTCTCTCGTCTCACTTTTTGTACTTTTTTCTGTAGTTTTTGCATAGACTTGCCACCTGCCAAGGCAGTCAGGTGTGCTTTTTGCTCTGGCGCGAAAAAAACTTCCATGAGCACATATTCACAAGAGCAAACACACGCACCTACACACTCACACATACATACACATGTACATATATGTATATACTGTATCCATATGTATATACAATGGACGTGTAATGCGAGATTCAAGCATAACTTTTTGGGGCTCACAAAAACCAAAATATAAAAAGTATGAAAGCAAAAAGTGAAGCAACGACTAGGAGATACCCCTGAAAGGGTGGAAAGTATTTCTTGGGAATATGCAGCTTGAGAATAGATTGACATATGGGGAAAATTGGGAAGAAAGTGTGTGTATAAACACCACACGAAAGTTTACCATGAATTCAGCTTCATTACATGAAATGGTGATACCAATAAGGTGGCAACGCCGAGCGAAATAAGTAGGGAAATTGACCAAAGAGACGAAGAAACAAGAAGAATCAAAAAGATCCTTTTGGACTTATGCAGAGGTGATTGAGCCTCTTGCGCTGGTGAAGGAGGATTTTCCTTCAAAATTGTTTCCAATTAACAAGTCTGGCAACTCCTCTGATATGATATGATATTATACAACGAATATGGATTGGAAGTTGGATATAAAATTCTCCCAACTCAAAATTTGGTTAAGTGCAATTCATGTACTCTTTCCAATGGGGCTAACCGCAGCTATTTCTTAATAGAGTCTCTAAGGCTTAGCCTGCAATGTTTCACTCTGCCTGTTACACCCAATATACCCCTAGTTTTCTCTGAATACAGGGTACACCCTAGTACGAGTACGAGTACCAGTGGTATACCCAAAGGGCTGCTGCTGCATTGCTCGTTCTGTTCTGAAGCTGGGGATATTTTTGTTTTCCTTCTGCGGGGCACACACACACACACACACAGACACACAGACACTCGTGAGATTTTGGCATGTGGCATATGGCATATGTATATATGACAACGACAACTTTATGGCAGGTGGGTTGGCAGGGTGGGGGTGGTGTTTGGGTGGCTGTTGGCTGCTCCTTTTGGTAGCTTCATGTTGAGTTGTGTGGCTTAACGGGGAATAACAAAAGTTCCCTTTTGCTCACTAATCCATTTGCTTGCCCCTCACGCATTAAATGCATTAAGTTTTTCCCCCCAGAAACTTTTCCACGCTACTCCACAATTTTTCTCTCTTTTATTTTTTTTAATTGAATTGTATGGGCGGCAAGCAGCTGTTTTGTGGGTGTGGCACGGGGAGCCCTTTGTTTGCACTTGAAACTACTCGTATTTGCACACTGCTTGGCACGATTCTCTCCCCCGCTCTCCCGCTCTCTCACTCACTCTCTCTTCCGGGTGCTGCAGTGCGTTTGAGTCTGTGTCTGTTTCATGTGGAAAAATCTAATTACTTGCTGGCTGTTTAACTAACTCCGGGGTTAAGGGGATAGAGGGGGACAGTGGGGGTAGAGGGACTCAGACACAGCTTCCTGTACAAGCATATACATATGTACATAAGAGCGGATATATTTTGTTTGTTTTTATTACTGGCAGAGTGTACTACGTGGCGTATGCGTAACATATACAGCCTGCGCCTACGTGGCGATACCATGGACTCTCTCTCTCTCTCTGCTCTCGTGAGATACATTAAGTGTTTATAATTGGAACGAATGCGCGTCCTGACTTATGATGTTTACACATGACTTACAAATTGTTAGCCTCGTTCGGGCTTGTAGCCATCGCTCGCGGCGGCTGCGGCTGCTGCTGCTGTTGCTGCTGCCACCAGTGCATCTGGCAGGCAGGAGATGTGCTGGTGTGCTAATGGCCATGGCTTGGAGGCTGCCACGTCTGCCACTGGCAGCAGCATTTGCCTTGGATCGGCTTACCTCAACATATTTGTCATGCACTTGAGCACGTCGCCGTTTGCGGTGTGGCAAGGAGCTGTGGGACGGCGCAGGCAGGAAGAAACGCCAACGCTGCCGGAAGGAAGTGCGATTCAGCGGAGAGTGCTGCAGCCGTGACTATTAGTGCCATAATCCGGAGCTTAGCTTGCATTCAGAATGATAATCTAAAGACGGGCTACAGAGAGCTTTCCAACAAGATTCTGTCGATATTTTGTAAAGATTTATGGGAAGGTTTTATGGAGGAAGATTTTTGGAACCCCAAACAGGCACAAGTAGACTTTGGTGCTCCATTTCTAACGAATTTGATAGAATCCTTTCCTGCTTCATCAACCTGCTTAAGTGTATCGAAAAAGTAGGCTTTCCTTTGGCAAAGTGAATGCATAATCTCCATAATCCTCTTTTGTAGTGAAATAACCAAAACTTCAAAGATTCCACAGCATAAAACTCGACTTAAAAGGTCGGAAAAAAGCAGTTCCCAGAAAGTTTTGCGCACAAAAATTCCATTGAGATCAATTTGTGAAAATTGCATTTGCCAGAACTTCCTCGAAGTCCGCAGGAAAACTCGCCGAGAGGCGACACAATTTTCATGGTGCCAATTAGCAAAGATTTAGCCCTGCTGCTGCCGGGCACAAGGTATTATAAATTCATGACTTACAATTATTAAGTATACGCACTGTGCGACATTTGCTTTTGGTGCGCCGAGAAGCCCCGGAAATGTACGGCGGGGGGAGGAGATCGCGTGCCACACGAGGAAAGTCTTGGACAATATATCAGAACATTTTAAGCTAAATTTAAATTAATTATAGCAGAGTTTCGCTTCCGTCTATCTGCTTGCCAGGCTTGCCAGGGCAACCCAAACGCTAGCTCCAAGCGGGAAAATTAATTACATGCAATAGCAACAAAGTTGCTGTTTGATGGAGAGCTGCTGGCAGGTTCCACGGCAGGAGCTGCTCCTGCTCCTGCTCCCGCTGCTGTTCCTGTTCCTGCCACTGGCGATGTTGGTACTACTCCCGGCCCCAAAATCAACACTCAAAGCAAACTCTGACAACCAAGATTGGGGGGCGACGGGGCGAGGAAAATGAGAAAAAAGCCGGGAGATTACTTCGGGAAAAGGACTATACATTGGGGAAGGGACTTCAGTTGGGGAAGGGACTTTACTTGGGGAAGGGACTCTACTTGGGGGGAGGAATGGGAATACTAAGAACTTGAGATGGGGTAGGCACGGACGCTGAGTGAAAGTTGTCAAGTACTCTGTTTACTTTTGCCCCAGCATCAACATTAGAAATCAATTAATTTCGTTTTTATGCCAAGGGGAAATCAATAAAACTCAAAACAAATGTTGCGCACTTCCTATTTTTTATTGTCCTTTTTTTTTGGCAAATTATTTCAGCCTCAATAGGTTTTCAGACGAAAGTCTAGGCAGCAATGAATAATTTATTTACTATATCTTTGAGTCACTTTGTATAGAATTTTCATATTCATAAAAATATATTTATATTCCTACTTTTTATTATATTTTATTATATTCCTAGTTTTATTATATTCGCTTTTTTTATTGTCCTTTTTTTGGCAAATTATTTCAGCCTCAATAGATATTCAGACGAAGGTCTAGGCATTATTTTATTTACAATAAATCTTTAAATAAATTTTGTAGTAATTTTTTTAGTTTCTGCACTTTTTAATATTATGAAAAATCTCTTCACTTTCTCCACAATTTAATTATGAAAAATTCTTTAAAAATATGTTGAATAAAACTTGATTTTCTCTTTTCAAATCAATAAAAAAATTAAATTGAATTGATTGAAAATTCTTTACTCCGTCTGCTGTCAACTTTTCTGCTATTTATGTCACTTTCCCGCATTTATACGCCATTAATATTTATAAAAATACATTTAAATCATTTTTTATCATTTTTTTCTGTGATATTTTTGCTTGATTTCATTTTCTATATATATTTTAAAATTGAATATAGAATAAATTGCTCACCAAATTGCAACGTTTTTCTGCCTGTATTCCCAATGGTAATCCGAGCTGTCCGTGCATTTAATTAAAGCATTTAATTCACCAACGCACTGATACACTCACTCACATTTGTATGCCCCCAACGGAGAGGGGAGGGTGGGGTGTGGTGGGGGCTTTTGAATGTTTTATAAGCCTAAATTAAGTAAGCATTCCTCTATAGATTTTATGATGGGATTAATTTATATTTTGCTATTATTTTAATGCATCCCCAATTAAGCGAGAGACCAACACCCAACCGAACTCTAATCGCACATTCAATCTCACAGATATCGTATATAGAACTGGGAAACTGGTAAACTATGGGTGGAACTCGACTTTAATGCATTTATGCCATCGATTTATTGCTGTTTGGCGTTTTGAAATTTCGCCATTTGCTATTTATTGCATTTTATATGCGCGCTCCGCCATTTTGTTGTCAATGAAATTTTCCTTCAATATTCTCCAACGATTAACAGAGATTTGGGTGAAACACCAGACCGCCAGACCAGTCCCCCCTCTGTGATTATAGATTGTATATAGATTTTAGCAACCAGATTTTAATGGTTAACACACACATACATACACATGTATTTGTCTGCTTTTGATTAATTTGTTTTGCTTTTACTATTATTTTTTTTTTAAAAATTTTTTTCTATTATAATTCTTTTTTTTCTATTTTATTTGCACCACAAAACTTTTTCGTTAGGTTAATTTGATTTATTTTTAGCATTCATTTGGGGAGGGAGTTATTATTGTTGTGATTCGCACAATGAAATGATTTAATCGTTTAATATGGAATTTATTGTAGCTTTTTGTTTGGTTTTGGTTATTTATTGAATTCCTCGGGGGTCACTAATAAATTTCCAAAAAAAATCTCTCTATTGTGATTTGTCGAATATTTATTTATTTATTTACTTAAATTTGTCGAATATTTATTTATTTAATTTAAATATTTTGATTGGGTTCATGGAGTGTATTTTCTTTTGAAATTTTGATTTATTCCGTGTCACATTTGCATTTGAGGTTTATTTAAATTTTGATTTATGTTTTCGCTTTCAACTTTCTCTATAAAGTCGCCCCTCCAAGGACTCCAACCAATGCTAATTAGTGGCTCGAAGTGCCGTCACCGTTTTGACATTTAATTTCAGGCACCACCAACGACCAAGGACCAAGAGGAGGCTGTGGTGGCGGAGGAAGGGTGGTGCTGGCTGTGGCAACAAGTCAAGCACTAAACACACACTTTGTGGCCCGGTGTGAAACGATTTTTGCCACTTGCTTTCTCTCTCTCTCTCCTTCTCTCCTTCAATTTAACTTGATTTGGCTTTGATTATCGCTGGACGCTGACAAGACTGTCAATTATAGGACACTTGAGTTAGCACCAATGACGGGGAAAAAACAAACAGGACACAGAACACGGAACAGAGAACATTTGCCGGTAAATCACGACGATTGCACGCGACTCTGTGTGGAGTTTTGGTTTGGGTTTTTGTTGGGGGTAGCCGTGTGGCTCCTATATCGAGGATGGTGTGTGTTCTGCACGCTAACAGCAACGCCGCCTGACTGACGATGGGAGGCTGCGGCATCCAACCAACAGCCAACAGTTAACAGCTAACAGCGAACAGCCAACAGCTAGCAGTTTCTTGGTCAATGTTAACAGTCCTTGCACGAATGCCGACAGTCGACTTTGTTTGTGGATTCCATTGGGTGGTGCGCATGTCGCGGCTCTCCCTGTTCCGATTCCCTTCGGCTGACACACATTTTGGCCGTATTTGTACGTATTTGGCCGTATTGTTGTAGGTTAGTGCCTCCGACAACCTTTAAAGCCGACTCGGGGATCGAAGTAAGGCAGGTCCCTGCCGCCTGCATTACTTAATATGCTCGGCACCTTTGCCTGGATTCATTTCATGCTCCTGCTCGTGCTCGTGCTCTCGCCTACTCGGCTTGGACTTAGCATGGCATAAATGATTTATATGGTGTTACCACAAGTTTTCATTCATCTTTAATTCAGGCAGCCCTTTCCCCTCCAGCCTCAGCCCCCAAGCCCTAACCAGAGAGAGACCAGAGAGCGTGGACCCACACGTCTCGCCACATTTAACTGCAGGTCAGTGTGATTTGTACATTTGTCTGGGAGTTTCCTTGGGCTATCGTGTGAGGGTTAGGGCACGGGTTGGGGCACGGGTTTGGGCATGGGTTTCCTTTGGACAGCTGCAAATTCATTTATGTTAATTTCGCTTGGTTGGACTTCTTGGCCGCAAAAACCAGAGCCAAGGCAGCCACAGTAACAGCGACAGCGACAGCAGACACATTAACTATGACCTCTGTTTGTTTGTTTTATGTTCTCTGTCGGTCTCTGTCAACACACACAACGTTGCGTATGCGTTATTTTAATGAGGTTTTTCTTGTGCCATGGGGATTAGTTTTATGATTGGGCATATTAGTCAAGAACACCCCCAATGTGGGGCCCATGGCCTGCCTGTCGACATCAAATGTTTAATTAGGCGTTTCAGCCTTTTCGCATTAGTAATGCCAATTGAACGGGTAACAGGAAGTCAGCTTTAAGTCTGACAAGTCAACATTCCCCCATCATATGACTCCGATTTATATGATCTCTCAGCTTCTACCAGAAATGTACTTCTCTTGAGCCAAATCCATTGTGATCCAGTGCACACTCTAAACACACATTCCGACTGGCAGACCAGGCAGGCAGCATCCCGTTGAAATGCGCATTCATAACTCAAAATGGCAAACTAATTTACGCCAGACTTATTATCTCTCCAGTGGCAACATGTTGCCAGGTTCAGCTAGGACACCCCCAACGCCCCCACCGCCCTCGACTCACAGCAGGAGGAGGCGTCGAAACAGGTCTCCCATGGCAGCCACTTGGGCACAGGCACAAATACATTAACAATCGGATACACTGAGGGACCGTGACATAATGGGGGGCTGGGCTGCCAGGGAGCTGCCAGGGGACTCCTGTCTGAGGAAGATATAGATGTGGATGCCATGGAGCACGTGAGCGCCAAATGCGTTCACCTCGCGGAGGACAGACACAGACACAGACAGAGATACGGATAGACAGACAATGCAGTCAGGCTACTGTGTCGCCTCTTCATGCCTCCATGTAAGAGTACTCTGTATGTATGTATGTGTCTGCATATTATATGTATGTATGTATATCTGTTTGGTAGTATGTAAAGGAGGCGTGGCAGGCTACAACAGCTGCCAGAAAAGCAAGAAAATTGTCACCAGATGGCAAGGAAGAGCAAATACTCTTAAGAGAGATATTTTTTTTGGTCTCCTCAGAAAATATGAAATATTAGCAGTTGGCCACTCGCAGTACCGATGCACCCGTTACGTGAGTCCAGCGATGCTGAGGTACCCTGGGTAAAGCTATATAGCAGCCCAGATATATAGTCTCTATATCATTCTATCCACCTATCGTGATCTCTAAGCTTACCACTTTTTGGTGCGACTCTGTTGGCTTCTACTTCGGACTCGAGCATCATAACAAACATAACTGCAGAATCAGAAACATTCACCTTGCCTGCTCCGTTGTCATGCCCATACCCCTGCCTCTGCCCTACCCCTGCCCTACCCCTTCCCCTGGCCAGCCGTGTCCGTGCCTGTGCAGGTGTTTTTTTGTCATTTGAACGCCGCAGACGCCACTGGGGCGAGAGCAGAGAGAACAGCGACATCCTAGGCTCATCTCCAGACCGGGGCTCCTGGCTTTATTTACACTTGAGCGAATTGTTGCGCATTTGCGATGCTGCGATGCGATGGAAATAAAGATGGGGACCAGCAGCAGACTAGCAGCAGCAGCAGCAGGCCCCCACCGTCAGCTTGGTGCCTCACAAATGAGCGTTTTGGGGGGCTGTGACTGGGGCTTGGCGATGACGGTGCCAGGGCAACAATGATGAACGCCGCCTCGGAAAAACAACAATCAAAAGGAGAACAACAACGACAGTGGAGACAGAGACAAAGATAGAGATAGAGACAGCGACAAGGACAACGACGACAACGCCCCGTTGTCTTGATGTTGGCTAAGACCATCTGAGGCTGCATCAAATGAGTTGCCGTTTGATTTTCAATGGCATATGGCATATGTCATGTGTCCACCGTCTCCACAGAAGCACCACAAACGACAGACAGACAGACCGTGCCGTACCGTGCAGAATGTGTGATGTGTGTCGCGTGATTTGAATTGAAGATGTTATCGCAAATGTGCATTAATTTGTCAGGGTCCTGGATCTCTCGGCAAATGTGCATGCTAAACCCGAAATTTGTCTGCGACATCAGCCAAACGCGTGAATAATGAGTGACTGAGTAGAATACTCTGTTCCTACACTGATTGCGAATTGTATCTGTACCTCTGTACCTCTCTGTGTCTCTGTGTCTGTCTCTGTGATAAGTGAGATGGATGTGGCATGACATATCCGTATGATTCTAGCAAGATTCAATGGAGGGATTAGTACAGGTAAAAGGGAGCTTCTCTCAAAACTTAAAGATGAATATTTCATGGCAGATTGAGATTGGTATTTCTTTGGTCTTTTGGAAGATTGATGTATGTTCTATGATTTAAGAGTTGTGTTCAAACATGAAGACATTCTTAAAGAACAAGAGTCCTTAGACATTCACGGAGATCAACACAAAATCCATATATTCGAAGTAGAAAACCTACATAAAGTATGGAATTTATGATTGCTAGGGTGAGAGCGGAGAAATGATCTGTCAACTGATTAACACACACAACATCCCAAGGTCAAGTGCAGTAAGCAATTAAGAGCCTAATTTAGTCCGCAAATACTGATGCTTGCATGCAATCAGTTAGCCACTCGTAGTACCGACGCACCCGTTCCGTGGGTCTAGCGATACGTATATATAAGTCCCGAATTTTCGGAATAAAAACTAGTATTAATTCAACCTCTGCTCGCAAGTGTCCAGACTTTTCCAGACTTTTCTGTTTTACAGAAAAATATACAATTAAATTTCCTTTAAAGTGCCCAAAAATGAATGAAAGAGTCTTCAGTTAAATAAATAACAAAAATCTAGAAAATAGAATGCCTCCAAGCCTACCCTTAAGATCCTTTACATTATGAAGAGGTGATATCCCTGCATTATTCTGGCATATCATTATTATCAGCGGCCGAGTTTATGACCTGTAAAAGTTCTACAAGTTCTACCTTTCCCTTTTGCACCCATTACCTAATTTTTATTTTCAATTTTTACCAGAAAAAAAATCCTTCCTTTTGTGCTTTGGCAGGCAATAAAAATATTTTAATGCAACATTTTTTCTGCTGGTTCTCTCCGATTTTACGCCCCCTTGGCCAGGCCATTAAAGGACTCGAGAGCACGTGAAAAAACCAACCAACACAATATATCAAAAAGGTGGAAAATCGGGAGAAGGCAGGGGGAGAAGGATCTAATTTTTTTTGGGCAGGGCCAGCCCCTGGTTCCCGGTAAATGTAGATGGTGAAACGTGGCCATAAACTAATTGAATATTTTAGGGCATTATCTATGCCATTTATTGTTTGAGTTTCGCCTGGCTGGGTTTCATTTTCAGCTGTGCCACAGGGAGAACCAGGGAACAGGAAGATGAACAGGGATACAGGAGGAACAGGAGGATACCGGAGAATACAGGGATACGGCTAGGCGTTGACCAGCTGGAGGAGGAAAACCTCTAACGAAATCAGTGCTGGCTCCTGATTTTATTTATTTATTTATTTATTCTTCATCCCCTCCCCCTTCCTCCCTTCCTTTTCCTTGGTTTTTTACTACTTTTGGCTGCTGCTTTAGTTCCGTTCCATTCCGTTTCATGTTTGCTGGTAATCTGTTTGTGTTTCTCTCTTATTTTTACGTGTATAATTTGTACCGCCCCCCCATACCCCAGGTACGCCCACATTTTCGTTTTCTTTTTGCTCTCCCTCTCTCTCTCTTGTCCTTTTCCATCTATAATGCTGTCATCGTCTGGTAGAAAAGATTTTATTCACCTTCTTTGGACTTTGTTCTGTTGTTTATCCAGTTTTATATATTCCTGATGTTTCGTGTTCTATTTTTTTGAGTTTCTTTGATATAAACTCTGGTGTTTTTTCTATTTTATTATTGGCTAGAGGTTTTATTTGTAGTTTTTGCCAATTTATTAGATTAAACCAAGGAGACAAAACTCTTTTGGAGATAACAACAGATTACTGTAGTTCCGTAGAGTCTCCACTCCCGAAATGGAGTAAACCCATTCATAAATCACGATCCCTACAGGAGTGGGAGTTCCTACCAGTCCAAATCTTTAAAAATGCCATTTAAATCACCAAAAACCAAAACACAAACAAGAAATCATTTAAAGCAAGTGCCATTTACTTTTTTGCCAGGATGCCAGGCCAGGACTACCCCAAATGACACTGCAAAAGGCTCAAAGAACTCGGAACCAGCACAGGGCTGGGTCTGGGACAGGGCCTGGGGGCGGCCAAAGGACAAATGTTGCTGCAACTTTGCGTGGAATGATAAAAATGGCAGAGAAGACCCGAACGGCAGCAGCGGCAGTAACAAAAAATTGGCCAGAAAAAGGCAGCAAAATCAGTGGGCAACAGGGTAGGGGTGGGGGCGTAGGGGGGAAGACCCTTGCTCTGCAGAGCAGGACCCAGCGCCAAAAATTGTGCTACAAAAATTGCATTTAAGGTATGCAATAAAATGCCATGCATACATTTTGTTCTTGTTGCACTTTTTGTCTGGCCTGGCCAACAAAGGCTACTCCTAGCCAAAGGAAAAACCAGGGAACTGGAGGGGGCAGCAGGGGGCAGGGGGGGGCAGGGGGGAAAACTCCATTGAGGCACAAAATAAGATTATTAACATTGTTAAAGCGAACGGGGAGAGCAGCAGCAGGAAGCTGGCTCCTTCGATGATTGGCTTTGCCCAACAGGACAACAAGCGGATCGCCGGTTTGAGGCTCGTCTTCTACACCCAAAAAATGCGGAAACTGTAAACTGCAAAAAATTTATTTAAGGAAGCTTTCAACAGCAGCAGCAACAGCAACAAAAAATAGCAACAAAAACTGCACTGCACTGGAATAAACTAAAAATAGAAAACTGGAAAAATAGAAAACTGGAAGATGGCAAACAATTTAAGAAAACCATTTGTTGGCTGAGCCCTGGGGATAGGCTAAGAAAAAATATATATAGAATATGTGGAAAAAAGAGTTTGGGGATGACCATAGGTGGAATACCCTTCCTTTAATGGGTATTTGGTAAAGGGTGAATCTGGGAAATTTCTAAGCATTTTTGATGCATTTTCTGCCTGAGCCGTGGGCCTCGATGCAAGCGCTTCACATAAATAATTTTAGTAATATTTCCTAATATATTTTCAGTCACATTTTCTTCAAGTTCAAGCCTAGTTTTTTGACCTTTACAAAATCTATTAAAAATCCTTTGGATCCCTAATTCGTGAGCGCATTTTAAACCAACATTTTGCTGCAATGAAAGTGCAAAAAGTAAGGCAACAAAAATGGCAAACTAACAACATTTTAGGGAAACACCAAGAGTTGACTTTTGGTCTAGGTCTTGGGTCTGGGTCTGGGTCCTACTCTTCCTCTTGGTCCTGCTTGTGGTCTGGCCCTGGCTCTTCGTCTTCCTCCTGGTCCTGGTCTTCCTCCTGCTCTTCTTCTTAGTCTGGGTCTTCCTCCTGGTCTTCCTCCTGGTCTTGCTCTTCCTCCTAGTCTTTCCCTTGCTCTGAATCTTCCTTCTAGTCTTGGTCTTGGTCTTGGGGCAACTGATAACTTCCGCCCAGCAACAACATCATAAACAGCCACTTGGCAGAATGAAATAGCTTGCTCTTCCTCTCCCCTCATCTCTGTTTTTTTTTTTGTCTATGGTTAGAGCCAGGCATCGACTTGACTTTGGTCTATGCAAAAGCAGAAGCTGCCAAGATGATGGATGGAAGACCAAAGGCTTGCACTGACCAAGCACAAGGACCTCAGGCACTGATGATGGTTCGGTTAGGGTTGGGGTTGGAGTTGGGGGCTCCTCTTTGTGTCGCCATAAATTGTAAGGGGAGCCGAAAGACGTACATATGTCTAAGTAGTCTCATCTTTGTTCATGTACCTTTAAATCTTTGGGTTTTACGCTCAATATGCTAGAGTTCATCCCATCCCATCTCTTCTCCTCCTTCTGCTCCTACCCCTAGTCCTACCCCTAGTCTGTATCCTCTGCATTGTCATGGCCCCTGACAGGGTTCATTTGTTATTGTCACCGCTGCACTTGGCTGCGGCCTGGCCTGGCCTGGTACATATATCCTCATATATCCTTGGATATCCTTAGATATACCAACCACTCTGAGGCCAGAGCCACATCATCTGTTTGCCTAAGCCCACAAGTACTCAGTGATTTTAGCCAGAATTCAGCGACTGACTAATTATTTTCGACCATTAATTCTAATCTCAGAGCGGAGTGGAGTGGATTGCACTTGGATTGGTAACAGGATATTGATTTTAAAACTACTTTAAGCCCTGGCCACTAGCCACTGGCTTATAATATTGAATGGGTTTTGGCCTGTGTGACTTTTTGTGGTTGGTCAGAGGGAATTTTCCCTCCTTTTGGGCTTCGAATTGGTTGAAAATTGGTTTAAAGTTCCTTCTTCTGCTCAGCTCAGATCGTTTTCCTTTGAGCCGCTTTTACAGGGCTGGGGCTGGGGCTGGGGCTGGGCTGGGCTCTGCCATGTATCCAATTTATATTGAATGTATCTGATGGTTACACATTGAAATCCAATTAATGCAAATAAATACAAGAAACAGCCCGCCCGAGGGAAAGCAAAAAGTAAAGGAAAGCAAACACGCGAGTGCGTGGTTTCTTTTATTTAAAAATTTGTTTGGGGTTGTCAAAGGGAGGATACGTAATGTATAAAGGACGTGTGTGCAGTTGTGTGTGTGTGTGTGTGTGCCCCCAATGCAATTAACGTGGCTTTTGTGCGGCGACCACTTTTGGCAGAGGGGGGCATGGACCTTCCCCTTCCTTCCCCACTCTCTGTCTCTCTCTCTTTATATCTCTCTGTTTCTCTCTCTGTATCTTGCCCTTTCTGGTTTGCTAATGCTTAAGCCAGGGCAAGCACGTTAATCTGTTGCAATGCGGACACACACACGCACACACACTTGTACTACAATTTGCTTGGCCATTTCATTCTTGTTTTTTCTCTCTTCTCTGCTTTTCCTTAGCACATTTGACAGAACAAATGGCAGCAGAGAACGGCAACCGTTAAGCAGTTTCGCCTCGTTTTTCATTGCAGCATCCCTCGCCCTATCCATGGATACACTTGGACTCTCTCATATCCCATAGATATTGCTGCTGCCCTGCCTCAAGGTTGCCATGGCAGCATAAGACATTCAGCGTCAGGTTTGTTATTACACAAAAAAGCGGAATATCGACCTATAAACTCAGTCGCCTATAAGTGGGTTTTCCTTTGGTAACAAGATTGCATTTTAATACTCGAAGTAGGCCAAAAGGTGGCGACTTCTTGAATGGATAACTGGGATAAGTAGGAGATGGAAAGGTTGATTGGGTCAGAGGAGACGAACTGTGGCATGTACAAAGACTTGGAGTGACTTGGGCTAGGAGTGGAAATGGATCAAAGATGATATGTTACACCATCAAAGCAATACCTTCAGTTTTAACCACATTCATAGCCCTACAATCAACATGAAAGACGATCTGTAAGGTAATCTGTAAGAGTATTTGTAGGAGTATCTGTAAGGGTATTTGTGAGAGTATCTGTAGGAGTGTCTCCGTAAGAGTATCCCTCAGACCTCGGAGAGTATCCCATAATTTTCGCGCTTTTTCCTTGATTTTTGTTTCCCTATTTTTCCGGCTGGCAAGTGAAATTGCTAACGGAATTAGCACACCAACAGCCGTGGCTCTGGCAGGAGGACCTGGTTCCTGTTTCTGCTCTCTGCCGCTCCCGCAGCCTCCTCTGCTCACTGCTGCCTCTGTTGCTGCTGCCTCTGTTGCTGCTGCCTCTGTTGCTGCTGCCTCTGCCACTGCTTTCTGCCGCTGCTGCTGCTCTCTGACGCTGCTGCCTCTGCCTCTGCTCTCTGCCTCTGTTGCTGTTGCAGATGTGATTCTGATTCTGATTCGGTTTCAGAGTCTCCGCTGTCTCTGTTTCTCTGTTTTGGGGGCTCCTGGAGTTCCTTCTGCCTTCTGCCTTTGCCTGCTGCTGTTGTCCTTCTATTTTTCAGCTCTTTTTTCATTGTTTATTTGTTTGTTCCACGTTGGTCGCTGCCGCTGCTGCTGCTGCTCCTCTTGCTATCCCTTACAATTTCATTTCGCTGCCCGCTTTCAGTGTGTTTCCGTGCTCATTCTTTTTTTTTGGTAGTGGTGGATCCTTCGTGGGGGTTTTAAAGAATTCATGCATATTTAAATGTTATGTGGCCATTGGCCAATGTGTACCGCTAAGAGCGCTCAGCGATATGTGCAGATGGCATAATTGATTAGATGTGAAGTGCTTATAAGCAATGTGGTTGGCTAGGGCTGTGCCCTCGAGGTGGGGTGTGGGGTGTGTGTGGGGGGTAAGCAATTGTTCAGGATTCCAGGACTGGGATTAAAGCCGGAGCTGCTGTAGCCTGTAGCTGCTGGCTGGCTGTACCCGTGGCAGCTGTGTTTAAGGATTGCTCTCTCTCCCTCTCCCTCTCTCCCCCTCTGGCTGTCATTTGGAGTGGTCTTTGCCAGGGACTTGCCACAAATGGTGTCTCTTACATGCCCCCAGGAAAGGTGTATAGGGTTTCGGGGTGCTTTAATCTAAACCTTCACCAACTGCGTAAAAGTAAGGGTATTCCAGCCATGAGGTATCTCCCTGGTCGCATCCCCCATATGCTTGCTTGAATTTCCCGTTCTTTTTCCTCGTTTGCTTTGAGCTTGTATCACATTCCGCGAACTGTTTGTCATTTTGCAGTGGCATGACACAGGGACAGCGCACTGACACCAAGGACATTCGAAATGGTTTTCCAAGTACACACAGTCTCCGGGCCGGGCCGGGCCGTTCCGGGCCGCTCATGTGTGAGCCAAGTTTTGAGCGACATTCAAGTCCAAACCAGGACAGCCAACAACAGTCCAGGCCCAGTCCAGGCTCCCCAATCCTGCCACTCCCTGACCATTCCAGGCCTCTCTCTCCAGCTCTCTCTCCCTCTCTCTTGCTCTCTCTTGCCAGCTTTAGTTTGAGCCGAGCTGCTTGTTATGCACGCGCTGATGAAAGACGAGTTTCAGTTCCAGTGCCAGTTCGTTTTTTTTTTTTTGGGCCGCTTTGTTTTCTGGCTTACAACAATGCTGGCTGCTGGCTCCTGTTGTTGTGGTTGTTGTTGGCAATCAAAAGCATGTTTGGCCAACAGCTGGCATGCGCCATTCATTCATTGTACGACCCCCCCCCCCCCAGCACCCCCCACCCCGCCGACAGGCGACGGACAACCGAGTGCAATCATTTTTATTAATTTTACCCAAAAGGGAATTTATGTTACTCCCTCCCCGTCCCCGTCCTGACTCCAGGCTGAGGTCTGATGCTGTTGCTGATGTCCTGTATGGGCCATTAGTTATGTGAAGGAGAGAAGCAGCTCATAAAAGTCCAAGCAGGACAGGCCAAAGCAGGACAGGACGCGTATGCAGATCGCTCTTTCACTCTAATTGGATATTTTAATTACATTGGGCAATAAACGGAGCACACAAATTGCCAAATAATAACTACGGAAGACACCCATACGTCCGTCTACGACTACGACTAGAATACATCCAAAAACTGGAGGATAGGGCGGGGATGGAACGGGTATTGGCCTGGCGGAAGGGCACATCCTGTCCATGGCCATGTAATTTGTTTGCATAATAACAGTTTGGCATCGTTTGTTCCTATTGTGGGGAGTTCTTCTTCCTCCTCTGTTGTTGCCTCATCTGTCTGCATATTTCAGAAGATGGCAGGGTGGGGGGACTCCTCCGCTCAGCTGCTCAAATTCACAGAGATCTGCAAGCCCGTTGGCTAAGCCGAAGATTGATTGCCTTATGAATGTGAATGGATATGCATATATGATGAGATTTAGAAATATATTTTCCAGGAATCATACTTGATTTGATTCGGTGATGATAGCCCAAAAGCAGGAGGTGGTACAATGTGTGCTTTTGGCACATTTCCAACGCATTTCGGGGGCTGCCAACTTATTCAAAACGTCACTACAATGAAAACGGAACTGACGCAAAGGCCGAAGATTGATTGCCTTAAGAATAAGCGATGAAATTTCAGCTACCAGGAATATATCTAACTGGAATGAGTGGGAAATCTGTTTATGCGTTGAAATTCTATTTCAGGGGAAACCCTGTAGCGCTGCCAACTTATTTCAAGCCAAAAAAGGCGCAATAAGAGAACCAGAGATGGATTGTGGGATGTGGTATACCTTTTTCCAACGATCCTTTAATAGAAACCCCTGCCAAAGTCCTGCCAAAATATCAGTATACCCCATACCCAAAGCCATACACAAAAATGGAACAAAAGGCATCCCCAGCAAATGTTCGCGTCTCGTTGGGTGACGTTTGTAATTCTGAAATGTTCAAATGGCGACGACGTTTCCCCCACCACCACCAGCACCACCCACAGCACCACCAAACCACATCACATCACCACCAACGGCACCAAATGCACATTAAAAAGCAACAATAACAAGAGAGAGAAAGCAAAAAGAGAGCACAGCAAAAGATATCATAGCATAGCATAGCATAGCATAGCAATGTGGCATATTCTTTGTTGGCAGCAGCAGCAGCAAAAAAATGCCGGGAAACATAGTCGTTAAAACCAAATGTGCTGATTTCCTTAGTGCTCCTCCTGGTCCTTCCATATCTCGGAGGGAGAGAGACGGAGACAGTCGTCGGAGAGCGAGAGAGACAAACAGACAGACAGTCGGAAGCGATAAACTTTTTGTATGAGAATTAATTTGCGCTTTCGGCTGTTGTATTTTGTTATGCTTTTAGTCGTAATGGCTATAAGTGGGCATATTTTGTATATGAAGTGCAGCAGCAGGTACTGAGAGAGGAGGCCCAAGGAGAGGCTCAAGGAAAGACCAAGGAGGCAGAATGTAGCTTGAAATCTTTAAGCTCAAGAAGAAGAAGAAGTTATGATGATTATGATGATAAGACTTGAGACTTGGGTGATGGTTACTTGAGTTTTTTGTTAAAACGAATCTTCAGGTGTGACATTTGTAATGGTAGAACTACGTATTGTTCAAACATGAACACATTTTTGCTCCTAAAGAAGAAGAGTCCTTACACCTTCACGGAGATAAACACAAAACCAATATATTTTAAGTAAAAAACATACATAAAGTATGAAATTCATAATTGCTAGGGTGTGTGGGGGGAGAAATGATCTGTCGACTCATCAAAACACACACGACATCCCAAAGTCAAGTGCAGTAAGCATTTAAGACCCTCATGAAGTCCAAAAATACTGATGCTCGCAGTACCGATGCACCCGTTCCGTGAGTTCTAGCGATAAGAACACAAAATTGACCCCATCCCTCATTGTAAGGCTCAACGTTTCTGAAAGAAATATTAGTATGAATTTACAACTCTGCTCACAAGTGTGTAGACTTTTCTTTTAAGATCTAAACATGTATTCTTTTTATAACCGGTACTCGAAGAGGTCTACATATACTCGTTCTATGGTAAAAGTGGACCAAGAAGAAACCGTTTCGAAGCCAATAAAGTATCTTCTTGATCAGCATCGATAGCCGAGTCGATATAGCCATATCTGGCTGTCCATTCGTCTTCATATAGACTATAGACTATAGAGCAACCAAATGTTGTATCCTGACTCCATTCAAAACTGAATGATATTCTCTCTCCCCCACACACATCCCTTTAAAATTAAACTAAACAGACTCTTGTCTATTCTTGAACCCAAAAAATACTTTAAAAACCAATACGAATACCCCCAAAAAGCAATTACAATCCAATACACATAAATCGCGATAAAATATGTTCGCACTAAACTAAGTGAAACGCTGAAAACATATTTACGATTGTCGAACATTGCTGACTCCCTTTTTCTGTGTATTCTGTTTGGCTATTTTCTGTGTAATTGGCCATAACTTAATACATAGACTGGTCTAACAGAGAGAATTACGCTTATCGCTCGAATCGAGACCAACAAAAACACCACCTCCCCCCTCAAATTACACGCCAAACAAAGGCGAGGGATGGACTCTGGAAAAAATGTCATTTAAGTGCCATAAAAGTAAAGAAAATGAGTAAATCAGGGGGGTAGCAAGGGAAGCAAGGGAGGCAAGGGGGAGCATTGTCTGCAGCAACCAAAAATTATCTGCAGCTTAAATAAATTTGGCAGAAAATCTTAACAAAACAACAAACACAAAAAGAAAGAAGAGAGAGAAGAAAGTAGAAAGGGAGACGGGGGGAGGAAGAATGTTAAGCTAAATCCCACATAAACGAACACACCTGAGGATGGAAATGGCCAAAGTTCCTTGACAGCCCATCTTTCAAATTTAATGTCTAATTTAAATGTTGTAAATACCAACACACAGTGCCACAGTGTGTGTGTGTTGGTGTGTGTTGGTGTATGTGTGTGTGTCTCGGTGGCAGTCTGTTGGGTGTGAGAGTGGGTGTTGGACTTTGTTATGCAAATGAGTAGAGCTGGCCAACACCGGAAAATTCACACAGTCAACACTCTCAGAACAGCGCAGAGCGGGGAAGGGCAGAGCGGGGCAGAGCAGAGCAGAGGAGAGCAGAGCGGGGCAGGGCGGTCCAGAGCGGGGGCAGGGTAGCGCTTGGTAGGTGAGAGGGCCAAAACGGAAGCCGTCTCGGCTCCCGGGTGAGGCGTTGGTCAAAGGCCGAAAGTGGGTCTGGCGTTCCAGTTACGAAATTTTCAGCTCAGTTCTCACGACCGCCGCTGTAAATATCATTAACGTGATTTTAAAGCCGGCTCGTAAAACTGCCAGAACAGCAGAGGACAGAACAGGATTGGGGGCGGGGAAGGGGCGACAGAGAGTTAGAAAAGGAAGCTAGATAGAGAAAGAAAGAGCAAGAAAGAGAAAGAAAGAGAGGTGAGATAAAGAGAGAGAGAGAAAAGTAGAAGAGAAGACCAGCCTCTCGAGTGTCGGAAATTTGCTTTTAATTTTTGCCAAGCCCCAGCCCCCAGTCCCCGCCCCTGCCACAGCTCCACCCTCTGCCCCTGCCCCAGTCCCTGCCTCTGTCCCTGCCTCTGCCCCGCCTAAGGGCTACCCCCAGTGGGCGTGTCTAAATGCCTTTTTGGTTAATGCAGATTTTCTTGTTTCTCTTGTTTTTTATTTTCTTTTTTTTATGTTGCGCCACGCCACGCACCTGCCATTTATTTCCGGCCAGGCCTTAAATTATGTTCAGGACAAAGGATGGTCTTTTCCTCCTCCTCCTTTTGTAATGCAACCACAAAACCGGAGAAGAAATGGAGACGCACTTGGAGTTGGCTTTTAAGAGACTGCAAAGATGATTAACCGAATGGGAAAATAATATGGCCTAAAAGAAAGTAAATTGCTTTCTGGCAGCATCAAACAGCATCAAACATTTGTGTCGCTCTCTTTTTAACATCTATTGATCCCTAAAAAATGTAATCCAAAAATAGATAAAGCTTCACTTAAGACAAAGACGATGAGAGGCTGAGAGGGAAGAGGCTGAAAGGAGAGGCTGAAGGCAGAGGCTGAGGGCAGAGGCTGAAGGCAGAGGCTGAGGCGAGAGGCTGAGAGGGAAGAGGCTGAAAGGAGAGGCTGAGAGTAGAGGCTGAGAGAAGAGGCTAAGAGAAGAGGCTGAGGCAAATGATGCCTTGAGATCAAATGCGAAACCCAGAAGCAAAGTGGTCTAAATTTGGTCGTGACATTTCCCTAATAGTCGAAAAATTAGGCTAATTTTTAATGCGGAATGTCGCAAAATGTGTTCGGAAAATTGAATGGGGATAAAGTGACAAAAGAAAATCACTGAGAAAGAAGATGAAATTAAGTGCTCACTTACAGCGGCTTCACACCCCCAGCCACAACCCCTGCCACACCCCAATCCCACTCCTCCTCCCCCTCCTGTGAGATGATAAATTGTTCGAGGAAACATACTTGAGAAATTCAACTAATTGAATTGCGTTTTCGTGTTCTTCGGCTCACGCTCACCCAAAAAGCAGGAACTACAGGAGGAGCTAGAAGTCCTGGAACTCGGAGCAGGGAACCAGCGAGGGAGTCGGGAACTAGGAGCTGGGAGTCAGGAGCTGGGAGCTTGGAGCCAGGCGAGGGAACCAGGAGTCAGACGAAGGAGCCAGTAGCCCAGGCGAGGGAACCAGGGGCTTCCCCTGAAATTAGTTGCCTAAGTTTTGTGTAAGTTGCTTTGAAAATCTGCGTTTTTGGCTCGGGCGACACATCAAAGTGTTTGGTAAACTGATATTAAAACCTTCATTGAAAGCGCGTTGCGAATTTCCTGAATAATTAACCGGAGAGCATAAAATTACATTACATTAAGTGCTGCTGCCGCCGCTGCCGCCGGTAAATGTGTTGGCCAATCTTTCAACCAACTCCGCTTTCCCCTCGGTCTGGCCAACCAACAACTCGGCCACGTGACTCTCTCCTCTCTGGTCTCTGCTCTGCTCTATTTCAGTCTCAATTGTGGGGCACGAATGAATATTCTCATTAAAATTACGCGCAGCTGTTGGCCGTTGTTGTGGGTGCCACGAGGCCAGGAACAGACCTGATAGACTGGGATCCGACTGGAAGCCAGGAGAGCCGCAGAAAGACCCCGGGCCAGGGCAGGGCAGGAGACAGACAGACACACTGGGGGGAGGGGGGTGGACCCCGTGGTGGCCTTTAATTTAAACAACAACAAAATCATTTTACGCAATTGTAATGGCCAGAGAATTTAACAAGCGGAAATGTTGTTGAAGTGTAAAACGTGCCAGGACACCAGGACACCCCACTGAAACCCCACCGAAACCTGTAATTCCCAAACAAATGCCAGAAGGGCCAGAACCAGGGCCAGCACTTGCCTTTTGCTACATTTGAATGGCAACTTTTCTCATATTTCATTTGGTTCTAATTAATTTAATTTACTTGTTGGCCAGCCCGACCAGTTCTAGCCGTATGTGAGCAAAACAGTGGAGAAACAAAGCTTAATCTTAAGTGGAAAGTTTTGTCGTTTCAATTATGGCAAGAGAGAGCGAAAGAGGGAAAGGGCAAGAGGGGAAAGGGAGAGCCAAACTTGTTGGAAAGCTAATTAGATTAAGGTGAATTATGGCAGGTTTTATGGCAGGCAACATAGACAAAAGCCAGACAGACAAAAGTCTAACATTGAAGGCCATAAAGAAAGCCATAAAGTAAGCCTAGTTTTTCCACTGAAATGTGGCATTAATTAAAGAACACAAAAGGTCAATAAATCGCGTGACATATTTATGGGAATTATCAGAGCTTAAGGGCTCAAATGTTCGCCCTTCGCCTCCAATCAAAAGCGATTTTTGCTTTCGCATATGTAATTTTAAATTAATTTTGATAGCCCCAGAGATACGAGAGGATACGGGAGGATACGGGACGATGATATCCAATTTGGTTAATGCGCTTTTCAGCTTAAGCGCAATTGTATTCAATTTGTCAGAAATATTACGTGCAATCCGATAAAGCCAATGCAAAGTGACAAAAGCGCTACAGCCCCTGCACCACCCCCCACCTGCACACCCAAAGGGAGAGTCCTGGTTCCTGGTCCTGACCTACATGAGGCCAACTTGTCAGGCATCTCCTCCAGTCTCATTGTCATGCCCATGCCCCAGGCACATCCCTTGCCCCTGCCCCATCCCTTGCCCATGCCGCTACCCCTGCCAACTGCCACAATAAATAAACGATGGGAACACAAAAGAAATCCAATAACAAATTTTTAAACAAGTGTTAACGCTACCTGAGCGCCCCGTCATCGTCGCGCTGCAAAATGGAAAATGGAAAACCAACATAAACAAAATAAAAAGCAGAGAACCAAAAGAGGAAAATGCCGCGTTTTAAATGTGGAAATGTGTGGAAATGTGGGGAAATGGGGAAAATGCAAGTACATAAAGTGGCAACCGTACCGACCATAGGCCGGGGATAAGCCTTCCTTTCCGATACCCAGATCCGATGTGGAGTCGTGGTCTGGCATGGGGTATGGGGGGCAACCATGTTGAACCTGGGCATTGTGGTCAGCTCAACGAGTCGCCGACGGGCGTTAAGTGCTATGCCAAAAAATATGCAAACAAAAGCCTCACTTGCCACTCGCCGCCACGGGCTATGGGGCTCTGGCTCTGACTCTGACTCTGACTCTGGCTGTGTCCGTGTCCCTGCCCCTGCCCCTGCCACTGGCTGTGCGTCATTGAAGTGCGTGGAAAAATATTTGACTACAGCAACGGGCCATAAATTTCGGTTTACGGAAGTGCTCAACGGAACATGGAAGTGTTCTGCTAGATTTCTCACACAATTCTGATAAGTACATATATTGGTTTATATTTTTAAGAATTCTCAAAGAAGGAACCATAGAAGGAACTACTGAAGGAACCACTTAAGGAACCATAGAAGGAACCGTAGAACGAATCATAGAAGGAACCATAGAAGGAACCATTAAAGGAACTGTAGAACGAATCATAGAAGGAACCACAGAAGGAACCATAGAAGGAACCATAGAAGAAACCCCATAGAAGGAACCATAGAAGGAACCCTAGAAGGAGCCATAGAAGGAACTATAGAAGGAGCCATGGAAGGAACCATAGAAGGAACCATAGAAGGAACCATAGAAGAAACCAAAGAAAGAACCATAGAAGGAACCACAGAAGGAACCAAAGAAGGAGCCATAGAAGGAACCATAAGCTACTTTATTGCCATTGAAAGCTTTCAATCGCCTTAGAATCTCTTCATTGATTTACATTCTTTATTTACTTTATTTAACTGCAGAATTTCAATCGAAATTTCCTTTCAGAACACTCAATCCTTTACCGAAAGAAACTGCACAAATATTTCAACCACTTTCAACCAATTTCAAGCACTTTCAGCCCAATGCAGTTCACAGCTCGACAGCTTTTTGTGTCCTGCATTAATGATACAAATTTATGACTTTTTCGCCCTTTTCTTCCTTTTGGCCAGGCCGGAAGGAAGGAAGGCTCCTTCTGCAGCCTGCAGTCTCCAGCCTGCAGCCTCCAGAATGCAGCATGCAGCATTCTGATTTCTGTCCTTTCGAATTCATTCTGTGGCAGTTCCTTTCAGCTAATTAGTTAGGGATCAGAGAAACTGGTAAGTTTTTTGCCCTCTCCGTACTGTCGGCCACACAAACCCCAAAACACTTGGCCAACGCAGACATCATAAAATTAATTTAAGTGACAAAAAAGTAAGAGCGAGCGAGCAATAACAATTTGATTTACTGGCCAAAGAGCTGCCAAAGTCATTAAATTTAGAAATAGATTGCCACACACATAGTGCAAAAAAGCAACAAAAAAAGAGATGAAACATAGACGAAACAAAAACGAAACAAAAAACGATAAAGAAAGAGAAGGAAAGTATGGGAATCACTAGATACCCTGGAGGATAAGTATAAGGTATAGGAATCTCTGGCTACCCTTGACTATATAAAGATAAAGTATCGTTTATATGGGGTCTATTGTTGTATGATATTCGATCTTCTGTACCAAAGTGAAGAGCGGAATAATTCAAGAACTTGTCATCAAGAATCATAGGGCAGCAGTTTATATATAGAAATCATAGGGTAGCAGTATATACAGAGGTTATATACAGTATATATAGGGTATACAATATCCCCTTCAAAAATATAAGCAAAAATTAAAAACCAAACGAAAAAAACAACAAAAATTGAAGGCGAAAACGCGCGAAATTTATGGCGCATCTTTGCGCAGTAACACGCACGCATATAACGGGCTATAACTAGTACACACACACACACACACACACACACTAAAACACACACACACACTAAAACACACACACACACATAAACATACACTGTAGTGTACACTGACACTGCTAGACAGGGGGGCAGGGAGAGAAAGTGCTTCTAACAGTACTTTGTTTTAGTTTAGGGGCACAATGGCCGCCATCGCCATCGCCATTGCCATCGCCATCGCCATAGCGGGCCACACTTCAGTCAATAAAACGCAGGCAACAACATAAAATGAATGGAACAATGGCGCCACCAGGCCACCAGCGGGAACCCATGAACCCCGCCCGAGAGAAGGATTCCCAATAGTTAAGCCTAGGCCGGGAACCGAGTCCAGCCTCCCCCACCCTTAAAGTTTGACCAAGAAACTTTTGTTCAGCTTCTATCTGTATCTGCACTTAGTTGCAGCTAATGGTGGAACCCCCCCACACCGCCTGCCAGGCAGTGGGTCGCCTGCTGGGAGGGGGAGTGTTTGCTCAGAATCAATCATCAAGTTTAAACGCATTACACAGAGCGTTAAACGATAAGCAGCTTTGTTGCATTTGACCTGACCTGCTTCATCCAGAACAGAAAGAGATATACGAGCAGATACGAGTATCTACCTAAACCAGTAACAGTTTGGCTCCTCTCATCATCAACTTGAGCAATTTTATTGTGCAGCAAAACCAAAAAAAAAACCAAAAACAGAGAGAAAAGAATGCAATAATACGCTTGCCTTGGCTCGTCTTGGCCAGAGTCTGTTCTGTTCTATTGTATAGTTGGGTTGGTGATATATATACCATTCCTCTGACAGGATTTACGATGCCAGTGGCCAACAGGAGCAGCAGTAGCAGCAGGAAGCAGACTTGTCTCTATTTTAAAGTGGGGAATCGCCAGCTAAGGGAGTTCCAAGTGCTCGATAGGAACAATTGCTTGGGGGAGGGAGGCAACGAGCTTTGTGGAGGGGTGAGCCATCGAGCTTAGTGGAGGGAAGGAGGCTACAAGCTAAATGGGGGCGGAGGAGTAGGGAGGTGCAATTTGTCCAGGTGCCATGCAATTATTGATCGAAAAGATTCTAATTCGAAGGATAGACAATCGAGGCAGATAATTTGTATGCAATCTACAGTTCATTTAAGTCCCAAAATTAATCAGAAACTTCATTTACGTTCACTTCTCTTGTCGGAAAAAGTTAGTAACTATAATTAAACAGGATTGTAAAGTAAATACTGATAGTGCATTTATCGAAGCAGCTTTAATGGCAATTATTGGTTAAAGGTTCAAAGAAATTTATACTGGTTGAGGCACCCCCGACCTTTGCCTATTTATATAATATTTTACCCCTATTCGTACACCCATCTGTAGTGCCCTTCAGTTCCCTCATTCCCCCAGCTTGTGCCTCTTATAATTACGCAAAATATTGTCTTTAATTTACTGTAAATACTCGTTTACTCGTATTTGTCCTATCACAATCTAATTGGACATTGGGTTGCCCCGAAAGCCTTCGAAGGTCCAGTCCAAATTGGACTGGTAAATGGGGCCATATTTGGGGGGATGAAGGGTCTCTCCTCTAACTGCTGTTTGCCTGTTCCAACTGTCTCTCTGTGTGTGGTTACAAAACTATTTATTTAGCTGGTCATTTTGCTGTTATTTGTATTTGTAATAGAGACACACACACACACAGGCACAAAATGCCTGCACATAAACTGTAATATATACAGTGCGACCCAGCTATGAAGTTTGCTCTCTGCAACTATTCCATATCGTGTGTGGCAGCAAACACTGGCATTTCTGGTTTCGTATCGTATCTCGTTCCGTGTGTCACCAGAGAGACGCACATCCGGTCAGATCTATAAATTTCCTGTTACTTCTATCTGTGTGGGTGTGTGGAGTGTGGAGTGGGGTGTGCGTATGTATGTGTGTGTGAAAATGTGAGCGTATTTATTTATTGTTGGCGCTAACTCGTGAGACCAAAAAAAGGAAGAGAGAGTCTGTGGCAGGGGGAAAAAACAATGAAAAAGAAATACTAAAAATGATATAAAAATGCTAGTGGGGCAGGACACTGACAGCCGCCGATACAGCTGCACACACACACACAGACACATATATGTATGTGTGTATTTGGGGCCATGCGAGTACGGGTTTATGTACGAGTGTGGGTATTACGATTATTGAAAAGAGAAAACCAAAAAGTACAACAAAGTCGTAGATAAAATATTCGATAGCGGGAGAGTGCCGAAGCTTTCAATGCCCTACCCTCAATATTCCGCTCATTCGAAAGTGATGATTGGTTCTATGAACAATTATGTCCCCATTTTCAGGCGGTCAAGTTCAAACATGAGTGAAAGGGTATTTGTTTTACAGCAGGAATAGGCAACTACCAGAGCCATTGAATACACCGCTCATTCGAAAGTGATGATTGGTGCTATAGACAGTAAATGTCGCTATTGTAAGGCGCTCAAACATACGCCAATTGGTAGAGCAACTACCTGAAATTGAGACGCCACCAGAGCCATTGAATAAAGCAAGAATCCAGATCCAGATCCAGAACCGAACTTTTTCCTGAAATCTTTTCGGAACAGTACACAATACAGCGGCAAATGGTCTTCCCTGTCAGCGAGACCCGAATTGCTTTTCTTTGCTTGCCCTTACAAACATCTTGTCATAACCAAAGTACCCTCTTAAAGGATCCAAGCAGAAGCGGAACAAAACCAGGAGCCAGGAGCTAAATGAACGAACGCCGCGCGGTGCCGAACGGAGCGTTGCGGATATCAAAGTGCGATTTATTTTTATTAGTTCCGGATGTCAATGTGTGGGAAATTGAGAAATTAGAAAATATTATACAAGCTCTTGGCTTGTTAACGCGCACCTAAACACAGACGCTGGCACACACACACACACAGACACAAATACACTAGCACAATCGTGTCTATAGATTTACGAGTGTATTGTGCCCGAACCCTCGTTCATTTTACGGGTTGTACTATATTTTATGGCCGGGCTTTTATGTCTCCACTCGTTGTTGTTGCCGTTGCCGAGTGACCTTTGGCCCCTCATGCTCTATTAACACCAACTAAAATTATAATGGACAGCGGCTAATTTTGATTTAGTTAATTGCTTTACATTTCAATTTGTTCCACCTGATTCTGACACTAATTGAAAAATAATAAATTGTTTAATTACAATTCAAAAAGTTAATTAAATGAAATAATTATTATAAATATTGGTGCATTTTTGTGACAGTGATTAGAAAACAATAGAAACAAACAATAAGCTATGTAAAAACAATACAAAAAAACAAACAATAAGCTATGTAATGGTAGTTTTAGGCATATTATGGAGTAATGATTGGGAGGGGTGGAGACACTTTTGTAGAGTATCGGAAACTTTTACCACTACTGGGGAAAAGCACCCTGGCTATTCGCTTCGCTGGCTACTCGCTTTGCTCCCTGGCTTCTCGCTTTGCTGGCTACTCGCTTTGCTGGAGACTTGCTCGCTTCGCTGACTACTCGCTTCGCTGGCTACTCGCTTCACTGGCTACTCGCTTAGCTGGTTACTCGCTTAGCGGGCTACTCGCTTTGCTGGCTACTTGCTCGCTTCGCTGGCTACTCGCTGCGCTGGCTACTTGCTCGCTCCCTGGCTACTCGCTCCCTGGCTTACCTCTTCTCTTAACCTGAACTTCATTTAATTATGACACCAACCACATCATTGACACATCCTTCAATGGCTTTACACTCATTTCAATCATCACTACCACACCCCATGGCTTCTCATTTCCAAATGTTTCTCACATTTCTCTCTCTATTGTCTATGGTATTGTCTAATTATAATACTGCCAGCAGGAATAATCGAATGTCGGCTGCACAGAGTGGGAAATAACCAATGCCTATTTATTAGCGCCCATTGCAGGCGTTCGTTTTTGTACTGTACGAGTGTGTGTGAGTGTTTGAGTGTAAGCTTGCATGTGGCATTCAAATTTATTCAAAACAATTTTATTCAAATCGCAAAAAACTAATTCGAGGCACGTACTCTGCGTACAACCAGCTTTTCCTAATAAAAAGCAACGTTTGCCCCGCCCTCCCCTCACCGGCTTTATGCTCATCTATTGTACATAGTAAATGTCCTGTATTTGTGTGTGTTTCTGTGTGTTTGTGTGGAAGAGCGAGTGTTTGGTTTATATTTGTAGTTTAGTTTTTGCTCTAGCGATTCACAATATCGTAGTTGTGTATGCAAACGCCCATTTCCATGCGAAAGTTAACGAGAATATTTTCCATGCTGCCCAGCAAATTATAACATTTTTGCATGTGTTTGTGTATTTGCATACTCTTTTAGAAGGTACTATAATTTTTGTTACGAGTTTTGTAATGCCCAGACGGTGGCTATTTAGATGGTATATGCTTCGATCATATATAGATAATATATCAGTGACTCCATCGTTCTGAACATTCATTCGAATTCTCTACTTGTCAAATTGGACTGAAAGCTAAAACCAAGCATCCAACCAAGGTCTATTATAGATCTGTCTTAAAGAGTGTACTCGCAGTAGACGGCCCCTAAATAATATATTTTATTTTAATTACGTCGGGGTCACCAATACGTCGGAGCAGCAATACGTCGGGTTCACCAATAATTCGAGGATGTATTATGTACTAATTTATTACGTCGGGGTCACCAATAAATCAGTATAACAATACGTCGGGGTCACCAATATTTCGAGAATGTACTAGTTTGCTCCCCGCGTTTGGCTCCTGATTTGATTTAAATTTTTGGCATAGAAAAGAGTTAAAAGTAAGTGCTTCCTCGCAGCAGGAAGATCTTTGTGTGTACAACCTCATTGAACTCCATAGACCCAACCCAAGCCCTGCGATCCATCTATCTGTTAGAGTATCTTTGATTTCGTTTTCGCAAAACTACAAAATTTCATCCTGTCTGCCATTTGTATTGGCTCTGAGGGCGTACATTGTTGTAATTATGTTTAATTTTATTGCTGCCCTCAGAGATACTCGTATACATTTTGTTTGTTGTGATTATTGGGATTGTTCCCTTTTTTGGTTCCCGGCTGACCGCTAATTGTAGAGGGTATGCCGGGCATTTCGTTGATTGGATTGGTTTGCATCCCAATTAATTTGTAATTCAATGGGCAAATATTTTCTTAGTTGCACAAACTAATTTCATATTCAATGAATTTTCAACCATTTGACATGAGTCTGAGTGTGTGTGTGTGTGCACGGATATTCCTCAAACTGGCCACGCCCACCGCAGGCCAATTGATATGCCCCTGAGGGAGAAGAGAGGGGTGGGGGTTGCAGAGGCATGCAAAAATCCACAGACATCGGCGATGGTCCACTGACCAGAGTTGCCAAACGGCGCAAACATTTCTATCTATCTCTATCTCTCTCTCTCTCTCTCTGTCTTTTTTTCGCATGCTGCTGCTGCAGTAATTGAAGCAATAGAGGCGCCTCCCACACCGCCCACACATGGGAAATGCTATCAATATTGGCTGGCGAACACTTTTTAAAAGCCACGCCAACAGCTGCAGATACAGATACAGATACATCCATCTGCCTGTATGCCTGTGCGTGTGTGTGTGTTTGTGTGCATTCTTTGGGTATATCAATTTTCCCCCCAGATCTCAGGCCTATCTAAACGACACACCGCAGTCGAGGAACACGATGTCATGCTGTCTCTGTGGTCCACACATTTCAATACGAAAAATGCAAAATGGAAAATCGATGTGGCCACAGGCGGTCCTCCTCCCTCCCTCCTCCCCCTCTCCTGAACATATATTTCCACTAATTATCAGGCAAGGCATTAAAACACTTAATTGGGATCGAGAAAAACACTCGCCCAAGGGAAAACAAAACAATATATAAATGTTGTCGTTGGTTTTTCTTGGCTCTCGCCTCAAAACACATAAATATGGGAGGCGTTAAAAGGCTTTTCCCCAATTGGGGAAATTTCTCACTTTAATATGCATGAGAGTTGGCATAATTAAATTATGCAAAGGCTGGGACTGGGGCTGGGACTGCGGCGGCCGCGTGCCAAAACTTGTAATATTCTAATTTACTAACTGGCAAACGTTCAAAAGGGAAAGTTTGTTTAGGCCAACTAAATATGGCCGAGGCGCCTTTTGTAATAATTCAATTAAAACTTGGAAACTTATCTTCGATTAATATAAACTGTTGGGCCCAGTCCAAGGGAAAGCTCTTTCACTTTTCTCCAATTTCTAGCACTTAAAAAACAGCACGGAGAAAGGCAGGAGGCAAGCAGGCAGTCAGGCAGTGAGGAGAGTGCATTGGAATTATGACTTTCGTAGCGGCAATGCGCCAAAAAGCATGCTGCAGAGCCTCGTAAGTCAAAGGTGACCCCGACCATCAATTCGGCGATGCATCAATGACTGCACTAATAGCACTCGAATAGCAAGTGCGATCCCAACTTGGCAGCAGCCACTCCAGAACGGGAAAACGACAAAACGGAATTGAGGAAAACTCAAATTATAGACGACACTTGAAGAAATTTATGCCCGAAAACTTGGGTCAATAATTCTCCACTCGCTCAACGAAATTAAATTTGCCAGAGCATCGCTCTATAGAGATAGGGCCCTGCTAATCCATTGTTTGACTTGGTCCATTTGTCAGATGTCCCCATCCCCCACTCTGGGGCGGGTGGGTGGCATGCAACTTTATTCAAGACTTTTTGGGGCCCTGAAGCCATTCAGCAACGAAGCCAACGTTTGACATCAAAACCAAACGAAAACAAAACTCGTGGAAATGGAGGGTGGGAATGGCAGCCCCTAGTCCTCGCTTGGTATAAATATTTCCAAATAAAATGGTCGCAATGTGCCGGAAGTAAGTCGCAACTCCCTGGGAGAGAGAGAGAGAGACTCCGGACAGAGTTCCTGGGGGAAATACATTAAGCTAAGCAGCAGCAGCAGCTCCAGCAGGTCCTGGAAGTCTCCTGCTGGAACTCCTGGCTGCTGCATTTGTATGCAATTTGCGTGCCATCTTTGTGCCCTTTGCCCTTTGTCTTGGCCTTTCCTTCTTGGGCCATTGTCTCTGCCAGTGTCTGACATCATTTCTGCACTTTGAATGCATAATTCGCCTAATCTTATTAAATGATCGGGAAATAGAGAAAATACTGAAAATAGAAAAACGGTAGCTCGGCTAAGAAGCTCCTAAGCTCCTCCTCTTTTAAGCCAGATTTCTTTAAACTGAATTTTCGCTGAATTCCTTAAGCAGCTCCCTAAGCCTGTCCGCTACTTAAAGCCCAATCAGTTCTGCACATTCTAAGCTAATTTAAAATCAATTCCAGACAATAGCCAGGCCACAGACTAGAGCAGACCGAGCAGAACAGACCACACATTCCACTAAATTGGTTAACCATTGTTTGGCTTATATCCTGTCAGGTCTGAGGCCTGCGGCAACAATCTCCTGAGCTACAAGAGACCATCTCGGTTACAGAGCTTGCCTCTCCCCTCCTCGCCCCTGCCCAGTTTGTCCCCTTGTCTAACCACTCACACAGATGGGAGAACAAAATGATTATGACTGACATGGCTGCCCTGTTCTGGGGGGGCTGCCCTGTAAGACCAGAAAAGCCAGAATGGTCTTCTGTTTATGTAAAAACAATTTCTCTGGTCCCATATCTGGTAGCTCCTAGTTCCAGGGGGAGCGCCCTCTGGGGTTCTTAAGTGACGAAATATCAAAACCCCAAACGGGTTGTCAAGAGACACAGACAAAAGCAAGTCAGGGGGGATGCTCCAACTAATGAGTGTGGGGGATAGGGAGGGAGGCCTGGTGTCGGGTCATTCAAATGAGATCCATTCAGCTGTCGCTTACGTGTACATGTTGGCCCTGGATCTGTCCCTGGCTCTGGCTCTGTCTCTGGTCATGATAGAGAACAGCGATGAGTCCTGCCTCCCAGATGAGCTTCAAATCGAGCGTGAATACGTTTTTTTGGCCAAGCTCTTGCCTGTTTTGGCTGCTGGCTGAAATGACAGATACATTTTTCAAGGGGGCGTATACGAGTAGTCGTACGCCTTCCTGCCTTCCTGCCTGCCTGCCTGGCTGGCAGTCATTCAAACTTCACTTGCAGATTTACTGTCGGGTTGCCAGGAGTCAGCTTAGTTTAGTCACTGCCAAGACAGACCTCAAGGCTGGCAGATACACATATATACATATACTCGTATAGTATATACATATGTACATGTATTTTAATTAAGATGTCGGCAGCAAAACAAGTGTTGATGGTTCCAATTAGACATAGTTACAATTAAACAAACAGCACAAAAGGCATTTGTCAGCTGCAAACAACAACAGAAACAACAGCGACAGCAGCAACAATAAAATATGCAATTATTTTGGGGGAAAATGCTCGAGTAGAGCTGAGAGACAGACGGAGAGAGAGACAGACAGAGAGAGAGAGACGGAGAGACAGATAGGACTGTGAGAGATGGTGTGGAGATGGCAGCTACCGAAAATTTGCACAATAATCGTAACAATAATTGCATTTAAAGCAAAGCCAAATATAGTTTGTTGAGACACCGCAAAATATGCAAGAAATCTCTCGAGTCCCTGAGTCCTGAAAAAAGACACCGCCTCCTCACCGCCCCGCCCCCTGCATCGCCTCGTGTTGCTTTTAATTATATTTTATGGAAATGGGAAAACTGCTTCTGCTGCTGCTGCTGGTGCTGCTGCTGTGTTCTAACTGCTGCTGACAAGTCAGCTTTACAGCCGAGCCAGAAGTAGAAACATTTTACCAAAAAATACTCGACACAGCAGCAGCTCAGCCCCGACCGACCGACCAGGTGTTGGTTTTGACCAACTCTGCCAACGAGTATGCAAATTGCTGACAAATTTGCTCCCAATATCACTCCCCGGGGGGGGTCCCCCAACCCTCCGCCCTCCGCCCACCACCCACAAACATATGTGCATATATATTTCCGCCTTTGCAACTGTACGGAAACTTGTTTTCCATAATTTATAAATGCTTTTGCCAACATAAGGTTTACCTTTTCTGATGCATGCCACAAGGAGTCAAGGGATTGTAATTATTATTACCCCCAGTGAATATCCTTCTGCAGGAACTGTGCCTGCTCCTGTTCTGGCTTAGTTTGCCATGAAATTTATACAATTTTTCCCATTTTTCTATTTTTATTTTTTAATAAAATAAATAAATATTTATGGCTGAGCAAATGGAGTTACTTCCAAAAATCCATTGATGTTACACAACTTTTATGCAGTTTTTCGTTTTTCGTTTTGTATTTTTGTATTTTGTTTTGCTGAAGATGTTTCAGATTGCACATTTCATTTACTTTTTTGCGGCTTACTCGTGGGAACTCAGGCCAGCGAGCTGGGGAAATGCTTTCTCTATTTGGTTTACGGCTGCACAACATGTGCGCCATTCAGCCAGTCAAAGGAAAAACAATTTTCCACTTTCTCTGTTTATTTAGATAAGCAAATACCAAATACATCATCGAACATTGAACATCAAACTCAAACGTGGCTTAAAGATTATTGGCAAGTTTTCGTTGCCTCATGAAGAGTAAACATCATCAGAAAAGTCTGAGCCACTCTCATGTGTGATTGCTCAAAGGAGAAAGTTCTGTAATCATAATCAACAGGCAATAGAAAGTTTACTTAATATTAAACTCAGTAAATATCAAATGAAAAACTGTTTTGCATTAAATTTTAAAGAAAAATCTCAACCGAGAAATTTCTAGCCAAATATTTCCCTTCCCTTGTAAGTTTCCGTGTCATTTAGAGTGCGTGACATCATATGCAAAAAGTTGTGACAGTTGCCAGGTTGCCAGCGTCACCGTCACCACCAGCGTCACCACCGCCAGTACCTCTCTCTAGTGGCTGGCAAGCACCGTTAACGCCTTGACACTTTTGTGTCAAACACAAACTGTCAGATAACGATGACGATGCCAATAATGTTGATGCCTTTTTCGGCAACTCTGGATGTTTAAAACGCTGTTTACGACTCTCTCTCTCCCAGCCGCTCTCTCATAGCATGTGTCGGCTGATGTGTGTGTGCCCTGTGTGAAATTGGATTCCAGCGACAATTGACTAAAGTTGTCACCACCCTAGCCCCTCCGCCCCCCAAACCGAAAAAAGTTGTCAATCAGGAGGGCAAACTTCAGCCTCCAACAACGCCAACAACATCATCGATACTGAGGACTGAGCCTCGGCTGAGCAGCCACTGTTGACACTCGCGATAATGATGTCAAGCGTGTTGTACTTAACAAACGCCACTTAAATGTAACGAATACAGTGTGCCACATGCCACATGCCACACCAAACCATAGAGGGGGGGGAGTAGGACCATGCCGTGCCATGCCCCCAGAGATTAACGCCTCTGTTGCGTGGAAATAACTTTTTTTTGCTCCCAACCAGCGACTGTTTTTGAAAATTGAGCCTGAAAATTGCCATTTAAATGGCAGTTTTTCCCAGTTGCAAAGTCACGGAGCTATGATTTATTATATTTCACTTGTTGATCCATTACTTTTTTTGTTGTTGTTTGGGAAATCAATGCTAGCTGATGATGGGTTATAGCTCGCATCATCATATCTACATCTACAGTATCAACATTGAAGCTTAATTTGATAGAAAATGAGTGAATGACTCGGGAAATCTCAGCTTTAACATTCATGAATCGTATAAATCCGAACAAAAGTGATAAACATTTGGGCATTTTGGGGCAGACATTATCAAACAGATGTTGCCACTCAAAGTGAAGACGTGCCACCCCACCGTGATTACGCCACAGCCGAAAATAAACGTAAAGAAGAGTATAAAAACCAAAGTCAAAGGTACCCCCACAAGTGGCAACATATGTGGCAGAGACACGGCCACTGTGGCACTGTGCCACTGCCATTTATTGACACAAGATTGTCAAAACGTACCTGAGCCAAAGGAACACGTTTTCGGAGTCCCAGAACCGGGACCGGGTCGACATCAATTCAATTAAAATGGAGCACTTAATTTTATGCCAAGTTCGCCGCACTCAAAACTCTACCCCCCTACACCCACGACTGCCAGCCAGCCATCCAGCCGGTTACGGGTATGATTCCGGGTCGATGGCAAATCAAAAAGGAAGCTCGCGCGCAGGCAGCAGCATGTTTGAGTGTGTCCTGAAGGGTGTGTGTGGTGTGTGTCCTCGAGGACTTGGAGTTGGTTTTGGTGGGTAAGCTTGTGCCGTGCATGCGATATGAGTCAATAATATTGTAACAGCTGTCTGTCCCACCTGCTTCTCCCCCTCTCTCCCTCCTCTCTTGGGCTGCCAATTTCAAATGGAAATTTAAATGTACGAGTACCCAAGGCAAAGCAAAGGTAAGCGAACACAAACACCAGGACATTGGGACGCCAGGACACGGGGACTGACTGCGGACAAGTACGAGTACACGGACCAGAACACGCACTCAGCCATGGCCATGACAGAATGGGGTTTTCGGGTATGAGTTTGTATGCAAAATGGCTGATAATCAAAAGTACCGCCCACTACGAGTATTTGACAGTTGATTTGGCCCGAAACGAATGCATCACAATGAGGCTGCCGTTACTCTCGCACTCAACGCTGCGTATGCGTAATATTTAAGAGCCAGAGATGGAAAAAACTGGTGAATCAGTTTAATTCTCATTCTCATTTAGTTTTTCCACCAACAATTGGGAGGAAATAACAAAAAAGGAATGGAATTTCCCCAATAAAAGAGGGAGAGTGTCCTGCTTGTGGCTAGTATATGAGAAAACCATTTAACTTTGTGCACTGGCAGGCAAAACCGGCACACCGCACACATAAAACATAGGCAAACACACTCGAACTGGCACTCACAGTCGTACAGAGGACACATAAACACACACCAAGAGAGGAGGAGGAGTGGGACACACAGTCACACACGCTCGACAAAATGGCAATTCGTGTCCTGGACCCAAAATGAAACAAAAAGGAATATGCCAGAGTTGTATGTACTATTATTTTTTTTGTGTTTTTTGTTGCACACATAATTAAAACCAGATCAAGAGGATTGGCACCTGACATCGAATTTGTTTCTGCTGATTCCTCAATGATTTTTATTATTGAACCATAAACCATTTTCATTTATTGAATTCATTTCAGCTTTTAGTAGATTTTAATCTTGTTTATTTGGTTTTTAATATTTATCAATTATTTAGGCTTTAATTGAATTAAATTTTGACATTTATGGCAGTGCTTTTTCACCTGCGAATATTTGATATATTTGGCACTCTTTTTGCCATTCAAA
Organism: Drosophila azteca; assembly: GCA_005876895.1. Lineage (NCBI taxonomy): Eukaryota > Metazoa > Arthropoda > Insecta > Diptera > Drosophilidae > Drosophila > Drosophila azteca. Next base: position 7,865,607 of record VCKU01000091.1, on the reverse strand, counting down.
TTTGTTGGATTTTCTTCCATTATCTTTGGTTTAACTTCTCCCATCTCCTTTTACTTTTCCCCTCATTTTAATCTCCTTCTAGCTTCAGCTTTTGGGGCACATTTTACATGCCACATGTCTGCTTCTTCGACTCGCTTTTAATCCGATTACCGAGCCACTTTATTAATTCCCATTAATGTCAGAGCATCTCAAGTTCGTTTATCACATTAGGTAGAACTTACTTTTCCTAATCTCAAACTGTGCCTTTTTCTCACTCTCTCGCTCTAAATTCAATCTTTTCCCTTTTCTCTCTCGTTCTAAATTCAACCTCACTCGTTCAGTCGCTCTGTCTCTGGCTTTTCCTTAATTCAAGCTCTACTATATCTCTCTCTCTCTCGCTCCAAGTTCAATCTCTTCCCCTTTCTCTCGCTCTAAATTCAACCTCTTCCCCTCTCTCTCGCTCTAAATTCAACCTCTCCCTCTCTGTCTCTCGTTCTGGCTTATCCTTTCTACCGTCTACCGTCTTCTGTAGTTCTTTTTTCATTTATTTCTATTTTAAGCTGCGGAAACTACTTTTGTCTTTGTCTCTAGCTTTCTCTCTCTCTCTCTGGTTTTGGCCTCACCTCAGCCAAATAGTAGAAAATTCTCTTCGAAATTCTATGTAGTTTCGTATAGCAATTATATGTTTAAGGAATCTCCGTTTAAGATGGTACAAGCTCGCGGGGTAAAACACACGACAATTTGTTTTCTGTGTGCGTTGGCACATTGTGTGTGGGGAGAGAGATGTGGGGAGAGATGTGGGGAGAGACGTGGAGAGATCTCTTCTCCCCGAGAGAGATACAGAGCGGGCAGCAGCAGCGTGAATTCCCTTTTAATTGGCGCTAATTAAAATTAAAAGCTGCACGAAATTGAATATGAGGCTGGCTTCTGCGATTCCCCCTCCCAGCTTTCCCCCATTTCCAGACTTCATCAAACCAACCAAAACTGTTATTACTTGCCAGAGCTCGCTGATGTGGCAGGTTTTCTCCCCAACCCCCCAAACCCCCGTGAAACCCCGACAACTTTCCATTTCGCCAAAAGCATTTTGTAATGGCTGTTGTTGTACTTGTATTTTTAATTGCTGTTTGCTGTGGCGTCCGTAAAGTTTTGTCGCTAATTTGTTGCGCCATTTGCACGCAGAGTGTGGAAGTCGCTTTCGCACACACACACACATACACGCAGACACACACACACACACGCAGACTGGTGGCAGCATACACGCATCCAGTTCTGCACTCAACCGGAAATAGACTCCAGGCTGAGGCTTCGCCTCACAGCTGTTTAGTGCCAAGAAAGTGAATTGAATTGAATTGACGGCGGCGGCGGCCATGTGCATAAAAGTTGACTCTCGTTTGCCGCCCCCCGAGAGAAAAAAGTTTTGGGACTACAAGTTTAATGACTTTTTGGGCGGACTTATCGCGAATGGGTGGCTGGCCGCCACCGCCACAGAATTGCACAAGCGACATGTGATTGCGGCAGAGATATTCTGAGTGAAAGTTTGCCATTTGGCAGAGGAAAAGGAAATTGTACGCAAAAAATGAGCCAGAGAAAGGAGTTTGTGGATGGATGCACTATGATAAGGGTCGACTGAGTGCGTTTTGAGTGGAATACAGCTTTGAGTGGAAGCAAATCAATGATGATGAACACGAGTCTTTACACATTCACGGAGATAAACATAAAACCAATCTATTCTAAGTGCGAGCGGAGAAATGATCTGTCAACTCATCAACACACACGACATCCCAAAGCAGTAAGCAATTAAGACTCTAATTAGTCCAAAAATACTGATGTTTGCAGTACCGATGCACCCGTTCCATAGCGATAAGATTGCACCTCCTACCACATTGTAATATAACATGTAAGGGTTGGATTTTATGTATAAAAATTAGTTTGAAATTGCCAGTCAACTCGCAAATGTCTAGAGTTTTTTTTTTAAGGTTTAAAACAGATGAAAAAATGAAAATCAAAGATTTAGAGATGAAAAAAACTGCAGCTAGAAATAATTTACTGTCCCAAAAGCTAAATAATTCCTGAAGGTGTCAAGTTTTAGCTTCAAATTCCAATCAAATACAAATATTTGCTTTAACAATTGCCAGGCACAATCCAGAGAGACCGAATGTACATCTACATCTACTTCTACATCTACATTACTCACTTACTCACGTCCAATTTTTTGTTCTCTACTTAATCAGAACCCATCTAGTAGACGTCTGCCACCTGCGGCTGTTTACGTAGATTAAAAAACACAAAAAAAAAAACCAGAACGATTCAGACGAATGAATGAATTGTTGCGCATACGCAACGTAAGCCGCCAGAAGCAAACTTTAATCTTAAGCTGTTTATATTATTTTTCAATTTGAGAACTACGAAAAAAAGGGTTCCACAAAGCAACAACAAAAGGAGAGATAGAGACAGAGAGAGAGAGAGGGAGAGCAGAATAGAAGTTTAAAACAAAAGAGAATATTGTCAGTGCCAATCAAAATGTCAAAGTGCAACTTCTAAACCGGAATACAGAGAGGGAGAAAGAGAAGAATGAATAAAAAGAGAGGTTGTAGAGGTTGTTGGGGGTGTGGGGGGGAAATGAAAAAACCTAACCAAGCAGCAAATGCGGCAAATAGGATTAAAGCCAATCTTCTACAGCAGTCCCGCCCGTCGGCCGTCGTGGCGTCGGGGGGATATAGGTATTAACAAATATGTAAGCTCCGTGTTGGGGCAACTGCAAAAAAGGTGCGCATTCATTCAGACAACGAAAGAGAAAGAGAGAATGACAGACAGAGAACGACAGAGAGAGAGAGAGAGAGAGAGAGAGAGAGAGAGAGGGCGAACGTATGTTCGCCAGGACTGCCAGGAATTTACAGTTAACGAAGCATGAAGTGGAGTTAGAAGCGGGACAAAAGGCAAGTCGAGCCACCAGATAAAGGAATTCAATCGAAGCTACCAAGTTGACAGACTCGGAGCGTGGCAAATATTTAGGAAGCAACAGAACCAACAGAAGCCGAACAGCAACAGAAAACGAATGACTCGACAGGATAACCCAAAACCCAAACCCAATCGGAGACCAAAGTGCAAATATTGCCTGGGAAACGCTTTGCTGTTTGGCTGTTTGGTTGTTTGATTTTCACAGCCATGAGATTATCATCAGAAAACCATTAGAATTTTTATTGAATTCCGCACGCATATAATGCTCACGCCTTCTATCTCCTTCCCCTTTCCCCCTGGTTATCCCAGAAAACCGATATCCACCATCGAAACCCACCAACGGTACAGCCTGTCACCATAAGGAGTTAGAGAGGAGAACGTGTTTAGCTCAGAGAACAATAGCTGAAGGTTTCGCTTTGCCTCAAGTATTCTATAAGTCTCCAAAAAAAGAAGGAGTTCCCTGCTAATCCACAAATCCCTGCCATTAACATGATTATCCCTACATCATGATTACTCGATTTCCATTTCCGCTCACGCAGCCATCTCTATGACAAATGTATACACAGTCGATGCCCCCCACCGCATTCCAGCCCCCAACCCACCAATATTGACACACCAAGAGGAACAACAACTAAGCCGCATTGAATTATGTGCCACAGACAGAGAAACAGTACTACGGCCCACCGGAGAGACAGGGGGAGAGATAGAGGAGAGAGAGAGAGAGAGAGAGAGAGTGAGTGAGAGTATCCCCCAACACTTTCACGCGCATTTTCGTTAATCATTTGGGATTAGTTCACCAAAACAAACTTCCGCCTCGGCAACGGCATTGTTATTGGATTCGAATTGACTTTTGTGTTGGGCATTTCAATTAAATCACACGGACAACCCAGAGGGTCTATGGGTCTACGTCTATGTCTATGTCTATGCCGAGGGGTGGTCTGCCTGCCACAAGGGTGCCCTGAGACTGTGTCTGCTGGCTGTCAGGCACCGTCTGGTTAATCTTTTATAATTAAACTGATTTAGCTGCATTAGATACTCCGTATTGTACGAGTACACAGCCCGGAGGTCGGGGAGGAGGTCGGGGTCACCCTTTGACTTGTTAGCATAATTACCCATTAATATCGTACATTCTCATTCAATGGACTAATGCAAACAGATTGCCCACGTGGACACTTGCCACAATTTACTGTTTAGCTCACATTTAAACCCTAATTGAAATTTAGTTGTCCTCTTGCCCGAGGAGCTCATTTCCTTGGTATTTAAATAGAAGCTGCAAATGCAAGGCAGATGTAGATGCAAATGTAGATGGAGAAATGGAAATGCAAATGCACTTGCCATGGCCCTGCCCATTGAATATACAATCTGGCTTATTGTGGACATGTTTTGAGGTCAATCAAAATGGATCTTCCATTGATTAATTACACAAGGAGTGAGGATTAACTCATGCTCTATAATCCCATAATCCTTTACCTATGAATGGGATGCTCTTTGTGAACTTTCTCTGCTTTCGCCTGCTGCAAATTAAAAGCAAATATCCATAAATGAAATGCCAACCAACATCAATTTTCACCTCACTTAAAATCCTGATAGAAAATCTCCCTCTATGGCAAATTAAATTTATTAAAAGTTTAAACCAAAAGAACGTCATAATTTTCGTTTATCAAACAAACAGAAAACCGCAATGTAAATTTCAATTACCAGAAAACACAAGTGGGAGATATATTTATGTGCAAATAAAAGACCAAAAGACATTGGATTTATGTGCTTTAAATGTAGGGAAAATTTAGTTGCCAAAATGCAAAACAATCTGCAAGTTCAATGACATGCAAAAGCCAAGTCAACAATCCCCAAAAAAGGCAGAGACAAAAATGCAATAACTCTTTGCAGAAGGCAAGATTATACATATATACATACTATATACATATATCTGTATATCTGTGTGCATTTTTGAGTATTTTTCTGGCTAATGAACTCTCGAATTGGCAACAAAATTACCCAGACTAATTCAAGGGGCTTACCCAGAAGAAAAGACCCCAAAGCGAGCCCAAAAGTAAGCAAAAAAATACATACATACACACATATTCAATATGTAGATGTAGATGTAGCTGGTATGTAGAGAAAGGGAATGGCACGCTTCGTCTGAGCTGAGCTTTCACTTTGGGGCAGCATTTTCCTGGTTGCTGTTGTTGCTGGAAGAAATTTATTATCATATCGATATGCGTAATAACTTGGCAATAAAAATAAATCTCGGCCCAATGCCATAAATATAAAAACATCAGCACAAATGCCTTATAAATAATAAGGTTTACGACGAGTGCGAGTGCGAGTGCGAGTACGAGTGCATGATAGAAATGTTTGGATTTCAAATCGAATCGAAACGAAGCAAAAGTTAAAATAAACAAAAAAAACCAGCGTACGAATCACAAATGAATTGGGGAGAGAAAAGAGAAGTGAAAGCTGGCTGGAATGGTTGGCGGGGGGGCGGGTAATGGCAATTGGGGGGTAGCAATCATCATGGACCAATGCTTTGGCCCTGGCATGTTTATTGAGCAAAAATCTCGCACAGAAAATTTGCCGCTAATATGAATATTGTCGTCGTCGTGAAACGGAAATGAACAAATGTTTTGACTGCTCTTCCTTCACTGAGCATTCCACGGAACCACTCAAAGGCAGTCCCACCCCTCTCTCGCCGCCCCCATTCCTTTGCCCCAACGAAAACCATCAGCAATGAAGCATGCGAGATTTCATAAGGAAAAGAAAAGACGCAAAACGATGAGGAAAATCGCATAGCATTGCGCGAGAGAGCGAGTGGCGGGGTAAATGTATTTCTTGTTGATTGCCTTGCCCCTCGCCGCCTCACGATATTGATAGCATTGAGTGGGCCAGGACGGGGCGGGGGGGGGAGGCAGTACTCAGGGCAGCGGAACTTCAATTTCATTTGATGCAGAAAAATTGCTGGCAATCCGTAAGTGCTCCAATGGTAAATGAAATAAGTAAAAGCGTTCGATATTTTCTCTTGCATTTTTCTCCATTTTATTTTGTTCTAATTTTCGGGGAAAAAATTATTGAAAAATTGCTTTTACTTTTTGGGTATAAGCATAAGCAAATTATGGATGACCTTTGGCCAAGCAGAGACTTTGAGGAGTTCAGCAGGGGTCAATAGTGTCCTTGCTCTATCGCTTACAAATTAGATAATCAAACACTTGAAATTCCCTGGCTAACTAACCGAAAGTAAACCATTTTCATGTCAACAGCCACCTGAGCCTATGCTTGAATTATCTTATAAAATATTACACATATATATTAATATATATATATATATACGAATGCAGATAGCTGTTAGACAACTTAGAGCCCCAGACACACAAAACACATGTCATCGCACGCACAGATTGAACAGAGATTTCACAAGCGTCGACGACGACAACATAATGCATGACTCTCTCCCCATCCCAAGAAAACACATAAAATATATACAAAATATACAAAATACAAGTAAATATCTGTGTGTACAAGCAAAATATTGTTTGCTTTTGGATAGTGTTTGCAAAAGGGAATCATGTCTGTCCTAGGCATAAGCATACACACACTTACACACACAGATGTTGTCAGAGTCTCTCCAGTCTTCCAGTCTCTGTGTTTGTATGTGTTCTCGTCACATGTGCACTTGAGCTCTTGAGAAATTAATTTCAAGTGGAAACATTATAAGCCAAAGGGAGAACGAGAGAGGAATACGGCGTAAGCAAACAAATATTCAAAATACGGTCTTAAGACACGGCTGCCACGACAGCTGTACAGCTGTAGAGTTTGATAAGCCCCCCCACCCCGCCGTCAACCCGACTGAAGCATGACGTGATGACTGGCATTAGCTCGATATAACCGAAGTGCAAACACTCGGCTGGTGCCTGAGAGTAACGGCAGCAGGAGGACCAAAATTATGAGCCATATACTCCTAAAACTATATGCAATTGAAATTGATTTGTACCTGGCTTTGTTTTACTTCACAACAGAACCTCCAGGCATTAGGAATGGATACAAAGATGCAGAAATAACACTCCATATTCGTCTGAATTATGTTCCATTATATTTTAAGAGCTGTTCCCTCTGTGTACTCCCATTAATTATGCCCCCAAGCTAAGTGCAAAAAACTGTTCCAACTAAATAGTTGGTGGGCTCAAATCATTTGTCAGGGAAAAAAGAACACCCCGCCAGAATGATATGCCCCCGAAGGTGTTTATTATTAGCAACACGGGAATACTGGGCATACTTGGCGTATAAGTAATATCAGGCATCACTCATACGCTGCTGCTGCTGCTGCTGCTGCTGTTGCTGCTGCGTGGGGGCTGCACAAACACTTTGAGCTCCTTAAGAGGCCACTAAAAGGCAAAAGTCATAAAGCCAGCAGCACAGCAGAAAAAGAAAATCAAGAAAAAGCGAATGCGAAAATGCGAGTCAAAGAAATAAGTGAAAATGAAAACGCAAAAGCTGAAAAGGTGCAAGCAGAAAGCAGGCAGCGAGCAGGATGCGAGCAGTCAGCAGGTCCTGCTTTTGGTCGTGTGGGCGGGCTAAGTAAAGCAACAATTATGCCTAAGAGCAGGACAGTCGACAGTCGTCGTCAGTCGTATAATAACACTTACCCCAAAGGACGTCCTGCAGCCAGTCTGAAGAGGCTTTGAGGTCGTTGACGAATTGCTGCTAATTTATGTATATGTACGTAGTTTTTCAGTGCCACTGTATATGGGACACGCCTCCTTTGTGTGGCAGCCACATTTTTTACGCCCTGTCGCTCGGTTTGAGGCGTGAACGCACAAAGCTGGAAAAGAAATATAAACAAAACAACAGGAAGGTTAAATTTACAACTGAAATAATTGGGAAATACGAAAATATTTGATAAAATATAACAATATCAAATATCATGATGACATTAGCAAACTATTTGCAATATTTTCCTATGTATTGATTGTCATTGTATTGGTTGCTATGAAAACACAAAATGTTTGGCTATTTCTGAAGCACTTGCACCCAGTTGTCATGTTTAAGATTTGATTTAATTTAATTTAAATTGAAAGGACTTTCAAGTCTGCATTGTGGCAGAACAAAAGATTCAACTTCGAGTAGGAACTAAGGTTCCCAGGAACTAGCTAAAGTTCCAGGAAAGCTGGGTAAAGGATTTTCTCCATCGTTTTCTTCACTGTCTTCTGGGAACTGCGCCCTAGCATGTGGGTTTTGGGCTGACGCTGGCCTTCAGATTCGTCCTAGTCTTCCATGTTCCATGATACTAGTGCTAGTGCTAGTTTGCGGTATCCCCTTGACAGCCCTTAAAGTAGATTGTTCAACAAAGTCTCCTTTGGTAGGCTTTAGGCCTAACCCTCGGAATCCAGTTGCTCTTTAAACTATAGTCTGTTATTTTGTCGATCCCTACGTATCCTAACTCTTAGTGGTATCTATAGAATATGTGGCTTTCCATTTCTTCAGGTACGCAGAATAGTAGCGTTTCGTCAACGAAGACAACGAAAGACTCTCGTAAAAGTTGCCTTTCCTTCGTCTATCGATTCCCCTCTACCTTTGCTGATATTTCGAAATCTTTGCCTTTCACCAAACACCTTCTAGAACACCTCCTTGAACACCGTTCTTGAACACCTTCTTGGAACACCTTCTATGTATATTTCGATTTATTTGTGGAACCAAATAAAAAGGAAACAAATTATGTTTATCCATTTCAATATCCCAAAACGTCCCCCTGTATAAACACGCCCCATTTGATCCCCCATATACACACATATACGTGGACACCCCATACAGGAAAACCCCGCTAATCCTGTCTGCTCAAATGAGTTGCTTGGTTGGTGTTTGCTCTGCTCTGCCCGAGGGCCGAGTTACGCCCCCCCTCCCCCCCTCACTTCTGTTGGTTGGTTGTTATTCTTCTAGCAACGCGCCTTGGGGAAATTAGTTTTGTGTGGTTTTTGCTTTGCCTCGGCCCGGCCTGGTCCGCCACGGCCACGCCTCATTTCTATTAGGGATTTTACTACTTCCTGCCATTGCCACACACAGCATAGACATAAACTTCGTTTTTCGCTTCCTGCGTAAATCTCTATGTATGTGTGCCTGTGTGTGTGTTTCTGTGTGTGTCTATGTGTGTGCGCTTTTTTACGTTTACTTTTATTTTATGGAAATTTCTCACCATTTATTAGCGGCAAGTGCGAAGCGGAAACGTTTCACTTTTCCCCCACTTTTTCACCACTTTTTGCCTCTTTTTTATATACTTTTTGTATATTTTTTTTTTTGCTTTAGGAGAGAAAATTTTTGGTTGAAATTTTGGCCCACTATTGTGTGGTTTTTCATAAGAGAATTAGGTGCCAGAAATAGTTGGCTGGAAGTCATATGAGTTTTGTTATCACACTCTTACGGAGAAGTTTCGTACTCAGGTGTATTATAGGCTTTGTACCTTTGTACCTAGTCTATGTTTTAACTCTCATACTTTCTATTTCTACTTGTACTACTAACTATTCATACCTTCTTAAGCCAAAGAAGTCTTGGGATTAGTCAAAAGATGGTCTAAGGAATTTAGTCACTATTTTACCACTAATCAAATGTATGTTTTTCTGGCCTGTCTTGGAATATGGCTCTTGTGTCTGGTCTCCTCACTACCAAAAATTTCAAGTAAACAATTCCTCATCTGTGCTCTCCTTGGATTGAAGTAGGACCCTTCGATCCATCTGCCATCCATCTCCGATCCATCAACCTCCACTCTCTCAAAGAATCACTCTCAAATCCAGTAGAATCTCGAATGGAATCTGTCTTTTCCTCCACAAGCTTCTCTTCCTAATGAAGGCCGAATCGACTGCCCTCATCAGCCTTATCAGTATTGCCGTCCCTTTTCGTCCGACTAGTCATTACTTTCCTCTTCATTGCCATCTCTCATCTTATCAATTCACCTCTGTCTTTCTAACTACTTTGATTATGAATCTTTCCGTAGCCCTTGCCGAAACTATAACCTATCATTCTCCATCGTTTTCCCTTAAGACTAGTTCTAATAAGGTTCGTCTTCCTTTTGAAACCCTTTTTTTATGTATTTATCACTTTGGGAAATATATTTTTCACATTTCTTTATCAAAACTTTCTCCCCTCATTGATTTAAACTCCCATAAATGCCTCATATTGATAGAGCGAGCAAATGCGGAAGTAAACAGAAAATATATTTTATTGCAAGCTTATTTTCTAAAGTTTTTTTCTTCAACGACAGTTTATTATTAGGCAAACAGTCACCCACACACACACACACACACACTCACACACACACACACATGAAACATAAAATATTTGCAGACACCATAGAATGCTCATTTCTTTTCCACACACACACACGCACACACACAAACAAAAGTTTAAGGAATTTTCTATGAAATATTTTGTGTCCGCATTTGTTGCTGCAGTTTTTGGTCGCCTGGCGACAGCAAGCAGGGGGTGGCGAGGGGGGCTAAAACTGAGCAGGAAAATATTTGAAAAACACGTAGCAAACATCAAACAAATTGCGGCGGAATCCTTTTAGCCGAGCTCTTTTCACGCGCGTCGACAGGAGCTTCTGCTGCCGTCGCTGATGCTGCTGTTTCCGGTTTGCCTTTGCGTTATGGCAGGACTTCCGTTTGGGCTTTGCTCCGCTTCTGCTCCTCTTCAGAAATTAATTCAAGCAGCAAAAGGAGCGCGTTGATAACTTTTGAGGCCACTTGCCACTTGCGAGAGCAAACAGCTTTTTATTTACTCGACTCTCTGCTTGCCACATGCCACATGCAGTGCAGCATCAGTCCGCAGCCCGCAGCCAGCATTCCAGCATTCGGCATTCAAAAAATGTGTGTGTGCATCCCTCATGTGCATTGCTAAAGGTCACATGCTGTGAGAGACGGGGTAGGGTCTGTGTCTGTCTGGACCTTAGACACAGACACACAGAGAGACACACACACATGTGACTGTTAGAAAGGGCCAAGGTCTGCTGCCAGGTCCAGTCCAAAGTTCAATGTCTTACAACTTTTGGGGTGATTATGACATACTCGTACTCGTATGAGAATAGTTTTTTTATGGATACATCATTAAAAGAACATTACTTTTTAATGGTTCCTAAGCTATATAACATGATGATGGGGTCTTCCCCTTTTGGGTAACATTTTAAGCACGTAGTATGACACTCATTATTCTGCAGCTTGATAATTGGGAGCAGCAGGACACCAAAGTTATACGTGTGGCCCTAAAGATTCAGTCCATATGCATAAAGAGTCCAAAATGGAACGTCTCTATCTACGATAGTTTTACTAGAAGATCGTCTTAGTAAACCTTAGTATTACCTGTCCTATATTTGCTGGAAAATACTGCAAGGAAACCCTCTTCAGAGTTTTAGGACTTAAGGACGTTGATATGCGCTGACGGCACCATCAAATGGCTCCAGCGGCACCAGCAGAATGCTGTTAGGCGCAAGAACGCTATCGACCGAGGTGCGCTGCCGCATAACGCGCGACTCGTTAATGCAGGAAAGATAGGTAGTAGAACCAATCTAACTTAAAAAAACTAAGCAATTTCTAATTACTAGAAAGATATGAGAGTATCAGTAACTGAAGACTAGAAAGGGAGTTAGTAGTAGATGTGATATGGTAGAGGTTAGGTTATAGTCCAAGAATAAGACCCTAAACGGTCGATCTATAAAGCGGAAGGAACAACATAGAGAAAGGTATATAGTTTCTAGTGTTTCTAAAAGGAATCGTGAACAAGTCAGGGCTATCTACATCACCCTTGATCAAACATTTTCCTACGATTAGCTAAGGTTGGAAGGTTTATTAACATCCATCTATTGGGGTAAAACGTCAATCTCACATCTGCATTCCAGTTAAAGACGCGCAGTGAAACCCTCGTCATAGCTGATAGGGGTAAGTGGTGGTAAAGCAGCTCTGAACAGAACAGTTTCTAAATATTTACCATCTGTCAAGTATTTCCTATACCTATAGTAATCCCCAGAACAATATTCCTGCTAAAAAATGCACAAAATCACTTATAAGTTATACAATTTTTCCCCCAAAAATTCATAATTTTCCAGTACTTTTCCAAACGGCACCAAAAATGATCCCACAGAGATTTAATTAATGAAGCGATTCAGCAAAGGCCAGAAAAAAAGAAGAAAGTTTCCCCTCCCTAATGAAAACATAACCACACACGAATAGAACCATTTCGGTGAGCCGCAGAAAAAAGAGAGAGCCAGAGAGAGCGAGAGCCAGAGCTATAAAGAAGAAAACTTTTGCCTTTGGTCAATATGTGTGCCGAGGGGGGGTGTTCGTGGGAGAGTGTATTATCCTGGGAGATGTCCGAATGCCAAGCTCTTTTGTATGCTTGCCAATAACTCAAAGTGCCAGGAAAAGAGCGGCAGAAAAAAAGTAGAAAGAAAAAAATTAAAATGCTTTATCTGCCGCTGAACGTCATTTACATAAATGCGATTTGTGGCAAGGCCAAAAAAAAACACCAAACTGAAACTCAAACTAAACCAAATGGAAAACTTCCAAAGAGCAGAGAGACAGAGAGAGGGATAGACAAAGAGGAAGGGGGTGATAGAGGGGATGAAAAATATGGAAAATTTTAAATTAACTTTATGATGGCTGAGGCACTCAACTGAACAAGCACATATGACAAGCAGCTTAAGCGCTTACTCCCTCCCCCTTCTCTATGTATGTGTCACACCCCCCCTAAGAACTCCCTCATTCTTTCAGTGCTCTCTCTCCAGTGTTGCCACTTAATTAAGGCCATTGCTCCCTATTGGCCCCCAAAGGCATGCAAATGTAAATGAAGAGTGTGACCAAGACCAGGCGGGAGAGAGTGGAAAGTGGAGAGAGAAAATCATTTTCTATTAGCAGGCAAACAATTTTAACGCCACAGTGAAATAAAATTGCCTCCCATGCAAGTCACAGAGCGACGACAGGGCGGGGCGGGGGCTCCCCCGTACTTATCAGAGACTGATAAAAAGCAATAACGGAAAATACTTTTTGCCACCCGCCCAGGAGCTCCTGCAGGAGAGACAGAAGAGAGTAAGTAAAAATCAGGGAAAAAATAGGCAAAGGCAAAGTGAATTTTTCGTAACATCCACATCCTCGACCCACACACACACACACACACACATACCAACAAAACGTTTAGTATGGAAATTAAATTTGCATAAATAAACGTCGACATGGGGAAAGGCGACAAGGAGTACGAGAACGACAGGGCCAGAAGCCCCTTGCCCCCCCCTAGCCGCCCCCCAGGACACTGACAGGACACGAGCCAGGATAGTGGCTCTCGGAAAAACCAAAGAAATCTCAAATATGTGTTCGAGTTGTGCATAAAATAAAATTAAATATAAAAAAAACAGAGCCAGACTCCTGCAACCGCACACAAAATAAAATAAAATAAAATATCAACAAAGCAAAAACAAAAACAAAAACAAAATAAAATAATGTTTTATAGCCAAAAGAGAAAATAAAATGAAGCAAAAGCAAGCCACAGAAATTGTTGTTCGAGTAGGGGTGAAAGAAAGTGCAGAAAGAAAGTGCAGTTGAGTGCAAGACGAGAGCGAGTGCAAATGGGAGATCAGAACGGGATTTCGACCATGCAAAATGGAAAATGGAAACATTTCGGAATGCTTTTCAATAGGTTTTTATTGGTAGAAAACTCTGGCAGCTGTAGAATGTGCGGCTTTGCTTGGAATCATTTCATAATAAAAGCAAAATAGCAAATAGTATATAGAGAAAAAGGCAGCAAAATGTCTATTTTATTTCCAGATAACTTTTGCTACTGGGTTGAAGGCAATGAAACAGTTCAATGCTTAAATTATAATTTCTAGATATTTATTTTGCATTTTTAAACTCTATTACTTGGTAGTTATCTAGGAGCTTCATTTAAGCTTAGAAAATAATAGAGCAAGAGCTGGAAATGTGACACCAATCAGGAAGTAGATGTAGATGTAGATAGACCTTAAAAGAAAACTCTAGACATTTCCGAGTTCAGTGGCAAATTCAAACAATTTTTTATACAGAAAATCCAAGCTTTTTATGTAATATTACACTGAGGTAGGAACTACAATCTTGTATTCTATTCTTGTTGCTACGGAACGGGTGCATCGGTACTGCAAACATCAGCATTTTTGACTAATTAGAGTCTTAATTGCTTACTGCCTTGGGCTGTCGTGTGTTTCAATGAGTTGAGAGATCATTTCTCCGCTCGCACCCACCTAGCAGTCATAGGTTCTCTACTTTACTTGGAATAGATGGGTTTTGTGTTCATCTCCATAGTGTTCTTTGAGTACCAAAATGCGTTCAAATTTGAACCCACAAAATATCAATTAATCTACATTTATCTTCATATAATTTTTGCTCATTAAAAACCTTCTTGGAAACCCGATCGTTCATCCCCAAAATTCGACTTCCAATGGGCTCAACTTTCTTGAACTTTTCTCATTTTAATTTCAAATAATTTCCAAGAATCAACAAGTCTTCAAATCATAAATAATAATGAAAACCCCAGCAATATTTCATTACCATCCACCAGCGAAGGGAGGAAAATGTTCCCCAATTACGCAGAATAAATCGAAATGCATAATTTTGCGCAATTAATATGCCATAAAAACAAGAAACCCTGCGTTAGCGCCCCCCTCCCCCTTGACAAGGCCTTGCCACATGTGTTTTGTAATGAAAGAAGTGTGGAGAGGGCAAGGGGAAGGGGCGTGGTGTTTGTGGCAGGCATTAAGCTGCCGCATTAAGTTCATTATGACATACAAACAGTGCCCACAATATAGCGCTAATTTCGCAGAGCTTAAAGTCTTCATTATTTACAATGTCGCCAAAAAATTGAGCCGACGCCTGCCACAAGGCCACAGCAAACATAACTCAAGCTTAATAATAGCCTGCCACTGGCACTGGCACTGCCACTGCCACAGTGTGGGGCGGCTCCTTCTCCTGTGGCACACCTTGACATATTTTCCCTCTCCTTCTTGTGGTGGGAGGGGGAGATGGGGGGGTACAATAAATAAACTAAGCAAGCGCCAAAGAAGCCACAGAATCTACACAAAAATCTGCAAACAAATGACAAACAAGAGCCAGAGAGCCAGCAGCCAGCAGACAACTAAACAAGCGGCCAAAACAAAACAAAACCACTGGGCGACAACCGAAAGGACCAACACTGTGTGTCCTGTGTGTCCTGTGTCCCTTTGCCCTCGCGGGAAAACTCTGCTCAGAGAGAGACAGAGAGAGAGAGTGTGAGTGAGAGAATGGGGAAATTTTTGGCAATTTCCAGAGGCCAAAAACATTGCAAAAGGGCGAAACGTGGCCAACAACTTTGCCAGTAATAAAGGATGTTCTGGTAATCAATTTCCACCAAAACGAAAGCCCAACGAACTGTGGAAACTCCATGAAATCTACAACTATTTTGTTAGCCCTATTCGAAGTGTTTTCAAGCTTGAAATCCGTCAAAAACTATCGCTGAAAATGTTTACGGGAATGCCAATAAAATGTTGCCGCCCAAATGATATTCATGTAAATGACTTTCGGTTCGGGGGAGGCAGGGACCACCGCCACCACCATCTCTCTCTCTCTCTCTCTCTCTCTGACCATCTGTAATTGCCCCATGTTGCGGGGCACATTTCCCCATAGCTCCTACCCCTACCCCTTGCATTACACCTACCCATAGCCGTACTCCTGCCCGTACCCCTGCTCGTACTCCTGCCCGTACTCCTGCCCGTGCACCTACCCCTAGCTGTGCTCTTGCTGTTGCAGTAAGCGTTTAGCAAATATAACAAACAGCCTGGCCATATAGATACTACATACCTATTGCTATATGCACTCCTGTACAGCCAGTGTACAGGTGTGCGAGTGTGTGTGCGTGTGTGTGTGTGGCATGCAAATAGTAGAGCAACACAATTGCTTAGATTAGTGTCCACAGCCATGAAGTTGTTGCTGCGCTGCCGCTGCTACTTGACTTGGCTATAATTCGCTTTCCCAGTGTTTGGATGGCCCCCCGGGATTAGCCAAAAGCCTGGGACAGGTGTAATTTCAAGTAGCCTTGATTCGTATCGATTGTGGCCTCCACTTACGTTTCGAATCCAATTTTGCCAAACCGAAAGACTCGACTCATCCATTATTCAGCAGACAAAACGCTTTGAAAAGCCCAACAGCTCCTCTCTCCCCTCCCCTCCCTAAAACATATCAAAATTTCATGTGTGTATACAACACTCTTCGAATCCCCCTCTGATCCCCCCTTGGATCTGCACTTGATGCCATCGCTTACATATTACCAATACCAGAATTTCTGATGAGTGGCAAATTTTGCAGAGCCATTTATGTGTTTGTTTAATTAATAATCGACATCGTTTGCTATTTACAGAGTTTTTTCCAGTAGTATATTTCCATTGTTGCCCCACCAATTAGGGATAAACATGTTGAGCATTGTATTGGCAAGTTTAATTGAAAATAATTACCACATTCTATGCATTTAATGAGGTGTGAACTGCCGCCATTAACTTTTGTTTTATTTGCATTGCATAAGGAAACAATTTGGGGGAAATACTCATAAAATAATGTGGTACTTGGAATGGTTTATTAGTGGAGTGTTCCTTGCGCCCCACTTAATGCTTATCGAACCTTTTGTGAGTATTTCCTTGAAATTATCCACTTTCTAGCGTATTTCCAAGAGCAAATTACCATCAAACATAGTCAATAATTCCAAGAATCAATTGAACTTGAAATTGGTTCCTGGGAACTATCCCAAACACTCAATTTCCCTATAAGTATATGTAAGGTTTCCAATTCAAGTTCCCATTTCTTTCGAAATGTAAATACAAATATACAAAATTTACACAGAATTTTCAAAGTTCAAGTGGAGACTGTAAAACCAAACAGATGTCCATCAAAAATGCTGATGGGCCACATGTTGCCGCTGTAGAGCCAACAACACAACACTAACATGGGCAAACACTTAACATTTCGCTAACATTACTCTGTTAAACAAACAGAAGGGGCATTGAATGGGTGCACTATGACACTTTAACGCTGAGTGCACTGTAACAGATAACATTTCTCTGTTACTTCAGTGAGGAGAATTCTGTTTATTAACAGAAGGGGTCCTAACAGTGTTCGAAATACCCTTCATAGTGCTGCAGTCTATTTCCACATACCATCCACGTTTCATAGAGCTATTGGACATGCCGAAATACCATCCACAGTTCATGGAGCTTCAAGCAGAAGTACGAAATACCATCCACAGCTCACAGAAGCTGTTGGACATGCTGAAATACCATCCACAGTGCTGTAAAAGCCAGTCAAGAAGCGGAAACCCAACGTTAAGCATCCATTCCCTTCACCACTAATGTCTCTCGGCGGTGGCATGTTAATTTCACAAGAAATGCCAGTCGAGTGCCACCCTGACACTAGGGTAAAGGCGGAGGGGTTGCTTGCTTGGTTTTCTGCAGATAGAAATCCTCTTTAATTTTGAGCAAGAGGCTAATTTTCCTAAAATTGGATTTTGCAACCCAGAGAGACCCTCCCATTGGACAATTAAAGAGAAACAAACGGAAAACCCTTTAAAGCATTGAGGGGAAAATGCAGACGAAAATTCAGAGGAAAAGCACAATAAATTTCAAATTATCAGGGAAAAAGAGAAGAAACCAAACCCGGACGGGGAGCCGAACCGTCTGAAACTTTGGTCGCAAGGTGCACAAAATCATTTTTACCATAAAATTTATTGCTTTTGGGTCTGGTTTTCTTTTTCCCTCACACACACAGACACACACACCCATACCGGAGTTTTCCCAGTCCCAGAAGTGAGGCAAAAAAAGTGTTTTATAAACCTTCAATTGCTGTCAATTTATTGACAACATGTCGCCGCAGCTTCCTCTCCACTCAAAACCCAGAGGCGACAAACAAAAAAATCACAAAAAATGAAGAAAAGAAGCTGAAGGGTAGCTCCACCCCCTCATGTGTGTGTGTAGGGGGGGAAGACAAAAGGGCTATGACCGAAATTTGTTTGCCAGCCTTGGGGCGTACAAAAATATGAAGAAGACGACGTTTCTGGGGGCTCCGTTTTATTCTTTATTCTTTATTTTTTGGGTTATTTTCTGTTTGAGCTTCTGTGTGTGAGAAATGTGAACAATTTACAATAGAAATTGCTGTGTGTGCATTTGGATGACTCGTCGTATACGCAATCAGCGCGCGATTGCTAAAAGCATCGGCAACAGCACCCCAAAAGCAGGGGAGAATCTTTTGCTATCAGGTGATACAACCAGAGGAGAGAAAAGATAATGTTAGCTACAGATTGGTAGACCTTTGAATTCTCTGCCTATAGGTAGGGGGGAGAAAAGATGTAAGAGTTTTGGCTGGGCAGAAAACATAGGAGGACTAATAGATTATTGGAGGTGTCGTGTGGTGTCAAAGGGCACAAGTTTTAGCACTCCATCCAGTACAATCTCTATCTAATACAATCCTTTTAAAACTTGAAGCCTTTTTGCTACAAGATCCTCAATATTTATATTTTTTACGATAAGATAGTTGCAGGATAGTTTACCGATACTTTTTAGACGCCTTACCGATAGTTGCAGGATATTTTACTGATATTTATTATTTATTTATTATTATTATTGTTATTATTATTTACTTATTAGACTCTTTATCGATAGTTTCAGGAGTGCTAACCGATAGTTTTTAGACACTTTGCCGATAGTTTTAGGATAGCTTACCGATACTTTTTAGAAACTTTCCTAAAGGTGGGATTCGGGCTTGATCTGTTTTCCTTTACTTTCCAGTAACAAATTTCTTCAAAGTTTTATATTGAATTAACTACTATATCTATTCTAAATGATACTTCAAACCAATAGTAGTTCAATCCCAGTTCAATCGCAGTTCAATCTTAGTTCAATCGTAGTTCAATCGTGCATACCTTCTCTCTTTGGTAGTGCATAAGCGAAAAAAGCGAAAACAAATGTTATATTTTACATTTCAATTGTTTTTTATGATTGCGCCCAAAGTGCACACGTACACGCCGGTTGACAATTCCTCGATGGTTGTCGTTGTCGTCGATGTTCCTCCCTCTCTCTTTCTATCTCTCTCTCTCTCTCTCTCTCTCTCTCTCTATCTCTCTCTGTTGTCTCTGGTTATCGTTTGGTTGCCGTTGATTTTCCTTTTGGCTGTCAATTTGGTTGCCGTGCGTGTAAATTGCCGAGCAGCTGCTCCTCGATTGACAATCTCTACTCATGTGCTTGGGCCTCCCCTGCCCTTCTGCCTACCCCTCTGCCTGGCTTCCCTGCCAGCCTGCCTTCCCCTCTGCCTCCCCTGCCCTTCCTGCTTGCCTGTCTCTGTGCTATCAGCATTTTTGCTTGATTTTATGGGGCATTGCGTTGAAATTGAAAGTGAAAAATGCCTTTCAGGTGCTTAAGTGATGAAGTGCCAATTGGTGCTACGCTTCCCCTCCCCTCCCCCTCTCTCTCATCCCTCTGTCTCTATCTCTCCTTTTGGCTCCTCGTCTTTGCTTTTCCCTTTGGTTTTCCTATCTGATTGCTTGGTTTTCAGTATTCTTTTCTTTTGTTTCAATATTGATTTCCTGTAAATTATTATTTTTATATGTTTTTTCGTTTGCTTGGGGTTGCCTTCCTGTTTGGTGAAAATTTGCGTGCAGGCAACAACTTTTTATGTCCTCGCGAATATGTGGGTTAAACATGACATGCATGACAATAGGAATGTTGCCCCCCAGTCAGGGGTTGGAGGTCACAATTGGAAGGGGAATCGACAGTAACATTTAAGGAATGTCTAATTATGCCAGGAACTCTTTTTGGAGTCATGGAAAGTTATAGTTTCCCTGGGAAACACCAGGAATAAAGTAATGTTGGCCCAAATGAAGCTACAGACCTGAAGATAGGGTCCTTCGGGCAACCCTCGAACTGTTCCAAAGGCAATTTGTCAGCCACTTCCATAACTCACTTATGCCACTTCAATTCAACAGCATAAAAATGCAAATTAAACTCCTAGGGTTGAGAAAAGCACAGCAGCAGAGCAGCAAAGCAGCAGCACAGCAGCAAAGCAGCAGCAAAAAGTGAAGTGAAATACAGACATTATCCACCAGGCAATAACAAGAGGGGCGGCCAAAACTCCCAAAAGTACAGTTACGTCTTCAGAGCCAACTACTAAATTAAGGATCCTGGCCATAAAGAAGCCCCAGCTAAAAAAGATGACTGGAGATGGAGATGGAGATGAAGATGAAGAGGGGTACTGGAGTCGCTGGAGATGGAAGCCCCAGCGCAACAAACAAATTTTACAACTTTAGGCTCGCGCTTACATAAAAATAAATTTCTTATTTACATAAAGAAACTTTTAGGTTGCCATTCAACAAACAAGAAAATAAAATAACAAAAAAAAAAACAACAGAAAACTGAAATCAAAATACAAACCGCAAAAGCAACGAAAATTCCTAGCAGCTTCCACCAGGCGTTGAGGTGGCAACAAACATTAAAAGCAACAACTAGATTTGCATATTCCTTATTTTTGGCTTTTTGCCTTAATTTGTTTGCTCCGAAAACACACACACACACAAGCACACACATCTTGCTTTATATGAGCATAAAGAGAGGGAGAGAGAGAGAGGCAGTGGAGGGAAAAGCAGCTACAAATAAATGTATTTGTTTAACTACTTAGCCAAAGGAGAGATCTAACAAAGTTTAGCCTCCCCCCCACTGGATATCTTATTTCTGTTTTCTTTTGATATAAAAAATGAAATAAATTAAAACAAAATTGGTTACATTTTTTGGGAATTTTTGGGCATGATTTATGTATATTTATTTATATTTATATATCTTCAAAAGCTAAACCATTTTTAGCCCCAATGTAGATCAAATATGTGGTTAAAATTCCACAGGCAATAAATTATATTCCACACATGTATTTTTTAAGCAAAAATTGATTCATTATCTTTTATAGTTTTCAGCAAAAATTATGGATTTTTTCATAGAAATAAATAATAAATAAATAAATAACAAAAAAAATATTGTAGGCAAAAAAGGGAGAAAGATTTAGAGATGGACTTTCAGGGGAAACCCTTTTTGGAAAACCTTTACAGAAATCTATGGAAAATCTTGTCTGATATCTCAGGAATCGTAAGACGCATATTGCCCTTAATCTTCGCTGCCTTAAGCATATTTTTACAGTTAGAAATCCGTTGGAATCAACTATACCAGGCTGTCGCAATACGAATCGGCTCGATAGTCCGTAAATAGTCCGATAGTCCCGTAAAATAGATTGTATTTCAGTCGGTATTTTTTGATCTGTATGTAAGGAAAAAAAAGGGTGCAGTACCGATGTACCCGTTCTAGCCATAATAATAGAACACAAAAATGTAAAATTACACATAATTCTCGGAATTTCTGAATAAAAATTGGTTCGAATTTACTTGGAACTAAACTCCCAAGCGTCTAGACTATGCGTTTCTTCGGTCTTAACATTGCCCCTTTGTAGGCTCTGCCCTATTAAATTTTCTTGGTGGGTGGTTCTGGTTCTCCTTCCTGTATGTCCTTCCAAGGTCCTTGTTTCTAAAACCCGATATAGCGTTCATCTCTATGCTGGACCCACGACCAACAGTTGTTGCCTGGCAACCAAGCATTAGCGCTAACGATGCGTGTGCATGTGTGAGTGGCTCCTGTAACGTGGTACCTGTGTGTGTGCCAGAGTGTTTGTGTTTCTATCTCTGTGTGTGTGTGTATGTGTGTGTGTGTTTGTGTTTGTGTGTGTGTTTGCGTTGATGCCTATTCCCAGTGCAGCATTTGGCTGGTCCGTTGATTTGCTTACTCTGCCAGACGCAGACAAAAGTATATTTAGAAAGTCAGAATGCGCGAGGGGTAGTGTGGGGATGGGGGTTGCGGGTGGTATAGGGGAAAAATGTTGCTTTTTTTCACAGTCATTTGGGCACATAACAATCTTTCTCGTTGCTTTTGTTTTTTGTTGTTGGGGGGCCCATAAATATTCCGGCATTGTTTTGCTTTATTATTTTTATTGTTATTGTTTTCCCCCACCCACCAACCACCCACCCCCATCATCAGGCGATGGCCTCTTCAGAATTTATGTTGATTATTTTTATGGCGCGGTCGCTTGGCGGCTTGGCCAGTCGTCCTCGTCCTCGTCGTCGTATCAAAAACAGGAAAACTAAAGCCCGGCAATATGTCAATATGCCCACCATACGGGTGTACCACTGTACGGGTGTACGGCTATACGTCTGTTCTGGCCATTGTTGTTCTCCGTCTGTGTTTAGCGTTTAACATGACAAATGGCCACGCCCCCCGGCTTAGCGCTGGTGTTTCCAATGAATACCAATTTATTCGCATACATATTTAAAATGGCCATAAAAGTGGCGGAAAAGTTTAGCCAAAAGCCCCGGTCGGGCGATGCCCAGCGTAAAATGTGGCCTAAAAGAAGAGTTGGCAATGGAAGGCAATAAAATGTTCAGTTTTAACAGGAATTATCAATGGATATAGACATATGATTCCTACTAATACCCGTAGGATGTTTTCCTAACATGTTGGGGGAGAATTTGTTATCCTAGCAGTGCATTTTCTTTGGCACATTCTGCTTTATATGCAAGTTCCGATCAAAGGGTTGCTATATCGCCGTTTCAAACACATCTTGGATCAGCTTGTCTAGGCGATAATATCACTTCAATAGACTTCCAATTTATCCTTTACCACCTACCCTATACCACCCTATACCCTTACCGACCATGCACTCCATTAAACGTAGACATTTCACTCGTGACTCCCTCCCCTCTCCCGTCTAGTGTTCTGTTTAACTCCCGGTGACGCATAAATTGCGTGAATAGAACCCCACATACCTACGTACGTACAGGCACCCCCGAAGATGACACATTAACAGGCATCCGCACACAATTTTGAGGTTAAGCTCCTCACACACACACACACATACAGATACACCCCCGCACACACATAGAGACCCACACACACATGTCAAGAGACTGGGTTTGTGGGTTGGTTAGGGGGCATCATGGTTGGATGCATACCAAGTTCTGTCTAAGCCAGGAACCCAGCAAGTGGCTTACACAGCTCTTCCCAGCTCTTCCAGCTCCTGCTCCTGCTCCTCCTCCAGCTTCTGCTCCTCCTCCTGCTCCTTAGCTGTCCCTCCTTCAAGGCAGTGAAAACTGTGGCCCAACCCCCAACCCCTACCTCGAATCCTGAATCCTGAATGCTGATTCTTTGTGTTGGATCTTTCCCGTTTGCTATTTTAGTAGCTGGCTATTAATATTTTACTTTTACTTTTCCTTCTTTTCGTTTTCGTTTTGTTAACTTGGCTTGTTTGTTTGTTTGACTGACTGACGCCCTGACGCCCTTTTATTGTTGCCCCTTGGAGCCTGGAGATCAACATCCTTGTCCTTGCTCTCCTTTTTCCTTTGTCCCATTCGTCGTCGTTGTTGTCGTCGTCATCGCTGCCATTAATACGCTTAACATGGGTAACATGATAAGCCAACAAGTGTGTTTGTCTAGGTTTTTCGACTTGATTTTGATGTGGTTTTGTCCTCCACCCCCAGCCACACCCTCTCTCTGCCCCTTTCTCTTAGCCCCTTTCAGGGCTTAGCCTTGACTTGATTTTCCATTTACTCTTCCATTTCCGATTTGGTGGCATGTTAATGTTGCCAGAGATTTTGCAATCTCTGAGCTGAAATTAATTGCAGTTCATTAAAAACATTACCAAAGCCCCCTCCCCCCCTCCGTTCGACCGACCGCACATGGAAAATCAATTAAAAGCGTCGCCAGATAACAAAACATTTGCACAGCCACCGCAAATCGCGGCCGCAAAAATATAGCGCAAAAACATTGCCAAATTCTATTGCCATGCCCCTCGCCGCCCCCGACCCCACCCCCACGCAAAACAGCAGCCACACAAAAACCAAAAAAAAGAGGGGAAAACCCCCCAATTCTGATCGTGCCAATATTAGCACTATTTTGCGGGTGTCGATTAGGTGATTAAGTCGACTAGGGGATACTTAGCTTACGGCTTCCGAATGAACTTTGGAAGGGATAACCAGATAGATCTAAGCGAGAGTATCATGAAAGATAACCATTGCTTAAGTGTAGATACAGATGTACATAGATGTAGATGCGTAGATGCAGATGTAGATGTAGATACGTAGATGTTAATTAAACTAGGAACATGAAAGAATTAACCGAATTTTCTATTTTGTTCTATAATCTTTCCTATTAGACACATACGCAGAGCTTGCAAATAACCGTCAACCGATTTAAGCACACACGATCTGTCTCTCTCTCTGAGCGAAACACTTGTTTCTCTTCGGTCCGACTGTTCGGCTTAACCGATGACACGAATCGGTCTCTCAATAACAGCAGCAAGGACCAAAGCACAATAAGTTTCTTCAAGAAGAGTTTTTTCTTGCTGTGTGCGAGAAAAGAGAGAAAAAAGAAGAGCAAAGAGAAAAGAAGGGGCCTCCTCAAATGCCATGTAGAAAAGCACAGACGCAAGGCATACTAACGAACTGTTTCGCCGAAAGAGAGTCCGATCAAAGTAGTCAGCGAGAGAGCGAACCAAAGAAAACCCAAAAAGAAGAGAGAACACTTTTGAATGTGTTCCTTCGCTCCTTCTTCTCAAAGTATTCGTAGCTGATCGTTTTTTTTTAAAATAGTTAACGGTTATTTGCAAGCTTTGCCCATACTGGATACACCCCATAATACCTTCCAAATCAAGCGCAAGGACAGCAATGAAATATAAATTTACAAACTGCATTTATGTCCCCAACAGATAGAGTAGAGCAAAACCATTTACACTTGTTTGCCTTTGGGGTAATATACATATTAAATATACGAACGTACGTACATATATGGACATACAAGTACCAGTCTATAAATATATGTATAATCTGTACGTAACACAGGTACAGTACAGCAGTTCTCCATGGAGGGATTATCCCCACAGCCAGAGACAGAGCGAGACAGACAGACACATTGGTAAACAAACGACAGAACAGAACCCATACACATACACACAGCAATGTCGAAAACAACGAACAAAGAATGGGACAAATTTGCATTTGATGCGCGTTTTCCTCAGCACACACAGACAGTGTGGGGGAGGGAGGAAGACCTTTGCAGGTCTGAAAAAAACAAAAAACAACAGCGAAATATACATAAAATATCGAGTTCAGCATTCAGAAATGGAGTACACGTTCGCGGGTGCATCTGAAGTGCATAAAAACTGCATTCGACTAAGGAAAACAACAACAACAAATATGAGAGAGGCGAACATGTGTTAAATCTTTAAAAAGTCAGCGGGAGAATGAGAGGAATATCTAAGCTTAACAGAGCTTTTAGTAGCAAACCGGAAAAGCCCTACCTCGAAAACTGATGCTTTACCTCGGCTCTCATCCTGCATGTCTACGGAACTCATGTGGGGGGGGGGTTGTGGATGATTTCCGTAGCTCCAACCCCTGGCAAGCATCCGGCGGCTGTGACCGGCATTCATCAGCAGATGCAAGGACACCTGAGTTTGACACACTTTCACTTTAAGCCAGTTGTAGAAGCGAGAAATTCACAGGATTAAGAGCCGTAATCCGACGCCTCCCCCCTGCGCCCATAACCACCATTCCGGGTGGAGCGAACACACAGTCCACTTGTGCATCGGAGCGTTTTGCCAGCGACTTAACAACATTTTCCATTCTGCCCCACTGTCATCAGCCGTTGTTGCAGCAGCAGCAGCCAGCAGGCAGCAGGAGGATGCCTTCCTTCACCTCTGTTGCAGTTGCATCTGCATCTGCAACGGCCCGACCCTGTCGTTGTTTCCGTTACGTTCCCATCGCTGGCGAGGAACATTTTGCGTAATCTTGTTAGATAATTACCGTGTAGGGGCTCTGTGGTTTCCCTATCTCTCTTTGTCTGTGTGTGTGTGTGTCTATGTGTTTGGCGGTCCAGGTTGGTAGGCCATTTCAATTGCCTTACCATCTACCCGGCCAGTCATCCAAACAGCTGCCAATCTGCTTCAGAATCTGTGTGGCACCACCCCCCCACTCACAGGTTTTGGGGGCCAACGCGACTGTCACTGGCAAAGGAGCGATTAACGGAGATCTGGCTGGCTCTCTTTAATGCTCAATGCTCAAATAGGGCAAGGATTCATCAGAACTAGTAATAGTTTATGAGTATCGATTAAGGAGGAAAGCCATGCAGAACTCAGAGATAAGTATTTGATAGGATAGTTACTCAATGACTGTCATAAAGCATGCAATCTGCAAGGGTATACCTGATTATGATATGTAAATATAATATAATTAAAAGAAAATATCTAAAAGGTATAAATAATAGTAAATAAAGTAATGAAATATAGTTTTAATTATGGTGCAAACTCACCCATCAGTTTAAGCTGACTCGCTGATGGTATTTGCTGCTCTCTGATGATCTTTCTCTTTCGTATGTCAGCATCAAAAATTTCCGCTCTTTATTCAGTTCTTGCGGTACATTTTATTGTTCTTTTCACTCGGATTTGATCGCGCGTAAACATGTTCACTCACGTCATATGCATATTGCCTTGTCCTGCTTGCCGCTCTTTACATAGTTCTTGCGGGATTATTGCCTCTTATTTTTTCACTCACACATACACTCACTCACTTTTTGCTTGATACTCCTTGCCGTCCTAATGACCTTCCTCACTTCCACTCACATCGCCTTGCATTGGAACTTATTTCCAACAAAAACACGCAGCTGCCATTCCATTGGCATCGCTGCTGCGCATTGCGCTTAATATTGCCGCTCTTTCTTTAGTTCCTGCGGAATATTTTCACTTCACTCACTCACTATCACTCACAATATCGCCTTCCACTGCTCTTTTTATTTTCACCCAAAAATAACACTCAGCTGCCATTCCATTGGCATCGCTGCAGCGCATTGCGCTTAATATTGCCGCCCTTTCATTAGTCTCTGCGGAATATTTGATTTTTTCACTCACTTGATCTCACTTTAACACTCACTCACTTTTGGTCTTTTACTCACAGCTGCCATTCCATTGGCATCGCTGCTGCGCATTGCGCTTAATATTGCCGCCCTTTCATTAGTCTCTGCGGAATATTTGATTTTTTCACTCACTTGATCTCACTTTAACACTCACTCACTTTTCGTTTTTTACTCACAGCTGCCATTCCATTGGCCTCGCTGCTGCGCATTGCGCTTAATATTGCCGCCCTTTCATTAGTCTCTGCGGAATATTTGATTTTTTCACTCACTTGATCTCACTTTAACACTCACTCACTTTTGGTTTTTTACTCACAGCTGCCATTCCATTGGCATCGCTGCTGCGCATTGCGCTTAATATTGCCGCCCTTTCATTAGTCTCTGCGGAACATTTGATTTTTTCACTCACTTGATTTCACTTTAACACTCACTCACTTTTGGTTTTTTACTCACAGCTGCCATTCCATTAGCATCGCTGCTGCGCCTTGCGCTTAATATTACCGCTCTTTCTTTAGTTCCTGCGGAATATTTTCACTTCACTCACAATATCGCCTTCCACTGCTTGCTTTATTTTCACCCAAAAAAAAACACTCAGCTGCCATTCCATTGGCATCGCTGCTGCGCATTGCGCTTAATATTGCCGCTCTTTCTTTAGTTTTTGCGGAATATTTTATTGCTTCACTTCATTCACCTCACTCACTATCACTCACAATATCGCCTTCCACTGCTCGCCGTCTGACTCCTTGCATTGCATTTTCGCTTGGCATTTTATTTTCACTCAAAAAAAATCACTCATATGCCATTTATTTGCATTTGCTGCCACGCTTTGCGTGGTTATTGCGGTACACTCTCACTTGATCTCACTTTAACACTCACTCACTTCTTGTTCCTATAGCTGTGTTCTTATTGCCGCTCTTTATCTACATAGTTCTTGCGGGATTCTTCGTAATTTTTCACTCACACTCACTCATTTGATCTGCTTGCCGGCTTACTGCATGCACACTCTGAAAAAGAAACACTCAAATTGATTTACTTATTGTTTTTTGTTTCACTCGCACACCTTCTGGCAATATGCATATTTCACTTTAGACGCCGCGCGATTTAATTTTGAATGATGGACCGGGGGGAGGTGAAAAATTACATTGATAAAACTGCAGCGGCGTGGGCAGCTTAAATAAGCTTTCGAAGTATGAGAGAACAAGAACGAAAGAAGTTGTTGAGAGGGGGCGGCTGCAGCAGAGCCCAAAGCTCTGCTTAGAAATCAGATCGCACGGCAGAAAACGAGAGCGAAAGTTGGTGCCTGTGATCAAAGATAACGAATGTAGGTCAAGGGCTCGCTCTCGCTCTCTGAATACATACATATGTATGTGTGTATGTACATTTCCTGTATTTGGCTTATGCTCTGGAAGTGTAGGGGGAGATGAAGATGATTTGCTTATGCATTGTGTGGATGATTTTAATTTTTGCGTTATTTTGTCTTTGGCGTATGCATCGTTGTTGTTGTTGTTTGCATGGGTGGAATGGGAGACCGGGAATGCGTGGATAAAGTAAGTAAGCTTATAGACAAAAATATTTAAAAAAGATGTATTTGTATGTAGAGTGTATGATGTATTTGATCCCTTTTCTTCACTGTAGGTAATGGAAGTAGGGCAGGGGAAACAATTAAGAGAACACCTTTGCTGAAAATATCTTTTGAGCGGCTTTTGCAATAGGCATTTGATTTTTTTGTTGTTGCTTTGACTTCTGCTCTGTATGGGGGGAGATGGGAGATGAGCCTCTTAAAACTGTAACAATTTTAAGAGTTCTTATATTTGATTCTCTCTTCCTATTGCATGTGCAAGTATGAATGGGCAACTAAAAACTGTAATAATTTGAAGAGTTCTTACTTTTGATTCTCTCTTCCCACTGCATGTGGTGTCAGTACAATGCCCTGAAGCGGGGGCGAAAAGTTAAGAGCGCAGAAGTTTTTGCATTATGTGAGTGTTTGTAATTGTCGTTTTTTTGTCTTTGGCGTATGCATCGCTGTTGTTGTTGCCTGGCAATGCTTTGCATGGGTGGAATGCGAGACGAAGAGAGCGTGAGCTTGACCATAGAACAACTATTTTTAAGTGAAGAGTTATGTTTGATCTCCTCTCTTCACTGTAGGGCTAGTAGTATGCAACCAGTGCAGGGCAAACAATTAAGAGCGCACATTTGCTGAGAGGATCTAAGAGCGGATTTCGCAATAGGCATTTGTGTTTTTTGTAGTTGCTTTGCTTTTCTGCTCTCTATGGGGAGGGGGAAACTGCAATTCTCTCTTTCTACTTTACTGGTGTTTCTCAACAACCAATAAATTCACAAATTCAAACCAATTCAGGCACTCATAAAGTTATTTAAATTAAATGCTGGCACAAAATGAAAATAATTTTATTATCTGAATTCCCGGAAATGATTTTCCAGCCGGATATCCATTTCGTAATCAATTTTAAAGCTCTACATAGAATATATGTACATTGTACATACATATATACTTATTTATGTATATGTACTTAATGAATCGTCACAAATAACACAGAAACTTGTGTTAATCTTCAATTTAAATTCAAAATGTTTTGAAAACAAAAACGCAAAATGAAAATAGCAATTATGGGCAAAAGTCAGAGCCAGCCAATAATCGCCATTTTAATGCAACGAATTTAACTAAAAACTAATTTATTTATTGACCCACCGACGATTGAGTTTCTATTTTCCATTTCCATCGAGGACTTTGGACTATGGACTATGGACTATGGACTGTGGATTGTGGACTGTGGATTGCGGATTGTGGGTGGGTGTTAATTTCCATTTGAAGACCAACTCCAGCTGCAGCTTTTCAAATGGCCATCAACACAGTTTCTGTTTCTGTTTTTGCACGCATTTATTTATGCGAAATGAGCTAAAGAAAAACATCAGAGTGGATGAGTGAGGGGTGGGAGGAGTGGGGTGGATGAGTGAGGGTTGGGGGGTGGTTGATGGGGTGGTAAAGTGGAAATTCACCGACTTTCTGATTGAATTTCATGCATTGCATTTCTGCTCAATCGATTGGAAAACAATTATCACAATTATGATGAGAAAAAAAAAACTGTAGAAATCCGAAATATTCTGCGGGGGTCACGCACTTAATTTGTTTATTTTCTGGGGGAGTTTTTACTACCCCTTTTGCCACTTTTACACAATATAAATTGCAATTATCTTTAATGAGCTTAACTTTGGTCTATGGTTTGCTATAACATGAGTTTGATTTAAACATTTCTAAATGATTTTTGTATACAATTTATAAGAGTTTTTTGGAAGCCAAAGGAACTACTAGCCTTCGCCAAGAACACCTTGATTCTAGTTGACTTCGAAACCTCACCAGCACCCTCATAAAGGTCCATAACTATCCGGATAACTAAGGACCATACTGGCCTATGAGAGGCCACCATGAGGACCATCCGGGTTGACCTAACCTAACCTACAAAGTTGTTGCATAGTTATTGCATTTTGTACTCAAAGAACAAGAGTCTTTACACATTCATGTTGATAAACACAAAACCGATCTATTCTAAGTAAAAAACATACATAAAGTATGGAATGTATGATTACTGGGGGGTGCGAGCGGAGAAGTAATCTGTCAACTCATCAACAGACACGACATCCCAAAGTCAAGTGCAATTAGCAATTAAAACCCTAATTTAGACCAAAAATACTGATGGTCACTCGCAGTACCGATGCACCCGTTCCGTGGGCTTAGCGATGAGAATAGAATACAAAATTGTTACCATTTCCATTGTAAAATTACATATAAAGCCCGACGTTTCTGAAATAAAGTCAGTATGAATTTACAACTCTGCTCAGAAGTTTCTAGACTTTTCTGTTAAGGTCTAAGCATTGTCTTACTCATTATCTTCTCCATCGCTTTACTTATTCTCTTCTCCGCGGTTTTCTTTGTAGTCTTCTTTAGGCTCCCCTTTCTACTGGGCTTCTACATGGGGGAAAGTCTCTGAAAATATCCCATATGATGTCGACCCTGACCGATGGCAAAGATATGACATATGTACATATATGATGTGGAAGATTTTCTGTTGGATCTTCTGCAAGGGTGGTCAAAGGTTAAAAGCCACCGCAAATCTGCCCCACATACAGCAGTGCACTATCCTAATTTTCGGCCTACTTGGCCTGCCATATTCATATTCATATCAGTATGAACTATCTTAGTCACCTTAGAAAAATACTCAACAAAAATGGAATTTTTCCAGAAAACTCAAAATTTCATTGTGGATCTAATAACTTAATTAAACCGCTTATAAAACAGACTTCCAGCTTAAGACCGGTCAAAGTCGACTTCCTTGTTTCTACATCGACTTCTACACAGCGACTTGGTTCCTTCTACATCTACATCTGCATCTACAACGGTCTGATTTGCGTAGTTTCAAGGACAACATCTGGGGGGCCTAACACCGAAGAAGGTCTGTTCTTCCTGTCTTTCATAGGTAACCCTCCTGCACAACAAAGGAACTAATATATGTACATACAATATGTAGATAATTTTAGCTATTTGTCTTACCATCAGAGTGAGGACATTAACAGCTTCGAGTTCTTCATACCAGTTGAACATTTCTATCATATAGACGTACAAACAAAGGCACAGATAGCAATACAAAATAAAGACCAAAACCAAAATGATCATCGTGAAGACTACAAATTTAGATGATCTATAAGCCAGTGAGCACTAGATGTTACCTAGGAACAAAATGGAATGGAAACCCTATAAAGAAACCCAAAACATGGGTTTGTTCCGAGTGATTTCTGAGTTTAAATACCAAATTTTTCATTGAATTTCGAGCATTCTTTTAAGCTGAATAAATTGCCCATCAAAATGGGTCAACAACTACCGTTGAGTATCTCTTCTATACAAATAAAATTTCCATACAAACATTTCGTTTATTCACAATTAAATAAATTCCTCGAAATTAATAAATAAATTCGATTTAAAGTGCTTCCCCCAGTTGGAGCCCGTCCCCAGTGTTTATTTCATTTTCAATTTGCAATTTCATTTAGTGGACTAAAACTTTTGATTTGCTTACATTTACAATTTTAATAGTTTTTCAATTTTTCATTGAATTTGTATGACTTTCCCGGGGAGTCGCCCTCCCTACGCCTTCCTTCACACCCTTCCGTCCGTTCGTCTGCCCGTCCATCCAACTTTTGACGAACAGGAAGCGATGCCAGGGAGAGGTGCCAGCCCGTTGGATGTTGCCACAGCCAGAGCCAGAGCCTGGCCGCATAAATATTTTAGTTATTGCACGCCAGACTTTGCACCCCTTTTATAACCAACCCTTGCAGCTCCACCACCCCAAAAGGATGAGCAGAGGATGGGGGGGACTGGAGCAGCAGCTGCATATTTGGAAGGCCTAAGCGGAGGCAAGCTGTTCATCCGGCTGGCGCTTGATTGTTAGCAGCTCCATGGCGTCCATGGCGTCCGTGTCGCCTTCTGCCTAGTTGGCCAAGTTGGCAGCCTGGAACTGCAATGTTGACGCTGCTGTTGCAGGTCCTGAAAAAGTGTATATGTCCTTGATGCGGGCTACAGGCTGTGGGCTGGCTGCTACTCCTGGCTGTCCTCCACATTGTGTTTTATAAATTGTTGCTGCTGCTACTGCTGGCCTGCTCCTGGCCTGATTGGGGTCTTTGGTATTAATTTGTTGCCTGCACCAAAAAGTGCTTAATAAATATTTTAATTAAGAGGAAGCACAGGCAGATATCGGGTCAAAGGAGGAACAGGAGCTGCAGCTGCAGGCTTCGATGCGGCTGGATCAAATTTGAGTGTCATGCAGGTCTTGAGGCTAAGGCAGAGCCATGAGATGGTGACAGAGTGGCAATATATGCAACTAATGACACACACACATGCAACCAAGGGTTACGAGTGGGTCATAAATGCCTTTGATGGATATATGAAATTAAAAATAGGAAAATTAAAATGAAAATGAAGCAGGAAGGAAAAACTAGCTGCAAAAATAATTGAAGAATATTTTTGAAGAGTTCTTAAAGTTTTCTTCCCCTTCCTTCTGGCTTTAGGATTTGATTGAATAACTTTTCAGAGATTAGAAATTTATGATTTAGTGAATCCAAATTTGAATTTGAATTTTAGTTGTGCCAAACGCTTAAATCCGGAATCCGTTAGCAAAGTTTCAGCCTGAAGTTTGAACCAAAAATGTTCCAAAGTTCAAGTTTAGACGAAAATTGCATAAACTCATTTGTATAATGCACACGCTGCCCCCACCCCGCGCCCCCTATCATCCGATGAGTGTGCCCAGACTGAGACACAGACTGAGATCGAGAGACTCATAACCATTCCCATATCCAGCTACAGCGACAGACTTTAGAGGTCTTCTCCACTCATCTGCATATGCAGCGCAGCGGATGGAGCAGCGCTGAAAACTACGAGTCGAAAATGTGACCTGCCCCTGCCCCTGCCCCACCTCCATCTCCTCCTCCACCTCCATGTCGGTGCTGCATGCGTAGGGGTACGTATGGGGTTAAGAGGAGCCAGGCATGGCCTGGCCTTGGGGCGACATTTAGCACTCGCCACGTAGTGCGGCCACGCCTTCTCCCTCCAGGGCTGGGGCACGGTTGGGGCACGGAGCATGGCGGAGCTTAACTGTGACACATTTTACACATAATTTTCAACACCTAAATCCGCAAGTTAGTGCCAGCAACCATCAGATTTTGCACACGTTAACGCAAACATAAAGCGTTGGATTTTGGATTTCGGGATTGCGGCTGTAGCCGGACTGCAGCTGCAGGAGTGTGGGTGGGGGAACAGGACCATAAAGGACCAGCTGCTGGACGAGTTTCTGTGCATTTTAAAGTAACCAAGAAACAGCCATGGTTAGAGGATGAGCTGGCTAGCCACGGGTTTCAATCCCAACCGAAATGCAAAATTTCCTGTTCATGCGAAAACAAAGACTGGCAAAGGATTCAAAGGAAAGTGGTCCTCACTGGGGGAAATTACGTGTCCTGTCTATGGCGGTTACCTTATAGCCAAAGTATGTACGAAATTATGTTCTATAGATGCTATATAGATGTACAATCATGATGATAATAGATACTGTTCCAAAGACTCAGGAGGCAGGAGATGTAGCAAACAGACAGGAGAAGTTTCTGCATCAAACATTCATGTGTTTTGAAGATTCAAGAACAGATTTTACTTGTAACTAATATGTTTAAGTCAGTCACTGAAGAGATATCGCAGAACCCTCTAGTCATTTAGCTCACTTGGGCCTTGGACATGCCCAGTGTATGGCCTAATCTTTCTGGCTTTACCGTGGCTCCCAACTTGTTGCAGTTTGAAGGCCGCACCATCCGTTGCCATGGAGTCATTCTGAGAAAAGCCCTGGTCTGGTTTTGGACAGCTCTGAAATGTCTGTGGGGAAAGGGGCCCCTAGAAACCGAACCTTTAACCGAAATCTACGGTTTCCAAGGGCCTGCCTGATTGTGGCAGTGGAAGTGGGGAACCAACTCCTCCTCGTCTTCCTCGTTCCGTCAGCTTCTGCAGGAGTCATTGTGAGTGATTGACAACCTGGTGAGGTGCGTGCCAATCAGCCAGTTTCCCAGAACTGCAGAGTACTGTAACCCAACAGAGAGTCTGCATAGCTCTGCCATCCTGTGGCCATCGGAAACGATACTTTGCTCGTCTCCCATGGGATAGGTGTGTTAGTAGCCTAACTGGCTAGATCTTCGGCGGCATAAGTGCCATATTGGGAAAAGATCGAACTACTCTGCGATGTCATGAAGAGACCTACGGTCTGTCGTCGTTGCTTCGACGATATTGAGCCTAGGCTTTAATCGCAGCTTGGTTGTCCAAGAAGACCATACCATCTGCCAGTTGGAACCCAGTGAGATGCGAGAGATGCGAGAGTGTGGATTTGGAGCCCTCTTGTAGGACCAAGTTCTCTGCTTTCCCAATCTTGGCGATGGGGGCCTCAATGCTTACTAGCGAGAATATCAGGAGATTCTCATACCTCAAGTGACTACAAATCGAGGCCTTCATCTGGGGTTCAGCCTCCTTGAGAGCATTAAAGTCCCAGATGCTCACCTGATGATATCGATCGCCGGATCCAATCACCAGCAGACTATAGGCAAAGGAAATGTCGATCGAGCGTATGGGTCTCAAGAGCTGGCCCAGGGAGCGGATCAACCACTGGGATTCAATGTCCCGGACAGGGGTTATGAGGCTGGCGTTGCCAGAGACTAAGTACCTGGTGCAGGAAGAGAGGGCCAGAGGGCTGACGGACGAGTGGTGGCCGTGGAAGGCTTGCCACTCGACATATTGGTCGGCTTAGTCCTAGATGGCAACGACGCCATCGGCGGAACCAACAGTCAAGTGAAATGCCGCATATTTGAACAGGCAGACTGTGAGAGGTCCATCGTTGGCCACAGAGAACTGGCCATAAGGATTGATGCTGTGCGTTTTGCTTCTCATGGAAACGGTGACGAAAAGGTAGCAGCTGACATTCGCATAGCTGAGAGCAATGCACCGCTTACCCAGGCACCACAGCCGCGAAATATTTGCCTTTGGCTGAAAATGCCCCATCATAGAGCGGCCCTTCCAGTCCGCTCAGCGTGTACTGAACATGCGACTGGGCCTGGTCGTCCTCCTCGGGCCTTATATGTAATTTTACAATGAGGGATGGGAACAATTTTTTATTCTATTCTTATCGCTAGACGCACGGAACGGGTGCATCGGTACTGCGAGTGGCCATCAGTATTTTTTGACTAAATGAGGGTCTTAATTGCTAACTACACTTGACTTTGGGATGTCGTGTCTGTTGATAAGTTGACAGATCACTTCTCCGCTCGCACCCCCCAGTAATCATACATTCCATACTTTATGTATGTTTTCTACTTAGAATAGATCGGTTTTGTGTTTTTCTGCATGAATGTATAAACACTCTTGTTCTTTAAGTAAAAAAATGTGTTCTGTTTTGAATTTTCTGAATAAAGATTAGTAGAAAATGTCTGGACTTTTATTTTAAGGTCTAAACTATAGTTCCCCCAAGGATATGTACTCTTACCTAAAAGTATGATAGATATGAAACATATTTCCCAAATTATTCATTAACTTGCTGAAATGTGAAGAAAATTCTGCATAAATTCTGAAATCTTTGTGGCATATTTTCCTGCATTTTCCCAGCTTTCAGGCTCCTTCGGCGCCTTGCATATGATGATTTATCAGGATGTGAGGGCTCCGCCCTGGGAATGTTGTACACATCTGGTTATATGATTTACATATCAAGCCGACCGACTGCCCGACCGACCGCCCGAACGACCTACCGACCGTCAACTCAATTGTTGTTTCTCCAGGAGTTTCTGGACCGTCCATCACGTGACGTTCCACCTTCCACCGTTCCCCCTGTGCTCCATGTTTTCGTTCCCTGGTTTGTTTTAAGCAAAACTTTTCAGGGGCCACAGAAGATGGTAAGGGATGGGATGGGGGGGGCCTCTCCAGAGCGGAGATGGAGCGCCCAGCAACTTGAAGCGGAAATTAATAAAAACAAAAAATGTGGCCAGCAGCCGGAGGGGGGCGAAGCGGAAAAGAAAAACAGGAAAGCATACAAAATCATAAAAAACAAAGGGGCAAAAATTAATATGCAACATTCTGATGCATGTACGTGTGGCATATGTTGCATGTATATGTAAATGTCAGACGGGGCGAAGGGGGGAAAAAGAGAATTCGTAATGTTGTTTTATTTAAATTTGCGGCTTATCCTTGGGCCCCGTGTCGTTTCCAGGCTTCAGCTCTCACCCCCTGCTAATGCGCTTGCTCCTACTCCTACTCCTGCCCCCGCCCCTGCTCCATGCTCCTACCCCTGCTGAACTCATCTATAAATAAGGTTGAACTAATCAAATGGTTCCGTGATTTGGCATAAGTTGGCATTTATTATTCGCTGAGGAAAAGTTCACAGCTCGAAGACCCCTGGCACAATATTTTGCCAATCAATGGCAACCCACGGAACAGAGGGGAGGAAACGGAGGACGAGTGGCAATAAGAGCACTTTGCCGCCAACTACAAAACGGCTGCTCGCTCGCTCGTACATATAAAAAGTGTTTTGTACACACAATCCTGAACAGCCAGCCAGATCGAAGCCTCCCACAACAGAGCGCCACCCACTTGAACAATCTGCCACATCGAACCCAAGCGTATCCAACCCCTGACCTTAGACGGGCTGCCTCTGGTTCTGGTTAGGGCTGCTTGTGGCATGAAGATAGCAACAAGAGGCCCAAAGGACTCCGGCAGGGGCAGGGCAACAACAAGTACAAGTTGTACAAGTTTTCAATGAGCTTCAACTACGGTTTATATCGGGGGAGTAGCAGTTTGTGGATGCGCAACGGAAATGCATAAACATTCATAAGAATTTCCTTTGAAAACATGTTAGACATAATTTTATGCCCAGGAACGGAAACGGAAGGCAGCGGAAGACAGGACCTGTAAGGGTAACAAGTGAAGTCAATTGAAGTTATTTGTAAATGAAATCTTTAAGGGAAAAGTTAAAGCAAAAACTGAGAGAACTTTAGCTGCCATTTGAAATTAGTTTCAAGCATTTAAAGCTAATTTGTTGCAGCCATTCAAGCGCTAAGAAGGTCCTGCCACCCCCCACCAAAGGGCTGGGGACTACCCCTACCTAATGTCACCATAACTCAATGGGAACCTATTGAATCAGAGCAAATTAACATGCATATATCTGTGCCCTGGCTCGTGTTTGGGCCCACAAGAAGACATGTCGCCCGTTGGCGTTGTTTTACCCAGGCCCCTGCGGCAGGACAGAGACAGGACTCTTGTGCCGTTTGGCATACAAAATAAGCAGAAACAAATTCGATAACAAATGGTTTGGAATCGAAGCAACAACAAACGTCCCCGCCATGCCCCGCCACGCCATGCCCCGCCACGCCATGCCACGATATACATATATAATATATTTATATATAGAAAAGAAGGAGCGCAGGAGGCAGCGAGGGAAAAAATTGAAGGACTCTGGCGAATTTAGGAACAAATGACATATTGTCAGGGGCAGCAGAAAAAAAAGTAGGAAATACACAGAAAGAAAACAGGAATTAATATTGGAAAGCTTAAAAAACAACTAATTTTGAAAGCCAAAATATATAATATAATATATTGATTTATCAGGTAAAATATTATAAAAATTCTCAGTTATTAATTCTCTTTTTTCTCAGTGTGTAGCCAACATATGCTTGCCAGTCTGTTGTTAGTTTTTGGTTTGCATTTGTATTTGTTTAACGTAAATATAAAATTTATTATCTATCGAAGCGCATAAATTAGCCAAACAAGAAATCAAATGCAGAACCAGAAACAGAACCAGAAACAGCAGCAAATTGAGACCAGAAAACCACGTCCCACACCCACTTCTACTTCCACTCCCACTCCATTGAGGAGATCAACTTACTGATGATAACAAATGAAATCAAATGAGTGGAATGCCTGGATATACATATGGCAGGCAAAACACGGAGCAAAGCAGGGACATCTCCCTGGGACAAGAATCATCAATTGTGGATAGTCAATTTGTGACTTTTCAACTAGATTAATGAACCCACAAGGATACATATGTGGGATATGTGGGTCTGATTATAGAGACAACCAAATGAAGCTACACATATAAATAAATTTGCTAAGAAATATTGCATTTGCAGTGTTAATTAAAGGAAGGAATAAGAGATAATTGAGGGACCTGTCATGGGGTGCTGTCATGGGGTACATTAGCTCTTATTCTGACAACAGAAAGTTCCCTCTTTATTCCTGAGTTCAAATGTGTGGAATACGAAATAATTGAGAAACCTGTCATGGGGTGCTGTCAAGGGGTACAAGCTCTCTCATTCTGAGAGCAGATAGTACGCTTTTTATTCCTGAGTTCAAATGTGTGGAATACGAAATGATTGAGGAGCCTGTCATGGGTTGCTGTCATGGGGTACAAGTTCTCCTATTCTGAGGGCAGAAAGTTCCCTTTTTACTCCCGATTGAAAATCTGTGTTATATGAAAAAGAATCTTACGTTTTTCATTTAAATAATGTTCTATTTTATTTATTAAAATTTATTAAATATTAAAATTAATTATGTGGAGCTTAAACATCAAGGTTCTCGGCTCTTTAAGGCACAAAAAAATCTATAAAATGTTTTATATTTGTAATAATAATAGAGAATTTGTTACGTGTCAAACAACATTTAAACTTTAATCTTAAAGGCTGTTTAAATCTCTCCCCTTTCCTGGCTTTAAATAAATATCAAATTTCGCAGCATTAATCGAAATCAAAACTGGCCCTCGGGGGGCTATCATTATTAGATTGTGTTCACACTTAACCGAGAAGCGGGCTAATTAGTTTTCTTGTGTTTGACAGAGCCAAGTGTTGATTTCCCCAAATTTACATATACATATACACACATAGACCACACACACACAGCACATACACACACATATGTACACTTGGTTAATTAACACATTTTCACAGCAATTCACAGCTCGAGTCCTGCCTTCACTCTTTGTAAGTATTTTCCTTCCTGTTTGTGTGTGTTTTTTTTTTGTTTTTTCGGACCACAAAACAGGGGCAAACACAGCAGGCATGCAACCTGCAGGCAACATGGCTTTCGCCGTGTTTTCGCCATAACTTTTCTGAGCCAAAGTCGCTGCCAAGGCTAAGGACTAGTTGTATGCAAAGCCCCCGAAAGTACCAAAAAAAAAAACTGTGTGCAAAAAAAACGTGGTAAATGCTGCAACAAAATCCATGGCAACATGCAGACCGGCAGGCCAGCAGCAGGCCAGCAGCAGGCAAAAGGCAGGCAAGGGTAACGAAAAGTTTGGCCAAAACCGCCCAAAACTTTTGAAGATTCCCAACTGCAACACTTGAAATGTGTGTTGAAAGACACACACACACACACACACACACAGAGACACACACATACAGTACGTACAGTCAAGTCCCATCTAAGCCATTGTGCACATCCTGCATATCCTGCCTGTTTACCAAATGAGTTTTGTCCCAGTTTGTTTAATGCCTTGGGCCGCAAAATTTATGATGACAGTGGGGAAGAGGGGGTTGGGGGGCAGGGGTTGGGGCTTAGAACAGGGAGATGTGCATCTATCCGGAGACTTTCATGGTGTAATGGACAGATAACTGCTGCCTAATTGTTGTGACATTTATACGAAACGATTGAAGCGGATAGAAGGGGGTAGCAGATGAGAACAGGGGTAGGTAGAAGAGAGCAGAAGGTAGAGCAGAGGGGCAGGCAGAAGAGAGCAGAAGACAGCAGAAGGCGGCAGAAGGCAGGCAAAAGAGAGCAGAAGGCAGAGCAGAAGGCAGACCAGAAGGGAGACCAGAATGCGGCAGAAGGGAGCGGAAGACAGCAGAGAGCTGGCAGAAGAGAGCAGCGGGGAGCAGCAGGGAGCCGAAGGACAGCAGAACTTGATCTAAGGACGACCATGAAAGTTGTTTGAGCATTTAATCTGTTCTCAATTCATGGAGTTTTATTTTAGTTTGTGGCTCTCGTGCATAAATTTCGATGGCCGATGGAACGGATTTGAAAAGTTTAATTGCCAGTTGACCTCTTAATTGTGAAATTGTGTGGAAAATAGGCAAAAAGGGGCGAAAATGGGGGACGAAATTAATGCCATTAAATTAGGCATTGATTTAACATATTTTCCCATGAAATTACTAAGTACTTGTAGGTATTTGTAACTATAATTGACCTCACAACAAAATGAAACCATTGGAATATCTCGGAAAATCGCAATATCCTTTGTTATAATAAAACCGTACTCTACGAAAGCAATTCAATTAGACAGTTAAATCAAATGGTTAATTGCCAAACATTTTGGGGTCATTTATGGTACGTTTATGAGGCTCGTATTAAACATTTGGGATGGCAATTTCCGTGTGAATGGCATTGCCGGTGCACCTGTTGCCCAGGACGACGCATGCGGTGCATAAATTTCATTTCATTTAGCTGTTAATTCAATTTTATTTCTCACATTTCACAAGTGCCACCTCCCCTCCGTGTGGGGGGTTGTGGTGTGTGGGGGGTGAACATGGAGCCACCCACAATATATTGAATGGCGCATGTAAATTAACCCAGAAACGTTTTCGTGCATAAAATGCCAAAAATTTAACTAAAATTATGCACCTTTTGTGGGTGCACCCCCCCTCCCAGCCTGTCCCCCTCGTTCCAGGAAACAAATAAGAGCAGGACTCGGTGGCAAAAAAAGAGGCACACTGAACCCGAAATGAGGTGTGGGGGTGGTGTGGGGAGGGGTAGGGGAAGCCCTCTATCTGCACTGCCTCTCTGGTGCGCAGGAATGCATAAAGCGCTGATTGCAGCATGTCCTCGTCCTCCCCCTGCCTCGTCCTGCCTGTGCGAACGTGCTCGGGTTTACACGCAAATAAATACGCGAACAGCAACAACAAATCCCCGGCACTATGGGGTTAAGCAGCCAAAGAAGAACAAAAAAAAAGGAACGATGAAAAACTGAAAGAAAAAGCGCAAGAGCAAGATGCTGGCAGGAAAAAAAAAATATGAA
This sequence comes from Drosophila azteca, assembly GCA_005876895.1. Taxonomy (NCBI): domain Eukaryota; kingdom Metazoa; phylum Arthropoda; class Insecta; order Diptera; family Drosophilidae; genus Drosophila; species Drosophila azteca. The sequence continues at coordinate 7,824,093 of VCKU01000091.1, read as the reverse complement.
AGGCGTTTGCCAAGCCAAAAAATGCAATTTATTTTTGTGCAAAAACAAAAAATAAAAAAAACTTTTTAAACATAGCAAAGCATATAAAAAAAAAGCCTTTTTTTTGTACATAACACACATAACTTTATTTTTATCACGTGACTGAAGAGCAGCGACAACAGCGGCCGCCAGGTGGCGCTAGTCAGAGCGGCAAAACGGAAACCGGAAACGCGGCTGACAGCAAACTCTGCCTGACAGCGGAAGGCATGGAATGGAATGGGGCATGGGATTGGGGTGTGTGATGGGTGGGATGGGGTGGGGGGTGTGCGGGTCAGACACGGCACAGCTGCCATCGCATTATCTGCATTTTGTGGAATTCCAGCAGCTCATTCGCATTCTGCATGAGATATTCCACAAGTTCTGTTCCCATTGTTGCGCGAACCTTGAACTAGACGCCGGGACTTTCTCTTCAGAGATAATCTGGACAACCTTGTATACACTTTCAGATGAATCTGGGGAAGGAAACATCACTTCTATATTAATCTATAGCTCTTATAAAAGCTGATACTACTAGTTTGATCCGAGAAAAACAGGTAGACATGGCTGTATAGAACCAATATTGAGGCCTTTTGTTTATGAGACTTCTACTCTCCGGATCAATGAGGAATCATTATAAAATAGGGTTGACTTACCTAATATCTCATACCTATGACCTTTTTTGAACAATTTTATTGGTTAGTAGTTTATTTTGTTGGGAATTAATGCCACTAAAGAACTAGAGTCAAAAAACTAGATCATGCAATAAAAAATATAATTTAAAAAAAATGTCAAAGTTAAAAAACTTTAGGAATTTCACAAAAGGCATGGTCTCTATATGTCGATGTCTTTGGGTCGCTATATCTTCAGGTATATCTAAGCTATAGATACGAATAAAAAATTCCTTGAAAGGTCGTACAATTTTCTTTGAAAATCATCAAATTTTATGGATATTTGTGCTCCAGATACCGAGTGAAATTTACTGAAATATTCAGTAAGTAATTCGTGGTTTTTCAATTAAACAAAAAAAAAATTTTAGGGGTATATTGCAGAATCCAAGTATGAGTAAATGATCTACACATCTAGGCTTACAAAATAGTTCTTGTCTTATGCGGAATATATAACAAAAAGGTTATCCAAGAAGAGTTCTTTAAATGGACATCCTGGGACCTGGTGTATAAGTAAGAATATTGGGCAGTTCAACTGCCCAAGAATCAAATGTTTCTATGTCGCTTAGTAATTAACATCAGTAGGTTAAGGCTGTAACCAAAAGAATCCCCAAGTGCCAGCCAAAGGACAAACGCCAGCCATTGAGAATTATTGAGGCGAATGTCATTACCCTTTTGCTGCCGTTCGAGTGGGCATTGAATTGCATTGAAGGGAGGCCGGGGCAAAGCCCGGACGGAGTCGGAGTTGGAGCCGGAGCCGGAGTCAAAGTCAAAGCCAATGACAAAGGCCAAAGCCCGGCCAGTAAGTCAGAAGTGGAGGTCCTGCATTAGCAAAAGCTGATTAATGACATTTGAAGGGATTACAATTATGGCAAATGTGGAGGTTGGCCCACTCCACGCAGGGGACTGCTTTCTGGCAGGGGGTAGGGGGGTTGGGGTTGGTTACACATGCAAATGTCACATTAGCCTTATACTTTAATTAATTTCTAATCCATGCTCATTGAAGGCGACTGCAATTAGAGGCTCGATGCTCCGATGCCTCGATGTCGGATGCCTGATGGCCGACAAGGATTACAAGGATAACTATTTGCCCCTTACATCTGTCAAGCATCCAAAACGTACACACATATGTACATATATGTATATGTATTGTATGTGTGTTCGTGTGAATAAGGAAATTATCCGACCATCTACAACCAACTACAAATTAGACATTTGAAATTTAATCGTCAATTGGAGTTTAGGGCAACTCGGTCCCAAGGTCCTGCGTTTGATAATTAAGCCCGTAAGGAGTGCGGGCTGTACCCATGGGTATTCCATTTAGCCATTTCCATTTCCCACAGCCACAAGAATTGAACATTAAATGAGGAATAGTTGGCCATCAGAAGACCAACAAATTTGCGGCAGGGAAAATCGTTTGTGGAATGGTTGGAATCGTTCATTAATGGGCTATGGTTTGGCAGGAAGTACTCTGAAGGATGTTGACAGGGGAAGGGAAGAGTAGTTGAAGTTCATCAGAGATATCTCTTTACTGCTGTGAAGAATGGCAGAAGAATCCTCTTTCTACTACTTTCTGTCAAGTCAAAGGATCCCCCAAACACCAGAGAGTTAGCTTCATATTAATTGAAATTCCATTTGGATCAATTAGCCAAAAGCTGAGCCACTACTTCTGACTATTCTCAAGTATCCTTTCTATCCTGCTCTCCATGGCAATCCCTGGCAATTCCTGGCAAAAACCAATTGCCATTTGAGACATAATAAATTATTTATTGCCAACAGCTAAATGCCGCAATCTCAAGAAACAGAAAGGGTTACAAATCTGCTAGAAATATGCTAAATGTATTAACAAACTTGCCACGCCCACGCCGTGATTTGTGTGCGTGTGTCTGTGTGGTGGAAATTTATCTGCCACAGAAGTAGACACCCTTCCAGCAGGACTCTCCTCTCCTCTGCTCTTCGGGACAGGCTGGCACTTTACACACAAATTGTGTTAATTTGCATATTGGAAACTTTTGCCTAATTGAACATAATGCCACTTAATTAAAGTTAAGACAAGTTTTTGACGGTAAGATGGGCTTGAGCTTGCTCTTGGCGGCGGGCGGCGGTGGGCGTGGCGGTGTATGGGCCCTGGTTTCTTGGCAACTAAAAGTATGGGCCAACATTTATGGCAGTTTGTTGTTGAAATTTACGGCAATTAGTTTAATATGAGCAGATTATGAGGGACGCCGGCGGAATGGAATCCTTTAGGCGAAGGCAAAGTAATTTTTTGGCCAAACCGGAAACATCTACCCACACAGACAGACAAACAGACACACAAACACTTATGTGGACTTGAATATTTAATGACTCTTTTGCAGTTTTGCCTTTTGGATGGCTAATTGTTTGGGCCTTAAATATTTATTAACAATTAAGTGAAAAAACAAATTGAAATCGAAAGGAATACAAACTATATTCGGGTAGGCGTAACAGCACAGGAAAACGTCTCACAGGTGGGCGGTTTTTCAAAGATTATACAAGAAAGAAAAGCTTAGCGACCCCTGAACTGCTTTGGCCACAATGTGGACTCCATTGCACCCAAAAGTGTGGACCTCAAGCTGGACACTCAGCGAAATTGTAGAGCAGCCCCTAGATCTGGTGATCCGTGTGCAATGTACGATTGTTGCTCGATCACCAGCGGCAATACTCGACCTAATGGTAGACTCTAACTAATATTCATTAATACATTGTTAAGGGACTTTGATTTACAAACATTTTCATATCTAATCATACATATATATATATATTCCAACCTTTCTGGGAAACAAACTTTGTATCGTCTCGCTGCAAAAACCATCCTTCAGGGCTTAGATTTTGTAGTAGCCTTTCAAGTGCCTATATTGCTGCAGCTCCTGATAAATCTCCTTGTTGCAAAAGCTGCACTGTTGCATGCTCTCATCCTTGTGTGCCCTATTACTGTGGGATTGTCACTTGGCTTTGACCAAGTAAGTCTGATCGCGACCCTAATCGAGACACAGCTAAGGATACAGATAATAGAAAACGCTTCTTGGCCAATGGTGATGCTTCCTATGACTTACTATTGCTGGAGAGCCAAGTCGAACAAGATTCGACAGGTTAATATCCTTTTTAGATCATTCCAACTTGAATCGGTAAGCAAAGGTAACCATTGTTGAACTTTTCCAACTAGAAAGCGTAACAACCATATTGAGACATTCCTTTCTCCAGCCCCCAATCCCTCGACAAGAAATTTGAAGGCTTTCCAGCGAATTCAAGAGTGTGACCATTCGTTGGCCAATTGAATACACAATATACTCCCAACTACATATATAATATCATAATCCGAACTCTAAAAGTATTAACGAAAATTCTCACAAGCTATGGGCAGACTGATTTCCCTGTCGCTTCCAAAAATGTAAACATGACAAACAAAAAATTCGTAAAAAATTTAAAACCATTTTCTGAAAATATAATTATTGTAATAATTATATAATTATAATTATAAAATTTTATTTATGTATTATTATATTTTCCGAAGGATTTACAAGTGCTTTAGCGACAGAGTCAGCAGCAAAGTTGCTTTTATATTCTTAAATCTAATAGTCCTCGACGATCAGGGCGGTGCCTGCGAGCAGAATCTGTTCGGGTGTTCCATCCACATTGTCCACATGGAGGTGGCAGATTAGTTTGTCGCGACTTCCACGCGTATACAAGGGTAGTTTCGGACTTGTTTCTTTGATTTTCGAGGGGTACAGGGTATTCCTGCCGCCGCTGCCATATTTTGAGGGCTGTGCCGCAGACTGGGCCTCCTCCTTCACTTTGTAGGTAATAAAGAAGGGATTTGATTTATCCAATGAGCCCTTGGCTCCATCAATCTGTAATAATTAAATAAAATACAGAGAAAATTAAAATTAAGTTTTTTAAATCGAATTTCTGTTACGTTTCTCAGTGACTCCACCTAGCGTAAGGATAAAGTAGCTACTTTCGCCACCTGGCGTATTTTTGTGGTATATATTTATATTTTTCATTTCGATAGCGATATTCTATCGCATAAAAATATTGACAACAATAAATATCGAATCTCCAAATAGACTACGGTCACACTCTGAAACCGCGCTTTCTTGAACACAATTTGATCTTGATTAAAAAAAATTCGTTAAATTGATGTCATTGGAAACTGGTAGTTGTCTGAGCTTATTAAATATTTTGTACCATTATTTACGAATATACCAAAAATATATCAAAATGTATCACTACAATTTCTACTTGAAAAGAAACCAAAAAGTGCTAATACTATACCCTAAATGGTCGACTTGGTCACACTGTGGCGGAATGTCATGTATTATTTGAATATTTCCACCTTTTTCCAGAGACATACATTTTACGCGCCAATTTTTAAATTTTGGTCTGATAGTTTTTGTTGTTGGGGTGCTGATAGTTCACACAACATGCGAGCAGGGTTAAAATATTCAGTAAGAAAACATCGATGTTTGAGAAAAACATCGATATCCACAGCGTACACCAAATATCGGTGACCTGGTCACACTGTGCCGGAATGTCAATCAAATGAAAACAAAAAAAGAAGCGGCGTGAAAAAAATCTAAAATCTGCAACAAAATCAATTTTCCACACAATTTAAATGCTGTGAAAAGGCGCAGCAGCAGCACCATAGCAAACCAAGTGTCGCCAAAAGCGGAAACGGCAAGCTGGAGACGCACTTTATGGCCAAAATGGGGAAGGTAAGAGAAACAACAGACACGAAAAAAAGGAAGGAAGTGAAAAGACGAAGAGCAGCAGCAGGGCGATGGATGGACGGCTGAATGGATGGGTGCGGGGGTGGCGTCGCCAAGGCGCCACAGAAATATTGGGTATAAAAAGTGCCTACCTTGAGTGGCAACAGCTGCAGAATGATGGTGGGATCCTCTCCAGACCTTCGGACGTTCTCCAGCGCCAGGCGCTCCACGGAGACGCCCAGAGTGCGGGCCTGCAGCAGCTTGAGGCAAGCCAGCAGATTCTCGCAGTTGTAGACATGCACCAGGTCGATCTGCTCGGCAAACTGCAGATGCACTTGCTCCTGGTAGCGCTTCTCCGCCGCCTGGGCACGCACCATCAGGGCGCGGAGGTAGTCCACGGCACTGTTGTTGCTGGGACCAGGCCAGAGCTTCAGCCAAGAGGCGGGAATCTGTCAAGGAGAAGACATCTTTAGTCGGGGGAAAACACCTTTGAGGGGAGTGCAAAACCCACCTGCTGGTCTGCCAGAGATCGTAGGCTACTCTGATCCACTTCATGGGCATCCTTCAGCCAGGCATGCATCTGCGACAGCGTCTGGTGCACCGTGCGATACAGCTGCGCGCCCAGATTGAGTTCCGCCAGTACAAACAGCGACCAGGGAGAGTCCTCCCCCGCCATTGGGTCCTTGGCCCTCTGCGCAGCCTCCTTCGATGTCTGGGCAATGGTGCAGGCACCAGCCAGCTTGCGCCAGAGACTCAACAGGGGTTTTATTTGGTGCTCCAACTTCTGACGCTCACTCGAGTGCTCGTTCCCTGGAGCAGAGGCTTCTCCTGCCCTGCCATAGTGCAATCCTCTCAGTTCCTTGATCACCCTTCGGGCCTGTTCGATTTCCCGCTGCTGTTGCGCCTGGTTCGCCAGGCCGTACATGCCGGGTTCGTCCACATCCGGGAGTTTATCCAGCGCTGAATAGTAGTCCTGCAGTTGTCCACTGGTGGGCAGGGACATGGCCAGTCCCAGGGGGGACCAGCGATTGCTCAGTACATCCGCAGAGCAGAATTGGGTGAGGTAACTCCTGAGTATCTCCAAATCCCTGAGGTTGTTCACTCGTCCTCCATAGGCCAGGGCCTCGCTGAGGCGCTGCAACAGAGTCCAGTCGCATTTTCCGGAGTTTAGCTGAGTGTCCAGCCAGCCGAGGACTCCCATGGCGGCCTTCAGGTCCGCCTCCCCGAATTCGTAGTACTTCGACCAGCCCTGGGGGATGTACTGGCGTCGCTGCTGGAGGGCAGCCGTCAGAATGAAGAATACCAGTCGCATCTTTAGGCTCTTGGGCTGCTGCTTAGAGGATGCTCCGCCCTGCTCGGCGGCATAGTTCTGGAGCAGACGGAGCACGATTTGCTTGAGTCCACGCGGCTGTTCGTAGCGCACCTTGAGGCATTTGTAGATGGCCGAATCGCTGAATCCCTGGGTGGACTCGCAGAGCAGCCACAGACGGAACTCCTTCGCCTTGGGCATCTCACTGAGCTCCCGTTCCATCTGCCCAAGCCACTCCGGCACCAGATGAACGTTCTTCACGCACAGCCACTGGCCCTGGGCAGCAGCCTCGCGCATTGCGTTGAGAACCCTCCTCTCACTGCCCCTTCCGATGGCCATCTCCTGGTACTTCTGGTTGCCCCACTTCTTGAGCTCTGTCGTGGGATCGTTCTCTGCCTGACTGATCATCAGGATGGGGCGATCGCAGCTGCTCTGCTGCAGCAACTGCTCCACTGTGGGCTGGGTGGCTGCCTCGGGCGAGAGCCCCAGGAGCTCGCTGCTGACTTTGCGGAGCTGCTGGAGCATCAGGTCGGGCCTGAAGATCTGGGCGATGAGCACGCGATGGAAACTGGACCCGATGGCAGCTGTAAGTTTGAGAAGATTCATGAAAAATTCACCGACTAATTCCTAGTTTTACTCACGCAGCACGTCATCCGCTTGTCGCTCGATAAAGCCCCGCCAGATGTAGTCCTTGTCCAGTTGCAGTTTCTGCTGCAGATCGGGCAGCAGTTGCACGAGCATGGCCAGCTTCAGCTGTGCCTCGCGGGCCATGCAGTCGGGCAGGCGACCCAGATTCCCAAGCAGCACACTCCCGTCCGCGCTGCCCATAAAGTTGTTCACAAACAAGTCCCACTCCTTGGAGCCGAGTCTTTCGGGATAAGCCTGATGGCAGACCCACAGCGAGAGTGAAAGCTGGCTGTCCCGCGGCGTGGCTCGCGCTAGATTCAGATAGACACTCCTCACGAGTTTCTCATACGACTGCGATTCATCTCGCTGATCCTTGGACAGGGCCCCCAGGAAGAGCTCTATGTAGACCATGGCCGACAGCTCGTATCCCTGGATCAGGCCCGCATAGAAAGTGGCAGCACGGGAGCACAGCTCCTTCAGGGCACCGAACTGTGCCAGAAGTGTGGCTTTCACCTCTCCACTCTTCTGCAGAGCCTCATCGATCTGCGCGCTGCTCTGCTTCACTTCGTTGAGGCTAGCCAGCAGCTGTTCATTGCGCAGAATGTCGCCCTCCGATTTGGAGAGCTGTTCCAGCAGCTTGTCCTGCATCTCCATGCGCTGCTTAAGCAGATCTCCCTCGTGCTGCAGCAGCTCGATCCTCTGTCGCTCCAGCTCCGCATTCTTTAGCACAATTGCCTTGGACATCAGTTGATCGGCGAGACCAGCTGCCGTCACGGTGAAGCGCAGAAGATTCAATTGGGTGCGCTGCTCCTCCGGCAGCTCCAATCGATGCGACTTGCTTATCAGCACCAGCTGAAAGCTCTCGTGCAGATCCACCAGCTTCGAGCCCACGGCCACCTGTCGCTTGTTGAACCTCACATAGATGTGTCCCTGCAGCATTTGCAGCAGAGGCGGTCGCAACTGCTCGCAGTCTGTGACCAGGAAGGTCTTCCCAAAGCGTACTGCCAGCTCCAGCTGATAGGAGAGCCTCTCGTTGCCATCGGTCGCCATTTCGCAGGCTCGTCCGTTTCCCTTCAAGTACGCCATCAGCCACTCGGCTGCCGTCTGTGTGGGATCCAGCAGCAGTGGCACCGGACAGCTGCCAAACGGCAGCGAGAGCATCTCCCTCAGCAGTGCGGCACTCTCAATGATCTGGGCATCTCGTGCCAAGCCCTGACTCTCCCAAATGATCTGCTGTTGTTCGGTGAGCAGCGTCTGGCGAAGATTAAAGTCGGCGGGAAGATGAAAGTCCACAGCCAGACGTTTCAGGGAGGAACTGTTAAGGGAATACAATAATTCGGAAAATTTGATGAAATTAGGTCGTTAAATTATGGTAACGAATCAGTTAGCTTTAATTATCGATAACTTAAGGCAGTGTTCCACAAATATTCACGGGCTCACGGTTCACGGACCACCCATCAGATAAAACTATTTTGGTGATACGAAAAGGCAAAGCGCAAAGATATGTAGTGGGAGCCTGTTTAACAATTTTTGACCAATATATTAGGCAGAGATTTCGTCATCAGTGCTTCCCTGTATAAAAATTAATGTACATTTTTAATATGGTAGTTATTTTCAGAAGCCCTGGCCACAAATCTCCTTATTTTTCCCATCATTTCACATCCGTCAGTGTACCTCACATTTGAGATATCATCTCATAGTGTTGCCGTCATACGAGGGTAAACATTCAAAACAACTTTACAGTACCCTGTTATTATTTTCGTTCCGTTTGTTAACTGGACTTCGAGAAAACCGAATTGTCTTACCCGACAAGTTTATCTGGTGGTCAACTTTATCCTAAAGCTAACAACTAACCGGCACCGTAACCCTTAGTCTTAATTTTTCATCATATTTTGATTCAATGTCGCCAGGAATATAAATATTGCGACGGAGATTGTATCTGCAGACGCTGTAATATATTTGAATTCCTATATTTGAATTAGAGTCTTGGCTAATCATAATCTTGACGGAATGATTGGCCAAAGTTTCTCCAGCAACATGGAAATCTTACCGTCAATTTGTAATCTGTGTACTTTTGTCAATCTATAATTTCATTTTCTTTTCTATCATTTGATTTTGCATGCTTTGCGGAACACTGACTTAAGATACAGGAAGAAACTTTAACAGACGGACAGGTAACAGGTTCTGAGGGTCCTCGCGGAATACTCTACTTACCTCCTCTGATCCAGTCCCAGTCCCGCATAGTAATTGATAGCCAAAGCCAGGAGCAGAGTCTTTCCATCCAATGTTTTGTGGGCCCGCTTCAGCTCCGCCAGCTGCTCGCTCCAGGTGGCATATTCGGCGCTCAGTTTTCCCACCAGAAGCTCGGCCGCCTGTAGGGTGTCACTGGCTTCTTGTAGCTTCAGCTCCAGTACGGCTGCCTCCTGGGTGTAGGTCTGCAGTTTTGCCGACAACTGTTTGACCCGCTTGTCCACATCGTCGAGGCCACTGGCCAGCTCCTGCATCTCGTCTTCGGCGGCGTTGAGATTTCGCTGCAGTTCGTTTTGCTCCCGTTCCAGGGGCTTGATGCTCTGAATGACTCGGGCATAGCGGACACTGGCCTGCACCCAGGCCGCCAGAGGAGCAGCCGCTGCAGAGGCCCGTTTCGCGTTCTTCGATTCATAGGAATCGCCCTTGGCAGCCAGCAGCTTTTCCACGGCTTGACAGTTTTCGGGACTGATGCGAGCGGGATCCAGGGATCGAATGTCCTCCTTGACGCCTCTCTTGGCGAGGAATGTCTTCATGCTGTTCCACGAGGTGTCGCGTATGCCCATCAGCCGGAGCACTCCCTCGAGGATGTCTCGCACGGCTTCTGGAGGGGCGCGCAGCGAACGGATCTCGGAGAGAGCCTCCGATTTGATCTGTCCCACCGCATTACTGGCCTCCGCCAGGATGGGCTCCACTTCGGCCAGCTCCTGCTGGATCTCCTTCTGGCGCTGCTTCAACTGTTCGCTGCTCTGCTGCGTCTGTTGCTTCAGCTCCAGCATGCTCGACTTCTGATCATTGGCATTCCGCATCGTGGCCGAGATCATTTCGAGGGCATCGTTTGCCAGCTGCCGCTTCTCCCCCAACGCCTGCTCTTGGGCGGCCGCATTCGACTTGAGCGTGTCCACCAGTCCATGAGCGGAGGCCAGCTTGTCCACTCCCAGCTGTAGCTTCCCCAATCTCTGATCAATCTCTGCCGCTGCATTGCTGTACATGTGGTAGTAGCTCGAGATGAGTTGATAGTACCGCTGAGGGGGCTGCTCCTGGGGCAGCTCCTCCGCCACGTCTGTGAAGTGGCTGCAAACGGGCACCTTGCCACGACCACTGCCACCGGCTGCAGCATCGTTGAGGAGTTCAATGTACTGTTTCGGCAGCATGGTCAGGGTTTCCCTGGATTCCGATCGGACATAAAGTAAATCCATTTGACGATGCAGCGCCGGACATCTGTTAAAGTAGTCCTGAACCCTGGGACTGCTGGGATCTAGCACCAAGATGAGATGCAGATTCTCCCTGGCACCTAAACGGAAGAAACCGAAAGATATATTTTAAATCTATTTCTCCTAAAGCTATTCCAAACGTACGCTTCATAAAATACGCTCCTAGCGACTCCTGATATCCCTCCAATTGTGCCGCCTGCTTAAGAGTGCTGGCCACCGCCTCCAGGTCATCTCCAAAGAGTTCCAAGATCTCACTACCCTCGAGGAGAGCCTCAATGGGCTTGAGTATGTCTGGGACATAGGAGAGCCAACAGTGCTCGATGAGCAGGTAGCTCATCTGCTGCTCCATGGCAGCAACCTGCATGGCCATCTTCAGATCGTTGTAGAACTCTGTCAGGTCATACGACGGGCCGCCTTGAAGGGTCAACACTTTGGCCTCCTGCATGGTGGCCGCGGCATATATGGCATCCAAGTGACGTCCGCCAGCCTGGGCCATAATCAGCATGTGGGCATCGTTCCTGGACAAGACGCGTGCGACTTTGGCTGTGTGATGCAGTAGCTCCTCTGTTATGGGTGCACTAATGCCGTAGCTTTCGGTGTCTGTAAGAGAAAGGGAGATATATACATACATATATGGGATGGAACTGTATAAAATAGATACAACTAACTTTGACGGCAGAACTCTATGACAAACCACTTCCCAACTAAAGCTCTCACCCAGACATCATTGAAGTTGACTCCTTTAACTGTCCAATTCGTCCACTCTGCCCTGTGTTTCTCTTCTTGTATGCCTTTCACTGATAGAATCAATTCTTAGTCGAAACTTTCTGTTTGTTTTTCCACCCGTACTACCCGTTCTACCCGTTCTCTATGTACTTTCAGTGGATGACCCCCGAAGAGGAGGCACGCCAAAAGTTCATCATGCGGGAACGGGATCGCGAACGGAAGCGCATCAAGCGCATGAATCCCGAATACCGGCAGATGGAGCGAGAGCGGGACCGATTCCGCAAGCAGACGCCAAGGCCCAGTGTAGTTATCCCCGATTTACCAATTATACTCTTCTTGTCTTGAAACAGCTTCAAACAGTCAACAAAGATAGGAACTAACAGACCCGACACCCGACAGCTGCGACAACTTCAACTCTGAGAACTGCGTGAGAACTCTGAATCAATCTCTGACATTAACCTCTAACCCCCGACTCCACAGGGGTGATGATGGGTATACTCATTCCTCATACTCACTGCATACTGTGACCTGTCTCTGCACCTCCTCCAGCCACTCATCATGGGCCAGGCCGTGCAACAGGCCCTTTGATTTGGGCGACTTGGGCACAAAGAACACCTTCTGCAATGGGGGAAAAGTTTCATTAGGCAAATGCCAACGGTCCAACACTCTAACAGTCGGATTATAGCAATAACCTACCTCCTTGCCATAATATTTGCGCATCGTTTGCTTGAGTATCGCCTCGAACTGCTGGACATGCTCTTCGCTGACCAATCGGTCCCTGAACATCCCCAACAGCTCGCAGTAGAGGGCCTGCAAGGGAATGGGAGGTGATGGGGCGAATATGATTAGCTTTGGAGTCAAACAGCCAGCGCCGCACAAAAACCCACCTCGTTGAAATCGCTGGGGGGATAAAAGACCAGAGCATCAAGCAGCTTCATGATGCATTTCGGACTGAATTGGTAGTGCGCCTGCCCGACTCCCATGGGAGTGAACGTAGCCTGAAGCTGAAAAAGGGGGAATGAAGTCAATTAGCAGATACTCCAGCCCCATCCGTTGGGCCGATAGATACCTTCTCGAAGCACTCCATCAGACTCTCGCTGACATGCTGCAAATTGACGTTGCCCCTTGGCTTGAAATGGTCGTGCAGCAGCGGCTCCAGGCGGCACTGGACGATGGCCAGCATATCCGAGGATGTGGGCCGGGCCACTCTCACGTATTGGTTGAGCGCCAGATAGCGCGGGGCAATTTTCAGCAAATTTTCACTAATGGAGGCACAGATTTGCAATCCGCTCACGCTAATCCACTCGAGATTCTCGGCATAGAAGCCTCCGCGCTGTGCCAGCTGAAGTAGCAGCTCCACAATTTCGCAGGCTCCCCAAGCATCCAGCTGGCACAGGTCCAGGCTCTTCATGAACAGCACCAGTCGCACCTGCTTCGGTCTGTACTCCCGTCCGCGCACCCCGCTCACAGTCACGCAGTGGGTGCGGAGTGTGTGCAGCACATAGCCAGGTGTGAGCTGTGTGGAGCAGTTGATCGTGGCCAATTGGTAGCCAGAATGCTCCAGCACAGCCTGCTGCAAGAGCAGGGTCTTTCCTGCACCACTGGGACCCACCAGCATGAAGGGTGGAGTCCTGTTTCCCGGTGCCTTGAGCAGGGTTTCCAATATACCCATGTAGGTCTTTACATAGGCGGTTACTATGAGGTGACTGCCATTCTCTGGCCTCTCCATCACATCCACTGCATACTGGTCCAGGGCAGTGCGCTGTCTGTCGTAGTAGGAGAGGTCTGCGTGATTGGGTTGCGCCACGTAGAGATTGGCATGCTTCAGGATCATCTGTGCAAACTCCGCCTGACGATCATTGGGCATATACCCGAACAGAGCACGGAGAGTGGCAGCTCCGTATTCCTCTAAAGACTGAGAGCCATGCAGCTGGAGAAGCAGGGAACGCAGCAGATTAGCACGACTGATGCCAGGAAGTTGACTGCAGCAAAACAGGATTGTTAATATAATCTAGAGTAGATCTTTAAGCAATTGAATCACCTCAGCAAATTCTGATTCTCCAGCCAATCCATGGCATAATTGAAGTTCCCATCAACGTAGCTCTGCAACAGATCCCCATAAGGTTCCTTGGACAGTTCGTGCCTCAGTATCTCTTTGCCAGGATAGTAATCGTAGCTGCAAAAGAGATTCCTCATGAATGTACCCTAATGTATACTTTATATATTCCCTTTCTTACCTCATGTTGACAATGCCCATGCGTGAAATGGTGGCCGGGGAGGCATGACGCACATCGTCCGTTTCAAAGATAAAGTTGACATTGTTTCCGAACTGTATCCGCCAGCCCGATGGCAGGGTCAAGAGTCTGTAAGCAAGCATTTCAAGACAAGATGAGGATCAATACAATATACAAAGATACAGATACATTTAGATGTAGAGTTTTCCCCGTTTAGTTTGCACCTCACTCTCACTGTCCACCTACAAAACACCACACACACACACACATCCGAAACAAAAAGAAACCACACGAAACGATCGATCGACCCAATTTGTGATGCCTTTCTATACAAACCAAAACGCTCTCCCATCTGTATAATTCCAGTTGATGACACCCGAGGAGGAGGCGCGCCACAAGTTCATCATGCGCGAACGGGATCGCGAAAGAAAGCGCATCAAGCGCCTCAATCCCGAGTATCGGCGAATGGAGCGCGAACGCGACCGATTTCGCAAGAAGGCACGACGCTCGAACGTAGCATTTTTCCAATATATATTATCTATATCTATAAAATCCCAACACTCATTCACCCACACACACACACACCAGACACGCACCCGCACACGACACACGCTTAGAATAGGCTTAAGTAGATGGGACTGATTTTGGGACTGGGGGATACGACTTGGGTGTGGGTACTGGGTAGTGGGTACTGGGGACCTTTTGCGTAGTGTCAACCCATTCCAAAACGCCATACAAACTCCCACAATGCTGGAGACTCAGAACATGTTGCTTTAATATGTGTTCCCCTTCCGTTTCATTTGCAGTTGACCCCCGAGGAAGAGCTGCGGCTGAAGATGATACAGCGAGAGAGAGATCGCGAGAGAAAGCGCATCAAGCGCATGAATCCCGAGTACCGACGGCTGGAGCAGGAGCGCGATCGGGACAGGAAGAAGGCGCGAAGGGCGAACGAGGCGTTCCGGCAGCTGGAGAAGCTGCGTGACAAGATACGCAAGGACCGCAAAAAGGGACTCCTGGTGACCGATCCCTCACAGCTCCCGCCCGAATTCGCGGCCATTCTACCGCCAGTGCCTGTTGTCAAGCCCGAGGTGGGTCTGCCGCCAACCTCCCAGGGCCAGCAACAACAACAACAGCAGCAGCAGCTGCAGCAGCAACAACAACAGCAGCAGCAGACGCCACCCTCGCATCTACAGGAGCAGCAGCACCACCAGCTGCCGCACCAGCGAGGCCGCAACATGTCGCATGCGACGTCCGCGGCGAGCACTCTCACCCAGCTGACGCCGCCGGCCCACACCACGCCCACGCACTTGCAGCAGCTCAATAAGCTGCAGCAGCTGTATCCGCCTCGCTCTTTCGCGCACCCCGCCTTGCCCATCGCCAGCGTAACGCTGATGCCGCAACTGTGCCACCCCATTCTCCACCAGAACCTGAGTGCCACGCTGTACGCGGGTCCACCGAACGGCATCAAGCAGGAGTATGGCCAAGATGTGTCCGCCTCGGCCATGGCCGCTGCCCAGGCGGCTGCTCTGGCATCGCTAAGGGGGGGACCCCAGCACACGCAGGACGATCAGGATATGGCTCTCAACCTGGAGCCGGAGATCATACTGCAGACAGCGCCCGATGTGAATCCCGCCCAGCCACAGCAGCATCACTTCTCTGCCCACCAGCAGCAGCAACAGCAACAACAACAGCACCATCTCCAGCAGCAACAGCAGCAGCAGCACTGCAACATGTTCCAGCACATGGCACCGCAGGCCCACATGCAGCACATGCGATCGACGGCGCTGCCACCGCCGCCACCCTCAGTGGCACTGCCGCCACCGCCACCACCAGCCACACATCAGCAGCCACCGCCTCAACAGTTGCAGCATCCGCAGCAGTGAAAGATTCTCGCCTTTAGTCCTTAAGCTCAACGCTAGCCAGCTAATCACACGTTTCATGTGCGTTCGTTCATGTGCGCCTACAGTGGGTCTGGAAAGTGCAGCTACACCGACAACATGTGTTGTTCCCACTGCTGAATGCAACGCCCCTTCGGAACCCACTGTACTTAGAGTTGTGATTGAATGATTTTTGTGATTCCTATTTCTGATTTTATAATGTTTAAAAGTGCGTTTTCTTGTGATGATGTAAACAGAAGCAGTGTCATGAGGAAATGTATCTTAATGTCTCACAAGTATCCTGTATTTCTGTCAATGCTTTAACTATCCTTGCAATATTTAAACCCTTAGATTTAGTCTCTTGTTTTATGTCCCATGTCCAATGTCCCCTTTTTTTATAGAAGTCACAGCTCTAAAGGATGTCTCAAAAATGTCTCTCATGTATGTTCGATATTTGTTTAAATTTTAAGTTTAGACGCCATTTGTAAAATGCCGTTGCGTTGCGCATTACGTTGATTGCGTGAGTGCGCGACGTTACATTTGTGGGCTTCCCCGTTCCCGGATATACCCGGATTACTTGTCGTCATCGTCATCGCCTCAGCATTTCTCTGTTTTTTAGGTCTGTACGTATTTTGTTTAGTCGCTAAGTGATAGATGGATGCATCCGCGCATTCCTACAATATTTGCAAGATTAAGATAATGAGATTCGATATAACGATACGATAACGATAATTGTACGATTACACCTATGGATATAATGAAACATGGCAAGCCGTAAATAATTATTACGAATTTATGCGCAAATACGAGCAAAATATAAGTAGCAAAAACTCTTGCTACCAATGAAATTAAATCACAGCTTTTTCTCATTTCTCACTCACTTATTGTCATCCAGCACGGAGTTGAGGGCCTCTATCCATTCCGGATCGATGCTGCCGTCACACACAATCCATGAGTGCACTTGGGCCGGCTCCTGATTGACTGCCACCGCCGTGTGGGTGAGCACGCCATCCTGCCACTGCCTCGTGTCTGCATCCAGTCGTCCGAGCAACTGTACGCGACTCATGGACTTGGGGCTGATGGTGTGCACTCGCAGCTGCATCCCCGAGGAAGTCAGTGCCTGCCGGAGCAGGGCCATAATGGTGGACTTGCCGCAACCTGGCGGACCCACCAGCACAACGCCCATGCGTTTCTGAAGCTGCTCCTGCAGTTGTAAAGCCTTTTCAATTTGCCTCTCGCTCGGACAGAGACCCAGTGTCCCGGCGGCAGCGGTCAACGACTGCTGAAATGGGGTCGCCGCCGTCTCCGAGGTGCCAATTTCCGGGAACACATTACGCAGCAGCATTTCGAATCGCGAGACGTCGTGTGGCGCTAGCTTGGACATGGTTGATGAGCGCAGACACTGCACCACAATGGACAGCTGCTCATTAGCGCCCGCCTGCTCATTAGACCCGTTCGTTAACTGTCCGCGCAGTCCCTCGCCGCAGACCAGGAGCACCGTCTTCAGCTCTCGCAATCCCCAGTCGTAGTGTCGTTGGGCAGACAGCATCTTACCACACAAATCGAAGAGCTCCACGATGCGCGATGCGATGTCTGCGGCGGCCGAAAATCCCTCAACGAAAAGCATGACACGGGCAATCTCTCCTGGCTCCGGCTGCTGCATGACGATGGGCCGGAACAGGGCCTGAATATTGCCGGGCAGCTTCTGACGTCCGCCGTATTCGGCTCCAGCGGGATTCAGTGTCACAAAGATGCCGCAATGTTGGTTGAGTTGCACCTGTAGAGGGAAAAAATGATTACTAATTGAATTTATTCTCAAAGAGAATGAGCAGAAGAAGGGATACCAATTGAATGAATGGAATTGTTTTACTTTTCCAGCTCTGCTTTCAACCTTTCCATCCCATTCATCCCATTCCATCCCTTCTTAAGTCAGAAACCAACCCCAGATACCCCCAAGCTATACATTCTATGAACAGGGATTTGATCCAAGGATACATGTCGATGGTTATATTTTTTTGGAAAGATCAATTACACATTTTTGAGACTTGCGTTCACAAGCCTCCACTATGCACCATTCATGACCTGAATCTTCCTTTCGAAAACATCCTTTTTCCTACCAAAAAAGTAAACTTCTCCAACCAAGAGGCAGCCAAAGGCCAACCACAGCCAACACATTCCTTCTCTGGACACACAAGATAGTTTCGAACCAGAAACCCAGGTAAGTCATAACTCATCTGACTCACCTTTCGCTCGCCAATTTGAACGCTGTCGGACTTCTCTTTGAGGGCACTCTGGATGGGCTGTATCAGCATGGATATGGACGAGAGGGTGGCCTCCTGCAACCTATTAAACTCGTCGAAGCAGCCCCAGGCACCGCAGCGGGCCAGCCCGGTCAGGATTAGACTCATCGATTCGGTGTCCACATTCTGCAAACAATTCATGACATAATGACAAATAGCATTGGGGCTGGAGTTTGGACTTGGGCCCTGTTATAAGCTAGCACTCTTACCTCGTCGCAATTGAAAACCAACACAAGGCGTCCTAGCATAGCTCCCAGGGCCTTCACACACTCGGTTTTGCCAGTGCCCGCTGGGCCGAAGGGATTACCGCCCAGGCCCATGTGCATGGCCTGTGTGAGGATGAGATAACACTTGTGGGTCAACCGAGTGTGGACCAGCTTGTTGGCCTGGCCGAGGAACTCATAGGCGTATTCAAATTCCGCATAAACCATGCGGACGCACACCTGCCGACTGCCACTACCACTTCCACTTGCTCCGGCTGCCAAGTAATATCGGAGTTGACACAGCCAATGCCAGTCGCTGACATGCATCACATTGTGCCGCTGCAGCTGCTCCACCACCCCGGCATAGTGAACCAGATCCAGCAGCAGGGCACGCAGCTTAAGGCTCATCAGGCTTCCGCTCTCGGCACGCTGCTTCATTGCCGCCAGATGGGCAATTTCCGCCTTCAGCTGCTGCTGAAGCTTCGCCAGTGACATGGCACCAATCGCCTGCTCCGCCTGGCGGGTGAAGTGCAGAGCCCGGGCCGTGGCCAGCACCTGGCTGACATATTTCCTTAGAATCTGCTCGCTGAGGCTGTCGCTGTTGGTACTCGTGTTCGAGTAGCACTCATGGATCTGGGTACGCAGCGTCTCCTGGACGGCCGTGACAAGTTGATTCAGCCAGCGCTTTGAGGGAAATGGATTATGGATTGGAGATAATGTGGTTCATATTCGACGAGCGACAGCGACTCACCTCTATGTCGCCCTTCATGTCCACGGGCTGGCTCAGCTGCAGCTCATCGCCCTCGGCACTGTGCACGGCCACAATGGATAATTGATTGGTATCGGTGGCCGTTTGCCTGATGCTCAGGCTGTGACACCCGGGAAATAGCTTACGGATGTGCCGCTGTATGATGTCCGCATCCTTGCTGGCTTGCCCCAGCAACTCAAGCAGATCATCATCGCCCAGGAAATAGAAGCGCGGAAAGGAGTTACGTTTGTCCTGTGGAAGATTGATCGATTGCCTGAATTGAATTATCCAAGTTATCTACTGGTCTTACGGTTATGTAGCTCATCAGATTCTGCTGACATCTGGCCAATTGGGTCTCCAGAGCATGGACTATGGTGCCTATGTTGTTAATCTTAATCAGCGAAGTGACCCGGGGATCCACTTCGATTTCCCGCATCACGAAACGAAAGTCTTTGTCAATACGCTTGAATAGGGACTGCTCCTGCTGCAGAGTTCCCGATCCAAAAACGGGCTCCAAATATACCCATCTAGATTATGGAGGGGTTATTATACATACTCCAACTCTTGGCTTGTGTTCTTACCGTCTTTGAGAGTGACTTAGACTCGTGAGTAGGGCATCCAGCGTGTTGAGGCGACTCTCCCACAACTCTGCCTGATCGGAGAAGCTGTCGAAGGCAGCCGAGTTCTTGGCAGATTGTAGCAGCGATTGATTGTCACCAATCTTGTTTAGCACCTCCTGGTAGTCCTTGATCAAGGAAACAGTCTGCCCGGAGGCATCTGTGCGCGAGATGAGCTTCAGCTGAGCCGTCACCGCCCACTGATCGAGTTCCACCAGAGCCTGTCGCACAATCTGCTCGCTGGATGCCTGCCTCACAATGCTCCCGATCTCTGCGGCAGCCGCCTGAAGGGCATCCATATCCTCCAGGATATCTTGAAGGAGTATCGAGTGCAAGGGCTTCGGTTGACTACGATGGAGTAGCTGAAAAATCCTTGCCCAATGCCGTTCGCTCAACGCATCCGATTGAAGCTGCTGCAGGACGGGCAGGGCCAACTGGATGCGCTCCACCTGCTGACGGATGCGCTTGGAGGGCAGATCAATGGAGGCATGCACGGAGCCCTCCCACTTGGCAATGAACTCGTTGAGCACATAGGGACGTCGGCGATAAATGGTCCACTCCTCCTGCAGGATAGGCTGGAGCTCGCTTAGGAAGGAGTCGTACACCTGCCACTGCTTTGACTGCTGCTCCATTTGGCTATCGATATCGGCGAAGGGCTGCAGCATGTCCGAGGGGAACTCCATGTTGAATTTGGAGCACTCGTCCAGGAGCTGCTGCTTCTTCGTCTGAAGCTGCTGCCAGTGCTGGCGGCGCTCCTTGAACACCTCCAGAGTGGACTGTTCGTTGGCCTCCAGTTCGGCGATGGTGGACTCCCAGCGTAGTAGAAACTTTTCGGCTTCATTTCTGAGGTTCTGCAGCTGTGTCTGCGCCTGGTTCTTGATCATATCTACTTGACGTTGTAGGATCACTGCATGATTCTCCAGCAAAGGTTGAAGCTGCTCCCACTGCTGTAGGATGCCAGTGAGGGCTGTCACCCGCTCCTTGCACCAGCCCGCCAGACAGGCATCTTTGGCCTTTACCACTTCCAGGGTCTCTCCGATCTGCGGCAGCTCGCTCATAATCTTCTCGTACTTCATGCCCGACTGACTGATGCTGCCCTCGTCCATGGGCACGTTCTGTAGAAACTGTAGGGCATTCTGCAGAAACTCCTGCACCACTCCCACATCTGTGAGAATGGAGGAGCGCAGGCTGTTGGACAACGACTCCCAGTACCGCCTGCTGATGAACTCAATGTCGGTTCGGAGGGGCAGAACATTGATCACCAAGCAATCGATGGACTCCTCTGCCTGCTGCAGTTTGGCCAGCTGCTGGCTAAAGTGTTTACAGGCCCGGAAATTGCGATCCCAGTCATCCGCCTCGTTCAGGTGAATGCCGCACAGCTGCTCCACGTCCACACATCCCAGAGCTATCCATGGCAGCCAGATCGTCTTGAAGTCCTCCAGCTTATCAAACAATTCCGCTGCCCTCTTATACAGCGGACCAAAATGATGGCGATTGACCGTCACCATAGACTTGAACAGCTCCGAGCTGTGCTCCGAGAGCCCATGGAAGTTGCACGGTCGCTCGATAAAGCGTCGCAGTTGGCTGAAGTACAGTTCCCGTATCTCTTCCTCCGGCGGACTGTAGCAGAGTTCCCTGTGGCGCAACACGAGCTTGATGTGAATGTCCGGCAGCTTGTTGTTCATGTCCAGCAGCCCGAGTATATACTGATACTCAAGCACTTTGTACAGCTGGTGGTCCCAGTGCAGCTTGAAGGCATCCAAATGGGTGTAGCCCTGGCGCTCCAACGTGGCCAACAGCTCCCGCAAATGGCGAAGTTCATCCTTCCAGATTTGGTTTTGCGTAAGCAAATCGGTGCCCATGAGTTTCATGACCTTTAAGAGAGTTTAAAATAGGGATTTATAATACATCGAGAATGTCTCATGATCCTACCGTTCGCTTGGCCTGTTCGTGGTATCCCACAAGGAGAGTGTTGTCCGACGAGAGTTTGGACACAGCTGCCTGCAGGATATTCACATAGCGCTGGACTGAAGTCTCGTCCTGCCAAGCCACCGTCTCGCTCTGCACCAGACGCTGCAATTCCAGTGCATTCTTTAGCATTATTGGCCTCTGGCAGGGAATCATGCGATCCCCAATGGTATTGTGGAACGTGGCAATCTGCTGCAGTCGCCGGGCATAGCACATGTACTTGGCCGCATGCGTGGCAGCGGCACGCAGCTCCAGGGGCACATTGTAGCCAAGGTTCTCGAACTCCCGAACATCCTGGCAGAAGGTCACCAACTTCGGGTTAAAGGTTACTCGCATCAGTTGGCGGCCCTCCTTTTCGAACTTTACGACAGCCTGATCATCGCGTAGTCTGTGAGGGGATTAGTTATTGTATGGCCGAGTACAAGAAGAGAGAATTCTCACCTGAGTTCCCCACTTTTTACAGCTGTAGAGCACTGTCCTGACCAGATCTCAAAGTTGGTACGCAGCAGCGACTCTGTCTCTTCCTTGATCTCCTGGACTGCCTTATTGATCTTGTCGAAGCCCTCTCGACCGCTTATCAGATGGCTGACCTTCTCGATCTCCTGGATTTGATACTGCACCACCTTCAGCCAGCGGCATTCGTTGCAGATCACTGATAAGTGACCCGTGTCCGGCTCCATGTTCGTGTCCGTCATGGCCTTGCGCAGATCTTGCAGCAGGATGTGCAACGATTGCAGGAACTGTTCGCGTTCAATGGACAGGAGCTCCAAGACTGCCGGCCGCTGTATAAGCGTTTCATATTTCGAAAAAATGAAGATGACCTGTCGCGGATTGCTCAAATGGTGATGCAGCTGTGCCTTCAAAGCGGACGCAATCCGTTCATCGATGGGCTGCAAGACCTGTTCAAAGTGGTGCAAGGCCTTGTGCCACTTGGCCTGTCCGTTGGCAGAGGTGTCGAAAATGTTAAAGTCTGAAAAGAGAGTGTTGTTTCGGTGAGAATGCCAGTCGCCTGTGCGTTAGTACCTCACCAGTGAATGGGGCCTGCTCCTGAAACATCTCCTGCAGCTCTGCATCGTCCAGGAGTGTGGCTATTTCCTTGTACAACTGCTTGATATTCCGTATCTCGCTGAGGCGCTCTTTAAACTGCTGTCCGCGCTTGGGCACGTGCGGCTCCCCCAACCACGGATGCTTCACATAGTTTGGCCAGAAGAGGCGCGTCAACGAGTCGCACAGCTGGATCCAGGCGTCCACTGTGTCAATGCTCTGGCTCATCAGGCTGTTGACATGATAGGAATTGAGGCTCCAGATGTCCTCTGCAAGGAGTTGAGTCAAGCAGACCTCCAACAGTCGCTTCCCAATGATGTCCAATAAATCGGTCATTCGCTGTTGTGAATAGTTGTAGGGCAGACGCCACAGTTCGTCCAGATTGTTGTGGGCATGGTCGAGGAACTCCTCAATGGTGCTGCTGGGATTTCCACCATCTATTGTGCTGTTTTTGTATGGGTTTATATCGCGTTTGACTATGAAATGTTGATTTGCTTACCTGATTTGCCTTTCTATGTTCTCCAGGACGCCAATAAACACTTGCGCTGCTTCGCGGTCCAAACGAGAACTCGATTTCTGTCCCAGCTTCTGTTTCCAATATTTAATTTCATCTTTAAGACTGGTAATGCCTGGAAATGTTAACATGCATAAATGTAAACCAATGAACGTGCTCTTATGAGAAAAACAGTCGTTGGAAAGAGGTTTTTTTTTGGAAATGATCAAAGCCACACTTTTCCAATTAGAGATGACACCGCTGCTGCCGATAGTCTTTTGTGTATTGGAATATTTGGAATCTCACTGGAATAACTATTTTTCACGCGCTTTTCAGTGGAAAGAGTGAAAAAAGTGCGATCCCTAATATATTTACCGCTCTGCGGGAGTCCCAAACTGGATCCCAACGATACGTGCAGGTTCTCCAGAAGGCCACTCAACTCCGGGCCGTACTCGGTGCGCTGCGAATGGAAAGAATGGAGGATATGAATAAGGAGAATGGAGGCTATTGGTAAAACAAATTGCATTGCACGGAGCAGAGCAGAGCAGAGCGGAACAGCAAATATAATTGACAAAATGCAATTGCAGGCCGGATTGAATTATGCGCAAATGCGATTAAAATTTCTTCCAGCTACTGCTCGGTCGTACAGCCACTGGAAGCATGCAAAAGAGCAAAGTAATTTGAGTCGAGTGGGATTTATCAGGCATGGCACTACTCTACACTGCACTACACTACACTGCACTGCACTACACGGATTTGTATTACACATGGAACGGAACGGAACTTACACGGGCAACGGCGGGGGAGTAGACACGGGAAACGGAATTGTAAATGGATTTAACCAGGCCACCCTCCAGTGTTAATATGCCCAGCAAGGGCTCTGAGGCTGCTGGGGCGACATGGGCGCCGGCTCCTTGGCCACCGCCGACCTGCGGCACCTTGTAGAAGAGCAAACAGACCTCGTCGTTGGGTATGCGATGGTGAAATTTGATTTTGCCATCGGATTTATTATGCACGGCCGAGATAACCGTGTGCTCCTCCTGCTCCAGAAACTCCAGTATAGTGGCTGTTTGCTCATCCAGCTCCGTGCCCGGCATCCGAGCTGCAAAGTACTCAACTGCATAGCAGAGGAGCAAGAGGGGCAGAGAGTGTTTTAGTTTGCCTTCTCCGGCAGAAAAAGAGTGCTCCATCAGCTCTGAAGGCTTACCCGATGTATTTATAATGAATTTAGTGCGCTGGCTCATCTTGAGATGTGCTTATATATCCAATTCGATTGTTGGATATACTCTGACTAGATTTAACTTTCGGTTTTCATGGAAAACTCTTTCACTTTTCTCGAAACACAACTATTTGTTGTACCTTCCGGTTGCTGGGGGCAACGTGACAGGGTTGCCACGCGCTACCGTCCCGTTACTAAGCAAGGATTGCCTTGGTGTTCCTTTTTCTTTGCACCTGTTGTTTTCCTTTGGGTACACGACACGACACGTGTTAGACTGGTAGTTGTTATGGCCTCAGGCCTTAGGGGCGTCAGGGGGTTGGGTTGGGTTGGGTAGGGTGGTGTCCAGTTTTCATGCATCCCTTGGCATTACTCCAATCCAATGCCCGCTCTCAGTGCTTGCTAATGAAACGGAGCACTCGACGATGTGGCTGCACTAAAAATGCCTCAGCAGGTTTATATCATTTGAATGTCCATTAATTGAATTGTACGGGCGTGCTCAAATGCTCTTTGCCGGCGACATGAGGCAGGACGTACACGACAGGACCGGTCAGGACAGGACAAGACAAGACACGGCTGAAGGCAAGTTTATGACTTGGCCAAAGCTGCTGCATCTCAATATTGAGAGACAGCTGGTGCTTTGGGCTTACGGTGAACGTGAGGAGATTCAATTGAAGTAACAGACAGGAGGATGTGGCACTTGTGGGCACTATACCACAAATCCATTGATTCAATAGGAGCCTAGTACATTGGGAGCACTGATATAGGCAGATCTCTTACATCCAAATTTTCTTTATTTGCAATTGCAGTCTTTAAATACTCATACATACTCCTTTCCTCTGGTGAAATTACCACGAATAAAGTTCGCTTGATTCTAATCGCATTTTGGGGTAGCACAGGGATTCAAGTTGAGCCCTAACTTTGGCAAAACTTAGTTAGGCCAACTAACTCCGTAAGGTATTTCAGGATACCACATATCCCAGGAGTTCCAAACAGAGAGAGAGCGTGAGAGGGAGAACTTACAAAGGGCCCAAATTTAATAACCGGTGTATGTGGGTGGTGCACGAGGGGCAGAGCGCCGCCTGGCATCAAGCGCTTAACCTGTCTGCATGTGTTTGATGCAGAAAGCGCTCTCTCGTCCTGTCCTCCACTTCGTTTCCTTCATTCTTGTTTGGAATCAAACAAAGTTTTTTTGGCCGAACAAAGGGGTGTGGGATGGCTTGGCTGGGGATTCCCCTTTCTGCAACCAGCAGTGATGTGATGCAATATTCCTCTCTTTTTGCCTCTGGCAATTCCCACTGTCAACACTTGAATTGCTGTGCCAGCCGTCAACCATTTAAGCAAATTAACTGTATAATTAAATTGGGCAGAATTGCCTCTCTCATTCTTTGCCACCCTCTCGCCCCCACTCTTTTTAGCACTTGACAGGAAACAAAAAAAAAAAAATAAACTAAGTTTTTGAAACGAGGAAAAGTGTGGTACTGTCGAAAGTCTTTAAACCGAGTTCCGAATTGAAGAATAATTTAGTAACTTAAAGTTTGTGACTCTAATTACATTTTTGTGGCTCGAATTCAGTCGAATTTATTAGCCAGAATAATTCCCAAAAAGGCATGAGCATTTTCCACGTATTACAAAAATGTACACAGACAAAGAAGAATTCATAACTATTTTAGCCTAGTATTTAGTTATGTTTTGGCCAACAGTTTACAAATATTTGTATAATTTGTGGGCCTGATTGAATGCCACATTCTGTGCCACATTTTGTGTTATGAATCGGGAAGCGGCGGCTCATTTAAGCTCTGGCTGCTGGCTCCCAATTCGTGGCATAATCACTCTAATTGGGCGTCTAATACAGTGGAACATGGCATGATAAATGCCTGAAAGGGAGCACTAAATATATTTCATGTTGATTTCGGTTTTGTGTCTTTGGGTTGATTTAACCTAATAGTCATGATTGTTGCGGCCTGATGACGATTTATGGGTTTATGTGATTTTTATGTCGCCTGGACAGACCCATCCCATGACCATGCCAATGTTTCTAGCCAACTACTCGGATGAGATGTACTGATTTCGATATTATTTTATGGGCCTGCTTCTGGGCCTGCTTCTTTTTATTGCCAGCGATTACGAGACAGTTTTCTTTCGGGCAGAACCAGAGACAGAGACAATCTCTGTGAGGGGGAGGCTGACTGACTCTTTTAGTGCCTGGCTTTGCCAAGAATTTATGGTTTATGGATTTTGTCAAATTATGTGATACGTATTCGTGCTTCTTTTTGTCAGTGAAACCTTTTGTCTATCGAAGAAGTCATAATCGTATGAGGAATACATTGAAAATGTTTAGCATGTGTGTGTGTGTGTGTGTGTTGTGGTGTCTTAAGAATTTTACATTGGAATTGCTCTTTGATGTTACTGCCTATTGTTTATGTGTTTACTTGTATTTTTTTTGTGTTTTTTGCATCCATAAAAACATATCAATGTGTAAATTTTTATCTGCCCACCACAAGGCAACCATAAAGTGGAAATTATATCGAAGAATATGATTGTTATTCGCTCTGCGACATGGAATTTATGGTTGTCCAGGCAAATAAATAAAATAATAAATTGAAAACAGAAATTGGGCCACAGGTTGCGGCGTTTGGCTCCGAAGTGTTCATCTGGATAGGGAAATGTCTTTCCATCTGGTAATTGGCAATAAAAGTGGGTAATCTAACAGATACTTATGTGCCATCAAACAGCAGATAAACATTTAAAATAGGAATTGCGATGGGGCCTGAGAAGAGAGCTAAGGGATATGTTGAAAATACAGAAGGGAAGTCCTTGTTTATAGACAACTCTCGCTCCAGCTAGTCCTCCCTTCAGGACTCTTTGTGAACCTTGTGTAATTCCATTTTTGGTTACTTAAATTCATCATTTCTTGTGTACATTTACTCATTTCCGTCCGTAAGTCCTTTGGTTGCATTTTGCCCACAAAATACTCTTTGGTTAATGGCCACAAATTACATAAATGGCAAGCGTATGACGATTGAGTGGACTCCTGGTCATTGCATTTCAAATATTCATAACAGTTTTGGGACCAGACCAAACCGAAGATATTTAGGTATAGGATTGGGTATTGGGATAGCAAACAAATGTCGGTAAAGCCGGGTCTAATTGAGGCAGAGAAAGCGAAGGGGGGAATGTGAATGTGAAAAGAAATCAGGTGCAGCTTTTGAGAGATTGTTGTCTGGTCGTGTCTCAGTCTGCTGGTAAACAATGAATATGCATGAGTTGCCATGGAGCATGCCACATCCAACTGCAGCAGAAGCACCAGGAACAGCAGCAGCCACCACGTGAGCCAGTGTGTATCTGAGAGTGAGGAGAAAAAAAAGCAACTTCAATTTGCGAAAGTGATATTCTCCAAGGCAGGAAATCAAATGCCATCGAACGACCAGGACAGAAGGGAACTGAGG
Organism: Drosophila azteca; assembly: GCA_005876895.1. NCBI lineage: Eukaryota > Metazoa > Arthropoda > Insecta > Diptera > Drosophilidae > Drosophila > Drosophila azteca. The sequence goes on along the minus strand of VCKU01000091.1, from coordinate 7,796,411 downwards.
GCAAGAGATGAGTTGGCTGGAACAGTCCTCGATTGACAGGCATAACGTTGATTAATTAATCCCGTCGATGACAGCCTCGGCAATCTTTATCTGCACGGAAATCGAAGTTAGTCGAGCTGCTCCCGCCCCACCCCCTTAAGAACCAAGTACAGCTTAACCCCATTTCGTTTGAATGTGCCCGTAATGAACATACCTGAACATATGTACATATCTATAGAGAATTCTCTGCCTGAAATAAAGTTCTTGTCCTTAGGGTCTTTGATTCCAAGCATTTAATCCGTCTGCTCTAGGAGATTCCTCAGCGTCTCTGGCATAATCTGGCAATTAGTAAATGTCAAATTCCCCTCTGAACAGCATTGAAAGTCAAAATTTACAGCTTGCAAGTCGCAGCTACGCTATGCTCTACTCGTGCATATATCATAGGAGGAGCCTTCGGCGACAGCGCCTGTAAATATGCAACGGAAATTGCAGCAACGCATGTGATTATGTTGTTTCTATCTCGATGGAGCAGCGACGAGGTGTGGATGCAGATACATATATGTAGTATATGTATGCAGTATGTCTTTGTACTGATGATGGCATGTGGGTTGGTCTTGATTAAAAGCCCCACTTCAAGGATAAATTGTTGCCGCATACTCTGGGGCTTTCTTGAGAAGTAAATAATGCTTACTAAACCTCGCTATTTAGGGTTATATTCATTATGAGAGGAAACTGCAATGATTAACGTTTGCCCTTTTTTGTTTCAGAATGATCCAGCGGATGACAAGATTTCTTCATATTCATTATCTTCACAGGTTGTCAGTCCTCGTCGACAGCTAATAAGTGAATAATCCGGAAGAGCTGGATATATATGGATGCCTTTGTGGAATGGGAATGCCTGGGATAAATATTATTGTAATTAATGAAAGGAATTCAAAGGAAAGCGCACCACATGCTGTCGGAATCCTTCCAGATGTCTTACTAATTTTCCACACTATGGGAAGGGGTGTGCCTCTAGGGCAAATCTGGCCCATTCAAAATCACAAATGAATAATTAAACATAATTAGCAACTATTAAGGAGAACACATTGCCCAGAGGGAACCCAAACCGAATGCAAAGCGCAACTGTGACACACAGTTATGCCAGCTCTGGGGCATCCCGGCCAAATCAAAGCGAATCAACAGCACAAATAGAAGGGCTACCTCTCCAGTGTAGTGTTGGAGATACATATATGTACGGGGACGGGGACAGGGACAGGGCAGGTCGGACCCAGCCAGACCCTAATAAGTCAACTGCAATGCATAAATTTTGGCCATATTGCGGAGCAAGGTGATGGTGGTGAAGCTCCTGCCCAGATGGTAAACCCAAACCCAAACGCAAAGACAAAACAGGGACGTGATGTCCAAGTGTTTGCCATACCGACATTGCCAAATAGCCCAGGGAGACAGTGAGAGAGAGGGAGAGAGAGAGCGAAAGAGAGGAAGGAATTTGCTGATTGACAATGTGGTTCCCCCTTCGGAACCGCCTTCAGCGCTGGTCAAAAGCAAATTTGGCAATACAACAAAACGCTTTAACCTTTGACAGGCCCCACACAATTCAATGGTTCCAAATGTCCATAGAAACTTGGGTCCAGGCAACATTAAAATTGATTACCACAACATATTGGCCTATAAATGGAGGCCAGGCCACTCGGAGTTAAAGGGTCGTCTCGCCCATCAGAGGTTTTCATTTTCACACTTTACCCTCAAACGGGCTTATCGTTTGCGGTGCGACAGCGACTACTACCCGACAATTAATACGAATGATAATTTCCGCCTTTGCTTTAAACGCTTATCAATTATCGTAGTCGGACGTAATCCTTTTTAAATGATAGCCCAAACAAGCGGATATTAATATCATAAACAATTTACACATACCCCAACCCAACCCCCACCCCGCATTACACATTGTAATTCTGTTTATTGCTCGAGGTTATTTGATATTCAATTTACGTTACTCGCTTCTCGGTTCCCGTTTCTTGGCCCTGTTTTGGAGAGAACCTCATAAAATGCCGAAAACTCATAAAAAAAAAACACCATGGCAAACATATTCTAATCCGACACATGCCACAAAATGCAGCCAAAAATGAAAATGAAAATGTATATGCATAAAATGAAGATGTAAACTTGAATTTAACACCAGTACACACACCAGTATTCTAACTGCAAAATTGCTTGCAAATATTTTATTAGATTCCGCCCAGGTGAATGCGAAAATGTTATATTTTTGATGTTAAATGTTCTCTCTGCAGTAAATTTTGTATATTTTTGAAACATTTCTTAGGGAATATTTGGATTTAGGACTATTTAAAAGTACATTCTTCATGAAATTCCAAGCGTTTCTTCATTTTATTCTTTGAGGCCAAAATTAGACTGATCCAAGGAAGGCCTAAAAGAAATCTAGTTAATTTCCAATTTCGTAATAAAATTTGACTAAAAATGTATCGAAAACGCATCCTAAACGCTCGAATATTATAACATTATAACATAATTGCATCCAACAGACTTCAAAGACAAAAATATAGATATATTTTACACTTAAAGTGAAATGTCTTTGGAGGAGCTATGCGGCCTCAAATCTCTTCTTAAAACTATAAAATATATCATCAGATAAGCGTGCATGATTCTCATGAGGTCAACAGCAACTTCAGAAACCCATACCGACTGATGGCCCCAATCCCTGGCCCACTATATTAGACGATTGTGAGTATAAAGGCTGATCACGGAACCACCCCTCCGGTTTTGTGCACCAGGTTAATTGTGCTCTGCGCGAAACAACCCAGAAAATTAACAATACCATGTGAATCAGCCATCACATTGTGATCTGTGTGCTGCCACGTGTCTGAGATGCACCGCGGAACAATCCTGAACATGGGCATCCTACTGGCTGGCTATTCTGACGGGTTGAACATCAGTGGAAAGAAATTTCCAGCGGTGTAAGCAACGCACTGGGCATTCGAAGTACCACTTTGAACTGATTGATGAGGAGGCCTTCGATCTGGCCCTCCAGTCCACCCTCTGTGACGCCTATACGGGAGGAATAGTGGTGCTATTCATAGAGCTACATAAGAAGTACAGCCTGAATGTTCTAAAGAGCCAAAGAAATTTCAGTTGATTTCACCTTTTTGTTTGTTTATTTACGCAAACAAAAAAATGCCTTTCTAATTGCCATTGTTTCTATTTGCTCCCAATTTTCACTCAATTTTTAGCAGACTGTTCAAAGTTCTACTTCCCTGAACATTGGGAAAGCCAGGGCGCAAGGGTTTTTCCCCAAATTCGAGTCGCTAATCATTTTGCGCCAAATTAACTGCTCCAAGGGAATGCAGAGATTTTTTCTAAGACACTTTCAGGCACAACAGAAACAGAACATAAAATAAGTGTATTGCCCTTTTTCGGACACGGGCAGAACAATTAAGTTAGCATTTAAGTCGAATAAGGGACAAGGGCAGACAACAGGAAAGTGGTGGGTCCGATGGGGGAATCTTTCTTTGCATAAATCAATGGCAACAACATTATTTGAGGATGGTGGAGGACGCAGACACGGGGCACGACCGAAGCTAGGGAAGAAGTTAGGGAAAAAGGTCAAATACTTAAATTTTTCTCGTTCTGTGTGCTTTGAGAGTCGGGAGGCCCCAGCAATAATAAACAAGAAAGTGTGAAATAAAGCCAAATGGACATAAAAATTTGTATGTCCAGCAAGAGGAAGGCCCTAAAGAAAAGGAGAGAAAAATTGCAGGCACAGCAATAAAACGCGTCGACTGCTTTTAATTTGAAATGCTGTGTGCCCTGGTCCAGGGCTGAGGACAGGAGCAAAAGTCTCCGGAACTCTTTATTCCTTCTCTCGTGCTTTTTTAAGTGATTTCTCTGAGATTGGGATTGGGAGTGGAATCGGGGATCGGGCAAGGTGTAAGGAAGCACTTATAACTCTTGTGTGGATTATAAATCCCACTGGCACAATAAACTGCTTTATTTGCAAAAGTTTTGCGATGCGATGCGATACGGAAGGCAGAGCTTAATAGTACAAATTCAAATCATGTATACGGGTTCACATCTATATTATTTGCACCAGCCCGCTGGTTGCCAACAAAATTCAACATTTGCATAGCAAATAAAAGTGGAATATAATTATGAAAACGGTTAATGGAAAAACGTTTAATGAAGCTATATTTCCGGCTTCACAAGTTGTGGTCTAAAAGAGATCCTATAGAAACTGTCCACCCTCGTAGTGTGTGTGAGATGGTCTAAAAAAGGTGGCCACCCAGTGCCTGATATTGCCTACTAAGGATATTGCGGATAAGGTTATACTTGAGGCAAGTCCATGGCCACCGTTCGCAGGCTCCGCGATTTGGTTTGCCGCGCGAGAATCCTCAGCGGTATCGCGATTTCTTGCAGAGCGCTGGTTTGAAGGGTTCTTGCGCCTGCGGCGTATTATAATCGTGGTGGCTATGCGGGGTCTGGTTCCCACTGCAGGGTGCACCATTGCTGGGTGGAGGTTGAAGGTCAGGACAGCAATTTGAACCGCCAATCGTGCACTTCTAGTGATGATGGCCATGTGGGGTCTCGTTCCTACTGCAGGGAGCACCGCTACTGCGAGGAGGTTGGAGGTCTGGACAACAATTCCAACCGATAATCGTGCACTTCTAGTGATGGTGGCCCTGCGGGGTCTGGTTCTTACTGCAGGGAGCACCACTACGGCGAGGAGGTTGGAGGTCTGGGCAGCATTTCGAGCCGCCAATCGTGCAGACCTGCGGTGTCTGGTTCCCACTGCAGGGTGCACCATTGCTGGGTGGAGGTTGGAGGTCTGGGCAGCATTTCGAGCCACCAATCGTGCACTTCTAGTGATAGTGGCCCTACGGGGTCTGGTTCCTACTGCAGGTAGCACCACTACTGCACGGAGGTTGGAGGCCTGGGCAGCATTTCGAGCCGCCAATCGTGCAGACCTGCGGGGTCTGGTTCCCACTGCAGGGTGCACCACTGCTGGGTGGAGGTTGAAGTTCAGGACAGCAATTTGAACCGCCAATCGTGCACTTCTAGTGATAGTGGCCCTGCGGGGTCTGGTTTCTACTGCAGGGAGCACCGCTACTGCACGGAGGTTTGAGGTCTGGGCAGCATTTCGAGCCGCCAATCGTGCACTTCTACGAAGTGGTGGCATTGCTGCATTGCTTACGTTCGGATTATTGAAAATAAAAATATTTTGGGAATATATAACAAAGGCTGAATGTACAGTGTTGGAAAGCGAGTAAATGTCTGCCACATTGCATGGAAAAGTGGAGAAGTTTATGACAGGCTTGAGACACAGCTTCCTTTGACTCGCTTTCCAACACTGTACATTCAGCCTAGCTGCTTTACAGATTCTTTATTTCGAGCTTCCAACAGTTCTCTGCCATATCAGCTATTTGTTTCATATTATCCTATACTCCATTATCTTACGAGCTACCTTTACTGACAAGCAGACATATTACCACCCCGCCATTTATATGGCTAACAACTATAAACTGGTTGTGCTCTTGTTTTATGTGTCCCAGCTCGTAATAAATGGTGTTTCTAGTCCCTTTCTACTCTGGTCCTCCTTAAAACAAGCAATAAATGTCAGCGACTCTCACAGGCTAGGCATAAACTACAATGGCCTGGAGATACTGTACTTTATTTAACACTTGCCTAAACGGACATGGCCACGGAGATAGCCTGGCAGCACCGGGTGAGATGGCCGTAAAAAGTGCAGCTCCATCTCTACATGAATGAATGAATGGAACGTATGGAATGGTCGGCAGAGGAGTGCACCTGCACACCCCGTTATTTCTATGGGTTGCAAATAAAACGAGTCCAGGAACGGGAATCCCAGCATTTGAGACTGAAAAAATGGATGAGACAATAGAAATGTCTGCCCCATTTCCGATGGTTGATTGCCAAGAATAACTAAAAAAAAATGGTACGATGTGCCAGTAACAGATCTTTTTTTCGGCAAGACTTTGCGGGATTTAGTTTCGAGATCCAAATTAGCAAAAACAAAAGCTCAGAGGCTGGTGCTACATGCAGCAAAGTGCTGAAAAAAGACACAAAAACGAATTATAGCTAAGGCTATGAACAATTTCATACCAGGGATGCAAGCTAGCATATTCAACAGTGTGCACACACTCTATTGAACTTTCAAGGGATATCGATGTCGTGATTTTACTGTGGTTACTTATACGATAGTGTGCTTTTGCAGTCTATCTTCTGCAATTGTCTCTCTACTAGTTCTTAAATTATATTTATAGTCAAGTCTTTACAGGACTAAACAATGGATATCGGACGATTAATAAGTATTCTGTTGAAAGTACTCCTATTTGCATCTTACTTTTCCTACTTTTCCTTATAAATTTGAACCATTTTCGGTAGTTTTCCTCTCTTCATTTCCCTTATTAAACATGATAACAATTGCAAACGTTTTTCGGTTTCCCTTTTGTTTGCCAGAAGATATCTGAAAGCGACAATTCAATAAACATATTGTGCCCCAATACCTCTTGCGACCCATATTCATGCCCGGGGCAAGACGGCATTGTGCCGGGTGTGGTGTGGCCCATGCCAATGCCAATTTCCCTTTTATGCACAACTTAGCAGAGCTTATTGCTTTTCACTCATCATTGCGCATAAATTTAGCATCCACCATATGCATGATATGTATGTATGTATGTATGTTTGGGCCAGCCCGAGGCAAAGCCCCAATCCAGATCCAGGCTACATATCAGCGCCTTTTATGCGCCTTTTTTCTGGGCTGGGCCTTTGCGTGGCTGTCTTGGAGAGAGGCGGACTCACGACCGTGCCTCAAGTCTCATTAGAGACCTCAATCCCCAGCCCGAAATGCAGGTAATCTGCATACAAAGCGTCGCCTCGGCAGACTGCATATTCTCACCATGCACCGTGCACGTATCCACTCCCAGACGGTGAAATAGAGTGGAAATGGAAGGGAAAGGAAACGAAAGTATGGCAGCGTTTAAGGAAAACTACACAAATGAGCGCCACGTAGCAGCAGTGAGCATGAAATTATGCATATATGTGTACGTTGGGTACTGCCCCGGGCTGAGGGCTCTCCAGGCACCAGGCACGGCACCACCACGGCACCACCAGGAAGAGAAAACACTGCAAACGGAAATAATTCAAGTGCAATGCAAATCATGGCTCGACCGCGCTCAGGTAATTGTGTGTTTGCCAAATGAGGAACAGGAAGCTCCTGGCATTGGCATTGGCGTTGCCATTGCCAGGGAGAAGCAGTAAAGATTCTACCGAAAAGAGCAAACACATTTCCGAGCAGAAAAGAATTGTGTGCCCAACGGGTTCCTCCTTGTTTTGTTGGTTCACCTCAACCGAATCACTTATTAAGTCACAAATTGTTCGCAGTTTAGTGCAAGATCACGTTAAACGATGGCAAGGAAAAGTGAATCCTAATTCCAAATTGTTTGGTTAAAGACTTTAGACTAGACTTAAGACTCTAGACTTTACCTAATAGGTGAATGAGATCGATTAGAGACCTAAGTGTAAAAGCAGGCAGTTTGAGTGAGAGAAATATATGCAGCATGAAGAAGAAATCTAAATAATAATTTTAGCGATTTTTAAATTAACATTTGTTTATGTTGAATATTTTTTAGCTTAGCCTCTAGTTTAGTGCTTTACATATTTGTTTTAGCTTAAAAGTCACGACATCCATAAATATTTCAGGGCAGTGCCGTTTTTGGTGTGGACACACTGGCGCACATGCGATGCGCCCTGGTTCTGCCTTTTGCAATTGTGAGCTGCTTGAGGAACACGTGTAAAATTTAAGAATTGTGCAAAAATTTCACTAGATCGTCCACGAATATGTCCAAAAACGAGAATACCAAAAAGCCGAAGTTGGAAACTGTAAGTAGAGTGAATTAAAACCAAGAAAATACCACAAATTTGTATATTCATTGAATTGTGCAGGCCCCACGCCAAAACCCTGGCACCGCCGACATTGCTAACCGCGTCGGTACTGACCGTCGAACGAAATTGAATGCCGCTCTTCAGCTTCAGGGCAGCAAGCCGAACGAGACGCCCAAGGAGGGGCCGCTTAAATCGACGTTCGTGGCCACGGGCGGGCACCACGTCGAAGGATTGGTGATCTGTGTGAACATTGCGGAGACTACCTGTCTGATGGCCATTTGCAAGCTCGACTGCAAGGTCAATATATTGGTGCTAAAGTTCATTTTCGGCGAAGCGGATGCTGAATGGATCACTTACGGTAGCTTCGACCTGATCGGCCACATCATGCCGGTCACACGCGGCGCATTTTCGCCAGACCGCAAGTCCATAGTAACCTGGTCGCCGGATTTGGTCTTGCGTCAGTGGAACCTGGAATCCAGGCAATGTGTGGGAATCTATATGAATACCCATAACCATGTCAGCCGTATTTTGTTTGACCCCGAAAGCTTAATATTTGCCACCACCGATGCACTTGGCTACGCATGCATCTGGATGAAGGAACAAGGCCAGAACAATACGTTACGTAACGTGGACAAAAAGTACTACCCGCGTGCGCTGACGGCTGTGGGATTTCACCCGAAGAGATCCTACCTGGTCACTGGCTCTGATGATGCCGCGGTCCGCATGTGGAGCTTTTCTAACGTATATTCTGGTTCGCGCAATTTTTTGGGTCACAAGGCACCTATCACCGCCCTGGCCTTCTCGAAGTGTGCCGTCTTCTTGGTCGCAGGGGCCGACGATGGTTTTATCATTGTGTGGACTGTGATCAATCAGTTGAAGTTACGCAGTCTTAATTACCATTCGGCAGCGATTACCTCGATTGGCTTCTCCCCTAATAACGGCCGCTTCGCGGTGGGGAGCATGGACACCCAGATGAGCGTATGGGACTTTGACCTCCTCGTGCGGACCAAGATCTTAGATGGGGTCGATATCACTTCTGATGTGCTAGTGGGATCGCGAGCCAGCGGTTGTGGACCCATCTTCGAGGTTCGCTTCGTCAGCAACACTCACCTGATAGCCATCTGCGTGCACGAGCCCCCGGAGGCCAATGAATCTGAAGGAGATTCTTCTACGTCCTACGAGGTCATGGAACCCGAGGAGTCTGAGCTAGAGACAGAGGATGAGGAATCGAATTCTTAGAAGATTAAGATTTCATGCATTCATTTTCCAATACGTTTTTTTTCCATTCAGTTGAGACCATCAATAATGTACCAAACAATCCGCTTTATTCTTAACAATTTATAGTTTCTTCCACTGCTTCCAATCAAATTATTATAAGGCAAAGAACATTTTTGTAATTGTAATAAATGGAGAAAAAGTAGCGAACGAGCCACTCAAACATTGAAATATTTATATGTAGTGCCCCACTTGGCTTCTGGGTGAAAGAGAACCCCCACCTTATCGGGGTGCTGCAGCTCGCAAACTTTGTCCAATTCAATTCAATTCCAACGCAGAGATCGCCAGCGGAGGAATAAGAAGTTGGAGTTGGAGCCGGCATTTATTTGAAAAATAAATAAATAGACAGAGAGACAGACACGGAGAGATAGTGATAGTGAAATTCAAACAAACCGACAGCAGGCGGACAAACAAACTTTTCCGGGCGCATAAAAATGGTGTAAAAAGAAAATAGAAAATGCGTCACATTCGCCCAATGGGAACATCTATCAAATCCTGCGTTTATACTCAACCCGGAGAGTGAAATCAAATGAGATAAAACTCAGCTGTAAAGAGCATGAAAAATGCTGGCTGAATATACACTACATACATATACATACAAGTAGAAATGTTGTGGAAATCTTATTACCATGCTTCTGCCTTCTGAATGTTTGGATGGGAGACCGACCCTGGGCATCCTGTGGGTCAGTGGCAGGTCCTTTTGTTAAGTGGATTTGAATGGCAGCTCTTTGGAGTTTTGGTGATTTGCCAAAAGATTTCACGTGGTCATATAACTGACCTCCTGTGCATTCCATTTGATTTGTTTGAAAGGAAAAAATGTACTTGGGACTTTACTCAGTGGAGCCCCAGGGAGCAAAGAAATCTAGCAAAATAATTTTAGAATTTTCTTTGTGAAGTTTCACTTTTTATTTCATTTAATTTCCTTTCTGTTCTCATCATTTACAATAAAATTAACATAAATTTGCGATTTTGCAAACAGCTCAGACGCGTCTCCCACAACAAAAGTCAGCAACATAATGAAATACAAGAAAAAAAGCTGGAAATCGCGCCTTCAAATATGCTCAAGTTTGTCAAGGACTTAAGGACTTTCTGAGTCTCGCTGGCGTCTGAAAAAAAGATTGAAATTCCTAGTTGTTTAGAGTTATGACCCGAACAGGGAACGACCTGAATGACTCTATTGAATGGCAAATTAAAACAATTCTAATGAGAGAAACAGTTCAAAGAGACATACAAAGAGAAAGCCTTTCGGCGGCGACAATTGAAATTCAATTTGTCAAGGCCTAAAAGCAAGCTTAACCAAAAGACCCCAAGCTGGTTTCTAACACACCCAAATTCAATTTGATTTGTGTTATTTGAAGCTGATTTCTTACCAAATGTGACAAATACTCGTATCTCGTTTGGGTTTAAGTGTCTGGAAAATAGATAGTTACATACACATATGTACATATATTGGAGGGTTTTGCCGTGCCCCTCCTAACTTCTACCATCTAACAGTTACACCGCAAAGAAGTTTTCCTAAAAGCTTGAGAACTTTTCATAACGAAAAGAAAATAATTTCAAGTGTCTGCTGGAAACAGAATTACCAAATTTGTTTTTTCAACAAACAAGCGAAAAACGTGAGGATCTCGAATCTCTCTGTAGTACATGCTAGTGGTACGAGTGCACATATATATATGTACATATACATAGATGTATGTAGCTACATTGTAACGGCAGTTTGCTGCCCCCGAAAATCCCCCAACGTACCATAATCTTCATGTCTGTTTGCAACTGTTCGCGCTGACAGCTGGAAGGAGGGATACGGGTCTGTGTCCGTGTCTGGGTGTGGGCGTGGGAACGGCCAGGCTTTGTTCCTTTGCAGTGTGAAAATTGCAGAAGATTGCATATGTGGATGTGTGTGTGGGTGAGTTCTGGAAATATATTTATATTTATAATACTTTTTTGTAGCTGTCATTTGGGTGTGTTTCGTTACTGGGTCTCTGTTTGGTTTGGGGTTACACAAATTATTGTTTGCGGAATGCTGCTGAGTGGCACTGGCGGCATCGTCTGTGCTTGGCAGTGGCTAATAAATCAAAATGATGATCAAACTCTTAGTAAACATTGACCAGAGGGTACTCTATATTGTGGCTTGATTTCGCTGGAAACAGAACAGCTGTTCAATGAGAAAACGCAGTGTTGTAGAATAACAATGGGAAAACGCAGTGCAGTGTTGTAAAATAACAACTGGGCGCTGCCGCCCTTGCGCAGTGCACATAAATTTTATTTACTTTTTCTCGACTAAAACAAAATATAACTCAACCACAGGCTATACATGAGATATAAATGCCAGATCATATTCAAATTCGAGTTCCATTCCAAATTCCATTCAATGTAGTATGACAATCTGAAATAAAATTCTTTAAAATACAACCGCATTGCCATCCCGATCCCAAGAACTCGCATCTATTCCTAATGTCTTCCACCCTCAAAATGCGGCCGGGATCAGGGAGCACAACTTCCAATTTACCAATAACCGTTCAATCATCGACGCTAATCAAGTGGTTGGCAGAGCGACTGCCAAGTGGAAATCGTGAAAATCGTGAAAATGGTGAAAATCCTCCACAGAAGGCAAAGCCCTGGTGCCGAGATATAATCCTGCACCGCCTCCTCCTCCTTGATGCATGAATCCCATAAATCACTTGCAAATTACGTTGCTGCAAGCAGCCCCCAATGGGGTCTTCAGAAGAGGAGAAGCAGGCGGAGGGGGAGACCATCCACAGTCCTCCGACAGTGCCTATAATAAGCATGGGGCACAGTCATAGTGCCTTTGAATGGTCCTGTGAATGGGAATGCACAATTATGGCCGCTTCGATGGTCGTAAAACAAGGAAGCGGCAGCAAACATTTGTCCCCCCTCGTCCCGTTGATGACTCTGTCGCGGCTGCCTCGAGCTACAGGAGCAGGGACATCAATAAAATAAACACTGTCAGTGCGAGGATGGGAGAGCAGCATCAGTGCCGTGCCTGAGGATGGTAAGCCAACGAGCGAGAGTGCTACGGGGAGGAGGCGTCTGCACAACATGAACATGGGACATTTGTCCAATGTTTGAGGTTATGCTCGATGTTGATACAATATTTTTGTACGCCCTCCTTGCTGGAAGCACTTCTCTGTGGGGGGGGCGTGCCAAAGTTGCGGTGTTCTAGTGCAGCAATCATTCAAAAAGTCACTACTGAGGGTCTCCCTGTCTATCTATTACAGGCTTACAGTTAAAGGACACAAATTGCAGCATTGGATAACGTTCGATAACGATTTCAGTGCAGCGCTGTTTCATATTTGGAGCTGCTACCTTGAGGCCCTGGTACTTCTGACATATGAAGTTTCGTAGCGTGACCTGGCAATTCTAATAATTGCTGGAATTGTGTTTCACTTGAATTGCAACGAAAAAAACCAAGATGTCGCAAGGCGAGAAGCACAAAAGGCAGATGGAAGAAAATGTAAGTAATCCCAAAAACAATCAAGAAAACTAAGCTAAACTACATAATCGTTGCAATACAGGCCGCTGTCAAAGGCAACAAAATGCGAAGGCTTACGGAAGAGACGTTTCAGTCGACTTTCGTGGCCACAAGCGAACTCCATCTCAAGGGGAAGGCACTCTGTGCAAGCGTCACAGAGGGCATCAGCCTGATGGCCGTGGGCAAGGCCGACTCCTCGGTCAAAATCGTTCAGCTTAGGCTCCATGTGAACGGCGCACACGCGGCCTGGACCAGAGGCGAGACGATCACCCTCATCGGTCACAAAAACCCAGCCTACATTGGATCTTTCTCATCGGACGGCGCTCGTCTTGTAACGTGCTCGGAGGATTTTAACATCCGTCTGTGGAACGTACTATCGGCGAGCTGTGTGAGCTACTCGCAGTCTTGCAGCTACATTCGTGGCATCGCATTCGACTCGCATGCCTCTTCGTTTGCCACCGTCGAGGACATTGGCTATGCATCCCTATGGAAGGCGGACGGACACAAGATGATCTGCATGAAACAAGTCTACCAGGAGCCAATATTGACGGTCTGTATATTTCATCCGAACCAGAAGTACGTTGTCTCTGGCTCGGCTTCGAGCAAGGTCCGTGTATGGGACACCTCTAAGGAGGGGTATAGCATGGAACTAATCGAGCTGCTTCACAATCATTGGATCACTGCCCTGGCCTTCTCCTTTTGCTGCAACTTCATGGTCGCAGGCGCCAACGACGGTCTAGTCTTTGTCTGGAACTGGCTTATTAAGGCAGTGGTGCACCGCCTTGACCTACACACGGCGACTATTACCTCGATTGGCTTCGCCTGGGACAACAAGCACATTGCAGTGGGGAGCGAGGATACCCGCGTGAGTATCTGGCAGTTTGACCCGGCCAGCGATGAGGATCTACTGGTGGGCCACCGTTCTAGCGACGGTGGATCCGTACTGCAGGTTCGCTTCGTCAGCCAAAGTCACCTGGTTGCCATCTGCGTGGACAAATTCAGGGTGAACGTGGTTGCTGCCGAAGGAGGAGGCTAAGGAGTCTTCAGAGCCAAAGGCAGAGCCAGGAGCAGAGAATAACTAGACTCCACTGGAGGCCCCGACTGGCTAAAGAAGAACGGCTGTTAAGCTCAAGAGTTTTTCTCAGAAGGTTTCCAAATTTATAATTGTAACATTTTTAGAATTTAATTTACACAACTTTGGCTTTACTTCAATATAAGGAAACATCTAATGAGAACAAACAGAGATATAGACAAACAGTCACCTAGTCGCAGTTGCATTAGCCCCCTCGTCCGACCGCAGCATGCTAATTGGCCAACACTTGCACTGGCCATGGCCGAAACCTCATCGCCAACAAAGTTTCCTTTTTATAATCAGGGCGAACGCTTCATTAGCTTTGTGTCCCCACCCCACGTATGGACTCCACCTCTGTGGGAGAGAGAGAAGTGCGTGCGGTTTTTAATTAGTTTTGATTTGGATATCCCGCCACCAATCAGGCCAAACAGCATCAGCATCGGACTCTCAAACGCCGTTTGCATGGCAATGAGCCGCGAATCGGCCACTTGGCCAACAATTCGATTGCGGTCCGTTTGGCATTTGCCATTTGACAGCATTTGGCTGCTTATTTGCATAGGGAATTATCCCATGCCATGCCACTCTCGGCCAAAACAGAACAGTTTCTTTTTAATTAAAATTATTAAGACAAACACGAAAGTTTGCTTTGCGTTCTTTTAATTAAACTTGAACCGCAGCAAACTTAAACCTGTCGCCCACCCCGAAGGAGTCCACAAACTATGCAGCTCTGGCAATGGAATGGGAATTGCATAGTTTTCTCGTACTCAAACAAAGGCATTCTTTCAGATCTTTGCGGGCATTTCCACACATCAAAATGGGACAATAAATAATAATGGCCACCACTGAGCGGACACTGAAGCATGAGGCAAACAATTTTTAATAAATATATAATTCCGTCCGTGTTTGCCGTCCATCCGGCATTTATTTGGCAATTTTCTAATGCTCGCATGGCCTCATGCTCCGGTCCAAACTTTTCCCGCTCTGGACATAGTTTCATTCTCTATTTTTCTCTATTTTTGTTTGTTTTTCTTTTTGTGGCAGTCTCAAAGGCTCAAAGCTGAGTTCGGCCTTGACCTGGATACCCTGGTTGTTTTCGTATGTACCGGAATGAACCCTGTCCATAAATAGCTCCCTTGATTAGTGGCCCTGGAACGAGGACTTTAGTTGGTTTTAAAAGATGCATGGCGTAACAGGAAAGAGTCCTTGCAGAGTGCCAAGTCGTGTCCGGGGTTGTCAGAGTGAAACTTTTCGGATTCCTTCGAGAGATTTCCCAACATTTTCACACTCTGTACCCTCTTATCCTTAATGCCGTTCTCGTGAGAAGGAAATTCGCATGTTGTGGTAATTAATATGCGGAGTCTGCAGTATATTTATATCCGCACGCAACGAGCAACGACTGGGCCTCTGTCCGTCATCCAGTCAGCCAGTCAGTCAGTCATTCAGTCAGCCAATCCTTTGGGTCATCCACTGGATTCCAGGCCAGAAGCTGTAGGAAAACAGAAACAATTACCTCGTTTCTGCAACACCCAGGAGTGGCATGTCTGTACGTGTGTACAGATGTGTGTGTGTGTGTGAGTGGTAATTATAAGTTGTTCGTGTCTGTTAATTAAATGTGTCCAGCGAAGGCATTTAATAAGCTTCAGTCATTTACAAACGCACAACATGGCGTATACTCTTACGCAGCACAGGAGTCGTCCAGATGAGCTTAACTGGATTCCAGGCAGAAGTCCAATCATCCTGGACAGAAGCAGCGACTGTGTGTGTTCTGGATGCATTGTTTTTATGGGTTAATAAAATATATTCATACACAAGATGCAGGTCGATGTCTTTTCTTTGTATTTGCTTTAAGCGTATTCTACACGAGAGGGTTTCCATCGAGCCATTGTAGAAATCCTTGTTGACGGTATTAAACTTGTCGTTTGGCATTGCCTTTTAAGTGCCTCCCATTGTTAATATTTCCCTTTCCAGGCTAACGCCCTCCTGTTGTGGAAATTATTGAAGTGTGAAACTTCTCACCCGATATTAAAATGAAATGTCAAAGGCGGGCGGCCGGCCGGCCTTCAGCTTGATCGGCCAGCAAACAAACGTTAATTAGGCATTAAGCCAAAGCTGAACCAAAGCTGATAATTAATCAGCTCAAAAGTGCCCATAAAAGCAAAGCGTTTAAGTGCGGTTCAAGTGTCAGACACCTGAAAGGATACAGGACGACCACCCAACCAGACACAGACACACCAACGTGGTTTTGCGGCTGCCACAGGGGGGCGGTGAGTGTAGGACGTGCCACAAGGAAACTCGCATGGCAAGCGGCTAAAAACTAAACAAAAAGCTCTAATGCCAGTCGTTTGCTAGACATCCCTATTTACACTTGCTCCGACACCCCTCGAGGGGTTTGCTCCTGAAGTTCTGCTTGGTGTGTGATGTGCTCTAGCGATCTGCAAGAGAGTATTCCCCGAAGAACCCTCGCTCATTATGCAGCTGTTGCATTGTAAATATTTGCATACATGCTGCAAAATTAGTTAAATAAGCATTTATTGTTGTCCTACACAAAGTCGGTTGGTTTGCTGCTGCTGCTGCTGCTGTTGTCGCAAAGCATTTGAATTACTTTTAATGTTTGCCTCCGCGAGCGGAGCCCCACTATTAACACAGAAGGTAATTTCCCTGAAAATTGACATAAAAGACAACAGCGAGGTAAAACTTTTCTAGCCAAAAACTTGTGTTGTTTAATTTTTCGGGTGCCACACACACACCTAGACACACCGAGACACACACCGAAGTACACCCATTTCCAGAGACAACATCAAAATTTATGTAAATGAAAATTGCATTGCATAAGCTACATTCACGGCCCCCGGCAGGAGACTCCACGCCACGGTACGTATACGCAATGTGCAGCAGCAACGGCAGCAGCAGCAGGAGCAGCAGCGGGAGCCGAAGCCGAGCCAGTTGCTGCCTAAAACCATTTTGCACGTAGTATTAGCGCGCTACTTCCATTATTTGTGCCATCCTTTACGCTCCGAACACACACACCTACAGACCCAAAGGGGACTCCAGCATCGAGCCATTAAGGCCATATTGCCGCTATAGGTAGGTCTATAGCCTGGCATCTCCCCCCCCCCCCCTGGTTTTCGTGCCACATTTCCTTTAGTTTTCCGCCTTTTCTTTATTGGTTTCTTGCGCTTCGCTGCCAAAGTTTCAACAAGTTTTTGGGCCTCCAATGGCTTCGGCTCATGTGTGTCGGATGTTGCAAGGGTTTCTGGCAGTGACAAAATAATTTCTTAGAAGCCGTCAACTTTAATAGTCCCTAAATACTAAGGGACAAACAAGGTATGGGCTTGAGCTTTGGAAAATCAGTTTATGTTACATTTTCGGGGAATTGTTTTCTTATTTAAGTGAATTTCTGGTTCCATGTACATAGAGACCAAAACCTATTCGAAAGAGGTCTCTTTGGGGGGTAATTGTTGAACTATTATAAACAACAAAACTAGAGAGGTTTCTTGAGATTTCTGGAATAGATGTTGTAGTGCAATCGTTTAACAAACGAGCTGTAATTAAAGTCTCTTTGCAGCTCATTAAAGCAGCTTACACATTAACGATAGGAATTTGGCGAATGCCACAAATATGCTCTGCCAATTATCGGAACCATGAGGGAAACCACTTAATAACCACACCACCATCCATGCACCACTCCACTGTACTCCCAGTTCCCCATTTACAGATCGTTGACAACTGTCCATGGCCGCCGGATAGTATCAAATATACAAGTGAATTGCTTCATTTTCGAATTTCTGTCATACTCGACGTGCCTTGTACCTCCCCTCTTCTTTTTTTGCTCTCTCTGTGTCCGCTTCCTCTTTTGCTCTTCATATATGTTTTGGAAATCTATTCGTGCCACGAATTTCATTTTCAACTTGGCAGCAGCAGCGGCAGTGGCAGTGGCAGTGGCAGTGTTGTTGCCGAAGAGAGACGTGCAACTGCTGCCAGGCGGCAACTTATTAAAAATGTCTGCAGTGGCAGCAAAAAGGAGCTTGGAAAAAGAAAATACCAGAATGCAAGAAAAAGAAAATTATTTGCCGCAAAGTAGCCCGAAGAGAGAGAGAGAGAGAGAGGCAAGGCGGCAGCAACTGCGATGAGTGCACTGACGTGCCATGTAATTGTCGTGGAGAGTGGAGAGTGCCTAAGTAAAAGTGCTTTGATTTCCGACATTAAATTAACTGCACGCCTCTTTAATTGTCTCTCGGAGACATACACACGCACGCACACATCCCATACCATCCTGCAATTACTACGAAAAGAGCCTTGCATTCTGCATGAGCTTTGCCAAATTGAATCTTATGTAAAGTCATATAAATGGAGTCAGAGCAGAGAGTCAGTCACCTTCATGTGAAATTCACTTACCACTGCAGCAGCCCGTGGCAATGAAAGAATTGCAATCGAAATTACTTTTAGCCCCATGCCCACACCCTCTGATGGAAAATTCGATTTACATTCAAGCATTCCGTTTGAGGGTGGATGGATGATATCGATGGTGCATTGAAGGAGGCTCAACACTCGACCCTCGAGTATCTGCAGGGGCTCTTCCTACTCTGAGACTGAGACTCCTACTCCCCCCCGCCCTCCACGGGCATCAATTATGCTACGTATTTCTTTATTACAATTATCTCGTTGTGCACTTGGGACTCGTTCGCATTGTTTCAGCCCATGATTCGCCCATCATGTGTGTGTGTGGAGGGCCCTCACTCCCTCCTCACTCCTCACTCCTCACTCCCTCCTCTGTGTCTCTGTTGATGAGGAAGTGATACGGCAGCCCGCAGTTGAAGTCCACAATGCCAGTGAAATTGGTTTTAATTTTGCAACTTGACGGGCCTCTTGTCGTGGCATTGACTCAGCGCAAAAACAGAACCCAAAGCTCAGAATACAGCAACCAACCCGCAGCCACCAGGCAGGCACCCAGGCTTGGACCCAGGGACACTCGAGTGGGACTCGTCACGTCTGCCGTTCAGGTGTGCCCGATTTAATGAATGAAGATTATAAGCCAGGCGCTGGCTCAGATGTACGCGTAATGATATTCAAACAGGTTATTTATTGACTTAAGCCCAGGCTCGGACTTAGCTCAGGTCTTAGCTCAGGCCTTGGATCTATTTACTTTCCAGTGAAGCAAAACACTCCCTAATTAAAGCATTAAATGCAGAAAAGCCTGTTAAGCGGGGAAAATCGAATGGGAAAGAGAGAAAGAGAGAGAAGTCTAATGTTTCTTAGAAGACTCTTAGAAGAGCACTCCATTATTAGTGAGAAATGGTGGGAGTTTCTAGTTGCAGTTCAGGGGAAATCAATCAGCTCAAGTCTAGAATTGAATGATATAGAAACAGGTAGCCAGACATTCACTCTTCCTTGATGGCCACTCATTCCGAAATTCACACACACCCCGCCACTTGCAGGGTATCAGCATTGGTTCAACATGATGCAGAGATAGAACACATATGCGACGTCACACTTGAGCAGAGTACAACCAGAGTTTGCAGGAGGCGCAAACACACATCGAAAGACAGTCACAGACAGAAGAGATCTCAACAAGAGACGAACGGCGAACGACCAACGAGCAGGTGTTCCAACTTATTCATTAAAAACAAAAAGGAAACAGACAGGAACCGAGAAGAGATGGGCCAACACCCCTCACCAGTGCCAGAGCCAGTCCCTATTCCCATTCAGCACAAGTCCCAGCCGGTTGGAAGTTCCTGCTGGTGAAGATTGTGGTCGACACGCAATTGCGGCAATTTCAAGTTGGATGCGCTCTCGCTTCTGTCTCTCCCTCCCTCCACCCCTCCACCCATTTTGGGCCAACGAAGCGAAGAGGCAAAAGGCAATGCCAAAGCAGAAGGGGACGGCCAAAACGCTTAGAAGCTGCTGCTCTCTTGTCTTTCACACACATCCGCCGCAGTCCATCCTGGCAAGTTTCTTGAGACTGGGACTGAGACAACGACAACTACCAACTGGAACTTGAACGGGCTGAAACCGAAGCCGAAGCCGAAGCCGGTTTCGGGGTGTGTTAACTTTCTATGCCCGGTAGCGCTGATTGCCAAGACAACGACAGCCCAATTCATTCAGCGGTCTGGTGCCTTTCAACGGCAGCACCAGCACCAGCAGCAGCACCAGCAGCAGCTGCCTTTAAGTTCTATAGTTTGGTCAGGGTCCTCAGCCACAGCCTCATCTTCTTAGCCAGTTAGCGCTCCTCTGTTCTGGCAATCATCTTGCCAAGATGCTTTGCATGGGCTGCTGGACGGCATCTCTGGAGGCGTTTCCAGTTCGATTTATCATGGACAAAGTTATGATCGCTTAAGTGCCGCCGTTTAGTGTTCCGGTTTTAGCATCTCCCATTGCTCATCATAAATTGTTCCCATGACATCTTTAATTACGGGATGGGGCTTTCGAAATGAATGGGCTCGGTTCGATTGTCGCCAATTACTTTGCGATAAATCGACTTGGCTTAAGGAGACTCCACCTGAGGCCTAGACAAGATTATCGGGGAATTCATTTGGAATTCATTATAAGCGTAAGCTAAAAGTATGCGTCCATAAAGTTGAATATTTATGTTTATATCGTAAAAATTCTGCAAAGCTTCGCACATGGAATCCATCAATAAAATGTTACCAAAAATATACCACTAATCGTTCTTCTCTTCACACTTTTAGCAACCACAAAAAAGGATCAGTGGATGAGTATTTTTGGGTGTACCATAATTGTTTGCATTTACGCATTTACGATTTCAATGCCCCCCAACAAAAGGGCTTACCAAATTCCTAATCAGCTTTGATTATGCCAAACACATAAACCAGAAATAAAACCACAAAATTATGTAGACAAATATACAATACTCGTACTCGTAGCCGCGTACTCGCATGAAGAGATCGTTTCTATGCCATGGCTGTGACGGAAGTTGGGGCCCCCCCCCAACCACCCAACCACCCAGCGGGGAACACAGCACAGCACAGTAATCCATAGACCACCGACCCACCGACTCCCACAACAACTCTTTCAAAAAGAGGCCATAAATATTGTTCATTTGTAAATAAATAGCCGGCGAAAAAAAAAAAAGAGTGGAGAAAAACCAACAACTCATAGAGCATATAAAACATTGTTCATGTTCATTTCCAGTACTTGGTTTTCTATTTCCTATAGGCAAACACACACACACACACACACACACTTACATCTAGTGGAGCCACAGTGCTGTCCGTGTCCGTATGTCCATGTCTATGTCGCTGTTATGTTCTGTTCTGTTCTGTTCTGTTGGTGGCTCTGGCTGCGTGCCTCCTCTTTTATTACAGTATCATCTTCCGGTCACTTTGTCATTTCTCCACAACATTTCTCAAACAGTTACGATGGGACAAGTGTGGCCTCAGCGCGTGTCCAGCCCTCGAACTTGAATTATTAAAAATAGAAACGAAGTCCAAGAAGCAAAACTGGCCGGGACGGGCCGGGCCGGGCCGGGGCACTAAGCGGAAGTTGAATAGACAAAGTCGATTCGTTATATGCTCGATAGACGAAGTCATAGTTCTGTTCCCTTGTGGGACCATACACTGAGAGCAATTGGGAGTGGGTTGCCATTCAGAGTTACAAGCCGATTACATAGCCTTTGATTGAGGATTACTTCTTATGTTTGATGTCAACCTCCTCGTTAGTTAGACGCAGAACTTCCTCATAGAACAGCTTGATGCTTGATGATAGTTAAGAGAAATTTTTAGTCTGAGATTGTTCTTCAAAAGCTTCTCTATCTTAGAGTTTTCCCAATAACATTTTCTCTCACTGGGGAGGCGGGAGCAGAAACCAATTCAAAACGTTGCAAAGAGCTGGTCACAAATTTGCATCGTCAGCTCAAATGGTTACTCCTCCCGTGTAGCCCTCACCCTCACCATAAAATCCAACGAGGCACACACCCTGACCAGCGTTGACCAACACCGCCGACGCCACTTAAAAGCAGTTCGCGCGAGTGCACAAGCAAGGCAGTGGAAGTGGAAGTGCAGCCCAGAACGAGAACCAGAGACCGGACCCTCCTCCACGTCCACCTTCATGGAGCTGCGCGATGGGGCACACACGCACTCGCCGCAGCGCGTTGAGCGTTGCGCTTTGAATATAAATTACACAAATAGTGCACACGACTTTGATGGTTTGCTGCGCGCGACATTGAAGAGACGTTGCACAGTGGTTGCCAGTTCTGAGATGAAAGATGAAAGTGTGAGCCATAGTCACATATCTATATTCATGCAACAAGCTCCACTGTGCCGAGCTGCTGCTGATGGCACCGAACCGCTGTCATGTCAACGTTGCCCTTTGAAGCTAATGACACTGTCATCGCCTTAGCCTCGGAGATCGGCATCGATGATGAGCTTCAGCGATGAAGCGTTTTGAACTTTGCGGCCAATCAAAAATCATGGGTGCCACACGCGCTTCCACATAGATGTGGATGGGTCTTGGGCTCGGATCGGAGTGGGTTTGCGCTTGGACTGAAGGCGTTGCCGGCTAACAGGGCGGGCAGATGAACAAGTTATTTCCGCAACGCTTTCTGGAGCTGAGTTCTGCCGCCGCTGATTGATTGATTAATTGACAAAGGCAATGCCGTTAGTTTTCAATGTACATTTGCATATCTAATTTATGAACGGGGCTCGATACTCGCACAATGCATCCATCCATCCAGCTATCCATCCATCCATTTGCCATGCCAATAGAAATGTCTTGTCTGGCGCGTACTCGTATGTAGTTCATTGTGTTAGTTATGCAAATGTTGCATTTCCGCCTCAATCGTCTGCCCTAAAACGCTTTAATTATTCATTAATTTAAGCTTGAATGTTCCAAGCCAAACCAAACCAAACCCAACCATTTTTGGCCCACTTTCAGCGCTGCGGCTGTGGCTGCGTCTGCCGGACGGAATTCCCTGCAGGGGCTTTGTCCATCTGCAGGCTTTTGTCACCATAAATATGAAGTGTTGCCCGATTATGAAATAATTATGGGCATTGTCCACGTTGTCACGTCGGAGGGAGCTTAGCTTTGTTTTGTTTTTGTTGTGTGGGGAGGGTCAATATGTCTGCTCTTCGATAATTAAAAGCCGGACTAATATATGCCATAATACGAGTTTAACCAGACTTGTTTGTTTGTTCTCGGATATATGTACATACACAGGTTGGGGCATCTAGTTAGCCTGTTCTATTGTGTGTCCTAATCTCAACACAGACTATACATGGGGCGGTTCGGTGCAGTTCCGAAAACAGTCCCCACCCCCACCACCACCTTGGCCTTTATGTAAATTTTCAAAATCTATAAAATATAACCAACCTGCTCCCGTAATCCTGTTTGGAGCATCTCAGGCGAAGCTGCAACATGCCTTGCGTATTTAATCCCGGCTACATCGGACCCAATCCCCCCTGCTGTGACTCCGAATGTGTTCAGGAGGCGCAGTGCAACAATCGGGAGTGCGGTCCGTGCGAAGGAGACCAACTGTGCGCCTGTTCACCAGCCCGAGCGGATGCGCCGTCCACACACACCATCCAATCAGAGACCTTGAGGCGTCTCTGCCAGGAAAAGAGATGCTGACTTCAGAAACATGGAGGGGAGCTTGTAGCAATAGATCCCACATCCCTCGATGATTATTTCTCAAATTAAATAGATTGGTATACACACACATTCTTTGTTTTCTTGCATGAACCTCATTCAAAAGTGGGGGAAAATTTAGCAAGTTGCAAACTCGCTTCGCACGTTCGCCAACCCTCGCTCACTCGCTTGGCTCACGTAACCGATATATGATATGCTTATCAACACTAAATTCTTTGTGCAGCATATCTGAAAAAGTTGCGAGCCAGCATCCCTGGCATTTACAAAAAAGAGCACGTGTTAGTTATTGCAAATTGTGTGAAATAATTCAATGAAAACTAATAAACCGACCGATATGAATAAAGATAGTGTAAACGAAGTCGAGGAACCAAATAAAGGCAATGTAAGTACAATGAAAAAACCAAAATATAATTGAAAATTCCTATTATAAACCAATCGTGTCAATGCAGCGCTGGGCCATGGTGTGCAAAGTACGAAAAGCAATCAAAAAAGCCACTGAGGAGGTGTCTAAAGGAGCTAAAGATGGAGTCCGTGTATCGGGAAAAGAGAATAAACCGTGCGAATCCAAGTCGCAGCTGCCGAAGAAAACATCTTCCCATGTAGTGAAGAAAAAGGGTTGCGTCTCCAATAACAAGAAGAGAGCTGATGCAGAAGTGAAGGACAATTATGACTCCGGAGACAAGGCCGACAACGAAGAGGAGGACAGTGACGACCCCAGTGAAGTAGAGGTTCCGGCCAAAGGGCAGAACGAACCCTATGTCGACTTCTTCGAAGGCGATGC
Source organism: Drosophila azteca (assembly GCA_005876895.1). NCBI lineage: Eukaryota > Metazoa > Arthropoda > Insecta > Diptera > Drosophilidae > Drosophila > Drosophila azteca. Next base: position 7,772,297 of record VCKU01000091.1, on the reverse strand, counting down.
CTTGTTTTATCCGGTCACCATGGCGAAACATGCAATTTTCACGCCGTATGAGGAGATCCTGGACTACAAGCAGATGTTTTTGAATGTGCGGAAGATAGTTGAGGATGTGCCCAATGAATTTAAGTACGACATATCCACATTGCTGTACCCTATGCTGGCACTGGTATATCTGCGAATGGTTGTGGGCGGCAACCGTAAGATGGCCCAGGAATTCTTGGAGGCAAACGAGGATTGCTTGGAGGATGTCTACGGTCGGAGCATATCCAAGCTCAGGCGCATCCGCCGGCCGCATCAGGTGCCAGACAGGGCCCTTGAGATGCTCTTCGACGACGAGCTGGTTCTCCTTGAAATGCCTAAGGCAACAAGGCTAAGGCTCTGCGAATACATCGCGAATACCCAGTGGACCTTGGCCCAGCAGAAGTTGTTTTTGCGCCACATTGTCATCGATGGCTACGACGAGTTCACCCCGAAGCGGAGGCGTCCACCACTGGCGCGTCCCCCAATCGAGAAAATCAGCTGGGCCGACTTGACGAACTCGGCCAGAGATAATCTGCATCTGGAGCCGCGCAATGAGGTACTAAACTCGTGCTTCCTGAGCCCGGCCCAGTTCTGTGAAACGGAGGAGGTTATTTGTACGAGCGTTTTCAAGGACGGATGCTGGCTGGGCATGGCAACTGCGGACTTCTCGGTCCGCCTCCTCTCGGGGTCCCTGAACGAACCCACCAAAGAACTGACCATTTTCAGCGGGCATACGGGAAAAGTCTACGCCGGCGACATTTCCCCCGACCGACGCTTCCTGATCAGCTGCTCGCAGGACGGCAGCATGCGACTGTGGTGCCTGGTGTTGCGTAAATGTGTGGGGATCTATAATCAGAGTAGCCCCGTCCGCAGCGTCGTGTTTGCGCCAGTGGCCGACTACTTTGCCACTGGCTCTGAGGATGGACGTGCACGTGTCTGGATGAAGGGCTGCACAGATCCCATGCTCCAGATCTCCGGCCACCTGGCAGAGTTGGGTGTTTGTGTCTACCATCCGAATTCACGGTATCTGGCCACCGGCTCGGCTGACCTCACGGTCCGCATGTGGGACCTCGTCAAGAATGGAGAACAGGTGCGCCTCTTCAACGCCCACAAGGAGGCCATTACCGCTCTGGCGTTCTCCAAAAGCGGTCGCTACTTGATCTCTGGCGCCCTCGACTGTGCCTTCATCATCTGGGACACAATCAACGAGATGGGGCTCCGGAGCCTGATCCACCACCAGGCACCGATCAGCACGATCGATTTCTCCATCGACGACAGTCGCCTGGCGGTGGGCTGCCGGGACACCTATCTGAGCATTTGGAACTTTGATAACATCCTCAAGCGGGATCAGACACGTGATCAAGTACTGATCCTGTCGCACTCGAACCCAGCTGGACCCATCTTCAAATCTCGATTCGTTGATCCCGGCCTCCTGATCACCATCTGCAATAAGCCGAAAAACATCAAAAAAAACAACAAATAAGTAGGCTGATCGAGGTAAGTTTCGATTTATCGATTTTCCGATTTTAAATTAAAGCTAAACAAAATCATTACCCGTTTCGATTTCCAGTGGACATCTTTGGATACATTAAACTGTTTTTCCCCTTAACCTAATCTATTGGTAAGTTTAATGGCATTTTCCGTGGTTAACTATTATGATAATACACTGATTTGCAGACTCTTGCCGAGTGTTCAGAATGAACAATCAGTGCTGCAGACCCTGCGCGTTCAATCCGTTCTACATCGGACCCTTTCCGGATTGTGCCTGCGGACCGTGCCCTTATGGGTGCTACTCGGGCTTCACACCATGCAGGCCATGTGGGGGCGGGCGCCGCTGCTGAGCAGCCAACACGTTTTTAACACTCGACAAACGTCAAAGTGCGGGAAGAGAAGTTTAAGTATCCAAATTTGTGTTCTGTCCCAATAAAAAAGAAATGTAACACAGAAACATAGAACATCAAAATTCTCGTCTAGCCATGGCTCTCAGGGACGCCATTAGACTCCCCAGCCAGCTGATCAGCCGCATTGTGAGGGACGTACAAGGTGTAATGACTGTGGGCTCCCAATACACCAGGAATCACATAGTACCGGCCATACGGGACTGGGTGATTATCCTGCATCAGTCCTTTGCCAGCAACCATCGGGAAGCGGAGCCAGTTCTGGACATGGATCCTCTGGTGCTGACCATGATTAGCCTCGTGAACGTTATAAGCGATTCCGTCTCACAACTAGACAGGCATCGTCTGATTGCGGAGGAAGTACTGGATATGGATATCCTTCTGATGGCTATGCGAAGCGCTGTGAACATTATGAGCGATTCCTCTCCGGAACTGCACGCGGAGCAGGAGACAGTTGTCGAAATGAATGCGGTCTTAAGAGTTGCTCAGTGGCTTTGTCGGATGGCCAGATCCACATACGATATTATGTCGGGTCTGTCCGGATAACAGAGTAACATTTGCTTTCGTTGTCACCGTTCCAGGAGTGATTCCTTTTCGAGTGCCCAGCGATGAGCTCCAGCACGGATGGGATTCACACGGCCATTGGGGTGGTGGGTGTACTGGCCCTGCTGTTGATCGTCTTCCAATCCACAGCGAGAGCCTCCATTCACTTGAGCGATGGTATATCCGAGTTGGTGGAGTCCTCCGCCCGATACATAGACAGCCTGACGCCTGTCGAGGGTACGCCTGTCATAGTAGACTGCGAGAACATGGGTCCCGCCTGTTCCGTCTTTCGAAGCGTCAGCCATCGGATGTACCAGGCGGTGGATACATTAGCTGAGTTTGGGAACGTGTGGGCTAGGCCACAACCCAATCCCAATGACAGGAATGAATCTGAAAGATCACTGACAAGACCAAGAGTGGGAAACAGATGTGCTACTTGCAAGAAAAAGATATCACCCAGCCAAGGAAAACCCAAAGGCACCGAGTAGGCGTCACACACTGATGAACAAATGTAAGTTTCAATAGAAAAGAAGGCTGGTAGGCTATGCTGTAACTGTACAAATCAGTTCGTTTCCACACCGGAGCTCATTCATATCGTATTCCTTTTCCGGTTAACATCTATTCTGCTACAAAAATGCTGCAATAGAAAAAATTCCCAAAATTTATAGCCAAGGCAAAACTTTGACATATTTCTTCGGCACAAAAAACGAACAAAATTAGTTTCCAAAATTCGAACTTTGTAAATTAAAGCCGAAACCCTTGTGCAACCACTTTCTTGTGTCCTTTGAATACGCATTAGTTTCTACCCATCCATCATGGTGAGGATCGTTTGCTGGTTCGATCCCTTCTACATTGGACCCTGCCCGCCCGGCAGTTGCGTCGCTTGCGGTCCTTGTCGACCCTGCGGTGGCTGTGGACCCTGTGGTGGCTGTGGCCCTTGTGGAGGCTGTGGCCCTTGTGGTGGTTGCTGTGGCTGGTGAAATGCTGTCTAGGATCATCGGTAAGTCAGTGAATTGAGTATTACTTGCACATATTTCAACAATTACGAATGCTCTTGCAGCATGACTACCAACTTGAAGATTACTGCTGAAGAAATATGTTGCTGTTCGAAAATTACAACCTTGGAGAAGTCCACCATACGTCAAACACCTTCAGTAATAAAAGTGAATGCGATATAAAGTGAATGCTAAAAAAAAAACGTATAAAAATTGTCTTAAAGGGAGATGGGGGGGCTGGGGTCCTGCTCATTGATAACTAGCCTAATCCGCGGAGGCATGGATGCCTGCAGTTGGCAAATGTTGTCGTAGGTAAGGACTGGCCTTAAACAGCTGTTCGATGCTCAGCTGTTCAGTGCGCAGTCGCGCTTCCAACACGAACCCGAACCCGAATCCGAATCGCAATCAAATCGGAACCAAATCCTAAACATAGAATGTAGAGCATTGTGTCAGGTCAAAGGTTTTGGGGACCAGTTCCCCGCTTCCCGGTTCCGACTGCTTACTGCCGGCCTGGCCTGTTGTTCCACCTGAAACTGAAACTGAATCTGCTGCCTGATGCCTGCTTGCTGCTGCCTGATGCTGAGTTTTGTTCGGCTGCTATGTTTTGTTTCGGCTTAGCGCGATTTATGGCGCCGTATAGGAGGTGTCCTTGTGTGCGTTATGCTTCCTTGAGGCGTTTTTTGTGGGTCTGCTTATGCTTTACTTTTCTGTGTGTGTGTGTTGGCCATTTCACTCTCATTTTGGCAGTGCTTGCGTTGTTTTTCCCGCGGAATTTATTGCGGTAGGTCGGAATTTTCATTGCTTTTCCCGTCCTCACATCCAGGAGTGCTCTCTTTTTGTTCTTTCCTGGGTGTTAGTGTGTGTGTGTGTGGCTTTGTTTCATGTTTTATGGCCAAAGTTGTGCGGCTTCTTATACTACTATTTGAGTTTTAGTTTTTCAGCTAAAACTTTTTCGGCTGCATTGTCATTCTCAGACTCTCTCTGAAGGTTGCTGCACTTGAGATAAGTTTTTCCTGGCCAAGCTGGCCGGCCAAGCAACAGTTTCCCCTGGATCCTTGTGTCATGTTGGCAGTTCGGGAGTCAAGCTGAGGCTCATTCTCATTCAACTCCCAACATTCGAAGCGTCCACATCCGAGCGTTTTTCTAAATTTTTGTCAGCGCCGGGGTCTAAACAGTAGGTTTTCCAACAAAAAAATTCTTGAAAATCGTACAAATTTTAAATTTATTTTAAATAATTTTTGAATAATTTTTGAATAATTTTTGAATAATTTTTTAATAATATTATTTAATTTGGTTTTTTGTAGGCCACAAGAAAAATGGGTTGGATGAGGAAATTGGGCTATAATCCTGGTCCTGGAGGACCTTGTGACGGCCAACCTTGCGGTGGCTGTGGACCTTGTGGTGGCTGTGGACCTTGCGGTGGCTGTGGACCATGCGGCGGCTGTGGTCCTTACCGCGGCTATGGACCCTGCGGTGTTCCTTGCTTTGGATGTGGACCTTGCGGTGGCTGTGGCCCTTGTGGTGGTTGTGGCCCTTGTGGTGGTTGCTGCAGCTCTTGTCGCTGCGGCTGGTGAAAAGCTGGCTAGAATCATTGGTGAGTCACTAGATTGAGGATTAACATATTGCCACATATTGCAACCACTCTTCCCTTACGACTGTGCCAACCTGAAGACCCCTGCTGCCACCACTGATGGTGCCACAGGACTTGCTTCGTTGGAGGTGATAAAAATTTGGAAATTTTTGACAATAGAACAATAAAAATTTTTGTGTTCTATTAAAATAAACATCATGGTCTTTCAATCTGAAAACATGGAATCCCCGAAGTTGGCCTCTCGTGTCCGTACCCCTTGCAACATGTTGCAAGCTCTGCATCCAACCTGTTCGACGGCCAGAGCCACAGCCACTGTTCTCGGCTTCGGGCTTCGTATTTAACAGCAAGCGCGCGACTCGAGGCGCCTCCAAAGTTCGTTTGTGTCTCGGGTAGCGCGGTTCGTGAGGCACTCCGGTCGCGACTCTGTTGGCGTATCTGTGGGATGTTTGAGCGTGTTTCTGGCGATTCTGATCCGGCTGATAATCTCTGACAACTGAACGAAACTCGCCCACAAATCTACTCTTGCTCTCCAAACTCGCTGTAATTAAATTCTTTGGTCCATAATGAACCTGCCATTCATCCGGCACTTAACTAAATTTGGTTTCTGACGATCCATCGCTTAAAGTGCGAATGTTTGATTAGTGCCAAAAGGGAAAAACTACTAACTGACAACAAAATCAACAAAAACTACGATTTATTTGCTAAACAAACGAAACTACAGCTAAATTTTCTTACCCGATTGGGTGCCGCGTGTGCGTGGAGGACAGGACCCCCCCGTGTGTTTGTGTGTGTGTGTGAAGCCCCTAACAAATCTCATTTATTGGCAGCGAGAAACTGATTTGAATATTCAGACCCCCCTCACAGAGCAGACACCACCCCGAACCCCCCGACTATATATTATCGGCGCTTGTGTAATCTGTGTGGCCCATGATTTATATAGGCTCTGCTCTCCGCTCTGCAGCAGCCGTGATGTAAAGTGACAATTTTGATAATTTTCGATTTACATGCCGCTGTGCATAAGGTAAGTGCGATGCCAGAGACTAGACTTCAGATTCGATACACATTTTATAGATTGGTTTTGTCTGAAGTTCATTTGATAGATGGACAGAGAGGTGGGCAGAAACGCGCAGATTGGATTTATTTCAATCGTGAGGGCTTAAGCTTCTATAGACCTGAAGCTAAAGCAGGTACAATTGATGCATAGATAGAACTTATAATAGAACTTTAAAGCATATTTCTACCAATTAGAAAAGTCTCTCGTATATGAGGAACTAAGAAATAATCGCTCCATCGCTTTGTTTATTTTCCCCTTGAGAAAAACACTTGTACCTTCTCCTCATAGCGCCCCCAGCCTTTGCTGAGTGATTCAGTTACACCTGCTCCAATGACTTGTCGATCGGAAACCGCAGAACTCATATTAACTGCAACCACACGACCGAGTGCATCGGATGGCGACTGCTTCCGCCCTTAGAGGGTTTCTGATGTGCATAGAACTTTCCGCAGGGAAAGTGTATCACTTTCACAGAGTAAAATGCGATCGCATAAATCAAGGAATAATTACAAGTTATGCCAATATCTACTTGAAGGCTAGAACATAAATTAGCGCCATAAATATCGCGACATTAGGCACATTTTATTGGCTTCGGACGGCCGAAGATGATATTAATGGGCGTCATAAATATTTAATCTTCGACAACAGGTTTTGTCGGCATTAAAACGGGCCAATTCGGGTGAGTTTCCCATTTCAATTCCCGAAATTAGTTGGCGAAAATATGGAAAACTTCCACCGAATGCACCTGTGTCTGGGGAATTTTTAATAAAATCATCCGCAAAAGTGGTAAACTTGACAAAGCCATTCGTCATGCTCAAATAACTTGGGTTTCTCCCCATTCGGAGGACAGGACGGGACCTTTAGGGTTCTTTTTTTCTTCCCCTTTTGGTTTTTTTCATTTGCTTTTTGCTGGTCAGCCAGCCAACCAGTTTGGCAACATAATTATGCAGCCAGGCATGCAGCTGAGGACGACATCGGTGGCCGATGAAAAAGGGTTAAAAGAACCCTTTCTTTCCTATATACGAGCATAATATATACAGTAGGTACATATAAATTTGGGTCAGTGGTGGCCAAAGCCAAAGCAAATTGTAATTAAAATATGAAATTTCAATGCAGGCCTACTACAAATTTCACTCTCCATCTTAATCATTATAATCGCATACAAAAAAAAATGCATTTATAATTGAACAAAGGAGAACTCATTTCGGCTTTAACCTTGACTCGGGCGCATCCACCACAGCAATCCTCAGCCACCATCGTCATCATCGTCATCATCATCCCCTCTTCTGTTCTGTTCTGTTTTGCATAATTTCATACATAAAGTCTCGTTTTTGTGCGCATAATCCGCAGCTTTGATGACAACAAAATAGAAAAAAAAATAAAAAATAAGTGAAGAAAAGAGCGGAAAACCAAAATGGAAAGTGTGGCGAAAGGTGCCACACACTCGGAGTGGGCGGAGTGGGTGGAGTGGGCGGAGTGTTGGTGTTAAATGTTCAAAAAATGAAGCGTTGAAAACTTTGGTCGCATTACGCATACGTCCTGTGGTGGCGGCGCCGGAGAGGATTATGCCTTAGAGTTTCGTATAGTTAATGACATGCAGCTGCTGCGGCTTCTGTACCGACGACACCTTCAGAGTTGTAAGTCGCTCTCTCTCTTTCTCTCTTTCTGAGAGCAAATTTTCTCTGATAAACTTATGAATTTTAAGGTGCTTTTCATGCTCAAGCCCTTGAGAGTTTGGGGTAGGGCTCCGCTCCGCTCGGATCCGATCTGGCACATCAGGGACTTGTCAGCAAAGGGTTGAGCATATCATAAATCAAGCAAACAGTTGGCCTGGGGTCGCAATCAAAATCATCCTGCGGTGGTCCTCAACATTTGTTCAACTGGTAATTAATCATCGAAAGTAATTGGTTCTGTGTTTTGATTTGACATTTGAAAAATTGCAGCTGCGACAATTCACTCCCAATGGCTTTTATTTGCATCTCATTCGTCTCATTCCGCTTGTTTGCTTTTCCATAGCACATAGCACATAGCACATAGCACAAAATGTTGCAATGCAAAATGATATTTTTTTGCCACCGACAAAGGAAGAGCAAAAATAAAAAAAGTATGAAGGTGAAATGGATTTCAATAAAAGCTGAAAAGAAACAACGATATCGACGTCGACCTGTGCAAATGGTTGAATGCAAATTAAATATAAACGAACGCATGAATGCGGCTTAAAAAACACGGCCGAACAATATTGGCGAACAAAGGGGATTAACTCGAAAGAGTATTTATAAATGTTAATGTTTGTTTGCTGTTTGCCCATCGATTGACAATAAAATCCATACAGTAATGGCGTTGCCTTTAATTCAATGGCGACTTTTGCCGGTTCAACCAATTGATTCGGAAATCAATACATAATTTGCCTTCATTTTCAGGGAATTAACATCTTTCATAGATCCGTCACGGACACACTTTCATCTGAACCAAAAAGCCACAAATTATCCAACTTTCATGGTTTCCATTTAAATATGCGGATATTTTCCAGCACTTAGGTTTAGCCTTAGTCCAGACAATCCAAATAAATTAACAAATTAAACTGAGACGCAAACAAAGTTGAAACGATGATGATGGCATTCTGCGAAATAATTTCCTTCGAAATGCAAATAATACCAAAATGAAATTTTTGACAATAAAAATTATTAAAAAAGCGTTAAAGTCTTTAAGAAGAATTATGGGGCAGACATAAACTCAACTTTGTTTGTTTGTTTTGGTGTGTGTGTGGGTTCTCTTTCTGTGTGGGGGTGGTGGCGGTTGGGGGTGGCATTCTGGTCGTGCCACTTCAAAAGGAATAAAATCGGAGGCTGAGCCTCGAATTCGCAGTCGCGCAGTGACTTTGTTTTGTTTGGAAAGTCTGGAAGTGGAAGTGGAAGTGGCTCTCTCTTATTTGCTGGTGCTGCTCCCTTTTTCCTTTATTTTTTTTTTGTTTCGGGTGGCGCTGCCGTTAACTCAATAATAAAATTTATGTTATATTTTTCAAGTGGTATCATCGCGAGCTGAAGCTGAAGCCTCGCATGTGTTTGGTTTCATATTGAAGTTTATTTTTGGGAATTTTATGCTCAAGTGAGCAGAAGAGAAAGTATACCGAAGATGGCAATCGGTGTGCAACAGTTAGGGGCAGCTATATCAACAATGCCACTCAATGTTTCTATGTTTCTTATTGGTTAACTAGCATTAGTTGCATATTTACCCTATATTCAAGGGGTATCTTTGATTCCTCACTGGCAGAGACGACTGTGGCCACCCTCTGCTGTATCTACTGCCACGTGCTTCATATAATATGGTCGTATTTTACTTCTCAATTAAATACCACTTTGCCTGTCATGAATGTCCATATTTGCTGCCGCTGCCGCTGCTGCTGCTGCTGCTACTTGGACTGCACATAAATATTTATGCGGGACTTAATCAAAGAGGCCCAGCCCCAAACGTAACATGAGCATGGATGATGCTGATGATGACGGAGTAGGAGCCCGGACTTAAGCCGGCTTTGGTCTTTTCCAGCTCTCATCTCATCTCGTCTCTCATTTAATTCCTTCTATTTGTGTTGGAACAACTCATTTCTGTTTATTTAAACATTAAATGTGCTTACATTTGATTAGCACAAGCCCGAGTTTATTTCCATATCATATATGTATGTATCTCTGCCTCTGCCCAGAGATCTTGTTAAAAACATATATAAAATTTATGTTTGCATTGCTTTCAACTTATTGCTGCCTTTTTTTTTTTTACTCGGTTTCGGCACTCATTACAATTTCTTTTGGTTGGGGTTGGGTGGGGTTGGGTGGGGGCTGTCTTTTATGTGGGCATTCGCATTAAAATACATGAAATGCGCAATTAAAAACGAGGACACAGTCCCTTTGTGAATTGAAACAGGATACAATTTTCTTTTAATTAAATATGCAAGGGCTTTTCCATATTTAAACGCATATCGATGTTTAATTAAAAGCACTTTAAAAGTCAGACCCGAGTCTCGCACGTACTGCTTATTATGCACAAAAAATGAAGGCTTGCCCCATCGATAAGGGGTAGACTCTTTACAGAAGCTTATAGTTATATTCGTGGGATTGTTTAAAGCAAACAATCTGTTCGGCAAAAGCACTGCTGCTGCACTCAAGCTGCTGTTGTGGCAGTTTTCGGTTTTCGGATTTCGGGAATCAGCAATCTGATGGCTGACAACTGCCACCGAATGCTACTGATGCCGCCGCCGCCGCTGCTGCCACAGCGACAAATGCTCGCCAAATGTCAGCTCGTTGTCTCGATGACAAATGGGAGCATTTGCCTTTTGTCTGACAAGCACCCCATCGATATGGCAGAGAGTAGCGCCGTTTGGCAATAAAAATAAACTGTTCCAGCTATAGAGCCAAACCAAAACAATACCAGAACCAGCCTGGGTTCGATGACCGACACTTTGCATACCCTTTACTTACTTCAACCACCAGATAGATCTCATATCACACTGATAAACATAGCATAGCAAGTCTGATCGAATACAGCGAATACCCTCTTTCAGGGCATTCGAAATCACGCAGCACAGGCGAGGGAGGGGAGCTGTGCCACACACGAAGAGACCGTGAAGCGATGAGCAGCGGAGTGTGAAAGTATAGGAATATCTTGGCATATTTATTTATTTGTGCGACCCGCCAAAAATTGTCAACATGGATCAATGCTGATGGGCGGCCGCCTGCCAACTGCCGCCAAAAGGCGCTGCTGCTGCTGTCACATCCTCTCGTCGCTGTCGCTGTGGCTGTGGCTGCTTATATAACCATTGCCATATCAACATAAAATACAACGTATTGTAGCTTAAAGTATCATATTCCCCCCCGCCCCACGGCTCATATTCATAATATTATGGCTTGTTTTTGTTGCTTTTACTGGTATCGTTTGCCGGGATTATCATCCGAAAATCGGGTGACAAAAAACGGGGTGACAAATCGTGCGCCGTGAAATTGTATTTCCAGTTCATTTGGTTTCCTTCGGCTCTTGTGGCTTGGGTCCTAAGAAGGTTAAATGTTTTGGGGGGGAATAACAATTGCAGAGATGATTAAGCCATTAGACGAGGGTAAGGCAGTGATATGAAGAAGAATTTATGAAGATTTATGTGTGAACTATGGAGAATGTTTTGCACTTTAAAATATCATTAATTCAGATATAGTTTTCCCCAAAATTTACTGGCCTTGACAGTGGGCTAAACCTTAACTCCCTTTACTTTCACTAACATTGCTAAAAGGCGACCCGACCCCCGCAGCTTCGCTTGCGAATCGTTTGTCCTGCCCCCAAGCTGTTTGCATTGTCAGCGAATCCGTGTGTTGAATCAGCTGCTGCTGGGAGCTGGCCAAAAAAAGCTTTGACGAAATGTTGACGGGGGTCCGTCTTATTGGACTCTGCAAAGTTAATTACAATGCCAAGTGTTCGCACATGAAGAGGGTCCTTCGCAGAGGATACGCATACGCAGTGTGGCTCCACACAAAGAGGACGGAACCAGTCGTGCTGCACTAATTGCATGACAACATTCAAACAGAATTGCAATAAAATTTAAAAAAATTACGAAACCCACAACAGAAATATTGCACAACTCAATTTGCTAATTGCTATCAAAATAATGAAGTCTGTGTGGGGGTCTGGGATCTGGGGTCTGGGGTCTTCGGTCTGATTGCAACCATCAAGTATCATTCGAGTAATTTAAAGTGCACTCGCCCGGGTCCGAAGAGCACTTCTGCTCTGGGGTGCTGCTGGCAGTGCAGCAATGACGTTTCTGCAGCAATAAAATCGAGCGAACAACAACCCGGGGGGGGTGGGTGGTAGACTGCGACTGCGACGGCGACTACGGACCCACAGACATCCAGTACCATCCAGTACATCCAGTACATGGAGCAGTGCAAAGTTTCCTGCTCACGAGTCAAACAAATAAAAGTTCAGCTTTAGTTCAGTGGAAACTTCTACCCGCCCACCCCCCATTCCCATACTCGCAGTATCCTTGAGGTGTTTGCCCAACCCCAACTTTGTTTTTTTGAGATGTGTGTGGTGTGTGTGTGGGGCAAGAACCCTTCCCCTCACCAAAGTTTGCAGTTATCCTTGCTTATTCTTCTCCGACTGCAGCATCCTCCATTTATGTCTTGTTAAGAGTTTTATATGCTTCACTCTATATTTACTTATTTTTTCTGGCAAGTTTTCTAAACTGCTTGCTAACTAAGGTTTATTTCCAGAATCGCCCAGAATCAAGTTTGGGGCAAGCCTTTAAGCGTTTCAACGAACAGACGTTTAATTTCCTGATTAATTTCCACCACTAGTCTGGGATCAGTTTCCCCGGAATACTTCCCCGGATACTTTGATGGCACGTGCTGGCAGGCGTAGTGGAGAGGAAGAGTTGTGAATGTGATGCGGAGAATCTACTAATGCAGATATTTGTTTATTGCCTGGAATTTATCTTTATTAGTTATCAAAGAATAGAATGATAGGCTTTCATTTGACGGAGATACTTATACCAATAGGCAAATATGAATGGAATCCCTGGGGATTTGTTAATGGAAACTCTATTACTCATTACTGGTGCTCATTAAAAAGAGAGATTTATTGTATCGATGAGTTAATCATACCAAAAAAACAAGACATTTCTCTCTTTTTTTGAACACAAAACATATGATTTTGAGGTAGGATAACCTTTATCAGCCAATACGGCAGCCCCATGTACTGTAATAACCTTTATTAGCCGATACGGCAACACTAGTAGAGAAGAAGAATACCAAATATACGGCCACATTAGAAATGTGTAGACTGACGCCGGATCACATCGAAAGCGCGAAGTAAGGACAAAATAAAGAGTGAAATATAAAATACTTTGTTGCACTATTGTTTTATACTCCCCCATATAATTGCTAGGTATCCCACAGTCGAAACATCATTGGTTGCCATTTTGTGTCGTCTTCTTGAGGGGTTATAAAAACCGTCTCAAGCCAAAGTCGCATGTAAATTGAATGTCAGGCTGTCAGCCGTTGATGCTGCCTGCTAATTTGATCTGAATTCACGCACTCATTTACTTAAAATATGCGTAATGACAATTTGATTAGGGTAATTTGATGTTGATCTTCAGCGGCACGTTGCTAAATCCGCCGCCGACAAGGACAATAACCAGCAAGCAGCAATGGAGGCCAAGGCGAAACCGTGGAAGGATGGATGGGTGCCTTCCGCAGCCTGCGGGACATGTAATCATTTTGGTGGGTAATTCGGAGATGTGATGGCTGTGTTCCGTTGCCATTTATGTTAAATTAATATGCAGCAACAATAACAGCAGCAGGGCTTGGGCTTGGGCTGGTGCTAGGACTGGTGCTAGGGCAAATTACTGCAATAAATTAGAGGCTGACTGGAATGAAAATGTTTCCTTGCGACAAAAAGTTAACCAAAAGTTTTCTTCGACTTATGAACAATTTCCTTGGACCCAGTCCCAGTCCCCAGTCCCAACCGAAACGGAAAAGTTACACGTTTAATGGCAAAAACTCTTTTCTGCACTTTGAATAATTGCACGTTCGGTCTGCCTATTTGGTGGCCAGAATTCAACTGGGATAAATGTCCTGCGGCTACGTGTCCTGTGACGTGACTTGAACAGCCAATTCAGCTTCAGTGTCGGGCCCACGCTCGGCCACAGTCTGCCAGCCTAATTTTCATTAGGGCCACATTTTTCATTTCATCCAACACCCAACCAACCAACCAACCAACCAACCAACCAACCAACAAGTTATCCAATTTCAGTTTTCGTCTCGGCTTCAAATTTGGCAACAATGATTTTTCTTGGGGTTTTTTGGCAGGGACTTGGCCTTAATTTGGCTTAGCAATTATTGTGTGTGTGTAAGGAAAATCAAGGGATCGACTAAGTGAATGTTTCAATTGAATATTTAAGCACTTAAGACGAAGAGAGCTTAGCTACTACTTATGGTACATCTCTCCCTCTCTCGGATACATGTTTCCCTGCCGCAGGATAAAAAACTTCCCAAAAAACTGATGCGACTCGCTCAAAATCATACTTTGGCTGCCGTGTAAACCCCCCCAAACACGTACACGGGTCCCGGAGAAAGCCAGGGAAAGGGAAGGAGAAAGGCCACAAGCAGCAGCCGCAAACAGAACGCAAAAGGAGAACTCAACTCTGACGAAAACTCAAAATATACAATACATTTCTACAGCAACAGTGTATACTATATAAAGGTATATGTATACGCATGTGTATGTGTGTGTGGATTGTTACAAATGGCGAACTGAAAATACAATTTGAGGCAAGTGTAGCGAAAATATTGTGGTAAATACTTTAAATTTAATGTAAGTGGAAAGTGCCAGTGCAAAGTGCGCCTCTGGTTCTGTTTGCGGAGCGAGAGAAACCTCTGTGAACTCTGAGAGTGAGAGAAAGAGACCACAAAAAGAGAGAATTCCAAGCCGCCTCCTGGCTTGGCAGACGAACAAGTGTTTGGGCAATATTTTCATAATTAATGGAACGTGCACTGAGTGGCCGAGTCCGAGTCCCAGTACGAGTACGAGTCCGAGTCCATCAAGGAAATAATTACAATTTGAGGTGCCGCGTGCCAACATTGTGGTAAATACAATTAAATATAAATAAAGGTCGGGTAAGCCGAGGTAAGACCGCCTCTCTGGGCGTGTGTGTGAAACGGATTGCGGTTTATCGAACATCAGGATATGCTCGACCATACAACAATTTCTTTGCGGTTAGCCACAAAGGATACAATCGGCTTTGACGTGCAATTGTCTAGAAAAAGATTTATATGTATATTTCAAATAAATAGAAAGTTTGTTTGGGTAATTTATTAGGCTGTATAAAGTAAACTCTAACATTTAAAGAGAAGGATTATAACCTTTTAATATTGATGTTTGAATAAATTCATTTAAAACGCATCCTTTGAATAGGTTTAACCTTAGGTTCAGCGTCTTATCTTTGCTTCAAGGACCACTTCGACTTTGGTATTCCCTTTTTGCATCCACTTTTACCTGGCTTCCTCCATTTAACCTCCACCTTTTCTCATTATGAAAGTTGGCCCTCAAATTTAAGACAATCTTTAAGCAATTACAATACTCGTACAAAATGATGAAAATTTCATAATTGCCTTAAATGGCCAGCGGCATTAAAAAAGGAAGCCCAACCACAAAGCAGGCCGCCCCCGCCTACGCCTCCGCCCACACGAACAGCGACCAAGGGAAAGCGGAAAGCGGAAAACACAAGAATCTGCACTGGAACCGCAAGGACGAGGCTGCTTATCTATGTGCATAAGTTATGAGGGTTGGGGCCAGGAGCTGCTCATCGTTAAAACGTGTTCAGTGTCACGTTGGACAAGGCTACCCTCCTGCCGCCCTCCTTTCAGGGCTTAAAGAAGCACTCGGTACATTTAAAATGGCTGAATAAAATGTTAACATGCAAAAGGGAATACATTAACACATATTCACAATTAAGGACAGCAAGACGAAGGCCCAAACGAAAGTCCCCCATGTACTTACGCCCCGCCAACGCCCCGTAGCGACTGACAGAAGGATAGACACTTCCAGGCCTCACTTCACCATGTCCAAGGCCCAGGAGCATATAAAATTAAACAACAGAGAGAATCGGACTCCGTGTTCCGGCTTACTTAATGCAGAGTCGAACCAAGAACCAAGAGCCAAGTGACCGCAAAACGAGCCGCCGGGCCCCCTGCAGGGAGGAGGGATCTCCGGTTGAGAAGAGTCTGCCTGACTGGACCGCAAAACCTTTATGGCCAAACACACACACACACACACACCAGCTGGGCTGTGTGTGGGTGTTGCAAGTGCAGCAGTGACATCCTTGGCAAAAACCCTCTCAGATATCCTGGCTTATGCTAGAAATTCGCCAGCAGCCTGCCAGCTGCGGCCTCGAGCACTTGGCTCGTAATTCCAGCCAACCTCTTTACGCATTGTTAATTTTTTATGGCCAAAACGAAAATTTGCACTGAAGATTTATGTGGCGGTGGACAAAGTGCAGCAGCAAAATGGGAGCTAGAAAACGGCATGAGAGACCAAAAGGTAAAGGACTAAGGTCAGGACTAGCTCTGGCTGTTCGAAAAATCAGCGAAATATCTCTCTGTTTTCAATAGAAAAGTATAGGTACATATAGCAATCCAATTTCCTATATGCCAACTATTTTCAGTAGCTAAATCATTCCTGATTTGTTACAGTGCCCTCCAGCCGCCTTTGGCAACGCTTTTGAATTTAATTTTTTAGAAATGTTTGGACCATGTTCTCCGTGCCGCTCGTTTGTCACCCCACAATCACCGCAAAAGTCCTAAATTGCCAAGTAAAATGTACGGAAATAACATTTGGCAACCAAATTCAATTAATACAAAAATCTTTGGCACTGCACAAGCCAGAAAATCAAAGATCTCCTCCGTAAAACATTTGATATAACTAACATTTTGTTGACCACATATCGGAGACTGGTCTGACTGCTGCTGGTTGGGGTTAGCCTTGGAGCTCAATATCCCATCGATAAGCCCCAACAGGGGACCACAAAAGTTTGTTTACCAGTGGCAGTGGGAGAACTTTGCAACAATATTTGTGTCCGCTTTTTCATTGCATCGCACTCATTCATTTCGTTTAGTTAGCACTTTCTAATGCATTTCTGACCTGAATAGTTGGAAGAGGAAATGCGTGACAATAATTTAAGTTCCTGAATTTTCCTTTAAGGATTTAACAGGCTCCGCTCGTCCAATCAATTTCTGTTTAAGGCTTCAGCTGTCAGAGCGGAGCCTGCAAAGTAATCCATAAAACGTATCGTTCGACTGGCTAGCCGGCCAAATATTAGCCCCGCTCCAGCTCTATGCCCTGGAAAATTGAATTTACAGCGAATATTGATGGATTGCCAGGGAGATGTTCCACCCTTGGTTAGTGGATGACGTTGCTGCTGGTGATGCTGCTGCTGATACAGTGCCCTGCCGTGTGTCTGACAGACCTTTGCAATTAGTAATTTTAATTATCGTGGCTAGTACTACAATTTATCGGCCAGAGTCAGCAGCAACAGCAGCAGAACCTGCCACAAAATTTTCGGCTCACAATGTTGCCTTTTGTTTGATTGTTTGTTTGCGGAAATTGAGCGCAGTATTCTGGCTCGGATGTGAGATGTTGGCCAACTTCTATTTGGGTCACACACACACACACACACACACACATACAAACAAACAAGCAAACAAATGGCTTAACCGATTGTAATGCTTACTTCTGCTCGCATATCAAAAACGAATTCAATTGAATGTCGCCCATTAGCATTTGATTTGCATATTTGCACGGCGGGCTATCAAATACAATATTTAATTTACACTATTTAGACATTTAACTTTAAATTTAATTGGTGCGATTCATCGATTAAATTGTGCAACAATGGGCGAGCAAAATGTCTGCGAAATATTGCTTTAAAATAATAAAACATTATGGCAACATAAACTCGTGCAACATTTCTTATGTCCTTTAAAAGAAACATAAACAAAATGGTTGTTAAATATTCTCCGGGTTCGTTTCCTAATGGGTTTCCTGTCTTTTGAAAGCAGCTTAAGTGGCTGCTCACATTTCAGATTTGTTTGCGACTTCTCCAATCGATTGCACATTTCGATTTCGGCTAATAACGCATACATACATATGTATGAAAAGTCTGCTTTTATTTTTATTTGCACGAAGAGTTTTCCAACCCGAGGAAACCCCAGGAAAAGCAGCTCACAGTTCGCAACATATTTGCACAAAATCCATTTCAATTTCCAGCCATTAGTGTCGCTGTTTAAAAGTGGCAGAAAAAAGTTTTGTTTTCACGCTTTGGCATTAAAAGAAAACAGTTGGCCCAGAAATTCGAACTGAAAAAAAAGTGGCAGCAAAGTTTTGCAGTTTTGTCTGCAGTGGCCTCCCCTTTGGCCCCTTGGCTCCTGGGTCCTGGCTTCGACTTTTCTTTTTTTGCGTAGCCATTTTTCAACTTTTGCTGTTTTTCGGTTTTCCTTTCTTTGTTTGTTTGTTTGTTTGGCTGGTGGAGAAAAATTAAATGAAAATAACAGCAGTAATGAAATAGAAATAAGCGTACACTGACTCCACCAATCGAACTGGCATGGCTATATGTATATGGTAGATACTGTATCCCATTGCCATTGCCATCTCCCACAAGTTGACAAACTTTTGCCATCAACTCGAGGCACATGTGACTCTGCGGCTGTGGCATGAAAAATATTCTTCTTGATCAACTGAAAGTGAAACTTTGTGCAGCGCTGACAAACTTTTTAACTGCTTGACAATTAGTCATAAAAGTATACTCCCATAGAATATCTTTGTGCCAAGCATGGGCCAGGCTAAGAGGGATTTTCAATTTGTTGATGTAATCCCAGAGCAGAGCTCGGCTTTTGCCACACTTTCGCTTTATGTCGGTCGGCTAAAACCTCCCGTGGGGGGGGCATGGCATTTCGCTTTTAAGATTTTGAAACAAAAATCTCTAATCTGTTGAAAGTTTTTGCCTTTTGCCGCATATGTAAGTACGAGTATGCAGCAGTTTTTTGCGTTTGCATTCCGTCTAATCCCTCTGCAGGGACACCGACAGGACTCCGCTTTACGCAATGCTCTTTAATTTAATTAAAAATATCTCTTTTTCGTTTGGCTTCGTGTTTTCCAAAAAAGTTTCCACTGTTCGCCAGTCAAAAAAAGAAAAACTAAATTTGACTAACGATGTGCAGGAGTAGTGGTGTCCGCCCACTACTAGCAGACCAGACACGCCTACACTTCTAAGCCCTCTAAGCCAACTAGCAAGCCTCCGCCTGGATGGCTGGATCTGGATGCAGGAGGAGTCATCCACGTGCCGGCAGTGCCTTTGTTGCTGCTGTTACCACAGTGGGTCATATGGGTCAAGTGTTTGGTCAAGTGAGTGGGTGAGGACTGGCAGCCATAGCTGGGAATAGAACTGAAGCAGAGGGTAGGGGGATGGTCCAGAAGTTGTGGCTGGGGACTGAAGCTGGTAGCACTGTAGCTGGGGGCTGGGTTAGTTGCGGTCTCTCCTGTCGTGGCATGGGTTAAGTGGTTTTTAATGAAAGTTAGCATCCGGTTTAATGCAACTTGTTGTTGCTAATAGGGCTATGGGGTGAAGAGAGACCACGTGACTGGAGACCGGAACTCAAATCGGGACCAGACCCATCAAACAGCCGCAAACTGAGAGCTTCAGTCGCGAACTTTCACCCAGACAAAATGAAAAGTTAACTTAAAGCCTGGCGCAAAACTAAAGGGAATTAGTCGGGCGGGGGCTTTAAGGACACTTCTCATTAATTGCTTTGGCTTTCGAGGTTATCCGAGCTTCCCGTTGGATGAGCGAATAAATTTATTAAATTTATTGTACTCAATTTATGATCAAAGGGAAGGTCGCGTATTCTTTCCACGTCCTTTGCTTTCTGCATTTCAATATTTTCAGTGTTTTATTTTATGCTTATTTTATTTCGGTTTTTCTTTTGGGTTTGTGTATCTTTTCCTTTTGTTCCTTCTGCTGGCAGCTTTTGGCAGTGCGCACTTTTTTGCGGCACTTTTTCAGTTGATTTCCTGACCCCCATGCTTCCTGATCGGAATTCAGTATTTCCTGTACGTCCATTACGAATTTTAAATGCAATTCTGCTTTGTTGTGGCCCTCCCTCCTCCCTTTGCTACCTTTTTCTGTGAAAATATTATGGTAAAATAAGAGAAAGGCAAGAGAGGGAAAGGGCACACAATTGCAACTTTGAAGTTTGCCATAAATGTTGCAAAATGATTTCCATGATATTTGCTTAGGGGTTTTTACTTTATAAATATTTGTTACTATGGAAAATTGTTTTCTCTGGTTTCACACAATGAAAAGTAATCCTATCAACATACATACATACATACATAGATAGTTTATGGAAACATTGTTGTTCCTATTTTAAGCGAACTTTCTTTCACTAGATGTGTATTAAGCAAGTAAAGTGGGATAAAATGTTGTCATATTGTGGTAGGATTACCTCTAACAGCCAATACGGCAGCCCCATGTAGTATAATAACCTCTATTAGCCGATATGGCAACGCTAGTATATGTAAGAAGAATACCAAATATACGGCCACATTAGAAATGCGTAGACCGACGCCAGATCACTTTTTGTGTGGCATCGAAAACGAGAAGTAAGAAAGAAAAATAACGGGCGAAGACATTGTGGTATTACATAGTGCTATGTACATAAACTCTCACAGATGTATTGCTTTATTCTGAATACCTTATCTATTCTAAGATCTCATAGATCATGTTCTTTGCTGACTAATCCCAACGGACGTCACACCTCTCCTTCCCCTCTAATTACTCTAAATTAATTTATTTTCATTTGGCAACTTTGCCGAACATTTAATAAACCTAAACAGATTTTCATCTGTAACATTTGTCTTCCTTAGTCTCCATGGTTATCCATTTCCCCGGATAGTAGGGAATTCCCCAATGATTTTGGGCCTGCTTAGCATGCCTGTCGCCTGGCGCTCGGCGCTCAGTGATTTTAATTAACATTTCTGATTCTGCGGCTTACCAGGCCAGGGCCCCCACCTCTGGCCAGGGCCTGGTGTGGTTCTCTTTATTAGCACACCTGTGCGCAGAGGTTACACGCAGGCGGGAATTCGTGTGTCCCATGTGGAACTGTTGGCTGGGCTTTAACTTTGTCTGTCTTTGGGCTGGAACTAATTGAATTGCTACTTGCTTAATTAAGTAGAGAGAGATAACTTTGTTGCTGATTAAGATTTTGTCAACATTAATTCATTTAATACAGCTTGATTAATGCACTTTAATCTCCATATATTGTGTATCTCAATTGCAGACAGACAGAGCCAATTCGCATTCAGAGTTCGACGAGTTCAAGGTTCAATAAACGCACAAAGAGAGGGTAAGTACTGATGGCAAATATTTGCTCTCACAGAGATTGTTTTGACAGCATTCACGGAGTCCTGTGACAGATGCCTTTGCTTTGACAGCTGCATTCAGTCGACAATCTCTACATATTGCATTTATCAATCAAGAGGAATAAATCCCCCTCCCCCCTCGCTCTCTCTCTCTCTATGTCTCTATCTCTCTTTACCATTTTCATTGGTATTTCTTATTCCGGTATTGAAACTGTTTCCGTACATTCTCGTATTTAAAGAAAATATTTTCTATAAATTTCCAAATGTATTGACCCACAAAATGTTGCCTGGCACTTGAAGGCCATAGCAGAGCAGAGCAGAGTTGCTCCTGGCAACTATTTCCTACTGCCAGCAGCCGAATCAAGGGCCAATCCCAACTTGTTTAACAATATGCTGACCATGGTTCAAAGGCGAAACCCGATATGCGAAAGAATGGGAGCAATGCGAAATGAAATCCAATATCAAAGCACAAAATGACTGCCAGCTACGATTCGGATACGGAAACGTACTTCGTTTGTGTGGGTGTGGAACGGATTTCAGTATAGAGTGTGCATGTGTGTGTGTGTGTATATCTGTGTGTTCGACATCCTTAATCAAACACACGAGAAATCAAATTATGAGCACACACAGACACACATAAGATGTAGGGACACATATGCACATAACAGGGCTGCAAAATATGGAACAGAGCAGAAGGTTACCCCTTTTTTTTAGTGCATGAAGAATGGGAAGCGAGTGAGCCGGGGGTTGGCGCACAAGCGAAGCCAGTAGTTGTTTACTAGTTTTGAATTTAGTTGTCGTTGCCTTGACTTTCTTCAACTAATATGCCCCCTTTCGTCTTGGGTATCAACCAGCAGCCATAGTGCAGCAACGCCCACAGGCTTGGCAGGCTGCCTGCTTGGCCTGTGTACTGGTAGTCGGCTGCCTAACTGATGAAGTTGATAATGATAAAGAGGTCAGATAAGATACGCCTGGGAAATGCCTCGAAATGAATGGTTGCTTCTGAGAAAAAGACGAAGGCGAAGACGAAGACGTAGCCGAAGACATGGCACAAAAAGCCAAGAAAGAAGCAGGAAGAAGCAACATAAATTATGAAAAGAAAATTTTCATGCATGTGCATAAGGAAACGGGAAATCGTCGTATCCTTGGCGCTGCTATCAGCTCGTCGTCGTCTTTCGTAATTAATTTGATTTCATTCATTCAAGTCAGGGAAATGCGAAAGGGACCAAAACAGCGAAAGTTAAATTAATTGAAAGAGCGCACACTCCAAAGGGAAGGAATTCCGCGATTGCCTACTGCACAATCATAACTTTCAGCAAGTTGAAGGCTTAAAGAGGCGGCTTGTGGCTCTGGATGCTGGATGCTGAATGCTGGATGTTCTCTCCCATTGACACAACAGCTACGGCTACAGCTACAGCTACAGCTTACCAGAAACAAAAGTCCTGCCAGCTCCGCTGTCCGTGGTCCTCTGTTCTTCTCTCCACATCCCGGGCGTGTCGACATTGGTAATAAAGCGCTCACTTGCATTTGGCCAGGACGCTTTGAGTGGAAGTAGGAGTCACAGTGTGAGTGTGAGTGCCACTGCGAGTGTGTGTGTGTCTGAGAGCCAGTTTATGTATGCATATGTGTGGGAGTGTATGCCCGAATGAGGTTAAGAGCTTAATGAGTGCTGACAAGGCAACCTGTAGTTGACATATGACATTTTTATGTGCCTCGAAGCCTTCGCAACAAGGGTTTCCTATTAATACACATCTCTGGGCCCAGAGCCTGTGCCCCGCCGAAGGAGCCCTGCCTCCTGCCTGCCGCCGCACAGGCATCTTGTGCCCCAAGGTAAATGCTAAGGTTTCGACTTAATTAGTGCCATGAGTTAGCCCCGTTTTTATGATAGTTGTTCGGCTCGTATTCTGGAGAGGTAAATGCGTAGAAAATGTGGCACAATTTTCGGTCATTTAACTTTTGGTATTTTGGGTCTACGGAGAATGTGAGAATGTGCAGGAGACAATCATTTGGCACAGTTATTTATGTGCCTGAAGAAGGCTGAGAAATGTGTTGATTGGGTGATACTTTGGGTTGTTTACTCCCATCAATCCGAAAAGGTGTAGAAGGAAACATAGTCTAGACGATGAACGGTAGGCTTCTCTGTGAATAAAATATGAATGCCAAATCAAATATCGAAAACTGAAGAGCTGTGGCTGTATCCACCTGCAGGGATATGGCATTATATTCCGCTCTCTGATTGCAGGCACTTGTTTGCTTTAATAGATTTTATTTGCCTTTGATACCCACCCACCACCGCTTGACAATTAGTCGCAACAAGTCAACAAGTTATGTAGTTGACGTTGCAACGTGGCCAGCGGCATGGTGGCATGGTGGCCAGAACAACATGTAAATACACCTACCAGCAGTTGCCTTCAATCCTCCAGCAGCTCCCTGCAGCTCCCTCCAGCTATGGCCACGATGAGTGACCACTGGACCATTTTGTAGTCAGCCACGTTGTTTGGCATTGTTGACCACTCGTGGCGATTGTTTATCTGACTCTCTGATGTTGTTGTCGCTGTCGCTTTAGTTGTTGTTGTTGTCGTTGTTGCACTAGTTTTAGTTGTCGCTGCTGCTGCTGCTGCTGTTGATATTGCAAGCTGATGACATTAATTGTTACGTTTTCCCTTTTGTTACCATTGTAGTTAGTATCTGGCTGATGTACTCGTAGTTGCACTGCTGTTACTGCTGTTACTGTGACGATTGTTTACCCCGTTGTGCATTTAACGCCTGGCTGAATACAAGTTTTAGCTTACCATTTGTCGGGTATGGTGGATTCAGTGGATGCGGATGATCATCATGAAGTAAGCCTTCCATTCCGTTTCGGGACTCTCCATCTCGGAGCCGCTGGCATATCAATTTCGTTAACACGCTCTTGATTTATTAGCCCGAGTTGGCAGCCCTCAGGCCGCATTAGTTTTAACGACAGCGAGGGGATAGCCCCGCTCTGTTAGACAGTTTTAATTAAATTTTAATTAATTATTCATAATGCAGTCGTTGGCCTCTGTGCTGCTGCTGCTGCTGGATGGCCTCAGTTCCGACGGCTGCCAAAAATTTATAACCAAAAGTGTGTTGCATATTTTACAACTGACTGTGGGCCACAAGGCCGAGACCTGATTGGCTGGCGGTGGAAATATTTTTGGGGGCAAGGTTCAAACTGGTGGGTGTAGTGGATAAATAAAGAGCCAGGGTCTTACATCTTACAGCTTGAGGTGGTAGGCGAGGTTGCGCCTCTTGAAGCCATTTGGAAATGAAGGAAACAAAATAAAATATAACTCAAAGAGTTCCTACATAAACAAAAGCCGGAAAGATACCCTTTAAAGTCTAAGAAACTTCACACAACCGAAGATTGGGAAATTTCCCACCTAAAAAGGGCAGAGATGCACTCGAAAAGCTGATGATATACGACTGTACCCTAAAACATGTCTGTGAGGTTCATAAAACTGAATTTATCAGAGATTTATATCTGTCAAACTCTGAATATTACCCTGATCTTAGCGGACATCATTTCTATTTGGGTTATGCACTTTTTTTATACCCAGTCTTCACTTGAATGACTTTTTTTGACTGCATTAATTAACTTTAACAATTACATGGCATGCGGTGTCCACTAATTGAGTGCCAAATGTTCGGGTTCACAAGTCAATTACACGCAGTGCACATCTCGCCGAACTTGAGCAAATCATTTGACAGACAAGCAGCAGAAGCAGCAGAAGCAGCAACAACAACTACAGCAACAGCAACAACGTGCGTGCAACATCAACAAGTTCATTAAAAAAGTTAGCACAAAAGCAAAGGCAGCAAAAAGCGCTCGACTGAAGCGAACTGGCGGGACGGAACTGAAGCTCAAGCGAACAGAACCCCCCCACAAATGTGACGCTTCACTAGAACTTTGTAGAATACGTTTTTTTCCACCCTATACTCGTACATATGTATGTACACCTCTTGTACTATTTTATCTGTAGTTCCTGGCACTTTACATACCTAAGAGTGGGAGAAGGAGGAGGTTGGTAATACAATTAACGGAAACGATGCTCATTTGTGTGCGACCACAAAATGGAAGGCAAAGGAAAAGGTCAAAGGAAGAGTAAATGCTGTGATTAACTCACAAAGAGAAAGGGGAAGAAAGAGTAAACGAGTAAAAGTCTTTGGATACCCTGGAAAAGTCTTGCCACGAGTGGGCTGGGTTTTGCCTATTGCGATCCCTAGAAAAAGCCGAACCAGCGATAGCGAGAGAGCACACGACAGAGTGCATGGCGAGAGCAAGAGAGAGCGAACGAAGCAGCTCGCTGAGAGCAGCGAGAGGAGTTTTCGATCCAGCCTCCAACCAAAAGGGTTGTGTTACAAGACCAGACGACGACCGAAGTTTAATTTAAGTTTCTTGTACCAAATACTGTAGTCTAATCACTTACTTTAAATTTACTCGCGTTAAGCATAAACCCCTCATATATATGATCATTTCCTTGATCATCAATCAGTATTTTTCTCTGCATTGCAAACACAAGACAAGTTTTTATACTCTCTGCAAGGGTGAACCAATTATATAGTGGAAATTTTACAACAAATATTTATCCATGTTTGTATGTAATTTATTTAATCATATTTCTTGAATTCCTTATTTTAGTCTTTGACTTAATAATCTCTTTAATTTTAGATGGCCGAATTATAGGTTGTTTTTGAGCTTTAACTTTTTGTCCACAAACTCCAAGCAATTCCCCAAGCGACTCACAAGTGCGGTATAAGAACTTATGCAGTCTGTTTTCCCGATTGGTGACTTTGGGCACGATCTTCACCCAGTAGTACAGACCCAGGGCGAGGGTGATTACCTCCATAAGAAGTAAGCGAGTGCCATCTGTCTCAATGATGACCGAAAGTATTATGTAGAGAACGAACTCTAGTTTAGTCCAAAAGTACGCCATGGGAATCTCACTGATGAGGTAGACTAAGATTGTCTCCACAACTATCTTGACCAGCTTGGCCTTACGGAACCATTTCTTGGGTAGCATCCTGTTGCCGTACAGAAGATCCATCATAGAGAGAAAGAATACAAGGCTGCCCCAGTAGACTCGGTCTTCATAGGGCCGTACGAGCGAGAAACGCGTAAACAGGTGCATGTAGCAGGCAAACAGAATTGGTAATATTTCCGTCATGGCTATAGAAGGATCTGTAAAAATGATAGATTTGTATTGGATATCATATTTGTACTCACTTTTGAATTTTGCCTAGAATTCTGTATGCTCTAGTTCGTTCCCTCAGTTGAAGAAGCTGAAGGTTACGACGAGAAATTATAATTTAATATTCAAATTATAAAAGTTCTTTCCAGTTTCAATACTTACTCTTGAATTTATTTGATCCAAATATGAAATTTCATGTTTCTATGTCAGAATACAAAGAAGTCAATGAAATATTGTTTAAACTTGTATGCCATATAGGTAGTAACCTAATCTACATATCTAAAACAAAGTTATAACTTAACTTTCGAGGCTGAAATCCATCTCGACAAAAGTATCTGATTAGCGCTTTATTTCTGCAAAAATACAAAGGGTTAAAGTGTTAACCCCACTGACTAAAGTTTGACTTCCCCTTAACTAAATCATGAATACACCGGCGTAAAAAAGAAATCATCCTCCAGTACGCCAACCCCCGCACGACACCGCTTCAATGGCTTTCTGGGGGTGTCAGTCGAAACCGGAAATGACGTTGCAATTGAATTGTGAGAAGTACAAGGGGTCCAGATGCGAAGTAACACTGTGGAAACATTTCCCTTACACAAGCTCATACATGCGCACGATACGAGTACATACATACATTTATTCGTATGTATATTCCTTCATTTTCATTCACATTTTGTTGCAGGTTAATGGCGCCAGCGAAGTGTGTCGATGTCCGAGGGGAAAGTGAAACCGTCAAAAGTTCGGGCTGCATTTGCACATGCATTGTTAACCAGGAGGAGCCAAGTGGGCCAGCAGCAGCTACCACTTGCAGCAGGCTACCATCCACTTGTTCTTTTATTTCCCGGAAGTTTGTGGTGGGAAATTTCATTTATGCTGACACTTGACTTGCCCATCTCCTCCTTTTCCCTTGAGAGTATTGTTTCTTTTTTTTGTGCTCTCTTTTTGGCCGGGCTTAATTTGCTGCAAATAAATAATGGAAACAGACGTTGAACCGCTGCCGGTTCGATTTGGCCTTGCCGGAAGTGGCCCTGGTGTCCAATGAAGTTTGTATTATGTTCGAGTTGTGCACTTTTTCCATTTCCTCTTCTGGGGCCGAGAACATTAGAGCGGAAACGTGTTGACTGAGCAGCAGAAACTGAAGCTAAAGCAGGAGCAGAAGTCGCAGTGGCAGTGGCAGTAGCAGGATGTTGCCAGGGCGCGGATCTGAGAGCCAATAGACACGAATGGCTTTTGTTGCCTGGCTGGATGGCTAGTTGCTCCTTCTACTCCTCATCCTTCTCGTTGTCCTCCTCCTCCTTTGATATGAACGTTGATTTAGCTCGTTTTGCTCTCCTCTTGTTATAGTGACAATTTAATTGTTTTGTAATTGCCAAGACTTTGCAGCGAGCTCTGATTTATGGCAAAAATTGAATGTGATATATTCTGCTGTGGCTTTGGGGTCAAGCTGGGTTGAGTGACAGGCGGGAGGCGGTGACCCAAATAGTGAATGGTGACCCCTAAAGGTCAGGCCAGCAATTGTTAGCCAAAGGCCACAGCAGCTCATAAAAATTGCAAACGATTCGGCAGTATTGATTTGGAATTTTCTATTGTATGCAGAACAGAGCGATGGGCAGATTAAAAGTGACCGGGTTGAATATTTACATACATCCCTACAGAAATGAATGTACATATATTTTTATCGGAAACTAGCATATTAAATATTTAAGAGGTGTCTATTTCGCTTAATTTGAAATGATATTATCATCTGGCACGTGGCTCTGCACTTTAATTTATGTCGAATCGTATGCAACAGGCCATAAATCCGAATCGAAATATAGGTTAATGGGTTCGTTCTCCGGAGTTCCCCAGAGTTCCCCAGAGAGGCTGCACTCACGGCTCGTGTCTGGCCATAAATCTCCTCCTGTGGGTATGCAAGTGCAACATTTATCTAGCCAACTTTTAGGCGCAACACGAGCTGTGCTACTCGAGTGGGAATGTAAACACACGCCTAAGTAGTACGTGGA
Source organism: Drosophila azteca (assembly GCA_005876895.1). Lineage (NCBI taxonomy): Eukaryota > Metazoa > Arthropoda > Insecta > Diptera > Drosophilidae > Drosophila > Drosophila azteca. The sequence goes on along the minus strand of VCKU01000091.1, from coordinate 7,744,042 downwards.
TCTGCAGAAGGAGCGTCGGGCTGGCAACTTCTCTAAAGGATTGCTCTGCGTGTAATTGCAGGGGAAGTAGGGAGCTCCAGGAACAGCGGCGGATTCCTCCTCCCAGTCCTACCTCTGGCACAAAAGTTCCTCTGTTGGTTCCACAAATGAAGTTAGTAAAACTGATTAACTCTCGGCAGCTTGGCTTGATTCTCAGAAGCTGCTGCTGCCCCAGAATTCCGGCTGGTTGTTGCGGCATAATTGAATTTCCCAGACGATGCGAAAGCCCTATAAAAATTATACTAAACCCGGTCTCTGTTCCCTTCCCCCTCCCTCCCACTTAATGACAGTTTGTGTAACGGCGGCATTCGCTGCTTAATATAATTTTAATGGAATATTTGCTGCTCTTTGCAGTTGCATTAAAATCCAATTGCATTTTGTGAGACGACCTAACCTCGGCCAAGAGCGTTGCCGTTGCGCTGCGTCGACATAAATCTTTCTAGCCAGCGCGACCTGCCACACCCCCACCCCATGTTTGCCTTCACTTTGGCTCTTGAAATACTTTACCCAGCATCGGGACATCAGGGCTCACTCTCGACGCGTCAATGTCGCGCTCCCGGCTCTTGTCGTTTCGACGGTGTTTTAGTTTTGGTTTTAGTGCAAGCCATTTATTTAGACACACCCACGGGGGGCCACAACACACAGCCAGGGCACACAGTCCACGCCCACTTTTGGATAAGCAGACAGACTGACTAGACAGACGGACAGACAGACAGTCGGTCTGAGGGTCTGAGGGTTGGGCAGGGACGGCAAGTTGTTTGCTGGGCTAATTCTGCCATTGTCCATGATGAATGGCTGGCGGATTGCATTTATTTAGATACATTCCCCTAAGTATGTCTGGGTTTATCCTCATGGAAGCTGCAACGATCGATATGCGTAATGTGGACTTATTTAATTTATACAACTAGCAGCTAAGATCGTGCAGCTTTGATTATGGATTGATGGAGGCACTTGGAACGGATTTGGCCCAAAGAGGAACGTAGTTAGGGTATACTTTATTCATCTCTTCATATACTCACTCATGTAGTTATCCTTATGGCCCACTTAGGCAAACATATTCACCCGCCAACGCATCTCTCAGTGGAAAATGCTTTTCTTTTGTAACTTTCTAACATTCTCATGCTCAATGTCAATTGCCCTCGGGCACTTACAAAAGGTTATTTTCATGCTAAGAGAAAGCACAGTGAAAGCGAGTGAGTGGAGTGGCTGAAAAGGTTAACATTTGCCATTGAATTAGACGTGTAGTCGAGGCGAGGCCACTCCTGGGGCACGTGGCCTTTGGTTTTGCATATTAATTCCTAAGTTCCACTCAACCAGCACTTCAGTTGCGGCAAGTGCTGTACTCTAACCACAAAACTAATCTGAATACTCACTCGTATGTGAATTAATATGAATTATGTACATACATATGTTATATGAAGTGCTCTTCGACTAATTCGCGTAAAAACTTTGCTAATGATGGTACAAATTTCTTTCGTTTCAGCAGAGAGTAACGGAAGCAAAGGTGAGTCTTCAGATATAATAACTAATATAAAAGTTCTCTCTAGAGTCTAGAACATACCAATTTGTATAACTATTTAAATGTGGTACATATTTTACGCGTTTTTGTTTTTCGAAATCCGTTTAATTAGTCATCAAATTGAGTTTCTTGTTTATTCCGCCCGGAGAGCAATTAGTGCCAATAAGCTGCAAAGATTTAACTGCCCCCCCGCCCCTGGCCACCCACTTTGGGTGCAATTATTTTCCAATTTATGAAATTGAACACACTTTTTGATGACCCAATAAAATGGAACATAAAATTCCATAAATGCCTGCTGCTCTGCATGGCTTCCGTTTCAAGCAAAATGGAGTCAAGCCGAGAGAAAATTTTCTAAAATCCATTACTTGTTCTCTCCATATTTTATGCTTGATTAATTCTGCGGCTGTAAAAGCAAATAACGAAATTACTTTCTTAGGGAAATAAACAGAAAACAAACAAAAAGGTAGCACTGGTTCCTGGTGCCTGGAAAAGAAGGGAAAATCAAATAAGAAAATTTGCATTTAGTGGGTGAGTGAATGTGCAGAAAAGTAGGCTGGAAAAAGTTTTTCCTACACGAATCCAGCTGGGAGAAAACCTGATGTCGATTGAATGCCCCTGTCTATGTCCTGGTCGATGATGATGATGATGGCTTTTACTTTTTGTATATTATTTTCTTAGGCTAACTAAATTAAAAAAGTTTCCTCGTCGGGGCCATCGACATTCGCTTATAATGAGCTTGTCATTCCGTCGAAACGAAACGAAACGGATGAGATTGCCTCAAATATTTCTTTAATAAATGCCAATGACTTTATGGTACAAATGCGAGTACTACTGTATGCTGTGCAACAGTTTTTAATTGGCAATATCCCAGGAGCAGAGAGTTCCAATTTGCAGTATTTGTCTGCAAAGTTTTCCAAACTCAGCTCCGAAATGTTTGATTAATGCGAAACTGTGGGGCAAATAATGAAAAATTACACTCTCCCACAAAACAGTACACCCCAAAACATTAGAGTACAGTGCAGTACAGTTTCAGACATAAAGCACTATAAACCGTTACACACACTCATACTAAACACAGAGATACACACACACACACACACACACTGATGCGAATGCGAATGCACACACTACATACACACCAGCAACCATAAAGAGTGCGGTGCATACTTTTGGGCGTTTTTAAATATAAAATTCTATGAATTTGTACGTACATCATTTGAAAATCGTAAAACTTGCCTGTGTTTCTGGCTGCTGCTGCCATACGTATACGTAATGTTTGGTGAGTGAGTGTGTGCCGAGTGAGAGCTGTCATAAACAGGCTGAGAAAAGGCAAAAGGTATGCCGTATGCTGTCTGCGCCTGTTTTCTTTTTTATTATTTTTTTATTTCTGTGTAAAGAGCACTCTCCCCGGTCTCTAAGAGTGAGAGAGAGCCACATCCACATCTTTATGTAATTATAATGCCCTGGCAAAATGCTGATGATCATGAAAGTGCTGTTCATGATGATTACTAAGTTATTTACCCAAGTTTATGACTGTGCAAAATGCACAAGATTTTATACGACTATACGAGCCATGTGCACAAATTAATAATCTTCACTCAGGCAAATTAAATTTAAAATTAAATTGCCTCTGGTGCGGACCGAAACGAAACGAAAATTTGCTCTGCCTAAGCTGCAAATCCCTGAAGCAGCAAATTAAACTATTCTTAAATTGTATGCAATTCAATTTTTCGTTTTGTGATTGAATAAATTCCCCATAATCGTATAATTCGGAGCTGTACTAAAAATAGAAAGACAAGGTCCTTGTGGCAAAGACCGAAGGTATGAATACTCTTTTATATCAGCCTTTCTTTTAGATTCATCTGATATTATAACTGCTCTAGCAAGTCTTCCTTCTCTCCGCTGCATAGACCTCAGCATAGTCGTAATACCCTCTAGCAGGTGTATATATAGAGTCGGCAACTGCCAGGCAGTTAAATGGGATAATCAATATAGAGGTTAAACTGCACGTTGACATGTGACGACAACGTGCCAGCGACTAATGAATGCCAGAAACTACCAACACATTCGCTCCCTTTCGTACATTCACATCCCCCTCATCCCTCTCATCCCCGTCCTATCTGTCGTTAGAGCTGGATCTGTGTGCCGTGCAAAGTCATGCAAACGAATAAAAACGCTTTTATTGTAATCCGCAATGTCAAAATGCTGCAGCGGATGTTTAGCTTAATGCCAGCCATGTGGATGTGCGGACATAGGAGCTGCTCTTTGGGTCTATGCATGTTTCTCACTATTAGCCTGTGATGGGATCGTATATGTGTGTGTCTCTATGTGTTTGTGGGAATCCCACCTGAGCAACTTTATCGCATGCCACGCAGTTGTTTTGGCTATGACTCAACTCTGGCTAAATAATTTTGCCCCCTGTTTCGCCCCTCAACTATAAAATGTCCCCACAACGCACACAGAGAGAGCAACAAAAAAAAGGTCTAAGGTCTATTGATTATCCATTGATAAATGGTTGACATTCTTGCCTCCTTTTTGCTTGCTGCTTGAGCGTGACTGTGCCACACTCCAGGTTAAATAGTTTAAGAATGTCTGCCACATTAAAAAACAATTTCCGCCAAATCACTTTCGCAGAGGAAGCAGCTGGAAAGCCGGGAAGCTGGGAGGAAGCTGCGGGAAGGAAGTAGGACGAGGCAGACATGACTCGGGTGGAAATTCCTGTGGAGAAATTTCAGCACAAAAGATAGTCGTCTGACAGTGAAAGTAAGCAACACGCCTTATGTAACAAATCAAGTGCCCGAGGGTTCATTTTCCTATGCTCTGCGAATGCTTTATGTCAGGCCAAGGAGGAGAAAGGCAGGGCCTATGGGTTTTCAGTGTGGGTTGAAGTTTAGCAGATTAAATTATCACAAATTATGCGAAATTTGATACAGTTTGTTATCAAAGGATTAGCTGAATAATCGTATTTTTATTAACTTAAAGTAAGAGCATCTTAACAGGTCAATCAACGAAAACAGAAGTCAGGAACGAAGAGATATATGATTACATTTCAGGGACAGTTAATTAACATAGAAAACTGTTGCAGAAAACATATTAAAGTATATTTTTGTATCAATTTTATAATCAAAGAATTAACAGTCTTTTTTCTTAATCCCAGTGGCAGGTCATTCAACTGTCGGCCACATCCAATAACTAAAGCTTATCCCATAGATTATACGCGCCCTGCGGCAAGAAAACAGCAGCATAAAAATCTCAAAGAAATATTAATAAAAGATGAGCGACATTAGTGTCTTGGTTTTGTTGCTTTGCAGCTTCTTCCCATTACACATTTCTTTTTTTCTCTTTTTTTGTGTATTTTTTTGTGAATGTCCAACCCAAAACCGTAAAAGTAAAGAATAAGAAAGAAGAAAACATTTTTACTACTTCCTTTTTGCTGTTGGCCAGCATCAGTGTCTAACCTCGAGCATTCTGTTGACCTTTTTTGAAGATGTTCTCCGCTCCGCTCTCTGCTCTCTGCTCTGCTGTGGATTTTGGGCCATTGGCTGGCGAATGCTTTAAAGGGTCGACGAATGCAAAAAGAAAATGTCATAAATTTGTAACACTTTTGCTGCGGGGGGACATTGAGCCAGCCCCAGACGAGATGACGAGATGCTGAGACAGACGCCATGCTCGAGCTCGAGCCGGGATGTGGCACAAAGGGATGTGGCAAACAACAAGAGGCAAAACTTGGCCTCTGGCAAACAATTTGTCACACATACATGGCACATAAATTATATATACACACAAGTCCGGAGACGGCAGGACTTGTACGGTTTTTGGGGTGTCGGTTTTTGGTCTTAGCATCGGTTACGGTTTCGGCTCGGTTTCGGTTTCAGTTTAGGTTTTGGGTTTCGCTTTCTGCGACTCTTTTTTGGGGCTGAAGTGTTTTTTTGAGCGAAAGCTTAGTTTGATTAATAAATTGTTTAGAGCACAAACTTACTGACTTGTGGCTAATAAAATATGAATGCTAAAAGTTTGTGGGCGGCAGGGCAGCATCAAAGGCCAGACACACTACACTCGTGTAGTACTCCAGCCCTTTCCGATCTCTCTCTCTCTCTCTCTGCCTGGCCAAATTAGTCATGCGCACATATATGACCCAGTAATTTATGTCTGCGTTGATGTATGTGCCTCAAAGGCAGCGCCAGAACATAAACACATTTAACCTCAGTTGGCATTAGTAAGTTGGGCCATATGCTTCCTTCCCTACGAAATTTCCATAGCATTTGGCTATGGCATTCCCTTTGGTCTGCACTGCGTATGCGTAATTTGATTTTGCGGAAGGAGCTGGCCCGTTTGGGCCCGTCGTTGGGGCTATGATTTTTATGCCTTTACACATTTGTCGCTGTTGGCCAAAGTTGTGGGACTCTTTTGGGTCGCCCTTTTGATTACATCTCAATCAATTGGTGGCAGTTTTATGTGTGCACATTTCGACATCTTTCGGCTTTTCAAATGTTCATTTTTACGAGGCCTGCGGTGATTCTTTCAGCCTCTCATGAAAATTTGTCAGCATTTCAATTTTTCTTTCTCTTTCCCTGGCTCTGACTCGAAATATGAGCTTGGGGCTTACATAAAAGTTTGTTTATATCGAATAACAATTTTATTGTATTGTTCAAAGTTGGCAGAAAATATTTAAAATTGAATTTGTAGTTTTTATCGTACTTCTGCTTCCAGGAAAACGAATTTAAATCTCTCGAAAACCGATTCAATAATTATTTGCTGAATTTAAAGATTGTGTACAAGTTTTTGCTCCTCTCTTTATGGTGGAAAACTTTTGTGGGATCTCTTTAAAAATTCCTTTTGAAATGCCAGCGTCACCGTCATTTGGTTGCCAAAAAAAATAAAAAGCAGAATAAACAAAACGGGGGCCCTGGGGCCAAGCGTCAGTCAGAATACAATTCAATTTTGTTTAGCAAAAAATATTCTTACCCCGCCTGAACCCCCAACCCCGACCCCAGGACCAGGCCGAGGCCCAGGACGAGGCTTTGGCGCTGGCTATTTGCCTTTGGCTGCTGGCTGTTGGCGTCGGCAGGGAAAAAGCTCACTGATCTGAAAAAAAGGGCCAAGTTATTTTATAAAATTATATTTCATCTAGCAGAAGGTACGGCAAAGACGGGGTCAGTCAGGTCCAGGAGCAGGACCAGGACCAGAACGGAGGCCCAGTCAGTCGAGTGGCAGCATAATTTTCATTCAATTTCGTTCATTCGTTTAGCGTTTGGCCTGCCCGGCTCCGGCTAGATGCATTCATGGCTATTTGCCATCATTTGTGTGTTTATCCACTTAGAAATGAAGCGATTTGATTTCCCGGTAAATGAGGCATTTTCTGCAATCAGCTTGCATTGGCCCAATCCCTAAACGCAAATTACAAAATTTCCCGGCATACATCTACAAGTATATGTATATGTGTAGGTATTTGCAGCTTCATTAAATTGTGTTGTGGTCGGCCCTGTTCATCCGCATCTCACTTTGACTGGAAGTGCACTTTTAGCACAAATTTCCTTTTCTTGTTGGCAGGCTCTTGCTTTGTTCCGACGCCTTTTAACAAGAACCAAGGATGTGGATGATGATGATGATGAGGACGACGAGGACGATGCCAGAGGCTCCCCGGTTGCCGGTTGTCGGTTGTCGACTGTCGGTCGTTCCACTTTGCCAACACTAAAGTGTTAAATCGCATAATTATGTCTCTCATGGCGCGCACTTCACTAAACTGAAAAGTTTTGCCCAGGCAGCCTTTGGCATCGTTTGTTCTTCGCACTTCTTAAGCACAGGGTATAAGAAGATGTGATGGAATGAAGATACGCATGTGACAGGTTACTGTAAAGCAGAAATGGAAGCACTAACTACAGTAGCATGTAAAGATATCTATCTTTATTTCTCCATCTTAACCGAGTGATAACTGGGTATCCCACTAGTCGACCCTCTGTATTAAGTTACTCCTCCTTCTCCACACTCATATGACGCCCGTTTCTTTGTGCTTTTCTTTCTCGTATTTTCCTTTGCGAATTTTTTCTTGCACTTTAAGGCATTTCCTTTCGGCCATGTGTTTGCTTTGTCATCTCGAGCTCGACTTAATTATATTTTAAGTTGACTTCTCGCATTAATGGCAAAAAAAAAGAAAGCAAAAAGGAAACTTGAAATAAAAATTGTTTTCCCCCTACCAAAGGCAAAGGCATTCCATTCCACTTCACTCCCCTTCCTTGCCATTCCCCTGCCCAAAACACAAATACAGAATGAAAGAAAAAGTAAGAAAAGTTTGGCCTAAAGCTTAATGACTAAATTGAGAGCAAGTTTGTCCAACTTCTCAACACACATTAAAGGCAAATAATTTGCATACCCCGGCTGTGAGGAAACAACTCGAAAAGTATTTCACTAACTATTCGAGTGAAAGGGAGAAAAAACAGAGGGTGGAGAGGGCTGAAACGGGTGAAATCTGGTAAAAGCAGCTTTAATTGTGGGACCTGCGTAAGAAAAATGGCTTGTAATAAATCTCGGAGCTGGCATGCACACATACACACGCAGACACGGACACGGAAACGAGGGCAGGCCTGAAAATGCGAGTATCCTTAAGGATAAGACCCACTACAGGCGCTTATCTGGGCGTGAATGCCATGATGCCAAATCCCTTGTCGGCAATTTGAAACATTTAAACACTGAGACTGACTCGGAGATGGAGAGAGAGTCGCAGTAGGAGTCCGAGTCCTGGACTGAAGCTCAGATTTTTGCCCTGGCAACGGGCAACGTTTATTGGGCTCCTTGTTATGACCATCATGGCCAGGCTCTTAATCTATAAAAAACCAACTCCCACATATGTATGTGTATGTATGGGTGTGTGTGTGGGCGTTGCGGGCGAAACACAAATCCTAACTTGGGCAAAACTGTTGCGTTGGCTGCTGCTCGTTTTCGGTTTCCAAGAAGAGTACATTAGAGGTATTAACTTGAATGACACACCGATTGCCTTACATGTATTCGTTCTCAGCAGATATCTTGCGACATGTGTCAGCCACAAAAGGTGCGGCAATTACCTTAGGCTGTCATTGAGGCTGCTAGCCTGCCTTCAGGTGCCTCAGAGGCTGCCTTGTGATGCCTCAGAGCACTCCACGTAATGCCATTTGTATTACCATTTAAATTGTTTACACCACACTTAGCCAATTTTTCGCTCTATCAGCCGCCCAAATATTAACTTTCAATTACAAAATGACAAAATCATGTTGCCCAAACCAGAACTGGCAGCCGGCAATCGCCGCGGCAGCGACGTTCACTCGTGCGTGTGGGCGCAGACTTTGTCGAATATAAATGGTTGGCCAGAGGCACAGCCAGAGGTAGGGGCAGGAGGGCAGGGGAGCCACCAGCTACGTTAAGCACATCAAAGGGAAACGTAATAAAGAAATCCAATATTTGACAGTCGAGAAATATGAAGTGTCCTTGAAGCTAATTGATTCTAGTCCCCAGATACAATGTCATAGAAGTTTGTTTAGCCCAACTTATTAAGTGGCAAATCGTTCATAATTAGGGCAGCTAAATCATATATTTATTAATACTTAACTAACTACAGTGATAACTTGATTAAGAGAATACTTAAGCTTCTAGTTTAAGACTGCATTCAATTAACATACATAATGGTGTTTATTGGTTGTTTTATGATTATTTAAAACTCTTCAATGGTTTCTCTAGCAGTAAGACAGATTTTGAGAGCTACCCCTCCTGCAGGCATTCCACAAACCGAGCTGCCACTGTAAGCATTAAGCATCCCACGCGCCACCGTTTGAGCAAACCGTTTGACAAGTGCCTCTAAATGTCTAATCAAATATGAGAACGGAACGCAAAGCGTGGAAGTGTCATCTGTTATCCGTATTCTCGTGCGTCAAATGCCTGAATAAACAGAATTTAAGACGACAGACAGGCGACTACGGACCGGGCCCACGCATCGTATGCGCATTGCATAAGCGTCAAAGTACATTTTGTAGAATTCCGCTTGAATTGCGCTCTGATGATGACAACGAGCTGGAATAGTTACAAAATGCCGAGACTGTGAAAACAAAAACAAAAGGCTAGCTGAAGAACGAAGAATGTAATACCCTTTCATATATAGACAGACGGCTGTTGCCCATCTTTCCTCTGGGTTTTCATAGCACTCTCCGATAGAGTATAAAGTGGGGGGGCTGTTCTGGAGAAGTTTCAGCCAGAAAAAGTCCTGTCTGAGTCGGTTACAGAGCAAATCGGTAAATTGCAAAAACATGTTGCCACTCCTGGACTCCTCGAAGGGGAAGGGACTGCCGGGAGAGCGCGTTGATTGTGTTTTGGTTGTCAGCGTCGTTGCCGTTGCCGTCGCTGTTCCCAGTGCCTTTGAATGACTGATGAATGAGTGGAAGTGCAGGCCCCCAGAGTGTAAGACTTTGAGTATATGGGGTTTACGTCAACGTGGCAGTGAGAAAGGCATGCAAACAATGCTGCCAAAGTGGGGGAAGACAGAGACAGACACACAGCGACTGAGAGCGAGAAGGTGAGTCGCTAAATGGACAAATACAGAGAGGGGGGGAGAAGAGTGCCCCTAGAGAGCGTGGGTGAGACTTCATTCAGGGATTTTTCACGTGTTTCTTGCTCTAAAGCCTTGGCATGCCTTTTTTGCTAATTAGAAAATATTTAAGAGCTTCGAAAATGATTAATTTGTCTGCCAAAATGCTAAGCAACCATTGGGAAAAGCACCTAAAATAGACTGAAGATAGCATTCAGCACATATCTAGAGAAAAAGTATATACAATATTCGATTATTTCATCCATTAAAACTACAACACATAGAGGAGTACCCATACCATCTGCTCTCTCACACATTGCCGCGGTCGGAGGCCAAAGCATCCCATAAATAATTTCGTTTTGAACGTCGACTAAATTGAATTTTTAATCATTATGCGAACAGCCATCCCCCACACCCGGAACCATTTCTCATAAAATGTACCCCCTGTGTGCGTGTGTGTGTGTGTGAGTGAGGAAAAGAGTCATAAAATGAAATTATACGCATATATCAGAGCATTTCGCTCTAAAAATCTGCTGTGCAAAAGCGGGAATGGGTAAAAAAACAGAGAAGAGTGAGAGAGAGAGACTAGAAATGTAGTTTTTAATTAAAACGAGAAGCTAGTTAAGGGCAAAGTTCACAGCCAGCCAGCCAGCCAACGGGAAAATGTTAACACTTTCGCCCAAGTTGAGAAAGCGAACTTATTCGTCTTAGATGGTCTTTAAATAGGTGTTCCTTAGATCTTTGGGTCTTTGGTCGTTAGTCTGGCGCCTGGGGCGCTGCCAGCGTCTGTGCGAGATTGCAGTAGCCAAGCGCAGAATGAACAATGGCGGTATGGGATTTCGGTTTAAGCCCTTAAGCTTTAAATGCGCGCTTTGACACACACACAAACAATTCGCTCATAGCAAAACGTAGAAGCACGCAGACAACCAGCATTATTGGCATACCGCAGGCACCACATGGCGTATGAGCAACGTTCTGCCACCTACCAGCTACTGCGTGAGCCTCCCTCTTAGCATCAGCATCAGCTTATCTGTCCAGCTGCACAACGACTAATAAATGTCTGTAAATTAGTTATCAAAGTTGCACGGGTTGGGGGTATGCGGAAGAGCCCGCCATCTCCTGTTAATCATAAACCCATCTTAATTAATACGCTGCCAGCGAAGCCCGCATTATGTCTGCCCAGCTTAGACTTGATTAATTTTTGCAGCACTGCGGCAAAAAGATTACTTTATATGAGCAAATCATGAGGTGGAACAGCCATACCTCTCGATTTTCGCTTCAATTCAATAAATTTACCAGGAAATATGTATTTAATAAATTGAAATTAATTGCTCCATCTTTTGCACTTATCGAACAGTTTAGAAAACCAAAAAAACCCAAAGCCCCAATTGAATGTTTTATTATCGCCTGCCAGTGGAAGAAGACACTCGATTGCGAGTCATTAATCATTTGGGCAGCGATAATTTATGCAGAGCTCAAACCATAAATGGCCATGGCATGATAGGCCCTCCAGCTTCATTGCTGCTCTATTATCCTCCACAATTTGGTTGAATTGAAATGGACATTTCCCCTCTTTGCCTGTCAAAATGCTCATTAATTTATTCAATTTTCCTCGCACTTCCATGATGGATATTTTGGCCAAAAGCTAAATGAAGTTTTTGCTTAAATTCCACCCCCTACCCCACTCTAGAATCACTGAAGCGATGTCCTGCCCCTTGGCAGTACCCTTTCCCTTTCGAACTACGCTGAAAAGAACATATTGTTCATCTGTCTGCTATGCTTTTCGAGGTCCTGTGAATGGCATCGCTAATTTATCAATGACAGCGACTTTGCAAATATTTTGTAAGGCTAAGCAATAATTTGCTTTGGCCCTGAGGCCAAAGAGTTGAAAGCAGGCCAAGGCCGGTGGCCGGAGGCTGGCAATATTGTGTCATAGTTTAATATTTATAACAAAGCTGCCAGAAGGACGCTTTGACCGGTCGTTGGTCGTCTGTCATTGGGTTCTCAGGCTTTTTAATTACGTTTGCAACTGCAGGAATCTGAAAGTGGATTGGAGTGGGGGCTCGCCCCATTTCTTGCCTTTCAAATATTTGCCGCATAACATTTTTACGAGGCATTTTTCCATTCAGATTTCTTCTCTTTTTTCCTTTTGCGAGTGCGAGTGTGTGCGTGTGTCACATGTATTGACTTTTAAACACATCACCCGCAAATACCGCATCTGATATATAGGAAAACTCAATCAAACAGTTAATCGACTTGTGGGCGACAACAGACTCCAGTTCCAGGCCCAGTTCCACTCCCACTCCCAGACCCAACGACAACTTCATCCACATCAAACCCTATACCCTGGCATTCGTGCGTGGCTGCGTGGAGGCCTCTTACCCTTTTTGATTGTTTTTTTTTCGATGAATTTCCAACCATAAAATGTCAATAATATGTTTGCCATTGGCACTCCGGGCACCCGCACCCGCACCCTGAAAAATTCTCGTGTGAATGGTGTTTGCACTGCATTCGTGGGTCGCTCTCCTCTCAATTTCATCCTCAACCCTCCATCCATGGCACTCGACCTGTTCAATGTCAATAGGCAATAATAAATATTGAAACGTGTGGCGACGGAATTGAACAGCTCAATTCGTTTGGAGTACAGTCCAGCCCAGGCCCAGAAGGGGTTCCTGAAGATAGCCACTGATTTGATGGAGTTGAAACAACCCAATTCCATTAGCAACCCAATACAGGACGTTCCGTTTCGATTCACTCCGACCTTGATACAAAAATATATGTCTCCAGATCTGTTGTCTCAACTTCAATTGTTGGCATCTGGAGGGAGGAGAGCGCTGCAATCGATACTCTCAGCAACTGTCTGCCATATCGTGTTCACATCTTTCAATTGTCCTTAATGCAGCCACAAAAGGGACATTTATTTTATAATGGTCTTCATGGAGGGCAAAGAAGAAAGCATTTCGAACAACAAAGTAATATTACTCACATATCTGGCTTAGTAATGATGGATATTCAAGGGTATAAACGTCTTCGACTTGGGTTTCCCATTCAGCTAGAAGCTCTGATGTCTCCTCGTAGCTCGTCAGGCACAATCCGAGTGGCGTCAACTTAAAGTCTGTGATTTAATTGGAATGACTTGGTGTCTCGAATAAGTTAAATTAAACGAACCTAATGAAGAGCCTGGTCTGCGGGCTACAGGAGAGTGAATGTGTGCTGCTTCTTGGGGCGACTTGCGGTGAAAAGATAGACGACCAACCACGCCAGACCCCGCACGTGCCACAAGGCTGTAATACTGGGCTCACACTTCCTACCTTCTCGCACAAAAATATACGATGCTGTAGAGCCACAGCCATGGCCTCTCCCACTGCTGTTCGCCTTTGCCTTTGTGTCTCCTTGAGATGATGCCAGAAGTGGCAGCAACAATGTGGCATCCTACTCTCTGTGTGACTCTCTGTGTGTGTGTGTTTGTGTGTTGGCCAAATGAACAAGCGGAAACAATTAGCGTCGTAGCATTATTTGTAACATGCCGTTTGGCTGCGGGAATCTCTGTGTATATATGTATATCTGCGGCTCCTCCTCGCTGTCCGTCAGTCTGTAATTAAGAGTCTCATTAAAAAATGATAAATTTAAATGGAAACATCTTCCACAAAGCCCCAGACAGTCTCGAGTGCACTCCGAGGCACTCGGGGAGCAGCTTAATTGAAAAATTTGCCTTTGCGAATTTAAAGCCAGCGCAAAGTTTTCGTCAGCAAAACTCCGAGAGAGTTTCAGGAAAAGCAAAGTGAAAAGAAAAGTAAAATTGGTACAAAAAAGGGGGGAAAACTATATGGGAAAGACTCTTTGTAATCGACTAATTGGCGCCTTTAACCCTGGACTTTGACTAAAAAATCGAAAAGTTTTACAAGCAAAAGGAGTTTAGTTCCTACTTTAAATTGTTGTATTAGAAAAGTTTTTAGGATTTTTTGGTCATTTTTGGGTCTCTGCTGAATATCTGCTGTCATTGGATAATCTCTGGCCACACTTTAAGCTCGGGTTTCGGCCCACCCAACGTTTAAGCCCATTTCGGAAATTACCTGGTGAATGCCAGGCAATAAAAATAAATTCCACATTGTGTCCGCTGTCAGATCGAGTGGCATTAAACTGCATTTAAAATTAAAGCGCTCGCACACACACACACACAAAGTGCATTAAAATAAATCACTGAAATGTGAGGGGAAATTGTTCGGCCAGGTCGACCATAATTGAAGGTAAAGCCTGTCCAGGGAGTGCCTTAACTCGATCAGCATCCTGTTAAGCCTGGATCTCTAGCTTAAGCCACCTCCTCCTTTGGTTAGTATTTCTTCATTTCTTTGGTATTTGCAATTCAATTACGAAGATGCTTAAAAGAGACAGATAGAGAGCAAGAGAGACAATGGCTAACTGCTCGGAGCAAGTGGGCGTGAAGCGTTAAAAATACAATCAAAAGGCAGACAAAAGGAGCTGTAACTGTGACCATGACCAGACACAGGAACCCAAAGCCGGACAGGTGCCGTCTCTGGGCTGACAGGCAAAGAAAACCGCGACCAAGACGATGACGATGACGATGTCGTTTCTGGGACGGCGGTCAGTTGAAAGTTAATATCTGGTTGCTGCTTGGGGTGGGGGGCAACTGAAACCCAAGACTCGAGACTCACGACTGGAAGTGGATGTGGAAGTGAAGGGTTCTTGGAATCTGTACAGTAAGTGGCGGCCACACGCATAGTTTGGGCCCAGAGTTTGGTGAAAGGTAAATTCTCTTAAAGACCAAGAATAAATGGGAATCAATACTCACTTTGGAATGAGAGAGGGAGGAACCTGCCTCTGTTGATAGTGTTCAAGGTGTATGTGTATATGTGGAAGACACTAATCCCTGTTTTGGGCATCATTGCCTCGAAAGATTGCTGCTCATTTGCCGTGCCTAATTGGCCAATGTCAGCTTAATGTCGTCCCTCAGCCTCAACTTCTGTTGCTGCTCCTTCTTCCGCTTGGCCACACATCCGCCCACGCACTCGCACACACACACACACACACACACAGGAGGAGAGACAGACCGACCGCCTCTGTGGGCTTTGTGGGTGTGGCCGAAAACTAATCGCATTGACCAAATGACCCAAAAAACAAGCGACAAAATCTGCAGCTGATTGCACACACCACACACCCACACTCACACACTCACACACTCACACAGAGGTTATCCTGGCAATTTTATATAAATTTCCCCCTTACATGAAAATTCTCACATTTGAGTGTGAAAATAAATCAAGAAAAATAGAAGGACGTGCCAGTTGTTTGTAGACAACAATTACAGCATCAACAATTGGACACGTGTGCGGGGGTGGGTGGGGAGGGGACCCTCTTGGTTACAGATGTATCTATAAACGACAATTTGGTTTTCCCATGTAAATCCTCTGCCTCCCCCACAGAGAAGGTCATCGTGGCTTAGAGCTCTTTGGTCTGCTGTAAGTTGCGACTTGCTGGAGCTTAGCCTTATGGGCGACTGCCATGCAATGGCCAGCACGTGGCATATTCCGGCTCGACCTGCGCCTGATCCCGGGCTATTTCTGTATGGCCTCCTCTTGATGCCAGACCATTCGGGCTTCTGTTCATCGTTCCCTCGCTCAATCGCATGCACTGCACGTTCTGCAGCTAATCGCTCAAGTCTTTTATGCCTTGAGCGTCCGAGACCCAAGGAGCAGTTTCGTGACCATGCAGCATTGTTTATATCTTCCCGACTTCCCGATTCCTGCTATGACCAGGCATAACCACTTTCCTCAATCCCCAGCAGCTTACAGATAGCCTCAAGACTTTTTCCAGGAATTTCTGCCACTGGAAATTGATAAAAATGTTTGGCCAGAGCTGAGCCACATGTAGGGATTCTAAATTGCTGAATTTTGGCCAACAGGAAAGGCATAAACAGAGGAAGCAAAAGGTTTACGATTGTCAAGTGCTAAATATTCAAAAGGAATACATATAGGGGTGGAATGTCACCCTTTTTGCTGCTTTAATGTTTATATACTTTCATTATTCCTGAACTATTAAACCTGAAATCTTTTTTGATAAATTTCTTTGACTTTTACTCAATTTTTTGTATCATAAATGCTTTCCAATCGACATTGTAAATGCCATGTCTGATGAAGGACATAATTTAACAGTTACATATAGCGTAACCCTAGCCAACACGTATGAGAACCATTAATAATCTCCCAAGTCAAAATGTAAACCATAATTTAATCCTCCGATCAAAATATCAAATGCATGTACATGAAATATTCGCTGGCTTTAAAATAATTTGGTGGCACATTAAACACCAACCGACAGCAAAATAAAATAAAATAAAACAACAAAAAAACAAATCTGCA
Source organism: Drosophila azteca (assembly GCA_005876895.1). Lineage (NCBI taxonomy): Eukaryota > Metazoa > Arthropoda > Insecta > Diptera > Drosophilidae > Drosophila > Drosophila azteca. Next base: position 7,727,559 of record VCKU01000091.1, on the reverse strand, counting down.
CTGGGTAAAATATATATGTATTATTGTAATATAATTTCTCGAGCGTAAATCTAATTTATCAATTTGTGCGTGCAAAAAAAAGAAAAACATGGCAGGCCGTCCGAAGTATTTTTTTTGGGGGAAAATTTCGGTTATGACCTGCGATTCTTGGCGTTCATGGCCAGCTCTATATACATATATATGAAACATATACATACATACGTGTTGTATATAAAACGTGCCCCGGGCCTTGCAGTAATTGGCAATAAATGTGTTCATGAATTTTAATGCTGCCCCTTGTCGGTCAGCGGCGAAAGGCGCAAATCGACTACGCCCACGCGCCCCCCACGCCCCCCACACCGCCAGCAAACCGGCATAATTCATAATATTATGCCAGATGTTACGCTCTCTCCGTTTTCAGTTCAGTTTTGTTTTATTCTTTTGTGGGGGGCTTAGCCTTTTGGCTGGAATTTAGCGTAATTTGATTTGGCTGCTCCCTTGGCAAATATTGAGATTTATTTGGTTTTGAATCGAGGCTCGCTTCGCTTCGTTCTGCAAAGAAAAAGGCATTAAATTTAACACGATTCAGAGTGACCAGCAAATGAATACCCCCCAACAACAACAAATGAGAGTTTATGCGAGAGTGTAACAGGAGACGGGAATAGTGGAGGGAGAGTCGCCCAACCACTTCCGTTTTGGCTTAGGCCAAGTATAAGGATGAGTGCTAACAGAGGAAGGGAATGGGGGGATGGGTCTTGATTCTGAGCAACTTTCGTTTGATTTATCATATTCAATTACAAAAGTAGCGAACGTATTAAATGCCACATCCGTTGAGTGTCCCAAGGGGCGTATGAGTAATTTCGTACTCATTCTATTCGGTATCTTTTGCTCGGATTGCTTCCGGTTTTGCTCTGTTCTCGGTCCAGTCCGGTTCGGTTCGGTTTGCTTTCGGAGTGGGCAACGAGCCAAACAAATTTGCCAATGTTTAAATAGGGAAAGGCATGGCAGGGCATGGCATGGCATGGCATACGCTGAAAGCTGATATCAACAACTACTTTAGATCCCCATGTTGGTTCCGTTCTTCTCCCCCCCCGCCCCTTCCACGACAGAACTTTCAGACGATTCGCGTGCGCCATGTGCAGGCCAGGCAAAAGTTTACCAAAGTCCAAATGGAGCGTGTAGGACGTCAGCTGGTGGCCGGAGAAAAGGCTTTTGCGGTAGAGTGCTGTCCTGGTCCTGGTCATGGTTGGCTAACGACTCTGACAGATGCTGATTTCTGGTCCATCCAGAGACCCAATTGCTCTGCTTTGATAGGGGTCTGTCTGATGGAAAGTTTCCAATGAAAATGTGATTAATTTCTGGGTGTAGTATTGGCTTAAAGGATGATAACAAATCAGAAGTTAAGTCGTCTTCCTGTAGGCCTCTTTTTTTTACATATTTTCTACAAGTTTTAAATGCACTTTTTGGAAGTTTATGCTGAGTTATGTGCCATGATGTTAAATTGAGTGTGAGTGTGAGAGAATAAAGAGTTGGAAAATGTGCAGCGGGAACTTTTTCACCCGGAAGCCGCTCTGAGTGGTAGGAAAAGTGTCCTCCGAGCGGCAGCGGCAGCGGCTGTCGCAATTTTTCACTTTTACCGCAGCAACTTTGCAGAAATATTACTCAACTGCGCCCAGCGGCAATATCCTGACAACAAATCCGGGAAGCACAATGCATAAGGTGCCGACGATGAGCCGGCAACTTGACAGTTCCTGCCAGCCAGACAACTCTTTTAGTCCTGCCACGGCGTACACTCGCTTTCCCCTGGGTCCTTTCGGGCTGTGCCTGCGTTATGCCCAAATGTGTATGGGAAATGAAAAATATGCTGCACATAAATCCTGCAGCTTTCGCATGTCCCCCCCCCCCCTCCCAGTAACGTCTGCAAGAAATCCAACGTCTCCCAGGCCCGAGAATATTCTTGCCGAAATTTAATTTCCGAATGCATTCGCAGGTCTTGGCTTTTAGGCAAATTGAAAACTGGTTAACTCTGGTGCCAGCTACGTGGCTTTCTTTTATAATTTTTGATATTTTTTCCCTCTCCCCATCCCACATCCCCATCCCCTTTGCGCCCTTTCGCTTTTGCTGTTTTCTAAACCACAATGTGCTGCGGCTAATTTATGCAGCACGTTGGACTGCATCAGGACCACAGGACCCAACCAGACCCGACCCGACCCGACCAGTGCCACAGTTTATCGCTGGCCGCGGCGCGCACAAGTGTCCCAGTGCCGAGCACCGACCACAAATCACCGAGGTCAACATGGCGTATACGCAATGCACACATGCAAACAAAGCGAAACTATGTAACAAAACCACAGAACTTACTGTTTTCACATAGGAACCAAAAAAATAACGAAAAAAATAAAAACTAATGGAAGAACTACAGCAACACGAACAGCTGAAGCGATGTCAACATGTGACACCACGTTGATTTCAATTTGAATGGCTTTTCGGATCGGTGTGAGATGAAAGTGTGCTGCTCCTACACACGCACACAGCTACATTCAGGCATACACATATTTGTTTATATGTAGATGTGGAACCAACGCAGCATAAGCTTATAAATCTCTCAATTTTACACCACAGTTTCCTCTTTGTATGCACTAAGAACGGATTGCGGACAAGTCTTAATGCTCTTGCGATTATGCTACCCTATATCCATATAAATAACTATATTTTTAATAGATTTATGGGTAATTAAGATAGTATTTATGCAATGATATATGAAGGAGCTTCGGTTAACAGTAGTAACAACAGTAGCAGCAGAACAACAACAGTAACAGCAGAACAATAACAGTAACAGCAGAACAACAGTAGCAGCAGAGTAACAGCAGTACCATTAGAACAATTGCAGTGACAGTAGAACAAATGAGGTAACAGCAGTAACAACAGTAACACCGTTAACAGCAGTACCAGCCGAACAACAGCAGTAAGAGCAGACAAGTAGATCAACAGCAGTAACAGCAGATAAACAGGATATAACCAGCAACGGCAGAAGGAGAACGGACAGCAGTAAGGAGAAGAGTACAACAGCGGACAGATAGAGTTCAACAGCAGCAGCCGACATCAGCAGCAATCAGCTGAGATCAAGCCGTGACATTTATATGCCTTTCGCGATTTCATAATATCAATACAAAATATTCAAAAAATAATAGTATGTACATATATTCTTATATGTGTAATTGTAACTTGACGTCATGGAAAGCAAGACCACTAAAGGTGAAAAGTTAAATTAGTTCTGCGAGCTTTTCAATCACCTGCGAAAGCAATTAAAAAGGGTTCGATTTGCGAACGCCTCGTTAAAGTTTCAGGAACAGCAACATCTAGCCCACCCACCCATCGGAGGGGAGTTTTAAATATTCATGGGGTGGGTATGGGTATGGGTAATGGGCTATGGGCTAGAAAAGGCAAATGCCACTAATTGCATTCACAAACCACAGAACTGAAAGAAGTTTTTCAGTGTTATTTTTTGCTCATACCATCTCCAACTCACACTTTCTCTTTATCTTTTTCTCTTTTTCTTTCTCGATGGCGTGTCTCTGTGTGTCTCGTGCAGATGCTTTTGAAGTGGCTGCTGTTCAGCCTGTGCATAATGCCGGCCATGTTCAGCAATACGAGAAGGAAGTGCCCCGTTGAATGCCAATGCAGCATGGATGACTTGAATCGTTATCAGGCCATCTGCACAAAAGGTAAGTGGCGCAATAAATGCAAAACCCAGGACCAAGAAACTGGAAACCAGAACCCAGAAACGAGAACCGATAAGGGGAAATGCTTGCAAATTATGCACAAAGAATGAGGTGGAGCCCAAGCCCCTACAATCGGCTACAGTGTGGCTTCGCAGAGTGTGTCCCAGTTGGAGACTACCATAATAATTACATATCCAGTTCGATTCGATTTGTGCACACGCACAGTGCGCCCTCGAGCTGTGCCATTCGACACTCCCGCAGATCCCCAGGACATTACTTTTAAAGCTCACCCATTCATTTCCTTAAATGTCTGACAATTTCAATTTGTTCAACTGTCATTTGCCGTCGTCGTCCCTGTGGCTGGGGCGAGCCACCCCTCCTGCTGTTGGCCATCTTCTGCTTTGGGGAGCTTTGGCTCTCACTTCCTTTGGCAAACTCACATTCAGAAACACCATCTACGAAAATCTATAATTTCAATTTAACGCTTGTTTGGTTAGCACACATATTGCACGACTACGAGTAAAAGTCCTTGAAACACTTTGAATGTGAGACAGAGACTGAGAATGTGAGTGTGAGTGTCTTCCTTCGTTTTAATTTCATTTCATAATTGCTAGGGATTAGTAAGAGATCTTCCTTTGGTTATTGGATTTAAGATGTGTGAATAAAGTTATAAGGAAATCAAACGGATGCTAATGAAACCAAAAGTTCCTTTAAATGCAGTTAGCAAAATGCTTTCCACTCGTAACACTAAATCATTTTTTATTGCTAGACTAATGAGCTCTCCAGGATTGTGCTGTAACAAAGACCTTGCTAAAAACTATACAAAAAGTAGAAAGTAAAAAGTAAAAGTAATAATGCATTGCGAACAACGAAATAAAACTGAGAGCGCGTTAAAATATGTTACAATCAGCGTTAATGCTTTGCATTTTTATGAAAATTCCCACATAAAAACAGTTCCAGCAACAACAAGAACAGCACAATGAGCGCATTATAATGCAACTTCACCCTTAGACGTACACATACACAGACACATGCATATGTATGCACATATATAGGGTGCACACACAGCCAAACATTTATCCATGTAAAATGCATAAAGCCCAGATCTGAAGCACTATTCTGTGCCACACACAATGGAAAGTAAGCGAAAACTAAAAAATTGTGCTGCATACAAATGTTCAGAGGGCGGAGAGGGGTGGGGAGGGGTGGGTTCTGAGAGCCCAGGTCAGGCCACAAGGAATCGTTAATGGTTACTGGGATCCGTTTAGTTGGCAGTACGAGCAGTTGTTGTATATACTCGTACTCGGCAAAATTTTAAATAGATTCCGACTGGCTGGCTGGCTGGCTGACATTCTGCCAGGGCATGCTCGACATTGTTGGGATGCCCGTACAAAAGAAATGTGGCTGGCTGGGACTATACGAATAGGTAGTGCCTGCAATTAATGATCTTGTTGGCATTGTCAGGAGCCCCACTATTGTAGCCCAAGCCACGTAGCAGTTCCCCGTTTTAATAGCCGCGGTGGACACAATGGAATTAGTTCAAGTATCATTGTCCAAGCCACTCAACCTCGACCCAACTCGACGACCACTAAATTTTATGGTTCTGTTTTCCAGGTGGCCTCAACTCGCTGCTGTCCGCCAATGAGCTGGACATTGACGTGAAAGTTATTATCATACGCGGACCCAGGAACTCTATTACGATTGGACCGGCTCTACGGCAGTTCATGCAGCTGGAGATACTCCGCATCACGGACTCCAATCTGCCCGCCATTGGGGCCGAGTCGTTCTGGGGCCTCAAATATCTGCGGATATTAGGTGAGTAATCAATCGGTTTACGAGCCAGAGCTGAGCTCTTAAAAGCGCCTTAATAAACATAAATCAAAAGGCGGCAGCTATTTCAATTTAAGCAGCTGCGCGTAGTTAAAAACCCAAGCCAACCCACTGATATGCAAATAATATGGCAACAATCAAAAAACGTGGGCAGGACACCCGGCCAGCCCAGCATACCGATCGGGATGCGGTTGTCCTGCAGCCTCGTAAAACGTGAACGCAAACGCAAACGCAAATAAAGGAGCGAAAACGTTAAATGAGCATACCAAGGGCAGGGCAGGACATTGCAGGATAGGGCGGAAATGGTATCTTATTTAAGGGTCTTTGAAATGTTATCTCACGTTTGTGCAAGGAAATCCTTAATATTTCATATCATGAGTAGAATCCAATGGAATCCAATCCAATCCAAGGAAGTCGGGCTGTTAAAGATCTGTGCAACTTACTTATCTTATAAATACTACTAAAAATACTACTAAAAGTACTACTGAAAGTACACTTACCATTCAGCTCCCCTTCCGGAAGGGAAGAGCATCCGTAGTTCTTCATCACACAACCGAAACGTTGTTGTCTTGTCAATAAAATTGAAATTGATGCGCCAAACAGCAAAAAGCGCCCCGAAAATAAAATAAGATTGGCCAAACGAGTGAAGGGAGGGAGCAAAAAAAAAAAAGCAAAAACAACAACAACAAAAACAAAACAAAAATCAAGTGTAAAGCCAACGAAAGCATTGGCCCGATATCGGTCGGGGCTTTAAACTTGTTTATTTGTGCTTTACGTGCGGGCCCCCCCCCGCGGACGGTTTACAACTCCAGTGGCAGTGCCAGTGGCAGTGGCAGTCGAAACCGAAACAGATACGGATACCCGGTCCCCAATTATTTACATGCTCTGATCTTATTTTTTTTTCCAGCTCGCATTGGCGTTTCATTCGCTTGTCAGAAGATGCCACATGCCACAGAAAACAGAAAGCAGAAAGCAAAGTTCTACTGCAGTTTGGTTTACAGCAAAGAATAGCACAACAATTGGCGTTTTCCTTTAGCTTTTGCTTTTCCTTTTCCCCCTATTTATATTTAAATTCATTTTGGCAAATGTTTAGATGGGGCGTGGCAGGCAGCCAGCCAGCCCGCCAGTAATGTTGCCTAGACAATGGGGCGTATGTTCAGTGTGTTTTATGTGCGGCATTAGGCAGCGGAAATCCTTTTGGCGGTTCCCAGCTTTCAGTCTTTAATCTCTGTCTGCACACACACACGCGCACACACGCAGACATAAATATTTGTGGAATATGGTGTCTGTTACATTATTAAAATATTTACACACATCTTTTTTTTCTCTCCATATTTTCCATGTGGCCTATCGACATTTTTTGTGTGCGCCCCTACGAAACGAATAAAAACAACAATTACCGCGATGAATTCATGGATTTTGCTGTCACGTACAGATCTGTCCAAGAACAATATTACCAACATCACGGAGAACAACTTTCGGGGCCAGGATAATCTCATTGAATTGGATTTATCGAAGAATAAAATTTTACGCATGGCCAGCTCAACATTTCGTCATTTGACGGTGAGTACAAAGGGGCGAGAGGGGGACCCCGACGGACGGACGGATGGATGACATGACTGATAGCTTTTTGTTTGTTTGAAACAAGATCTCATTATGCAATATACAATACATATATATGGGGAATTATTGTCCAATTTAATTATGAATCTACTGGTGGAATAAGCCTTTAAAAATGGCAGTAGCGAGGGCTTAAAGCCAGCTGCAATCAACAGAGGATAACTTTGTAATGCCTTAGAGTCCTTGGACCCTGCGTATCATATAACATCATCTATTCTAGATACAAACATTGTCCGATCGAGATGTTATTAGAGTATATAGATACTCCTCTTTAGACTCAATGGAGTCCGAAATACCTTATGGCTTTGAATTCTGTATATGTCCACTCCCTGTTATCCCCAAAAGGGAACCTCCAACCCAAGGTCCACTTTTAATCTAAAAAATGATTGCAATTTTTGCACGACTCCATTTTGCGCCTCTCGTTTCCGCTCTCTGTGTTCTGGCAGCCTTGTAATAAATTTTATGGAATTTTTAATAGAAACCCGAAATGGGTTACCTATTTTTTGGGGCAAAAGAGAGGAGTTCTTACGTGCTTGAATTTAAGTTCTCGCTGCGGCCCCAGCCCCAGCCCCAGTCCCGGCTTCAGCCAGCGGAAGTGCCAGTGCACCAAAAGTTAGTTTCGTTGTCTTCAATTTGCTTTCGATTTTGTTTTCCACTGCACTCTAGCGACTTCCTGCTCCTCCAACGTCCTCTGCCATCCTCTATCCTCCTTCTGTTGCTGCTGCTGCTGCTGCAGTTGCAACTTTTTTGGCAGTTTCCGGAGCCCGACTGTACCCTGACCGGGGAATGTTTGCCTGATTTATGAATTATTAGCCAGAGACTGTACTGTAGTTGATCATAAAGCATTATTAATTTGGTGCGTGCCGTAATAAACTTTATGAATGGCCAAAACTCTTTGCTTTGCTTTGGTTTGCTTTTGCTTTTGCCCAGGATCTGCGCCGTCTTAATTTGGCCGATAACTCAATCGTGGAGCTCGTGCAGCGCAATTTCTTCATGCTGAGCAGACTCAAGTACCTGGACCTGAGCGGAAATCCGCTCCAGGATTTACAGCCGGATGTATTTCGCGATGTGTCGGTGAGTACAGCAACAGCAACACCCAAACACCCAACCAAACACCATTTCATCCTTCTCATTGTTCTGTATATCTCCTCTACAGGATCTCAAAGTACTCAAATGCCGAAATTGTCAGTTGAAAAAAATCAATCCACAGCTGTACAATTTATTGCCGCTTTTAAGCGAATTGGATTTAGGACGCAACGAGGTTTGTCGCCAGCTTCAGTCTCGAAGCAGAATTTTTTCCAATTATTTTCGTCTTTTGCCTGCAGTTCAAGTTCCTCGAGAAGGACGAGTTCCGAGATGTGAAGCGTCTCAACAAAGTCCTGCTCGACGGCAATCAATTGTCTGTGGTCGTGGACCAACTCTTTCGCATGCAGAAAAGTCTTAATCATTTGGGTGAGCCATAGAAATTATACGCTCTTAAAAACTCTCAAGTGACCGCAATTTTGCTTCGCCTTTTTTCTGGCATGTTTTTGTTCGAACCCTTTTTAGATTTATCGTACAATCGTTTGGCCAAAGTGCCCAATGATTCGTTTTTGCAGCTGACCAATTTAACATTCCTGGACTTGTCCTACAACAAATTGGTGCGTCTGGAGCCGCAATCCGTGCGGGGTCTGAGCAATCTATTGACCCTGAATATTAGTGGAAATGTTCTTATGGATCTTATGGAAATGCGCGATACTTTCGAGGTGGGCTAACAGGGGAACTCCTTCTCTTTGTATGTCCCCTTCTTTATTGTTATGTTCTTTCAGCTCATTCCACAACTGACACATTTGGCCATAGCGGATATGGGTCCATTGCCTGTTGGCCTTCTTACCCCCTTCAAGCAGCTGCGCTATCTGAATATCTCTGGCAATTCTTTGGACAACATGGCACTGCAAGTCATCGATCCTTGTCGAGAGCTGGAGGTAAGTCCTCGAGTGCACATAAACATCTCTCTCTCTCTCTCTCTCTCTTTCTATCTCTATCTATCCAAAAGATCCATTGTTATTTCTGGCCAATTTGTAGAATATTTCACCGCTTGCCAGAGCAGGGGATAGCACAGGACCCTTCAGCCATTACTGTTTGCAGTTTTCGTTAGCGTTTGCCATTTCTGTTTATACATTTCTGACAACAAGCCAAACCCGTGGCATTACTTCGTTGCAGAGATACGACCATACCATCCATCCCTTCGATGTCAGTCCGATGTCCTTGTACGTGCCCCACGTCACTCAGACTCCTCTCTCTCTCTCTGTTGCAACAAGCACTCTTATTGTGGATTGTTTTCGTTTCAGAGCTGGGTGAAGGGGGGTCTTTGTCTCTCCCTCTCTCTCTCTCTGAATTTTCTGTTATTGTTGCCGTAGACTATGGCAAAATTTATTGTCCTGCAACAACAATCATTTTATAGCCATTAAGCCTTTCATTTTAATTGAATTTAATTGTGTATACACTTCACTCCAGAAGATTTTGAGCGCCCACAAAAATAACCAAAATTGTTTTTGCCCAACTCCTGGGACTCCTGTGGATTCCTCTGTCTCTCTGTCTGTCTGTCCTTAGCTAATTGTCATTTCAGCAGCAGGCTTTTGCCATAAAAATGAAACTCTACTTTGGCAACCAACTTTCTCTCGCTCTCTCTCTCTCTCTTGCGCTCTTTCTCTTTCGCTCTCTCTGTCTGCCTCCTTGTAATGCACTTTTAATTGAACTTTTGTGGGCATTTTCCGTATCCGTATCTTCCACAGTTTTTGGATTTATCCCGAAATCAATTATACGGCATCAATGAGGACACTGCGCTACGGATTCAAGGCATACGCAATGTACGGCTCGACAACAATCCTTTGATATGCGATGAATGTCACATGGGAAAATTAATAAATGTCGTGCGGCAAGTAAGTAAAATTCAAATTGGAAATAAAATAAACGCCGACTGAAGCAGCAGCATGTATCGAGCATCGAGCATCGAGAGTCGTTCCCGGCTCACAGAAAATTTCAATTAGTTTTCAAAGCCGACGCTGATTGATGATGCCCTACAGAACTCTTGCAGTCATAAGTCGAACCGAACACCATACGTTTTCCACCGAAGGTTTCTAAGAACACAGAAGGCCTTCTTACCCTTAAGAAAGTTGGAAATGTACTTAAACAGAAACAAAATCCGATTGGACTTATCAGTGACAGTAAAGCCACATCGCGACGGTGGAAAACGCATCGTGTAACAGAAACTTTATTACAAGCTGACTCGCTTTTCCTCACTCTCTCCACTCTCTCCTCTCTCTTTGTTTCTCCTTACTTTTCCATGTAGCTGCAATGGAAATGGGACACATATCCAATTTGTTTCCTGCCGAAAAGTTTGCGAGGCGCTGAAATAAATAATTTGGACATTGGCGGGCTGCACACGTGCCTGGATTACATCAGCGATGAGGAGCAGAATGCGGCCAGCACTTCGTATAATTTTCTTGAGCACGGTAAGCCACAGGCAGAGATAGTTAAGGGGCGGGGGGGACACACTTAAAAATAAAATATGTACGTGCCAGCACCTGAAATTCACTTTAATCTCCATCGTTTTTTCAAACCAGGCGGCCTCAATACTCTGGCCATTTTGGGTGGCATCATCTTTGTGCTAATTGCCGTCATTATACTCTCGCTGGTGGCCTGCTTCTCCAAGAATCGGGCCCGCTACTACACCCGGGAGGATCATCTGAATGGCAGTAAGTAGACATAGACATAGACTGAGATTAGCAGCTTTCATTCCAGTTTAATTACAACTGAAACTGTAACTGAAGAGAGGTGAGAGTAACGGGCAATTTGCCAACTCCTGGCGAGGCCAGGAGTCCAAATAAAAACTGGCCAAAGACATCCGGCAATTTATGTGCCCTTGCAGGCATCTACTATATTTGCACGCGCATGATTCACCAAATTAAAAAAGGAAAAAGTCGCCGCACTTAATTAATTACAAGGACGTGCTTCATTATACCAGGTCCTTAGAGCCAGTACCCTTACCCAGTCCCCGTCCCCGTCCCAGAGCCAGTCCCTGCTCCACCTAATTGAGGAATAAATAAATTTCACACTGACCGCCCAGCCAGTACCGCCCGCAGGTGGGAAGCTCACCTGAAACTGGCCCTGGGGCTCTGGCCATTCAGCAGAGCGTACTCCCGGGTAAACGGAAACGCTAGAGCGGGGAGTCCAGAGCAAAAAACAAAAGCAAACTTCTGAATTTACGCAATTGTAGCATTTCTGCACAAACAATAAAATGGCCTTAGAGGCTGTCGCCTCTCCGCACAGAAACTTTTTCGCCACACACAAAAATTCGATTCCCACGATAAACGAACTCGGCCAAGAGCCGAGAGCAGAGAACAGAGAGAGGGAGAAAACGGACAAAAAGAATACGGAAAATTTTTCAGCTGACAGAAGGAAAAAAAACGGGCGAAACCCCAAACAGCCACCCACCCACAGGGTGTTGGGTCTTAGAGCTGAGCAAAAAGTGGGTGAAACTGTGACTTTTTCCCATAGATATCAGCTGAAAGCTATGTAAATATCTGGTAGAGCTGTGTCCTTAGCCTGAAGGATTGAGAACTCTCAATTTGTAAACAAAAAGAGTGTTAAATCGGGTCTTCCACACAATGGTGTTTTTAGGTTGAAACTCTTTCTTAAAGCCAGTCAATTTGCACTTGTAAATTCCTAAGAATTCCCTAAGATATGTATTATCAGAGTATATAACTGTCGTAGAACAACGTCTTTTATATTTCGCTCTTTCTTATTTCTCGCTTTCGTTGCCACACACAAAGTGATCCGGCAACGATCTACACATTTCTAATGTGGCCGTATATTTGGTATTCTTCTAAACTAGCGTTGCCGTATCGGCTAATAGAGGTTATTATAGTACATGGGGCTGCCGTACTGTTAGATAAAGGTTATCCTACCACAGCATTATGTGAGTAAACAGTGAATTAAGCAGCAACAGGGAAACTTCTCTCCCTCTCTCTCAGAATTTTACCTTCTACTACCCCACAAAGTATAATTATGAACTTCGTTAGTAAGTAGAACCTTTGAAACTCACCCATAAATACAGCAGAGCTCGCAAATGCCAGCATAAAGCGGAAAAACTCCGCCTCAAGGCACCTGAAGTTCTGAAACAAAGAGAGAAAGAAAGTCTCTTTTATGCAGTGACTACTGCTATCGCTGATACTCATTTGCTTTTGCCCATTTTTCGTTTTCCCTTTTGTATACTCCTCAGGCGAGAGCAAGTGCTTGGAAAAGAATTTGGAGGCGACCACAATTACAACGCTGGGAAATGGGAATGGCAGCTCGCCCACAACAACAACCACACTGACCCTAACCACATCCCCGGCCACTGGAACAGGAGTAGCAGCGGCAGGGGGAGCCGGAACAGTATCTGGACCATTAGCAAAAACCAACGGACATGGAGTGAGTCCGAGTCCTGGCAATGGCAGCACGCCAGCCCATGTAGCTGCCTCGAGCTCCGGCGAAGACAAGGGCAAGGAAATCAACTTTACTTTTCCCATCGATGATCGCGTCTGTACCATCGACGAACTGATGCTGCCACCGGCACCACCTCCACCAGCAGCGTATCAGCAGCATCCCAGCATGGGCAGCCTGATGTATAGTGTGTCCCACTCGCCGGGCAGCGGACCCGCTGGAACAGCCACCACCATGGCCGCCGTGGCAGCTGCAGCCACTGTCATTCCACCCGGCGCACCCTCTCCAATGCCAATGCCAACATCCTTGCCCCCACCAGCCGAAGCTGTGGTTGTGGTCCTGCCCCCGCCACCGCCCCCCACACAGTTCCAGCAACACCACCACCACCCGATGGAAGGGAGCCTGGCCAGCCTTCGTGAGGTGCAGCAGCAGCTGGTCCATTTAAGCAGCACTCTGGAGCCGCTGGTCAGCGTTAACTGACCCAGGGGCCTGGCCACGGCCGCCTCCGGCTCGACCGCAGTATCATCATCGGTGGCATCAGTAGCATCCGCGGGCAAGTTTGCCAAGCAAACAGTGAGCACGACACCGACGTAAGCCGCACCCAGACATCCTTATGGCTCTGCAGACGGGGCGTATAATTAATGACAGTGCGGCAGCATTGCTTTTGGGGTCAAATTGAAGTGCAGTAATTAGGATTTGAGTTCGTAATTAAGTGCATTAATCATTCGGTAAGCTGGAAGACTTTCTCCAAAGCGATCATCATCCACCATCTCTACGATCATACTGCCATTTTCACAATTAACGACTTTAACAGGAGTTTCACTAAGATACTTGTAATTTAATTTTAAAACATTTTTTATATGCTCGTCTGTATATAAAATTGGTATAAATGTAAGCGAACCCAAGAGAAAACCCAGTTTAAAATTAATTTCACACATTTCAAATGTGATAAACCCAAGTATAATCTGTACATAGTTATTAAGCAAGATAAATCCCTAAAAAAACTGAATGTGTAATCCCTAAGACAGAAGACAGAAGTCGGAAGACAGAAGACAGTAAGGAGATAGAAGACAATTTGTATATTTGGCCAATACGATTCAAAATTGAGCAGCCGCAGTTTGAGAATTTAAACGTAAAAACTAAAAACTAAAACCAGTATGATAAAATAGCACGTAGTTAGTGGCATAGATTTCCCAGACACATACACAAACACATACATATACTTATATAAAGATAGCAACTAAGAACAGACCCGCATTAACTGTAACGTTAAAATATACAAAACATCTCCCTTTAAGCAGACATTAACAACCATTTGAAGACCCCAAGTAGAAAACCGAAACGCATTTTGTGTTCCCCATTTTTTGATATAATCCTAAGTCAGAAAATTGTATTTATTTTACACAGCAATATCCGAAATCCATAATAAAGTGTGACTGTTTATGAAAGTAAAACTCCAACTCGTTTTTTTACGCTTAAAAAACCAAAGCAAAGAGAATGGAATGAAAACCTTAGCAAGCAATTTATTTAATAAAAATTCACATGTACCGCAGTGCATTGCATTCTTGCATCATTTGCGGTTCTCGGGGCGTCGCCACTTGGCCGCACTTCCTGCCACGGTTCGTGCCCCACACACACTTCCTACCCAACCCTAACCCAACCCTACCATATCCTACCCTACCCTACCCCACCCTACCCTACCTATCTATCTTGGCCCATTGTGTGGCAGCTGAAATTATGTTGGTAACATGTCGCTGAGCATGTGCTGTGTCTGTGCCACCCTTCCGGATGGCGGATAGAGGGTGGTTGGTGGCGTGGTGCTTCCCAGCCCCACCCTGGCGTGTGTAGCGCTTCCTAAGCGACCGCAAGGACGACACCAAAGCTGAAACCAAACTCGACGCAAATGAAAATTGCTTCCGTTTCCGTTGTGGCTGGGATACGGCACTCGGATTGCTATTGTTGCTGATTGCATTGTGAACAAGCTGCCACATCGAATCGCTTTGATTTAGCACTAACTCAGGGAATAATTTTAAAAATCTTTGCCTTATAGCAGCTCTCATCAAAGTGCGTTATAATAAATGATTGCGAATATCTATCTCTCCGTTCCGTTCGGGCTTCAATTATGCAAAGCAACCTTATTGATCGAACGTGGTTGGTGCTGGCGCTGTGAAAAATTGCCAGCCATTTGTTTGCCGAATCATGAATCTTATAGACAATGTCCAGCTCCAGCCCGAGCTCCAGCCGACTCCCATATATTGGCTGGGAAAACATTTGAATTTATGCATGAGGCCCTGTAAAGGCTCTCGAATGCCGGTCGGTGCTTTGTTGTTGCATTGAAAATGCATTGGAAATTGCACAGCAGGAGAGCTGAGGCAGAGCTGGAGCCCAAGTGGATGCAAATTGAGCAATGCGGTTGCAGCTCTTGAGATTGCACATCAATATTGCTACACTTGACACATGCCGAGGGCCCAGGCACCCGAATGAGTGGCGGCCCGTCCGGCACTGATTAACATTTGAAGTGTTCTATGTGCTGTGTGCTATCCGTGCGGAAGAGTTATAGAAAAATACCAAATTGCCATTGCAGATGCGACTCCACACAAAATTCCTATTTTCGACTATTCGCCCATCTTCTTTTAATTCGGTGCAGCCACTCGAGAGTCAGCCACTTGCAGCGGGGGCCCCAGATGAAATTGCTCATACGCAACGTCTGTCCGTGCAGTTTTGTTATAAAAATCTTTACAGCCCAGCAGCCCAGCCACTTACAAGCAATTGATGGAGCAAAATGGCAAAAACTTGGCTTCCATCTCCCATCTGGTAGCCTTCGATTGATTTCTTACTTTAATACACAGAAGCTTCTGCTTCTGCAGGCTCTCCCTCCTCAGCTTTGTTCCTGCTGTAGAGGATATAAAATTTCTCCTTTTTATTACTTTTTCCTCTGATCTGTTGGATAAGTGTGTGTGTGTGTGTCTGTGTGGATGCAACAGTTGCGGTTCAGTGTGTAAATTTAATCAGGCTGCTTGCTCAACTTTGGTGCACTGCAGCAGGCGCCCAGAACCTATCTCCCGCTTTATTGGTTTACTTAGGGGCGTGCAAAAATGTCGAAATTAAATTAAATGCACTTTTGGCAGCGGCTAACCAGGTAAAGCGTACTTAAGGTAAGTAAATTGACACAGGATATTCGTGTTTGGGCAATCAATCATTGTTTCCCCTTAACTATTAAAGCTTTCTTACCAATGACAGGCAATGACAGGCAATGTCTTCAGCCAGGGCAATGTCAAGGCACGCATTTGTCAGTACTAATTGCTTTTCAAAGCATTTGCAACAAAAAACCATTAGGCCTTAACCTCTGACAGCTACAACAAGAAAAACGAAAAAGAAACCCAGAAAAGAGTTGCCAAAGCCTCGTTTGCATGGAGAGAGCAAATGAACAATTTGAATAGTCCACGGGGAATTGGCAGGGGAGTGGAACGAATTGGAAAAGATTTCTGCAACGCTTCGACACGTGTGACAAGCATGCTGAGATATGTCAGGACACGATTTTTATTATGGCATAGGCTCCTGCCAGCTCCTGCCAGCTGCCTGCCTGCCTGCTACCATCAACCAACACTCTGGGCAATAGAAAAACAAATTTTGAAATCGAAAAGTCTTTTTTGTGGTTCTCTGCAAATGCAAAACTATGCAGAGCAAACGGAAATCTAAAAAAATTCGAAAACTGCATGGGGACTGTGACGGCACCCTGAGCGTTTTGGTGAGGAAAAAGTAAAAGTTGGGAGAGGCTGGAGCAGCTGCAGTGCAGATCTGTTGTATAACCAATTAAAGCTTCTTTGGGCGTGGACATGGATCCGACAAGGCTTAAATCGACTTGAGTGAAAGTTATTCCTAGAACGATTACCGCTCAATTTCCTTCACTATCAGGCACAACACATCTGCTGGATAACAATGCAAAACTTTGGTGTCTTGGCCATCAAAATTTAGATAGCACTCACAACTTGTTTTCGCCAAACGCTCCCCTGGGTGTCATCATAAAGTTTTCTAAATGCATACATTTCTCCGTCGGCTTTTCGGTTTCTGGCAGACAATTCCTGGGCAGAAAAGTTTCAATAATTTAAACGCCATAGGTACATATATATCATGGTTACTCCTTAAGCATTGGCTAATTTGATGGCAAACTTTGGGCATTTGCCATAATCGCTGTGGCCAACATAAATCCATGCGGGTCTACGGTAAGTGAAGGGCATAAATATCCGATATGAGGTAGATATATCAAAGCATCCAAGGGACTCGGTCTCGGTCTCGGTCTTGGTCTCCCCACCTCCCCCAAGAGCCTGCTTCATGCTCTGCCTCAGACAGATGAGCATTACCCGCTGGGTTGGTGCTGGTGCTGTGGCTTCCCAGATTTATGATGAGACAAAGTTGCGCACGTGTGTGACTCCATTAAATCTCTTAATAGGATAATGCGGCTTAGGAAAATATTGTGGGAGCAAAAAAAACGAATGTTATATTGTCAAATTTATGTGACACCCGCTGACAGGAGAATGCAAATTTAAAAGGCAAGTGCTTTAAAGCCAAAGCCAGAACGAGAGCCCATTCTTGGGCTATTTTTTTTGGTATGTGATAAATGAAGTTGAAGTCTCGTCGACAGAGAACACACAAGCGACGCTGTGGCAGCCCTAAACACGTGCTGGCAGGGCAGCAAATATGGAGGAGAGCACTCCGGTTGCATGTAGCATCTACCACCACCACCCGGGCTCCATGGTATAACAATACGGATGAGCGAACTTAAGCACGCAGCTTTGTGTATTGAACATGTCATCGGCAAAATTTGTGTCAAAAACCCAACCGCAAATACCTGCATTGGAGGGCAGGACAGGTACTCGTAGCTCGTAGCTCGCAGCTCCTGCAGCCATTGTTGCACGGCGGCCGGTGCTACTATTTTCACAATATTTTCAGTTATGCTGCTGCACCGCTCTTACGGGGTTTCCCCTGCATGTTGCACTGCAACATGGCTTGCCACTTTCCCAATGACCTCGCCGCGCCTTGTCTGGGTTGGGTTGGGGTCTGTGTCTGGGCTTGGTCCTGGTCCTGGCCTGGTTATGGTTTCGATCCGGGCTCGGTTCTATCCGGGACTATACATCAATTTAACAAGCAAGCATGCACATGGGAAATTAGCCAGCAATAGCGTTCTTTTTCGGTACGGACAACGACAAAACTGAGCTAATAACACGTGCATGCCAAAGCCAACATCCCTCCCAGAAAGGAACCGATGAAATTTCGCAAACATTTTCTAGCTGCCGCTGCACATAGTTCTTCTGGAGTCGGAGTCTTCTGAAGACAGTTTCAATGAAATATGTGCGGGTAAAAACAATAAAGGATAGATACTTATGGATACTCTCCAGGGTCTGTTTTCTGTAGGTTAGATATTCGCAAATTATGGTTTATATTTCAGGCTAGTGGGAAGGAATATTTGAAGGAGAGTTTTAACCAGTGCTGTGCGTCAAGCCATATAGATTTTTTCACACAGGTCTCTTTTAATTGATTTGTCCAAGCAAATACCTTTCATTCAGAAGTCAAAGCAATCATTGCTCGACGACCATGATGCCTTCATCCCATACCACTTTCAGACCGACAGTGACAGCTAAAGCCAACGCCCAGCATAAGAGCAAGAGTCATAGCCACCTGCAATCGAAGGACCCTGGCTCTTGGCTGCACCTCGGCCCACGCATACGCACACGCACAGACGTAACGGGAGAGGATTGAATGTTGGTCGGTAGGTGTGGCACAGATATACATATGGATGGATGTATGTATATATAAAGATTTGTTCACCCACGATTAGTTGACGTTGGCGTACACACACAGTTTCCGCGCCATTTGCTGTCACTCCGCCAGTTTGCACATCGTCAGACGGCAACGACGATGGCGATGGCTATGGCGACGCCGACGACGACATCTCTGCCAAGTTCGCTCATGCAGCACAGCAGCAGTTTTTCCTTGTTTTGTACACCGGGCATTCATCTAGATCAAGGGTATATCTGCCTATATAGCATCCTTGATTCCAAAACTCCCTCAATTCCTACCTCTAGTGGATTTCCTTATGGTTTTTTTTCCTCCAGGACTTTACCTTCGTTTCCCATCAACTGCATCCTCCTTGTTATTTTCCAACAAAAACTAGAAGACCAACTGCCTCCTTTTATGTAGTACCAGGTATTCCCTGTGTCGATTCACTCCACTACCTCGTTTCGCCTTGCTCTTTTTTCTTTTACTTTTTGTTTGAGGGTGCGACATGTCCTTCCTCCTGCTAATGGTAACTGGAAATGGCAGCCAGTGCGCGCGCCAATGTCGATTGTCGCCTCGCCTTGAAGGTTCAGCGTCATTGGGGGCAATGTTGCCAATTTTGTTTGCTTTCGCTTTCACTTTTTCATAAGACAACAATTTCTGTCGCACTGTTTCAATTTTCCGTGCTATTGATCGTGATCAGGCTGATGAGAAATATTTGCTGGCCTACAACTTTGCGGCTGGCTGAAGATGGGGCTGAGACTGAGGCTGGGTGCAGAAGCCTGGCATCTATCAAGGTGGAAGCTGTGATGCATTTGGCAGAGGTTTTCCTCCCGAAAGTTCTGGCACTGTTTTGCTGGTCCAAAATGCCTTGGCTATTGGCATTACTGTGGCTCCAGCTAGCTGTCAATTTGCCCCAACGACAATTGCACTGGCTTCTACGCCTCCTGTGCCTGTGCCAGGACCAGGGCCAGGCCTCGGCCAGACCCCAGACCGTGGCAATCCCGCTGATTGTGCAATGCAATTTGGCCGAGGCTATTGTCTCGCTTTGGTCAGGCAATTGAATTTCCCAAATTAGCTGGAGTGTACTGAGGGAGCACAATAGGTTGAGTCCGCTTCTGCTGGAGGTTAAGACGAGCGCCTGCTTTAAGAATCGATTGAGAAATTATGAGAAATGGAATGGCTTAAGTACGTTTAGTAGCCCATAATCTTTCGCTCAATTGAGCTCATATAATGGAGGTTACCTCCGCGTTTTGTGGTAGCTAAGAATCGGAGTCAGCTTTGTGCTCCCCAAACCACACAGCACTTTGCTATACATGTACACATACAAGCACTTGTACATATATAGCACACGATACCTTAAAGGATATTGAATTTAATTGCTCCTCAGACCTTCTTAAATGAAACTTGAACATAACTCAATTCCCAGCATATTGCCATTACCCTTGGAACAGGACCCATGCTCGTATCAACGCCTCTCGAAAGTTCACTTGTAATGTATTTAAATGAGAGACATCCCCATAACCATGGCCATTCTCCCATTCCCCACCGCCCCTGGCCACCTCACACGTCGTGAGTGCAAAAGTTTTGCTATTATTAAGGGCCTCATTGTCGGTTTTGTTGGACCCAAGGCGACTGTCCGCCGCCAGCATCCCCCCACCTCATGTGTGTGGAAGTAGTTGGGTGGGCCCCGCCCCTGTCCGCCTAGGACCCAAGCCGCACAATAAAGAACAATATATTTCACACAACTTTGTTCATATTTTTAATGTCAGGAGTATAATAATTACGTTCATTGACTTTGTTAAGTAGCCTACTTTATGCTAATGTGATTTCGCTGCACAAAACTGGAAGTTACCAAAAGGGAGTGAGGGGTGTGCCACAGTCTGGAATATTTTTACATAATTGAATATACAGAATCTTCAAGTGTCAATTCGTGTCTTTAAAAGAGGGGAACTTGGTAATGGCTGTTAATATTCTTTGGGGAAGTTTAAAAATCTCCCTGTTTTTCAAAACGATGTCTGTTTTTAAACGATTTCGGAATCCTTAATGTTTGTTCCCAGTTTGAATTGAGGGACCACAAATCGGGACGAACTCCCAGCCTTAACTGCTGTCATTAAAGCCGCTCGCCTCGCCTATCAGTGCTTGGCACACAGTCCTAAAAGCCTCAATTAAATTAAGGAAAATTACGCAAACAGAAAAAGGGAAATGCCATATAATATGAAATATTTCTGTGCAACTGCGTCATTCACTGGACTAGGAAAAACAACAGACTAGGAAAACAACAAACCAAAATACCACGCATGAACTATTGATTCGAGTATTTCTGGCATTGCTAATACGCCATGTAGTACGTTTATTGTTTAATAGCCACCCCCGCTCTGTATCGATTTTCCGCACAAGTTGCAATGTCAATATCAAAGACGAGGCAAGGAAGCCCTAGCAGGGCAGAGTGTCAGCAATTTGGTTGGTTTCCAGTGGGCGACAGCAGCGCCGGCTAATTGAATTTACAGGTGCATCGGCATGGCCCCAGGTATAAATGGCGGATTGCCAGCGGGCGCTAATTAATAACGACGCGAACGACGCAACGCGGCGTATCATAATCGACGAGCGCGAATCATTTACGACAAAACAAATATTTTCCAGTAATACAGCTTACCGGAAAAACAGCTTCAAAATGGTGGTCAACTTCAAGGTGTTTAAGAAATGTTCCCCGAACAACATGATCACGCTCTATATGAATAGGCGTGAGTTTGTGGATTCTGTGACGCAAGTGGAGCCAATCGGTAGGTAGAAAACGGAACGGAAGACTATCAGTTCCTGAAAGTATGCCCTGGGAAGGAGATATTGGGCGGTAACCGGAAGATAAACATACAATGACTTGAACCGCGAAGAAGATCACATTTTCGGAGTATCAACCACATCGTCTGTGGCTTAAATCGCTTGAATTGGATTATTACATCAGGTTGCTGTCCATACTGAGAAACTGAAACGATCGTTCTGCTTGTACTACTGGACTTTCGCCCTTCGTTTTGCTATCAAATGGCAATGTCTGTCCCTTCTTATCCCAACTTTATACAACATTTTCACTCTGACTGAGACCTAATTAAATTAAGCCCTAATTTATGCAACCCCTGATAGTTGCATTACCAACAAAAGCAGCTTATTAGTTACGTGACCATAGAATCCATACAGAATCCGGCAGGGATACGTGACTGGGCATGGACCTGCTCCCTGCTGCTGATGCTGCTGCTGCTCCTGTGGCGGTTGTAATGCCCAATTAATTAGGCTTCCATTTGCAGATGGCATCGTGGTCCTGGACGATGAGTACGTGCGCCAGAACCGCAAGATCTTTGTGCAGTTGGTGTGCAATTTCCGGTATGGACGCGAGGACGATGAGATGATTGGACTGCGCTTCCAGAAGGAGCTCACTCTGGTCTCGCAGCAGGTGTGCCCGCCGCAGAAGCAGGACATTCAGCTGACCAAGATGCAGGAGCGTCTGCTGAAGAAGCTCGGCTCCAATGCCTATCCCTTCGTGATGCAGATGCCGCCCAGCTCCCCGGCCTCGGTGGTGCTGCAGCAGAAGGCCAGCGATGAGAGCCAGCCCTGCGGCGTCCAGTACTTTGTGAAGATCTTCACCGGCGACAGCGACTGCGACAGGTCGCATCGCCGCAGCACCATCAACCTGGGCATCCGCAAAGTGCAGTATGCCCCCACCAAGCAGGGCATCCAGCCCTGCACTGTGGTCCGCAAGGACTTCCTACTGTCGCCCGGAGAGCTGGAACTGGAGGTGACTCTGGACAAGCAGTTGTACCATCACGGGGAGAAGATTTCGGTCAACATCTGTGTGCGCAACAACTCCAACAAGGTGGTGAAGAAGGTCAAGGCCATGGTGCAGCAGGGCGTGGATGTGGTGCTCTTCCAGAACGGACAGTTCCGCAATACGATTGCCTTCATGGAGACGAGCGAGGGCTGCCCCCTGAACCCGGGCTCCAGTCTGCAGAAGGTCATGTACCTGGTGCCCACTCTGGTGGCGAACTGTGATCGGGCAGGCATTGCCGTGGAGGGTGATATCAAGCGCAAGGACACAGCCCTGGCATCGACCACACTGTGAGTAAAGGGATGGCAAATCCTCAGTATGGATACATATATTAAAGGATTACATTTGTCTCTGCAGGATTGCCAGTCAGGATGCCAGGGATGCCTTTGGCATAATCGTCTCGTATGCTGTGAAAGTCAAACTCTTCTTGGGAGCCCTGGGCGGCGAGCTGTGCGCTGAGCTGCCCTTCATTCTGATGCACCCAAAGGTGAGTGATATTTCCACAAAAATATATGTAGAAAATCTATTAACTTGTGTGTGTGTTCTTTACAGCCAAACCGAAAGGCCCTGGAGGCTGAGGGCTCTGTGGAGGCCTAAACGGAAAATGATTACCTCAATTGCGTACTTTCTATATGTTTAACCGATGTTTGTAGGCCTTTGTAAAAGCTGATGTTGCTGGAAAAATGTTCTGAACTGCAGTCGTCGTACTCTTCCTATATAGCAAAATCAATATTCATATGTATATGTGTGTATGTGTACTATAAATACAACTCAACAAACCATTAAATATGGACAAAATAAACATGTATAGAATCTTTGCGGTGGGCATCCCACACAAAGATGCACAGAGCAGATTATCGGGCTTATTAGCTTGTTCAATTTCTCCAACCAAAAACCCACACACTTGCAGCTGGCCTGGCTAATGCATTCATTAATGCAGTGTCCTATTATCAGCCTTCACAGATTATGTATTTATTGAAGTGCAATGGGGAAATCAACTGTTAAACTCCACACAAATGCCAACGGGGAAGCCTTAGTTTTGTGGCTAAGTAATTTCCCAGCTATTACCAAAATCAGACAGAATTAATACTGAGAGCAACACAGTGTTTGTCAGTCTAAAAGGTGGCCAATTAAATGGAATTGCAACCTATGAGATACATGCGTGTTCTTCCTTGCAACAGAATGCGGAACTCAACGAGATGCATGCATGCTTAAGCTCATGTTCCGTCAGACAATGGCACTCCGTTTAATGGGCAACCTCCGGAGTTCTGTTAACATTACAATAACTAAAGGTATTTGTTGCATCAACATCATTCCGCATTTTCCAAAGCTTTCCCCTTGGGGCTCTTTCAGTTCCCATCATGGAAGACAGCATTAACTGCTCTCAATTCCTGAAAGGTAGCAGCGCATCAACCATTTTCAGGCACATGGCTTTTGGCGCTTTCAATTAGCCGCAACGATTTACGGCAGTTACGAGCACCACGACGAGTGCCGCTCCGTGTGCAAATTGTGGCCAAATTTTGTGTGTGTGTGTACACTCATCAACTCGAAATGCTACAACTCACGCCAGATTGACAAACGAAATTTGCAAAATGCTTTTGCACTGGCCCTAATCGACCAGCGCTTTGATAAGTCGATTAGATTATCCTCTTTAATCGGTTTGAACTTTATGGCACCCAATAGGTGCGATAGGTAAACTGCATTCAAACCTTAAGTTTCATAAGCGATAAGATGGCTGGTACTCAATTAGGAAATAGTTGACCGTAACTATAAAGAGCCTGGCAGCCGCCATCACCTAACCTAACTTAACTAACAATAACAACATATGGTTAGTTAGACCAAAAGCGGAGACAGTGGAATACCGAAATGAAATCTATGGAGAAAATAGATTACCTTTAAACAATGGTCAGATAATAAGAAGCAGGAGTGTCATGAACATTTATAGATAGCGTATGGAATATTTCCATACATTATCCAACATCAAACAGTGGGTAAAACGGTCATTATAAGGTATATTAATTTAATTAGAAAATTTCAAAAAAATCTTCAAAAAGGTTTCCTCAAAACGTTTACTTTCTCCAGCATTCTGAAATTTCAAGAAACCTTTAACCAAGTTATTATTCTGTATCATATTATGTATTCCGTTTCACAGTGCATCAGTTCAGTTACCAGGTGTTCCATTTTGCCAACATCCAGTAGTTAGCCTCTGATAACAAAGCACCCACGAAAAGTCTAGTGCATTAGTCTGCACTTATCAAGGTTTAGCAGTCCGATTAAACGCCACTTCAATTACTTGACAATCAGGCTAAACAAATCGAATCAATACCGCAGACCAGCAGATTAGTAACTGAACTACTGAGGAGGGGATAATCTACCAGGCGAGCGATGAATAAAGACGGCAGATCGTTCCGATCGTCTGGCATTCAGCCGGCAGTTTTGGTGCCGCTTCGATCGATATGTGCTGTCGCTGCTGTGGTGTGACCCAACAGAAGGTATGGGTATTCGGCATCGGTACACTGCTGACCGTCTCAGGACTCCTGTCTGTCATATGGGGACCATCTCTGATGGATACGCTGATAATGAAGGTAGGTTCCAGGTCGAGAACTTAAGGAAAAATATGCAAAGTTTTAACTTGAAATTCATTTCAGCAACTGCCCCTAACGCCCACCTCCAAGACCTTCGATAAGTGGGAGGAGCTGCCCATTCCCGTATACCTGCACATGTACCTCTGGAACTGGACCAATGCGCATGAGGTCCAGGCCAATGGTGTGAAGCCGATTTTTGAGCAATTGGGTCCGTATGTCTATCGGGAGGATCGGAAAAAGATGGACTTGGAGTGGCACGCCAATAATACAGTCACCTTTAATCCCAGACGTACTTGGTATTGGGAGGAAGAGATGTCGGGTGGCAAACAGACGGATATAATCACTGGCCCCCACCTGCCGTCCATTGTAAGTCGTTTGATAAATCTATTAAAGGGTTCCTTAAAGTTAAATATTTTTCAGGCTGCTGCCAGCACCATGAGAGATAGTAATGCATTCTTAAAATTTATGTTCAACCAAGCACTCAACGCGAATGGAGGAGCTCTGTTCACCACCCACACCGCCGCGGAGTGGCTGTTCGAGGGCTTCTATGATGAGTTCCTGCACTATGCCAAGAATCAACCCCTGGCACCTGACGTTGCGGATGATCACTTTGCCTGGTTCCTGAATCGCAACGGGTCGAAGGATTTCGAAGGACCATTCACAGTGCACACGGGTGTCGGCGACATCAAGGAGATGGGTGAAATCAAGTACTGGAAGGGCCAGAGCCACACGGGCTGGTACGAGGGCGAATGCGGACGCCTCAATGGCAGCACCACAGATCTCTTCGTGCCCGATGAGCCGAAGGAGAAGGCTCTCACCATATTCATACCGGATACCTGCAGAATCCTCAATCTGGAGTATTCGGGAGTGAGCTACGAAATCGAAGGCATCCAGGGCTGGAAGTACGAAGTAACCCCAAATACCTTCGATAATGGTCAACTGAATGGCAACATGAAGTGCTACTGTCCGGCGGACAGGTACCCAGATGATTGTCCCGCCACCGGAGCCACGTCTCTGGCGCCCTGCGGTGAAGGAGTTCCGATGTATCTCTCTGCCGATCACTTTATGTATGCCGATGAAAGCTATGCAAACACAATCACCGGCTTCGCTCCTGATTACGACAAGCACAATTTCTATATCATAATGGAGCGCAAAGTGGGCGTGCCCCTGAGGGTGGTTGCCAATGTGATGGTCTCACTGTACATGGAAGCGGATAATGATATCGAGTGAGTATCCAAATCGCTTTTGTTGGGGATCTTTTAGTGAGTTGTGTCCATCTTTTTACAGCATCCTCAAGGGCATTCCCAGCTTCTATGCCCCACTCTTTACCTCATCCAGTCAAGCGCAAATCAATGACGAACTTGCCAAAGAACTAAGGGTAGGTGATAATACCTCTATGGGAAAACACCTCTAATGTTTGTATACATTTCCAGTTGGTTCTTAGTCTCCCCTCTATTGCTCGCTATACAGGAGTGGGATTGCTCTGTGCGGGCTGCATCCTTATAGCCATTGGAGCTCTGTTGACTTGCAAGCGGAAATGGCATGGCCAAGCCGAGGCTGACAGACTTGCTCTAAGAGATAATCAAGTGATTGAAAACGAAAAACCAGAGGATCCTGCGAATCAGTAGAAACCAAACACTATTTTGTGATTTTTAGAAAACTAAATTTTATACAATTTAAGCAATTTTTTTTTCAACGATTTGTAAAATAAAGTCTTAACTGAAATAGGAAACCATTTTTCAAATAGAATTGTCATGAAGTAGTCGTAAAGAGCATGCAATTCCGTTACTTAAGAGAACCTCAAGTACAGGAAATATTCTCTTTAACTGGAGGTTCTTGAGTAGAATGTTTACCAATCACTCAGTCGGGAATCAAAAATAACTTACTGATAAAGCGCGAGCTGATCAAAAAATGCCAGCAAAATAAAAACTAAAATTATAACCATTTAATTATAAACTACCCCCCTTCGATAGACACCCCTGGGGGCTGGGTTCGGAATCTAATCTCAATCTGGAAAAACTCTTCATCTTAATCAAAATGTATAAATATTGGCAAAAACATTGCGTATTTGCTCAGTTGCATTCGATCCGTCGCGATGTGCTGTGATTGTTGTAGTGTTCGCCAGCAGAAGATCTGGGTGCTTAGCCTGGGAAGCCTGGCGTTTGTCCTTGGCATATTCTTAGTTGCCGCCTGGCCGAGTTTGTCCCGTGAATGGACACTCGGAATGTTGCCGCTGGCTCCGGATTCCTTCTTGTACAAGCGTTGGGTCGCCACACCCATCCAGTTGTATAGTTCGTTCTATCTGTTCAACTGGACCAATCCGGAGGACCTGAACAGGGAGGGAGTCAAGCCGAACTTTGAGCAATTGGGACCGTATACGTTCAGTGACTACAAAGTGAAGGAGGACTTGGAGTGGGATCAACCGGAGGTGACCTACTACGGGCGACGCACTTGGCATTTTCTGCCCGATAAATCGAATGGATCCCTCGAGGATGTGGTTGTCACCCCAGATTTTCCCGCTGTGGTGAGTGGAGAGCAAAAGTAATGGCTCAATGCCACCATCTGTCAAGGCACTAATCCCGTTTACCGCTTTAGACAGCGTCCCTTATTTCGCGCAGATATCCACGCGTATTTCGGAAGGTAATGAACTTTACCCTCAATCGCGAGGGTGGCTCCACCTTCATAAAACAAACAGCCGGGGAATCTATTTTCGATGGATACTACAACGACCTCCTGGACTTTGTGCACAAGCTGCACTCCCCGCTTCTACCCGTTCCCAGTGGCACTTTCGGCTGGCTCTATGAACGGAACGAATCCAAGACAGCCGAAGGAAACTTCACCATACACACGGGTCGCGGAGATCTTAGCCGGATGGGAGACCTACTGCTTTGGAAGGGAAAAAACCACACCGGCTACTATTCGGGCGAATGCGGAAAGGTCAATGGCAGCACCGGCGAACTGTGGTCCCCGGACCGACAGTGGGACAGACCCACTTCTATTTTTATGCCCGATGCAGGACGCTTTCTAAATCTGTACCCCACGGAGAACGTCACCGTTGATGGCATCGATGCCTGGCGCTATGTCTCCACGGAACTCACCCTCGACAACGGACAGCTGTCTCCGGACACGAAATGCTTTTGCGTGGGCCAGCGAGAGTGCCCGCTCAACGGAGTGCTGGACTTTTCGCCCGCCACCTACCACGGTCCGTTCTATATGTCCCATCCCCATTTCCATATGACGCATGGCAGGTACAGGGAGAACACGACGGGTCTGCAGCCAAATGCCTCCGAGCACTCCATGTATGTGATAATGGAGCCCACATTGGGGGTACCTGTGAGCCTTAAAGGACAGCTGATGATAAGTGTGCGAGTGGTGCGCGACGAGGCTTTAGAGTGAGTGAAAAAATGTGATAGCAGTGCTAATTGATTGAAGTTGTTAATGCTCGTGTTTCATAGTTTGTTCAAAGATGTGGCTTACGATCATTATGCGCCCCTCTTTACGATGATATTGCATGGGGAGATTGATGATAATCTGATAAGTTTAGTCAAGGTAAGCAAACCTTAAAGTAACTACATGGAAATTTAATCTATAGATATTATTTTGCAGCTCGCTTTGAATGTCCCACAAATTGGACAGTACACGGGTATAGCCTTTCTCCTTATAGGACTCACCATGGTGGCGGTGGCCGTGTACGTCTCTAGGAATCACAAATGGCACAACGAACAAAGGCCCGAACCCATTGACAAAGTAAAAGTGAACGACAAACATATCGAAACCACTCGAGAGAACCGATAAGACTGTTTATTCCGTTGGCGTCTAATCATGGGAAATATTTGCCGACTATTTAAAGCTATCACCCACTCGAAGTTGTTTAGAGGCGGGGTAAAGCCATAAAAAATTCAAATTACTTTCCCGACGGCTGGCTGGATTATCCAATTTCGTTCAGGTGTTGCCCACAGCTGCAGGCATCTAGAATTACACAAAATTATGGCCTTTCAAATATGCTAAAATTTATTAATATGTTAATAATTGTTTTTTGTTGTATCAGCGTTCGTGCTGCCCGCTGCCAAACGTGAGAAGGAGAGGGAGAGGAAGAGGGTGGGCGTTGGTGAGGGCGGGCCTTGAGCACGTAAGCTGCATACTTTACGGCGTACGAACTCTTTCACCAGGCGAAAAGCAAAAGCAAAACCAAAGGCAAAGGCAACAAATACCGGACTGGAAATTTGAAAAATGCCAAAAGAATATTATAAGCGACTAATTTATATGCACCAAGCACGCAAACTTACGTTTTGCACACACATTGTTTGGCTCAGACGATGGGAACGAACAGAACAGAAGGGAACGGAACGGAAGGGAACGAAACGAACGGAACGGATCGGAGTTCAGGTTAAACAATGTATGAAAATATGAAAATTATATGAGTCCCAGTATGTGTCGGCCATAACTTAAATACCTTTTTTTTTTTGCGGCAATAAAACACACAATTTTGTTTAAGAATTTCCCAGTAAAAACCGAAAAATTTCGAGCCAAGATTATCACTTTGTGATATATTGGAAAAGGCATAACAAATTGTGGGTATAAATATTAATACACCAATACATTTTCATCAATTAAAATGCAGTATTAAATATGATTTGCAACTAATTTTAATCAAAAATTCCTTTAAATCATGGCTTCAAAAATATTATGACACAACTACAAAACTTATATAAAGTCAACACCAGACACACATTGATTAAAAATGCAGTAGGGCATAAACAAAATTTCTTTATGCAAACACAAATATGTGGCAAATAATCTTGCATATTTTAATTCCAAAATTGAGTCCATAAAATACCCCCACACAGAAATGGCAAATTGCCAAGGCCCAAGGACCAAATGAAAACGGATGTCAACACACGAGTATTTACTTCAATTTATTTCACTGCCAGCTTAGACTATCTTTTCTCTATTTGGTTTATATGTAGCTAAAGCATTTTATCACATTTTCTTTATAAAATCTTCAGACGACAATTGATTTACGGTCTGGCGTACATATTTATAAAATTTATTATTTACGCACTGCATAGTACTACTATAGTTGCTGATGAAATTCCATTTATTTGCGTGTTGACATCAAATGTGTGATAACAGCAATTCTATTTGAATAATAATAATTGTGAAACAAATTCGAAGAAAAAGATACGATTTCTAGCTGAATAGAGTCCGCTCTGGCCTTAAGATTTATTCTATTTTGGGATTTTCCTTGTTATCCGCCGTCAAGTAACCACAGCAATGTGCAATTGTGCGAGGAATTTTTAATGAAATATTTAACAAACGCCCCCGAAAAAAAAGAACCCCGAAAAGGGCGGAGAAAAAACGTACCGTTTGGATAGGACCAGTCTGTCAGGCAACAGCCACATGGCCTTTATGCCCCACCAACAACAACCGAACCGCATTTCATTTTACAAAATAGGTTGTCAAGGTGCGCAGACTGACAGACATTTTTTATATACTTTTTAATGCCTATACCTAGGCTTTGGCAATTGCTGAAAGTGTTCAGCGTTTAGCGTTTATTTGTGACACAATCCTTCGTGGGTAAGCATTTCTTGATTGTAGAAATATATACCTAGTCGTCCAATTAGTTGCTTTATTTTAATGAATCCACAATAGTTTAATGTTTACATTCAGTGATTGATTTTATATTTTATGTTTTAACTCTGCACACAACCATCCACTTTTCAAAGAGATCAAGAACCGAAGGAAGCAGAAAGAAAGTGTGCCCATGCACTAGAAGAGGACAGTGTGGCCATACACTAGCAGAAGACAGTGTGCCCATACATTAGGCATTTCTGTAATGTTATTTTTGCTTTAAACATAACATTGACAGTCAGGAGTGATGTTATGTCCAACATTCAATGATAGAATCATATATTAAGTGAAAATATGATAAAGAATGAATGTTTTCTTACTTCTTATATAATCTTCGTTCATTCGCTTCAACCTAAAGCTCCATCTAAGGTAAAACGCGAATCGTATACCCCAGGCATACACTCTCTTAACATTTCTCTATAATAATTTTTGGTAATGCTGGTGCGGTTTTGTTCCCTCTGAGCATAACAAGCAACAGATCGCGTCAGTGACCGACTTCATTATTTCGACTAAGTCCCCAAAGCCAAGAGAGAAAAAAGTGTTTGAAGGCACAAATGCATAGATAGAGAGGGTCGTTGTGCCATTGTGGCCTGCTGTCCGGTTCCTTCGACTGCTGTCCGTTTATGTCGCGAAAAACTTCGGTGTCCTAATCTGCTGCCTGACTTGCATACTAATTTGTTTGCTATGTGCTGCCCACCCACCAGACTTCGTACACCTCTCCGGGGACACAATGTTGGGAACGGCCTTTATGGTCTTTTGGGCTGCTGACAACCCGTAGATTATGTTGTTGGCTTTGGCTTTTGTGTGTTGTCCAAGTCTGAGTAGGTTTCGCAGGATGAGTGTGCCCAGTGTCATGTTGCCTCGGCTTATGGATTCGGTCTGGGGTCTGTTCTGCTTCTGGATCCCAAACCTCCATTGGCCTTGTTTGTTTATTTCTGTTGGCCGTCTATAAAACCCTGTTTAGCTGCTTAATTTTTTCCTTTGTCATGTTGACAGTCGGTCGGCTCAAGGACTTGTTCTATGGAGGGCATGGGCATGGGGAGAAGGGCCGCTTGTTAAGGTTCATTTTTCGCACAATTTAATGTTATTTAATTGGCATTTAACTTAGTGAAAATGCTTGTGTTTCAGCTACAGATAAGGCATAGAACCCAAGGTCAGTTTTTATCGCCTGTGTGGGGCAGTCCTTGAACTTGGTAAATGTTACTGCTTGGGGGAGTTCATAAAGGAAACAAATTTAAGTCTCAGAGAAAACACATAACATTTTCTATTCATTTATTTTGCTTTTAATTGCTTCCAATGTTCATTGAGTGTAAAAATGTTTCTATAAAGTAATCGGATTCAATTCCGAAGATATGTGTAACTATTATTCGTTGTAAAACATTTATATTAAACTTAATCCGAATATGTCCCGAAACTGGCCGCTAAATAAATCCGCATGCAATTAATAATTTGTGACATTTTAACTACAATGTTGAAACCGCAGTTTTGCCTCAACAATTCCTGCCTGGCTGCATAGTTTTTTTTACCATTCCCCGCCCATTTTTCACTCGGGGAGAATTTATGCTGTAATTTTCTATGCCATCTTTTTGCATTTTGCTGGTAACGAAAATTGCATTGGGCCTTTGGCGTTGGCTCGGACGTTACAAAGTTGACAGCATCAGAGGGGAAATCTGCACTAAAAAAATGCTTAAATAAACATAGACCATTGCAGCGCAGCAGCACCAAAACAACAACAGCAACAACAACAGCACCGAAATATGTTGCTGTAAAATTTTAAAAATTCAATTTAAAAAATCCTCGAATTGCCAGTAACGCCAGTTTTTATTCCCCGTGTAGAGTGTTCATAAAAATTGGTTATACGGCGGAACGGTGCTGCATGGGGGGTGCATGGGGAGGGCATGGGGTGTTGCCAAACAATTGTTAGCTCCATTTCGTAGCTTTGCTTTTGCCAAACACAAAAACAATCACACACACTGATACAGAAACCGTACATTAGTGAACTCAAAACTTCTGGCTAATTGAAAGAGTGGAAAATTAAAAAACTGAACCGAATTTAATATGAAATGTTGGGGAACTACAGAAACTACACAAAATGTGCAATTATACACTCCAAACTAATCATTGTGCAACGCATAAACTTTAAATGAATTCCAAATTGTGGTATTACATCTCAGTTTTGGGAAGCTCTATGATCGCCGGAGTTTTGGAATATTCTGCAATTAAAACCGCGCCAGGCCAACAGTTGTTACAGTCCGAATGCATTGCATTATGTGTTTGGCAATTTGTGTGCATGTCGAGCGTTTTAATTGCCGTTTCGTGCCTCGATGAAGTCGGCATTAAGTGCCCCAAAATAGCACTGGGAACTGTAAGCCACTGGCGCAGATGAGATATCATAAAGTGCTCTCAAGTTTCGGCAGCCGATTGTGATGCAAACGATGCTCAAGTTATGGTTAAAGCCTGCAAGTTGTGGGCCCTGGCGGAGAGCCAAGGGCAGAGCCGTAAGTCCAAGATGTTTTAGCATATTTTGCTGCTGTGGCAAAAAGAAAAAACAATCTGCCCGAGGATAGAAACATTAGAAGGGAAGAACGCAGAAGAAGTGTCCCCAGTGGACGACGACTACATAAGTTTATATGTAGAGTAGTGGCATGACTAGGCGCGAGCCCAGCCGCCTGCAAGTATGCAGTATGACATTGTGTTTGGCATCGTGCTGGAGGAGCATATGACTATGCATATTTGAAAGGCAATTTTCCCTAGTGTTCGTTCGGGTCATCGATGCAAATGCAATTTCATTCTGTTTACCAGACACTTTACACTGTCCTGTCCTCTCTCTGTGGACGCAGATGGCTTTAATGATGGTACAATTTTGCATGCACATCATTCCTCTTTTTATATCCGTTTTGCGGGGCACCTGCCGCCACCAGCCTAAGGCCAAACCCCTCCCCCACCCCACACACACATTTGTACCCCGGCTCGTGTTAATGCACAGCTGTTGCTGTGCCGTGCAGTCCAGTCCCGTGCAAATGTTTTCAATCAATTCAGTCGCAAATTTTTCGTCGCATCCGTTTCCGGCATGCGTTTCCGACAAATGTATCGATCAATACTCAGGGTTCGAGGAGAGCCCTTTAGACCCTTTGGGCATTTAACAATTTTCGCACTTAAACCGCAGAAATTTTGTTAAATTTTCATTAAAAATACATGGCCTGGCAATTGTGGCAGCTGGCAGTGCTGGCATCAAAATGTCACTGCGAATCCCCTCCTGAAATGCTTCGGCATCCGCTGCGGTATCCATGTGTGAAAAGGGAGGCAAGGATGAAGCTGGCGAATGGCCATGGGAATGCAAATGGGAATGGGAATGGTAATGGGATGAGATACCCATACCCATACCCATCTCATTCCACCAGCATGATATTCCGCCGGAATATCCAAACACGTTACACCAGTCTGCAATTATATATGTAAATATCCACGTGTGCAGGGCAGTCGCTTGAATCTGTAGACGCCATTGAGCTTAGAGTGGTCCCAAAAAGCTAACAAAACTATAACCATATCGTCGATGCGGTGACAGTTGCATGATGCATACATACTCTGATGAATTGGGGATGTCATATCACATAACATATGTATATATGCATCGTATAACTGATACAACTTGTTATAGATAACTTTGGTTTTCACTCGTAGTTTTAGAGACAACATTTTGACAATTTTTAACATTTATCTGCATAAATTTGATTCATATTTGGTACAATAATCTATAGTAGCCATTCCAAACCATTAAATTATTAGCTTAAAGGGACATTCTCTTGAAATAATGGATGTCTTTAACCCTTCTTGTGGCCAGATGTTGGCTGGGACATAGACAATATAAATATAAAATCAATTTGTTAACTTTGAAAGTGTTCAACCGAAAAATGTCCAAGAAAATAGGAAGACAAATTAATTCCGAATATGTCCTGCAGACATTGTTGAAATAGCAGGCACTGTATCGATATAATCAACTATGAAATATGCCTCTATTCAGATGTCAATGTTACTACTACAGCTGCCCCCCCCCCCCCCCCATCCACACATATGGCTACAATTGTCAACCACATGCCATTTATGCCACTGGGTTTTCCATAATTTATTTCTCCATACAATATATAGATACAGGGACTTCATGCCATTGGACTTGCCATTTAATTAAGGCAAATCCGTGACCATGAATTGCCTTGTTTCGGCATCCAGGCATCCCAGCATCCCAGCATCCATTATGCGAGTATTTGTATCACTGCAGTGGCAGTGGCAGTGGCATTTAATAATGTCAATTTCAGATGACTTGTGTGCGTTGATTTAGTTAATACTACGGCTTTATTTATGCCAATTTGGTTGCATTTACAATTCCACTTGCTGCTGCTGCTGCTGCTCTGGCGACTGCCGGACTGCGTAGGTCAGCTGGAAGCCCGTCTCGGATGCACTTGTCTGCGCATCGCTGGAGAAGTGAATGACAAATGGCGGACGTGCAACGAGCTCCCGTCCCGCCAGCCCGTTGCCACAGTAATAAGTGGGCTGCAGTTCTGGCTGGCTGCTCACGTACGAGTTGGCTATAAGCAGATAGTCCGACACGCGTCCCGCCGTTCTCACAGTGCTGCGACAGTCTGTATCATAGCCAGGCCCAGTCCTATCGGAGTCTGTTTTCGAGAGCTCGAAATGTTCGATCTTGTATCTATAGCAAGAAATTATATGCGTAAGTGGTGACTCATCATCATATTCTGAGTACAATGCCATCCATACCTTATCTCACTGTCTAGTGCTCCCTTCACGCAGATGGAGTACCGCATGCTGGGCATATAGATGCCACCAGCAAAGTTGAAGCTAACGATTCCGCCCGTCGGGCTTCTCCAGTACTGATCGCAGCCCATCGGTGCCAGCAGCTCCAGATCCGCCAGCGAAGGTGAGCTCAAGCTCTGGATAAGCTGTGCAGCTGGACCCTGGCCAGAGCCTATGCCCGTCTCTCCGCCAAAAATGGTCCTTGGCAGGAAATTACTCAGAAATGGCAGAAAAGGACGAACTCTGGTCTGCTGCACCTCCGACTTCTGGGCGCTGGCCACTGCCAATGAATCGCGCGGACACTCCAGCTGGGTGAGGGTCATCTGCCACGTGGACTGCTGCCTGGCCAGCGGCGTGGCCAGCACGAAGAGCAGCTGCAGCACTTGACCCCGGCGCAGGGGCACGTACAGGTGCTGTCCGCTACTGCGGCCGCAGAGGCGGAAGCGCTGAACCTGCAGAAAGTCTCCGCACTCCACTATCCCTGTGGTGGCATTAAGCTGCGGCTGCGGCAGCTCCAGCCGCTCGAAATCAATGCGCACTTGACACACCTGGCTGCTCCATGGCGCCACCCGATACTGGCACCTGTCCAAGTCGCCCCCTAGCTGCCCCGCTCCCGGACTGCGTATTACAATGCGTTTCTGGCGGGCGGCTGTCCCCGCGTTGCACAGCAGCTGACAGCGGACAGGTGAGACCCAAAGCAGCAGCGACAAGGTGCCACACAACCAATAGAGCTTCATTCTGTAAAATTGAAAGTGCGACGCGACGCGACGCAATGCGAGTGGAATTCGATTCGATTGGGAAATTTTTGCTGAGCATTGCTTTTATATCAATTTCGGTCGGTAATTGTATCTCACGCCAGATAACTGGCATTGACACTTGCCGATAGCACATAGAAGATGTTAGATAATGATAATGTATCTGGACCAGTAGAACTTACACACTGTACGTACGTACGTGTTATGGGTGGTGCTGCTGCTGCGGCCCTGGAAATAACTGAAGTGGTTGTGAAATGCTAGGAGAATCCACAATGTGGGTGGGTGCTCTGGTGAGTCACATTTGAGTTGCTTTTATAGGTGTCTTACATATGTACTTATATATGTAGGAAAAGTAAACCTCTTGTGGTAATATATATCTATATGTTACCCCCGATTATAGCCGAAATTTCAAGCTATCTAATCTCACAAACAGTCTGGGGTTTTTCTAATCCATAAGTCGTTGAACTTGGAAATTCAGACGTGCATTTAATTCTTATCTAGAATGTAAATCTTATGAACACTTCGGTAAGATTAAATGGGAAACTATGCTATGAAAACCCTAAATAATACAGAAATATTCAGATGTATCATAATCATCTTAAACTCTGATCTACAACTCAATTGCTATCTGCTGCTTTAGTTCAAAAGGAAATTCCTTTGCTTCTTTATTCGATATCGAATGAATAATGCGCTTGGAAAACATTCCAAGTATGCAATGTCGTCTTCCATCTTCCGACGCTTATAACATTTGTTCTATTTTGCTTTAAGCCTTTTCTTCAAATGGAAATTCATTGCCCAAACGTTTTATCAATAAATGCCACAAGGAAGTTTTACGCACATTTTATGACACAGAGATACACACACACACGCAGCCATACGAGGCGTTTATGGCAGCCTTACACACCTTTTATGAGGTCTCACGCTCCTTAACAAACACAAACACACAAACACCCATACAGAGGCAGACAGACACACAATTCCCCTTATGCACGTAAAACAATAAAATTTGAGGCATTTATATGAGGCATACCTTTGATTGTGTGGAGAAATCTAACCATGTCTGTGTGTGTGTATATGTATATTGTATGTTTGTGGGTGTTTACCGATTTGCATAATATTTTGTGGCATAGTTCGCTCTTCGTTTAACCTCTGGGTTCCTTGATGTAATTAAAATTAAATGCCGCTCACTTTATTCTTTTAAATTTAATGTTAAGCGCAAAGTGTGTACCAAGGCGGCGTTCAAATTAAACAAACGACCAAATAATATTAAAATTGCATGCACACCCCGATTAACATATCAACAAGAGGCACTGGCAACAAAAAAAATGTTCGCATAAACCAGGAGAAATTGTTTCACAGCAAATTTTCAGCTTTGCATTTTCATGGAAGAAAATTGCAACAAGAACAGGAGCGGGAGCAGTGGCAGTGGCAGCGGCAGCAGTGGCACATCAACAATGCACACCATGGAACACATTTGCGTTCAAGTTTCAAAAATTTATGGCGCAAGTACAGGCCCAGTTAACACACAAAACCATAGCCACAGAGTAAGAGCAACCTTCAAAAAAGAAATATAAAAAAATGTAGGAACAACAAAAAACTCGTGCAGCCGTCGCATAAAAATAAAACTATGTACTAATAAGCAAAAACAAGGTGGAAAAACAAAAAGAAAACTAACGTCGCGTCGTTAGCAGCAAGGAAAATATAATATAGGGAAATATAGGTACGAAATAGGGAGCAAATGTTAAACACGAGATGCCCTTTTGGAGTAGGAAGGATTAGATGTAATATTGATGGCATAACTATAGTAAATTTATGCATAAAACACTTGAAAAATAGACTTAAATTCCGGTAAATGTTTTCATTTAAAATATATCTCTCTTCATCATGAAACCATTTAAAAAACATTGCTTTAAGCCTGACAAACACTAACATGCTGTGAATTCCCAAAAAAACGCTTCTCGAATCTGACACACCCACTTTGCCGTATAAGCATTCCCAGCAGACTTCATCAGCAATTTGTAATACCTACTTTCCAAGGGCATTTCAGGGAACTCGCAGCAGCAGAAAAAACAACACAAAACACAAAACACAAACTTTTGTTGTAACCACAGCCACAGCCACAGCAGCGCTCACGTATTTATGTCAATGTTTTGTTTTAGTTGTTGGCGGCAGGCAGTCTTGGCCACCCATGCCCATGCCCCCTCTGGTTGCATGTCGTGCCCACTTGTACTACCTTTGAACTTATGCTGAAAACAAGAAGTGACGCCGCTCTGCTGCTGCTGCTGCTGCTGCTGCTGCTGCTGCTGCTGCTGCTGCTGCTGCTTCTGGTCGAGCGAGGGCTTTGCCTTTGCTTATGGCCCTGGTCCTGGTTCTGGTCTGGGTCTGGCCAGGTCTGGTCTCGACTCGACTCAGTTTTATGTGATCAACAACTTGTTTTGTTCTTACTCAAGTTGGATGCGAAAATTGCAGGAGTGGGTTAAAAAA
This sequence comes from Drosophila azteca, assembly GCA_005876895.1. Lineage (NCBI taxonomy): Eukaryota > Metazoa > Arthropoda > Insecta > Diptera > Drosophilidae > Drosophila > Drosophila azteca. The sequence continues at coordinate 7,689,086 of VCKU01000091.1, read as the reverse complement.
AACAACACCAATAAAAAGTACACAGCAAGAAACTCTATTCAATACAAGATTTGGAAATTCAAATATGTAAATATCCACCATGGAAGATATCTATGAAATAGGACTTGTTCTGGTCTGTGGACAAACTTAAGTGTGATAACAGCTTTCAGATAATGTCCACTTTCTTTCGTTCTTTCTTTCAGCGTGCTACCAAATACAGAAGTGCAGAATGTCAGAGCCACACAGAACAAAACTCTCCCCAGCAATTGTTTTTGGGGTTTCGGTTTGTACCAAAGAAAAACTTCACCTGCAGTTCCTTTTTCTTAGAGTTTGTTTCTGTTGGATTTTTGTGAATAACCGCCCCATAAAAATAATATGGCAATGTCCTTGCCGCTTTTGCAAATTGCAATTGCATTTCTTGTGCCCCGCTTGATCGAAATTTAGTGGCTGAAGAAGAAAGTTTTCTTGCCGCTGGCAAAAGTGTGTCGCATAAAAAGCCAATTAAGTGACATTCGATTGGTTTGCATGCGGCGCAGATTGTCGCGACTTTGGGCCGCGTTATTCCTCATACAAACGGGTTGGGGGGGGGGGCGTTCCAGCGCTCTGCCCTGCCCTAATCATAAATATAAACAACGTTGGAGCAGCGACGACGGCATTGCCATCTAAAATGGAAATCTACCGGTAACAAGTACATGCATATTTTCCGGCTTGTGTTGATTTTTCTTGCCAGCCCTCGCGCGCTGCCTTGTGCTCGCTTTTTCCCTTCAGGCCTGTCCTTCGTCATGTTTGCTTATCAAGTGGAAATGCATGCAACCTGCGGGAGCTGCAACAGCAATAATAATATCAAGCAAACAGCGCAGATAGACGCAGGCAAACGTGTTGCTCCGTTAAGAAAAACGAGTTGTTTCCGGCACTCAAACACTTCTGATTGCACTGCCAAAAAAAGAAGAAAAGGGAAAGAGAACGGGAAAGGGGGTTGCACTGTGTTGTTGGCTGTGCTATAAATTTAAACACAATCGCATTAAAAGAGCAACAAATATATGCACAAAAGGAAAGGAGCAGATATTCTAGAAAAAGGAACAGGCAGCATGCAGGAGCATTCTGCAAAAGGATTTCGGGTGCAGCTTATTTATGTTGCCTACTTTTTGGGGCAGCTGTGATTCCCTTCTAAACTTGAACTTTCTTTGGGCTTTCTTTCATCCTTCAATTATTATATTTTATTTAAGGCAAATTCGTCTTACTATTTATAGTTTTAACCTCCTTATGTGTGCACTTTATATGTCCCTAAAATAAAAGGAAAGCCAATTTAGGCAACCATTTTCTTTAGCTCCAACAATTTTTGTTTTTCCAGTCCGCTGTTGACAAGAAAACAAATGAAAAACTTCATGTAAATAAAGCAGTCACAAACAAAACTCGTTGCACATTTTGTTGCTTTTGTAGGATTGTTTTCCGTTCGCTTGTATTTAATTTAATGCATTCTAGCCATCATCGTCATCCGCATGATCATTATTGTAATAAACTTTCAGTCAGTTGGCCATTGTTATTACTTTTGTGAAACTTTGCTCTCTCTCTCTCTTCCTTGTGTTTCGTTTGTTCAAGCAGTGAATGAGTGTTTTTGCAGGCAGGCAAATTGTGGGCCAGACAGGCTTTGAGGTGATTGTTAAAGGATTTTCGTAGTCGACTGAAATTAATGCACCATCCAGCAGCGGTTCGCCTGCTTAGCCCCCCATTGAAGGCCGCTCATCACTCAAAGCAGTTTACTGGCAGTTCCAGCAGATTCAGGAGTCAGGACACAGTCCTCAGTCCTCAGTCCCGACATTTGCCAACCTCTTGGGCTTATTTATGTGCGTCGACTGCAGCAGCCATGAATTGACTTTGTGACTTTATAGTTAGGCGCTATGCCTGGCTTTTGGCCTCCCTCTGAGCCATCTGGCACGTCCTTTTCCATAATGTGCATGGAAAATCCATCCTCCACCGACTGTGTGCCAATGACAGCCACAACGACGTTGTTGTTTGTCTCAGTCTGCCACATGATGCACTTGCCAGGCGGGGCACAATGTGTCTTTTCATTTCCGCAGAGTGAAAGCCATCCGCAAGCCGCAAGATTGAGGATGATTTGAAAGCAATACACACGACCAGCCAAAAAGAGCAAATGCCACCAGTTTCCTACGGCAGAGATGCTGGATGCTGCGAATGTGGAAAAAGAGGAACATCAGAGAAAGTTCATGTGGAAGGGATTTGCTTATGGCAGGAACATAAAGAAGTTACCAGCAATGTGGAAACAAAGATGTTATGAAAAGTACTGAAATTAGATAGCTTTCGAATAGGTCAGATGTTAAATTTACATTAACTTTATGCTCAAAAATATCTACCAATGCCTTCAGTTGACTATTGAATATGGTATAAGGCCTACTTTGCATTAGGCTAATTCCATTCGAACTGTAAAAGCATCCTGTCTGTGCAGCTACTGAATTGAATATGAATTGCCATTCGAATGGCTACACAAGTCAACTGACACACGCGCTTGTGTCGTCTGTGTAATGTGTGCATAGGAATATTTCCCAAAATATTTTGCATATAAATTCCGTCTCTAACTATGCTAATTCATGCACAACAGCTGCCGTGTTGACTCCTGGAGGCCATTTATTAATCCGAAAATCGTTTAATTTCTATTTATCTATGCAGATGTCATGGCTAATTGATTTTCCAAAGTATTTCACAATAGTTTGTTTGCCCTAAAAGGGAACTCAACTTCCAGTTGCAGCTAGAAATTGTTCAATAATTTAAGATTTACCATTTGCCAGGATTTGCAGATACTTGAAACTGCTTGGATTGCGTTTTTATGTTTATTTGTCTGCACGTAATGCACATAAAGTTGCCGTTTCTCGATGGCAGCCGTAAAGCCAGATCGCAGGACCCCACACGGCGTATACTTAATACACACGTATGCAATGCGTGACCGATGCAAGGTTGCAGAGCCCGCAGAGGATGCGCCACTCTGGCAAAGAAATCAACTTAAAATGTGCAAATTGTTTATACTTCGACCCCTCGACGGGCAAACAAACAAACACACATACGAGTATGTGAGGAGGAATGAATGCTGGAGATCTGCTGCTAAAGGACTCGGAGCTGGAGGCTGGATCGGGTTAAAGTATGTGCCGGACATTGAATAAGATTAATGAAGGTTTTGCTTTTGGTATTTCTCTCTCTCTTTTTTTTAATGTTTGGTTTTGGTCGGCCGCCTGCTGCGGTAACGTGGCTCTGCCACAGGACGCTGCTCCTGCTGCTGCTGCGGCTCCTCTCCTGCTGCTGCTGCTCCTGCTGCTTGTTCTGTTCTGTTCTTCGGTTGCGCTGCTGTTGCTGCTGTAAACGAAAAACATATTTCAATGATGCATACTGGTACACCCCGAAAACAACATGGAGCAGCCGTTGCCCTCTCTCCCTGGTGGTATTCCCCGGCAAACAATAAACTGACCCAACAACAAGTCGTAGCCAGAACAGGAGCCAGAGCAGGAGCCAGAGCAGGAGCCAGAGCGAGAGAAGAAAGAGATGAAGCTTCAAACCGCACACAACTGTCAGGGGCATGTTGCGAAATGTGACAATTTTATTGGTCTGTCAGGGAATAATATCAAAAATTGAAATGGAAAAGGAATGAAAAGTGTGAAATTTAATTTCAACGAAAGACAAACCATTTTATTGGTATTAAATTATGTCCCAGGGGCACTTGATCATCTTTGGTAGCAGACAACCATCGGTTTAACTTCAGATAACTTCTAATGGTTAAAACCATTTCTGAAATGCATATAAATTTTATTTTAATCAAATTCTCTCCCAGTTCCATTAACTAACAAATCAAATAACACTTAGATTGCAACAAACTTCCATCAAGCAGCTCCTTTGCACACACCTGCAACTAATTAAATTATAATTGTAAGCCAACTTGAATAACTTTTTATCTCCTCACTGACCACTCTTCGCCTGGCATAACATTTTTACTGAAATTATTTCCGCAACTGCAAATGGAAAATGAAGAAGAAATAACCATAAAAGAACTAACTGTGAAGTAAGTAAAACTCCAGACATATTTAATTAGGAATGCAGCTAAACTTTCAAAGAGCAGACTGAGAAAAATAGAAGACAATGTGAAAAACTTTGGCATTAAGTACAAGTAATCAGCACTGAGCTCCAGTACCAGCTCCATTGCTACTAAATTATCTTCTCAAATTGCAATTTAATGAGCTCATTGACAGGTGTGCCAACGCAGCAAAAAGGAAGATAAAGTTTTCCCCTATATGATGAACTAAATTTAGTAGCTAACTGAGCCAACGGCATATTAATCATCAGCTTTAAGCAAAACTTATTCCCAGCAGCAAGGATTCAACACTCTGGGTTTCTACTGTTTTTTTTTTTTGTATTTTCCGGTGCGTTGGCAGCATTCCATTTTTTAATTAACCGCCAGAGAGCGGAGAACAGTAACCAGGGGACTGGAGCTGTTGGCCCATGGAGACCTGCCTGTCAGTTTACCTGAATGTAACGTTATGTTGACATTTGCCGCCGTTATGCGGCAGTCTCTGAATATAACGTGGCACGAAATGTGTGTGGTACGGTGTGGTGTGGCACGAGCACGAGCTCTGTGTCGTATGAGAGCACACCTGACAGCTGTTGCTCGAGTAGTTTTTAAGTAGCTGCTAATGAGTCGGTAACTTGTGTGTGTCGGCAGCCAAGTTTCAAGAGACCATTTTCTTACACATGTGTGGACAACTCTGATGAATTTCTACAGCTGTTGATAGAGTTAAGTTGCAACACCAATTTCTGGAAATATTTTGTGCCTTTCAGTGAAATTTTATGTGCACCACCAAATGGGATAAAAGGATCTGCCATGTGCCTGAATTTTCCCATATTTGCACAACCTTGCTACCCTTTTTATAGCCCATCGCAGGTGTTGTGATATCAGATGTTATCAAAGGTTTTCCGATGCTATAAAGTACTTACTTTTTTGTGCTCATCAGCTAGTGATGGTTTAATGTACTCTCTCAGTTATACATTATGCAGATCAGTCCCAGCGGAGGTTACAGGATGCCGGAAACCTCAATAAAGGATCAAACTTTTATATACTGGACAAGCAAAACTGAAACTACATATTAAACATAAAATAACATACTATAACCTGCAACTTCCTTGCAATGTGGCAACTTCTAGGGTATCTCAATCTTCTTATCCAGCTTTTACTTCCCATTCCTTGTGAACCGCGAATGCACACGCCATAGCAGAGGCGGACTATCCCGCGAGGATGCGCGTCCAAGAACAATGGTTAACAATGTTACGCATACGAGATGGGGACCGATGCTGGCCTCTGCTGCGGGACCCCTGTGTTGGTTCGTCCATCGAAGCGAAATCTGTTTTAAATGGAAGTGTTCGCGCACAATTATGTAACATCATCAGAGGGGGAAAAGCGCTGGATGAACCGATTCCTTCCTTGGCCACGACTTCATTTACTTTTTGTATTTTGGCGTTAAATTAAAACAACTAAAGCGAGTTTATGACATAAATACGACTAGCATAAAAAGAAGCAGAAGGAAATGAGAAAAAAAAAAACGAAGGCACCAACACACAGTTTTCACCGTATAAATTTACGCTAAACTGGGGATTTGAAATGGATTTTCTAAGGCTAAGGCAACAATGGCAGACTCGACATAATCGCCATGAATGAAAGCGCAGCATCATCGACTACAGCACCGCCTTCGCCTTCGCCGTCGGAGGCAACGGCAGGCAGCGCCTGAGACGACTGACAGGAGACAGGAGGCTGATGGGCATGACAGGCGGAACAAACGAGCTCCCTGGCACTCGTATATGGAAACGCAAATCTACAGCTGATGCTGCAGCTACCAGGAGACCCGGAGACCCAACCCGAGGCATAGTTTACGCAGGGCTCTGGGCACTCGATATATATTTGCTTGGCGCCACCTCAGACTGGAGGCTGTAGTGGCGTTATAAATCGCATTAAGTGGATCATACTTTGCATATGAAGTGCCCGAACAGCAACCCACGCGGCAACCCACTGACTGACGGACTGACGGACGGAGTGACGACCCAGTTTAAGTCACCGTGCAAGAAGCAAAGATAAAAAGAAAGCACTTTACCATAACAATGAACCCCGACACCAAAACCAAAACCAACACCAACCCCCCAACCAACCCCAACCCCAATACGTAGCAACGCCAACGCAATCAAAATTCAAAAGTTTCATTTGCAGGTAAATGTTGGATTTAGTTGGGAGGACTTTTAACACTGCGCCACCTCGTCAGAGTCCTCGTCCTTGCCGTTTTATGTTGTCAATTGTTTGGCAGCGCATGATGAATGATGCCGATAGCGGGCCACGATGATAGCGAAAATTTGTAGCCGCATTAACTCTGGCACCGTGAAGTTTCCGCGGGACACGGGACACTCTCGGGCAAAGGTCAACACGGGTTGGCCCAGAGAGATCTTAATGGGAATGCTAAGTAGAGCACAGTTGTGAATTATGCGCAGAAACTTTTTCGAGAAAGCATTCCATCCTTCGCTTTATTATGAATGATTGAAAATACATTCTCATCTAGGTGGAAATGGATGAATGCCATTTTTAAGAAAACCCAAAGATTTATTTAAACTACTTTTGGAAATGTAAAGATAAAGTAAACAACAGTTGGAAAAACGGCACAATTTTGTACCCAATGAGTGGCTTTAAATCTTTAAAACTTAATGCTTAATTTTATGGTTTATGGAAATCAGGACTATCCATTTTCGGTCAGGTCTAGACAGTCTTAATATTCATTGTATCGATAAACACAAAATATTCAAGCTCGTTAACTTCGATTCTCATAAATATGAATTTCTTTAAAAGCAGACAGACCGCCCACCCTACAAACCCCCATCCAGGCTATAAATAACCCAAACAATTATCATAAATATAGTCCAATTAAGATGGTTCTTCTGCGCAGAGTACAAGTAGCCAAAAACATAAAGAAATGGCATTGTTTTGCCGCCTTATTAATGAATAATTAATATGAAACGTACAGTACAAGTTTTTGTTTTTGCTCTTCGATGTTAATTGAAACGAGCATTTAAAAAAAAAAACACAAAAAAACAATATATAAATACATGAAAAGTCCTTTCCCAGAAGCAGTCTGCATACAAAAATGGAAATTATACAGCTACAGCTACAAGAACAGGACAATGGCTCAGTGCAGGGGGAGTGAGAGAGTGAGAATGAGGTCCGTGGCAAGGACGACGGACGACGGCCAGCCAATAAGGACAATGTGATTGCCTTAAGGAGCTTCCCACTGGCAACGCTTACAAATGCCATTACACGACAAAAGACTTGACTCCAGTAAAGGAGTCCTCGTGGCTGTTCCGCTGTCCCGCTGTCCCTGTACCTCCCGCCCGAGTGTCCTTATCGGCAATCGCATAAATCTCGTCCTTGGAGAGTTGTTACCGGTTCACAGGGCGGGACGGTGTTGCCACCTAGTTGCAAATTGTACGCAAGGGTTTCCTTAAAGCAATTATGATATCAAGCCTGAGCACTTTTCTTTAGTTGTTGCTTTTTATGGACTCTCACTCGGACTCCAACTTGGACTCGGACATGGACTTGTTGTTTTCGGACATTTGTGCTGACTCTCTGCATCGTGGCTGCGTGACTTTTATTGGACTTTGTTCCGTTTCTTTTGCCATTCTGCTCAAAGTTTTTTTCGGCTCTTGTTTATGGCATTTATCGTGCTATTTATTCAGCTTGCTGTGCTGTGCCCTTTGTTTCACGATTCGCCGCTCCTAAGTAGGGCCTCCGTCTAGTCTCCTGCGTGGCCTTCGCATATCCCGCAGCGTTTCCTTAACGCGCCAGCCGCTCGCGCTCGCTCGCTCTCTTATCTAAACGATTGCCTGTGGAGTGATTATGAGTGTTTGAGGTTGTTAGCATAATTGACGCCCCGTGCCCGCTTAGCCAAAGGAAAAAGAGCAGAGGAGAGCAAAAGATATAGAGAATACAGTTGATCTCAATGAGCAGACAATGAATAATAATCAAGTGCTATTCGGTTACATTTTCATGCTAATAATAGCTTGGAATAGCAGGGATGCAATGGAAGGGGATAAGCTGGGTACGAGGAAGGGAAACTATAGAGAGAGAGAGAGAGTGAATAGTGAAAGACAGGTCAAAGTATCGATTACTTATCAAAGGATAACCCCCGACATCAGTTTAATCTAATGCCATTCCCTTACTTATAAATTCTAGCAACATTTTCTTAAGCAAAGTTCAAGGACTCTTCTAAATTTACGTTTATTTGTGCTTAAATGTGGCAAATCAATTCAAGGCATAAATAAAATACGACTCTGATTTTCAATGCCATTTCAAAAATGTATTAGTTCGGCTCATTGAAATTTCCAGGCACGTCACAGAGCCATCAGCAGCAGCGGCAGCGGCAGCAGCAGCAGCAGCCTCTTTGGCCGTAACCGAAATCCAAACGAATGCTAAATGCGCATTAATGTTACCTGCCACAGTGAGAACTCTTTCACACACACACACAAACACACATGCACCCCCAAAACCATAGAATTACCACAAATAATTTCAAACACACTTCAAAAATGTTGCACGTGGCTACAGAAACGTTTTCTGGCACTGATTTTGTGTCAGGTCTGGGGGAAATACCAAAAATTAAAGCCCTCAGCTGTTTTAGGCATTTCCATGGTCTCCTTTAAAGAAAGTCCAAGAGTTTGGTTGGACACAAATGTTTGATAGGTTGTGCAACGGCTCTGCACTCTGGCCAGCACTTATTATGATTACTTGTAGGGGTTGGGCAGGCGGTGGGAAACTAGCGGCCCACTAGCTGGCCCATCCCATCCACAGCATCACTTGGTGGTTCCTCGGTTGAGGCTTAGATTATCCACCAGTCGTATACGCAATTTTTAAGCTAGTGATGGAAGCGTGTCGAGAGAACTCAGGCAGATATTGCACACGGAGTTGGGCAACACATAAAATAACTATTCCAAAACTATTCTTAAATTTATCCAATCTCTGCTGCAACATCTTTATAGGGGAAATCAATAACATGGAATCAAGACACGTCACGCTCGCATCCCTCAAAAGCCAACTTAAGCAAACTGATTGCGCAATGAGCATTAGAGCATGACACGCACCTCCCGCACGTTTCCCACGTTCCTTAGATTTCGCACATTGGCAGCGTTTCCCCCACGGAGCAGACCAGGACCGACCCCCATCACGCTTAAATTTAAGCATCGGGGATAATCTTTGGCTGTTGTCGCTTGTCGCCTCCTGCCTGTCGTCTGTCGACTGTCGCCTGTCATTGTCGTGTTTGCACTTGGCTTTAATGCTCGGCAACGCTTTTGGGTTGCCCTTGCGGCCCGGGCTAAGTGAAGTAGTTGCAGGCAACAGGAAAAACTTTGAATCAGTCGCTCGGTTTACAGTGGGTTTCCCTTCCAACGTGCAAGCTGCAACCTGCAGTGCATTTTCCAAAGCGCATGCAATTAAAAGCTGTCTTCCTGTCCCTCCCTCCCTCCCTGTCTGTCCTTGCGAGTATGTGGGTTAGTTTCCAGCGAATTTCCACAGCGTTTTGCGGTGTTTTCAGCATGATTACTTTGTCTACTACCTGAAGTGCAAATGAAGGTTTGTCTTTCTCGCTGTCTGCCAGGCTAAACTGTCTGTCTGTCTGCCTGATTGTCTTCCTGGCTGTCTCTCTGTCTGCCTGGCTGTACTGTCTCCCTGTCTTCAGGTGTGTGAAGTTTGTTAATTGTGTTGATTTCGTGGTGCTGCATCTGCGTATCAACTGCCACTGGGAGAAAGGAAAGAGAAATTGTAGCACGAATGTTGATCAATTTACCTGTTGAACCGCAGGCAGTTGTGCTCTAAGTCAACTATTCAAAATCCATTAACAAATGTAAATGCTTCATCTCCAAGCAAATAAAGAGAGGAGTCCAAGTCTTTGAGTCCATAGATAACTATCTTCAGAGGGCAACGAAAAGGTTGGTTTCCATAAGGGATTTAGCAAGAGTTTAGTTAAGGAAAAGGAAAGTATTTTTTGCTGGATATAACATGAGTAAACTATAATTTATAGCCAGACAAAATGGTGACCCCCTTCTTTCAATCCATTGGATACGTAAGACGATTAAAGGAAAACACGAACGCATCTAGAACCCAACGAATGGCTTGAATTTTCCCATTTTCCTAGCAGTCAGCGGGAAAATCTTGTTTTGCATCAATAAACATTGACATTGGGGCTGAGGAGTGTGGGTGTGCATGCGGATGATTTGGCTGAGGGTCTGTGTGCGGGGCAAATAAAGTGTTGAAGCAGCTAGAAATGCATTTTCCGGATGCTGCGTGGCACACGAGCACACGCCATAAATGATGCATGCAGCCAAAGGCAACAATAAAATCAGTCAAAAGAAGTTTTTACCCCCCACACCCCACCAAAAAAAAGAAAAGTCTCGATAAAGAACTTTTTGGGAGCAAAAAAGAAAAGCTAATGCGAAGGGAAGGGAAGAGGAGAGTGGAGGGGAGCTCAAAGTGGCAGAGTGAAACAAGAGATTTAATGCAACAAAATCCATATTTAAGTGAGTTTTCCGACTATTTCATTTCTTTGTTTTCGTACAACTATTTGCTCGCTGCATAAGAATGATGCGGCGGCGGATGCTGCGGATGCTGCAAATGCGAATGGAGATTGTAGATGCCAAGACATCATCTTCCATGCTTTTTGCCATTCACTTCTTGGACTGTTACTTTACTTACTTTCCCAAGAACATATATTTTTCATTCACAAAACCAGGTAAGTGGTTTTTGGGGTAAAATAATATAAACAAAATGTGCTGGAATTTTCAAACCTTCAGCAAGCAAATACAAATGATTTAAGGGGAGTTTCCAAGGCTTCTAGGATTTTAGCTAATATTTGCATTCATGTATTCCAGCACAGGAAAAAGTTTGGCCAACAATCCGAAAAATGCAAGCAAAATCCTCTTACAAAACTTAACAAATTGCGGAAGTATATTTAAAATGTATAATCTCACAGGAAATTAGTTCACGAATATTGCAAAACTTTAAACAACAAAGAAAAAAACATGTTTGGAAAAACATAAGCTTAAGCCATTAGCAAAAAGCTTAGAGCCAAGGCAAGAGTCATAATCTTCTCATTTGAGACGAGCAACAGGACGAGCAGCGTGGCCCAGCCTAAGCCTTGTTCTGGTATAATGCATGGAACGTGATGGGTGCGTATGCGTATACGTAATATGTCTAATGCCACAAACACAAACTCAAATAAAAGTGATATACGCTTAAGATGGGGCAGACATGGAAGAGTGTGACTGAGAGTGGAGCCAAGACGTTAGACGTTAGACGTTAGGCAAATGTATCTGTAAGCAGGCACTTAGCGCACTCAGGAGTTGGGTTTTTGAAATATGCTTGCCGGAATATTCAGCTGCTCGGCTGCTTGACTGCTTGGCATCTGACTGCCGCCTTCCATGCCAAACAAGAAGCAGCAAGACAAAAGCAACAACTAAACCCCTTACGAGAATTTGACAACATATTCACACGGCCCCCAAACCCCCCTCCTACCTCCCCTTTCATTCCCAAGACTCTATTGTGGCCCCGTTTCTTCCAGCTTCCTGGCTATCACCGCGCGTGCCACACGCTTTGCGCATTTAACGCGTATTTTGCACTGGCTGCTACGACAACATATACGTTGTTTGGTCTTGGCTTTTTTGGGACATGCCCAAGTTTGCGGGCATGTGGCACCAACGCAATGCGCTCCACATGCAGTACCCCATCGCCGCAGAATGCCGCATAAATTGTTTTTAAAGTCCACCAAAAGTGAGTGAAATGTTAGAGCCAAGTTCACCTGTCCCAGCCACACACAACACCCATCCCTACATAATAGGAGGGATATACCCTACCTGTAGAGCTGATTTAGGGCATACACTGGGCAGGGCAGGGCAGGGCAGGGCGCTCAGGATGTCTTCTTTTAATACAAGCTGCCACTGCCACTGCTAGTGTGCCACTGCCACTGCTAGTGTGCCACTGCTAGTGTGCCTCAACCTCTGAGATAGACAGCGCTGAGTGCCGAGTGTTGACAGCAGCAGCAGCTCAGCTCGATAGCAGCTGACTTGGCAGCATCCTCTGCCTTGGGGTCTCGTTTGTGGCTTGGCAGCCAGTCGGACTTGTGCAAGTGTGGGAGTATACATATATGGAATCTACATATCCATATGGAAACACTATGTTTCGAGGGCGAAGAGCACTTACCATTTTCGATGAGAACAAAAAAGGAAAATAAACAGTGATAGTTTATGGCAGGGCAGAGCTTACATGTTCTTAAAAAGTCAACAATAGTTCTTTAAATTTAGACATCACAATACAAACATTATTCATGAAAAATGCTGTCTTCTAACGATTATCTATTTCCACGGAAATAAGTAACAAAGTTCCAATAAACTTACTCAACAAAATTCAACTTTTTATTTCCGCTGTCGCTCAAAATCACTTTTTCTGATAGATTTGGATATTTACAAATTTTTAAAAAATTGTGGCTTTTTTCTCTAGGTTTAGTTTTGTTTTTAAGAATTTTTTAAAAATGTAGTATTTTTCTTTAGAGGTAGTGCTTCTATTTTTCACATAACTTAAGTTTCTTATAACTTTTTGTATTGAACTTTGCAGTTCTGAAAAGCTGACAAATGGAGCTAAAAATCTCAACCAGACACTTTGAAACTGCAGCTTAACGTCTGGAAGATATTAAGCTTTCAAATTCAAATTTCATAAATTTTTGCGGTATTTTGTCACGAAATTTTGACTTTGAAAACTCAGGAAAAGTCGAAAAAAAAATATTTGATGGCCAATATTTTCAATTTTAGATAGACACATTAATTATCTACACATATACTCCTTTTTTCCTTTCTAAATCGTAACTTGAAATCCCATTCTAGCTATTAAGCTGATCTCTAAATCTCAGCTCATCCTTGCAGTAATTGAAGTGAAATACACAAAAAAAGGGAAGAAAATATGTATGAAAAAACTACTATGAAATACTCACATCCTGTGCTGGCCACAATCAAGTATGATTCATTTTCCCCCCTGGAAATATGTATTTAAAATTGTTTCCTTAAATTTTCCAGGATGCGCATACGCGGTGTGTTTGCTCTCGCGGAGATTTCACCTGGTTGTGCCGTTACTTACCCCTGGGGGGATTATTTGTAATTTACAATTTATGTAATGTGCGTGCTTGTAATTTGCTGATTTAATTAGTGGTCATAAGTCATTGTTATGGCCAAGGACGAGGACGAGGCTGAGGCTGAGGCCGAGGCAGTGAAGATAATAAATGACTTTTAATTGTTGGCCATACTTGTAATTAGTGGCCAATGGGATTGGCTGCTCGATGTTGCCTTGTCATGTGCCTGTACATAATAAATAAACGCGCCGAATCTTATCGATGATCTGCTAATGGAGTGCATAATGGCCTGAGAACGTGAGGACATTCAGGTGGCTACCAAAGTACGGATATCAAGCGAGATACTTTTGTGGTAAAGCAGTAACCTCTCTCCTGCCATAGCTGGCCATAATTATTGATTCAGCTAATATGCACCCGACATTCCAGCCATCATTTGAGCTTGAGTTTGAGTCATGGCATAGCATTTCACCTGCGTCACACGTGAACGTCCATAACTTGCATCTACTTGCAACGTATTATGCGGTTAGCCGGCTTACAGCAAAACCACAAGGGATGGAGCCCCACACGGCACAGAGCACAGGCAATGGCCACACCAGAATGATAACAAACATTCAACAATAATTAATAACCATTAGTAAGCCGCACATTATTAAGTGGTTGACTAAATATTGAAATTACTCTGATATTAGGGGCCCAAGCCGTGGTCGAGGCCGGCAGCAACATAAACAATGGCATTATTATGGCACTGCAACAGCGGTCTACCCCACTGAATGGGCCCTGCCTTTCAACAGGAACATCAACAACAATAGAGGAAGGATTCGCACAAAGATCGATGGTTAGTTACCCTTGCAGCGAGTTGTTGCAAAGACAATGGAAGGATACACTCGATACACCTCCGTTGAACTGATTCTGAACTGATTCGGATGATCAAACCTCTCTATTATTTCGTGATACTCTCTACAAGGGTATAATGACTGTCGTTAATGACGACAATGTGCAAACGGTTTGAACCAAACGGGAAACAGCAACGGGGAAAGTGGCAGCCGATACAATAACATCAAGCCAAGGCATGTGCAATACAGTTGCACTCTCATGTGTGTGTGTGTGTGGGTGTTTGTATACTTGTATGCGTTTGTTGCAAATTATGGACATGCGTGTGAAGTACAAGCATGTAAATTGAAACTGTGACACGCCCATATCCACCAAAACCGCCCCCACGCAAATGGCAGCAGCCAAAACAAACTGTGCGGTTATTCGGACTGTTGACAATCGGCCTCCAATTTGATTATGTTCCCGATAATGATTTCATTTGCAATCTCATTACAATATTATCACCATTATTATCAACACCAAAAAAATTGTTTTCGAAACAATAAATGAGGCAAGAGTTGGGTAGAAAGTATAAATCTGTAAGGGCTTTATGATACCTATAAAAAATCATCTGATTCTTATCTTAAAAGTCAGGAAATCTCTAAGAAACACTACTACAGTGAGAGGAAAACTTATGGGAATGCCTTTAAAGGGTGGGTGGCATACAATGCAATTCTGCTCTTAATCCAATCAGCCAAACAATAGCTCTATATCGTTGAAACACAACCCATAATATCCCCTAGTTTTATAATGACAGAATGGTGGGGAAAGTATACACTTACTTTCCTCTTCCAGTGGCAAGCGCAATGGTTAACAAGAATTAAAGCTCGCAAATCTCCAGAGTAATAATGTACGTTTTGGGGATGTAATTGTGGTTTCGAAGAGGCGCCACCCCATCATCATCGCCACAGCAATTGCATTAATAATGTTGCAGGACCCAGGGCACATAACCAGGACCCCGACAACAGTCGACGGCGGCTGGCATACTTTTTGGCGAGCGCAGAATGCAATATTTGGAAATATAATTATGCCAGTGAGTGTGTCTGTGTCTGTCTCTCTCTCTCTCTCTCTAACTCTCTCTGTGGGCCCAGTATTAACCCAAAGGCAATGAAATATACGATTTCATATGCAAGGGCAACGTGCGAGTGCGTTTGCCATTATATTGCATAATTTATTCGCGCATTTAATTAAATTCCAGCCCTGGCACTGGTTTTTCCCACTGATGACCCAAATACCCCCCACCCACAGACACACACACACAGACACAGACACAGATATACATGCAGTCGTCACGTTTAATGCCTGCTTAATTTAATAAACTAACAGTCCAAAAGCGAAAACATTAACTGTCAAAATAGTTTAAAATTAATTTCAAACTTCATGTCCAATTTGTCACCACTTAACCGAAGAATTTTTTCCAAATTTCTCCAAAATGTTGAACATTTATTTATTCGAGTTCTTTTTTTTTTGTTTTTTTTGCGGTGGTGGTTCAACCAATACGCGTAATGTGCGCAAAGTTAATTACGTTTAATGGGCATTAGAGTGTAAGCCGATTGTGGAGTGGAAGCTTTCGAGTGCCGCCCATGCAAATGCAAATGCAAATGAAATTTATAATTTAATAAAAAACATATGGCTGTAATTAGTCTACATAGATATATACGAGTAGTATATAAAATGGCATGCAATCGGCGAAAATATGTTTCAATTAAATTCGTGAAAAATTCAATTGCAGTCATTTGTCAGAGTTTGCTTTTAACACAAAGTGCACTAAGTGGTTGATATTGTTGCCACTGCCTGACATTGCTTTGATTTCGAATAGATTAAAGACAGAATTTCATGATAATTTCGATCTTTAACTTTGCTGTACTCCGATGAACAGCATGTGATTTAAGAGTTTCCCTCAATACACTCAACTTTAAGACTCTTCTCCAATCACATCCGCACCTTAAAGACTCTTCTTCAGTCACATTCTCATCTTTAAGACTCTTCTTCAATCCCAACCTTATTTTTAAGACTCTTCTCTAATCACATCCTCACCTTAAAGACTCTACTCCAATCCCATTCTCACCTTAAAGACTCTTCTTCAATCACATTCTCATCTTTAAGACTCTTCTTCAATCGCAACCTCACCTTAAAGACTCTTCTCCCTCAATATACTCAACTTTTAGACGCTTCTTCAGTCACATTCTCATCTTAAAGACTCCTCTCCAATCCCAACCTCATCTTTAAGACTCTTCTCCAATCCCAACCTCATCTTTAAGACTCTTCTCTAATCACATTCTCATCAAAGGAGTCTGCGACTCTGTAGCCTCCATCTGCGTGGCAATAGCTTAGACCTGTCAATCCTCTAATGGTTCATGTTATCAGGCAGCGATTCGGGGAAATTCATCAGGCAAAAGACAAGTACAGACGAAAGACAAACATACATAAGCACTATATGTATGTGAAATTGAAAATCTTACCAACATAGGCCTAAAAACAATATATTTGTTCTTCAATCTAAAGACTTTTTTCTATGGAAATTTAAAATATATTCCCTAAATGCCACTGTTTAAAATTACATTAAATAATTGAAAACAAACATCCCTTGAGAGGTGGTAAAACCCCTTTTAGTAATTGCTTATATCCGTTCTAAATCCATTAGTGATTGGAAGTGTCAATGATTCAGACAAACAAGTCGAAATGTGATATAGAAAACTAACATATAATTACCGGAACATTTCCTAATAAACTATATGGCCTAAGGCTAGTCATTAGACTATCAGATACAGTGCAGAACATACACATGTGTCTAACAATTCAATGAGCAAAAATGCAAATTTAATTATCGTGGAAAAAACACAACAAACAACAAATACATTCAGCTATGCGGCCTATCACTAATTTGGGAGAAATTCTTTCGCATAATTGCTTATTTATTTGCAAATATTTACTAATAATTCACATTCTCTGGCACACCGCCACAGCCCCAAGGCAATTCAGATACAATTTCGCCATTTTGTTAATTAAAATTTCAGCCAATAAATCGAAAAAAGAGTGATTAAAATAGAGCCCAAAAAACCGCGTTTCAAACACGAAACTATTTGTGTCCTTTAATTAAAATGATATTTGAAATTAGTTTGCCTAATTTATGAGATAAACGGTGGCCCAAAACTAGCAATTGTTTAGCGTAAACGGAAACTGAAAAAAGCATAAATGAAATATACAACATTTTGATGCATCGACCAATACTAATGAGGCAGACAAGTGACCCAATCTAGTGGCACACAATTTGCATCAACATTAAATCAAATTAATAAACAATGAGGAAAGGGGAGAGAGTGAGAGTGAGAGTGCGAGTGAGATATGACTCTGACATATGGCCAGTGCGACTTAATGTCCTTCACAGCACTCGAATGGGATCGGATAGACTGGAGTGCCTATGGCATTGGATGACATGGCAAAGGAGACTACAAGTAACCGGCAGGGAAATTAGTTACGGTGTCGCACAAGTACAACGACAAGAAACAGACCCAAAACCAGGACTGGTCCGGTCCGGTACGGTCCGGCATGTGAGTGACTTAGTGCCTGCTTGATCTATCATCATTAGTTGAACATGTCACAGCAGACACTTGGCCCAATTGATTTAGTGTCGTGGCATTGAGCTCAACAGTTCACTCGGACGAGACGAGTCTCCGCTTCCCCCTCCTCCTCCTCCTGCTCTGTTTGTCAGCTAATATTCCCTAAGTAGTTGGCCAACATTCCTCGTTGACACACAGTCCAAAGTCCGATGACACACAGACATCAATACTGGTGTCTGGATTTTAAACACTTGTTAATATGAAGCTCGTCTGTACGTTTAATTAACTTTAGAACAATGAATTGGGCTTATATTAGATGCTAATACCGAACATGTATACAAATACGTAGAAATATTACACGTCAAAGCTTAATAATAGATGAAAATTATAATTTATATAGTAATAACATTACTCTTTTACAATTGACTCCGACAACTCATTAAAACCGCCCGAGTATATCGTTCCAAAGTAAATTAAGATGATATAATGTTTCAGCAGACCTCTCTGAATATTCATGACTCTGTCGGCCACCCCATCCCCTCTTGAAAAGTTAACTTTGGCAGCAGTTTGTTACCAAGAAGAAAAAAAAACATAAAAACTGGCACAGCCAAATTATAATCTCCCATCGCGTAATTCGTACAAATGCAAGTCTCATTAATTTTGGGCAAGTTGCAGTTTTAAATTTAGTACTTGCCGCAGTCCGGACCGGCCCCCAGTTAATTAACACCTGAACGTTGCACGGCCCCACCCATGAGGCATTCGGTGGTTGTCGTTTGGCGGCATCCCCTACCGACGGGCGGCTCTGGAAACAGCAAACCACTTCAGTCACACTTTTGTGCTCGGCAGCCGTGTGCACTGACGCAAAGCGGAAGTGGCACTTTTCCCGAGCTGAAGCCCAACTTAAAGCAGGAGCTGATGCTGTAGCTGAAGCTGGATGCGGATGCGGATGTGGCACCATAGCCAAAGCTACTGCTGCTGCTGCTGCCGTATCGAAAACCGAAACTTTTGATGGAAAAAGTTTGCAACAACAAACGCATGGCCCCCCCGTCCAGCAGTAGGGGCAAGTCCTGTGCCACAGGAGCGCCTTTAAACCATCAAGTAAGTCGCTATAATTCTCGCGCACCGCCTCATGAATTTTGATTCCTTTCTTTTGTATTTTTTCTGTATATTTTCTGTTGCGGGTCTTTCTATCACTTTCACTTTAAGCCGCGTCTTAGATTTGAATAATGAGCCTCGGCCAAGGTGCACAAAGTGGGCCACAATCGTGTGAGGCTTAGAGATTTATGGGGGTGTTTGCAAGACAGATTAGGTCGACCGATAGAACCTTCACCCAAAACCACAGAAAAAAAGTAAAAGGAATTTGTAAAATGTTCTAGGCGAAAAGCTATGCTGTTCAATCAAGGGTGTGATAAATATATGGCAATAGTATGAGAGTCAGCAAAGTCTTTCCATTAGAAGCAGATCCATCATTTCCATAAAATGATCGGATCGGAGGGGTCAACAAACGAGGGGTTTACACAGAAAGAGACAAACATTCATGGTTCCATTAATTGTGGTAGGATAACCTCCATCAGCCAATACGGCAGCCCCTTATACTATACTTACCTTTATTAGCCAATACGGCAACGCTAGTATATAAGGAGAATATCAAATATACGAATATACGGCCACATTAGATCACTTTTTTGTGTGGCATCGAGAAGAGAAGAGAAAAGGAGCAAAATATAAAAGACATTGTTGTGCTATAGTTTTATAGTCCCGTATAATTGTTGTTTAATGCTGTCGTAATGGCAAAACCATGAGATCGAAATGCATACGGACACAAGACCCTCAGATAGGAGGCACAATGTATCCAGAAAGAAGAACAAACAAATTGGCTTCAAAAGATTTGCCTAATTGCTGAACAGAAAGCCATCGAGAACCACTCCTCAGCTTATGTTTCTCGCCTCCCGCCTCTCAGCTGGGCTCGTGGTGCATCAAATAAAAGTTCTGTCAACAAAATAGCAACTGAAACACTGAAAATGCCACAGAGGCAAGTTCTGCTTTTGCCTTTTTTCCTGCTGATGCGGCATTACAAGTGCGGGTATCTTGGGGAGTCCGTTGCCTGCCACTGCTGCTGCTGCTGCTGCTGCCTGCTGCATGCTGATGACTTTGTCAACAACTTAAATTGTTTGGCTGCTCTATAAAGAAGAACAAAGTTGGAATCCATTTAGGGTCTACGAAAGTCGCAGATCACAAAAGCAGCTTTGGTTTTGGTTTCTCTTTGATGTTGACACATTTTTAGCCTATTTAAGCAGGCTTTTGGCTGCCACATCGTTTGAATCTTTGAACTAATTGTTGAATGTTTTGTCAAATCTTTAACTTTAATTCTTTCGCAAGTACACAAATATTAACACCAATAATAAAACCATGCATAGATAATAAAATAGACAAATTCCCAGACTGTTCCAATTGTGCAAAAATGGAGCAGATCGAGGCTCGTCCTGAACAACCTCCAGCTCTACCGGTGGCAGCTCTTCACTTGACACATGTTCAGGTTGATCCATTTGGATAATGTGACAATAACTGGTGGCATCTAACAATATCTCCTTGTCGTCACTAGAAAGAATAAACAATTTATATTTGTTTTGTTCACAGGCTAACAAAGTTGCACATTACCGCATTGCTTTCTGAATTGGTTTTGATCTTGGCAGCTTCAAGGCACTCAGCATACTAAAAGATAAGTTCAACGGAAGTTTTCGAATACAATGCGCTTGCAGCATAAAAATTCCAAGAAAACAAATCCAGCTGCATTTGTACACTGCCAAAAAAACCCACATATACGCTTACGAGCAGAGGATAAAAAGTACCCGATTGAATATATAATTTTATGTTTCTTTTTTTCTCTGTAGGACGTTGATGTGCCATGACTGCACCAAGCGACACCAGCAGATGGCTGTTAAGCGCGGAGCCAAGGCAAGAATGCAGCCCTGCAACCGCCCAACCGACCGAGGGGCGCTGCCGCATAACGCGCATTCAAATATTGATTGTTATATATTGTTGAAATATTGATTTTGAAATTTTTGAGAGTTTATTCCAAAAAAAATACGAACTTAATCAAATACACTTAGAGAAAAAAGTTCTAAAATATTTATGCCAAGGGTGGAAATATAAAAATGTAAGTGTTTTCACATTTTAACATTAATATGCATTTATTTGATCTAAATATTTTTCATTTTTTAAATAAAATAATTTTTTTTTAAATAATGGCCTAATTAAAATTATTATTTATTTAAATAAAAAGGCTTTATAATAAATCACATAATAATCACTATTTAAATCAACGTAAATGCTATTTAATTTCACTATGTTTGCATTTAACAATCGAATATTTTCTGTAAATATGATTGTTTTAATTTCTACTAATCCACTTTTTGCTCTCAGTGAACATGATACTTTGAATACATATGTACATATGTATGTAAGTATTCGATATGTGTACATACATATGTATGTATAATCTGCAGCTCAAAATTTGGATTCCTTGAAATGATTATGTTATGATTTTATTTTATGCATAATTGTATATGTGTAACCGACCTACATTAATTGGTTTTCTTTTACTCAATTTTCTGTTATTCTATGTCGTCGGATTTTCCAATAGGAGATGCATTGCGAATGTGAGTGACTGGCTTTCAGTAAGTTCCCAAGAAGCTTCGGTGGAAAGCGTATGTATGATATTAAAACCCCTGATATCGAATGTTTATGTTTCATCCAAACATAAAATCGATACATGAGAAAACTACAACCCACAACTTTGTTTACAAAAGCCAAACATAGTGGGAGTACAAACACTGGATAATTAACACAAAATTTTAAGAGAATTAAGAGAGTAAGGAGAGAGAGCGAAGCAGCACAGTCTGGACTCTGATATGCATTGATAAGATTTATTGAAGAGTCCATCAGCGTCTTCTCTCTTTTTGCTTTTTATGTTTACATTATCTCTTGCTCTTTTATTTTGGAAGTTCAGCTCTGGAGTTCTCTTGTTCTCGGGTATCTCGAATATCTTATCTGACTCACAGAAACGACACAAAAAGATTGTCAGCTCTGGCTGTTTCTCTGTTTCTCTGCTTCTCTGTCTCTGTGTTTTTTCTGTTTGCTGTTCGTTGTTGCCTCAATTAACACCTTTTTGCCGCTGTGATAATGACGCAGCCAACAACTGCTTGGCCGCTGATGATTTGTAATCAACTAAAATGAAAACAGATATTGGAATAAACACTCTTTCACGCTCCATGCGTCGACAGTTATGTGCCCGTAGTTGAGCGGCGAACGCGTCTTGAAATGGACACGGACGAGATAAAAGCGAGGGAGCCCACTGGCACGGGCATAGGCACGGCCACGGGCATGTCACACGATGAGATCGACTTCACCAGCGGCTACGAGACCCAGTATCGCAAGGAGTACAGTCCGCTCAAGCCGATTTACGTCCCTCCGCCGGACAAGAAGCATGCCTGGTATCGCAATTGGTCCACCATCCTGCTGGTCTTCTTCCTGGGCGCCGTCTTCAGCCTGGGCACCATAATACTGGTGGTCCAGGTCTTCACGGCCAGTCCCCTGCATATCTTCATCATCGTGGCTGTCTATGTGGCCGTGGCGGTGATTATGATATTCCTAGAGGTTCAATCCATCAAAATACGGTGATCCCACAAACGAAAATCAAACTTCCAAACTTCCACTTCATTGCGGACGAGTACTGTGACTAATTGGCTGAGTTATCGTAGAAAAATGTCGTGCTAATAACCCCGATTCGCTATCAAAATGCTCTTGACTTATGTGTTGTGTAAATAAATTGGAAGCTTAAGCAAATAATGTCTTAAATACCCAAGATTAAAACTAAGTATTAAATAAATGAAAATTCCTTAAAAAACGTACATAAAAATGTGTTTTTCTACATTTCGCAAAGACTAGACAGTGTTTAATATATAACATTCACCTCCTAGATAGCATTCAGTTGATTAAATGAATCTAATCAAGAGAGCGCGAAATTCGACCTAGATAAAGTGTTGTTGCCACTCTCCCAGAGAGGAAATCAATATACAGTGGATACGTGGAATTTATATAGAAATATACTCATATTTGCCTTTCAATGAGAGCCAACAAGTGGCCAAGATATGTACATATGTATGTACATATGTTGTATGCACTACATGCATTTGTCTAATTAATTAATGTGAACAATGAACAATTGAAACAATGAGCCATTACCACATCAGTGATATAAACTTTGTTAGCTTTAGATTAAACAGAGTCGAAATTTAATTTTCAAACCATCTGTCTTGAAACTTTACCCTTTACCGAAATATTCAAATTCCTGCATGTCCTAGTGGATTTTATTATTAAAAATTTGCTAAATATTTCCCCCCCATGGAAATTACATCCAAATCACTTCTGTAATTGCTTTTCACATGCCACCAGTTAAAATAAAACTCTACCCGGCGAATTTTCCGTATTTTTACACAAATTTTCTCGCCTTGCAGCTGCAGCTGCAACTGCAGCCTGTGCTCCTGTCAACTGGTTGGTAAAATTCTAGTTTAATAGCTGGAAATGTTACCAGCATTTGGCTGGCATAAAAAATAGAACGACATGCTCATCTCTCGCACTTTCACATGCGAATCGCAGCTAAAAAACTGAACGCGTTGGCCCATTAAACTTTCATTTCCGTTGACAATGGGCGACAGTTTTTTTTTTGTGCTTTGAGACGCGAGGGCAACAGCTGACTTACCTTAATTACTCACAGGATTCGTAGCCAGGCTAATTATTTGCAAGGTGCACTATTTGTGCCCCGAGTGTGGCCCCAGGAGTGGTGGCCCTGAGAGGTGGCCAGACGATGGCCAGACCTGGCCGGGAAAGGGAACGGAAGCCTCGTGGCCAGCGCATTTAATTATAATGTCGAGGAGGGCGCCCGGCTTAATGCCGTTTCCGGTCGCCGGCAAACGACGACTATGTTGGGTCTCTGCCTTCTCCTAGCTAGCTGTACATTTTTTGCAAAGCAAAAACATTCCCTTCTGTTGCTATACCCTGTAAACACGAAGCTTATTATTTTTGTACACTTTACTTTAAGCTCAGTTTGTGTGCTTTACATTTGAGCTTAAATCAGGGGTCGGCAGACATTCACGTGTTCCTAGTGCGTTTCAGTGCGCAATAAACAGACATGACGAAACATTATTCATTTTCTCTGCCGCGGCGCTTCCCAGCAGAACTATGATGCCTTTTCTGCAAGGCCACACGATCATTTTCGCTGCCGTTGCGCCAGCCGAGCAAAAGCTGCGTGTGCATAGGGCCGAAGCCACACGATCATTTTCGCTGCCGCTGCGCCAGCCGAGCAGCAACTGCGTGTGCATAGGGCCGAAGCCACACGATGCATTTTCGCTGCCGAGCAGAATAATGAAGCCGAATGATCGCAGGGCCGACGCTAGACGAAGTTTTTGCACTGTGCGTGTGCCGACTTCGCTGCCCCGTGGCGCCACTTTGCATGGGACGCTGCCGGCCTCTAGTTTAAATATGTAGCCTAGAACGATAAGAATATCCTCTACCCCTCTTGGACATAATATGTTTGTTTCTTAGCCTAATAAGTGCTTACAGCTCTTGGGTATCATTAAGTTCATTCCTAGCTACATATACCATAATTCATTTAGCTTAACATTCCCCGCCAGCAGGAAAAAGAGGAAAAAGGCGTTCTAATTAAGGTCCTGCGCCAAGTCAAAGCCTTGTTTAAGCTAATTTCTTGTACTGAAACATATAAATCGGGATTTGTGTGAATGTAATGCTCTCTCTCTCAATGTATTCAACAAACCATTTCGAGAATTGCGACTGAGAATTGCAACCGAGAGAAAGAGAGAGCTGAAGCATTGCAAGCGCTGCAAAAATATTCAATATGCACATGAATTATTTTGCATTGATTTATTGCTCATATGCCTGCTGGCTCAATATTGCACATAAAAGGCATTTAAACAAAAGCTGTCTTGTATTTTATTTCATATTTATTTGTACATTTAAAAAAATGCGGCCATAGTTGAATTTTTCATAGGCAAATGAACACATTTAATTTTATTCCGAGTTTATACAAACTTTCCAACGACTGAAGGCCAGCTGTGAAAATGTTACCCAAAATGCATCCAAAAGATTCACAGAGTGTCCTCTTCTCGGCCAAGACATCTGGCTGGTGCTATTGCCTGGGGGAAATGTCTTGGAATTTGTTTAAGTAAATCTCACTTGGACGCTTTTCATTAGCCAACTCAGCGAGGGCCACCAAGAAAGACAAAAGTCAACCAACTAGAAGGGAAAAGGATGGCAAAAATATATATAAAATAAAATCTCCCATGCATGGTGTCCTCCTCGATGTGTTGTCCTTTGAGAATCCTCTGAGAGTTCTTCGTAAATAAAATAAATTTAAGGACTGACCCTCTCCTCAGAGACTCCTATTGTTTTGTGCATTAATTCGATTCCTATTTAAAATTTAATACGGCTTTTTTTCATTTCAAATATCATTACAATGCATTGCCATTTTATGTTAATTATTTATGAAAATTTTTCAAACTTAAGCGCTCTTATTTTATACCCACACACAATTTATAATTCAATTACAAGACTGCAAAGTGTGACCGCGTTAATAAAACAAAGCAAAAAAAATTGGCATCACTTTCAATTAAAGCGTTCGTTTTTTCCACACTTCAGTCACGAATAATTCAATTAAAAATTCTTTAAAGAACTATTGTTCAATGAAGAATATTTAACTGAGAGTTAAAGCAGAACCGGGGGATGCTGCATGGGTATTCCCGAGCCAGTTTTGCCAGCCCCAAACCCATTTGAATATTCAATTAAGTCTAACTGCCAATTCTGTGATAAGCTTCCGGCCCGAAAAGCCTCGCCAGCCCGAAACAAAGGCAGTTCTTTGGGGCCTGGGCCTGGCCTTGGCACATGGCCTACTGGCGATAATTTCTGTTAGACCCATAAAGGATGACACTTCTCAGCATTAAGCGAGGATCAACATCAAAAGCATAAACCACACTGCAAATGGAACACCACCCGAAAGGGAAATTAAAGCTATAAGGGAAGGAGAATGTATCCATCTACCGATGGTCTATAATTCAAATACTTTAAGGTATTCGGTATATAAAACTTTTAATTAAGTATCGGTGGAACAACCACTATTAAATCAAGTAAATTTGTATAAATTTGCACTGGGATTTACACTACGAATATTTTTGGGAGAGTAACAAGCATGTCAAAGCATTTTTGTGACATCTCTTATTTATTTTATAACCAACAAAGGCCAAAAAGTCGAGAGTACGCAAACAGCATGCATAAATTACCGCAAAGAGACACGAAAGACCAGAGTCCTTGACGCCGGTCTCCTGGACTGGACCAGGTCCAGAGCCAGAATCTGGTAACTGGTACTGGTACTGGTACTCCGTTGCAGTGCGAAAAATGTGTTGAAATATTAAAAAAGAGGCCAAAGCGAAAACTGTGGCCAAATGCAGATGAGCAGGCACAAAATTCTCTTCTACTTTCAACTATTTGGACACTTTCCATGCCTTCCTTTTTTTCTCTGGGTATTTGTAGAATGCTAAAAAGGCCACTTTAGTTTTAACCACAAAGTTTGCCTCTGTATATGTATGTAGTCGACCTCGTTGCACTTTTTGGGGTAGGTAGGGGGTTGGGTTTTAGGAGCCCAGGGGGCATCGGTCTTTCATGTCATTTAACTATGTTACAGCCCAGGAAAATTGTGCTCAGGTCCGGTCGGAGTCCTAGTCCTCCAGTCAGCCAGGCGTTGATTGCTAGGCATTTCAAGTGTTTTCAATGTAAATCTATGTAAATACATGCTGGCAAATAAAAAAGATCAACTCCATGGGTCCATGGCCCGGAATGGAAACTTTCGACTGGATAAATTGTGTAGCCATATTTATTTGTTTTGCTAGCTCAATGCACGTTTCCAATGGCAGTGCCCATGTGCCCATAGCTCCATGTGTGTGCACTCTTCAGACGACGCCAAAGACCTTAAGCCAGTCGCCCTTTAAGCCGTATTTATGCACAGTTTTTGGTCTATGTTTTGCTTTCATTTCCCTTTCTTTTTTTGTTTTGATACACTCGCAACGAGTACTGGGATTTTGAGGCTTGCAACACAGAGAGAGGCAAGTCTAAAAAATGTCCAAACCCGTTCGATGGTGTGCCACAACTTTTAGGATGCTCTGCCACAGACTTTTCTGTAGACCTACCCACAGGCTGGAGATATTACCTTTAGGAATGATTTCGATGACAACTTGGCTTTTAGTTGGCTTTGAAAAAAGTGTACCAGAATATGAAAATTTTTGTAGCAGAGCTTGATAGTCAGTATGACACCATCTAAAAGGTGCCAGAAACATAAAAACCTCACCAAAAAAAGGAAACTAAAATGCAATAGGAGTAGTATTCGTATGCAAAAAGTTCTCGGCTTGACCAGAAATGGTTTTTGGAACTTCCTGCGGGTGTACAGATGTATGTACCCCAGGCTGACGCCAAAAGCCACGATCCGATATGGCTCGAAGGCTTGGTGTGCTCTTACCAGAAAACAGAAGACAAAGTATGAGAATATGGTAATCGAAAATGTCCCTTAAATGAAATGTTTAAGCTTGTCTTTCTATAATGTCCCACAGGAACAGGCCTCAGCTGAAAGCAATCTTTCTTTACTGATCTTTTTGATTGGCTATTGAAACCGATCTCTTATCCATACACCTTAGCAAGAACCTCATGAAATACCAATCAAAATTGCAAAACCGTGAAAAACAAATCCCATAAAGTTCTCAAAATTAATATGTGTCTACCAATACAAGTAATAAACTTCCCATATAGGTAATTTAGCAAGTGTATCTAATTCATCGATAACTGAAAATATTTTCCTTTTCTTGTTTTGGTCTGTTTTGCTTTCATCTTCAGTTTTTCGATTATTTTTCTGTGGGTTTTCATTCTCTTTGCTTGTTCGCATTGATTTGTGTTTTCTTGCGTTTGATTGTTGAACATTTGTTCTATATATTTTTGTTTGTTTGTATAACACTTGCTGCATTTAATAGCATGAAAATTAATTTGACATTTAATAGCTATATATTGTGTTGTTGCCTGCCTGACGATTTCTTTTGATATTTATTAAGTATTCATTGTTTTTTGTGTGTGCGTGGAGCAAACAAATTGCCGCTGCATATTTTATATATTATTTGCACTGTCACGTGTCGCCTACCAACGATGCCTCGTGCATATTATATATAATTATGAATTGTTCAAATAAATCAGACGAGTAGCAACCAGTTAATGTGTTAAATATTGCCAGACAAAACGGTGTTCAATGCGTTTTTCTCCTATTAACAATATTATATTTATGTAGGGTAGTCGTGGGGTGAAAGGGTATATTATAGCAAAAATAATGAGTTTTTTATTAACAAGAATTTATATGGGTTTTTCTGTGTAAACCCATGATATCCTTTCCTTATCCCAAGAGAGACAGCAAAACTGTCAACTCTGTAGAGCTAATTGAGAATCTCATTTACAAGTTCAACCGCAATGCCCTCCCCCAAGTACAGGGTATCCCCTTGTCGAGCCACACGTCTACAGCATTCACTCATATCGAGTTTGAGTGCGTGGAGTTCGTGGCGTATACTTGATTAATACATAATTGAGCACAAGTAATGCAAAGAATGCGTTGAATGCACGATGCGAATGAGAGGTGAAAAAAGTAGAGCAAGAGAGGGAGAGGAAGCAAAAGAGGCTGGATTAAAAGGTGTACGCAAATAACTGAACCAATTTAACTGTGCATTTCAATTGATTTTATTCATACCCAATTATATTTTAAAATATTTTAAGCCAGCTAAAAATGAGTGAAATATTATTGTTTGCATCATATTAAAGCTATTGAAAACCCTAACCAAGAAACAATAAACGTCAGTATTTGCACAAATATCCCCATTGGCTTTGTGAAGTAATCGGATACGGATACGGGTCTTATTCCGCCCTTTCCTGTTAATCAGAATGTGATTTGATTACTCATAAGCTGTATACACATGTACAAAGGTATTGTTAAGACTTTTTTTAGTTCTATAAAATATGTAGCTATACTTTAACATCTTAAGAATCTTAAAAAAAGAGTCTTAAGAATTAAAATTAACTGATATAATTTTTATAAATTCATGAGAAGAGTGCGTATAAGTATTATTCATATAAGTACTGAAACTCGAACTATGGCTATGGTTTGTGTCTGGATTAGTCAAACAAGCTTTTTGTACACTCATGCTGAAAGCTTTAACATACAAGCTTAGACTAGTTAAAAGCTGTACCTTAGTTGTCTTGACTAACGAAGTAAGAACAAAGCTCTAAAATGTACATAAAAGCGGAGATAAAAACAAAGAAATTTAGGCAGCAAAAGGAAAATAAATACATTTTATATAAATATGCAGAATTTATTTTCAGAAATGTTTACACCTACTTTCAGCTACCTTTATATGTCTACAAAAAGTATCTGCACTATACTTGACAACCCTAGCCTATTGGAGCCAAGGAGCCCCCAAAAGCGACGCAGCCGAGGCAAAAGCTCCTCACTTGTCGTCACTTTTCCGGCACAACAGACGCAACATTTGCCGAGAGAGAGCCGCGCGAGCGGATAAATAAAATCCAGTGAAACAAGTAAAAAAATTGCAGTAGAACCTTAAACAATCCGCTGCAAAACGAAAAACCTAATCTAATTAAAGCAAAAATCGCTAAAGATAATGTGAAAGAAACGCAGAGAAAGAATCATTGATGCAATGGAAAAGTCAGCGGTGAAAAGTCACCGTCGAGAAGGGGTTTTGTGGAGTGGAAAGAGAAAGGCGAAAGGCGAAAGAGACTTTTGTGTGCAAGAAAACTAAGTGCAATAAACTGTGAATAATCCCAGAATTAGCGGTGTGTGCATCGTGCGGTCGGTCCCCTGGGTGCGGAATTGGGCCTGGATTCGGTTCCATTCTATTGCCTGCGATGTCCAGATTTATATTATGCAAATTAATTTCAATTGGTTTGCACTCTGGATACAGCATTCTGTATGCGGCTCTCGGGCTCTGTTTATTGTTGCGGTTCCTGCTGCTGCTCCCGATGCTGCCGATGCTGCTCCTCTGTTGCTCTTCGTCGCTGTATTGCTCATATGCCACACTTCGTACTACATATTACTACTCGTAGTAGTAGTAGTAGTAGTAGTCGTAGTACTACTATCACTACTAAGTGTAGTTTTCGGTCTTCCTGCTTTTCGTATACATAAATTTGGCTACATTTCACCTGTCAGGTGGTACCCTGTACCTGTTTCCCATTCCCCCCACTGCCCACTACCCTTCCCACTCCCCTTACTTCCTACCCATATCCCACATATGTACATATGTATGTGGGATACATGACTCCATAACAAGTGTGTGCGTGTCTGGGCTTGATTTACCGGCTTTTCTGAGGGTTAAAACTATGAGCATAGTTTTCCCAAGAATTTTTTAATCATACAGGAATGCAGTGTGCACAAAAAAAGGGGAACAGAGAGATGGAAAGAGCTGGCAGCTGGCAAAAACGTAGCGCAAGCTTTGCGTGGAAATGCAATTAAAAACTGTGCTGGCGAAAAGCTCGTGTAGTTGATGGAAAGGCGAGAGTGCTCTGAAACCATCACAGCTGCCAATTACAACTAATTTAAGTTCACATTAAAGCGAGTAATTTTATAAATACTTTGCTCAACTTTGTTATAAGTTCACCCCGTGAGATGGGAGATGGGAACATCTGGTAGATGTTTGACATTTGCTTTAATTGTTGATTTCTCCACTGGGGAAGTTCCTGAAACTCAATCAAATAGGTGACTAAATAATTTGCAGTAGTTTGCAGTAGTTTATCGAATCATTTGACACCAAACTATTGCTAAAACTTGGCAGTTCCTGTAAACAATTTAGAAATGTCTCAAATAGTTATAGCTTAAGGCATTTGTTAAGTGTTTCGACCCTTAAATGCGAGTAACTTTCAGTATTTGAAATTATTT
Source organism: Drosophila azteca (assembly GCA_005876895.1). Classification (NCBI taxonomy): domain Eukaryota; kingdom Metazoa; phylum Arthropoda; class Insecta; order Diptera; family Drosophilidae; genus Drosophila; species Drosophila azteca. The sequence goes on along the minus strand of VCKU01000091.1, from coordinate 7,658,445 downwards.
ATGTCGTTTTCCGGGTAGAAATGCTTCAACATTATTCTCTTTAAACATTTACTGAAACACTAACTGAAAGATTAAGCAGTTTAGGGAATTTTAAGATTGTTTACGCTGAACAATTTGGTCATGGTTCCATCTCTAAGAGGATTGAAGTCTTTCCAAACTGTTAAATTATATTGAAGTCTAAGTTAGCAGTTTAGAGATATATACAAAATAATACAACTGTTAATCTGGGCATCTTTAAGCCTTTTTCATTTCCCGAAACTTTAAGGAACATATCTATATTTATTCTTTTAGAAATAGTTCTACAACTTTTGTTGGCGACCATTCAACCAATTTAATTTAATATAAACAAAAGTGGAACCATAAAAACCACAAAATTTAATCAAGATATAAAAAGTCAAGACTCCTGCCGCATACAAAACGCAGCTCGATTGTCGCTTATTAAAAGCTGACTAAAAATAAAGTCTCCGCATGACCATAATATCAATTACAATTACGTGGACCGAACCGGCGAACCCCCCCCGCCCCCAATGAGAGTGAACAAAAAAAATGACTTGCACGAGACTCTCATTATAGTGTATATAAGGCAGTGCACACAGAGGGAAGATATCGGGAAAGAAGCCAAAAATACAGAATTGTAATATGGCAAGACAACATTTATATGGTGCACCAGTCATTCAGTCAGTCAGTCATTCAGTCAGTCATTCAGTCAGTCTTCTGTAGTGTGTGTGTGTGGCCACCGGGAGAGCAAAACTCAGCAGCACAGCCCCCCATCAGCACAATCACAGCAATTGCTTCCAGACCCGATGGGACTGACTGACTGACAGACGGACTGGCTGGCGGACAGACTCTGTAGAGTTCCACAATAATGGGGAACCACTGACAGACCAGACCACACCACAGACATCCATCCATCCAGTCCATGTGAGCCGCCGGGACAGCGCGTCGAGCTTGGAGCTTTGAGCGCCGAGCGGCGGCAGTTGCACAATTTTGCACAAAAGCCAAAGCATAATCATGAATAATGAGCGTTTGTGATAAGTGATAAATGCCCAGTGGCGAATGCACATGGAATATGAATAAGAAGGAAATTGTTTTTCTCTTTATGGAATGGGAAAAATCATTGCTTGTTTATAGAGAAAATATGAATAGTAATAGTTGAAATGTGTATAAAAAGGAGAGGCTAGAATTCTGTCACCCAGGACATATAAGGGTTGTATGAATTACTCCCCAAATTAGAGTCCAACATTCAGATTCTCTTTATTATTGCACATTTATCCTATACCAATCCAAGGCGATCTTATTTTCCAGGGTATCAATGGTCATTAAAGTTCTATAATCTTCCTAGCAATACATATCCCTATTGCTTGAGAATTCCATCATTCCCAGTATGCCATACTGCCGTACAGGTTACCCCTTGGGGCATCCCATTTCCCATTGGGCATATGCTGAGCCCGTTTTTCTCTGCCTTCTGCTGCCTCTGCTTCTTCCATAGTTTCTTCTTTGCTGGTCTTCGGGCGTCGGGCGCTTCGCCCACCCCATGCCCAGAGCCAGAGCCAGAGAGAGAGACCCACAGGTCCACAGGTCCGCAGTATGAAACGGGAATCGGTTCGGTTCGGTTGAGTAATCCAAATGCGCGCCAAAGGTGAAAAAGCAAGCCAAATATTTGTTTTAAAAATATTATAAAATTCAACAGAAATACTGGGGATCCATACGGAGTGGGGAAAAAGTCATCCGAAGAGTGCAATTTTATTTGTTTTGTGGAAATTTTTGGTTGAAGCTTTTCCTCTAGTCGCTTTGATTAGTTTAAGTTGCCGCCAAGTGTTTGTGCTCTCCACTTTTTCTGGATTTATTTACGCCGTAGTTTGCCGTTTAGTTTTGTCAACTTTAATTGAAATTAATTTACTTTCTTCACATATCTGACAGATGTGTGTTCGTATCTGTATCTGTGTATCTGTATCTGTATCGCATCGCATCTGTGTATCTGTTTATCTGTATCTGTGAACACATGCCGCCAACTGAGGCGAACAGCCTTGTATGCGATCAGATCCGAGCGCAGAGGTCAGCAAATAAGCAAATTGTCGCATATGATGGTTTACTATATAGATACGGTTTATACGGTTTATAAGGTTTATATGCAAATTGAAAATAAAATCTGACAAAAGAGGAGCACGACGACTCGAGGAGTGTGCAAAAATGTTAACTACGGGGTTGTCTTGATTACCATATATTTTGCATCTTATAAAGATAATAGAGGGAGGGCCCACCTACCTCTTGGGCTTTTCCCCCAAAACCAAATATGCAACCGACTGCAATCAAATGTAAATCCAATCGTGATGAACCCAAGCCAAACTATTCTAGCCAGCTCACTTCTATATATATAATATATATGTATTATATATGTACATATCTTTTTTTATAGAGACGAGTCTTGATTTGCATACAAAACACTTTAATACCCCCGCATTGAGTCTGGTAGGGAATGACTTGAATTTCAATGGGTTCCAGAGTTTGCAAACTCATCAAAATCGCCTTTGATAGTGTGCTCAATTATAACCGCATTCTCTTCTTCACCCGGACACAGCTCTTGACCATTATGTAAAGCTTCTCTTGGCCAAAAACTTATACACTAACGAAAATGAATAAACTCGTGGTACCGTAAAAACTATCAAACAAAAAGAAAAACTAAGTAAAACTAGTGGAACAACTCAAAGAACATAACTAAAACTCGAATAAAACAAAAGGGAAAACTCCCTAAAAGTGCTAGCAATTAAAAATAATTTCACAAATTGCTAACGAACAAGAAGAGGGAACGATAAATAAAAGGAAAAACCCCGAAACTTGAATGTCGCGCAAAATGTTGCAAGTGCCGGTGGCAACATTTCTGTTGCTGTTGCTGCTGCAGAGTGCCACAGCCTCGCCAGCTGCCGCTGCCACTGCCGCTGCTGCAGCAGACGCCTCCCCCGATGCGGCCACCATCAGCTTTCCCCTGGACCGTCAAATCGATGCCAGTTTGAAGAATGCCAAGCAGATTGAGAGCCGAGTGCTGCCCGAGTTGGATGGCCTGCAACGCAATCAGGAAGATGAAAAGTGGCAGCAAGTCGTCCGGTTTGTTGACGATGGTTTTCCCGTCCTCGAGTTGTATGCCTACAAGTTTAAGAGGGGTGAGTACCGCAGTGGGACATTTTATTTACGATTTATCAAGTATAAAATTACAAAACTTTTCTTATGATTTAAAAAAAACTGTTATTCCCTCTCGTTTATTGTATACCGCCTGCTTATGACGTCTTAGAAATGCCATACTATTCACGAAAACGCTGTTTGAAAACATAGCCCATACCCAGCCATGGCTGAGGATCTGCAGGATGTGACTACGATTCAGGCGAAAGACATTCATTTCGCTTTTATCCGCTCCGCTATGCATGACCAATCGGTAGAGCCAGAATATTTGCAACTAAGAAGCTAGAAAGTTAGGAACAGAAAACAGAACAAATCTCTTACCAAACTCTCACCTGACGCTGAGGCTTGGAGTTGGCCCGAAAACGGCCAAACTCTCGTTCAGCCGAGTAGATGGCCAGATTGATGTAGACCAGGCACAGAGGATAGACACAAGCTAAAACTACACAAGTGATAAATTTACCCACCAATCTCTCGTCGTACAACAGAAAATGGCAGTTGATCACGATGAAGAAAAACTCCTCCATCAGGCAGATCCACACAAAGGGCCTGATGAAAATTCCAAACTTCTGGCGAAGCCTTATCAGATTTTTATGGTAATCAATCAGGTATATGTACTGCCGTCTATTGGCGCGGGGTAATTTCAGACCATAGAAGGCGTAGAGCATTAGGAGACCCATGTAGACAGTCACTCCCAGCAAAAGGGGCTGAAGGAGGGCGAACAGAAGCGCCGAGCGTCGTAGAAGCACACTTGACTTGGAGGTGGGTACAACAAACGGAATCCAAGCGAGTTGATGGGTCGAAATGGCAATGACTCCCATCTTAATCGAGTGTATGAGGAAGAACCACCAGTTGATCGTGGGCTCTTGTCCACGGATCCGACTATATCTTTGAAAGATTCGCACAAATCCGTTGAGTACGTCCTTCATCTGTTTCCGCTCATATAGATAGTTATAGGCAATGCTATAACTGATAAAAAGATTCTTATTGAGTAAGAAAAAATGCGCTATCATGTAGAGCAGATTCAGGGAGCGCTCTGCGGCAGGCCGCGTGCTCACAAGCCCCTGCAGGAACTCCATGAGGTAGAAGATGAAGTGCAGCAGGAAGATCACGAACAGCCAAGGTCGTAGCCAGAATCTGTGCAGCACTCCCACGGCAAAATTCAATCGGGAGCTCTGCCGGAATGCCCGCTTCCGTGGGACATATTTGTAAATGTTGCAACCCGAAAGCGTTGTCAGGAATTGCAACAGCTGCAGGATGTACGTTAGACAGGACATGGCGAACTGATTGCCAAGCTTCTGCAACTACCAAAAGGGGTGGCCAAACGGGGAAAAGTGGTACAGTGTGACGTTGATAAATGACTTCGTTCAACTGTCCAAATGCTGATCGTAAACAAAAACTACTTCATTTACCTAAACGACCAGGCTATAGGGAAAGCAAACCAACGAAAGTACGAATATTGATGGAGGTGAAGCCAAAGCTCGTAATACTCTTACTTCTAAACTTTTCCGAAAGATTAGGTTACATCAAAATACCTACAAAACGAATTAGAGAAAACATTGGGCATAGAAATGTAATTCAGCTTTAGGAATGCCTTTTCTTATGTACACAAAGAGAAAAAAGCGCAGAGCCCCATATTGGTCCGTATTAAAAATATATTGTACAATCTAAATAAAAGTAAACTTTATTAAATTTCACTAACTTTTTTTAAAAACTGAACATTTCATTTAAATATTGGAGTGTTTCTTTTATGTATGCCATATTTCTCTCAGTGTATATGTAAATTTAGTACAGTGCTTTGCACAGCCCTGTCTAATAAGTACATATAGTAAAAGTCTCTGATGCTGCGCTGCCAATTCCGAACAGTATGAAAAAGCAGCAAGCCTTAGTGTGGCTTCGGCAATGCGACTTCGGCTTTCATCTCGCCTTTTCCAGCAATAAACCGATTTCTCCCGCAGGCATTTTCGGGTTTTTGCTACACACACCAGCGCACTTGAGTGCATGCGTGCCGAGCACTGATCTAGTACAAAGATTAAAATTACAAATTCATTATCAACGATCCTCAATTACTTGTATTACACTTACATAGCGTCTCCATCAATGGTTATAGATCATATATATGTAGATCATTAAATATGATCTATTGATTCTCCTTCTATAGTTGATAGCTGGTTAGTTTCTTTAAACTTCTCATTATTTCGCAGAAATTCTTTACTATTCACGTAAATGCTATTCGAAAACATGGCCCATGTCCAGGCCTGGCTGAGGACCTGCAAGATATGGCCACGATTCAAGCGAAATACATTCATTTCGCTCTTGTCCGCTCCGCTATGTAGGGCCAATCGATAGAGCCAAAACATTTGTAACTGTAGAATCAGAAAGTTAATACAGAGCCAAGCATATGTATTCTTTATATTCACCTGACGCTCTGGCTTAATGCTATGCCTGAACTGTCCAAACTCTCTTAGGGATGATTCGATGGCGAGGTTTGTATAGACAAGACACAGCGTAAAGGGAAAAGATAGGCAAAAAAAATAGAAGTAGAGGCCTAATATGTAATTGCTAGTCTCCTTGAAGATGTACATGTGGAGGGTGGCCATGAGGAAAGTGAAGTCATCCAATATGCAGATCCAGACCAGGGGTCTGATTAGAGGCTCAAACTTTCTGCGCAATTCAATCAGGTCTTTGTAGTAATCAATCAGCTGTATTAACTTACGTCCCTTGGGTCGGGGTGTTGGCAGAACAGAGCAAGAGTAGAGGATCAGCAGACCCAAGTAGGCAGTAACACCCAGCAGAAATGGCTGAATACTAGCCCAAAGAATCCCCGAGCGACGTAAGAACGTGCTAAATATAGAGTTGGGGCCGAGCAATGGAATTATGTCGAGCACAGGTGTGCATGTCATGCCAGTCATCTTACTTATGAATATGAGAAAGAACCACCAGTTAATAGAGGGACCTCGTCCACATATACTACAATATCTATAATAGATGCGCACAAATCCGTTCAGCAAGTCCCGCATCTGCCTCCGCCGATATACATAGTTATAGGCAATAATGTAACTTATGAAAACTGGACAATTAAGCAAAATAAAACGAGTTGCCATGTACAACAGATTCATAGCATTGTCACTTTCCGGGCTCAAGTTCACCAGGACACATATGAACTCATAGGTAAAGAACACCGAGTACGACACCAGGATAAACAACAGCCAAGGTCGTAGCCAGAAGCCATGGAGTACTCCCACGACCAGAGTCAGCTGAGAGCTCAGCCGAAAGGAGCGCTTTTGTGGAACGTATCTGTAGATGTTGCAACCCGAAATCGTTGTCAGCACTTGCAACAGCTGCAGTGTTCTCGTTAGGCAGGACATGGTTCAACTGGCGTACAATTCCCGAAGCTTTGGCAACTCCGCAGATGACCAAATGGGGAAAACAATACTGTGTGACGTTGATAAATGACTTCGTTCAACTTTTCATGGGCTGATCATAAACAAAAACTACTTCATTTACCTAAACGACCAGGCTATAGGGAAAGCAAACCAACGAAAGTACGAATATTGATGGAGGTGAAGCCAAAGCTCGTAATACTCTTACTTCTAAACTTTTCCGAAAGATTAGGTTACATCAAAATACCTACAAAACGAATTAGAGAAAACATTGGGCATAGAAATATAATTCAGCTTTAGGAATGCCTTTTCTTATGTACACAAAGAGAAAAAAGCGCAGAGCCCCATATTGGTCCGTATTAAAAATATATTGTACAATCTAAATAAAAGTAAACTTTATTAAATTTCACTAACTTTTTTTAAAAACTGAACATTTCATTTAAATATTGGAGTGTTTCTTTTATGTATGCCATATTTCTCTCAGTGTATATGTAAATTTAGTACAGTGCTTTGCACAGCCCTGTCTAATAAGTACATATAGTAAAAGTCTCTGATGCTGCGCTGCCAATTCCGAACAGTATGAAAAAGCAGCAAGCCTTAGTGTGGCTTCGGCAATGCGACTTCGGCTTTCATCTCGCCTTTTCCAGTGTAAAGCAATAACCCGATTTCTCCCGCAGGCATTTTCGGGTTTTTGCTACACACACCAGCGCACTTGAGTGCATGCGTGCCGAGCACTGATCTAGTACAAAGATTAAAATTACAAATTCATTGTATTACTTCTACATAGCGTCTCCATCAATGGTTTATAGATCATATATATGTAGATCATTAAATATGACCTATTGATTCTCCTTTTATAGTTGATAGCTGGTTATTTTCTTTAAACTTCTCATTATTTCTCAGAAATTCTTTACTATTCACGTAAATGCTATTCGAAAACATGGCCCATGTCCAGGCCTGGCTGAGGACCTGCAAGATATGGCCACGATTCAAGCGAAATACATTAATTTCGCTCTTGTCCGCTCCGCTATGTAGGGCCAATCGATAGAGCAAAAACATTTGTAACTGTGGAATCAGAAATTTAATACAGAACTAAGCATATGTATTGGTTATATTCACCTGACGCTCTGGCTTAATGCTATGCCTGAACTGTCCAAACTCTCTTAGGGATGATTCGATGGCGAGATTTGTATAGACAAGACACAGCGTAAAGGGAAAAGATAGGCAAAAAAAATAGAAGTAGAGGCCTAATATGTACTTGCTAGACTCCTTGAAGATGTACATGTGGAGGGTGGCCATGAGGAAAGTGAAGTCATCCAATATGCAGATCCAGACCAGGGGTCTGATTAGAGGCTCAAACTTTCTGCGCAATTCAATCAGGTCTTTGTAGTAATCAATCAGCTGTATTAACTGACGTCCCTTGGGTCGGGGTGTTGGCAGAACAGAGCAAGAGTAGAGGATCAGCAGACCCAAGTAGGCAGTAATACCGAGCAGAAATGGCTGAATACTAGCCCAAAGAATCCCCGAGCGACGTAAGAACGTGCAAAATATAGAGTTGGGGCCGAGAAATGGAATTAAGTCGAGCACAGGTCTGCATGCCATGCCAGTCATCTTACTTATGAATATGAGAAAGAACCACCAGTTAATAGAGGGACCTCGTCCACATATACTACAATATCTATAATAGATGCGCACAAATCCGTTCAGCAAGTCCCGCATCTGCCTCCGCCGATATACATAGTTATAGGCAATAATGTAACTTATGAAAACTGGACAATTAAGCAAAATAAAACGAGTTGCCATGTACAACAGATTCATAGCATTGTCACTTTCCGGGCTCAAGTTCACCAGGACACATATGAACTCATAGGTAAAGAACACCGAGTACGACACCAGGATAAACAACAGCCAAGGTCGTAGCCAGAAGCCATGGAGTACTCCCACGACCAGAGTCAGCTGAGAGCTCAGCCGAAAGGAGCGCTTTTGTGGAACGTATCTGTAGATGTTGCAACCCGAAATCGTTGTCAGCACTTGCAACAGCTGCAGTGTTCTCGTTAGGCAGGACATGGTTCAACTGGCGTACAATTCCCGAAGCTTTGGCAACTCCGCAGATGACCAAATGGGGAAAACAATACTGTGTGACGTTGATAAATGACTTCGTTCAACTTTTCATGGGCTGATCATAAACAAAAACTACTTCATTTAACTAATAGACAGGCTATAGGAAAGCAAACAAACTAAAATCAGGCAAATGGTGCAATACACTACCTATGAATTTGTTGACTTTTTCAATAGCAAAGTTCTTTTATATAATATTTTACACATTTTCAATGCAAAAATTGAATTTTAATGGAGCATAAGAAACCATTCTTATAATTCATCAATGAATTGTTATAGAAAAAGGATTACTTTTGTTGTTTTAGGTAAATGCCTTTACATATATATTCAATATGAATATTTTATTCCGATCTATCATGGAATAACTGGTATATCTTTGTATGGAAATAGTAATCTAAACAAGTAAGCAATAATAAAACCATTTGCCCATCAAAAAAGTTAAACAAAAAACTATGATATAATAAATGGAAGTGGAGGAATCAGTTGAAGTAAATATAAACTAAAAAAGCTGGATGGATATACATATCAGGGCACTTCAACGTAGTAATGATAGTAATCATTGGGGGGAAAACCAATAGGAAATCAATCTGAAAGAAAAAAATCTAATTTAAATACAATTAAACTGATTAATAATGAAGTAGGAACAACAGAGAACATCATGTATTATATAGTTACTTGGTGGAACCCTAAAAGCTTATTACCTCATTAGAGATCATGGCGAATACCTCCCCGAGCCCACACCCCAACATAACAATGTATATTTTTATGCGTGCTGCATAATAATAATCAGATATAATTAGCCCAACATATTCCCCCGACAAGACACGGGAGTCTTCTCGTCTGGCATTACCCGTACACACCCACAAAAAAAAAGCATACACCCCGAGCCCAGCCGAAAGTTAATTACTTGATTAGCATGCAGACAGGTAGGGGACTCAGGAGCGGGTTAGCCGTAAATGAAACGAAAACAGTTTACATTTTTAAGTGAGCAATTTCCCAAGTAACACACTCTCCCTCTCTCTATCTCTTCTAACCGTCTTTATATACAAATGTCTCTGTATGTATGTACTATATATGGCCCGATTCCAATTGCAGATATTCCATATACATTGATTGTGCCCAAAATCGATGTGCGGACCATCGAGAAGCCGCGACTGAAGGAGTTCATGTTGGAACATTTGGTGCCGGGAAAACTCTTTGACAGCTATAGCGGTGTGGCCAACAGCAAGGAAGAGGAGGAGTCCTACGGCAATGGGAACGGACATAAAATCGTTTTTCGTAAATTGGAAAAGTCCCACAACAATGTTTGGCTACTCAATGGACAGCAAATACTCTACAAGCTGCGTATCAATGAGAATTTGATGGCCATTGGAATTGATGGTTATTTGGGCGATAGGAAGTCGCCCTACTCCAAGCGTAACATACAGGAAACGAACAAGTGAGTACAGCCCTTCGTTACGGTACAGTGGTACAACACCCCCTCTAAAACCTCCTTAAAACTGTGACTGTGAACACTTCTCATTCAAGATGGACATGTTTGATAAGGAGCATTTTGGTGGCCATACAAGTTGGTGGTTGCTAATGTTGATCTATCAGTTATACAAACTCTATATATCTTCCCATATATACTATACGTACATATATGATGTATCCTTTGCTTTGCAGGATAATAGTGAGATTGATAAATCAATTATTGTAGATATTGTAGATAGATTTGACAGACAGATGAAATGAATATATGTATTTAGATAATTAGGTCTGCAATAAATAAATAGCTTATGATGAATCTTACAAAAGTCTTTAACATCTTGAACAGCTACTGAAACTGCAACTGCCATTGCAACTGCATCCTTGGGGCCTATCTCGCACCAATGTGCGGTCCTATCTAGCGATTACTAAGTTCCTCCTGGTCCTAGTTTGTTTGCGGTCAAAAGTGCACTCATGCGAAATTTATCAGGCCGCAAACAAAGTTTTTGCTGGTCCAACTTTCAGCACACACACACTCAAACACACACATTTGGATTTTTCCTTTTCCGCATCTGGTAAAGGCCGAATCTCTCCATACATACATATACATACCTACATACATACATATATATTTATCCCATTTGTATATACATCTATCTATGCCCATACCACTTATAGCCGCTACAACGACCCCCAGCCATTGGAACAGCCGAACATTACGAATGCACATGCCAAAGTGGAGCCCATTATTAAGGAGTCGAAGGCCAGTCCGCTGATGTCGTTTTTGGCCAACATGAAGACTGGCACAAAAGTATTCCAACACTTTCTATCGAAAAGCAATCTGACACGCATAATGGATGACAATGCCTATACGGTGCTGATACCCTCGGACAATGCCTTCCAGCGCTGGCATCCCATCGATTGGGGCTTCTATCCGTTCAGTGTGCCCGAGTTCACCGAGTCGGTGCTGCTCAATCATTTCCTGCCAATGCAGCGGCCCCTCCGACTATCGGATGTAAGGAACATGGACGAGGTCGTCGTTCACACCATGGGCGGTGATGATGTCGTCTTCCATGGCCAACGTAAGTGGCCCCATAAATTATATTCCAAATTCAATTTATGACAAAATTCTCCCGCTCGTTGGCTTCTTTGCTTCTCTGCTTCTCTGCTCCGCCCTGAATAGCCACCCCCACGGTGAATAATGTCAGCATTATATCCGACTTCACTCTCTCCAACGGCAATCAGGTGTTCATTATATCGGAGGTGCTCTTTGTCACCGAAGCCGTTGTCTCCAAATTGCACCAGGTAACCCGGTTATGGTTTATACAATTCTGGTCTAAAATAATGTTGTTCCTCCTTCAGATGCACAAGGACAAGGAGACACCCCCATTGCTGGCATTCCCCTGGTTTGGGGCACAGTTCTTGTCCCATTCATTTTTGGCCCTGGAAAGAGATCCACGCTTCACACAGATTACTAGGTAAGGCATCTTTTGGATTATTATCTATGAGATATGCTGGGCTATGTCTTCTATCCAATTCCCCCAAAAGATATCTAAACAACGCAGAGATTGCTCCCCATATCTCGGGAGCCAATTACACTTTCTTTGTGCCAGAGGATCGAGCCTTTGAGAAGCTTGGTTTCGATCGACTTTCGGATGAGGTTATGGTAAGTATTCATGGTAGAGATTTCGGGATATATGGATAACTAAATCTCTCATTTTCTAGGCCTCTCAACGGGGTATAAAAATGCTCTTAAATCACTTTGTACGCGGCCGTCTTTACAATCGTGATCTGCGCGATAATGAGGTCTACGAAACGATCGGCGGCGGTCACATAAAGATCACACGGAATCCGGGCAGCAACTATACGAGCGTCAATAATGCCCAGATAACGGAGAGTGAGGTATTCGTGTACAACCTGGGCACCATGTACTATCTGGATGACATCCTTTATTCGCACATACTCCGCGACTTCATCAGCAAATCGACCAAGACGAGATCGAATCGAAATGGCGGCGATTCCGGTGGAGGATCGCGCAGCACTTCCCGTCCCAGCGATGTGGAGATCGTGCCCAATGAGTTCGAGAGCGAGCACAATGGCGGCGACTATGCCATCCATGGCGATGATGAGGACTTTGAGGATGAGATCATTACGCCAAAAGCGTTGCCCGTCCAGATCTATGAGTTGCCCAAGTAGAGAGTGCAGGCAGATCTACTCGTAAGAGGATTCGAGAGGCCGAGAGTGCTGGCAGATCCAACAGGATTCATGTGGGGGATTTCGATATGGGCTTACATAAAGCTAAATATAATTTTTTTTTGCGTGAGGTCTGTATGTGTGGAGGAGAGGAGAAGAGGGTGGCGCTTAAAGCGTTTTTGTATAGTTCTGGGCTAATTTTTTAAAGCATTTCTCTAGTTTAGTTCATAGTTTCTTGTGTACATTTTAAGTTTAGCATTGAACGAGGCGGTGAAACGAAGTATACTACAACAGCAACCAGAAGATGAACAACAGAAAACGGCAACAAATATACTATACATACCTAATCCTAAAGAACTTATCAGCAATTTAAACGAAGCTTGTAGACATAGCGAGAAATTGCAAGAGAAAAAACCAAGATAACTATATAAACAATAAAGCATTCACGTAATATTCGATTTAGAAGCGACACACAAAAACGAAGAAAAATATAAAGGAATGAACGAAATTAACACGCAAAAAATTATAAAGATATGCGTATACCATAGATACCCGTATATACTATAAAAATTCAATTAGCACTCATCGATGTTGATGCTTTTCTTTGGTTCTATCCATATGAGGGAGAGAGCATAGCGAGAACATATCCGGCTAAATCGATTGGACAAGATTCCTTGGTCAACAAAAGATATATACCAGTACCAGTATATATCATGCAAGCAGATATTGTATTTTATAATTTAATGATATTAATGATATTGATATTTAATGTACTATCTGTGTATATGAACAAAACAAAACAAGCAATGAGAACGAAACATGCAATTTTATAATAGTTTGTTAAAATAAAAAGAAAAATCTTCCAGAAATACAGAGTAACGCTTATCTTTGTTGGTTTTTCGTTGAACTAGTTTTATTATGAATTAGTTAAACCCAATACACATGTAAGTATGGTTATTATAATCATAGATATTATATGGGGTATGTATTCTATTCTATATGCGCGTGTATAAGTGATACTAAATATGCATGTAAATAATACCTGTAATTCTAATTGACTTAAAAGTATGGTATAGGATTATCTAGTGGAGAAACCTAATATCAATGGATTAACCCAAAAGTGGAGTGGATATCAAAGACTGCTGGAAGCACCAAACAGCCCTACAGATGCATAAAATGGAAATTTGTTAGGCAGTGGAACATGATTTCGGAACTGTTGAAATTATATGTAACTAGATCATTTATCAAATGCATATTGCTTATGGGTAGGTTTTGTTGTGTAGGACGTGTATGTATATAGAGATTGTGTGCTTGATATGGCGCTTATGACACAAAAATTCTTCATTGAACTACAAACTACTTTATCCAACATAATATTCGATCTTGAGCTTTGGCTGGTTACACAAAATATTGCCCCTTATACATACATATGTAATGCTATCAAATTCTACCATGTGAAAGTTTTTTCACTTCTTAAGTATACATTTTTTATAAAATTTTAAAATTTCATTGGATTTTAACCCCTTTTTTGGTTAATTTGATTTTGATTTTTCATTTTTTGAGATCCAATTTTGAGGAGAGGAGCAGCGGTGGCCAAATGTTTTTGCAAATAACTGACATAAAATGAACACAAAATAGAAACTAGGAAATTAAAAGCTGCTCTTAAAAACAAAATGAACTTCATCCGATTTTAATCGTGGTGTTCATTCACATTATTCTGGCTGCTGCTGCTACTGCTGCTGTTGCTGGTGGTTGGGCATTGAAGGTTATTTTGACTGCTGGTTGTCTCAGTCTCATTATCACTCAAACTGACAGGCAGATCCACAGGCAGCTCCGCTTCCACTTCCGCGACTGACACTTCCACAGCTGGTGCACCACCCACAGCGCCCTCGAGTTCGTCGTGCAATTCCACTGTAACTGGCGGCTTGGGCTTGAAACTATTGTTCTCCGCATTCAGTTTGTAGTTCTTGAAGGGATCCCCCGCCTTGGCGGCAGATGGTTGCGTCTGCTGCTGTGCCTGGGCTGCCTGGCGTTGCAGGCGTCGTTGTTGATTGCTGAATGTGGGACTCTCGGATCTTGCGCGCTGCAGCATCGGACGCTGATGGTGGTAGGTGGGATCGTAGTCACGCGAGCGTCCAAATTCGAATCCATTCTGCCACTGGACATGCACATTCTCGTACGAGGGATCTTCGTACCTATAATTTGATGCTGCTGCTCCATTCTGATTACGCTTGTCGGCTCCACTCCGCAATCGACTTAAGGTGCTGTGAAGAGGACGGGCTGCTGCATTTGCATCCCGACGCATAGTTGAGGAAGCAGTCGATGCTGCACAGGATCCACTGCAAGAGCTCTGATAGCGAACCATGTCCTGCGGCAAGCCACCCAAACGTGGAGTGCCATAAGGGTTCGACATCTGAGAGGCCACCGAGGCTGTGTCGCAGCTAACGCAATCACGCGAAAACATAAAGTTAAAGTCGATCACCTACAAAAAAGTATATGATTAGGTATTCTTGGTGATCCTTTGGAGTCAAATCCTACCTTGCAATCGGGTCCCTGACCAATCCACAGTGGCAGCCATTTGTTCACGAGCAGCCACTGCAAACTGGACTTGGATATGCGATTCAGAGTTCCATTCCCATTGGCATCTCCCGAAGAACTTGAACGGGCTGTGGTCGATGTGGTTTTCTTGGCCAAGGCTGCGCTCTTGACGGCCGCAGTTGAACCGCTCTTGACGGCAGCAGATGATCCACTCTTGACCGACGCGGTGGATCCACTTTTGTCTAGACCAGCGATTGGTGCGGCAGTGAAAGTTGTAGTCGACTCCTTGGCCGCCTTGCTGGCAGTCTTCACCTTGGGTATGGCTCCTGTTGGGCGAGTGGCACTGCTTACTGATGAACTGGAAGCACTTTCCGGGACAGATGGCTCCTCGACGACGGCTCCTGCTGCTCCAGCAGAGGCAGAGCGTGCCGCACGCTCCATTGACACATTCGGCGTTAACGGAGAGTTGTGGGCAGCCATCGCAGCTGCTGTCGTCTTGTAAATGTTGGTCATGCTCTGCGAATTCTCGCCGTGTAGGCAACTAAAGAAACTGGAGGCACTGTTCTTCACGGGAACCTTTACATTGCCGTAATCTATTCCAGCGGCTGCAGCCGCCGCAGCAGCGGCACTAGCACTCCCCACATACGCCTGACAGTTGGGCACGTTGCAAGTGCTGCTTCCTCCGCCACTCGCAGCGGTGCCGCCTGCCCCATTGGCATTGAGGCGTATGTGACCAACTGTTCCGAAATGTGAGTGTCCCAGCACGGCATAATGGCCGCCCAGATTATAGTGATCAATGTTGCCGCAGGAGGAGCTCAGGTGTCGTTCGATTCGTCCTATGCCATGCCCCAGCACATCGAGGCGTGTATATAGCGGCACTCGGTTGGTGGCAGTGGGTCGATAGATGGGCTCATCGCGTATTTGTTCGTAGATGTTTTCATAGCGCATTGTTCCGGCTGCGGCATAGGGTAGATTGTAACCATCGGTGGATTCGGTGTCGTCAAAGCTGCGCTGCCGCTGACAATTCGAGCGACTGTTGGTGTAGAGTGGAGTGCAACGCAGTCCGGTTCCATAGCGATTGCCTAGAGGGTAAAAGAAAACATTGTGTAATCCCTTCTACATTTATTTGAAGCTGCTTCTTACCATTCTGCATGTCTATGCGAAAGTTTCGACGGTATCCCAGGCCTGAGCGCACTGCTCGTGGCACATCGTAGGCCGCCGCAGCGGCGCTGGAGCCCAGGATCCCGGCACCAGCTATAGATCGATCGTATAAATCATTTCGATAGTTGTTAATGGGCAGTACGCGTTGCTGTGGCGGTGTTTGCTGCGGCAGTTGCGGTTGCGGTTGTGGCTGTGGCGATGGTGGTGTGGGTCCTAGCTGTAGCGGTGGATTAAGGTTGGCATTGGCTTCTGTTGGCACTGGTTGGGGTGCCTGTTGGAGTGGTTGTTGAGCATCCTCAACATTTGCAGGGGCATTGACATTGGCGGCGGCCACAATTTGATTGTTGTTGGGCTGACCGATTGGCGCATAGATGTTTTCGTAGTGCGGATGATTTGGGGGCTGAGGGGCTGCCGATGGCTGGGCTGGAGCTGCTGCAGCAGCCGCTCCAACCGGTGGAATATTGCCATAAATGGCCCCACCAATGGCACCCTCCATGGTCCCCTCAGCCTGGCTATTCTCATCATCCATCAGTGCTATGGCCAGCGATGCCGCTTGACTGTAATAAAACGCATAATTAGACTCAAGTTCATGTATCAGAATTCTATCAAATGTGTCTCACTTACCGTGCCAATGCACCCTGCTCTTCCATTCACATGGGCTTATCGATCATACACACGCCCGCATAGCTGCGTCCAATGGTCATCAGAGCGGGCAGGATCCGCCAGCTGTCCGACTCCGGGCAGTATACCTCTACGGATGCCAAATTAGAGGTGCCATCATCACCCCCGACAACATAGAGCAGCCCCTCGTGGGCGACCACTCCGGCATTGCGGCGACAGTAGGACATGTCCGACACAGAACTCCAGGTGTTCGTCTCACAGTCGTAGGCCTCAACGGATTTGCGGACCATGGGGCCATCGTGGCCCCCCACCGCGTACAGGATGTTGTTAAGCACTCCGACGCCGGCTCCACTGCGACGGGAAGTCATCTCGGCGATGGCTGACCAGGTATCTGTGTCGGGATTGTAACGCTCCACGGAGGATAAACACTGGCGGGAGAAGCCATCGTAGCCGCCAACGGCGTACAGCAGGCCATGAACGACGCCCACACCCACGGAACTGCGACGCGTGGACATTGATGCAATGAATCGCCAGATATCAGTCTTTGGGTCATACATCTCGGCACTGGAGAGTCCGGTGGTGCCGTCAAATCCACCCACGGCATAGATGAAGCCGTTCAGCACAGCTACGCCCAGAGTGGATCGCCTGGCCTCCATGTTGCAGCAGTTGGCCCAGTGATCGGTGGCCGGATCGTAGACATCCACAGTGCGGACGCGCAGTGCACCGTTGAAGCCACCCACGGCATAGACCTTATCCCCCAGCACACTCAATCCGGAGCGACAGCGACGATTGGGCATCTCGGCCGCCTGATACCACTTCTCATCGCGCAGATCGTACCACTCGACGGCACGTATGGCCTTGGGTGCCTGACCGCCAATCACCAGCAAAATCTTCGGCTGGCCCACGGCCTTTCGAGGCACTGTGCGCGCGGACTTCGTCTCCGTAGGCAGCAGGTGGTAGGTGAGGGCCTCTATGATCAGATTCTTGCATATGATATTACCCTCCAGCAGGATTTCCTTGTCCACGCGCTGGGTAATGAACTCCTTGGAAAGGAAGGGCAGGCGCACATGCTCCATCAGGGCCGAGGTGAACTGCTCCCGCATGGGCACATCGTAGCGCAGCCAGGCGATCACACATTCGTACACGCGCTCCTCATTGGGCACCGAAATGCGATCGTTTCCTATCAGGTTAATAACCTGCTCGTGCGAGAGATTCAGAAACTCATCGAACTGGATAACCTCGCTGCAGAGAAGAGGCAAACGCAAACGCAAAACATAAATAAAGCAGTCAGTAAATTGGGGCATAAATGTTGAGTGGCGGAATATGGCATATGGGATTGAGATGCAATTAATTGCAAATATAATAAACCGGTTCAATACTTTTGAATATAAATTGCTTTCAATCTAAATATAGGGCTGACCTTTATGCTGATTTTGCACAAAATCCAAAGTGAATTGTATTGTGCGGTAACAAACAAAACCTTATCTCATCTGTTCATGCTATGATTGCTTTCCCTATACATAGTTCAATATTTCCGACATGATGTTGAAACTCACTTGAAATGC
This sequence comes from Drosophila azteca, assembly GCA_005876895.1. NCBI lineage: Eukaryota > Metazoa > Arthropoda > Insecta > Diptera > Drosophilidae > Drosophila > Drosophila azteca. Next base: position 7,640,228 of record VCKU01000091.1, on the reverse strand, counting down.
TCTTCGATGTAGGTCTCTGCATAGTTGAGCAGCTCCACGCAGGCATGAAGATCGGCAAACTCGCGTATGCCCAGACAATTGCTGGCATCCAATTGGGTCTGCAGGTAATCACAGCAGGCATCCCGCACATCCGTAAGCTGCAGCAGATTGGCTGCCGTCAGCAGGACCTGTACATTATCCTCGTTCACCTCCACCGTCGAGGTGTACACATAATTGATGAGCAATTCCAGTGCTCGGGCATCCACGCTCTGAAGTGTGATCCTCGCCTGACGCGACTCCTCGAAACTGGTGAACATTGCATAGAAGTAGGGACTGCACGAGGCCAAGACCATGCGATGGGCATGAATCTCAACATCATCGGCCACCAATATGACATCACAGAGTTGTTTTTGTCTGCAAAGAAGCGAAAAGCAAAGAAACCGAGAGTATTAGTAGGTGTTAAAAGATTTAATCAATTCAAATGATATCGCTGTTTTTATTTGAAGTAAAACCGGATTTGTATTTGCTCTTTTAACCTGAAACTGATCTTGGAGAACCCTTCATTCTCTGTGTCGCTACAGGAACCAATGGTACAGGAAGCAATGATTTGGACATTTTTCTGTTTACCTTCCTGTTTTATGTTGCATTGAATCCTCTTTTGTCTGGATTCAATGGGAATGATTTTTGAAAGTTTTCTGTTAAGTCATGCTTTCCTCTCCTATGTACATAAATTCATCTGGCCTGCCGGTATCCTCCGCTTGAATCCTACGCTCAACACGTTTTCTCTCACCTTAAGGTTTACACCACATTCACTTTTGGCTTTGACACCACTGCGGTCTGCGTATTTCTTTTGGAAACTGGTTTCTGGGTTTCTGGCCATCAAGTAGTTTTCCAGTCAACCAAAAGCTAATATGCGGAAGCAGAAACCACAACAAATCGACAGAAATCGTTGGGCCGCATGCCGCAAGTTCAAGGTCGTGCTCTAATGCGAAACCAAAACGAAGCGCATACAACCCATTATAATAATAATAATGCGAATGGCCCCTTCACAAAAGGTGAAGGCAAATATAATACAAAATAAATATAGGCAACAGACAAACACAAATCAACTGCGCAAATATGCAAAATTTGAACGCGTATGAGAATTGGAATACGAATGGGAAGGGGCTGGGATGCCGAGACGATCGTCTGACATTTGCAGTGATTATATTTTTCAGATTTTGGGCCAAAAGTCAAGCGACTAATCCACCTGTCCACATCATGTAGTTGTTTTTCTTACTTGCGCATCTCGTTCATGGCATCGAAGGAGCGGGTTGTGTGCTGCTCGTTGCTGTATTGTCCCACTGTGCCGCGCTCCTTGCCGTTGGGCCGCTGGACGTGCTTCTGCGAGCTCTCGTCCAGGGAGTTTTGCGAGGCATAGCGGAGCATGCAGCTTCCTCGTTCCAGGCCACTGCCCTCGGCGGCGGTATTCTGTTGTGCCTGCTGGAGCAGACGTTGTCGCTGGACTGCCACCACGCCCACGGCAGCCCCTAGCCCAGGCGGGGCAGGAGCTGGCAGTTCTATGCCCGCACCCGCGCCCCCACCGACAACATTCCCTTGGCCTGCTGCTGCAGCTGCTGCGTTTGGAGGCTGCTGCTGTTGTTGTTGCTGGTTCTGTTGCTGTTGAGGATTGCCATTGCTTAGATTGCTCATAATACCGATCGTGTACTTGGTTAACAATGCACTCAGAGCTATCATTCAGCGGCGTCGTTCACCACACGCGCGCTAACAAAAAAATTACAATTCAATATTAAAAATAAATTTAACAGAGTTCGCAGTAGAGCTGGGAAATCCATCGATGGCTCCATCGATAGTATCGATGGAAATTAAAAAGTGCGATAGATCGATGGAAATTTTTCGATGGCGATCTATCGAACTTGATTTGTGCGTGGTCACGTGTTCTGAAAGCTCAGCCAATGTGCAGTTAAACATCTATGCATACCAGCAAGCTCAGCGGAATCTGAAAGGACATTTAGTAAGGCAGGAGCAATTGTATCGGACCGAAGAGCGTGCTTAAAGCCAAAGCAGGTGAACACATTCTTAACCATTAAGTCGAATTGTCATTGCCTTTTGCTTAGCTTGTCTTTTTCTGCAAGATTCTCATATTAATTTTGAAAGTAATTTAACGTACCATTAAGTGTTTTTGCTTTTTAGCACAATAAGTATCAGTAAAAGACTTATATAGTTTTAAGTTATCCAGTTGAGACTGAAGATCTCAATGAATTTTGTTTTTGTTTGAATATGAAGTTTTTGTTTGAAGTTGAAGTTTTTGTTTCAAATGTTAATTAAATAAATTTAAAAACATAAATAACAACTTTGTATTTTATTTGAATAATAATTCAAATAACCCTTTTAAATTTCCGATGGAACCATCGATAATATCGATGGTTTTATCCATCGATGGAAAAAGACCAAACCATCGATACTATCGATTTTTTTTTTCCATCGCTTAAAAAACCATCGAGGGGGGAGACTATCGATGGATTCCCAGCTTTAGTTCGCAGCAGTGTGACCGCCGAATTATCGGTAATATATACCGTCCGACCAACACAAATATACCAAATCTAACGGTCTCATTTACAAAATATACTGTAAAAATACCGACGAAACTCATATTCCTCGATTTTGATATTCTGCTTAATATAATATTGCAGTTTATGGCCGCAAATAATAGATTTAACAATTTTACAATGGCTGGTGGGCAACGCTCTGTAACGCTCGTGTCGAAGTTAATTGTTTTGAAGGCTATTGCTTTATTTCTTCACTGTAATTTGGGCTATAAAGTGTTGGGGCTACTCCTCGGAAGGAAACCCATAAATTATATAGTAAACAAATAACATAATCGAATAACTTATTTCCCATGAAACAGTTTACTTTGATTTCAGCAATTTATCCATTATTTTAGTAATTCCCTTGCTCATTTCAAATCCGACCGCTTTAAAAAATCCTCGCCGTCCTGGTGAGTTTATAATATTTTTCCCTGGGAAATTGCTGGGGATCTGCGGAAAAAATCGGGTATGGAAATTCGGGTAAGGTGAAAATCGTGCGAGCCGTGAAATTTCCCTTGGCTGAATTTACCCGTTATCCATACCTTTTTTACTCTCTTTTACCCATTTTCGAGTTAAAAGTATGAGCGTGGCGGTAAATACTAGTATATACCATGAGAAAAGTACCAACAAAACTCAAACTTCTGAAATTTTGATATTCTGTTTAACATAACTAGCTAACTAGGACTCTCAGTCCAGAACACATAATTTAATAGGATTGATGAATCAATTGTCTAGAAGAGTGGTTAATTTAAAGGTCTTCCTATAAGGATTGTTTATAAAATCAGGTAAAAAAGGAAGGCCTACAAAAACATGCCTTTTTGTACATAGTAACTACACGGCAACTACAACTTTTCTACATATTAACGATATACCGCGAGTCGCAATCTTGCAAATTTCAAACTGCTGTAAGTCGATGTACATTTTAACGTTGCCCATCACTGAATAGTTCTTTCGCGGGTGAAATGATTAAATTCAAATTCAGGCAAAAGGAGCATTTGATTTTAGATTAAGTTGTATTTTGAAAAAATTTACACTGTACAGTTATCATTCAATTTTGTAAAATACTTTCATATTCATCATTTTCTATATGGCTAAAGCTAAAAAGTGCTCAAAGAAAACCTACAAGCCACAAAAAGTGGGCCGTGCGACCAACAATGGCTATTTAAACTTTTTACGAATATTCAAGAAAAAACATTGCGGACTCCCGCCTCGTGAAATGGTCAGACGTGGTGCCAAGGCTTGGTGTCGACTAAGTAAAGAGCAAAAGGAGAGGTACCGCCATGTGGTAAGCAGAAATCGGAGTCAAAATGGTTTATATTCTTACGTTTATTTATAATATTCAGCAGAAAAAAACTAGGCGCCGTCGCTAGCCAAAAGGAGCCCTTAACCATGGAAACCGATCTCTGCTTTAGCCAAGAAACAATGTTGCTCCATCCGCACAGGTCTGTCCTTGATGTCGTACAATTATTTCGTTGCACTCAGGCAACCCAAACCGAAACTTCTAAGCTTTAGTCAGTTGCTAAAATGTGTCGTAAATTTCCAGTGTCGTATTTAATTTGTAATAAAGAAATTTGAAGTACATATGTATGTACATATATTTCTATAAATTGTATGTGGCAGTCCCCTAAGACCTTGCAGAACCATCTTCAACGCTGAAGATCTTCTACTGATGAAGGTTTCGAGTGAATGTAAATTCTCCAACATATGCTCTGAGCTTTAATCAAATATAAAATTTAATTTTATTCTGAAACGTCCTTTGTTTTATATTGTGTGTACTGTGAGGGACGTCTTTAGCCTCACTATAGCATTTCTTTTCCATGCCTCGCATCTAACTGTTCGGTTCCCCTACGGATAGATTGTAAAGGTCTTTAAAATAGAAACACATTTGAATTCATTGCTAAATTTGTTCATCAACTTTATTTGTTTGGCTTTTTGTGTATCGGGGATACTCATGCTCATCAACAGTTTTGTTTTGGATATGTAAAATATGTATGTATGTATGTTAGGGTCTTGGAAACAACTGCTTATTGAATGTTTACGAATAACAGCAACCACCTAATTAGGAATATATGTATCTTGTATATTGGATAATGCTTAACTATAGCTAATACGAAGATCCAGAATATGTACAATCATCTTTGAATAAATAAATACAATGTACGAGCGGACATATAAATAAATGAAATAATTTGAAATTTGGCTAATGAGAGAGTTTTTACACTAACTATTTTGTATTTCATATACGTATCCGATCTACTCTACCATATAGATACATATATATATGTATATGTATATAGCTACAACTTTTCATATGTACACATAATTTAGATTCCATAAATTACAATTAATGCTTTTCAAATAAATACGTAGATCGAAATATTACGGAAAATACTTTTCCTTGAGAGGAAAAAAAAATGCAGAACGAGTTTTTCTAGCAATACTTATCATAGGAGAGTGGAGGTAGGGGGTACGGGTAGGTGTAGGTGTATGGGAGGAATTGCATTAAGCGATAATACTTAGTAATAGTACAATTAATTGTATTTGATTTTGATGCCACATTTTTTTTGCTTTTGTTTTTTGGAGGCTTTTTCCGTATTCCGTATTCTTATAACTTTATGGTGGCGGCACACGATGCACTGGGATTGTCTCTAGTTGAGTTTTGGTTTCATTTCTTGCTGCTTGTTGCATCAGGCGTTGCGCTTGCTGCGCTGCAGCGTTGCCATGGGCTGATAACAGTTTAGATTCGACGACATCCGGCCCAAGGCGACGGCCATGCGATGGGGCAGTCGGCACAGCTGTTCGTGTAGATTCGATGAGACAGCTCGATGAGGCCTCCTTCCGGTGGTTGCCGCCTGCCTGCTGTCCTGTAATCGGACCACATCCTCATCAGGCTGCACATAGGATAGGTGAACGATATTGACACCCTCATCGTCATCGTCGCTGTCCACTTCCTCGTAGTAGAGGAAGCCCATCGGCTGTTGGTTTGCCGGATGAGGCGAATGGGCCGCGGACTATACGTTTCCGTAGAACGGTGCCGGTGTGTGGGCATCGCAGGGCTTGACGCGCAGCTTCTGCTTGTAGTGGTACTCCTTGAGGTAGCTCTTCAGTCGCCCCGGCAGCTCCAGCTGATTGATGCCATCGTAGCTGGTGTTCGAGACGATCGTGGCGCGCGACAGCTGCTGCAGCGAGAAGGTCTGTCTCCTATGCAGCGGCATGGTCAGGCAGGGCTCGAAGAACATCACGCAGGATGGGTCCTTGTAGTGCTCCAGCAGGCCCGTCACGGTGGGCGCGGTAAACACGCACGGATCATGACAGTCGAAGCTGTTGAAAAGGAAAATCTCAATTAGTTTGGAGTTCGTTTTACCAGAGAGAAGTCTCTCTTTCTCAGGACTTACCTAAACTTGTGGCCGCTCTGCTCGATGCGCGCGTGCAACGATCTTCCATATTTGCGGAATGTAACTGAGAAGAGGAACTCCTCCTGGGCGGAGTCACGGAGCAGGAAAGTGCCCTCCGGCTTGCCCTCGAGCAGATGCTCCGCCTCGTAGCGATCCATCTTGCCCCAGTAGAAGCTGCTGTTGATAATCCTCTCCAGATCGGGCACCAGGCAATGCATAAAGTCTATCTGCGAGTGAACGGTCACGCTGCGACGGCCATAGGTGAGCCGCACTGGTGGACCCTGCTGCGGATCCAGCTGCTGCTGCTGTTGCTGGAGAATCGGTACCGGCGCTGCCTCCGTCACCAGGCGAATGTTGGGGCCCACTGTTACCCGGGCATTGGGTGACTCCACCACAAACTGCGGCGAGCTGATTCGGATGATGACATCACCATTCGCCGGGGCCGTCCAAATCGCCAACTGACTTGGCTCTGGCACGGCCACGGAGTTCCGTTTCCGCTGTGTCTGCAGCCTTTGCTGGGGAAGCCCCAAACCGCTGACACTGGCCCCACTCAGAGTGGGTGGCGTCGACCGGCGGTCTGCTGTGCGAGATTTCCTGCTGGTCACCGCCGAGGATGACGACGATGTGCTGGTCTCCTTTTTATCCTTGCTGGAGTCGAGCATATCTCTGAAGCCCCTCAGGGCATCCCGGCACTTGCACTTGCAGCAGCGTCGCTTGGAGCTGGTTGGTGCTGCTGTCGCGGCCGATGTCGCTGTCCCTGCTGTGGCCGTGGATTCTGTTGCCCCCATGGACATGGCTTTGCTGCTGCGACTCCGACAGCAACTGTTTCCGCTGGCGGCACTCCCCCTAGGAGCTGTTCCAAGAAAATCGAAAAAGAAATAAACATTGCCTAATGAGTAATCTGTGGGACTGCCATTTCTATGCGTTGCCTCCTCACCTTGCTTGCTGCTGCTGCTGCTGCTGTTTCTGTTGCTGTTGCTGTTGCTATTGCTATTGCTGGTGCCACTGGGGCCGATGTGTTGTGCTCCCGTCGACAACATTTCGCTGACTGGCAGCGACTCGAGCACCTCGCAGTACTCAACGACTTCGGCCTCGTGGCTGTGGTGACGCCGACGCAGCAGCGACTCATCCACATCATCATCGTCATCATCATCATCAACATCATTAACATCAGCGTCGTGGACGTCGTTCAACTGTAGCGTACTTATCGCTGCCTCAGCCACAACGTTCCCGACTCCGACACCACTTCCCGCTAAATTGTTGTTATTCACGAGCTGTTGTCTCTCGGTTTTTGGCGCTTCCGTTGAACTGCCAGCAGTTCGATTTGACACCGCACCCGATCCGACACCGACTCCGAGTGCGAGTCCGAGTCCGCCTCCGGAACTCCCCCTCGTCTCCACCACAATCTTCTGTTCATTTGCATTTAGCGTGTCCGCAGACAGGGTGGCGGCGACACCTTGCTCCACCTCCTGCAGCACCTGACCATCCTCATTGCCATTCTCCATTTTGGCCAATTGAATTTTGATTATAATTTGACGCACTTCCGAGCTGGCGGCGGCGTCCGTTTGGGCTACAATTTCCTCTACAAGTTGCACCTGCTGTTGCTGCTCCTCTGCCTGCTGGCTGATTCTGTCGTCTTCCACCTCCTCGAGTCTGTTCTGCTGTTTATGGGATTTGTTCTTGTCCTGACTGGCGACGCGTACAGTTGGCTTGCTAAAGTGATGACCCATTGGAAGCTCTGTCTGTCCGCTCTATGGAGAGTCTTTTCTGTACTTTTCAATCTGCAAAAGGGACACAATACAGGGGGAATATCTGATTAGATTTTGCTTGGGATTGCAAGGGTTTTTCATGCTAAATCTATTGTGGGATATCTGTGTCGGGCTTATCGTTATTTGCTGTTACTATGTACAGACCGGCGAATACTTATTTTACTTGGGGTTTAGCACATTTTTAATATTTACACTCGAACACATACAGACATTTCGCAACTTCCAGAAGTAGTAGTCGAGAGTCGAGAGTGTTGGGTGTCGAGGGAACCAGTTTTTGATGCCCAGCAGCAGCGTGTGAAATGTCTTGACCTACAGCAATCCCTCAGACATGGTGGGGGCTTCACCATGCCCCGACCACCATCCTCATTCCCGACTTAATTAGTTACTTAGTGGAAAGATAAGTTAAAGTGGGGAATGGTATGTAGGAGGCTCCTGGGGGTCTCTGGCAAAAGCAATCTACGGTCAAATGGGCAATTGAATGCAGTCTCACCCTCCCAGAGGCCAGTGTATGCCCTCCCCGAGACCAGTGTATGCCCTCTCCAAGACCAGTGTATGCCCTCCCCCCATGTGTATAGTCTTCTAGCTCCCCCACGAACTGACTCATACGAAGCAACCAGCGAAACCAGAGAGAGAGAGATCTTCATCATTATGAAGCTGATAAACAATGGCAGCATACCAATCCCACGCATCAGTTCTCCCAAGAAGTAATATGCTCATCCTATTTATAGGCATGCTCATACTCACACACACACACACACATGTGTGCTTCACCCCCAGCCAAACTCTCTGGAGTCTAGACCCATCTGACTTCTAGGTCAATGCGGCTTATCATCTGTATAGAAATTGGAAACCCCATAATCAACAAAGAAAACGAAATGAAACCCTCGACAGAGTACACAACCGAGTACTGACAACAGTAAGCCCCCATTCATAGGAAATTGTTAATATTATTCACTGATAAATCAATTCAATTTCAATCACAAAATGTGGGCCTGTCCCCCATTTCATTCCAGTCTGTCTGCCCTTGCCTCTGCCTTTACCTCTGCCTCTGCCTCAGCCACTGCCTTTGGCTGAGTAATTACTTTCGCACTAGCCAAAGTCGGCAATCCTTATCGCCTCCCCCCACTTGTCCGTAATTTACCCACTAAGAAGATGCGTCATCTTTGTACATCAAAAATCCGTCCTAAATGTAGGTATTCGTAGAGAGAGGGGGGCATGGCAGGAAGTAGGGCAGGAATACGAGTAGCAAAGTGACATGACAACGGCCACAAAGCACCAGGTTAATGAGTCACCCATCCACACACAATATCCACTCCCCCCTCCACCGGAGGGGCTCCGTCGGTTTAGTGGTAGAAATTCTGGTGATTTGGCCCAAAAATGGTGAAGCAATAGAGCTTTGCGGTCGTTGGTTGTGTGTTAATTGAGTTGTTCGATGGTGAAATAATTAGATCACCGATCGATCAGCTGATTGCACAACTGGATTGATCGATAGTGATCAGTCATGAGTGTTCTTTACATTTACTTCCCAAAGAGAGAGAGAGAGAGTGAGAGAAAGATAGGATGATCATTGCAAGATCATTTGGGTACAAATATTTACTAGTTAAAACTGGTTATACTTATATGGAGGCAGAGCGTACTATATACAAATCCTAAAGATTTAATGAGTTCACCGACCTTTGTTCATATTCCACAATAATTAAAATCTTAGGGGAATCTCCGTCAATTAAAGAAATTAAAATGAAAGACAACGAAATCCAGATAGCAAGAGATTCCACAGAATAAAAAGTTAATGAAAATACTCAACGTCAACAACGGAAGATATATACAGACCCTGGAGATTATTTACGTATAGGAAACTCCCAAAATAATATCTCACTGTCGCACTGCGACAAGTTTTTATAATTATACAATACTTAAAATATGATAGGAGATTACTTTTAATCAATATTTGTACATGGGAATGTCCTCACGTATACGAGCCCAATCTGTCTCCCAACTTGGAAATTATGAAACGGAAATTTGCCTTATAAATAACCACGAACAGAGGTTACTGTTTTGATCATAAATTTCGTGTTTTCTCCCTAAAGATTACAATCAGTTAATGGCGATTATTTTAGAATTATTAAGAACACGTCAAATGCACAATCTAGAGCATGGCTTAAAACGGAAATTTTGGTTTATCAGTTCCCGGAAAGCGTGAAAACGTACACGAATAATATTTTTATAGCTGCAATCGCACAGTTTTGTAGAATTCCCATTGCCAATATAGATTCCAAAAATTCAATGGAACAATGATTTCTAATAAACTTTTATCACTTTTCCTTGCGCACATGCTTGAACCCCCCACCAGCCCCCCTGCCACGACCCACTCCAAGTATATCGGAAAGCACACAACCTGCTATAATGTTTTCCCTGGAATTCCCTTTAACCGAAAAGAGCACTCAAGTTAATCATTTAACGAGTAATATTTCTCTCGGTACTGCGCTGTGCCTAATCAAACACTCAAATAGTGAAACGCTGAAACACTGAAACACAGCCACAATCCAGGCAATTAACAGTGCATACATTTCCATTTCCATTTCCATAAGTTTTCCCCGACAACCCGAAAAAGCAGCACAAAAAACACCCGAGAAATATCAAAGCAAACGATCCACAAAGTCCAAGCCCAACTTCCGGGAAATGCGAACCCAAAAGCGGCGTCTGGGGAACAGTCAAAATTGGCAGCCTTTTAACGAGAATCGAAATTATAAATTGAATGGTTTACATGGAAGTCGAACTGGAGGAGGGGCTTGAAGGTGGGGGTACCATGCCGTTTAAATTATAGAGTGTATGTCTCTCAGTATCTGTTTTTGTAATTCGATTTGTATTCACCGTTAGCAGCGCTATCTAACGGGGCATTCATACTTAGAAGTACAGTTCGTGCCGCACGTGCTGCGGCCAGCAATCGCATATGTTAATCGATTATACACACATATGCATCGATTTAATCGACTGAGTAATCAATGTGCATGTCATACAACGAATGATTAAAAATCTAACCACCAAAAAGCAGACAGACAGACAGAAAGAGAGAGAAAACAGGGGAAACCAGGGGGCTAGTGAGTGATCCAACCTGTATGTATTGTGTGGTATGGTATATTTACGACTATGATGAAATACAGTAAAACGCCGGCGACTTGAACTCAAGATTCAACTTCTGATTCCAGGAGGCCCGCATGAGGCGACACAGCCAAGTCAGCTAACAAAATTTTTTCAATGGAAATACAAAACTGAAACACAGATAAAACCCGCGACGGATCATACGAGACCCAAGGCACGGGGCCCAGGGGCAGAGTCAGAAGTCGGAAGGAGGTACGAGCCGCAGAACGCAGTTTGAGTGAGTCACAGGATGACTCCCCTCCTGGAGCTCTGACGGGGTCTGTCGCGGAGAGGGCTCTCTACAGCGGCGTGCATTTTTATCAGCCGGCCTGGCACTTTTCAGAGGCCGGCCCGATCCGATCCCCAGTGCTAAACTTTTCCCTTCCACATTTTGCTTTCGGTTTTTTTTTTTTTTTTGTATTTGTGTTGCCAGCCGGAGGAGCGCAGAGCAGCTGAAGATTTTTTTTGTGTTTTGTTTTCGCTGCTGTTGGACTGCAGACAATGCGGAATTTCGTCAGAAAACCAAATACAGATAATGATCTAATACATAACTTGTTCAAAGTAAAAACGTTGATAAACGTTGGGGCTATCGAAAGGCCAGGCCGAAGGCAAAGGCGAAGGAGAGAAAGAAAGCCAACAAACCCAAAAGCAAAAATTTGAATGGCTAATAAGGGACTCCCAGATAAATGGGGGAAGGGGGAATCACCTCTGAAAATTAACACCAAAGGTAGAATGCCCAAAACCAAAGATAATTCGAAATGGAGCAGGAAATAAATCCCCAAACATTCGGGAGATAAACAAGATATAACGAAACTAATTTTAAGTAAATTTGCATTTTAAATAAACGCTTATTTCATTGATTTTGAAATATTTATAGAAAATTTGCATTTCTATTTATGTTACAAAAAGAAAATAAATTTGAGTTTATTTTTAAATTGAAATGTCTCAAAGGGAAACAAGTTTTTTTTTTGTGGTTGAACACGCAGCAAATACTTTTAGTTCGTTAATTTGTTGTTTTATTTGAGAAGCGGTAATTAGGAGAGTAGTGTAAACCATTACCAATTTCACAAGTGACGAGAAGTATAAAAATAGTTAACAATAAATGAATGAAACTTTTAGTGCAATCCAGCTGCAGCAGCAGCCGAAAGCTCTGTTCAAATGCAAAAGCAAGGAAGCTTTAGTGCAAGCTTTAGCGGTAGAGAGAGAGCTTATGCAGAGAGATAACAAAAACAATAGCAAAAACAAACAGTTATGCTTGATGGCATTTACTTTGCTCCGAAAACATATGTAAACTAAATCTGCTTGATAAAATAGTCAACATCACATATGTACATATATTATACCTGATATCTTTTATTGTGTATGTATGTATATTATTCCTAGATTATCGCAATGCTCAGCAATGACATGACCACACGCAAGAGACTATTAATAACTCCCAAGGAAAACTGTAAACTGAAATTTCATAACTCGTTTTCTAACCCATACAATCAATTATATTTAATCTGTAAGCGAATATAACAATTTCGTACATGGACCGCGCCCAACCAAGGTCCGTTATTAAAAACCCATTTGGAAGCCAGCACACCACTCGAAATGACTTTGTAACCTTCCCACCAACCAACCCAACGACAACAACAAAGAGCTGGGAGCTGGAGCTGGAGCTGGCCTGGCTGGCCATACGAGTGTTTACTGGGTACTCGCATATACAATATTGTAGTATTATGTTTTACGCAGAAATTGTCACAACAGAAAAGAGAAAAAAAATGAATTGCGGTCAACGAGACAAATGGGGGACGACGCGAAGCGGAATGTAGGCAAGTGCAAAACCGAACCACCATACACAAAGGAGCACAAAAGTCAGACACAACGAAGCGGAGAGTACCCTACGTCTGAGATGAGAGATTGTGGTTCCCAGAATAATTCTGGGAAAATGGAAACGACAAAAATGTTGATTGATTGGTTTCGTGAGAAATAAATATTAAATTTTACAGCTGAAAAGTATCTTGCCTGTAATTTCCAAAGAAATGTATGTTTAGAGCATGCGTATTTTCTTTTCATGGAAGGAGGCTTAATATGGGTGCAACAAACTCTCTCCCAAAACCGATGTACTCTGCCAGCAACAGCCTCAAGCCTCAAGTCAACTCCAATGAGAAGAACCTCAACAAAAGTCAGCGGCGACGACGGCGACGACGACAAGAAGTGGCCAGCGGCAGGAGGAGGGGGAGGTCGGATCTCGTTCGGGTCTGGGGCCGAGGAGGAGAACCGTAGGATTTTAAAGCGAATTCAATTACTTTTTGTTGCTGCCGACGTCGCTTCTTTTGTCGCTTTTTTCTCTGTGCTTTTTTTTTTTGTTGTTTCCATTTTGTTTCTCTTTTTTGTGTTTTGCATTTACTTGGAATTCGCAAATGAACTTCGCTTGAAAATAAAATCACATGCAAAAACGGAGCAGCAAAGTGTTCGTCAGCGGCGACAGGGGGGATGGAGGGTGGCTGGTATTGGGGGAGAGAGCGAGCGAGCTCCTGAGAAAGTGTATTCCATTTTTGATATATTTTTTCACTGGAAAATTGAAATGAGATTTATTTATTACGTTTTTCGGGGTGTTGGGTCTGGGATTTCATTCGCAATTTGCCCATTCATTGCTGGCACTTTTCGGAAAATAAATAACAACGGAATACCGAGAGAGCAATTCGGCATTCATACTTATTCAGAGAACTTTAATTAGCATTTCCAGTAAAATTCACTAAACAGACACGGGCTCGCCATTCTCCTCTCTCTCTCTTGCTCTACTGTACACTGCTAGCACCTGCCTGTCTGTTCGTCTCTTTCTTGCTGAAAAGTTCGTGACTGATTATGCTCTATTGGGGGTGGTCTTATAGCGGGGGAGGGGTGTGAAGACTTAAGGAGAAATCTACATTGACGTATGCAAAGAATTTTGTTTATATTCATTTTTACGCTCAAAGTGATTACATATCTCTCTCTTTTGCTCTAAATAAGAGTATATATGTACATAAGTATTTGTGGTATATGGTTATATATCTCTCTTTTTCTATAGTATATTTCTCTTATCTCTTAGCTGCCGTGTCCACTATAAACCCATACTTAAGCATTTCTAGGTGCGATTGCGTTGATTATCTCTAGCCTCAAAACGATAATAATGAATATAATAATATTAACATTTAATGTGAAAAGAGGCGATTTCTTGGAAATTCGCACACGACTCTCACACATATACACCAAAAAAGGCTCTACCCAGACACACACACACACACAGACTAGCCCACATGGACATGAAAATGGAATTCTTGGAAAATATGCACACGGTACTCACATGTTGGTGAAGTCATGAAAGTTGCTCAAACATTATATACCCTCTACACGCACACACATGCACTCATTCTATCTAAGTACATATGTACTTTGTGCTATATACTATGTACTTATAAGTATATGTATCCATGTGGGTTTATGTTGTTTTCTGATTAAACGAAAGCACTAACCTAACAGAAAATTCAACTTAATTTTGCCACCGCACTTTGTGCGAGGCCACAACCCAAACCCCTGGTAGTAGTGTTAGTTCTAGGGTAGAAAAGATGGTCTCCCTAGATACTTTTGTATCTTTTGTTCGAGTTCCCTCCTGGTGTTAAGCTCAAATTATGGACATAAGCACGCACCGAATGCTAACGGTACACAATAGAGCCCCAGAAGATAAAGAAATGTGTAAAGAACTGTATAAACTTTGTGACGTACAAAAGATTTGTTTTGGTGGCCACGGGGCGGCCCTGGGGTCTTTGTTCCCCGTATGATAACAGTGTGGAACGGAGGTCATTCCGAGAGACTTGCGTCTAGATCGTGAATAAGTTAGATAAACAATTTCTAATTCCATCTACATTTTAAAGCATAATGCAAGAGGTTGTTTTTCAAGGCAAGTTTATAGCATGAATATAGCTTAGGGAAAACTATGCTTCGATCAGGATTAACTTAGGGAAATTTTATTCAAAATATACAGAAATATGGGGTTAAGATGTTGGTACAAATCCACAATAAATAATACTAAAAGCCAATCTACTGTGTAGGATATTAGCAGATATTAGTTATAATATTTAAAAATGTAAAAAGTAAGTTTTTGTTGCATCTTGAATCTTTTTCTTTTCTTTCTTTTGCTTTATAAACTTAACAAAAACGAGAGGGAACGTTGTGAGCCGCGGCGATGGCCGCGGCTCTACTTTATACCCGGTACTCAGTCAGTATATACGTATTTATGTATACATATGAGCTTACGATTTATTTAATTAATTATATGTTCACAAAAGAGACGAATTAAATTTTGGCCAAAATGGAAAATTTCAAAAAATTAAGTCGAACCGTATGCTGTATTTTTATATTTTAGAAGTTATCAGTCTCCATTTTTATTTACATATGATTTTTACGTCGTCTGCTACATTTTTACATACACGTGTAAAACTACATACAAGAGACATGGAAGTGTGTGCGAGAGAGAGAGGGAATTGCTTGGCTGCCGTTTGGTAGCCACTGAAATTTAATTTGTTCCTTCTGGCTATAATAATGATCCGATATGATCCAGATTCGGCAATCTGATAGATACGGATATTTTCCATAATTTTGCGTTTTCTGTTTTCTCTTATCTTAAAAATGATGGATTCCACAGATTTTCGTCCTTTGTGGGGGCGGAAGGGGGCGTGTCAAAATTTTGAAACAAACTCGTGCTGGTTCGATATCACAGGAACTTGGATAGAAAGTTTGGTTGCTCTAGCTCTTATAGTCTCTGAGAACTAGGCGTCAAAAAATACGAATGGGCAAAGCAGATAGGGTCGCGTGTGAGAGAGAGCGAGAGGGAACGATAAATTTCGAAATGGTTTTCTTTATAGTGGCTATATTAATAATCCGATCTAATCCAGATTCAACACTGTGATAGATATGATCATTCTCTATGATTCTGCGTTTTTAGTTTTTTCGTATCTTTAAAATTGTGCATGCCACAGATTTTCGTCCTTTGTGTGGGCGGAAGTGGGCGGGGCGAAATTTTGAAATACATTCGGAGTAGTGTGATAACACAGGAGACTGGATACAAAATTTGGTTGCTCTAGCTTTTATAGTCTCTGAGATATAGGCACAAATGAAGACGGACGGACGGACAGACGGACAGACGGACGGACAGACCGACATGGCTAGATCGACTCGGCTATTGATGCTGATCAAGAATATATATACTTTATGGGGTCGGAAACGCTTCCTTCTGTGCGTTACACACAACCGTTATCCGCACAAATCTAATATACCCCTATACTCTTCGAGTACCGGGTATAAAAATTAATTCTTTGAAGAAATCAAATTTTAAAATACACGAAAAAAAATATGCCGTTTGTACTATTTGTTAAAAAATTAAGAACAGATATCGCTACATTATAAAGCGTATTATATGGATGAAAGAATACTCCCCTTTGAGGAAATATCAGACAACCTTAACTTGAGATTTCTATTCACTCGATGAAAACCAAACAACCGATAAAATATCAAACTATTTCTTTGCAATCTATGAAATAATTTTAGCACTATTTCTAGGTTGAGGTAGGTTTTGCTTTCCCGTCTCCCGTTCCACTTTAAGGTCTTTCTCCGTTTTTACCTGTTCGGTTTCGCGTGGAAATATTAACTGAACGACAGAGTGCAGCACTCTTTGTATTATATGAAAAGAAAAGCACTTCAACGATAAATGGTAAACGTGATTGATTAAAATTTATAATTTTAGCGATTACGACTTCCCCGAAACGTAATCAGATACGAAAAGAACTAAAGCGACCTTTGCGAATACGTAGAAATATATACAAACGTTAGAGAGTACGGGTATGCATCCCACACTATCAGCCAGGCGAAGAGATTATACAAGCTTCTCTATATGTACGTATTTCATTGATAAATTACTACGAACCACAGAACTAACAAAACAGCCACCCAGCCCCGCCCACAGAGATAGCACTCTCACAGATACTCACAAACACCGACGGACCGACGGGCGGACGACGACGGCAGCGGCAGCGGCTTATCAACAGAAACCGTACGTTTGCAAAGTTGAAACGAAACAAAATTCTTAGAACAATCAAAAGCATTTCGTTCGCTTTTCCCAGGAAAAGCAAATATGTACGAAAACGGAGAGTCATGGGTGTGTGGGGGGGACGGGAGGGGGGACAGAGAATGGGAGACATGCGGCTCAGATAAGTGGTAGAGGAGCTGGAGCTGTAGCTTGGCTGGGGTAAGGTCAAGAGATATAGTCCAATCGCATGTTGATTATTGCTCATAGTCCCGGCTTTACCGTGGAAACCCATTCAAAACCCATACAAACTCGTATTCGTATAGTATGTGTAACCATTGATTACGAAACTTGTACACAAATAGAAAAATTTACATACATATGTACATGCATACTCGTAGATGATACAAAGTTGAACTGGTTTTTCGGTCTTTTGTTGCATTTGTCACAACAGTTTTCGATTCACCTTTTATGTGGAGTGATCTTAAATGGCTATACTATGGAAATTCTCGTACAATAAGGTCACTGCAGCCAGACAGCAGGGGATTCGAGGTGAAATAAACGAGTATTCTCTATAAAATGATCTATAAAATATGTTTATGGTAAACGAAGAGACTTTGGAAGAGATTTAGTCTAAGAAATATGGCCTTTTAACATATTTAAGATAACGTCTTTCTAAAATAATCTTAAACGCAATCTTTGCAGTGACCTATGATCCTCTACTATCAGTTTGGATATGATAAGACCTACTATAGACCTTAAGATAAATGTACAGAAAATCTAAAAATATAACAAAGAATAAAAGAGATCAAGAAGCTGTTTTTGGTTTAAAAGATCTTGAGAACAGAAAAGTGCCAGCTTTTGATGGGTATCTGTTATGCATTTCTGTATAATTTCAATTGGCATTCATTCCCAAACATCTCAATCGGCCAAACAATATAATATGATACCATTCTTTTGGCTTTACAATCCCAAAACAAACAATGTTCATACAGATATCAAATTTCGCTATAACTACCGAAGGTAAGCCCAGTCCCTAGGCCAAATACGTACATCCTCCCTCTGACAGCATGAGTCCGAGTACTTATCCCAATGCCATCCCCCTCTCGTTATAAAGCCACTCGGAACACACAAACACACACACAGTGAGACACTCACCTATAGAATTGAGTGTTTTGCCCACATTTCACTATTTGGCATTGCGTTTCAATTGAACAAATTCACGCGAACAATTAACAATAAAAACGAGAAACGAACAAAATCAAATTTCCAGCGAAATCTCATCGAAAATGCCAAAGAGCAGCAGAGAGCACAGAGCAGAAAGGAAAAACAAATAACAATAGGATAAAAGAGAGAAAGGCAAGTAAAGTGGAAGAAGGGCAATAGCCAAAATCCTATGTACGGAGTACCTACAATGATTGTTTGCATTTGTATCTGTATCTGCATCTTCAGTTGTAGCTGTAACTCTAGCTGTAGCTGTGTGTATCTGTGTGAGTGGCAGCAGCTGAACTCGGCTCGGCTCAGGCCGTTGCCAAGCAGACAATTTGGCATTTTGCAAGATCGTTCATGTTCGTTCATGTTCGCTGTGGCTCTGCCATCTCTGTGGCTCTCTTTGAGCGCCAATTAAGAAGCCGTCCCCCGTCAGCGTCCCTCCCTCATTCTCTCTGTGTCTGCTGCCCCTCCTCACATTGCACTTATCCTGTTCGAAACAATTTCACATGAAAAGCTATTAAAAATCAAGAGAGAAAGGCCAGCTTTGGACACCGAAAATTTATCTACTCTTGCAGAAGCATCTGTACATTTCGTAGAATCTATCACAATTTGAACTGCATCTAAGGAACTAGTTTACAGATAAAGATACACGAAAGTGTACTTCCGATCAAAGAAAAAGATACAAAGCTAAAGAATTTGGAACAAGGGTAAGTGTGACAAACATCTGCCTGAAATTCTGAGACCCTCTTTAAAGAGTAAACCAAATTGAAAACGCTCTCAAGTTTAATACCAAATTTCAAGGAAATGAACGGAAGAAGATGGTAAAAGCGGGTTTCTTTACCAAGAATCATCAAAAAAAGTGCAGACACACACACACAGACACAGACACAGACACACGCTCCCAAAGAGAGGAGCTCAGACGGCAGCAACAGCAACAACACTCTTTGACGCATTACAAACAAAGTTAATAACACCTTTTCTTATGAAGGGTACAACAACGCCGAACGGAACGTTCCCTGAAGAGAGGGAGAAGTCTTCAGTCTTCAGATGTGGTTGCTGTTGTTGTTGTACGGCTTCAGCCGAATTGAGCGGCAGCACGGCGGATAGGCTACACCTTTAGCAAGAAGCCAGAAAGGCCGAAAGAGCCAGCAGAGAGACCAATAACCAGCCCAGTCAGCCATCTATCCAGTCAGCCAGAAGAGAGTTTGTAGTGTGAGTGTGTCTGTGTGTTCCCATCGGTATGGGTGAGAGCATTGTACATTGAGCATACAGTGAGCACTCTGTACGATGAGAACCGGGTGGAGAGACTGACAGCCTGTTTGGCAAGTCTCCTCCTTATGGAATGGATGGATAGCATAGAATGTGGCTTTGAATTCATTGATTGAGAGCAAACTCTCTTTATGAAGAATTACAGTGAAACTTCTATGAGGGAACATTAGAAACGGCTAAAACTGGGTCTAACTTTCGACAAAACATCAAGGTAGATTTTAGGCTATACGAGTGTAAATATCATATGAAATTCAATGGATATTCAGGCTATATACTCGAATCATATATATATTAAATATGTATGTAAATTCGATTCTTTGGATCGTTTTATGGTCATATATCTTCGAGTTAAGGAACCCACAAGTTCAAATTATTTGCAAATTCCATTTCAATGCCATTTGGCACTCAATCTTTTTTGCGTTCAAGAGGATTCCCTTGAAAAAACTTGAACTTTTGTTCACCTTTGACGAGCTTCCACTGTATCCGCATACTGTATCTGTGTGAGGGCCAGCTTCAGCCTGGTTTGCGGTGTTAAATGTTTGCAACAATAGCAGCAGCGGGGCAGCAGCAGCGCCAGGGGCAGGGGTAGCAGCAGCAGCATTTCATTCAATAGCGCGAACGACAACAGCAACAACAACTACAACGAAAGCAGCTGCCAACATCATATCGCTGCAGAGAGCAAAAACACACACACACATATACACAGATACCACCACCCGCCGCCACTTCAACGTCTCTGTCCATGTTCGGCATGCTCTTTGGTATCTGTATGTGTGTGTGTGCGTGTGAAGCACGAGTGTATCTGTGCCTGAGTATTTTTTATCTGTGTGGTGAGGCCACTACACGAGTGTGTGTCTGTGTATTGGTATTGTTGAGCTGCTGCTGCTGCTGCTGCTTCTGCTGGCCGCTTGGGCTGTCTGGCTGGCTGTCTGTCACTTCTCAGAAATCGGTCTAAATTAGAAAATGCGTTTCTGGGAATTTCGTATCTCTCTCTCTTTTTCGCTTTTGGGCACACACTCTCACACATTCAGGGAAAGATCGGGGCGAACGATGCGACATCCCCCTGTGTATATATATTTTGTAAATATATATGCACATATATATGTATTATTTAATATTGTACCGTTTCCCATTTCCGAGAATGCCATTTCTTTTGAACAACTGCGGAATTTATCAATGATTGCTTCAGTCACAGTGTTTTGATGGCTAATGAAACCACTTGCATATGTTCATAAGTATATTTCCTTTTCATTGGAATTTTCTACAGTTTCCAAAAGTGCAATGGACCAGAAAGCTACCCACCAACTATTTCGGGGCGATATTGTAACATTTACGAGTATCTATGGGCACCGCACCTTCCATAAAATACCAGCTTCAAGTATTTAGCTGTCATCTATTTTACCTTTTTTGATTTGCTGCTGTTGTCGCTATTTGTTTGTGCTACCGACACTTTCAGCTAGTTGGCAATTTGTGTAAACTGTATTTTAAGCATTATTTAGTTTTGTTTAGCTTTCACAGTATTTCACGAAACGCGACACACTATACCACACACGCACACAATTTCTTGTGCAATTTGCACTAACGAAATATTATTTTATTTTTATTTGCACCAGTCACCAGGACGGTTCGCCTGCCTGTGTGGACACTGGGCTGGATTGTGGTTTTCTTTTTTTAATCAAATTGTGCAATTTCTCTCGGCGAAACCAGCACACCAGCACACCAACCGAAATGTATCTTTGTATCTTATAAATACTATCTTCTATCTGTCGCGAACGTGCGTCCAGTGTGACCGCCGAATTATCGATAGACATACCGCCCGACCCTCCGAAGCATACCGACAATTACGGTCTCATTTTAAAAATATACAGTCAAAATACCAAAAAAATCATATTCCTCGATTTCGATATTCTGTTTCATATAATATTGCAGTTTATGGCCGCAAATAATAGATTTAACAATTTTACAATATATGGTGGGCATTGTTTTATTTGTTCACTATAATTTGGGCTATATAGTGTTGGGGCTATTCCTTGAAAGGAAACCCATATATTATAGTAAAAAGATAACATAATCGAATAACTGATCTCCCATGAAACAGTTTACTTTGATTTCAGCAATTTATCCATTATTTTAATACTCCCTTGCTCATTTCAAATCCGCCCGCTGTAAAAAGTCCTCGTCGTCCTGGGAAGTTTATAATATTTTTCCCTGGGAAATTGCTAAGACTCATTTTCGAGTTCAAAGTATGAGCGTGGCGGTAAATACCAGTATATACCATGAGAAAAATACCAACGAAACTCAAATTTCTCAAATTTTGATATTCTGTTTAATATGACTATAGCTACATAACCAGGATTTTCAGGCCTGAAAACATAATTTTATACGAATGATGTATCAATTGTACCTACAAGATTGACTAGTTACAAAAAAATCCGCTTATTGGATTCGGTCTAAAATAGGTTTAAAACAGGGAAGGTCAACCATAAGACATAAGTGAGCATGGAATGTCACGTAAGAAACGTAAGCCTGGAATTTAAGGGAAAATATTAATTCAAGAAACTCATATATGCATCATAAAAAATATATATATATTCTAATGGAGTTACAAACTCCTTAGAAACTTAAATACCGTATTTCAAGGGTAGCAAATGTTGACTATCGGAACTAAATGAACTAAAATGCTCAAATGAACCAAAATTGATTCTTGAACTATCGGAGACATCGATGGCCCGAATATTGGGCGCAAACATTTGAAAATGCCATGGAATCAGTTCTTTATCCGAATTTGCAAAAAACATGTACAAACATCAAGTAGTTAATTTAAAATCAAATGCAACAGCAACTGAAATTTCCAGGGCAGAACAGTCGATTGCAAGCGCGCTTGAATTTAAGTTTATTTAGCCAACTTTAAATATCTCAATAGAAGTAATCAAGATGAGATGCTTCCTAGCGATGCTTTATACAAGACAATATTTGATCATTCGCAAAATAAATATGCAGATAAGAAAAACAGAATTATACAATAAATAATGGGGCCACATTTTGAAGAACTAATCTCAGCGGGCGACTTGCGGATGAATCTCGAGCAAACACACGCTGTCGGGAGCTTGAGAGGTTGCCTGGAGATAATAAATAAATTAAAGTGCATATCTTAGACTAGCTGATAATAGCGTTTCCCCACACAAGCCATTTATCCGGGGGTCCGATCATGGAGATGCGACTGTGCCCCAGTCAGTGTCAAGCGGTCAGCCAAGCCAGGCGCAATCACACTCCAGAACTGAGCTCTGCTCTCCATCTACTACTACTACTACGTCGATTGCAACCTAATTCAATTAAAATTAAAACGCAAATCTACGGGACAAAGTGAAATTGCCCCAAATTTCCGACAATTATAGAAGGGAAAAGTCTGTTGTGTGGGCAGCGACATCGCGACCATGAGCTCTCCAGTCGAAAGTCTACCAATGCATCGCTCCACATCGATGCCCGTGAAGCCCAAGCCCCTCGAGACGAAGCCTCTGGCCCGTTCCAGCGAGAAGGAAACGGTCAATGAGGCGGACTACTATCCAGAGAGTCCGGGATATGTAAGACGACGCAAATCCAGATCGCCTGCCGATCACTTTGAGACGCGCAGTGAGCAAAAGTAAGGCGAAGCCTAATCCCAATCCATTTCACATTTCATTCCGCTAAGACATTCGAATCTGCCTGCAGTTTTCCCTATACACACGACTGGGCAGGCAGCACCATTGAACTGACACCGGAATCCGGGGGAGGAGCGGCGACCTCCAGCACCGGGGATGGCCTCAGGCGCAGTCTTCATCGTGTGATGGCGAAGAATGGCAACGAGAATGTGGTCTTTCGTCGCATACCAGAGAAATCGTGGCGCTATATGCGCGATGTCGTCACCACGCTGGTAAGATCCCTGTTTGGCAACAAGACCAAACCATCACCACCGATCATCCAAGAGTCATCGCGATCGTCGGATGTGTACAGCATAACGCCCAGCATACAGCGCAAGTTGGATGAACTGGCCCATGAGCCGCCGGCAAAGCTGCATCTGAATTTGAATCCGACTCCGAATCATCTGAAGACTAATACCGAACAAACCGAACGCGTAACGTTTAGCATTTAATCAATCAATCAATTAATCGATAGATCATCCGAGCACGACCATGCCATGACAAACCAAACAGCAATACTCGTACTAATAAACAATATTTTAACACAAACTGCATCCACTGCATCATTCCTAATCCGGGGGGAAGAGTATACTCGTACTGCATCCTACTGCACCCTTTCGATCATCGACAGATGGAACTGGAATGGAAGTACATGCTTACCCTGTTCCTGGGCAGTTACTTCCTCAGCTGGCTGCTCTTTGCCGCCCTCTGCTATGTGGTGTCCTACTCCCATGGCGACTTCCTCTTCGATGAGATCAGTGGCGTGCGGCTGGGCGAGGGCGACAAGCCCTGCATCTATGGCGTCAGCTCATGGGTGACCATGATCATCTATTCGGTGGAGACGCAGACCACACTGGGATTTGGCGAGAAGTACGCCAGCGAAGAGTGCCCGGAGACCGTGTTCCTGTTCATAATGCAAATGGGCTGCGCTGCCCTGATCGAGGGGTGCATGGTGAGCATTATCTATGCCAAGACCGCACGGCCTGCCAGGCAGATGACAAAGCTCAAGTTCAGCGATAAGGCGGTGGTAAGTGTAGGGGCTGGAAATGAGAAGCCAGAGGAACCACCTTCCAAGTAGTATATCATTTATCATTTTCAGATCTGCTATCGCGATGGGATGCTGTGTTTGCTCTTTCGTGTGTGCGATCCACGCGAGCAGCAGTCCATCGAGTCCAAGATACGCGTCTACATGATTGTGGACAAGCGGTGAGTCATCATCATCATCATCATCATCTGAGTGTCTGCCGGCTCTTGTGGGGAAACTCTAATCCCTTACGTTTTGCAGCACACGCGAGGGCGAGATCATTAAAACTCACACGGAACTGAAGCTGGAGGGCAATGGAGAGCAGTTGATCGTGTGGCCAGAGATTGTGTGCCATGTCATCGACGAGTCCAGTCCCCTTCGTCATTTCACCAATGCCAGGCTCTTCAATGCGGCACAGTTCGAGCTGTATGTGTCCATTGTGGGCACCTCTCCGGCCACCGCACAGATTACGGAGGCCAAAACCTCGTATGTGCCACGTGAGATCTTCTGGGGTCAGCGGTTCGTCAACATCATTCACTACGATGTGATCAACGAGCGCTATGTGGTGGACTATGAGAACTTCAACAGAACCATTTCCGTGGACATGCCCATGAAGCAGCTGCCAGTAAACGATCATCTGCGCCTGGAGTACAGAAGGGAATGAATGAATCGATATTCCACATATAATTCAATGGGAATAGTTTTAACAATTCCTAAATAACAAACAGTCAAGCTTTAAATGAGTTATGGCGGTTGTCAAATAATAGTAAAAATAGTAACCAATAAATGAAACATCAACTTCCAGCGGTCCTGCCGGAGCAAGGCCACGGGATAGCAAATCTCTTGCGTGGTCTATAGCTGACGATTCCAATAGTTGGCCAACTTTCCGATTACCTGCCAAATAGTCCTGTTGTTCTCATACTTAATACTTTGGCATTGGCATTGGATCTGTTGCCGAGTTGGCCACAGAGCTGACACCAGAGCTACCCTTGCGCAGTTCCTCGCTGGGCAGGGGTACACTTTGGGTGTTTCATCAATTACGTTGCCAGCGCTGGAGAAACTACTGCTTGGCTGCTTCTCCGTGAGCGTGGGAACAAAGGCCACACGAGTGACGGCACCATCTTGCATATTACGCACGGCCAGCGGCGACTTGGTGTTCCTTATGTCGTGGGCAATTAGTTCACTTTTAAGATTCGTCGTTTTCCGCTACCGGTAATCGTCCGAGCAATTGTAATCCACGTTGAGGACAGTGCTGCGCTGTTAAATTCAAATTTCAATGCGAAATAAATTCTACTTAATGTTGCTGATTCAGTGTGACTGAAACCCTCCGAAAACTACCATAAATGAAACGACATAAAACGTAGTCTTCTTTATTTAAGTTCGTTTCACACCTCGTCTAACATATACAACTTTTAAAATATTTTCAATTTTGATATTTTAAACTGATATTGATACACCGTAACATGAAATATTATTTCGACGTCAAAATATACCGAAAAGTACATAATATCCGCAAATGGTCACCCTGTAGTGCAGAAGGTATCGAAATTTAATTGGTCGTTTCCACTGTTCTTAAGTGGTTCTCCTTTATTGTATTCGATAAATTTAAACTGAACTCAAGCATTGATTTTCATTTTACAAATATTATGAAACACTGAAATAAATTAGTTTGAAATTTTAAGTGGAAAATCGGTATATATTGCCGCCACTGCAAAAACCAGTGTGAACGGCTGAGCTGGCGGCAACACTAGTCGCCATCCCTGGGTTTGGGAAAAGGCAAGAAGAAGAACCGTCACCTGCGAAAGAAAAAAACAATATTTTCCAAGAAATGTTAAGAAGTTTGTAATTTTTCCAATTGCCTTGCGCTAATATCATTTTGCGCACTTAGCAGAGCTATTGAACCACTAACAACGCAATACTTTTCCCCCCGTTGCAACAGGGAAAGCAGTGGACAAAGGCCAAGTAGTACAACAACACTAGAAGCACAGAAATTGTGACACACATACACGCAGCAGCACCCCAGAGCCAGTGACACCAAAAACAAGGAGACGGACCATCACCTCACCTGCTGCGAAAATGGAGGCGGACGGACTTACAAATGAACAGACGGAAAAGGTTCTACAATTTCAGGACCTGACCGGCATAGAGGATATGAATATATGTCGCGATGTGCTCATACGACATCAATGGGATCTCGAGGTGTGTACGTGTGTACACGTCAGGGTCAGCAGAATACTGAAGTAGAGATTGTGTCGTTGCAGGTTGCTTTCCAGGAGCAGCTAAACATACGCGAAGGTCGACCCACAATGTTCGCAGCCTCCACGGAGGTACGAGCACCAGCTGTGATCAATGATCGTTTCCTGCAACAGGTTTTCTCCGCGAATATGCCCGGTGGTCGGACGGTTAGTCGGGTGCCAAGCGGTCCCATACCCCGTAGCTTTAGGGGCCTTCTAGGCTATATGATTAACGTTGTATTCCAATATTTTTACTCGACGCTATCGGGCATTATCAGTACATTTGTGAATTTTGGTGGTGGAAATGAGCCCCGATTGGTCACGGATCCCCTGGGGGATGTCATGAAGTTCATACACGACTACTGCGACAGATATCCTGAGCATCCTGTTTTCTATCAGGGCACGTACGCCCAGGCCCTAAACGATGCCAAGCAGGAGTTACGCTTTCTCATTGTCTACCTGCACACGGATCCCAACAAGAACCCAGATGTTGACTCATTCTGCCGCGAGACGCTCTCCTCAAGATCAGTGATCGACTATATCAACACACACACGCTGCTCTGGGGCTGTGACGTGTCCTCGCCCGAGGGCTATAGAGTCATGCAATCGATTACGGTCCGGAATTACCCATTAATGGTAATGATTAGTTTGAGAGCCAATCGTATGATGATTGTGGGACGATTCGAGGGAGACTGCACACCCGAGGAGCTGCTGCGACGACTCCAATCGGTGACTGCCGCCAACGAGGTGTGGCTCAGCCAGGCAAGAGCAGATCGCTTGGAGCGCAACTTAACACAAACCCTACGACGACAGCAGGACGAGGCATACGAGCAGAGTTTGCTGGCCGATGAGGAAAAGGAGCGCATAAGGCAACGGGAACGTGATGCGGTGCGTCAAGCGCAAGAGGCTGAGGAGCAAGCCAGGCAGAATGTCGAGCTGCGTAAGGAGGAAGTTGCGAGGCAGAAGATTGAGTTGGCCACCCTAGTACCCTCCGAACCACCGGCAGACGCAGCTGGAGTCATTGCAGTGGTCTTTAAAATGCCCAGTGGAACGCGACTTGAGCGACGATTCCACCAGACCAATTCGCTTTTGGTAAGCTACAAAATAGCATTGACATTTTATTATCATTCCTCTTATCATTCGTATTTATTCTATAGGATGTCTACCACTTTCTGTTCTGTCATCCTGAATCGCCGGATGAGTTCGAGATCACAACGAATTTCCCCAAACGTGTGCTCTATACCAAGGCAGACATGGATGCTGCCGAGGGCGTCGTAAATGAGACTCTCAACAAAACGCTTCAAGATGTGGGCCTTAAGAATCGCGAGGTGCTCTTTGTAAATGATCTGGAGGCGTAACCAAGCACTACCAAATGATAGAATCGTGTTACCAGGCTGCAACGCATTACCAAAACTTGAACCAAGTTTTACGTAGTCCGTAGTTCGACGTCCAAGTTGAAGGATAAGCAGAAAGCAAAACTATTCCTAATTTTAACATGAAGAAATATTAATATAAATAATTGTTTAACAATTTTTAGGTTGATTCTTGTAATCTGTCGTAGCCCGCCTCCAAACACACCCCCCACACACACACCATAAGTAAAATATGCTCTTTTAAAACAATTTTCATAAACAAATTTTTGTTATGAATTTTTGCCCTTTAAACAATTTCTACAAACAAATTTTTGTTTTTTTTCTATTAAGATGTTTTGTTATATTAGCTGTACTTATACATCCAATCCACTTATTTAACAACCTAAATAGAAACAAGCTCTAATTGACAAAGATTTGAACATTATTTATAGATGAGAGAGATTAGTTTTAGTATATAAAATGTATAGAGAGTACTTAAGAAGATCATTTCTTGTGATCCTATTATAACTTTCTGCTGTAAAACTATCAAAGCTGCCTGTAGTAGTCATTTAGGATCCCATACAATTAGGAAATAATCATACTCGGCTATAACATTAATATTTTGAAAATAAAACGCCGATAAGTTCCGTTTATCGCACAAAACTACCGATATTTTTGTTTAACCCCTCCCTGTGCATTGATAAGTGGAATGAAGGGTCGTATATCTGATTTAACGACGTGGCAAAACAGAAATGTAGTGTGTATTGGCTCCAAATTCAGAAAAGTAGATTACTTGATGATAAATACCGCAGAAATACACACATCACTTTAATATTTTCGGCAGTCTAACAAAAGCAAAACACATACACATATATACATATATCGATAAATAAATATATCAATATTTTAGCATCACTAGATTGACCGTTGCTTTTTGTTTTGTATTGTTTTGTATAATTGTTCAACAATTCCGTGGAAAACACCCCTGTTATCTTCAAAAAAATATTTCGAATTACCTCCGAAAATTGCGTAAGTATATTTCGTCAAGTTTGAACAATAATTATCTATCTGGCTCGAGTTTCGATCCATTTCACTTGCGGCTTCGCAAATATGGCGTCTGTGCCCCAATCTCAGCGTACACCAATACATTCATAAATACGCAGGTTTGCATTTTTTGACAGAGCCGCTTTGATCGCAACTTTTTTTCAGGAAAAATGTCGAAGAGAAATAATATTAATTGCAAAAATAAAGGCCCGGAGCCGGGTTTTCTCAGGCAATCCACTGCTAAATTTTCAACTAACGTAGAGGCGGTCGATGATGATTCTGACGATGCGGTCCATTCGAATTCCCACAGTTTGCTGCAGTCCTTCATGAAGGGACATCGTAAACAAGCTGAGCACATGAAACGCAGTAAAATGGAGATGACGAAGAAAATGCATCAGACATCGAAAGCAATTATAGAAACGAAAGCTGAAAATGACCATCTAACACTACAGTATGTGCTGGCGTAAACAGTCAATAATGTATTTTATAAATCCGAGCTTCTATTTTAGATTGAATAACGCGGAACAGGAGCTAAAGGAACAAACGAAATCGCTTGAAGTGGTGAAAGGGGACTACAAGCAACTCAATGAAAAATACATAACTGTACTCCAAAAGTACACTCACTGCGAGAAACAGTACGACGAGGAGCAAACGAAGATCAAAACTACAATCAATCAGCTGAAAGCAGAAATTACAGCAAATCAGTCGCGAAATTATGAATTGGAGTGCGAGGTATGTACACACAGGAACATAAATATATATGGATTCCAATAATATCGTTCCGCTACGCTTTAAGCTCAAGTCCGTGCAGGAGAACTATCTCAAAGTTACCGCTATGAACGGTGCTATGAACCGAACACATGAGCAGCTATACGCCGAACTTGAAGAGATGCAGTCAAAGCTTTTAGAGAACGATAAGGAAAAGACAGACGCTATTCATCATATGACTGAAGTGTTGAATGAACAAAAGCAGCTCCACGAGGTACATATTTTTGTGCCAGTGTGTGGATCTTTCTTATTGATTTTCTCTTTCAGATTATGATTGCAGAACTGGAATCAGAGATAAAACACAAGACTCTTGAAAACGCCGATCTGGTCAATCGCAATGAATTGCAGGTAAAAGAGAGCAATCTGAATATATCGCAGATTCAGAGCACGCTGATGGAGAAGGAACAGCAGTGTCGCGAGCTTCAGCAGTGCAACGACACACTCAAAAATGAACTTGAGCTTCAACGAAACCAAATCGGAGCTGCTAAAGCAGAGAACGAGAAAAAGGACCAAAACATTATGACTTTAAAACACCTCCTAAAGCAAGTGGAGTCTGCAAGGGACCAATTGAATATTTCCAATAATAATTTAATACAGCAAAACGACCAAGCCGCAGCAGAGTTTTCCGTTGCAAAGACAAAGTTTGCTCAGGAATTAAAGCAACAAAAGGATGAACACGAGGTAAGGGAATTTCAAATTTTGGGCTTTCTTCTGTTTTCAATATAGCTAAACTCGTCGAGATAAACACTATGATTTTACAGGCCACGGTTTCACGACTAGAACATGAGCTGGAGCAGCAGAATCTTGCCTACGGCGATCTATCCCATCGGAACGAACTGGAATTAAATAACATAAACGTCATGTTCTCCGATCTGAAAGAAAGGCTCAATGAGAGGGAATTGCGTTTTCAGGAGCAGGAACTCTATAATAAACAACTGGCCAGCGAACATCAAAAGAAAACTCAGGGTTTGCAAGACGAGTTAAACGCTGCAATAGAAAAGTTAGCCCAACTAACTGAACAAAACCAGGCCTTAGTATCACAGCTCAGGGATGATGAGCACAACTACACAGATAAAATCAACACACTTCAAACTAAACTGCAAATACATGAGGGTCAAATTAATGCCCATCAGCAGCATATTACACGTTTGGAGGCTGAAAGAGACGTGCTGCAGGATAATGTACATCAGCTACACGGCGAAAAAGGAGAACTCGCCAACGAACTCTCGACAGCAAAGTCCAACTTTGAGCAGGAACTAGCGTCGCAAAAGGACATCCTAGAGGTACAAAATGAGTCCCAGTGGCTTTCAATTCTAAAACACATGCTCTTTGCAGAAAAAACTGGCCAGTCTACAAATGGAGCTCGACCTCAAGATAAACGAAAACGCTGAATTGGAACGCAAAAAGGATGTAAGCTAGATTTCTCCATTATTTGTGACATAGTGATAATCGCTATTCTGTACCGTTGGCAGGGTATCATAGCTGAGCTGAAATTCAAGATGAATCGAATTGGCAGTGTGTTTGAGCAGCCTGTCAGCAGTGTGAGAGTTGTAAGACCGAATCCCAACACATCCAAGACTAGCCAAAATAGGAATCCTGAATCGCCGCGAGTTAATGAAAATCCACCTGCTCCTTCAAGGAAGCGTTTTGCTGCAAGCAGCAAACGGATTCAAGACATATCCGATTCCTCAGACTTTCTCAGCGATAGCGAGCTACCCCCTCCAAAGGTGGTATGTATTCTTCAATTCGTACATCTATATATTTTTGATACGAAATTACTGAAAAGAGCAATGTTCTTTTTTTTCACAGAAACCGCAAAATAAGAGAGGAGTTGTTGGAGCCAAACGCGCTCGTATAAATCAAAATGAGAAAGAAAACGATGCTGATATTTTCGATAAACTAAAGTCTCCCGAAGAGATTTCTTAAACACATAAAAATCGTAAATGCTAACTTTAGATTCTCGAATACTAATCTTAAAACACAAAACAATCAATTTGAAAAGTGAGAGATATTAGCATTGGTCAAACCATATCGTCTTGGCCTTAAGACCTTATTTATAGCGTTTCCCAATCTAGATAGTACAAATATTGGCAACCAATATTTCTCTGACGACCTGCCCTGTTTGGGTAAGTCGTATTTAAGAGAAAAACCAGATATTTGTGCATATACTCATACTCTAAAGACAAACATATTTGATTTTCTTTGAAAAGATTATAAACTATTTAAGTTTCTTGAGAACTGAATTAACGTTTAACTTTTGGCAAGCAATTGTACAGTCGTATTTAACAGGACTTGAAAACATCGTAAATATTATTGATATAGAATTGAAAACATGGACAGTTCATTTGAATTTCTAAAATTCCGAGTTAAAAACTTTTAAATATTTACGTACAAATTGTAAACTTTATTGCTTTCTTATCATTTCAACTTTAAAACGTTTTGACCAACTAATTCTCAATCCCGAAAAATGTATTAGGTGTAAAAATACACAACTTTATTGTACATTTTGTACATATCTTTGAAGACCTACCTGCTCTGGAAAAGAGAAAAACCATACATTTTTCACATTAATGTGACAAATATTGTAAGCAGTTAATTGCGAAATATTAAATAAATTTGTACATTAAATTACATGTTTGAACATACAACCGGGTGGCTACAGCGTTTAGGCAGCAAATGAAGTTCAATCCTGTAAGTCGAAGTCTCCATAAGTTCCAGCGTATTGTTCATGTACTTGAAACATTTTTGACCCTTGTGCCCCGCAGTCTTGTTCGATTAGATCTTGGAAACCCATTGGTTCAGCACAGAGTAATTAAGTCTAAAAACCTTAAGTTGATATTATAAATCGAATTTTCAGTTTATTTTTGTGGTTTTCGTAAAAGCTTAAGTAGAATCAGCGATCTCACTGTGAGGAACGTTGGCAGCTTTCTTCTTGGACACACCCTCGGTGCGACCGCGACGAAGTTGTCTCGGTGTGCTGACCACGGACAGGCAGGATGGGATTTCGCTGCAAGGCTAGTGAACTAAAAGAAGCGCGGACTGGTGCTGCGAAGCTTAAAGTTCAACTCTTTGGCCGACAGTTTGCTGTGTTGAGAAGGCGAGTAAGATTTGGTGGCACTTCTTGGTGTCTGTGGTAGCTCTGGGGGTTCACTGTCAAGCACCTGGAAGTTTTCATCCAAAGCCTGAAAGGCCTGCGAATCGCGCATATCAATGCGAATGCTGTGGTCGTTCGACATGGTTGCATTGTTCTGCTGGTTCAGGGAGGCTGCACTGGTGTCGCAGCTGGAGGAGACCAGGGCAGTTTTGGCCTCGAACTGGGAGGCATCGTAGGCGTGCAGATTAGACTCCCACACTAGCAGCTGCAATCGATAATGAGGGATTACATAAAGAACCATTGGATGAACCGCCGCAACTCACCTGGCGATCGTTGCCACCAGTTGCAAACTTCTTACCGTCCTGCGAAAAGCCCACAGCATTTACGGCACCCGAATGACCAGTCATGGTATAGATGTGTCTGCCCTCCAGCACGTCATGAATGCATATGGTGTAGTCATCGCTTCCAGACAATAAAAAGTGTCCGCTGGGATGGAAAGCCACATCATTGACGGGCGCCGAGTGGACCACATACAGATGCAGCAGCTGGCTGGCGGCCACATCGAAGATTTTGATGCGGCTGCAGCCCAGAGCCACGGCCACCATGTTGCCCCGAGGATGCCAGGCCACCTGCCGTGGGGCGGCCTTCTCCTCGGTAAAGGTGCGCACGCACTCTCCAGAGCTGACGTCGTAGATGCGCAGCGATTTGTCGTCGCAAACGGTCGCAATCATCTGGCCATTGGGACTGAACTTGGCGGAACGCACCCAGTTGGTCTGTTGGGCGAACGACGAGACGAACTGGCGCTGGGCCACACGCCATAATTTAACGGACTTGTCGTCAGAGGCCGTCAGCATCATTTGTCCGGTCGGGTCAAAGTCAATGCTGCGCACTGGCTTCATGTGGGCCACAAACTGTCCGGACCCACCGCGCAACTTGGGCTCCCACATCTTTACTGTGCGGTCGTGGCCGGCGGAAGCCACCAGGTTGCCCATTGGCGACCACGACAGTCCATGCACGGCCGCCGAATGCGATCCAAATCGAATGCAGCGGGCAGCCTGATTCAGATTCCATAATATTACAGAGCCATCCAACGATGACGTTGCGATTTGGGATGCTTTAGGGTTGAAGCGCAGCTGGGTGATGCTGCCCGAGTGGCCAGTAAAGTGGCGCTCGAGAGCTGGATCGCCGTACACTCCCTGCATGCTTTGAATTTATTTTGTTTGTTTAACAAATTATTTGGAATCTTTCTCGCTTTGTTTGACGGAAAATTTAGCTGATCTAAGTACTAGGCTTTTAACGACGATCTGTTTTATTTTATTATATATAAAAATGTATACTACAGATACGCAATAGCACCGCCGCCGACCCCCAAGCAGGAAGCCATCCAGTTGACACTAAAACTTTGAAGCATTTTATGTTTATAGAGTCATGTCCCAGGTCCAGGCCGAGGGCAACATTATAGAACTAGAGCTAAGAGTTACCATCTACTTTTGAGTTTTTTTCATTGAAAAGCCCGTGCCGTGGAAGCTTTTCAAATCCAAGCCGTCCTCGGTGGCGCCGGCCTCATCTTTGCCACGGTCGCTTATTGGTTTAATGCTGCGATCGAAGCGGATCTTATAGCCATAGTCCGGAACGCCACGAGGCAGAACCTTCTTGACCACTGGCGTCGCCATCTGACTCTCCTTCTTCGTCTTACCATCTAGACGAACGCCGGAGCCCTTGAACGCATCCTCGAAGGCATTGGTGGCCCCTGTTTCCTGGGCGCCTTGCTGACCGGACCCCGAGGGCTGGGTCTCGTGGTGCTCCTTGTATCCGACAGGCGCCTCGAACTCCACGTTCATGTCGCATTCGATGATGCTGATGGCGTTGCCGGGACGCGTCTCTAGGACGCACAACTCGTAGATCTTTTTGTTGTATTTAATGGCGATGACGTCGCCCTTCGTAAGGCACGCAAAGTTACGCAGCGCGTTCTCCATGACAGCCTTGGGATTGGTGATGTCCAGGAAGTCAGTGCTGTGGGGCTGGAACTTGGAGAACGTAGCCACGGGCAGCGAGACGCTCTCGATGCTCAATATGTTGCCCTCCTCCAGCAACAGGTTGTGCATCATCCAGTGGGGCAGATAGCACCTGCCCTCGTCGGCGATAAACTCCAGGACGCCAGCATGCGAGGAGATCTTCTTCTTGTTGTTGAAAAGCTTGAAGAGCATCGGGTACTCGACATTCAGGAGAGTGAGTATGTCCAGAGCCGAGGGTGGCATGATGACTGCAATAGGAGATTGTATAAGAGTGGGATGACACTTTAAGCACTACGTCTGCACTTACTCTTGCCTCCCTTCTCCACGTCAGAGCGCTCGTTGCCCGGAAGCATCGACACCGAGTAGCACTTGTATGTTGCATGAAAGTTGCTTCCCTCTGGAAACAGGTTGAAGCCTCTGAAGTGGAGCATGACGTCCGCAATGTGTGTTGGGTGCTACGACTGTCACTATTGGTTTTGGCTACTGCGAAATTGAGTTTTGCCTTCGTCAATTCTCAATTGGATTGGATGCTTTGTTTTGTTTTCTTTTGATATCCGTCAATTTTGTGTGTTTTGTTTTCTGTAATGTCAAGTATGACAAATTTACATACAGATTAGGCAACGCTCACTAACCATACAATAGTATATGTATATGTAGATGGGACAGTTCATATATGTAGTTGACCGCAGCGATTGGGCTGGCACCGTAACATTACGTAACATAACGTAGCGCCAGGGGACCATTTTATCATAACCTTAAACTTCATATCAAGAAAGTTAAGGTCTATAAGTCTATAAATATATAGATTCCAATATATATTGTTCCTCATGGCCTCGCTGGCCTCATTCTGCTCATGTCCGTGCAGGAGTACTAGCGCCCAATTCGATGCTATGAAAGGCCGCGCAAAGGCCGCGGCTCTACGTTATATCCGGTACTCAGTTAGTATATATGTACATATGTACGTATGTACATACATTTATGTATGAGCTTACGATTTATGTAATTTACTATACATATGTTCGCAAAAGGGACGAATTAAATTATGGCCAGGCGTTGCGTAGCGACTGAAATTTAATTCGTTCCTTCTGGCTATAATAATGATTCGACCTGATCCAGATTCGGCAATCTGGTAGATATTTTGAACCAGGAGACTAGATACCCAGGAGACTGGATACAAAATTTAGTTGCTTTAGCTTTCATAGTCTCTGAGATGCAGGCAGAGACTCTTGTGTCCCGCAGTTTTGTTCGACTAGATCATGGAAACCCATTGGTTCAGCACAGAGTAATTAAGTCTAAAAACCTTAAGTTGATTTTTATAAATCGAATTTTCAGTTTATTTTTGTGGTTTTCATAAAAGCTTAAGCGATCTCACTGTGGGGAACGTTGGCAGCTTTCTTCTTGGACACACCCTCAGTGCAACCGCGACGAAGTTGTCTCAGTGTGCTGACCACGGACACGCAGGATGGAATTTCGCTGCAAGGCTAGTGAACTAAAAGAAGCGCGGACTGGTGCTGCGAGGCTTAAAGTTCAACTCTTTGGCCGACAGTTTGCTGTGTTGAGAAGGCGAGTGAGATTTGCTGGCACTTCTTGGTGTCTGTGGTAGCTCTGGGTGTTCACTGTCAAGCACCTGGAAGTTTTCATCCAAAGCCTGATAGGCCTGCGAATCGCGCATATCAATGCGAATGCTGTGGTCGTTCGACATGGTTGTGTTGCTGCTGGCATTGTTCTGCTGGTACAGGGAGGCTGCACTGGTGTCGCAGCTGAAGGAGACCAGGGCAGTTTTGGCCTCGAACTGGGAGGCATCGTAGGTGTGCAGATTAGACTCCCACACTAGTAGCTGCAATCAATAATGAGGGATTACATAAAAAGCAATTGGATGAACCGCCACAACTCACCTGGCGATCGTTGCTACCAGTAGCAAACTTCTTCCCATCCTGGGAAAAGCCCACAGCATTTACGGCACCCGTATGGCCAGTCAGGGTATAGATGGGTCTGCCCTCCAGCAGGTCCAGAACGCGTATGGTGTGGTCATCGCTTCCAGACAACAAAAAGTGTCCGCTGGGATGGAAAGCCACATCGTTTACGGGCGCCGAGTGGACCTTGTATAGCTGCAAGAGCTGGCTGCCGGCCACATCGAATATTTTGATGCGATTGCATCCCAGGGCCACGGCCACCATGTTGCCCCGAGGATGCCAGGCCACCTGTCGTGGGGCGGCCTTCTCCTCGGTAAAGGTGCGCACGCACTCTCCAGAGCTGACGTCGTAGATGCGCAGCGATTTGTCGTCGCAAACGGTCGCAATCATCTGGCCATTGGGACTGAACTTGGCGGAACGCACCCAGTTGGTCTGCTGGGCGAAAGACGAGACGAACTGGCGCTGGGCCACACGCCATAATTTAACGGACTTGTCGTCAGAAGCCGTTAGCATCATTTGTCCGGTCGGGTCAAAGTCAATGCTGCGCACTGGCTTACTGTGGGCCACAAACTCTCCGGAGACGCCGCGCACTTTGGGCTCCCAGATCTTTACTGTGCGGTCGTGGCCGGCGGAAGCCACCAGGTTGCCCTTTGGCGACCACGACACTCCATGCACTGCCGCCGAATGCGATCTAAATCGAATGCAGCGGGCAGCCTGATTCAGATTCCATAATATTACAGAGCCATCCAGCGATGACGTCGCTATTTGAGATGCTTCACGGCTGAAGCGCAGCTGGGTGATGCTGCCCGAGTGGCCAGTAAAGTGGCGCTCGAGGGCCGGATCGCTGAACACTCTCTGCATGTTTTCAATCTAATCTTTTTGTCCTTTCTTGGTTTTTTTAACAATTTGTTTTGAATTTTTTGCCGCTTTGTTTGAAAGAGTAGGCGTCGTCAGGGTTGTCATGGATAGGTGCAGATTACTTTTGCGCTGTTTTTCGTCGGTATATTTACGGTATATTTTGATAATCAGATGGTGTATTTCGGTATATTTCTCAGGGACTAAGTTATCGAAAAATCCATCGGTCAGACGACAAGACGAACGTCGAAATTTTTCGACACGAATATTTGTAAATTTTGTAAGAAAGTTAATAACACCATGATGAACGCCGTGTCGCGTGCATATGTGCGTGGTGGTGCCCAGGCGCTGTCCGCTGGCCTCAAGACGAGCGGCGTTGCTGTCAATACAATTGGTAAGGCGAAGGTCTATCGGGAAAAAACATTCATTACATAATGAAAGGAGTGCGGAAAAGATACATTCCCTGTGTTGCCTCAACGGGAATGCAGTTTGGCCAATTATTGATGGATATCTAACTAGATTTGGCGAATTTCCTTACGTAATTTCAACATAACCTCGCCCTTCGCTGGGCAAATGAAAACAATTGCTGTGCGAATGAGCTTGTTATACGTGTGATACACTGATACATTTTCAGACCCTCTTGCCAGATTCGTACTAACCCGTTTTCCTACTTTCAGCTAGTCGTCAGGCTCACACCGATCTGCGGGTACCCGACTTCACCGCCTACCGTCGCGACTCTGTCAAGGATAGTCGCCGTCGCAACGAGTCCGCCGAGGAGCGCAAGGCCTTCTCCTACCTCTTGGTTGGTGCCGGAGCCGTTGGTGGTGCCTATGCTGCCAAGGGTTTGGTCAATGCCTTCCTGGGATCGATGAGCGCCTCGGCCGATGTGCTGGCCATGGCCAAGATCGAAATCAAATTGGCGGACATCGCCGAGGGCAAGTCCGTTACATTCAAATGGCGTGGCAAGCCGCTCTTCATCCGTCATCGTACTCAGGCCGAAATTGAGACGGAACGGGGTGTTCCCACATCGTCGCTGCGTGATCCGGAAACTGATGATGTATGTAAAACCTGAAACCTGGTCTGAAACCATAGCTAATTATGCCCCACCATCTCTTGCAGCAACGCGTGATCAAGCCCGAATGGCTGGTGGTTATTGGTGTGTGCACGCACTTGGGATGTGTGCCAATCGCGAACTCTGGTGACTTCGGCGGCTATTATTGCCCTTGCCACGGCTCTCACTACGACGCATCGGGCCGCATCCGCAAGGGACCGGCGCCATTGAACCTGGAAGTTCCCACCCACGAGTTCCCCGATGAGGGCACCCTCATCGTTGGTTAGAAACATTTACAGTGTTGTTATCGTTTAAGCCCCGCAGAAGAAAACCAACAAAATAGTGAATGGATTGATGTAAATTAATAAAAACAACCAAACAGAAGTTCTCAGCACAAACGATCATTTATTCGAATTGCTATGGAAACCAAACCGAATCGCGTTCAAGTGAAAAGTGTACCAAATGTGAACAAATAATGAAGATTGAAGCTGGTCCGTTGCAGCAATGGCTGGAGAACATACGGCCTTGATTGAGAGCCCGCTCTGCCTGACGTTGTGGGAGTACGCTTGGGAAAGATGAAACTTGGGCGTCACAATGCCCAGTTGCGCTTCATTCAATCCTATGGTGAATTTTGGCAATCATCAATGCATCACCCGTGTTTCTTTCTCTCCTCAATCTCCAGTTCGAGCAGTTGGTTCTTCAGGCGCAGACCCTGCAGCTCCACCTGATCTCAATTCGGTGCTTCTAGCGTTCTCATCTCGATAGTAGTCCTTTTGCAGCTTTATCAGTGACAACTTTTCCATCCAAAGGTTACATTCTTCCTATAAGCCACACTTTGTTTTGAGAAAATGTATTTCAATGTGGGCAAGGACTATTGACTTCATATTTGAGCTCTCTCGGCGCCTGATTGTTGCTTTCTGCAATAAAGTGATAAAATGAATCTTATTGAAAATTGGTACTCGGTAGGTGGTGGGTACTTGCCTTCAAAATCATCGACCAGTGGAGGATTGAGGCTTTCTGAAAGTTAAGAAAATAGTAGAATGAATTTCTATCATCATTTGCATCTTTTTCATAGTGTCAAGTCGCCTTAAGGCCGTCATTTGGGTTATTTTCGCCCAAGTGTCGGTTTTCAGCTTCCAGGTAGAGCCGCATCACTCTTCTTGTTCAATAAAACATTTAAAAATATATAATTCATTTAAATTTAAATACAATTAGCGTTTGATTTTGTTCACTTAAAAAGCACTATTTTTTACCACCGTTTTTCTTGCTCCGTATATTTTTTGCATTTGAAAATCACTATTTTTTACCACAAAAAATGCACTATTTTTTGCCAAGCTGTTGTTGTTTATCTGTTGTCTGTTCTTTGTTGATACGCGTTAAATTCCAATTAAAATGGCAGAAGAAATTGATGACAATGATTTTTATCGCGAGAACTTCAGCGCCGATTCGGACTGGGAAGTGTTCAATGCCCAGCTGGGCGAAATACTCCAGAAGTGGGACGTCACTGCTGTTGATGTTGGCAGATCTTTGAAGCCCGAGGAAATCTTTCGCTGCAAGTGGAAGGTGGAAAGCGAGACCCTGGATATGCTAAGCAATGGCATTGAGGTGGAACACTTTCAGGCACACTTAGAGGAGGAGGACGAGCATGACATCAAGGCGAATACATGTCCGCAAAGAACACAATGCCATCAGGATCTGATGAGCAGCGGGAACAGCTTTGGTCCGCCCATACGTAGCAGCTCCAATGAGCCTCACACCTTGGCCCGAATCTATGGTCTACGTCGCTTCATTGTACTCCATCCGGTCAATGCCAGCGTGAACTACATGAAGTCCACGGCGGAATTTAATTTCTTTCTTAGTGCCGCTGCAGTTGTGGCCGCAGAGGTGGGAAGTGTTGTGCCCATCTTTGTGCAGATCTATGATCCCAAGTGGAATTTCTTCACGGGTGTTGCGCCGGCGCCTGCCCTGAGGACAAACTTCCGTTTGATTGGACTGGAGAAGGCCCCGCCCGAGTGTCGCTACTTGATGGGCCTGCTGACGCTGTTTAGGGAGAAGGTTCCTGCCTCGTATCCGCAGTCTGCCATGGTCTCTGTCTGCACCACTTACGCCTTGGACACGATGCGCATACGAATGCCCATGTATGTGCCCTTCGATCATGGCCTCAACTCCGAGGACATAGTAGTGGCCGGAGAAGTGGCCCACTTGGATGTTCAACAGTTTTATGCCCTGCCACATGGCTATACGCCCGAATCCTGCACAGAGATCTATCTGGTCTACACCTGGCCGGAGCTGTCCGAGCATGTGGCCTTCGACAGCGAGCAGAGAACTGACTTTATACCCTCCAAGGCTCCGCTAGGCAAGGTTTATCTCTCCGTCGAGGCCTCCTCCTATCTGTCGTGCTGCCTGAGGGACTACCAGGCTGTGGCCGGCGTCACTCGTTCCCTGGAGTCCTATGTGGGACGAAATTTCTCTGGAATCAGCAGCGGTGCTGAGGTCGTCAATCCTTTGGATAAACTAACAGAACACAAGTTGACCAAGCGACGCGATCGAAATTATGAGCTGCCCTCTCAAGCGGGTCTAACGAAGCGTCTGCCCGGTCCGATGACCGAAAGTGAATTGAGCGAACTGCTGGCCTACATGTTCCCCGATATGCATCCCGAAATGGCACTGTACCCATATGTCAAACAGAGTTTCAAGAATAAGGTGGGTGGGGTCTTGGAGTGATCGTTGAGAACCGAACCTTGTTAATTCTTTAATTCCTCTTCAGTTCGATCCAATGCGCATTAAAAGTGCTGATCCCGACTCTTTGGTCTGCCGCCTCAGCTGCCTTCTGGCCACATGTCATGCGCATTCTGGTGGCCTTGATGGCATGGCCCAACTGTGGGCCGCCTTCACCCGTCAGCTCCGTTTGCTGTGGGACAATTCCCTAGCCATACCCGGGTGAGTCAACCATCCTGCCAACACAACACCACCCACTAAATCGAAAATGCCCTTAAATTGTAACAAAAATATGCTTTTTATTCGGAACTTGATGCGTACGAAACCAAAAACAGAAACGAAACGTCTGGTAAATGTTCTAGTCTAGTAAATTTAGTTTTAGTTTTGCTAATCTGTGAAGCCGCAAAGTTAACATTTGAATTGGATTTACGTGTAACAATTGAACGCACATTTAAATATCTAACCGGTAGGGCTGTTAGGGATCGGTATCCTCCGCTATATCGCTTGGTGTCGGGTCGTCTTCGGTGTCGGCTAGAGATGAGCCAGTCCATGTTAAGGGGCTGCATATTCGATGCCAATTGAAGGAAGATTTCTCCTTGAAGGAGATACAATTTTATTCATATTTTATACAATTTGTTGTTTGCTGTTTTTTTGGAATAGCACTCGATAGTATCTGGCAGTATCGGTTATAAGTGCATATTGCTCATCTCCGGTTGGTTTTTCAAGTGCAACTAAATCTAAATCTAAGCACGTGCTCATACGAGTACCTTCTGCAGGATCTCTCCTATATATCATACCTTCTTCCAGGTGCTAAGGCAGTTGAATACTTAATGTTTTTCCTTTGCTTAACACTAAATTTGATTTAACTTTGTTCTTATACTCGTAATATGTTGGTTGGGTTCTGGATATTGTTTGTTCTACTTTTCTTTTGCTTGCTTTACAAGTGAAACATTTTTCGTTATATGTAATTAATATTATTATACGCATTTCTTTGAATTTATTGCCTAAAGTTTATTTGGAATATTTGTTGTTGTTGGTTTTCGTCTAAATAATTGCTCCCGTTTTCCACCTAAATTGTGCTTACAAATCTAATGCTCAAAGCCATGTCTATAACCGAATATAGTTGAGTATATGTATATAGTATAGATCGATAGATATAGATATATATATATTCTTACTTCACTAAGTATTCAGTGCCAGACTTGGGCGTTGTTATTGGATCTCCGCAAAGAGATCCCGCCCAAGGGCACTAAATATTGTTAACTGTCAACTGCGTCCGGATTTGCCCGGACTGTTTGCCCGGGCTCGTCCCTCCATATCGTTCGATATCGATAATGCTAAGAAATTAAATCGTTTAAAACGCTTACAACTACAGACTTTTCCTATATATACAATGATGTACACGGGGCTTGACTTTAGTCATCAATAAATGTGACAAATAAATAAAAAAAAATGATTTGTAATTGTAAAGTATTAAATTTTATTAAAATCTCACTAAAAATTAGATGGAAATCATTATTAAACATTATAAAAGAACTTAGCACACAAAGATAATATGTTTCAATTGAAGCTTCTGTACAAAAAACGAAATGAAACAATTGTCTAAGAACTGAAACTGACTTTAAAAATGATCTAAACTAAATCTTTTCGGGGCAGTAAAAATGGTATTGGTTGAAATGAAGAATCTGTTTATGGCTGGGATAGACAAACATCGAACGAAATTCATATATAGAGAAGAAATAAATAGTAAGAAATTATTTCGGGGGAGAGTTTCTAGAGTTCTAGACTAGAGAATGTTTTTTTGTGTGTGTGTAAGGGGGGGAATCGTTGGGCAGGAATTACTCTTTAAATCCTCGTTTTTTAAATCCAGTTTATAATAGTATCTCAGAGGAGTCCCCTTTGAGGGGGTATCGAGTATCGATCGAGTGTCTCCCCATATATGTATATGTATATCTGATAAGTTATTTACATACAATCTATTGCGTTTTTGTGCTCTCTCAGCGACTTCTATGCGGTGTCTATCCCAGCATAAAGAAAAGTATATCCATTGCTAAGCCTATCATTAGTTAAACAGATTTAATAGCTATTAAGTATAATTAGTACCATATTGACTTAAGGTTTTAGTTCTTTGATTGCTTAACATCTGGTGTTTTATCGTTTTCCAATGCGGTTGTCAACAACTAATCGCAAATTGCAAATCGCAAAAAAGAAGAACTACGGAAAGTATTTATTGCACTCTAAACAGCATATAAAAATATCGTATTGTATGTATGTGTGTATGTTCCTACCACTAAACTCGTAACTCTTGCATATTCAATTATCTGTGTGTGTGTGTGTGCTACCATTATGCAAAACTCAAGATGCCGCATGCGACAACAGCAACAAACTGAATGGGGCAGAATATCAGAAACAGAATTGCACTTAAAGCTTGGCCCTGTCTGCCAGTGTTACTGCCACTGTCTCTGCCACTGGCACTGCCACTGCCTCTGTGTCGGGATTGGGGTCGGTGTCAGCCAATGTCAAGTTCAGAGACAAGGCCACATCCTGCCCAGCTGCCTCGTGCTGCTGCTGCTGCTGTTGTTTCTCCTGCTTGTGCTGCTGCACTTGCTCAATGCTTGACACCGAGGTGCTGGCAGCCAAGGATGAGGCTGCCTCATGCTCTCCATCTGTTTCCATCTCTGTGTCTGCCCCATCCTGCGTTGTTGCTGTTGTGACTGTGGCAGTCTCCTCTTCGCTTAGACTACAATTACATGTACAATTACAGTTATCACTAAATGTATGCGCCTTATAATTGTTGCTAGTTGTTGCTGCTGCTCTTGCTGTTGCTGCTGCTGTTGCTGCTGCTGTTGCTGCTTCAATATCATGATTATTATATAAAATATTGTTAGACATTGCCGTTGCCGTTGCCATTGCGGGTAACTGTAAACGAAAGGCATTGCTGCGGGGAATGTGGCATGTGGCTGCCGTGATGCCACTGCCACTGACACTGCCACTGATGCTGCCCCTGTTGCTATTGTTGCTACTGTTGCTTGTGGGATGATGATAAATGATTTCCTGACGTTCATATTCGTTAAAATAGTTCTCCACAACAATGCCACTTGCTGTCGTGGCTGCTTCGGCTGCTGCTGCTGCTGCTGCGGCTTGTGCTTGTGCTGTGGCATCTTCTAAGGTGGCGGCTGTCAACGCAGCCAAAGGCGCATGTTGCAGGTTGTTGCTGTTGGTGGAGATATTGCTGTTGCTATTATGGAAATTGGCTGCTCTAGGCACAACATCAGGTGGCGAGGTGCATCTCTCTGTCTGTGGCATATAGTAATGTAATCGTTGTTGTTGTTGTAGCTGTTGTTGCTGTTGTGGTTGTTGATATGGCTGCTGCTCCAATTGCTGATTGTTTCTATGTCGCTGTTGTTGTTGTAGTTGTTGCTGCAGCTGCAAATGTTGCAGATGTCTACCATTTCTACGCGGCTGCTGCTGCTGTTGCTGTTGTTGCTGCTGCTGGTGTTGCTGTTGCTGACGCCGACCATCCCTTGTGGCACCACTCCCCTCGATGGCCGGCGTCAGATATTGTCAGAAAATGCCATCCAGATTTAATACAACATTGAAATATCAGGATAACGTAAGCCGCCCTCATAATGGCACTAAACCGTTGCGCGTTGTCGGATTGCGCGCCATATAGATGTCCATATCGTGATCGGTCCAATTATCCGATGTATCGCAGTAGTTGTTCAACGTGTGCGTTGAGCCCGCCTGCGAG
Organism: Drosophila azteca; assembly: GCA_005876895.1. NCBI lineage: Eukaryota > Metazoa > Arthropoda > Insecta > Diptera > Drosophilidae > Drosophila > Drosophila azteca. The sequence goes on along the minus strand of VCKU01000091.1, from coordinate 7,595,336 downwards.
TATCTGAAATGGTTTGCAAGTACATCGATTATATCATTCACTAGTACTCGTACAATATCTACTGTATATCCACCATCCATACTGCCACTCTGCCCTCCCTGGGCATTCTGCCAGCAGCAGAAGTGCAGCAGCATTGCCCCATGATTTGTGGCAGTAAAAATGGTGGAATCCAAGCGAAACGCAATTAAAATTAATGGAATCAGTAAATTTAAACCGGGAGAGGGCCAAACCAAAGGAGAGTGGGTTTAGGTGGTGAAAGGAATGGCTTAAATCCACATGCAGACAGCCATTTCAATGCTCAACAGAATTCACAGACATTACGGATGAAAGTTTGATTTGATTTCAGTCAGTCAGCCAGTCAGCCAGTCGGCGGGTCTCCAATCAAGGTTGAATGCGAGTTTCAGATGGTAAAGGTTATCGTAAACGTAATGAAAGTGAATTGAATTGAGGTTATGTGCAAATTTAAATTTAAATCATTTTGGGGTCAGATAGGAGACCGGATATTGAAAGATTCCGGTTATAGATAGTTTTATTAGAAGTAAAATTATGCATAGTTCTTTTAATTGTTCTTCTACAGATTGAGTTACTGAATGGCAGGGTAGAACGATGGTAATAGAGGCACAGTCCCCCATAACACTCTCCATTAACAAAATCTATATAACAAATTTATTTCTAGAACACTGAATTTCATTCAGTTTTCAGTACGGCTTGCTTTTCTTATAGCGAATATTTCTCTATTACCAATTCTGATTCGATATATAGAAGTATATGCCTTTTCTTTAATCCCACTTAGGAGATTTGAGTACTGGGTATCCGGATGTCGCAACCCGCGTGCCGCAACACCCGACCGGTTTATAAATAAATTCACAAGTGGTAATACTTATGGACCAAATGGGCCATCAATACTCATCAATATATCTACTTTATGATTGAATCTTAATTCTGAAACGCACTTCAAAAGTCATATCTCAGTGAGAGTGCTGAGAGGGGTTGGGGACGGGCAGTAGTTGACATTTAAAAACCGGATTTTTGTACACTTTCCCATGGGAAGGCATTCTAAGACTCAGAGCCCGTTCGATACTTAAAAAAAATGCGAATTAAATTAATTGCCAACCAAAAGAGCCATAAACCAAAGAAACGTTAACGAAGAATTGAAAGTGGGGATTTGTGGTTTGTGAGTTTTTTGATGAAGCGGCTTAAGATCTCAAGATCTCAACGGTGACAGATGTGTGTGCCTGTGTGTGTGTGTGTGTGAGTTGCCACAAGCATCCGTGTCTGCCTCCACCTGGTGTGCCTGGTGGCATGTGTGACGTTTTACTTACCGACTTCCCGGTCGATGGTTATGTATGTGCGTGGCATTGAGCTGATCGCGTGATCTGGAGCGCGGACGGGAGCGTCTGGCGCTGGAGGCGATGCTGGCTGGTCCGCCGCCGCCCACCATGCCGCTCATGCTCATCAGGCTGCTCACGGGCAGGCCGCCAGGACCGCCCATCGGACCACCGCCGCCACCGCCCCCATTGCCGCCATGGATGGAGCCGGCGTAGGAGGCGCGTGACATGCGCTCCGAGGCAGCGGCCAGGGACTGACGGGACTGCCGCAGCTCCGGACGAGAGTTGACCAGGTTCGAGGGGAAGGCACTGCCCAAATAGCCGCGATGCGAGTTGTTCGAGAAGCTGTGCTGCGACTGGCCATCGGCAATGGATCGACTGTGATTATGCATGTGTGTCGTGTGTCAGGTGTGTGTGTGTCGAGTGGATATTCGGATGTGTGGCACGAACAAACAATGAAACAAACATAACGAACGCAATATTAAATCATAACTGAATGCAACTGAAGAATGCCTCATCAAATATGCAGCAAGCTCAATGTGGGGCAAGCAAATGTTTGGCCACGCCATCGAATGTGCGCACTGGGCTGACTCTTCGATGGGAATCTGTATCTGTGGAATCCGCGAAGGCTTACCTTGATTTACCCACTTTCCCAGGCATTCCGGAAAAGTGGCTGCGCATATCATCGGGCTGCTCCACGGGATAGATGCGGGGACGCGGTATGGAGCGGCCACTGTAGGCGGATACTTGATCCCATTCCTAGAAGAGACGGAAGAGTATTTGATTAATGGGCTGCTTATGGGTATTCCGTGGTAGGTGGTCCTTTAATTTGTTGAAGGATTATCCCAATAAATATGAGGTGTGAACATATCTGCTAGGTTTCTAGTTTATTTAGTATAGTTCCTCTTGTCCTTAGTCTGTCTGCCGTATATAGATACGTCTCTCAATCTTTTGTTATACTCCAATCAGACTTTCTTCCCATGTTTTACTCTACATTCAGTTAGTTTCTAGACTTAAAGGAAGTTCCAATACCATCGTAAATGTAATATCTGATATTCTTCAACATTTTCAAAGACCTAAACCTTTTTGGTGACTCTTTAACCTCATTCGGAACGTCCTTCTTCCCTATTATTCAATCAACATATATTATCTTCCTAATTAAAGTTCTACCATCACATATCCCACTTAGCCACAATTATTCATCTTAACTTTTTGGCAACACAATCTGGCCACAAAAAGAAGAGGAAACTAAAATATATTCGAAATACTTTCAGTATTTATCTACGCTGCGGTCGGTCCGTTTAATTTGTTGAGAGCCGTAAATACCCGTACAATCAACGGCCATCAAATCGCGGTTCGGTGGTGCTCTGCCAATTTTCCCAGTCATTGTCCGAACATCTAACCGTAGCCAGAGCTCGAGCCAGAGCAACAGCCCGGAGCCCGGAGATAATTTCTTGGCAGGCTGCATAAAAGTGGAACTAAACCGCGTCGAACGATGGTATGGTATGGAATGGTATGGTTTTTTGGAATGGATGGGAGCTCACCTTGTGATTGTTAAATGCCGATAGCGTTGCAATGGAGCCAAGTGGTCCCGGCGAACCGGTCGGACCGCAGCAATTAACAGGCAGACCTCCAATTGGCAGTGGACTCTTCTGTTGGCTGTTCTGCAGCTTGCGGGAGCGCCTGCAATGAGAGAAAGAAATGGGATGAGAATGGTTAATGGAGAGGGATCGAAGCTTGGGATACCCTGGTAGAAAATAGAGCAGCTAGAGCAGATATACTCCTTCTGTCTCTCTCTCTTTTGTAGGGTATAATGGGATTGCGGTTGATGAGGTGGGACCAAGAGCTAGAGCTGCAGGATGATGAAGCAAGCAGATAGCTTAAATAGAGCCAAAGCGTAACAAATCCAATCCAAAAGAGAGAGAGAGAGAGAGAGAGAGAGAGGGTGGGTGGGGTAGAGGGAGGTACCCATGGCGTGGCAACAACTTAAGGACCTGCGATAAATCAGCCAGCCACTTTGGCCAGTCATTGGCTTTGTCTGTGGCTCTTCTGCTGTTGGCCCCGTACCCATAACTCATGGCCAATGGAGAGGAGAAGCAATGGAGACGCTGGAGATGTGGACTCACCTGCTGGCAGCAATGAACACAATCACGGCCACAATGATGGTGCCACAAATGGCCGCACTGGCCGCAATCGTTATCTTGTCCATGTTGGAGGCCTGCGAGGCCACAGTGCGCACCTCGCGGCACTGCTGATACGGCACCGTTTCGGGTGTCACATGCAGCTCCTCCAGCGAGATCACGCACACAATGATGCACTCCTGGGCGGGCACATTCTTGATCTTGAACTCCCGCTCGCTGGCCTCCAGCGGGGGACCCTGCTTGAAGGCCTTTTCGCCGAACAGGCGATAGACCACGCGGAATCCCAAGATGTTGGCTGTGTCCGAGTCCCACTGGATGATCACGGAGCTGTCCTGGCGGAAGGCGTGCTTCACCTGCACCTCGTTGGCGTCGTCGATCCGTGTGCCCCTCTGCGGCGGATAGCCCAGCACCAGCGGTGGCCTCTGCGGCTTGTGCGGTCCCCCATTGTTGTTCACCCCCTGACGCCAGCCCGGCGCCTGTTTGCTGTTCGCATTGACACTCGACGACGAGGATGAGGAACTGCTTGTGGTTATGGTGGTGGCCTGGACGGTTCCGGTGCCATTTGCGGATAGGTTTGTTGCCGCCGAAGGCGAGGCAGTGGTGGCTGAAACGCTTGCCGTTGTCCTGGCCGGAAGACGCGTCTGTCAAAGCAAAGAAGTACAGGAGTATTAAAATGTATCCAGTGTCCTGTATCCAGTATCCTTCCGACACTCACCGTACTCGAACGCTTCGTTGTTGGCTCCTCTGTGGTTGTTGTGGTCGTTGTTGTCGATGTCGTTGTGGTTGTGGAGCTGCTCACACTACTGGCCACCGGCGATGAGGCAGCCGTGCCTGTGCCCGTGCCCGTACCCGTACTCGTTCCAGTTTGTTCATACTCCACGGAATCCACGGGCGACGAGGCCAACGTTGGCTTTAGGTTATCGGCTAGGCCCACTGGACCACGGAGCGCCGCATCGGCAATGTCCGGACAACTCAGCTCCTCGGGCTGTATGGAGTAGAAGCCACGGTCCCGGAAACGCGGTGGGGTGCCACAGAACTGTGGATTGCGCTCTCGTGATGTGACCTGTGGGGCGACGGGGGGCGCAAGGGGCACGAATGATGTGTAAACATACAGTCGGAAAGTTAATGAAACGTACAGGAACAAATTGGGAGGTGGGTGGAGGAGATCTAAGCGGAACAAACTTTATTTCTATTGAAAGAATGTTCAGGAGAGGAATTTTCAAGTGAGAGAAAAGATTGCAACTTTTTATGGCAATTTCTGTTTAGACAATAAGAATCCTCTTGCGGAGAATCTTTCTTGGAAGTTGAATCTTTCTTTATACGAAATCCCTCTCAGAACAAACCTCCCTTCAAGTATTGTCGCTCTTTTCGCTCAGTGTAATCCCTACCTGCAGGTCCCCGTTGCGTATCCACTCGGCTACCCATCGGAGCTTGCAGTCGCAGTGAAGGAATCGACCCCCCAGCGAGAGGCCACGCAGCGTGGCATTCAGGTGGGTAAAGGCGCCCTCGGGCACGGTGCTCAGCGGGTTGCCATCGAGAGCGAGCAGGGTGATGCCCGGATTGCCACGGAAGGCGGCCTCCGGTAGGCTGGTCAGCAGATTGAAGCCAATGTCCAGGACGCGCAGCTCCTTCAGGGAGTGCACGGCCCCAATGGGGAACTCGGCCAGCAGATTGTTGAGCAAACTCAGAGAGCTGAGCGTTTTCCGGACACCCGCAAAGGCCGTCTCGCCAATGCTTTGGATGAGATTCCTCTCCAGATTCAAGGCAGTGAGGGCATCCAGACCATCGAACACACGTATGCCGCCCGCACCGGGCAGCTCCTTGATGCCATTCTGGGACAGATCCAAGAAGGCCAGACTCTTGAGCCCCCTGATGCACTCGGGCACTCGTCGCTGCTTGGTGCCCTTCAGGTTGAGGTTCTTCAGGCTCTGTTCGAGCCCGCGGAAGGCACCCGCCGAGAGGGTCACATTGTTGTCGTTCAGCTTGAGTGTGGACAGCTTGCTGAGACCGTTGAAGGCATCGTCTGGTATGTGGGTGAGCTGGTTCTTGGACAGATCCAGCAGATTGAGCTTGCCCAGCAGCTGGAGCGCCTTCACGGGCACATCGCTGAGCAGATTGTCCTGCAGATTGAGGTTCCGCAGCACACCCTCCTGGCCCTTGAAGGCGCCCTCCGCTATCCGCTTGATGCCGCAGCTGGAGAGCTGGACATTGTGCAGGCTCAGGTTGCTGAAGACCGCATCCGGGAGTTCTCCAATCGAGGAGTTGTTCACGTACAGCAGATCCACGGGCTTCAGCCGGGCATGGGTGTTCATGGCCTGCAGGAGGTCGTCGAAGTTCACCTGGAAAGATATTAGATTTTTGATAGGGCCAAAGGGCAGGGAAAGGTGGGGTGTTTCCGTTGCCTTACCTGGTCACATTGGACGCTCAATTCTCTGCCCAGATTGTAGGCACATATGCAGCTGGTCTGCAGGTCGGGCACATCCCTCTGCCAGGGACATTGTCCCGCCGCCTGAGCCACCCAAAGGAGTAGCAGGAGCAGGGGCGTCGTCGTCGCCGACGTCGTTGTGGCTGTGGCTGTCGTTGTTGTTCGGCTGCGTCTCATCTTTGTGCCGGCATAGAGCTGTGTGTGGAACAAGACAAATTTGCTGTTAGAGAGGAGCCAGGCAACAAAGTGAAAAAGTGAAGGTTGTCTGGTCCAGTTGGGTCATAAATTATCCAATTAATACTGTCGCCTGTCCACTGGCCACTGGACACCGGACAGGACTCGAGCCACCTCCTTTCCCATTGAGAAAGAGTGGTCCAGGACAGGACGGGAAGTGCTTGTGTGGGATGGTATGGTATGGGGAAGGCTTTATCAATCAGTTTGGCAGGCTACTACTTTCAATTTCATTTTCATGCTCGTTAGACAGCAAACAGTGCGTGAAAGGAGGGTGGGGGGTGGACGATGCTGATCCTTGGGGCAGTTTAGTTTTGATTAATTTGCCTGTCTGTCCTGTCAAACGAGGTGCTTCAGCCTCAGTCACCTCTTCTGCGCTCCTACCATAAAATAGGCATAAAAAAAGGGGCAGTGAAAAGAAATGAAGGAGCGTTAGCACCCGCAGCACCCAGTAAATCCTTTTCAAAGTCCCACCTCCCACACCAAAAAAAAGTGTTACGCGGCGCTGCTTCTTTTTTTTGTGTAAGCCATTTAATTTAATTTGAACGAATCATAAAAAAACGCCAAGCACGTGATGGTCTGCCCTCTCACGAAACCCAATCAAACAATGGGTGAAAGGTCAGCGAAAAAAGAGGAAGAGAGCAACCAGAAGCTGTTGACCTTTTTGCATAATCATGAGTTATGATGACATTCGTTTTTTACTTTCCACCCTTCCCCCACTCTTTTTTTTAGGTTCTTTTTTTTGGGTTGTCAGTGTTGCGGCCACACTTTTGTTTTGGTTGCCTTTCGGCGAAAAGTTCTTTTGTATTCCTAAGATTATTGTTATATTATGGGATCTGCAGGGCACAAAAAAAGGTGCTGCTGGTAGGTGACAGGTGAATGGACGCTGGAGTTTGTTATTTTTCAAACTCGTAAGTAAATCAAGATGAGAACAAATGAGAAAGATTTTGGGGAAGAGGGAGAATATGACTCAATCTTAATAAATTAAATTATTTATTATTCATTAATATTATGAGTTTATTGAGGGGTTCTACCATCTACGCGAGACAATGCGTATTTTGTCTCTTACGAAAAAACGTCGCTGCATACAGCACAGAATTGTATGGGCGTTACTCATCTTAGTGTTTAGATTGTCTTTGGTTATATTTCTTTAGGAATTTTCAGAATTAGCTAGGTTGTTTTGGTCTAGAAAAAGTATAGCTTATTTTGAACATTTATGTTGGTAATGAATAAGTTTTAATTCTATTAAAATGTTTGATTTTAATTATACAATTTTAATCATTTGAAAGACAATAAATCTTCATTATTTTGCTACTTTTTGAAGTGCCTTAAAGTATCCCAAAATGTTTGCAAAATATTTTCCTCTGCTGTGTTCCACAGTTCAGTAATCTTGGATATTTGCATCCCCCTCTCCCATCTTATATAATCTACGCTAAATCATAATGCATCTCCGCATTAAAGGTCTTCGTGCTGGAAACAATCAAACATTCAATTTGGCTGCCACAGATTTCCTATATTATTTCCAAATCAAAGTAAAAGTTGAAACAAATTTGAGATTTCAGTTTCGCTGGCAAATTGATGTTCCATCGATGGCAATGGTGATGGCGCATCGGATCATCTCTTCAGACAGACCGCGGAATAATAATTAAACTGCACGCTCGGCTACATCCCGAAAATAATAATCAACATTTTGTCTTTTGATTGATAGTTTTTCGTACTCTCCGACTTCTTCTTCACGCCTCCATGCATCCGTAAGATACTGCCCAGAGGCGTGTACAGAAGGGGGGACTGTGGGAGGAGGCTGTGAGGGGGAGGAGGAGGCGGTTTGCGGTTGATGTTTCAATTGTTCGATGTGCCTGACTTCATTTTTCATGGCATTTTGGGTTTTTGCTGTTGGGATTGGACTTTTTTGTCTCTTTCTTAATTCAACTTATAAATTGCATTACGTGGCTAAAACTAAAAAAAAACACACATTGAGAAAATGAGAAAAAGGCAGAAAATATTTCAAGCTTGACTGCATTCCTCTCCCCATTTTTTCTCCCTTTCTTTCTCTCTGTTGTCTTTGTCTTTCTCTGGCTCTATTCTCGTTGCTCATTTCTCATTTCTCACTCAACTGTCTGCCCACAAATTTAATTAAAAATTCTTGCACCATTTTATTCCCTTCTTTTACTCTCTCTCCCACTCTCTGCCTTACTCTGTTCTCTTTGTTATTTTCCTTCTGCGTATTAATTGCATCACTAAATTTTTTAATGCGCGAAAAGTGCGAAAATTGCATTGTGAATACAAAAGAAAGAAGTGCAACAACAACTGCCACCAGGAATGAATGACTGAACGAGTGAATGACTGAATGAAAAACGAATCAAGTACAAGTACAGTTGTGCACAGCAAAGTGCACACTAAAGTGTTTCAAAATTGAAGCCAAAACGGTTAAGTCTTAGTTTTGTTTTTTATAGTAGAATGAACCCACAGATACCCTTGGCAGAAAGACATTTTTTTTTTAATTTTTAGTGATAAATTTATAATTTAAGGGCGACATTTATGATCTCTGAAGAGTGATCATTTTTAGTAGGTTTTTTTTATATCTGAAAATTTATTATTTTAAGTTTAAACATAGATTTCTGGAGGGTGTAATGACTTAAGGTCTTATTATAGTATTAATCATAATTTTTCAAAATTATGTTTACTAAAAAATCGTTGTATAACAGAAGCTGTTGCAAAAATGTCTTAAAATACAAATAAATTAAGAAATTATTCCACTTAAGTTAGATTAGATTCTTCATAAAAGAACTAGAATTCTATATGTAATATACAGTAGTTCCTATCTGATCTATTCCATTAAACCTTCAAAAGGTTTCCCAACAGCTAAATGATATGATTATATATCATATATCAGTATATGATTGCTTCATCTTTCATCCTAAAAGAAGTATACGAAGGCTTTCCGAAGCCTTGGTGAAAGTCTCATGGACAAGGTATCAAGGAACCTTCAACTACCAAACAGCTCTTCAGAACTCCTTCATCTCTGTTTGATCTTTTCGATAAAGAATCTTCCATAACCCCTACTGCCCCTGCCAAGGTGCATGCCCTATCGAGGGTATTCACAAAAAGATGCAACTTTTTGTTTTCTCACCCAAAAACTTGAAAGGTGCAAATGATTTTTCTCTCACTCTCTCGTTCTCGCTCTCGTTCTCGCTCTCTCTCTCGTTCTCGCTCTGTCCGTTTCAGGTGTTTGTTGTTTTCTTTTGTTGTGGCCGCATAATTATTCACTCTTTTTTGTTTTGTTTCTGGTTTTTTTTTGTGGCTTTGGAAATTTGCATTTTTAGACAATGGTCCAGCGGTTGATTTTTTCTTCTATCTGTTAGCTTTTTTTTTTTCCGTCTATTTGGCTTTGGGGCAGGTTGGGCAAGAGGCAATCTTCTGCCGCCTCCCATCACACCTCTCGGCCCGAAAAATGTTTTAATTGAAGTTTTATTTAACAAAAGCTTGGGCCGTACTTCTTGTGGGGGCTTTGTGGGCGGTGGGTTTAGGGAGGGGGCGGTTTTTTTGGGTCACATAATGCTGTTAAGCATTTAAGTGGATTAGAATTTTTCGAGGTGGTTTTTGGCCAAAAAGGGGAGAGATTTTTCTGTGTGGGAAAAGTTGTCAATTGAAAAGTTTATATATAGATGGGGGGTGCGGGGGTGGTAAGCTATATATAGCTGAGTTTGGAGTGTGTGTGCACAGGTTGATAATCTCTTGGGTCAGCTCTCAGGTCAAATGAATTAAAGTGGGGTGGAGGCGTCCATAAACCCGATTTTTGATGTGCGTTGTTTGAGCTTTAGCCAGACTTTTTGGGCTTATATTAATTTGATATTTCTAGAAGAGAGTTTTAAGCAGAGAATATTTAAAAAGAAAAGGAAAATGTGTAGCTAGAAAGAGTTTTAGGGGGTATCAAGTGGATATGCCTAGTCCAGGAAGAGTAAGCATCGATAGACAAGTGCAATTATCGATAATAATACGAAGCTTCACCTTTGAAAAGGCAACTTCAATTAACAAAATGACCCCTTCAATCCCCCCATAACTAAGTTGATCCTTATCCCCACAGCATCAACTTATTATTCAATAAATTTCCTTGGGATATCCTTCCGGGGGTGGAGGGTTGAATGCCAATGCGACTGCTGGTAGGAAAATCCCCTTTTAAACACGACGCTGGCTGGCTTTTGTCATCTCATTCTCTATTAAGGCCAAAAACAATTTCCGTTTAACCGCAGCTTATCCTTTTGGTCGTTGAAGCCAAGTGAATTGTTCTCTCTCTCTCTTGGCCACACAAAAATAAACGTAAACGTAACTTGGGCTAGTTTATTGGCCCAGAGATGGAGCTCTAACGAGGACGACGAGGACTTCAGAGATGATGATGATGATGGGGATGGTGGGGATGATGGTACTGGGGCAGGCATAGACCATAGACACTGAATTAATGACATGGAGCACATTTGATGTTTTTATTTCATTGAAACTAACATTAAAGTGTCGAGCATGTGGCAGATGGGGCAATGGCTATGACTCTGCCTGTGGCTGTGGCCAGAAGATGGAGCATTATCAAGTGGACAACATGGGGTGGGTTTGGTCAATAAAACTCTGGCCAAGAGCCAGAAGATCGGGACCCGCCCCTGCCTCGCTCTCTTTGCGGTTGAGTGCAGTTTTTGAGCCACTTAGAAAAACCTTTTAAGCAGCTGCTAGCTGGAGCTCCACTGCCGTTGCCGCTGCCGCTGTAGCTGCCACTCTGCCGCACTTGGTGTTTCTTCCTGCCACCAACTAATAAGACAACTTTTATGCAAATGCAAATGCCATTGCACCACAGCAAAGCTCCCTTTTGGAGCTGCCGGTTTTTCCCATTTTTTCCTCCCTTTTTTTCCCCATTTTTGGGTTGGAAAACATCCGCTGCGGTCCAAATAAGTCACTTCCCTTCTACACTGGGCGAAAAAACAGATGCAAGCAGATGGTGAAGGAATTTCAGGATTATTTAAATATATCTTCGGGTTTTTTTATGATTCTTGTAATCATATTTCAAGGTCTATCTTTTGGAAGATCTTTCTGCTTAAGATTTATGTATGTTTTGAAGATCTAAACCCCAACTTTGTAGTTCCCCCAGTGCACAAAGAAACGCCCTCTCCTTCAGGCAATACTTACTCCGTTTGTGCATGTATGTGTGTGTGCTGAGGAGGGTTCAACAAACTCTTTGGGAGTCTGAGTCACCGCCAGAGCTCGCTTCGGGCTCATTGGCTATGCAAGACGAGAGGGCCACGCACGCGTTGACAGGCGTGATGAGCGTGAATATCAATTGGTAGGAGAGATATTCGTTGAGGGCATGAGATGGGGGAGGGGAACGGTAACACACCCATGGCCTGCCCCTGATATATGCATGGCTTATACGTTATACGTTATATGTGTGACAGCTTACCATAGAGCTCTCTTCTCTTGTCTCTTGTCTCTGCTCTCTGCTCTCTGATAAGCGGCGACAAACGCCGCCTTTCATTGTTTGCCCAGCCCCTCGTCAGGTTCAGGTTTTATTGCCAGTTTTACACAAAGATGTGCGGCCTGGTCCGGCGGCCAAGACTGAGATTGGCCCGAAAGAATGGGGACTGATACGAGTATGCACATGAGGAGGAGGTGGAGGAGACACGGAGGAGTTCCACACGAAGTGGCATGGTGGCATGCAGAGTAGATGCACGAAGAGATGTGGAGAAAAGTGAAACGCTGAAGACTTGGCAGAAGACTAAGATGCATTCTGACACAGAATCTTACAGATAGATTGAAACCGAGATTAAGATTCAACCTGGAATGAAGACTGACAAGGGGAAGAGCACTGGAGGCAGCTTCTCTCTGAGAATCATTGGAAGACTGACACAAAGACACAGACTCCAAAACAGAGAGGCAGACAGTGAAATGGGAAATGAAGTAAAGATTGAAGAGGGAGACTAGACAGAGAAACTGCGTCTACGACTAAGCCAAAGAATAAACTGAGAAATGTTCCCAGAGAGAGAAAACTAAGACGATGCTTGAGACCTTTTTTGAAACCGAAACAGAGACTGAAAACAAGACTACGAGGCCAAGAAGAACTATAACAGATTTCACACACAGAATACAGATGGAAAGAGACAGAAACTAGAGACAGAGATACTTGTAGATGCTGCTAAGAATCATGCCAAAGAGGCAGACAGAAAGTGAGTATGAGACTGAAAGCGAGAAGACTGAAAAGCAGAGCACAAATGGCACTTGACTAGTAAAGGAAATAATAAATAAATAGTCCCTAGACAACCACCAACTAATTAACATAGTGTATCTATCTATCAACACTTCATTACATGCTCTCTCTCTCTTTCTCTATCTCTGTCTTTCTAGGATTGCACCTGGCTTTCCCGACACGCGCACCTGTCTGCTCCACCAGAAGCTGCAAATGCTCAACGTTTGCGTGGAGCGTCGCATGCAGCGGGAGGCAAACAGCAAACGCAAACAGCACCAGGAGGAGGAACTGGCACAGGTCATATCCGATGATGAGGAGGAGGACGAGGGCGAGTTCTTCGATTGCGATGAGCCCAACTCTGGAGCGGGCAGTGCCCCCATTAAGGCAGTGCTTAGCATGAAGCCCGAGGGTCGCTTGAGGCGGCTGGGGGATGAGCGTTTGCTGGACGAACCCGAAGAGTATCTGTACATACCGGAGACCCAGGAGCCAGTGCCCAAGACCGAGGACCAGCTGCAGGACGATGCCGAAGTGATGCTAAAACTGGGACCCGGTTCGGGTTTGACCACACAAATGATGTGCAGTTCACTGCTGTCCGACATGGAGGCCTTCAAGGCGGCCAATCCGCGCTCCCAGATGGAGGACTTTATACGATGGTACAGCCCCAAGGACTGGGAGGAGGTTAAGGATGGTGAGTATGAGAAATATCCAAGCCATTTTAGAGTCTTTAATCGTCTACTCTTTAGAAACTGGTGAAATCACTCACCAGTTGAGCGTCAGGATGACCACTGAGGGCAACACCTGGCTAACAGTTTGGAAACAGGCCCAACCCGTGCCCATAGCCCGACAGAAGCGACTCTTTGATGACACCAATGAGGCCCTGAAGGTGCTACACTATCTGGAAAACCGAAAGATGCATGAGATCTACAACCTGACTATAATACCAGTTCTCCACTCGAGTATCCTCAAGCTTATAGTAAGTAAAGGACTCTTCATCATGAAGGAAACAACTGAATTAATCCTTTTGGCCTTCAGCACATCTTCAACAATGCCCATGTCGATGATCTTTTTGGCCCCCAAGTCGAGCAACTGCTGACGGATCTCTGCCGTCTTTCGCGTTCGCAGTCGGATGATCTGCCGCCGATTGGACCACTTCTGGAGGATCTGGCCGAGCTGGAGCGTCGCTTCTATCAGTTCAAGTGCTTCGAGCGCCTCTCCGGTTATCCCAAGAGGAGTTCCTTGCAACAGGTCAAGCAGCAGTTCCTGGAGATCCTGCGCAATGACAACTGCTGCACGATTGTCAACCGCAGGCTGACGGCAGCAGGAGATGGTACCCTGTATGACATACTGATACCCAAGCTGGAGCACGACATGGCCGAGCGGTTGATCAGCAAGGACTACATTATAAGGCTGGATGGTGATACGAAGAGTACGGAGAAGGGTCTGTATTTGGGTCCACAGTTTATGAGGGCCATTGTCACGGGGGAGAAACTACGACTCTGTGGAGCTTTCACGGAGAGCACAGCTTTTGTTTAGGGGTAGAATTTTTGAAAGAATTTCAAAGATGAATGACTGAAGAAATGAATATGAATGTTACTCCACAAAACGCATAAACTATAAAAACAATTACGTTTATTTATTTTATTATATGTAATTCCATAATTAAATACAACTTGGTTCTATTGGTGCTTTAAATAATAAATAAAAATAAAGGTTAACCACAAAGAAAGTATTTTCGAATTAATTTAGGTGGAAAACTTTCAGCATCTCCCCGGAAACAGTTAAAGGAACTGCACTCGGGGATCTGTAGCCACATATAATCACATAATCACTTCTCGGGGCCAAAAGAAATCCGCAAGAAAGCCCACACTTAAATGACAGGCAACGAAAGCAGGAGACAGGAAAGAGGGGAGGCAGCAGAGGAGGACACATCCACTAGCCAAACTTTAGACACGAAATTGCCCAAATACGAGAAGGGGGGAGAAGACGAAGGTGAAGGCGGTGCCTGGTTCCAGTCTCCAGTCTGGGCCCATAAGCAAATTGTGGGCCATGTTTAACCGGAATTATTTTAAGCGCACAATCTCAGAGTGGGGAGAGGGAGAGGAGAGGATGCCCGACAAACCACCAACTCCTTGGGGGCACCATGGGGCAGGGAACGTCTAGAGAACAGAGAGCTCTGGTAAGACATAAAACATTTCTCTCCTTGGCTCTCGTTTGGGGGCCCGTTTGCTGGTAATGTTTTCCCCCACTAAATTACCTACGGGCAATAATTGTTTTGTGTACATGTCGGGTCGATGTTTGCCTGGTTGCCTCGTAAAGCCCGCTCGCTCGCTACATTGTTTCCCCCCTGGAACACCCTGTAGAACATATTTTCTCCTTGAATTTCCCACTGGTTTCGGCTCTAACCGAAAATGTAAAAGTGTAAAATAAATTTGTATTTACTGCATTTGAGGGCAGGAGTTATGTGAGTGTTTATAAGCACTCCACTCGGGTTGCAGTTGCAACAGCAGGGCAGGGCAGGGCAGGGGCATAACTACCTTCTGGTTTAGTCGGGCTACCACATTCCATATCCATTCCATTTAGGGGCCAAGGACTGATGGGATTGGCCTGCTGCTAGTACGAGTGGCTGCTGCTGCAGCTAATAGATGTGGATGCAGATTACTTTCGTGCAACAAAATTTCACACTAGTTTTTGGGATAGCAGCAATCTTGGGATGAACTTAAACACCTGCCTCCATAGAGTTTTAATATTTAAGGGACATCTGGAGGAGATCTGGATCCCCCGCCCCCATCAACCACCTCGAAGGTGCTCTTGTATGGAGAGAAAAGTGGGTTTTCCAATTGTTTCTGTATCTGTGTGTACATGGAATCTTGGATAATTCCTAACTCACAAAAACGTATCTATTTATGGGATTTGTATTCCATTTGCATTCCTGGACATCTCTTTGTATGCACTGACACCCAGTGAATGATTTTTGGTCGCCCACAGGATGGATTTATTGTCCTCTATGCGAATTCTATGGTCTGCGGCACTTCTATTCAATAAATCATAGAATAAATTGTGCAGAAAAAATAAGCCAAACATATTTGAAATTATATTCATGCAGACATTCATTTCATTCAATAAAATAATATTGCAGAAAAAAAGTCAAGAGAAACTTAATTAAATTCTTGCATTCAATTTGGCATGAAATGGTTTGCTGAATGATCTGGAAGAGGGACACCCACACCCCACCACCCCCCGCACCACCCCGCTTTGCGGTGCTCGTGTATAGAGAGAGAAAAGTGGGTTTTCCAATTGATTTGCTGGCGGTTTTGTGGTCCACCTACTACCACTATTTGTGCATCTGTATCTGTGTGTGTATATGGAATGTATCTGTGTGTGTGTGTGGATGTTACAATCTTGCTGATGCAGTTGAATTTTAATGAAAGTTTTTCCTTTTTTATTCTGCACAGAAAATTGAATTATAGCACACACACACACACATACACACACACGAGCACACTCCTCGAGGAGTTTCTCGTTGAGATTTTCAATTTTCCATTGAATCACGCACCAAAAGGAATAAAATGAAGAAAATCTGAAGCCAAGATTGAGAAAAATCTCATAGAAAATAAAACTCTTCGAGTGTTCCATTGCCCCGTTACTCGTAATAAAAGTGAGAAAGAGTATATGGCATGTTCTAAGGATGTATCTAAAAGTATTATATTTCTACGAACAACTCGTCCTTACAGATCTTCATTTTGATTGATTTTTGAAGAGATTTCTTTGGATTGCTAAACACCTCTTCAAAGCCACCTATAAATCCGTGTAGAAGGTATCCCCACTGTCGCCCCACTGATCACATAAATCATTCTATGAGGAAACTTCAGAATCAGGGATTGCATTTCTCTTTGAGCCATGAATTATTCAGCCAGCAAACTGCAATGATAAGCAGTCTTCACTCGCCCACAGGCCATAATTGTTGCCCCTCCGCAGTCCCCCCCTCGGCCAGCACTTGACCAGCAATCCTATCCCATAATAAAATATGCAAAAGGCCTGTGCAAGTGCCAGAGACCTTAAATAATAATAGGGCATAGGAATACTCGTAAATCCATGGCTGCCAGACACCCAACCACCACCACACAGACAACCCAGAGCCATCCCCCAACCCAGAGCCATCCTCCTAAACTGCACAAATCTGCATATTCATCGCCCAAAAAGTGGAGCAACAGCAAGAGGAGAGGGAGGGAGGCGGATGTGGGAACTGAGTTCGGTGAAACCGAAAAGAATACTCGTACTCGGGTGTAGAGTAAGTTTCACAACTCAATAATTAAAAGTAAGCAATAAAAGGAAAATCACGTTGATGGTTTGCAAATGAGAAGAAGAGAGTGAAACGAGACGAGATGCGATACAGTGATGGAATAAGGGATACTCTGTACATACAGCGAAGGCTAGAAATTAAGAGCTCTCCAATGTACAAGGAGAAAAGAGAGAGCTAACACTTACATATCTCTGGCCTGCCAGGAGACATCACTATGACCTTCCAGCGAGTGAACTTTAACCACACTTTCGATTTCTGGTTGCTGCGGGCGAACCTGTTGCATTTGCACACTCTCCCGCATTTTCCCTCTCGCGTTGCCTACCTTGCCTGCATGGAGTATACCCTGGATGAATGTCTTCTCATAAAACTGAAAATTAAGCTTAAATCTTGCCAAAGCATCAAGCAACAACAACAATGACAAATTTACAGTAACACAGGTGGGATTAATTTTTCATATTTCTTGCTTCCTTCCTTCTTCTCTTCCCTTTTTTTTTGGAGTCTTGTCAACTGCAACCACACCTCACACACACACACACACACCACGTACAACAAGTCTTCGTACAGCTTCACAAATGAAAACAAGTAGGACTTTGCCGCTGAGGGCATACGAATTATTTTTGTGACTAGTGTATGTAGGTGCGAGTATGTATGTATGTATGTAAGAATAAGAGTACGCACATTTGTTGCTCCAATCTCAAAGAGAGCACAAGGCGTCTTAAGCAGCTTATTACAAATTTGCCTCAAATGATGTTGTTGTTGTTGTTGTTGTGTGCATAAGTAAAGAGATGAATTTTGATTTGGATTTGAGTGGGCGACACCTGTCCGCTCTTGAGATCTCTTCACCTATTCAGCTCCCTCTTCCTCTCTTGGGTCTATTTCTGGGCAAGGTTATTCATTGACAGCTTGGCAGCTCTCCCTGTCTCACGCATTAGCACTTGAGCTTTTTCGTGGTCTCTCGTCTCTCTGCAAAGTGCTGGCAAATAACTGTAATTGAAGATGCCAATTGTTTGCCAGCAATTAGCGCTCTCTGCGTGTGTCAGAGTGGGACAGCTACTGCTGTACGGTACAGTGAATATTTAATTTTTCGTTTTTTTTGTCGTGGGCTCAAATGATGGACGCCTTCAAATCGGGTTTTGGGATGAAATCATCTTCATTTATGGTCATATGGGTTTGGCCATTTACGAGTTATGTTTTTTGCTTAATAATTTTGAAATTAAGGTAACATCCGCTTGAGTAACTGACCTAATCATTATGTTAATTTGTGTTTTGGTAAGACAAATAAACTCTCTTCGATTTGTTTGTTGATTTCTAAACCATTTCGAGATTCTGCTGAAAGATTTCGCTCATCCAAATCGTAAAATCATTAGGCTTAAGTTATAGAGAAATAAACTTTTAACATGCGTGTCATTCGTCTGTCGGGGTTGCTATTGCCACTTCGTTAACGCGAAAACACTTCGGGAAAAGTGTTCAACTGTTCCCACTGTTTGTTCATATAATCATCATAAAAGTTTTATTTTGATTTAACACGTTTTCGAGTTATTTGCGGGAAGCTCAAGCTGAAAACCAGTAAATCTGCCGAAAATGGGATTATTGATATGAGCCTTGTAAGCCTTGTTACCTCCCCTCCACCCCCTCCCTCCCTCCTGCTCCTTGGCACCCGCATCCACTTGCGTGTTTGTTTTTTGCTTGTTTGCTCTCCGCGGTACAAACATTTGCACATTGGATGGGAATTGTTACGGTTCTGTGCTTAAAGCTTTAAAAAGTTTTTAATGCTTTACCGGTCTCCGTGTCTCTCTCTTTCTGTCTCTCTCGCTCTCTGTCCTTTCGCTTGCTCCACTGCTCCAGTGTTATACAGGGACAGAGACAAGGCTGATGACAACGCCGACGACGATGGAACGCAGATCAAGGCATCTGTCAGGAGGCTGGCAGGAAGACAGGCAGGGGGGGGTGGAGGCGGCGTAGTGTGCCTAGAGGGGGGTGGACATTTATTAACACGCCTGCTGCTCTGCTGGGTGTGTGGATGTGCCGCCAGCTGCTGCCAGAAAGGTGTTAAGTGGCAGCGGCTGTGGCAGCGACAGCGAAATGATGATGAAGCGAATCTCACATATCAGCATAAATAAATTTAAGTGTCGGGCACAAAGAAATCTGCGGAAATTTCCCCCATCCCTTGCCCACCCAGCGCCACACTCCACCATAAATATAAATTACCCAGCAACGAAAAAAAAACGAAGAAGAAACAATTTCTGGATGATAAAAGCCCCAAAGAATGTCTACAAGATATGATGACTAGAAGATACCTCATATTTCCAATTGATTTGTATAATTTCTTTAAATTATAATCATAATATTACATAAATAGTTAGTAGCTAATGCAGATTGATATTTGCTACATTCCAAACAGCTCTGAAAACTCGATATACCCCGTTTTTAGAGGGTATAAATATGGGCCAACGGAACAGACAAAATATTTATGAAAAATATTCTGCGCGTGTCCGCTGCTGCCGCTGCTACTGCTGCCGCTTCTTGCCGTTCATTTTTAATGGCTAATTAAATTGGCAAATACCAAAAGCAGAAATGCACCGTTAAAGTTGAAGGAACCCCCCCTCCCCACCCCTCTGTGGGCCAACCCCTGAAACGGAACGGAACTGTAAGCAATTGAAAATGTTGCTTGTTGATGGTCAACGGAATTGGAAATCCAATTGAAAGCACAGCCAAATACAGAGAGGTGGAGAGAGTGTAACTGGGGTGGTGATGGGGAGGGTGCGGATTGCTGGGGGGGAACACTTTGTCGAAAGTTTTCCTGCGGTCAGACTTTTGCTGCTGGAAGTTGCTGCTCTTTAACAGCAAAAGGATACGTGAGGGTGGGGGTGGGTGGCGGTGTGGGGGTGCGTGATAGGGATCTGTCTGGCTGGGATAGCGCTGAGAGCATTTGCACCAATGCAATTTACTGGACAGCATATGTCCATCTATCGTTAAGGGAGTCCCAGTGCTCTTACGCTCTTTGGCTCTTAATTTCTCTGATTTCGATTGGGTTGGAATATTGCTGCAACACATCCATCCATCTATCAATTAAAGCAAACCCAGTTATACGTCTATGGCAGCCCCAATCAAAACTCTTCCAATTGCTGACCCATTTCTGTATGTGTGGAAAAGGCTTTTCCTGTTAAACACTTACGCAATCAAATGTCGAACGCACCTTTTGCGGCAGCCACTTGCCCATCTCTAATAGGAAATGCATTTGGTGCTGTTCAAGTAAATTACGTCAGCGGCAACAACACAAACCACAGAGAGAGGGAGAGAGACAGGGAGAGAGAGAGTGCCAGTGAGAGAGTGAGTTAGAGTGGTACAAAGTGAGGTAAGTGCCTGCATGGACTGCGCTGCTCTGCTTAAAAGATAGACCAAACACTGTCGGTCTCTCAGTCTCATTTGTCTGCCTGTCTGTTGGTCCCTCTATCGTCTATGTGTGTGTGTGTGTGTGTGCTCCAAATATGGCAGCCTACGCAGAGACAAAATGGGATTTCAGTTGAGGATACCATGTACCCCCTAGCAGATATGAGACTAATGGGTATGATGCTTTTTCGAAAAGGAAGAGTTTCTTATTCCATAAAGTGGAACAGAAGCAGGAACCAGGGATGATTCCTTCTATATTTCAGAGCTGCTCAAAGATTATTTGAAATCTTCTGTGTTTCCTATAGCTATTCTCATCTATATCTGCATAGTTCTCTACTTCTTGGACTTCTTGTAATGCCAGGGTATCACAGTCTTCGCCAACTGCCATTAGCCCGTCTTCCTTTTGTGGCGTCTGCTGTTGTTGTTGCTGCTGCCGCTTCTCGCAGGCGATTGAATCCGAGCCGTTGAAAGAGTTTGCTGGGAACGCGTCGTCGAATTGGGTCAACTGCCGCATTTTTGGCCTGCAGAAGCAGCAGCAGTACTGGCAGCGGCAGCGGAAGAGCAGAGCACCAAAAGCAGCGGCTAAAGCTGCCTGCTAACGGTTAATGTTATTGCGACTTTGCCATTTATCGCTGGCCATTGTTCTTGTCCCACTCCCCCACACCACTAGCACCCATGCACCGCCTGCTGAGATTGTGGCCAGAGGAAGACGGGGAGTGGGAGGAGGGGCTGTCTTTGAGTCAAGTTAAGTTCAGTTTTTGGCTTAGTTTTGGTTACTCGCCGCGGGGTTTACTCACAGGCTAAAACGGCATAGAGATGGGCAGAGCGGGGCAGACTATGTGTTTGGTCGTGTCACGAAAGACACGAAGCACACGAAGTGAGGACGAAGGACTAGTTAGGTAGTCGAGAAAAGATGATGGACAGTGGGATGGTGAAAGGATACATGTGTAACCTAAAGGCCTGTTGTCGCCATAGGATTATTTTTAGGCTTCAAAATTTGTAAGTAAATAAATAAATAAATATTACACAATTTCTATGCCTTGCTGCATTTTTGTGTCTTTGAGAATTCCAATCTAATGCACGCCCATCTCCATCACTGTCACACGCACAGAGACACGAACAGACACGCACAGACACGCACAGAAGTCAAACGTTAGGCAGGGCATCGTTTGACTTTAGTTTGCTTTACGACTCTCCCCCTTGTGAACAGCAGAGCATCAAGATTAAGTCGTCCATGGCAACCCAAAAAGAGAGCCTTAGAGAGAGAGACAAAGAGGGAGAGGCACAAAGAAACTTAGTTTATTGTGCATTTGACCCATGTACACATGTACATGTATGTGTGTCTTTATGTGTTAACAAATTGCTCATGTGTTCACATGATTGTTTGATAATTTCTAGAAAATAAACTTTTGCCCAATTATTATTATTGACTGGGCGCTCAGATTGCTCAATTTTCGTACGCAGGGAAATTGTGCTTCAAAGGCAATTTTCTTACAGCTGACAGAGGCATAAAGTGATGCTCCCCACCCCCCATAAAATAAACAATAGACAAACAAAAATGCAATTGACAAATTTAATTAAGCTGCTCAACTGGAAAGAAATAATAATATATACCAAAAGAATGGCTTCATTGGCAGGCAGTCTGCACACAAAGAATGTAAATGTAAATGTATGGGAGAAAGTATCTAAAGAAGAAAGCAGTCAAATGAAATGTATACAAAAAGGAGAGCCCAGAATCTGGGCAATAATTGTTCAGAAGTTTGTTTTACGCTTCAGATGGCACTGGTATAGAGATTAAACATAGATAGAATGACTAGTTTTATGGCCACTACTGCTCTCTTTTGTTCTCCAACCAATAATGGCTTAAAAATTATAGTTTAAATGTTTGTTCTTTGAAAAAACTAATTTAACTGCCACATTTTCAATCCAAATTAGCTGATAAACTCATTTATTAGTTTAAACTTTAAACTGGTTCAGTCTCCAGGCCCCTGCCCCCTGGCCATTCTGGTGATTCTAAGCCACAAAATCAAGTTTTAATTATGCATAAATTGTCGTCGGCACACACTTCAGCAGCTTTGGCCAGACACTTGCATAATTATATAAACTTTCCTCCCAACTTACTTTCCTTTTTTGTGTTTTGTTGTTCCTACCAAATCCTATTTGATATTAAAAATGCACTTAAGACAAAGAAACATTTGAGGCAACTCAAACAGAAAGCAAAGAACTTCAGCAACTGCAGGGAAAAGTTGTGGATGGATCTGACAAGGAGAGAAGTTCCTGTGTGTGCTGCTGTGTCTCTGCTTTCCTATGGCTATGATGATTTTCAAGAGAAATTTGCAACGCATAGAAGGTGGTAAGATTCCCAGGGTATCAACAGCTTCGATGGCTTTGGAAGGTGGTTTTTTCATACTCCTTTTTTTTTGCAGTTCAGCCTCAGACATTGTCTTGTTGAGAAATTGCGCATATTTCCGTTTCCGTTTCCGTTTTCTGCATGTGCATACAGATGGATGTAAGTATGTATATGGCTGAGTGTCTGTCTGTGTGTGTGTTTGTGTGTGTGTCTCTCTGTCAACTCTTTGCCAACCTGGGCTTCAGTTTTGGCTGCCTTCCTGTCGCTTGATGTCTCTGCGCATAAATTAAACTTACATTTTACACATGACCCTGTCGCAAGATTTCCGATATTTTTATTTTGATACCATGGATATGGTTTCAATGGCAAGGGTATATTGGGAAAGAGCATAAAGATAATACTACTAGAAGAAAGAGAGATTTCAGATCATAAACATAGGAGTATCAGCTTTAAGTCTCCTCCCAGAACCACCCTCAAGGGCATTCAACCTTAGGTAACATCCTAAACCTTCCGAAGGAACAGAGAAGTTGCCTCTCCTAGTGAAAGGTATCCCTAGAGGCGACTCCCGTAGCTGAACCCCACTGATTTTCGTCTTATTTTCTTACTATCGTGTGAATTTTTACCAATATGTGGCATCCTGTTGACTGACTGACTGTCGACTGATTGCGTATACGCGATGTGACAGTTTGCTGGAAATATGTTGCGTATACGCCATGTCCTGCCTACCTACCCTTCTGGTATGTAGGGTAGGGGAGGGGAGGGGCTTACGAATGTGCGGAATAGTTGAGCTGAAGAGCTGATGGTGTGTACGCTGTCTGCCTTAATCAAACCGAATGTGATTTTTAATTCTACAATTTTTGACATTTGCGTTTGCATTTAAATTAGATTTTCCAACACCGCAGGCATTGAGTACCCCTGGGTGGGGGGGTTGTGGAGACCCTACATCCCTTCAGAGTGGATGGCATTGCAGAAGCCTGACAAATGGGATTTCTAGTCCCCATTCAAATATGCAAACGTACTCCCCAGTGGGTTTTATGGCTGTCTCATACGAGTGCAATCTTGGTAAAGACTTTTTAGACATCACATACATAAATCTGTCGAATGGAAAGCCCACTGATAGTGTCTGACCTTCTGGGTTCACTAATTAAAACATAAAATTCTGGCAAAATGTTGCAATTGGATTGAAAATAATCACAAATTGAAGACATTGTCTTGGCATGTTGCCCAAGGCTGCCGGCTGGCTCTCTCTCTCTCGCTTTTGGGGGCAACATTCACCATTAATTGCAACAGCTTCTCCCCGGCTTCTCCAATCAGTTTGCATCTGGTTTAGTGCTTGGGGCTACAAAAAAATTCGAGAGAAAATAGCAGCAGCAGCAGCAGAACCGGCAGCAACATCAAATTAAACTTAAACCATGTTGATGATGTTCCATTAAACGAGCGCCATCTCATAATATCAGCGCCAAGGCAAAATAATCAACATAAAATGTTGTAAAAATTAATTAAACCCTAATAGCTGTGAAGCAGGAGTCGCTCTCTCTCTTGCTCTCTCTCCCTCTCTTTCTCGCTCTCTTGAAAATGCGTTAACGAAATAAACAACCATTTCTTATATGGTATTTAGCGAGTGACCTAATAACGCATAATTTTAATCGTTTAAGGTGGGAATAAACGTGATTATAATGATGTTAACCAAATTGAGGCATTAATGAATGGTTTATTATAAAGGAAAACGTTTATGGCATTAAAGGAACTTTAGGTTTATTTAAGTGAATGATAAAAACTCAGGGATGCAGAGATGGGAACCTGAATACTCTGAAACTGGTGTATATTTCTTTAGCCATCAGCTATGATGTGTTATATTTCTTTTATATTTTTATCTTGGATCGCAAGACTTTGTTTTATAGTTAGTAAAATGTAATTAATTATATTTAAATATGTTTCAAAAGTAAGTCAAAGTTAAAAACCCCTCAAACTTCATTTAAAACCGCTTGGAGGTTGTAAATAATAAAATGAATATTGAAATATGTCCACAATTCAATTATTCATGTCCCATATGCAAATATCGTGCAACTAATATGCTGAATAATTTATGCCCAAGGAAGTACATATGTTATGTCCTTTGTGCCGAGTCGAGTCCTGGCCGTCGTTTACATTTGAATAAATGACATTTTTGCAATATTTGCAGAATGCAAAAAGATTGTGACTTAATATTTAATATTTATATTTATTTCTCTCGTTATTTGTGCTTATTCGCATTTGTTTCTGATTTTTTTATTATTAAAAATTACGACAAATGCATGACTTTAATTGTTGGCCCATTAAACATGGCCTGACAGTCCATTCAAGGCATTCATTTTAAGCACTTTCCGCCAGGCCATAACCAATACCAAAAGTTTTTCCCAATTAAAAAAAAAAAAACAATAAAAAGAAAGGTTTATCAGTGCCAGGAGCAGGAATCCAGTGAAGCCAAATTTAAATGAGCCGCAAAATGAAAATAATTGTAAAAATATATATATGTATTTACATATAGCATTGGGACTATAGCTATAGCTATAGCTGTTGCTGTGTGTTTCTGCATCAATTAAATGGGCACGGAAAAAAAGTGCAATCAATGATAATTCAACAGTGTCGCAAACAGCCATGAAAACTTAAAAAATTAATGCTCTCGGCCGCCTGGAAAAGTCCATTACCATAAACCGTTTATGGGGTAACAGCAAGCATATTTTATACCCCTCTCGCTTGCTCTTTTGTTTTTGATAAATCAAAGATATGGCCTATTATGATTCGCAGCTGATGGAAGAGGCCTCTTTGGGTGGGGAATTTGTTAATTTAATTTCCATGCAAATCCAATAATTGAAAGCGTTCTTTTGTGAAGAGTGCTTAACGAATGATATAATAATCGTTTGGGACTTTGATTCAGAATCCATCAGAATTTGACCCATTTATATGAGTTAATTTTGCTTTCAATGGAATAATTATGATGATATGGCGCCAATTATGTTATTCCACGATTGAATATTTATCGACGATTTTAATAATCAAGAAATGTCTTATGTCTCCCTGTCTTTTAGTACTCTTATAAGCCTGGTACTCGTACATTGTATAATTCATGGCAAATCGAGACAAATGTGAAAACAACTTTCATTTGGCATTTGGCAAGGGTGTTTCAAAATGGTCAAAACAAGTGCGGACCATGACACAACGTCACTTACACTCACACACTCATAAGCAAATATCAATACATCAGTACACGTATCTGCACTATGGCTGTGTATAAATGATCTATCAAATTAGTAGTAATGGGTGGTAATCGATGGAGAATGCGAGACAACAACAGAGTCTGTAAACTGGGTAAATGGAAAACGGGGCAGTGGATAAAATAAAATGTAATGAAACCGGAAGACTTTAATCGAAAAATGTTGGCGGAAAAACAGGCGGGATTTTAAGCGAACAATTGGAAAACAAGGATGTTACAGCGGCAGCAGCGGCAGCAACAAAAACATTCCCATTGCAAAAGTCCTGGAGAGAGTCCTTTCAGAAACTATAATACTAGGAATTTCAATGAATTCCAATGCATTGCTATGGAATTTTTGGGGTATAATCAGTTTAGACCTTGTAGAATCCATGCGGTATTCAGAATAAACGTTTGAAATATAATATGTACTAAACCTTGATTTGATATTTCATGTTTTGCTTAGAAATAACTCGAAACGCCCCACTGTGCCTCCCAAATCGCTGCGGGCGTTACTTTATGTGGTCGCTGCGCCGCCAGCGTTACTTTAGTTGTCTTTGGTTGTTGGCAGAGATTCCGCTGCAAGCTTCTCTGCTTTCATTACAGACATAGACGCTGTCAACGTCTCACCCGCTGCTTATCGCTCTCTTCTTCTAGAAGTGCATTGCAATGCAGAAAGTTCTTGAAAAGCTCTGCTGCTCCGCTGCCAAGCCATCGCATCGCCTCGAAAGCTGCTGCTGCAGGCTTTTGTTGCTTTGTGGTCGCCTACGCTGCAGTCGCAGTCGCAGTGGCAGTGGCTGTCTCTGCCTCTGTCATTGCTTTTGTTTTTTTCTCATGGCTAATGCTGCCTTTACTATTATCGCGTTTTTGTGGCCGCCGACGTCGCCATCGCTACTGCGCTGCTGCTGCTGCTGCTTTTGGCAGCAGTAATGACAACAAGCAGATTTTGGCGACGACAGCGACGACAACGACGACATCAACGACTGGCGACAGCTTCAAATTGTGCAATGGACAGGATAGAGCGGGGGAGGGAGAAACTCTAAGAGATGAAGAAGTCAAGGTGCATTAATGTAGGGTGAAGCGCTCGCTCTCGCGCTGAAGAACACACGCGAAAATAGGCAACTAAGGCCTAACCTTATATCAATATACCTTGCAAGAAGCATTGCAAGAGGGAACCAAGATTTCGGATCGGATGGGATCGGAAAAAACAAATTAAAATGCAAATTTGTACGAAAATTAGTGTAAACAGAAACAAACTTCAGAGGGGGGAGAGGGCAACAAAGAGGGGTAGATAGAGGGGGCAAGGAAGAAGGTCTAGTAGTTGTTGCAGTCGTGGATGCGGGGAACGGGAACGGAAGTCTCGTCTCTTGTCTCTCGCTCTCGACATCGTGGAAAGCAAAAGCCAAAACATCAAATCACGGAAATGACCCAAAAAAATGAAGACATCGAAAAAAAGAAGCAACTGAAAAAGTAGAAGAAACAACAAAGGCGATAGGCAACAGAGGGGGGCGTATGGGAGGAAGCAGTAAACGAAGAAGATTTATCCATTGTTGTCGCTCTCTGAAGGTCGTCCACGAGTCTGGGAGGCTGGGAACGGATGGGGAGCAAAGAAAGTGTTGAGCTTGAGCCAAATTGTTGAGCCAATTTCCACGTCTTCCTAACACCAAAACCAACTTTGATTTGGGGCCAAGTCTCTGGTGCAATATTTGTGCTGGGTGTTTCGATGGGGAGTTCGAGGGTGGCAGGGAAAAAGAAGCTTTTAAAATCTTCGATCAGTGATCTCTGCTGGTTGAAAGGATCCCCATAAACCCTAGACTGTATCAAAATATTTTGGTATATCTCTTACTTGTATTATGTGTGGATTGACCCTCCAAAGTTGCAATAAGTTAACACTTAAAACGTTTTTCCAACCCACCTAAAATGAGAAAAAGAGAGAGAGAAATTAAAGAGTTAGAAATATTAATAGTGGGTAATATTAACTTTTTTATTTGTTGCCAAAAAAAAGAGGAGGAAACTTTTGTTCTAGACCAAAATTATTTATGGCTTGTGGGTGGGTGGCTGTCTGTGTGCTTAAGGGAGTCACTGTATAAGATATATGTATGTATATGTATGTATGTACTTGTAATTCCTGCATTTCCGTTTCTGCGGTTATGCTTCCTCTTTTTCCCCCCCACAAAAAAAAAAAACTGTACCCCAAAAGTTGTGCGACAAAATTTCTGCAATTTCTACACTACAAAACTCAAACGATATAAAAGCTAGTTTTTTGTTGTTACTAAATGGTTATAAATAAAAACAAAAAATACTACAATTGTACATGGAATTTTTGGCAAATATTTGGGGACCACAAAAATAATAAAAATGACAAATATTTGTGGGTAAAAGTTGGCATTTAAAGCCTGAATAAAATGTGAGAGGAAAATGTATGCAAAGTGAATGAAATGGTGAAACGAGGAAAAAGGAATGTACAGAGAAATGTTTATACACTTTAGGGATAGATCCTCTAATAGCAGCAAATAAAGGACCACAGTAAATTCTACGAATATTCAGATAAAGGAAGTCCTAAGAGAGATAGCATCTAAAATTATCTAAAAAGGGGACTAAAAACATCTTTGGGTCTAATGTTTCAACAGACTCCCTTACTTTTAGACTTCCATATTCGTATTCTCTATTTCCAGCTTCTGCTTATCCTCCTGCTTTACTCCAAAACATATCCCTTCCAACCAACTAACCAAAACTGTTCATAAATAGCTTTCCCCTTACCAAAACGATTGAAATATTTCATCGCTCAATCGCATGGGAAAATCTTGTTTGTCTTTTCTTATCATTGCCACACAGCAAATATTTGCAACATCTCATGGCAGCAGCAGCAGTGGCAACATAAAAAAAGGAGAGGAGAAATATGAACCACAATTTGGCTAAAAGTTTTAAACGCTTCGCACATTAAGTGTGCCAAAAACAAAAACAGACAAACTAATGAACAAAAATTCAAAATCGTTGGCAGAAAGAGATGAAAAATAAAATGTAATCAATATCCCAGAGCTCAGTGGGGCATCACGCATCGGCGGGGGGGCGGGGAGGGTGTTACATAAGCCAATAGCACAATCGTTTCAATTTCCAAATAGCCAAATGATGTTTTTTAGCTTGAATTCAATTTAAAAGAGTGAGAGAGAGAGAGAGACAGAGAGAGCTAAAGGTTTTTCCCTTCCATCAGAGTCAGAATGGAAGTCGAAATGAATTATTGCTGTTTGGCCAAAACTCATTTTGGGGCTTTCCATGGCCTTAGAAGTGTTCCTGTATGTGTGTTAAATAAACATAAGAAAAGCCCAGGCATTTTTGGCATTATCTTGACTGTTATTTTGAACTTTTTGTTGCTGTTGTTGCTGTTGTTGTGTGTGTGGCCCAAGGGCCAAAATGACTTTGAGGCTGGGCCGCAGCCAAACTACGAGTAGGACCCAGCCGCAGCAGCAGCCTTGAACTGCTTCGGTTTTTTTTTGACACAGCTGAGCATCAAATAAACACATAGCCATATCCATAGCCATACACATACACGTGCACATACACGTACACGGAGCAGTGTTTGTACATGACACTCGTATGGCAGGGCAGCTCTCTATAGCTTACCAAACAATTTGTTTTGTTGGCTTGCCAATTTTTGTGCTCTTTTTTTCGGGTTTTTTAATACACTTACTTGAAAAAGTCCGGACATAATATAATTTATTAAAGGGATTTGACAGCGAGAAAAAGGAGGAAAAATTTTAGATGTGTAGAGGTGTACGTGAAGGTGGAAATGCTGAATAATTGAAGGAAGTGCATTTGAACAAATTGGGGACTCATCTAGGGATCAGCTCTCTGTTATATAAAAAGTGGCACGTGAGCCAGGGGTTGGCGCTCGAGCGAAGCAATTGAAAGTAGAATCTTGAAATGCAGACTTCAGTTGTCAGCTACTTCTATGATAGATAGTCTTTCTACAGGACTATTTTTGCCACACTCTTTTCTTACTGACTGTCGGGGTCACCATCAAAGGATGCTTCAAAAGAGGCGTATTGGTATACAAGAAGGGTGATATCGGTTATAGTTTCTGTTCATTATAAAGGCAACTTCTGTAGCATCAAAATCAAAGCGGATTCTAGGATCAAAGAAGATGAATTGATCCTTTGGCATATACAATTTGTATAGTACAATCTATGGGTCTCCAAACCTATGCCTTTTAGGAATCATTTGTATATTAAATTAAATTTTAAAAATATATAGAGAATTTCTTAGTTAAAACTTTAACCTTTTCTTTATCTTTGAACTCCATTCTGTAGTCTTTCTTTTATTTACCCTTTTAAGAGCATCCATATTTCAGTTCCCTCAAAACCAAGCCACAATCTTGTATACTTATCAAATTTGCTCCTTTTTTTATAAAAAAATTTTTTGTAATTCACTTTTGGTTGCCCTGCAGTTGCCGTCGCTCTCTCCACTGGACATTAAATCTTTATTTATTTTTATATATTTCCAACACAAACATATACAACATTTTGGCGCTGCTTTTTTCTCTTTTTGGCTGTGAGGGGCCACTGTTTTGGCCATTTGCATAAACCGCAAAATCTGCTTGTTTTGTATTAGCATTTTTGAGCGTTGTCTCTTTTTTTTCTTGGGTGTTCCAGTCCGTCCAATAATTTCTTCTCTGCTCTTGGGGTTCGTCTCTCCATGTTGGCCTTTGGGCATCTTGTTCTTGGGATTCTCTTTCCTCTTTTTTAAATAATTCGTTGAGATGAAACTCGAATTTGAATATGAGGACCAGAGTGATATATTCGCGGATTTAAATCTTGTGTTTTTTGTTATTTTTTGTAGCAAAAATCTTGTGTGGTGTTTGTTACAGAATCTCTGGGCTCGAAAATCTGCTGCGGGCAGGCATCCAAGGAGTATCCTTAGTCCTCTTCCATCTCTGGACATCTTGCATATTTATCTTTATTAGGCTTTCGCTCATGCATGACGAGAAACAGAGGGAAAAAAGAACAGAAAAAAGGAGCCAAAAAGGAGC
Source organism: Drosophila azteca (assembly GCA_005876895.1). Classification (NCBI taxonomy): domain Eukaryota; kingdom Metazoa; phylum Arthropoda; class Insecta; order Diptera; family Drosophilidae; genus Drosophila; species Drosophila azteca. Next base: position 7,564,693 of record VCKU01000091.1, on the reverse strand, counting down.
AGCGCACAAAAGTTTTGCCAGCATGCAAAATCAAAGACCAGATAAGGGCGGTGACACACCCACTAAGCCATACATATACAGATACAGCCACCCACACATACACACACACACACTGACAGACGCACAGCCAGAGGGGGAGAGAGACAGCGAAAGACAATGGAAAACTTAATAAGTTATCAATCAAATTTCGTCAATCGTTTTCGGGTCAAAGCAATCAATTTGCGTGATAAAGTCAAATGCCTGGACAGGATTCGGTGAAGGATATCTTTCAGCTGCACCCACCCCTCCACCTCACTGTCTATTGTACTACCAACAATCCTCTCTTGGCCATCAGTTTGTTGGCATTGTTTGTCTGACAGTTGTAAAGTGATTTGCTACGTGAATTGGGTCTCGGATTGAGATTGGGATGGGGATTGGGTTTGCAGAAGCTCGGACTTCATGGCTATGGCTATGGTTATGGCTTTGGATGGGCATTGAGGGGTCAGAAATTGGAAAATATGATTTGTATACATTAAGAGATTTGTTGTCAGCTTCACGGACAGACAGCCAAAGATGATTTATATTGATACGAACATGGGAGACAAGATACTCGTCCATAGACGATTCGAAGAGGGTGTTTTTTTGGGGATATAGTTAGTTTAGAGTTTTTTCGAAAATATTAGAATATATTTAATAAGCGAAAGTTGAGACAAAGATCTGTCTTGGTTTGAAAATGTATAGTTTTGTAATTAATTTACTATTAAATAAATAAATAGGCAAGTAAAAAAGTATATAGCTTGTGTTTTCTACTATACCACATCAATCCACCTTATCCAAACTCTAAGCCGGGAATTATCGGTAGTATATATCAGATATTGGTAACAGTAGAGCTAATGCAACGCATATTCCATCATTATATGCTACCAAAGACTGCACAATCGCCATTCGCTTTTGCTCTGAACATTTTCAGAAGGAAAGATCCTTTGTTCTAGGATTCGGGGACCGACTTAGCCGCACAGACGAGCTGAAGGGACGAAGTCGAAGAGACGAAGCCGAGAGGGCATCAGGCGAAAGAGAATTGAAACCCCGTGCGCTCCCTCTATCTACTTGGTCTCATTGGTCCCCCTTGCAACATCTTGGTACCTTATAACCTTTGATACTACACAGAAAAGTCTTCAAATATTTCCAAATATCTTTAGTATCTTGCAAAATATATAAAACGAATGATTCAATGAATTCAAAAAAAAAAAACTAACTCGTTCTCAACCACAACAAACAAACGAAAGTTAATAAAAATACAAGTTTCTAGAGTTTGAGATCCAATACATAGAATAAAGTTCAAATGCTTTTGACCCAGTTCAAAAAATGTGACAAATAAAAAGTATAAAAAAGTAAAAGTTTATGCAAATAAACTAACAATTCCCCAACTTATTTTTCCTATTTTATTGAAGCAATAACAAACTGTAGAGAATCGAAAGACAACTAATGAACCTTTCCAATAATAAAATGAATCATAATTCAGTGATACTCACTGATACAAGACCTTAAAGTAAAGATGGAAAGTTATCTATTCTACCACGACTCCACGTTTCCGACTTTAAGTTTATTTTCTGACAGCCATAAAAAGACATTCAAACGTTTCCAAATCATTGATATCCCCAGTTCCGTCAGTTAACCAGTTTTATGTCAACTTATGCATAATAAAATCATAATCATTCGTCTATAAATACGCAGAGATTCAACCAAGAACAAAACACACAATACAACTGTTTTTTTTTTTTTTCTGGCGGAACAAATCAGACATTGATAAATAATCATAACAGATTGTTATGTTCGAAACAACAATTTCGGATTTCGATTTCCTGTTTATGCACCAGAGAGAAACGATTGAAACGGCAAAGTTTTCCCCCAAATACCGGAACTTGTCGTAGAACTCCCCATGTGACTCGAGGAAAAACTTGTCGAGCAATCGCCAGAAACTTTTAATGCCGTTGCGGGGGAGTGGGGGCAGGGAGAGGGGCTGGGGGCAGGGCCAAATCGCAAGCAAACAAAAAAATATGCTAATGGAAAAACAGATCCACAATGAAGCGTAAAAACAACTAGCAAAAATCAAAGAGAGAAAAAAATATACACACACACATATTTAATTAAGCCGCAAAAACAGATTAAAAAGTTGACCAAATGCCAAGGGGCCAAAAAAAAAATACAGGCAACAGATATTGAAAGTATTCCCCATTGTGATACCAAATGATGATGGTATTGGATGATGCCTTTGATGCTGGTCGAATGACGAATCAAAATTATGTGGGCAGACTTTAAAATAAGCAAATAACCAAAAAAAAAAACAGACAGTGCGTTTCACAAGTTTAAAAGTGTTTAAGCTTCAATGATAGCTAACAGATTTAATGTAACATTAATCAACATTTAATCTAATATTTATCATAAGAAATTAGGAACAAATTTTAATCGTTATTGCCAATAATAAAATGGAAAATAAAAGCAGATCTGTGGAGCAATTTTTTTAATAAATATAACAAAATTTATAGGCACAGACGTATGTTTTAAAATCAGATCAAAAAATCAGATATAAATATGTGATATTTTTTATTTTCATTGAAAAAACTCAAAAATAAATGAAATTTTTAAATATTATCGAAAAAATTATATTGAATAATTATTTCTGATTTTTACATAATTAAAATATTTAAATTTTGCCTTCATAACTCTTATTGGCGGTGCCTGGTTTTGTATCTTTACTGAATCTTTGTATCTTGTCTATCTTGTATCTGTATCTTGCTACGTATTCCATTTTCGTTCCGCACTGTACCTTAACAATCTTCGAGGAAGTGCTTGAGACTTGAAACTTCAAAATTCTTTATCGATTGCCTCAGACCAGAGACGAGACAAGAGCCAAGGTCGGAGCATCGGAGAGCATCTCAATGACAACTAATCGATAGAAACGGCAATAGAAACATCAAATCAACCAACAACAAATGTGCGGCTCTTCTTGCCACTCGATGGAAACTCTCAGGCGTCCAACTCGAGCGGACTCTCGTGAGTGTTTCAAGTGCCGTTTGGATCGAGTTGCGCAACCAGTCCTGAGATGACGATGATGATGATGGGTCAAGTGAGTTGTAAACAAATGCGCATACCTCCACTGCTTAGGGATAAGAGGGATATGGTTATTCGTAGATTGCCCAGTGGATTCGGGATCTCTCTCTTTCTCTCTCTGCAAACCTAATCGTTCTTGTCTCTGTCTTATCCGTCTTCTGTGTCCTGTCGTGGGTCTTCAGTCCCCAAGCAAATAAACTTAAGTGCATTGGCTCGTAAGCCTCAGAACACCCATTCCCCTGCCCCTCCCCCTCCCCTCCAACTTGAGTGCTTATTAAATGTAAAGTATATGTCTCAGGTCGAGTATTTTAGAGTTAGGAATGCGTTGGGCTTCATTTGTTGAATGTGTGATGTGTCGACTGTCGGATGTCGGCTGTCGGGGAGAAAGGACTGCCACTGCGACTGCGAGAGAGTGTGTACATGAATTTACTTGTCCTGAAGCCTTCTTGCTGCTAAATTGATTTTGAAGTGCGTAATGGTTAGGAGAGTGTGTACCCATGTAAGTGTCATCAAATGGAGACTAAATTAACAACATGGCAAGCGGAAAGGCATAAGGGACATGGACTTAAAGGATGTATACGAAAATGGGAAACATTTCCAAGGAAACTAATACAATTTAAACTTTTCCTAGCTATCGGAACGTACAAGATCGATTGTTACATCGATTAACAATCAACAAATGTGATGGTAAAGTAATAAACATCTAATAGATGTTTGGATTACTAGGAAAAAGGTAAAAATTATTAAACAGACTTATAAAATTCGAAAATAAACTTTTGTGACTATCGAAACCTATCTGAAATCGCTTGAAATCGATTATTCCATTGAATTAACAAATTCCTTAATGAATATTGTATAAATATATCTTTAAATCTATAGAAGATACTATAATATACTTTCTAAAGCCGATGGATCTTCCAAATCGGATTTCTTCCCCCTTTCGCACTGCCTGCCCCCACCCCAGATAGCTATCACTGTACTGACTAATCCCCGATCATTTGCACCTGGGTTCCAACATCCCAAATGAAGATGAACGACACTCGTAATGATGAAAAACTAGCATCAATTTGGAGATGCATGCCCCAAATCACTTTCTTCCATGTGAAAAAGAGCAACTCTCTCATCATTTGCCGCCGCCCAACATGGTGCAAATGGGATTGCGGGTATTTCTGATCATTAGTCTTATAGCAGGCACATTTCTTTATCGGGCGATCAAAGAAATTAACTAATTTGCTGGCATTTGCTGCGGAGGCACAGCCACTAGTGGCTCTAACTGCAGCTGCGAGTGCGATGGCGATTGCCATTGACATTGAAAGTCGTGCCAAATGTTAATTAAGTTCATCAGCGAAATAATAAAAATAATAACAATAAAAAAAACCAGAGCTTATTCGCCGCCACAATGAAGACATCAAAAAGCATTACAAAAATGTAGCCACAGAGAAAGAGAGAGAAGAAATAAACAAGAAGAAGCGAAGCGAAAACATAAACCCGAGCAAAGTGGACAAATGAAGATGGACGACAAAAGGCATTCGAGATGGGAGTGGGTCGAGTTTTAGATGACACGAAATGGGAATTGTTGAATACTCTCAGATCAAAGGGATTTTCTTATAATATTTGAAGAGAAAAGACAACATAAGTGAAGAGATCTTAATAATCTTAATACTTGGAGGGAGAATTTTCATCTGTAAAGAGCCTACAATAGCAGCATTTATGTAAAAGACAGTAGAAGCTGACTTCTAGGGAGACATACGGCTCAAAAGAACGATATCTGTAACCATAATTTTCTCCCAAGTCTGAAAGGGAGTACATATGTATGTATAACAGTTGTATGTGGTTGTATATCTGTAGGCTCTGAACTCCTTTTCTTTCATATCATATTCTCCTATCATATCCTCCAATGATATCCTCCTATCATATCCTCCTATCATATCCTCCTATCATATCCTCCTATCATTATTAGTCATAAAAGGTATCGCTCTTTAAACATTCCAGGCATATACGGGAGCGTTTCGCGCGTCATGCAGCATCGCCCATCGGTTGATCGAGCGGGTGTAGCTTTGCGAGTTCAGATTGGCTTTCGCTAAAGCCACTTGATGGGACATAGCAAAGATCTATAAGAATATATGTACATACATATGTATCTTTGTTAAAGAATTACTTTATTTTTAGGGCTTTATCTGCTCTTTTCTGTTCTGATCAGACATGCACGATCACGCACGAAATGTGGAGTCCAGCACTAAATCTTCACTTCACTTCACTTTTGCTTTTGCTCTTTGAGCTCTATCTCTCTTCTTTCTTCTCCACCCCTTTCTACACGCTTTACTTTACTTTTTTTTTGCCGCCTCTGCCGCGCGAAGATGAAAGCAAAATTTCACTGACGTTGACGCCGACGTCGACCGAACGAGAGTGAACCGAAATGAACTGAAATGAACGCCGCAAAGCCGCAATTATGATAAATAACTGTATTTTCATATTGTACTCGTTGTATTTATTGTCTCGTTTTTGCTTTACTTTTTTTATGTTGTTCGTTGTTGTTGTTTTTGTATTGTATTTTGTTGGTGTTACTGGTTGGTGTTGGTGTTGCTGTTGGTGTGTAATGACAGTGCAATTTATGATAATTTCTGGCCAAGGTCTCCGTGCAATAAACATAAATTCCTGTTAAGAGCACCACAGTTAAAACATGAACACAAAATGCAAGAAAGATGGCCAAAAGAGGAGGTGGAAGAGGAGGAGGAGCTGCTGATACACTTGTCAGGTTGACTTTTATGGCTGACGATAAAAAGTGATACGATTTTCAGTGGAATTTGTGTGGATTATGCAGAAATTATATAGCTGATTGGTTGTTTGGTTGACTCTCAGGGAAGTTCCTTAAAAGTCGTTTCTATTCTTAGAGGGGGGCTCTCTGGGCTCTCTGCAAACACCTAAACTGCCCCTCGAAATCATCATACCCTCTTGAAGGGTGGGTGCTTGGTGGTAACACCCCCTGAAGAGGTCAAAAATGCTGATAAATGTTCCATGGCTGAGGGCCACAAAATAGGTAAATGTACAAATTTTCTTGTTGTCAAATTATATTGAAACTAATAAATTTGACAGGGCCATAACGAGCATGAAGTTTGCCTGGGGGCGGGGCGGGGGTCGGTGCTATACAAAATTGACTTGTCAATGGTTTAGGTTTTTTTTTGTATATTTTTTTTCTCTTTATTGTCTGTTGTTTGTTGCTGGCTGGTTTGTTGTTTTTGTTCGTGTTTTGTGTTTTTTTTTGGTTCAGTTTATTGTCTGAAACAAGTGAAAGTGTCAACGCCATGAAATATGATAAATGACTCAAAGAATATGCTTCGAAAAGAGAGTGGTTGGGGTGGGGCAGGCAGAGATAGTGCCGGTGGAGGCTGTCCAATGCGGCGTATACGTTATTTATGTCCTGAACAAACTGCGGATGGGGAATATTTCGTTTTGGCGGGAGATTGGACAGTAGGTGGAGTACAGTACGTTTCAAAAGCATAAAGTTTTCATTTCCATATGGGATACATTTATTTAAAAGAAAATTTAAGCAGTTTTCAACTAGTTTCACACACATTTTATGACCTGCCCAATGGTTACGCGTGTCTCGCAGTTTACAACCCACAAAAATTATCCTCGACGCGTCCTTGTTTGGGGTCACACATTGTAATAAAGTAAAGTAAATATGCCAGAGTGTATGGCTAAGGAGAGGGCGTCCTTATCTAGGACTAGAGCACGACGTCGCAGCAGATAAACTCTACCACAACTCATGGCGAATGCGTGCCCAGCATAATGAAAGGGATTTGAAGAGGGTATATGCCAGGGGGAGGACAAGGTTAGGCGCCAAATAGAGGCAAACTAAGCGACATAAATATATGAGGTTCTTTTAGTTAACCTTTGGCAAAACACCCCCAAATAAATGGCAATTTTATGGCCATGACACGCACTGTAAAGCTCAGTGTTTTGGAATGCGACTTGCTAATTTCCTAGGCATTCCATTCATTGAGTTCTTCTGCTGCTGCCTCTTCAAGTGGTAATTATTTGTGGCCAACTGTTGGCCATTCACCAAAAAGGGTTGTCGGTGCCTCCCCCCAACCCCCCCTGCCTCCTCCCGACATCGGCTGCTTTTGAGCAAGCTTTCACAAAACATTCTGTGAAAAGCAAATCTTTGTAAAAGGTGCTAAAGATTTCGCTTGTAAATGTTTGCGTTGAAGATTCGCTTGTGGAGAAATGAAGCGAAAATGAAACGAAACGAAATGAAATCTATTCAGTGTGTAAACGTTGCTTGTGCCACTAATGAGACGCACTTAAAGATCTTTGAATAGATCTGCGCTTGTCAAAGGCAAACCCCTGTCTTCCAGATGATTTCACTAATTTGATTGTCAGGTGATTGTCAGGGGATTGTCTGGTGACTGTGAGGTGATTCTTTGGTGTTGTTTGTTGGAGTGTTTTTAAGCCACAATCTTACAAGAGATCATGTGTAAGGTAGTGTGAATGACAGCTTGGGAGTTGGTAGACTTTTATCAGAAATAATCTGTGTATCTTAAGGTTTATTCAGAACTGAAAGTCATTGTATAGTTTATATTTCAAGCGATCGGAATGATGGAAAGGGAAATCGAAAGCTGTGACTCTATGGGGTGCTCCTTAAGCACTTCTGAAGGGATTCTTAAGTATAAAGAGAGATATTTACACTCCATCGAGCTCTGGTCTCCTTATTCCTAAACTCCACTTTCCTTTATAAACCTTTAATATCGCTCCTAATGAACCTTCCCGCCAACCGACTCTCTTAACAAATCCTTAACTCTTCCTTAATTTGCGGCCTTACTTTAACCTCTAACCCCCCGTTTCCCACCAACCAAATGGTTGATGATGGAACCTTTGGGGCTTTCAAGCGACCACAAGGGAAAGAAAGATGTTTCATGGAAGCCGGAGAGGAACTCCTATAAAAAAACAAGTTAGCGAAATGAATAAAATGGGAACACGAACACACACACACGCACTTACATGCCATAGAGCTTGTACTCTCATATGTTTGCCACGCCCACACAATGCCCTGAAGTGGGCGTTAACAAAAGGTAACTTCTGGGCTAACAGAAAAATGAAAAAAAACTAAGAGAATGATGATGATGATGATGATGATGGAGAAGCCCGCAAGTCATTGCAGGTGAACGATATGAAGCCTGCCACAGAGGGGGGAGTAGCCCTAGTTGCAACATAAGTATTAGCTTCATTTTTGCAGCATTTAGCCTGGCTCTCAGCCGCCGCCGCTTTCCCTTCCCGCCTTCCCACTCTCATAACCCCTTTGCCTTTGTAACTTTGTTTGCAGTTTTCTTCTTCATATTTTTTTTCTCTCGTTTTTTTTTTGTTTTTTTTGTGTGTGCCCCGTCGAGCCGCCTCAAATGAATTGAATGTGAAAAATTTAAATGCAAACAGCCGCAGTCGACGCAACAGAGTCAGCCTTGCCCTGGTCTCCCGGCACCCGGCACCCTGCACCCGGTCTCCTCTCTCTGTGATGTTTCTGCTTGCCTTGCAAAAGTCGATTCCCCGTACCGTCTCGTGCCCCTTGTGTACAGTCTCGGCAAAAGTTCATTGTACCATCTCGCTTAGTTGAAGAGTCGTCTCTGAGTCCAAAACAAACGATGCTTTTGATTGCCAACGACGGGGTGGGTGGTGCCGCCCCCAAAAAGGGGGACGAGGATTGTCAGAGCCTCCCGAGATCGGGTCAAAGACTCGACGACAACAAGGCCCCGCCGCCCCAACCCCCCCACACACACGCATTGCCCTGAAATATGAATACGGTTTTCCCATATTTGTTAGAGCCCTCTGGGAACGCATCGTATGCATTTTCATGTGCACTTTCCATTGGGCGATCAATGCACCGAAATGCGAGTATATCTATAAGGGTTCTTATGCCCCTCGAAAGTATGAGAGATGATAGGGGAGGGTAGTCCTGTTCTGGTACATATTCACATGCATTTGGAAAACAATAAGTGATGCAAAAGACTGTAGGAACTGGTTGAATGATGTCCTTTTGCCCTTCTTCTATTCTTTAGCCTGGAAACACTGTTGAGCTTACAGCATCGTATGTTTAAAATATATTTATTAAAACGCCGATGATTTATCGGTAATATAGCGAGATTTAGCTTCAACTCAGTTGATCGATTCCAGACGGTGTTGGGTTAAAATCGTGGTAATTGGTAAATCAAAACCAAATACACGAAGAGGCGGGGCTACTAATGGCCCACCAGGTGCCCCATAGGCTCTCCACTGGTTTCGTTACTGGCTGCGTAATCCAAAAAACACTTGCGGTTAACAATGTCTGAACCCACTTCGTCGTAGTCCGCTCTGGTTACCCACATATGCTGGAACGCAGAGAGCGAGGAGAGAATTGAGCCGCCGAGCCACACGGAGAAGTTGCGCTGTGCTGGAGCATCGATCTTGATTCTCATGGTGGAGGGGGCCAGGACGGACAGCTCCTTCTGCAGACGCTCCGGCAAGCCTTCGAACATGGTAGTGCCACCGGAGAGCACAATGTTACTGTAGAGTTCCTTGCGAATGTCGGCATCACACTGTAAAATGGATTTGTGCGTGGCCTCGTGAAGGCCACAGGAACTCATGCCCAGCACCGAGGGCCGGAACAGCGCCTCGGGGCATCGGAAACGCTCGCTCGCAACGGAAAGAAACTGTCCGTCGGGCAGGTGGTAGGTCTGTTCCAGCGATGTACTGGCCGCAGAGTTGCGCATCTCCTGCTCGTAGTCCAGGGCGACATAGCAATGCTGTTCCTTGAGATCTCGCACGATTTCCCGCTCGGCGGTGGTGTGGAACGAGTTGCCACGCTCGTACAGGATCCTGATCAGGTGATCGGTGAGGTCGCGTCCTGCCAGCTCCATGCGGCAGATGCCGTTCGCCAGGCCTTGGCCAGCGAAGATGGGTATGGTGTAGGTGACCCCATCACCAGAGTCCACCACCAAGCCGGTGGTGCGGCCAGAGGCGTATAGGGAGAGCACCGCCTGGACGGCCAGATACAAGCCCGGAGTGCCGAACTTCTCGAACATAATTTCCGTCAACTTCTCTCGATTGGCCTTGGGGTTGAGCGGCGGCTCTGCCAGCAGAACGGGATGATCGTCCGGCGCGACCTTCAAAACGTTGCGGAAGGAGTAGTCCCAAATTTTTTCCATGTCACTCCAGTCAACGACATTGCCCCGCTCGATGGGATACCTCAGGGCCAGCACACCACGCGATTTCTGAGCCTCATCGCCCACATAGGCCTCGACAATGCTGCCGAGTGAATTTTTGATCCCAATTCCGAACATGGCCGACTTATGACGGGGCCGGCCGACAATCGACGGAAAGATGGCGGTGGGTGCATCGCTGCCGCCAAAGCCGACCTTGCACATCCCAGATCCATTGTCGAAAACCACGGGTGTCATGTCTCCGTCACTCATTGCACAGTTCTAAAGGGACTCTCGGTTCGGTTCGGTATAGCCAAAGGAAGTCTTGTTTTCAAAAAATTTGTGTTTTGTTGAAAAATATTGTGAGTTCGTTAACACGATTTGGTCTGACGATTGAAAAGTAACGTACTGTTCAAAGGAATTTATACTACTGAACCTTTAGGAGATTCGAAAGATGTTTACGAATATTTGACATATTTTCACCAGGTTACATGTTTCTTTATTTCCATCGCTTTTTGGTTTCGAAATACAGAATATTTATAGAGACCTTCAATTATGGCTAACCCTTGAACCCTTAGTTGGAACATAGCAACCAGCACTTACACATATTCCCCCTACCCTCTCCCTTCCCTTACATATTCTCTCCCTCTCCCTTTCTCTGTGTGTGTGTGTCCCATCCAAAATTGAAACATTTCTCCACGCTTTGACATGGACGTTGGTCTTCTGTCTCTATCTCTCTGTCTATCCACCTGTATGAAAGCAAAGTACCGTACACTGGCTAACAAGCCAACTAGTCCTCAGATGAGTGTACAACTGTACACACACACACATGTGCATGTGATATGCATGTATGTGTAGGCAACGTTCAAATGGGCACAGAATCACCGACGAGGAAGAAGAGGATGGATAGCCAGACCAGACAGACAGCCAGAAAGCTCCTGCTCCTCGGCTCTCTTCAGCTAAGCTTCTCTCTCTCTCTCTCTCTCTCTCTCTCTGGTTCTGCTTGTCTGTCTCCCCCTCTCGTTGCCAGTATGAGGCCACAACTGTAAATCATCATGCACTCACCGAAAACGTTCCTGGCTTCGGACTCTACCTGTCGCCTTCTCCAGGCAGTGACGTTTCATGTTTATTTATAACAAGAAATGAAGGATAAGCCGAGTAGTAACGACCCAGAGGTACCCTTTAACTCCAACAGATCGATAGCCTGGGGCAGGCTATGTTTTTTAAGGCAACTTTAAGTTCATGGCATACAAAAGTTTAACAATTTCAAGTGTTCAATCGACTTAATCCGCCCCTGCCACAAGAAGACTCCTTGGCTGCGCACACTTGAGCGCCAGTTCTCTATCAGAATCATAATACCCTAGCCACTCAAGGCCATAAAAGCGTAGCGACCGGTCAGGCGGGCGGCGGCAAAAGAGAATCGCAAAAAAAATCCAGGAACACCGAACTGCCAAACACCGAAGAGAGTATGCTCTTACTTGCCAGAAGACGAGTAACAGTTGTAATATAAACTGCGACACTGCTCTCTTTAGCTAAGCCCCTCTCTCTCTATCTCTCTCTCTCTCTCTCTGGTACTGCTAAAACCAATCGCTAGATGGAGCCTAAGAGAATTCTCTTCAAAGAGGGTTCTCCCTTCCTTCTGTGTGCTGCAAGATACCCGCTCAAAACAGTAATGCCGACCAAGCATGGTTAGGGTATAGAAAAAGAAAACAGTTTGTCGTCGATTGAATGTCTTTTGTATGTGGGTCAGCAATGCAGCAATGGGTGGACACAGGGAGATTCTGGGGCAGCGGGACAGACCAGAGCAGAGCTGAGGCGAGGCCGTTCAACGGTTAAGCAAACAAGTGAGCGCGCGGGACGCAATGTTGGGTGGACAAGTGCCCTGGTCCCGGTTTCGCTTGGATTCCATAGTCCCAGTCCCACTCCCGGGTTCGTTTCGTTTCGTTCCATTCCCCTTCTTCCCGTTGCTCTGGCGAAAGGAAGGAAGAGGGAGGGAGGGCTCACGCGGCGAAGAGAGAACTTGTTTTTAATCGTTGTCAATGGTACAGGAGGAGGCAGGAGCCATTTACGGACCAATTTTCAGCCTCCATTCGCGACTGGTTTTCCAGTGTGCGTGTGTCTGTGTGAAACAGGTTGCACTGTTAGTTGCACTGATTTCAATCGCTGATCGCTGTAAATCAAAGAGTGTGTCCCCAGACCCCCCTCGAATCGAAATGAATCCATATCCCCCCGTTACAGCCGTACCCCTTGCAGACAGCACTCTCCACATGTCAAACGGAATAATTACACAAGTGGCACAATCTTTTTTTTTTCTTTCGCGCTTTTCGTTGTTTTTTTTGCGAGCCAAGTGAAAGATATCGATGGCGATAAATGTCCGCTTAAATATAGCTGTATTTAGCAACATGAATCACTAACCGAAACCGTTTACGCAGACCTAAATAACGTAAACACATACATATGTACATACACGGGCACTTAATCGTGACTGCGTACACCATGTAGCGCTACACTTTGTTGCCTGATCCAAGTATCTGAGAGTGTGTGTGTGTGTTCTTGGATACCCTTATTACAAGGGGTATTACAGAGTACAGCAACATTTTTGCGATTCAGAGCAGAAGGCATGTCGGTACTTGGAATTCTAATGGCAAGCCCTCAACGAACCCCCGGCTCACTCGATTCGCTTTTTTTTAAAACTTTCCTAAATAATAGAAAGATATTATGTTGTCAGTCAGCTACATATTCTTCTACACAGCTATATCTTTCTAATATCTATCTAGTTCTATTCTTCGGAAATACTACTCGTAGCATTCTTTCATTATTCTACAGAACTTACGAAAATTGGATAAATATAAAATTGAAAAGTAGTTCATAGTACACCTTGATACCAATAATTCAATCCAAATTTGATCAAAAACATAACACTATATTTTTACCATAGTTACAGTAATTTAAAGGCAGAGTTTTTTAGGGGAAATTCAAGAGAGAAAACTTCCTTTGTATTTTTATAAATAATGTAAGTACATTTTAGAATTTTCAACATGCAATAATAGAGTAAAGAAAAATAATAAAAAACAGACTATTTCTATTCATATTTTTAAAAATTTTTTAAAGCATCTTCTACATTGATCTCTTATATAAAAACCAACCATCTAAAAGAGTATTTTATTCGTCGTACCCCCAAAATTGGTAACTCTTAGTCTGGATTTTTTTTGAGCTCTCATTGTATTTCCAAATGATTGCCTGCAATTTAGTTTCGTGCGCGTTGATTTGAATTTTTTTCTCTCCTGTTCCCGTGCATTTGATTTCGATTTTGTTGTTTTTGTTTTTTTCGTTGGTATTTAATACGCATGACTTCAGCTTGATTTGTTGGTATTTTTTTGTTGCTGTTGTTGTTTTCTGCATTGTTATTTATATATTTATTTATTTGTGTTGTAACTCTTGTCGCATTAGTATTTGGTTTTTTTTTAGACCCTTTTTTATACCCTTGTTTTATGGTGTTGTTTTTTTATGTTGGGAAATTTTTTTGGTGGGAGAATTACTATGTTGTAAGAGCTAGAGCTTGGGTGAACTATAGATCATAGATATCTATTATATTCCCTTGTTTTTGGGAACCTATTGTACCCTCAATGAACTGACATTTCCACAAGTTCTTCTATTTTCTACTGGGGAATTTGGGGAAATTCCAATAAAAATTTCCTTTTCAATTCCACAAGAATTAGCTTGCCACGAAATATTTATCTTATTTTAGAACTATTTCGTTTAGAAAAACTCAATAATTATTGGCAATGTCAAAACCTGTCCACAAACATTTCTCACGCTTCTTTGTACCGCAATTCAAATATCAATTCCACTTAATGACTGCAACATAAATAGCATTCCATTCCCCGAACTCATTTCGGGGGCTGTTTGCATCTCTGGGGATACCAGATACATAGATATATGTATGCTGAAACCGAGTACTCCATGCAGCTGCAATCCCCAACCCCCAATCCCCAACCCCAATGGCCATCGACAACACTATCTATGTTTATCTTTCAACAGGGGGGTACGTGGTTAGTCCGATGGTGTGCAGCAGGATTTCGGTTCGCATTTCCAAGAGCAAACTGTATAAGTCAATTGAAATTGGATTCGGAATCGGAATCGAAATCGGAATCGGAGAATGAAGCCAAGTTGAAAAACGGCCTCAAATAGGCATATAAACATCGGCAAATTGCCAGTGGAAGAAGGCAAACGGCATCTCGGCATCGGCATCAGCATCGGTATCTCAGTTACCGCATCATCAAACATCATTATTATGTCTCGGCCTGGCCAAGAAAACAAGTGGGAAACAAAATACCCAAAAAGAAGACTGAAAAAAAAACGAGTCAATCGAGTTAAAGGCGAGGAATTGGTAATGGGGGAAGGGGGTTGGGTTTACTCGTATGGCTCCCAGCACTGACCAGACGACCGACTGTCGGACTGACAGACCGACAAACAGTTGTGTATTTTTGGTGTTGGGAAGCGTAACTAAATGCCCGAAAATCAAAAAGCGTGGCAACAACAGCAGTCGCAGCCGCAGCCGCAGCAGCAGCAGCCTCCACCACTCGTGGCCATTAACGGTTAATCTGGGCTCTTCACCAATTTACGGGCCGTGCGCCCCGGAGAGTCCGGAGAGCTGCCAATCTGTGTCACATATTACTTATGTGCGAAGCGAAGCACCCGCTCTGCACTCGGGGAAAATAGGTTTAGGGAAAATCGAAAGCATTTCGAAACGTTTACTTTAAGCGCGTTCAAGCGGTTCCAAATTTTAGGCTTAAAGATGGTTTAGCAGAGGTCGAAATCACATCTATAAATGGTGTAAATTTGATATCGAAATAGGTCTATGAAATGTCTATTTCGTAAGGCCATTAGCAGATGCTTTATATCTAACATTCTCCAAGTGTATTGTGATGCAAAGCTCTCTCTATGGATTCCCCAATGGTTGACATTCCATTCCATTCAGCCACACTGTGACACGACACGACACGACCCGATACGACCTTCTGGCATTCCTCTGGCAATTAGCCGCGTTTATGGCTCTGTTTTGCTGTTTCCTGCCTTGGCTACTGTTGCTGTTGTTGTTGTGGTTGTTGTTCTGCAGTTAAATGTTGCATGCCACATTTGGCACACATGACATGCGACATGTGTTTCTGATATGCCAATGCCCAATGGCCAATGGCCGCCCCCCAAGCCACAGAAACATTATGGCTAATTAATGAAATTCGCACTGGATTTTCGGGGGTGGGACGAAGGATATTTCCTTGGGGGAGGCCACTGTTAATTGGTTATTTATTTTGTTTTATGAGCAATTCCAGTGTTTCATTTGTTTGTGGCTTGAATATTTCCATTTCCATTTCTAATTTTAATTTGGTTTCTTTTTGGCTTCAGTTCGTTTATATCTTTTTCTCTGTGGTGCTGCGCGGGGTCATTGGGCTAGAAGTTAATGGGCTCCCCGCTTAATGGGTCATTTGAGAGCAGTTCGTAAAAGTGTCTAAAGCAGACACAAACACACACACACACACACAGTAAAGCTAAGACTTGGCCTGGCCATAAAGGTAATTAGCCAAAAAATCCAATGCGGCGATCGGCGCAGTGGGTCAATGTTTGGGGTCAATGGGGAATTTCTGGTCTTAATTTTCGACTGCCACTTGATGGGGTTTTGGAGTGGCGTGGAGTGTTTTCTGGAGGGTTTACCTGGCTCTCAAAAATGGGTGTTGTTGACATACCTGCAAATGAAGAAAAGATAAAGATAAGATTAGTTTGAGTTGGCAACGCCTTAAATCATAATTTCAATCACAAAATTTACATAAGACTCATTTTTGGCAATATCTAGAGTTTTCCCACGTGAAGGTTCGTTCATCAAGAAATCAAATTGAAAATCCATTTCCACACAAGAACAGGAAATGCCAACAACAAGCCCCAAAATGTGACGTTGTACAACACTTAATGACAGCAAGGGGCGGGGCGGTAGGACCCGTAAGAAATGCATAAATTTTGCATGCAATATGCATATTAAATTCAATAAATTTCCTTCACTGAAAGCACAACGGAGAGGAGACAAAAGGGGGCGGTGGGGCAGAGGCAAATATAGGCAAAACGATGAGAGATAGAAAGAGATAGAGAGGGGGGGGGGAGAAAGGTTGCGGAGATGCAGACAAGCTGCCGACAGTGAGCTATGGCTAAAGGATATGCACAAGGATACCATCTCAAATTGATAGACATTTTTGGAGAGGCAGAAAGCCTGACAGGAGATGCGCCAAGTGGGCGGAAAAGGGGGTTATGGGTTATGCCCAGAGAAAGTAGAAAGTGGGTGGCTTGAGAGTGTACTTCTACTGCCAAACACTTTTGCTCTTTTGTCGGGTGGCGACAAAGTTTATTTAGCCCTTGACTTGGGGAATTTTTTCAAATATTTCCCACAGCTGCCATCCCTTCAGCAGGCGTCCTTGGGTTGTCCCAACCATGCAGGAAGTGGTTGGGGTAAGGAGGCAGAAGGACTCACGCTGAGTTCTAAAAATACCTGAGAATTGCATGACTTTTGCAGCCGCCAGTGGAGTGAACCAATCATTAAGTAAGAGGAATCCTTGATTGGACTAATAATAGAGCTGCCAGCCCCACGGCAATTGGCAGTGGACCTCCGGCCACGCCTCCACGCTGCCTCACATATCATGAATTGTCTGTTCTTTCTCTCTTACTCTCTCTGTGCCTCTTTGTCTGTCTCTATCTCACTCTCAATGCAAAGAAAAAATTCGCGCAACATTTAATTAAATAACAGACAGGCAGCACAACAGAGATGGCATCGAAAGAGTGAATAGAGAGGAGAGGATGGGATGGGAGAGGATGGGTGAATCGCAAAAGGGACTGTCATGGGTTCAGTGTTGCCAAAGTCCTTAAAAGCAATGTCAAGGCTTTACCCGCACTGATTGAACGAATATTAATTATTCCAAATTGAATAGTTTCGATCGATTTTATACCGCAAAAGAGATGACAATTTGATCTTAAGAAATCTAGATTCAAAGTGAACACATACGTTCATGTACCCCACCTTCAATCATGAATAATTATGGATTCTTGCAACACTGTGTTTCGTTTCGTGATAAGCTTTAGCTTCGTGCCTCTCGTGCACGCACATCTCTAATATGAAATCTCATCATTTCGGCATGCACTGTCCTGTCTCTCATCTGCTCTGGATTCCTACACTCTGCACCAGCCCCAGCAGGAGCTCAGTGCCAGTGCCTGCCACATCCCCTGCCGCTCTGTGCATTGTTCCGATTGCTTTTTGGTGCACAAAAATAGTTCCAACTCTAAAATTGCAAAAATTCAAAATAACAAATTGCATCGATGCCTGTGTCCTTCAAGCCACGTTCCTCTCTGTCTCTTTCTCTCTTTATCCCTCTCTCTGCTGCATGCCTCAATCCTGGTATCCCTCTGTTGCATGCCTCCTCTCTCTCTGTTGCCTCTATGCCTCTCTGCCACTCTACTGGTATCCCTCTCTCTCTATGTTGCTTCTATTTCCAGCTATTTTAGAAATGTTGTTTTTATTGCTTTTCAATAGCGGCGTAGCGCTGCGGTCGTCAACTTTTGCCGATTGGCAGGCAGCAACCGCAATTGCTAACCCCCAACCCCCCTCCACCATGCTACCATGCCCCTCTGATTCACTGCTCATTGGATGCTACTGCTCCTGCTTCTGCTACTGCTGCTGCTCTTTCTGTCACTGCTCCTGTCTCTGCGGGACTGTACCATCGAAAAACAAGCACTCGCCAGAGTGTCAGGGGCGTCGTTAGTGTAAATTTATAACTGGCAAGAGCCAAGACTAGAATTTTCTAGGGTAAGGATAAATAAGGATTAAAAAAGAGCAGAAGGAGAGAAGAGAGGAACAAATAGGAAGAAAAGTGAAAGAAAAGGGAAGGAAACTGTATTAAATGGTAAAGAAGTGATCGAAGCTTTACCGAATTTTAACTTAAAACCTATTTAGCCATCATTTATGTAGGAATTTATAAGATATTTTGTTAATTGATATTAATTGATAAAATTGGTTTTTAAAATTCTTCTCATATTTAAGATTATTATTTTCAAATTTAAAATTCAAATCAAATATTTTAGACTGATTTAAAGCGAAAGATAATTATCAAAATAATGTATGGACGGCTTTTAATGATTGTGTCAATAAATCTGCATTCAACTCCTAAATAAATATAATTTATTATCTATAAAATGTAATCAATATATATCAATAAAGATATAATTGATATATGTAGTCTAAGGATATTTCTTTACAAAAATAAACCAAAGAACACTCCTGCGAGTCCTCATACCTATTGAATAACACAATGGTTAGTGTTCCTTCTCTATTATTCAAGTTCTCTTGCAGCTCTTTGTATGTTGTTTTTTGGTGCATTCAGAGCTTAACTAACCATAGAGATATACAGATATACATATGTATGTACATATAGTAGTGGCAGTAGCACCCCACAGTTGTGCAATCATAAATCAAAGCTCCCAAGTTCTGCCCACTTTTGATGGTCGTTGTAATCCAGGGCTCAACATGCCCCACATACCCCACACGAGAGTGTATTCATTCCACTTGGAGTTGCATCCACACACAGACACACCCATCCCTGATCCCCACCCCCCCTGCTGGCCACGTCACTGGAAACAGGACAACGGCTTAGTGTCCTTTCTGTGCTGCTGCTGCCATCCTCTGTTCTGCCTTTCGTTCTGGTGTTCTGCACGGCTTGGTTGGCCCGAACCGCGAATGCAATTAAATAGAATATATCGCCAGCTTCCAGCTTCCAGACTCAGCTCCAAGGTTGTCCCCCTGCGGCTTTGGACCTCACATCCCTGCGGACTTGGCCAAAACTCAAACTAAAACTCAGCCGACTGGCAATAACTCAGGAAGTTGTTGTTTTTATACCCCTCCATATCCTTCACGTTGGGTGTTTTGGCCTCGATTAAAGCTGCACCTGAAACCTCTGTTTCGGCAACAATCCATTGGTTGTTTCATAACCGAGCAGATCCCAATGGGAACACCTTTCCTGTTACTTCTTTCGCTCATACATGTGTACTTCTAGGGTATCATTAGCCTCGAAAGACCCACCTTTCTTGCTGTTGTTGTTGTCGGCGGCCTAGTCCAAGGGAGAAGTAGGCGGAATTCTCTTCTATTTTTTTTTTTTGGCCGCTTGTTAAGTAATTTTGTTAATAGCTGCACCAACGGCAGCGGCGGCAGCAGCAGCCACTGGCTTCAATAAATCTTTTTGTGTGGCTGCCACAATTCGCTGCACATTTCATGCTCTCTTTGCCGTTGCCTGCCTCTTGGACTATAACTATTAAATGGAAACTAGTTCACTCCACTCTAGAAGGCTCAATCGAGTGCCTGCACCACCCACAAAATGCACCACAAAATACAGAAAAAAAATTTCAAATAAAATACAAATAAAATTGCTGCACGCATATGAGCGGCCGCAAGGGGGAAAGGGGGGGGAGAGGGAATGGGAGTGCACAAATCATTTCGCAGACTTTCACCAATTTTTTTGCTTTGCCAGAGCTTCGATTGCCACAGAAATAGCAACAAGACAGCCAACATACAAAATAAACATAATAATAATACAAATAAACAAATGATTACTTTGTTGAAAGCCCAGAATAAACAGCGAGAGAGGAAAATGCCAGCAAGAAATGCAATCCAGTGCGAGGCTTAATTGCTATACTCTATCTTTTGGGTGGGGGAGGGAGAAAAGATGATGCGGTTTGTTGGGGATTTGGGAAATTGAGGAATATACTTATAGAGGCATGAGAATAGGGTACATCGATCATTTTGGTAACCTATTGGACTGTTTAAAGAGCTGTAGAGCTATATCGGATTGTATAAGAAACTATAGCTGATAGAGGTTGACCTCTAAAGGTTCTAACTTTTGGGGATCGTAAAGGTCTTTGTGTATCTTTGTGTATGAGTGAATGAAAATGAGCTCTTAAGCTTAGTATGTGGATTGCTATTCTTTCAAAGTTTTAGTTTCAAAGTACATAGCTACTCCCGTAAATTCATCTCATTTTGATCACCTTTAAAGGACAGCAGGATGTGCAGATTGTGTCTTTCCCAATGTATAGACGTTTCCTGCTCTATAATTTATTTCTCTATAATTTTGTAAACAAAAGTTGACCTCTATATCGTTCTCATCTACCAATCTATCTACCTGCATGATCATCTATCTATATACATACATCTATGAATCTATGCATCTATGAGTACCTCCAGATATCTTTACCAGCGCAGACTATATCTTTCTACCTCACTCTCACTTTATAGATATATCTTTACTATATCTCCCTCTCTATCTCTTCGTCTTTTCATCTGACTTTCTTTATCTTTCTCTGCTTCCATTTCCATTCAACACCCATGACTTCATCTGTCACTGAACTCATATTTTGCCATGAAATCACGATTGTCTTTGACCCATGAATGGAGAGAAGTACGTGGTCTGGTCATCTGGTCTAAACTTTGATGATCTTTCGCAGATCTCTTCACCTGTGTATATCCATAACACTCAGAGTCGAGTCTTCGCACGAATGGGTCTAGACATCAAGCAAAGCATTGAACTGTGTTAGATTCAAACGATAGATACTTTCATCAGTAGTCAAGATTGAATGTATCTTTTCTTATGGATATCCAACGTTCTAACGTCAAAAGAGTGTGCCTAAATTCCACCATACACCTTTCCTTTCTCTCTTCTCGCTTGGGCCAGCCTTCGTCTCTGTTTTGGCTCATTGTTTATTCGGTTTTGTTTTAGCCCTCGTTAAAGTTGGCCAAAAGCAGCATTTTTCTCTGTTGACCCACTGCCGCTGACAAAATTCACTAATTTTCAGTGGCGGAAACGGATTTGTGGCTGTTGTTTTGAGTTGATTGCAGGCGATTACGGCTGTCACCACTCCGACGCGACGCTTCACCCTTTTTCTGCCACTGCTCTGTCCGGCTCTGTTGTAATTTGCACCTGTTGCACCTGTGTTGCAAGCTGCACAAATGCAGAAATTCACAAAGGCTTACACAAATTTGTTGCCAGCTAAGCAGCTCAGCAGCTCAGCAGCTGCTTGTGGCAGCCTCTGGTGGCTGCCACATACATGAGCCTTAGCTAAATGGAATTTAATTATACAAAAATAATTACGCGCTCATTTTGTTGGCTTTGTTTTAATTGTTTGACGTTTGCTTAATTTGCCTCATTAGAAACTATTTTTTAGTGCCGCTTTTTGTGCTTCAGTTTCTGGTTGCCGCTGCTTTTTTGCTAGTTTTTCAGCAATTTTCCACCATTTGGGTCAGTTACCGACCGTCTGTCGATACGAATTCGCATAATAATTTACATTGTAATTCAGTCTTTTATGGAGTATCTCCATTACCAAGTGAGGGTATAATTGTTTTGCGCAAACATTGGAAACCATAGGCATACGGGGTACATAAAAAACTGTGACTATCAATGGCATTTTAGCATACATTGTCTACATATCGGAGAATTACAAAGGCTGTTCTATAGGTCTGAGATCCTACGAATTTCGCGTCTCTCGATTTATTGGGAAACGCTACTTCTGTCAGAATGCATCCATCAGCTGTTTCCTGTCACAATTAGAAGAAGCAGCGCCAATTTGTTTTTGTTTTACAGCCATTTATAGCAGGCTTCCCCCGATATTTGAAATTAAATGTAAAAAAGTGATTTCTATACATTATTTTTCGCTGGAAAAACTGTCTCTGAAACAAGGCTAAGTTTGATAAATACTAAGAGAACTCTGTTCCATCAATTTCAATGGTAAAAAAGTGATTCACGGAAGTTCTATGTCCCTATTGAAAAAATTTACGATATGGTGTAGGCCGATCGTTTGGAAAACCTTTATACGTTATAAACTCAGTTATAATCTTAATAATCATAGAATTATTTTGCCAATCCCTGAAACACTGGTCTTTCACGGGGTATCCAAAACATCGAACCCTAAAAGCTATGTATACTTCCTTCCCTTTCTGTTTTTGTTCTTAATTTAAATTGCATCAAATCGTAGTTTGAGTTTTTATTTGCAAACTTTATGGTATTTTTACTTCATTAAAATGGCTTTTTTTTTGCGTCTGATGTTTGCAGGAAATAAATTAAAAGTTGGCTTTAATTGTTGCTCATACGTAATGTTGCACAATCCAGTGGCTGGCTGCACTTGCCTCTGGTCTGCCAACTGTGGGGTCTGGGGTTCAATTGGCAAAGCCGCTTAGCCTTTGTTCTGTTTGGTTTTGCAGTTCAGTTTAGTTCGGTTTTAGTTTCAATTCAATTTCGATTCGCATTTTAGTTTGAGTTCGGTTTACGCATTGTTAGGTGCCTCTGGTACGGGGTTTTTGGGCTCTGGCACTCCGCTGGAATCGCTTGCATGTCGCTGGAGCGATTTATGAATAGTGAATGCCGCTTTTGGGGGGGTTTACGTGGCGGTCTTAGCGGATTTAATGGTGCTGTCGGACAAGCTTGCAATTTGCAATTCGATTTCAAAGCTGTTAACACAAACACACAAATACACGAGAATCATGGCGAATAATTATTTGCTTTTGTTGATTAACTGTGGGAATATTGGCTTTACGTGGAGGTGTGGGGTCTGGCTCTGAATGGTATTACGAGGCTCCAATTTCAGACCAATCCATGAAGCAAAGAACATAATTATTGAAACCTAAAGTGGATTAATGGTTGATTTTCATCATAGAAAAGTCTAAAAGAACTAAAACACAGTACGAGTGCTAGCTAAGGCCTTAAATGGAATAAGAAATAGAGAAAATAAATAGGGAAATCTGACTACATTTTAGTACAGATTCAAAGTATTACTCTGGCAAAAGATTAAGAATAAAATGTGGGACTTGGACTGATTAATACGATACGAATATTCACTTATAAGTCAGGTGTTCGTGGTAGAAAAATAACCACATTTTCTAAGGCATTTATTTGAAAATTCATATAAAATAAATAAATAATAAATACATTTTCCATTATATTTTAAGTATGAGTTCTTTCGTGGTTACCTTCTAGTATTTTTCAACAAATTTTTCTGTACTTTCCTTATCCTATCTACCGTTTAATTAGTGGATTGATTGCATATCCAAGTGCAATCGTAACTCCTCTTTATTATAGCCTTTTGCAATCATTTTTTGCAGCATATTTACTCCGAAATTCTCCCTCAAATCATCAGCACCCATAAATATACATACATGTGTATGTACTTATGTGTGAAACATAGCTATATCCTATATCCAATCATCATATCATACCTCTCCTCTATTCACTTATCAACTAATTAACTAATTGGCATGGAATATCCAATTGCAATTCGCAGAAACGAAGAATATTTCATGACACGGGAAGCTAATTGTGGTGTGGAAAGCTTTGAGGCAAGTGGGCGGGCGTGGCAAATGATGGTGCCCCATCTTGGGGCACAGTAATGGGGAAACGTAACGGGAATCTGCCCCGATTCAATACGCTGATTGATTGTGAATAAGCAATGGGTCGGTTATGAATCGAGCCTCCGCCTTGGTCGTTGCCTCTGTCGACGCCTCTGTCGACGCCTCTGCCGTCTCCTCTGCCTCTGCCTCCAATAGATAGTGCCAGTGGCTGCATAACTAAATTAGGCAGCCGCGTGAAACGTGAGGGGCATGCCACAGCAGCAGCAAAAGCAGTAGCTCCTCCTCCATTCTGTTCAATCTAATCCAAGTTATGTAATAAAAGATTCACTGAACAGTGTGGCCGGTGACCAAAGTGAAATATTAAGCAGTCAGCAGTCTGGTTCTGCTTCCTGCCACTGCCACTGGCACTGCCACAGCTACTGCCACTGCTTCTGGTTTTGGTTCCAGTTAGGAGGATGCATCCGCCGAAAGAAATATCGCGCACAATGAAATGAAATATGGGTGATACACTGAAAGACAAGAACTATACGAATTGTATCCTGCCAAATGGAGGAGATTCTGGTGCTTCTTGGTTGAAAAACACTGTGAAAAACGCGGGTTTGAGTGTCTGAGTGTTACATCTTTCGAATGCCATCCTTGATGCACTTTTTCTTTCAGTGTATCTTCCCTACAGAATGTCCAGAAGGGGTCTCCAATTGTCAGCGAAAAATGCTTTCTCGGACCCCGCAGTCCGATGAAATGGGGCGCAAAAGGGAAACCCAAATGGATAGAGAGACGGAGACACAGACACGGAAGGAAACGGAAATGGCCACCTTAATGATAATATATACATGGCACAGTGTCAGATGTAAGTTTTCGCACATGTTGCCAGAACAAACGCCAGTCACTTCACAGCCAAAAGATGCAAGGAAATTGGCAGGGAAAGAGGAGAGGGACTGGGAGAAAGACAAAGCGTTTCAGTTACAAATAATAGTGAAAGTATTTGTCTTCAAGGAGGGAAATGGTTTTGTGATTTATAAAGATTTATTTCAGAAATATAAAAGACTTTTATCGGTATTATATCTCAAAGAACTCTTCAACCAGATGATGTTTAATCTATGGTTCTTCCAACGCCTTAAATTACTTTAAAGTACCTACCAATTCTTCTTAAATTTAGCTGCAGGAAAACCTCAGCTTAGTGGAGTCCAAATCCGAACTGTGTTTGCCGAAAGGATTTCTCTAATGCGCTTAATTGATATTGCAATTAGGTGAAACATTTTAGCACTGCTTCTTCTGCAACTAACTCTCTAATTAACACGCCTTTTAAATTATTAATTGCTGCACTTAATTTATAGGCTACGTACATATAGCATATCCTCCTCCCATACCTCCCATACCCTGGAAAACCATTTAACCCCCTTTGCTGTAGGCAAAGGGAACAAATTGCAATTTGTTTCAAGTGTTCCAGCGGGCAGCGGGCGGTGGGCGGTGGGCGGCAGGATAAAGTTTTCTTCTTGTGTCTCGTGTCGTCTGGGGACATTGTGGGTGGCAGTGGCAAGAACTATCTGCTAACTGTGATTTTTGTGCCTCAAAAAGTTGCAATTTGTCCTTCTACCTTTGCTCTTTCCTTATAATTTTTCTTTTCTTTTCTTGTTCTACTCGTAGTAGTTTTTCTTTACAGTTTTTCTTGTTTTTCGTTGAAATATAAATTGAATTGCAAGTTCAAAGTTGTGCCACATGCTTCCACTCGTTCTCCAAGGGTTTTCCCATTCCATTAGATTTGATTTCAAAAATTAATTAGTAATATTCCTGAGAAGAGCCCTAAGATTTTTCCTTTTCATTCAGATTTATTGGTTCTATTTCAAGTGTTTTTTCTTTGGTTCTGTCCTGACGATTACTTAAATTAAAATAATGCAAATAAGCCACAAAATAAACTGAGTGGAAAAGCTGGAGGGAAAACAGCAAAGAGACAGCCAACAAAGCAACAAAGTTTCCCCATAGATTCTTTTCTCTTTGGCCGTCTTGTTTCCATCTTTTACAACTCCGACGATGACGACGATGGTCAATGGCCAGAAGCAAATGCCATGCCCTGTAGCACAGTGTAAATGAAAGGTTGCTTTAATGGTAGGAAAAGTTGAGGAATGGTTGGTTGGAAAACTGAAGGAATGGATGGTTGGATGGTTGGATGGCTGGATGCCTGATGGTTGCAGCTGCAGTTCTTTTTGGGGGAAGCGTGACTTTCGAGGGCGACAGCATTGGTTTTAATGAGTGGCTGGAAATACCAGGAAAACACACACACACACCCAAACGAACCAAAGAGCCAAGAACTTTATGAATTCCATTACAAAACTTGTTTTTCCGGCTCAGGGTGTTAATTTAAGCTAAGCTTAACAGTTCCACACAAAGATTAGTTAATTTCATCTGCATATTTATTACTGTTCTCAAATGTATTCCATATCCAGGGAGAGGTTTTCGTGTTATGCCTTCAGGCATGAAAATTATCATTCTCTGCGCTTTATTATAACCATTCTTTCGTAAATGGACGCACATTTTCCACTAATTTTCCAAGTAAAAAAGGTTAAAAGGGAAAACTGTTTATGGTTGGTTGAGGTTTCTAATGTTTGGGACATTTTAGATTTTTGGGAATTTTTTCCAAGATTTTTGTCAGCTTAAATTAGTTTAGAAATTACTTTAGAAATAAAATTAAAGGTTTTTGGTATGGAAATATTTTTAGTTATATTTTAAATCTTCCAATTGATTCTTGAAAGATTCTTCTGTAAGATTTCCTTCTATAAATTATTCCATCAACAAAGTATTTGAGTTTTCAAAGTACTTTCTCCTTCAATTGATTTCATTTTTCTTAGAATTATTTTCAAATATCTTGATTTTTAAGATTTTTAAGATTTTAAATGCTTTTGTGGCATTTTTCTACGAAATATTTCACCCAAAGTTGCTAAAATCATTTTCTTTTGCTATAAAAAAAATATATAAAACAAAGATTGCTTCTTTTTCGGTTTTATAGGCGGAGCACAAAAATGTCATTTCACCAAAAGTTCTTGATATAAAAGAAATATTCGTTTGATATGGAATTCCTGTTTATTTTCTCTTTTGGCTTAAACTGAAATGAAATGGAAATGGAATCTAAAGCAGAATCGGCTCTCTGCCAGTGCAGAGCAGAGCAAACACATATTCCTTGTATTTTTTGGCTAAAAATTTATGCTTACGAAAAAATGTTGGCCAAGAGAGAGAATATAAAACAAAAACCCAGAGAGAGACAGAGACAGAGAGAGAGAGAGGAAAACGGTTTTTCCGGAATGGTTGAATGTTGAAAATGCCATGGCGACTGGCGAATGCATTTTCTGTCGCATTTCCTGCCACAGCAGCAGCGTACAGCAGCATAAAATAACGGCAAAGCAACATAAACACGTGCCAGGCCCCTCGTCCCCCTCCCCCTGCCCCCTGCCGTCTAATGTCGGCCATTTCCTGCTGGCCAAAAACTGTAGGCCAAAACTCAGCCAGATCGGAAGCAGAAGAGAGCGACGGAAAAGCGGAATAAGAGCGGAATGCATAAAAGCAAGCGTCACCAGCAGCAGCTCCGGCAGCAGCCATAAAAGAAGCGTCCTACGGCGGTGTAGCCGTAGCCCCGGAGAGAGGCAGAGCACTGGTCAGGCGAGGGTCCCAGGAGGAGGTCCCTACCAGAAAGCTTCCCCCCCCCACTCTCGCAGCCTCTGCTGCTGGGAGTGTGTGAGGGATAGCAGGAAACCTCAAAAAGAGAGCAGGCAGCAGCAGCAGTCGTGCAGAGTCGCCTGGGGAATGCCCTTCAAAAACTTTTGACGCTTTACAAAGGTGATTAAGGTGTAGGGGAAGGGGCTAAAGGTGAATATATAACAGAAATTTTAGTATCAAGAATGTTGAATGAGAAATAACTTAAAAAAAGAGTGCTTAAAAAGAGTATTGCTCTCTCATAGAGCATCTTGATAAGGTAAGAAATGTACAAATACAGAAGAAGAATCAAAAATCAACAAATAGTATAAGCAAATATACATAAGTAAAACTAACTGAAAACGTAAACAAATAGCAGAAGAGAGAGAGAGAGAGAGAGATAGATATAGAGAAGAAGAACAAACAAAGCCGCACTTAGCAGCAGAAGAAGGAAAAGAATGTAAAGGCCGTCTCATAGGAGAACCAGTGGGAGCAGCAGCAACCAACAACAGTAACAAATAACCAAAGAACCCCGAAAGACGGTGTAGGAGGGAGGGGAAGAGAGTGAGAAATATGTTAATAAAGTGCCACATCTAGCGGGCGACGGTGCAGAGGGGGCCCGGTGCCGGTGCCCAGGCCTAGCCTTAACGCGATAAACGCTGGATGAATGACCTCTCCCTCTCCCGCTCTCTCTCTCTCTCTTCCTATCTTGGTGTAGCTCTCGCCCTCTCTCTTCCTTTCAGAAACAGATGCGATGCGGCTGCCTCTCTTCTGCTGCTGCTGCTGCCTGCTTCTCCTTCAGCTAACAATATTCTGCAGCTGCAAAGAAAATACAGTTCTTTTTTTTTCGTTGCTTTTTTTTTTGTTGTTAGCCAGTGGCGGCGCCATCCTTCTTCTACTCCTCCTAATAGGCCAACAAAAATCTCTTTGGGTATAATGATGCCACTGACAACTGCAACTGCAACGCTAGCGGCAGAGGCCAAGCATAGACTGCATTCTGTGCTCTGCTTTGCTCTGCTCTGCTTGGGTCTCGCTTGCTTTCTGTGTTTGGCAGGCTTTTGGTACCCTGGCAGAGACAGAGAGAGAGAGTGGGTATTATGGTTGGTGACCAAGGAGATATCATTACAAACTGAAAGCAAAGAGGATCGTACATACTTATATGTATGAATAAATGTAAATAAAAACCTATAATATTTTTCCAGATTTTAAAAGAATTTTTCTTAATTTATGAATATTATTTTAATATTTTTGCATTGCCTTAACGCTACTGTAATTATGTACAAATAATTGCACTATACGAGTGGCTTGAAGGAGAAGCTTGGAGCTTTGAAGCTTTGTTCTCTCCTCTATTGGCTCCATGGCCACTGCTAGTCTCGCCCTCTCACTGTTACTTGCTCTGTTAACTCTACAGAGTCTGTTGCTCTGCCACCAAAGCCCACATATGTAAATTCATGATCAGGTTAACAGCTGGAATGGATTAACAGCTGGTATCTCCTGCTGTGTCTCTCCACTCTCTTGCATAGAGTAGAGCATGTTCTAAAAGACGCCTCTTCCATAATGTCTGCTCTATAGTAACATACTAATCTTCCAGGGTACCAATAGCTCGACTTCTTAAGCCTAGCCTTCATTATTTTTGTAAGTTATGCATTCTTCTTCTTATTCTTCGTCCACTTCTCTTTTGTTTGTTTGTGTGTGTGTTTGTGTGTGTGTGTGTGTGTGCGAGTCTGCATTTCTTCTTTCGAGTTCATTGCCGCGACGACTCATTTGTATTCTTTCAACCGCTCCCCCTCCCGCTTGCACCGCTCTGGCATGCAGTCAGTCTCTTTTCTACCTTTCCCCTCTCCCAGCTTGAACCGCCATCCATCTCCTGCTGCGTGTCTCTCTCCTCTCTTGCACTTGCACTTGCCTTCGTTTTACCATTTTACATTCAACCTAATCATCATCATCATCATCGTAATCGTAATCATCGCAAGCATTATGATGAGCCCTGTCTTCTTCCCACTTGACTTGCCATTCAGTCGGTGTTCATTAGCTTTGTCTGCTCTCAGTTCTGCTCTCACCTCTCCCAGCGATGTTTCTTGACACACTCCCCTACCAGAGCCTCTCTCCTCCCCTCTGATCATAATTGAATTATTCCCCAGAGGAGAGAAGGGGAGGGGAGGGATAGCAGTGCTACAGCAGTAACAGATTTTGGCTGGCAGAGAGGAGGAAATGGTTGTGCTGTGGTTTTTGTGGGCCATATAACCAAACTTGGTTATTACCTTGTACGTCAGACATTCGGGGAGTCGTAACCAAAAAGATGGCAGTGCTGTCTTGAAGGCTGTGAAGATGGATTGTGGTTAACCCTAGGTGGAACATGCAGCATCTGCTATCCTATCCTTAAATAGTCGTAACATTAGTTGCAGCCAGAGAAACTCCACTGTAATTCATGGCCTAAACGTTTAAAGCATTCTTTGGTCATTAAAAACAAAGCTCGAAATATTACTTCCCCCAATTACTCGACGTATTTCTCCAGTAATTACTATATCAAAGACTCAAAGGCCTCTGCATGGGCAGGTGGGATGGCACCCAGTTTCAGAAGAGCAGAGAAACAAAGTCATTGAGGCAGCTAATGAAGCCAACCCAACAACAAAGAGAGTGAGAAGAGTGAGAAGAGAAGAGAGGAGTAAAGTGGAGTATCGAACGCATGTTGCCACAGCATCTGCTTCTGTCTCTCCCCCCTCTCTGGGTTTCCCTTACCATTTTGACTTTCATTTCTTCATACAGTTAGACACTTTTATTGTGTTTCACATTACTTTTGTGTGTGCTTTGCTTTATTCTCATTCTCTCATCTCTTTCCCCCCACTTTTTGTTTGTGTTTTGGTTTATTTGGACTTTTCCTGAATTTCTATTTCCAGCATACTCCTCGTAGATAACAATTTCTATAAGCAAAGTGCGATATTTCACGAGAGACCAAGACCCCCCACACCCCTCCCCACCGCCGGAACGGGAGAGACGAGACGTGGCTTAGAGCCGCTGCTACTGGAACCCCGGCAAGGATTCGACTTGACTCCAACAATACGGAGCGCATTATTTGTGCCCTTTTGTGGCATTGTTTTTCTTTTTCGAATTTCGTTTTTCTTTCGTTTTTGCTCTCTGTCTCGCTGCTATCTGTTTCTGGCTTTTATTTTGCGTATTTTTGGCATTCCTTCTGACGTTTTGGCAACTGTTCCCAGTTAACTTTAGTTGATACTTGAGCAAGTTCCTATACAAGAGCTAAGCAGAAAGGCTAAAGCAGAGGCTTAGTCGTGAAGGGTCGATCTACTGTTAAGGGGGTTCCATTACAATAACCATTAGATATTATACTATAAGCTGTCAAAGGGATATCAAAAGTAGGGAATATACTCTTTAATGCCAGGTAATTTCTATTCTCTTTAATCCAATGCAATTTTTATGCTGTGAAATATTTATAACCCTTAGATGTTATCTTATATTCTCCCCTTTTGGTAGAATAAAGTATTCTGTAGTACCCCCCTGACTCCACCACTGCTTAATAGTTCTTTGTGTTTGTGTGTTTCGGGTTTGTTGCAGTTTCCAACAAAAGCAAATATAAATTGCAATAGATTAAAGCCAGTAGTCGTGACTGGAGCCAACGCAGAAATTGCGAAACAACAGCGGGAAAAATAGAAGCCACCGTCAAGAAGAGAATCTACACTCGAATTTGGTCTCAAATTACTCAAAGGGAAATTTCAATTGAGATAATAGGAACAGATTCAGATTCAGCTTCAGATTTGCCATGAAATTAATGAATACGCGTGAGCACTGAAAATGCTGCACAAAGATTTTCCACTAATTGGTGGAAAAATGGTTCGGTTCTTCGATTTCGGGAGACGCGTGACATCAATTTAGGGATTTTAAGGGGAATTTACAAAAAAAAAGTGTGGGATAGAACTACAAAGCCATGGATTTCTTTATTCCCTATACATTTCCAATGATTTTTTTTTGGGGGGTATCTGTAATTTCCACGACAAAACCAAACTCAATTTCCATCAAGTTGAAAAACCTTTATGAAATTAAATTAAGCTCTTAACACTGCCGGGGAAAACGAAACAATGCTCCCCGTTAGGGTGTTTCTTTTTCCCGCTTTTTCACACGGACAGACAGAAGGACAGACGGACGGACAGACTGTCAGACACAACAGAGACACTGACAGAAACCCAAACCCAAAAACCGAGACCATTTCCGCTCGGAGATTTCGGGCTGCCAGCGAACAGCGAACAGAGGAACTCAATTGGGCAATCCTCTCGCGGCGGCGGTGGCAGCGGCGGCGGGCAGACACTTGTGCATATTAATTGCTTATTGAGCAGAATTCTCCCTGGCATATATACAATGGGAGTGTGGCAGAGGGGCAGAACGCAGGGGCGGGGATTGAATGGAAGGAAAACAACAAGGAACATGAAAGAATAAAGTTTCTGCGATATTTCGACTAAGGACACCCAGTAGTTCAAGGTTTTTTTTTGGAGTAAATGGATTTCTGGAGGTGCAGGGAATAACGGCTCTAAAAATTCCTGGAAAATATATGCATAAATCTATATGGCATATTATATTTCTTAAGCTACATATATTATAGTTCTCATTTCTTCTAAAGAGCAAATCCTTTGCTTTTTTTTAAATATTCCACTAATTTTTTGTAATTTTTTGAATTCTTTGTGTAGATGTAGATGTAGATAAGAATTAAGAGTCTAAAACCCTCATTTGGGCTATGATTTTTGCTCATTTTGTGCTTTGTTACAACTATTTCTGCCCCTTTCATATCTTTGAATTTTGGAAATGATTAAACGGTTTTTTTTTAGATTGATTTTGATATCATTTTCACATATTTTCATATGTAATTACAGGAATTGTCTAGAATTATACAAATTTCATATAATGGAGTTCTAAATCCCTAGCGTCTATGGATCGGATTCGTACTTTCATTTGATCAAAATCCAAGCACATTTTCCTTTCGGTTCATACAATCCAATAGCTAATCATACTCTCACATGTCCTACGTTGACAGGGTATACAGAATTGTTTGGGAAAATCCTCAGGCACAGGCAAAGCCCTTTTTTTTATTATTCTTTATCAGTTTCAATCACTCAATCACACCACGCAACCCACAACCCACACCCCCTACTGCTGCTCTTGCACTGGCTTCCATTCATTCAGGCACTCAGTCGTCGCACTCACTCACTCCCCCACTCCCTCACTCTCTCTCATTCATTCATGCAGGGTCTCCTTTTCTCACCTGTTTGTTTTGTTGTTGTTTCTTGTCACTAGCCTCGGTTTGGCCTCTCTTTGTACACCTCCACCTCCTGCTGTTGCTGCTGCTGCTCCTCCTGCTGCTACTGCAGCCACACACTCCTCCTCTTTGCGTCTCTGTTGCTCTCACGTGTCGAAACAAGCGTTTTCCGGCCTGGCCTGGCCTGGTCTGGGTTTTTCGTTTTCCAGAGGGTCGCGAGGTTCGAGGCTCGG
Source organism: Drosophila azteca (assembly GCA_005876895.1). Lineage (NCBI taxonomy): Eukaryota > Metazoa > Arthropoda > Insecta > Diptera > Drosophilidae > Drosophila > Drosophila azteca. The sequence goes on along the minus strand of VCKU01000091.1, from coordinate 7,531,840 downwards.
TTCGGGTGCTCGTTCGGTGGCAGCCCTTTTGTTGCAGCCACTTGTGCGGCTCTCTCTCCCTCTCCCAGTCTATCTGCCACTCTTTTTTCGGAGGGGGGGTTGGGGGGACCGGGCCCTTTACGGGTTGACAAAATGCCAAACGCTTGAAAATTCCCTTAGTTGTTTTTGTAGTGGTTTTTCTTTTATTTGATTTTGAATTTTCAGTGGTTTTTATGGGACGTTTAAAGGAATATTTTTGGTCGTTTGTAGGCTATTTTTTTAGGCGATGTACATAAATATTTTTAACGTTTTTATTATGTTTTTTTTAAGTCGTTTTGTAATGATTGGTTTTTCAGTTTCCGCGCGAATCTTGAATTTGATTTTGTTTTTCGTTTTTTATTCTGTTTCTGTTTGATAAAAAATATTTGGTTTTATTGTTGCTGTTCTCGTTAACCTTTTCCGCCGTTTCCGTTCTGCCGTGCACGTGTTTGGTTTTTCATTTTCATTTTGTTTCTGGCTTCAGCTGTTTTTTGTGGCAACCTGTTTGCCCGTTTGCCCCTGGAATGTTTTCGTGTGGTTTTCCGCCCCAAAACGAACCGAGAATGAATGAGTGAATGAATGAATGAATGAATGAAAACTGGGCCTGGAATGCCACGAATAATAATTATGATTGCCAGTCGTCGTCCAGCGATAAATGTGAAATGTTGTCTGTTTGAGGCACATGTTTTTATAAACGAATTCAAAAAACTTCTTTTTTTTTTTTGTCTTTGTTGTGGGAAATTCTTGTTTTGGGTTTTGGCATTTCATTGGATTGTTTTTCTGCCAGATGGGGATTGGAATTTCACTTCATATATTTATTTATCTGCAGAAAAATGATTTGCTTTTTTTACTTTAGGTATTTATTGAATTGAAAAAGTACTCAAACATTTACAAATACACTCGTATCGCATCGTATGGGTATCACTTGTAACCATATGAATAGCAAATCAATTTATTTATTTATTCGTTTGGTTATGGCAATATTTATTTGATTTCTATTCAATTTTCTCTTCACAAAATTGTAAGCAACAAATGCCACAAAAACGGCTATAAAATCTGTTTCCAGAACCCAATCAATTAACGGGGTTTTCGGTTTCGCTACAAGAAGTCGGTCAATATATAATGTCTGGCCATATATATGTATGAATGTATGTGTGTATTCAATGGTATGAGTATTTGTCTGCAGACAGTTTTCGAGCCAAGTTTGCTTTAAATTTAATTAAGCCTTCTTCTGCTTTGATTCTACTGCTTTTTAGCTGTTTTTTTTGTTGTTGTTGAGACCAGACCCCAAGCGCGAGGCCTCCCAAAGATGGGGTGAACGAGAGACGGAGACGGCGAGGGGGACGGGGATCTGGGGGACTGGAGACTGGGTCTGGTGGGATCTGCCAAGTGGCTTTCTAAACACAAAGATGCACGCTTCGGTGGCGCTGCCCACTCGAGAACATAGTAATACTCGTAGAAATGTGTGCTTTTGGGGGACGAAGTATTCGATACCCTCGATAATGTGTGATTTTAATATCATATTTGTTATGGGATTTCGTTTAGATTTGGTTGAATCTATAGCTAGTTGAATTTGATTGTAAAGCGATTGTAATATATATATTGTCACTCTTTGATAGATAGTTTTAAGAACTGAAACTGTTAGGCCTTAAGTTCATTCAATCTTCATAAGATTATGGATCTTTCCTACCATTATACCCTGTCTATATGGCCCATATTCTCTGATAGCCTCCCAAAAACATCAAAAACCAATCATACCCCACCACTGCAGGGGTATCTCAAAAAGGCAGGCAGTTAGAGATGGTAGCGGCAGACCGCTAACGGTAAATCAAATGAAAAACTTCTATTGATACGGTGCTGAGAACCAGACGGCGAGGGGTAACGGGGTAACGGGGAACCGGTGACAGCAACTGCGACGACGACGTCACGGCGCGCGTTTAAGATTCCTCTTGGAGCCGGAGACGGAGGCCCGCAGCTGTGGCTGCGGCTGCTGCTGCTCTTCGAATCGAGTTCAATCAAAGAGCATTAGATAGAACAGAACCCAAAGATGTTTGTGTGGAACAAAAAACAGGTTCTCAAACAGGATAGGTTTTTATTTTTGTATTTTGTGTGTTTGATTTTAAAATAACAAAAAAACACATGCAAAATTAACACCAACACATAAGCACACACAAAGGTTAAGATGGGGGGGAATGGTGGTGCGGGGGGTTTAGGGAAACACAAATGTTTGAGGGAAAGAAACCGTTCGCGGCACGCTCTTTGACTCAGAACTCACACGCTTTTCACATACTCTCTGTGACGACCTCGACTCTGCCGCTTCGATGCGACGCGCTGAACCCCTAGCAGGTGACTGAAAGCAGCAGCCAGCAGGCAGCATAGTGGAGGCGCATAGCAGCGGCAGACAGCAGCCAGCAGCCAGAAGGCAGCAGGCAGCGTTTTGGTGCTCTGCCTTGGACCCGAAGCACCACTGTTGGCCACTGTTAACGCCGGCAGAGCTGAGCCGAAGTCAAAGCAGCGACGCAACAGTTTTGGGGGCTCTGTAAATGGAGACTGAGCTGCTGTTAACTTAACAGTGGTTCGCTTGTGCATGGTTTTTCGGGGGATTCGTGATTTGATTGCATTTTGGATATATGTTTGTATGTAGATGATGCATTTTTTTTTGGGAGGTTTAATAACCCTACGAAAAGTGTTGGGGATCTGATCGCTAAACATGCAAACAAATTTATTGGCTGTTCATTAACTAACTAAATAAGTAAAGTGCAACAATTATCCATTCGTTAGGAGGAAATGAGAGGCAAACGGTTTTTGGGAAATTACGAAAAAGTATTAATTATACAAAATTTGAACTTTAATAGGATTTGGATAAAAGAAGAAATCAAATCTGACCACAAAAATTGAAAATAGGTGAAACTAGTTTTTGGGTTGTAATTTCCAGAATTTTTTCTAAGCCCTCGAAACATTTCACTGCCCAAGAACAGCGGACCCAAAACGTTGCTAACAGCGCCAGCTAACATTCTTAAATGTTATCTTTAACAGCTGCCAATACCTACAGTCTGCTTAACAGGCCCTGCTAAGAGCCACGATAACAGCGTCCAAGCGCCGCACAAAAACCCCCCCAAAAACTGCCAAACGAACCCCCATAAATCCCACATGCCACGCATCCCTTCAGCCAAGCAAAAAAAAGTAAAAAACTTTAAGCACAACTAATTATGTAAGAGCAATATATGATGGCAGCTTTAAATAGTTGAGCGTTAAGACGTGCCCTGAAATACCTGAAATACTTGCCAGTTTATGTTTCAGCTTTCAGTTCATGTTGCAGCTTAAAAGATTCTTCACAAAAGTTGAGGCACGTTGGAGCTTAACTATTTTGATTTCCCCCTCGGAGTGGAGAGGTGGAAATTTTTTGAAAATAACATACTCATACGCAGGTATTTTTTTTGGTATTTTTCAGTATTACCGTATGTACTGTATGTACTGCATCCATATGTGGTAAAATATGCAGTAAAATTGTGAGAATTTTTAGGAATATCAGAAGAGGAATGACACTTCATTCTTATAAAAGCTTTAACCAGAGATTACATGGAACATTTTCTGAAAATTCATGAAAATTAAGGCTTTTCTTGTATTTGAATTTGGTTTTCGAAAATCTGTAGGTAATACATGGAATTTGCAATATCTCCACTTATTCTCTCTTATTCTCCAATTCCTGAGGCGGTATCCTAGCTGTAGGCTACTTGTTTTTGTTCCCTCCGACTATAAAGATAAGAAATCAAGTTCCAAGAACTTGGAGTCTCCAAAAATCTTTCTTGTGGAAGTTTGACTGTATTTCATTGGTTAACAAAGTGAATTCTTGGGCAGGACGTTCCATTGCTGATGTCTGGAGCCCTCAAGGCTGCAGTTGGTAATTTTCTCGATTCGGTTCTGTATTTTTTTTTGTTGTTGCGTCTCGCTTTCCGCTCTTGCAGGTGACGTGGCATATTAGCAGCGATAAAAGTCGCAGAGGCTCGACAACAAAAGGATATCCGGCTGAAAGAGCAGAGCCTCCTCCTGTCGACAGGAAGATGCCACGTGGGGCATACAACATGGAGCATGCCACCTGTGTGTCTGTCGCTGCGCTGTCTGCGTCACGCTCTGTTAGATTACGCCGAATATTGCTGAAAAATTAACGCATTAAATATGGATATGACTGAAGCGATATCTTAATATGGCCTACGTGACGGAGACACACTCCCCGACTCCCCCCGCTTCCCTTTCCTTCCTGAGCCCAGAAAGTCAACAAAATTAACGTAATGTGCCGACATTAACCTGATTTCATATTTATTTTGTAAAAAGCATACAAATTGTGCAAATTGTTTGCCCAAATGTGAGACCCCTGGCTGCTCTCTCCTTCCTTCGGTTCGCCATCCAACATCTTCATCATCCTTATACAATCGTCATCATCATTTTCCACCTGTTCGGCGCCATTCGATTATTTATTTACCATCTAATCCTGAAACAGAAGTGTGATTTCGATTTGTATTCAAATGCAAATATCCGTATTTATTTAGCACCATTTTAATGCGTTTTAATGCGAGTAATTTCAATAATTGAAAATCTGATTTGCATTCGAAAATTTAGTTGTAGCCTGAAGGATAGGTTTAGGTCCACTGATGATGATACCAGGATGTGCCAGGAAGCCATTAAGCTGGCTGTACGGCAGCCTTGGGGGGGGCTCCATCGGTGTCTGTGCGAATTCATTTGGTATAAGGATTAGTCCAGGATCAGATACAAAAGTACTAATAACAACCATTAACTAAAGGTGGTCAATGATGCCAAGAAGGGCAAGGAAATCAAGGAAGAAAAAAGTCAAGCCTCGCTTACATTTAAGGCAGATAAAAAGGCGTTTTACAAGGAGTCACTGTTTCAGTATTAAGTACTAGAATTTTGTTCAAATTTTAAAATTTTTAAAGATGTTTAAAGAGCCCGTAATAGTGCACTGCAGAATTCATTCTGAATTCATTCCGACTTACAGATTCTTAAGTATTTTGAGCTGTGAAACTCTTTCAAGTCTGCAGGTTGTTGAAAGCTTCTCCTCGAATTAGTATATGAGAATTGCCGTTCTGCCAAATCCTAGTTTTCTTCGGGCTATTTTGTCTATTTGTCTTGACATCGAAAATGCGTGGCAGGGGAATACCAAGAGAGACAGCAAGAAAAAGCAAGATAGAGAGAGCGAAAGAGAGCCACAACAATGACCAAAAAGAACCAGCAGGACTCAGGACTTTCACTAAATGTGCTTAAACGTTTGTCTTTATCAAATAAATATTCCGAATCCTATGGAGTAAAGTAAATCATCCATCCACAGAGATTCAACGCTGATTCCCCAATAAGTATGCTACAATTTGTACTTGAAAATACCCTCAGATCGACTTTAATATATTTCTGTTTCTCCTTTCAATCTTTACCTCATTTGGATGTGGGTTTTCCACCTTAGTTTACATATCTATTGGTTCTTTCCTTTCCTTCATTAACATCTGTCGTGGCAAGTTCTCCCTTTCTAATTGAGAAAGGATTCCAGGATTCGAATCACATTTCCATTTTTAGTTTTTCTTTATTTCCTTTTTTTACCATGGGTATTTTCTCCTACAGGGTTTTGCCTTTTTTCAGTTTGGTTTTTTTCACCCATTTCTGTTTTCTTACCAGCCTTTTTGGTATTTCATTTCGATTCTTTTATTCTTTTTCATTCCCTTTTAGTGGGGGATTTTTTTTTGTTTCTTTACGAATATTTCAGAATTGTTTCAGTCTGTTTTCTTTCGATCCTTTACTTCTTTTCCAGTTTCTTCTTTTGCATTCTTTTTAGAGGTGTTTTCTCTGCTTCATCTTTGACTTATTGAAGTCGACGAATCGATTATCCTATTTTCATTGGCATTTTTTCGCAATTCTCTTGTTCTTGCTCTTGCTCTTTCACTTCATTCCCTTTTCCATTTTTGCATTGCTCTTTTGGCATTTTCATTCCGGTTTAACAGGCATGTAATAAGCCTCCTTCCTTTGTCCGTCTATCTTCATCTTGCACTCCCCCCTTTACTCTCTAACAACTTCAAATAATCTCATTTTGTGCTCTTCTTTTCGCACCTTTTCCTTCCCAGCTTCTCCCTCTCCTGGGATGAAGGTGAATGCCCCCGCCTTCCACCCATTAATGCCAACTCATTAGACGCCGCTAACCATAATCGCCAGTCTGTGGGGCCAACTCCTTGGAGGGCCACACCACCGCAACACCGCTTATTCCTTGGAGGAAGCCACCCACAAGAGAGAGGAAAACTTTCAACCCAAACCTGGCAACAATAAAACAGAGAAAAAGCAAAGAGAAAGGATCGAAGCTGTAGATACCCTTTGATGATTCAGTGATTCTATGGGATAGTTTTAGGATACTATGATATGATTATGACCAAATTGAAGAAATAGAATATAAAAAATGTCATGTAAGATTGAAAATGTTCCCTTTTGTTCATTGCATTCAACAATTTCACCTCGTAATATCCTCTAAAAAGGGTACAACAAATAAAAACCCCCATAGAGAACCTCATCCCCATTGTCTTTGGACACGTAGCATCGAATAATTACAACTTAATCGGTTGACAAACAAAGCAGACACCGCCACATAAACAGCAATAGCAACAAAAGTCGTATCCTTATAGACAGAGAGAGACAGAGAGAAAGAGAGAGTGCACAGCGGGAGACAACGTCTGAAAGATTAACATAGAAGGCTGAAAATGGGGGAGATTAAAACTCAGAGAGAGAGAGAGTGAAAGCGAGAGGGAAAGTTGTTTCAAAGTTTTAAATGCCAAGGTCCAAAGTCACTTTAAAGACTGCTTGGCCATTCGGCTATGGACATGTACGCCCCTTTATTGTCACGCCTTAAATAGTTAATGGGAATAATGTGTGCAACAGAGGAGTGCCACAAAAGTTAGGGATACAAATAGGGCCTTCCCCTTTCTTTAGGGCATAGGAATGATTGTTGTATAACAAGGCAGATTCTAATACAAGTGTATCCAAATTCTTGCAGGAGAGATTAGCTATCTTCTCTTAAGATTTGTCTTATACACATTTTCTAGACATTTCTCCATCCTCGAAGATCTAAGGAAAATGTAAGTCCATTTGTGTTTTTCATTTGTCATTAGATTTGAAAGTTAATTTTTAATAAGCACTTAGCAGGTGCTGCCTAATTAGCATCACAACAAATTAGAGGAATAAGAAGACTTTGCAAAAACTTGTAAACAATCTTAAGAAAACATAGAATATATAGAATACAAGATTCATTCAGAGTCAGAGTTGGGGCTAATGCTTCCAAATGGAATATTCTACATTCCTTCCTTGTAGCCCGAAAAAAACTGTAGCCAAGTTCAACCCAACCTCTGTTGTAAGCCCCACCAAAAACCCAAAGAAATATATTGTATCCTAACAAAACACCACCAAACTATCCCCTCCCTAACCCAACATAAACTATATCAAAACATATTATCTATTATAACATGACATAATCCCAATTCTTAGTCCACTTTTGGGTAAATAAAACAACAGAAAAAAACTCACTTAACCTCCCCTCGTTCATGTGAGTTCATGTTAATGTCCGAAGGGAGCGGTAGAGCGAAGGGTTGACAATGCATGCAAAAACTATTTCCATGTTAGGGTTGCCACCACCCCAACCACCACCACCAGCACCACGAACGCCACCACCATCACCGCCATTGCCGCAGAGTCCGCAGAGTGAATATTTCATGACAATTAAAATGTTAACTCCGTCAAGCGGCACGCACAGTAGAAGCCAGCATTAGGGAGCCAGCTCCAGACTCCATAGGAAACCCCAGGATGCTCAGACCCCACGCACACGCCCAGGACATGCCAGGACGAACCACGTAACCCGCAATAAGCTCGCACTTACACCTGCCGAAAGCCCTTTATACCGCCAGACCTCACTCACTCACGGCCAACAGCAGCTGCTGGGTGCCGCCTGTCGGCTGCCACATGCAACATTCAGGCGAATAATGTTGCGGTCAATTTCGTTAGCTCCGGAATACAGGCTTCTCTTAGTGGCATGCCCCTGCAGCTCTATGGCTTGTGGGCATTAGTTAAGACTTTCGATAGGGGGTGGCAATGGCAGTGGCAGTGGCATGCATGATTTGACAGTGGAATGCTTCAAAGGCTGTCGCTCGTCGCTCCTTCATTGTTAGCCGGGTCTTGCTTGGATCACCGTGAAAGTCCTAGATGGCGAGCAACCTGCATGCATCACTTCATTAAGCATATCAATGTCAGGATCTCGCTCTCTGATGCCTTCTCAGAGTGGCATGCATCAATGTCCGGCTGCAAAAGCCACAGAACAGTGCTGTTGCATTAACAGGCATCATTTGTCAATGGGATCAAAGAGGGATGGGTGGGGAAGTGATGGATATCAGTGTAGCCTAATTGTTAAAGCATTGCCACCATCAGCCAACGTGTGAGGGACACGCGGAGAGATAGAGTGAGTGAGAGACGGTAGGAGGCAGCTGGTAGTCAATGCAGATATGTGCTGATTATGACACTGATGCTGATAACTGACGCATCGATGGGTGGGTCGGGGGGTCACGATGTCAGGAATCAGAATGTAGCCAAGGATCCAACCATGCGGATGGTCAAAGAGTTGGCTGGCAACCGAACACCGAATGGATGGTGGACAATAATGAAACAAAGGGCTTCCACTGGCAAGGTGATGAAAGGCGAAGAATAGTGTGGAAATAGTATCCTTTCATAAGCCAACAGACCAGACAAAACCTCTCTCTATTGTCCCTGTGTGATGCCCACAAAAGGGTAAAATGTTAGGAAAACGCCCTAAAACTATTGGCCATATTTATAGTTTCATCTCTTGACCATAAATTTATCGTTTCAAAGCCAATAAATAAATATTTTTCAAGCAAATAAAAGCCCATAAATATTCTCCTGCACGTTTAAAGAGTAAACCAGAATTATTTCCGTTTTCCATACCGACTTACGGTGTGTTGGGCTTTCAGGCGATTTGTTTGGTTTTGTAGGGGATAAATATATACATATATATATGTATAACATTGTCGCTGAAATGGAATGATAATTAAACAAACCGCAAAAATATTTATAGTATATTCACACACACACACACACAGCAGTTGGCCATTAAAATAACACATTTTGCCAATTATATTTAGAAAGTTGATGGCTAACACGACAAAAAATTACACCAAAACCCAATGCAATTAATTATTTAAGTATATATTTATTTATTATTTACAGCCTGGCATTTGTCTCTGTATAATTGTGGGCGTGATTATGTCGCTGCATATCGCTGGTAGTTATGGTTATCAATTATTCAGTTATTATTTGTTTATTTATCGATTGGCCAACGGACGAGCGGCTAACACTTGATTCCAGTTTTGGTACAGGTACAGTGCATACAGTGTGGGTCCTAAGAGTATATAGAGGATGACCTTTCGTAGTCTCAATCCTTAGCCATCTGTCTTTGGAATCCACGCAAATTCCAGTTTGAAGGGTACTTTTATAGCCCTGTTTCCCCACTGTACATCCCACTGTATCTATATCTTATTGCAAAATGTAATTTCATAATTGATTTGAATGTTAACCATGCGATTAAACTGACTTTGGTTTGCCTCGATGTCAATTGAAACGAAAGTGAAACGGAACGCCTGTCACGGGTAATGTATTTATTTATTAATTATTAATTATTTCTGTGTTTCTTTTCGCTCTCGGCTTTTTTCTCTCCACTCTCGTGTAATTGTGGAAAATTATGGAAAATTATGAACAGCAGAACGCGTGGCAACGGACCGACATGGCGTATGCTTAATTGGGCATTTGAAGTGCAATAGAAATTAATTATGCAAAAACACCTGTCCTGTTCGAATAAAGTGCAAATCAATTTGAATTTCAATTTCACACTAAATTGTCATCGTTTTAAGTAATTTTTCGTGTAGTTTTACAAACATAATAATGAAAATTGGCTGCGAAAAGACATGAAACATTATGACAATTTGTAGTAGCCAAAAATGCAGTTAAGTTTCATGGAAAAATCTCAGCAAATTGCTGTTAAATTTATGTGCAGGTTAGCCACCATCCAGAGAGAGAGAGAGAGCACTATCTCTCAGGGAAAAGCTAGCCTAAACAAAAGCCTAGCATTCCAGCAAACCGAACCATAACTCAAACTGGCTAATGGCCGGGCATACAATTTGCCGAAACATTGAAACACTCAACATTTTTGGTTCCAAATTTGCCACAGAAGGCGTCGGTTTTCGACCATAAATTAGCAGGCCAAGTGCCCCTGAATAACCCCTTCAAATGATTTGGCAAACAAAAGGTTGAACCAGGACCAAAAACAGGCACAGGAACCGAGCCCAAAAACCGAACACAGTTGAGGTTGAAACAAAAGGCAAAGAAGCTTATCAATGGAAACATATGTGGGTACAGTATTCGTATACTATCTGCAGAGGACAGTGCAAGACATAGCTGTAGATGTAGGAGGAACGAACTTTGATATTTCCATAGTGGTTAGAGAAAGGGTTTCATTCTTTGGTCAGAAAACACAGAAATATACACAAGAAAGTCGTAAAAGGATTTGGCATTTCTTTGACTGTTGTTTAACCTTATACATTCGTGAATCACTGTACATTCGACACTCTTTAGACTGGGTAGAACAATGAAAGACAAACATTCTGGCTGTGAAGCCCCCAGGACTGGCACAGCAATAAAAATCTAGCATATTCGTGGCAGATTCCATTCTGTTCTATCTTTATAGCCAGAACCTCATTGTGGAATATCTATAATTGTCAACGAATGTTACCCAATTCCAGCATTTGCATAGACCACTTTTCCGACCAGTCATTATGCCATGATAGCAGAATAGGGCCCCAGCCCCAGTCCGTTGATGATGATGATTCCATGTGTCAGTCATGGAAGGGCTTCGGAATACTAATCGATTATGCAAAAATAAAATGAAATAAAATAAAATGCTTGGCAAAGCGTAAAGCAAGAGGAAAAATCCACTCAATGAGGGCGAAAAGTTTGAGCAGCAAAATGTGGACTCATCGATGGATACTCGGGGCAAAGAAATTGTTTTGCCACTCATCTCGGATGGCTCTCGGGAGGACACAACCCCAAAGTCAATTAAAGGATTTTCAACCCTCCTCCCCCAGTAAACTTTATTGTCACACATTGGAGAATGTCTGGAATGGGGTGCACATTGGAATGGGACATTGGGGCATTAGGGGGGTTTTTGGGGTTGGGTGGGAAAAGCGATTGGGTGAAACAATGAGGAGGATAAACCACAAAAATGTATTGTAACCTGCCAAATGGAAATCCAAGGCAAGCGTGTGGTTGAGTGAAAAGACTGACTTTGCAGAGGCACAACTTTTTTGAATACTCGTATTCTATGTGGTTTTTCGTTGAAGGTCTCTAAAGGGATGCTACGTATTTGATTTGGGGATTATGTGATTGATGGAAGGGTAACTTATACGATAAATACATATGTGAATGATAAGGTACTACCACAATAAAACAGTTTTACTGGGTTGAGAGGAGAGAATGATAGGGATTTGGTTATACTCGGATCATAAGCGTATATTACCGGAATTACCTATCAATTGTCCTCCAAATGGTAGACCCTATACCAGTCATATATCTACTACAATTGGTATTGGTATATCAACCCATCCCTCTTCGTTTTCGAGGTGACTAAGCCTATATTGACTCTCCTTTTAGCCAACCATTGGACAGCCTTAAGTAAAGTGTTTTGGCCATTCCACTGGGGGACTGAACATCGACAAAACAAACAACTTTAAAACAGACTAACCAAAAAAAGAAAAGAAAAGCCAGACTGGGGGAAACTGCAACCAGGAACACAGAAGGATGGCCCAACATGTCCTTTTCCTGTCTGTGGACGGACTCACATGAGTCGAGTGGCCGATTGAATGACTGACCAAGTTGCTCAATGGACTGCTTTCATACGAGTCTTCCCCACTGCGATGTGGCATGCAACACTTTTTCTTGTTCAACAGATTTGAAGTCGCAAATTGATTTCATTTTCGTCATTTCGTCACAAGCCTCTCCAAGAGTTTATATCCTCTCTCTCTACAACAGAGTCGAAAATTTCAAAAACGGAACGACACAATTTTGGCTACATTTTGGTGTCTCATTGTGTCTCTGCCTGTGATTGATAGTGGGCGTGGCAAGGGGCCCCATTTCATTCGATATGTTATGGTCAATTGAGTTCTGTTTGAACTGCTGATGTGTGCATTGCGTCTTGGATTTGGATTCTGGATTCTGGTTTTGGTGCCTTTGTTTACTCCGATGTTTTGTGGTTTTTCTTAGTGAACAATTTGTTGTTGTTTTTGTTGCTGGCGGACACTTTGACATTTGACATTCTTGTGGAAGTTTTCAACACAATCTCTGGATGAAAAACAAAATAGTTGTCAATTAAGCAAAAACAAAAAAGGACATTGGATTGCCCTCCCATAATGAATGATGTGGTTTTGGCTGGGGCTAAAGTTCAGGGCTTACAACCGATGATAGATGGGGGATAGATGGGGGGTAGGTGGGAGATAGATGGGGGATAGCTGGGGGTGGCGTATAACAAAGAAGGGATGGGGCAAAAGAGTGGGAGTAAAGGAAACTTGGAAATGTTGTTTGTGGTCGTGGGATATCGGAAGAGTGGGAGTAAACTAATCAGATTGAGTGGATGCTCCCAAATTCAGTTTAGGTTTAAGCAAATGAATTTCTTTTTAATGGGATTCAACTTTCGGCCAAGTTTTAAGAAACTTTCTTCGATCTATTTATAGGATGCGGGTCTTAGAGGTTATAAAGTTATATCTATTAATAGATTTGTATCCACTTTTTGATTTAATTGAAATAGAAAGCGTTGACAGGTGATTGCGTCGACGGGTAACTCTCTCCATAGCAGAAGGTCCTTGCACAAAAGATGGAACTTCATATTAAGATTCCATCACACCTATAAAACACAATATGCATGTTAATACCCCCAATTATGCGAAACTGTACACAATTTGAGTTCTTATCGCCCATGAATTTTTACCTCTTTCCGTATTCCTTTGTTTGCTTTGCTTGTTTAAAGTTTCTTCCTCCCATCCGACTCCGACTCGTGTCGAGTGCGTTGCATTATCACGTATACGTTCTGGTTTTATGTGCTATTAAGTGCTATATAAGCTTACGGCCCTTTAAAGTATGCCATTATCTTCACCACCAACGCACACGGACACGGACATGGAGACGGACACCCGACCGAATGCACGGACACCCACAAGTAATGGCCAAACACTTTGGGCCACACTGCATTCTGCAGTGGATTTGGCCAGGAAGCACAACATCATAAACTTACTTCAGGTTTGGGCCAGACAGACACTCGGGATGTGGATGGGGGAGGGGGAACGGACGGACAATAAAGCCTTTTTAATACCAAAATATAACCAGAATTTGCAATGCGCGTTGACCTGGCTCAAAGGCCCAACAAGAAAGATTTAAGTTAAAGATTAAGCTACCAATTTAAGTTAACATTTTTGTAGGGCAAATACAGGTATGCATAAATGTATCTATTGCTTTCCGTATACAGTGCATTTCATGAGCATAAAACTAAAGAAATTTGTGCCCTAAATGCTTTGTTTTGGCTTTCAGTCTTACAATTGTGCCACGCTCTGTAAAGCCGGTAAACCAATTGAATTTGTCAGCTTGTTGACTTTGCATTTTTTATTGTCTAAGAATCGAACAAATTTGATTTGCATAATAAATCAAATTTTCCATTTACCGAATAATAAATTTAATTAAAAACTTAATACGGTTTTTATGCGACTAGCAAATGTTAAACAATTAAGCTTTCAATTTATTGATTGGATATAAATGAAATGCTTTTTTTTTGTTGAATTGAAATTAAATTCAGTTAGGAGAACTATTAAATAATTTAAAATGGGATTGACAGGTGATAGAAATTGGAATAAAAAATGCAATTATATGCCAATAACTTTTGTTTAAATCAAAGAAGTTATACATGTCCCATGGGTACTCCCCAAACCGAAATCTTTTCACCCAACTATTCGGAAATTCACTCTCTTGTAATCTCGTAAATTCCTGAAGAGTTATTTGATTAAGTTCTTTGGTAAACTTGGCGAAAAACTCTCTATTTTATGAACTTTTAATACGAGTTGGGTTTCGTTGCTACATGGATGATATTTAGCAGCACCTTTCAATTCATTACCAACTTTAGATGTGGCCCCAGCGTAACTTCGGGCTGGCCAGCAAATTTACGCACTTTTAGCCAACTAAAGACAGCGGCAACAAAAATAGAAGAGAAAAGAAAAATATGTGTTGCATCCAATAAAATAAAGTAAACTTAAGTTGACTTCTTCTTCTGGATGGTGGGGCAGGGGCAGGGACTGTGGCAGGGACTCTAGCAGATGGCGAAATGGAGTCGAAAGTAAAAAGCGAGTCAATGTGAGCTTCGCTTCTGTTTTTCTTACCAATATATAACTTGGCATTAAGCGGGACAGAGATGGCTACAATGGGGCCTGAACTTGAGAAGTCAAAAACTCCGAAAGAGGTCTTACGGGCTTGCCTAAGGAAGAAAGACGAATGCACTCACAAAAAATGAGTTACATTTCGAATAGACAGCGAAATCTTTTGCTTATATTTTGAAACCACCAATAGATATCGAGATCAAAACGTTATCATTATCGTTAATAGATCCATTATGATCCAATATTTTTCTCCTGGTGTAGAGTGGGTAAGAGAGAGCTTGCTATAGAGAGAGGGAGAGGCAATGCGATGGGTTACCTCTGTAGAAGCCGTTGTTTGCCGTTTGTTTTGAACGCACAACTTTGGCTCTGTATCTCCTTCTGTTACTGCCTCTCCTCTGGCGTTCTTGTTGCCACTCCTTCCCGCCCCCCTACTGATCAAACTTCCACTCCTCTGCTACATATATTCTGATGTTATTGGTGTTGCCTTGATAAAGTTTAACTAGCGCCAAACACAAACACAATACACACGCCTGCCGCGAAGAGCAAAGCAACAGACGACGCAACGAAAGGAATGCACAAGGCTCACGAATCAGAGATGCACACTTGGCGGTTTAATGGCTATGAATTAGCTATATTGAATCACTTATTAATATGCTAACCGCAATACACAAATAAGGTTGTAATCGAGGGTTCTGAGTAGATCACTTCCTTATATTTGCAGATGGTAATACAACCCCAAAAATCCGTTTTATAAAATCTCTTCTATAAATTCTTCTTCTATAAATCACTTTTATAAAATTCTTAATGCGCTTTTACAATTTTTACTCCGCATTTGCAGTGCGGCTATCCACAGAAACGGATGGATGGAAAAGAGAAATAGACCACATTTCAAAGAATTTTTTATTGATGGTGATATAACTGATATATCTGCAGAAAGAGCGAGCCACAGCGGAAGTTTTCTGCCCTTTTTAATGTTTCCTCAATTTTGCCATTTAAATAATTTTTCCTTACGTCACATTAATTCTCAAAAAAAGTATCTGATAATCATTAAAATTTTCCATAGAAAGTCAATGGTATGGTATATTTAGAGTATTATTTTTATTATTCTACTAACTTTGTAAATCGCAATGGCTTTGGCTATTTTCCGGCTAGAACCCATAGGGGGCACCTCCAGCTAGATCCCTGCTGCCTCATCACTGCTTGTGGAGATTCGGAGGCAGAGGAACAACCGAGGAGAGCGACAGGCAGAAGTGCGAATGTCGGGTGTATGGTAACGGTATGTGAAAAGTTTCTCCTTTGGCTGTTGTTTGTGTATTTACTTGGAAGCCGTTAAGTTTCATTTCCGTTTCATTTCATTTCGTTTTATTACTTTGGTCAGTTTTTCGTACTTTCTTCACCCCTTCTTTGGCTTTGGCTGCGTTTTTTTTTCCTCTGTATCTTCCCGCCCTCTTTGGCTCTTTCATCGGTTTTTATTCATGTGAGTTTTGAGCTCGAATTGATGTTCTCTCACTTCAGTTGAACCCTCTTTTTGTGCTCACTGCTTTCATTTAACCCCCTGCCCCTCTGCTGCATCCCTTTGCTGCATCCCCTCTGCTGTTTCCCCTCTGCTGCTCCTCACTGCTGCTCCTCACTGCTGCTCCTCACTGCTGCTCCTCACTGCTGCTCCCCCTCTGCTGCACTCGAGTTAATTGAAAGCTTAACCTTTACATGCACACACTTTGTGGAAAAGGGCGGGGTGGAGGCGGTGCCACACCCCACTCGCACTCGGCATGTAATACCCAATGTCAGCGCAATCAGCAAGACGCCCACTTGCAGCAAATGATTCAAGTCATTGAGACCTCGTCGTACCGACTTCGTCATCGTCATCGTTTTCGTTTTCGTCGTCTCTTCTAATTGCCGCTGACTTTTCCTGCTGCTTCAACATCTCCACGTCCACGTCCACGTCCATCTCCACCGTCTTCGTCGTTTGGGCCTCATTACTTAAGCACGCGCTATAAGCGATTACCAGGCCAGAACCCAACCCCAACACCGACCCCCAGCCACAGTCACAGCCACAGCCCACGAATAAGGTCAGTTCTGAAGGAGCAGCAGCGGCAGCAGTGGTTTCGGTTATGTCTAGGGTGTGTGCTCTACAACTAGTACGACTATATATTCCACATCCAACATCGACTTTGTCTGGCTCTTTGTTTTCTTAGTTGGGCGTCATCATTACCGTCAGCCAACTCAACCGTCTTGGCCCTGCCTTTGCCCGCAATTTGCCTGCCAACTGGCATCGTCTTGGCTCAACTCCGAGACGGAATGTCGCCCACAAGACGAATCTTAACTGGCAGAACAAATGCAAAAAAAAACAACAATTCCATCGTTATTTTTTTGGTATTGGCTGGAAGTACTTCTGGTTGAACAAATGCATTGTACAAGGCAGCAGCAAAGAAATGCAAGAACTGGCACAAATGAGCTGTTAACTAAATATTTTCAATAAAGAAATTTATGTATGTAAATCGTTTAAAAAGAGAACTCAGCTAAATTGCTCCATAACCCCACCAGATAAAAACTAAACCAATTAAAACATATTTCTAAACTAAAAACTAAAACTAAAACTAGTTTTCATCATTTTGGTTTAATGAACTTTTCACTTTTTGTGCGCTTTGGCATTTTGATGATGAAAAATCTGTTTTAAGTGGTGGCATTTATTTATATAATTTCTTTTTTTCTGTTTTGTTTTTGCTAGTTGGTCAATCTACGACCAATGTTGGGTCTGGTTGAAAGTTTAGTGCGTGTCAGAGATCACAGCAATTAGTGAGAGCTATTAGCTGTCGAAAGTCATTAAGTCCGAAAGTGTCGTGTCTCTGGGGCGCCTTCAATATGACAAATCGCAAAAGGCCTACGCAAAAATATCAAGTGGATTTCGTATACTTCTATATACCATGCCAAGACTTCTTTGAGCAAAAGTAATGAACACACCCTGTGCCAAAGGTAGAGACCGCGTTGGGGGCTCTTTAGTATGCAAAATTTTCCAAGGTTGGAGCTTTAATTAATTCACACGCCAAAAGAGGAGCAGCAGCAGCCGTCACCGTCGTCTCTGCCAAGCAATTGTATAATTAGTGTTGGGCCATCTCTCTCTCTCTCTCTCTCTCTCTCTCTCTCTCTCTCTATACACCTCCATCTGTAGCTCTCACCCACAATCCCTGGCCATGGGCTTGGGCACTCCCCTCCTTCGAAGGTGTTCAATTACACAAATGAATGCAGAGGAAAACGTCAAAAGCGTATTTCAACGGAAATATTTTCCACGCACAGCCTCAATAAATTTAAGTGTGCCACGAAGTGGGCGATGACCAGCCGCGCCCCCAAAATACTCACTAAATTATTTCATTGATGCTCTTGAGTTGGGTAGCGGCTCGAGTAGGCAGAGGGTGGGGGTTGGGCCTCAATCGGGCTTCAAGGTGGCATCTATTTCGCGGGGGAATTTCGTACATAAATAAACAAATATTAAAGACATTTGAAAGGCAGATCTCAACTTTAAGAAAGAGAACTGAACCAACAAAAAATCGATTACGATATGACAGTTAAGTTTTGTTATCTTTGGGGTTTTAGGTAGAAAGTTTTTGGGAGGACCACCAGGACAGGGGAGACATGACTGGTGACCATCTTCCATTGGACGTCCCTGATTGGAGGCTTTGCTGGAGTGTTTGCAAGAGTGCAGATATAGGCCAGATAGAGGCTAAACCCTAACTAATTTCCAGTTATGAAACCCACAGTACCACATTATAAATTGCATGCCACATTTTGTGCTGTGCATTTCGGTTATTCTGCCTTGTGAAAGCCGTTTGAAAATTTGCATAATTCAGGTCACACGCATCTCGATTGCAAAATCGGCAATTTAGCTGAGGTTTCAACATAAACGTATGAAAAATGGAAATCTTCTTGTGTTTTTAGGCCGACCAGACAGACACCACCCTCAAAAGCATCAAAGAGGGACACGGACACACACCGAGAGAGGCAGAGAAAGAGAGAGACAGAGAGAGAGATGATTGTGTGATTGTTATTGCCGGTGGTATAACAACTTATCACACAGCTTGCCGCCGCTTTGGAGCTTCTTGCAACACCCGTCGCAATTTGCAACAGAGACAGAGACAGCAAGAGAGGGAGAGAGAGAGAGACAGAGGGAGGGACGAACACTCGTAGAGACATAAACTGAAACTTGGACACCAAAAGCATATTGCATATTGTTTTGGCTTAGTACCCTAGAAGAGGTTACTGGAAATGGAGTTGGAAGAGATCAATAGAGCATCCTTCTACAGCTCTACCTTTCATAGACAGGATCTCTTGGTAATCAATCTAACCCACCCTAAGCTCTGCCTCAAACATAGTCAAAATCGTAGGTTATATATCTCCATATTGTGTCCCTTCAAGGGTATCGCAACCTTCGTTACTTGTTCCCTTCTATAGCTCTGGCCCTCTGCAGAGGCAAGTCATAAAAATAACAATAATAATAGAGCTAAAAAGTACATAAAAATGCCGTACAAATAAATTACTAGCGCCTCTTGTACATCTCACCTTTATATTTTTATGATTTAATATGGGAAAATGTTTTGTAAAATGACCAAAAAAGATGAAAAAAAACAACGGCAGGCAGAAGCGAAATGAAAACAGATGCAGAAGAGACACAGCCAACACCCAGCCGAGCTGTTGGGGGCAACTGGTGGCATGTGGCATGGAGTGGGTCGACGGGGGGCAGTGGGACGAGGGAGTCTGGCAACACGTGAACAATATAATCGCAGAAATTGTTTTTTTACTCTTCTGGCGGCTTTTCCTCTGTTGGCTCTGCCACTCGAGTCGAGTTGGGCCGGGCCGGGCCGTGCCCCCGTCAGGTGTTTGTGTGTGGCATCGTTTATGGGGCAACAAGTGCTGCTCTGGCCGCAACTTGTTTTGTTTTTTGTTGTTGTTGAGGCATTTGTTGAACCAACGTAATAGACAGCATTGCTGATAACCTGTAAGCTGTAAAAATAAAGTATGTTTCTGGCAGTAGTTTTAATGGAAGTTACTTGTATTTTAATGGGTAACCTATAAGAGGATAACTATTCGACAAAAACAAGGAAGAGTAAACACTATAGGAGGGAAAATCGCTCTCAAGTTGAGAGTCTCAACAGAACTTCTCATTGAGCGATGTGTAGTAAAAAGAGCTATAAACTCCAACGGGTTGAAACCCAAGCCTGAAAGGGATTGATTTCCTTAAGCAATTGTTAAATCAATGTTAAATCTACCAGAAATTAAGTCTGAGGGTTTGCCAGCACACCCTAACTCGTCCTTCTGCCTCCCCCTAAGCACTCCTTCACCCCCGACAGCGGTTGCCTTCCGTATTCGTCAGTAAATTCATTCTACTCCCATGAAAACGATTTGGTTTCACTGGCTAACCATTTAAGAGACAGACAGAGAGAGAGAGAAAAGAGGAAAGGAAAGAAGAGAACTTGCCCCAAAGGTCTCGCCACTTTCAGCCTTTAAACGCTGCCACTTGCCACCGACAAAACTAGGCCCAAAGTGTGGGTGCCCAAAAAAGAAGAAAACTAATCAAGCCCCGCGGCTTTTGGCCGCAAACTCCGCCATTAAGCGAGCGAGGGAAATGTTGGCCAAAATCAAGGCCCCACATAAAAAGTGCTGAGGATGGGGTAACGTTTCGGCGGGGGGGTGGTGGCTGGGTGGATCACGTTCTCTGCCCTGACAGGCCGGGCGTTGCGAAATCTCATCAATCAAAATCTTAGTGTGATAATAACGAGAGAGAAATCACAATACATTTCTTTCAACTAGGAACCCACTAACCTACAATTTTAGCCTACGATGGGACTAGGGATGGGGATGGGCACAGAGACGATGATGATGATGATGATGTGTCCACGAATTTCGCTGATGCTAGCGATGATGCTGGCTATGATGATGATGTGAGTAGAGACTTTGCTGACGTAATGTTCCGCCTGTCTGTCTGAGGCCTTTTCGGGTCTTTATCCTTCTGTCAGACAACGTCGCGTCGCGTCGCTTCGCGCAATTTCCCATCCAGCAAAACCCTCGGGCTGGCCGCAGACAAATCGAAACTTCCGCCTCATGGTTGCCACGTCCACGGCCTGTCCTGGGCCTTAATTTGAAAGTTAAGCGTTATAAACACGTTCATTTAACGCCAGGCCTTCCCCCTCCCCCCAACCACTGTTGCCCCCCTGCCTTTTGCCCTAGAGATACGTATCTGGGATCCAAAGCTAATGTTGCGCGATTTCGAAACACAAATTGCTGTCATTAAAATCATTTCAATGCGAATAAAAGTTGTGCTAAAAAAAAGCAGCCGAAAAAAGTAAGTAAGTAAGTAAGTAAAAAATAAAATCAAATGGAAATGTAAATGAAAATGGGTAGGCAAAACCACAGCAAAGATGGGCAAAGAAGGGAGTGGAGAGTGGGAGACCAAATTGAAATTGTAATGAAATGAAAAGGAAAGCAAAAGAAAACTGGGGCCATGCAATTAGACTCCAGCTTGAGGGCCAAATGAATGATGATAATTCTGAGAAAAAGTCATGAAAAGTTCATAAATATCTCATAAATATATAATTTTGTGATTTCAGAGAACATATGCATGATTTTTTAGAGGGAATATTAATTTAGTTGGTTGTCCTAAGAGGGACTTAGGAATTATGGGGAATGGTTCATAGTTTATACAATATTTGGGGAATTTTGAATGATTTTTTGCGTTTTCTTCTTTGCAATTTCCCTCCAACAAGATATCAATTAACTGATTAGGAAAGGAATAAGCCAACCGAATACTTTTTGGTCCTGACATGAGCTTGAAAGTATGTCGCCAGCGGAAACAGAAAACCACCCCCACCCAAGCCCAACCCCAAGTCCCCCCAGGGAGATCATTGTGTTGACCAAAGTAATGCCTCAATTTAAATTGCAATTGTTGGCAACTTCAGATGCACACATACCCATACACACACACACATACAGACAGTCCGTGTCATAAATGTCTGCAAACAAACGAAATGAACTGGAGCAGGGCACGTCTCTCATCTCAGGATGGGATTGCGGGCCACAATCTAGAATCCAGAATCCACAATCCTAATCCTACTTCAGCCAGCGGGAGGTTGGCTACAGGATGGCTGTTGGGGAATGACTTCAGCTATAAAATTGGAAAACGCCAACCGCACATACAGAGACACACAGAGTCATAGAGACACCACCCAGGGCAACCCAGGGAACCCCACCAGATAGACACACTTGACATCAGCGTCGTTGCGTTTGACAAGAAAACTGATTTGTCATTGCCGTAATGAGCTTGGGGCTTTGGTTTGGTTCGGTTCGGTTTAGACGTACCTCAATGAGAAGGCAAAAGTAAAGTATAAAATGCAATAACCATTTGCCATTAAAAACACGAGTAGTGTACGAGTTGTAGAAAGATTCCATAGAACAGGAGACACCAGACAGGAGCAGACAGCAGCAAAAGGTGACAGCAGAAAAAGGTGACAGCAAAAAGGTGACGCAAAAATGAGTTTGGATATAAATATCAAGAAAATACTGATGGAAAGTTAAGGGAATACCAAAGAAGTATTAAGTACAATGTCAATGTTTCAACGAGGAACTTGAGTTCTGAAATATTTGAATGTTTTGCTCACCTTTTTGTGGATGCAACCTGCCATGACAGACTGGTGACATCACCATGGGGGCTCTGCACGTATTTTCCTCGCAATTCTGTTGCACTTTTTTCATTAGCTTTTAATCCTCGCATAAAGTTCAGACAGGATGTCGGTAAGGAAATACTAGTATGGGTACTACAGGTATAGATATCTAAGATATCAAAAGAGCATAGGTGGCAAAATCTTTCAGGAGTTGGGTTAAAGGAGGCAGATCTGAAAGGGGAAGTGTATATTCTTTGCAGGAAGAGATACGATATCAAATTTGTTTGCTCTTCAAAAGTGTCCAGGCTGTTGCGATGATAATACAGTACAGTATCCCTCAGGCTTCGATATAACTAAATCGAAATCTAGTTGTCTTATTCAGTTACCAAAAATTGATTGAATTGTAGCACTGACTGAAATGTAGCCATCTTTTCGTCAGTTCCTGGAATCAGTTAAATACCCATTAGACTCGGTTGTCTACTGATGGCAATGTTCTTGGGATGTGTTGAAATGGAATCATTATTGAATTCCCGTTCTAATATCTGCCTCACCTCAGGTGCTGACTTGATTACTTGTCAGTGTGTGTGTGGCATGTGCCTCCATGGAGCTTGTTATACAACCATACTTCTACTTGTGTGTGTACACACATTCATACGCATTGCCGCAAGGTCAACAGGGTCGCAGTGCATTTAAGCGCTGTGGCAGAACCACCCACCCACATACACACTTGGCAGCTAACTAACTAAAACTAGAGAAGAGCCTGGCTGGCATAGAAAGAGGGGGAGTGGGAGTGGTATGTGAAGAGATGGTAGGGGGGTTACAACCTTTGGGTACTAATAAATTCAGCTCATGAACCGAAGCGCCACGGTAAGAGCATCCCACATACTGGTACCGGAATACCACTGCAATTACCAAGTGGTAAGCGACAGGAGAATGAGGTACAAGTACACAAGTGCACAAGTACTTGGAAACTTTTTACCCCCCCTCTGCCACCACTTCACGCATTAAAATTGAAATTAAAATCAAAATAAAGTTAATTATTTTGCAGCGCGAATTGGCACAGTTAGTTGTTTGGATTAACTTGTTCCAATTTGAAGTGCAACTGAAAACAAAACTGTGGCCAAAGCGAAACACGTTCTATATTGCAATGCGGTTGGGCCACAATGGATTCAAGTGCCGGCATCCGGTCTGGTTCTGGTCCCGTTCTGGATCTGGCTCTGGATCTGGCTCTGGCTGTGGCTCTAGTTTTGGCCGCGTTCACAACTGTCAGCAGGCAACGGTAGCACATCGATGATGGCTTGGTCGGGTTTGTCTGCTCTAGTCTGACTCTGTCTCTCTCTCTCTCTGGCCCTCTTGCTGTCGTCTGGCAATGTCAGCAATTAGATTACAGAGTCTCTTTGCGTATGTCCATGTGTTTGGATCTGATTGTGTGTTATTTAGGAGGACCAGGGCTGGACCAGGGCTGGCCGAGAGTACTCTTACTCATGTGGTTTATGGGAACACAGAATATGAGATGCATTACGTCATAATACGACTACAATACTTAATCGATATAATTGAATAGATTTTGATTGAATTTGAGTTTGTTAAACATTAATTAAAGTTTGATTAAGCTTGCAGTTTCGGATGATAATTAACAATGAAAGATTTGTGATAATAATTATTGTCTAAGGCTGCTCCTGTTGCCAGCCCTGTCATGGCCATAGTTTAGGCACCTGCCTGCAGTTGCCTGCTGCCTGCTGACCGGGTCTCTTGTGTAGTTAACTGCATCTTTTTTTAGAGGGTCTGTCGCATGTTTAGTTGCTGCATTTGCATGGCATAGCAGCTGTCGTTGCCACAGTTACGCATACGAAGCGTTGTACATGTCGCTCATATGTGCCGCATGCCAACGCCCACCAGCAACCACCCACAATGCCGCACTATCCAACGCCCACCGCCCACCGCCCACAACCAGACACACACATGCACATGCACACACGGCAACGTGTTGCATGCAAATGAATTCCGTGTTCCGCGCTCATTTCGTTCCTGTTGCGACTGTCATTCTTGTTTGCTTCTCTTCCTATCGCATCCTCTGGTTCGCCCTTCCCCGTTCTCCGCCCTTTCTCTCCCGACTCCTGATTTATGGCCATGGCCAGACGTTGCCGATTGTCGCCGCCTTCTGGTTACGCATGATTGCGCCGAATTTAGTGCACTGAACACTGCCTGCGAGGGGTGGGGCGGGGTCGTCACAGAAGTGAAATATTGTTTGCAAACAACACAATTTTAGCGAACAATTCTTAATTAATTTCTGGATTTGGGATTTCGGAATTTGAATGCTGCCAAAAAGGGATGTGATTACGAAAATCTGAACTCTGCAGGAATGATAATCATTAATTACTATGGAAGGGTCAAACTATGGAGACTATGGTTTCATTATCGAGATCGTTGAGGAGACACTCGCCTTCTATCCAGACGAAAACTATCCCGAAGTTCTCTACGATGATCACCAGCATCATCATCATCACGTTCATTAACCACCGCCACCTCCTCCTCCTTCTCCTCCCATGGATATCCTGAAGTCTGGGATAACCTTTAAGCTCCAGCAAGCCAAGAAATGTGCTCTGTACCTTGACCTCTAGAGGCCAGTGCAAGGCCTTCATGTTTAAACTAATGATTCTAAAGAAAAGAAAATTGTCATCGCACAGTCATCGTTCAGTCAAGGAACAGTCATCGTTAGAGTCATCGTTAGAGGGAGGCGGCGATGACTCAACGATCGAACATATAAACAGGATATCGCCAGGCTAATACATGATCTCTTAGTCTAAAATGAACAACCCATACAAATTCGTTTCGCCTTAGAAACAAACATACCCAGCCCCTGGCCCTGAAGTCAGCAACAACCCATTTCCTTTACCAGGACGTCAGGACATCATCAAAATGAAACGAACAATTTCCCAGCGAAATGCTCAACCTTTTGGCCGAAACCAATTCAAGTTAATTGGATCGTTGAGAGCATATCAACTCAATATCTGTGGCTGGGCATTCATTCACTTTGACCACAAATAGTGAATGCTATTTGGCTCTTTCCGAGTGCAGTTTGAATGGCTTGTAATTAAGAATGGCATTTAGTTTCCTTTGGCAGAGGGCCCGTCACACAATCACACAATCATAAATATTTAACAAATGACTACTCGAATACTTTTTAAATTTAATTAAAATTTTAAATGCGCAAAACTGACTCCGAAACGACTGGCACACATGGTTGGGTGGCAGAGAGAGGGAGGGAAAGAAAGGGAGCTCAAACAAATAAAGCAAGGAGCAGGGAAGCGGGAACTCTGCCAAAGCGACGGGTAAATTTAAATAAAACGTATAAAATACAAGAAGCGTGCACTTTATGACTCCCCCTAGGACGCACTCTCTCTCCACTATCCCTCCAGTATCCTGTGCCCTGTATAATGCACAACCCACAACACACGACCAACTTGTATACGGCCATCAAAATGCGCTCCAGAGCGAGAGCGAAAGGGAGCGCTCACAGCGCCAATTACACGGGGCCCAGTCATAAAAATAAAAAGCAAATAAATACACTTAAAGCGAGGCAGGGGCATGCCACGGAAAGAGTAGGAGCCGCGGACTCTCCCGCTCCGCTCAACTCAACTCTCAGCTCTCGGACAAAGTTTGGTGGAAAAAGCCAAAAATGAAAGGCGGCGACTAGGTTGGCTTACACACGCACGGGGGGACACAGTGGGGCTAACGCAAAACCAGGGAAAAGGAAAATATTCAAAGACTCTTTTCTACTACTTTTAGCATCTCTATAAATCTGTCTTTAAGGCATGGCCAATGGAACCAGTTTTCACGTAATCTTTGAGTCTAAATCTCTCCTCGTTTACAGAGGATAAATATTGAGCCTTCCTTTATTTTAAAGCAGTAAATTCTGGTTCAAACTCTGCTGTCTATCAGCCATAATTCATTCATTTTTAATTGCCATCTTCAATCGATTTGCTCCACTGTACAGTGAACTGCGGTTGGTTGGCCGTTTTGCAGCTTGGCGCTGGCATAAATCAAGCTATTTAAATGGACATTTCTCGGAATGAAAAGCGAGGTCCAACGTCCAATGTCCGACTGCCCTGCTGCCCAGCTGCTTGTTGGTTGGATGCTTTCCTGCTGCTGTGGCTGCCGCTGCTGCTGCTGCTTCTGTAATTACAATTACACCTGGACCACCAGTGGGTGCACAGAGGTTATGGCTGTGAAGAGGGTGAGGGGACTCCACTCGCTCCTTCTGTGTGACTGAAGTCAGCGCGTGCCGTTGCAGTAAATTATAATTACACTCAGTCAAAAGTTGACTTTTATTAAATTTTATTTATACTGCTTAAAATGTCATTACGCACAAGGGACCAAGCCAAGGCTAATTGTATGTGGGATAAGAAAGGTCAGGCATCATCATAGTCAGGAGTCATCATTATCATTAGAGGAACAGAACGCATTAGGAAGCGAAGCCACATATCAGACAGATTCCATTTGTGTCTTTGATTTGTTAGCAATTTATTTTGTCATTGTCGTCACTTTGATTTGAAATAAACGTTTATTTCTTTTGTTTCCCCCCTAACAGAAAACAAACCAGAGACAGTGACTGACGTTTATCACGACATTGGACATTGGGGCACGATTTGTCAGAGACCCACAAGCCAGACCATAGCCCAGACCATAGCCGGAACGGGACGTAAAATCCAGAATGGTGTCAGCAGTCAACGAACAACCGAAACCGAAATTGACTTTTTATGTGGCTACGTGAACGGCGCAGCGCAGCAAAGAAAAAACGCGATTCGGCGATTCAGCTGTGTAAGCCCGTTGCTTACATGGTTTATGAAAGAAAGAAAGGCATTTCCCCCACAAAATGTTTCCATAAATAATCAATCAGCGGAAGAGTCTACAAAAATATATTTTCAGCATTCGATGCTGATGATGATGATGGGTTTTGGGTGGGGTTTTAGGTGGAACCAAGGTAGATTAGCGGAATTTGGCGGCATTTGCAAGCCCATTTATTTTTCATTTATTGTTTCTTGGCCAACACCTTACACAACAGACAGTGCGTTTCATGGCTGTGAAGCAGCAGAATGAAGCTCAGCTAATATTTGGCATTTTCAACTACTAGTGGACTGGCTTTATAGTATTTGCACGCACTGCACCAGGGAAAATTGTGCCAAAAGTCAATGTGTCAAATTGTTGACCCAGTGGCAAGAGTCTTGCAAATTTGAAAAACTTGAATTTGCATAAAGATTTATTTTTCCCATTTTTCTATAGCTTTTTTTTCTTGATGGTCAAACACGTTTTTGCCTTGAGCGAGTCGAATAACAGCAAATCGAATGGGAAGATGGGCCTAGCAATGTTAATATGTTAAATAAATGTTAAGGCCAGAACTTAACATATGTAATACTAATAACAGAGAGAGCCTTAAATTTCTGATCTACAGGCAGTTCTGTTAATGCTGTAGAAGCGTAGTCTTCTGTTAGAGCCACCACTTAACAGTGCACTGTTAGGCAGCGTAACTTAAGGCTAATTTCTTATTCAATGAAATTCTGTTAAAGCATACCCAATTCGGATTTCACTTTAAGAAACCTTCATTGTCCTTCCTTTTTGTATACATCTTTTCTTTCATAAATAAAAATAAAATAAAATAAAACCAACTGACAAATTTCCAAGTCTCTTAGCAATAACAATATAAAACGAAAACCAAATAAATAAAATACAGAAATACGAGTACGACTACAAAAGGAAACGAGGCAAAGCCCCTTGAGGGGCTGGCGCTGTGTCATAGAATTTTGCGCTCAACTGTTGACTGACTTCAACTGATTTTCAGCTGTGACTTCTTCAGAACGGGGCTAAATGTTTCGGAAATGGCAATGCATGCCCGGATGCCCGGATGCATTTTGTGTGAAGCACACACAGACACACGCACACAGTCACACATACACTTGTACTTGGGGTGGTGCCACAGATGGCTTGCCTGGCAGTTCGCGCTCATCTCATCAACAGCCAATGCCTTCGACTGCAATTTGGGGCTGCATGACTAAGACAGAGCCACGGAGAGGGGTACGAGGGAAGGGGGAGTGGGGAAGGGGGCGGGGTGAACAAGAGAGATAGATACAAGTCGAGTGCACAGTTCAGTGCACTTCATATTGCCTCCGGGTTCGTGTTTCTGCTTGTGCTGCTGTTTTAATACCCTGTACACTGCGCAAGGAAGGATGGAAAGGACTTGGGGAACGGGGAAACTAGTCATGAAACTAGAGAGTACAGTAAGGCACACATGTGCCACATATTCCACATATTCCAGGAGTGAAATAGAATCTACATTTGATCTTGGACAAAGGGCAAACTTTTGATTGCGACTATATATTATAAACAATACGAAGACTCTGAGAAATACAGGTCCTCCCCTAGTCTAGACTCTCACCCACTTCAATGAGTTTCTTTTTTCAATCACAACTGTTTCAGCAATCTAACGATGTCAATGATTTTCTTCCGATTCTCAATAGCAAAAAATACACCGAATTTTCGATGTTTCTCTTTAATTTGATTTAAAGTTTCCTCTCCCCCCCAACCATTCTCTCCTGCTTGAGTTTTTCAAGCTTTTGTGTGTGATTTGCTTGAGTTATTCAATTTCATTTTGGGGCAAAAGTGGCTTAAGGATTTTCTACGAAATTTTTCAATAGCCATAACTCAAACGTTCAATTTTGTAGAATTTTTTGGCATCAATATCGAAATCATGGCAAATACAATTTAAGCAATTCAATACAAATTCATGCACAATAAATAATCCCAACTGCAGGCCGACACGTTTCTAGAGTTCATCTGCCCCTATGCCCCCTCTAGGCATCCCCTCTGCCTGTCGATATTTCACTTGTGTGTCGCTAAAGTGGCTTTTATTACGCATACGCAGCGTTGTCTGCACTTGAAAACTCTTTGAGCATAGGAAATATTTATTATGTGATTCGACTACTGCTCGAAAAATACCAAAAAGAAATAGGAGGAAAAAAGTGCTGTCAAAATGCAAGACACAAATAAATAAATGCCAAAATATATTTTTGCAGCAAGTTGTCAGCACAAAACCTAAGCAGGAAGGAAATTATGAAACCCAAAAGAAGCGACAACAGCAAAAAAGGCAACGGCAACACCAGAAGCAGCAGCAGCAGCAACATCCTAGGGAAAAACTTATATAAATTGTGAGCTCTCTGCGGGTCCTCGGTGGACGTGAGTGTGCAAATTCCTTTCGGCTTTTGTCTAGCTCCACTCGCATTTTATAATGTGCATATTTTATAACATGTTTATGTGTTTCCCTATAACCCAACACAACCAAGCCAAGAAAAAACAACTGCAAAAAACTTTTTGGCCCCGTCAATGGCGGTGGCAAGTGCACAAAAAGTGCAACAAGTTAGGTCGAGAATACTTTTTCGGGTTGGGTTTAGAGATGATAGCAGTTTGTGGAACTGAACACGGTATTTGCATTGTAAATTTCCATGGGATAAGCAGATGCTTTCGAGGGATTTCCAGGGATAGAAACAGTGTAAAAGAGAGTGTTTTAAAGGTGTATCTAAGCTACTTTGAAGGAGGATCGTTTAGGCACTACCGGATTGTTGGAGAGGTATGATCCTTCATTATTTATTTTAAAATCACGTTCCCATCTCTATTGTTGCTTTCCAGAGTGTCACTGGCAGAAGCCAAAATAAAATACAACAGCGGAAAAAGGTCTCAACCATGCACTGAGCGAAAAGTTATAACAATAATAGCAATAACTATAATAAGAACAAGGAACCAGAAACAGGGAACAGGAACAGGAAAGAGCAACACCAGCACTTGAGCTTTGGAGTGTCACAGGACATTTGCATATTTTATTAGCCTGGCAGATGACAAATTTAGACCGGCTTTTGAGTTGCACTTCTCCCACGTCCAACGCCACCTCCATCTCCAGCTCCACCTCCACCTCTGCCTCTGCCCCTACCTCCAGTCGTACATTCATTTCTCTTATTCCATTCCCTGTCAAAGTCATTTGCGGGCGGAAAAAAGATTTTATTAACTAATCTGTCATTTGGCGTTAATGTCCATGTCCTACGGACGGAATGGTGAAACGTCACTGGCTCTGGGTTCTTGGTTCCTTGGGCTCCTGGGATCCGTTTGCCGCACGCAAAGTGCAATTTCCGCCGGAAATGTGAGAGGGCTTCTGTAATCTAATTTTAATGATTTCGCTTTTGCTTTCGCCTTGCACTTTTCCCCGCCCCCCGCCCCGATTCACGAAGCGACGACAACGACGACGACGACGACGAGAACGAGGCCAAGTGGCAGGATTCGATTTGCTGCCTCTTCCGTGATTCGAGGCGACACTGGGTGCCCGGAAAATTTAAGTATTAACCCAATTTCAAGAAGCGCCGAAAAAAATTCAATTATATGAACATTTTCAATGTCTGGATGTGACAAAATGCCAGTTGGTAAAGTTTTCTTTTCTTTACGATAGGTCTTCCCTACTCCACCCCCCTCTCTCTCCCCTACTCCTCTCGCCCTTGTCTATTCTCTTTTCCATCTTCTACTCCTTCTATATTTAG
This sequence comes from Drosophila azteca, assembly GCA_005876895.1. NCBI lineage: Eukaryota > Metazoa > Arthropoda > Insecta > Diptera > Drosophilidae > Drosophila > Drosophila azteca. The sequence continues at coordinate 7,501,087 of VCKU01000091.1, read as the reverse complement.
CCTCTTGTGATGGTAATGACGTCAGTGGCCTGTTTTCCTTCTCCAACTTTTGCTCTCAAAGCAAATTAGCCCGGGTTTTGCCACGGGAGCTCGCTCCCAGTCCCCAATGGAGGCGGAGGCGGTGGCTGGGGGGCGTGGCAAAGTGCCATTCAAGTTGGCATCTCTGTGTTAAAAGTTAAAAATTAAGCGAGCATCTCAAGACGTAACAGGGGGCACAAGGGGCACGGGGACACGGGGCACAATGTTTGTAGCAGTCAAAGAAAATGAAGGCTGATTAATGATTAAGCAGGCTAAGAGGGTGTCTGGCTGGCAGTGTGCAAGTTCCGAAAACTCTCCATGTGTGTGTGTGTGAGTGGACTAATTAAACTAATTAAATGTGTGAAACTCACGGCATTATTTTCCAAATGTTCGCCAGATGCGGGCAAATGAGATTTTCTAAAACTTTTTTCAGGCTTTCATTCAAGGGATTTGTCGCCAAAAGTCCAAGGTGAAAGTTTAAGAATTAAGCATACATTCGTTAAGGACTATAAGGACTATACATTAAAGGCATATTTCGTATTCGTTTCACAGGGATTTAAGGACTAAAGGTTCCCTTTGCAACTATACAAATTTGGGTTGCTATATCTTCAGGTATATCTCTAATAAAAAGACTTTTTAGAGGTCGAAAAATTCTCTTATAAATCCTTTAAATTGTTTGAATATCCACGCTGCCGACGTCGCCAAAATATTTGCACATTTTGAATTTTTATTAGGTTTAATGGAAATTCTATGCATGAGGATGTTATGCACTCATCCAGGACTTTCTTTTATCGCCTAGCAACCAGATCTCAAATGACAATTTTCGAATGCAATTAATTCTGTTCTGTGCACCATTCATTTAGCATTTATTTTCATACTGACTTTCCCAACCATAAAACAACACAAGGATTCAATGTTGCATGCAAAATGCATATACATACATTTGAGGCATGTTTTTGGGTCCAAGCGATCAAATTTATGCACAGGCATAAAACAATTGAAACAAACCTTTAATCCCCAGGGACTAATTAACAAAACTTTGTTTGGTTTTCGGGCTGCAATCGACGGAGCAGGAAGCTGGAGAAATTCTGCTGTGAAATTGCACATGCATTTTCTCCACGCTATAATTTAGGTCTAGTCAAGTGGGGGGCAGTCACTGGCTGCCACTGGCACTCACTGGCACCCACTCTTGCCACTGCTGCAGTTGGCACTAATGAGTTTTACCATATTCACGTATTGTTTGCTCTGGTCGTTTCTGGTCGTTGGCCTACCGCTCCTCAACTCATCGCACTCCCCCCCTCCTCATTGAATGCCAAATTTCAGCTCTGGAAAATGCGAAAAATGTTTTTCTCTAATTACAAAATATCATGTGGCAGCCGCACACAACAAGGCAAAGCTGCAATTGATGTTGATTAGGAGGGGCACGGGACTGCGTTTGCGGTTGATGGTCTCTGATGTTTGGTCAATGCAGCTCTGACAAGGACTCTGGGTAGGTCCTACCCTCTGCTTTCTGTTGTCGTCCATTCCAGACCATCTGCAGGCTCCACCTCATTCAATTGTTTGGCCACCGTTTTGTTGCATTTATTTTTTATGAATTTTTAAAATTTTTTTCTCCTTTTTCTCCCTCAACCCATTTGGTGCTTTAAAAAGGCAGCTCAAAGGCAGTTCTTAGGGCTGTAAAAAGAGGTTAGAAGATTACTCTTTCCTGTTATAAGTCATAGCTAAGATGTCCTTCTTTCTAGAGTAGAATTTTAGCCCTAAGTTTTTCAGTTAATTACCTTATTTGTTGTCCTGACTTTAACAGCTACTTATGCAGGGTTCTCTATAAATTCTCTCACCCCACTATCAGATAAACTGATAAAGGATATCATCCTTAAGAGAATTAGCTCTTAAATTCTTGAAAAATAACTTCAATTTCGATTTGCTGCCTTGTGACGCCATTCACTCGATCAAATTCGCAAAGTGCAATGGGGGTCCAATTGAATAGGCGATGTGGCAGCCACTCCACGTCTCCTCCTCTTTCTCTCTCTACCACACATTGTCTGTTTCTCTTGCTCTTACATACCCAGTAGTAGTAGAAGTAAGTTGTATTGGAGTCTCTGAAAGAGCACGACTACTTACATACATACATATATCTTTGCCAACATTTCATCTATTTACCAAGTCTATCTGTGTTTTTCAATCACAGCCTCACCTGGTCCTGGTCCTGGGCCTGGACCTGCACCTTCACCTGGACCTAGAGCTGTGCCTCGTCCTAGCTGCCATTCCACTTGGACAAACACAGAATGCAACAGAGAAAAAAAAGCAATGATTTTTCTAATAAAGAAATTGAACGTTGGACGCGCAATATTTCTAATGGACTTAAGCCAAGGAGCAGCGACAGAGTCCCTCGATTGGAAAATGTTCAAAGGATATGAGGTGTCAACTGATGAAGATGCTATCACAGCTCCCTTTCAACCCCCGCTCTCTTCCTCTCTCTCTCTCTCTGTGTCTCTCGCTATCTCCTTCTTGTCTTTAACAGTCCTGTCGATTACTTTGGTCTGTTTGCTCTTTGGCGCTTGCTGTCAGCGTTGTAGAGTGCAAATTAGAAGTAGCTGGCAGAGATGTTTGAGATTGATTGTCAAGGTAGAGAAATGCTTTAGAGGTCCAAAGAACTTGTAGCTGTTCTATGTGGATATTTGTCTTCAATCACAAGGTGATTCAATCATTAGATTTGAAACTAAAGTCTCTGGGAATTCCTTCAAGGAAATGGTAACCAATGACATGGTTATCCATCTCTGAGTTCGTATCCTATGGCCATTCACTAGTTCATGCTTAAACAGGATCATGAATCCTTACTTTATAATCGCATTAACCGCGGGAAAACCCGAACAAAGCAACCCAAGCAAAAGAAAGGAATCCCATCATTTGTAGCAATAAGCAAAACAATAAAACATTACCAGGTTGATGTTGATAAGCGGAGCAGAAAAGGCCTGCGAATGGAACGGAACAAACAAAACAGAACGGAACGGAAGGGAACGAAACGGGCGTTTTTTTGTGCCGGAAGTGGTTCCTCCCCGCATCTGTCAGCGGGCTGCTTAGCGCTCTAATGCGATTATTAAGTGGCAAATGGCGCTGGTGTCGTGTAAAATTCATTATACGAGTTCCCAAAACCCGCCTTTCCGCTGGAAGTGTCCCGCAGTTCATTGGCCATGTTCCCAACCCCCGCTCGGGGGTTCCTGCTCGCTCGGTAATGCATTACGCGTACTCAATATCCTGCCTGGGCCGGTGACTGTGGCGCAATAAATTAGGAACGCAAATAAATCATCCATTTTAATGTGACAGTTCCGACAAACGTAGCTTCAAAACAGCTCGATGGTTGGCCCATCCAGCCTTGGTGGGGTCTCTGCTCTGCCTGGCACGGTCCTGGCACGGTCCTGGCCTGGTCCTGGTCCTCCACTTGACTGTATGATGGCTGCAGTTCGTTGGAGATGTGAGCGTGCCTTGGAAAATCGACAGATGGTGTAGGAATATAAATAGTTTGACTATGATTTATGGCTCTACTTGAAGAGGAAAAGTAAGCACTTTAAAGGTGTTTAATTTTGTGACATTTTCTGGAAGCAGTAGCCCCTGGTAGGCCTCTCACGCACTCATCTCTATTGGCCTGCATTTTGGCTTCGATAAAGCGACAATGCGTTGGGCCTCCTCCCCGCCCCCAGCTTCCTCCCATCCCCTGGAGATTCTCCCTATTTGTGAGCAATATTTTGTGGGTTCATTTGCAGTCGTGAGCCCTCAGCTTTTCCTTCGTGTGGGGTATCCATTGTTTGCACATTGTTTGACTGGCATTTTCCTGTCTTCCATCTCCCGTTTCCATCTGTTGTTTCCACTAAGTACTTGCCTAACTGCGGCACTTAATATTTTTGAATTGCTGCGAGTGTGAGGCGCTTGTGTGTGTCTTTTGTGTGGCTGGGAAGAAATTCGGGAGGTAAGCAATTTGCTCCGACAAAATGTAGAGAAAAAGCTGTTGACCAGCGGGGCGTATGATTAATGTGAGCTGATTCGAGTTAGGTGATATGGCAACGCTGAATAAAATGAGTGGAAATCTGTCTTCATTTCTAAAATTAAACCAAAATGATGGTACAATATTTCCGCTTCGAATGCTGTGGTAACATCCTCAGCGAAATGGTGGAAATTACACCCATGCAGCAATATAAATCCATCCAAATTCAGATACAAAACACCCACAAGCACACCCCCTCGTGCAGAACAAACCTTTCCCCAGTTCCATGGAACTGTGTAATGAACATTTATGAGGCAATTTCCTTAGCAGGAGAAAGCGACACACACACACAATGAGATCCAGTGGCGCAGGACTATGGGAAGAACGACAGACATTTGACAAACCCAAGAGAGAGAGACGCCCTGCCAAACCCCCAACAAACTATCCCTCCTTCAGGGCGGACAACTTTTTCTGCTCCACTTATGCCCAAACTAATTAAGTGCAGGAAAAAGTTGCCATTTCCTTCCCGTTTACAACTGCCACGCTGCGTGGCACTGCCACTGGGAGGCAGCTTCTGTTTCGCCACTGCTGCTGCTTCTGCTTCTGCTGGTCTTTGTCTGCTCCGAAATCGTAGCTAACTTCAGCTCTGGTGAGGCTTGTCCTTGTCCTGCTCTTTGTCAGAGATGCACAGATGATGCCAGTCCAGGCGATTGGGAATTGCATGTGACTATGGGTTAGCTAAGGGTAGGAAACAATACTTTCTGAATGAAATATCAAGTATATCCCAAAAAGGTTATATTTCAGGAAAGTTTAGGCTCATCCATAGCCATTTAATAATCACTGTAATCCCTGTAAAGTAACAGTTTTCCCTTATTCTAATCACAGTTTACCGCCAGCTCTGGTTGTATGACAAGTTGTAAAATTTTTTGACACTTCCCATTGGAGGCGGATGCACTGACTTCAGATGCGGGGTGGGGGATGGGTATGGGATTTGAATTGGGGCTGACTGGAGTCTGCTTAGCCATTGCAGTTCATGGGGCGGCATTCTTCTTATTCTTATTCGTATTCCTCTTTGCAGTCTCCTTCTTTTTCGCTGGCATCGTTTCTCCCAAATATCTAACAGTCGCTCGCTCCACTTTCGTGCTGATAGCCCATTCGAGCGTCATAATAACGAAGATAAATGTTGCAAAAGTTTGCTTACAACACGCCCCAGGACTGCAGCAAGGCCCGAACATAGAACAGGACCAGGGCTGCCGGATCCAGGGCCGATTTCGCCTGCAGCTGCGATTTCTAGTTGCATTGTGTTGCATACTTTTCGGCTGCTCTGTCCCTAGTGAATGTTTTGTGAGACACACACAAAGACAGAGAGATGGAGATGGAGAGAGATAGCCCCTGCTTAGAAACCAAAGTTTGTCAGATTTTTCGGGCAAGAACTTTACAGTTGTACTTTTCGTATATTGTCGGGCATTGTACCAATGGGAATCCTTTGGCTAAAAGGAACAACTTTATGGCAGTTAGATGTTTATGACTATAAACTGGAGCAAATGGGCAGTGGCTTTTATTCGGGATACAGAGGATGTTATATTTTAAAGAACAATTAATGGCATGGCATGGCTTTTAGCTAGACCTTACACTAGAAAAACATTTACTGCATTAATGATATATAAACCTATGCACTATGAGAAAGTTGTACTTAGGTGCGATCATTGCTACTTGAAAACCTGCCCTAAGGACGTGAAATGTATTTCTTTTGTTGCATTTTTTATTCGAATTTTGAATATTGTTTATGGTATGTTGATTCCACAAGCGTTTTTGTGGAGGTTCAGGTCTGGGCAGTGCAATCTCTGGTTATAAAAATTCTCCCGAAGGTTGAGCAGCGATCTTCAGCACGTCTGAGCGGTTGGTAACAAGCATTCGACTGCTTCAACTGCTTCGACTGCTTTGATTGCTTCAAGTGATTCGATTGCTCTTTATTAACAGAATGTTAGCGCTTATACTATGTTCTCTTAACATAATGAGTGTCTTAACATTGTGGCTGTGGTTTACATGATGATGATTGTAAGACACTGGAGGGCACATTTTTCCTAACATGGCAAATATTATATTTAAATACGATAAATATTTAATAGAAATATGAAAAATATTTAATTTAATTAGGAATAAATATATATTCCTAATTTCATATATATTGGTAAAAATATTTAAACCTAAATGTAAATATTCTAATTTATGGGCTTTTGTTCTCTGGTCGCAGTATTTGCATATCTGTATAATTTGTAAATAAATATTTAAATCGTAGTGTAAATTGTATAATTCCAGTACTTTTTTCTGGGTGCAGTAATTAGTAAACAATTTAATGCCCACCCGAAGCTATGCTTAAATTTCAATTAAATTCAATTTGTACATTCCTTTGAAACTTTTCGATATTTGCCTTCCAGTCGTCGAACGGTGACAAAAACAAAGTCCTCAACTAATTTGAGCGCCATGGCATAATGTTGATGCGGATCGGAGTGGAGTGAAGTAGAAACTAATGCAACCTTTTTTGGTCCGCATGAATTTTTTCGCCGTCGAGTTTAATGAGAAACCGAGGCGGCAGGAACAAGAAGGGCTGCCCCAGCAACAACTGCAGCCATCGACGATGACAGCAACGACGACAGTTTACACTGAAGCTCGTTAGTTCTACGCCAAAAACTTTGCCTTTGCCCCCAGTTCGGGGGCGGGCCCCCAGCTCCAGCTCCACCTCCACCTCCAGTTTCGACCAACTGCAATTCACAAAATTTCACTCTGGCCATGAGGAGTGTGTGGGGGAGGAGGTGGAGGAGGAGCCAGATGGGCGGGCAGAGAGAAGGGCTATCAGGTCTGCAGCAGTTCTGTTGGATTTGTTGTCCTGCCATGTCCATGTCGGACTCGTTCTCGTTTACTTGATTTATGTCCGATGCGTCTGGCAAATGTTTTGGGACAACTCCCTCAAAACCTCCTTCTATGGGGCGGGGGTGACCCCCGCATGGATGCAACCTCGCTCTTGGCTTTAATTAAAAAACTAAAACAGATGAGTGGATGGGTAATTTGTCTAGATTGCAGCTCTCGCAGCAGCAATTTGATTACTAACAAGCAATAAATTATAGAAGCAAAATAAATGGGTAGAAAAATTAAGGGAGTCCTTGAAGAACTAAATAATAAAGTGAAAATAATACAGAGGGGAATTTATTCTTATAAAGGAAAAATCGGAGTGCTACTTGCTGGCTTTTATGCTCTTGTTATGAGAACTAACAGAAAATATCCTCACAATAAATGTTCTTAAAATGCTAACACCGATATTCTTTTTCCGCATTTAAGGTTTCAGCTTTACACTGACTTTCATTTAAGTTCCCTTTACACTATCCACATAAATTAGCTATCAGACTATTGATGATTTTGGTAATTTTGCCACAATTAATCAAAGTCGCTGTAAGCTCCAACCAAGGGATTGTTCATCATTACCATACTTATTATTTTCGTTTTTCATTAGATTTCATATATTAGCTAACACCAACAACACTACAGTAAGCACTGCGAAGTTGCGATAAAAATATAATTTATTTATAGTTCTCTAAATATTTTTCAATAATAAGCAAGTTAAAGAGAAATCATATTTCCTAAATAGGTTGGTCTTGCTTATAAATAAAAACCAACCAGACACGTTGATGGCACATTTTTGTGCCACGTTGTAAGGGGCTGGCTGCCACAGCACACACTCGCCCAGATGGACGCATAAAGTAGCTCCATAAAAATAACTCTCAGATGCTTTCAATGAAAATGCTGGTCGGAGGGGAAAACCTTGCATGTTCCGCATGCCACACATGACGCAGAGCACCGTACGAGCACACAAACACACACAAAAGAAAGTCGAGTCAGGCAGCCAAAAGGTTAAAGGAGGAAACTGGCGCTGGCTTAAGAAAATAGCTCATACGCAGCGTGTGCCGCATGACCCGCATGCCACAAATACTCGGGCACCCAAGGAGAGAGCGTGCGCCATCAAGACAGAGGTGGATAAAAGGAAGTCAGTCAGCAGAGCAGCAGAGAAGAGAGCACACACACTCCCATACAGGACTTCCTGTGGCAGCTGCCATGACTGAGCACTGTCAGTGTGTGTGTGTGTGTGTGTGTGTCTGCACTTACTTAGTTCTCGATTTATGTATTGAACGATATTTATCAACTATGTATTTTTATTATCATTAAAATTCAAAAAGAAAAACTTTGATGCGAACAATGCCAATCATTGTTTTAACCACTGCAATTGTTGCACTATGGGAAAATCGAAATCTGTTGACTGCCTATCTATAATTTGGCATATTTATAAGGAAGATTTTGAGGAAAGAACAAAAGCATTTTTCAAAACTGCAAGTCACAACGATAGGCCTACTACATAGTTTTGTTATTTCTTTAAGATACTTACATCACAATATTTTTGGACATATCTTGCACTCTTTTTGTAGAATATTGACCTGGCCTTTACATCTAAGAGAAAATTAATACAAATTTTTGTATTGAAGGATAAAAAAGCCAAAAGTTAAAGGAATTTTTGTATATATTTAAAAACAAATAGACATATCGTGTATCATGTATCATGTATCTGAATTAAGTTGAAGTAGAGTGGTCTCGGGTTGCCTCCATGCATAGATGATTTCCCCAATTAAATGGTAGAGAGATTCAGACTCGACGGCATTCAGGGCCATCTTTAGACATTTGGCAACGATTGGGGGTACTTTGGTCAGCTTATAGACATCGTCGATAAAGTGCAAGTTGCGCTCTATTGCCGGAAATAATTCTTTAATCCGCTGAAGTGACTCAGATGGCAGGGAGATGGCAGCAATATAGTCTCGGCGGTCCTCAAAGACGAAGCACTCCACTCGGAAACGTAGAGGTTCCTCTTCCTCTGTCGTTGACGAATCAGAAAAGCAGTGAATCTTTCTGGCGTACATCTTCAAATCGATGGATTCGGCGATCTGGAAGAAGGCCATCAGGTGCTCGATCTGGGGATTGGGATTGCTGTTGATGACATCCACTAGATAAGCAAATTTACAAAAAGCTCGACTTATCCTAAGATTGTGTAACTTTCGCCGTATGTGGAGGCAGGCTGCAGGAGAGAAGTCTGAAGGTAACTGGACAGGCTGATACAGGCGACAAAAGGATGTCGATGATGTTCCGATGATAGTTTTGGGGTATTCGATGCCCGGGATCAGCGTCACTTGCGGCACATCACCCACCGATTCAACCAGCTTAATCGGCGATATCAATGTCACCAATTCATCCTTATCCGAGTCCAGGCTCTCCGATTTAGGATCAGCGTGCATCACGACCTTCGGAGAAACCCTGGCCGAATTAACAAATATATTGGGGGAACTGCGTGCGGTCCGGCATAGCGTCCTGCATGTGGATGCACCTCCCATTCGCTTGCTTGCTAGCTCAGGGATATTCAGGAGCTTCGTGTTGTCAACCCATTTAATAAGTTCACGCCTGTCCTCCATGGTTGATTTATGTCTTTTTTGTTGGAAATTGTATTTCATTCCCGTTGTCCCACATGTCTCCGACAATGGGTTTGGGGACTCCTTCAAAGTTGTATGAACCCGCTCCTGTAGCGTGCCCATTGTGTCTTCTTGGGTGGTTTGAACAGCTGTGTCTGTTTGCACGAAGCAGCATCGGGTCTTTCTTCGTATTGCTGTATCCGGTTGATCACTGCTGTGCCGGGTATTAGATCTATCCTGGATTTTTTTGTCCTGCTGCTTGGGTAACCCGTGAAACATTTTTTTAATCTGCGCCTGCTCCCGGCGCCAATCCTCGTCTCGGTTTTTTCGTACAGCTTCTTCGCCTGCTTTCTTGTGCAGAACAGAATAACCAGTAGCACACGAGTGAAACGCTCGTTGGATCTGTTCCTGTTTCCTGCGCCTGGGCTCATCTCGTTTCTTTTGCACTTTGGTTTGGCCTATACAAGTGTTGCGAATAAATGTTAGTCGACGAGGAGACTCGGGCAAGGTTTGTTGGCTCTCCTCCTCCACCTCATCAGCTTTGGACTGGGGCAGGGCAGAGCTAGGTATGTGCTCTTCTGTTGAGCGGCTGTGTTCGTCTCGATTCCTCCGGGCCTCATCACTTCTTCGCTGGCTCAGATCAGACTGCTGCTTGCACCGGTCCTCTTCCTGTTTTTGGATTTCATCTGTTTTGGTTTGCTGCAATGCATACTTGCACATATATGTAAGAGGATGCGGAGACTTTCCCAAAGGTTGTGGAATCCGACTGCGAAAGCGACTTTGTTCTGCTCTGTTCTTCGGCACATCATCAGCTTTGGGCTTGCGTAGAGCAGAGGTACCCCTAAATAATGGACGAAGCGGAGACTCGGGCAAAGTTTGTTGACCCGGCTCTTGCTCTGATCGCATGTCTTCGTCCTGTTTTTTTCGGGCAGCTTTTTCAGCTACTCGCTTGCGCAGAACAGAATTACGAGTTGGAGAGATGGCCAACGCTCGTTGGATCTGTTCCCGTTGCCTGTATTTGTGCTCTTCTCGTTTCTTTTGGAGCTCATTTGTTTTGTTTTGGGCCTTAGCAGTGTTGCGTTTAGGTGAAAGTGGTTGAGCTGGTTGACTCACCTCCTGTTTTAATCCGTCAACTGGTTTGTTCTTCGAAATATCATCAGCTTTTTCCTTGCGCAAAACAGAGGTACGCCTAAATGGTAGACGAAGCGGAGTCTTGGGCAAAGTTTGCTGACTCGGCTCTTGCTGTGATCGCATGTCCTCGTCTTGTTTGTTCCGGGCATCTTTTACAACTACTCGCTTGCTGAGTACAGACTTACGAGTCGAAGAGAACTCCAACGCTCGTTTGTTCGGTTCCTGTTGTTTGCACCTAGTCTCTTCTCGCTTCTTTTCGACCTCATTTGTTTTGTTTTGGGCCTTAGCAGTGTTGCGTTTAGGAGGCAGTCGACGCGTAGACATGGGCAAAGTTGGTTGACTCTTCTTCTGTTTTAATCCCCAAACCGGTTTTTTTTTCGGAACATCATCAGCTTTGGGCTTGCGCAGAGCAGAGGTACCCCTAAATGGTAGACGAAGCGGAGTATTAGGCGAAGAATGTTGACTCGACTCTTGCTCTGATCGCATGTCCTCGTCTTGTGTTTTGAGGTCACCTTCTTCAGCTACTCGCTCGTTCAGTGCCGAATTACTAGCCGGAGAGATGTCCAATGCTCGTTCGTTCTGTTCTTGTTGCTTGGGACTGTGCTCTTCTCGCTTCATTTGGACCTCATTTGTTTTGTTTAGGTGCATTGCAGTGTTGTGTATAGATGGAAGTTGGTCGGGAGACTTGGGTAAAGTTGGTTGATTCTCCTCCGGTTTTGATGCGTCATCTGGTATGTTCTTCGGAATATCATCAGCTTTGGCCTTGTGCAAGACAGAGATACGCCTAAATGGTAGATGAAGCGGAGCATTAGGCGAAGAATGTTGACTCGACTCTTGCTCTGATCGCATGTCCTCGTCTTGTGTTTTGAGGTCATCTTCTTCAGCTACTCGCTCGTTCAGTGCAGAATTACTAGCCGGAGAGATGTCCAATGCTCGTTCGTTCTGTTCTTGTTGCTTGGGACTGTGCTCTTCTCGCTTCATTTGGACCTCATTTGTTTTGTTTAGGTGCATTGCAGTGTTGTGTATAGATGGAAGTTGGTCGGGAGACTTGGGTAAAGTTGGTTGATTCTCCTCCGGTTTTGATCCGTCATCTGGTATGTTCTTCGGAATATCATCAGCTTTGGCCTTGTGCAAAACAGAGATACGCCTAAATGGTAGACGAAGCGGAGCCATGGGCAAAGTTTCTTGACTCGGTTCTAGCTCTGATCGCATGTCCTGGTCTTGTGTTTTGAGGTCTTCTTCAGCTACTCGCTCGCTCTGTACAGAATTACTAGTCGGAGAAATGTCCGACGCTCGTTTCTTCTGTTCCTGTTGCTTGCGACTGTGCTCTTCTCGTTTCGTTTGTATTTTGATTTGTCGCATAGCAGTGTTGCGTATAGATGGAAGTTTGCGGGGAGATTTGAGCAAAGTTTGTTGAATCCCCTCATGGTTTGATCGTCTGTTTTCCTCCATGTTCTTCGGAACCTTATCAGCTCTGGGCTTGGGCAGAGGAGCAGCTATATTTTTAGATGTAGGACGATGCGGAGTCTCGTGTAAAGTTTCTTCTGATATGCTCTTAAGAACAATATATGAATTGGGCTGGCGCAGACCAAAATTACGCCTAAATGGTAGGCGACGCGAAGAATTTGACAACTTTAATTGAGTCCGATCCTCTTCTTTTCTCTGGTCCTGTTTTTTGGTGGCTATAAAGGCTGCCTGAACTTCGTCAGTTGAGGTAATATCGTTGTGTGTATTAGACCCTGATACCGAGGTCACAGGCGAACTGGGGTGACTGCTCTTCTTTCTTCCAGATAGTCGTTTAACAGGCTCTGGCGCGACCCTCAACCGACAGCTTGGATGCTTCTGGTTAAAGCGAATTTTCTTTGCGACTACGCGCACCTGGGTTTGTCTCTCCTTTATGATCATTCTCGACTGCAGCGCCTTCTTCTGCTTCATTTGATGCTGAGACTCCAAAAACAGCGATCTTTGCTCAAACGTCTCGGCAATTGAAGGATTCCAAGTTCCTTTCTGTTCCTTGCTGGTAATGGAGTTTGGTTGGCTCTCCATGCAGGCTTCTTTTTCATCTTGATGAACACTTTTATCATTTGGAAAGATGGTTCTTGTGAACGACTGAAAACTGCTGCAAGTGCTGGACTTATATGAAAGGCATATCGGTTGTCCCTGGTAGAATGAATGCCACTGAGTCTGCGACTGATTTCGCACCAAGTCGAAGATCTGATCCTTGATCACACTCTTTCCAGCTAAGTCCGTCAGGGTGAGGGGAAGTGAGCAATAGGCTATCGAATAGTTGTCCGGACTGTGATGGCTTTCAAGCAAATCCGTCTCTTCTATGGTCACCTTCACCGTGCCCAAGTGATCCCGGCTAATAGAGCAAAATATGTGCATTCTATGACAACCGCACTTTGTCGAGGGACATATAACCAGCAGAACTGTTTCTAGATCTCGACGTCCACACATGGACATCAATGCCATAGTTATGAAAGAACGCGGATTCGTCATCGTTGTCCAAGCCGTAAGTTTCTTCTTTGAAAACTCCAAGGGATTATCCAATGAGATGTTCGTCATTTTCCGCTCGACAAATGTAAACATTTGTTCTCTATCATCGAATCTGATAGCGTGGCTGAGAGTTCCTGCAACATTGTCCAAATGTTGCACATCAGGTGAATTACCGACTGTGTCCATATTACGCTCCTTATCTGGACCAAACATAATGGTTAATACACAAATTTAGAAATTTTTTGTAGTGTTTGTTGTATATTTAAAAACAAAGTTAGAACTGAGTTAAAGTAAACATGAAACGGATTGCCTTGACTTGACAGATGACAGCATTGTCGAAGCCCATCCGTTAATGATTTGAAGGAGATGTTTGGAGCACCGATTTCTAGTAGTTTTTAAGATATTTCTATAATAATTTCTATCTAACAGCTTAAGGCAGAACATATGTATGTACCTGCCGTAGCTATGCTCTCCTGATACAATGTATTTCATTGATTCCTCTAGCCTCTAAACCATTTCATGTAATCCATTTATTTCCTTCCCTTAAGCTTCATTTACATTTTTGGATGGCAGACAGCTTCCTCTGCTTATACGTTTATTACTAAGATGAAACGAACCATTTTTGAATATTTAAGGACGAAAGATCAAAGATAGTCATATTTACACACACACACACACACCCACACACATCGATGCAAACGAGTGTGCATACGCAGGAAAAACATTGAACAGGAAACCTTTTAGCCCTCTGGGCAAACACTGCACACTTGATTTGAATACGTTAGAGTACAAGTCTGTGGAAGCAGTTGTCGGCCACCTGTCCTTGATTGAGTTGACCTGGTTACCCGTTATCCGTTACCTGGCCTGAGTCCCGAACTTCCTTCAATTGAATTGCGTGGAATAGAGTAGACGACTCCTCCTCGTGTGTTGCGGTTTTTCGACTTCGCGGCACTTTCCAACCCAAATCCATCACCATCCTTCGCGGAAGGGACACGACACAGGAGGGGCACAGGACCAAAATCCAAACGATGTTTGCCAGTGATTGTAACGTGAACTAGCATCCTGCTGGTGGCTGCCTCTTCTGGCGGTGCTTCTGGTGCTGCCGCTGCTGCATGCAACCACAAATTGCAATTAGCGTCAGCATTCTACCCCATTGGCCTCGACTGACGCTGCTGTTCTGTGGCAGCCAGCCAGCCAGCCATCCCCAACAGATGATTGATGATGAACGCTAATTTGTGAGATTTTTTTGCACTATAGAACCAGTGATGGTTGGTTATCTAACAACTAAATTTGAATGTTGCAGGAAGTTCAATATTTACGAGTTGTATTTGTGCATGTTACTCAAATCGATGATCGGACTGTTTTTGTTTTGGAATAATGATTGAATGTTTGAAGCTTCTAGCTGCCAGGGCTATAATATATCCTTCTCAGCCCCGTAAATCAGTAAATTTACTAAGAATTTTCTTTTTCCACAATTGATTCCACACGATTTTCTTTTGCTCAATGTACAATTTTCTTTTACCAATCATTCAAATTGAATAACAGGATGAAATCCCTATAAATGCTTAAAATCTTCTCCGCCTGAGTAGAGGGTTCGTGTAATCAAGACTATAACATTGAATACACTAGAAAAACCACCTAAAAATCAAGCTTTGACCTTTAGCTCTATAACCTTTAGCTGGATAATACTGAGGAACGTTTAATATAACTCCTGATTAGCCATTATTGGGAGTATTTTTCTTTGTTTTAGACTTTGTTTTACCATAAAATATTATACATTTTTTCCAGTGCACATGCGAAACCGAAAATGAAACCGAAAAGGATCTCTTTGTCCAGTCTTCCCTTCCCACCAGTCTCTCTTGAGTGTGTGTGTGTGTGTGGATGACAGGACTAACAGCTCGAGGCAAATAAGTATGAGTGAGCGTATGAGTTTCAGTGCGTGACCATTTCCGTGTCGATGTCGTCGGTACGTGTGTGTGTGTGTGGGTGAGTGGGTGGCCATAAAGCAGCTCGTAAATTTCTACAGCGGCACTCTGGTCAGCAGATGACCAGCCCATCTCCATCTCCCAATCTCCCAATCTCTCCTCCGCTCTCTGTCTTTTGTTGCCATTGTAGTATGCCTTACTCTTACATTTTTTTTTTTACGCTGCACAATTTTTCGCGCTTTCCTTTCGTTATTGTGTTTTTGTATTTTTTATATCTGTTTCGGGTGGTTCTGTTTCTGGTTCGTTTCTTTGGTTATTACGCAAATCCTTTTGTTGTACCAGTAGTTGCCCTTCCGTAGTTGTCCCACCACCACCACCCATCGCGTACCCGCATCCGGTGTCCTGCAGTGAGCGCTGGGGAGCGAGAGAGGGCGTCGAACAATAGCTGTGAAATAATCACTTGCCTGTTTGCACTTTATTAAGTGGACAGCGCGAAAGGGACTGCCGCTCCGGGGCACCGGACTACCACCGTTTCGCGAGGGCGCCAACAGTAGATTTATTGACCAAACTTTAAGTTTCCCCACTTTATAGTATATCAATTTATGCTGATGCGGGACTCGAGGACAGAGCATAGAGTCGCTAGAAGTCGCTGGCTGTTGCACTGAGAAATAGGAGGAGCAGGTGGATGTTTTGTTAATTTTAAGTCAAGAAATTCCAACTCTTTGCTTTCCCCTTTTGGGATTTACTTAAGAATTAAATGTTTTTTCCAGCTCTGTCAAGGAGAAGGCGACTCCAATTAATAAGGAAGAACAATTAAAACAAGCACTAAGAAAAATGAAATGCAAGAAAATAGTGTGTTCTGAGATTGTACGCCTGATATAGTAATGCTTTCCGATAAGTTTTCTTGATAGGAATACGATTCAAATACAGTTTTCATCCCACATAATAATATAATAATATTAATGTAATTGGATCCCAAGTTTCTTTAGAGACCAACATCAAAGATTTATTATATCTGAAAACCATTTCTGATAGTACAACGGGGGGCAACCGTGTGAGCCGCGGCCTTTTCTTTTATACTTTATACCCGGTACTCAGTCTTCATATGTGAGCTTACGATTTATGTATATATGTATATACTTTATGGGGTTGGACACGCTTCCTTCTGGGTGTTACACACATGAGTTATGAGTATACTTTATGAGTATACTTTATATCCAGAATCTTTAGTTAATTAAGAAAATAATTCACTCAGTCCCTCTGAACAGATGTATTTTATGCACTTTCGATATCTTCATCTTCGGAAGAGCTTCTCTTAAAAGAGTCCTCCAGGCCAATATATGGATGTATACTTAAAACGGATTTCCATTATCTTTTACAATATTGCAGTATATATGACTGAGATGCCATTAAACCGCTCCACAATACTTCGATATCCCCCTGAACATGCCATTAACCGAGTAAAAACATTACCAAAAACGCCATTAATTCGAATTGTAATGGTTCGTTGTCTCACATTCCCGTTGTTCTTAACCCCTGGCCCATCGGCCCCAACCCCGACCCCGACCCCAGGTGCCTGCAGCCACCCACCAGAGAAGTATTCACCATTCGACATTCTGCTGACCGGTGGCTGTGTTAATCAGCGCAACCGCGCTGGCATGCAACCGAAAAATGATTGCCTCCAACACACATTATCTGTATTATTAATGAGCTGCATGCCGCACTTGCCACAGACACGCACACAGCAGCAGATACAGATAGGGACAGAGAGAGAAGGCCTATGCCCAGGTTGGGTGCTGTAGTGGCATTGTTCTACCCTTGAAAAGAAAGTTCTACACTTTACAAGTCTATAAGGTTCTGCTTTACCACCAAGTCTGTTCCTTTGCTACATGGAGTCAGAGCTGCTGCTACAGGATCCTCTAATCCTGTTGCTTCTATGACACCGATCGGTTGAAAAACAAGGTTATTGGATCCCAATCAGAGTCATCTACTAACGTATGGCAGTTCCTCTAGAGAGATGCATCTGTTAAGGTATCTAAAGTATCGACCTTATGCCGCAATTTGCATTCACTTTTGATTGAGTCGGTTGAGAGTTTCCCCGCTCTCTGCGACTATATGTATTTCTCTCTTATTCGCTCTCTCAGCACATTGCATTTTCATTATGGTGTCGCTTTTCGGGTGTTTAATTAATTGAAAGCATTTTTGCCAACGCTTTGCGGTCGCCACGCCCCTCCCCACCACAGAAACAGGCCAAACGGGTTGCGTGCACCGTAATAATATTGACTCTTTGGCATTGAGGACCCAGACGCAGATGCGAATGGCGGACACAAAAGGCCACCGCCATCCATATGCAAATTAAACGCTGTCGAAAGAGACGACGCGACGAACAGTACGGAATGAGCTATGAATCGATTGTCCAGAATGTTAATTAATCGAAATATTTTAAAGTTATATATTTTTTTTTAAATGAAGAAGAATTCTTGAACGTTAATGCAGAGCAGAGATGATGACCAAGAAAAACTTCAAACTTCAGAACCGTAAAGGCTGACAATACTTTCCAATCCTTGTGGATCTGAAATTGGATAAATTGGTTTAACCAAAACTTTATTACGTGTGCAAATTTGGGAAATGTTTGTGGAATTTTGGACATTTCAAATGACGGCACATGGAAACGTAACCGCAGAGAACGATATGCAAAACACACGAAAATATAAATTACGTGTATAAATGCTGTACTCGATTATAATTAGCTTTCTTTTCGGCAACAGAATTTGCATTGCTGCCATTGTCCTGCCTAATTGCATACGCGACATTTGTTTTGGCAAAATTTATATGATAATGAAGCCAATATAAACTGAAAGGTGGGGATTGAATGGGTCCCCTGTACCTGATTCAAAGGCTCTTGGAATATTCACAGCGAATGAAGGCCAAGGAAAATATTTCGGCGTGTTTTCTGGTCAACTTTTCACATCACAACTTTCTACGATTTTATTGAATTTAAAACCAATTTTGTGCACTATTTATTAACCTCTTAAGTTCAATGTTCTCATCGTGAAATCAGTTCTACTTTCGTAAATAAGCGTTGATTATAATTCCTACGGTTTCTAATATTGTTCTAATCCAGATAAGTATGTTTTACATCTTGTCTTGAAATTTGACATCACCCTTAAACGGATACAGATATTGTTGTCCTATCAGTAGTTTGTCCTACTGAAACTTATCCGCCAGATTGAATTGTTTTATTATGGTGACCACAGAAAAGGCCAACTTCACCATCTTTAAAGAATCGAGTAATTATATATAGATTCATTCGGGGAATATCCTTTCTTACCGATAGATTCGTCTGCATGCAGATGGGAAACACTCCGCCCGCTGTCAGGATAATCGGTTGCTGGAGATTGTGCAGAAAGTAGACCAACGTGGTCTTGTATTTGCGATTGGCTGCCAGCCAATCCGAGTGGAACAAACTGTCCGAGAGTTCCTGGCAATCGTCGACGATCATGTTGCACAAGTAGCAGAAGGGAAATGTTTCCAGGCACACGCAGAACATGAAGATCGCGGTGCCGAGGCCCGTCGAAAAGGTTGAGAAGAACATTACGTTGATCATGGACAGACCCAGAACAATGCCAATCAAGAGGAACTGCACGAAGATGGTGCCCGAAAAGGTGGGACGCAGAGCATTCACATAGCTGGGGATTAATGTTAACTATATGTCAGCAATGACGGAAAAACTACTCTTACTTTAATATCAAACGATGATCCTGGACGCATTTTCTGAGCTCGTCGTGGTGTTGCTCATCATCTTTGGTGGGATCGGAGTGTAGTTTAGCCAACCGATCCTTGAGCAGGCAGATGTGACAGCGAGCCATCAGCATGTGGGCCAAAGGAGAGACATCCGTGCACTGATCCATGGTGACACAAGAACCCATCAGAAGCATCTCGCACAAGCTGGCTATAAAAAAGTTCCGTTCAGCGTCCAGCCCGGGGAGGTACATCATCCAGGCGTGCCTGCCCTTCAGAAGGTAGCCGGTCCAATTGACGACAACAAATCCCGAATAGAGTATGGTATAGAACACATAGCACATGTTGCCCAGGGCCACACAGCGGTGCACACTGGAACGTTCCTCGTCGCTAGTGCAACGCAGGTCCAGGTCATCCAGCACCCTTCTGGCTGCCGTAAATCCCTTGAAGCCCCAAATGGTGTACAGGCACTTGAAAACACACCCATACATATTCACCGTGATCTCCAGGGAGCTGAGAAACTCTCCCGCCGTGAAGCTCTTGAACATCTGGATATATGCCACCAACATTGAGATCGGCAAAAGGAAGATCAGCAGCATATTCACGCAAATACCCCAAATAATATAGGGGATTCTCCACTTCTTATCGTCGGCCGCTGTCCAACCGAAAATCTTTTGTACGCGATCCAAGTAGATAAAGGCATCGCGGGACCGAGTCCGCTCCGTCAAGGGCGGGACTTTGATGCGGGGTAAAAACTTGCTCAACATCTTGGCCGTAGTTCTCCCTGGAATATGTCGAAGGTTGAGGCACAAATGTCTTTTATAGTTAGCCAGTTTGTTATGGCCTACTGGCATGACTTGCCGTTTTTACGCCCATAAATCGGGCATGATGTACTTGTCCGGATACAAGTAGTTTTTTCGAATATGAGTCCTTAAATTAAGGATGCACTTACTGTAGATCTATTAGTCCATCAATCTTCAAACCGATCGATAAGAAGATCTTTTGATCCTATGAAAGTAGTACTTGTTTTCACCCATTTGCACTATTAAATGGCACTTTGGGCAGCTTGAAAATCCTCTCAAGTGCCACCATCTATTCAGAGGGTATCTCTCTGTCGAGATCTTCAACCATTCGCCTCTTGACATATTGAATTCTTAACTTAAAAAGTCCTTTTTGGTTTCCAACTAAACTTCATTCAAATTTGTTGAATTATTAACTTTGGGAATGAAAAAGCTGTGAATGAAATCAGCTTTAAAAAAAAAACTGTCCAAAAGAATTGAAATATTTCGACCTCATTTGATAAAACATTATTGCATTGGCCTAACCAAAACAGTATTATGTGTGCTGCATTATGTGAAAATTCATTAGTTTTTCGGTCAGTTTTTGGGCGCACAAATAATCCCAAATGGAAACGAAACCGCAGACCATGAGATGCAAAAACCAAAAATATAATTCATAAACGATATGCTCGATTTTAATTAGCTTATTTTTCGGCAACAGAATTTGCAACGCTGAGTGCAACACTGACTGCCACACTGACTGTTACACTGACTGCCACACTGACTGAAATGTAATTGAAATAAGCTGCCTAATTTAATACCATTTACAAGATAATGAAACAAATATATCAACTGCAAGGTGAAATATTCCAGGGAGCAGACAGGGTCCAGTACCTGGTTCAAGGACTCATTGACTTCTTCAGTGCTTGTGGATTAATGGAGTGTCTGATGAATGGAAGGAATGGAGGGAGGGAAGTGAATAGAAAATGGACAAAAAATCATAATAACACAAATGTAAAACTCTAAATCAAAACCATAAATATAAAGAATATATAGAAAACTGCTGCTATTTCCAATTCAACTCGATGTTAAGTCGTAGGATAAGATTTTACAAGAAAATTTATTCAAAATAAGTATGCGAATTTAAGGGTCAAGCTCCTATGCCAACCCCCGGCTCACCAGCTTCGCCTGACACCCCAAAATAGTGATAATAAAGAAATACCTACGATTAAATGTGTAATTAAATGAATTTAAAGAAATTTCCTTCCACCTCAATCGGCTTCAGAAATCAATTGAGAAAACATCCTTCTGTTCTGATTGATGCAATTAAGTATTGTACATTTTATATCATTAATTGAGTTCGTTTACGGGACAGGATATTACAGGACTTTTGATGCGATTTAAGCAACTCGAACTAATTAAATGAATACGCGCAGGATTCTATATAAAACTCCCATTTTTTATTTGTTTTTCGGGGTCAAACCTTTGAGCGAATCCTCACATTGCATACAGAAATGGAGTGGAGTCCACCGGTTGTCCGGTCAGTCCGTGGCATCGTCGTCACAGCCAGCGTCAATGCTTTGAGTGAATGCAATTTATTTTAATTGCGATTGCAGGCAGGGCAGCTCAAAGGAAAGCAGCACCAGCTAAAGGAAAACAATTTCAAATGGCCGTAAAATTACGCCAAAAACGTCCTCGACGACGACGACGACGACTGCAGCCATGACTGGGTTCCATTGAATGGAAAGCAGGAATGGAAGGAGGAATGAAATTTGCGTTTGGCATGCTCTTTTTTCTAGGTCGCCAGCTCATTAAAATTTCAGCACCGAAAGCGATCGAAATCCGAGTTTATATGATACGTGAAATGCTTTGAGTATTTTTGCCATAAACGGAAAGGTGCAAGAGGAAATGGAAAATTCCAGACTAATCGCGTGGCTCAGCAGAGAATATCGTTTGCAGCTGCCACAGCAGGTAGCCAGGTAAGCATAGCGCCAGCTGCCACTGTTAGGGATTTCCCCAGAAAAGAGTACAGGGTGGCTCAGGCAATCGCAGTCCTGCTTAAGAAGAAGGCGGATTGTGGTAGGTAGCAGGTAGCCAGAGGTTGGGTATAAAACTGAGAGTTACTTGGGCCAGGATACCATTGCGTTCTGGACACTCGACGCGAACAGATCAGATCGTTTTTGAAACCGAACTGAACCCAAAAGGAACGACATTATGGCTGATTTATTATTCCCTCAATTGGAGCGTCCTCTGCCATCGATGCCCTCACTGCACTATACCCTGTTCGCGTATCGCGAGGAGCTCAGACGTCGGGATACCCCCTTCATGAAGATGTCCACCATCAAGCTGCACCTAACGGATAACCTGATACTGCAGACCATCAAGAACATACGGCAGTACGATACCATTGAGATTATGAATCTCAACAGGGAGATAACCTTCAAGCGCCGCCTCACCAAGCAGATTCGCAAAGTGAAGAAGCTGGAGAAGCTCGGCCTGAACATCGATCCACGGACCCTCACTGAGGGCGGTCAGTGGCACTGAACAAGGATCATCGAACAGCAAGCGAAAACTGTGTGAAAATCTATCCCACTTCGACTTCAACTCTATTCGAAACTCCCCACTCATCTAACATTACCCCAGACATACTACAAGCATGTGAAATTAGTTTGTAAGCGAAATCTCCACAAGTTTCTAAAACTCAATAAGCCGAACCAATCTAATAGATCTACATATATGATTTTTTTGATCAAATATATACAAGAAAAATATACGTTTCAAGTGTTTTTCTTTAGGGTTAGGGAAGTCGGGCTTTAAATATCAGTTTTATGATTTGTATTTATCATCTGCCTTTGCTTTTTTGTTTCACTCGGCACAAATATGTTTCAACAAATTTTCATACTGTTGGCATTCATTATGGTTATTCAAACTGGATTATCGTATTATAATCCCAGTACCATCCATTACAGAAAATCGCCATTACGTTTTACAAAACATTTGAAAGAACAGACTGAAATTCTCGCCGATAAATATTTCGATGAATTTAATGAGACTGTAAATATTGAAGACACAGAAGACTATACGGATAATGTGGACAATTTCGCGACCGAGACATGTACCCCCGGCGAGGTATTAAAACTGAATACCAACAATTTCAATGTGGTAACCAGCAAGGGAAGATTTTTTATCATGTTCTATTACTCCCCGGTCGACTACATGGCCTATATAGCAAAACTGAAATGGGTTAAACTGGCCAAGCACCTGAAATCCGAGAACAACGTTTGTATTTCGGATTTGGACTGCGCCAAATCGGAAGAAGTCTGCCAGGATCTGGAAGTCAGAACAAGTCCGGCATTTCTGTGGTACGAGAACGGACACATAGTTCGCTCCTATGATGGTGCTCCAGAGGTGGAGCATTTGAAAAGATTTATCGGGGAAATGACGTCGTCAAATAGCGGAGTCGGAGCAACCACACAGATCTATCTTGTGATGAATATTATCACACTTTTTTTCATTAGACTACAAATCTTAGTTCCAAATTGAAGTGCAAAAATTGAATTGATATCTAGGCAAATAAATTTTATATGTACATATATGGTCTCGTAACAAAACCCTTTTCGTCGGAGGCTGGATCGAAACTCCTCTCGCTGCTCTCAGCGAGCTGCTTCATTCGCTCTTTCTTGTTCTCGCTCGTGTGCTCTCATGTGGTGGTTGGGAATTCGCTATCGCTCATTCTGCTTTGCCTAGGGATCGCAATTGGCAAAACCCAGCCCACATTTATACCATTATTATACGAACTGGGAATAATATTATCAGCTTTAGGAAAAGACGAACGTGAAACTGACAAATTTTCAAATATGTTACAAGAAAAGAATCGAACTAGTGTAAATACTCAAAGTAATGATAAATGTGAGGACGTCCACGATAGATCCTCCGAGTAGGGTAGCCTATGCAATATCCTAGCCATGAATAGGTTTTTCATAATGATCATTAAATGTCCTGAATGTAATGTGCTATGTGGTACTACTTATAGTTGAACAAAATCAGCCGTGAAATATATGACAAGAATTGCCAACGAAAATGTTTCAACGATCTTTATTTATTTCTTTGTTATACATATACATCATTCTGATTGAACTATCAGTAGAGGAAACCGTACAATCACACGACTGGAGTGCCCACGATTTTGAGACATATCTGAAAGAGAAGAATGTGGTAGTCGAGTTCTATACAACGATCTGCGTGACCTGTGATCATTTATATAGCATACTGTGGAAGCTGATGGGTAACCTGGATATAGCCACTATGAACATTGCCATTGGCGCTATAAACTGTTCCAAATATGAGTCGTTCTGCATCAGTGAGAATGTCACGACGTATCCGATTCTATTGTACTTTGAAAAGAACAATCGATCTCCAAAGAAATCGTACAATCTGAGTACCTTTATGTCAGACGCAAACCTTGCGGTAATGCGATCTGGAACCGAAAACGACACGACCAAAGTCTGTAGTGGTGGTGAAGTCTTCACATTGACCGACAAAAACTTCGCTTCAAGCATCGAAAAGATTCATCACTTTGTCAAGTTCTTTCAACCCAGCTGCCCCTTCTGTGTGATGATAAAAGAGACGTGGATTCAACTAGCCAGCGAGGTGGAGAGTGATAAGGTTTGCATTTCAGAGCTCGATTGCACAGTTTTCAAAGCTATATGCAAGAAGTATCATATAAAAGCTGTACCAAAGCTGATATGGCTTGGCATGGACCAAGGACCACGCGTCTATAACGGTGGTGGACAATTGAAATTAATGAAGAGATTTGTTAAAGATATGATTAAAAGAAATGGAACATGGTCAAGTCAAAAATATTCAACTGCATCCAGGAATCCATGCTATCCATTAAGAATTCTGGTTTATGTCGGCATGTTTGAATTTATCAAAAATTATTTGTTTAATTAGATCAAATAAAGAGTATAGCTAGCTGAAGACTTAAATTTGAGTTCTTTTCAGATTTCTAGGCTACTATATAGTATAATGTTAGCTGTATCATATAGTGCCTGATAGCTGAAGCTTGAAGCTTGTTGTGAAGTAATAGTAACATTCCTTTTCTCTGTTAATCTCATTATCTCTCTCCCACTCTTAAGTCGTGGTTGCTATGTCGCACTCGTCTCCTCCTGACAAACTGCACAACTTTCTGAGAGCTTTGACGAGCACTCGCACTACCACTCCCACTCGCTCTCTTTTCTCACTTTACTCTCTTTTCTGTAATCATGTGTTTTTTTTCTTGTTTTGAGGTTTTTGCATTCGAGTGCGCCTCTTAATGATTTCACAAAGTTTTGTCAACCAGATGCACATTACAAGCAGCCACCCCCGACCCCCATCCCGCCACATACTCGTGCATGCGGGTTAAGGCAAACAGGAAGAACAACTACAACTACAACGCGCTTCGCTTCTTGCATGATGCGACCATAAAAACTTTGCCGGCGGCAAGAACAAACATGCATGAAAAACGCCTGGCAAAGCGTAAATTGTATTCTCTGCCTGCAAGGCATTGCAATGCCCTCCAGAGAGGATGTGACGATTTTGAAGAGTTGTTTGTACCACATAGAAGGAGGCATTTACATATAAGACCATAAATAATATACATTCTTGATCAGCTTTAGAGGCGGCTTTAAGAATTATCCAATATTCTCTTAGGCACAGCCAACAGACAACATGTTTGGACTTGCACTCCCCTCTGGATTTTTTCGGCTATGCAAAGAGTGAAGAGATAGCAAGGCGGAGAGCGCGATTGAGTAGATGGGAGTGTGTGTGTGTGTGGGTTTCAGTAATTTAGTGTGCCATTTGAACTGCACCGAGAGAGCGCGAGATTGAGACAGAGAGTGAAGTATAAGCTGAGGCTGGTGAGAAAGAGACAGAGAGAAGTATAAGCTGAGGCTGGAGTGCAAAAACAATGCAATATTTTCGCTGTAGCGCTTCCACTGCATTTCTGCGGTGTGTCACGCATTTCTTATTTAAAAAGCTCTCAACGCATGGGCCAGAACCAGAGAAGGGGTTTTTTTATAGGTAAAAAGACTCCGCTGATTCCTTAACTACAGTGGGTACTTATCGTACTACTGTCATAAATAATAAAGAACCTATGGGTTGTGAAATTTCAAGTAGAATCCGACAACAGCTCCCTGAATAAGTTCGATGGCTTCAGCTTAATAAAGTCTATAATTTCTCAGACTCTGTTCATTAAACAGCAATGTCCACTGTATAAAGACCACCGCTATAGCTGAACTGACGTCAAATGGACTACGCTAAAAAACTGACTGACAGACTGACTGCCACAGCTGACATGCAACTTCAGTGTAAAAAAAAATACCATACCATTACAAAGGAAGAAAAAGCTCAGCCCGCGCCATGGTGCAGGGTGGAATATTTCTTTGAAATTGCATTTCAAGTGGCCGGCACGGGACAGTGCAACAAATAAGCGAGAGGCGCCTCGGAATGCCCCGGAATGAGAAGAGAAGGACACGCATAAGAAAATATTAATCCAAGGAGAAGGAGCAACAAACAGCACAAGAAGTTTCCGTCGTCCGCAGAAAACTTTCTCCGCCTCGGCGATGGGCGGAAACTTTTTTTTCTATTGCTCCAAACTTTCGCTTTGGCACTCCGAATAAAGAACAAAATAGCTCAATGACAGGAAATGTAACTCTCGGTGAGTGTCAAAGTGCAGACGATGCATACAGTGAGTAACACATGTGCATGGACACACAGCCACATACATATGTGCGACTGCATTTGGGCGGCACTGTGGTCTGAAAGAGTTAGCGAAGAAGTAAACTTTTGGTATTGGCTTTAACTTGTTATTTACTTTTGGGGAACTCTAAAAGGACTCTGAAAATAGTATTGATTGAAAAGTAAAACTCCGCAAAGATTTTTAAGACATTGGATCAGATTTTAAAACTACAAGAAGTTATTTATATTAAAAAAGTATTTTACTAAATATCCATGTTTGAGAGGACATACGTTTTGCACCGTGAATATATATTATAGGTATATATTTCAGAAAAACTTTCCCTGTGTTGTTTTCACCTGGCATTTCACAAAAATTCTCATATGAAACTTTGAACAGTGAAATGCCCCAACATGATATTTAACATTTTTGCCCAACAAACTAATTTCAAGTGCACCTGATATGACTTTCAAGTTTCCATCATCAAACATACATATATCAAATTCCAACCGCCCGCATGCCCCAATTTCTGGCCTTGCCCCGCCAGCTGTTGTCCCCACAATCTGTGGACCCAAACCACTGTGAGGGAACCGCACGCAAAGTCGCAAAATATTTTGTCCTTCCAGACAATGGCATCCAGGCATCCAGGGGCGGGATTGGGGTTGGGCACGGTACGATGGATCTGGGCCAAGAAAAGGCAAAGCTCAAAGTGCACGGAAATTCCAAGCGAGCCATCGTATCATCCACTCGTAAAACCTCTCTCTCTCTCTCTCTCTCTCTCTGTGTGAGGGACCACCAATGGCCGGGGTAAAATATGCACAAAAGAAATGGAATGAAGTGTAACGAAACTAGTCGTGACACAATTTTTGATGCAAATTTCACAAGTCATGGCCCAGCCATCGAGTGGGGGAGGAGGAGGGACAGGGGAGGAAAACAGATAAAATATCTATCCCTCAGAGAAAATGGTCAATTCATAAAATTCCTGGGCCAATAACATTATCGGCTCGTAAAAGAGCGACCAAAAAACTGAAAAATAAAAAAAAAGTTATTTTCGTATAATATTAAATTTTGGGCAAAAATGTCCCTCCCATACACACACACACACACACACACGCAAACAGACGCTAACACACAAGTAAAACGTTTCCGAGGGAGACGGACCCATTGGCAACAGATAAATGAGGCACTCGGGAGCAGGCGACAGCAGCAGCAGAGAGGCGGAGGAGGAGGAGGACCCCCCCCCCCCCCCCACATCCGATACAGTAAGCTGTTATATGTGTTGGCCAAAACGAGCATAAAACGGAGACCGATACAATCCCAATTGAATCAATTGAATTGAATCACTAAGCAAAGGTTTGAGTGTATCGTGTGCGGGTGCTTGTGGGTGCTCTGGATGGTTAAGAGATGTGCGGGGGGAAAAGTAATGCAGACGGGACGGAAACTTGGGATACCCTGCGAGAAACCATACAGAATTTGGCCACATTATATGTTTGATATGTGAAATATAAGACACTCATACAATCGAAGTTTTCCTGAAATGAAAAGCAGGGTAGTGCCCTAGTCTGCTACTATTGTCACACATTTTCCTTTAGTGGAACCCTTTTTTCCCCCACAAAAGACCCAAAAACATCGTCGCGAACACGCTCGCTGGCAAATAAAAGTAAATTGATGGGTTCAACTGTCGCAGACGAAAGCGCTGGCCGAAGGATGTGTCTGAGGATGAGGACTGGGACAGGGACATTGAGTCACATACGTTGCGGTCTCTGGGCGTAGTTTTCCATTTTAGTGTCTGCTGTGGCTGTGGCTGTAGCTGTTGCTCCAGCAATTTGCTCAATGATGCAATGCGATGGGTTCATATTTATGATTCGATATTCCTGTTTTGGGGATAAGTTAATGCAGTCCTGGCTTAGATGGATGGGTGGATTGAGTAGTTCTTGGATAACTGGGAGGAAGTTTCAGCTTCTTTTAAAACGCATCTCTTTCGCCACTCAATTGTAACGTGACTTTGCCATGGAGAAGCAGAATGAAAGAATTCAGAATTGGCGAAAGTTTTCCAATTGAAAACAAAGTGAAACAACTAGAGGAGGAGTGGGAGGATCGCATCTGAAGGAGCCGCCAAGTGCTGTGCACTGAGCTGTAAGCAGTTTGTGAAGTGTCCCCCCCACCCCACCCCTCTTTTCTTGGCTAAAGTTATGTTTCCCAAGTCGGAAAAGTCAGTCAGCGAATGCTCCCCCTGTCGCTCTGTGAAGGTTGTCAAAATCGCATTAGTTATTGATTCCATTGCCATACATCTGGCAAATGTTGTTATACCAAATGCGTATGTCAGTCATACAGGATACGGATACGGGATATGGATACGGAGTACTCAGCATATCTAGTACTATCTGACATCTTCCTTTTCGACTGGGGTGTGGGGTGTGTGGAGGGGCAGGAGATTCCAAATGACATTGGTAAATGATTAAAAAACATGCAAAAACACTCAGGATGTGTGCTGGATTCTTTTTATCTATGACTCCTGTCCATTTTCTTTCGTGGGGCATACAAATTGAAATTAGAAATACACGTACTGACATTTAAACACACCTGCCACTAATGGCATGTCTGTGAGATAGCAAGATGACAGCATTCATGCGATGGATATGTCGTTGAAAGGAAATAATGAATATATGTTGCATGCACTCGTACGAAAGATAATACTAGGTATGAATAGACATTTGCTTCTTAGTTAATTAAATGATTACATTTCCTGTGAATGAGACACTGAATACTTGAATGCACGGGGTCCCTGATGCAGATACTTAACTGTGTGATACCTGCAGTGTAAATTGTAATAAATTACTAGTTGGATTCTCATTGGGAGGTTCCTAGTAATAAATTACATAGCCCCCAAGTCTAATGGAATTTCGCTTAATTAACGAAAGAGGTTTATAT
Organism: Drosophila azteca; assembly: GCA_005876895.1. NCBI lineage: Eukaryota > Metazoa > Arthropoda > Insecta > Diptera > Drosophilidae > Drosophila > Drosophila azteca. Next base: position 7,471,868 of record VCKU01000091.1, on the reverse strand, counting down.
TTTCAGCCTGTTTCTACTTTAAACTACACACATAAATGTATGTCTGAGTATCTGAAAGCTATAACTTTTCTATGCATGCATAACTTTTCCAGCAGATGGCATTCAGTGGAGTGTGGAGTGCAGGATGGATGGCAGGGGAAACTTTAAAAGTGCAGCGCATGAGAGTGGCAATGGTAATGGAAATGGTTCAAATCATGGCACACAACAAGTTGCCACAACTTTTCATTACAAAAGCCAGAAGCAGAAGGAGCAGCGGGAGCGGGAGTAGGAGCAGGAGCAGCGGGAGCAGCAGGAGCAGCGGGAGCAGCAGGAGCAGCGGGAGCAGCAGGAGCAGTCTGTTCCCATTACAGTTCCATGTGGAAAGCAGATGGAACTGAATGAAAAGGAGCTGCAGGAGTAGGTGCAGGAACTACCACTGATGGCCCGGAACGATGCTTTGATGCTTCTGGCCACACAACAAGAACCCACATACACATATACTCGTGTACTCATATATAACATCAACCAAACACAGTAAAAAACTAATGAACTCGTTCTGGTTTGCTGCACACACAAAAAATAAATAGAAACAACTACTGAAAAACAGCAAAACGTTGACAAAATGGCAAAAAGTTTTCCATTTATTGGGGTTCTCCTTTTTTTGTTTTGGTGTGTCTCCTGTGACTGCTCCATAAATATCCCATGTAGGTACATAAATATAAAATTAAATGTAATATATGTACGTATACGTAACTATGGGATGCACTCAGAGGAGATGCACAACTAGCTTCGGGCTCGACTCCTTTCAATGGCATAAAACATTGGCGTGAATCACTGAAAGACAGAGAGAGAGAGAGAGGTAGAGAGAGAGGTGAGCGGAATCAGGTGGTGCTTAAAGTTCATAGCTTTGTTTGATGTACGACTGTTACATATGTATATGGAAATTTCTGCTTAAATTTCAGATTTAATTAAAAAGAGAAGATGACCTAAGTTAATGGATTTCTATGTTTCTAGTTCCAAGAGATCGTTAAAGGAGAGCTACAAAATAGAGGCTGAAGAAGAAGCCTTCTTTGTTGTCCCAAGCATATAATATTGTTCTCTTCTTCAGTAGTCTTAAGAAGAACTCTTCAAGTTAAGTCTTCCCCTTATAAAGAAATTCCTTCCTTACTTCCTCTGTTGGCTTTCGAAACTTAATTTTGAAGTAAATTTGTCTTCTGTGTTCGTTGAAATTTGCCATCTATCGCTTACGGGATTTTTCTCTTGATGATTATTATTATGCTTTTATTTCCACTTGTTCTAAACAAGCATTCAGGCAGCTGGCACTCGACAGATTTTTCTTGCTTTAGTTGAGTGCACTTGAGGGCAGAGTCTGTCCTGTTTCCCCCGTTTCTGACTCTCCATCATCCTCTTACCTTCCCTCTCTCCATCTCACTCGTAACGTTACTGCTATTCACCATTCAGCAGTCGCTATATCCATTCAAAACCAACAAAAAAAAAGTTGTACAAAATATATATGTACAAAAAAAATAAAAAGAAAACGTTCACGTTCATTCATGCTCATTATCCTGTAGATTATTCGGTACTTTACAGCGCTCAGTGCGATAATAACGATGTTGTGTTTGGAGCCAAGGACGTTTCAAATACACTGGAAAATACTTTGGAGTATGAAAATAGGGGAGTACTTTTTTTTAAGAAATATTTAGGTTCTCATAGCTTAATAATTATTTGATCCTTTTTCAGGGACCGATCTGAAAACATTACCTATTTTTTTTTAAATTTAGAATCTAATTAAGAAAATAGCACTGCTGCAGAAAGGTGACCCTGACGCTACGTTTTGCACGATCTGATTATTATTATTAATATTACTATTTGATTATTTACTCTTTTAACTTTACAAAAATAGGTATTTGCAATGTCTCCGGTTTGAGTTTGCATCTCAAATCCGTTTGCACTAATTTCCGTATCCCGTCACCAACTTTCTCCGACTGTATCCGTCGAGTTTGAGGCTTTCAAGCTGCTCGATTCTAAGCAGGGGCAACTTAATGCAGTTTTGGCCTCGTCCTTGTCCTGGTCTGTGCTGTTCTGTCCTGTGCTGTCCTGTCGCTTCTCGTTGATGACGATGACGATGCTGTAGCTGATGATGATGCACTTGATATTTGCCGTATGAATGCGGCTTTGGGGTGAAGCAGAAGCAGAAATCTCTTTGCCATTTAAAGCAGATTAAGGCTTTGGTCCTTTAGTCCATATATATTTCGGACTCTTTGTCGTATTTCGAGTAGCCGGGGCTGGGCAGAGAAGGGGCTGGGCTGAATGATGGTGAGACTACCACCGAGGAGCCATTCAAGAGTCCTGGCTTTTGTTGTCGCTAGCTCCGACTTTTACTGCACATTTTGTGTGTGGTTGTGTGTGTGTGGTTGTGTCCGGACCGGTCCGGGCTGTCGTTTTGGCTTTTGTGGATTATTTCGCATTTACTCGTACCGTGTGGCAAGCCCTCATCTCACACTTTCGCTCTACACTCCACCGCAATGCGCTCCTGCCAGCTCCAGTTAATTTTTGGCCATTTAAATGTTAAATATTTTGTGAGGATTTATTTAGTTCCACGCTACCTTTTGGCTCGCTCGTAAATCCCCACGTGTGGCTGTGTGTAAGGGCGTCTGTGCGTGCTTGTTGTCGCTGCTAAGCTCGTCAGGCATCCTGTCCTCAAGGACCTGCCGCCCAGCAGTACCTTCGCCCAGCAGAACCTCTCTCCCTAATGGACCTGCTGCCTGCCTGGCTGGCTGCCTGCCTGCCTGCCACCGATGCCGACGTCAAGCTGTTGTCATCATCGCCGCTAATCCCCCGCTTGAGTGGCAAATGCCGAGCCCTTCGTATGCACAGCCCTGGGCGCCGCTGATGATGATGTCCGGCTTAGGTAATGGCAATTTAATAAGCTTCTAAATGTTACTGTCGCCTCTGGGGCTACGTTTTGCACTTAGCCATCGGCATTGGCCTCCGCACAAACTATGGCGATTAGGCGATATTTGTCAGCTGAGCCACGACCCAATCGGGGTCACCAGGTGGGTGGACGGTGGTTCTTTTTTCGACACTTTTAGCCAGCCAGGGAGATGGGTCTGCACTTTTGCCAAGAGCTTTGCCTGCTAGCCTTCATCGGACATAAGGAACTCTGACATAAGGAACAGACAGAATTTGAGTAGGAAATTACCGTCGAGGTCACCTTTATTGGATTCTCCTTTTTCTTAATGAAAGCAAAATGTGCAGCAGCATTTAGTAGCCTTTCCAAAATGGATTGTCTTTCCATCTTTCAAATGACCCAAGTCCTCGGGGTCTCTACTTTAAACATACACAATCTCCGCCTCCCCAAAAAGAATAAATAGCCTTTCTGACTTTTACTTTGGTCACACATTCAAGCATCTTCCCTCTGAGTTAAGATCCCAAGATAAGGGTTTTTTACCAACATTTCTTTTGCCATTTTTCACAGTAAAAGTACTGTGTCGGGGTCCCATGTTTCGGAGGCACTTCCAAGCATATTTCACCTCAGCGTCTGTGTCCGGCTAGGACAATTACAACACGCAGGACGAGTTTTACATGCAACACTAATACACGCAGCGAGAGGACCAAAAGGACAATTCACAAAGTCGACAAGCGTAAAATTGACAAACGTTCTTGGTCCAAAATGCATTCAACATACTGGCCAAACAAAGCCACTGGGTGGACGGCTAAAAAGAGGTGGGTGTTCGGATTGTCGGATGGTCTTAGTGTGGGTGTCTGTGTGGGTGTGGGGGTGGACGTACAAACGTACAGTGAAAGGGTGACAAGAGCAACAGCAGCAACAAGAACAAGGACAGCCACAATGATTGTTGCCTTACGCTGCTTGAGCCTGTTGACGATTGTTAGTGAGACATTGACTGAGTGTCCGGCCAGAGAAGCAGATACTGATAGAAGCAAAGAGAAGCAGTGTCCAGAGTCCAGAGCGAGATCCAACTTGGAGACTGGCCAGCGGACGGACGATTTAATGACATTCAAAGTGTCGAGTGGACTTGAACGTAGTAGAGAGCCGGGCAGAGCCCCGGACATTGCCTTCGTCCTCTGGCACCCATCCATCCATCCGTCCGTGCGTCCGACCTACTGTTCGGGTGGCTGCTCCTGCTCCTGGTCCTTTAGGCGGTGGGTGTCAGAGTGCATTCTTGTTGACTTACTGACACTTTGGGCCATGTTGGGCCCCGGAGTGCTGGCTGGTGCTGGCCTACTCAGGAAATTAGTGCCACAAAAGGGTTGTCCAGCGGCCAGGCTGCTGACACACCCCTCCGATGCAACGGCTCCTCATTATTCAGCTCATTTGCATGCATTTCATCCGGATTCTTCAGAGTCCAGAGTCCACACATTTGTCCACTCTGTGGACGCCATACCAAGCACTTATGTTTTTCGCCATTTTTTTGTTCTGCTTCTATTTTTCTTTTCCTTTTTTTTCAGTTTTATTTTGTTGTTGGTGTGGCAAAGTGGAAGCTTCTTGTAGCTTAGTCGAATTACAATTTTGCATGCCATTTTCCAGCAGTTGAAGGAGAGTGATGACGACTTTTAGATGCTCTTTTTGGATTGATAGATTTCTGTATCGATTTAGAGCAGCTCTTCGGCTCTTCCTGACTTGTTTTTTGCAGTGTAAAGCAGTAAGCCGATTTCTCCCGCAGGCCTGTTCGGGTTTGTGCTACAAACACCCGCGCACTTGAGTGTATGCGTGCCGAGAACTGATTTGGAGAATAGATTCATTAATATTTAAGTTTAAAAAAGTATTTTTCTATTTAAAGATCATTTGGTATTCAAATCTACAATTTCAAAATGTCGATAAAATTTAAATGGAAATTATTGAATGAACTTTCCAGGGCGGAAGAGTTGTTCTCTTTGAAAAAGAAAGGACAGTAAATTCCCGAAATGCAAACACTTTTTGGTACTAATCCCAGCCATTGCCCTTTCATTATTTTCCCCCTTTTTCAGCACTATTTGACCTCTTCTCTGCATATGTACATATAATCCAATTATTTCCAAGCACTTTCTTCTGTCATCATGCATGTAAAAATCCTTACTTCAGTTTCCATTTATGTAATCTCCTCGACAAATACCAAACTACCTGAAGCCCGAGCCGAGTGATGGGAGAGCAGAAAACAGCAAATAGCAAGCAGATTTACCAGCCTGATCTCTGAAGCAGTTCGGACAATGCTCTTCAGAAGGGCAGGAGGCAGGAGGATGGATGGACGGTCACCATCTGTTCATCTCATCTCAACTGTGTCTCTGGCTTCAGCTCCTGTCTGTCTGTCTGTCTGTCTGTCTGTCTGTCCAGACTTTTGTGTTGTGTGGCCCATGTAATCGCATTTGGTCGGCTCTGTTGGCCCAAAGTCGGCACGAATGCAATTTCAGGTCCGAAGAACTTGTTTAAATAGATTTTTGGCTGCAGGAAAAAACAATGTAGATGCAGATGTAGATGCAAATGCAAAAACGAAAAGATGCAAGATGGAACGAGGGGTGTGGAGAGGAAATTAAATGTTTGTTGTGGGGATTTTTGGACAAACGGTTGAAGATTTTTCAGGTTTTGCTTCTGAACGCTTGCGGGGGTTTGGGGGTATAATTTTTAGATTTTTGTTTGCCACTCTACGGGCTTTGTAATTAAATTCTCAAATTGACATTGGTTTTAGCCAGAGAAAGTCATGCAATGTTGATTCCAAATGGAATTCATTTGGATATAAATAAAGCAAAAGAAAAGCAAACCAATTACCATTAGCAAAATGGTTTTGGATGGGTCCTTAGATTGACTCAAACTCTGGCCATTAGGGGGGATATTTTCAATGGCCTTGGATGAATCCATAGATGAATCAGTCCTTTAATCGGACATAGAGTGTCTTTGGCATCGCCCTCATAAATCCAAAATGCTCATTAAAATCCTTTCTAACTGCCAATTGAAACGATTTAAATTGCCAATTGAAATCTGCACTCAATCGAAGGACCCACCAGGATCGAGGACCAGGCCAGCCACTAATGAGGCAAGTACAAGAGACCCGTTGCCATCCGAGCTAAGGGATGTGGGGAAACGGAAACCCATGCCGGGCCTAATTGCATTTAAATTGCCACTCGTGTTATGTTAACAAATAATTAGTTGCCCAACGGGCATGAAAATAGACCGTGCAGACAGTCATCTCTCGAGTTGAAGCTCAGCCAAGAAGGCGTGGCCCAAAGGCCAGCCGCTGACGGCAATTTAACCAAAGACAAGGACAATGCAGACACACACACACACACACAGCCACCGACACTCACAGTTAGACAAGCACAAACACACACACACACCCACACACAAACTCAGAGCTAGACAGCAGACCGCAGGAGCAGCAGTGGAACAGCGGTGGGTTGGGTGGATTGGTGCCTCATTTGCATAAACTGCGCTGTGCGGCACTCGAAGCTAAATGCGGATTGAGGAATAAGTATCCACGGATTCAGAGATACGAATACAGTTTCAGTGGGGCAATACTTATACGAAAGAAGTGTAAGTGTGAATGCCAGGAATCCCAGGGATCCGACTTTAAGCGCACTTTGGGCAATCCATTTAGGTAATTGAAATTTATTTCAAACGCTTATCGAGAAAGTTATTTCCCACTCTCTTGGGTTTATCTATGTAGAGTTGAATCGGTTGCATCTAGTTAGTATTTGCAGTACTCATAAATACATATGTACATATGTATGTAATGCAAAGACTTCAACTTCTTGGCTTATCAAAGGTCAGCATATTGTAAATCCCTTGTGAACAACAGACAGCTATTAAATATTCATACAAATTCAATGAAATTTTGCCATTTGCCTTTCAGAGCCAAGGTTTCGGGTAATGCATACACACACACGCACAACAGCACAAATTAATTATTAGTTAGAAACTAATACAATGATACATAGAACAACAATAGCAGTGATAATACCAACAATGAGAACAGGAAGCAGCCAGAATAGGAAGCGGAAGTGACTCGCATATACACATGCACATGCGTTGTAAAATATGTGTTAAAATCTCTAAAGATTAAATTGGTTTTGCACCCAAGGATAGACAAGTTGATGATGATGATGATGGGGATGAGGATGGTGTTGAAGATGGGGTTGGGTATGGTGTAGGAAAGGACTACGGCTGAGACTGAAGGTGCAGGTCATCAATATCCTGTCAAGCGCAACAAGGCAGAATTTTCACAGATTCCCCAAAGATTTACAGTGGGTGAAATAGGGGGTTATGAAATGTGGAAAAGGGTATCAAAGAAGAGACATATTTTGATACCTTAAGAAAGCACTCTTCATAGTAGACTGCAGCCATCAAAGTATCCCCCATATGACCCCCAAATAACTTTCACATAAGCCACAATTTTGGACCACTGTGCGACGATAGTTCAATGAAGTATTCCCCGGGTTCCCGACCCCGTCCCTGTTACCGTTCCCCCAGCATGCCTCGTCTCCGTGAAAAACCAAGAGGCATGCAACGGAGCATGCGAAAATTTGGCTAATACGGAATGCACGCTAAGAAATTCAAAGTGCATAGATTAAAGCGCAATGAAATTGGGCAAGGGCAATGTGAGAAAGCACCCTGCCCCGCCCATCCAGAAACTACAGGGACTTCAACCTCAACCCCGGTATTCTTCGCCACCTTCTGCCCGGAACCAGGACGAAAGCAAACTTAATGCAATCAAGCTTAATGCAGCGCAACGGCTGCCCGACGACGACGACGACCAAGGCGAGACGACGATTGGGGGCGGGAGAAGGAGAGATTTTAGAAGTGAAGAACCAAAGCAGCCGCTGGAGCTGCAACTGGAGCTGGAGGTGGAGCTAAGTGAATCCTTTGGGTATATAGCTGCGGTGAATTTTTAAGCAATTTACATAATAATTATCGAGCCAGAGAACCAAGTTGAGGAAAGCTCCCAGCCAAACCAGAACCGAACGGAACCCAAAAGGGATTCCCGCATCAATTATCGAACAAAACTTAAACTAAGTTGATGCTTGACTTTGTCTGCGGTACGACTATGTGCCTGACTATAAATTGAAATTAAAATTGAAAATTGAATATTCAATATCGATGAATCGGATTGTTTGGCCACCAGAACGTGACTCAAACAAAGGCTATGGGACCTAAGAGAGATCTAAGAGACTGCTGAGATCTTAAACTATTAAAAGTGCAGGCCCAAAGGTCCTAAGGTCCAATTGGAAAGAAAAAATGTCAGATAATGTCCACAAGTGCATCGAGCATTTATCAATCATTCGTTTCTTCGTCTCGCCTTCGACTACGGTCCAAACATTGATTATTCCGCTCATCCGAAAGTGATGATTAGCGGTATGGACAAGGAATGTCCGCACTATCAAGCGCTCGAATTCAATCCTGAACCAGATGGTATGTGTGTGTTCTGAAATTGAGACACCAGAACCATTGAACGACCTACTCAACGTCACGGACCCAGATTCAGTCCATTCGTAGATTCAACCCATGATTCCAAGATCCAAGATGACATGGCAGAAATGGTTTTCCGATTCAACTAGTTGTAAATACAAATTTATGCCACATTTTCCCTAAAGTATTCACTGAAATTTCTATCCATTTAAGATAATTAGGTCTCAATCACATAACTTGAGACTCAACTCCTTGTAATTCCATTCTCTAACCAATATTTCCTTTGTTTTTCTGTATAAAAATACATTCTTGACAGGAATTTCCTACATTTTCCTTCGCAAAGGAAGTATAGCCAAATAGTTTCAACTTTGTTCATGAAGAAAAACTTCAAGTCAATCGGGAAAAACAATTTTTGAAAAGTGCTTTTGCTACAAATCCAAGCGCAACGAAGGATTTTGAAAAATATTTGACATTTACATTGTGCAAGGGGGAACTGCCACAGCAGGACACTAGTGGAGCGAAGGGCGGAGGGGCCAGGAGCAGAAAGAGTGATAGAAGGGGGAGGGAGGGGTAGAAGATGTTGAGCGGTTGTTTAACTTAAATTGCTTTGCCGGCTGCCGGCTGTCGGGCGAAAGGGAGGAAGCGAAGGATGCGAAGAGAAATGACGAAACAAAAGCCAACAAATGCAACTTTGCTCAATGCGCTTCCGTTTCCGCTGCCTCTCTTCATCTTCCGCCTCCACCGTTACCCCCTATTTTCGCCATCGGTTCTACCCCAGGATCTTCACCCGTTTTCCAGGCAACTCCTTGGCACAGCCAAACTTTGGCATTGTTGTCTTTGGCTGTTGCTTGTGGCAATCACTTTCATTCGCTTTTCCCCTCTTGCCACCTCCAGCACTGGCAGCCCCTACCGCTCCCCACCCCCTATGTTCACCACAAAAACCGCCAAACACTTCCGTAAAAACCTCTCTGTGCCACACCACCTCTAACAACGCCAGCAACCACCATCTTTTGTATCAAAGTTTAAGAATAAAATGTAGTTAGTTTTTATATTCCATGCAGAGGGTACTATTACTTCGAGCTGGTGCTTGCATCACGGCTGGGAAAGTATTTTCCACTCTATAAAGAATAAGTATCTTTATTGCATTGATATATACGGCTATTTTAAGTTATAAGAGCTGAATAAACTATTATTATAGAGAGATACGTCCTGTATCAAGTCTCAAAGGGAATTCCTTAAAGAATATATATATTTTCACTTTAAATACTATATGCGATATACATATAAATACTGATCCAATTCCTGTGTTTTGCGCTGTACAGCACATTTCACGCTGTACAGAAAATTTGTGCGCTTTACAGCACCCTTATTGTTCTTGATCGTTTAACGGATCTCGCAAAAATGAATTATTTTACGGACCAGCTTATCGGATGGATAACACTTCTCCTCACTTTTCAAAACCAGCACCGTAACCCGAAGTTGAGAAACCGGCCCTAAGAGTTCTTTCGTTAAGGGTATCTGAACCTGCGACGCTGATGCTGCCACATCTTGTTGGCATTCCCGTAGCTGCTTTTTCCAGAAATATACGAGTATTTTTGCCGCCGTCAGTTATGTAGGTTGATTTACCCCATGGAATTGCATACGTTTTTTGATTGAGCAATTATGCCAACGACTAGGGGCGCCAGGCTGTAGACTACAGGCTGCAACGGAGAGGACGGAGAGAGCTTTTCAAATTTCATTTAATGTGTCAGCCACAACAGAAATTATTCCATTTTCATAATTTGACAGGCATTGCGGGGCAGAAATATTCGGTTGCAGAGTCCCTCAAACCAACCCAAAACACACACACACACACACACAAATTACTGCAAGGGACTGGCATCCGCATCCGTGAGCAAGTTTGAGGTCCTGTCATTCGGAAAGGACCGGGCTGGGGCTGGTATGCGCAACCGCTTGACCAAAGCAATGGACAACAGCAGAAACCGCAGTCATGATTAGTGGTTGGCATGACTTTTGTTGTCCTGCTGATAGTTGAACTCACTTGGGTCCAAAAGGTATTTGGGATATGCTCTCATATGGAAATTACAACGACAAAGTCTCCCTGCAAATGTGTGGTGTAGTTGATCAAGTACTGCGCCTATAAGGCAGGATATTTTTATCTTTAAATGGTTCCATTCTACCAGAACCAAAGGCATAGCTGGGGCCATCTGTATTTCCGATAAGTTAATTGCGGATTTCCAATGACAGGAAAAGCCAAAAGTATAATTGCAAGTGCCAATCGACAGGTGCACTCATCGGCATCGGCCAGCAAACGCCTAACCGAACCTGCACCCCCCTCTTACCACTTTGGCTTATCACACGTTGGCGTTGGCGTTGTCCTTGCCCCACGCCATGTCTGCCACTTCAAGTGGTAACCGCAGAAAAGGAAAAAAAAGGGAAAAAAGAATAGAGGAAAACAAACAAAATGCAACTTGCAATGAAAATGAAACCGCAAAAAACGCAGGGGGGAAGGAAAAGTAAAAGCTACGTAAGCCATTTACTCGTTAACTGTTAATTCAGGGCGGGAGGAAAAGTGGAAAGAGGGGAGGGAGGGAGAGTGGACAGAATGGCTGGGGAAAATGGAAGGACTGCGAGTGAAATCGTGCTAAAATGGCATGGCGACTAATAACAAAGCGACGGCCACTAGCGACACAACACATTTGCACATCAAATTAGATTTAATTTCGAAAATAGCTGACAAAAAAATGTCTCTTTTTGCAAAAGAACCAGGGAAAAACTTTCACCAGACCAAGCCAACACGCAGCGGCAACAAAAAACCAGAAAGAATGTGACAACCAACAGACAAAAGGTCGTAAAGAAGCCAAAAACATACAGAAAATGGAGTCACGTGTCTGTGTCCCAACGCTTAAATTACTCTGTTGGGAGCAGAAGCTCACACAGATCCGCACTCACCCACTCACATGCACACACAACTTCAAGTGAAACAATATAAAAAAACATGCAACAGAGAGAACGCGGCATGTATGTGGAAAAAGATCTAGCATTCGAATTTTAAATTTAGCGCCTACTGTTGGCTGCTGGTATTTAACAACACTGAACTGTAATTAAAAGTCGATAGGCTTTTAACAGAATTCTGTTAATTAACAGATCACATATGTTGCGCCAAATGTAAAAATTCAAAATCTCTTGTATTCCTAAAATCGGATTATTCCGATATAAATGCTCGCTTTTAAATGTTGAAATATAAAACTAATGTAAACTATTACTAGATCTGTATCTACACTTTATTGTACAACGGTTGGTTGGCTATATTTCGTAGCTGTGCCATAATTTATATATCTTTAACAGTTCACTTTTCATTCAAATTTCTTGGCTCGGCTTTACGGCTACGGGTGACCACAGGAAACCCCCAGTTCGAAATAACCCTTTATCATATTCGCGCTAAAAACAGGGCATAACAACTCACTTTGTGTGTCCAGTAAAAAGCGTACACTCAGCGAAACAAAAGTAAGCGACTAAGCAATACCCTGGAGAAAACTACAGGCTAAGATATCCTTGATTCGCTGTGGGACTTTAGCCCTTCATTTATTGCTCTATTCAAATTTGATTGCCATGTATGCGGGGACATGTTAATTCCCTTTGAACTTAATTGAATGCGAATGGGATTTCCATTCGGAAAGGAGTCGCCTCCGACTGGCTTCGATTGCATGTGGAGCTGCCGTCTCTCGTGGCATGACCGTCTCATGCGCCAACGGCGGGTATCAAGTGAAAATCATCAGTTTTCATTTGTGGCGTTTAGGGGCGGCGGCCAGCAGGTAGGTGTGTGTGTTTGTGGCTGCCAACTGATTTGCATTGCAAATGCGGACGGACCCATAGTGCATTCTTCACTTGTGCAAGGGGGTACCAGGGGGGGTGTTCCCCATTGCATGCTAGCCGAACATGGAGCCTTCTAATGTCCTGCTGTTAGCAAAGTTGCGCTTTTGCTTTCCTCTATGGCCCGCCGCAGTGATTTCATGGTAATTAAAAGCCAGTTCCCCTGTAAATTACCGAATCTGGAGGGAGTATACTTGTAAGAAGAGCCGTCCTGCGGCTGGTTTTCCTGTAGGGGATGGGCGATTCGTGACTCCTTCGATTCGTCTCTGTCGTGGGCCATGCCAAGCCCACATTGTGGCTAACTAGTGTTGCCCGGTTGACAATTAAAACTTAATTAATACTGCATGCACTTTAACCTTCGCCCTGAACTTTCATGGCGCTTAATTACAATATATTTACATGCAATTCACGTGATTTCGTGATTACATAATCGCTTTTTCCTTTCATTAAAACCAAATGGCACATTACCCTTAGCGAATGAGTTATTAGCTCTTTTTTGAGAAACTTATGCCTTAAAGATAACATTTTAACTTCAACCCAATTCAAATGTTTAGCTTGGCGGTAAACCGTACAGAATCAATAGATAACAGATACTGGTAACGGCTCTGTTAAGCAGGAGATAATGCTGCCAGACAGATGAGCCGGCACAGCAGACCGACCTGTTGTCGCCCAAAACAGCTGACTGCAACAGTCTGGCAGCACTGTAGCATTGTTTACATTTTAGCGTGTGCACAGAACACGCCCGAAAGTGCAGAAAGTGCAGAATATTATAAAAACCCCCGACAATATCAAAGTTATTTCACTTTTACATGAGCAGCCACAGGCAGAGCCACGCGTTCGGACGGCCAGCAAGTCCCAGTCCAGTAACAGAAGTGCAGTGGAGCCCCCCACAGACATTGACGGAGGAACAACATTTTTGGCGTGACTGCAGCGTATTAAATCAGCGTCAACGACAGAGCGTGAAACAGCAACCGGAAGTGCAGCGCGAGGCGTGCAACTGGTGGCCAACACAATGGAGGTCTTCGCCTGGGTAAGGAACACACGCGCGCCTCCAAAAGAGACATCGTCGTACTGCGATTTGAAATGCAAATTAATGAGTGATATCCTCTATCGTTTTTTCTGCGCAGGGTGCCAACTCTCACGGCCAGCTCGGCCTTGGCTTTGAATCGGAACTGTGCATGACACCGCAGCGCCTGACCAGATACTCCTTTGCCCCCCAACTGGTGCGCTGCATACGGGGCGGCGGTGGGCATGTACTCATCCTGGACACAAACGGCAGAGTGCATGCCTGCGGCTGGAACAATCGCGGACAATTGGGTCTGGATTTGACGGAGGAATGCCACAATGAGTTTCGGATGATTCCCACAGAGTACTTTGAGGTGACACAAAATTATGCCTCCTATAAATGCACACTTTACGTTGTGTTTCCTTCAGGAAGTACCCATTGAAACTGTTAGCTGCGGCTGGGACATCTCTGGTGGGATAACTGTGAATAAACGACTCTTCGTCTGGGGCTCCAATGCCTTCCAACAGTTGGGCATCTGTCAGCGTGGTTTCATGGCCGTCCGTCGGCCCTTGCCAGTGCGTCTGCCCAAAGAGGAGCCCGCTCTGGCCATCAGCTTCGGGTTGCGTCACTGCGCAGTGCTCACGCAGGACCACAAGATCTATGTGTTTGGGCGGCTGCGCGTTATGGATCCACCGCCCATCGAGCTGGACATTACAGCCACCACACTGCACCGCTGCAACACGATGAAGATCCAGATACACAACCCGAACGAGCTGCGTATTGTGGCCCTGTCCAGTGGCCAGCATCACATGCTGCTCAAGTGCGTGGACTTGACCCAAGAGGGCGGCAGCACCAAGCGAATTCTGTCGCTCGGCGACAACAAGTTTGGCCAGTCCAATGCCTTTCTTTTCGACGATGATGTCCGCCAGCTGGCCGTAGGCTGGACCCACAATGCTGCAGTGCTGCGAAACAATGAAATCCTCATGTGGGGTCGCAACTGCTATGGACAGTTGGGCACGGGTTCGATTAGTGAGCAACAGGCGGTGCCCAAGCCATTGAGTCTTCAGCTGCCGGACGGCCAGACGCCTGCTCGAGTGCACATGGGGGCAGAGCATGGGCTGCTGAGGACCACAGGTGGTGAGATCTACACTTGGGGCTGGAACGAGCACGGAAATTGTGGCAACAACAGCACAGAGAATGTGTAAGCATCGAGCAGAAATATCTCTTTTGTCCTTAATCTGTATATCCATATCTTTCTAATTACTCTACTTTATTTTAAATTAAATTACTTCTGTTTCGATCAATTTTCAGCTGCAACCCTACGCTGGTGGATATACCGGGACGTGTGAAGTTGGCCGGAGCCGGCTCTGGCTTCTGTTACGCCATTACAGAGACGTCTGTTAACTAACTTATAAAAAATAATTAAAAAGTTGTTAAAAATGGTTGTTACTGGCAGAAAATTGTTGATTAATTAGATAGTATTCCAGAAAATTGATTTTCGAAGAAAAATTAACGATTAAGTTGAACTTTAACCCCTAACTTACCAATCCAACCAAAAGCTAAATATTTAAACTAGGGTTAGTTAGCGTTCTTTCTTACACAAAGAGGAGTCACACAAGCAATCGATGTATATAGAAAATTACTATAAAAACATCGATAGACAGCAACATTGAAGTTTCTCCCACCTCCAGCCGCTTTGAAGTTTAGCACCGCGAAATTTTCGTTGCTAATACATGTATTTTAAAGGTGTAAATAAAATTGTTTAATTTTTTTGTGTAAAAAAAGGTAACTAAATTAAATGGTAAACATATTTGATTCGAAATGTGCGTGTTATAGGTACATTAAGTGCACGGCACAGACTTTCAGGCAAATGAGTTGATATATTTTCCTGTACCAATACACCCATAAGTTCTAGTGCTGCCAATAGTTCGTTCACTAATACACACAGAGGGCACAGCAGCTTCCACGCGTGTGCGCCGTGTCCGTGTGAACCTCGGACTGGGCAGCACTGTCAGTCGACAGTCGGTGTCGGGCAGTAACAAAATCCAATTAAATTCCAGGAAACTCGCTGTTTATTATTGGTTTGTTGTAATTTTTCGTGCACACTTCCCACAAATCAAATGTTTATGTGTAACATAACCGATCGCCATTAGCAATTCGTATAAACAAATGCAGAGGACTGGGATCTCTGATTACTGACTGACTGCAGTCAGACAGAAGCTTCAGAGGCTTCTCGTCTGACGATATCGTATTGTATTTGCAGTAACACACAACAAACAGTTTTCTTTCAGAATTCGACAAAATTACAGTACCACAAAAAAGATGGCAGAAACTTGTGGCTTTAACGAAAATTATTTGTCTGATGACATGTCCAACGATGCCAGCGATACGGTCGCTGCTTCTGAGGGTGCGTATTATTTAAACTGAACTCTGAGTCAGGTAATACCCAAATTTGTCTAGGCAACGTTTCGAGTACGGTGACCAAACGGATCTGGCAGCCGACTGTCGAGGATTCTATCATTGGAGTCTGGGAGCCGCCAGAGAAGCCCATAGCCCACGATGATGGGGATACACCGATGAGTGCCGAGGACGAGGCGGAGGCCAAGGTGGTGAGTGAGACCGCCTCTGACTTTATACGCGAAGTGGAGCGTTCGCTCTATGGCGACACAAGCAAAGATCCGGAAAGTGGCACCGTCGAGTACTTCAAGGCTGCCGAGAACTATTCGTTGTTTGGCGCCAATTTTATGGACTTTCAAAAGGAAGACAACGTGGAATCAGAGGAGGGCCAGACCCAAAAACCGCTGTCGCCGGGCGTCGAGCCAAACTCCACTGACGCGCCAGTCTACGAGGGCATTCAGATGCCGACATCAACTGCAGTAACCGGCCAGAGCTTCTCGGGGGTAAGTTGTTCGCCGGGACTAGATTTCTTTATGGATACCTCGTGAATGAAGTTCAAATACTGTTCAACTGTTGCAGGCGATGATCCATATAATAGCTAATAAAAACCAAACTCTGTCCGTAATATAGGGACCCTCGACATCTGGAATGGGCGGCTTTCCAATGCCACAGCAGAAGGCGAATCTGCAGCCTGTACCATCACCGCCGATTCCACAGCAGCAGCAGCATCCACGTCATCATTCGCCGGCCACTGTGGCCAGAGTTATAGCCGAGGCAGCAGCTCTGGCTGGAGCTGGAGCCGGAATCGACATTAGCATGCCGGCACCCTGTATTGTGCCCAATGCCGCGGAAATGGCCATGGGGCAGCTTTACCAGCAGCTTATGACCATGAATTTTAATCGTCCCAATAGACAGCAGCAACACCAGCAGCAGCAACAACAGCAGCAACAACAGCAACAGCAACAGCAGCAGCAAGCCAATCAATTGTTTCAGCAACAACAGCTGCAGGTGACCAATCCTGGAGTCGCCGCTGCTGCCATGATGTATGCCAATATCGAGCTGCAGCAACAGGTAACCTTGCGTCAATTACAATTGCAACAGATGCGCCAGCAGCAGCAACAGCAGCGCTCACCACGTGGTCTCTATGGGGGCAATGGCAAGGGACCGCATTCCACAGCTCCACCTTCAGGTGGTGGTCGCAAATAAGCAGAAGAAAGCAGAAGAAAGCTTTCAATCAAAAAAGGCAACCACAACAAAATTATACATATTTCTAAACATATACACTTCATATTTCCTTTGGTGAAAATTATTATTCATAAAACACTTTAGCAACCGTTCGCAAACAAGTTGATTTTATCCTTCTATTTGTACTAAAACTTGAACTTTATATTTAATTAAGACAATTTCTCTCTTCTAAAAGAGAAATCCTAGCATTCAAAGAGGGCTGCGATAGTCATAAAAAGAATCAGTTGTCTTCTGCCTTATAAAATATATACATACCTAAATATACATAAATCGTAGAGCTTCAAGAAAATATTTCAGTCTAAACGAAATATGTGTATACAAAAATTTTACGGAAAATTATATTTTAAAGCAAACAAACTATTTTACACGGAGTTTTCTCAGGTTTATTATTATTATTGATTATCATTTTTTTCATTCCATACCAAATTAAAATCAATTAAAAAATGAGACTCGCAATGGGAACAAAACTAAAACAAGAAATAAAATAAAATATTGGTACAATTGATTTGTCTTTCTGCATTTTTTTATAAATATATTTTCTCAATATATACTACGTACTAAAGTAATCAATATTTTAAAAATAAACGAATTAATAATTTAATTAACATATTTTTAAATACAAATACGATATGAACTACAACCAATTTTAGGGCTTTTAAAAATAAGTTACGAATCAATAGATGTCTTAAAATCAGTGTTCGGCACGCACACACTCAAGTGCGCTGGTGTGTGTAACAAATAACCAAACATGACTGCGGGAGAAATCGGTTTATTTCTTTGCACTGGCAAAAACGAGATAGCAAGCGTCGAACTCGCATTGCCGAAGCCACCCGAAGGCTACTTTTTTATACTGTCCGTGAGCGACAACGCAGCAGCAGAGACTTTTTCTAACCACATTCGATAGGGCCGTGCCGAGCACTACCTTAGGACACCTTTTAAAAATGTAAATCAAATAAAAAACTAACAAAACGATGCCTAAATAGTACTCATATACTGCCGTACATATCTACCAAAAAAATAAAAGTTTATTTGTAAGAAATTTAATAGAAATTTGTACTACTTTTTCTACTTGGCCCGAGCAATTCCAATCTTATTTTGTTCCACATCAAACAGCAAATAATGTTCCCTGAAAAAGACGTCCCCGATGATCCAGAAATTGAGGCCCGCCAAATCCATGAAGCCCGTGATGCAGATATTCCCCTCATATGCTATCACATACTCCTGTGGTCTCACATGGAACTTCTTGCCGGCGATTCCGAGTTCCAGCACCGGCAGATAATTGATTCGCGCACAAGGCAGCTCCCACACACCGTTGGTGGCATTATATGTGGCCTTGATTTTGGTGTTCAGCTGCGTGATGTCCTCGGTGGGTCCCACTATCAGGGAGGTGCCCGAGTCCATGATGGCCTTGCAACCGTTGCATCGACGGCACTTTTTGGATGGAAAGCCTATGTAGTCCATGGTGAACTGCCACAATTTCTGTTGGGTCACGCTCACATTGGTCAATGAGCCGTGGTACAAGCTCGAATTGGAACCGCCCAAGATCAGCGATCCACCATCGGAGGCGCTTTTCAGGTGGAACGAGAATATCGATTTATCTACTAATTTCTGATCGATCATCTGATAGAATGGCGGCTTTGTTCCTGTCTTGGAAGCGACGGGATATGCCATGCCCAGGACCCCATCAAAGCTACTACATGTGTCCGTTTGGCTGACCAGCCCGAGGCCCTGGTCCTTAATTGAGATCTGCCCAATGGACACCGTATCCGACCCTATCACGCCGCTCACCTTTCCGATTCCGTATGTGATACTAAAGGCGGTGCCATTGGCCTTGAATGTCTTCGATTTAGTTGCCTGGAAAACAGCGTTGCTGCAGGTCTCGAGGCAGGTGGAGCAATTGGAATTTGGTATCCATAAATCCGAGGAACCCGTATCGAACTGCACGGTGAAGGGTTGATCGGACACAAACAGAGGTCCGTAGAATTGAGTTTGAAACGCATTGAACAGTGGTTCGATGGCTTCGGAAGGTGCTGCTGTGGTGGTGGTGGTGCCTGTGCTGGTGGTGGTGGTGTTGCTGCTCAGAGTCGATACTGTTGCCACTCCAAACTTTCGTTGCATGTGCTTTCGACTGGCCCAGAGGTGTCTGGCATGTGGCAGCTTACGATGTTTGTGCCGCTTCATCGTAATCCTATGAAATGCCTCACTGCCAAGGACAAGCACACAGAGGAGCAGGATAACCACACGATGGTTCATGTTTAAACTGTGCTCAACCTCCAGTCCGCGCTGCAGTACTTATAGTCTTCAACTAGGGCTTTATCAGGTTTAGCCGAAATACAATTCTATAACATTCACACGTAGGGCCCAGCACCCAGCATGTGCCGAAGACACGCATAATATGGTTTCAAATATGTGAGAAATATACGACTAGTTATCGAATAATACAGTTTCTATGGGGCGGTACTGTATGGTCTCTATTATATAACCAAGTTTTCGGGTCGACGTCATGAGCAAAGTGCGAGCGAAGCGAGTGGACGCGACTGAAGCCGAGACTGAACGGATTGGACGTAGCGAGTGATCCAAACTAACGTAGCGTGTGAGCCAAAATGATGAAGCGAGTGAGCCAAACGAACGTAGCGAGTGAGCCGGTAGTAATATATAAATATAAACTCTTTATAAGAATTAAAACCACAGTCTGCAAAGTATCTTAAGGGTTTGTTTAGACTTTATTTAACTTTTGGAACCCCAAAGCTTTTTAGTTTCTTTTAAAATATATGTATAATATTTATGAATATTTTTTAGTAAATTTATAACGTTATTGGACAATTCGGATCTCATATTTCCTATACAATTTGCCATATAGAAGAAAAATTCCTAATAGCTCTCCCATTCAATGCAAAGCTGTGGCCAGTCCAATTTGATTGTAGCCCATATCATAGACCGTGTAATAGGCGCCCATAAAGACCTCGCCGAGTATCCACAAGTCACTGCCCTCGAGGCTGGTGAAACTCGAGACACACGTCTCCCCGTATTGCAGTATATAGTCGGATGGCTGCAGAGGGAAATCCTTTCGGGCAATCGTAAAAACCATCGTCGGCAGGCTGGCTATCGTTGAGCAGTTCACCAAGAAAACGCCACTCGTGTCCTTCGGATTGAGTACTTCCAATATTTGGTTGATCCTTTTTATCGCGGCACTTGGGGCCACCAGCAGGGAGGTGCCCACATCGAGTATGGCCTGGCAGTTGGTGCAAAAGTTCTTACCACCCAGAACCGCACTGGTCATGCCGAACTGCCAGTATCCCTGCTGGGAGACTGGGACATAGGTGAGACAGCCGCTGAAGAGTGTGGTATCGATGCCACCGAGAACGATCTCGCCCCCATCTGTGGCATTTGTGCCGTTCCTGTTCAGGTAGATGGAGAAGACGGGGTGCTTGATCAGTCCCTGAGCCACCAGGTTGTAAAACGGTGGCGTGACCCCACCGATCGATATACTTGCGTAGCCCAGACCGAACATCCCGTCGAAGGGGGAGGAGAGAAACGTGGCCTCTGGCTCGTCGGTGATCTCGGCAAAGATCTGATTCTGAATGGGCAAGTCCGCTACGGTGACCGTATCCTGCGACAGGATGCCCGAGAGCGCCACTCCACCATCCGAATTCGAGGCGTATTCGATCTTAAAAGCAGTGCCATTGGCCACATAGGAACTCGAGGACTTTGAGTCGTATTGGTTGTGGCTCACACAGGACTTGACCGTGGCCGGGCACTTGCTGGATGGCACCCAGAGATTCGACGAGCCCGTATCGATAAGCAGGGTGAACTCTTGCGGAGGAGTTCCAATTGTCACTGGCAGATAGTACTCCGTGTTGAAGGCATTCCCCAATCTAGCCCCAGTCGAATCGGTGTCCTTTGTTGACGTTGCTTCTGGTGCTGTTTCTGGTGCTGTTGTGGTTGCATTTAGTTTGTGCTTTATCGACAGGGACTTGAGTTCGTTCTGTACATTGAGATGACTCGACTGGGGATTCCGACGTCTTCCCACCTTCAGGCGCTTGCGACCCACCACTTCAGATGAGCAGAGAGCCAGTATTAGCATTAGTTTAAAGTAGTTCCACTTAACCTCCATCGCGGGGCGGTTCTTGACTTAATGTGTGACCGCCCTTTGGTCACGTATTTATAGCAGCTCTGGCCATAAGCCATAGCATGCAGCTGTCGGTGATCGGCTCACACCTTCTGGCCAAGAATTTCACACGCGATAGCGTGAAGTATTTTTCGGGAGGCATGCCATTATTTATTATTACATATTTTTCGACTTAGAACTTTGAGAACTTAATTCAAAGGAGCGAAACCCACTTGATTCTGGCCAAAATCGAATTGGGTATAGTACTGGCCGAGGAAGACATCGCCCAGGATCCAGAAGTCGGTGCCAATGTCGGTGAAGGTGGACATGCAGGAGGTATAGCCTTCGTCTTGGAAGACGCTGATGTACACCGAGGCAGGCAGATCGAAGGTGGTGCCCCCAATGTTGAAGCTCAGCACTGGAAGAGAGTCCAGTGTGGCGCAGGGAATGTAGTAGCTGCCCTCGATTAGAGTGGCCCCAATGAGCTGGTTTATCTGTGTATAGACCGCCTGGGGACAGGCGAGGAGGGAGGTTCCCGTATCGGCAATGGCCTGGCAGCCATCGCACAGCACAGTGCCGTTCCAGGAGATGTTGTTCACCGCGAACTGCCAGTAGCCCTCCTGGGAGACGGGCACATAGGTGAGAACGTCGGCCATCAGCGTCTCATCGACGCCACCGAGCACCAGCTGGCCACCCTCCTCGGCTGTGCCATTCCTCGCCAGATAGAAGCCGAAGGTGGGCTCGTCGATCAGACCCTGCTCGTACAGATTGTAGAACGGCGGCACGACACCGTCCTCGGCTATCGTCTGGTAACCCATTCCCAGTATCCCATCGAATGCCACGTCCGTGAAGCTGCTGCCCGGCTGGGAGACGGCTTCGCCGAAGGTCTGATTGGCAATGGCCAGTCCGTTGATGGTCACCGTGTCCGTGGCCAGATATCCGGTCACACTTCCAGTGCCGTACTGAATCGAGAAGTTCTGGCTGTTGGCCACATACGTGGACGAGGCACTGGCATTGTACTGGTTGTGCTGCTGACAGGCCACATCCGTGGACAGGCACTGGGCCGAGGGTATCCACAGATTGGCGGAGCCCGTGTCGAACACCACATTGAAGTACTGCGGCGGAGTGCCAATGCTGATCTCTCCGTAGTAGTACATGTTCATGGAGTTGCTGAGCTCCTCCGTGGTATAGTCCGTATCGCTGTTCGTTGGATAGTCATTCCCGTAGACGGGTTGGCCGTAGTCGTAGATCACATAGTCTTCGATGAGCTTCTGGTACTTGTGCCTCAGCGAGCGCACCTCCTGCTTCACATGATGGCGATTCCTCTTGTGCTCGCTCTTGTGTATCTTGATCTTCTGCACCTCGGCACTGGCCAGCGCCAGGACACACAGCAGGATAAACCACTTGAACATTTTGAATACTCCTTCAATTCGACTTTCTATAAACTAATTTTGTATGTTGTTGCCCTTTTTCTGTCTGGGGCCGGACTGCTGAAGACCCGCACAGGTAATGACTTCTTATATGCTCGTTGACAAGGGCAAAGTCGGCCGCAATGGATCACCTTTTAGATAAAATTAACTGAATATAGATATCTAACTTGATCGATCGTTGGTATCTTCTATTTACACGACTCGCAGACGTGGAACAAAAGAAAATAACAATCAACTGCAGGCAATGGGTTTTCTAAGAATCTAAATGAACGCCCATTATGTCGAGGGATTTTGAATGAAAAAATGTATAACTTAATTGCATATTTCGGACTAGACTTCATTGATAAGAAGGAGATCCCATTCGTATGGTAAACAAATCAATTGGCAAACCGAAATGAGCTTTGATAACTAAAGTTCTTTATCTTATCTTTAAATAAAAGTTGACTCGGTGCGGAAGCGTTGATTGACCTCGACTTCTTAGAAGGTCAATGAGAAAGTGCAGTAATGGAAGTAACATTGCAAAAGAGGTCGCTAGCTCGACTATTGGAACAATTTAATGTTGTTGGACAATATAATATATAACATTTTTTGGAACAACATTTTGTCGGATTTCAAAGTGGCTCCGGGCTCTCTTAAAGACTCAGAAGAGCTCTCAAAGGCCAGCCCATGGTAAAATTACGTAAAATTAGTGTCCTCCGCTGTGGTGAGGACCATCCATGCTCTTGTGGCTCTCAAAGAGACAAGCGCTAAAGAGAGTTGACAAAAATCTTACTTGTGCATGCGCAGTGATGAACAGATGGTCTTCGCAAGAGAGCAGATGAAGTCACCACCTTATAAGTACGGCTTTTAGACTGAGCAAGGTATCACATAATATCAATGATATTAATTTACTAATTGAATCTACATATACCTTATATATTCCTAATTTCTCTGCCAAATTTGTGCCAAATCGGAAGTGCAACAAAAGTTTAGGTGCGAAAGTAAACCATAAACCAGAATAGTGTATATATTTTAAATATTTGTTATATAGATAGATAAAGAGCGATCGACAGAGATATATATGTATGTATATAAAGAAATATTTACAATTTGGGAGCAATGGCAATGCGTTTGTATTCCATATCGAACTCCACATAAAGCGGACCCAGAAACACATCCCCCAGCACCCAGAGGCCGGTCAGATCATTGCTGCCATCCGTAAGACTGGTGAAACCGGAGACACAGGTGCCTTCGTAGTTGAGGATGTAGCTGCTGGCTGGTAGGGTGAACTCAGTGCGTCCAATGTTGAAAGTGAGGGCCGGCAGCGAGGACACCTTGTCGCAGGAGATGGTATAGACGCCATCCCTCTTGTCGGCTGCCGTGATGCCAAATCTCTTGTTGATGGTTGCCAGAGTGGCAGAAGGAACCACAATCAGGGATGTCCCAGCATCAATGATGGCCTCACAGTTAGAGCAGAGATCGGATGCAGTGTCCAGGCTGATGCTGGCGACGGTGATCTGCCAGTATCCGACTTGGGAGAGCG
The DNA here is from genome assembly GCA_005876895.1 of Drosophila azteca. Classification (NCBI taxonomy): domain Eukaryota; kingdom Metazoa; phylum Arthropoda; class Insecta; order Diptera; family Drosophilidae; genus Drosophila; species Drosophila azteca. The sequence goes on along the minus strand of VCKU01000091.1, from coordinate 7,447,910 downwards.
GCACGTAGGTCAGGCAGCCGCTATAGAGCGTGGGATCGCTGCCGCCGAGCAGCAGCTGGCCCCCATTGCTCGGATCAGAGGCGTTCCGGTTGAGGATAAGCGAGAATAACGGTGCCTCGAGGAGTCCCTGTTCGTATAGGTTGAACAGCGGTGGGTTCACATCATCGATGGATATGGTGCGAAAACCCAGACCGAAAATCCCATCAAAGTTGGACCGATTGAAGACGCTCTCTGGCATCGATGTGATTTCGGCAAACGTCTGATTCTTGATCGTTAAACCGGCAATCTTCAGCTTGTCCGTAGAGAGAAATCCCTCCAAGATGACAGCCTCCTCCCTGGTGGCGTACTGGATCTCAAAGGCACTGCCATTGGCCACATACGTCTTGGAGCGACTCGAATTGTAGCGATTGTGCTGCAGGCAGACCTTCTGCGAGCACTTTACAGAGGGCACCCAAAGGTTAGCAGAGGCCGTGTCAAAGAGCACCTGAAACTTCTGGCTGCCAATCGTCACCTGGCCATAGTACTCTGTATTGAAGGAATTCGTGAGCGTCTGTGTGGGTATGCTGGATGATGACGACGAGGAGGATGCTTTTGCAGTCTCCGCTTGAGCCTTTGTCAGTCCTAGCCTACTTCTGATCACCTTATTTTGATGGCCCAATTTCCTTAGAATCTTCTGCTGATCTGTATCTCTTTGCAGCTCCACCCGGTGGATCTTTCGCCGAGAGCTTTTCGCCTCAACGCTGCCCAACAGCAGCGCCAACAGCAGAACGGTGATGCCCAGTCCGACCTTTTTGAGCGGGTGCATAGTTCTTTGGCAGCTGCTGATGCTCTGGCCCTAACTAGTTGGCGGGGTCACGTATTTATAGAGCCACTTTGCTGAAAATTCCATTGTTATCTGGCAAGCTCAGGGTTTTTATGAGTTTTTAGAGGGGTGGTATTCGGGTGAAGGATAAGAAACTCTCACGTGGCCGGATATGGTCCACACGTTTAATAAACTTCTCTTCTTTAAGTGTTTTATAATGTAAAAGGGAATTGAATACGAATGCTATAGTGGCAGCAACATTTAGCACAAAAAATGTTTACAATTGCAATGCAACCTATTTCTGATCCATGATCAATGATATCCTTGACGTAAGTGGATCACTAGTCCTATTCCCCTCCCTCGGATCAATTGAAAGATGCAATTAATTCGTAAATATTTTAATTTAAACGTACGTTATATTTTGAAAAAACGACATGTTTTTGTGGCGCCATCTATCGAATTAAGCTGGTACCACACGCACTCTGCCAGCATTATTTGGTACTAGCAGTGACTGTTCCCTAGGAACACTGAAGTAGTTCCAAAAAACATACACAGTGGCGGCAGTGAGCTAACATTTGAATTCAAAATTTTGGCGGCACTGCTTCGGCCATTTCAACTTGATAAATGAATAACTAATAAACAAATAAAGATATTGGCATGAAATAAATTGGTTTTAAAAAGGAAAACTTTTAGCATTTGGTCTGTTTACAGAAACTGGTGCTGGAAAGTCCAGAAACTTAAATATACGTTGTCAAAGTTGCACTTTGTTAACCCTGCAGCGTTGCTATTGGTATACGTTAAATTCTTTATATTTTTGGATCGATAAGGAACTTTTGATACAACGCATCCCCAACAATCTGAATCTTGGTATTTTGGCAGTCAGGTTGGTCCAGGCTTCCATCCTAGTGATCCTGGTCGCATGACTGTCCCTGTAGCCAGCCTTGGCGATGACGCGGGTGATCAGGATGAAACCTCCTTGTTGGACTGAATTTCTTGGGCAAAGCCACCCCAATCACCGGCAAATATCTTGCAAATATCACTTACCCCTCATCCATCCCTCCATCTACCAATAGAAAAGTCATTTCATCAATACAACTTCTTGGCCAAAAACAAAAAACTACCCAAACCAAACCCTTTTGTTGGCTTTCGAGTTTTTGTGACCCAAGCCAGAGGGAGGCGGCGGCGAGTCGATTCCTTTTTTCCCGGAATGCAAACGAAAGTGATTGCAAAAGTTTTTTGGCCTCTCCCGACCACGCCTCATTTAGCCGCACCGAAAATATGCCAAGTTTTATTTGCTAATTGCAGTACAGTGAAGGTCCTCCAGGGGAGAGGGGAAGAGAAGGCAGCGCCTGCCCGCAAGCTGAGAAAAACTTCAATTCCAATTGAAGTTGCAGCCCATTCCGAAATGTATCCTCCAGCAAACTCCCAAAAACCGAACCGAACCATTCCTCAAAGCCAAAAACCGCCGTTGGCTGTGACAACGTTTACAGAAAATGGCTAGAAAAAACCCAGGCAGGAACCTTAGAGACGAGGTTACGACTTAAGGATACCCCTTAGGATATAGGAGAACAAGAACAAGTAGAACAAGTATACAAGTATCTCTTGAAATTAGAAGAAAATGTATAGAAATATTTCCACTCTGACTTCCGATATGGGAAATACTTAGGTTACCTTTTCCAGACTGCAAAAGTTATTGTTTATGGGGTCTTTATTGTTTACCAAAGCGTTTTGTTTACTTTCAGAGGGCCGTCTGTTTGGGTCTTCCAAATTTGAAATCCGTAGGCCCTAAAATCGGTAACAGCCCAATGTCCATATTGCTAGATCCATTGCTTATCAAAAACTCGTATCTCTTAGGCTTTCAAAAAGCCTTCTTTATCCTTTTAGATCCAGAATAAACCTACCCTTTTGCTGTATTTGAATACCCTGTATAGATAGCCGCCAGGAGCGGTTCTTTCTTGGTTTCGGGGTTTGGGGGTTTGGGGGGCGAAAGTTGACTGCGGCAGCGAACGTATTTCCGCAAATTTCTTTGCAAGTTTTTCCGCAACCCCCCCAAGTGTGTGTGTGGGGTGGAGGGGTGTGAGGGGTCCAATGTTGTAATTGAATTTGCGTCAAGTTCTATTAAGTGGCGTAAACTTTTGGCCTCTGGAATTGAACTTGGCTCTCACCGCATGTGCATTTTTCATATGTTTATCGCAGCGCGTTTCAATGTATTTCTCTTTCTTTCTTTCTTTGGCTTCCTTCCTGTCGTTTGACATGTTCGAAGAAAAAAAGTGAAAAGAAAAGAAAAGAAAGGAAAGGAAAAACCCTCAGATAAGTCTGTGTGGGCTGCTGTCAGGCACAGGGGCCACATATGTGAGGTTATCAATGAAGCATTAAATTGTTTCTGGCATTTTAGAGTCTGTCTTTCTGTCTGTCTGTCTGTCTGTCTGTCAGTGGCGCAATCGTTGAGAGCAATCATGGGACCATACCATGCCCTCCCCGACTTATCCTACAATGAATCTTCTGAAAATCAAAACGAGTCCAGTCTATCATCATCATTATAATCATCAAACTGATTTCGTATGCAGGACCTCCACAGTCCACTCAAAAAGTTGGACTCCACTTATCCTTTTGCGGGGTTAATTTAGCATATCAAATTTATGCATTTCATCTCAGCCTCAGTAAATGCATTAAATTGTTAATGTTTGGGCATTTATTTAAAAGTTTTCCTACCCATAGATTGGGGGGGTTACCGCTCCAAAAATCGGGGTCACAGCTGCCGTTTCGATGCGTGGTTCGACATCAAATATTAAGATTGTTTTGGGACAGCTGGTGACATCTCTATGGCAGACTTTTTTATGCCTCGCTTTGGGCCTCCCTCTTGGCCACCCTCTTGTCTTTGTACTGTTCTTTTTTTTATCGCTTCACACCCTCTTGGCCATGGCTCAGACGTGACACGTGATGTGGTACACAAAATAGCAATCCAAAGTATATTTTTAAGCCAAATTTGTAGCCACATTTGTGTAGATATTTCTAGGTGTTGCCTTGAAACTTTCAATGAAAAGAATAAATAAAGAAAGGAGTTAATTTTTCATTAGTTCTAGTTCTCATTCAGGAGAATCCCATACCTTCCCGTCTTAACCAATTAATTTGGCTTTCCATTCACTTCCAGCCTTGCTTATCCACAATATTTGGCCAGAATTGAGGCCTAACGAAAACAATAAAAGCTGTGGCCACAAAAACCAAAGGACAATTTGCCATTCGAGAAATGCAACAGCTGCTGTTCGCATAAACAAAAGATCGTTTTGGAATATATATTCTGGCATTTTTTTTATGGCATATTTACTTTTTAACCGATAAAAAATATTTATTAACTGAGAGAGAAACGAGAAACGTTGACTTGACTTTGGTTTTGGTCAGAAGCCAGGGGGGGGGGAGGCAGGAAGCCAGAGCCGGACAAGGATTTAGATTTCAGCATGTTTGCACTGAAGTCCAGTTTCGGACAGGACAATTGATGGACAAACATATTAGATGTGCAGCACACACACACGACGCACGGCACACACGAACACACAGCAGACACTCTAGACACAGACAACTGTAGTTCAGTTAACTAAAACATATACCCACACACGACAGTTATTTGCTTTTATGGCAGACTGAGCCTGTCTGGGCCTCGGTCCTCGGTCCTCGCTGCTCGGGGCTCGGGGCTGGACAGGCTCTGTCCTGTGTACGTCAGTTGGTTGAACAGTTTATCCTGCATATAAACTTCAACAACACACAACACAACATGCTTCACACACACACACAGAGATATATATATATGTATATCCCTCTACAACTATTTCCGCTTACTGCTAAACAAATCCCAGCCAGGCAAAACACTGAACGCCCGCCCCCAACGTTACGTATACGCAATATTGGCATTTGGCATATTATTGGAGTTTCGTCATTGAATTGACGGATTGAAGAGGGAATAGGGAATGTGGGCAAATGGAGAGTGCTTTATTGAGGGCGGCTGATGCTGGGGCGGGGTGGAGTGGGGGTGTGACAGAAGAAAAGCCAGGCATCAAACAATAGCAAATGTCTTTAACCCAGTCTCCCATTAAATATGCTGACAAGTTGATAAATTGTTGTTCACATATAGATTGGCATTGCCACAGCCACAGCTACAGCCATTGGCTGAATCATTTAATTGGATTGAGAAATTGGAGATGGGTCAGGGATTGAATAGAATATAGGATGATATGATGCTAGCTGATAGATGATGGATGGTCTGCCATTGGGTTGGGGTATTTGGTATGGTAATGTTTTAGTACTCATATCTCTATTAATCTGTGGTTTAACACAACTGTTTTCAGAGTTAATTGAATCCCCCTAACCATCACTTTCTTCTCCAGCCATAGAGGCTCTTAAAGCCCCAAAACTTCTCCTTGAATTGGCATCCTAAGAGGTCTATTAGAACACTTCAAAATGAATGGCTTTCAAGTTTGTTCAACTTCAACTATTTGGGTCAATTTAATGTCAGCATTGAAAACTTTTGAAAATTACCTAAATTTTCGTGGTCCATTCGGCACGCTGCCACGCCTACGCAATAAAATGGCAACTGGCAAAAAGTTCCTTCAAGCAATCCAATTGAGAATTCTCTAGAGTGAAATAACTCAGGAAATGATGCTGACGCCTACTCCTGGCCTCCTCGTAGCCTCCTCTTAACATGCTCTTAGCCCGAACTGGAAAATGCCACAAGAAAATCTCGGAACACATGTTTCGGTCTAAGGGGAGTGTGCCACGCCTGCCTACAGTAGGTGGGAGGGCCTCATCTATTAAGCTTTGACATTAGCATGAAAAACGCATTTTTCTTCGAGCGCAAACAATGAAGAAAAGTCTGGCAGTGTGCCCCGGGGGCAGAGGGTAGGACTTGGGGGTAAAATGTTTTAAATAACTTTTTTGGGCAAAGTTTACGTGGCCATAAAGGTGACAAAGGCCGTTACCCGATTCCGAGTCCCGATTCCGATTCCCAGCATTCGATATCGTCTTTGATTGAATCAAATTGTTAAGAATTTTCTTCCTTTTTGGAGCCAAGTTGTCGTTGAGTGAAATTGTGTTTTCCTTTTTGGCATATTTATGCAATTGAATTGTTTACACAGAAATAACGATACCGAAGGGTGCCAAAGGTTCAGAGTTCACAAGTTATCGGTGTGTGTGTGAGTAAAACTTTTACCATTGCCAGTTTAAAAGCTTTGCCAGACTTCATCATCAATTTCGCGGCATTTGCAAACATCCGTGGCAGACGGGCTCCAAGACATTGATGAATCTGCGGAAATCGGTGTCGAGTGACAAATTGAGACATCAGAGTGCAGAAATCACTCTGCCGGGGCTTATCATGCGATGACAGTCAGCTGATAATGGAAATCACTCTACGGCAAGCAACATGGAAGTCAGGAAGATCGAGAAAAGTCAGAGTCCAACTGATATTAGCTACAGTCTGTGTAGTTTTTCCTTCAGACACCTCCTCATTCCTTATGCCAAGTATTGGAGGTGCAATTTTACAACAATTTCAGACAGTATTTGTTGAAAAGTGACTTCATTGGCAGCACACTTATTCCCAATGTAAATAATTAAGCAAATTTAAGTTTTTTAGTTTAGTTGGAAACTAAAAAGACTTTCTAAGTTATGAATTCTATATGTGCCAAGGCGAATGGTCGAAGATTCCGACTGGAAGATACCCTCTGACTAGATGGTTACACTTGAGATCTGCCCAAAGTTCCATTTAGTAGTACCTCAGGGACGAAAAACTTACCACTTTCATAGGATCTTCTTAGGTATAGCTTTACAGATTGATAGAATGATAGCTCTAGAGCAAGTGCATGTTCACTTCTGTTTTATGGCAAGCAACTGGAAAAGTACATCATACCCAAGTAATGGGCGTTAAAACGGCAAGTCATGCAAGAAAACCATAACAAACCATCACAAACCGAACTATAAAAGACATTTGTGCCTCAATCTTTGACATATTCCGGAGAGAGAACTCCGGCTAAAATGTTGAGCAAATTGTTTCCGCGGATCAAAGCCAAGCCCTTGACGGAGAGGATTCAGTCGCGCGATGCCTTTGCCTACTTGGATCGAGTACAGAAGATTTTCGGCTGGAGAGCACCCGAGGACGACCGCTGGCGGATACCCTATAAAATATGGGCCTGGAACTGGAACATCTTGCTGCTCCTCCTGCTGCCATTGTCCATGTCCTTGGAATATGTGCAGCGGTTCAAAAGCTTCTCGCCGGGCGAGTTCTTTGGCTCCCTGGAGATCCTGGTGGACATGTATGGCTGTTCCGTGAAGTGCGTCTACACATGGTTCGGTTACAAAAGATTTCAGGCCGCCAGACTGGTGCTGGATCGCCTGGACCTGCGCTGCACTAGCGATGAGGAGCGTTCCAGTCTGCACCGCTCTGTGGCGCTGGCGAACATGTGCTATGTGACATATCACATCCTGTATTCGGGATTTGTGGTCGTCAATTGGACGGGCTACCTGCTGATGGGCAGGCACGCCTGGCGGATGTACATCCCCATGCTGGACTCCGATAAGAACTTTCTGGTGTCCAGTTTCTGCGAGTGTCTGCTGATGAGCGGCGTGGTTACCATGAATCAGTGTACGGACGTCTCGCCTCTGGCCCACTTTCTGATGGCTCGCTGTCACATGGGTCTGCTTAGGAACCGGTTCACCCAGCTACGCTCGGATCCCAGCAAAAACGAGGAGCAACACTACGACGATCTGAGGAAATGCATCCAGGATCATTGCCTGATAATGAAGTAAGCACCTTTTCCCATCTGTGTTCTATGTTTTTTCATGATTAAATGGTGTTACCTTTAGCTATGTTAACCTGCTGCGACCCGTCTACTCCGTCACCATATTCGTCCAGTTTCTCCTGGTTGGCGTGGTCCTGGGCCTGGCCATTATCCACGTCATGTTCTTTTCCACCTTCTGGACAACCATCGGCACCCTGTGCTTCATTTTCGATGTGTGCCTGGAATCCTTTCCCTTCTGCTACTTGTGCAACATTATCGTCGAGGACTGCCAGGAGCTATCGGAGAGTCTGTTCCACTCGGATTGGTTGGCAGCCAGTCGGCAATACAAGTCCACGTTGGTCTACTTTCTGCACAATCTTCAGCAACCGATTATCCTGACAGCAGGCGGAGTGTTTCCCATCTGCATGCAGACGAATCTATCGGTAAGACAAGATATTCCATGAATGAGGCTATATATAATCTCTCGATTACTTACAGATGGCAAAGCTGGCCTTTTCTGTGGTCACTATAATAAGACAATTAGATCTGGTAGAGAAGTTTCAGTGAGTGGAACACAGGAGAAGGTTAGGGCATTCCGCTCATTCGAAAGTGATGATTAGTGCAATACATCGTTTGGTTTAACTGCGATAAATGGTTGGCTGGTTCATTTATATAATATAATTTGTAGAAATTCTAAAGACATAGTCTGAAGAACTTGTAACACCTCCAACTAGAACTGAAATCACGCTTTTAGCTTTCAAATTAATAAATAATAAACTCTTGTTTACTGTTTACTTATTTACCGATAATATCCTTACATTTAATGTATTCAATTCCGTAGGAGTTCGTTTTTCTTTTCTTTTGCTGATTAAAATAAATGTGTCTGGTGCCTGGAGATAAGCCACAATCAAAGCTTAACCCACAGACTTCCACAGGGATACATTCGGAATCCCCCTCATGCCCCCTTCCGCCTTTCACTCTGAGGCGAAGAACAAAGCCATAAGTGATGCCAAAAACTTTGCCATGTCTCAGCATGATAGAAAGTTTTGGCCAGAAACTCTCTTTTGGCCCATTGACAAAAGTTGACATATGCAAAAATAAAGAAAGGAGGAAGAAAAAACGTATACAAATTATCAGCACATATATCTGGGATGGGAGGGGATGTGTTTGGGGGGGGTTGGGGGGAGTAGAAAGACGAATATGAATTCTGGTATGAAAAGTTTTGATTTATTTTTAAGCGCAAAGTTTTTGGGCCTGTCACAGGGAATTTTGACATGGGTTTTTGCACCACAGAAATGGAATGAAATCGAAGCAGAAAATGCTAAATCAAATGGGGGGGGAGTTCCCCTCCCACAGAGTCGTCCCCATCGTTTCCCCAAGGAGCCAAACGAAGCCAATAGAAGGAAGGGAGAGACAGACAGAGAGAGAGATAGATATATACTTGTGTTTGTTGCTGCTCGTTTAACTTTAACTTTTCCTTTCCCTTGGCCTCCTGCCGTGGATTAAGCCAGCTTAAGGCCTATTAACGCTTTCAAGTGACAAAGTTGCTTTCTGTTTTTAATTGCGGGCAGCTGCAATGTTGAGTGCAATCGAGCTGAAAATGAGTAGGGATATAAACAGGGCTTTGTGCTTAAGGCCGCTCTCCCACCTCCACCCTAAGATATTGTCTGAATTCAGTCTACAATGTGATTACTAAATCGCTGGACCTTGGTTATGGAATGGGAAATACGACTAGGGTTTACTCAATCAAGAAGTGTGGAATGAGAGACACAAAAGGGAAGGAAAATCAGGAAATGTTAAAGAGAGAAGGTTAGACAGCAGACGCGACAGTTTGTAAATGCTGCACAGTGGTCGGCCTTGTATAGAGCAAGCGGCCAAAAATACTTCTAGTGGAGATATCATTCTGAAATTTGGAATGAAAGTCCGTATATGGTCCACGCAAATGAGGTTTGTTTCGAATTTTGGCCACGCCCCCTACCGCCCTCAAAAATTGATAACAAAGTTTATAAAACTTCATAACTCGAGAACACCTTGAGGTATCTCAACCAAACTTATAGAGAATGTGTATGGTATGAATATGTATAGCCCCACTGAATTTTATTATAATCAGACAATTATATCATACAGTCGCCATATGACCAATCATGTGATTTAGCTCTAAAAAATAAAATACATAAATAAAATAGAAGATTTATTAAAAAACAATAAAAAAAAATTAAAGATTATATTTATTCATCTAATAACAATAGGATTGTACTGTTTAATAATTTTGTCTTTTTTGTGCAGGGCAACTTTCTTTGACCAGTGATAAAGGGTCTGAGCTTAGAAGTAATCTATTTAACAAATCACTATTTGTGTTAACTCGTGAATTTTTTCTTGTGTGTTGCTCTCTAAATTTTTTTATGTCTTTATTTTTTGCTTCTGCGGCTTCTTCTGACAATTCTCCTATGGAAACAAGTGCATAACTTATTATTTCGGGACCATGTACCAAAACTTTGTGGACAGATGGTGGCATGTAGTACCAGGGGTATAATTTAATCAATTGCTTTGCCGTTTCAAGAGCATAGTCGCCAAATTTGTCTGTATTAATATTATATCCAGATGATATGCATTTAGTTCGGAAATCACTGGATGAGCTGAGTTGCATGGACGTAGGGCAGAAGCAATAGATTCATCGGTTTTTGATAGCTCAGCAATTTTTCGTCGTTTTGTCCTTTTAGAAGACTCGAGGAAATTTTTTTTCGGCCTTCCGCGATCAGCTGCACTTTGTATAGGACACATCTTGTGGGCACAGCGCAATGAAATTCGTTCCTTCTCATTCAGCCAAACACTTTCATATTGATCCACTGACGATTTCATGCGACTGTACTTTTGCCAAAAAGTAACAATTCTTTTACTTATGTACGCAATACGTTTTGGTAGATCATTCAGCTCGGTTATGTAGCCGTTCTTTTCAATTTCTCTGTTTAAAATTACAATCAATGTCTTTAATTTGTCTGCATCGGTTCCATTTTCCGTGCACCAAAGATCAAAGATATATTGACGTGCAAACACACACTTATGCAAATTGTCTGCCAAAATCAAACTCATATGAAAAACCAATTCAAATAAAAATAATTAATTAATAAAAGAATAAATGACTTTACAAAGTCATACACAACTACAAACGACGAAGACAGAGCAAAAAACAACAGCACAATACGCTAAACAGATGTTTTGTAGGGCAGCTTTGCCCTTTACAAACGTAAGGCGTCGTCACTTTATTTACTTTAACACACACATCTGCAAATTTCTGCAGCTAAACTTAACATATTTATTACCTTTAAAGACAGACAATTACAATGACATACAATTCAATTGTGGAATTTTGTGGGATCACAACTAAAACTCCACCTAAACATAAAAAAGACGTTCACAAAACACATAAAAAAGATTAAATCAAATAAATTAATTTCACAAGAACAATTTGATTAGTTGGGTAATTATTTATATTAGAATTTATAGTAAATACCTTCAACTTCAAAATTCATGCTTAAGAATTTAATTTGGAACGCTTAAGCTGACGTCTGACCACTTTGAATCGGGAGTTTGGTGTGTAAAAAGCTTACTAAACGCTGCAGCTGTGCGAAAATGAACACGGGTTCGTGATTTCAATTCTATTTTTAGAAAGTCCCGTTGCAAATACAGTAAAAACCGGTTTGCCATCAAGAAGTATGTACATTTACGAGACAATTTGTGTACATTTTGTCAAAATAGTTTGAGATGGACTTTTCGATTTTTGGCCTATGGGCGCAACCACTGTGTGCTGGACGCTCGAGATTTACTTTAATAATTGCTACTGAGATCGAAGAGAGCGAATGGTCCGCTCCCGCATTCCACAAGTACGCACTCATTCCATGCTCTCCTTCTGATACTCTTCCTAATAGCTCGCCTATTGACAATTGGAATTCGTTTCTGCTCTTTGTCTTCTCTCTTAATGTTCGACAGAGTGTGCGGGAGTATGTCTATCTCTCTCGCAACAACAAAAAAGTATTCAATGAGATTCAACCTGGAGCATTTTTCGCCAGCTGAAAATATATTTTTAGCCAGCCTTTTTACCTTTCCACTGTCCATCCCCCCACTCCCGGCACTTTTTGAACAGGCAAATTTAAGCGCAATTTAATTTCCCATTTGTTAATGACAAAAACAAAAACTGACTAAAAACTAACAACAAAACTAGTAGCAGCAGCGAGGCAAAAGGGAGTGCACAAAAAAAAAACTAAATGAAATTTCACACATTCGCTAAATGAGAAGAGAGGCGGCAGACAGAGTGTTAGTGCAGTGCAGAGGGAGAGAGAACGTGAGAGAGGGGAGCGTAGACCGAGAGAGTGTCTGCAGTGTCACTTGAAGTGTTGCAGTCGCCGCCGCTGACAGCGAGAGAATACCCTGCCGAAGGGTATGACTGTTTTGAGTAGATGTATGACCACCAGTATGAGTGTATGTAATATTAATAAAGATCATCAGACGATGGGCATATATACAACTTATACGAGTATATGTATGTAGATATATGTATACAGGTGTATGTTTGTTTGGAACGACTGCGATAGATTTGTCCATAGCTCCAATAGGAACGACGGCCATGAAAGGGTATCAATGGCTCGACCCCAAAGCAGAACTTGCTCTCTTGCTTTTTTTTTTGCACGACTAGTAGAGTGGGAGCAGAAGTGAAACTAGGAGCACGGGAGAGACTGAGAGGAGAGCAGAGCAGAGCCCCGCTAAGACAGTTGGACAATAAACACATGTTTCAGTTTGTAATACGCGGGGCCGTAAAGTTGCTTCGCCTCGCCCCTCTACTCCCCCTCTCATGTCATCCACGAAAATATATGTAATGCCAGGGCAGCCGAAAAGTATCTTCTTTACAGTTGCTTCTTCTCCGTTTTGCCGTTTCGTTTGCCCTGTGTGTGTTTGTGCGAACACATGCCCTTTTTATTTTATTTCATGTTTGAGTGTGTGCGAAATTTTGCACGCACTCTTCTTTCCGCCCCCCACCAACCATCTCCCCGTCCATGGGCAACACCTCCTCTCTACAGGGTTTTTGTTTTGCTTTGTTTTGTTGTTGTTGTTTTTTTTTGCGTTTTGCGAAGTGGAGATTACGTTTGACAATGGGGAACATGTGGTACTTATCGGGCATTTGTCTCATTGTTGTGCGGGATAATGGGGATATGGATAGGTAAGCCATTCGAAATGGAGTTGAATGGTGTCACTGTCACAACAAATAATCGATTTCAATAGATTTCGACTTATAGAAATCGAAAGAAAACCTTTAAAAACATTTTCTATTTGGTTCGAGAATTTTATTGTGCTAATCAGCTGTTTACAGGCAGATGCAGGGATCTCCGACTGTAGATTAAGATTCGTGGAATAGTAGCACCCTCCAATGATCAACCTGGCCGGGACCCTCCCTTTCTCCTGCGTAGTACGGTTATTTTTAGTGCGCACTGTAAGTAGTTTCGTCTGTGCCTTGAATGTGTCTTGTCTGCATTTCGCCAGTGTCTGTGGGCCATAAACTCCTCTGGCTAATTATGGCCACTAATGAGTTTGAAATGGCACTTACCAGAAATAACAACACAACACAGCAGAAGCAACGACAAAATACAAACACACACACACACGCACACACATGTAATGAGTACCCGTATATGTACATATGTACCGTATACATTTAGCCGTTTGAATGCCCCACAATCATTGAATAAACATACAGCTGTGCGGAGTACGCGTACTCCTCTCTTCTCTTCTGTACTCTTCTCTTCGCAGGGCAGACGCTGCGACTTTCATTATTTATGAGCGGCAGCAAGTGCGAAAATTTAAACACTAATTCAAATTAAAGTGGCCAAAGCCAAATGGAGATGGAAATGTAACAAATGCAACAATTGACGTTCCGCTAAATTAGCGACATATTTATGAAGGCATCTACCGTGAAGAAGGGGAATATACACTTAATATACTTACATGTACTGTGCATGAATGCCATGCCCCTTCATGAATGGTGTTCCTGAGAGACGGGAGATGATTCTGCAGACAAGACCTTTATGGATTGTAATAGGGGGGGGATTCAGGTTATATTCGCATTTCTTGATATCATATATTTACAGAAAATTTTCTCCTATTTTTAACTCAAAAAGAAAGTAGCCATTTTCATATATGTACATATTTTTATATTCAGTCAGTTTTTCGTATTTAAAATCAGATTTGTTCACTAAAAATATGAAATTTTAAGGAATAACACACAATTCTCGATTATATTTTGTAGTTTTTTATTCGAAAAATTTGAATACGTTAAGGAGAGGCCATTGGAACTCTTCTCTTTGGAAACAGAATCTCTGAGACAAGTCGCATCGCTATGGATCTGAATAATGTGGAGTCCCCTCTGGGGCAGACTGGCTCCTCTGGCACTGCGACGGTATACGAGGATGCCTTGTCCCACAAGAGTCCCAGGGGCTCGGCCCTAAGCATCAATCCTTTAGAGGACTCCAAATCGTACGTCCCGAACCGCACCTTTTTGCAAACCTTTGGGAAATGGAGGGAAGTGACCCCTAGGAAGCGCTTCCATACTGACACGCCTCCCAGAGGCAGATCGAAAGCGAATCCACTGCCCTCGGCTGGGCATCCCGCTCCTGGAATCGATATTCCTCAATCCATGGGCTCCTCCTCGACGCTCTACAGATTGCAGCCGGATCCGCCCCTGTCCTTGGCAACTTCCTTAACAGATTTTGTGACGGCTTCATCCATTACAGAAGAGCGGAACAAGAACCACGATTCTTCCGAGGAGGAGGGGAAGGACGAGCGCTTCTACCGAGAGATGTACGTCCTGTGCCGAACAACACACCAGACAATCGCTGAGTACATCTTGGAGAAGAAAAAAGAAATATCGAACAGACGCAGATCTGAGGGAGTCAACCAACCGATGCAACCAACCAGGATCTATAAAAAGCCAATGTGTTTTTGCACCTCTCGTCAACGTAAAAGTAAATAAATAAATATATATATAGTACCTATATAACATTAAAAGGTAACCACAACCAGTCCAGAAGTAATCCTCGATATGGAAAGGCATCAGAAAGTCTGAAAAGATGTATAAGATGGATAATTTTATCCATTATCTATAGATGCAGTTAGTTGGAGCTTTATTTTGTTAACAGTATTGTACTTCAATTAGTTTGGGACTGCAATTAAGGATAGGATCTCTCCTGGCCGCAGTCTCCCACAATCCATTGAGTTGTCTGGTTCTCTCGGCCCTTTTCAGACTCTCTCTATCCGTCCTGTTGCCTTCTTTGTGGCACTGGGAGTGGGCCTGGAACTGTGCCTGGTCCTGGGACTGTGTGTGTCTGGGGCGTATCGTATCTGTTATTGCTGGTTATTAAAATATACCCCAAACAAGAAGATATCGAATGGCAGGAGTTGCTCTACGTCTGACTCTGACTTCTGCCCCTTACCCCATGCCACAGTTGCATTGTAAATTTTAATTATTTCCTACAAATGATGATTAAATTGGCCGCAGGCCGGCGGCAGCCAGATATTAAATCAATAAATGCGAAAATTTCTGAATAAGGGATCCTGCAACATGCACTCCACACTCCACTCTGCGTGCGTCCCTGTGTCCCTGCACTTGTGCGTGGCACAGTGTGGACTGCGTTGTGTACGTAAGAAGCGCGGCAGGCACGGGGAGGCATGGCATGGGGAGACACTGATGACAGTTTACCGGTTTACAGTTCATTATATTGCATAAATTGACTTTATATCGGTCCGCACTATGCACAATATTAATAAACTACTCGTCGTACAGCAGCAACAACAACAAGAGCAAAAGCAGCAAGAGAAACAGAGAGAAAATGAAAACGAA
Source organism: Drosophila azteca (assembly GCA_005876895.1). Taxonomy (NCBI): domain Eukaryota; kingdom Metazoa; phylum Arthropoda; class Insecta; order Diptera; family Drosophilidae; genus Drosophila; species Drosophila azteca. The sequence goes on along the minus strand of VCKU01000091.1, from coordinate 7,432,462 downwards.
AATTAAAATGCCAGCAATTTACTGGCGTCTGAAAATGAAATGTGCAAAAAGGCCTGATACCTGAAGCCGAAAGCCAAAAGCCTCCCCCCAGCTCCAAAATGAACAAAAAGTCAACAGGTAAAAAGAGAAATGAAAGCAAAAACTATGGGAATGATAGGCCGACAAACGAATGCCATATGCAGTATAATGGAGAATCTATATGTACTTATGAACATATGTATCTACCAGATTTAATATAAACTTTTGCTTTGTCTTGTCTATTGTTTATTTGTCTTGACATTTTCATAAGATAATTGTCAACAACAATGTTGAGTCTTATTGGGGTTTGCGGTACATGTAAATCCATACATACATATGTACATACATGTGTAGTTCTAGGTACTTGTAACATTCGAAATTGATATTCTCTTCATACTAGCTGTACCTAAAAGTCACTTTACTATTTGTCGTCAGAGTGCGTGGGAGTAAGAGAGTTACTTCTATTATGAAATTATACAAGGTGCACCGCTAGCTCTCTTTTGTGTCTTACTCTTAAATGTCACAATTGCATTCACAACGAAGCCAGGCTGTCGTATTTGCTGTTACTGAGCGAAATTATAAGAACTCAAAAGAGAGCGCATTGCGGGCGAAGATCAGCTTGTATAATTTAATCTTGGTTACTCCCACACACTCTTACAAACACTAAGAGAGAAAACAAAGAGCAGTTACAAAGTAGCAGCAGTCAACATGCGAGCAATTAGCAAGAGTATCAGAAGGGGAGCACAAGGAGAGCATGGAATGAGGTTCTTACGCATTAATAATCGCGCCACTTGTAGTGCAGTGCAAAATATCAAAAATCCGGACTTTAATGCTTTAAATCTCAGAAAATATGAGTGTGCCTAGTGGTTAATCGTGACAAGAAGCATAAGGATATAGACAAAATCGTAAATAACCCGAAATATGTGAAAGTGAAGTGCAACAAGTAACAAATAAGTACATATTTATGCACATATGTACATATGTATGTATATTATTATTATTATTTTTTTTTTGGTTATTTTATATATTTGAAACATAAATTTTTACCGTGCAAAAAATAAGGGAAATTGCCAGCAGAGGAGCAAAGGTGAGTCCGAGTTGTTTTACTCTTAAATTTTCGTTCAACCACGAGGCCTTGCGGTGGTTTTTTTTGCCTTTGCCTGCATGCCAAATGCAAATCTATCGCTATCCCTTTCTAACAATGATGGACGCTGACAAAAAGAAGAGCAAACAGTAAGAGAGAGCGCTGCCAATAACTTAAAGTGATGCATTCGAGATCTACAATATGCAACTCTCTCTTTTACTGCTCCTATTGAATAAAAGTTGCTGGAAAAGGGGGAAAAAGGGTACATCTTGCACACAAATTAGATCGTAGGAGAAAACAATAGTTTCCAAATGTAGTTTAGTAGTTTAAGTATGGGCCTAGTGGCACACCTCTCTTGCATTCCTCATACACATCCTCTAGAAGCGAAATTTTACCACAATTTTACCTTACTTATTGTGTGTTATATTTGGAATATGCATTCAAACTCATTTTATGGTGGGCTCTACAAAATCGCTTACTTATTCATAAGTTTTACCGCTATCCATGATTGCCTAAAACCTCACATGACTTTTGGTTCAAAAAAAATCCCGCTATATCCCCCGATAAATCATCTAAAAATCTCGTTGAAATCTTGTCATATCCCATACAAGATATATCCCCTCGAAATCCGCTCATCTATCAACATTATTCTAAACCAATAAAAAGTCTGCATTGGAATTCTCGAAGTATGAACAATTGGATGTACTTAGCATAGAATAACAATTTAACAAGTATTACTGGACCAGCACATAAATGGCTACTTGAAGGACACCCCATAGACATCCCCAATCCCATGCCAGACTCCTGAGTGGAAAATCTGTGCAGCCCCCGCCCCGCCCCATTCGAGTCTTTTGTTCAGGTGACGAAATGCGACTTCAAACTACGTGATCTGCCTGCCAAAAGCCTCCCAAAAATTGAGGGCGAAAACTTTCAGAGACGATAAAGTGTAAAAAAGAGGAAAAAAGGGAAAGAAACGAAGAAACGATGGCTCCACAAATCCCAAAAAAGGTACAGAGGGGCTGCAGGGCGGCGCACATTAAGGGGAAAGTACCGTACCGCCGACGCCGGGGGGTTGGGGTCGGGCAATCCCCATGTGGCTGGAGCGGCTGTCATTTTGGGCCGGGGCCAAAATCCTGCCAGACAACACAATGCCCAGGCGGCAGAAGGTAGTAAATGCAATCAATACGCGCGCAGACGGCACATAACAGGTATTATGTATTATGTATAATGCATGATGTGTGCCCCACCTACACCCAACCCAACCCTCACGCCCAACTCCGACGCGTTGCAGGGTCCTAGGGAGAGTGCCGTGAAAAATCAACGTCGAGCGTAATCTATTAAATTATCCTAATTTCATCACGCACCAAATCCCTTTAGCCATGGAGCCTTCGTCCTTTGCGCTCTTTCGCGTCAGGGTTTCGTCTGGAAAACAATAAAAATTTGCATAATATCGGTATAATATTTTAGCATTATATGTGCACCCCCCACATCGCCACTCCCCCACCACCAAAAGGTGCCGAAGTGTCGAGTATTATGGACAGAAAAGAGCAGAGACTTTTCTTTCATACATTTTTCTGTGTGTGGATCCTTTGAGGGGGTGGTAACGGGGGTAACACATGTTCCCAGCTTTCTTTTGTGGTCGTGAATTCTGGTTAAGCCAGTGCACTGAGGGGACATTTGGCTTTCTCTTGCTTTTCCTCGGTTTTCGTTTGAAAAATCCCCACTAATTACTTGTCTAATTACTGGGATTTTTCCCCCGACTGGCAAAAGTAGCTGCAATTTGTTTCGCCAAAATCTCATTTTAAAAATAGCAAAAGCCAAAAAAAAACACAAAAAAAAGGCGAGACCAAACGACTAAAAAAATACCGAAATGCTAAAATGCCAAGACAAGCAGCTGAAATGTTAATGTAGATAAATACATTCCGGAGGGGGTTGGGGGAGAAAAAAACTGCGAGAAAAGTTGAAATAGATTAATGGCTAGAGAATGAAGTGGCAAGAATTGGGAGATTTTTTGGGAATTTATCTTGGCTTCTAGTGTATGGAATTTCCAACCGAAAAGTTGCCAGAAAAGTTCAGCGAATAAAATAAAATTCTCCCAGAAAAACCACCAAAGGGAAGATGATCTTTAGGGCGATATTTGGATCTGATTATGGAACAATTTCTCTTAAGTTAGGAGCACGTTTTCGAGCAATTGTCTACCAGTATAGAGATAGATATATGTACATTTCAGTAGATTCTCTATGAGAAAGCGGTTCAAAATATGTTCCACACTCTTTAGAGCAGAAATCTCCCTCTTCATGACATTCAAGAAGAGAACAAAAGGCTTCCTGTTTTATAAGGAAGCTAACATGGAATGATTGCACTATATAGGGTGCCAGGGTAAAGCTTGTTACAGGCGGACTTCAGAGAGACAACACCATCTGCCCGCAAAAATTCTAAAATATTCCTAAATTTAAAACTTATACTCGAAATAAAAGAATTCATGCATTCTCTGTCTTGTAACCATAGTTTCTTAATAGATATACACAGTTTCACACTTCCATTCATTGGAAAATTACAGGAGAACAGGCAGTCACAGGCACATCCACCATCCACAGAGCCACATCCAGCATCCACCATCCACTATCCACATTTCATTTTCCATGGTCCTCCGACACCGTTTGGCTTTCTTTTAGTTTTGTGGTAATAAGCCTTTCTCTTAACTCAAATCAAAATTAATCTTCTACTTCCAAAAATTACATCTAAATCCTGTATTTGCTAAATTTTTATCTTTTTTTTATCATTTTCTTTTGGCAACTCGAAATAATTTTCTAATCAATAATCCCCCAACTTCTTGCAGCTCCAACTATTCGGAGATTAAGTAATCTTGGCAATTTCTGATTGTTGTGTTGTCATTGTCATGGCATAAATCTAGAAAAAACTACATGGGCGATAAGCTTTGTATATTTGTCTTGGCCAAGGACTAAAAGACTCTTGGCTGGCACTCAAATAGCCGGCCATAATTTATCATAACTAACTCCGGAGGCGATGCTCATTTGTCAAGACCGAAGATTCCCCCTTCTCCCCCCCCAGGACAATGAACTCCAAATTGCAGACAAAAGCCAAAAGAATATTCTGGTATTTTCGCAGATAGATTTCTAGGCAAATAATCCTGGCCTGGCCAAGACATATGTGGAAGCTATTTGCGGTTGGGCTTTGATGAAACAAATGCCGACAGATTCAAGCGTAAAATGAAAGGAAATTGAAATGCGAACAAATTGAATTGAGGACTGACTGCCCCTAAGGGCACAAAGGAGAAGCAGGAGGAGGAGTGGGAGAAGACTGTGTCTTCTGCTTCGTTTAACTTGCCCCCAAAATATGCAACAACTTTCGCCATCGACGAGCGTCGCGGCGCGGCACTCAATGAGTGTGGAGTGGAGTTGCAATCAAATATTCAAGACGTTGGCCAACTTCTCGACTTTTGTGCCACACCACAAAATGCATAATTAAAATCCATTAAATGAATTTTCACTCTCTCTCTTTTCCGCTCTCTCTCTATCTTTTTTTGGGGTTTTTTGCTGTGGCGGAACTTTTCATTAATGAATCAAAATGAAAAAAGTTTCCAGTAAGCCCAGAGCACTATTTGCTTGGACCATTAATTTCCCATTTTGACATTTATACAATCGGTGGCCCCACACCCCCCCCCCCCCCCCCCCCTAAAAATGCAAATTTCATTTTGACCATCATGAATGCCAAAGTGCAAAATTCAATCAATTTGAGCCATTTACCTTTACCATCAGCCGTCCATCGAGTGCCCCCCACAGTCCCGTCCCGCAATCCCTCAACCGTAATCCCAGATCCGAGGTCCAAGGGTGTGTGTGTCTGAATGAGTGTCCTGGGAATCTGTGTGTGTTTCTGGCCAGGACACATACGAGTACTCCCTAAATCCTAGAAACCATTGAAAAATATTTTCGCATTGGTAGGTAAATCATCATCCACTGCCACTGCCACAAGAGTTTTTGCCCCAATTAATTCACACCGAACCGAATCGACCCCCCATTTGGCTTTTGATTTTGATTTGGAAAATGTTTTATGCTGCATGGAATTTTCCCATCAAATGCATTTTCATTTGTGCGGATTTTCCATTTGCTGGAAAAAAAGAAGAATTAAATGCTCCGCTTTTGGCTTGAATGCTTTTTGGCAGATGATTAAAAATATTTGTAATGATAAAAACTTGTATTTAAACAGGATTACATTTGATTTTAAATGCATTTGTTTAATGGCTTAAATCAGGAAAAGTGGTAAGTATTTATTCATATATTTTCCAGAGATAATTTTATATAAATTTAAATATGTTTTAAGCCTTATTTGTTTCTTGTTTTAAATCTGTAAAGTGGTGAATATTTATTCATAAAAATTTAAAAATTAAAAATTTTTTAAATTTATAGAAAATTATGTGAATAAATACTTATTCTTTTTAAGATTAAAACCAATAAACAAATGCATTGAAAATCAAATGTAAAATATATTAAATTTATAGAAAATTATCTAAGGATTTTCCTAAGATAATTTTCTATAAATTTAATATATTTTACATTTGATTTTTCATGCATTTGTTTATTGGTTTTAAGCTTAAAAAGACTACGTATTTATTCACATAATTTTCTATAAATTTAAATATATTTTAATTGCTTTCTCCTAAGCCTTTTATTCATTCCTTTAGTCATTTCCTTCTTGTAAAATCCCCATAAATAAATACAATTCGAAATGCAAATTAAGCTTAATAATCCCCCAATGTCTACGAGTCCTTGGCCAGGACTTGGCCCCGGGTTGGAGGAGCATTTCTAATTTATTGGCATTTAATTGCCAAAGGATTTGAAGCAAAATATTAGCGGTTGGACCATTCTGGTCCAGCGAGCATGAAATTGTGTGCACTGCACTGGCTGCCCCCCATTTGCCGTGTGGCACACTCTGTGGCACGGCACTCCTCTCTGGTATTATAATGGACCCTCGCTCGACCAATGCGATTATATTAATTAATTTCCTATCGATTGCCGTATTAGCGCGTCTCCATTGTCTTGGTGCCGCCACTCTAGTGGGTGCGTGCGGTGGCCAGGGGGAGGGCTGTTCGAAGGGGTTGACTGCATGTTCTCCCTGCTTCTGCAAGGGTTTATCAAAATATTAAATCAGTTCAAGTACATCAAGGAGTTGTATTTACTTTTGAATGATTTGTATGAGCCTTGTGGTGTGAGGGGAGACTGTTTTGAGGGGTAAATATGAAGGGAAATGATGGGAAAAGATGGGGAGAAGATTTCTAGAAGGTTAGAGGTTTATTTGGTTAGTTTTATGAGGCATTAAATCATTAGGAAACATATTAGAAGCAGCTGTCAAAGTGAGAACTCTTCAACACAGACACCTCCTCCTTTTAGCTTGGAATTTGTTAGAATTCCTTAGAAATAAATCAGAAAAAGTTCATCCCACAAAAAGAGGAAACCTGCAAGCCTCTGCCTGAAACTCTTGCCAGCTTTCCACTCTCTTATGGCCCTGCATAATCTTTCGATTTGCCTTGAGGTATTCCCGCATTCGTTACGACTTTCGTTTTGGGATTATTCTTCAGATTTGGAGTTTGCGTTTTGCATTGCGGCAGATGTTCTGTAAAATGCTAATAATTGCCTTAATTGCGTTGATATCCAAATATTTGCATTCCGAATGCATTTGAACTTTTCGAGTGCCTCTGTCTCTGGCCTGTAGGGGGAGGGGCGGGGTCTATGGCATCTTCTAATTCTGATGCGGAATCTGATTATGTTTGCATTTGCATTTTGCATTCGCTGTTGCAGTGGCTGTGGCAGTTCTTCTTCCGCAACAGATTGATGCACTCTTGGTTGATGTTCCTCTGTTGCTGCTGTGGCCTCAAGTGGACCAACCGACCGACCAACCGACGATGTGGTCGAGGTTGAGGCTGATGATGCGGCTGATGCAGATGCAGATTCGGATGATGACTTCTTGAAATGTTTGTTTTAATAAATGCCAAGTAAATTGTGCATTTTATGCTGCAAATGAGGCCAGCGACTAGACCAACGTTTGATGTTTGCGCTGGGCAAACTTTAATGAGAATCTGTGTGGCACGATGGAGCTTATCAATCGGTAATGGTTGGGGGGAATGTGGCTCCCTGTTTTAAAGTCAAAAAGTATCCCCCTCCCCCACCCCTGTGGAACGTGTGTTTACTCAGCTGTGACTTAATTTCATTTTGCATTTCCTCCTGCGAGTGCAGGGCACCAGAGCCATTGGGGGATTAATGCCGCTGACGTCTGGCAATCTGAAATGATGTCTGTCAAGGACTCTCGGGCGATGATAATGTGCTTTGGCACAAACTTTTAACTCCCCAGCCAGCCACCCCCAGCCATCCAGCCACCCAACCAGCAACCAGCATAAGCTTTGCCCCCAAAACTTTTATGACTAGACAGTTTTTTGGGGAGTTCCCAACTCCCCACAGCAGACCACCCCTCACACCATTCATCCACCCTGATATACTCTCCATTTTGGCGAGGGAGCGGGGGTAGGTGTGGCCCGTCAATATGCTAATAATGTAAACTCATGTGGCCGGAAATTGTTTAGCTATAAACTTTGTTTATGGCTTGCCGAACTTCAAATTGGTATGACAGATCCCCCAAGTACCCCTCGCTCTGAGGAGCAGCATCTACTCCTCCTAAATGTCCTTAATATTTAACCAGATAGAAAGAGAGAGAGACATATGTGCGGCATTTGTAAAGTGAGTGACGTCGAGACGGGTACAGGCGCATTTGTGATGGCTTGTCAGCCGTCGGGCGTCAGTCGTGTGCTTATCACTTAGAAATTTGTTTGCCAAGGCGTCTTATCAACTTTGCGGCAAAAGTTCTATGCTTAAGACGATTGCTAGGAATTAATGGGGATATTTGTTTTCATTTTGGATACCCCGGTAGTCAAAGAGTACCAGGGTTATATGGCACTCATGAAAATTACTGGAAGTTACTGCAATCAGTATACGTATGTGGACGAGGAAAAGTGTGTTTGAGAAGAGAGAGAGGAAAGAAAGAGTAAGTGTACGATTTTGAAAGAGGTAGCGAATCAATTTGTTTATTCTGGCTATAATAACGATCCCTTCAGAACCAGCTTAAGCTATCTTGTAGATATGGTCATCGTCTATGATTCTGCCACTTCGACTTCCTCGTATCTGCAAATTAAAATACTTAAAATCAACCTAATCTCTTAGACCAAATAAAGACGAATAAAATACAGAACTACATATGTTACATTTTAGCAAACCAAAAAACCCTGTAAATTCCTAGAAAAACCCCAGCAAAACCCTCTTCGATTTGCTTCCTTCTTCAGCAGCTTTTTCCAAAATAATTTATGATCTTCAAATCCCTTGCACCATTTTCACCTGACATCAAACCTTAAACCATTTGACTCAACGCAAAAAAAGTTTCAAATCAATTAATTTTATTTTTGTCAACAGCCACAACAAAAAATTAATGATATCTGCAGGGAAAAACGAAAAACTTTTCCAAAGAAACGAACGAGATTATGGCCAAAGGTCTCAACTTTTGGGTACAATTCCAACCAAATTCCTGTTTATATTTTCGCATCTATCAAAGTGTTTTTTTCTCTCTGGGTTTTGCTGTTATTTTTCTATTCTTTTTGCAACAATTTATTCACGTCAAGGGCACTTTGCATACCCATGGAAGCCCCACACCCCACCAACCAATGGAAGCCCCACCCCATCCTAACAAATTTACATTATTCCTAGAGCCCATGTGGGCGTACTATAACTCCATTAGTTCTCTTGAGATGTTTGTGGTTTTCATTAGCCATTCAAGCTATTCAGATATTTTTTTTATTTTTTGTTTCGCTTGGAATGTTCAAAGGGAGGAGGGAGGGTAGTGTTCTTTTGCAGATACATTTGTAATGAAAATATAGACATTTTTGAGGATATATAGTATAGAGACTTGTATTTCCTTTCGATCTGCAGACCCCAAGACCTGAAGAACCCACCTTTTTCTACTAGAAAACCTTTAGAAATATATTCTTCGAAATGATTAAGGGTATTCCTGTTTCGGCTTTTCATTTGTGGGCTTCTTGTTGTTTTGCTATTTATTTAGGCAACGGCAATTTGATACTTTTAAGGATTTGGCGAGTTTGACATGCGTAACGCCATTAAATTTATCAATTGCTCAACTCTCGCAGTCCCAGTCCCTCTCTCTCTCTCTCTCTCTTTGTTGCAACACAACGTTTCGTCTCCCTGTGGCATGCTGTCACCTTTTTTGTGGCTGCCTTTGCTCTTAATATTATTTTTTATTTGCCATCACAGAATTTACAACTTTTTTCAATCAGCAACTCGCGACGAGACGAAGTGCCTGCGACGCGTGCCACTTGATTTTGATTATTTAAGGGCGAAAAAACAACTTAAGGATTTTATTTTCTTGTTGGCAATATAGTGGCAATTTATCATTCATTAGGTGGTTGAAGTGGGGATTGGGCTAGAGATGGCATGGGGATGGCATGGGGATGGCATGGGGATGGTAGGGGGGTGTCTTTTGCCAAACGGAAACTTCCTCAATGGCAAATAAATGGAGCAAAAGTGGAGGATGGAAAACAGCAGAGGGGCTTTTTCGTACAGGAAATGCATGAGGGGGAAAGTTGTAAATAGTTAATGGTAATTTGCAGCTAGAGAGATATATGAACGTAGACGATCTCTTGACTAAAGGATACCTATTACTTTGGTATCTACACTAATTTTTGTATACCTTATGGAATCGGAAACGTTTCTGCCAAAAAACGCAGAGCAACACGAATCTTTTTATTACGATCTACATATACCGATTTCTCGAGATTTTTCTAGATTAGAAAAAGCTGAAATTGCCGAATCATTATTCTTTTCATAAAGGCTAAAATATATACAACATAAGAGATTTTTATATATATTTTTTTTATATATTTAAAAAGTGTCATATGTTTAAAATATGTGTCAAAAATGTTTAAAGAAAAATCTATATTTCTAAAGGGCTGTACAAAAAAAAAAATACAGTACAAGCAGGCAGTCCTCAAATGCATGAGAATACGAGTGTGCACACATATGTATGTATATACAGTCAAAACTTAGTCGATATATCGAGGTATACCTCATGACTAATACGAGAGAGTCGATGGCTTTTAAGAGCTCTCTCCCTGTGCTTTATCAACTAAAATTGAAGAGATCTTGAAGCCACTTTCACATCCACGATGATAAAAAATATATGGCCGTTGTTACTCTTCCAATATTGTATTATATTATATTGCCTCCGGTACGACTTTCCCAGGCAAGGCATGAACTTTTAAAGGGAAGCAACTGAAGGTAGCTATAATGTTGCAGATATCTCAAAAGTTGGGTGGATAATACCGCAGTAACTACTCGGATTCTATCTTCGGTGATTCGGAGTAATTCGAACCGGACTGAAGGCAGGATTCGTATTGTTCGAACGCATTGAAGTAGCTTGAGTATAGCAGTCATTATATGAATCCTATGGATTCATGCAGGGCTCTAGTGGTTATACCCAGGAATATGCTTTTCGAACCAAAGGTTTTAGGAATTAGCCGAAGAAACTCTAATAACAGAAAGAGCCTATGGTGTATGTTCACTCAGATATCTTCAACATCCAAAGACGCCTCTCCTTCTACTCTTTGAGCCATAATTTCTTCCGATGACAGCTGCCAATTCATGGCAGCACCGCAATTTATTAATCAAATATTTTTACGATTTTGTTTATTTTAATTTTATGGCCATTCCTGGTGCCTGTTTCCTTGTGGCACGTTCTGCTTCAATAAATCGAGGCGCTGCGGCTCCTCCTTTTATGGTTATGACTGTGTCGCAGGTGTAAGCCTTAATACAAAGCAATAATAAACGTATATTCCTCTCGGCAATAAGATGTAAATGAATAAACATAAATATAAACAAATGTGGATAGCAACTAAAGCCAAAAAAAAGGACAAAAAAAAAGGGACAACTTTAAGGTTGTGTAACCGCAGAATGACACGAATTTTCACTTTTATTGCCAACATTTAACAGGCCATGACACGGCGTGGCGGCAAGTTCTCTTTTTTTGCCATCATCAATTTGCTTTATGGCCTGGAATGGCTGCCGCAGCAACAGCAGCAACAGAGCAGCAGCAGCCACTTGTCATAACACACAGCCGTCCGTGAGTAACCGTTACCGTTTGGCTAAAACATTTAGCCAGGCCAACAGGCAACAAAAAATGGGGAAAAAGACAACGAAAACTAAGGAAAAACTAAACTGCAACCGTGGGGCTAGAGATGGCCAAAAAGGGAAAGGATTTCAAGCTGGGAAACTATGAGTAGAGCTGGGAATGAGATTATCGATTAGATATGAGTTCGAAAGACAAGTTGGGAGACTTTATGGGAGATATCGGAACTCTCCAAGAAGCTCCTGAAGTAGCGATGTTTCTCACCTCCCAACTATCATCTCTAGCTACCACTTTCTGCATCTCTGTATCTCCTGTGCCTGCCACAGAGGCAACAGTGGCATTGTTGTTGCCACTTTGCTAACATTTTCACACCCAAGACACACAGAGAGACAGAGAGAGAGAGAGAGAGATACACAGAGACACGTCAGCACGAAGCTACGCGGAGGAGCAGCAGGCGTTTGCCTGGACGAAAGGCAGCGACAATTTGTCTGCAAATTCGCGACACCAAACGGTGGTGGAAGGGGCAGCAATGGGAGACCTGTCTGTGCCCCGAAAGTGTTTAGCCTCTGCCTTCGACTAGCTGGGGCAAGTCCGATGTCCGATGTTCCCCATGTCCATGATGGCGTGTAACTGGTTTGTATCTTTTTGCAGTTATTTCTCTTCGTTTTCGGGGACGACTGCCTTTCTCTTCCTATACCCCCCCCTTCTACTATTCTGCTATTCTCTGCTGTTCTGCTCTTCCGCTGTCCGATTTTGTCAACATTATTCAAGCATAAACATGACCCAACCATTGCGATGACGAACCCGAAAACAGGGAAAGCACTCCACTCTCCACACGGCTGGGAAAGCGGGCCGGGAAACGTGATGCCAGTGGAAAATGCTTGAAACAAGCATTTAAACGTCGTTAGGTTTTGTACAAATCAAGATAAATGGCGATAGGACATGTGACCATGACAAGGACAGCAGCAGGGACAGTGGGCTGGCCAAGGGTTGGTGGCCGAAGACAGGAAAAGGGGTTGTTGGCGAGCCTCAGGCTTGTTGGATTGTGTGAGGTTCAGGTGAAATTTCGTTGTTGTTTTGGCTTTTAATTTGTTTGTTTGTTACGAAAAGGCTACAATCAAAGTCCCAAGAAGGATGTGGCAGGTTTCCTGAAGAAGTAGTTTAAGAACAAAGGACACTGTCGCAATAAGGGCTTAAATGTATAAGAAAATCAATAAAAAATGTAAAAATTTAGTAAAATAAAGTATAACACCAGAAAAATAGCATAATATCTGATAAAACCAACAACTTTCGAAGCCAAAGAGCGAAGTTGTTCGTATTTGAAGATATATATCTATTGTAAATATATCTTCTAGAGTTACAACACTTGTAAGACTCCTGTTAACAATGAATCAAAGTGATTTCCCTCCAAAAGTAGTCTTAAATTTCACATAAAAACAATGATTTGAATGCCCTACCAAATCAGTTTATCCCGCACCGACTTCATCATCAATCTCCCTTCTAGGCTTCAATGGGTAAGTGCAATCTTTAAGCACTTAAGATGGCTATTCAAACAGAATGATGGCCTAACATTTGCCCATCCAATTAGGCCAAGAATGGCGTATCGGGCCAAAGCCAAAGTCGCTGCCTGCCTGCCCAACGAAATGCATTTTCAAAACAGTCAGCGCCCAGCGAGCGCCCTTCGAGTGCAATAAAATCCAAAGCGGATGGAGAGACAGAGAAAGAGACAGAGACACCTCCTTTCTCGTCTCTCGACTGCGCTAAATGCATCACGTATTGGATTTTGACATAAACGCTTGTCCTCGTTAGCGCCGCATCGTGTTCTTGCGCCACCTTCCCACCATCCCCCAACGTCTCACCATCCCTAGATCCACCACCCAGAGAGATCTCTTCCTGGGTTCCCTGTCCGCCTGCGGTGCCATTCGAAAAGTTTTACAACTCAGAAGGCAGCTTCAGGGTGAATGGGCGGTAGAAGGTGGTAGGGGGGAGGCGCAACGAAGGTGTAAACCGAGGAACCAAAAACTTTTCAGAGACAAGTAGTAGGCAGCATGTTGATAAATTGCCTCGGCTGTAACCCAGGCCAGGGCCAGAGAGGGCCTTCTGAAGCTGTCGGATTTTATGCAAAAATCATTTCGAAAAAAAGCTAAAGGTGGCCTACAAATTGGAGTCGCCTTGGGCAGTGCCCTGTACTAAGCTATTGAGAGCCATTAAATATTTCTAGAGTAATAGAATAAGGGCAAATAATATATGTTTTAAGAGTCGTTTTGGAGGAAATATGAAAATAGAAATTAAAAATCTTAAATCAGATTACGCAGACATTGCATTGATTGATTATTGCGTCAGTTGAGAGCATTGTAGAGCAGATAAGATTGCTCCTAGGAAACGAAGATATACATATCTTGGCGATTCCATCTATTTCAGATTTTTAGTATTTATTTCGGTATTTTCATAATTTTTAGTAATTTTTGTTTGCTATTTTTATGATTGGTCTTATAATTTTCTTTTCTTTTGTATTTTATATCATTTTTAGTATTGGTTGGTATTTTTTTTAAATTTTTTATAATTATTAGTATTTTTGTCTTTATTATGATTTTATTGAAATTTTGTTTGGCAATAAATACTACACATTGAACAGCATATAAAACAAAATATATATTTGAAAATAGAAAGATCTTTAATATTCCTCCTTAAAAGACATGTGATGTACCTTGTATAAATTTTGGTAGGGATTTTGTTGAAAACCCGAATCTGAACTATGTATTGCAAAAAGCGCTTCGTTCACATGTCCCGTACATGACTGCATTCAGTATATACCGCAGTTTCCCGAAGCTACTTGTCTGTTGCAAGTTCTTGGTTAAGCACTCACCATACCCTGCAGAGCCAACATACCATACCTACCAGCGGGATGTTTGGATATGAAAAGTTCGCCCCTTGGGGAAGACACTCTTGAGCAACGACAGGAGGAGCAAAAAAAAAGCTGCTGCTTGTTTCTCGATTGAGATCCCTCGAGTGTTGACTGACGGCGTCGCTGCTGGCGCTGAAATAATGCGGCCAATAAATGTCATTGCAATGAGAGAGGAGAGCGAGAGAGACCAGCGACTGCGAGGAGGGAAGGGGATGGAGGTGGGTTGCCTTTCATGTCTCGTCTCGACTCTGGAGTATTGTATATTTAAATGGCAGTTAAAGTGGCAACACGTTTCCTTTTCGTTTGAAGTTGTCGATGACGATGACTACGATGATGATGATGAAGATGGGAAAAAGGAGTATGATGATCCTCCTCCTGCTGCAACTGTGCAACTGCCTCACCTTCACCTTGCACATGCCATGCATTTATGCGTTTATAAATATTTCATACTATGTGCAACGTGGCTCTCTCTGCCACTCTCTTTCGCTCTTGCCACTCTTTTTCTGAGTCACAAAAACCGAACAAAGACTGTTTTTTGTATAAACAATATATGCATATACTTAAATATCTTTACCGATTTCCTCATTTGCATTCAATGAATGGCCGGGGGCCCGTAGAAGAGGATCCAGCCAGCCAGGGAGTCCATTGTGAGTGTCATTGTCAGTTTGGAGCACACTCACAGATTCCCATTCGAATCCCATTCCCCCTCCCATTCCTCTACCCATTTGCATATTGGCACTTGACGAAATACTTATCTTCCGTAGAGGAATGGCAAATCAAATTGTTGGCAATTTGCATACATCATATGTTAACAGCTATTTTGAGTTGGGTACACACAATCGTACACTCGTCCGTTCGGTACATTCGCAGATAAATCAATTTTCATTTCCAGTCTTAACTTTATTTGACAGCCTCAATTGTCGGCCCAGAGAGTAATGAAGTCATCATCGCATTGGCTGAATGCTTCGATTAGCCATTGGACTTTGATGGCTTTCAATCATTAGCCAGAAGATATGGAGAGGGTATCGTATGCCCCTTACCCAGATATAGTACTTCATAGGAGGGTTGTTCATATGCGACTCATAATTTGCTCGAAATTTGTATATAGACTAATGTGAGTCCGAAAAACATAAAAATTATATTTATATTCTAGTAAATTTCAACCACACTCTGAACACCAAACAAATGAGGGCCTATAAAACTATAATCAATTGTCTTGGGAAAATATTGAAAGGCCTCAAACCTGAACTTAGGGAGAGTACAATAATCTTATGATATGTGTTCCCGTATTGTAATGAGTGTTTATCACTCCAGAGTGCGTTTAGTGTCATGTACAGAAGGAAAGTTAGTAAAATAGTGATTAATCCCGAACATTTAGGGAGGTAGACAGAGATAGCATGCGGTAGTCATCGGCTCCGACACCAGCTCCGGTCCTTACGCATAAAATATACGCAACAGATCACAGAGTAGCGGTAATAAAAGTAAAGCTGTGGCCCCTACCGCGACTCTCAACGTTCCCGCTTGCAGCATCATAGCTATGGTAGCCATGGGAAGAAATGATAAGGCATAAAATCTTTTAGAGAGAGTAAGCTAGAATATGGAACTCGGCTCTGTAGCTTAGCGCGATCTTGACCTCTGATCCTTCTACTATTCCCTACCCAAAATCCCCCACAAAACGTTGACAAATTAGCCCATCAAAACATGTTTCTTTGCGAAATCAAAACCAAATAAAGTTGTACTTATATCGAATACATAATTGCCTTATAGATTGTTGTAATATTAAGCATATAAATCCAATTCCCCGAATGCCTTAATTTATGTTTGCACGCATTGTTTTTGTGCTGCCCTTTGGGGTAATATCGCTTATCACATTTATCATGTGCACACGACGGACGGCGAGCGGCGGCGCCTTTGACTCCACACAAAAGAAAAACGAAATATTTACGATAAGGCAATTTGCATAATGCGCAAATCATAATACGAATTTCCACCATGCCATACCATACCACATCCACTTCCATGTGTGTGTGTGTGTGTGTGTGGGCATAAATATTGCAACATTTGTAACAGACAACGACCGCCTCCCGCCTTCCTGCCTTGCAGATAACTTATCTTAGGGGGAGGAGAAGTCGCTGAAAGTCGGAGGGGAGTTAAAGCTCTCTTTCGCAATGGGGGCCCTCTTTACTTCCGGTGTGGGGGAAAAGCCCCTGTTGAAGCAGGAGGCGACAAAGCCCCAGTTCTTCTCTCATGTTCATGCATTTTACCTCATTCTATTTCGTTTTAACTCTTTCTCTTTCGTTTTAACTCTTTCTCTTTCATTTTCCTCATCTTTTTCTGTCCGTTTTCGTTGTGCAAAATGTTGCCACAGCACTGCGATTGTTCAATTTCAATTCACAACTTTCTGGCCATGTAACAACTGCGGCAAGTTGTTGCATTGTTAAAAACTCCTCTTACATATACGAGTACATGTGTCCCCACCCAGTCCAGGTTGTGGGTGGTGCCTCCCCATCTGTGGGTGTATGCGTGTCTTTCTCTATGAGTTTTGGTGACAAATTTTTGGCAAAAAGTCGAAAGAGACAGAGGCATTTTATTACAGCAGAAACTACAGGGAAAAGTGCAACAGTTGAGTTTTTGAGATGGAAAATTAACAATGAAAGTCGAACGTAACGAAATATAAGTATATAGATGGTTTTTTGAATGAATATTCTTTGATTAAGTGGAAGATATTAGAGTTTCTTCTGTAACCTCAAAAATTAGCCAATAAAATATAGTAATACAACTCCAAACTCTACCCCCAATACCACCATACCATCATAGAACTTCGATCAAAAAATACCATATATTTCTGCATAATTTTACTGGAATTTGCTGGCATTCCAATCATAGTTCCATTAAGACAAGGGCAAAGGGCAACCTATCCTGGGTAAACCTTTAAGTGACACCACAATCTAACTCAAAAGTGTTTAGATATTCCTCTGTTTTAGATTGCTTTCCCTTCGAGTCCTTCGAATCGTTCGAGACGGAGACGGAGACCATCATCAATTCAAAACCAATAACTCACTCAAAAACACAAAAATCCAACAATCATGTGGACTGGACTGCATTTTCATCGTTTTTCAAGAAAATTCCATTTACACTCGAGAAAGAGACCCAAAGAGAGACAGTGAGAGAGGGAGACAGAGCTTTGCTCTCGTGGGATGGGAAAATGGAATTGCGAATGGAAATGGCATGGGCATGGGCATGGTCATGGGGCTTGGGGCATGGGCAATGGCAATGTCATGACGAATTTTGGCAGTGATAAATGCAGACCAGAAACCAGGTGCCAAGTGAAGAAAAAAGAGAGCCCAAAAAGTGTTTGGGCTATTTATGCGCAGGTAGCAGGAAAACCCAGGAAAAACAATAAAGAAAAACTCCAAAACGGAATACCACTAACGCTCCTCTGTCGTCTCTCCGCTCTATTCTCGTTGCAGAGCTTGACAAACTACTCGTCTCGTCTCGTTTCGTCTCGGATGTGGATGTGGAGTCTGTGGATGTGGAGGTCTGCCTGGGGGTTTGGGTGTTTGGGGTTTTTGGTGTTTTATGCATGAAATGCCAAAACGAATGCCACAGAGACTCGACTGCTGCTGGGCTGCCTGGCTGCCTGACTGTTGACGCCTTGATGTATGGTTCTTTCAAGGTTCAAGGCAATGTCAGAGACAGAGTCAGAGTCACCGACAGAGACAGAGACAGACTGGGGGGGAGTGAGGCAGAGAGACTTCGACTGGAACTCCGATTGAGCCTGAGGCCGTTAGAGAGTCAGGCACACTCCCAGCTACAACAAAAAAAAAATGTGCACTGAAATTGTTGCTTTAGGGCATTTCCTTCATTCGTTGTTGTTGTTGCCGTTGAGATGCTATTGAAATATTCAGCTACAGAGAGCGTTGCTAATTTGTATTTTAAAATATGCGCAATTATAACAGCCAGTCGACAATGCAGTCAGTGGTGTGTAAGTCTCATGTTAAATAAACCGAAAGCAGCCGAAAAGGGGTGCAGCACCACCAGCAGCAGCATAGCAGTGGCAGGAGCGGCATGCAATGTCACAACAGCAGGCAAAGGAGTCGAGAGCCGCTACCCTTAAGTGTTTTTAAGAAATACCCTCTATGAGGGTGGCTTGGGCTATTGCAAAATTATAGAAAAATAGGCAAGAAAAGTATTAGTTGGTAGGGAATTTGTTGCAAAAGTATAAATGAATTTTAGAGTGTAGTCGCGAATGATTTGGAATGAGTTTCTGTGAATTTGCTCACGAAAAGAACATTTAAACCAACAAAAACCCGAACAAGCCTGCGGGAGAAATCGGTTTATTGTTTGACATTGGAAAGAGAGAGATAGCAAGAGCAAAAGTCGGAAAGCAGAGACTTTTGCAATCTGTTTACATTATATAGGGCCGTGCCAAGCACCGATTCAAACGAAGAGTAACGGCACGAGTACCAAAGATATCAAATGAGAGAGCTTTCGTTGAGCTTAAGTTTAACCCATCCACAGCCAGTGGTCCAATACAGATTCCCTACAAAACTTGAACTCCTACACTTACCATCTTTCATCTCCCATCACTTTATTGTCAGGGTATTCCCTAGTCGAACCGCATATCTTCCAAAGCCGCCCCGCCCGCTATCCTGCTGGGCATGCTGTTCCGAGTGGCGGGCGGGCGTGTGTGTGTGCACCGGCTTCCCCCCTTGTTTTTCAACTTATGAAAAATCATTAAAATTATTACATTTGGCTTGCTGACACCTTTTTTTCATTCCATTCCATGCCGTTCCTTTTGCCTCGCGAAAGGAAGACAAACGAGAGCCCAATTCGTGACATTTGTGCCGGGGATTAGATGGAAACAACTGTCACACATTTCGCCCTGCCCGTCCCGTCTCGTCTCGAATTACTATGATTAGCATAGTCATGCGGCAGGCAACATGCGGCACGAGAACGGGGGGGATTTTACACTCCACTCCTCCGGATCTGGTGCTGTTTATGGTCAACCCAGCTGCGATTATCTCCCATGAATGGGCGACCGTTTGTCAGGCTCTAGAGGGCTCTCCTCTAAGCCACGAGAGATCCTTCTCTTTTGTACTTCTTTTCTTTTCGGTTCCGTTCCTGGCGGCTGCTCTTAATGGCAAATATTGTTGCCCCCCCGAACGAGACGGAACGGAACGGACATTATGCAAATATTTGCACCGACTAATGATGAAACGTGCCCCCCCTCAGCCGTACAATCTGCTCGTTATGCCACGCGACTCCGAATATAAAAGGCGCAATGAAAACGAAAGGTGTTCTCCTCCAGTTCGCCTTGATTAAAAAATGTCTTACAAGATGCTTTGGTTTAGGCCTAGGCCAAGGACAAGTACAAGGCTCTTGTCTTGGTCCTGGCAGATTGGTTCATGCATATTTAATTGGAGTTTTATGGGTGCAGAGATACGAGACTTTCTGGTGGGGAAAAATTCTTGAAAAGAGCTCCTAAGAGAGGGTTATCCTTGTCTCGAATGAATGCAGGCAGAGGCCTTAGAATTCCTTGTTATTGAACTTGGGAGTCTAGTAAATGGCATAGGAATTGCAGGACCTTTTCTGTGCTCAAGGAATGATTCATTGCTGAGTAAAAAGCTCCCAAAATTGACTCGAAACGTAAGCAACATTCTAATTTGTATTCACCCACTTTTTCATAAGTATATTCGAAAGGATTATCTCTATAATTATACAGAAACCATCCTTATTCCTCCTTATGGACGGGCTTAACCATATATTTCCCTAAGCAGACACAGACATTGTCTGCTTCCAGTAATTCTTCGAATTATGATATATGATATGACAGCAATTAGTTCCATTGTCCCATGAATCAAGTGCTCATCCACATCTAATGAAAAAATCCCATTGAAAGCTTGAAAGTAAACGCTGAATAGATTGAAGCATTCCAATTGGGGAATGGGAATTTTTGAAAATCAAACTTCCGGTTGCTGCTGGCTTCTTTAATAGATCCCAACAGCAGTCCCTGGAGGCTCTTGAAGCCGACGTTGATTGGTTTTGGAATCCATACTCTTCCCGGGGCCACTGGGCCAATTATTTGCGTAGGCCTCACCGCTAGACAACAACAGAATAACCAGGAAAGGAATCTGCCTCTCTCTCTCGCTCTCTCTAGCACTGTGGGAAGACAAAAGGCAAATCGCTGAAAGGGTGAGAGAGGGGAGAGTCGAAGCGCCGCCTAAGTCCTCTGATGTGGCATTGTTATTGGGAATAGCGCCGTTCCTCCTACTCCAATCTTCAATCTGCAAGAGGCCAAAGCCCAGACCCAGGCCCAGGCATTCTTCAAAATGAAATTGCGCGGAAGCATTTTTCAGTCAGTTTATTGGCTTCATTGTGGAACCCTTTTTTTCCATTCATATACTCGTACATATATTTATGTTTTACGAGTGTATTTTTTGTGCATGATTAGCATGGGGCGTGTACCGAAGCAGCCATTCAAGCGGCAATAATTCGCTTCGCTTTGCATTGTTTAAATTTCCAACCAAATTTATTGCATATATGTTTATTCGGGTACCCAAATCGTCATTGCCATTTCATGTCTGGCGCACATTAAAGCCGCACAAAAATGAATTGCAAATTGGTTCGAGAGATCTCCAGAGCAGCGCAGAGCCACTTGGAGAGAAAGGGAGAGAGAGGCGGATCCGCAGGATAGGCCCTGGCGACAGGGCAATGTACTAACCCATCAAGATCGTTTCGGTTTCGCGATTATGCGAGTGCGAGAAGCTTAATGATCGGGCAACCGAAATGCTGATGATTTTTCAGAAAAGATAATTGACAAGCGACAACCGAAATGTGCCCTTGGGCGAGGGGGATTATGCCTGAAGATATCAGTACGCTTAAAGCATAATTTAAACAAACATAAACTTAATTGTGCAGATATATCGTTTTGGGTCTGGCAGGAACACACAGAAAGGGCGAGAGCCAAGCAGTTGTCGCCTTGGAAGTGCATAAAGAGAGCTCTGCCTTTTTGTAGAGGCAAGAACTGAGAACGGTGTGAAGCTTAGAATGGAGAGAGCAATAGAAGGAGAGCGTAGGAGCAGCTGAGAGCTTCTGCTGCTAAGCCGAACACGCACAATACATTGAGCGCGAGACAACTGCAGGAACGAACAAGTCGGGATAGAGAGACGAAAGAACGATCGCTGTCGTGCGTAGGTGTAAGCGGTAAAGGTGTTCCGCTGCCGCAATGCGCTCTCGGTAAGCTTTGTTTTGATTGCAAGTACGTGAGTAATGAATTGCATGTATTGTACATATATTTAAGCGTATGAGTACGACACCAAAGAGAGGTAGCGGAGCACCTTCTACAACTTTGTTATGAGTAAGCAGTGCAAGCAGTACTCGAGGCTACACCATTGGCTTTGATTTATGATATTTATGCTGCTTGACAAAGGTTTTTCCTCTGATGTAAATATGTATGTGCAAAGAGAACGGAACATACATATGTATGAATGACTCTATAGACCTACCGTTTACCATTAATTTGTTTATTCATCATTAAATTATTCAAATAAACATAAAATTGCATAGAAATTATATTAATTTTTCTTTTTTTCGTATTTGTTGTTCTTGTTTCCGGCATATGTTGAGCGACATTCAATTACCAAAAATAGTTTCCATTTTCATCTTCTTGGGTCATCAATGTCATTTATTTTTATGGCTCCTACACTTGATTAATTACTTTGGAGACTTCGGCTACTCGGCTACTGTTACTGTGCCAACCCATCAATCAGTTTACCAATCAATCAATCAATCCATGCCCTACAGAGAAGAGATCAAAGAGCCACACTTCAATGGCAAATGTCGAGCAGGAAGAAGAAACATAGAGACATTGAGAAAGGGACACCTAATTAAAGAAGTGCAAACAAAATCTCGAACATCGAGAAGGAAAAGTCCTGCTCTAGATCTCCACCACACAAAGGAGATGAGGACAAAGGAGAAACGAACCCCCAAAACGAAGAACGAAGAAAGAACAGTACAGTAGAGTACGTGAGACAGCCCTGAGGAGGAGGAACAGGCGACCAAGTGACAGCGTGAATAAATTTGTCATTAGTATATGTCAAAGATAAAAGTGCTCCTCG
Organism: Drosophila azteca; assembly: GCA_005876895.1. Lineage (NCBI taxonomy): Eukaryota > Metazoa > Arthropoda > Insecta > Diptera > Drosophilidae > Drosophila > Drosophila azteca. Next base: position 7,410,138 of record VCKU01000091.1, on the reverse strand, counting down.
GCCCTGCAGCTGCCTCTGCTGTCGCCTCTGCTGCCGCCTCTGCCCCGTCTCTCTGCTGCCTGGGCCAATGTAAAATTGTTGAGTAAGTGAAACAACTGGCGACTGTTGTCTGTTGTGTCTGCCCTGCCTGTAGAACGCAGAATGGAGAATGGCATTCCACTTGCCACTCGCCTACACTACAGCGAAATTTATGTGCATACGAATCCCATTTATGAAGAGAGAGAACTCTCAAGCCGTTGAAAGATCGGAGCACGAAAGTACAAAGGAGAAATCAGTGTCATGAAGGAAGAGAATAGCGAAGGGAACCCTTTGAGAACAGCAAGTGGTGATGATAGAAGATATCGGTTGAATTAGTTTTATGTAGAAAAAGTCGCTCCAGTTGATTAGTAATATAATGAAGGTGATATAATCAACATGGGAGTAAGCATTATAATGCCCGAAATTACAGACCAATGGGGAATATATATGCGGTGGTATATTGCATACAAAAGACAGACACCCGAAGAGGTGATTTGGGACTTGTTAGGAAGCAACATTATTAACCGAATTGGGAAAGATATCATCCCAAAATACTGGTAATTAATCCATACGATACGATTAACTGCATTGTGGTCAATGGTGAGCAAATACTTTACCAATCTTGCAGAAATCTTTCTCATCCATAAGTAATCATTCAAAATTAATCACTGATACCATTGATATGTCTATTGCTTCTATTATCTCTTGCCCTATTCAATCTTCGATCGACCAACACCATATCATGGGTTTTTATTCAATGTTTCAGGTGTAGAGACTTAAACTGGGCATCTAGGACATTCGACATCGTTTGTGCTTCGACATTTTGTAAATCACTTTTTTATCATTGACTTTAGTGGTGCAGAATTAGCAGAGTATTTATCAAGCTTAGCCTTCGCGTCAGTGGTAGTTGGTTGTCGGTTGGGGTAGGGGTCCTTAGAGTAACAAAAGATTGATAGGCTTTTCTCTGTAAGCCCTATCTTTATGCGCATTTTCAAACTCTTATCCCCCAACATTTTCTCTCTGTGTACTGGCAATGCATCTCCAATACGATCTCATCCATATGTTGCTTATTTGCGCTCGCGGAAAAGACAGTTTTATATATTTTTGCCACGCAGAAAGTTTCCAATCATTTGGGTGTGCTAATTATGAAACTTAATGTGGCATTGAGGGCAACACAGCTACAGGCACAGCTACAACCCAGACGATGTCGATGTTGGTGTCGGTGTCGTCGTTGTCGTTCCTTAAGTTTGAACTCGGACCAAATGCCGCGTGCAAAACAATTAACCATGAAATTGAAAATGCCGACTACGACGACTACGGCGACAACGACGCTGGCGATGGCGATGGGAACGAAACGATTTAAAGTGGCAAAGTTATGCAAAGCAGGAGGCAGGAGGCAGGAGGCAGCAGCTGTGTGCCTCTTCCTCTGCTGCTCCCTGTGCCTGGGCATTGGGTTCCATGTTGAATGTTGCTTTCGTTCTCGTCCTGCGCCCATTTGTTCCACTTCTGTGGCCAGGCAGGCGCAAGGAAGTGCCAGAGCGTGCGCGTGCCCCACAGGAACAAAGCCAAAGAGCAGCCAAGTGACGTGACGTCGTCGGTCCCTGGCACCCCAAAAAAACAACAACAACAGCAACAACAAAAACCGCTCTATTATGTGGCGCGGCGGCGGCTCTACGCTCGAGGGTAAGTTCAAACGTTACGCTCTTGCACCCGATCAAAAAAAAAATACAAAATACAGAAGAAAAATGTTATAAATAAATAAAAACCCATGGCAGAGGCATTAGGCATGGCATTTGTCGGTTCTTTCGTTTGGTGACCACAAAAATCTACATGCAGCATGGGGGGTGTCCAGCCCCAGCCCCAGCTCCAGTTTGTCCCTTAAAATGTTTCTAATTGAAGAATGCCCTGATAAACGCGCACTTAATAGAGGAGTTTTTTAAAAACTGTGCGCCTATCATAATTTTAGGCATAATTTACGCTGGCAGGATGTCGGCATTATCTACGCATCTGGCAGGCTTTATAGTTAGTTCGGAAATAAAAATCATTCTATGGTTCGATGCAGTTTAAGCTGGTCACCCTTAAGGAAAAGGATGTGCAGCCTTGGAGCATCGGAGGAAATTTCGAGAGGGTCAGTGGGGGTTTTGGGTAGAGCAAGCAGATGGCAACGGAAAGCGAAGATAGAGAGAAGAACTTTGGAGATAGAGATAGAATATATCGAAAAACTGATCCGAAAGAGAGCTGAAGAGATTCCTGGAGGGAACAATTTTATGCAGAACTAAAGACTAGAAGCAGAGAGCAGCTGCAATATTATCCTGAAAAAGAATGAGCAGATAAAAGAGCTCGAATTTGAATTGAAATTCAGGAAAGACAATAAAGAGACTTATTTTGATTTAAAAAGATTATCGGGGTCACCAAAAACAAAAGCTTTGGCGTAGCAGAAAGTATTCAAATCCCTGCCATGAAAAATTTCCTGCAGAACGAAAGAGCAGAAGGAGCCGCAGTATTACCCTGAAGACGAATGAGAATTATTCTGATTTAAAATTATTATCAGGGTCACCAAAAACCAGAGCTTTAGCACCGCAGAAAGTATTCGAACTTGACTTTATTTTGATTAGTTTACTTTCATAAATTTTCTTGATTGACTTTTAACCTATCCTCTTTTCTTCTCATCTCTTCTCTTCTCTTTTAAACCTCCTAAATATCCAAAATATCATAATAAATAATCCGCTTTTAATGCACATTTTCGTATTGCTTTCATTCTGTTAATAACAGTTTATTGATATTTTCTTCAATTAATCAAATTCGATGTACTCCTAGATCAGGCCACAACTGTGTGTGGTGCTACCCTTCACCCTTGGACAGAAGGGATATAGCAAATAAAATGATTTCCTAGCCATTCTATTTGTTTGTTGTTAATATTTCTCCCCCCTCCTGTGTGTGTGTATGTGTCCCCGAGGATGGCGATTAAGTTGCGGCTTTGACTCAAGGCCGCAGACAGCTGCCAGACAACTGATATGTGCACATGACTACATGCGAATGCCAAAAAGAGTCAATGCCAGACACACACACACACACACAGCACACCCAGGACACCCAGGACACCCAGGACGAGAAACAGGACTAGTCCAGGACCGGTCTGAATCAGATTTGGACTCCCACAAAAGGATACAACCAGACAGACAGGAGGGGGCTGGGGGGAAAAGTCGTTGATGAAATGAAGTCGCTTATGAATCGTTTATATATGGGGCTTACACTACTCTACAAAGAGTTACACTGTTCTGGGCCCTGCAGGCAATCAAATTGAATTGCGTTTCTGGTGCTCCGCAGTGTAGTTGGAAATTTTTGCATTCAATTCAATTAGAAAGAGGTCTTTAAAGGGAAGGGCACCACCCCCCCTTGCCACTTTGATGCATGTGATGTCCTTTGTGCATGAAATTTGCTGAAAATTTGTTAGTCTAGGAGCTAGGATCTCCCCCAAGAGATAAACTTTGAATGCAAACCTTTCTCTGCACTTTGCGCAAGTGATTTGCATCGGGCGGGCGGATGGACCGACTCGCTCCGCTCCGCTCTGCCGGCTTAGGGGATTTGGGGAATACATTTGCCAGTACGCTATCGCATTAGCTCTTCACCTTTTTTCAAACAAATGCTGAAAGCATTAAAACTTTACTTCTTCCCTGGCCAAAAAAGTTGTATGCAGTGTGGTATGGTGTGTCCTTTGGGTGAAGGAGAAGATCCACACGAAAACGCATTCCACGAATTTCGAGTGTTGTGCGTACGTGTTCCGCTTAGGAATTCTTGTTTGACATATTGCCCACGGCCACGGCGGGCATATTAATATAACAGTCCTACCTACAACTCCCCGGGCGGACACTGGACGGACGGACACTCTCTGGCAAGCAGGCAGTCGGGCGGGCAGAACATGTTAAGAAAATGTTAATCAAGCGGTCAGTGTGGAATAGAGAACACTCGACTTTTAGTTGCCGACGGCGACGGCGTGGGAGATTTTTTCTTTTCCTTTTTTATGGTACCCTGTAAACGTGGTAGAGCAGGGTTTAGTCGGTTTTGGTTGGGTATGAGCAACAGAAAGTAGTTCCTATGTTGAAAGCAGAGGCTTTCGAAGAAGGTCTCAGATTCTTTAAGGTTTAAGATCGACCAATTTACCGAAATACATTTTGAGAGAGGCAAAAACCCCCTAAGCACTCGCTATACTTGTGTGCCAACCCCTGGCTCACTTGCTTTGCCTGCTCGCTTTGCTAGGAGTAAAATATCAGACGATGCTTACTAGCCTCAACATTTTTTTACAAAAGAAAGATATTTTCTGATTCTAAGACTGATTCCTGCTATACTCTTTTGGTATTTTGGATCAGTTTTGTTTTAAATTTGATCATGGACCGATTTCAGTCTGAAGAATATCTCAAAATGGTTCAAATTATTCCGAAAAGAGGCTTCAGAATAGATATTCCGTATAGTCATACCATTTAGCAGTAGTTCCCTCACTTTTCTTTCGAGTTCATGAGTTCCAGCTAAGTAAGCCCAACTAATGGTCATCCCATAGTCGTTATGTTTTCTTCTTGTATAATTTCTTGTTTTTATTTCCCCCCATTTGCCTTGTTTGCCTCAAGTTGCACGTCTTTGGACTGTTAATAACCTTTGTTGTCCTACCACATAAAAAACCACAGCCAAAGAACTGAAAACGGAAGCTTCGTAGCCAACTTGTTGTAGGTAGGAACACAGCCTGTTGTTGAGTCACGTCACAGGGTTTGCTGCCTGACGGACGGATATGAATTGTCCCCAAAAGTGTTAAATGTTATATGGATGGAGTCTATATGGATGGAATCTTTTACTTCTACTTTTTTTTTGTCGTTTCGTCCAACTCAATTTAAATTTTGGTATTCTTTGGGAATTTATTTTTATTTTGTTTGAATTGAATTTTATATTAAACATCCGCAAGAGTTATGAAATCATTTCCGTTTCACACAAATTGAGTTAAGGAGTTGACGGAATGAGAGCGAAAGTGAAGAGTGAAGTGGTTGAGGGATTGAGTTTGGTCTTTGGGTGGGGGTTGGAGTAGGGGTGGTTGTTGGGGTTGGGGTTTGAACCCTTTTAACGTCAATTAATCACAAATTAAACTGTCGCACACACACACAGACAGAGAGAGAGAGGGAAAGTGGCATATATCAACATCATCGAGGATGAAAATATTTCCAGGACCATTAAAGGCTAAATAGGCAATAAATTTGTTTGGATGTTGTCTGGCTGCTAAGGATATGTTGGCAGATTTCACTTTTTCCGAGGGGGACATTTGGGAGTTGTGGGGGCTTGTGTGTCCGTCTAGCGTCTAGACATATGTGTGTGTGAGATCCAGGGTTAATGTGGAATGTGGGTGCTTGAAGTGGGGGGAAAAGCTTATGGCCCGCATGGCGGTCAAATCAAGAGGGAAAAGATTAAAGAGCAGCATCAATCGTTCTCACTTAAGTCTGATTTGATTCTCTAGTTTTTGAAGACTTCTTAGATTACTATTGTACTTCAGATTAATCAAAATGGAAATATTATGGTATACAACTAGAACTGATCTAAATTTATTGCTGAAGAACCAAAAACGAACGAATCACTTGTTGCCCTTTTTGCCGGACTTTTTTGTGAGTTTCTGTTTGGCCTCCTCGACGGCCTTCTGCTGCGTCTTCATGTTCTGTCGGTGGGCCTTGTCCTGCTCGTCCAGATCCTTGGCCTCCTTCTTGGGGGCCTTCAAAGGCTTCTTCTTGCCACCCTCGCGATTGGACATTGTAGGGAGAACTTTTGGTACGAATTTCGTTAGATTTTCAATATATTTTGTTGGGGTTTTGAGCGAGAACTTTAATCGTACTGATTTGAAGGATAAGCAAGGGGTAGCTTTATAGTTTACGTTGCCCAGAACTCGATATGCCATAAAAACAATGAATATCTACAGAGAAAACAGCAGGCAACTCCAAGTACTATCAGTACCAATCCGCATTCAATTATTGAATATTCCGCTCATTCGAAAGTGATGATTGTTGCTTTGACCAAAGAATGCCTCTATTTGCAATGGATTCATTAAGACCTGTATGGGATTCACTGCATTCCCTGATCCCCTATCCTTGTCCCTATCCCCCTCTATGGGATCTATATCCACCTCTGTGCATTCCCTATCCCATTAACCCATTAAAGTCACATCAAATCCTGACCCAATTCGAAAGTTCGCTGACAAAAAGAAAAAACGGAAACAGAACCGAAACCGATTGCTTGAACAAATTCAAGACGCACTCATCGAACGAGCTCTCATCGAACCTCCTGCCCAAAGCAATCCCTTTAAGTTCCACCCCCATCCAGATAATGCAATAACTTGGTTAAGGGAGGCAGCAGGCTCCTGCCTCGCATGAGGGGGAAATGTTAGCGAAAAAAAAAGAAAAGTTGGAACGGAAATGCTGATTGAAATCGTTTTGGCGTGAAATCAATCATCGTACAAACGATGCGATGCCATGCGAAGGATGCGGCAACTTTCATTAAGAGTCCTTAATGCGATTTGCTGACGTTGTTGCCGAGGTTGTTGCTGCCGCTGCTGCTGTAGCTGCTCCTTGGATCACTCTCTAAATAAGACAAATGCCTTCGAAAAGCGCCGCTCTGCTCCCTTTCACTCACAGCGCAGCTCGGACTGACAAATGAGCTGCTGCTCTGCCGCTGCTGTGTTGCTGGTCTACTCCCGTTTCAATCTCATTTTGTGCATTTTCATGTTGCATGTTTTCATTTGTTTTGTTCCTTCCCCTCATGACTCGGCTTGGCTCTGGTTTTGTTGTTCGCACAAACATTTTCAAAATCGAATCAAATTAACGGTACGGCCTTTTTGCTGTAGTCGTAAACCAAGAGAAACAGCCAGAGAGAGAGAGAGATTCTCAAATGGTAACGGCACCAGCGCTAGCAGCAGAGCAGCAGCAACATCAATAGAAATATTGTAAACACTGTTCAATTCGCTGAGTGCGTAAATGTTGCGCCACACGCACACCCATACACACACACCCTCGTACATACACCCCATACCCTCGTACACACAACATAGAATTGCACATGTTAACCTTTAGATGTGCTGTGTTTGTTGGGTTCAAATTCAGTTAGAAACTCTACTCTCTTAAGCTGGTAGTAAACGAAGAGAAAGCTCTTTGGCGACTGAGAGGATGCAAGCTTTGCATACACGGCTGAAGCATTGCATACAGTTGCCATCTCGCTTGTGCGTGAGCTAAGGAATCGTCTTGAAGAGAGTGCAAGAAGAGAGAGCAGAAGCTGAACGTCACAACCATGGTGAAATAAGTAATAAGATGATGTACTCAGCTGTGGTGAGGACGTTAAATTTTTCATCTCGCTCTCTCGGCTCTCAAAGAGCAAATCGCTAAAAAGAGATAGCAAGCGTTTTGACAAACGACTGACAGAAATAACGTCCCCGAAAGAGAGCACGTATGGTGAGTACATCACCTTATTACTTATTTCACCATGGTCACAACGATCGAAAATATGTAAATGGATTTGATATTCTCTGCAGCATGGAAATGTATGAATGCATGTGCGAAATGAAATCGTAAGCCATGCTGCCGCTGCATCGTTTACAACTGGCCTTAGAACCCGGTCACATTTCCCTGCACCACCTAAGGGTTAAAGAGTATTGCATTTGCAAAGCAAACGTCGCTCTCTCCCACTTCGCCTGTTGCCCCCTCCTTCGGTTTTGAAGTGATTGTAATCAACGGTAAACAGCCAGCGGAGAGGGATAGAAATTTTAGAGCTAACCGAACAGCGGGCGGTACACCATACCAGCCACGCCCACACACCCGCCGCTTTCCGGCCGCCTCTTTTATTGTGTGAGTGCATTTTGACTTATTTTCTGTGTGTGTGTGTGTGTCAGTGGGGTAGAAGATCTACCCCGTCAATAGTACGAGTACCCGGGGGTTTGCCACTTGGAAATTTATGAGAAAAACCTTTTCAACATCAGCGAAATTTCTTATTGTTTCATTCCTCCTCCGACATAAAGTATTTACTTCCGTTTCTTATATGTATGGAATGAGAGTCAGCCGCAGCCCCCGACACAACCCCCTACCCCTCCTTGAGCTGTGTACCAATCGAGATTTGAATATTTTCGTGAACCTCGAAAAATCTTTGATGGATTATGATTTATGGGCCACCGTTGATGGGGCTGCTAACGCATAATTAAAACCGAACCGAAGCCCGAAGACCGAAAACCGTTTACCCAACGAAACCGAACGGACATTAATCAATTATCTTTCGAAAAGTAAACCAATAGATCGATGTGTGTAGTTTACACTGAGAGAAAATACCACCACAAGATTCGATTTTTATTGTGAAAATTATTAAACAGAAATTCAAACAGTTTTAACAGTCTTTAAAAGAAAACATCCTGAAAAATCATATTTTTATTATGAAAAATTATACAAAATATAAATTTAATCAGTTCCAAAGTTTTTTCGATTCTCGGAGATCGTGGGGGATGTGCTTTCTCTCGATGTGTTATCCATATCTTCCCAGACTATTCGACTTATCGAATAACTTTTTATCGTTAAATATTCCTTAAAATATCTACCATCTGAAATATAGTCAACAACTATCCCTTAAATATTCAAAAATACCCTAAATTCTCCCATGAATTTCCATGTTTAACTAATTTTCTCTCAGTGCATGCCATGCGAGTGCTGTAATGATGTGTGGGCAGGCAACAATTAAACAAAAGACACGCGCTCTCTCATGTAAATCATTTTCGTTCGCTTCCCCGCAAAAGGTTTTCCATTCAGCTCCCACCTTTAGCTCTCCGTCTACCTCTCTCTCTCTCTCGCTCTTTCTCTATCTACTTCCCTCTCCTCTCTCGCCACTGATTGATGGCCGTCTGTTTGAACCCGCGCCTTTTGTCCGTAGAACCCTCCTACTCCTATATTCCATACCTTTACCAATATCCGAAACAATGCCAACTGTCGCTGTGGAAAATGATAACAATACACCCAACTGGAAAACGTCGGGGCCTCTGCACCCCCGCCCCTGCTTGGCGGTATCTCTGGGCTGCCAAAATTCCCAAAAATAGTGAAGTTCAGTTTTCATTAGTTAATTGGCATCGAATAACCGAAAATCTGCTTTGAATACGCAAAACCAGGAGATGCGCTTTCAGAATGCAAAATGAAAATGCAAGGAAAATGCAGTGAAAATTGGTTTTAAGTTGAAAATGAAGGGAATTTAGGCTGGCATTTGTGAGAGTAACGGAAGGCAATAATAAGGGAATAAAAGCCAGGATACAGGAGAATCTTTTGGGGGGAAAACAAACCAATTTTTCCCAGAAGAACCTCTCATTTCTTGGGTTAAAATCCTGGAAATAAAAAATCGCCAAATCAATCAATTTTCTTACCATTAATCAATGAGAATTATGATTGCTGACTGGAGAGACTAATGGTTAAGTCCTGGCTAAGCATTCATCAGTTAATTGGCATCAAATAACCGAGAAGAAGGACATCAAAGTTGAAGCCCCAGCCCCATTAAATCGCCCCTTGGACTCGGACTCGGAATCGACTCGCTGCGTAATTAAACCTTGAAGAAATGCCAACAACCCCTATGACAAATCAGATTCCCAGATTCCCTTGTTAATCTGAACGTTAAACAAACCCAAAAGCGAAACACGCAAGGATTTAGTGTGTAAGCGGCTTAGGCTCGTGAAACAAAAATAAATCTGCGAAGCCAAAGTCCCAGTCGATGCTGAAGCCAAAGCCAAAGCCAAAGCTGAAGCTGAAGCCCTGATTGAAGCCCTCTTGGAGGTAAGTTGAGTCAATATCGGGGCAATCCGTGGGGCACGTCTATGCCATGGAAACCAGCGGCAGCACCAGCATCACCAGCCGGTAATAACGAGTTTTCCCCGATGGTTTTTATTTGCTTTTCTTGCGAGATGTGTGGTGTGGCCCATTGCATTGCTTGCTCTCCTGTAATTGTTTTCTGGAATTGTTGTAAAATGCAAAAAACCATAAAAACCATAAAAAAAACGAAAATAATATAAGTTGCATTCACATTTTCGCTGCCATTTTCGCTGAGGCGCAGGAAATTTTAATTAATTTTCACAGACGCAATTCGATGCCTGGTGCTTCGGTTGCTCCAAGAAATATATTACCACTTACGAGGTACAGTGCGTTTCGCCAGGGTAGGGTCAGTCAATGACTAGGAGAATATTCCAGTAAAATCTGAAAATTGTTAAGCAATAAATGAAGCAATAAATATGCGAATTTGTAGAGCGGAAAGAATAGACGAGGGAATCTACCAAAATAAAGTGCGTGATATTTAATCAAGTGTCACGCGATTAACGGAATTAGCTCAGAAAATTCTAAGGGTGATTCGTCTACCTAGTTGTCTTTAAGAATTGGAGTTCCCTATCAATTGTGGAAATCAATTGTCTATAAAAATAAGAAATCCTATTCTTAAATACAGGAAAAAATCAATTAAAATAGTTTAAAAAAAGTTGTGTGTAAAGTCGATTCGATTCTCAATGAATATCCCTAAAAACTTACTGTTTATATACTTTTGCAACTTACTGTACATAAGTATGTCCCATAAATACATGCACCATCATGCTGGATGCTGCATGCGTGGCCGCTGGATGACAGTTTGCGGCCTGGCTCTGGGGGATTACAACAGAGCGAGGTGACCCCGAACCGCCTTCGACCAACGCATGTCGCTTGGATTTGCTGTTTAGCCTTTGAGGGTTTAGCGGGTACTACACTCGTCCAGCAGGGGGTGGGGATCTTGAGATTCGAGCAGATTCTGTGCGAAAAACTCCCATCAATCATTGTCCCAAAAGTTGTGTAAGCCAAGAGACGGAAGTTTATTTAGCATTGAGGTTTATGATATTCATTTGTGTTTCAGATATTTTGTAATATAGATTGATTATGGCGCTAATTCTGAAGTCTCCCACGGTTATTAAAACGAAAGTGAAGGGTATTATGGGGAGGGGGAGATTGCGAGATTTTTGGGGGTATTTTTAAGGTATAATGGTCAGAGATCTTTGCTGGATATTGTAAGTTTTTTAAATGGAATATTACTATAAGATCCAAAGATATTCCTTAATAGGAACCTCTACACTAATGAATGACTTTTCAGTTTTTGTATAGTTTAACTCTTCTATCTCTTAAAAGGTTATCCCTAATTGATTACTCTTCAAATTTTTCATCGTTAAATGTTACAAAAACGATGACACATCAGGGAAATCCGTCTTTCGTTTTCCATTTTGTTCCTTTGTTCCACCTTAAAGGTGCACTCTCTCTCTCTCCCGAAAAAACGATGCACGCAGCGAAGAGCTCTTCAGAAAAAATACAGCTGTAGAGAGGAATAGAAACCGCATCACGTTCAGCTGCGGTTGAGATGTTGCATACTTTGTTGCATGTTGCATGGAGTATGGTGCACAGCGGAGCACTCTCTTCAAATGATTGCGCTAATTTGAGAGGAACGGAACGGAACTTTTTGAGGGAAAGATGAAGAGTTTTTAGTTTCAATGGAAATATATGCAAATTTTTCGCTTTCGTCTCGAAACCCCTCGACCAATTAGTGAGAACATCTCAATGTCAAAAATGTCGACAAACTTTCACAACAAAACTTCAAATGAGACAAAGATACTCGGTTTCCCCTCTCTGCCTCTCTCTCTCTGTCTGTTGGGTATAGGTATCGTCGTTTAGGTATATTTCATTTGAATGAGAAGTGAGCATAAATTACATTGGCATATCAGCACAATGCCATCAACATATGTAGAGCGTAAAGAGCGACAGAGAGCGACAGAGAGCAGAGCGACAAACGGAAAAGGAAGTTAACAAAATAAGCCAGATAGAGAGATAGAGATATGCCGACACACACAGCGACCGACCGAGCGACTCGACCGACAAGACAAAACCCTAAGCCCAATAAAAGAAAAGATAAATGTCGAAGCGACAGCAAATAAAATAATATAAAATGAGTATTCAACAAAAAAGTAATACAGGTAAATATCAAGAGAGACAAACAGAAAGACAGACAGACAGAAGACGAAATTCAATACCAGCTGAAGATGAAGAAATTATTCCCGACTTCCCCATGGCTACTGCCTTCCAAGAGTAATAATTTTTGTTGTCTTCTTTCTCTCTCTCTCTCTGTCTTTTTTGCCCATGCTTGGATCGCATTTGGATCGTATCGGATCGCATTTCACCTTCTTCTCTTTCAGGTGTCACCGATAGGGATCTCTTAATGCCCACCAGAGAGCGCCGTTGCCGTCGTCGTCAGCGTCAGCGTCAACGACAGCGGAAGGGCAAAGACAAAGCAACAACTTTACAGGTTCTCTTTATGTCTCTCTCTTTCCTTTTTACACCATCGCACTCGGCTGCACTATCTCGTTCTGTTGCATAGCTCTTTCTCTTTCACCCATGGGGTCTGGGTCTGAGTCTGGCTGCTGCTGCTGCTGCTGCTGCCGTGTGGTCCGAAAAATTCTCATTAAAGCGAAATATTCACATAATCCCGCATTTATTTGATATGCGATAATAAACGTAAAGAGAATGAGACAAAAAAAGGACCAAACCGAAATACATAAAATAAAAACTGAAATAAGTACAAAAAATGTATTCCTGTCTGTCGTTTTTTTTCATCTGCTACTGCTTACAGGTACAAATAGTTTTTGGGAATATTTTTTTCTCATTTCTCATTATTTCTCTTATTTTTTTGTATTCTGCAGTTGAAGTTGAATGGCAGGCGAAATATTCATAAGATTAACAAGTTAGATAGGGAAATGTTGTGAATTAATTTGATTAAAATGAAGCAGAAACCTACAAAAAAACTTAAAATAAAGAAACAGAAAAAATAATGTCATTAAATTAGCATAAATAATGTGTGCCGCGAAATTTGTTTATAGTAAATGACATTTAAATTGAATTAAAGAATTAATAATGATGAGGTGTTAATGAAACATGATTTTAGCATGTTTTTGGCATTTATACATATATACATATTTATATGTACATATATGCACATATCAAAAATATTCTATTGTCTGCTGGACTAAATTTTTGCCTACAGGTGTTAAATAGCCATAAATCAATTTTAATAATTGAATGTGAGATATTTTCTATATTGAATATATTCTAAAATATTTTAATAATTTGAGACGTGCAAAAATATTTCACAAATTCAACACTTTGAATGGTGTCTGTGCAGCTGCATCTGCAGCCGAAAGCTCAGATCAAATGCAAGAGCGATGACGTATGCACATACATATTTATGTAAGAATAGAGCACAAGCTTAAGCGGGAGAGAGCTTATAGAGGGAAATAACAGCAAGCAATTGTGCTCGATGGCATTTGCTTTGCTTTAATAAAAGAAATTACATATGTACATATGTATGTCGCTCTGCTCCGAACCATACTAATATTCTTTCCTGCATACGAGTATGAACATACATAGTGCATAGAGTACACATATGTACATACGTATGTAGATATGTAATCTGATCGTCTCATCGCATCCGATTTCGTCACAATCAAAGCTTTTGTATATAAAACAAACTTTGAAAGAAGCTTAGCATTAGGCAAGCGCTTCCGAATCGCCTTCTTCGTTCGATCTCTCTGCTCCCTGCCCATTCTTTGTTCCCCCTCCCTCTACGCTCCCCCCTTGCCCGCATGACACCAACCGTTTGTTGACTCTTTTTCCTTATCAATTTTTTGGCACGCGAATAACTCAATGAAGTGTTTTCCCACTCGTATAAATGGGTCACTGTTCGCTCCAAGAATCAGCTGTGGCTCATCCCCAACTCCCCTGTGTGACGTCAGAGCTAAGGCCTAATCTACGGCGAACTTGAAAATACACAGAAATGCGATGTAATCTGAAACGGATGCACGTCGTCTGGTGAAGCAGTAGAGAGGAGAGAGGGAGAGGGAGTAGGAGTATGTGTAGGAGGGAGACTTTCCAATGGAGAAATTGCCCTCGAAATAAAGTGAGAATTACTCAGCGCAATTATGCAGCTCATTGCCCTTGAGTTATGGCTTATGCTCTTCCCCTACATGTTGTTGTTGTTGCTGTTGCATGCGGCATATGCAACCTTTGGGCAGAGAGAGGTAACCACCATACCAGACCATGCCACACCATACACCATGCCTGGGGAGTATGCACACACATGTGCAACGCGGGGCACGGCACGCACGAAGGTTTCCCGTTTATTAAATGTTTTTGTTAGAGATGGTAAAGTGAAGGGCTGTAGGAGGAGGTTCCATACGATATTTCGATAGTTTTTCTAAGGTGAAACGTACATAGCCGCTATCGGATAGGGTTTGAGGGTTAGTTGGATACATTTTTCAAAGAAATGGATATGGAAATCATCTTTATTCCTGATCTAAGGATGAAGGAATACTTTAATTAATTTAATAATTTAATTTTGTACAAAATGTTGGATATTTTTAAGCCATATTGTGGGAAAAGTATCTTGAAGTGATGATTTAAGACTGTTATGGATTCGATTTGAATCTTTTGATGTAAAATATGGTATAGTTATAGTTCTGTTTTTTCAGAACCTCTTCCAAATACTACACATCGATTTCCTCTTCCCTTCTCTGGGGACCCTATAACGATCCCTTTCACACTACCATCTCTAAGCCCCTCACTATTTATAGAAAAATTCATTTATTACACCCGAGTTTAGGGTTTTTTTAGAGCCACATGTGAGGGGCATGTCTGGCCCGGCCTGGCCTGGCGGTGTCTCGTTCTGGTTCTCATTCGGAGCGGATCATGGCATGGATCGTGGAACGTAGAGCATGCGCAACGGCTGTGCCTGTGCTCTTGTTTCAATAGGCCGAACCCACATTTGCTGTCACATCAGGTATCGGTATACCCATAGAAACGAATCCATCTGTGGCGGAGTGTCAGTATCTTAATGGAAATTGTCATCGTAGCGACACAAAGAAGGGGGCGGGGGGAGAAAAAAGTTCAAACTGTATTGAACTTTTCGGGGGTATCGTATTGAAATCAACAAACATCAAATCCAACATTAGCTTTGTGTTCTACTCGAAAATATGTGCTGAATCACACTTCCATGTAATTTTGAGGGCAACCAAACCAATGATGATGATGATCATTATGATGTTGTTCCAGAGGAGCTCCGCATATACTCGAATTCGTATGTTTTAATTAGAATATCGTGAGTTGTTTGGCTTTCGATCATATGGCAAACAATACTCTCATCCCATCTCGTATCTGTATACTCGGTTTATGTGTGCTTAACCCGTGGGTGGGCCATTCCCAATGACTTGGCAGAAAACATAAAGTAAACTGAAAACTGAAAAACCCGAAAACAACAGCAGAATATGTATCTCGCGTTGAAGTCTTTCGAGGAGTCTTACCATAATTATTTATTCTCTCCGCGGTTCCTCCAGAACTTGTCTGCATTTAATAAAGTAATCAAATCGTTCTTGAGAATGGAATTGGCTTAACATAATGAGTTTTCAAAGGAATGGAATGGGAATAGCATACTATATATTGCTGGAAGAACGAATGGGTTGTTTTGAAGTTCTAATGAGGACAGTTCTGAAATTTGAATATAGTAGTGAGATATTTTGAGGAAATTCATCATAGAAAACCTTTGGAAGCATATGAATATCTTATTTCCCTTAAAGATTTATCACCTTTTAATATATTTGTTATTGTATGTTCACAAATTAGGCAAAAAATTGTATTAAAAAACTGCTCCCAATGCAACAATGCCATGGGAAACGTTGCGGGAAAACCTGTTGCCCCGAAAATGCCAAAAATGTTGCCAGCTAACCAGCAACATGTGTCTAGCCATACACGTGGGTGCAACAGAAACGAAATGGAAACGAAACAAGTTCCACACAACACACCATCTCGTGCTTCGGGTTTGAATTCGGTTCGTAGTTCGTTTGGCGTACGATTCGGACAAGTTTGGTACCCTCGACCGGGGGGTATGAGGGGTATGTGTCCATGTCCATGGTCAGGTCTCGCTCTATCTCCCCCTCTCTCCCGCTGGCTTAAAGAGTATTTCAGGTGCGGGTGGTGGCTTCTCAGTCTCAGTTGACTTCATTACCGGTGGGACACTTGAAACGAGGGGGCGACAAACAGCATAGGGGACAAAACGTTGAGTGCGGTGCCGCCTAATGACACACAGCAGATACGAGGTACTTCAAACTCTTCTTCATACGATCTCTGGGTCGCCACCACCACCCCCCATGTGTGTGTGTGCGTGATAATGATACGTACGACCTGGCACTGTTGACACCCAAAGCATCCTTTAAGCCTCCAGCGTCCAGAGCCTCCAATGGCGTGTCAAAACGAGGTGTTAGAAGAGGATTGCACATGCAACACGGCTCTGGCTGCCTGTCACTGCTGTCTGCCTGGGTCTGGTCGGTTTTGGGCTCTGGGAGTCCCCATTGCGTGTCTGCGTCCTTCGCTTATCGCTGTATTTGGGCTTAAAAGGTGTTCAAACTGCCAAATGCTCAGTTATCGCACTCTGGGGGGGACACTGACCTTGGTTAAATGTTGCATAAATGCAAAGGATATGATTTCATTTGCGGTTTTGGCTAAAAGTTGCGACTGTTTTAAACTGCGAAATGTGGGAAAAACATAGACGAGTTTTAAAAAGAAGATATAGGGATATATGAAATCTTTAAAAGTGCTATCTCTCTCCTCCTCCCAAATGGGAGCAGGAACTCCTACCAAGTACATGGAGCATTTACGTCCGCTTCCTTCTTTCGTCTCGCATTCGAGTAAGAGCTAAATATTGAATATTACGCTCATCCGAAAGTGATGATTGGTGCCATTGTCAGTCAGATGACCTCTGAGGCGCATCAGGAAAAGTCCAGTTAGCAGAGTTTTGGAGAAACCACCAGAACCATTGAACGTCTTGCTAGTACATTATATGTAATTATGGATAGATAGATTTAAAAATGCAATTATATACCATTCATAGATAGATAAACTCCCAAAAAGTTACAAGTAATATTGATAGAAATATTCCCTTGAAAATTATGAAAAGATGTTTAGTATTTAACGTAACTTTAGCTCTAGGTTAAAGAATCTTCTTTCAGCTTTTGAAGCTGAACCAAAGCAGAACCATCCAAGACGAATCTTTTAGATCCTTCAAGTATCTTAAAGTCTGTCCCGTTGCAAACCTGACAAAAACCCTAAAAGAATTCCCAATGGGTGACGCATGGCAGCCCCCTGATAAAAGCATAATTCAATAAATAAACTTCCCATAATAATTACTGAATAACTCACTCAAAAGTTGCTCCTGTGGCATGCCACATGAACAAACCCCACAACCCCACAGCCCAAACCCCAAAGACACACGCTCGACAAGTAAATGGAAATATGGCTCGAGAATGCAGCAGCAGCAGCACTCGGTGGCTGCTATCGTGGGTAATTAATAAGCCATGGCAATGGCAATTTTTTCCACTAATCGTTGCAACAAATTGCGGCATGTGTGCAGCACACGTTGGCACACAAAGCAGCGGTCGGGGGAGCGTGGTGCATTTCGATTACAAATTGCAAATGAACGCAAATCGATTAAGTTGTTTGCTCTGCGGCTCCTCATTCGATGGCGGAAAAGGGAGGCAAAACTGCAGTGCGGGACGGTGGAAAATATGAAATGATCATGCAAATATTAGAGAGGGAACGTGAGGGGGGGATGGGAACTGCTGGCAGGTTGGGTTGCACGTGCTGAAAGACAACACATTAGCTTTGTTCTATGGAGTGAAAGTATCTTTAGTGCTGCTCAGTGCTTCAGTGCTCTTTCATTCCTCTTCTCTGCCGCTCCCCCTTCCCCTCCCCATCCGCTTACTGCTAAAGTCCAAGGCGGCTGTCTGGCAGCGTGGATCTTCCTTCTATTTGCAACATTTGCGGCCAAACAATGCCTGCTCTGCCTGCCTCTTTCCCCCCTCCAAAACCCGCTGCCATTGAGCTGAGAAATGTTTATTTAAATGCGCAAAATGCGTTGTGACTAGAAGTACTGTGGGTATTCGAGAATGGGGAACAGCTGTGGGAATTTATTTGAAACGATTTTGGGAAACTTCGGTAATAGTAGCGAATTTTTGGAATATTTATGACAAATAATCTCTGTTTTATATTATATGAAAAATACTTTGGGTCGGACGTTGTATGATATTTCACTTATACCGACGCTAGTGAGTGAAGCGAGTGAGCCAAGGGTTGACACATGAGCAAAGTCCCCTAGCAAATTCAATTTTTCATCTATAATTTTCATCGGTATAGCTATGGATATCCATCTCTCTTCTTCCTTAAACTAAAAAACCTTTGATTGCCACCAGAACTTGTTTCGTCTTAGAGTCATTCTGTAAATGCCAGTTCTTCCCACTTAGCGAGAGCCCACTGTGCATTTACCTGCCGCTTAACTAGCCAACATGTTGGAGGAACACAACCAACCTAACCATGCCACAACCACGTTGGTTGCCACAAAGCAGCCACAATGCAGCAGCCACCGGGCAAAGGCAGCCAGAAAGCACGGCACATCCGACCGAACGACCAACCGTCCGACCGAGACCCGACCGACCGAACCGACTTGATTGCCGGAGACCATTAAGTGCAGCCAAACTGTTGCGCATGCGCACAGCCTTCGCTCCATTTGCTGCTGCCGTGCCCCCCCCGTCCAACCCCCTCAACACCCCTCAATGATACAGCGCCTCCATGCTCTGTGTAAGCGGCGGCATAATGAGCCGCGCAGTTACATTTATTTTAAATCTGATATACATATTTCTCTCTGCTTTTTTTTCCCTCTCTTTTTTTGCATTGTGTTATTTGGGCCTTTGTTTTGTTTTGGTTTTGTTGTTGTTGCTGTGTTTTTTTTTGGCCAGACTGCAGCTCAATGGCCATTGTTGGGCCCCACCGTCCACCGTCTGTTGCCGGTTGCCGGTTGCCTGTTGCCGCTGGCGACTCTTACAAAGACTTTAACCAAAAGCCTAGGCAGGGGCTTCTGATAGATTCTAGGGTATGCAGAGGGTAGTAGAACTTTGGCAAGGGGGTTGATGCAATGGCGGAGGGAAATGTACAGAGAGATCTTTAGAAAATCGGAACAAACAAAAGCCAAAGAAGTTCCAGAATATCAGACTTTTCCATAATAATTGAAAATTTATTTTGAACAACAGAAATCATCATTGGAAAAAGCTTTCAGATATCAGGGGGAAACCCTATGCTTAGCCGTGAATTTGTGGGTAAATGAAGTAAAGTTCCTTCTAAACAACATCCCTCTGAAGCACTTGAATCACTCCAGAAGGAATTTCCTTGAGTTCCTTCAAGGAATGTTTATTGGAAGGCTTTCAGCAGCAGTCTAATTGCCACCAACTGTTGGTGGTCGCTCCTTATGCACCTCAGAAGCTTCTATAGAGTGCACCCTTAAAGGGTATTTCACATTCGTTATATCCTTCGCTGTAAAGTGCGCCTGCGCCTCCGTCTTCTTGTTTTGATTGTGATTCGGGATGGGTAAGGGGCCACCAGGGCCTGCCAGGCTACGCATGGCTGCTGTTGCTGCTGCTGCCAGAACGCAAATGTATGCAAAGAGCCATTGAATTTGCACTGCAGATGATGCGGGGAGGGGATGGGGTATGGGGAAGTGCAGGGTAAGTCCATGGGTTGACTAAAGAATGGTTGCAGATTCTTGCGTCTAGATTTTGTGTTTATTTTGCCCCGAACAATGCACATGAATAATGTGTGTGAATCGCGAATCGCGCCCCGAAAACCTGTGCAAAGATCGGCCAGAAGATCTCAACCCAAAACCGAAAGCCCTCCCCCAACCAAATCCCCTCTCCACCCCCTTACAATACGGTGTGTGTGTGTGCAGCAGTTTTGTGGCATTAATCAAAGCGCACTCGCCGACAGACAGAGTCGCCTGCCATCTCTCTCGTAATGACCAAATATAAGCCCCCAAGCCCCTGCCCCTGCCACTGCCCCCTGCACTGACCAAACGGACAACAGTGAGATCTCAGACGGATCTAAATGCATTGGCAAACAGAAAGGCAAAGGCGGAGGCAGGGGCAAAGGCGGGAGGCAAATGCAAAGGCATTTGGCATTTCACACTTTTACAGCCGAAAGGCAGAGCCAGTCGACCGACCAGACAATACGACCGCCCGCCCGCCCAGTCGACCATTCCACCATTGGACCATTCGACCATGCCAACGTCGAACGTCGAACCTATTGATTTAAACAATCTTTTTTCCTTCACATTTTCTTTGGGTTTTCGTTTTTTTTTTTGTTTACTTTTGTGATTTTGTTTCGGGAAAGCGTTAACTTTGTTTTGGGAATTAAAATCTGAGCGAAACGCTTACCGACGAATCGTAAGTATCACAGAGATCTCAAAACAATGTGGGAAAATCATCGAAGCAAACAGAAGGAGAAACTCATGAGAGTTTTATGAGATTTATTGGTAAAATTTTGATGTTCCTTAAAAAAGAGGGGAAGGTATCAATAATTTAATTAATAAGTAACAGGTATTGATCTATAGAAAAATAATTAATAATACAAATAAAATAAATCTTATTTAATAATAATGTTTTGTAGGGATTTTAGATAGAATATTGAAAGCGATTTCTAGTTTTTCAATTAAATTAAAATTTTTATCAAAATTACAGATTTAATCTGATTGCTACTTCATGTTTTACAGAACTGGTTTCGGGTGTTCAATGTATCATAGACCTTTTATTAGCTTTTATTAGGAACTTAATTGTTTTTTATGAATTAGTTTTTATATATAATTCTTTATTATTAGGTTAGGAGAAAAGAAATCCATTATTTGTTTATGACTCATAAATTATGAGTCAACTTTGGAATACTTTTATTGGTAAACAATGATTTACACTTGGGTTGTTTGGAAAGGTGGAAGTCTCATTTAAGACACAATGCTCTCTGAATTTTCTTAGGACAATTCCATAATGAGATAAATGAAGTTTAAAATGGTCTCCATTATATTTAATAATATTAAATAAATATACATATTTTTATAATATTTAATATTAAATGTAAGTCATTATCTTATTATATTTTATACATTTTTGTAACATTGTCTCTGCTTAAAATATTATAATATTTTCGAGTTGAATATTTTTTATAATTTTTTTATAATTCCTTCCTACTTTAATATATTTTCCTGGGAATACCAGAATACTTTTTGAGCCCTGTTCCGGGCAGATCCCCCACCGATTAGTTGCTTGCCGAAGAGCAGCTATTTATTTGCTTCCAGCCGCATATTTCCATTGTTACATATTTCTGTAATTTTGTGCGTGTTTAATCTTGCACTTGCTTGCCCTGCTAAGCGCTCTCTAGAAGCTTGCTGTTCGTTACGCTCGCTGTTCGTTAAGCTCGCTTGTCGTTCAGCTCCATCTTCGTTAAGCTCGCTCTTCGGTTTCTACATCTGTATGTTCTATGCTTATCTATGTATGTACATATGTATGTTTGCCGAGCGAAGCTGCGCTCAGCAATCGAAACGGCAATACAGCAATATCTCAAGGGCAAGCCAGAGACACTCACCGTTTGGATATCACGAAATAATGAACGGATCGCAATTTTAAGTATTCCAAATAATTATTCGGCGGATCGGGGATAAAACCATTATCCCATCAGGCCCTTAAGTCGCATGTTATGTTGTGGTTGGCCTACGGCTAAGGTCCTTTGCATTTTGGCTTCCGATATTAAAGTTTTCCTAATGTTGCATATATTTTTCTGCCAAGTTTTTCCTTTGCAAATTTTAATGACATTTCTATAAATGTCTACATAAAATATGAAAAATAAATTCAAAATAAATTCACGAAAATCAGTCTTTCATTTCTGCTTTTGGCTGCCAGCTTTCTGGTGTACCGTTTCTGGGCTTCATTATCATTTTGCAGAGAGGGAGAGAGGGAGAGCGGTAGAGAGCTCTCTCCTGGCGGCAGCTCCTGGCGCACAGCAGACACAAAACTGTTGGCATTTTAATGGTCAAATAATATTACAGTTGCAGGCGGCATTTGGCATTTTGTTGAATCTGGAAATCTTTAGTCCAAGGCGGTGTTAACATCGCCCCCAAAACTCGTGACCAGCAAACGGAAGAGTTCTGCCACCAGCTGTTGCCTGCTGACTGCCTGCCGTTGCATCTGAAATCATCATCATCTGAAGAGTCCTATATAGTACCTGTATGTGTGTGTGTGTGTGAGTGCATATTGGCTTAAACAATTCCAATTCCTATATATTCAATTATTGTCTTTCTGTTATTTGCTCGCTAGAGATTCAAGGCGGGGATTCAAGCCAAGTGCAAGGAAAGTAGACGTTCATCGGTTGAGGTCTTCATTCGGCACTGGCAACCGAGGGGATGCGCTGTAAGTACAGTTAAACGATAGGAAGTAGCCAACTACCAGAACTCCCCCCTGTCTCTTCCCTAAGCTTTTCAGCCAGACCTCTCTCTTTGTGTCGATCTAATGGCCCAGACATTTCTGATCTTTGATTAGAAGATTGATCCATTCATTTGTCAAATTTTCTGACAGCTCCCTCAATGCCCCAATGCACTGTTCCATGTGGCAAGCCATATGCTCTTGCAGCTTAAGTGTAGAACCCTTTTTTTTTGTCTACTTTTTTTCTACTACCGGCGGCGGCGGTGGCGGCAACTGTGGCAGCGGCAGCGGCGGCTGCAGAGTCAAAAAGTTGTGGCTGCTGCTGCAACTGAAGAATGCAACAAGAAGCATTGATTTCAAATAAATTTTGCTGCCGGCCAAATTGTATGCCGGGGTTGCGGCTCTTTTCGGTTGAGGATAGGATAGGATAGGAGTTGTTTGCTGCTCCATCGATGGGTGTGGGGCATCGGATCGGGTCTCGCTCTGGCTCTGGCTCTGTCTCTGGGTCTCGGTCTGGGTCTCGGTTCGTGCCGCTTGCTGCGGCTGCAGCTAGTGCTGCCTGCTGCAGCTGTGGGTGTGTGTCTTGGGTGCGCGCACAGAGACAGAGACCCAGAGATATGGAAGGGGGACAGGCAGATAGACAGACAGACAGACAGACACATACACACGCCCCGATGCAGGCGCTGATATGGGATGCATGTAAATGCAATCGTATCTTACGGCTGTGCACTTTCTAGTCAGAGACAGAGCCGGAGTCAGGGACAGCGGCAGAGCCAGGGACAGCGGCAGAGTCAGAGCCAGAGTTGGAGCACAAGTTCAAGTTGCACGTTGCACGTTGTTCGCGCTGCTCTCCATCTGGCATTGTTTGCTCTTCATTGTTGTTTTCTTTTTTTGTTTTTAGGGGGTGGGCAGGGGGAGGGGGATCCGTTGTGTGCGGTGCGGCGCTTTGGCGCTGCTCCTGTTATTCTACTAAGTTGATAACCATGTTCAAATAAATCACCTTTTGCGTGGCTGCAAGCGAAAGGCGAAGCCTGAACCTGGACGCTGCCAGAGAGAGAGAGAGAGAGATGCTGGGATGCTGCAAGCAGAGGTTGTTGTGGTGGGGCACATCCACATCCGTGTGGCATGTTGCGGCTGTTGTTTTTTTTGTTTTGCGGTAGGACCCAACTATGAGTCCGCTTGTCGCTGCATTTCGGCTTTTATCTTTTGTTTGCAATATTCAGATGCATCTTTCAGATAATTTGTTGCTTTGCTAACCGAAAAGGTAACGTTTGGCTTCGGTTTCGCTTTTGGTATCGCCAGCCACAAGCCGCAAGGCACAAGGCACTGGTGCCTCATGCCACCACCCACCCACAGTGGTAAAGGAAGGACAGTGGTTACACATCGATGGACATTTAGTCCTGGTATGACACCAGGAATACCCTTATTTTGCCAAAGGATGCCTGGATTTCAAAGATTACAAGATCTATGGTAACGAGATTTTGGATGGAGAGTTCTAAGGATCTTATCTTATGGATTCCAGAAAATTAGAGCGATTAAATCATAATTATAACCGGATAAGACCAAGTTTCACAGCGTGGCTGAGCCTGCTACTTCGATCTCTCTCGTTCTGTCCCTCTTTAATATTCCACAAAAATATATCCCTATTTTTCTTTATTTTTTCTGACCTTTGAACCACTGTCCCTTGGTCTATGTGCGATTATTTTAGCATAATAAAAATATATATCTGCAAAATGTTTTTTTTCTGTGGCTGTGGCTGGGGGCCCTGGATAATGGCATAATGTGCCGCAGCCGCTGTGGCAGCCACAGCCAGGGAGCCTTGTGCCTTGTGCCTGGGCCTTTGATGCCATATCGATTTCAAGGCACAAAAATTGCCATATCCGCCCCCCCAGTCGCTGTCTCTCACCTCACTGTATCTGCATTTGTATCTGTATCTGTAGCTGGCTGTGTATCTGTGTATCTTTGCAGCTGCCGTCAATTTCGAAGAGACTTTGGGGGGAACTTGGACTCTCAGACTCTGGCCCGAGGCTGTTGGTCTCATTAGCCAACTGCGAGGGCGGGGCAGAAACGGGGACGCGGTGGAACGGGGTTGCAACACAGACAAGTTTTTGCTACGTGACAAAGTCACAACACTTGACACACACGTTCACACAGCAGCAGGAGCAGGAGCAGTGGCAGTGGCAGTGGCAGTGGGGCAGGACGAAGACAGGACAAGAAGACGGAGAGAACAACAAATTAGCAAAAGTTACAAATACTTGACCTTTTCCTTGGGCATGGAGTCTGATTAAGTTGTTGCTTATCAAATGACATTAACTAATTGCAAAGAAGAACCTGCGAACCGGCATACCAGGGGCTGGCTGCGTGTCTGGCCTTGCCCTTACCCTTGCAGTACCATCCTCCCACACCCAATTCCATTCGCCATTCGACCAACATTTGATGCCCATTTATAAATTTTGAATCTCGCATTTGCCTCTCCGCCCTTTTTTTTGTTTTCATAATCTCATATAAGACCTGCTTACAGCCTGAGTCTGAATCCCCGCCCCCTACCCCCCCAAGACTACGATTCCGATTGTGTCAACCTCCCCATTGGAGCGTGTAAAAGTTTTGCGCCATTTGATTTGGATTAGTTGTGCATGGCAGTAGGGGGAGTCAGGGGGCGTGAGAGGCTCAGCTGCGCCAACAAAGAATTGTCAACAAGAAGAAAGTTTTACTTTCGAATCGGACAAAACTTTTCCCGGCAATTGTTTAGACCCTGAATCGCGAAAAGATACTATATTTCAGGACGTTAGCATAAGTCGACAGCTGATGAGTGGGTGTGCTTGGGGGATGGGTGTGGGGAGTGTGGGGGTTAGAAACAGATGGGTTTAAGGTTAGGGATGAACAGATTTTACTATGATTCGAAAGGAAGTCAAAGTTCAGTTAAACAGGTAACAGGGAACAAGGGAACAGAAAAAAGATAGGGGATTCTTGCTAAGAAAAATTACAGCAATAAATAAGTGAGAAAAACAGAGACAAATCTACAATGATAGTAAAATGGCGCAGTAAAAAGAAACTCACACAAACATATACATAAATTAAAAACTCGGTTTTTAAATAGAACGAGGGGACACGTTGTCAGCCGCGGCCTTTGCCGCGTACCAATACCGATACTCAGAACTTTCCATAGAGGTTGTTGTTAATGTAGTAAAACAATATGAAGGACCATCTAGTGTCAATCCACACTCCATCCATCCATCAAAGACCCTCTAGGTTCAATCCATCCCCCCTCCGCTCATATTCCTTCATGAATGCATGATTTGTTTAGGAAATTGCAAACATAATTCACTCCAAACTATTACCAAATATGAGATTACCATTTGATAAACATTCAAAGCCTTCTGGGCTCATCCTCAACTTTTAGCTTACATCTTTCTTACATCCTCAGAACATCAGAAATCTGTAATTAGCTGATTACCAATAGTTTACTGTTTCTCTTCTGTAATTTGTAAGAGGAAGCTCCTGTGTGACCTGTGACCTGTGCCACAGCCGATTTCTGACTTGTTGGCCATTATTTATGCCACAAAAAGGAAATGTGTCTCACATTTAAAATTGATTGTCATGTTGTGTCACACAAAACCAAAACCCAAAACACACACATGAAACATTTGGAAATAACCGAATACAAAACCGAGAAAACCAAAACATGTAGGTCCTGCAGGGAAAGGGTAAGAGGGGGAAAGGAGAACGAGAACGAATGCTTTTGTAAACGTATTTAATTACATTTGCCAATTGTCTATGAATATGTTAGCAGCGTGTAAATACAAATGAACAAATTAATAAATATGTATGCACAGACAGCAGACAGTAGACGCTAGAGGGAGGATGGGGTAGGGGTAGGGGTAGGGGATGGCCCCAAAACGGAATGCAGTCATTCAGTACGGTTTGCTGTATTGTCCTTGAACATGCCGAAAGATAAACTTACTCCGTTCTGTGCAGCGCTGTGTTTGGTCTGTCTGTCTGTCCCTCCCAGGCGCACCCTCCACCCACCACCCTCTTGTGTGCACAAATCTGCCTAAAATGTTTGCTTTGAAATGCGTACACCATTGATAAGCCCCTGGCGCCCACATCCCCATCCCACATGCGAGTCCTGGTTCCTGGTTCCTCTCTGGTCACTGATTGAATTTCCAGGGCAGACCGCAAAAGACCGAACGAACGAACCCAAAACTCATTTACATCCGTGTGCGGTGCAGCGGTGGTATTACTCGTATGATGAAAATTATGGTTGAAAATTAAATACACACAGTGCCCTCTCCCTCTCTCCCTCTCTCTCTCTTTATCTCTGATGGGAGTTTGGTTTCTGTTCGATTGGTAGCCTCCTGCTGCTGCTGCTGCTGATTCCGCATTGTATGGTAATGAGGTAAACGATCCCTTTCTATTGTATACTGATTAAGTTGCCTTTTTAATTATTTAACAAATATGTAGATATTGTACTAAAGGTACTGAATATTTCAATGATGTTTTTACTAAACTGAATAGTTTACTGCTGATTATTATTTTTTTGAGATCTTGAAGCATCCTAGTGATATTTTTTCTTGTCAAAAGCCATGCAACTCATGAATAGAGAGCGCATTGAAAAGGGAGCTAGCATGACATACACATGACATTCACTCTTTTGGGTCTGTATTTGTATGAGTTTTATTCATAACTATTTCGATGTCTTTTCATTGGCTTCATTGAGCTTTGATGAAAGAAAATCTGCTGTCATTTAATTAATAATTTTATTTGCAATTTTCTTTGAATCTTGAGGGGGAGGGAAAGTATTTTCCATACATGAAAATATATTTTTTTGAGCATGAGACAACAAGTGAGAATGATTTTATTAGCTAGCGACTAAGGGATTACAATTAGTATTTATTATATATTATTTATATAATTTATTTTTTAGGTTAAAGCTGTAGATGCGGTGAAGAACTCCCCCTAGTTCACATGGACTTATTAAAGGTAGACATTTATTTATTATAAATATGAATAAATGCCATATACTCGTAAGAGCAGAATACATCTTGGTATACGCTAAAGTTTTATGGATTAGTGGAGGTAAAGCATTTAAAACAATTTTTAGTAAATTTTGACAGATTTTTTGGCAACCTTGAATGTTCTATGTATATTCATTAGTTTATGTTTGTCGGGTTTCCCAAGACCGATAATTAGTAGATGTAAGTTAAATCATAGCCAGTGGTGCAGCTGTAAATTAAATGCCTTTTATTGTTCCGTTTATTGGCCGTTCTCTCACGTTTCCTTCTCTATCGCTCTCTCGATCGATTGCATCCATTAATTCCATTACCAATAAACTGTACCTATGTACCTTTACTTTAACCGCTCGATAATTTACTGAAACATCGCCACAGCTAGTGAAAAAGCTCATTAGCTTAATCATTTTCTTCATTCATGCATTTATTTGTATATCCATGGCTACATATATTCATACAATATATGGTCATACTTATGTACATTTGAATTCATCTTGTCCATGTAGACATCGTAAATCAAATAAATCATTTTTTTTATTACTTTTCAAAATTAATGAGTAAGTATATTTTTTTAAATAAGCTGTGACTGGCAAGAAGGCAGTATTTATTTTTATTAATTATTTTAGCTGGTTAAAAAAATATTGAAAAATATATGAAGTTTGTTTTGTTTCATTATAAATATCTGTTTATCAGTCTTCATTTGATTTTCGCTGCTAAGTTTTATGGTTTAGAAGTTGCAATATCTTTAAGTTTCCAAATTACTCTGAAAAAAGCTCCAAAACCTACAACGTAAATATATCTTTAAGGATTTACAACATTGAAGCTACAAAGAACACGTATACGCATTTGATCTAATTCTATCTTTATCCAGAGGCTTACCTAAGTCTTGACGTATTAAGCATGCCCTTTGTAGGTTGTACTCTCCTGTAACACATTCGCCTGCTGACGCATTTGTCTATTTTAAGCTCCGAGCCGATAGCTCTGTTTTAATGGTCAATGCATGAGTAGAGGAGAGATAGAGAGAGAGAGAGAAGCTCCTGTTCGTGAGTGTGCGGGGGCGAATGACGCAGTGGCAATGCACTGGAAGCTCGCGCTATTGAATGAATGAATGAAGTCACTTTTTTTTTGGTTGCTGTTGCATGTTTATTCATGCCATTTCCTTTGAAATTCCTCCACTGTAATCACGACCCAAAAGCACAGAGGAGCGGAGATCCCAAATTAAAAGGAAAAAATCACTATTAAATGCAAATTATGTCAGAGCTTCAGTTTTGTCAATGGGAGTGTCTCTTCACCCCCCCGCAATAACTACTACCAAACTTTTCTGGCATACAAATTAACAATTATCGCAGAGACACGGCATGGGGCATGGGGCAGGGGGCACGACACGACGAAAAGTTGCCTTTCAAATGGTTCTTTTTCTAACGCTTTTGGCTAATTAAAATGGATTCAATTGAAATTTAGAACGTTGCGCATGGCACGTGATTGTCGTCCGTTGTCTTTGTTCTCCTTTTTTTTGTTTCTTTGGGTTGTTCCCTTTTATAAAGCGTAATTAAAACAAAAGAGACAACGGTAAAAGCGGAATGGGAAAGGTGGAACGGTGGAATGGGAAAAGATTCCCGTGTAATAATGAAAACTTTATGGCTTTTCGATAAACGGTTCCGACAAATATTCCGTGGGACCAACGTGCCTGGAAACTCGAATGAGGTTACACATTTTTCGTTTTTGGCTCGACTTGACCCACTGATATCTTTAGATTATCTTTTGGGCCCCGCCCCCAGACCAGGCCCCCTTAAAAAGCTGCCTTTCGATTATCTAGTTAATGCGTTGGCCCCAATTATTTACATTTTATCTGCGGGAAAGAAAGTTCCTTTGATGTTATTCTCATTCACTCGCATTTTTGTTTACAATCGAAAAGCTAAAGCATATTTTTTGCTTTTTATTTCGCTAGAACAACAACAAAATAAATGCTGAAAATTCGATTGAATGTGGAAAAGAGACAGCAAGCAATGGGTTGAATGTAAAAGAGAGATAGAATGTGGAAGAGAGAGACAGCAGGCAACGAATGGATTGTGGGAGAAGCGAACAGAATTCAACCGGAAGCCAATGTAAATAAAGTGCCGAACATGTTTGTTGGTTCCGTCAAAGACCCCGCGAGTGAAAAAAATAGCACTTTGATCTGTGTGTAAAGCTCTCCTATCTCCCTCTTCCCCCCTCAGAGCTCTCTGTCTTCCAAGAGTTGTCCATCAGTTGAAAAACTTTCCGCGGGGGATGCATCACACACACACACACACACTACTCGCCGTTTAAAAAAAGGGTTGCCAATGTTGCTGCTGCTTAAGTTTCTGTTTAGGAAAATTGTGTGTTCGTTCCGTTCCCAAAATTTGTTTACACTTTCCATGGGGTCTGAGATCTGTGTTCCTGGGGAGGCGGGGATTCATTGGAAAGGGCCAAACCGTTGGCCGTTGGTGGCTGCGTAATTAGCGGATATGGATGCGTTGTGCGCCACGTTTTTCCTCTGCTGCTGGTTTGCATTTCAAAGTGAAACTCAAGTAAATGAAATACTCAGAAATTGAAGATGTAGTTCATCGCTAGAGATGGTACCGTGAGTGGCGTAACAGAACAAGGCAACGTAACAAAGCAAAGTAACGCGGTCAGTAAAACAAGGATAAGTAACGTCTTAACACAACATGATACCAATGACAATAAAAAAAACTAAGATATGTCTCGCCATACACAAATTTCAGCTTCATTTTTTCTGCCGGGAATTTCTCACAATTCCTCACTGAGAAACAGAGGAACAGATAGACAGAGAGACAGAGAGCGCTCTAGTGGCAAAGTGTGTGTCTATTATCTATGTTAATACCGTAACTCGATGACGAAATGCCTCCACATAACGCGATACTGTAACACCATCGATATGGTAAAGTATCGCAATATTGAGTCGTGATAATGTAACCCTATAACGTGATACCGTAATGTAATAAAGTACATATATTATAATGCAAATAAAATATATGTACCTACCTTTTTTAAACGTTTTATTTTTGTTACAAATGAAACGCATTGCTAGAATGGAAATCCCCATATAAAGACTTCCATATCATACAAATGTATCAGAAAATCGATCAAAAATATGTATTCAATTTCCCTTTCGTGTTGCACTTTCCCATCTCTAGTATCGAGTAGTGCCCCAAATTGATTTATTTATTTGATGTTTTTATTTGTTTGTTTTTTGGCTAATTTGGTGGATGGCCTGCCCTCTGACTTCGACTCCTTCCTTTTTTCGGTGTTTTTTGTTTGGAAACGCTGGCCCAGTCTCCTTCGTCAATCAACACTGGCCATGATTGAGATTGATTCAATGTCCAAATGTTGGTTTTTCTGTATAACAAATGAAGTTCCGCTGAATGATCCGAGAGAGGCATAAACTATGCCCCATTGACAGGAAATGCCAGCTCAGACCAAACAACGCTCCTCCGCGGAGTAATGGAACTTCTGCAGTGGCAGAAAACAGAAAAAGGGAAAAAAGTAGCAAACTTCAACGGAAAATAATAAAAAATAAAAGTGTGGAAAAAACTTAAGCCTCTTCACACTTGGGGCACCACTCGTTTAGGTGGCTTTGCAACGCAAATCCCCAGCTTCCTACATGCCACAGCAGCAGAAGAGGCAGCAGAGGCAGCAGAGTGGCAGCAGTGGCAGCAGAGTAGCGATGAAACTAATGCCGCCCGACATCTTCGCATCTGAGACGTATAGAAAATAAAGTAAGTAAAATATCATCCTCATCATCATCACCATCATCGTTCTGGCTTACTCCCACACACACACACAAATACACATGGAAGAAGAGGTGGGGGGTATGGGTTGCCTGCATTATGGAGTTGCCTCAACAATGCCACATGCCTGCTGCTGCCCCCTCTCTTCGGTTGCGCATTTGGCTTGAAGCGCTCTCTCGTTTACGTTTAATTGAGTTTATTGATGCATATTTGAAGTTCGAAGCCTCCTCCATTCGATTCCTCACCCGATTCCGATTCCGCCGCACTCGATTGTAGGCGGAAGGCCCTCCTCTTCAAGGGCCCGGGCAACTCTGTTTGCTGCGGATGCGACTGTGGGTCCCGGGCAACCACTCGAAAGTGCAAAAATGCAATTAATTAAGCGCATTTATTTGCACACTCAATGGGCCGTGCATCGAGTGTGTGGCAAGGGTGGACGGGACGTGGACCCAGTCGTGGCACGCGTGCCGCTCTACCCATCCCACACCTATAGGTACAATCGATTATGTGGCCCATTCATTGGTTGCTAAATATTGATTAGAAGTCACAAAGTTAAGTGAAAAAGAAGGGCACATCAAGTGGGGTGCGGGGGGTACTGATTGTGACAGTTGTTTGGGGGACTTTTAAGAGATTTGCAAGGTGCATTCACTCGAAACTAAAATCACTGGAAACCTAGTAATACTAGGGAGATATCTTCACTATTGCATGATATGTCACACGGCAAAGGGCAATCTTTGGTTGGTTCTGGAATTTGGGAATCTTCTTGATGCTTAACATACTCATACTCATGTCTCATTCTTTATGCATAGCACCAATCATCACTTTCGGATGAGCGGAATATTTAATATTTGGCTTGTAATCGTACGAAGCGAATTTCTGCCAGTTTCTCTGTGAGTTTCAATTCCATTTGAATTGTCGTAGTTGATTGCGTATTCTCGTGTCTGTAGGGATTGATCTTCACCCAATTGCGACCTGCTCACATGCACATCTTCGTTATCTTATGAGATTCGTTCGTCTGTTCTTTCTGTTCTCATATTTCGCTTGTTTCATTCCATGCCTAAAACTGATTCGATATCATGATACAATTATCATTAATTAGTTCCTTGTTATTGATATGTTCCCAGCCTCAAATCCCAATTTGAATGCTTGTTCAATCATTCCCGTGACCTCAAGTAATATATCACTTTGAACTTGGAGACCTGCTGCGACCACAATCTCTGTCTCTCTCGCTCTCTTGCTGACCAATTGAGGGCCTTGAAAGAAGATGAACACGAGACGCAATGGGCAGCGGAAGAAATCTCCACAAACTCCCACACAATTTTGTGCTGCTGCTGCTACTGCGGCTGCTGCTGTTGCATTGAGTTCATTAAACGCCGCCAGAGCGGCTAATTAAGGCGCAATCGAGTTAATTTCTCTCTTCTTCTATCGCTCTCCTCTTCTAGGCGGTTAATTAAGAGAGCAGACAGAGTGGGACAGAGGCCGTGCGGTGCGGGGGAGGACCGAAATTATGCACTAATGTGTCAGCCACAGCCACAGAATCGCCTAGCTCTATACTTGGAATTCGAATATGTTATGTGCATTCCCCCCGTTGGCGCATTTTCGATTCAATTCGATTCGATTGCGATTGGCATTCGATACGATTGCAGCAGAGGCAGCAGCAGCAGCGGCAGCGGTTCCGCTGGGCATTCGCTGGGCCATTGACTGCGGTCTCCAATGGTAATTCAATTAAATCGACGCCCAGTGGCTCTGCCACTCTGCCACGCTGCCATGCTGCTATCCCATTGTTTAGCTGTGGTTTGTTGAACTCGCCTCGGAATCCGCCTTAATATTAATCCACACTCTCGGCCCGCATCTGAACTGCAGGCCACACACTCCACTCCACACTCCATGCCACACCACACTCCACACTGCACTCTACTCGAAGAGCCGCCCGCAGTTTCTGGGGCGCCATAAACAAGGTGACTTTACTGGCTCAAACTGTGTTTGCAGTTCCTTCCAATCCACCCGTCCACATACTCCACATAGTCAGTCCTCTCCTCTCTTTGGCAGTTGGTAGTCGCCTTCGCAGCAGGCAGCCCGCTGGGGCAGGTGTGTGTGCCACACGGGGCCGCAAATGTGAATGCATCTGTGAATGGGAGTTCAAGGGGTGCGATCGATGAGTTATGTTTATGGGGCAGTCACTCTAGAGCTTTAAGTTGTCTCGTGGATCAGGCTTCATCGTGTTATGAGTGGCTTCAAAATCCATATCTAAAGTGTAATGGATGTACGGGAGAGGGGAGACTGAAGAGTTGGCAAAAAGACGAGAAGCAGCTGGGAAGGGCAGGAAACTCGGGAACAAGTGGTACAATCTGGAACACCCTGGATCAACCTTAAACAACCTGGAACAGCCGGGATCAACCTGGAACATCCAGGAGCCGCTATCACAGTGTGGCTTAGTAGTAAAGGCTTAAATATAACCTGAAATCTACAGTTTCTTCACTTTTTTTTTTCATCAATTTGTAGTTCCAATCTGGAACCTTTATCACAGTGTGGCTTAGCAGTTAATATATCCCGAAATCTACAGATTCTTTAGTTTTTGTTTCATTAACTTGTATTCCCATTTCTATCACCTCTCACGCACCTCTCGCACATTCCGCTTACCCATCATCATCATCTGAGCTTCGTTTAAGTACATAGCAGTCGCAGCATCTCCCTCGCAGTCGCAGTCACAGTTCCAGTCCCAGTCACGTCTCCGCCGCCTGCCTTATCCAATGGCTCCAACCATAAAATCCTCTAATATTAGCAAATGCATTTGCATAGGAAAGATCTCTCGGCAAACCACTTCCAAGCACCAACACCGAGATACCGATTTGAAATACTGGAAATTCATGGCGCATACATCTCTCCCTCCCGTTCAGTCGAAGTGTGAAAATTATAATTGAATTCAATAAAGTTGTCATCCCCGATGATGGCATTTTGATTTTTACTTAATTGGTCGACAGCACTCACACCCCCACTCACACCCTTCCACACCCCTTTCCTTTCCTGCATGAAATGGCAAATCTTACGATTTCAATTAATGTTCGATGGCAGCTATAGGGGGCGGACGGGGGACTGTAGGGAGGGGAGGGGAGGTCAGAGCCCATCAAAATCCTGCAACTCCTCGATGTGACATTAAATTACGTTTTTATTTCGTTTGCCCGTAAAACCGGAAATTGCGACATACGCACGGAAGTCAAGTCAATAAATGGTGGAAGTCCTGGTCCTCCTTCCCACTCATACTCCCACCCCTCCTGCCACTCATCGTGGCCCCCTCCCCGAAAATCCCATATCCCATTCGTTGGGAAAAACTAGTTACACAAATTGCTACGAAAAACTCAATAACATTTATGAAACTTGAGCGAAAACCCCGTACGCCCCCAACCCCCACACTCCTCCCACTCTCCTGTCCTAAAAAAAAGAGAAAATTCCCACAAAAAAAAGAAAGAAAAATAAAATCGTAGGAGAAGAAGCAAAAAAAAATTGTTTTTCAATTAAAAAGTTTATGTTTCTGGTGGCACATCCAATGCTGCCACTGCCACTGCTGCGTGCAGACAAATTTGCCATTCAATTTGCCCGCTGGACACGAAAGGTACCCATGCGACTGGTGGCATGAGAGCATGAGCTGTGGCATGTGGTGGCATGTGGCAAGGTGTCTGTATGTTGGCCCTGTTGAACGTGCTCTCAGGTGTGCTTCAGCTTCATAAAT
The DNA here is from genome assembly GCA_005876895.1 of Drosophila azteca. Classification (NCBI taxonomy): domain Eukaryota; kingdom Metazoa; phylum Arthropoda; class Insecta; order Diptera; family Drosophilidae; genus Drosophila; species Drosophila azteca. Next base: position 7,375,248 of record VCKU01000091.1, on the reverse strand, counting down.
TCCAGAGAGGAAGCTGCATCCGTTTTTTCATAATTTTTTTAAAGGAAATGTAACAGAAATTGTTGAGAGTTTGATCTACTTTTGTGTGGGGAAATTCGAGGGAAATATGTAAAATAGGAAAATGAATGGAAATCAAAACAATTAGATGGCTTTAAGGCATAGCTATCATCTGCAAATAGATACTGGGGAAGTTGATAAACTCTACATTTACTGCTAAGCCATGCTAGGAAAAGGAAGACGAGAGTAACGGACAGACACTCTGGCAAAAACTGAGGTTTTAGATGGTCTTAAGGCATTCATATATCATGAGATTACAAAGGATTTAAGATTAAAGAAACGTCTTGATATTATACTCAAACTTAGGCTCTGTTCAAGCGAAGCGAGAGAGTTAGGGGCGTTTTTGCTGCCGACCAACAGCATTGTAGAAAACCCATTGTCTCACCAAGCATCCATTGGCTTTCAGTGGCTGCCTCCGAATATAGCAGAATTATATGATATCTAATGTATCCCCTAGCAATCCTTAAAGAAATTCCCTGAGGTTTAGCTCTTCTATGATATGCGTCATATAGGTCCTCCCTTTGAACAGGAACTAAGACAGATATACATATGTACATAGATACTGTATATACTCATTTACCATTTCCAAGTACAGCCGCATTTCACCTGCTTTTCTACCATCTCTTATCGACACTCCACTACGAGTATTTCGTCATATGAATATCGCACTTCTTTCCAAAGATTATCTTGAATAATAACCAAAATTTCAGCTGTTCTCAAAACACACACTCTCTATCGTTTGCATATCATATCTTATAGTCCAAACCCGAAAACCCCCTCCTCTGTGGCTGCCACAATTTGCAGGCAAACACAAGAAATGTCTCACATTAAAATAAAAAGAAAAGACAAACAAATTTCCACGCTACGTTTCACTTTTTGTTTGATCACATTTTCTGGCAATTACGAAATCTGTGTGGCGATATCTGTCCATGGATTTCCCAAGAGAGTAATGGATCCATTTCCATTCCATCATTTGCAAATATTTACTGAAAATAAAAATACAAAAAAATGATACAACCTTTTGATCAAAACACAAGAGCCGACGCTCCGGCGTCTTGGGGTTGCAACATGACGCGTGTGCCTCTCGGTTCTGGTTATTAATCAAAACAACAATTTTTAATGATGTTGGCAGGCGACAATCGCAGCCCCCCCGCACCCTTCTGTTGCACGTTGCACGATTGCGATAATATTTGGATTAGTTCAAGTCAATTGCATCTGGGGATGTGGGGGCGTCTCGAGCGCGTGGCTGGCCAACGAGTCTAATGTTGCACACGTGTCTTGTGTCCATGCCAAATGCTGCACTCCACGGGTGGGTGGTGGGTGGCGGGTTGTGGTTCCAACCGGAAAGGGTGATTGAGCGGCTGGACCCCCCAAAAGTCTGGGCCAAAGATAGCCGCAAGCCTGAGTTAAATGTTGTGTTAAGATTAACAGCAGCCGCAGCCACAAAAGCAGCTTATCGGAGTTTCACTTTTTTCCTTTTGGGGGGGGAATGGGGCTGCTGCTGGGGTCCTTGTCAATGAGAAGGGTTTTCGACGTGCCAGGCATTAATAATCAAGAAAAAAATATAAAAGTTAAAGGCATATATCGCCCATATGTATATCCCCATTCGAAAAAAAGGACCCCAAATGCGGGCGACAAACTGCAGAAAGCAGGAAGAAACCAAGGAAAAATTCGAATTTCTAACGTGGTTCTATGCCTGTTGACTGCTAATGATGCCCCCGGAAATGGTAGAGAGCAGGTGTTGCCGCACTGGGCAGGAGGAGGGGACTGTACATCAAATATGCTCACACTTCTGCATAATTTATGGCACATAATGCAGACAGCCAGAGAGCCGGAGACTCAGGGAGAAAAAAGAGCATGTTAAATGCTATGTAAACTTTGCTGGACAACAAGAAGAAAAAAAAACTCCAGTCAACTTATCAATGTTTTCCCTCAAACGAAGTTGAAGGAAATGCCAGGGAAATGAAGGTATCTTTAACACCTTGAGGGCGGCGTGGGTGGTCCGGGACGGGTCGGTCTCTGATCACAGATAAAGAGGTACACAAAGAGGTCGGACAGAGAGAGTAAGTAAACTATGATTTGATGGCATGACAGATGGGTTGAAAATGCGATTTGATGTAAGAATAACAGAGTGGAGAAAACCCTGTATGAGTAGAGCTAAGCCACACTGGAAGAAATAGCTGAATACTTACACGAATTTTATTCTAGAAAAATGAGTAGAACATTTCTTAGGGGTCATTCTCATTCTTTTACATCTACATCTGTATATCTTTTTCATAGCATTTTGTCAACCTATCTATTGCATTGTCACCCCCGACTGCACCTCTGTTAATCTCAGCTGTTCTTTTAAGTTCGATCTATAAAACAGAAGATACATTTTATAATTTGTTTGTATCGCTAGTTGATCGTTACGACCTCCATTCGAAAATGTAAAGCGCCACTCGGAATGGATCGAATGGATCGTATGGATGGGATCGGATCGGATCGATGGTATGGTATGGTGGGGGTAGTGTAGATAAAGTGGAGGAGCCCCCATCAGGTTATTGAGGCTAAGTGAAAGTAAATTTTTTTGGTTTTTGGTTATTTTTATGGCAGAGACACCCAAACGCCACACAGCCATGCAGCCATGCGGCATGCGCGCTCTCCGTATGCCATTAATGTTGCATTCCATTTGTGCGGCGACTTGTCAAGCATTTTTCCCCGAGTATTTCCGAGTGTCTGAGAGTGTTGAAAGCTCTTTTGTCTTTTGTCTCCGAGAGAGAGCAGGGCAGCCAGCAGCCAGCACTTCACACCGAAAATTGCTTAATCAGAGTGGTTCGGTTTTGGTTCTTCTATCTGTAGAGTAGATATGTATCTCTCTGGGTGGATCTTTTGTATAAGCGCATTCTTTATATGGCTTGACAAAAGCGATTAAAATAATTGGCCAGCGATGGATTCCCCCGCCCCCTCGTACTCCCCCTAACCGATTCGTGGTAAAAGCCATTTCCATCTGATTTATTGCATTATAAATTTGTGCGCATGCCTAAGTAGATACGATTTTGAAATTTTAGAAAGTTGTCGGGAGCTACCAGCTACCAGCCCCCCTACCCCCAACCCCCATCCATGGAGAACACTCTACGAGAATGAATGCTCTTTTGGGATATTTTATTAGCGACTATGCATCTATAAATTATGCCTAATGAGCCGGCTAGACGTCGAAGACAACAAAAGTCTGCCTGCCTTTCGGGGTGTGGCGTCATTGGCCGCGGCTCCTCTACACTTTTCGGTGGGGGGGACAAAATGGTGTGAAATTGTAATTGGATTGGAGAGTAGAGAATGCGCAATGAGGCGGAAATCTAATGCAAAATGTTGTAATAATTGTCGTTTCTTGTTGTGTCAATTAATGTGTGACCATAAAACATGTCACAACTGATGTATGTCTGCCACCAGAGTGATTTCATAATACCCAAAAAGACACAAACACCCAAGAACACAATTAATCGAGTTAACATTTTATTGTTTCAGTAAGGGCACCCGTTTAATTGGTACTCATTTTGTCAAACACTGAAAATATTTAAAAATTAACATATATTAGGAAACGTCTACAAGTGGTACGAGATTGCAATGGCACACCTCGTACTACTAAGCTGCTCTGTGAGAGGGAGAGACAGGCGCCATTCTGGCTATAGCTATGAAAGCTCTAAATTCAAATAAATTACAATAGAGTACAGAAACACAGACTATACCAAAGACTATATCAACATTCTTTCTATTTTTAGATACATGATCGCAATCCACTTCGTGCGAGCGAGACAGCGCGTACTTGGCTATTACGAAAAAACGTCGCTGCATACAGCATACTATTGGATGGGTGTTACTCTTCTTAGTGTTTATATAGAGTGAGAGTGAGAAAGAGGAGCCATTCTAGCTATAACTATGATCATCTAAAGATTTATCAATGAAACAGGAATGAAAGACAGAACTCACTAAGCCACACTGGGAAAAAAAGACGGCTTGAAAAAGTGAGAGAGAGCGTACCAAAGCGAGGAGGTAAAGTCAGCCAATCTGTAAAACCCATCCAAATGTTAATCAACAAAACTCTACCCAGAGTAATTATCCTGATAAGTCCTGATTCCGCTGACCAAGCCCCTCGAAACATTCAATTAATTTCAAATATCCACTCTTTGAACCTTGAAAACGTTACTTCTTATCACAGCAGAGAGAGCCTCAGCCATGTAGCAGTAGATCACTCCACACATCGTCAACGTAATCAGCAGCACCATCATCATCATCATCTGCCTTTTGGGACAATTTCTTGGTAAATAGGAACCCTTTTTGTTGGTATGTTTTTTTTTTTCGGCTAAAAAGTCTCTTAAAGAGGGTCTTCTTGGGGTCACAGCGACAGCAATAATTCAAATGAGAGCAGCATTACTCAAAGGCGCGTCGCGTGTGTGTGTGTTTGTGTGTCGGTGAGGGTTTCCCTTAGTTTTGATTCATGGTCGTTGTTGTTTCTGTTGTTAGCCATTGGTCTGGCTTGGCCTTTACCTCTACTCCATTCCCATTCCCCACCATTTCCCCCATTCCCTGGGCATAATCGCCTTGGCGACACCTATTCTCGTAGGCGCGACATCCACTCCAGGCCGAGGCACTACAGCCAGCACCTCCACTTCCCCACTCCTCCTCCTGGTCGACATCCATAAGCATCATTGCCATTGCCAGACCGTAACTAAAATGAGACGCCAAACAAAAAGCAATTACGTGTGTGCCTGCCTGCCTGCCAGCCTTTAGAGTGGGGCTCCAGGGTCAGATGCTGAGGGGGGGATTCGTTTTCGGGAACTGAATAAAATTCCTTATCGCCAAAGAAGAGTTGTACACTCCAGAGTGAAAGAGAGAGAGCGCAAGTTTAGCGATGGCAATGCGATTCGTGATTGGGAAGGGATTTGTTCTTTATACATATGTACTAGCTATGGATCTAGCTAGGAATATAGTACAAGAGTGGGCGATATAAACCTCCTCAGACGTTGGTATTTGGGTATCATAGTGTCCCGATACGTGTGCCTCAACTAAAACCCTTTAAATGTTTGTGGCTTTGTGAATATCTTTCCCAGATCATCTCCCCAGATCATCTCCCCAGATCATCTCCCAACTATCGCATTTCTTCCGTGACTTCTTCTGCTCACGCTCTCATCTCTAGCCCCTTGCGAAAGGCCTAGGCCAGAGTTACGAGAGCGAGGGAGCCAGATAGTCATTCTGCCTGGCCAACAAAGGGCTGCTGCAATTAATCTTCGCTTCTGAGTTTCGGCTTCAAGGTGAATTGTGTGGCATGCGCCCTCGAGGGCCCCACCAGGCCATTGTGCGTCGCGACGTCTCTCTGAATTGGAGTCTCATTCTGAGACTGAGTCTACCTCTGCCTGGTTGCCTCTTCTGTGGCTAATGATTTGGCGGGTTAAATGCCGTGCTGCATTCAACTTTAACTCTCATTGAATTATAAATTATGCCTGCCCCTCTCTCTGCCTTGATTTGTGTGTGCGCACGTGGTGGCAACAGGGGAACAGGGGGAACGGCAGAGGTACGTGCCCAAGGAGAACTTTTGGCAGCCTATTTTAGGACCCCTAATCCCAGTCCTTGCCGTCGGGGACCGACCATATGTAGCCAAAGCCACGACCTGGGTAATTTGCTTTATGATTTCAGCCTCGACTCGATTCGACCTGAAACCCAGCCAAGGATGTCCGAGAGTGAGAGAGGAGCACGAGGAGGAGAACGTGTGAAAAGTCAGTCAGGCGTAAGTGCGCCCGGGATATTTTTGGGATAGAGAGAGGGAGAGAGAGAAAGGGAGAGGGAGATTGGGTTCAGTGTTCAATGCACGTGAAAAATATGCTACCGTTCGGTTGTATGTTGTATGCAAAAGGTCTGTTCGGGGCATTCAGTCGAGTGTAAAGCAAATCACCTGGAAGTAATACCTATCCTATATCTATATCTATGGACTGACTGGTCGGTGGACAATGCCAAATATTTTCTGCAATTTATTGATTCTGTCTGACATTGAAACTGGGATGCCAGAATGCCATCCAGAATGATGTCTGCATTTGTTGGCTAATATTTAAGAACAAATGGAAATCACAATGGAATACGAGGGATGAACCAAAACGGAAGTAAATAGAGTTTTGGGTGCAGATTACATTGGATGAGGTGTATTTTTCTAAGTTTATTTAATGCATAGATCTCTGGAAGCCTTCATTTTAAAAAGCCGCAGAAACACTATAAAATATATATAAAAAATATTATAATATATTGTGAAATATATTGAATATATTAAGTTGCCTTGAAATTGGGTCATTATTATATTGAAATTATTAAAAGGCATCTTTTTAGCTCTTTGAACTCCTGGCTTAAGAACACTTTTAATGCCAGATCCACTCTATTTGGAGTGTAATACTTTTAAGATATATAAGTCATATAATATGACATATAGAACCATAAACACTCATCCCGTTCAAGAAACATACTTTTAGTATAATTTATAAGCAATGTTCGAGTAGCTCTATGATTCCATAGCCATTCCTTCAATCAAACAGACATTCTCCAAGATCAGTCGTAGAACTCTTGAGAAACTCTAGAGAATGAATTTTCTTTCCCGCTAAATATTCAAAACTTTGATTCAACAAAACTGCAGTTATTTTATTTACTCAAAACCAATTGATATTTTTTTTTTTGTTCCAATTCCTTCATCTCAAATTTCTTGCAGTTGATATATTTTTTTGTACACTATTTGCAATGAAACCAAGTGGGTTTCGGCTTTCAAAAGTTTTTTCGAAAACTATAGAACATCACTTCTGAATGAAAGCTGAAGTGCCTGGGGAGGCTTGACCCACATATTATCCAGTCTTCGGGGCTCTCATTCGAACCTCATCTCATCGCATCTCATCTCATTTCATCTCACACTTCTGCAGCCTCGTTTTCTTTTGTCTATGGTTCCATTTTCTTCAGCCGCATGGCATCGAGTTTTTTTCTGACTTTTGTTTTTATCTTAAGTGCACTTTTGAAGTGTTTTATTTATTGCACGACTTTTTCCTTCAGTTTTCTCCTCTTAAATGCGGAAAGTGTTTCATAATTCAGAGTCGGACTGGGAGTCGGAGTCGAAGTCGGAGTTGGAGACGGAGTTCCGATGCGGATTCCCATTCGGTTTGTGGGGCCTCCCTCCTGCCGCTCCCGCTTGGACTGGACCACACGGCGTCAGTGTCGCCAAGTGGTTTCTTTTGGTGAAGAGATGATGGTATCATCTCGATTCAATCCAGGGGCGCGCTGGATGTGTGATATGTGTGTGGCTTTTATGGTCTCGACCATAAAAATAAAACTATAGGAAAAAACTCAAGAAAATAGGTTTTTTTTTCCCTTTGTTATTTATATTTGTTACAGTTTGAGCTCATCATTTAGGTTGGTTTTTTGTCTGTGTATCTATGTATCTTTCATCTGGGCGCTGGCTCTAATTGCATAGTAGAACTGCGCGACTGCCCGCCCCTTCATATATAAATATATGGGTATCTTCTTCTCTTCTGTTTTTTGGGATAGTTTTCTTTTGATTGCTGCTGGTCGGTAGAGCTGCTGCTCTCAAGCGGAGGTTTCTGTTTTTGGGGGGCTTCGATGTCTGGGAACAACGATGGTCTGCTTTCGTTTATGATTGAAGTGATGCCGATGCGATATGGTCCATAAATCTATAATATGGAAAAGTGATAGGAAATCAAGAATCATCATAAACTATACAAATGTACATAGTGGATTCTGTCAGACTGCAAGGCTACTTTATGGAAATTTAAGGGAGTTTTTTGCAATAGAAAAGTTTAAGGAAAAATATAAAGAAAATTTCTAGAATAGAAGCAAACCCAGAAGGTTAACATTCGAAGTCGCATGAATATGGGATCTTTAAGGAAACTTAATATATTATTTCCATTATCTTTATCCAGAGAGAGAGAACGAACGGGGAAGAGATATTTACCAAAGTGATACCTCTTTACTATCCTTCTTGTTGAATTTCTCCTGCAAAGCCTCGAAAATTGCTTTATTTTCTACCTTTATATGATATCATATAAAATCAGAAAAGTTTAGAGAATAATAAGTATTATTTCATTCTTATTTTTTTGTTTTGTATGAATGGATTCTATAATAGATTTCAATCCGAATAAAGTACGCCAAAATATTGCCTCTGCCCTAAGAAATTGTATTTGAAATATACAACCAACAGACCAATGGTTTTAATAGACTTTTTAAACACTATTGTACCCTTCAATATATGATGGACCATTTATAACAATTTTTAAATCTTTGAAACAAGAGGAGTACATGTTAAATTTGTTTATCTAAAATCAAATTACTACTCGTAAATCACGTATCATTAGAAATCTTAAGTGAACTGAATAACAAGCCATATATGTCTGTTTTTCTTGTAAATGGGAGTACAATTTCATGATATTCCTTTAGCTGTCATACGAGCATCACAAGACGCCCCTCATCCCCTCCTCTTCCCTTTACTCTTAGTCGCTCTTATCAACATTAATTACTCCTTTGTTTATATACCCATTCGGCTTTGGGGTTATTTCGATTTTCGATTTTTAATGGTTTTTCTTTTTGTTCATTCCAATTGAAATTTGATGCTAGATTTCTCGCGTGACTCTCAAGTGGAAATGTGAACCCTGCCAAGTATTTCGATGGAATATTGGGCTTAATTTTCTTTTTTTTATGATTTCCCAGTTGTTGAAATGCAGTTCTTATCGGCCAGAGCCCGAGATAACCTTCACAAGTTTTCAAAAGAGAACAAAGTACATTGAAGATTAAAATAGTATTCCTTTGTCCCCGCACTTCAAAACTACCCCTCCATTCATTGATTGCGTTCCCTTTTCCGATTCCCACAATTTGAGATGTGAAAAGCAATTTGCAAAATGTGTTGAACATCTTTTTGGGTGATTAGAGAGAGTCCTGCAACACCGTGTGGCCTGGCTCGTGTGTCATTGCCAGCCAATTGATTGATATTCGATCCAGAGAGAGGACGGGAACGGGAACGGTGGATAGATATTTACCAAAGTGATAACCCCCGGAGGAGGGCCAGATTATGTTGTGATCCGATCGCTCACGTGCCACACGCGACCTTCGGCGACTGCGACACATTTTGCAACATGCGGCAACCTCTTGAATTTCAACAATTGTCAGGCAGGGGGCAGGGCTGGCAGGGATGCTGTCTGGCAGCTGCAGCAGAAACCCCGAAAAAAACACCGTACATATCCCAAAAGCCTTTCGTCTGTCTGCAGTGACTCCGACTCCACCTCATGTCCTTCTCTATCCTTGAATTTTTCTGGCTTTTCTCTATGGTTACTCTTTTTTTGTTGTACTTTTTTTGGCATCTCTTCGTGGCGCTGTCTATGCGGCAATAAACCAAATTAAAATCACAAATTAGTCCAATGCAGTGGCCTTTTCCATGCTTTTCTATGATTTATGTTTAAAATTTAAGGAAACCTTTTTTTTCTATATTTTTTGTGAATTTTTTTAATTTTGGTGCATTTTTCCAAGAATAAGGGAGTGTATAGCAGGGAGAGGATAATTTGGTTTACAAATTATTGGAAAGCCTTTGGAAACAACGGATGTGAAGGATGAACCAATGATGCGCCCTATATTTAATGTAAATTTTAATTAAATATACCCAATGGTTATTTTCTGATTGATCCAATTGTAGTTGTATCTTAGAGTCCTGCTTGAACCCAGAGTATTCGTACAATCACAGCTATATTCATGGCTGTTATATGCTTCTGATCATTATGAATCCTTTTCCCTCAGTCAAAAATCTAATGGAGATTCAATGGAATCAATGGAAATGAAGATCAAGTGGATTCCTGCTTCGCTAAGTCCTTTGTGGGCGATCGGTTCGATGTAAGGCAAAAGCTTAGAAGCTGATCCGAACTGTGGGAATACATACCACTGAATCAATCGATGGGGTTTCCGTTTCATGAAGGGCTCTATTTTATAGAAATTATATGTTACATATTCCGATTTCTATGTACCGAAAACTTGATACCTTCAACCTATACTTGAGCCTTTTTTGGGTCACATTTTGTTACTCTCAAAATCATCTTTAGACCTAACATTCGATCTGTTAACCCACATCTAGCTTTCACATATAGAACCCTCTTCTAGTTCCTAAAGAATTCCAACCCCTGTCTGTTTCTGTGTCCTCTTTTCCCGGCCCACATCCCTTCAAAAGAGGGAAATTCTGACCCAGATTTCGGAAACCCAAGGTTTTTTTCACAACAAATTCTTAGCGTCAAAAACCAATAAACAATTATCATCGATGATCACCTAGAAGGACTATTACCACTATATCCCATCCCCTGACCCTGAGCATTCCTACCACCCCACACTAACAGACACTCGCACTCACATTTGCCACGCAACCAGACCCCTGGCCACCGCATGTGGCAGCCACCAGACAATCAGTGGCCATTGAATTGCATTTGCGCGTTGCCATTGCTGCTGCCGCTGCCGTTGCCGGATTTATGCGCCATTATTTCGTGTAATCCCGCGTGGACGTGGACCGACCGCTGACCCATGTGAAATAGGGGCAATGGACATGCAATCCTCGAAGTACAACCAAGTACTCATACAATTTACACACACTGTTTCCACAGACAGTTTTTGGGAAAATTTCCACTCGACTGCCACCGAAATGCTGCGCAAGCGTGTGCGCCGGAACCCAGGAACGGGGCCATAGAATAGGATCACATTAGCCGGATGTCCGTTATGGTCCCACACCCACCCCCCCTGTCTATAGACCCTTCAACACATACTCGTAAAAGTCCTTTAGTTCCACAATGAAATTTGCAAACAATTCAAATGGAATTTGTACATGCAATTTTCCAGAACTTTGACGCAGGAGGGGGAGGCAACGATATTGACAACTTGATCATCCATCGGTTCAACAAAGGTTCAACAAAGTTGTAGACGACCAACGGCCACGCCCACGCTCACGGAAAACCTCCTAACAAATCACTCAGGAGGAGGCCGAGGAGGCCCCATGTCAGGTCTTGAGTGGAAAAAGAGTTGAGCGGCGGACGAGAGTGGGGGGGTCCTCCTCTTGGCCCACAAAATGTTTAACAACGAAAACTGCAGTTTAATTGCCGTCTCTGTTTCTGTTTATTTTTTGTTGTTTTTTTGGGTGGAAATGACAGGCGACGATGCCGGCGGAAGAAGCATAGCAAAAATAAAATGTGACCCACCAAAACGGCCCAACAGCAATCCGGGGGAGGCGGCGGCGAAGATGGCAGATAGGCTCGTAAAACCGTACGGAGCGGAGCGGCGGTGCCAAAGACAAATCTGGGGAAAAAATGAAAGGTTTATCTGTGGTCGAAACGGCACAGCGAAGAAAATAAAACCAGCACAAAAGACAAATTATGAAGTAAACAAAAAGCTGTTGGGTACATGTCATATACGTACGTACAGTGCGTCCAAAGTTGGTAGGGGGCACAGTGTCCTGAGAGGGCTAGGGAATTGGGAAGAAAAAGTGTTGGGATAAAGATATGCAGAATACAGAATATTGCATTCAAATTTAAAGTCCATTCTAGAGCCACAGCATGAACAAAGAAAAGTAAGTTCAAGGCATACCATATATTTATATAACCCGTACTTAAGTAGATCCCAAGATCGTAGGTATATATTAGAATAATGGTGGATGTGGATAAGGTTGAACGATGATAAACGGAGTCAAAGAATGTATATTAGAATATATCAAAAGGTCGTGGTTCCTCCTGGATATAGAAGTAGAGCCTCAGCCCTTGCCGCATTCCTGCTGCCTTTTGTATCGCTTCGTTCTTTGTACGAGATAATGAATCGATATTCCATAGAACTTTATGGGGTGTTCCTCCTTCAATAGTTTTCCCTAGTGTTTCGACCCACTGTTCTTAGTCACAGCGCGCATTCCCCCCCAGCAACTGCGACACAGCCCCTTGCCATGGCAGAGTTCTGCCTGGATGCAACATGTGTTCCGGGAATGAGCCGCGTGCCGTTTTATACACGGTATGCTATAAATTTTATTATTGTATGCGTGCTCTCTTGTTGTTCTTTGTACGCGCTGTGGCATGGCTGTGTGAGTGTGTGTTTGTGGCATGCATCGTCGGGCCGTTGTCGTTTTCTTTCCGGCCTTCGTTTGAAGCGCCTCGCCACAGCGCACCAGTCAAAGGGCAACCGATCATAAAGCAGCTGACATTTATGATAGATGTAAGGAGAAGACCCAAGACCAAGTCCCAGTCCCAGTCGCCCATCCGCTCCAGCGGATGCCTCCCAGCAGTGCAGCATCGATGGCTAAGAAAATGCCACTATTTGGGATTATTTGTCGCCAGCAGACATACATACATACATATGTACATATATGTTAGAGTATATGTATGTATTTTTCATCTTCCTGTGGTGGCTGCTGCTGCTTCTACTGTTCCCAATGTTGATGTTGCCGCTGTGTCGCCCACACAAACTCGCAATTACGTTGTTTATTCTAGACGACATGCCAGAATGCATCCCAGAACTTGTAGAAATAAAAACATGCCACAAGGAAACGGCAGCAGCAGCAGCAGCAGTATTATTATTATCATCATCCTTTTGTCAGCGTAGGGCATGCAAACATCCAGAGACATGCCAGAGAAATTGTAAGAATCAAACAGCAAATAATGCAGACAAGTCCATAATCACAATGGAAAACATAGAAAACTAAGAAAAACCGAACTACAAATTGAGGGAACAGAACGAAGATTAAATGTTCTAAACTAAGGTTGAAGTTAAAGGAGTCCTGAAGGTGATCAGTCCTCTTTCTTGGCAGCTTCTCCAAATATACTCCCCGTAAGTATTCTCCATTTCTATGGGATCTTATATGATGCCTTCAAGTGCTTTCAAATCCCTGACAAAATCGAAATACTCTCCCTAACAGCAACTCCAAATCTATATCTAAGGTTTCCACAGAAGCCCTAACGACAGACAATGCCTTGTGCCAGTTTCCACTTGCAACCTCGCCCCTTGCAACCTCCTCGCTGCTGCCACAGCTTCTGGCTTGTTCCTTATTTGTGCTGTAAAATGGAGAAATAATTTGAAAAACTCGTACACGATTACGGGGTAGTACAACCACTATATGAAGTACGAGGACATGAACACTTTGGTGTTGGTTTGAGGCACACTGCCAACAAATTATTTAATACTTCAAATGTCCTGGTGGTGGTCCCTCCTTTTGGGATCCTTTTTTGGTTTCCAATTTGGTTTTCGGTTGCACATTTAATGAAGCCACCACATTCGTTTGTCCATTGTTGTGTCTGTGGCGAGTCTGCCAAAAAATGTGAATATTCTTCGAATGATTTTCCCTCATTTGTTGCAAAAACTCCGATGACAAAACTCTCGCCCAAAGGCAAAGTTGATTTGAAACCAAATAAAGTGGGAAATGAATGGCACCTAGAACTCCCTACCTCCCTCCCCTTTGAATGTACGCCCCTGTTTTTCATCAGCTGCTGCTAGGCATCGCCGAGCCATTTGCAAGTCAGCAAATTCCTGCATCATTAACTCCTTGCAGCGTTCAACGTTCAACATTCAACATTCAAGAGTGCAACGTGCAATCGCAGCACAATTCCCCTTTAACAAGCAATTAAATCGAAACAAAAACTCGCAGGAGGCCAGCAGAGGAGGCCGGAAGAACCAACCCCTCCTGATGAATTCTGAATCCGGAATTCTGATTCAAGAGGTGTTGGGTGGTGCATGTTGCACGATAGGTTTTTCAGCGACGGTTTTGAAGTAAGCTATTTAAGGCATTTTCGATCAAATAAATATGAATAAATATAGTAAAATAAAATATATGAAAATAAAATGATTAAAAGTATTAAAATATATTTAATATAAATATTCCCTTAAATAAAAATCCGAATAAAAAATCATTAGAAAATAAAGTTTAATATAAATCAAATTAAGTAAATATAAATATAGGAAAATAAAATATATGAAAATAAAATAAAGGGTAGTAAAATAAATTTAATATAAATATCCCATTAAATAAAAATCTGAATAAAAAATATAAGAAAATAAATAAAGTTTAAAATAAATCAAATTAAATAAATATAAATTTCTGATTAAATAAATATTCGACTAAAAAATTTGTAGAAAATAAATAAATATTATATCAAATCAAATCAAATTAAATAAATATAAATATCTAATTCTAGAATCAGTAGGAAATATATGTAATTTTCAATGAGTTTCATCTATAGGTAAAGTATTTATCTATCACATATGTATGCCATATTATTTATTATAGTTTTCTGTAAAGACAACAGTTTTCCAATATCTTCGTTTTCTTTTAGTGCTAAAATCTACAAAAATTTCATGTGATTTCCCTGGGACTAGTTCCAAAAAAGCGTCGGTAAAAAACTTATCGTGTACGAGAACTTCCAGCGAGAGTGAGAGGGGGGGGTGGGGGGGGGTTTCCCTGGGTGACATTGATTTATTTTAAGCAATTACAATGCAACGTAAATTTTATAATTATTGTCGATGTAAACAAGAATTCTCAACAAAAGGTGAGAGATTGTAAAAACTAGAAAGAGATATTTCGAGAGGTAGAAAGAGAAGGAGTACTACGAGAGGTAGAACGAGAGAGGAGCGCTACGAGAGCCAGAAAGAGAGGGGGAAACACTATGGCGAGTATGAAAAATGAAAGAGAAAACAAAGAGCTAATGCCAGCGAAATGTCAAACTCTCGAGTGACAGCTGCAAAAAACGCTGGAAAATTGAAAAGAATGAAACAAAAAAGGAGCGAAACCCCTGGCGCCTGGCTTTGCTTGAAATAATTACTTTTCGAAAGTGAATGCAGCGCTTATCCCCCCCCGACTCCACCCCGCTTTTGGGCACAGCAGGGACACCCCTTTTTGACCACGCCCCCTTTCGTAACCCCCTCTTACGGCCTTTAGGCACAACCATACATACATACATACATATGTCGCCGTTTGGATTTTAATTTTGAAATTTATGCTAACAGCAGTTTTGAGAAACTGCCACAGCAGCACGAAAAAGCAAACAAGTGGATGGCCAGAGGGGTATATGGTTAGACAACAGGGATACCCTGTAGTCGGCCAATACTCGGTGGGCATACAGGCAAAGATTTCCGTTGGTCGAGAGTCGGTATAACCTTTCTTTGCCAGAGGTATTCAAAGGATAGAAAAAACGCATCCATCAGGCAGGCCAAGCAGCAGGTTGCCAAGGGGTTGTCCTCACCGGAGAAGGGGGAGGGTGCTGAAGGGAGGTTAAAGCAAATGAGGCAGCCGTATGACATTATTTGTGCAGCACTTTTTGCCATTTACCCTCCACCCACCCACACTCCATCCACCCAACCATCCATCTACCCATCCATCCACCCATTCGCTTTCCTTGCGTTTCTGTCTTTTATTTTTTTGCAATGGGCCATGGAGTGGCTTCATCAATGGACCGCCGTTGCCGTTGCCGTCGCCTGCGTCGGTCGGTGTCCTGTTCATCAGCGTCCTCATCAACGCAAAGCAAATATTTGCATAATGTGCAGCTGTGTGTGTGTCGCATACTCTCACTCGCTCTCTCCAGCTCTCTCTCCACCCGCTGTGTAATTTGTGGGTGGCAAACGGGCGACAGCAGCACTTGGCATGTTTACTTTACAAAATGCAATAACAGTAGCAGCAGCAGCATCCAGAGGAAGGGCCAAGACCATGATAAACCAAACAGCATTTGGGTTAGCCTCAAAATAGACCAGGGAAGAGGGAGGGAAGCAGCTCTTAGAGTCCTTCTCGGATCACAGTGTTCACTCATTAAACTCCAAACTCGAGTGCAAAACCTTTGAAATTCTTCCTTGTCAAACATCAAAGATCGTAATATCCCCTATAAAGAACATAAGAAGGAGTAGGAGTCGCCGCTGGGCATGACAAAACGAAACATTAATTGAAATTGTATTTTCGGGCTCATTTGAGTGGATAACAATATGATCAATAATTATTCAAAAGCGATCCCACACCAGACTCCCCGCACACTCCTCTCACACCCAACTCAACGAAACTTGAAACGCATCATCATCGTCGTCGTGGTCGTCGTCGTCGTCGTCGTCGTCGGGTGTTCCCTCACAACATGATGTCATGGAAGAGGTTAATCCTTTGGAGTGCACCACGACATAGAGCCCATCAGCGGAGTGATGAATCATCATCAATGGAGCCGATGATTGAAAGATGTACCACCACGTATGGCAGGGATCGGTACATCTGCCGCAGGAGGAGGGTGTGGTTGGGGGTATACTTTGTAGGGATTTGGTTTGTAAACTCGAAGGGGAAACAATGCATGGCATGGGGTACCCTCATCTCAGAGATGATAGAGTGGCCGGTACTTTGAAAGGAAGATATGTACGTATCATTCTTTTGAATGTGGAATATTTCAGATGAAAGTTCTAGCGAAGGTATAGAGAGAGGTTTTTGATATGTTCTTATAGGAACTTATAGGAACTGTAACTACATTTCTGTGATCCAAAGGTAAAAATGCTTTCTTGAAATCTGGTAAGCCTTTAAAAGCTTCGATTCCTTAACTATAGCTAAGTTTTCATTGAATAAAATGGAACTTAATCCAACAGCTAAGATATTTGTTGTACTTTTTTCTAATGGCCCCTTAGTCCTTTACACACCTATAACTAATAACCCATTGAGAGAACATAAATTCCCATCAGACCTCTCGCTTTTCCTTTATGGTTTTACCATATGACATTTATCAATTGCAGGCCCACGACAAAGGACAGCGGCAGATGTCGCAGGGAAGACAAGTCCTGTCCTGTCTATCGGTGTATCGCCTGTCAGTGGCAACCATATCGAAGTGTACTTCAAAGCAGGGACACGCCCTGCACTATCGAGAGCACTTCAGCATTCGTCACATATGATTCCAACTTATGTAAATAGATGAAGATGGTGAAAGGAAGGGAACGCGGGAATCGCAGGATGGAATCGCAGGGTGAGAGTGAAATTGATAGTTTGTGAATGCAATCGACACACTGTTGCTAATTAAAATGGATGATCGATCGAATGGTATGCGAATGGGAGGGTAAGGCAAAAAAAAAACAGCCCTTGAGAACCAGAAATGTTTCTCTGGCTGCCAGAGGGTGCCAAAAGTAACGCCTGGCATTATCCTTAAGCCGGCTTACCAACACCTCGCTCTCTCGCTCTCCTTCAAGCCTCAGATCAACTCTCAATGCAGAGCTCCATTTCTTAGGGAAATTCATGAACTGCCCCGAAAACAGCGAAAGAGCGAAAGAGCGAAAGAGAGGCACACGCAAATCTCTTCTGACAATATAAATAGAAACATGATTTAAGAGTTGCGGGGGGATCAGCGTCAAAATTACAGCTGGGATTACACACACTTCCCATCGCGAGCCCGAGCCCGAGCCAGGACGCATGCCCCAGGATGCTGCACGAGAGAGAGAGAGAGGTCTCTCACGCCGGGTGGTTTCCATTTTTTACCATCATTTTCGGGGGTTGCTTCGGATGTTGATTAGCCTTCTGCGCATCGCGGAAATGGGTTTGCTTTCCATTTTTTATACATCGCTCGTACCCACCATAAATTATAGCCCAGAATTGGGTCTGGTCTGTGTTCCTATTGTTGCGATCCATGTAATTTGGTTTGGCATCTAGGCATCACCAGGGGGTAGTCGGTGGTAGTCCAGGGGGTAGTCCGGGGGGGTTCATAATCAAAGAATAACAAACTACGCAGGATAATTGCATTCGAGAGCTGTGTACATTGTGTTTTTTGTGATGGCAACAATGGCCAAAGGTTGATTTTTACAGTGGGTGATGCCGATCCCCCCTCTTTTTTGCGTATATTCCACAAATGTAGATCCGAAACCTTAGAGTTTTAGAATTTAATATGAAATATGCGAGATCTGTTACCAATTATGATCTATGGGGGGCAAAAAATTGGTTTTTCTTTTGCTATTTGTAAGGTTACTGCAATATTATATTTTGTAGTTCCAATATTAGCTTCTGTTGAAAGGTTTGTCCGAAGAATTTGCTATTATTCTGAAGCTCGTAGGATCAGTAGACAGACCTTTTTTTCACTCTAATGAAAATTGCACTTTTTTGTGGCATTTCTTTGTCTCAAACGTAACTTGATTTCGAACATTGATGTTTCTTTCCACTCATTCCTTTGGGACTTCTTAATCTGCGTCTGTCCATCCTTTTTGCATCTGTCCACTCATTCTATTAGCACCACATATTTCTTAACTTGTCACACTCTTTATTTAATGTTTATTCTGATTTCTTTTATTTATTTTCCATTCCTTCTTGTTTCATTACATCATTCCCTTTAGATCAACTTAAGCTTGAACTTCCTCAACTCATTTCCATTAGCTCTTACAAGGAAATGGCTGTGTAAAGGGGGGGAACCCCTTGATGATTCCATCAGCTGCTGCCCATAATCATTAACTTATGATCTTGTACTCCCTTTCCACCTGATGAGGCCACATTCCTGGGTTCCAATTTTAGAGCTACGCTTGCAAATCTGAAGACTCACAACAGCTGCCACTTTCCCCCCTCAACCAGAGATGAATACACGAGTACGAGTTCGAGTCCCATATGTACGATCTGTTGTGGGGGGCCAGGACCTATAAAATTAGCACATACCGCGACCCCGACCCCAAAAACTAATTGCATTAATATGTCAACATACATACACGACGTGCACTGTCTGACTGTCTGTCTCTCTGGCTGGGACTGGGATGGGAGTCAGTTTGAGTGTTTCGTGCGAGTGTTTTTGGATGAATCAGTGTGGAGGGTTTGAGTTTATGAGTGTGCACGCCGCACTACTTAAGATTACACAACAACAACACGAAGAAGAAAAATTTCGAAAAGTACTTAAAGTTTTTATTTATTTTGCGTCTCTCTGCTCGACAAGCAAACAGCCGAGGAGGAGGAGCACACGTAAAACCCCGAAAAACTGAAGAAAAATAATAAAATTGATGAAAGCAAAGTGAAAGAGAGAGAGGGGGAGGGGTGGGAGGCGAACGGCCCCCTCGAAATTAATTCAGTTGCCACCCACTTGGCAGAGCGTCGAAGGCGGCGCTACACAAAAATTGTTTTCTTTTCCATTACGGGAAAAACTTCGTTCTATTTGGTTTTCGCCTAATGTGAAAACTATTTTTTCTTCTTTTATGATTTATGCCATAGACATATTGCAGCCAATAGCCAATGGCTTGGCCAACAACCCTTTGGTTGGCCCTTTGAAGTGCCTTTCCCGTTTTCCCACTCAAACGATGTGCTAATTTGGCAAAATATTAAAACAACTATTAAAAATCCATTCGAGTGTCAATTGCAGAACATTTGTTGGCTTCGCATTCTCCTCTCTGACTCCCCTGACTCCTGACTGCTGTCTCGTGCGGAGGCATCTGCAGGGAAATGGGAAAATTTATGACACAATGTTGATGGGGTTAATGGCGTTGCTGTGTTGCATTTCGTTGCGCAATCGATCATTATGAGGTGGCACCTATCGATTAACGGGTTATTTTTTGTTGGAAATCTTTGACTTTTTATCCATGAGGTTTATTTTGGATTTTGGGGTGTTCTTTAAGAATTTAAAAAAAGAAAAGAAAATATATCTTAGGCATTGAAATATTACCACCAAAAAATATATTAAAATCTTTAATACATATGCACATGTACATATGTATGTGTGAATCTCTGTAAATATGTATACATCAATAAAATAAAGCAAAAATAGTATTAAAAAAAACATAAGTAAAAATAGTTAAAAAAAAAAACAGAAACTTGCCTCGCCTCTCATATTGCATTTATTATATTCTCAATATTTTTAGCGATTTTTTGTGTTATTTTATAAGAAGTATATTTAAAGTAGCTTAATAAAAGATGATCTCATATTTTGCAAACATTGAACAAAAAAGAGCCACATCAGCAGACTTTGGAAAGTCGAACCTTATATTAAGACACTTGGAAGGAGAGCCGTGGCCCCTTTCTTCTTCTTCCCCAAACAATGAAATGCTTTTCCTGTGGAAAAAATTACCATTCAAATATGTAGAATATTGTTTAACAAAAAAAAGAAAACAATTACAAATCAAAGTCTTCGATGAATGAATTATGAATGATTTTCATTCAACATCCCAAAACCATTCAATAAAATAAAAATAAAATATAGTCTGTACTGAACTGATTTGAACAGATTTTTTTATGATATTTTCCCGAATGAAAAGTGAAGTGAAATGCTGTTAATCATTGCCTTGACTGAGCTTTCAACAGCCCATAGCCCTAACCCCTTAATCAGAGTCACTCAAAACCGACTCAAAGCCGAAGCTCTGGTCGCACGTGCAACTCTCGAAAATTTTGTGATGTTGCCGCAGCCGCCATGAAGTCAGCTTCGCCACTTTATAAGCTGACAGATCGGCAGCCGGCAGGCAGGCCATTGATTAGGCATATCAGCACGGGCTGGACAGCGCCTCTACTTATGGACCCCCCAAACACCACACCATGAACGAACAATGCAAATGAGGGGGAGGGGCTGGAACAGATCTGTACGACGTACGGCGTATGGGGCTGGGGCTGTGGCTCACCCACTCACACACTGTCCAAAAATTTAATTTATGCGCCGGCAATTAAACATGCATCATTTACGTTCGCCTCTGAAACGAGCGACATCGACATCATTCCGACATTCAACATCCAACATTCGCCGGCAAAAGCAACAGCAACGGCAACGGCAACAGCGACGGGCGATAGCGGAGGCGGCAACAACGACACGAGGCTCCATGCCACAGCTACAGCTACAGTTTGAGACTCCACTTCCAGACCCACTCCAGCGTCCCATAGATCTGTCAACACTTGGCGCAGCGGAAATTGGAGGAATGGGAGCGAATGAGCAACATGACATGGGGCCACATCTTGTGGCTGTGGCATTGTCCATTCATCGGCAACGCCAACGCCCCCCCATCATTTGTCAATATTAACTTTAATTAGCGAATATTTCGTTGCTTTTTGTTGCTTTTTAGTGTGGTTTGTGGTTGATGCTGTGGCTCTTCTTTGGAGAGTTCTAATGAACCACAATTTGTTTTATTTGATTGGGGGAAGCATTTACTTAATTTCTGAAAAGTGCAAAGATCGTTTATATTCATTCAGAGATTTCATGAAGGAACTCCCAGTACTTCCTATACTTCATTACACATTTGTTTTATTTTTTAAAAAAATTTTTTTTACATTTTTATTTAAAAACCAATCAATTGAAATCCGCTTTAGCCCAGGATTTGCAAAGTGTGTGATTGAAATAAATATTTAATGATTGGAATTGTCATCACAAAAAGCTTTGCCATTAATAATTTACAACTCATTTGAGGGATTTAAAACAACGGAACACTTAACATTAATGCAAATGCATTTTGAACACCAAAAAAACATTTGAAATCTTTCTCCGACCTCCTTTTCCATGCGAAATCTTTTTACATATGGAATCTTCCATCAGATTCAACCTCGATTTCCATTAATTGATGAATTTTTAATAGAACATTGGACATGTCTGGGGGGGGTATACCTTTTACTTGTTGAACAGGAAGCCGTAGCCGTAGTTTCTCTTCGTTTTAGGCCACAGTGTGTGAAAGCAAATCAAATGTATGGGCCAAGAACGTGCGAAATCTGAAATGAATTGGTAATTTATTATGCAATGTCATGGCTTTCATGTGGTTGGGGGGGCAAGCGGTGGTGGTGGCTGGAAAGCTGGTGGGCTAATTAATGACCAAATGGATCTGGTCATGTCAGCGCTTATCTGAGGCGTCCGGCAACCAGCGAGAGAGCGAGAGAGGGAGAGCTAGAGAGAGCGAGCGGGAGGGAGTATCGACAACATTTGCCAAATTAATGCAAATCATGCAAACACCAGAAGATCCAACGGATGCCAATGAAAGGGGGGGTTACCGATGATGCCAATGAGAGGGGTAGGGGGTTACCGATGATGCCAATGTAAGGGGAGTGGGGGCTACCGATGATGCCACCGATGATGATGATGCTGTTGCTGCTGTTGCCAATGCAAAGGGAGCTTCGTATCAATATGCGCCTAATGAGTCAAGTGGCCAAAAAGGATTTTCGGTGGGTGCGGACTACGGACTGCGGTTTTGTATCTCGGTATCTCTGGCTGCTGTCTCCTGTCTCCTGTGTCTGGTTCATGCCAATGGCTAAATCCCCCCAAGCCAGATAAATTGTATTTTGGTTGGCATTACCCGTACTGTGTGGCAAATGAATGAATCACATGCACACACACACACAATAACCTGGGGGTCAAGACAGCCCCAGACAGGGCCACGGATAAGACCTGGAGATATGTACCTGCCTTACAAAGAGAGAGAGAGAGAGAGAAAGAGATGAGTGGACCTCACAACAGCGACAGTATAATGCCATTTGCCTTTATCAATTCATCCATCATTCGTCGCATTCACGCATTCATTCATTAAGTCTCATGGCCAGGGTCCAGGGGCGTGGCCCAACCACGGAAAAAGGTATTAATCATGTGACAATTGCGACTGATAGGACTCTAATGAGTAAAGGATCTACAGAGAACTTTTGAAACCAAAAAAAACTATTAGGAAATCGAATTAAAGAATGGATCTTTTTATATGGTTTGAGGGAGAGTATCAAAGTATCGTTGGGAGAAGTTAATGAACTCCCTTTTGAAGTGATTTCTGGGTCACAGCAAACCTTTCTGTGAAAAGAAATCACCCGATAAGACAATGCTCTCTCTCAAACTCAACCGCAAAGATCTGCAGAGAGGACATTGTAAGACCTGCAACACAAAACAACAATTCCAACCGAACAATCCATTCATAAAGATACACTTCAGATACACTCACAAGGAGAGACAAGGAGGGAGACAAGGAGAGAGCGACAGCGAAGACAGGAAGAAAGATGGCTAAAAGATTTGCCCTTTTGTGAAAGTGTGAAATATTTACGAGAGATGCCCAATGAATATCGCTTGGGTTTGGGTATTTTTGGTATTCATTGGGGAGTCAGACTGTGGGGCTGAACGGCTTGAAATTTCTGGTGAAATGGCCTGACACTTGACGTGGCCTGAACACGAGACAGCAGGCGGAGAGGGGAGTAACGGAGTGGTGCGACACTCGTTGAAATACGCACATCCAATGGCCATAAATAAATGCGAAATGCATTAAATGCCCCGGACACCAACAACCAGCAACACAAACAACATGCAACAACAACTGTGACAAACAAACAGCAACAACAATCGGCCACAACTTCGGGACTCGATTCGCGCGTCTCGATTCTCTCACGTCTCACGTCTCAGTAATTAATTAAAGCATTAAGTGCTAATTTTACGACAACTCGATTTGTGCGTTGTGCCCCCTCTGCAATTCGCAATTTGCATGCTGCCACATCGCCATCTCCACATAGCCATCGCCATTGCGGCATCTCTCCGACATCTCGCCATCGGAATTTGGCAGACGTTGCAGCGCAGCAGCAGCGGCAGCAGCAGCAGCAGATGATAAAAAAAGAAGGAAGCAAAAGTGTCGTCTGATAAGGATGGGGGCGTGACACGATAGCCACTCAAGCAGATTGACAGACAGGGGAATCTCGTGGGGAGATCCGTTGACTGGAGGTAGATGATATATGGGAGTGATTGTCATCGGGTGATTCAAAGTAATCGATAAATGTGTTCCTTTACGAGATTTTCCACCTTCCACCTATTCCAGACACATTTCAAACATTTTCATTGGCCAAATGGCATAGTTCCAAGATCACATGCTAAGCATCGATTATTACCATCAAATCAATCAGTATCGATATTATAACTACAGATTTTGTACATTTTAAGGCCCCAAAGATACTTATAAAGTTATGCATTATGTTGAATGTTAGTGTTTTTTGGTGCAGCTGCAATCGTAGGGTTCTTTCTTTGGCTAATACTAAAAACCTATCTTTCATCAGTATATATTTCGATTAAAAAACCTATCCCCTCAAGATCTTAAAGAAAACAAGTGTATATCTTTGTATATCTTCTGTCCTGAGTATCTTTTCCTGCCGCCACTCACTCTGCCATCTCTAGGTATCGTTGCACCTCACAACATTTCCCCCCCTGGGGCTTCCCCTTGGCTGTGGCTCTGGCTGTGGCTGCGACGGGGGACTGGGACTGTGTCGACTGTCAAACGTCAGTGTGGAGTCGCTTGTCAGCCAGACAGTCGGCAGATGAAGACGAAGCCGAAACTGAAACAAGTTGGCCGGCGATCTTACCGAAAGCCTATACGTGTAATAACAACAACCACAACTGTTCAACATTTCAACTGTCGCCAAGATTTTCATCAGAGTTTTTCGGTGTTTGGTCTGCAGTCTTCCCTCTGCCATCTCTCTTTCTCTCTTTTGCTCGCTGACAACCCAGAATCGTTTGCAGTTTGCAGTTCATATTTTCCCTTAGGCCTTTGTTTGCTTTGATGTTATTTTTAAAAGGGGGAAGAGGACGCATAAAAATGCTCATTTGTTGCCGCTGTCACAGCGAGAGACTCCCTTGTAATTAATCATATGCATTTGCTTTCATTAGCCAGTCAACAAAACGGAAAAGATACTCCGAGGAGTATCTTACAGATGCGATGCCTTGATGGCAAATCGAAGGAACGGAACGGAACCAGTCGAACGGACAAGTCGAGTGCTATGACAACAGAAAGTGGGTAATGGTGATTTCTTTGGGTAAAGATGGATGAGTAAGAAAGGCTGTGGAGAAAGAATCATTCAACGACTCTGAAGAGGGGACATCCTAACGACCAAACGATCTATGTATGTAGAGAGATTATCCTATGGGGAAAATTCTCTTATTTTTCAATATTTTTCATTCCCATCTTAAGCTTTTCAATTTGTCAAAACTTTACTGGTTCTTTTATCAATCAATAAGCAAAGATTCCACCAGCTGTTCGAATCTCTCAAGAAACTCTGAAATTTCTTATCC
This sequence comes from Drosophila azteca, assembly GCA_005876895.1. Classification (NCBI taxonomy): domain Eukaryota; kingdom Metazoa; phylum Arthropoda; class Insecta; order Diptera; family Drosophilidae; genus Drosophila; species Drosophila azteca. Next base: position 7,350,223 of record VCKU01000091.1, on the reverse strand, counting down.
TAAGGGGGTTTTTCACCTTCTACTCCACCACATCTCCCTGGCCATCTCCATCGCCTTCTCCCTCGCCTTCTCCATCCTCATCTACATCTCCATCTATCTATAGAGAATCGTTTTATTTTCGTGCCTTATTTAGAGACAACAAATGCCAGACGCTCTTAGTCATCGCACCACACACAATGGATTAAGGCAGAGAGAGGGGTAAAGCGGAAATAATGAGCGGATATTTATCAGGCGGACAGTCAGCTTTATGCATTTTATAGAAGGCCATTAAAGGATTAAAACCGCAGCAGAGCTTTACTTGGGGTAAAAGTTCTTCAATCTTTTCGATTGTTGATCGCCTGGAATTATTGCCATTCAGGGAGGGGGTTGGGACGGAAACGATCTGAATCATTTGCTTGAATGATCACAGAATCTGGACAAAGCCGCAACAATAAATTTAGCATATATGCAATATTTGGTCTCGATTTTCCTATACCATTTTTCCAGGTAGTAGCTGCTGCTGTATGGATGGAAAACCCATTAAATTTGTAGCACAATTGTTGGCAAAAATGTCTATAATTACGGAGAATGGCCATGGCAGCCGTGAGGCAGCAGGAGGGTTGCACTCTTGCATTCTTGACTGCATTTCCGATTGTTCAGGATGTGTCGGTCCGGTCGGGCAGTCGGGGACATGGAGAGAGTGTTGGTAAAATAATTGGTTACGGCTCGGAAACATGCCTGCCCGTCCCGTCCCGTCCAGAGAGAGAGAAATCTGTAAAACAAATGAAATGAAAATATACATACATTCGATGTGGAATGGAATGGTGGGGGGTTGCGTTGCACGTAGGGATTTGATTTCTCAGTTTTTATCTACGCATTTCCATTCCATTTCTGACGTTTCGTTTCTGTCTGTCAGCCGCATTTTACGACTACATTGAGGGCCCCTCCTCTGGTAGGAGTGGACTCTGGGACTCTGGTGTGTGGTGCGTGAGAGTTTTGCTCAATTAATGCTTGTAAATTTTGCTTAGAAATCACATAAATTCTCTTGTTGAAAATAAATTCTGTCTTGAATTATGAATTCAATAAATAATAGATAAAAAAACAAACACACTGTCTGAGATATATGTTTTCCAAGAAGTCATTGAAGTTAGACAAATCAAAAGAGAAAAGCCTGAATGGAAATTAAAGTTTTCTTGTAATTATTTGAATATTAAAAGTTTAAAAAAGAAAACAAGGCTTTAAGACCTAAGATATCTGCATTTTCACGAGATTTATTCATTCTTCAAACTGGAAAAGAGTTGGAGAGAGAGCGCGAAAAGCAAGACTGTAGCATTGGAAGACTTTTTCTGTTCATTAAGTGTAAAATAGTGATCGAATCCCAATGATTTTTGAGAATCTTATAGATATGATTGTGTTTCTCCGTATATTATTCATCTGTTATATAAATACCAACCGACAATCCCTCATCTCTTGCCCACATAAGATCTTCAACTCCAGTTTTCATCTTTTATTTCAATTTAACTCAATTGATGACTGCATTTCACAGATACTTCACTTCCTTATGCAAATGAATCTCAGCTTATTTTTTGTTGGGTTTGATTTTGCAGCAAAGATCATTAATATTAATTCGGGCAAATCTTTGCGACTACTCGTCTAATTAACAGCAAAACCGCTCCCAAAATACCCAACCAACACGAAATGGAATTCACCAGTGACATATCCGAGCTACTTACCCCCCGAAAACCGAAAACTTAAGCCTGTTTGCGCCACATACGAGTACGAGTAGTATATATGATGTTTTGCCCCAGCGAAGGAATGTTAATGCCACAGATACAACAAAACATATTTCGAGTCATTAGGAGAGGAGGCTGCCACCTCCCTCCTCCATTGGCAAAACATGGCAGAAGGTGAACATCAATTTTGAAACACACGCACAACACACACACACACACACCCATACACCGCACTCCTCAGAGGCAGTGAGGCATCCCAAATCGATGGGCACGCCCCCACATCAGCACAGAGCCATGGCATACCATAGCCCATACCCCTTAACATATCCCAACCAACCAGCCCATTGCTGATTTGTAGGTGTTGTCGTCTTCATCTGGGTCGTTTAGTTGGCCCTTTTGCCGACTTACGCTGTGGCCACACAATTATGCTCATCAACATCCGTCAGTCGACAGCCGGAACAGTCGGAGCAGTCGCAGCAGTCGCAGCAGCGCAGCAGTCGTCTTGGTCGTCGACGTCGGTGGAAAAGTGTTAAGTAATGAGTTAATCTGCAACAAGACTCGCATGATTAAGTGCTCTGGTGGCCCAGGAGGCCGCTGAGGTGGCGGTGCTGTTGCACGATAGGTGGGGAGGTTGCTGAGTGCCTCTTTAAATAGATTCGTTTTGTCCAGGGGTAAAGTGTGTACAGTGGTTATAGAGATATATAAACTATAAAGAAAGAACTATAGTAGACATGGCATAATCATCGATAAGCTACTAACTTTCTGTTAAGACTATTTTTATACCACTTTCGTAACAGATCGTAGGACTCTTTTCATAGATATATGCATGTAAGTGAATAGAAACTGAGTTTATGGAGGGATGTATAGAAGATATACCTCAGCAACATGTTCTGTGGAGTTTTAGGCTATTTCTATGGTAAGGTAAGATTTTGACAACAGCTACTGATATTTATTTGATTTGCACAAAAACAGATTCAATTTTACTTCTTTGAGAATTTACTCCTTAGGAGTTAATCATTCGAAATTTATAGCATATACTTGCATCATCTACATCTACATCAAGAGCAGATGTGTGTTTTAGTGATCGAATCCTATCGGTTGAAAGTTAATGACAGATATATTGAAGCTGCGAGAATAGTTCAAGTGAATTCCAGGATTAAGAAACTCCCAAGACTTTGAAGTTAATTCTAATGAATTTCTTCCAAATTTATGGATAAAAATAGGGTACATATAGGGAAATCGAAACGATAGGATAGGATAGGAGAGGATTTATATATAATATTATAGAGATGTACATCTTTCATTGGTGGAAATATGCAACTGCTTTCCTAGTCAGTGATGTTGGAGTCTTTAGCGACTTTGCGTTCATTTTGTTTATATTCTTTGAAAGCCTCGATAGCTACTAAATTCCATTCTTTAAACTTAATTACTAAATTTCGAACAAAAGATATATTATTCCCATAATTTCCAAGTACTTTAAACAAACTCATTTAGTGCTTAATTGCACTGCTGTTATTATTATTACCACCACTTTTAGTAGTAGGCCAGTAGAGGCCAGTAGGTTACTGGTTACTGGTTTCTGGCCAGCTTTCCGCCATTAAGTAATGTTTGCCCCCTGCTTAAAGGCTGCCACACCACTGTGCGATGCGCTAACTGATAAATTATGATTGTTGTGTGGAGTCGCAGTCGTCGTCGTCGTTTTGCCTGACTGAATGCCTGACTGGGCCCCACAGTTGTTGTTGTTGTTGTTGTTGGTGGAGCCCAGCGCCTTATTATTTATCGCGTAAATTGAGTTAATGTGCCCGAGATTAAGGACTAGCCAGCGCGATCCATTGGCCAGCCATTGATCATTCCGTTCTACCTCCAGACATTCTGGAGACGCTATCAGTATTCAGTATGGAACGGATACACCACCTACCACCACCTCCCACTACTCTACCTACCTTTCCCTTTCACTGTCTTATCAATATGATAAATTACGATATAGATACTATAATAGGAAATGTGCGTGCATACCTGTGTGTGTGTGTGTGTGCGTCTATCTATGTAGGTGAGTGGTCAGAAATGGTGGGGTAAACAACAGTAAACAGTAGCCCGCCCCATGGGCCATGCCATGGGCTGTGATTGACATAATTGGGCGCACACCATAAAACCCGCGCACACATACACACACACACACAAAGATATACAGACAGAATGTCTGTACAGTGGAATACATAGTTTATGATCGCCACAGACAATGATCAATTACAATGGGCAATCTAAATCATAAATATTGTCAGTTTTTGACGGCAGCAAAAACCAGAAAAAAATACCAGAGAATAAAAAAAAACACAAAAACGAAAAATAAAACAAGTCAATGCGTTGATTTTTCTTTATGCCGAAACTCCAATTAAAATTGTGATTATGATGAAGCACAGAAATGAAGCAGAAGAAGCATACAAAATAACAAAAATTCAGACACGAAAAGAAAGACAAGCCGTACTTTGAGATACACTTTTTTGTAGGGAAAGAGATACATTGTTTTTAATTTAACTTCTTTGTGAACATATAATATATAAAATATATTGTATAAATTATATAAATCGGAATCTCTTATGTACATATTCTGACTGACGTAGAGACGCGGCCTTTTTCGCAGCTCAAACCGTTACCCCTCGTTACTTAATGCAATTTATTGTAAACACTTTTCTGCAAAGTTTTTAATGGTATCTCTACCTAATACCCACCGATTATCTGATACTGGTAGTTTCTGCCATATACATATGTATGTATATTCCCAATTTCCAGAATACTCTTAGTGCTTCAAATCCCAGTAACGGCCACTCAGAACCAGTTACTTATGTATATCCAGTAAAGAATAGATGTAAACCTCTGTAAATCCTTTAAACTTCTACTCAGGTTTGCCCCTTTCTGATCTCCTCTAAAAACCCGTAATACCTCATTGGAAAGTGTATAGAAGAGAGCATAAAAAAGTGATGCAGTTCTCCCCAAACGTTCAAGTAGTTGGAGCATTATTTTTTTTTCTTTTGAAGAAGGTGAACACACAGCGAGCCATAAATTATAATTATCAACGAGATTAACTCTTTGCCGCGCCACTTAACTGCGATGACACACGCTCACCAGACGTCCAAAGAACCAGACAGAGAAAGAGATACAGAGAGAGAAAGACAGCGAGAGAGATTGTAGCAGGGGGCCAGAGAGAAAGAGGGAGATACCCGGAGAGGTGGATCTGTCGAGTAGGCTCCAGCTCTGGGGAAAGCCACCGCAGATAAGCAACAAAGACGACACTAAATCGTATGAGATAGCAGCGGCAGGAAAGCTGAAGAATGTGAAAAGGAAACGACTAAGAGATGACCTGGAAGACCACGCAAAAGGAGAGCAAGTAGCCCTCTAAAGAGATGACTTACAGAAGCAAATATTCATGTATAATTCTGGATATTCCTCTTGATCTCATGCCCTATCTGATTTGAAAATGTCATACCCTCTGCTCAGATATACCCTTTCAGCTGATCATGCCCCCTTCCCAGAGCTATACCCTTTTCGCCTGATCCCCCCACTTGCATGACACATTCCCAGCCACAAGAGAAGCAACAACAACAACAAAAAGCAAACCACCAAAGCAACCCACCAAAAAACGAAAGCAGAAATGCACTCCGGGAAAGGTTGAAGGGCCTCCCAAAAGGAAGAAGCGAACGAGACATTCTTTATTTTTTGGCGATAACTTTGGCTTGGCGTCGGCTTCTTCAATTGATATCTTCTCTCTGGACAAACAAAAAGCAAGAAGCTTGAAAATTTATGACCCCCCGTGGTTTTATCGACGCCTCTGCGACACAACCCTTCGGACGGTATGGTATGGTATGGTATGGTCCCCGGTGCGGCTTTGTCCCCTGCTCTGGGTCTGAATCTGGTTCGGGGTCTGTCGATTGAAAGGCGAATGAAAGATACGGGAAGGCAATGGTTGTCGCGCAGCTAAACAAAAACTATATTAAAAGAGAAGAAGAGGCATGGAATTGTGTGTGTTTTTTGTATCTTTTTGAAGTATGAATTTGCCATGCTCTCTACTATCCATGACTCCCAGATACGATACGATTTTGTTCTCATCCCGAAAATCCCAGAGACGAGACCCATTTCATTCAGTACGCACTTCATTCATGGCTGGCAATTCGAGATGCCCTTCTACCCTCTGGGTTTTTTGTCTCTTTAATATTTAATATTGTGTATCTGTATCTCTCTGTGTATCTGTATCTCAGTCTGTCTATCTGTCTGTCTCGTTGCGTTGGTAATTTTCAATTTTTATAGATGTCTTGGGTCGCCAACACTCTTGACCCGCTGCTGAGTTCCCCAGATAAGGATTTCCGCTCCTCACCCTGCGATCCCTGAGATCTGCCTGAGATCTCTCCGTGAGATCGCTGTGCCAAGTGCTGGCTTGGCTGTCTACCGATTTATGACACCACAAAAGTTAATGCTTAATTATGGCAAATTGCAAATCGAGGAGCATTCATTTCGAAACCCAGGCAACAAAATAAACACGAATTTCATTTTGAGTGCATTTGCTGTTCGAAGTTCCGTTTACAATTCCCCCTCGGATGACCAGTCCCCAAATCCCCAATCTCCAACCAGAGCTGGAAATATTTTAATTAGCTCCGACGATCATAAAACTTCAGGGGGAACTGTGAACGTTTTACGATCTGCCAGAAGCCACAGCTTTAGCATCAGCTTCCAGCCAGTACAGACGAGTGGCAGTCGGATGTCGAAAGAGTTTGCACAATGAAACGCCTTAAAATGAAAACACATTAAAATTTAATCATGCCCCAGAAGTGTTCGAACATGAACTCGATCGCGCTGCCACATAAAAACGGATCACGGATCGACGTTTTGGTCATGAAATCACACAGACAGCACAGAGAGCCCACAAGCGGATTAGTCTACAAACTACTTTACTCTAATACTACTACTCGTAAGTCTTTGGGAATTGTAACTGAAAGATGTGCTAGGGATAGGGATATTATACGTTTAAGGATGCAAGGAGGATTAAATTCAGTAAAGATCATAAAAAAAACCTTTTTGATTTGGTTCCACTTGTGATCTTCTATTGTGCGCGGACTGTGAGATCCTTCGTTTTATGTATGAATGTATTTGTGAATCTTCTATTCTCTTTTCTATGTATTCGCTTCAGTAAAGAGATATGTACATATGTATGTATCTAGGAACCGTCTATCTTCTGTTCTATCTTCTGATCATTTGATCTTCTATTTCAGCAACATTTCTTAGATATTTGTAGACACAGTTCAACCTGCATATATGTACATACGAGACTTTGATATCCTACTTGGGCGAACATCAAGGTCTAATCTAATACACATACACATTTAGCTAAGAAAACTAGTCATCCAAGAAAACTTCTTCTTAGGCTTCTGTCTGCCCCAGAAAGTCATCCATCCATCCTTCCTACCAGTAGTGATTTCACTTAGGTTAACATGATTATAATCTGTTTAGGCCACCCTTTTTGTTGTTATTATTATTGTTGGAAGGCTGTTTAGAAAACTATCCCAAATCCCATCTTCCAGGAAGGCATCAAGATAATCATCATTATCATCAGCATCGCTTTGAATCCGATCATCATTATTATGATTATCGATGCTTCCTGTTCCATTTTGTCCGGTGCCAGCGTTTTTGAAGGCTACTCAACTCGATCAATCGAGATCCATAGGGCCTCTACACGTTATTGATTCCATGGCTGTATGGCACTATGGTTGGGTTTTCGTTCGTTTTTATAAATCCTCAAATTATCAGTTTATGGCTGCTTTTAGTTTTATGAACCGATCACGTACTAACCATTCCGTGGCGATCATTTCGACTTCGCGCAGCGCCTCTGCCAATGGACAACCGCAACCGCAACCCCAACCCCTCTCCCTTTCCCTTTCCTTCTAAATATTTCTCCCACTGACTCTCGTTTTTCGTTCCTTTTTAGTGTCCGTTTTTTAGAGGGTAGAGGGTTGAACTTGGATTGTATTCGCTTGGGTAAATGATTCTACTCGAGTAGGAACTGTTGGAAGTTCCTTCCATTCCATTCCTTCCTTTCAATCTTTCAATCCTTTAGGCTACCCATACCCTCTTCCAACTACCAGGTATCCTCTAGTCGACTCTCTTTCAGACTCTTTCTCCCCCTCTTCCATTGCTAATGATCCTATTTCTTCCGCTACCTCTTCGGGCCTCTGTCTCTGCCGATCTGTTGGATGCGTGCGAATCTTTTTCCAGCTTAGTGTTTTGTTCCCTCTCCCTCCCTCTCCCACACTCTGATATCCACCGAACGCGTCTCTTTTGTTGCTTTTTTATTCTCTACGTTTCGGTTCTGTCTTTCCGTCTCGCTTCATTTTCAGCGCATTTTTATCGACTGCACAACTAATTAAAACTGGAAGAAAAAAAAAAACGCGAGGTCCCGAGGGTCTTCGTGGCGCTTTTTGGTTTTTGAAAGAAATTTAACAAATTATTTAATGATAGATGGTTGTTAAATTGACTACCCGTCTGGGGTCGGTCTCTATACCCCACGGTATGGTACACAGTCGACTGGCTGTGGGTCTTAACTATCGGTTATTTAGGGTATTAAGTGATTAGGGGATACGATACTACGCCTATGCTTGTAGAGCTTAACGAAACGGCGGCATGGGGATCATCCAAACATGGGGGAGGTTGATTGAAAATTAGCTATGACTAAAGTGGGACGAAGGTTTTCTTCTACAAATGGAAGTTAGATGTGATGGACCTATGGATAGACCTATGGATGGACCTATGGATGGACCTATGGATGGACCAATGAATGGACCTACGGTTGGACCTATGGATGGATCTATGGATGGACCTATGTATATATCTTTTCTTTAGCTAAGGAAAGATGAAAGATGCATTCTGATTGTTGACGTTCAATGTGTAGTTCTACCTTTCAGGCATCTCTGGAAGTTTTCCTGCCTTTGACTACCCAGAATATTCTTTAAAATGCAATCTTTTCATTGATGGAATAAGAACACTAGCACATTGGGTGTCTGCTGAAGGAAAGCCTCTACTGTATTTTTTTTACAGCTATTTTTACTCTTCCTTGGGCGGAAACCAATACTGTAACACTGCCTGTCCAAACAAGAGACATTCCGCTGTAAATAATCCCGTAGATCATCTCTCAGAGGGGCACCCACCCCTCGGTAACCTTTGAGCAAACAAAAATACAGGAAGCCTGACAGCCCGACAGCCTGACACTGTGTGACCTTATGGAAACCTTGGGTGCTTGTGTGTCCTCTCTCTCTCTCGCTCTCTGTAAAAAGAGATTACCCTGCACTCGACTATCGACAATCTACAATCTACAGCAAAGATCAACAATACAATCCGCAATCCTCATATGGAAAAGGGCAAAGCCACATCACATATAAGAAAAAACAACGACATGAAATGAAAATGAAAATGAATTTTTGAACAATTTCGTAATCCCGAGTGTCACACAATTGAAATATGTAATTAATTATGCCCATGCGAGGGGCCGGGCGGGGGGGTCGCCTGCTGTTTATTTTGTGCTACCAGAAACAACCGAATATTTCCCCGATAGAGATCTACAAAACTATTTGCCACACACTGTGTGGCAGTGGCAGATGTGGCAGGGGGCAGGGGGCAGGGGGGACCGCCAGCAGCTTCAAAGCTTCGCTTTTTGTTTGTGTTTGTGTTTGCTTTGCTCATATTTCGGTTTTTAATGAATCCACTCTATGATTATCTCGATTACGAAACATTTCCCCAAAAAAACACCAAAAAAAAAGCTCCATTCAAATGATATAAACTGACGCCCACAACAAAAAAGCAGGCAGCCCCTCAATGCACGACTGAATGCATGGAGCGTGTGGAGTGGAGTGCCGCTTGCCTATCGCTATCTCTGTCTCTCCATCTGTGACTGTGTCTCCCTCCCACTCATTGGCTTTGTTGGTGGTCGTCGGCAGCGACAGCGGCGGCAACTACTGAAAATATTAATTAGAAGCCATAGTAAAAACAATAAAATGTTAATAAGCAGCTATCATCCCGGCATCGAAATTCAAATTTCAAATGAAAAGCAAATGCAAATTTCAACAAAAACATTTGCAAAATAATTATGCTCTAATTCCAAAGAATGTGGAGTGGGGGGGTGGCATAAAAGGGTAGTTATGGGGTGTACACATTTCGGGAGAATGAGGGCTTAATGGATGATGAAAATGTGCAGAAATATGTGGGTGTTGCTACATGCTGTAGATTGCTGAAAGGTTGAAGTTTTCTCAGAGTTTTCAATATTCGGAAATTATGGCCATAGTTAATCCTATTTCGCGGATGAATGGACTTCAATTATATGAGAAATAATCTATAATAAATGAAATATAATGCTACAATCTCTTGTAGCTGACTTTTGGGCACACAGTACAGTCCCCGATTACGAAAAGCCCCTAGAAGTTAGGCCACATATCATAGGTCCAAAGAATGGTTATGGTAACCTGGAGATTATTTGGTAAGAAAGTGTTCCTTTAGCTAATGATTCTGTATAATATAGTTTGTTTAAAGCAATAAAATCGAAATACTGCGGAACAGTCTTAATCCATAACTCAAAGCATTTTAAATTCTTTTATATATTTGCCTTTGTCAAAAACACCTTGATTCTAGGGGATTTTAAAACCTCAGTAACACCCTCGTAAAGGTCCATACTTATCCGTTTAACTAAGGGTCATACTGGCCTATGAGAGGCTCCGCTGAGAGCCGTCCGGAATAACCTTCCCTAACCTCTTTGAAAGTGTTCCCAGATTGCTGTAGTTCATTAATTTCTATACAACATAGATGCTTAATGTATGAATATTATTATATAATTGATTAGGGAGTTTCCGATTCATGTAGTGCCCTGGGGGAGAATCCTTGAGCAGGATCTGCAAAAGTTTAAAGACAGACATCATTAAAATTAAGTAATTTTTGGGGACAGAAACACTATTAAGTTACTTCAACCATTACAATCAGAGGTATATTCTACCCATAGGTAATCCACATTCCCATTTGATTACTCCCCATTGTTTTCCATTCAAATTTGATTATTTAATTAACTTAAAACTCTATACACAAAGTACCAACATTCTCTTGCAATTACAATGTCCATAACCAGTATCGTTTCCCTTCAAATTGTAGATATTTTTACATATTTTTTGCCATGATTTTTGTTAGTGTTTTTTATAACAGCAGCCGACAGACAGACAGACGGACGGCATGGCCTGGCCTGGCAGATTCATTGATTTTTATTATTGCACCGAGTTAGTTAAACTTTTATTGACTTTTAATTTCATTTGTTGTATTTACGTTTATGGTAATGGGATTACGTTTTTATGGGTAGTATTTTGTGGCTTTACACCAACCCCGAGAAGACCAAAGACTCACTCTGTGCATCTGTGCATATTTTTAGGTGACTGGATTATTGTGTGTGGATTTGTGGAATTTAAATGGAAATATAGATGGAAATGGGGATAGTTTCCAGAGGGAAATGTAAGCTAGGAAACCTCTGAGAGGTGTAATATTTAACATTCATTGACAACTTTTCATAAATTATCAAAACACAGGAAGATTTTTTTAATTACAATCATTATTCAAAGAGAAGTGATTCATCGTTCATCGAAGAGGGGGTAGGGGTAGGGGCAGACCGAGACTAGGCTCTCAAACACTCCTGTCCATAAATTTCACACTCAACTCATTTCCTGCTCATTATCATATATCCCCACTGAATCCCCATCGAAGCAATTGTACAACAAACCTCAGCTTTGCTTACAATCTCCTCCTCAATGCGTTCTGGGTTGGGTTAGGTGGCGGCAAGAGGCATACAGTGTGAGGCATGCGGCATGCGGCCTGTGTATAGAAGATGGGTCTGGGTTACCCACAGTCATGGCCTGTCCAAAAAACCCACTCAATTGGGGTTTGGCTCTCTGTCGAGTGGGCGTCCAACGTCTTCTCAGATACGACTACACATGCGTGTTCGTATCTGTCTCTCTCTCCCCTCTCCACTCTCCCCTCTTGCTTTTCCCTTCTCCCTTGTCTACTGTCTGTGCGTCTTGCTGAGATTTGTGGCCTGGGCGGGTCCCCAGGAGATGTTAGGGAAGGTAATCATGCTGTCACAGTCGCTAATTTCAATTATCTTGAGTGTGCACGTATACGTAATTTGTTTGCTTTTCATTTAAACACAAATAAATAATAAAAAAAATACAACACCAGAGAGTCGCCTCTTCCTTCCTGAATATTTATTAAAGTGCATTCAGGCATACGTTTTTGGGGCGGGCATCCGCTTTCCCCTTGCCTTCATCTCTCTCTCTTTCTGGGGGTCTCCATTTTGACAATCAAAATGTCATTTCATTTGGCAGTGAAGCTCCGCAAATCCGCAATTGAGACGCAACTTACATGTCATTAACAAGGCTTAAGCCAGACGACATGACAGACAGATACTGACTTTTCGGGTACGATACAGCGATACAGCACAAACACGGCAAAGGGCAATATTCTGGATAGATGAGGTTGCATGCAACGTTGCCAAAGTTCAGACAGAGTTTACAGAGGGCACATATTAAAGGCCATGTGGCGTAATCTTGGCAAAAGGAAGTCCAAGATGGTCACAGGAAGGCTTCTACATGTGGCTCTACAGAGTGATCCTTAAAGGAAGTTTGTACAATATTTGCATAGGCTTTTGTGCATTTCTGTATTTTCTTATCCTTTAGCTAAGAAAACATATGTTTCACACCGAAATGTTCCTATGCCCTACGCCGCAGCCTATACCCTACTTCCATCGCCCTTGAACCTACACCCTGAACAGATATCTCACCTTTCAAGCAGAGCATTTCTTTTTCTCTCTTCTTCTCTCTTCTCCTGTAAATTGGCCAATTATCAGCATTTGAAAAATGGAGTTTACCTGCCATACAAACTCTCTTTCTCTTTCCTTCTACCTGGAGTTCTTTTCCAGAGTTTAGGCTACAATATAAACCTGATGGTGGGGGGTTGCACTACGCACTTTGACCTTTCGGGACAAAGACAATGCACATTGAATGTTGAAAAAGGAGAGACCGAGAGAACGAGAGAATGATAGGCCTGGACAACACCTGCCCCGCAACCCGAAATGCACGCACAATTCTTGTCCATGGACGAGATACACACCTCTATTTTACACTTCTGTGGATGCGGGGGGACCCCGGCAAATCTATCTGTATCTTTTGATGACCGAGAACAGGGAGGGGGAAGTCTAGGCCGGGGCATTAATGAACAGACTTCACACTCGGGGCAATAGATGAGTGGGAATTGTTGAAGGGAAAAACTACCTGAGCGCGAGAAGAAGAAAAAGTTATATTGATTATGGAACACAAATGTTGGGAAATTAGGCAGCGATTTATACGAAAGCCTCTCCCACTCTCAGTCTCGGATATGCACTTTGATAAATTAATACAATACTCGTAGTTTCGTATCGTATCGTATCGTTTGGTCAGTCAATTGATTTTTGAAATTCATTAGCGCGCCGCCGCTAACGGACCAAAAGGCAGGCGTCTGCCAATGATAGGGACAGTGTGTCTGTCTGTCGTCCCGTCCCTCTACCTCTCCACTCTGATTTCTATTCAATTTCTTTACCCATTCTTTGTGGATGGGACGGATGGATTGTGAAATGCGTTGGAGTGTTGTAGTGCTCTATGCTCTCTGTTGTGTGTTGTGCTGGTCCCGAACTTTGTCTGGCTTTATTGCAGTTTGGAAATAGATGAGCTAACAGCTGGAGAGTGAGTGGCGCACTCGTACACAGATTAGATAGCAAATGGTCGCCCATTTGAGACAGACAGACTAGAGGGAGGGTGTGTGTGGGGGCGAGAGGGTTAGGAGAATATCCATAACAATGCTGCCAAGGGGTCCAATCAAATGCAACAAGTATGGATTATCCAAAGCTGAAAATGTTCTGGCATTCCGATTGAGAGAACTATAACAGTAAAGGAGCACAAAGGTTGGCCATTTGTTGGCTTGACAACATCCCAAAGTCCAAAAGATCCAAAAGAGTTGAAATCATACAAATTTATGAGACTTCTGGGAGTAAAAGATTCTTTTTGAGAAGTCGATGGCACAACATTCCCATTCCTATGATAGCCATTTTTACAAGAAACGAAGACCTTCAGTGAACCAAAAGTAACTTCATTGTTTGCCAACATCTCAGTAAGTAGCCAAGGAAACACCTCTATTGTTTGAAGTCTGGGCTTAGGAAGGGATTTACTTACCCTAGGAATTCGCTACCTATTGGTACCTGTGGTACATGTGGAATACAGCAAATTAGAGGCGCAAAACTTCAAAAATAAATAATTAAAGGATGGCAAAAACTCTTAAATTTATCTTAGATCATGTGGTACCCTTAAATTTTGCAACATTTGATCATCTTTTTGCTAGAAATTTCAGTTTTATCTCTACCTAAATACTCGATCTACGTCGTTCTCTAGCTAAATCCCTTTTTAAATAAAATTTATTAGTTTAAACCCCTCATTTATTTGCTGAGTCTTATCTTATAATTATTTATTAAGTAATTATAGTTAAATTCTTAAATAATTTGTAGATTTTCCCTCCTACTCCTCCGAATTGTTGCAATATTTGTATAACTTGTACACCACATTTCGTGTGCTGTTATTTTACCCTTTTCTAGCCTTCACAATGCCATATTTGATCAACTTTCCTACCATAATCCGCAATTCCCTAAAGGAGCATGCTCTATAAGGATCACTCTCTATAATCCATTAAGAAAACATTCGTGAATCCAAAGGTTAATCACTTGATTCAACAATCTATAAGGAACTGGTGGATTCCATGGGGTAAAGAGACCCTAAAAGACCCTACAAATCGTGGCGGCACAGCCAAATATCAAATTAAAAAATAATTTACCAGACTTTTAAGATGAAGAATCCATTTTCCAGCCCTCAAGACTGTAATTTATATATTTTAAAAATTGAAAAATGATTTCTTTTTATTTTCAGATTTTTATATATTTTTTTTTAGTTCAATTACAATTATAAAATGAAAAAAAAATTATTTAAGAACGAACATTTTGAGAAATACGATAAAATATGCAATTTTAATTGCCTGAAAGCAACCTACTCTGATACTCCATCAAATATTCCTCAAAAATAACTAACTATAAGACGATATGTACATGTGTAAGTCTATAACCGAACAACTTTGTATACAAATAGAATCAACATATATTACATATGATTAATCCCACTTTCCGACAAAGAACACACTCTATAAAACAATAAACCAAGCCACAATATAAAAACCCTCTTCAAGTCTTCTTTCTTATCAACAAATGCCTCATCATTCAGTTCCATTCCGTTCCAACGAATGTTGCTCAGCCTCATGTCCATATAAAGCATACAAACATACATATACATAGATGTACAATCTACATATATGTACGAACCGCAGCGAACGACTGGTAAATGGAACAAAACAAACCCCATCGTAGAGGAGTGGAGTAAAGAGACGAGGCGAGACGAAGGCAAGTAAACAAAAGGTTAATACAATCCAAATGGAGTCCACAGCATGCAACAAGCTCTACTGGTTGCCCACAAAACGAGTCGGCTGCCAAGCAAACCCGAGTGCACCAGACGAACCGACCCGAGTGGCCGTTCGGCAGTCGTCGTCGTGTCGATCCGATATCTGGCTGCTGTGTGGCCAGCTGGAAGCCGGCGCCGTGACAGTTGAATTTTTGTGTTGGAAGTGGTCGGTTGTGCTGCCCGTTCGTTCGTGTGGGACGCGTGTTTAGGTCTCGTCGTCGTTTGTCGTCTTTGTCGTTCCGGTTCGACGGCAGAAAAGCAGAAAACCCGCGCCATGGATTAAGATTCGAAACGATTTCAAACGAAATTGTGTGCCAAAACAAAGAAAAGTCTACAATATAGAAAAGCGAAAGAAGAAATTTTGAAAACAAAAATGAGTGCAGTTCTATTTTGAATGGATAGTGCCGGCGGTTGTTAGAGAGCGAGGAAGGAGTGTGTGTGCCAAGAAAGATTTCGGGCAATTAAAGAGCACGTTGCAACGCAAGTTGCGGAGCTGAAAAGTAGAATAAAACTTGACAAGATGCATTTGCGGGCAATGCGTGGTGGTGGTGGCATGCCACAGTTGCCACAGCATTTATCCGAGAAAAGTGAAATTAAAAATAGCGAGATCAAACGCCGAAGACATAGAAACAATCAAAATGTCGACGCAACGTCGCCTAGGCCTGGGCTAAAAATAATAATCAACCGAGCCAGAGTCGGCCAGAAGATGCCCCTAGCAGGGGTATTCCCCATGCTACTGATACTCTCTGGATTAAATGGATTAACACAAGTTGCCGCGCTCAAGGGTAAGTGTCAACAGATGTGGCATCAAACATATTACATACATACACATCCTAACTTGCAACAGTTGCACCATTTGAAGGGCAAAACTATGACAAACTACATATTTCCTCCCGAGCAAAATGCAAATCCTTTTGTAAATGCATTCATGACTCTTGCATCTTCTGTCCCATGACTCCGAGTGACTCCGCCTTTCCCCATTTATTTATTAGCGTCATTTGTTTCCATTTACGTGTTTCATCTTTTCTAGTTTTTTTCGTCTATTTTTGGTTGCAACAACCGACAAGAGAGTGAAATTAAGGCACTGCGGTTTATTTATGCCTGTGCAACGTTCGCTAATGGATTTTAAGGCCGATTTTATAGACGGAACGCGACATCGACTCTGCCTCATAGACCCATTATTCATGCGACTCTCCAGGCCTGCTGCATGCTGCACTTTTGGGATGCACCCCCCTTCCATCTCTCGTGGGAGGCAACACCGCCCAGACAGAAAGATCGGTTCATCTGTGGATAGAATGTGTGGCATTAGTAGAGATTTCTTTTTGGTTGCAAAGGTTGGGCGTAGAAGCTGTTTATTTGGGAATATTTTTGGGATAGGGCACAATAAGGGAACTCTATAGGTTCAGGGTGGATTAAGGGTAGATAGAGTTCAAGGGAAACTATTTTGAAGCATTATAGATCGTTAGATCTCATACTACGATGATAGTTTCTATTGACCGATCGCTTTTTATAAGCATTTGGATTACAATTACAATTCCAGACAGTTTCCGGACATCTTTCTGAGACGAAAAACTATCCACTGATTGCATTAAATAATTTTGAAATAATAATTTTAATCAATTTTTAGTCTTAGGGCGCCTATCTACTCGTAGATCTTCTCATTCCTTCTGTTATCAACTTTACTTTAGGAGTATATAGTTAATGTTTAACCTTTCCCCCCCCTGAAGCCACTTAGGGACATCATTTTGTGGAAACTAAACACAGAATTTCCCAAGAATACACAGATCGAGTTACACAGAGAAAACCATCATGTAGATGTAGATGAGGGTAAAAAGCAGTGCAGTTCCTTAGGGAAGAACATGGAGGACGGAGGGAGGATCACAAAAGATCACTCAACCAAAACAGAAATATTGTCCAGATACTCGTAAATGAGAAATGAGTTTGCAGTTCTCTCTATCTATCCACAAAACTAATCAATGCATTGTTGTAAATAGTTTTCCCCAAGGAACCTGATTACCAGTGGAGTATTTTTCTTTTTTCTACTTTTGGGTTAATGAATCTTGCGGCTTTTGCGGTGGGGCATGGAGATGGGGGGATGCCGCAATGCAATGAAAGAAAAACTAAAGCAAAATGTAGTTGGAATTGGAGTTTTTTTTTGGGGTTGAGGTTGGGGTTGATTGGGCATTTCATGGCTGGACAAAGTACCAGATAAAACACATATCTAAATGAGCTTAAGACTGCACACCCGTGGCGGTCGTGGCAGCCGTGCAACATCCCTTCTTTCAGCCTGCCACAGACAGAGAGAATGTTGTAATCTAATGCTTATTAAACGCTTTTTAATGCCAACCATCTACCAATGATATCTAAAGTTTTGGACACACGCAATTCGGATTCGGCTTTGGCTACAGATTTTCATTTTCATGTGCGCTGCGCCACGTGAAAACATTTAGCACGCAACAGCCTCTCCTCCTTTAGATGTATCTCTTCTCGTGTGATGTGGCAAGTGTTGCACGCGACGATGACGACGCCGCTCGTTTGATATAATAAATTGTATAAAATTATCTACTCTCGGCACACGACAGGCTCTCTGCCTTACCATCCGCCAGGATGCCAGGGTGTGTGACCAGCAATACTCGTACTCTCGGTGGTGGGTCAAGCCTTGGCTGCTTGAGAATCTTTCGGGGTCATAAAAATTATCGCCCTGTAACATGTGGCAAGGGGGGTTGACAAACGGTTAAATTGAAGCAAAAATCTTCAGCTAATGCCACTCTGGGGAACGTTTTGTCCGTTCGGTTCTAACTGGATCCCCAAGTGCACCATGCTGCAGTTTTTTATGTCTATCTCCAGGGGGTGGTAACACACATAGACACACATACACTCTTACATTCTTTTTTCCTAGTTTTTAGGTTCAGATTTCGCCTTTTGTCTTCGTTCTTTTTGGGTTCTGCCTCAAGCCTCAAACTCTTGTGCAATTTTCAGGTCTCAAGTCTCTCTCTCTCTCCTCTGCTCTCTCTCTCGAATCTGAAACTCATGTGCATTATGCGAAAATTGGGCTAAGTAGCGGGCTTCTCTCTCTTCCCTCTCTCCCAATCTCTGGCTTACTTTCCGTTCGGTTCGGTTCCGTTCCGTTCCTTTCAAATGGAGTCAAGTGCTGGTCTGTAGCATGTTATTTGTTCAATCACATGATTGCCCTACCGATTTCCAGGGCATCAACCAATGAGCTGCTATCCCGTTCCCAGCTTCGGGCCATATAATGAACCAAGCCGAAATCAGACTTCACTCTATGGATACGATATTCGGCTATTCGGCACAGAGTTTGGGGCCAAAATGTGATTGAAAGTTGGCTGCTGCTGCTGCTGCCGATGCTGGGGCGGTGCATAAAGATATATCTAACTATGTGTCTTAGATGACCTTTGGACACTAGATTATTGAGGGGTGTACTATGTATTTTTTGGGAATTTCTTGGTAGATATTTTTCTACTATTGTTGGTGGGTTCTTATGTATGATTTTGATTTGGTTTGAGACCTGATTAGAACCTTAAAATGTACCCAAAAAATGTATAGAATATTATGGAATATCCTCATATGTTTTGGCCTCCTTTTGGCTCCCAATCAAAGCCTCTCCTTTTGGCTAGAATGTTGTGTTTCTTTCTAATTGCACTTGGACCTCCTTTTGGGTGGCTCCTCTCTTGCTGTGGGGCCATTCGATCTTGACCAGGCTCTTTGCCAACTAAACAATAATTAATTATTTAAAACAACAGACGCGTACGAAGCCAAGACCCAAGAAGGGGCAAGAACAGACGTGGCAAGAGCTCTTCTTGCAACAGCAACAAGTCTGAAGAGGCTGAAATGGCTGAAAAGGCGAGGAGGAGTTCGGACATGGTCCGAGCCAAGTTTTGCCTACGCAAAGATTTTCTTGTTGTTATTTTTTGCTTCCTGGGAGCCAGCCCCGCCGCTTGACAGCCCCGTTTCAAATGTGTATCTGTGTGTGCTTGGTGGGCTGTGTATATGTATCTGTGTGTGTTGGCCTGTATAGCCGTGGGTTTTATGTACATTTTGCTGCCTTTTGGTTTTGTGATATTAAAAATAAAGGAAAATTAAGCCTGGCAGCCGCGTAAAATGCAAACTTGCATCCGAAATGTGGCAGTTGTTGCAGTTGGCGTTTAAAGCCGTTACTGTTGTTACTATTACTGTTGTTGTTGTTGCAGTTGTTGGTGCAACATTTTTGCATGCAATCCAAAGCATTGCAATGCCTGCAAAATGGTTATTTCTCTTTGGTTTTTTTTTTTTTTTGAGAAGGCGTTACTGGATTTTTTCGGTAAAGTATTTTTTCTTTTTTCTGTGTTTTTGTTGTTGTTGCTTTTCGTGCTGCCTCCTAGCTCGAAGCAAATCTGTGCTTTGGTGAGAAAAAGGTTTGCAAATTGCATTGGAAATGCTATGTGTGAAGCGGTAGGATAACTGTAGAGCACTGCTCCAGCAGCAGCAGCGAAAGAGTGCCCAAAGAGAAAGGGGGGGCCCAGAGAGAGAGAAAGGGGTGTACACCAGGAGGAGGATATGCAATTCTGGAGAGGTCAATCAACATGAAATTTGATTCACAAGTTATGGGAAAGACAGCCCAGCAGCTTTAGCAGGAAAATGGCAGGAAAAACGATTGCAAAGTTTTTGGAAATGGCTTAAGAGCCAAGTGGTTTTTGAAGGGAAAGAGGATGAACACATTTACATACCATATTTTGTAGATTTTTAGACTTTTCTAAAGAGTAAAGCGGATGAAATATAAGAATCAAGAAATATTTTGGAATTTACTGTGAATATTCAGATGAAGAATGGAGAAGCATTATAGTATTATTATAAGTACGCTTTAGAATTATAAGATGTATAAATACACACCTGATCATAATAATAGGTACACTTATCTACGTAAAGTTTTTACTAGATGGATAGAAAGAGAAATACAGCAATGGATGGAAGGAAAGATAGATTGAAGAACTAAAGAACTGTTGAGGAACAGAAAACAAAGAAAAACTCTTGTCATTGAATCTGTGTTTCATTTTTACGTCTCGCATTCGACTACGAGGCAAATATTGAATATTCCGCTCATTCGAAAGTGATGATTGGTGCTTAGGACAAGGAATATACCTTTAACCTGCGCTTTTATGCAAAAATGAGTCTAGTACCTAAAATTCAGACACCATTAGAACCATTAACTATCTTGCTTATTTTTCTAAAGCAAGATTTAAGTTTGATTTAGTAATAATTTATACCCATTTTTGGTACTACATTCATGCCTGTCCTAATAGTTTATTCAAAAATCTTCTATGGTTGTCCTTCTATTGTTGTTCTTCTATGTTATTTGCTCTTCAAATTCTTAACTTTTTGTTAGTTTTTTCCTGCAAAAATTTCGCCCAGTGCTTCTGCAGGAGTTCTTGCCCCCAGAGAAATGCTCAAAACCGAGTTAACTAGAAGATCAACAAGTTATGCGGGCTAATATGTATTTAATTACACAAATCTGAAATTTCCGGCTGCCCCAAAAGAGGTTTGTCTTTGTCATTTATCCTTAAGCCAAGCCAAGAGTCCCCAGTCGAGAGATGAAGCCAAAGACAGAGACGGAGACAGCGACAGAGACGAAGACTTGGAGACCCGGAGACAGAGCCAGAGATTTGCATATTTGCACTTGATGAAGTTAAGGCTTTTCGCAGTGGCTCTCCGTGGCGCAGACATAGCCGCCAGCGGTCGCCATTTGGCTGAGGTCTCAGATTTTCCACAGTTTTTTGCGCGCTGCCTACGCGCGCGGCAAGAAAATTATGAAAAATTTTCAAAAGAATTGCCTTGAGTCATCGTCGTTTGCAGTCGGTTGCAGTTGCAACAAAAAACGTTGGCGTTTCGGCTAGAAAGAGACGGGGAGAAAAACTTTATAATTTGTTAACAAGAGTGGATGTGGAAGGCAGTGGAGATCGGCGGCGCCACTGGGTCCCTGCTTACGTTTTGGGGCTGTTCGTCTGGGCAATTATGACAAGTTGACAAACGGCTTAATCTCAATCGGAGGACGGGGGGGGGACGGACGGACGGTACTCGCTGTGGGATCCTCAAATCACAGATTGTGATTGTCGATGTGGAGGAAGATGGGGCCTCGGCATTTAAATCAATAAAGCAAAGAGTCGGAGAGTCCGGAGAGTCCGGTGAGCCATCGGTGGAGAGCTCGAACGCCGTCGGACGTTTATCGCATTGGCGATATCTAATATCGGAGTGGGGACACGGGAATGGGGACTCGAGGGTCTGTGGCATGTCCCAGAGTGCCCCGCAAGAGAGTGCGACACATGCAAATTGGCCAATGTTGCTAAACAAGTTCTCCTCCCGGGTCCCGAGCTCAGGTCTCGCCTCCTCCTCTGTGGCTGTGGCTGTGCCTCTTGTACTCACCTGCGTACGACGACGACAACGACAACGAACATGCAAAAATTGGATTGCGGACTCTGCGTGCAAATAAGGCAACAACCACAGAAGGCAACAACTGCTTGGGAGTGGGCCTTGAGTCGAAGTCTGTGATACCCTAGCAAACTACCCTAAGAACTACTATTATTCCCACTTTGTATACCCTTAACGAAAAGGGTATCCCACTGGGACAACAACAAGTTGTTTTGCTATAAAAAGGCGCTGCCGTTGCCAGACAATCAGCCATAAATCTAAATGACTGTCAACCCAGGCGAAACCTACAATGGAGTTCTTGTTCTTGCAACATGTTGCCAACTGCCAAGAGCCGTCGCCTCCTTGCCCCTGGTCACTCCTGGGGGAGGTATGGGGTTTCCAGACTCATTTGCTGCCATTGGCGGCCGCCTGATAAGACACTAAAATATGCTAAAAACCTAAAATAAACTTGATATTGATATGGCAGTGGCATTGCCAAAGCCATAAACCAAAAACCATTTAGTTAGGGTATACGTAACGCATTAGGAATTCCATTTGAGGATCAAAGTGGCCCAAGGAGTGGGCTAAGAAGTGGAAGTAATGGAAGGGGGAACAATCCTCTGAATATATCTCGAAAACTTCTATTAAATATTCAACAAATTAAACCATTTCTTCGCCATTGAAAACCCCCATAAACTGGTCAAAGAAATTACGCATAAATTTTCTCAGGTAACCAAAACCGCTGATACCCGAAGTTAACCAGGCTTTAATTCAGGCATTGGCATATCAAATTAATTCTTATAATTTCTTCGCTCCACACACCAACCCAAAAGATTGAGAGTGGGCTGGGAGTACGGCCCACGTATGGGAGAAGAAGATTTGGTGGTAGCTTTTGCCATTCAACGAGTTTGTCATAAAATTAATTTGGTTTAGAGGCTGAAGCTGAGGCCGAGGCTGGGAGATGGCTAAGAACCAAATACCAACCTGCTCTGCTGCCTCTGTCTTAAGCTTTTTACTGGTTTTTATTTCTTTCTTTCGTTTTTTTCCCCCGGACTTTAATTTATTGCAGTTTTGCGACGACGGCAAATGGGGAAATGCGATATGCCAATCACTTCGAGAGTGCGGCGACACTTTCCCAAGACCACGGGACAGACAAACGCAGAGTCTCTCTCTCTCTGTGTCTTTGTGCCTCTTCGTGGGGCATGCATTTAAGATAAGGCCTCAGTTGATGCGTTTTTTTTTAGCATTTTATTTACATGCTGAAGAGGCGGCCTCCAACTGACATTTCTCTCCCTCTCTCTCGCTCTATCGCTTAAAGAACGTTTCGAATTACATAGAACCGACATTTGTTTAGAATTTGTAAACATTGCAATCGTCATATAGCATAATATACCATGTAGAACTGGGTTAAATGGGTGTGTGTTTGGCACTAAGTAAATATTTGATATGTGACGCACCTTTGTGGCAAATAGCCAGCACTTCCTTTGGTTTTAGATTTCTGGGAAATATTTTTGGTTGTTCGGAAAACTGTCAAGTCACTGATTGATTTACTCTGCATTTATCTACACAATTTTATGGTTAATTATTCAGGCCAGCCTCGAGATCGGATCAGAGAGAGGCTTCCACTCGAAATGGCGCAAAAATTAATTAAAATTGCAGTGGCAATTAATCAAAAAAGAAAAAAAATTGTGAAAAAATGGGGAAAAAAGAGGAAGGACCAGTCTTGAATTTGCATAGCGAGAGTCGATCGATGCCCCACGAGATCGGAGAGGGGCAGCGCGCAAGTGATCGTCCGACAGCTGAGTGATCTTTCTTTATCTGAGATTGATGCGCATCGCGTGCAAACCAGAAACATTCTCCAATGGAAGGAGAGCTTGGTGCAGAGGGGAGGGGAGAGGGTGAATGGGGGGCTGGCGATCCACCAGAGGGATCTCTGGGCGCAGGCCGCAGCATGATCATTAATAAACCGCTGTGAGCTGTCAATAGGCATCAACGTTCTGCGGATCTCGGATCCGTGTGCGATCAGTGATCAGCGGATCCAGGAGGTGCACAAGACAAGAGATCTCTCTACCCCCCTCTCTCCCTCTTTATCTCTTTGGAGCAGGACTGCAAATCAACGCGAGGATCAGTGGATTGACTGACATTGTTTGCCACTTGAGTTGGCTGTGATTCGGATTCTGTGACAATTGCCAATTGCTGGCTCAGCGAGTGATAACTTTATTTTCAACAACAAAGAAAAAGATATGATGGAGTGGATATAGCAGGTTTTTTTTAGAAGGGAGTTGGTATAAAAGATCAAGGAGATTCATTATACAGGAAAATATATAGTAAATCGATTAATGTCAGTTTGAAGGAGAAGGTGGAAAGAGGGGGGAGCTGGTTAATGAGCTGGCTTATGAGAAGATGGAGAAGATGAGTGAGCTGCTGATGGTAGAAATCTGGTATTTATTCTAGTATTTTCTGGTATTATTTCCAGTATGTACTGGTATTTATTATAGTATTTTATGGTTATGTTACTAATATTTTTGGTAATTTGGGTATTTTTTCGGGTATTGCTTACAGTATGCTCTGGTATTATTTTTTAGAAATTTCTGGTATTTTCATAATTTTTTCCTGGTATATATCTTAGTATTTTCTGGTGTTATTTCTGGTATATCTGGTATTTTTATAATATTTTTTCTGATACTTATTTAAGTTTTTTTCGTTAATACTTCTAGTTTATTCAGGTATTTTTAAAATATTTTTGTGGTATTTATTTCGGTATTTTTCTGGAATTAGTTTTAGTAATTTATGATATTTCACTTATTACTTTTCTGATATTATTTATAGTATGTTCCAGTATTTTTTTATATACTCTCTTGGTTTTATTTGTAACAATTTCTGGTATTTTCAAGTAAAACCATAGTAGAACCTTATAAATACCGCTCATGATTTGCCTAACTTTCAAGTAGTTCCCATCTTCGATGGAAATCGTTGCGGGAGCCTGGTTCGGGCTGTGGTTCTGGTGGTTCTGGAGGAGCTCAGTATGACTGGGGGTATAAACATGATCGAAGTCCCTTTTTCGTTGTTGTTTTTGTTTTTGTAAACATTCTCAGGATCGTGAAGTCATAATAATTGCCCCCCGACTGCAGACGGCAGACACCCAAACATGTCGTTGTCTTATAAACAAAAATTCAATAATGCATAAATACTACAACAAAAAAGAATTGAAGTGAAAAAGTGAAGCAAAAAGCAAGGAACAAGACATCGAAAGGTAGCAGGAGGAGGAGGAGGAGGAGGAGGAGGAGGAGGAGGGAGCGAGGACGCCTTTGGGGTTGCCTTCTGCAACATAAAATAATGATGATGAAAATGTTGCACATGCCATGGGGCAGGGGTAGGAGGAGGAATGAGGCAGCGCCTGACAATGATGAGGCATGATGACAGACCAACAAATCGAAGGGATCCCAAGTCCAGGGCCTGCCTGCTGCTGCTGCTTGCTGCAGGCTCAAAGTTGCCACCGTTGTTGGTGGCTGGTGGTTGGGCTTGGGTTCGACAGCAATCGTCATCGTTACCACAACACACACAGAGGAGACACAGACGACACAGTGGAACGCATTGTAAAACATCCGCACAAAAGAGCAACCACATGGCCGGAGCGAGCAATTGCGACCAAAAAAGTGAGGGTAAAAAACGCGATGATATGACGATGGGAGAATGGGAGTCCTCTGATGATGGGAGAATTTGTATTTGCGGAATGCGTGTGCGAGTGATAATTCGGTTTATGCGGGAAGGCCAATTCATGAAGAACGAAATCAATTAAACCACAATTAATAATCTCCAAACGAATCACAAGAGCATTCATAACCATTTCAAGAGAGAACTTTGATTAAAAAACGATTATTTATATGGCAGTAGAAGTTATCCCTAAAAATCCCCTAAAATCCCCTTGTTTTGGTCATCGCCATCTCCACATTTTCCTTGGTTTTCCTTGACTTTTCCTGCCTCTTTCCATTAACATCACTCTCAATTCCGCTCAACCTTTATCATCTCTTTTTTATCATCATTTTTTTTATCGTCTGATAAATCCCAAGATCCCATCACGCATAAACCTTATTGCATCTGCCGCTGCCTCCTACCGTCCCCCTCGTTCGACCCTTGCATCAATTTTATGTTTGTCTGCCCCTCTCCTCTCTCCACCCCTCCCCTTGGCACCCCACTCGAACACGATGATACAAAAAAAGAAGCGAAATCTGCCGTCGGGCAGAAATTAATTTTTCATAATTTTTTTGCGCCCTTTTTTTCAGTGTTGTTGTTATCGCAACTTGTTCCAGTGACTTCCCATCCCATCCCTGACTTAACCCATGTTTTGTGAAAATATCCTGAATGGCAGAGGCCAGGGTCAAGGTTGAGTGGGTGGGGTGCAGGGCAGGGTGCAGGGCAAGGGATGGGGTACATTTTCCGTGTTATTATTAAAGTTGATTGTCAAATGCGCGCGCGGCCCTTAAGTGATTTTTATAGAGCTTTAATTGGGCGAAAGAGACGGCAGGCAGGCAGGCGGTCGAAGGCGGTCGGCCAGCCGGCGGCTCTTGACGTTTGAAGCCCAAAGGGCCCAAAGGGACACTGACAAGCAAAAGGCATGCGGCTTAATTACTCACGATAGCCAGAAGGCAGCAAAAAAGTTCAAGAAATAAGCGACAGATAGCAAAAGATACAAGATACGAGTAGACGAAGTGGTAGATACTCTAGCAGAAAGTATATCTCTGAGATAAGAGTATGCAAATGGCATGTATAATGATTGAAGGAAGTATCTGTGTAGAGTGTAGATTCGATGGAAAGATACAATCATTGTGGCTGCCTCTTTTTGGCTGTGTGGCAAGTCACTTGTCTGATTGATGAAACTCTCTGTTAGAGCATCAAAAGGGGCATTTTATTGCTTTGACAAGAGGCGCGGAATCGAGGAGTGTCTCTCTCTCCTTCAAGGTGCAAACTTGTGTCCGTTAAGGGGGGGAATAATTCGCGCCGATGCTGCCACTGCCCGCTGCTTGCCACTGCCCGCTGCTGCCCGCTGCTGCCTGCCACTGCCCGCTGGTGCCACTGCCTGCTGCTGCCTCTTCGCTGCTTGCCACTGCCTCCACTGCCTCTGCTGCTGGATCTGTTGCTCATTGGAAGCGTTACCGACTGTTGACTGTTGACAGCATGACGTGACAACATGCAATGCAAATCGTGTGACACGATGCCCCAAAGGGTTGTATGGTGTATAAATTAAATGTTTCCACTCACAAGGCCAGGCCTACGTCAGCCCCGCAACAAACATATCTCTATTAGCACCGTTACAGATACATCTCTCAGATACGGCGTACATATCTGGGCTACACAGACAGGTCAAGACCTGAGAGAACAATGCGTAACGCAAAAAACGAAAAACGAAATAAGAACTAAGAAGTTGCATTAAGTTGGCTTAGCAACATTTTCACGCTTAAACAAACCCACACACACACACACACACACACACACGTGGGGGTAAAAACTGGAAAAGCAATAAGTAACAGAGAAACAAAGAAAACAGAGACTGAAGGGGGGGAGGGGGTAAGAAAAAGTTGTATAATTTCGCATTGGCAGGTCCTAATCCTCTAACCCAAAACCCAAACCCAATCCCACTGCCAGGTACCCGAAAACCCACACACATACGAGACGAGGCAAGGCGAGGCGACTGTGGCGACTCTGTGTGGCAACTGTGGACTGTGGACACAGATCTCGAGAACGAGATTCGAGAGATTGGGAGACTCCTCCCCACACACAAAAAGTATTTATGATTATGGTTTAGGTTTGGGTTTAGGTTTGGGGGTTTTCCAATAGCCAGCTGCTGCTTTTGATGTTTCTTTTCTTTTCGTTGGTTTTTTTTTTGGCGAGCAAATTAAATTTTCTTGTGGGGCAAAAGTTTTTCTTTTTTGGCAATAAAATTTAACAATACTCTGTGTAGAATTTTTATGATTATCCAGACAGACCGAAAAACTGACAACAATTTCCATTTAGACAAAGTTTTTCCTCTCTATCGCTCTCGCTGTCTCCCTCTCGCTGTCTCCTTCTCGCTGTCTCCCTCTCGCTGTCTCCCTCTCGCTCTCTCGCTCTTTATGCCACTCCTCTGTTGTGTTGCCTAATTGTGGCGGGAAAAATGATTCCAACAGCAAGGTCAAAGGCAATTCGTGCCGCCACCAGACACCAGTCATCCTCATCCTCATCCTCAATCCTCATTCTCAAGGAGTGGAAAATATCTTTTGGGTGCTAGATGGTTGGGTGCTGGCTGGGTGCGTAGGTAGAGCATTCCAAAGATGCAGCCAGCATCTGAAAAGAAACCCGAACCAAAGTCAAACAATGGAAAAACAAGAAACGCATTCTCTCTGGCAGCAGCAGCGGCAGCGACGGCGGCAGCAGCAGAGCAAGTCATAAATTTTCCACCGAAAAATAGAAGAAGAAAAACAATGTAAAGCCAAACACAAAAGAAAAACACGCATCGACAGAAGAAGTGGCATAGAAGGCCAAATATCCAACATAAAAGAGGATGAAAAAAGGTTCTACCAGACTTACAGATACATAGATAGAAAAGTAGGTAGACGACAGTGGATGCATCCGATGGATAGATAGCTGCACTCGCCAGAGTGCTGTCCAATGTATCTCAAAGTAGGTTTAGGTAGACGACGACGTTCTGCAGGTGTCATTTTCTCTGTAGAGCAAACGTATTGATTGAAAGATTGGCCGGGCGAAAGAGTCGTCCGGATAGAAGCGGATGGGATGCCATCCCGAATGTATGCTAAAAAGGAAACGGTCCTCAGATTATATTTAATGTAAGGATCCTGGCAGCTCCTAACGGCAGGAGGTTCTTGGTGTCGTTTTGTTTCGTAGAAAGGCTGGAAAATGTTTTCCAAGTAAGAGTTTTGGTAACCTGTAGGTGCACTTTGGGTTCTTTAAACCAAGTAAAGAAGTTAGTGATACGTTGATTAATCGATATTTGTTGTATCTTTGCATCTTTTCTGTATACGAATACAAATGAAACGAAAATGTACCTAAGAGATACTAAAATTTAACCTAGCTTAAGTTATAGATACTTTTGTATCTTTCATTTCAATAAAAAAGATCGCAGATATGTACATTAGTATCTTTGGGACGTTGATATGCAGTGACAGCACCATCAAGTGGCCCAAGCGACACCAGGCGATGGCTGATACACAGCCCAC
The DNA here is from genome assembly GCA_005876895.1 of Drosophila azteca. Classification (NCBI taxonomy): domain Eukaryota; kingdom Metazoa; phylum Arthropoda; class Insecta; order Diptera; family Drosophilidae; genus Drosophila; species Drosophila azteca. The sequence continues at coordinate 7,321,306 of VCKU01000091.1, read as the reverse complement.
ATCCCGCCCAACCGACCGAGGTGCGCTGCCGCATAACGCGCGAGTGAAACTTTACATTTAGCTACATTTATATCTTTTCTTTTAAATTTAAAACATATTTACAACATAGATACCGTTTTATCTGATTCGCAGATACATAATTATCTTGAATTTCATTTAACATCTCAAACTGTATCTCTATCTTATGCTGTGGCTCCAGATAATCCAGTTTCCCAGCTCTCATATGAGCTGCTGCCGTCACCATCCATCAAAATCAAAATCGGTTCAGCCAACGCCGCCGCCGCAGATACGTTTGTATCTAAGCACTTAAGCGATCGCTAAACGAACGCATTGGACGCAGCCCCAGACCCGAAACGTATTAATTCGCCTGGCTCTTCAAAGAGATACTTCCTCCTCCACCTCCACCTCCGCGGCCAAATCGCAGACTTTGGCTCAGACTCGGCTCTTGGCCACTTAGCCAAAGCGATCATTCAAATTTCAGTCTTTAGTCAAATTACAGACTCTTTTTGGGGGGGATGTGGACCCGGCCTAAGCCGTTCTCTCTCTCTCTTTCTGCATCTTTGTATCTGTGCAATGTTGAGCTACAAATTTGGCGCCCACTCACAAACACACAGATACACCCAAAATGGCAGCTAATTGGAAGTAAATCGAGTTAAACTTTCTTTCCTCCTCGAAGAAAAAACAGACAAAAACATTCGCGAATTGCACGCATGAAGCCAAAGGCATTTTTCGAGATACCTGGTATCTTGTGCTGTGTATCTCATAGTTTGCATAGCTAATTAGCCAGTGCCTCGCCAAAGAGTCACTGACTCTGACTCCGTCTCTGACTCCGACTCTTTGGCTGGTTTACTGTTGTTGTCGGTGTTTGGATCATTGATCAAGAGCCAAGGCTAACGAACGAAATGTATCTCATGGAACGTTCTCACATTAGTCACGCGTTTAACATATTTTCGTTTCGTTTCGAGAGGCCCGTTTTAAATTTAATATATTTTGTGGTAGAGGAGGAGCAGCAGAGGAGGACAGCAGGAGGTATGCAAATATTTTGTGCTGCAAATCAAGCGTGCGTAACCAGGAAGAGAGGAGCAGCAGCCACAGCAGCAGCACCGAAAGATACGTTCAAGAAGTAGTTTGAGATACAGAACCCAAAGACTCCCATCTACCCATCTACCCATCTGCATATGCTAAACACAGAGAGAGAGACAAAGAGAGAGACAGTACAGCAGCATCAGCAGCATTGTCTCCTTCCTCGATCTACTCCACTGCCACTGCCCCCCCTTCCTACTCCTCTCCTCGTCTTGGGCACTTTTCTTGTATCTGATTTGCGACAGAGTCGCAAGCGGCACTGCCTCTGAATATGGTAAAGAAGCTTTGGTAAAATGCTAGCGAATTAGGAACGCGGAATGCGATCGATACGTGCGCTGAGGCAGGGACGCTGCAGCAGTCCGCGAGAGGCACTGCATGTTGCACATGCCGCAATGTAGACTGCAGTCAGTACTGCAGCCGTGACACGACCACGGATTCAGTTGCTATGAAAGCGTTCTACCCATTTAGAGCCTCACTGAGGCATCTCTAAGATACGCTTCAGCTTTGGCTCTGGCTTGTGGTCAGTGCGAGCCCGATTCGTTTCCCATATTGCTAATGCGAGGAGCTCGTCGTCGCTGGTCGCTCTTCGTAGGTAGAAAATCGTGCTCTCGGCCACAAGGCAGCTGGTGGCGACTCTGCGGACTCAGCGGACTCTGTGGACTCCGATGCCATGCCAAATGGAGTCTCCCCAATGGCAATTAAGGAGCCCAAAACGTTCTGTTCTGCGAGCCTGTCCTCTCCATGTCCATGTCCATGTCCATGTCTCTGGCACGGCGTTGTCAGGTTTTGCCTTTGCTGCTGCTGAGGCTGCCACTGCCACTTCTGCTGCTGCTGTTGCTGCTCGCAATTCTTAACGGTAATTATGTTGTTCGTTTTGGCAGGGCTGCATTTTGCGTAGCCCTCAAAGTGGATGCCATTGACCAATCTTCTTCTAGATCCCCAATCCCCGAGAGCTTGTGTTAAATTGGATTAATTTGACAGTAAAATGCAAATGAGCCAAATGCCAAACGCAACGAAATTAAACTTTTAGGCTGCCTCTTCGCGGCGGACATGGACATGGACATGTTGGCTGGCTACAAATTATGGCCATGGCTTTACCCTCTCTCTCTCCGTTGGCCATTTTTCTTGCAGACTTTAAAATAATCAACATGTTTTTTTCGGGTGGGGGGTTGCAGGAGGCACAGGGCGGCACATGTTGCTGCCGTGCAACAAGCAAAGTGCAGCAATAATTTTTAAATTGAATTTTTTTGTTGTTGCTCTTCTTTGAAGTAAAGCAAAAACAAACAAGAGACAAAAGATCGAAGCTAGGGTCGAAGCTGGAGATACTCTTTGATGGAGACATAGAAGATAGAGGCAGTCAGAGATACAAGATACAAGATACTCAACTACAAGATACTCATTCAATTCTGAAGTTCAATCTATCAAGAAAGTGTTTTTGGAATGATCTTTCCATGAACTGTATCTATGTATCTGTATCTCCCCTTAGAAAGAGTATAACAAGACAAGTTTTCTTAAGGTTTTCTTGCAGATTGTTTGGCTGCCCCCCCCTGCCACTGCCTCCTGCCACTGCCTCTTGGTTACCACTGCCCTTTGGCAACATGCATCACCGCAAAGCCGGCATCGTTTTTCATATTTTTCTGCCTGCACTCACACACATGACTGCAGTTCGCCTTTTTTTCTCCGCCAATCTTTAATTTCTTCCCCTTTTTTTTTGTTGCTCAGAGATTGCTTAATCGATTTGCCATGACTTGGGCGCCAGAGCCCCATCCCGTACCCCATCCCATGCCCCATTCCGTGCCCCACTCTGATAAATTGTTTTGCCATGTGTTTATTAATTATAGCGAAAATAAAAATGGTATGCCAAAGAGAGACAGAGACAGAGAGAGAGACTAAGAACTCTATCGATGAGGAGTAGTAGTAGTAGCTCTCTTCCAGGTGGTCCCTCAAGCCAAAGTAGCCAACATGTTGCAATGTTGCAACAGGAAAAACACACACAGAAATCCTGACAACAAGACAAAACATTCATTTGGTCTTTTTCCATTGGTTTTCTGGCTGGGTTTCTGGCTGGATTTCTGGTTGCATTTTGGCCATTTACAAATGGAAATTGCATTGATTTCTGTGGCTGATGGGGGTTGTATCTATCTGCTGCTGCTGCTGATCCATCTCAGAGCCATAGGCAGAATCACAGACAGAGACAGAAACAGAGACTCAGCTTGAGCAGCTTCAGTTGCAGTTGCAGTTGCATTCGAGTCTAGACTCGTCTGACTATCCACTTTGATGATATATTGCCGCCCAAGTAACATTCTTCCTCTTGTTCGCTTGGCCATATTTGATGGCCAAGTTACATGTTACATGACGTTGCTCTGTCCACAACATTTGCTGTATCTTCTCCTACTTGTTGTCTTTGTATCTGCCCCAAACGAGTCGCAATGTTGCTGCTGCCACTGCTGCATGTTTTTTTTTTGTTTGCATTTATTAGCATTTTGCCCTTTGCCGGGCTTCCAGTTGATGTTGGCTGTTGCTCCTGTCGCTTGTCAATTGTTGCTGCCGCTGTTGCCGCTGCTGTTGCTGCTGTGTGTGGCAACATTTTCAATTCAATTATATTTCATGTTCATGTTGCATCGATTTACATTATAATTTGTGTCTGTAGCGGAAGTCATTTGTGAGAGGAGAGGCAAAAAAAAACCAACAAAGAAACTCCTGAACAAAAAAAAGACAATCAAAGAGTTTGTCGATCGCTGGATGGCGATAGGACAGGGAGATAGATCTAAGGGGTATCTGATGGATACAGGGTATTCATGGCTATTATTTATATTTGAGAGAGTTCTTGCCCAGGCCCACATCTCAATCAAACTTCCATTCTTCCACAGAGAGAGAGAAATGCTCTTTGCTCATTTTGGAACTGCCAACAATTCCATTCATTAAAAGCTATAGTTTTCTGTAGCCAATTGTCTCATAATTCTATGATTAGTCAGGCCATATGTACATACATAAGTTCAGAAAGATCTCCCTTGTCGTGCGGGGAGGGGGAGGGAAATCCACTCTCTTCCCAGCCAATCTTCAAGTGTCGCTTTCATTAAGCGCATCGAATTTCCCCCATTCCCAGGGCCCCCAGACCCCGCGATGACAGCTGAAAGAAATATTAAATGAAATATCCACACACACAGAAAATAGAAAAATACAAAAATACATGAATACATAAAGAAAAGCGTGAAATATTTCACCAAGTCAAATAAATATTTCAGCTGTTCAAGAAAAAACAGAAAAAAAAACATCGAAATGAAAAACTTTGTTTGACACCTTTCGACCATTGGCATATGGCTTTTCGCCCCTCGACAGTCAATTCATCCATCAATCAATCAATTAGAGCAGTTTTTCCCTTAAGTTAAAGTGCATTTAGAATCTGTATTAAAGCCGCTGTTGGCCAGTTTTGCTCTTAATGTTCGGCATCATAAGCAGAGTAAACAGTTTTCTTTTTCCTCAAGACTAATGAGGGGTTGTTCTGAGGCAGGGGCAGGGAACTGAGGCAGAGGGCAGGCACTGAGGAAGGGCAGGGACTGGGACAGGGGGCTGGGACTGTAGCAGGGGGGGCCAGTGATCTAATGTTATGACAGCTCATCAAGTGTCAGCGCGGAATGGTGCTAAAGGAGCAGCCAAGCCCAAGGCGGTGTGCTCTTTGCTCTCTCTCTCTCTGGGGCTCGGGCTCTGCTGCTGCCTCTAATGACATTTACTTTTAACGTTTATTAAATGTTGCCCTTCTTCATATAAGATATATATATATACCTCGTATATGTGCTAGAAGCTTAAATCAGTTGTGCCTTGGGCCACAGGCACAAGCTGGACATTAGTTGAGGATAATAAGGGTTCGTTTTAATGGGTTTTTCTCTCTGTATGTATGTGTGTGTGTGCCCAACTCAAGGGTAGCTAAGGGCAGGGTTTGTTGTGTCTTGCATGTGTTCTCAAGTTCTTTTGAAGGTTTTTCAGCATTTTCAAGTGTATATTTTTGAGTAAAAAGTATCCCAAAGAAGAGTTCTTAACTCAGATTTCCATAATTTACCGCGAGTCTCAAGAGTTTTTGGCTACGATCGGTTTTTTTTATGAACATAATCCCTAACCAAATGGGATGGCAAATGATTCACTGATGTTTGGTTATATTTTGTATCTTAAGTGGGTTGAAGGTGGGGTTCTGTTTTGACTATTTAATGATGATAATTCCTACCTGAAGGTGGATCTTAATATATCAAGCTATTACTGCTATGATCTGCCATAGATATCTTCTATAATTCCAATAAAATATTGTCTAGTTTTTGGGAGAAATATTCCTAATATTTCTATTTATTATCTCCAAATATGGTGTGTATCTCCCCACTGATCTCCCATTGAAGTATCTCTTCTTTCACAAAAGTATCTCACTGTTTGCCGCTCTAACAACTTCCTCCGCTCTTTCAAGGTCTCCGTCCCTCTACCCCCGCCCCCTCATATCACTAATAACAGCAATTTGTATCATCATCAAGTCGGTTCTGCTTCGAATTTTTTGATTTTCTGATGTTTTTTGTGTGTTGTGTGTGTGTGTTGTGGTGTCCCTTCTGGTTTTCTCTTTCAATGCGATTTCATGGGCTCTTGATTAACTTTGTTTCGTTTGTCGTTTTCATTTTCGTAAGCTGCTGGTAGTAGAAGTATCTGCTAGAACGAACAATGGTCCAGTGCCAAAAAGCCTATTAAGTGGCTTTTTGATTTCCTTCTCCTCTCACTCGTCCGTCGTCCCTCGGCTCCCTCGTCTCTCTGGTCTCTGCTGCGGCTTTGATGGGGAGGTTCAGTGAACGTGGACGCCCTATACTATAATTATGTGCTTTTGGCAATTAAACGACAGTTCTTCCCCCCCTCTGTCCCTCTCCTGCTTTGGAGGAGGCTCCAAATATGGTTAGTGTCATAATTCTTGTCAAAAGCCAACCCCCAAGCGACTAAATTCCGCAGACGACGACAGAAAAACGCAAAGAGCTGTAAGGGGAGGGGAGTGGAGTGCAGAGGGGAGTGAAAAAAACTGCATAAACATTGCTGATTGAAATCAACTTTGGCATGAAATCAATCATCGCAAGAGACGGCAACCCTTCTTCTCTTCAGCTCAGCCTCAGCCTCACTCCGCTCTTCTCTTCTCTTTTTTTTCTGCCATTTTTTCGGTTCGGTTCAAGTCTCGCCGGTGTCCTGCCTTTCTGCTTTATCCAACTTGGAAATCTTGCCCAGGGCCGCTTTGAGGCTTTGTGTTTCGTTGCTGAATGGGAATACCCTATCCGTAAAGGGGTTGCATTGAAATTTGATATGCAGTTTATAGGGTTATAGAATCATAATTTGATGATGCGATGCTGGGATGCTGGATCTGTTGTAATTGGAGATTTGTGGTTGAGTTAGAGACACTTTGAGCAGTCACTGAGCGGGCTTTTTGCTGAAAAGTGGAACCATGTACATACATTTCGGAAGAGATTATTGATAGATCCCCCATTGCAACCCATTTTCCATACCAAAACACTTGCTGGAATCGAAACCCATTCGAGTTCTTTTAAAGTAAGATCCCTTATGAAGTTTAATGTATTGGAAATCACATTTCTGAATGCATTATAGATTTCAATACCATTTCCATTCATAGAGCATTTCCTCTTCCACTTGATGGAACTCTCACTCTCTCTCAGAGTCTGAATGCCAGACCATTTTTTTCCCTCACTGCCGTAGACCCTCTTCCTTTCGGCTTTCGGTCAGTGTTGAGTTTCGCGCTTCGAGTGGCCCTAGAGCCGGGCTGCAGCAGTAGCAGGACATGCAACATGTGACATTGAGAGCCTCCAAGTCGGCTGGGGCACGGCACTCTTCAAGGCTTCGGATCGGGGCTCGCGGGCTCTCCGGCTTTATATTTATGATGATGATAGTCGGAGGAGGGCAATTTCTGTTTGTGCTGCCGTTTTTCAGCTCATTTATTCATATTTACATTTAACATGCGTTTTCCTCTAACGAAGTCAACGTAAATCGATATTCAATAAACGACATCTGTGAGCATTTTTTCCAAGCCCAAACCCAAACCCAGGCCGAAGCCGAAGCCCCCTTCGCGACCCTTAGCCAGCCACGATAATGATCTCTTTGTTGAGCCAGAAGGAGGAAGGATGAAGAGAGTGAAGCCAGAGCAGGCAGTGAGGCAGGCAGCTGGGACAGTCCCAGGTCCGGGCTCAGAGAGACCAGGGGCTAGGGCTCAGGGGTTAGAGAGCTGCTGCCGCTGCTCGCTGCTGCTCCGATGCATATCTGTCAGGGATGTCAAAACGACAAAACATAATTTATGCTGCACATGCGACAGACGAGAGTCCGTCCCGTACTGAGACCAGTCCGGTATGGTCTGGTCTGTTCCGTACTGCCAGTTAAACGAGGTTTATGGGCAATTGTTTATGGCTCTACTTGAATCTGGTTTTCATTTCATTTCGGGGGCTATGAGCTACCGTTTCGTTTCGTTTGTCTTTTCTTTCTTTCTGTAGATTTCCTTGAAATCTACTACCTCATTTACCATTCACTACATGATTTACTAATAAATTGTTGTATTTCTCTTTCATTTTAGGTAAGGAAACACACATCACCATCCCACATCCCCCCTACGCTGAGATCGCCTGAGATCTACCCTGAGAGATCTTTCTGTGAAAGAATTTCCTATAAAAAAAAACCCTCGAACAAAATGTGGAGCATTTTTGGAAACTGTGTCGCTCATGTCATAAATCAGACAAACCATTGACACATTTTCGTAGAGCTTTTCGGTTGTATTTTTAACAGTTCCAACATCTATCAAAAATAATTAATAGAAAACTTGTCGAAATGTCAATGGGCATGACAAATGTAATTAATTTCAAAACTTTTTTCCACTGACAAATTATGGAACTATTGGGCTTTACATTCATTCCATTCCAAATGAATTTCATTTTCAATTTTTGTCGGTCTTTTGGTGGTATTTGGGGTTTGGAGGTTTTGGGATTTCGATGCAAACTGTAAAATTGTTCAAATCGGCTTACGAAATGAGCAAATTAAAATTGGTATAAAATACAATTAAGAGATTAGGCCGAATGATTAATTGGATTTTTCGTTTCAAGCTTTTTTCTTTTTGTTATTTAGTTGTCAAAAATCATACGCTTTTTTTGGGGTCCGGGGCATATCGGTTACGGGTTGCGATAGGAAGTGGTTTTGGGACTTTTGACAGGTGATAATGACAGGCTGTAGGCCGTAGGATGGCGGATATTATTTATATTATGGTCAAGGGTTCGGGTTCAGGCTGCATGATGGTGCAGGTTTTTTTCCGCTTCGACGAGGGTTGTAGATCTCCATCAGGGATAGGCCCATAGTATATTTGTTCAAAAATAATGAGGGTGTGGCCTAAGAATCAACTTTGGAAGTGCACTTAATGAAATGAAATGAAATGTCATGTGTATGCAGTTAAGTAAATGAACTATTGATCCGATAAAGTGTATGCAGTTAAGTAAATTAAGTATCGATCAGTAGTAGGGATTAGGTTTGAAATCGATTGTAGTTACAGTGCAATTTGTAGTTTATTTATTTAGTTGGACGTCACTTTATATGGCTGAAATGGCACTTTCCTATGCTAAAAGAGCGATAAAGTTATCGATTATTAATCGATTACAGTCTTAGTTTAACATTTACTTAGCGCAAATATCGTTCATAAGCTCCAAATCCTATAAAAAGCATATTTTCGTCCTTTTTTGTTATCGATTATTAATCGATTCTTATTTTTGTTTCCAATTTCATCAGGGAAATTTATGTTTTTAGCTTTTACAATCAGTTTTCTAATTAAAAATAATTACTAATGTAAAAAATGACTTAAGAATCAAAGAGATTCAAGAATTTATCGACTATTAATCGATTTTTATGTTCGTTTCGTATAAATTCACTTTTTGGACGAGAGGAATCAATTTTTTTCATATTTCTTTTTTTTACTCCTCCGAAAATATGATTATTATCTTCAGAAGGAAAGAATCGAATTGATTTGATAAATAATACGAGGTATACCTCTTGTACACCTAATTTCGTATATTCTCTTTGAACCATTCTTATTCAATTACCATAATCAACATCTATTCAGTAATCCCCAACCCAAAACCGGAGAGTACCTCAAGCGTATCCCCATGTGGCACCTTCCATTATGTCTCCATCATACAAAGTCGTATATCATATGTTTATCACATCATCTTTTGACAAATGATCTCACATTATGATGCAGATTTTGGATTAGCATAACTCTTAACCGGCACGGCTCTCCTCAGGGGCGTACAATGTTGAAGTTCAACTTTTGGGTTACATAAGAGCACCAGCCACAGAGCTAGCAGCAGCAGCACATTCTGTTTCGGCCCAGTCAATACCCATGCAAGTTCTCAATAAACCAACAACAAAAATTGAAACCCCACTTTGCTTAAATGGAGCCCCAAAAAGGGGCAGGGGCAGAGGCAGGGGGCCGTGGCAGATAGTAAACTATAAAAGAGTTGATAAAACGAAAGAGAAAAAACCGAAAGGGAAAAGGAGTACAAAATATGACATTGATCGCCATTCCCCACCCCCCAAAAAACGAGTATGTGTCCCTTTTTTTTTGCGTGCGCCTCTCATATATATTTATGACTGGGGACAGTCCTTAAAAGGATTTCAGTGTTTTTTTCATTTATGAAATTATTGATAAGAGCTGGCGACGCTCTTTTGTGGCGGTTTCTTTTAGCCGGGGAATGCATACTCCACTGATAAGAGCAGGAGGAGGATGGTTGCCCGAATCCCAAATTCCCTTTGGCGGAAAGTGGTTTTCCCCCCCGCCGACCGCTCGTGCACATATGAGACTTGAATGTCGAATTTAATTAACAGCGCAAAAGTCGCACAAAAATGCCAGAGAAGGCAACGGAGTAACCCCCTTCAGACAATGGAAAGTTTTTCTAGGGAGCTCTCACTCTCTCTCACTCTCGCTTTGGGAGCACTGAATACCCTGTGGCGCCAAATTAACAATATGCGTACAATGTGCGAAAAAAAAACATATAGAAGGGGAAGCCAGCAAGAACCAAGAGGAAAGAGCCAAGAGCCAAGAGCTCTGTCAAGATGGAACCAGACATTGGTCTGTCTGAGCATTTTCCCTGGCACCTTCGGGCGTTTTGGCTCATTAGCGACTCGACTCGACTGCCAGACTCCGGCGTGCTCTGGCTATGGCTGTGGCTTTGGCGTGCTCTGGCATAAATTTGACATTGAAAATGCGAGAGGAAAATGCTCCCAGACGACCAGACGAATCGTTTGTTAGAGTGGATGAACAGTGGGCTAAGACTGGGAGTACAGGGAAGAACTGGAGCTATGTGACTGAGAGTAACGAGTGAAAGACTAGCAGAGCCAGCAGAGTGGATACTCTTCCTTCAAATATCATTTCCTAGAAGCCCTGCACAGTTTTCCCTCGTCCTGGCACCACTGTACCACCCATCATCGTCTCATTGCCCAGCAGGAGGAAGGCAGGCGCCTGCGGTTTCTCTCTTCTTGTTTTGCCTAATCAAATGCCTCAGACCAATGGGTGAGGAGGCGCCAGGGGCAGGGGGCAGGGGGCAGGGGAAGGGGGATGTGAAAGGTTCTTGAGGGCTTCTCGTCTGGCAATATGTTTCTGCATTTTGAATAATTTATTTGATTTTTTGATTTCTTGTGCATTTTCTTGTTGTAATAATAAAAACAATAAAAGTCGATCTGCGGAATGGCAGCAGCGAGGGTCGAGTGAGCGAGGGGTCGAGATGGAGGGGAGGGGTCATATGTTTTAGCTGGAAGCTTGTTGAAAATCCTCACATTATGGGCCATAATCCCATGTTGGTTTATTGCGGTTTTTATTGCTTGCCCCTGGGTAAGGTTTTTGGGCAAATATGTAGATGCCTCTAGGGCTCTGCCTCTACCTCTCTCTCTCTCATTCCTGAGAAGTTTCTTGTGCCTTTTACATAAATGTGATAATGATTTATGCTGCCGACTCCTGATCATGAGAAAGCAGGGGAAAGGGGAAAGGAAGGAGGCCCACCGAGTTGGCCCACATCCGCCGTGTTGGTAGGTAAATACCAGCATTTAAATAATTGGCAACCGGGCTGCTTCCGCTTCAGGATGTTGTTTCTCTCCATCCCCCCTCAGTGCCTCTCCCGCGGGGCCTAAGCAAACACACAACAAACAATCAGAGATACAGACAGAGAGGAGAGGGGAGGAGAACAAACGCAAGGCGCGCAAATACAAAGGCAAACAAATAAAAACAAAAACAAAAACAAGAAAAAACATTAAAAAACATTTCTCCTTCAGCAGAAAGCAGAAAGGAAGTTGGTCGACTTGAAGATGTTCTAAAACAGAGGAAATGTGGGGATGTACATAAACTACTTGGTGGGGGATCGTTGGCAGATTGTTTTTTCGAACAGCTGGAACTCCAAGAGATAGGAAAAGTAATGATATGAGGCTGCAATTCGATAAACTTGTAAATAGTCTATGACATCTACATCTACATCTACTCCGATCTCAGTCAAAGAACTATGACATCTACATGTGTATGTGTACTTATGACTAGGGTGCAAGCTTCACTGCTGCGCCAGTCCCTGGCTCACTCGCCTTGCTCGCTGCTTTATCTTTTAACTAATGGTGCCTGCCTCTTCGCCATTTCAAAGGACTCTTAGCCATACCCTTTCCCATTCAACACTGAGTCGAAAGAAGGCGGGTGCAAAATTATAAGCGCCTTCGCGTATTTAACTCCACACAAAAACAACAAAACAAATCCTGCAACACAATCACACACACACACACACAGACACTGGGCCACGACACCGACACTGGCAGGAGCCATTGGGGGGGACAGGGGGGACCTCCCCCACATCATTCATATTTACTCGTACAAAAGCTTAAGTGGCAAAAGTTGTGCAAAAGGCTTACAAACTCCTCAAGCTTTCAGACAGGCCAACTCCCATAGGGGTTGGGGGGTGGAACCGCCTTCTGCTTCGCTTTTTGGCCAAGTTGCATGCACATTAAAAATTAAACATTTCAGCATAAATAAATAAATGGCAGCGATAGAGCGATGGAGCGATAGAGACAGCAACCTCCATCAACTGGCGGAAAATCAGGAAAAGCAAAAAAAAAAACTTTCCTATTGCTTTGCTCCTGCTGCTGTTGTTGTTGCCCCGAAGAAGTCGCGTTGCACTAAAAGCTTATAAATTATGGTCGAGTTTTCTGTTGCCATGTTGCCAGCCAATTGCAATAGCAACAACCACCAACAGTGGGGGGTTGTAGGGTCGATCCTTGGACTAGGGGATGCCTGCCTCTGAGATGGATGTGGTTTTTGATTGTAGTTCTTGGCCGATTGTTATGAATTTGGTAATTTAGGTAGATAATATTGCAATAAGCAGTGCTATCAAATATGAATGTTATAGGAGACAAGCTGGGGGATCTACATGGATCTACATTTTATGGACTACAGGGTATACGACAATCAGTTCTTGAGAACCAAAATAGGATTGTTATAGAGAGCAGGAAACAGGAATAAAAGAGCACAACGAAAATCAAAATGGCACTGGAGCAACAACAGCTCAAGCTCTGTTAATTTTTTAACAGTCCACCGCCCACCCCCCCTTTGCCGGTCCCTCCCCCCAACAGGAACGACACAGTTACTTCACACAGCACAGTCCTTGAAGTGAGAGAGCTTTCCGACCTGTCGCTTTCCCCATCGTTATAAATGCGATGCCAGGGGTTGCGGGGGGGACGCAGGGCGGTTGGAAAATACTCGTAGAAAAATGTGGCAACAGAAAAGTTGCACAACTCTCTGACTGCCACAATTTGACATTTTGGAAACAGGCAAAACAACAGCAGGAACAAAAAAAATGGGGAAAAAGAATAAGAGGGGAAAACTTTTACTTTCTGAGAAGGGCAAGATTTAAATCAGTAAAAGATTTAAATGGAATTGAATAATTTGGTAAATGGAAAATCTGTTTGAAAGGATTGAAGTTGAAGGATTCCAGAATCGAAATAGACATTAAAATTTAAAGAATATTCTAAATTGGTTAGATTTGGTAAGGGATGAAAAAATTTTTAACACCTTGAGCAAGACTTATTCTATGACTGTCCGTAACACATTTTCCTGCATATGTAGATATGTATGTATGTATGTAGATATGTATTCATGTACATATGTTTGCTTTTATGTATTTATGCATATTCAATTACCTAAAGACATTTAGCATACCTGATGATGGTTTTCCAGCAAACTGCACCTGTCTGCATAGCATACCATCTCTCTCTCTCTCTCTGCACCCCCTCATTGGTATGTGGCCATGCCTCCGTCTGTTGTCTGTCTTGTGGGTGCGATAACAACATGGTGGAGAGAGAGAGAGAGGAAGGGAGGGTATATGTACGCAGAGGAGGTGAAATTGCTTAAGTTATTTGCATATATGTACATATGTATGTATGTATATATGCAGGCTATATCCCAGCCCAGGAGGCCTCTGGGTTACACGTTTAATGTTGCCGTCAGTTTTCGGGAAAGTTGTGATTTTTATACCCGCTACTCGGTGGGGTATATTGTGTGTGTCTAAGCGAATGCAACACACACACAGTCAGGCATATGTAGGGGGTATTTGCTAGTCGTAATGTCGTCTCTCTTCTTTCTTATTGTTTTTGTTTCTGCCACTTTGTACAGTGTACAGTTTGTGTGTGCTGTTGTTGTTGACATGCTAATAATGATGCATATTGGCATAAGATGCTGAGATGCTGAGAACTTCGAGTCGCGTCACTCTTTTAGCACCTACTGGGACGGACTGCCAAAGTCAAACAACGACAACAGCAAATTAGCAGAAATGCAACAGCAGCCCCCCGCCCCCTCCTCTGCCATCACTACTCACTTTTCACAGTGGCGTCCACAGAAGCATCGACAGGCAAGGCAGAGCAATGGCAGATGTTATTGTTGTTGTTGTTGCTGTTGCTTCTGGGATACACAGTTTCGTTTATGCTTATGTTAGACAAACATACAACATAAGGAACAACAAAAGCTAACAGCAGCAACAACAGCAGCAGCCAAACAAGAGAGACAAGAAATTGAGCCTGGCTTAAGAGAGCCGCAGCGTTAGATACCCTAAAGAGAACATATCTATGGTGGATATGTGGCTATTATATATAAACATTGCTATAAAGATATACACTTGCATATGTCTAGTAGATATATTCCATGATCCATCGATTCTGATCAATAATACGCTCACCCTTCTCTGTATTGCAAGAATCTTCATCAAATAAAAGTACCCTCTCTGTAAAGGGTATAATGCGATAAGACAAGAACGGACAGAGAGACATAGAGAGAGCGAGCGAGTAGCAGCATCTCCAACAGATTTCTTAACAGCAAAAACAACAACAGAAATGCATTTCCTGTTGTTATTGTTGTTTCTTCTCCCGCAAGCTGCCGCCTTCCCCCCCCTGCAACACGTTAGTGGGTGCATTATGAGTTCTGCACTCTCTCTGCCTCTCTCGTCATGTATGTATATTTGCTTAGGTGCACTGCTTGCATGCTTTCAACGCCAGCAGCACTTTTTTGCCGCTGCTGCTGCTGCTACTGCTCTGCCGTTGCTGTTTATTTACTCAAGACTTCTTTAACATTTCCCTCTCCCCCACTCCATTCCCTTTTACTCTTTGCTTACACGAAATGCATGCATAAATTGCCCCAAACACCCGCACACACACCACACACGCACGCAGGTACAACACGCACGCACACAGCACACAAATGAAGAGAGGGCACATGCCAAATGAGCGTAATTAAGTGCAGAAGAGAGAGACCAGAAATCCATGATTGTGTGACACTAGCCAGAGGGAGAACAAATTGATCAAATATTATACTTGAAATTGAATTTCAATGGAATCAATCAATCAGTTGCCTTAGTGAAATGCAAATAAGTGATGTACGAACTTTGAGCATGTGTCTATCATAGTTCATCTAGTGTCATACGAGCAGAACCAACCTGAGCCTCAGTTGAACTGCTTCCTCATCCGCTGCTGAGGGCTTTACTGTTTTTTTGTCTGTTCTCTTCCATTCCTGATGCTTGATGCTGCTGCCGTCAAAGTTTCTCTCCAGAAATTCCCCTTTGTTTTTTGCATTATTACATATTACTTAATATGGAAAAAAACTTCAACTTCAACCAGCGCCATCTCCATCTCTCTCTTTCTTTGTTTCTATGCGTGTGGAAAATTCTTGCAGCAAAGTTAACATATTTCATTTTACCTGATTTGTTTTTCCCTTTGGGGTTTGACTGCATTTCCCTGCCTACCGCCCGCTGCCCGCCTGCCTGCTGCCAGCTGGCTTATCGAAGTTCTCCAGTTCCCTGCTCACTCTCTCATTCTCTTGGCTTTTCCGTGTGGTTTTTCGTTTGCTTTATGTGGAAATGTTTACTCGCCGTCCAACAGATTTTTGCTTAATTAAATATTTTGTTAGTTGGCAAAGAAAAATTCTTTCAGGTGGTTTCCACAAAATAAAGAATGAAGTGAAATATGTATTTTTATGTCGGAGATGAAGATGGATGGGAGACGAGAGAGACCCTTCCCCCCTCTGTTTAGTGCTAACCCTTTTGAACAAGCAGTGCGTCGTCATGACTGTGGAACTATTCAAGTATTTCGTCATTTAAATTAGCACAAACACACACACACACCAATGACAGTGTGACCATGACAGCCCAGATGGGGAGCAGGGCTGGCACAATGGCTTCTACTCGGACATGGCCAAAATCAGACAATGGCTCAATGGCGCTTTCGGCCCTGCTCCTCCCTCTCTTTGCATTCCGCACACAACAAAAGACTGCTTGCTTTGGTGGCAATTGCAAAAGTACAACAGTAACAACAACATCAAAAGCACAACAGCAACAACACCAACAATTGACAAATGTCCAAGGTACAGTCAAACAATGCGAGAACAGTACTCCTGTCTTTCACTCTCTTTGTACCAGTATCCGTTTCACTCTTTGGCTAAAACACAATTGACAAATGTCATCATTTTTGCTGCAAATGGGTGCTGGCAGAAATCACTGGATCCGATAACGATGTCACGATGCGATTCCATTTGCATAAAGGTCACACTTTTTGGGGGTTCCAAGCAGCTCATATTACAGTTACTTCAAAGATATTATGCTAATGCATCGCTAGATAAGAGATACAAAGATACTCATTGAAACAGTACTCCATTAGTGATTAAAACTCTACCTTATCTAGCCACATATTACTCTTCCAATTGCATCGATGCCACGCCAGTGATTTATTCAGTGACTTTTCTCATCTCCATCTTTGTCTGCTTTGCTTTGGCTTTACTCTCATCCACAGAGTGAAAGAGAGAGAGAGAGAGCTCTCATTACTATCCGCTTTCAATAAATCTGGAAAACTTAATTTCCGGCTGAATGATGTTACTAACCTGGCTCCATCACACCACAAGCGAGCCACTCCTCCCCCCCACTCCAGTGTGTCCACACTCTGGTGTCCACTCTCCTCTGGATTCTCGATTCCCTGTCGGGGCTTCCTACCCTGCACTTCCATTTCCCTTGCTCTCGCTCTCTCCTTCACACACATTTTTCACCTTTAAGCGCTTTTCGTAATTACATTTCAGCTGTTCCCAACTGTTTGGTTCGTTTTGGTTCGGTTCCATTTGTTCTGGTCCTTTGGTCCTGCTGCTCCTGCTGCTGCTGCTTTTAATAAAGTTTATCTAGCGCTGTCCTTTGTCTCTCATCCTTATCGACAGACATAAATTTATGTTTAGTCTTTAGTTAGGTTTCGCTTCGCTCTTCCCTGCTCTCCTATCTTCTGTCTCCTCTCTGTGCTCCGCTCTGGGCGTACAAATATTTTCATGAAGTTAATTGAATTTGAGAGGAGCCTCAAGTGAAACTCTGTTCTGTTTAACATAATTTCTGCTTGGATTTTCCCTCGCTTCGGTGGGGGTCGGGTCCCACACCCACTCTCCCATTAATGGCCTCTTAATTGCCGTCGCATTAAGTGACAAAACTTGTTTAGCCCTCAAAGATGAATTTCTTTTTCGGTAAATCCCCCGAGATCCTTAGATCCTTACAGCACAGACACACACACGGACACACATGTGCCGCCTTGATGATTGAGTTAGAGGATCCATCCGCTCTGTGGGTGCTCTTAAGCATGAAATATTAGAACACTCTAGGATGCACCCAGGGTTGCTCTCACTCTCAAGTGGCTGTCTGGAGTGTAGGGTTACGCCAAGACAAGATTTCCCTTTTTCCCCTTTTACCTTTTCCAAAGTACAAAAGAAATAACAATGAATAAAAAAACACGTTTTCTTCTTTTTATTCCAGGTGAAAATCCACGCATCATCGAGCATCCCATGGACACGACGGTGCCAAAAAATGATCCATTTACGTTTAATTGCAAAGCCGAAGGCAATCCAACACCAACCATACAATGGTACAAGGATGGACGCGAACTGAAGACGGATGCGGGCTCCCATCGCATGATGCTGCCCGCGGGTGGCTTATTCTTTCTCAAGGTACGCATCGGACTCCTCGACTGCTGCTCCTCTATCATTACACCAGGGTTTTACAGCTGTCGATGCACGAGGCAATGGCAATGGCAACGGCCAAGGAGAAGCAGAAGGAGTTGCAATTCCTTTATTGTGTTCCTGGGAACCTCATGCCAATCATTGAGGCCTCTTCTCGGTCTCTCCTCTCCCCTCTCCCATCCCTCATGTGAAACGCAACATTTGTGCATAAACAGTTCTCTCTTTTTTTTGTTTTATGCTGCTACGGCGGTGTATCTTTAGTCCGATATTATTTTACGGGCTTCCGTCTGGCTGCATTCTCCTCCAGTCGATAGGGAAAACAGCCTGATGAACAAACAAAAGATTGTTGTTTTTGTTGCTGTTGTTGCTGTTGCTTTGGGGGTTAGACGACAAAGCACCCAACCCCCAACCCACCCTCCCCCCAAGTCCAATATCATTTCGTGCGTGCACATTTCGCAATTTCTGCTAACGAGACTCCTTCTCAGGAACCCAAACCCCCAAAAAGGGAAAAGGGTGAGTGTCTATCAGGCATTGCAATATCCTCGGACTCTGTTTATATTAAATTCCTACTCGTTCTACTCTCGCAATCTCATGAAATTTTCATTAAATGCAATACATTTTTTTCTTTGCTGTGCCTGTGTGTGTGTTTGTGTGTGTCTTTCCACAAATTATTAATGGACGAGTGAATCATACGAGTGAATTTCATACAAATTTAAAGTCAAATATTAATAAATTAGGGCAGTGTCGAGCAGCAGACGCACTTGAATCAAACCAGAGTTCATCTCAAGTCCAGCAATTTATTTTTATTATCTTTATTTTTTTGGCTGCCTGGGGTATGTCCCCAAAACAGTCAACCCCCATCCTCGAGCCTGAGTACATCTTTGTTGCCAATTAAAACTGAAGTGGCCAAGTGATTAAGGCCCCAATGGGCAAACACACACACAACCCCAAAACCAAACCCCCATAAGGCCCTCTGCTGGAGTATGTGCCTCCTCTTGGGTTTGAATGTAATTTTTAATTAAATTAAATTGCGTATACGCAGACTGGACAACAGGAAGAGGTTAGGTCTGGGGGGTTGGGGGTTGGGGTCTGGGGCACGTTTCACTTTTATTTGATTTCGGATGAGCAATTTTGAGACTTTTTGATCTGACACGTGGCCGGGTCCGCTCCGGTCCGGCCCTAAGCCCGGTCGCAGAAACTACTTAAATCTTTTAACTCGTGTATCTAATAATCTCTCATTTCTACCCCCACTCCGATAGGTCATACATTCACGAAGGGAGAGCGATGCGGGTACATATTGGTGCCAGGCCAAGAACGAGTTCGGTGTGGCACGCTCCAGGAATGCAACATTGCAAGTGGCATGTAAGTAAAATCGAAAATGTAGATATATTTTGTGACTTTATTGAAGGCAAGGAATGCCAAAGGGAAACAATTTTGATATTCCTTTGAAAACATTGAGTTTTAGGCAACTTTTTGGAGGGTTAACAGTTTTAATTCGTCTACAAAAATCACCCCGAAAACCAGCTACATTTCAAGAAGTCCAAGTCTTGTCCATGCTGATGAATGGCATCCGCCAGCAGGACATTGATGGATCGACTAAGCCAAGCAGAATTTCAGCTAATTGGAGGGTTGCATTTCACGTAAACGTACCCCCAAAAGAGGCAGCTGCATTCGCCAACCGACTTTGGCTTTGGCTTTCTAATTAATAAAATAAAGCGAAATCGCATAGCTGATTCGTGGCAGTAATCGATAGCCAACTCGTGAGAGTCCTGCGTCAGATTTGAGTGGCGGCAAAAGGAGTAGCCAGTAGCCAGAAGCCAGTAGCAAGGATTAATTAATTGGGCAAAAGCATAATGGGGATTTTCGATTGAATTTCCAGTGATGCTTAAAGCCATAGAAGAACTTGACCATTTCGATGGGGTTGCACATCTCCTTGGGTCGGAAAAGTCAGAATCTCTTCTGGCATTGAGTGTTTTCCTGGTTTTTATAACGGTGTACGCTTCTGCCTTTGGCGTTCAGTGGAGCGCATTATGCGTTTATTGAAGTGCATTTTGCATTTCGCATTTTACATTTTGTACATTTTCGCATTTCGCATTTTGCATTTGGCATTTTTCCCTCAATAAAAGCGAACCCCTAGCAGCAGAGAGAGCGAGAGACGCCAGTGGACGGCAGTGGAAAATGCGAATAAATAAAAATACGCATTGCAAATGCCAAAGCTTATTAATATTTCTGTTGGCTGTTGCGAGAGCTGTGTCCGACTCAAAGCCTTAAACCATGGCATCATTACCAAGCTTTTATTGGCATATTGAGCGGTGGACGGTCGACGGTAGACGGGGGCTGTGGGTGAGGGAGGGTTGGCTTATAAAATATGGAAGAGCGCATAGCCAGGACCTGCCGTTCACCTGACAGTTATTAATATTGAATCAATCAAAGCCCTTACTTCAGGGCAACTCCTCCTATCTCTCGCACTCACTTTGACATTTCTCCACTTTTCTCTTCTCTTCTCTTCTCTCTCTCTGTTCATAGTTCTCCGCGATGAATTCCGTTTGGAGCCGCAAAATACTCGAGTGGCCCAGGGCGAAGTGGCCCTGATGGAATGCGGTGCCCCACGCGGCTCCCCGGAGCCGCAAATCTCGTGGCGCAAAAACGGACAGACCCTCAATCTGAGTGCCGGCAACAAACGGATACGGATTGTCGATGGTGGAAATCTGGCCATTCAGGATGCCCGACAATCGGACGATGGACGCTACCAGTGTGTGGTGAAGAATGTGGTGGGCACCCGAGAGTCGGCCACGGCTTTTCTCAAGGTTCATGGTAAGTATTTCCCCATCTCAGAGTTCTTCCCCGCAAACTCATATCAATATTTCTTCGGTACTCTTTCCAGTTCGTCCTTTCCTCATACGTGGACCGCAGAACCAAACGGCTGTGGTGGGCAGCTCCGTGGTGTTTCAGTGTCGCATTGGCGGTGATCCCCTGCCGGATGTCCTTTGGCGGCGTACGGCCTCCGGTGGCAATATGCCTCTGCGTAAGTTTTCTCTCTCTCCCGGGGGCGGGCTGAGGTTCAATTAACCGGAAATGCTCGGGCAGCCATGTTGTTACTGTTACTGTTACTTTCTGCCAGTTTCTGGGGCAGTTATTCACACATACAGGAGCCGCAATTTCAAATGAAATTAAAGCTTTTTTTGTTTACCCCAATGGCTGGGGCTCGAGTGGCGTGGCAGAGCAATAGAAACAGAAATAGAAATAGAAAGCAGAACAGAAAGTTAGTTTGCGCGGTTGCTTTGGCCTGTGGCTTTTCGTGCTGGCCAATTGGCAGTGTATAAGGGAAATGCACTGAGCGAAAGAGTCGCTGTAACTTCCTGCCATTAGAAAGTGCTGCCCAGCCATTTCTCTCAGTGTGGAAAACACCTAAAGCACCGCCACAGGTCCAGTTCTAGGTGGTTGTTGCTGTTGTTGTTGTTGCTAGTTTCGGCGGTGGGGTTTGAGGTTGTGCGGTTGTGGCCCCTGAAACCCCACCGCACCCACCGCCTGGACGACCCCCACTGCCCCCTCTAGCTGTGGGCAAACACAACTGTAACTTTTAATTCCGTTAATTGCCAATCTCTGTTGGCAGCAATCAACAATTTTGCTTGCACAACACTCGACTGTTGCAATGTTGTCCTTCAGACAGACAGACAGAGCGACAGGCGACTCCTCGACTCGACTCGCTCTCTGTCCTGCTCCAAAAGGAGTGCAACTAACCCCTGCTGGTGGGGTGGAAAGAAAGCTTTGCCCCAACCCCCGAACAGAAGCTAGTTTACGCTTCTTTAAAGACCTCAAAGAAAAATAGTATAAAACATGCCACACCGAGGCACAGGGGCAGTGGCAGAGTCAGAGCTGGAGCTGGAGCTAGAGCCACCGCCTGGCCTCGGTTGTTGTCCTAAACTTTTGTTAAGCAAACAATTGGCACAGTGGCCAGGAAAAGAACTAAACTGAAGGTGCAGAAGGACCCACCAGAGTGGGATAAGGGCGGGGGAGGGGCAGCTGCTATCCCACATTTAAAACCTATTTCGCAGTCAACCAACCAAAAAGAAAGCACAGAGAGAGCCGAGACCCCCAGCCCGGTCTTTGTTTATTGTAAGAAAAACCACAAAAGGTGCTCAGAATCAGAGACCGCCTCCTTTGAGAACACATCCCTGCCTGCCTGGCAGCCAACCTGCCTGCCCTGACATCCTGAGAGCCTGCGAGTTGTCTATGTCTATGTCTATGTCTTGGCTTACTTTGCTGCGGTTATTTGGCTGGGTTGGTTCTCTGGTCTGGTCTGTCCTCTCCTGGCCATTTTTACGCTACTTGAACTACTAACGAAGTAGAAAGGGGGAGAGGGGACGACCAGCAAAGTTTCAGTTTGTTTTTCTTTCTTTGGCGGGGGTTTGGGTGAGCCCCACATGAGTTCTTTGACTAACCCACACTCTCAATGTCTCTCTCTGTCTGTCTATATGTTCAGGTCGTGTGCACGTACTTGAGGACCGAAGTCTGAAGCTGGACGACGTCACGCTGGAGGACATGGGCGAGTACAGTTGCGAGGCGGACAATGCGGTCGGCTCAATTACGGCCACGGGCATCCTCACCGTTCACGGTAAGTTAATTGCCTGAAAGCTACGGATTGACTCAAGAGCTAACCGGACACACTCCACCACCCCACCCACTCCCACTCTTTTTTTTCCCTCATTCCTCATTGACAGCTCCGCCCAAGTTTGTGATACGCCCCAAGAATCAACTGGTGGAGATCGGCGATGAAGTGCTGTTCGAGTGCCAGGCCACCGGCCATCCCCGTCCCACGCTCTACTGGTCGGTGGAGGGCAATAGCTCCCTGCTGCTGCCCGGCTACAAAGATGGTCGCCTGGAGGTGACCCTCACCCCGGAGGGTCGCTCTGTGCTGGCCATCACACGATTTGCTCGCGAGGATTCCGGTAAGGTGGTGGTCTGCAATGCCCTCAACGCCGTGGGCAGTGTCAGCAGTCGGACCGTGGTCTCGGTGGACACCCAGTTCGAGCTGCCGCCGCCCATCATCGAACAGGGTCCCGTCAACCAGACGCTGCCCGTGAAATCGATTGTGGTTCTGCCCTGCCGCACGCTGGGCACGCCAGTGCCACAGATCTCTTGGTATCTGGATGGCATACCCATCGATGTGCAGGAGCACGAGCGAAGGAACCTAACAGAAGCCGGTGCCCTGACCATCTCCGATCTGCAGCGCCACGAGGACGAGGGCCTGTACACCTGTGTGGCCAGCAATCGTAATGGCAAGTCATCCTGGAGTGGCTACCTGAGGCTGGACACCCCCACCAATCCCAATATCAAGTTCTATCGGGCACCAGAGCTATCCACGTATCCGGGTCCACCGGGCAAGCCCCAATTGGTGGAGAAGGGCGAGGATTCGGTGACCCTCAGCTGGACGAGGAGCAACAAAGTTGGTGGCTCCAGTCTCGTGGGCTATGTGATTGAGATGTTTGGCAAGAACGAGACCGATGGCTGGGTGGCTGTGGCCACCAGAGTACAGAACACCACGTATACCCAAACGGGTCTCGTGCCGGGCGTCAATTACTTTTTCCTGATACGCGCGGAGAACTCGCATGGTCTGTCCCTGCCCAGTCCCATGTCGGAGCCAATTGCAGTGGGAACGGTAAGTAATCCCTAAAAAGTAGAGCCTTGGCCCTTGCCGCAGCTCAAAACACTCTTGCCCGTCTAACCTGTGCTTTCTTTCATCTTTAGCGCTACTTCAACAGCGGCCTGGACCTGAGTGAGGCTCGTGCCAGTCTCCTGTCTGGGGACGTTGTGGAACTGAGCAACGCCAGTGTGGTGGACTCCACCAGCATGAAGCTCACGTGGCATGTAAGTAGTCCCCCCATTCCCATTTGGCTAATCCTCCACCTCATCGTCACCTCATTCTTCATGCAGATCATCAATGGCAAATACGTTGAGGGCTTCTATGTCTATGCGCGTCAGTTGCCAAATCCAATAGTCAACAATCCGGCTCCAGTATCCAGCAATACGAATCCGCTGCTGGGCCCAACCTCAGCCACGGCATCCGCCTCGGCATCGGCATTGATTTCCACAAAACCAAATATTGCCGCTGCCGGGAAACGTGATGGCGAGACCCACAATCCACAGCAGCAGCAGCAGCAGCCATCGATGGCGGCACTCAGCACCAAATATCGCATGCTGACGATACTCAACGGAGGTGGCGCCTCCTCGTGCACCCTCACAGGACTCGTCCAGTATACGCTGTATGAATTTTTCATTGTGCCCTTCTACAAGTCCGTGGAGGGGAAGCCATCGAATTCGCGGATAGCACGCACCCTGGAAGATGGTAAGTGTACACTCGACTTCTCTTTTTGTGCTTTGATGTGATACCTATTTGCATGTGGGGGTACAGTGCGTTTCAGTGGCATAGGTTGGGGAAAGTTTACACTTGAAGGAAGTAAAGGAAAGATGGAAAAACTATCTTAATCCTTAAGACCTTTTTCTATGCATTTTGATGGCTATCTTTTTGATTGGCTTTAGCTGTCAGTCAGGCTCAGGCTCAGCCTCAGCCTTGGACTTTCCTGCATTGAAACGCACTGTAGCAGAGAGAGACTTTCTCCCGCGCTCTCTGTAGATCTAATGAAGCATGTGCCTCAAATCCATCGAAATCTAACAAACCATATAAATACCTTTACAACGCAAAAACTACCCCCGTGATGCTGCGTGGAAGTAACCCCCAAACCCACACACAAACCCAAACCCACACCCATGCCCTACCTTCAAAGGTTCCTCCTCCCTCTCTTTCTTCCTTTCTCTCTCGTGTGTGACAAATGCAGAAGGCGGTGACGGGGCACGGGGCACTTTTTGCATTTGCAACAATAACCTAATTCAATAAAAAGGATATGAGCGGTAAAAGGAAATGGCAGAAAGAACCTTATCCTCAGGGCCATCGGCATCAGCTGCTGCCGCCATGCCATCATGCTGGTCGTGGGGTCGGGGGTCGCATAATCGCCTATAATTTTTTGCCGAGGGTTACACAAAAATGGGCGGAGAGCAGAGTTTTGTTATGTTTTTTCTGCTGTTGTTCCGTTTGGCGGAGGGGATATGGCAAATAATGGAAAGTATGTCAATCATCGGAGCAGCCTACAGCCGCCGAAGAGAAAAAAACGAGGAAAAGCCGAATCATGCGTAAGTAAATGTCGAACAATGTCAGAGAAAGGCTTTCCGATGTCAAATCCATGGTGTAGGCTCACGTGTTCCATACAATTGAAGGCGAAATCTGTACAAATGGGGGAACAATTGGGGAGAACAAAGGGTGGCAAAGGGTTGGCTTTGGGGGGAGGCTAAAACAATTCACGTGGCCAGAAACAGGACTCAAATCGAATTGCGGCTTGTGTGCGAGGAATACTTGATCCAACCGATTTACATGTGTCGAATCCTTTCCTTTCTTTGGAGGCTTATCGGCGGAACATGACTCCACCAAAAGTTTATCCTTTCGGATATCCATTGAGCCCCTGAGGTTAGCCACGGGGAATATCCATCCCGAGAGAGAGAGAGAGTATCATTGACAGCCCCAGACAATCCTCAAGATAAGGAAAACTTGGAAAATGCCAACTCAACGAAAGAAAGATGCGAAAAATCCAAAGACTGAGAGTGGAAAGAAAGAAAATGGAAAGAAATGGAAACTTTCCAGACAGCTTTATCGCTTCATTCCATCACCAGAGAAGCAGCTGAGATATAAAACTTCTCTCCGCGTTGAAAAGTGCAACGGGAATACAGAGGGAGAGCGAGAGAGAGAGAACAATTCTCTTTGCCAAAAAAAATATATATAAAAATAATTAAGAAACAAAAAGGAAGGCTAAAACCAGCCACAGAGAGCGGCAAACAGCGAAAGCCCTGAGTGAAAGAGGTGGAAAGTGCTCGACGCTCTCGCACACAGTGCCGCAGATAAGTCAACAGACGGAACCGCAATATAAAATGCACAAACGTTGCACGCACCCCAAAAACTCTTTGCGCCGCACTTGACTCCACTTCATTTCCAGTACACACCCACCCCACTGCCAACCCCCCACCCCCCCAACTGTCATCAAATCAAAACTCATTTCGTATGCATCACATTTTCACTTGAGCATCGCATCGTCTGACTTTTGCTGACAACAGAGAGGAGGGGACAGCGAGGGGAGCGGCTACACAGTGCCTCAAAGAAATTGCCAACGCAATTGTGTAAAGATAAACAACAATTATTGCTGCTATATGAGGCACTGTACTCCCCTCCCTCCCCGCTCTGCTCTGACCCTGCACAGTGGGCCACAAAAATGTGCAGTGCAGTGCAGTGCTGTGGCAATGCGATGCAAATTTGATGCGCGTTTGCTTAAGCGAGGACCGAGCAGGGGGAACCCCTCCCTCCAGACAGGAAACATTTTTACCCACGTCGGAAGTCGGCAAATAAAGGTGTGCTCCTCCCCACTGGGGAAATGTTAGACGGCAGCCAAAGGAGTTTTCCAGCAGAGGGCAGAGCCAGGGACTTAGGTGACTGGGGAATGCTCTGCAGAAAAGTTCAGAGAGAGGAATATCAGGCAAACAGTAGATGTAGGACTTAACCTTTTGGGTAATAGAAAGCTGCAACATTCCAGATAGTTCTCTTAGGTAGACATCCATGGTTTCTGCCCACCCAAAGGACCTTCTCGAATAGATAGCATAGCCCAACATGACTCGTAAATAAGGGTGTCCGTTCCCTGCACAAGCTGCATAGGGAGTGGTTTCCTTTTTCGCCTCATATCCTGCCCTGCAATGACATATCCCTCTGAGTGATATTTGCACTATCGAATTAACCCCCAAAACAGAAAAAAAAACAAAATGCGAGACTGGAATGACATTTTGCTGTGGCACGACTCGCAAATTAACCCCCAAACAACCGCAGAATGAGTCACACAGTTTTAGCAGTCACTGTTTTGCAGTCGAAACATTAAGATAAGCGAAAAGTGTGATCACAACTGCAATTGGAGATTTTTCAATTGCTTTTCCCCGCTCTTTCCGCTGTATGTGTGTGTGTGTGTGTGTCAGGCAATTTCGAGATTCATCTGCGACTGCTCTCCGCCTGGGGGTCATTTGTGCCGCACAATGGCAGCTACGTGTTAAGCAGCGTTGCATCATCATCAAAACGAGTAGAAGAACAACGGAAGAACAAACAACGAATGTGGAGAAAGCTGAGAAAGAAAGGAGTAAAACACCCGCATAGACAAAAGGCACGACAAGCACTTTAGCATGTCGCAATGTCCCCAGGGACGGGGACAACAAAGACAGCAAACAGAAAAAAACAGTAGACGAAGAACCTCTCTGCCGTTCACACTCTCCACCCCCCCTCTGCCATTTTCTAGGGTATCCCTATCGTACCTATTTAGGGATTTTACTCCTTTCCTGCTGCTGGGATCCGAAGGAGTGCATCCCGCCGCCCACCTTTTGTTTTGTCTCGTTGCAAATTTTGCACGTGTGTGTTTATTTAAAGAAAATTGCTTCACTCAGCCGCCGCAGAGACGCATACAAAAGGGGCAGCAGGAGGGGAGAGGGAGGCAGTCATGAAAGAGACAGCAATTGGGTGCAATATAGCAGAAAAATGGGGGGAGGGAAATGGGAGTGCAGCAGAAGCACTTGTAAAAAGCGACAGCAGGAAATAAATAAACAAATGAAGATACAACTGAGGAAAAGGATTCTCTGGCACAGAGACTCCTCGATGTGAAGGATGTGCCTGCCCTGAGTAGTGGGGGAGGGGGCGGGAAACCCTTCAAGTCAACACCCCAGAGCCGAGAACCCGGAACTAGTTTCAGTTGTTTCCTGCTCGAGAGGAATCCCCCAACTAAATGCTAATTAATTACCAAACAAAATCTCATTAGGGGCGGGACGTCACGTAACCATCCAAAAGCCATTTATGTAACAGGTTTTCATATTTTCTTACCATTTTCCTTCCCTTTTCTTTGCAGTACCCAATGAGGCGCCCTTCGGCATGGAGGCTTTGCTGCTCAACGCCTCCGCAGTGTTCCTCAAGTGGAAGGCACCCGAATTGAAGGCACAGCATGGTAAGTTATCGAAACACCGCTTATCGATAAGTAATCGTTTTGAAAATCGCTCAAATTTGACTTTGTTTTCCAGGCATTCTCCTCAACTATCACGTGGTGGTTCGTGGCATTGATACGGCTCACAATTTCTCAAGGATTCTCACGAATGTCACCATTGATGCGGCCTCACCGACTCTGGTTTTGGCCAATCTCACCGAGGGCGTTATGTACACGGTGGGCGTGGCAGCGGGCAATAATGCTGGCGTGGGTCCCTACTGTGTGCCGGCCACATTGCGTCTGGATCCCATCACCAAGCGTCTCGATCCGTTCATCAATCAGCGGTAAGTATTTTTAGCTTACGTCTATCTTTAGCTTGGGGAAGTCCTTCTGTCTATTCTTAGCTGTGGTGTCCTTTCATCTATTCCTTAAATAATTTCTATTTATAATTTGGTTTCTGTGATTTGTTGTTTTGTCTTTGCAGCTATCCCATCAATCAGGATCATGTTAACGATGTGCTGACACAGCCCTGGTTCATAATACTCCTGGGCGCCATCCTGGCGATACTCATGCTGTCCTTTGGGGCAATGGTCTTTGTGAAGCGCAAGCACATGATGATGAAGCAGTCGGCCCTGAATACCATGCGTGGTGAGTATTTCCTGGACACAACACACACAAACACATACACAGTTACATGGTGGGGCGCTTCCTGGGAGCCTGAAGCCGTGGAGCTTTGCATCCGCTTGCAAGAGCTGCTAGTTTTCGTTTCCTTCCTAGCCAGACACAGCACACAATCACACAAACACACACACAAACACACACACTTATGCATATAAATAACGCTAATTTTTGCCATTGTTCGGACACTCTGGTAGACTCTGGACTGTGTAGTAGGGATACAACCAGAAAAAATTAGGTGCGAATAAATATTTTAGCAGGCCGAGCAGCACAACACACAGATACTCCATATATAGTCCATATATAGCACATTCTCGTAATAGAAATTAACATTTTGCACGTGACGGCAACTTCCTCCTGGCCTCAGTCCCAGTCCCAGTCCCTGGACATTACCCCCAGTCCCCCGCCCCTTCTCTCTAATGGCTGCCATTGCAATTATGCATTTAGTTTTGTGTGCATTATTAACCAACAAGTTGTGTGTGTAGGTGTGTGTGCCAACCAGCCAACAGATGGCCTAAATGGCAGAGGGTAGAGAGAGTTTGAAGAGGGTAGGATAGGCAGCTCTTGTGGTCTAATTGAAATTAGCAACATTACCAGGTGAGAGAGAGGGGGGAGGCGAGAGAGAGAGAGAGTCGGAAAGGAGTGCTGCCTGTTGAGTGGGGAATTGGGCATTTCGGTTTAGCCGGTTAGCCCCTAAATGGTTGAAGGGGGTGGAATTGAGTTCGAATTTTAGAGCAAAGGTAAGGGAACTCTTTGGAATAGGGACAGTAGAAAAGATGTGCGAGTGAGACAAAGGGAAATAAATGAGAATTAAATGAAGTAAGAGTAAATTTAGAGAGCAGAAATTCTGATCGTTGAACTAGAAGAATTTTTATATAATTCTATATACCGAATATTCCATTCAACCAATTGGATAATTCCCCTAAACGATTGCTTTAATTTTGAATAAAAATCTGACAATGATTTGGCTCCATTTGGACCACCATTTGGCTCTCTGGTTCTCTGTCCATCTGACAATCCCGCACTCAACAATAGTGTAGAACAAGTCAAAATCCAAATGGCGAAACACGACAAAAAAAGGCGTTGCATATTCATGGGGCGCCATTTACCATAAACTAAGCAGCATGAGGAAGCATCAAGGGACATCGGGGAGCATCAGTGGGCTTCAGGGAGCTTCAGGGAGCTGCAGGGAGCTACAGGGGGCTACAGGGAGCTACAGGGAGAGGTGCGACAGTTGAATGAATGCTCACCTGCAGGAAAAACTGCAAAAAAGGACACAAATTTGAGGGGACAGGACAGCCAGCAGACAGACAGACAGCCAGCCAGAACAGTGGCCAGGAGTCGGGGAGATTGGGTGTCTAGGAGACAGGGAGTCTGGGGGTTGGGGGGGGACTCCTGTAGTCGGGAGGTGGCAGGCCATAAAACACTCGCTTGATGCCCAGTTATAACCCGGGGACAGTTTAATTGGTTGCATTTTTTATACGAATATGCAACACAATTTCTCTACCCCCCAACCCCACCCCCTGTTGCTGCTGCATTCAGCTCTTGTGTTGTTATTGTTCTGGTTGTGTTTTGTGAGCAGGCAACGCAAGTGGAAAATTGACAATAATTTATTTGATTTTTTCCATGCGAGGAATGAGGGAAATGCCATCCCGCCCCCGCCCCCTCCCCATCCTAAGGGGGGGATAATATTATTTTAATGCGCTCAATTTATAGCCGAGGAATTAAATCCTTCGGGATGGGGGTGTCAGGTGACGTTCCAGCAATCGATTTCAATGCGAAAATGGGGGAAAATGTTGGCTATGCAATGGCCAAAAAAGGGATACCCAAATTCCCTACAAAATCTCCTCGAAAATCTCCACCAAATTCCGAGAACACACAATTGTCTATGCCGGCGTTTTCCCACCGACTCGTTTCTCGTTTTGTATGTTTTTGTTTAATTTGCGGACTGCAATTTATCCTGCCCCACAATTTTGTTGCACAACATTTAATTGCTCTGACTGACTGTCTCCTTTTTTCGCCCTTCTCTTCATCCCTTTTCCACCTGCAGGCAATCACACGAACGACGTGCTCAAAATGCCGAGTCTATCGACACGGAATGGTAACGGCTACTGGCTGGATGCGTCCACGGGCGGCATGGTGTGGCGACCCTCGCCCAGCGGCGACTCGCTCGAGATGCAGAAGGATCACATCGCCGACTATGCCCCTGTCTGTGGTGCTGTGAGTCCTGGCGCTGGCGGCGGCAACGGCGGCGGTGCCGGTTCGGGAGGACCTGGCCTGGGTGCTGGCGGCGGCGGCATCAGCGGCGTCGATGACATTCATGGAGGACATGGCAGTGAACGCAATCAGCAGCGGTAAGTTTTTCCAACGAACAAAAACCAATCCAGCAAATTGGGGGAAGATTTTAAGGAACGGGGGAGAAAAATACTCTAAACGAAGTTGGGATACGCTTTGGGAGGGAAGTCCTGGGGGAGCCCAGCTTGGAGCAACCTTAGGGATCAAAAAGACTTCTTTTTAAAGGGTGCCATCTGCCAAGATCTTCCCTATACCATGAGTTTGCCCCTCTTTAATCTGGAACCCTTCTGAAGCCTCCAATCTTTACTGCCCTCAAAGCCACATCAAACTTTATCTACATTCGGTAATACCCCTCTTAAAGGCTAAGGGTATCCCAACAACAACCTGGCAGCTCAAAGCGACGACAATAAAAATTCACCAAACTGTGAAATTGCATTTTTCTGCCGCGGCGACTACCAAAAAAAAAAGAAGAAAACCCCCGAAAAAGCAGAGAGTATTCCCCAAAAAAAAGAGGAAAAACCCCCCAGACACACACACATAGTTTTTCCAGAGACTTTTTCAGCTCTCCCTTTTGGGCCGCCGTTGGCCGGTGGGAAAATCAAGTTAGGAATAGAAATGTTGGCCAGGCTATTTATGTTGATTTTTGGCCAATGCCCAGTGGAGTTCCAGTTCTTGCCGGTTTCCAGCTGCCGGGACGGAGACAATGTAATTATCAAAAGGCCGCCCCAAAGGACTGCACTTCAAGGACTGCACTTTAAGGCAGAGGCGCCTTTAAAACCCGTTTGAGGGCTGGGCATAAAATATGTTTTGCATAATTTAGCCACGCATTTGTAATTAGTTTTGTGGCCGACTGTAGGCAGATGGCCCGAAGGGTGGCCAGAAGGTCCAAATCAAAGTTGAATCCAGTTAGCAGGACATGGAACCCGCGGCAAATCTAATTTATTTGTCTGGCCGCTGGCAAATGCAGCAAAATATTGTTTCGGGCTTGAACATTTTGGCCGGTTTGGCGCAATGTTTCTGGCATCGAAACGTAATTGTTATTTATTTGCGGCTAATTTTGTGTTGGCCGCAAATTATACGTAAAATCCGAAGGGGGGTGCAGAAAAAAAGCTTTAAATATATAAAAAAGGGAGAACTAATGGCAGAAATGGTGTAGAAAATGTAGGAAAAATTACTGGAATTTGGGGAACTTCCTAGCTATTAAAACCCTATCAAAAACTGCATTTTATTTAGAGCTTTATCTATTTTTTGATCCACTTCGTAATCACTTTATCATGGCAGACCTATCAAAAAACTATGTTAAAAAATACTTGATAAAAGCAAAGAAATATTTAAAAATTTAAATATAGCATTTTCCGGGGCTGAGACCAGCAGCTGCTGCTGTCCAACAAAATGGCAATTAAATGCCAATCAAGCATCAAAAGCCAAAGAGTCATTTTCCATTTCCAAAAAATAAAGCAAAAATAAAGCAAAAATTGCTTTATTTAAATAAATAAAGAAAAAAATGGGGGCCTGATCAAATATTAAATGGAAAAATGTATTTTTGCCCAGCGACTACTGTAAATAAATGCCAGAACCCAGATAATTATAATTATTTTTGCACACTTAATTAGCCATTAAAAACGTAAATTGAAAATGAGTCTCGCACACACACACACAGTCGCCTTTCTCCCCTGTCTGGCTGCAATTTAATACAAATATTAATAACAATTGCAACAAAATAATAACCATAACAATAAAAGTAATCAGATAATAATGAGTGTCATATGTGGGCAAGTGAAATTATATGGAAAAAGCAGTGGAAAAGTAGTGAAAAAGTGATGTGTACTTGGCCATAGATTGTTGGGATATACTAACTATTACTATGATTACTAAAAGCGAAGATATTTCAACAATATGATGCTGCAGAATCGCAAGAATTCCATGCCAAGCTAAGATACAAATAATATCCATTATTCATCTTCAGTTTCGCTGCGTAAGCCCCCCATTTTTTTTGATTTAATTCACAAATAGATTTATTAAAAATAATTCGCTTAACAAGTTGGAATGTTTTACCCCCATTTCCAAGCATTTGACAAGCTCATTACTATTCCAGTTCCAGGCAGGGTAGGGGAAGGCAGTGAAGGGCAGGGCAGTCCTGGGCACAGGAACAACTTTTATCCTGCACTCATTAAGGGCATTAAAAGCGGTCTATGTGGAGTGCTCTCGCTCTCTGTGCCTGTGCCTGTGCCATGGCAACGGTAACTCCATCAATGCGCCGTATATTTTTTTACAAGCTTTTCAGAGTTTTAAAATCATTTTTCGTTTTTTCGGATGGTTTGCTGGCTGGCTGTCTGCCCTGCCCTGCCGCCAGGTTAATCCGCTTTCAGTATTTAAATACGAAAATAATGCTAAAAATGTGAGAATGGACAGAAGGGGTAGGAGGTATGGGGATGGGGATGGGGATGGTAGATTGGGGAATTCCTGCTCTGAACATTTGCACCTTGGCGCTTTTTAAGCTGGTCATTTATTTAATGGATATGCAAGGATTGCTTTGCTCTGAGAAACATCTACCAAAAACACTATTTTCTCACCTGATCTTGACCATATACGAGGGCATGTATGAAATGTGAAATAAATTCACATTTTTCCACATGGAAGGGCACCCGCAGAGTCGGAAGCAACGCCGCACCCGGACTGGACTGGACCCGTTCCGTTTCGTTGGTGGAAAAATGCAAATTTCCGCCGGGCCACACCACGCCATAAATTCCGTAGACCAAAATCCAGCAACCAGCAACCGACAAATTTATAACCAAAAGATGGGCGGCAGTCACAGAGGGAAAGGGGTGGCAGGTTGCGGTTGTTGGGGGGTTGTGGGGGGGTTGGGAAAATATTGTACTCGTAATAAACAAGCCAAGTAATAACCGGGTTCTTTTTTCATTTGTTTTTATCTGTTCATTTGCAGGTACGTGGGCGAGTACTCCAACATACCCACCGACTATGCGGAAGTGTCCAGTTTCGGAAAAGCGCCCAGCGAGTACGGACGCCATGGCAATGCTTCCCCGGCGCCCTATGCCACATCCTCGATACAACAGCTACAGCAGCAGCAGCAGCAGCACCAACAGCAGCCACGTTATCAACAGCGACCAGTTGGGCCTGGTTACGGCCTCCAGCGTCCCATGCATCCCCATTACCAACAGCAGCATCCACAGCATCCGCAGCAGCAGCTCCACCAGCAACAGCAGCAACAGATTCCCATTCCCCCGGGCAACATCTATCAGCAAATGTCGACCACCAGCGAGATCTATCCGAGCAATACGGGTCCCGCCCGCTCTGTGTACTCGGAGCAGTTCTACTACCCGAAGGATAAGCACATGCACATGCACATCACCGAGAACAAGCTGAGCAACTGCCACACCTACGAGGCGGCACCGGGATCCAAGCAGTCCTCCTCCTCCCCCGCCAGCAACAGCAACTCCTCGCAGTTCGCCAGCGTGCGGCGTCAGCAATTGCCGCCGGGCTGCAGCATCGGACGGGACAGTGCCCGCTTCAAGGTAATCAACGCCAGCACTGGCCAGGGCATGGATCAGGGAAAGACCCAGCAACAGCAGCAGCAACAGCAGAACCTGCTCGATCTGGATGGCTCCTCCTTCTGCTACAATGGCCTGGCCGACTCCGGCTGCGGTGGCTCCCCCTCGCCCATGGCCATGCTGATGTCGCACGAGGACGAGCAGGCGCTGTACCACACTGCCGACGGAGACCTGGACGATATGGAGCGGCTGTACGTGAAGGTAGATGAGCAGCAGCCTCCCATGCAGCAGCAGCAACAGCAGCTTCTGCCTCTGGTCCCCCAGCATCCAAGCGAACTGCTCCAGCCCTCGGCCCACCATCAGTCCTGGCGCGGCCAGAGCACTCGCGGCAGCCGCAAGGCCCCCCAGGAGTCCATCAACGTAAAGGAGGCCAGCGAGCTGATCTACGCCCCCGGGAGTGTGGCCAGCGAGAGGAGTCTGCTGAGCAACACTGGCAGCGGCAGCAGCGGCCAGCCCCCGTGCCACAATGTCTGACCCCTGCAGAGCGGGTCCATGGGGCAGCTAGGCAAGATACAGGCGGAGGTTCAGATACAGTCGCAGTCCCCATCCCAGACCCAATCCCAGGAGCAGTTGTATGCCAGAGAAGTGCGCGAGCTGCTGGCTTGGTGCGAACGCTTCAACAATGGCGGCGTGGAGAACTTTGAGTAAGGGTATAACGATTGGGGATGGTACTATATGGAAGGAGAACCGTTTCACTTTGTTGTGGAATCAGTCACCGTTCCACCATCGCATTTGTCACAATTCTGAACGTGGCCAAGACTGAGAGGATTGCGTGAGAATTACTTATAATTTCTAGTATTACAAGGTTTCGTTTCTATATACGACAAATGCCAGAATTGGCTCTATGCTAGTGATAGACATATTACCCTACTTTACCCTCTCTCTCTCAATGTATCTTTCTCCAACTGTGTATCTTCTAAATCTCTGACTAAGAAACTGCTTTCGTTGCACTGTAGGATAAGATCAAGATCGAGATCATTGTACATGTTAAAGAAAAAGTATGATTAGTTCCTCCAAGTATGCAGATGATGATAACCCGCACTCTCTGCTTTAGCTATAGAATAAACCTTTAGATAGGATCGATGGGGCAGCATTTAAGGGGATAAACATATACTTAGGCGTAGGATCCAGACAGATACATGAATGTTTATCCACCACACTGTGTAAATATTGTAATGCACTAGCCGTAATTATATTATATGTATATCAAATGAAATATTCAAACTAATTATGCAAATGTGAACACGAATGAGTAGACATAACAAATAATATACATATACTATATACATATATACGCGAATATATTTAAATTATTGTGACGTATCAGGGGAAAAGCATTGATGGGGCAAATACTTAATTTTTAAAGTTTTTACTGAAGTTTAACTTCCTTAAAGCCCCATTTGATCTAATACCTTTGCTTACTTGTTGCCCCACCAATGCTTTTCCCCTACTTCGCTAAGTATCATCAACATACATAAAATACTTATATAGGATATGGTTAGAATACAAGTGAATAAATTGTGCATATAGTAATTTAAATTGTAATAATTATAGCAGTCCCCCCAATTAATCAGTTGTTGTTAAAATAGTCTGCACCCAAATACATAATAAATACATATACATATTTAGTGCATATATAATCCACCACCAAGGCATATTGATAACAAAACTCCTTCAATTTCGAGCCAAGAAAAGATACAACTTTATGTTTCTTCTTTGGTTCGCACTAATGAACTGTACTTCAACTACAGACAACTACATATACATATATATTTATATCTAGTATATCGAGTATATCCCAAAATTGCATTAAAGAATAGCATTTATGTTGTTTATCGCGCACCAGAGTAGATTTTGCGGGGAGTTTTGCGCATTTCTGTGTGTCTATGTGTAATTGTAATTATTGATATTGAATACGTATTTACAATGTAGCAATTAAAATGCAAAAAAATAAAAACAAAACGCCATAATTATGAATATAAAACAAACAAATCGAAGCGAAAGCTAGTGGTATTTTTTTCCTGTGATTTTGGTTGGGTTTTAGTGAATAATCAACAATCAAAATGAATGCTGAAATGAGCAATGGAATGATTGAATTACTGCACTCTAATGTATCAATTGAAACATTGTTAGTGATTTATGTAAAACTATTGTGATGGTAAAGTAAAGAAAACATCGGAATCCCTATGGCTGGTATATATTTTCATGGAGTAAATGAACTAAAGTTCCGTTGGATATTGCGAAAAGCTGTTTCCAAATGAATATTCTTCCAAAAGTGATAAAAACTAAAGCAATTGGGTGCCAGAACTGCAACAGAGATGTGAATTTCAATGGCACCTCCCAAAAGTATGCTATACAATTATCATCGGAAACATAAGCCCAAAAGTAGGCAACGTAAATTTCCCCAAACAAAAACCCATAGTATCGTATCCGCTGCACCTGTGTGTGTGTGTGCCGCTAATTGAAAAGTCACAACTTGCCACCTGTGACTATGCCACCACATCCACTACCCCACGCAATATTACCCTTACGAACCCAAGCCCCTCTGCCGAAATGCACGTCTGGCAACCCTTTTTGCCGCGACTAATTTTCCACTGGCGACGCGCTTTTAATTAGCTGCAAACTCTGAAACCCAAATTATGCATGACTCTCTCTATGCAACACACAGGGTGTGCGGCATGTCTGGGAGTGTGTGTGCCGCTGCTTCTGCTGCTGCTGCTGCTGCGACCGCGCCCATTTTAACTACAAAATAATTACGTGCTAGGCAATTAATGGCCCCAAGGGGTTAGAGTTACAAAAATACTTTTTTCCTCGCCCACGTGCGCCATGTGGCAACATCCGGAGGCCATTTGTTGCAAATCGACAACCATTTCCGGTGCATAAAGTGCTCTCGCAAAGGGCAAAGGGCAGGAGGCACGGGGGAAGAGCGGAACAACATTTGTGAGTTGCGGTTTTTTAATGCGAAAAAGAATTCATAATGCCAAATGATAATTTAATCAGCGAAGGGGAAAGAGAGTGAAAGAGTTAAAGGAGAAGGCGACGGTTCTTTTAATTTCTTAATATTTTTCAAATATATTTAAACAATACAAATTTAAGGTACCGATTCCTGGCTGAACTCCATCTCCTCGACCTCAATGCCATCCTTCGTTATTATGTTTATAATCACAGAATCGCCGGTGAATATGTCCCGCTGGTCGGCAGTGATGAAGGCATCTTTGGCAATGGCCAGGGCGCGCTCCTTGGTTAGCTCTTGGCCAGGAAGCTCTCTGCTCTCTGAGCAGCCAATCAGACTGTCCAGCACTGGCTGCAGTATGGCGCCGGCTGTCCCCTCGACACAGCTGCCCTTACGCTGGAAATGGCCGATGGTATCGTAGGAGAAGACGGCGCCACGGCCGTCCTTGTCGATGCCACCCAAAATGGGGCAGACGTTGTAGGGCAGATGGCGTCGCTGGTACTGGACGACGGATAGCATCTGGGCCATGGCCTCGACGCTCATGATCTTGAAGTGTTTGCTCTCGTAGCCCTGCTTCTTCACCTTCAACAGATTAGTCAGCGCGATGGCATCGGACCGGCAGCCGGCGGTGGCCACCACCATCTGCTGCGACAGAGGACACAACTTTGTCTGTGTCCGCGAGAGAATCGCGCGGTCGCTGCTCAGACGAGTGTCCCCGCCAATGACCACAAAGTCCTGGCCGGCAATGGCCAGCACAGTGCCGCCATTGTCCTCATATAAATCAGGTTCCTTCCTTCTGGCTGCCGGCGGAGGCTTTCTCCTGCCAAGGTGCCACATGGCCGTAGATTCGTTTAAGTTCGTGTAGAGTATTTGCCATATAAAATATAATAATAATAATAAGCGCAGTCGCGCTTTCCGCCAAGTCATAAGCGATTTTCAGAAGTCAAAGGCAAAGCAACGTTGATATGACAAATGATTCCTGATACTTGTAGACTAAACGGGATTATCGATAAGAAATTTGCTTGAAAATCAAAAGATTGCTTAAATATTTGTTCACAAATCATTGTTTATCTTTTGTAAACTCCCAAAAAGCCAACACAAAATCAGCCAGTCAGCCAGCAAAGGACCCTCTTGCCATATGGGTAATCCAAAGACCAAGGAGCCAAGGACCAAGGAGAGAGCCTTTCGGGGGGTTGTAGCAGATGCGTTTGGCTTCAACTTGTCACCTAACGTTTAACGATAAATTTGCTGACAGCGACAACGGATAATTAGTTTCACTAACGAGAAAACTTCCACTGGCTCGTTCGACCCCACACACCCACACACACCCTACCACCACACACACATATGAGCACATGTCTGGAAGCGTGAGAGCCCTAATGCAACATGTTAACCCAAGTAGCAAGGAGTAAAAGCAACAGTAACAACACCATCAAGGACTCACAACGGTCTCATCTCGGCTCCGGGCTGTGGGCTCTGGGCTCCGGCTCAACTCATGATGATGATACGTACGATATACGTACGGGAAACAGGATGAACAATCCGGCGGAACGATTCCCATGCTTCAGTGCATCGTTCTCCTTGAGCTAATAAAATGATTATGTGTTATTTTTATGCTGTCAGACGAAGGATGGCCATACAGAGATGGCTAGGATGAAGCGCTGGTTGAATGGGTCCTTTATAAGTCAGACGGCAGGCAGGCAGCTCCTGGCTACGGCACTCTCCCCACTCCCCCTGCCAGCAGCAATTGCCCATGATTGTTTACATATTAATCGCAACTTTTAATGGGCAGTAAAGCCATTTTTGTTCTTGGGACGCTTACATAATTGAAGTGGCTAAAATGTTAGTCAGGGGAATATGCTTAATGCTAATTGAATTGTTATGGCGGCAAATTAGCAAACCTTCGGCAATGGCAATAACCTCTAAATTGGTGAACGAAAATAAAAAAATGTAAGGTAGAGTTTCTTGTACGGCCCCTGTCCATTCTGGGAGACCGGAGAGATCCGCGTTTCGAAGGTCAAGGGCTACTGAATGAGGACTATGTCGGCTTCACCCTTTGGTAGGAGGGCATCGCATGCTGCCTTGTAATGGTGCAGGTTGATCTGCAGGATTGTCAGTGGCAGATATCGGAGGACGAATTGGAGTCATTGATGTTCGCAAAACCCCTGGCTAGGACGCTTTATTCGGACCTCCAATCGACCAGAATGGGCTCCAGGTCTGACTCAACCTCTAGTTGTCTGCCTGAGGACCTTGTAGCGGACCACGATAACCTTCCTATACCCGTAGTATACCACACAGCCCGTCTTCTCGAGCAGCCCTATCGACTTCTCGTTTATGGTGAGAATAGTCATTCTTCTGGCTAGTAGGCTCTTCTACTTTGGCCACCTTCCAATTGTCAGTATGGGAGTTGCACAACTGCAGAATCCTGAAGATATTTTCAGGCTCCGCAACCTCCTATTCCTCCTATCTTTTGATCCTGAATAACCTGTAACCATCACAAAGAGCTGATAAATTAAATTGATTCGATTGCTGGAGAACATTAAGATTTCAAGTTGGGGTCTGGGGCTTCCTCACAGAATTAACTAATAGAAATAAAATGCCATTACGGGACTGGTAGTCCATTCAATCAACTTGAATGTACATCCCTTAGAATGAGATGAGCAACTGGATAACTATTTAACTAAATTAACAATTCACGAGCTGAAAACTTTTCAAGTTTTCCACTTGACAGTCACGCCCCCTCCCCTCCACAGGGTGTACACTTTTTTTGTGTCGCTCTCATTGTTAGGTAAAAGGCAAACAAACAAACAAACGAACAAGCAGAACAATCGCACAGGCAGACAGACAGACAGACAGTCGGACGGGGGGGACAGAAGACAGAAAGCGGAAACGCTGGCAAACAAGCGGAAGGCTCTTCTGGCACTCAACTAATGGCAACATAATGCGTTTATTGTGGGGCACAGAATGGGGCACCAGCCGGGGAATCCCCCAAAGAAGTGATAACCCAGCGCAAATGTCAACGCAAAAGTCAATCAATGCATTGATGGTGGCAGATGCTCGGGAGGGCGGGTGGATGGTCGCCATCCAAAGGGGGTTGGCCAGACACACCGCCAGACAAGGGGAGAGATTGGGTGGAGAAGTACGCACTTTTCAATGGACCAAACAACAGACACAAGTCAGACGGAGCGCATTCAAAATCAATTCAATTGAAAAACATTTTCCCAGTTTTTACATACCCTTACAGGAGGATAGGACATAGCGATTATAGCCAGATGTTTGTCTGTCTATCACGTTTATTGTAGACAAGAATATCTGATTGAATCTTTGAATCGATTTTGCTGAAGAGTCTATACAAGAAACTCCCAGATCGGATGGCTATATCGTGTAGATATCATAGCTAAAATCGATCTGCAAGGGCACTCAAAGCTTCGGTCATTGAAACCCTCGCTTCATGCTGGTTTTTTTTCCTTTATTTGGAGTACTTTTTTTTTGTGAGGGTTGACTTTTCCTCTCTGTTTTTTCGTTGGTGTAGGCCTCTTTTTTCACGATGACTTGCCGCTTTTTTTCGTTGACCATTGACTGGGAAATCACTTGAATTCTGTTCATTTTCATTTTCATTTTCGGGTGGAAATGAATGATTTCCTCGCTGCATTCAAAACGCTAATGAGACGTAATGTGATGGCCATGACGGGCATGATTCTCATTTCTAACGACGATGCTGCTCCTCCTGGATGGTGGCTACTCCTCTGGTACTCCTCTGCTGCCTCATCAGTGGCTGTGGCTATGGCCTAGAGCAGCGACAATTAATTGCCATTCCTCACCGACAATCGTCGTCGTTTGTCAAAAACTTTGTTGCATGCTTAGTGGCAGCCAGATATACATACATACAACAGGCAGCCACTGCTGTGAGGGATTGCCACATCATCATCCAACAAATGCCTCAACAGTTTTCAGATACTTATAGCTCATTAAGCATGGCGCTCTGGCATCGTTTCAACTTTGCAGAGTCATGCCACGCCCACCAAAATGCCAGCTCAAAACTCAAAAACTGACTGACAAATTTTCACAGCTCAACGGCTATTAAACTCGGCTGAAAAGTTCAATTAGCTGCAAGACAGTTTGCGGGATAAATCATGGAGGGGGAAAGCTGAAAACTGAAACCTGAAAGATACAAAAAGGATACAAGAATATTTCCCAAGATAGTGCATATATTTTGAAGCAATATAGGAAGGATGAAGACTCTTGAAATGCAGATGAAACCCTGGAAATACTGGGGGAGAGTTTTCTAAACTTCTGCAGACAGAAAATTGAAATGAAAACCAAAAGTGCGACTGTCAAAAAAACTATAGGAAAGGCCTGAAAAGTTTTGGAATCAAACTAGTGGCTGTAGGGATAGAAAAAGGAACCTTTAAGGTCACTGAAGAACTACAAAATTATTCTGAAATGAAACAGTTTAAGGATACAGCCAGGCTCACCTTCTCTATGGCCGTTTTGAATACTTCCTTGCATTCAATTAGTCCACAAAGACCCTGGTCCTGATCCCAGGCCAACTACAGAATCTATTGGGAAAAATCGAGCCAACATTTTCATTTGCTAAAACTCACTTTGACTTCAAACGAAACGACATTCGGCAACTACTACTACGAGGAGTATCTGCGAAGAGTTCAATTAATTACACGACCCAACCCCCCCACCCATCCCCCACACCCCCCACGCACTCTGCGCGAGTTGAGGGAAATGTTTTGTGTGATTTTGGAAAATCTTTTTGGACAGCGCAGAGGACATTTGTCACACGCTTGCTTTCACCAGCTCCATCATCTTGATTCGAATGGCCATTCATTCATTGAGTCGTCATTCGTTCCTTCATTCGTTCGTTACCCGTATCCCTTATTCCTTATCCAGATTCCTATTCCCATTCCCATTCCTATCCCTATGTTGATGTGGATGCTGGGGGCTGGGGTCTTCCTTGAGCTTTTCAATATTAATTGCAGAGCTTCGAAGGGCAGAGCGGACCAAGACCAAGACGAATACGATGAGGGTCTGGAGTTTGGGGTCAGGTCAAGTCGAACCAGCACAAAGGACACGATGACCCATGTCCCCCATGTCGGACAAAGCTAGTGCTTTGACTTTTGATGAATGGCCAAGAATTTGGCATGACATGAATGAGCATTTTAAATAAATTAGTTGCATTTTATTTTCGGCCTGATTGAGTCCTTTGATTAGCTACACATAAATCACATCAAATGATGTCTTAAAGCCTTCGCAACTTTAAGCTAATAAACCCGCCCAAGATTGAATACCTGGCGGTTAATAATCAAGACAATAAACCCGCATAAAAATGGTTATAAGTTAATTAAGCTAAATGAAAACCTCTTAACCATGAGAAACTCCAGACGGCAGTCTCCAGACACCAACCTGGCCTCGTCTCGTCTCTCGTTCAAGGTGAAGACCACAGAGAGGATATAAAAATGCCAGAGATAAATTTGATATAAGCAGGAGGAGTCTGAGCCCCAGACGGGGGACGGCGACGGTGGACGCAGAGAAAGATAAATGTCTGGCAATTTGGCTAAATGGCACAACTTGGCCAAGTAAAACATGCACAGGAGCATAATCAAGACAATAATTATTATTGTCATGTGTGTATTTTGGTGGTGCCCAAGAAAGTTCTACTCCCCAGTCCCCAGATCCCCATTCTATCTGACAGACGAGGAAACTTTCAGTTTGGTTAGCCGCCTGTCTGGCACTCGTCGTTCCCCTGCCCCTCTCTAGCAGTTCTCGCTGACTGACTGACAACGTGTGTTAATTATGGCCATCTGCAGGAAGACTCGTCTCGGTCTCTCGTTTTGTTTTGTGCTGGAAATCGCATTAGGGAAATTACCCAAGAATACCAAATACCTCAGCAAACATAAATACGAGTACGAGCAGTTCTCTGTTCTCAGTTCTGCTTAGGGCATTGTCTGGGAGTCTGGGAGCCGCTTAAAGGCTTGCCAGCTTATTTTATGGCAGTCTTGAACTTGCTGTAGTTCGTCTCTAATTAAGCGTTTAAATTGGCTTTGTCTTGTTTGGGTTTTCATCTTTGGCAACTAGGTAATCTTTACTTTTTGTTGGGCCAAATCGCCTTAACCAAAATTTGCCAGCTAAACAGTAATCAGTTAACTTAAGATAAATATTTTCCTAGACGTTGCCAATTTTCGTGATTTTTACACAAAAGTCTTAAAAGATCAATTGTTTTTTCTATAATTTAATAAATAAAATATGACTTTGTTCTGACTTAATAAAACTAGTACGATTATTTAATATTCAGCAACTTTTTTTCCTTTAATTAAATTGCTATACGTACAGTCACGCCTCAGGCCTGATTGACTTGTCTTGACCCCAAAATCCCACAAGCAGGCCACAACCCCCTGCCCTCTACCCCCTGCCAAGTCGAGTTATGTAGCAGCAGAATCCACTTTAGACCCCCCAACTCTTCCTCTAATTGCTATTGACAGTTATGGTTAGGATAGGAACAACGGCCAGGCCATGCCGTTGGATGCCAAGATGATTAAAAATTTAATGGCTCTGAGTGGAAGAGGATGTGCCCTGCGGCTAACCCCAATCCATCAGGACATCCGACTGCTCTTTGAGTCGCATTCCAGTAAAAATCAAAGATTTTTGGCCAGGCCAAAAAATAGCCACAGGCCAGAGAATCGACCCTTGTAGTTTTACGGGGAGGGGGTGGGCTAGAGATACATTTTGGGGCTGGCAACTATGGAAATTTGTTGTTCAACTTGTTGCTAAATACATAAATCTAATTTGATTACAAACTTGCCACCACGAACACAGAATCAGAATCAGAGTCGGAGTTGGAGTTAGAAATGTTCTTTGGGGTCTGGTCTGGTGATTCTGTGAAAATATCTGAAGGTGTTGTTGGATAAGTGCAGCCGAAGGCTGTTCGAAATCAAAAGATGACAGCTGCTCGAGAGCCCTTCGCAGTTTAATGAAAAGTGAAATGATATTCGGGGGGCAAAACACATTTCATACCAGACAAATATCTTTCCATTTCAGGTCGCAAATATTTCATATTTTTTCCTGTTGTTGTGCTCAACGCTGCCTGAAATAAGATTTCTGATACCCTGGAAGGAGGTATGTATAATGAGGTGGAGTGAAATAAGGGTGAAACTGTGATAATGTCTTATAAAATGAAATTGAAGATGTGATTACACTTCTTGAAGGTTTTCGTTCCCTTCAAGTTGGATCTTAAACTTAAAGAATCGCCGAACAAAATGTCCAAATACTATTCTCAAGACTACTGTCTGATAATGAGGGTAATAAGGAGTGTGTCCAATACTGAGGGGTACTTGCATCTTCGATTCGATTTGGTGTCACCC
Organism: Drosophila azteca; assembly: GCA_005876895.1. NCBI lineage: Eukaryota > Metazoa > Arthropoda > Insecta > Diptera > Drosophilidae > Drosophila > Drosophila azteca. Next base: position 7,276,760 of record VCKU01000091.1, on the reverse strand, counting down.
TCCTCCTTGACTTTTCTCTGTAATTCGAGCTTAGTGTAATGGAATTTTTAAGCGAATGTCACAGAAATGCACAAAGTACAATGAGACAACAAGCTGCTCAAATATGCAAAGACTTTTACCCCAGCATACAGCATACAGGAGGACACCTAGGAGCTTATTATGAGCAAGCAACCAGGGAACAAAAACCCCCCGCACAGACCCCACTCAAGGACGCCCCCCCGTCGTTGGAGCATGCACCGAGGGGGCACCACCAGCAGCAGCAGCAGCGGCAAGAAAAAATGGAACTTATTTTCGTAGACAAGAGCGAATCTTGTGTTTATTTGCGCTTATATGCACATCATCTATCATCTATCACAAGGTTGTGTGTGTGTGTCGCGCCCCATCATCATAGGGCGTCTTACACTTATCTTTTATACCCTTCTAGAGGGTAGATGTACTTGGATTTTAAGCATATTTTCAGAATGCATTTACGAACTTTAGGGAGTATTTTTACTACTACTGACTTTCTGTCAAAGTGTTTCCTAGATTTGGAAGACAATCAGAGGTTTTTGGTTCTTCTGCAAAAGTAATACAAATCAGAATCATATAAATGGCATAACTATATCTTATACCCCCCCCTTTAAGTAAAGGATCTCCTAAGGGTATCTTTACTTTCGACCTGCAAGAGGTAACCTTTCCTTTGTGCTATTTTCTTGCTGTTTTCTTGCTGTTTTTGTCTCCTTCTGCTGCATCAATTTTCCCTGTTGCCATTATTATGATTGTTATTAACTTAAATAGAAAATACTTGACTGTTTCATAAATCTCACCCACTGTAGGTGCCTGCCTGCCAGCCAGCCTGCTGAGTGCTGGGAGAGGATAGCAGTGGCAGTGGTTCAGGAGAGGAGGCAGTGGGGCAGGAGGTTGAGGTCTGTGGTGTAGTTGGGGGGAAAGTCCTGCTGCGTCAAGTAGATTTATGTTGCTCTTGTCGCTGTTTGTCGTGTGGGGACGAGTTCCTTTCTGATTTATTTCCCAACGAAATTCCAGCGAAGAAATAAAGCCAGTTTTACTCAGAAATGAGATGTATAGACAATGCTTGAAAAGCAGAGAAAAAAGAGGTTTCTGATGAAAGAAAGTCTGGAATTTATCCTGAATCTAACCCTGAGAATAAACATCAACTTTGAGCGAAAATATTATCTTTAGCAGTTATTAAAATTTATGTTTTTGTAATTGAAAACCCAATTGTTTTCCATCCCGAAAACCCATTTAATATCTTTCTCCACAGCTTCTGCCTTTTCCTCTAACAACTCTCGACCTCAGAATTCAATTTAAACATTTTGTGTTTCACCTCAAGAATTAGGGGAAAAACTAATTGGCCGCCTTCTGCGCTAAACAGGAGAAAAGACTGGGAGAAACCAAGTATTATATTTCCCTTTGCAGACAAAGGCCCACAAAAGGCGACGACTGCAGGCGCTGAAAACTTTTAATAAATCCGGAAATTACTTTATAAGCAACTCGTTTTCGGGTTGTTTTTGGCTGGTCTTTGTTGGTGGTTGGCTCGGATGACAATCAGCGCGATAAGAAGTTGGCATAAACAAGCCCAAAGCCGTAAACTACAGGCTGTTTAGCATTAAGCCGAAATGAAGGCAGATGGCAGCCAGATGAAAGGAAAGCGCGTCCAGTCCGGCCAAGAAGGACATCACACAACACCAACACCAACACACACACCCACACCACAACGACAACTACAACAACGACAACGACGACACGTTGGTCTGCTGGCCGGCTGCCGCGTTGGCAATTTTTATTTAGCTTTTGTAAGTTAATTTGTGCACTATTGTCCTGGGTCCTGCAGGACTCGGCCCGGACTGGGTCCGAGACTCCCCGGCGGACTCGTTGAATGAAACGTTTGCCTTTTGCACTTTTTCATCTCCTCGCTGTGTTGCTATTTCTTTTTATACCCTAAAAGAGGGTACACAGAATCCTACTAGATCTTGGCCAGGCATAAGGGATATCAATATAGAGCATTGCTCATCACTCTTACACTGAAGTGCGCTGGTGTGCGTAGCAAAAACCCGAACACGCCTGCGGGAGAAATCGGCTTCTTGCTTTACACTGGCAAAAGCGAGATAACAAGCGCCGAAGTCGCATTGCCGAAGCCACACGAAAGCTGGCTGCTGTTTTATACTTTCCATGAGGGACAATCAAATATCTAGTCTTAACATCTATAGAGTATCGAACGCTTCGCTGCAGCAGTACCTATCCATCCCTTCTTGTTTTTAATGTAATTCAATTTCAATGAAATTTAATCGCCCGTACATGGCAGCCTCTCTCTCTTTCTCTCTCTCTCTCTTTCTCTTTCTGTACCGTTCCGTTCCCCCATTTAACATTATTTGCGTCATTTTGTGGTGGTTAATTTCAGTGCAACGCAACGCTTTTACTATTCAATTATGTTGCCGCTTGTCGCCTCATTCGCGGCACTTTTTTATGCACTCTTGTTTATGATGAGAGCAGTTCCGATCTCCCCCTCCCCCCACCCAGAGCACAGCTCTATTGTCCTGCTAATGCCAGAGCCTGTGTCTTGTTTGTCATCCTGTGTGTGTGCCGTGTCCTGTGGCCCGTTGCCTTTTGCCTTTGCTGTGCTTTTTTCCATTGTTATGAAAAATTAAATGGGCATAAATCATGCTAATGGCGCATTGAAAATTTATGATGCTTTAAAGCCTGGACAATCCACCATCAATTTATTTATGTATTTGCAATTATTTTGTGCATATATGTGAGGGTGGAAGTTCCTCGTAATACAATAGTCCTGCATTCAATGGTTTTCTAGTTGGGGTATGGGTTCCATTTGGTTCGGTTGATCTCATCTCGATTTCAATTAGATGATTGTTTAAATGCGAAAGTTCTAACGTTTTTTTTTGGGGGGGAATTTCCTAACTGATGATGTCAGCAGTGGAAATCGAAGGGGAAACCCGCAAAGATATTGTTTTCGGGGTTCTAATTCATGTTAAGAGCCTTGTAAATCAAGTAAGTGAGCGTTGAGTAGTTATAGCTGGTTTCAGATGTATTCTTTTGCTCCTTTTTATCCCCCTGAAACCATCATTAACCCCCCCAGAGACCCCCCAAAGATTCCCCCGCTTAAATGCCATAATTATCTGGAAAATCTAAAATTTCATTCGCCACGCATCTGGTGGCGGCCCCAGAGCCCCCACAAACCTAATCCCGCACTCAGCGTTGGGATGGAGGGACTTATAAAGGATCCTCCGAGCCGCGGAGGAGGCACCACCCACATAATGCAAATTGCTCTTATAATTTGCACAGCAGCGACGTCATTCATCAGCCTTAGAGGGCGAGAGATACGGGATACGGGAGAGCGTAGCCAAGGCTAGACAAATTTCCCAGGGATTATCAGTAAAGGAAGGATGCTCTGGTTGCACTCTGTTGCTGCCGCTAGTGGTGCTGCTGTTGCAACATTCTCTTGCAGCTCAACGCTTTGGCGCTTCATTCCATTTATTATGGCAACTTTTTGTATATTTTTTGTATATTTTTTTTGTGGAGGGTTATTTTCATTGCCAAAAATATATTTCAAGCGGGTTCAACTGCGGAGCGCATTTTATTTGGTTTTAGGATTTTTCGGCCAGCCAGCCAGCCAGTTTGTTGCAAACTGCAGACATACACACACACACGTATGCAGACACATTGGCACTGCAGATACAGCTACACTTTTGGGGGCATTGCAGTTCTGCAGCACGCAGATACAGATACAAGCAGTGGCCGACCTCCCGCAGAGAAATTTTCATTTGGTTTTTAGCTCAGTATCCCACAGGGGGGGGAAAACTGCAAGTTACAGGGTATGTTGGTCAGAAAGATGTTCCAACTGAGGAGCTGGTAATATAGTCTTAAACAAATATGTTGGATAAAGATACTGTGGGATAAAGATCAGCCTTGAATCAAACTTTGATGATTGAAGGTTTCAAAAAAATATACATAAATATTGTAGACTCTTCTACTTCCAAATAAACTTTATATTTTGCACCCTTCCTGCTGTCATATATCCTATATAAATATCATATATCTTTTCACATATCCTCGACCCCTAAATGTTTCCATTACACCCTTTCCAGGTCCTCCCTTTTGCGACTCTATCCCCTGTGGTAGCCACAATCATTCTTAGTCGATTTTTCTTTGCATTTGGGAGTTTTCCTTTTGTTTTTCCTCTCTGTCTGTCTGTCTGTCTGTCTCCCTCTCCCTTGCCCTCTCTCTGGCTTTCATGGGTTCGCTCGTACTCGTTCACCTAGCCAGTGTGTTGTTTACATGTTCATTCGCGGGATTTTTCACTTGAAATTGGAAAGTCGACGTCGGCACAAAGAGTTAAGTCCTCGCATCGTCCATAGAAATGGCAGAATGCTAGCAGAATACTGGGTTGAATCGTTCATTGTTCTGGCCCACACATTGTTGCATTAAATGAAGGTTTCTCCTGTTATTTTTTTGCTCCCCTTCTGCGGTTGTCTTTGCATTAAGCTTGTTAGGGCTTTAATTTAGAGGCATCCTTGGCCGAATCGCATCAACGCAGCTGGAGATCGTTAAATAATTCATGTCAGGCCACACCGAAATCGAAAAAAGATACGAGAACTAAAAGGAAAGCACAAAAAAACGAAAGAAACAGAAGCAATGAAAGCCAAATTAAGCAGTTGGAAACGTTTAGACAGGTGGGGAGAGGGGGGAAAAGGAAAAGCCGAACAGGATAGCCAGAGGAGCTGCCTCTTCTTGGGATTCTTGGGGGAGTCCCAGCTGGGCGCCTGATTTACGTTGCAATAATTTTCATCTCATTTTCATTACGTTTTCGGGGGCTTATCCAGGGCAGCCTTTGCCTTGCCTTGGCTTGGAGTTTTTTTTTTGCTCGGATTTGCCTCTGCATAAGGCCAAAAGGTGAGAAGCTCTTTGGCCTGCAACTCCGGCCAGCTACGGCGGTGGTGGTGGGCCACTTGAGCTCTTGGCTATTTATCATTCCCCAAGAGCTTATACATAACTTCCCCCCTGTGTGCATAGGCCTCCATCCTCTGTGTGTCTGTGTCTGTGTCTGGAGTCCTTGGTTACAATCTCCTCCTTCTGCTTCTCCTTCTCGCAGCTGTGAAGTTTCCATGGAGGTTTTTTTGCTCTGCCTGCCTGTTACCATATACACGTGCAAGTACCCTCAAAAGTTGTGAACAAGTTGCAGGTTGAAACAACAACACAGGAACACGAATAAAAAGGATCAACAAGGCACTCAGCACCAGCCACCAGCCTCAGCCTCAGCCCCAGGAAGGGAAAACAGGAAAAGGAACTGGAACTGGAACGGGAAACAGAAATGACAACGAGTGTGACACTTCACCGTCCTGACAGATTTACATCAATTATTGAACAGCAGCAGGTGCGTGGTAACAGGTGGATCTATAAGGGTTCAAAAGGGCAAAAAACTGACAACTATTTCGCAACAAAAAAATGTAAAACTCTGCTAGCATTCGATGTCGATTGGGCATTGACAGGTTCCGTGGCTGATGCGAATGCCAGGAGGGTTGATTTTAAAGTTTGCCAAAAGGGAAGTAAAGAGTTAGAGCATACGAACCAAATCCTGTCTTGGACTTCTCGTCTCGCTGCTGTTCCTGACCTTTATGTCCTCTTTCGGAAAGCCAAACGAGTCGCTTTGCATCAGCTGCTCCGTGATAGCCTGGGACATCTCTTGCAAGCCTTGAAGAGGCCTTGGTGTAGAGATCAATCGATACCTGGAAGTGCTTCCTGCAGTAGATCTTGTCCTCGTCCTCAATGCGTACATCGTTGGAATAGTCCACCTTCCAATCGGTGAAAGACTCCTCAAAGCCCTTAAGGGAAGAATACCCACACTTCGATAACATATCAAGTTCCATCAATTGTTATCGGTTTTCGTCATGAGGTTCAAGTGAATTTTGTTGTTTGGCTGCATTGTTTAGTGGTAGAAGGCAACTCCTGCTTGGTCATCGTCGATCGGCTTCAATATAACACAACTGAAAATAAATAATATTAATTATAATTATCGTACCTATCGATAGGTTCAGTTCCTCACAAGTACAGCTGTTCAAAAGTTGTCTAGGCAGCCCTGCAACTGCAAAAAACGCTTTCTCATTGTGAAAAACCAAAACTTTTGTGATTTTATTTTATGTTTTCAAAATGTCCGAAGACTTTGACCCCGTGGAGCACGGCCTAAGGGCTTCCTTCCGTCTGACCAGCAACTGCGAGGTGAAGGAAACAGGCTGCAGGGTACCCGAAAACGTGGTTTCGCAGCTGCTCGATACCCTCGTCACCGTCCCCGCCTCCGTCGCCGTCGACGACGACAACGGCACCACTTTAGGCTACCAGGAGGAGCAGGAGCCGCAGGAGCAGCAGGAGCAACAGGAGCAACAGGAGCAACAGGAGCAGCAGGAGCAGCAGGAGCAACAGGAGCAGCAGGAGCCGGTATCGAGGCTGGAGGAGATGCTGCAGCACATGGAGATCAACCCCAGTGCTCCCGGTGTGGGAGTGCATCACCACTTGACCGTCGAGTGCCAGCATCCAGTCATCGACGATCCCTGCGCCGTGGGGCAGATCATCTGTGCCGAGACGCTCAAAGATCTCTACGCCATGGGCATCACTGAGTGCGATAAAATGTTGATGTTGCTCTGCCGGCCCGCCTGGATGACCGTGGAGGAGTTCAATGTGGTGTTCGCGCTGATGGAGAAGGGCTTTAAGGAGTGCTTCCTGAAAACCGACGGCACAGAGACCTGGGCCCAGTTGGTGTCAGTGCTCGGCAACCGATTCATCTGTGGCGGACTGGCCTCGGCCTACTGGGAGGAGCGCTATGTGGTGGCACGCGACAACGCCGAGGATGGCGATGTCCTGGTGCTGACCAAGCCCCTGGGCACCCACGTGGCCATCGAAGCCTACGGGTGTATCGGTCAGCCGGAACGATGGGAGCGCTACAGGGCGTTCGTCTCCGAAGAGGATGTGAAGTCCGCCTACAAGCAGGCCGTCGAGTCGATGACTCGCCTCAATCGCAAGGCCGCTATCGGCATGCACCTGCACAATGCCCACGGGGCCATCGCCGTCTCCGGAAAGGGTATCCTGGCTCATGCCAAGACCCTGGCTGTGATCCAAAAGAAGTCCGTGTCGTTTGTCATCAACACTCTGCCGGTGATCGGCAGGATGGCAGCTGTCCCCGAGAGCCTCACCCGCCTGCGGCAGGGTCTGTCCCCCGAGACCTCGGGCGGTCTGCTCATGTGCATGACCCTTCAGGATGCCCGTTTCTTCTGCGCGTTTCACAAGCGCCAGGACAACACCCCGGCCTGGATCATCGGCACAGTCAAGAGCGGCATGCCCACAGCCTCCATCGTCGAGAATGTGGAAATCGTCGAGGTTTCTGAATGAGAATTTCAATTGTATTTGCTTCTCTTAGTAATTCGTCGAATAAATTGCATTCCCTATTGACAGACACAGAACAAAGCAATCCTTTTCCTTAGGCTTAAATTCCCAATGAGTAAGCATTCTAGGTAATATCTAGTAGACATGAACTCTACATATCTTTTGACCATCTAGTTTTCACAGAGATTTTTGCTCAGTTCCTTAACAAAATCAGAACACTCTCCACAACTTTCGCATTTCCTACACAAATAAAATAAAATTAAAAATAATGTTGTTATATTCCAGTTTGAGTCCGCGTTTTCGGCATTTTCTAAAGCATTTCCTGATGCTGATAGCCTTCTGCTGCGTCTGCTTTCTTCTTAGCGATGAAATATCTCGTAAGCGGAACTGCACCCTAATTTATTCAAATATTCATCCTCCCCACCTGCCGACAGCCCTTAGACCCCGCCTTGGCTTGCCACACAGCCAGGATCTGAACGAGGAGATGTTCCAGAATGCAACCAGCGTAAGTTTTTGCAAAATAAACCATTTGCGAGTACTCTAGGATCACCTTGTGATCCTCTCATTCCAGTGCACCATTGAGAGGCAGCTTGACGATCTTCGGAATCTGAAGATTAGCTGTCGCATGGAACGCCAACGCCCAGTGGTCCCTGCCCACAAACGGAACATGATTTTCGTGGTGCCGACCATCCCGAAACATCAACGGCGCCAATGGAACATCAATGTGCCCATGGAGTCGATTGTGGGACTCGAGGAGCTAACACCAAAAGCAGTCGAAAGTGATAACACGCCCCCAAGTAATTAAGGTAATTCCAGGGTGTCAAAGCAAGCAAGAAGCCGCTTCATATCCCAAGATATATCGATCGGGATCGTTCTTCACACAACCTCATGAATACATTTCAAGAATCGCAAGCTTGGAGAAAATGTGACTCCAGTGTTTTTGCGCACACGAAACTATTAAAGTCCCTTTACTGATTAAACATAGCCTATCCTTTAGAACTGTTGTTCCAATACAAACATATCCAAAACCATTTCCGTACAGGATTTCCTTTCAATCAACCCGATTCGACCGATGCTTGGTCCGACCCTCGCTGGAAAGTTTTCTGTTTCTGTTTGCGGGAATGCTTAACTTTCTGATTTGCGTGAAATTTGTTTGTGCCTGCTGCAAAATCCTCTTACATTCCCTTCATTAAGTACTGAGCCTGGTCAGGGGCTCAACCAGGGCAAAACAAAACCATTTATCCTTTAAAAAAGGATTTGCAAATTCAAGAAGCACAACGAAATCCTTTTGCCAGCAACTCAATTAGTTGCACGCATCCATTAGATATTCCGGGCACAGACCGAGCGAGTGGAACGATTGCAAAGCCATCAAATAGCCAGGGGCCGCCCTCCAATCGGGAAGATGGAGTTGGAGAAGGCTGGATGGTCCTAAGAAGGGTAGGAGATTATTTTTTGGGTACAGCAGGTCCGACCACAAACAAAGATGTCACGCAGTGCGTGGCCCAAGGGGATTTGGACATTGGAACACCCAAAAATATTATATATGACATTTTGTTATGAATACTAATGTGAGCAGGATGGGGGCTGGGCTGTGCTGGTGGGTGGGTGGTTGGCTGGATGAGGCTGCTTAGTGGGCAGCTGGAGGGTCTTAAACTTTCCAACAAGGACCACTTTGCATAGTCAAAAAATAGGTATGTTTATTGAGAGTTTAAGGAGCATTTCGTTATTGTATTTAAGTGTGTAAGAGTTGTTATATTCTTCATAACTTATTAATGTCTATCGAGTGGTTCCTTCTCAAGAACTTGACGTTCAAATGTCTATTCTCTTTGGAGGTTAGTTTTCCTCAGCGGATCTGAGCGGCAGCAAGTCGCACTCTATAGCCTCGGTCATCGGCTTCGTAGTGCTCGTGGCAGTGGTGGCAGTCAACTCCTGGACATCCGGCGATTCAGGGATGAGCTGGATCTTCTTCCAGTAGACCCGCGGGGTGTACTTTGAGCGAAGGTGATCAAACTTAAACAAATTGGCAAACACCTCCATATCAGAGTGGTGCGACGAGGGGATATTCATTCTAAATCAATCTAAAAAAAATACATTTCAATATTAAATTGCTTTCTATAATCGTTCAACTCGAAACTGCCAGAAATGTAGAAGACAAAAGCTTAAAATTACTTACTAATTGGCAAGAAATTGCAGATGAAAATGATTGTCAAAAGCCTATGGGAAAAGAAACGACGCGTTTGTGGAAAAACAAAAGCCATTGTGTGTGATGGTCACATCAAAAAGTAGTATATATGATTAATACTAAAGGGTACTTTGGGTTCTCCCTCTAAAGAATATATGCACATATATCTAGTAGTATTAGCAGTATAGCACATATAGAGAGTTTTTACCATAAAACTATCCCAAAATAATCTTATTTTCATTTCGGAATGATTTCGATTAAACTAATAAATGTGTACATAAGTATCGGTAGGTATCGTATGATCGAATTTCTCCAACCCTCAGTTGCAACGCATCGTTTTTCCATCCCTGCCACAATTTTCGGAAAACTTGCGAATAATTTATGAAATCCAATCAATTGGAAGGTAGAAGAGGCTGTTCAGCCTCCTTCAAGCACACAAATTGCAAGCCAGATGATTGTCGAGGACTGTAGATCTTTCCAGATTCCAATTACAGCATGAATACATTTCAATTGTGGCAACCATGATGGCCTTTTCCGCTAGAGCCCCCCGCATAAGAATTAGCCTGGCGAAAATCAATTGGCAGACGACGAATGCACCAGACAGGGGTGGCCCAGTCGACTGCGACTAATGTGTCTCCATCTGATATAACCAGACGCAGACAATAAAAGCGCCAGACGGATGCTTGCTTGGGTGTCTTCTAGTTTATTAACCGTTCAGTTCAATGTATGCAACATGTATGGAAGTGCAACAACGTTGCTAGATCGACACTTCGTGGGGGTTGCGGCACACGCTGTTGAGGATGGCCGGCAGTGGGCGGCCTGAGAGGCTCTTCACGCAGCGGGGCTGCAGGTTGCTCAACAAGTTGCAGATACGTTGATGCTGGTAGCTGATGGTCGACGAGCCGTTCTGGTAGATCTTGTCGTCCAGGTAGACCACGTCGATGCCCTCGCGCAGGATGCGCAGGTGGTAGGGATGGTTGTGTGGGAAGAAGCACAGCTCAGTGCCGATCTCCTTGCTGATCAGGGTGTTGATGTCCGCGTCTTTGTATTCGGTTCCGTCCTGGTTTGTGATGTACTTGGTAAACTTCAGCATGAAGACGGCGATCTCCGCGTCGCTGTTCAGGCTCTGGCCCGCCGGCAGCACCGACAGCTCGACCACAACATTCGTGCAGCAAATCAGCTCCGGTTCGTAGGGCTGCAGGACGTGAAAGTTCAGCAGATATGGAGCCGGCTGTGAAAATTGTTGGCTTAAAAACACGCAAAATCATCAGCAAATGCACACAGTTTCTTACGTCATAGTTCTGGCGGTAGGTGGCGATAATCTCCTCAGTGCCGTAGATGGTGCCATGCCACTCCGGCGGCAGATAGACCTCAGTGTCCGACGATGTCAGCAGCATTGTGCCGTGCTTGGGGGCGGGCACAAGAGAGATTAGAAAATGCCTCAAACTGTGCGATTCTGCTTACCAGATCATACGAATAATCGTGCACGTTGTCGGGGGTCACCTCTATGGGTTTGCCATAGCCATCGAGAAACATGTTGAAGACTTTCTTTTTCTATCCTCGGCCTAAAATAAAACACAAATTAATTTTGGTTTGGACAAATAGGACAGATGTGTCAATGCTTGTTGCGATACATCGATAAAGTCGTGACAATCGATAGTTTTGCAGATAAAAAGCTGGTAAGTCCCTCAAACAACTGTCCCTTCCCTCCCATTCTCAACTCTGTGTGGATTAGCTCCCTTTGTGGTGCTCATAAATTCGTCCACGCCCCTTACGCCAATGACAACTTAAGTGCGGTCATGTTTTCGGGTGTCTCGGCTCTCCGTTGCACTGTTCCATTAGGAAAACAATTACAGACTACATGCCAGGACAGGCCGGGCCTAAACTAAGCCCAAGTCTCGACACATCCTACTACCGGGAAGAGATAGCCTTTCGGGTCGTCTGGGTCTAAGTCTGGCCGGGATATGTGGCCATAAATTATGAGTTTGTCGTCACATGCTGGCGGCGGTCTTAGCCGGTGGTCATGTCTATTAAGCAGCCTGTGTCTCTGTCCCATCCTTGGGGGGGGCTTATTTTGTGGCCACCAGCGACCGTTTATCAAGTGCAGTATTTTGGGGGCAACATTCGGTCGGTTTTATGCAACTGAATTTGTTTACTTTTGAGGGAAAGGTTGCTCTCTTCGTTTTCTCCACCAAAAATTCAAATCCCAAAAACATAAATTATATCCCTGTAGAACCTTTAGTTTCCATCTCCATCTTCCTTTAGTTTAATTTGCTCACGAACCGAGAGCGTCACATGTGTGTCTAAGTGATTTTCAATAAGTTGCGACTTCTCCGCACCGCTCCGTGTCCGGGGTTTGGGTCAAAGTTTTTGGGGCACGATTTTTCACACAGCTCCAGATGTCTATATATACATACATATATGTAGGACTAACATAATTTATGGCGCTTTTGTGTGGGTGGGGAGATGTGTATGTGTGTCTGAGCTAGCGGATTTTCGCAGGCGTCGATAATGACGAGCGATTTCTCATAGCCAAAACTGAGTTTGGGGTGTGGGGGGGTACAGGATAGCTGCGTGGGGTCGCTCATTTCGCCAAAGCACCAGCCATTTGCAGCAGCTGCGACCGACCTTTGACATCCCCCAGGCCCAAGTCTGCCACGTTCCAGAAAAGGCCAGACCAGAGCCCAGGACCAGGAGCAGAAGCAGGAACTCTGCCCAAGTACATGGCACGTAAAAACAAACTTGATTCTCTCTTGGCCATCAAAAAATGCCATCCGTCTTCCAATCGAACAAGAAATGTGTTCCTACAAATGTTCACTTTGACTCTGGTGCGCGACGTGATTCAATATTTTTGCGAAATTATTTTTTAATCATACTTCGACAGAAGTCAAACAAACATTATCCATCCAGAGAAACTCAACTGAAACTGTTCGGAGAAAGACTGGCAGTGGCAGTGGCATGTGGAATGGGTAAGAGATGAGGAAAAGCCAAGAAATTTCCAAGAATATGAGAGTGGAATATCGAATGTAGTCATATCAAAGATGTGCATATTAGAGAGGTATCCAGATGGAAGACAAATCTTAAAGCTACAACTGGAATGGTAGACTTGTGACTCCATTTACCAATTGAATTGAAACATTTCTCGCTTTAGTCTTAATCATATAACGAAATGATTCCTCCCTTGCCGCCCTGGCAGGAACCCTTTACAAACACCCCCCCCATCTGTAACCACCCCACAAACAAAAGATGACAGCTACAAACATATGTACATGTGTTTTACACATAAAATACCAAAAAGAAAAAGAAATAGTAAAGCAAAGGAATGGAAAACTTTTGTAATTTGAAAGACTTGCAGCTGGTATTGGTCGCCTCTTGGTCGGCTATTAACGGCTCGAATCGAATGACGTTTTTGGCTCGGATTCCCGCTTTCCACATAGCACTACGAATACTTATGGTAAATGCCCGCAAAATGTTGAAATGGCAACCAAATCAGCGATTCTCATACCATGTCCATCCCGTTCCCGTTCCATCCGTTCAAATTGCAATTGTGACAATGCTGACAATCTGCAGGCGACAGCCAACAGCAGAGTTTTGGGCGTCGAGCAAAGGGCCAAGGGAAGGGATGAGGGGACAACAGACGGCAATGGCATTTCCGTCTACATCTCTTACACCAGCTCCCATCTCTGCGTCGTGTCCCAGCTCCATCTCCATTTCCATCTCCATCTCTTTTGCCATCTCCATTTCTAGTTCCGTCCAGCTTTCTGCCGTCGTGGCAGCGTCAAGAAAACGGCGACACTTACAATCAGTATGAAATTTACGCGATTTTCATTGCGGCAAATGGTTCGCTTTTTTCGGTATTAACATTTCTTGGCAGCCCAAAGGAGGCGGGAGGCGGAAGAGCCCATAAGGTGGGAGGGGGTGTGGGTGTACCCAAAACTGAAGTCGTGCCAATTTTCATATTTTTCGCCCTCTATTAAAGGGGCTTATGAGATAAGTGAGAACACGGATAAGATTATGAATTCAGAGAGCAAAATAGCAATCATTGCAGGAGAGCAGGAGGCAGGGATATGCTTTAAGCATAAATGGTCTATATCTAATGCTATGCTATCCCCAAATGATTACCTATTAGTCTGAGAGAACGATCTCTCCGTTAAGAAGAGATCATTAGTGGCAGAGATCTCCCTGAAGAGTGTAAAAAGACTTCGTTGTGTCCCCAGAGGAATATGAGCTTGTTCACAGTTTGGTGCCTTTCCTTTCCCTTGGTTTCCCCTTCCTCTCTGATGCCCTAACCGGCATAACAACAAACAGGCAAACAGCTCGCGGCTGCCACGAGCCAAAAGTGGCATCAGCTGCGGCAGTTGGCGCGGATATATCTTCCTGTTGCCCTATCCAATCCCCCCTTCCCTGCCTCTACGAGTATCTGGGCACGCACACGACTCCGGCTGACTGGCTGACTGGCTGGCTGGCTGGCTGGCTGGCTGAGTCTCCCTGGCTTCCAGAGTCTGTCTCTAGCCGAGGATAATGCAATAAGCGTTGCCAACAAGGCCCCAACGTCTTCTTGTCCTGTAACTTTGAGCCTTACAGGAAACGCTTGTGGGTGGCATGATGCACAGGGTGGGGGGTGGTGGAGGCTGCACAGGGTGGGGGGTGGTGGAGGCTGCACATGTGTGCCAGACAGGTTATGCGCTATAAAAAATTTAAGAAATTGCTACCAGCGTCAGGGCCAGAACCGAAAAACGACAATACTTACGAGCATTTCACAAATCAAAATACTTTTTGGAGGGTTTGCCCTCCCCCCTCCCTCCTGGTTCATGTCTCGTCTCTCCCTTTGTTGTCTGCCCCCCAGAAGTGGTTATTGTTCTTTCCTTATTCTGTTTTCTCAGTTCAGAACAACTGATGCCAAGAGGAGCTTGGCTTGGCGAGGGGTGAGGGAAGGGAATGCGAAAAACAATGTGCTAAATAAATAAATTTGTCAAAGATTGCAATATCAAAAGAATATAGAAGAAAACTTTTGGCTACGACTGTGCGAATGACTTTTATCATGTGGCAGGTGTGCGAGAAAGAGTTTTATAGTCAATTTTTATAGTAGATTTAAGCGAAGATATGGGAAAAATTCAGTCGATAATGTGGACATGTTTTCAAAGATCATAGAACTATTTCTGGTGCACACTAGCTAGATTTTATGTTAGTTAATAGTTGGGTTCAAAGATCCTTCATTTAGAGATCCGTAAACTATAGGTCAATAATCATAAAGGTCCACTTACTTCCGTATACTTTATCTGGTCTTAAATACTTACAATTCCGATTAAAATTAGTTAAAATAATTCGGAAGTCTGTGAGTTGATTGAAAAATAAAGAATTTACATATGTATGTATGTCTATCACTTAGTCTTCTATAATCCTTCAAGCTTAGCTTACAATTCGAGACTGTTTTTAATTCTTGATCTCCATAGAATTCTGATCGCAAAGCTTATTCTTCAAGCCTCATGAAAAGCTCGCTCTCTCTCTTACGCGCTCTCTATTTCCATCGAGTGTCTGCTTGAACAGCAGAGAGTAGAGCCTAGGAGGGAGGTGCAATATCAGCGCAAGGGAATTAAATGTCCAAGATGTTTATATTTACTTTACAGGAATGGCGACAACAACAATCATCCATTTGAGACTATATTTATGTTATTGGGGGAGCCATTGGGTCGCCATGCAATCTGAAACCAGACAGACAGAATTAGCCGGCAGGTGTACACATTTGTCGGCAGATCTGATATCTGAAAGCTGAAAGCCGAGAGTTAATGCCTTTCTCTGTCTGTACCATCAATATGAAACTATATACAAGCCCAGACAGTTTATTTTCTTTAGTTTTTTGTTAGAAGACGAGGAAGCCTCCACCGTTCCATTTGAGAGTCGGATATACTCCAGCACTCAAGTATTGGAGGTCATTGGAGGTCTCGCCCTCTCTTTCCACTGATGCTGATTATGGTCGATCATTCTCAATTCACTCATCTTCGTTATGCCCTCTCATCCTTTCCCATATGTGTTCCTGTTCTCTAAGTTTCGACATTATTCGCTCTAGAGTCTAAAATCATTGCCGAAACAGCTCATGCCATCCACCATAAAGTGAGGCCTTCTTATACATAGTGTCCTCTACATTGGACACTGGTTCAGGTGGTATTGATTGGGGGAATCTCGTGTAAGGTTCAAATGGTAGCTCGTTGAGTGACAGTAAGAAAGATGCAAACATATGAAATTGCGTGTATCATTCGGATAGAAGAGATTACCCGAAACCTCTTAACTGCTAATGGAACAGGTATCTTCTGATTCGGATTTATCTCACACAACCAATAGAACTTTGTACTTTTATTGACCAAACAATAACTCAATCAATCTAAAATATTCTCAGATATTTTGTCTGCCAAGGGAGCCTATGATGGTCGCATAAATCCAACTATAAATATCTCTCCTAGATTGAAACTCTCTCAGAGCTGCCGTCCTCCTCCTCCTCCCTTCTCCCTCTGATGTATGGCTCAGCTCCCTCAGCTCTTTTTCCATGTAAAAGAAGAGATACAGTTCGTAATATCCTGGGAGAATGGCATGCAGAATGGGGCACAGGCGACGGCAAACGGGCAACGGAAACAAAGGCAAAGGCGAGCACAAATTGCGTCATGTTTTGCAATTCCCACGCATTCCCTGGAACATCCCCCACTACTAGTCCCCATATCCCCTATATCTCTGCTCCCACGAGTTCGCTTGGGTTAAAGGTCGTCGGAGTGTGTCTCCACCCACTTGATGTTGCAAGTGCCGCCTGCTGCTGCTACTGCTGTGGCTCTCGGATGTTATTTAGCCGACAGTTTAGTGTTATCACCCCCTCCGGCTCTGTAAACCTTTTTTATGTCATCTGTTGATTGCAGCAGACCCCAAAAACAGACTGCACCGACCCCTTCCCTCAGCAGGGCTCTCAAATAAACCCAATGGAACTGCAACAATAATCTGAATTAATTCAATTTTGGTGGCAGGTTTTAAAGGTAGCCACTTAATTAAATAGCCACACGCACACACACGCACATATGGCCACTCGCATATGTCGTCCTGTCCTGCGGCCAGGATGTACTGCACTCCGCTACTCTGATTTTTTATATGTAGAACCGAATTCTGTTTAAATCAAATTACATTGAACAAAATGCC
The DNA here is from genome assembly GCA_005876895.1 of Drosophila azteca. Lineage (NCBI taxonomy): Eukaryota > Metazoa > Arthropoda > Insecta > Diptera > Drosophilidae > Drosophila > Drosophila azteca. Next base: position 7,260,016 of record VCKU01000091.1, on the reverse strand, counting down.
CATAAAGCGAATGAATAACCGCAAAATATTCGAGCACTTAAAATCGCAAAATGATTGAATTGTGTGCAGGGATTTTCATGGATATGCAGTCGTGACACAGCACCTCGTGAGGGGTCCTGATAATGCAGGACTCGTGAGTGTTTGCAAACAAGTGGAATGTTTATCTCTTTGGGAATTTCCTATTCTATCTATCTAGCTATCTTTCTTGTTCATTCCCTATCTCTTCTCTAGCTTTCCATCTCCACTTTGAAATTCTTAAATATAGCCAAAATTATGGGCCTTCTATGAACAATACTATTACCAAAAAAATCAAGGAAAATTCCTATAGGAATTCCAAGCAATTCCCTCAATGATTTACCTTTGTGGTGGCTGACACTCTCATCAAAAAATATATACTCCGAGTCACGCTCTCATCTCCCATGTCAATCTTTTCGGCTGTGGTCACGCACAACAGTGGCAGGGCCCAGAGGGGACAGACCACCACAAACAATAGGCAGCCCATCATTCGTTTAAACCATATACCTATAACATTTAAAGTTATATTTACATAAATATATTTAAGAGCATACCGAATCAGCTGGACATATCCTGTGAAGACTCCACTTGGCGACGCCTCTGGCCGGGGGGATCTGGAACATATCCAAAAAGCTGACCTGCACTCATGGCCTGTAATAACCAACCAGGCTCAGGGTATCTGGGTATCAGGCTACCAGTTGCCGGCTTATGGTTGCCTTTGATCAAATTATCCCTTACATTCCCACCCACAGGCATTGCACCTGGTTTTAAGCTCAGATGTCCGGTAAATGTGTACATATTTTAAATTTAATTACTACACGGTGCATGCAACAAACGACAACCAGCTCCAAAACCATCCATCCAACCGAATAGGGCAACGGCAACCCCATTCCACAACCCCTTTCATTCCACGAACCCAAAGGGAGCGGGCTATGAGCGAGAGAAATGCGCTATGAATTCGCTTTTCCAAATAGTTGGCTGGCCATTCAAAATCTGTGCTAGTCATGCAGCTGTACTCTGTATGCACATATGCATGAAAATATGTATTCCAACGAGAGGAGCTTCAAGAGTTTCTTATGAAACATAACCCATGCGACTTACAACTCTACAAACCCTCCTATGTACCATATACATCATCTGGGACTACCTGTCTGACCTCTCTCTCCATGTGCCCCTTCAGAACTCTTCAGCGTTTGTCCTGCGGCCATTTTTGCGCATTTAACTCAATTTGTGGTTTACATTTAATTAATTTAATAATATATGGGGAATGTAATTTCTCGTCTTCTCTGCTGCTGCCAAAGAGAAAAACCGCAAAAATCTCGCCACTGTCAACGGGTTTTGCTGACCAGATTCATCTCTTTAGCTGAAGAACAGAACAAACTCCCACTCCCACCCCCATCCACCCCAAATACACAATTTCCATGAAGCAAAAGCAAAGCACTCAACAGATGGCGGCAGTCGCATGGCGATTGGATTCTGTCCAGTGAGGGCGCCACCAATGCAATCCACATGAGGGAGGAAGCTTTCGCTGGAGTGGGAGGAAAATTCTTAATGGCAAATCAGGCAGAACAAATCATAATATTATGGGAATTACTAAATTTATAAAACTATATGTAGTTGGGCTTTAGATTTCGTTGGATCTGGATAAAAAATGGAGCTAAAAATAAATATTTTATTAATTTTCCTTATATATCTTTGGGAAAATGGTGCTGCAAATGGCCTGAAATTGTACCCAGGAGAGTGTCCATTCCTGGATCCCGTAAAGAATTTCGATATCGAAAAGGTAGGATGTGAGTTTCTTCTCTTTAAAGTGTCTTCAAAATGATGTTCTTAGTTCCTGGGAGTTTGGTATGTTCATTCACACTATCCATTCGACGGTGAATCCAAGCCGGAGTGTCAGCACTTTTTCTATGAACGCCATAAGAGTCGTTACTACGAATTCGAGCTACTACTGAAAAACAGGTAAACCAACAAATGAACAATAAATGGTGTTCTATAGAGAGATACTCGTAATACTGTTTTCATGATATGCCAGAAAAGTGATGTCCCGTTCGAGTGTTATACAATACGATGAAAACTCTGGAGGCATCGAAGTCAAGCGACGCAATAGCTGTAAGTTTACAAAACAACGAATAAATAATAATAAATATTCTTAATAAAAAACCTTTTAAAGCCTATGATAATCCGCCACATAATAAAACCATTCGTAAGTCCACTATTCGAAGTTCTATATAAATATTACAGATCCTGTTTTGCAGCTACTCGACCTCAGCACTTTAAAATGTTCCCCCTGGCCTTGGACTATGATTCCCATGCGGTCATGGTCACCTGCAATATGCATAAAGCGAACCAACATTACCGTGGGTACATGATATTAGACCTATTGCAACCCGATATTGTAATACCCTAAACTTAATAGTCGGCGCTTGGATACTGACTAGACATTGTAGGCCCAAGGGTAGAATCATAAAGGCCGCCCTGAATGCGCTCATGGAACAGGACATTGAAGTCGTGGGCATGATTGAGGCTAATCAGTATAATTGTAAAATTGTCTGATTGTTAGTTAGAAATATCCCGGTCTTTCTTTTGGTTCTTTATGGATCAAAGTTTTCAAAAATATAGAACTATTTCAAGTATGGTTTAGAAAAGAAAATGATCATATGAGCACAGGAGCTATATACTAAATATTGACTGTGATTCGCAACTAGTAGGATTACGTTAATAGTATATCATATGTCGGAGATATCCCAGATCATGAAGATTTTCTGAATGACCTCGGAATTACTATAGATGGCTCCACTTTGGAGGATGGAAGAGAATCCCTTTTTTCTCTTTTTTAATGGAACAATACATAAGTTAATCTATGTATATAGCTATTTCATGGACACATGATATTGGATTGACTAATCTGACAATTTATAAGCAGATTGAAGCACCTAAGCTTACAGCTATTAAGTTTTTGAAATAGCAAATCCAATTTTTGAAAAAAAGACACAGTTGACGGTCCAATGCAGTAAATCTCAGAAGAGATCAATAGAAGGAGAGCTTAGGAGTAGCTCTGAGCTTCGCTTCTGCGGCTAAGCCGAGCAGGAACGAGAGAGCGCGAGAGAACTGCAGGAACGAAGAAGGCTGGGCAGAGAGACGAAAGAACGACCGCTGCAGTGCGTAAGCATATGCGGTGAACAGTGCAAATAGTGAAAAATAATGAAAAGACTGAAACACTGGCTATGATTTCTGAACTAAATTATCGAGTTGCTGGGAAACGTGCTGGGTGACACCACTGTAGCCATCAAACAAACAATGTTTACTGATCGTTTGGAAAAGCAAAACACTCGCATAAATTATATGCACAGAATGATTTATGTACATACATACATATGTACTCATATACGTATACGTATTCATATACTTACATATGTATACAGTGTCTGGCAATGGTTATGCATGTTTATTCATGCCTCATCCATTTACCATTTTCAGGACATTGAACTACTTCAGTTGATCGCTGACAATTGATATGCAAACTGCTGCGCGGAGACCACGCGGAAGCCCTTATCTATAGAGAATTATCGCAAAAAGTTCTATACACACACAAACTACATGTGAAGTTTTCCATTAAATAATGTAAACAACGATTGCATTGCCAATTGCAATTATAATTCCGCATGCAGCGGCCAGAGAGTGTAACGAGAGCACCGCCAGACACATAGACACCGCTCTCTATTCAGATCGTCTGCATTTCACTTTTGTTTACATTGTCAAGCAGCGTCGGCGCAATCGCTAAAAAGCTCTCCTCTGCCTCTGTCTCTGTCTCTGCCTCAGCCGCTGCCACTGCTCGTCTAGCCAGAGCGAAAAGCTCGCCCCACACGCATATAAAGGTGTATTGCAGCTGCAGTCGAGCTCCAGTTCTAAGCCAGAAGTAGAACAGAAACAGAAAACAGAAATCGTTTAGCAGCAGCACATCATCTATAATCTCTATAATGATTCATCAACGGTCGGGGTAGGTTGCTCGCTTAATTGCTTACGTTCATCCATCTTACAGTTATTTACATTTCGCTTAATCACGCTTACAGTTTACAATTCCTGCTGCTTATCGGGCTGCTGGCGGGCAATGGAGTTTGGTTGGTCAACTCTCAGGTCCCCTTTCCCGGATCGTGTCCAGAGGTCAAAATAATGGACACTTTCGATGCGGCTAGTGTGAGTATTTTGTTTTCTTTCTTTGTGTTTTTGTTCAGTTTGAAAACATTCTTGTAGTTTGTAGTCTAAAAAGAAAGATTGCTATAGAGATACAAAAAATGTAGGTATATTTTGTAATATGATTAAGCTTAGAGATCACACTAGAGATAAGCGGGAAAGTAAAAGCTCTGTCAAAAGAACAGCTGGTTTTAGAGGCGGGAAAAAGATAGGATGAGATTCATAGATACTAGATTTTTGGGAAAAGAATAGATTTGTTTGAAGCATAAGGAAAAATAAAAATATATTTTTGGAATTAATCTTCAAGATTTATTCTATATTTTCAGCTATAATTCATTTCATTGTTTTATTTATTTATTTGTACTTATTAGTTTATTTTATTATTTTTAATCTGGGAAAAATATTCCACAAAAATCCCCAAAAAATATTTTATCGCTAAAGAGTTCGTTTACCCCAATAATAGTGCTTCATTGTATTGGAATTTCAAAGAATAACAAAAACAGAACTCAATTAAGTTTTATTACAAAGTAGTTTTAAGAGCCTCCTCATTAGAAGCCAAGCCCTTAACAAAAGATAAGATAAATATTTTGATTAGTTTATGATTGGGTAACCCCAACCCTAACACTTAAAACTATTTGCTATGCACAAACACAAACAAATACTCGTAAGATACCAGCTGTTGTGACAAAAAAAAACAAAATGCCAATAGATAATATATATAATTAAGTTTCAGTCGAAAATCAGCTAATACTCTCCTACTATTTGCAGTACATGGGCGTCTGGTATGAGTATAGCAAATATCCATTTGCATTCGAAATTGGTAAGAAGTGCATCTATGCCATCTACGACATCGTAGACAATGACACTGTGTCTGTGCTGAATGGAGGAATCAATCGATTGTAAGTTGAGGAAGTATCTATAATAATGTGTTATCTATCTAATTATGTGCTATCTATGCAGAACTGGCAACCCCTCGAACATAAGTGGCACGGCCAAGGTTTTAGGCCCCGCTCGGCTGGCTGTGGCCTTTTTCCCTGGTCGTAAGTGTTCCTCATTGATCCATACATAGTCTATACCCCTCTATTGATCTATTGCCTGTTCTATTCCAAATTTGTAGAGCAAACGACGAAACCAAACTATCTGGTTCTGGGCACCGACTATGAATCATACTCGGTTGTCTATAGCTGCACTAGCGTGACATCTCTGGCTAACATCAGTAAGTATATGGTATATGATATGAGGAAGTCTACTGGAAAATTATTATGCCAGACACTGCATTACTTGTTACCTTTATGGTGAATGCAAATAATGCATTTCAAATACAATCTCCAACTAAATTTGTATCTCTCCAATTGGCAGAACTCGTTTGGATCTTAACTCGGGAGCGTGAGCCCTCGGCGGCCACCATTGCGGCTGCCAAACAGATCTTGGAGGATAACAAAATCAACCAGTCCTTCCTCATCGATACCATTCAGAGCAACTGTCCCAAAGTGGATGCCAATGGCACGGACTTCGGGGCTGAGGACTTGACGGAGGACCCCATCGATGAGTTTGTCGGCACTGCCCTGCCAAATGCCATTGGGAAGGCATGAGAATGGCTGCGACGCTTCTACTTGCGTCTCTACAATATCTTTATGAACTTTCTCAGTTCTTAAATTTACCGTTTTCGAACCTTGTAAATACCTAGATCGATAGAGAAATGTTATATATTGTAGTGTATATGTATACTAATTGTTAATGCATGAAATAAAAAACATAGTTTCGGTTATGGAAAGGTTTCTGTAAGCTTAGTTGGGTGATGGATCGGTCGGATCGATGACCACAAATAGGTGTAAATCCACCCTGAAATTGTCTTTCGTTCTGGCCAATCCATTGGTCATACATTTGGTTTAGACTCTCAATTGCATTTACTTACAATTCATTCCTATAGAAGCCTTTGCATCATGATCAGGCTACAGCTCTTAGAGTAAGTATAAATCAGATATCCATCCATTAAAACCTCTTAACTTTGATTCAACAGTTTTCCAATCCTGGTAACACTGCCAACCACCTTGGCATTGATCGCCTTTGAGGGTATGTGTCCCACCAATATAACGTCTGTGGGGGACTTGAATATGGATCGGTTTCTGGGTAAATGGTATACGTATGCTGTGTATCCAAGTTTCTCGAAACGTGTGCCCAAATGTCAGTCGACGGAGTTTATTAAAACAGGCAAAAACCAATACTCGGTTAAGAGTACAGAGCTGAGCACCAAGTAAGTAAAACCCAAAAACAAAAATAGAAAACTCCTTCCAAATCTCTTCCACAGAACCGACACAGTGAAGGTTAAAGCTGTGACGATTCAAAATGTGGATCCATCTTTGGGGAAATACGATATACCTACCAGAAATGAAGGTAGAAAAACCCAGAACTTTAATCCCTAATAATACTAAACATCCCCTGGTTAGCCTTTCCCAATGGCATACAGATCTATATACTGGACACGGACTATGACAACTTTGCTGTGCGCTACATGTGCTTCGATGCCAGCAATGTTTTTAGTTTCCGTAAGTGAAATGACTCTAATCTGTTTGGCCATGGTTATAGTTAAGGTTATATCTTTAAGATTGGGCTGTCATCCAGACCCGCATGCGTCTGCCCAGGTCGGATGTCGTGTTTACCGCTCAGGCCTTGGCTCTGACAGCTGGCATTCGACTGAGCAAAATGATAAAGATACCACAGAGAACGTGTCCACCAGATACATAGAGGGTACTCCAGAGTCCAGAGGAAGAGGAAGACATCTGCGATTATGATTTAAGATTGGATTCGGTCAAGTAATGCTTTAACAACCATAGCCAAGGGGCAAGAAGTTCGATAAATAAACAGAATAGAGTAGTCCGGATCTAATGAGAGTTTGAAAGATTGAATAGTAGTCTTAAGGGCGGACCCATGATCATTCTTCCGGTCTAGTTTGTATGACAGTTCCATTAAACAACTTAGACTGCTGTTGTCCTCCAAAAGGGGTTTTCCTAGCAGCTTTTCCTCGCTGCTTTTCCTTGTGTTTACAAAACAAATGGTGGCCCACAGAAAGAAGCATAAATCAGAAAACCGCATACGGAACGGATGCGCATAGATAAACCTCATTCCCCGAACAACCATTCTCAGACACACTCTCAGATCTACCTCGAACTCTCCCTCCTGCTCTCTCTCTACCTCTCTCCGATTCCCTGGTCAGGAATAAAGAAAAAGGACAATAGTAAAATTAAACAGCGAAAAGGCAGCGAGGAGAAAACTCCAACTCCCAGCATCGTCCATTGGGGAAATTTTATGGTACAACGATTTTGGAAATATACACACACATATATTTTATTTGCCATTTTTCAAGTTGTGTTTTTTGTTTTAGTTTGCCACCCGCGGCAGTTGCCAGTTGGGTTTTGCATCGTTTGTTGCATGGGTCCACCGTCAGTCTCTACCGGAGACCAGAGAATGGGTGGCCAAGACCCCAAGAATGAGGATACAGACGAGATGACGAGGACAAGGACAAGGACGAGCATGAGGACGAGGACGGGGACGAGGACTACTCGCTATGCATACAAAATTTGTTTCGTAAACAAAGTAATGCCATTACAAACAAATTGGACTTTGTGCCCATGTTTTCCAGCCCCCTTTCCAGGAGGACATTGTTGCAGCTGGACGGACCCTTTGGGAAATCGCTCAAGTGAGATGGACAGAGAAAGCGGCACACAAGGACTCCCGATGATTGCGGGAATATGTGACTGACATTTGAGCCTTGTACATAGATGGATAACATTTATTGAGTGCCAAAAGGAGTTGCTCAATGGCGTAGCCGCAGGATATTGGGTTACTCTTTTGGGAGGATTATACTATTTATTCAATTTGGTATTCCTTTGCGGTGCCCCAGAGGGTCGACGCGTATAGGATTTGGGTCTAGTGTCAAGGGAGTTCTTTAGGGTAAGAAAAACTAAAAAAATTCTTTTGATTTTTGCTTCTGTTTTCAGGACTCTGCGAGCAACTCTTCCTCTTCCTTTACTCCTTGCAACCGCATTTAATTTCGTATTGACTCAATGGAAAATGCCAAATCAGCTAAATCAATTTGCTAGCACAATCATCAACCCCGCTCTCTGTCTGCCCCCCCGCAATGTCTTTCAGTCAATAAAATGCCTTTTAATTAATCGGACGGACACCCAGGCGGCCAGTGGAATGTGGCATGTGGAGTCTGTGTGTCAGCTGTTGTGGCCAGGACTCGGAGTGGAGCATCATTCGAATGCAGCGACGAATTGTGCGCATAAATTATGCAGGCAACCATTTTGGGGCCCCGCCATTTATGGCCAAGAGAGTGTTTTTTTTGTCGGCTGGCCGGGCCCGGCCACAAGGGACAACAGCCGGCTGGGCAACAACAATATGTTGTAAACGTTTAATTTGAACGCGTCCTCTAATCGCTGTCCTGGCAACGTGCGGCGTGCAACGTGCGCCGTGTGCCGTGTGCCGTGCCGTGTGGCAAGCCTCAGGTCCTCAATCTGTGTGCTGCCCGCGCGCTGTAATTGCGTTCATTGAATTGTTAACTGGTCGCTCTCTGTCTCTCGTTGTCTACGACAGCCGCTGGCCATACTACCCCTCACTCCGCTCTCCCCTCTCCGGGTCTGTGAATGCGAAACCGCAAACTTGCACCCAAAAGCCGTTGTTATCCTTGTGGTCGCTGTGTGGCTGCTGCTGCTGCTGCTGCCTCCTGTGTCCGTGTGTCCCCTTAAGTTGATTTCCCCCACTGCGGATTTCGCTCCTCCGAATTCGAATTCGAATCCCGGTCAATGCACATCAAACTTTTTGGCTCTCTCTGCATTTGGCATTTATTGGTATTGTTCCAATTAAAGTTGGACTTTGGGCCATAAAATATGCAAGCTCAGCCAACCAGTTAGCGATTCGAGCCATTCAACCAGGCAACCGACCAGCCAACCCACCAACCCACCAACCGATTGCCAGAACGTAAAACTTCTGGAGTTGGTTTCGATTTTGGCGGCCACAGGACATTAATGCGTTACGGTCAATGGTTTTGACTGCAGAGACAGCGGCAGAGCCAGCGACAGAGAAGCCAAGAGTGCCAATAAAAGGTAATAAAAGTGGCCACCACTTCAGTGGCACTCGAAGGGCTGGACTGGATAGCAGATAGAGACAATGCGGCCAGGCCAGGACGTAAAAGTGCTCGAATGCCTTGGGGTTTATTGGCCAAAGTTGCAGTTTCTTATGGGCTCAATGATAGGTAGCAATCGGTAACAAAGTCGCAGGACAATGAAGGAAGCTATCGTGGCATTGCCATATCTAAAAACTTCCTAATACTCCAAAATATTGAAGGTTTCAACGTCCTCTAAGCGTCTAACCCCGGATCAAGCAGCGCAATGCATTCACCTTTGACCCCCGCCCCAACAAAACTTTGCGTTGCGCCTTTGCCACATGCTGCCCAGCCCAACCCACTCCTACTCAACTCCTACTCCCCTCTATTCCCCATTTGGTGGCACGTATTGGCTAAGCCAAAGTTTCGGCGACGCGTTGCCGCAACTTGCGTCTTGTGGCATGGCTGGCAACTGCTTAATCAATTACGCAACTTTGTAACAACATGCGGCAGGCAGGCAGGCAGGAAAGCCAGGAGGGACCAAGGAGCACGGTTCATGGTGCATGGTTGCAAGCGTGCGCCGCATGTCTTCGACTTAGTCAAATGTATAAAAATGCAGCTAAACCCAAGAGGCGCCAACAAAATGACAGCTGAACCCGAACTCGAGACGCTGCAACATCTGCAGCCTGAGCTTGTGCACCCAGTGGGTGGGTGGCTGGAAAAGTTGCCAAGTATTCGAGGCGACGTCTAAATTGTTTAATTAAAACCTTTTGGGAAATGAGTTAGGGCTTTGATCAGCTGGGTAATCCTTTCTCCAGTTGTCGAAATTGAATTCTCAAATTAAATCTCAGCTTTGTGCAGCATGTGGTAAGTGGCAGTGGCAGTGGCAGCCCCCGGAAGAGGTCATCATGGCTTACAACTCCCCTTACAAGCCAGTCACGCATGTCATCTTCGACAGTGATGGAACCTTCTTAGGTAGGAACATGAAGAATCCTTGTTAGAATCCTTAGACCATCTTTCATCCATTTTTAGATACCGAAAACATGTACTCGGAAGTGATTAATGAGATCGTGCGGCCGTATGGCAAGATCTACACCTATGAGATGAAGATGCGGTACATGGGCGTGCCGGCCCTCCAGTCGGCTCAACAGTTGGTCCAGGAACTGCAGCTGCCGCTGGAAACCTCCGATTACATACACATGTTCAATAAGAGGGTCAATGCACGCATCAATAATATTCAACTGATGCCGGGGGTCAGGGACTTGGTACTGCACTTACACGATCATCGCATTCCCATGGCCATAGCCACGAGCTCGGTGGCGAGCTCGTTCAGCAAGAAGACGGTGCCCCATAGGAATCTAATACCTGCCCTGCATCACGTTGTCTGTGGCGATGATCCGCAGTTGAAGAAGGGTCGGGGCAAGCCCCATCCGGACATCTTCCTGCTGGCCGCCTCCCGTTTCCATCCGCAGCCAGAGCCCAGCAAGTGTCTGGTGTTCGAGGATTCCCCCAATGGCCTGAGGGCGGGCATCGCCGCTGGCATGCAGGTGGTGATGATACCCGATCCCCGAGTGCCCACCGAACAGAGGAGGGGCGCCACCCTGGTGCTCGATTCGATGCAGGACTTTTGCCCTTCACTTTTCGGCCTGCCACAATACGACCAATGCTCAAAGTTTGAGTTCGGATAGATCTCTATTGGGGGTCATTCTATCCGATTTTATCCATCAAAATTACATGTTGAAATATAAAAAAAAAATACTCGTAAAATCTAAAAAAAAAGAAATGTCAGAGTTGGTTACTTCTTCGCGGATTTGCTGCTTTCGACCTGTGACCCATTGCATCTTTGAGCTGGACGGCCTCCTCATAGACAGCGAGCGAGTGTACACGCGGGCCGTGCAGAAGATCCTCGATCCGTTCGGCCACATCTACAGCTTCGACCTGAAGCTGCGGTGCATGGGCAAGCCCACCCCAGAAAGAGCGGACATGATCATCGAGAGCTACCACCTGCCCATCAGCCGGTTGCACTTCCAGCGTCTCTTCAGGCTCCAGACTCGGGATCAGTTGAGGTCTGTCGGTCTCATGCCAGGTGTAGAGCGTCTCCTGCGCCACCTGCAGACCTCCGATGTGCCCATGGCCGTAGCTACGACCGACACGCGAGAGCTGTACGATTGGAAGGTGCGTCCCCATGCCCAGCTCTTCGAGGTCTTCCACCACTTGGTCGCCGGCGGCTCCGACTCGGCGGTGAAGCAGTACAAGCCATCGCCGGATCTATTCCTCACGGCCGCCTCTCGTTTCAAGGACCCCCCAGAGCCAGAGAACTGTCTGGTGTTCGAGTCTTCGGTGGTGGGCATGGAAGCCGCCTTGGCAGCTGGCATGCAGGTGGTGCTCGTACCAGACCCCCTGCTCTCCTGCCGACTCAGTGATCCGGCCACACTGAGGATGCGGTCGCTGGAGGGCTTCAAGCCGCAGTACTTTGGACTGCCGCCATTTTTAAATGAGTTGGCAGGAGAATGAGCGGGAGATCGAATGGAGGAACGGATTCTATTTCTGTTTATAAAAAATGTATATTTTACATAGCGATAGCTTTGCTTATTAATGTTCTTAGAAAAAACAGATTATAACCGATTTTTAAAGGAAGAAACTTCAAAAGTTGATTAGTTCAATTAGGAATTCTCCGAAGGTCCAAGAATAACGGCCATCTAGTTACAGGTAGGTACAGGTTCGCCCCCATCCCATCCTACTCCCTGTGAAGGTGCCCCAAGTCGAAGAAGATGTTGTACAGGCACTGCTGCACCGTGCAACGGGCATGGCTGCACTTCATGACTATGAAAGTCAGATATCCTTTCTTTCGACAGGCTTATCGCTTTCCAACACTAATTGTGGCACTGTTTCTGCAAAAATATGAAAATTATATAGGTATATTTACTTTTCAGGATTTCTGTATGGCGATCTGTAGAAGTATGGCCCTAGTTTGTCTTGGTAAGTCTCGTCTTTTCTGATTACTTCGAATTCAAACCTAGAGACAGCCTTAAGGAAGAACCATGCAGTGAGAGCGAGAGAGATATATGGGCAGAATCTATAGATTGTTAAATTGTGTGTGTGGGTGTTGGAAAACAGCATATTGTTCGTCAGTTACGAACACTAGCTTTTTGTATTTCATGTTATCTGTATTCGAAAAGTCGAATATAATATTTGATCAGTTGTTTGTTATATGTTACAAAATTCGGTAAATGCCGTGTGAAAATTTAGAAAATTTCGAAAACTTCTATACGGGACAAAATGTGCAACCGTTGCTGTCGAGCGGCAGCGCCGCCCAGCTGCTGCGAGCCCATGATATACTACTGCATCTTCGATCTGGAGAGTGCGGTGTTCGGTGAGAGGAGGAAACTCCCACTCCAGTACTCTGCAGAGTATTTATGGTAATCCCATTCCCCCTTTAGATACCCGCAACGTGTATCGGCAAGCACTCATCGATCGGGCGGCCAAGTACAAGCGTGAAATTCCGGAAGTTCTGCTGCGTCAGGTGGGCGTCATGGCCACGGGGGAGATGGCGCAGCTGATTGTCAAGAAGTGCAACATAAACGTGAGATGGGAGCAGTTCCTGCTGCAAGTCAACAAACGGACGTCGGAGCTGATCAGCAAGCCGCCCCTGATGAAGGGGGTGGAGCGTCTCGTCCGCCACCTGCGCAAATGTTGCATTCAGATGGCCTTGATAACCTCCAGCTGCGAGGCTCTCTACTGCCAGAAGATCCGCGGCCGGGAGGCGTTCTTCAGACACTTCGAAACGCTGATCTGCGCCGACGACCCACAGTTGAAGAGGCCCAAACCGGAGCCGGACGTCTACTTGATTGCCATGTCCCGCCTGGGAAACGCCGACGCCACGTCCACGCTCGTCTTTGACGGCACCATCAAGGGCGTGCAGGCGGCCACAGATGCCCGACTGAAGGTCGTCATGCTGCCCGAGAAGGATCTGCCCTACTGCTGGTCCGAGCTGGCGGCCCTGCGCCTGGAGACATTCGCAGAGTTCAGGCCCGAATGGTTTGGCATTGCCCCGCTCGGCAAAGAAGGGATTCCGCCCAAGGGCAAATCCAAACGCAAGCGAAAAGGGAAGAAGGGTGAATCAAATGAAGGGTTCAGCGGAGAGAGTGAGAGCGATGACGAAGACGAAGACGCAGAAGAGAAGGAAGCCGAGGATGCTGGGAAGGATACTCCGGCTGTCAAGGGGGTCAAGAAAGCTACCATCCAGGAGGCCAAGAAAGATGATGGCAAGGCAGGTGATGATAAGAAAGATGACGGCAAGGAAGACGAAGGCAAAGAAGGCAAAGTCCAGGAAGAAGAGTTAAGGAACTGGTAAGCATAAACAGCTGATTGAAGTAATAACGTCACTGAAATTGGGAGTATCCTAAGCAGATTCGTCTTCTTTGCAATCCAATCCCTTGATGAAATCTTCCTTATATTCCTTGGGCAACTACCTGTAAATAGACGGCTTATTGTGTGTCCTGACATCATCATTCAAACCAAATTTCAGCAAAATCCTTAGTGTACGCACACATACATACATTAAATCATCTATCGCTTCATACTCAACAGATTTGCGGTTAAATCCCTAGTAAATCCTGGCAATCTGACTAAAAGCTTTTGCCATTCACACTCGAGCAGAGAGCAGAGCAGAGCAGAGAGCTCCTGCTGCTCCAGCTCCTGCCATACACAAATATAGTAAATGTTGAAAAGATATCATAAACCTATTCATAGATACGAATTTGTAGTTCTTTGGCGGCCATTAAATGCACAAAATCAAATTCAATTAAAATTTGTTTACTCACCCAATTCGCTTGAACCGAAATTGATCCTTGAAAAAAAAAATAACCAGAGTTCAGAATTCATTGTTGTTTTATCTGCTGAATAATAAATACAGTTTAATTGAAAACATTTTGATGGTGACAAGGATATGGGACAGCCCATGAGTTTTCCCACAAAAACTCTCGACTAAATGCAAATTCAGATGCAGATTAAAAAGGATTAGAAATAATGCCAGCCCCATTGTTCGTTCGTGGTTCAATTGGCATTCTGGTCTAGTGTTTCCATCAAGTGCTATTCAATTAAAGATGATTAAGCACATTTTCCAGCAACAGGGAAAAGGATAAGTGTGAGAGTACAATAAAACCCAATCCCAATCCCAGTTAAGAGTCAACATTTTGCTCATCTTCCTTGGATCTCTCTCTCTCTCTGCCTGTTCAAAGGCAATTGTTTGACAATTTAATTATTCAACACATTACGCATACGCAGTGTGCGCTCTCGCCTCTGTCTTCCTGCCTGTCTGTCGACATGCAATATGTTTGGCCAGATGCAGATGCCAACTTGCAACTTTTGAGCCAACTCCTGGGCTCCTGCCTCTTGCCGCCTGGCTCCAACTTATAATTACTTAATGTTCAGCTCGGAAAATGTGGCTCCATTCCCGCCCTTGCAGCAGACGGCAAAGTGAATAAACCTTTCAACTCTTTAGACACACTCTCCTCTTCTTTTTTTTGCTGTTCACTTTTTCACTTTTCATTTTAGGTTTAGCTTTCTATGCCCCCGACAGTCGAACAGGTCTAAGGGTATATCGTGTGGAGGTGTCCCTTGGAAGACCATGAATATCATGTCTAAATTGTCCTCTAACTCTACAATTTGTAAGACAGTTGTCACATTTTAGAGGCTCATCGAGGGGTAGATATATACTTTCAAGGTTTCCGAGGTATTTCCTGGTCGAGCAGCTTTCTTTTTTGGAATTTCTCTCATTTTTTTTCAACTTTTCCCTGCCGCTTGGCTGCCTTTCTTCCGCTTTTGCCTAATAAACGAACGCCACAGGAAGCACTCAAGGGCAAAAAGCTCAGCAGAAATAGAAATTTCAAAAAAATATCATAATAAAAAGTGCAGAAAAGTGCAGCGTGAGGGAGTGAAAATAATAATAATCTGGGCGGTGAGGGTACGGGGGTGGGGCATAATGTTCAAACAAGATCTCAGAGTTTGTAATTTCTTAATTAAATTAAGCTAGAAAAAAGCGCCGCAGGAGATGAGAACTGAAACTGGCAAATCGTTTTCATTTTCACTCGCTTGGAAGTGATTTTCTTTGACACAGAAGAAGGAGAAAAGCAGAGAGAGAGGAAGAGATAGAAATGGATATAGAGAGAGAGAGAGGGAGAGAAAGAGAGACTCAGGAAGATCATAAAGCATCTACTAAGAGGCCTTAAAGATTGTTTTACATTTAATTTGAATTTTTTTGTTGGATTAAATTTTGATGCCTTTATTATTATTACTTATTATTATTATTTATTATTATTATTTATTATTATTATTTAATATTATTATTTATTATTATTATTTAATATTATTATTTATTATTATTATTTAATATTATTATTTATAATTAATATTTAATATTGTTATTTATTATTATTTATTTATTATTATTATTTAATATTATTATTTATTATTATATATTTATTATTATTTTGTATTACTATTTATTATTATTATTTATTTTAATTATTTATAATTATTATCTATTTATTATTAATAATTTTTGTCTTTATTTTTAATTACAGGGAAAAGGCGAGGAACTCGTTGCGAAATTCCTTGAAGAAGCCCAGACTGTCCTTGCCACGCAGACAGTCGAAGGCACCCCCAACCAAACAGAGGAAAACAGTGAAGCCCAGGAAAGTGAATCAGCGGACAGTGGATACACCCATATTCTGAGGACTTTTCCGTGGCTATTTTTTGGTTTAAACTAAATTGGAAATGGATGAATACGAATTATAAGTGAAGAATAAACTGAAACTCAAAGAGAGTCTTCAAAAAGCATTACCATTCCCTTCAATCCAAATCGATGGGCAACGAAACCATCATCAAAGTACAAGTAATCTTAAAAGCTTACAAGGAACCCTCCCTCATTACGGCTGTTGCGGGAGGGGTGTGGGGGAGTGTTACCAACAATTAGACCAACAACATTTGGGGGTTAACATGTGTCGTCGCTGATGCTGTTCTCAGCTTCCATCCTTTTCTGCACTAAATTCCACTAAATTAATGTTAAAATGCAATCCCGATGGCGACACAAATGCCAATGAGTGGGGGTGGGGTGGGGATTCTTTTGTGCATTCAGAGTGGGCGGCAGTGGGCGGCAGTGGGTGGCAGTGGGCGACGGTCGGCTTTGTGTGTGCGCTCCTTGTTATAAAGCATTAATCAAGCATACCTGCTGGGCAGCGGAGCTCAGCCACGTCGCTGCTGCGCTGCTGCTGTGCTGCTCTGCTGCGGCTTTTGCCTTTGCTTGTTTGCGGTGGCGGTTCCCATTCCCCGCCTAACCAAAGCCCATTCTGCCAGCACCCCACCCACCAGCTCACTGAACTACCTTCCAGCCACCACCCACACGGCTACCCCCATTCAAAAGGGCACTAAATTGCCGCTCATTATGATGGGCCGGGCAAAACACATGTGCGACAGGGATGGCAGCGTGATTTCAAGTCTAGCGATGGTCGAAAGGATGCTGAAGGATTGCTTGCACCAAAAATGTCATCCCTAAAGAAAAGATCCACTCATTCATGCCACATTTCGTGAGTCTATTACGGTGGCATCTCCAGTCATAGTCGGGCTTTCTGGAAATCTTCCTAGAACTCTTCCTAGAAGTCTGCTCTTTCGACACCCCATTTCGTGCCTCTCGTGTCAAACTCCCATCTCTAGCCTGCTGTGCGGATTCGTGTACGTGTCTGTGAGAGTGTTTCCCTTTTGCAATTTTCCAGCTAAATGGCATACATTAATTAACGGTTTTGTGCGACAGACGACGACTGCCACTGCCACTGCGACTGCGACGCGAGGCGTTCGGGGTCCACAGGTTCAGATTCAGATTCAGGTTCAGGCTCCAGGTCCAGGTCCAGAGACCCCGGAACTGGCATTCATTCTGACCCGCTCTCACACTCGGCCCGGTCCGAAAAAGATTAATGGTGCGCTATTAATGTGTAATGACAAATGTTAGTGCCCTGCCCCGGCTCCCCGGCCCTCCGGTCCGGTGTATGACTGTGTCTGTGTGTGAGATCTCACTCTGACATTGAATGGATTTTCGTAGGTCCCCTTCCATTTGCCGAAAATGATTGAAATAAATATTTAATTAAAGTTCCAAAGTGCAACAGCAGCACAAAAACCGGGTCCAACGGTTCCATCCAACAACAAACAAAGAAACGAGGCAACTTTTGCTCTAAATTCTCATAAAAAATTCAATGGCACGCTCCTCTCCAGCGCTCTCCACCGACAGGCAGACAACAGGCAGCGACAGCAGCAGGGAGAGCAGCAGAGGGACAGGGAGGGCAGCAGAGGGACAGCGACAACGATGTGCAATAAAGTGCGGGCAGCAAAATGTGTCACCGTGTTACAAATAAAACCAAATGAGGGACCTTACTGATAAGAGAGAGGAACAAAACGAATAGGGAAATGCCCTATAAGTACATATAACCTGAAGATAAAAGAAAGTTTTGTGAATGTAGAAGGCAATGTAGAAAGCAAGGTAGAAGGCAATGTAGAAGGCAACGAAGAAGCCAATGAAGAGGCCAATGTAGAAGCTAATATAGAAGCCAATGTAGAAGCTAATGAAACAGCTAATGTAGAAGCCTATGTAGAAGCCAAGCCAATAGAAAAGCCTATGTAGAACCCAATGTAGAAGCTTATGTAGAAGCCAATGTGCGTGGGCTGTGTTCTTGCCTGGGATCTGCTGGTGTCCCTTGGGCTACTCGATGGTGCAGTCATTGCATATCAATGCCCTGAAGAAAAAGAAGCCAAGGTAGAACCAATATTCTTAGATAATCCAAGGCTACCTCGCATAAAAGTTCATGTAAAATATTATAAAATGATAGGAAATCCCTGAAGACTGGTAATCGATCTCGGCTTTGTGCTGCGATTATCCTCCTTTACGACTGTCCTTAGGAAGGAGAGCAGTCCCTCTCTCTCTGCTGTGCTTCTTCTAGTATGAATGATACATCCAGTGCGTATACTTAATCATTTAATTCAATCTAGTATGAATAATTATACCATACAATGCTCTTTCTACAACAAACAGATCATAGAATACCGCATACCCTTTTCCCTAAGAAAAAAAGAAAGAAAAAAACCAACGCAAAGCAAAACAAAGAAAGCAAAGTCAGGAAACAGCAAACAACAGTTGCAACAACATCAACGAACGTCAGCGTCAAAGTGACAACAACAGACATTAGCAACGCACACGACGTAGAACCCAGAGATCTGTACGGGAACGGGACTGGAACTGGAGATACGGATAGGTTATGGGTTGGGGGGATCAGGGTGGAGGAGGAGCTGGGACACTTTGGCCAACTGTTGTTGTGGCAAACAAGTAAATAAATGACAAACTAAAGCCAAATTAAGTAAATAAAATTGTTGCCGCTGTCAGGGGCATAAAGTGACGTCTGACACGGACATGGACACGAAACATGGGCACGGGATGGGCACGGGAACGGGAACTGGCACTGGTACACGGTAGCCTAGCCGGACGTACTCTGACAGGATATGTTGTGCTCTGCTCGGGCACAGGTTCAGGACACAGCCACAGGGCCTTGCTTGAGTTGAGGTGCCCTGGCAGACAGGCCTGAAAATGTCACCAAGAAAAACATCTACCACAAAAACTATTACACATATACATACATATACACATATGTGTGTATGTACATGTGACCAAAACTAAAGTTCACCCAAAGATCTGGCTAAAGTCAAAGGTCGACAGCAGGCAGAGATATGATTGGGGTTAAAGGTGCAGACAGACTTTAATGTAGCTCAAATTAAAAGACAAAAAAAAGTACGATAACCTTTTGGGGCCTAGACGAATGATAGCCGCTCTCCCCGCCCTCTCCCCTCCCTGCAGTGCAGCTCCGTCCCGCTTTTGGGCAGACAAACGCTGACATGTGTCACAACGAAAGGCGCACAATTTATCAAAGCGCAACAATAACCAAAGAGAGGAGAAGGGAAGCAACAAACAAATGATTAAGATATAAGAGATCTAAAGACTATATAATACCCGGTAATTCGAGCCAATGTTGGCCAATCGATGGCAGATATATGTAAACAATATTTTGCTATTGGAAAATAATAAATAAATAAATAATAAATTAAAATAAATGTTCAATGTTCTTCTATTGAAAAATAATTTTTAAATAAATAAATAAATATACAAAAAATATTCTGCTATTGGAAAATAAATGAAAGAAGTACCAGCTACTATCTGGATAATTTGTATTCGCATTTTATCTTTATACTCCTGGATACTACTGGTTTTTCTTGTGGTTTTCCTAGAAGTAAATACCCAAAAATTGTATCTTTTACTAGTGAGATTAAGGGAGAACCAATAAGAGTTTCAGATTGGGAAAAAGCGAAAGGTAATGCTTCTATGAAAGACTTTTGTTGATGTCGATCCAGATTATACACCCCGCATACCGTGTACCAAAAAAAACCATAGAAAAACTCAAAAAATAAGATGTGATGAGTAGACAATGAGGAAACGAAAAATCCAAAAACTATAGAGCCTCCAACAATAAGAAAAACAAAAAAATTAACTTGGGCGCAAAGCTTTAAAGCGACAAATGGAAACAAAAGATGGAAGACAGAGGAGAGGCGATGGAGATTCACAGTGAGGAAGTGTGACAGTCGGAGAGGCTCGGAGAGGAGAGGAAGTGTGACAGTCCGCTGGAGAGGCACAGGGAGAAAGTGTGACAGTCCGATGGAGAGGCACTGCAGAGAGATGGTCACACAAATCCGAGTCCAAGCCAAGACAAGAGCTTAGAAGAGGCTAAGAAGGGGGATGGGTAATAGAAGGAATGGACAAGAAGAACGACGTTGACGACAATGGAATTGGTCAGGCAGAGATACCAGCAGCAAAAGGAACAGGGAACAGAGACCAGAGAACAGGGAACACAGCAGAGAGAAGGGAGACCCAGAGAGATAGGGAGACGCGCGAGAGAGAGAGACAAGTTCTGGTTGATGATACGTAAGCCAAATGAAAAATCGACTCCCAAGTGGGGGCTGTCTCTGTGTAGGAGTGTATGGCATCCTGCAAATCCTCCTCACAGCCTCATTCATCACACAGAACCCAGCAACTGCCCCCCTCCCCCCACACCCACACACACACTCAACAAAAAGAAGAAAGTAACTTCCGCCCATGGCTGAGGCTCAGAGAAAAGCTATTCCGTTCTGTTCCGTTCCGCTCTCTTTTCTGCCGTCTTTCTGTCTTTCTGGCTGCGATTACTTTTTTGTTTATGTCTGCGATTATCCAGTGCAATGGCTGTATGAAAATTCTTTTTCGCTGACCACGCCTACGTACGTAATGTTCCATATGCGACAGGCAGTAGGCGGATTTCAGGGATTACGGATATGATAAGAGGCAGGATATGAAGTGTATTTGGGACTGGAAATATAATATAGTAAATTAATATAATTAATCAATATAATTAAAGCATCATTGGGATAGCTTTGTATTCGTTAAACTTTGCTTAAAGTTTTTGTATAAAAAATATTCTTAAACTCTAAATATCTACATGCATATCTACTCTAAATCTACATGCATGAATCTGTATATTCTATGGCTAATATCGTTCTAAAACTTTCACTAGTAAAGAGTACAAAACTCTTCGTTAGACACCAACCAAAAGTAAGTACATCTTTTTTTATGATTTTAATTTTCTGTACAAATTTGGTGACATTTTTGTTGCTGTTTTTTGTTTAATGAGAAAATCTGCTGTGACTTTTTATTCCATGCGGTGTTTATTGTTGTTTGTTCTCTGTGTCCTCTGCAACCCACACTACCCAGCACCCACCCCCCTGCCCACCCTTAAGCCCTGTCTAGTTTGTGTTTCATTAAGATTCTTCTCTTTTTGTTGTTGTCATTTTGGAGTCTCCTCCAAACCCTGTGCTGTGCCCTGCCCTGTGATAAAACTAATGTTGACTTTGGACTGACCCGTTTTCTAGCTCTGAAAATATAGCATTATATATACATATATACTATATGCATGAACAGCAAAAAAATGGCAATAATTATAGCAGCTGAGGTCACGACAGACAGAGAGACAGAAAAAAGTTAACATATCCATGTGGTGCGTACGAGTATGTTTCTGTTTCTGTGGTTGGTCCGGTTTTTGGTCCGGGTTTCGTTTGGCTTTTTGTGAGGTTTTTTCCCCTTTGGCTTTGGTAAGCAAGTAAAATGCAATTACACTTGTACTCGTACTCGTACTCGTACTCGTATCTATTGCAAATTGTCTCTCTGTGTGTGAGTGTGTGTATACTGCATACACATACTGTATTCAAGTTATGTTTTGTAATTTCATATTGAGGTCAGTGCTACTGACAGTAATTTATAAAAGTTTTGTTCGCGCTTTTTGCTGCTGCTCCATGGGCTAAAAAAGGTCAAGAGTTTTGCTGCTCATTTGTTGCTGAACTAGAAGTTGGGGGTGAAGGTTGTGTGGAGATATCAAATAAGGCTGGAAGGGCATAGAAAAGTATAGGAAACCACATCCCAAATGGACACCTAAAGCAAACTGAAGAACAATTAAAATTTAAGCTCTTTTGCTGTATGATAAAACTTACGTATAAGGAAAATCCATCCATTGACTTGCCAGCTTTTCTGTGTTTAGATATTCTTCGCTTTCCATTTAGAAAACTCTTCAAAAACTCAACCAAACTGTGACCAAAACAAGAACCAACGAGAACTTCAATTTCGTTACTCGTTAGCGCCATCTACTCACTCGCCAGAGAGAAACTCTCTTGCATGGTCCCATCCAGCCACTGCGCAGACTCAACTCGGCCTCAAATTCCACTCCCTTGCTCATTCAGCCAGGCCCAAAGCAGAGACATCGCCAAAGAGCAGACACGAAACATCTCTCGAAGGATAAACAACCAACAACCGAACAGAACTGCCATAAAAATGCTTTAATTGTGGGCCAGGGGAGGCGCTGGTTCAGAGGTGGAAACCATTTGACGTAAATCCAAACATTTGCCAACCTTTGTTGCTGGGGGAGCTTTGTTTTATATTTTTAATGTCAAAGAGCATAAAAAATATATACCATACGTATGAAATATTATCCATAAATTGACAAACGTAAAAAATATTAATAAAGATTTTTGAGCGTAAAACTGATTGCGTGGCACTTAAATTTTTATGGCAAGCTTTAGCCTGCCAAAGTGGGGAATTACTGCACTCTGTTTTTGTATCCTTTTTGGGCCTTTTTGGTATCCTTTGGCGTATTTAAGCGAGCCATGAAATATGCATGAGAATCAGTCTGACTGACCTGACCCTCACCCCCGCCCCCCCAGATGGGATGCATGGGCTACGCGTCAGCTGTCGGACAAGGCCAAAAGTCGTCGAACTGTGAAAGCGGCTCAAACCAACTCTATCCCCCCTTCACTACTCGGAAATCCCCCCTGGAAACCATGGAGAATATTTCCATATGCCTCGGCTGCTGCCAAGTGTAAAAGTATTTCACAAATATGTGTATATTCCACGCTCTTTGAGAACTTTATTAATATTATTTTTATGATTATTATTGCGGCTGCTGCTGCGACTCGCAACGACCTCGATCCCAGTAGTAGAGTCGCCGACTGCCGACTGCCAACTGGAACGTGATCTGGCATAATTACCGCCAACGATGTCCTGTCCGAAATTGGCCAATCGCTATGATAATAAAAATACATAAATGCCAGGGCAGGGCAATGCAGACGGCGCACCGCACCACACGGAAGCAGCGCAGCCCAGCCCAGCCCGGTGGACAGTGACAATATTTTAATTAACTTAATTAAGCAATTTTTATTTGCCCATAACCAGGTGAGGCGGATGCTGTTGCCACTACCACTGCCACTGCCACTGTCGTCGTCGTCTCCCATTGTTTGCCCTGTGATTGTGATGGACTCAAAGGGACATTATCGAAGAGTGCGGGCCCTGAATGTCCTGAATGAATGCAGCAGAAAGCATTATCAGACGCGTTCGTTCGTTCGTTTGTTCATTCGGTTCTGGCTCATTGAAATGTTGATTGAAAGCTTGAACTCTAGGGGAACTTTAAAATAATAAATATTGCATGAAATGATAGTATTTTTGCCAGACATCAAAGAGCACCTCAATTCAGATTGGGCTTCTTGTTTTTTTATAGACTGCAACACCTGAAAAGACTAGATAAAGATGGCTTCTGTGAAATGGAAGGACTTATGTGAATCCCCTGGACTATATAGAAGATTTAAGGCTTTTGGTGGAGCAACACTGTCCCCAAAAAAGAGACCTCGACCGAAGACTAATAAACACTCTCTGTGAGCTCTCTCTGTCTATCTGTCTCTCCCTTAGCGGTGTGGAACTTTGGGGAATTCCACAACGAAAAAAACGACTTGAAAATGTTGTAGGAAGTGACACAACTTAGTGGACAGTCCAAGAGATTAATCAGGCCTTGTAATAATCATATATATACTATATAAATCTTAAATGAATTCTCTATAATAAACTTATAATCATAATTTATATTTCAACTTAAATTTTTCATTAGGGAAAGAGCTATCTGGGACTACAATATATTAAGATTTTGTTGTGGTGGCTTGTGCTAAATCTTCTTAGTTGTTCAAGGTTGAAGGCCATTTCGGATGGCTTATGTAGAGAATTGCATGGATGTGTTCATGGAAGTTGGTTAGGTTTCTGCTTTAACCACTCTTGAAGAGCAGCACGGCCACCTGGCCCAGATAAAAGTAGATGAAGTGACGCGTCTCGTGGGTGACGTACGAGCCAAAGTTGCGGCCGACGATGACGTGCCAGGTGGGATTGTACTTCTTGTCGAACTCCTTCTTGATGTAGGCGGCAATGTCCTTCTCGATGTTGTACTTCTCCAAGGCCATGGTGGTCACGTCCACGGCATCCTGCTGCATTTCCTCGCTCATGTCTGCATTCTTGATCACTGCCTTGCGGTCCGACATTTTTTACACTTCGATTTCTATGGGGAATATGCAACATGCAGGTATACATATAACAATGGATATTTGTTCTTACCAGTTTAAGCCACGCTTTACCAAAACTTCTGCGGTATTTTTGCCCTGAGACTAGCTCTGTTTCCGTTTTTTGTTCCTAAATATACAAATTTTGTTAGTCAGTCGAACTCTGTTGTAATTTGATTGACAAATCTTACAAGAGCACACTTTTCCTGATATGAAAATGACGCTAGTTCCAAAACGATGTGATAGGGTTGGGAAAACCTAAACCTTTTCTTTGATCTTTCCTTCCGACTATGACAAAAGCTTTCTTCAGGAGTCCAAGGACACAAAGCTGTCAGCTATCGATGACAGTCATCAGTGATCCCTAAAAATATAAAGCTAATGATTAAGGTTCAAGAAACGCACAAGTATTATACATATTTTCTATAGAAGCACCTGTAGCATAGCTTTCCACACTCACGTGTCTCCACACTCACGCGATCAACATGCAAATTACATTATATACGAGATGGGATTGGAGGCAAACCCCTTCCCAGTCCTGCCACCCCTCAGGCTTTAGGAGGAGTTCCCCATCAAATCACAATCGCATGACACGAATTGGATGCCGGAATTTGCACTTAATACGAAATTCGTTAATTTCCTTTGCTGCTCCCCAGCCATGGGAGGGTCCTTGCCCCGTAGCGGCCCCGCCGCACTCACATTTATCACACATCTACGCCGCTGCTGCTGCAAAAAGGCTGTTAAATTCGATTAGACATGCAATCAACTCTGGGTCTCCGTTCCACACGAGACTCGGAGCGGAGCTGGGAAAGTCGGTAAAATTTTAGATTGAATTTTAATAACAGCATTGTGAGCGCGCACTAATCAAGTAATGCAACCAATTTTGAATGAGAATGAGGTATAGTCGTGGTACATGCTGTGCTGTGTGCATGTGCCCTAACAAGGACAACATTGTGAACAAATTTCGCTTGTTTTTCCTAATGAAAAAGCTAATTTAGCGGACACACGCTATGGTCAAGGATTTATTATGGCAGCAGGGACAGGGACAGGACTTGAGCCCTAATCTAGCTAAAGGCAGGGCTGTCTGTCTGTCTGTCAGGATTTTGGAATGGAAATTGATGCGACTTTCGTGGGTTTCTCATAATTCTCAATTAGCTCAGGTTAATGAATGATTCATAATGAATCATGTGAATATTGAGGAGGAAATGAAGTTTATTGGGAATGAAGTTTATTTTGTTGTACAGTAAATCAATAGTTGGGTAGTTCATTTATCACTATATTCATCGAGTAATTAACTGTTTTATTAAGATCTTTATCTACCCATAAAAACTCCTTCCATCCTCGCCATTTCTTCGCTTAATTATATTAAAATACCTTAAATAAAGTTTAATTTTCAACCATTTAACACATAAGGACCATACGTTAATATTATCTCTGAAGAAGGTCCTCTTGTTCTACTGTAAATAACTACTGTAAAGGATATTCCCATTCTCTTTCCAGCATAACTCCTGGAAAGCCTTTTCCTTGGTCTGTACATTCTGACAGAACTCAATTGTGAAAATGAAAAATAACTTCATAACCGCATGTTAAATCTTTGCTGCCCCCCAGACCCACCCTGCCCCCCAGTACCGCCCTGCCACTGCCTGGGTGCTGCCCGACTCCTCCTTGGGCTTTGTGCCACATCCGTAGAGGAGAAAAGGCAACAACAAGGCAACACAATCGCACAATATTTCCGGGCAAAGGTAATAAATAAATTGCATACGTAATTAAAATCGACGACTCTGCGCACAGGACTCCGCCTCCTCATCATTCCGGGGGGAACTCCTTTTTGGCCCAGGCAATTGCTGGCAACAACCAGCCACCACGACAATGCCAAGAACAAGAACAAGAACAAAAGTTTTCCGACTTGACTTGTGTATGTGCTTCCCCTTTAACGTCAACTCGGCCCTCACTTCACTACACTTCACTTCTCCCCTCCCCTGGTTTTCCCTGATTTTCCATGGTTTTTGCTGTGTTCTGCCTTGTTGGCAGCTCTTTTGTTTTTTAAGCCAAGAGTTGCATGCGAACAACATGGAAATGGTTAATGGAGGGCCAATGGGGAAAGGGAAATGGGAAATGGGCTGGAAGGTGAGCAAAGCGAAGGCAACTCTCTCCTGCAGAGTGCAGGAGTGTTGATATACCCTTGAGAGGTATAGGCACTGCCATTTTATAGCCAATATCTTCTCGGAATTGTGTGAAATTCCTTTCTTTACAAAGATCTGCAGTACAACTTTCTCTTTGGAGAGATCTTTCAGTGTATTTGCAGGGCATTTTCCACTTCACCTTGTCGTCTTCGTCTCTCGGCCTTGTTTGCTTTTAATTTGACTTCATGAGCAATCAACGTCACGACGTCCACGACTCTCAGTCCTGGTGCTTGGTCCTTGCTTGTTCAGCAATTTGCATGACAAAAGCATGGGCACGATTCGGGCTCTTAGGTTCTTCTAGGCTGGAGACCATGTCAAATGCTGAGTAGTATCTTTCACGAATCCCCAACATAGATGAATTGCTGGCCATTGTTTAGCCATTATTCGACAAAAGTCACGCAAAGAATTCACGTGACGGATTCAGCACGAGAGGAAACTCGTGGAAACTCGGGGAAAACTTAGGGAAGCCTTCATTAAAGGTGGCCCCGCTTTAAGTTGGGGGCATAAATGTTCTTGTTGTCAGGCGAGCCATTAAAAAATCAAAACAAGTTAACAGTAACCAACTAGCGAGGCGATGGCGACGGGCGACGCTGATGGTGAAAGGCGGATCGGAAGCCGGATGTTGAGAGCAGGGCAGGGCAGAGCTCCTTTGCCGCAAGTTTGCGGTGGCGGCATGCGGCGTGTACAGGAAGTGAGCACACACACACACACAGATACACAGCAAGGGACCAAGTCTGAGCGATATGAGAAGCCATGGCCATGGCTGTTGTTGTTGTTGCGGTTGTACCCTCAAAGCCATGTGTCCTGTGGCTTCAAGCGCGAGCGACAGAATCGCGATAAAAAACCGTAACAAGCAGGACCAAAAGATTCGATTTCAGAATATGGAATACCCCTTAAAAACAGTTGTGGAAAACAACTCCAAGATAACTCTTACATAGAAAGTGCCAAGAGGAATGTGCTATGCTATTTTTCATTCGCCTAAAGTATACCCTTGTTCTTCTTCGATTACTGGGTATGCCAAAAACAGGTTATAGGTAAAAGCTCGGGGTCTGACACTGATGTGGATGTGTGCTGACAACGGTGACCCATGTACAGACATTTGTCCCCCCCATAACAGACCAGACCAGACCAGAGAGACCTCTGGAGCGAGTAAGATACGGAGGGTCACTTCTCCGCCTTTGGCCAACAGGTTATCCATCGACAAAGTACCTTATTTTTATGGCTTTAAGAAATGTTGGAACTTGCAACCGATTTCGCCCCTTGCCAACCTGAATTTGGCGCAACAGACTGCGGCCAATATGCGTGGCTTGTGGGTTCCACTTGGCTTTGCGCAGACTTCAGCGTTTTGGCATTATAATGGCATTAACTTTGTCATAATTCAGTGCAGAGTCTCGCAGCAACAATTTATGCATAATGAGCACGAAGGCGGACCACCAGAACTACACTCCACGGCATGCATGTGCAACTGGTAACCCAGCAAGCAAAGACGAGTGGTGGGATGTGGCAGGATAGTCCACACAGGAATTACGAAAGTCTATCAGGATATTCCATTCCACACGGAGAGGCTAATGGAAGTCAGTGATCCTTAATGGTTCTTGGAAGATGTTCACGATAAGTAAGAGCTTCTACAGCTCTATGTTATGATCTGAATTGCTGGATCTTAGACTCTATAAAGTCTGTCACCAATAAGGCCGCCACTTCGCGGACTTTTCACCTGTTGTTCACCCCCGAAAAATGTTCATTGGGTTGTGCAGAGCTGATGCAACCGTTTGAAAATGAGCTTCTTGTTGGCAAATGTCGCCCGCTGGGTACCTCTCAGCTCCAGCCCCAGCCTCTGCCTCTGCCCCAGTCTCTGCCCCTGCCACTGTGTGCAGAGTCATATAGCCAGCAACAACTTGACATGAACTAAGCTAGCCAGCCATATTAGCAACGCATATGGAGAGGGGTTGCTGGGTTGGCTAGGGGTTGCCGTGGCAGGTGCAATTTCTTGGAAACTCCCAAACAGAGAGAAAGAGAGAGAGGGACACAGAGCGCCTTGTGATATTTGAGAACTGGGAAGCAGAGTTTTGGGTAGCAGCAGCTTTGGTTACGTTTTGTTAACCCATGACTTGCATTATAATTGTGTGTGTATCTGTGTAGGTATCTGTGTGTTCCTGTGTGTGTTGGTGTGCATCTCTGTGTGTGTGTCTGTGTGCTCTCTGCATTTCTGCTCTCGACTCGTAAGCGTCAGCGAATATTTTTCAGCTATTTGCTTTTCATGGTTTTTCGGAAAGCACTCTCGGTTTTCTGCCAAAAATATATGACACCGCATACGAGTATATGTGGAAACAGAGGGGAAATAGGGGAAAATGGGAGGGGGGAGGGGGGAAACACACACAGAGAGAGAAGGGCAATGGCTGAGGGAAAACGCAGAGAGAACATTTTCCACATTTTGCATATTTGCATTGGGCAAATTAATTTCGCCTGTCATATTTACATTTCCCTCTCGCTCTCGGGGTCTCCGCTCCTCCAACTCTTTTTCTCAGCTGGCTCCCCCTCCCTCCCTCTAAGGTAGCTACTGCACGTTACCTTTGTTACCGATGGTATTTTAGTGTCGGTATTATACCGATGCCATTGACACGATGAATATAACAGTTTCAGTTGATTTTGATCTTAGTTTTCCTTACTGTGTACCGAAAATACTTCTACTTTTGATCAATCCAATGAGGGCTATCAATGTCGTCTAATTCCCGGAAAAACTCAACGTGTAACTCTCGTATAGCTCTTTATACGTGCTCTCTCATGGCAGCGTAATTGTGTGCGTTCTTTACGCATACAAACACATATTTGGTTAATTAAAAATAGCTGAAAATTATTTGACTTTTATCATGAAATGCCTGTTGCTGCCGGGAGTGGATCCATTGTGGTTCTAGTTTCATATTCGAGTTGATTAAATTACTCCGACATTTCCAGGCCCTCGAATAAATCATGTTAGAAGGTTACAGTTAGACTTTTTGTGGGCAAATACCACTCGCATATGAGTGTAAAGTAATATCATATGGGGGGTCATTGTCATAATTCATTTATAAGTTGTTTAAATTATGAAAAAATATAGATAATGGCATACATATGAGACTGGGACTATCTGGCAACTCTGACAGATGAAATGCCTTGAAATTTCGTTACATTTTGCCTTCAGTTAAAACCATTAGAACATCCATAATGTTTTTTCTAAATTGACTAAACAAAGTTGTCAACTTTTCGCATCCCAAGAAGAAAATTTGCTATAAAAAAAATACAGTTAGAGGATGGAAAAGCCATTGCAATGCATTGTTTGCATGCCCTTTGCATATTTTTAGGCACACACACACACACACACACGCGATAAGAACAAACTACTTTTCCCACTTTTCCATCGAGTGCATCGACAGAGCGAGAGAGAGAGAGCGAGAGAGAGATGCTAGATGCCAGATACCAGATGCTGCATGGGAAAACTTTCCCATTTGTCTTTGTCACTGCCGCAGCGATCAAAGTTTTCGGCTTAAATTTTTGCATGCACTTCAAACACGCAATTGGCATGTGACGACGACGACGACGAGGACGACGAGGATGAGGACGACAAGGACGACACAACATACGAATCGAATTTCCCTGTCTGTCAATCCTGTTCCTGTCTCCCTTTTCCGTTGGATATTTCAATTTGAAAAGTTTGACTTAGTTTTTGTTGTCGGCGCTCTTTTCGATTAAAGTTTTGCATGCGGCAGATTAAAAACTTTCACATCCCAAAGTTGCTGCAACTTTTTTTTTGTACTTTCCATCTGACATTCTTGGCAACATTTGCAGGTCTTTGCCGGCATTCACATTCAATTGCCAAGTGGCACAACAACAAGCCGCATAAAGTAAATACGAAGCTCAATGGGTTACTTGGAGGAATTTGAACTAGAATTGGCTGAGGGAAGAGGAGGGTCCTTAAAGCGATGTATGGACTGCTGATTTACTTACTTTGTTCACTCAAATTCAAATTGTTCGAATGATTATTAAGGTGACGTCGTTCCCACACCTACTTTCTTTCGAGGACCATCCTGCAAACGTGCAGAACGTGCATCTCTTTTTAGCGCTTGTCTCTCTTAGCGCCGAGAGAGGGTGGATGGTCCTCGCCACAGCGAACGACGTCACCTTATTACTAAATCCGTCTTGGAGAGTCCAAGCTGTATGCAACTTCGCTTTTTTTAATGCATGTGACAGCATTACAATAAGTTTGGTTCATAGACAATAACAACATACAAATATGTAGGTCCTTAACCGTTCAAGTAAAGCAAGTGGACGTGTGAATAGAGAAAGTAACCATATAAATCTATAGCAGAGTAAGAATATGAGAACATGTGAAATGTGAGGTATGTAAAAAACACTAATATTACACAGAATAAATACATTAATCCTTCAAAAAGTATATGTACTTCTCTTTTCGGCAGTTATTTCCTCCATCGGAATAATCGAAAAAAAATAAAGTAAAATATATTTACACAGGCAGGGTCACTCTAACACTAATTCAGGACTTAAGGCACTTAGAAGCAGATAAGATAAATAAATAAATAAATAAATACATAAATTACTAAGACTACTTCGACAACACAAACTTCCATGCCCGAAGCGGGATTCGAACCCGCGACCTACTGGAATCGGAGTATCAAAACGCATCCACGACATCTTATCCACCGATACCAAGCAAGTTGGCAATTATGAGATGATCTGATCGAAAACATGAATACTAATTCTAATAGGATATCATTTTTATGAAGCGCATTTGTATGTGTATGTGTATATGTGTCGGGCCGCCCTTTGACATGTTCGTTCATGTTCATTCGTGTTCCGATCCCGCTGTTTCTTGCACATAGTGTCCGTTTTAAAGTCCGTTTGTTATAGTCTGTCGAGGCTTTGGTCGTCGCTTGGTTTTTGTCCGCTAAATTCTCTTTTCTGAGTCCATTTACGAACATGCAAGGAGACTTCACTCATCCCTCGCGGATTTGTAGCGTTTCTAAGTTCGTTTACGAACACTGGGTATCTTATTCTTACATATGTATACTAATGTCAATTGTTTTATGAACTTTTGTATTGGTCTTTTACGAAGACCGCTCTAAGTCTAAGATGATGTTTTGATCGGTAATACCCTTCTCTAAGACATACATACATATTTATGTATTTTAGAGCACTATTCATTTTCTTCCTTCCTCTTAATACCCTCTCGCATGGACCACAGGTCTGTGCCCACATATTTTCGCACCAACCCAAATGATTTATTTAAAGAGAAACCACAAACACTCTGGGGCGTCGCACACACACACACACACACAAACGATGCTCACACAAGAGGAGAAAGCAAAAAAAGAGAAAGCATTTTCCTCTTAATGTTATTTAGGACTTCCTGGCGTTTTGCGCTTTTGATGGGTCTCGAAAAAATTTAAATTTTTAATGCTATTTCAGCGTAATTTGGCAGTTCGTTAGGCCTGTTAAGAAGAGGCAATCGCACACACACACACACAGATACCTACGGCTATGCACATCCGGATAGATACACATACATACACCCATACCCATAGCCATACCCATAAATATGAATAACAACAAAAGCTGAATGAAAGCATGGCGGTCCTTGGTCCTTCTCCTACTCCCTGTGTGTGTGTGTGTCTCATATGACACATCGTTACGCTTTGTTAATGGACTCTGTGCCGCGCCTAAACAATGAGGAGGGGGCAACATTGAGCGAAGGAGAGGACTGAGAGGCTGAGGACTGAGAGAAGAACATCTGAGATGGAAAAGCACATCAAATTACAATTAATTATTTAAATAATGTTAATTTGCATGCATTTAAAGGATGACGACAAAATATACTCAATTACACGTCTGAAAATTCGCTAAATTTCATTGGGACTTAATGTGTTTTTAAACTGTATAAAAATCAAATTTACATTAAACATTATTAGGTTTTATGTAGATCCTTTTTACCGACAAACATTTACGTATTCTTAAGTTTTTTTTACAATTTAGCACAATTTAATTTTTGATTTTGTTAAGCCCAAACCTTAAGCCTGCCTCTCTGTCCCTGTCCCTGTCTGGCTGTGGCCAGCACTCACCTGAGCAAATACGCCAAACATTTGGGCGAATGTCTGCCCCACAAACCCCCCTCCACAGACTGCCCCCTCCTGATTGGTGGTGGCATCTAAAATGTAACTTTAAACTGCCTGAAGCCAGCTGGAGGAGGTGGGGAGGAACGGCAACAACATCAAACACTTGGCTCCCAGCGTCAGTTCGAAAACTGCATGACATGCGTGTGTTTGCTTTGCGTTAATGAAGTTGTGCGATGGATGACAGAGAGGGGAGAGAGGAGGTTAGGAGAGGCTGTGTAGCTACGAGAAGGGAAGCGACTGTAGCAGCGAGCAAGGCAGCAGCGAGAAAGGCAGCGGCAGCGACTGTAGAAGTGAGATAGCGAGACACACACCGAAATGGGGAGGGAGGGGTGTAGTATGGGTGTCTACGCGTGCAGACAGCTTAGCGCGTCATCAGAGTCCTGGCTGGTGGGTGGGGTGGGGTCGTCTGGTAAGGGTAAATGGTAACTGTAACGTTAATACCGTTGCACACGAAGCACAAATGAAATGAAATCGGAGGCAGGCAGACAGAGATATCCATATAGCTTTGCACCGCTTCCTCCCATCGCATACACCTCTTATGGGTTTCTGATTCTCTTTTCCTCTACCTCTTCCCCTCCCCCGCTCTGGCATCAGACATCAACGTCAGAGCTTGAGAGTGTGTGCCTTCTATGCAATTAGTGCTTTTGTTGATTATGTGGAAAATGTGTGCTGTGCTGGGGATTCTCGCTCGTTTTTGTAGCTGCCACTGCAGAGTTTTCCATTTATTTTCGATACACGAAATCGCATTCAACAGGCAAAGGACACCCTATAAAAGGTTGCACACAAAGACAAGATCCATATCCAGGTGTCCTTTTATAAGCAAAGATCCATCTGGAAAGAATGTCTTCCAAAATTTGGTATCTTCTAGTCGTTACACTCTTTCTCGCCGCATTTTTGGCTTTCTCGTTGGTTGTTAAGGCAAAAAGTTTGGTCGTTAACATTTGGATTTCGCTTAATTAAACAGAATTTTGGAAATGCAGAGCACAAAATGTTTAAATATTAATGCGGATGAAGCCAGATGAAAGATGAAAAGAGTTCCATTGAGATGGGAAGAGGTATCAATAGATAGATACAGAGAAAGGAGAGCTATAAAAGGAAACTAATTCATTGCTTCCCATATGAAAATTTGATAAATTTCCAAA
The DNA here is from genome assembly GCA_005876895.1 of Drosophila azteca. Taxonomy (NCBI): domain Eukaryota; kingdom Metazoa; phylum Arthropoda; class Insecta; order Diptera; family Drosophilidae; genus Drosophila; species Drosophila azteca. Next base: position 7,226,232 of record VCKU01000091.1, on the reverse strand, counting down.
TATTCCACATATTCCTTTCCCTGTCTTCTCTCTTTCCTCTTTTCTTCCTCGAATTCCTTACGTTTCTCCCCAATTACCCAACTTATCATAGCCCTAGCAGTCACAAGAGTACCCTCATCAAAATGATCTATAAGCTAATCATTTGCATACCCAAAAGCAACAAATTTTGTAAGAAATTGTTCAAAGAAAAACCATATTTAGAAATATTGAAAAAATACAAAAAAAATAAAAGAAAATAAATAAAACGAAAGCGGAAAAACAGTGGGGAAAAACAGTAGGGAAAACCAGTTAAGGGCGCAGCAAAGAATCGTCAGGGAACAACCAGTTAAGGGCGCAGAAAAAATGGCAAAACATTAAACAGATTTAAGCAAATTTGTTTTGGTGCGTGTGCCATCAATAACTTTGGCAGCATATTTGACTTTCCATCCCATCCCCCTTGCACCCTCCGCTCTTCAAAGGGTTGCTAGCCAAAGGGTTCACACATAGAGAGAAAAAAACATACGAAATTTGTTTGGTTTCGCATCTGCCACCCACCCCCACAGGACCTCACTTTCGTTAGCTATCTGACTTTGGCTAATGTTTGCCGTTCTCCAACTTCCAACTTCATGCAAATGTGCTCCATTTTCCCGGGCTCTACTCGAATGTACACCAAAGCAATCTGCCGCGCTCTCACCCCGCTCTCGCCCCGCTACCCCCCCTGTCGTCCCCCTTGTATGCCTGTCAGAGGCGACGCTCTCAAATTGCCCGAAAAAGTAGAAACACTTGACAGTCTCTGGCAGGGACGTGGCCTGTGCTAATTTTGTGTTTCCTTTGGCCTCAACTTTGGTTGCATGTAATTTTCAAATCGATAAGCAACAGAACAGAGTGGCGCCTCGCCAGATACCCTCCAGATACCCTTACAGACTTGCCACAGCCAAGAGGCAATCATTATCGACTTTATAATGGGTATTCTTGATCTGCTTTCTTTGGACACAGCCAAAAGATATGTATATTCCTCGGGAAATATTCATCCTGAAGATACACTTTCTTTAATTTCATATAGCTTTCTTCCAAAAGAGTATCCTGCTGCCATAAGTTAGGCCTTTCCTTGACTTCTTTGAGCTTTGTTTTTGCCACATTTTTGCATGAAAATCACGAAGTTGATGTCAAAAAAACATTTTCATACTTTATCGAATTTCTCTTTCGGCCTGAACCACTCAAAAGTATTACCACAATGGGTGTACGAATGGGTGTACGAGTGGGTGTACGAGTGGGTGTACAAGTGGGTGTACGAATGGGTGTTGGTGTGGCTGTGTTGCGGTGCAAACAATTTTCAAAGTTGTCAATAAAAAAGGTGGATTCCAGCAGATTGAATATCCGAGTGGTACGACGTTGAGGCCAAAGGAAAAATATTCCTGGGACTCACGCAAATGTCACATGCAGCGGCAGAAACGACAAAGGATTGACTGGAAAGGTCCTGGAAAATGACGAAACCGCATTTCGTATTCATGAACTCAATTTGTGAGTTACTTTTGCTCCAATGCAAACAATCATAGGGCTGATTGAAGCTCGTCTTAAAGAGAGCAGAAGTCACTGCTCGAATATTCTTTTCCCTTTGAAGTCTCCTTCAGGTTTTTGCCTGCTTAACTTCATTAAACTCCGCTCAACTCGAAAACAATCTTCATAATTCATTAGCTGGTAAATAAATGAAGTTTCTAGCATTTTAAGTATATTTGTTTTAAGTTGCTTGCAATTTAAAATGTAAATAGCCGGCAATTAGTTGGAAAACCTGGCTGGCATATGGCATATGCAGGCTGGCTGCAAAGCTGTACACACAAGTACATAAATATATACGCACACAGACCACACCCACACCCAGCGAGCGCCACCACACCCGGTGGGGGGGCGTGGGCGTGGGCGAGTGGCAGTGCAGTTAGTTTTTACCTTCTGTCACCTGGCATCAATGCCCCAGATGCCCCAGGCTGTGGCGCCGCCACCGTCACGTCCCCACCCCCACCCTCTCGGAGCCCAACGAAGCAGCGAACCAACAATGCAGGCAGCCAAGTGGGAGAGCTCAACAATCGTTGTGGGGGGGCGGCCGGGCGCCCAGTGGCGGCAGTCCCCATTGTGCCTTTGGCCAGGACCTCCCATTGTTGGCCACTTTTTTTTTCGCTCTCACTGTGCTGCGTGGCTGAGTGGTGTATATGCAGAGGCCCGATGCATGTGCCATTGTTGAAAGTGATGCCTGGACTCCGACTTGTTGCCACATCATCATCATCATCATCATCGTCCTTATCCGCATCATCCTCTCCTGCGTCCTCCTGCACTTGCCTTGTAATGAGTTTGCCATTTTATTTTATTTTATTTTATTTATTTGTCCGCGCTTTGTTTCAGAGCACACAAAAAAAGAAAGTGGAGATCCTCCACAACAGCAGCGGCAGAAAATTCTTGACTGCATTTTAAATTCAAATTAAATAATGATTTAAGTGCCTCAAGAGGCTTTGTCATGAGGTGGGGGGCACTGCAGGAGTACCAAGGGAAGGGTCCAAGGGTAGGGTCCAGGGGTAGGGTTTGCACTGAGCCTCAGGTGTCTCTTTGTAGGGGCTTTAAGTGGATTCTTTAATCTGGTTTCTGCATTCAAAAGGAGAGAAATTTTTAATTTTCGATTTTCAGAATTTCTTATAAATATTTTTAAATATTTATAAATCAAATATGATAGATCAAATGATAAATAAATTTAGTTTAAAATTATATATTTTTATTTATTTAAACTGGATGAAAAGCCAACCCCTTGCCCACTCGCTTAAGCTACAAAAAATATATCATTGATGCCCACTTTGTACAATTTAGCCCACATTTTTCTTTTGAAAAAAATATCGGGGAAGAACCAGAACTATTTTTATGTAATATATAATTTTTAAAAGATATTAGTATTATTTTTTATATATTTTTTTATTTATTTAAACCAAATTTCCCCTGCTTCAATATAATTCTCAAGTGCATGTTCCACAGACTCAGAGAAGGAAACACTATAATTCCCAAGTCGTTTTTCCCCCTGTACCAAGCTTTCAATTCCAATAGAACTCCAATAGAACCACTCCAATAAGCAATTCCAATTGGATCATCACATTTGACTTTTAACCAAATTGGAACTACATGAGGGAATGGGAATGAATGAATATGAGAATTTGAGAGATTCCTCTTTTTTTCGTAAACTTTAATATAATCACATCCATTAACTCCGCGAAATTTCAATACGTTCCAGATGTTAAGCCCCGGAATGACCCAATTTGTGTCCTTAAGCTGTAAATGGGTTTATTCATTTGCAAACTACGCCATTGTGGGGTCCCAGGGGCAAGAACCTCTCTGGCATGCAGCCCAACGGCGATAGAAATGCGAGTACTCCACTCCATAGGGGACAGAAAGGCACAGAGTGGGTGGCAGAGTGCCAGAGGGAGGGAGGGAGAGAGAGAGATAGCTGAATGGATAGACAGTTGGACAGTTGGTGGCAAAAGGCAGAAATCAAATTACAATTTCAATATGCGATGCGTACTAAATGTCTGCTGGTGTCAGTTTTGGCTTTCAATGTGCAATGTGCAGCTGCAACTGCAACATGCAACTTTCAACTTGATGTTTACAGTTTATAGATGTGTTTCCCTCCAGGTCTGTCTGTCCCTCTGTCTGTCTCTCTGTCTGTCTGTCTCTGCGAGTACGAGTATATCGAGTATGTGGAGTATGTGGAGTATATGGAGTGGAGTGTATGGATAGTTTGGCTGGAGAGCGTGCGTCTGTTTCTGGCTGGTACATTTTGATTTGGTGCCACACAAAATGGATTTCTTGCCTGTCCATTCAAAACATTTCTATGCAGAGGCCACAGTAATCTAGAGATGACAGTGTGAGACACGACAAGCACGAAAAGAGAGTCATCCAAGAAGTTTACTTCAACGAATCATACAACAGTTAAGCCTCAACGAAACTACTTCTCCCAGAACTATCCCTAAATGAACATACCCCTATCTAAATCTACATCTACAACTATCTACATCTCTCTCTTTCTACAATTCAGACAACAGTTATGTCTCAATGAAACTACTTTTCATTAAACTATCCGTAAATAAACATGCCCTTATCTACATCTACATATATCCATCTACATCTATTCCTTTCTACATCAAACTATTCATTTTAGCTCCTAAATTCATCTCCCAATTCATGTATCATCCTTATCCTTTTTGTCCCCTGCTCTATGTTTCCCTTTGAACTCTATTCTCTACCTACTCCATGGTGAATCTCTCCCTACCATCGTGAAACTATCGCCTGCTGCTGCCATCTCTTATCCCGAATACAGTTTACGTTTGCATTTTGTGTGTCAGAGTGCTCGCCCCCCCTTTTCCCCTCCCTCTGTCACGTAATAGAATTTATCACATTTTAACTGTGTGACAGGAGCCACAGTCCGGCAGCTCCTGCCACAGCCAGCTCCTGCTGCAACAGCTACGCTCCTGGTCCTGATGCACTCCTCCACTCCACTGGGAGGTGGCTCTGGTGGGTCCTCCAACTCATCATCTGTGTGGCAGCCACTGCGTGTGGCAGTGGCATAGTCATGCATTGGAAATGCTATTCAATTCGGTATGATGCAAGGCAAAGTGTCACAGTTATTGATTTGCCGCATAAATAATGTAGGGCCAACAAGTGTGTGTGTGTGTGTGTGTGTGTGTGTGTGTGTGAGGTTGTTTATTCATTACATGATTTATTCAGGCATCCGATGCTCCAATTAAAAGCATTTTTAACTATTCCCCCCACGGCCTGCACCTCCACTCTCGCTCCTTCGCAGCGATTAAGGATAATGTCGCATCAGACAGGAAACTATACGGAGGAAAACTTTGCCACAACTTAACGACTCCAGACGCCGATTATTAAATTAAAATGTGCACGAAAAAACTTATGTATTCCAGCAAAAGATGGCAAAGTTTTCACTCTTTCACTCTGTGGTTAATACCCTGACGGAGGAGATATTTAAGCAGATGTAGATATTAAGACAGATGCAGGTGCATGATGTAGATCCTGAAAAGATCCTTCATATCGATCCTTCTCTTCTCTGTGTGGATATATGGCTATATGATTCATCCGATGATGACAGAATGTCAACCTATTTTGCTATACAAACCATAGATCTCTTAGGGTATGTATGTAGGTGTAGATGCACGATGTAGATCTTGCAAAGATCCTTTACATCGACCCTTTCTCTGTTCTGCATTAATACATGGCTCTATGATTCATTCAATCATCTAAAAAGTTCTTCGAAAAGTACAAAATTTCTACCCATTCTGGCCAAGAAACCATAGATCTCTCAGGGTATCCAAAGCTTCGGCAGCTTCTTGTTTTTTCTTGGCTCTCCTCTCCTCTCCTATACTTTCCTTTTCTTTTCTTTTAATTTAATTCTCCTTTTTTTCCCCAACTGCAACGCGTAATTTATTATGCGAGGCAAAAATCTGCTGCACCAAATTTGTCACATGGGATAAATAATAAGAGGAAAAGTTTGTCCTGGCACAGAAAAAAATGCTGAACAGTCCAGGGAGGTGGTGCAGGGCAGGAATGGTGGAGGAACTGGAGGCAGTCGAGATGGGATTTGTGACATTGCTGGGGGCCAGATTACTCATACGCTAGTTGGCAGCTGAAATGGCTGAAAAAAAAGTACAATTTCTTATAAATGGAGTGACCAGACGAGCGTGAAATTAGAGCTAAGCTCTGGATGGGAACGTAAGGAGTTCTTCTATGGGTTTTTGCCAGCAAAGATAATGATGAATCGTATAATGATTTTGGCAAGGGTGGAAGGGGTTTTTTATGATGATATTTCTGCAATATTCACTGTAAAACATTTTGAAAATGGAAGAAAAATATATTTTAAGCAAATATATGCATATCTGTAGATGTAGATGTAGATATCTATCGACACGATAGGAAATACCAATTCTATGCCATTATGTTATGCAAATTAGAGCTTAAAAAAGTCTCCTCAGAGATTTTCTCTGTTCTATAATGTCTCCAAAAAGTTCTGGCAGTTAAATAAATTAATCTTCAGGGAAATGAATCTTGGGGAGTCAAGATTTTTGTATATTTTGAATATCCGTAGCTCCCATTAAATATTTACTGCATTTTCTTTCCACCTCCAACTTTTATCCCATTCACAGTTCCTTCTCTCCCTTGGTAGTTTCCTCTTTCTGTCTCTCTCTCCCTCTTTCGAGGCCACTTCAATCCGATATACTTTATCGAGCATCGATACCCTGACTGATTGCTGAACTGTTCCACCTGCCGCCCCACAGTCAATGGCTCAATGCTAACTGCAATCCCAGTCCCCAGTCCTCAATCCCGCAGTTCCCACCCCACTCTTTGATTGACTTGCAACATTTTCCAAATCCCTCAAGAACCCTGACAACAACAACAGCGAGAAGTGGAGAGAGAACCTCAAGCAGCTTTGCACTTGGCACAAAACTCACTTAAACTTTGCAATCATGATAGGACGTAATGTTAGATTTCCATTTATATAGACCCCAACCCCCACCCCCCCCAGACCAAAACAAGTGTGAAAGGTGCAACTTTCATTGGGGCATGGCATGGCGTCTGGAGTTGCCATGGGGCTGCTCCCCCCGCCCCACACTTCTTCCATCTCCGATTCCACTCAAATAGTAACTAAACGCAGTCGAGCACAAAGCGCTTTTTGCGGGCAATGGCAAATAACCTTAAGGTTAAGATTACAAGGTAATTTGATTCAATTCCAGTGATAGGCGTGCCAAGGCAGCACCGGGCCCAAGCCCAAGCCCAGGAGATGGAAACGGAGATGAAGATTGCGGCGAAACGGAACGGAATGGAATGGGAATGGAATGGGAGTGGGTTTCCCGGTGCCCCGGTGTCGGTCCTGGTGTCGGGCCAATTTCCCCACTTTGAGTCGCATAGATGACAGTGTCAAGATAAGAACTGTTGCAGCTTTGCCTCGCCACTCCCCTCTGGGGCGAAAGACTTTTCCTATCTCAAGTCAAAGACACAAAAAAAAACAAGGACACTCTCTGTGCTTTCTCCTTTTTTGTTTATACTTTTCTGGTATTTTTTTTTTGGTTGCTTTGTTTATCAGTTTGTGTATAAATTTGCCCTTATTTTGACATATTTAGTGGCCTTTTCTTTGAGAGGGGTTCTAGACAATAAGAAGCTAAAAGATCTTGGCCCGATTTACCGATTGGTCCGATTGTTACTCCATTAAAATGCCATATAGAGAGAGGCGCAAGTGAAGGCAATTGCAGAAACCAAGAAATAATGGGATTAGGGCGAGAAATAACAGGGGGAAAGTGGTTTAAATACCACAAAGAAAACAGTGATTAAAGATACAGATACATACTTAAGGCGTAGAGCCTTCCACTGGAGACTAAACCAAAGTCTAATGTTTGGAATGCTCTCATCTAACTAAAATCTTTAATATACATACATAATACTAAATGGAAGGAACCTCTCTCCGATATCTCCGCTCTCTCATTCCCCAACGCCGTACAGCATCTTCATCAACTCGGGGACATATTCATCCCATTTCGATTGAAAGATATTCCCAGCCACTGGCCCGCCCATCTCGTACTTCTGCGTGAACTTTGACACATCGAAATTGCTGTGTCCATCCGCGTTGCTCAGTTCCATGCGCTTCTCGTCAAAGTCCATTCTGTCCGACTGCTCATAGACGAGCATCAGATACCGCTGAAGACCACTATCCCTAGGCGGCAGTGGACCAAAGTAATCGGATATGGGTTGCCCCTTCATCACATCCATGCCGGGGACATTCACCACCAGCCAGTGGAGCCAGGAGCGGTACATGGGATTCTCGCGATTGGGGGCATCGGGACATATCATCATGATAGTGTAGAAGGACTCAGGATCGGCATTCCAATCGAGTGTGGGTTGGAATTTCAACTCTTTGGGTGTATAGGTCTTGCCCTCCTCAATTTCAATGGTGTTGTCGTATTTAGCCTGCAATTTGTAGGCTTAAAGAAGATCCAATCTATGGCTTAGACTTACCCTGAGCAGCTCCTTTGGTGCCTCATCAAGTATCTCTGGTATTACTTCCATTTCCCTCATAATCCTTCGCACATTCAACTCATTCTCCTCCTGACTCTGACTGGGGCGCCACCACAGCCCCACTAACAACAGACTAAACCAAAACAATTTCATGGCTCGAAACTCCAGAACTAACTCTGGAGTTGTTCTTTATATAGCCCATACGTTAATGTTCAAATATAATCATGGAAATTGGCTCAATTTTCTATAATTCATTGGAAGAGTGCAAATATTTACAATAGGTTTTAACCGAATAAAGGAAAGGCTCTATTTGTAGCTCTAATTGGCATAAATGCAAACGATATTCATTCGTTCTGATAAATAAGGGGAAATTATGGATAAATACTCGTACAAAGTCACGCAGTACAGGCACTCCCAGTAATTCCATTAAAGTGCATACATTTTAGATGAAATTTGAGGAGGAATCTTTAGTTCTCTTTGGATTTGGCATGAAATAGGTTATTTTTTGGGGATTTCTCTAATCAAAGTTACCGAAATTTATTACTGATTTCTTACAGTAAACCATTAGAATTTAATTATTAAAATTTTATAGTATTCTTGCACTCATTTCAATCGCACTGGTTTTATTTGATGTACATATGTACACTTACATATATGTTTGTATATCAGGGGTCGTCACGCAGCCACTGAAATGTTCTTAGTGCGTTTAGGTGAGCAGACAACAGACACGAAGAAACATGATCAATTTTCTCTGCCGCGGCGCTGCCGATCAGACTTATGAAGCCATTTGTGCATAGGGCCGAAGCCAGACGATTTATTTTCTCTGCCGCTGCGACAGCCGAGCAGAAGAACGAAGCCGTATGTGCGTAGGGCCGACGCTACACGAAGTTTTTACACTCCACTCGTAGCGACTGCGATGCTTCGTAGCCGGACTCCACGAAAATAAGTCGAGAGCAAAAGGGAACTAAAAAAGATCATGCGATGCGACCGTCGCGTCGGTGCACTGCAATAACGATGTACATCGAAGTATGCGTGCGCTGCGGGAGGGTCTGGGCTGGCTGTGTACGTGTGAGAGCGTAACAGTTATGTTTTGGATACAAGCAATAACAACACACCTGTGCGCATACAAATAGGTGCTTACAATTATGAACATATGAATAGGGCAAGTTATAAGACTCATGAATATCGACAACCTAAACGAAGTGGCTAATTTCGCAACACCCACATTCCATAAATTCTTTTCCCAATTAAAAACTTAAACCCTTCACAAATTGTTCACAGTCGGATGAATTAATGTAAGTACAAACAATTAATTTAGACGTAACTCTTAATGGATTTTGGCCTTGCAGAAGAGAAGTCCTGCCCTGAAGTGCAAGGAGCCATGAAAATATTTCCACTGTTACTGCCGTAAGGATTATGTAAGTGAAGCTAGCCAGAAAATGCATTTACATGCCAATTATGAAAATATTTCCCACTGCTTTGCATAATTTTCCATCCCCTTCCACTCTTATGGCATTTTCTAGGGGAAAAAAATGGGAAAAGGAAAGCTCGATTCAGTGAAGAAAAGCTGGCAACATGTGCGTCTAATGTGCGCACATTAGCAACACAAATGCAGCCGAGCCAGGACCAAGGACGTGCGGGAGGAGTGGGAGTTGGCTGCCAAGTCAAAACTGAAGCCAGGACTAACTCTTGGAGCCGGAGGCCAGAAGCAGAGCCAGACCCAGAGCTGGAGCCACTCAAGCAAACGAACGCACTTAATTTATGCAATTTGGTTAACAACGTTAAAATAGTAGACGAGGAGCACAGGACGACGCCGGAGACGAGGACGAGAGACGAGTCCCGGACGAGGAGGCCAAGAGGAGCCCCAAGGATGATGCCAGACATAAATCAAAATGGAAACAATAACCCCGCCAGCGGAGCGAGCAAGCCAGATAGATGATACACACACACACACACACATGAATGACGGGGGTCGAGGGATAGAGAGAAGGCGGATGGCGGAGAGTACTGTACCGAAAGGAGTAATAAGGATAATGAAGCGGCAGCGTTTTGTGGCATGCAACCATGGAGCAGGCACTTGCCATGCCAAACGATGATGAGCACGATAATGATGGCAACACACACACACACAAAAACACACACGTGTGTGTGTTTGCCTGGCATTGACATCGTAATTTCCATCAACGCCGCAGCAGCAGCCGCTTTCCTGTTCCTGTCCTGCTGCTGCTGTCCTCGTATTTGGCTCAAATATTGGCTCATTATTTGACTTTATTATAGATTAATTAGCTTATTAATTATTATAGCGTAATCCTTGTGCATGTTTGCGACATCTGCCAGCAGGATTTCCACCGGAAACCTATTAATATTCCAGCAATTAGTCGGCGGGAAAGAAGTCACTGATTATTCTGGCTATTGATTGGGTTTTTGGGAGATTCCTGGAGAGAATGAGGAAGACTAAAGTTCCACCCATATTAAAAAAATCTATAAATGTGCCATTAAGTCAGCTAATCAAGCCAAAAAGCTATCGGAATACACTGTCCCCCACCCCCTGGAGGGTCAGTAAACTCTGATTCAGCTGCCGCAACTATTGCCTCATTTTAGGACTATCCTTTGGGGGGGTCTGCCACCCACCTTCATCCCCTCAACCCCTTTGACAACTACTTAGTTTGTTGGTTGCTGCGTTATCTAGTTACTTTTACAAGTTTTTCCACCCTGGATTACAGTTGGCCTCCCCCCCAACATTGAGAGATGAGGAGGCAGCCGGGAGCGGAGTCTAGGACCAGGTCCAGGCTAGGAGTTGCCTCTGCCAGTTATCCTATTCATGGAAACTTTCTCGTCGCTGCTGCTGCTTCTCTGAGGGGCTTCCAGTTGTTGTTGCTGCTGCTTCTGCTGGTTGCTGCTGGGGCTTCAAGTTGTTGCTGCGGTTCTCTCAGTCTTTCAGCCAGTTGGTTACTGCCTCGGCTTCTGCACTAATTTGCGTGACCTTTGGGGGGGAGAGAGGGAGTTTCTGGTACCCAGCTAACCAGGTAAGCAACTAACCAGACAACGGCAGCCGAGACAGAGACAGAGAGAAACAGAGACAGAGAGAAACCGAGAAAGCATTTTGAATGGCATTTCATTTGCGACGCCTTTCAACGTTAATGCCATGGAAAATGCATAAATTGTGGCAACCAAGTGCGGAGCCTGCAACCGAGAACAATGCCCCACTAGAAGAGGGTAGATATCGCTCTACTGGTTTAATTTTCCCAGCTTATCAGTGGAACTACAGGGGATTCCTTTGAATGCAGGTGCATTTCGGAGAGTCAGAGAGGGAAATTCCTCGAGGAGCATCACTTCACATGGCAACTGAAACGCATTCGACTTCAAAAATGTTCCCTAAATTGAATACAGATTATGTTTCAAAATGTATTCCCCTGCCCCTTCCACATTTATGACTTTATTAACGAACCGCAGCCGCAGCTAATAAAAATATTAACGACGACTAATAAAAGAGAGCGAGTAAAATATTTTGTGGAGCCAACAGGCAACAAAGCGATTAACCCAGAAGTGAGTGAAATGCCAGAGGGTCCTGCAGGACATTCCTAAGAAAGAAGAGGCCAGACTACCCGCCAGAATACTTGCTGTTAACGATAACAAATCGCCAACAGTTAACAAAACGGCATTAATACTCATTCGCAGCGGCATTTATTGGCTAATTAAAGTGGTAGAAGAAAAAGCTGAAGGAGTAGGAGCTGAAGGAGCAAGAGCTGAAGGGGCAGGAGCTACCATTGACCCAAAATCCGCCTGGGGCTACGTCCCAGTCAAGGAATAACGAGGGCAATTAATAATTTTTGACAATTTACACAACATTGTGGACCAGTTGGCAAAGATAAGAAAAGAGCCCAAGAAATTACCCTTAAATTTGGCCAGTAGGTGGGTGGGGGATGGGAAACCCCTTTAATAATTGGCTAATAACTCCATCAACGGCACATTTTCCCACATTTGCGCGTTTAAATGTCTACTTTCTTTTTGAATGGAAAATATGAAAATATGAAAAGACAACTTGTGTTTTTTTTGCTGCCGCTTCTGCCGCTGACAACTTCAAGTGCGGTTGCCCTTTTTGCAGGGGTTTTTCCAGCCCCTCTTTACCCTCTTTTTACCCTCTCTTTCCCAGCTCTTTCTCCTCCCTTTCCCCTCTCTTTCTGCTCGCTTTCTCTTCTCTTTCTCCATTTGTTTATTCGCTTAACTTGCGTTAAAATAAATCAATTATTTTAATTCACGTTGACAACTCGCGTCATTTTCAGGCAAACTTTTTCTGCACCCACCGCCCCCGCCTCTACCGCTGCTCCTCTGTTGACAAGGATCCTTCCACCCCTGCCACACTGCCACCCTGCCACCACAAGCAAAAGAATGTCATGCATAAAATGTCAATAACAGATATGAATACGAATGATTGAAAGCGAAAGAGGGCAATCCTGATTGTTGGCTGTTTTTTAAAGGCAATTTTCTTTACTTTTTCTTTGGTTTTTGTTTTTGGAGATGGGTTAAGGGCTGAAAGTGGCATCAATTCATTTGGGAACAAAGATTACTATAATTAAACAATAGCCTGCTATCTGTATCAGATATTACCCCTTAGGTTTTAAGGTAATCTGAAGGGTTAATCGCTGATAATACAGCGGATGAAGTACTTTGATTCCTTTGTAAACAATACTCCATAGTTGATCCATTAAAACTTTTTGGTGAGCACTCAATGCCACGCCCACAAGAGCAGAGTACTTCAAACAGCCGCACGCCAACATTCCGATAGAATCCTGGAAATACCATTTGGCAATTTCAATGCTGCAATCCTTGGGCAAACATACAAAGAGAGATAGAGACAGAGAGAGAGTGAGAGAGAGAGAGAGAGAGAGAGATGGAGATGTGTATATCCATTTCATTTTTTGGAGGATTCTTCGCGTGGCATGTTAAGAGCTGTTGCAACAATACCAAAAAGTTCCATTATTGTGTGTATTACATGCGTGTGAACCAGGGACTCAGACAAGTGCCATTCCCCACACACACACACACACATACCCATGCACAGACACATACACATACACACACACACAGACAGACACTTACACATACTCGAACTCGTATCCATATCCATTCGCATTCCCCATTCACATTCATATTTGGAGGAGAATCAAACACATACATGCATGAGTGTGAGTGCGAGTGTGATTGTGAGTGCGAGTGTATTCACAAATGGAATTGTTCATTTTCAAAACTTTGCTTTGGATGGTGAAGCACTTTTTGTGTTTATTTATTTAAGTGTTATTTCGTTTACTTTCTTTTCTTTCTCTTCTTGTGTGTGTTTGTGTGTGTGTGCTAAAATTGAGTTATAAACAAGTTTTTTGAAAATTGTTTAAATGGAAAGAACAGATTGAATTTCCTTCAGGCCAAAGAGAGATACAGCTAGAGAGAGAGGGAGAGCGAAGCAGAGAGGGGGTTGTAGCTGGGTGGGAGGCCACTTGAGCTTATGTCAAGTGGAAAATCGTTTTGTTGTAAATCTCTCTCGCTCCCTCTCTCTCTCTCTCCCTCTCTTTGTGTGTATGTTCGCGCTCTATGAATATGTTTTGTGATCACAAACTGATTTATTTATATATGTAAATTGCCCAAGATGATACGAAAGGGGTTGCCACGCCTCTCCCACGCTTTAAACTTCCTTAATTTAGTTACGAAATTCTTGTGCGTGTGTGTGTGTGTTTCTGTGTGTGTGTGTGTGTGTGTGTATCTGTTTTGTTGGTTTAACTTATCCAAGTTTCCAGTTGGATTGCCTTTCGATTCGATTTCTTTTATTGGCTTCATCATTTCGATTCAATAAATGCGAATTTAGATAACTTTGATGAAGTCAAAAGAAAGGCAGAAATGGTTGATGGAGAAAGGTCTTTAACAAATTGATTAGTAAAAGTCTAAGAGGGATGTTTGAAAGGTAAAACAAACAAGAAAGCAATGGGATATCAAAGGTATTCAAACGGGAAGTGGGGCTTGGGTTTAGGGATTACAATTTCAACAGAAAATAGGTATACATTTAAGACTCCTTTGGGACCCTTTAGACTCCTATAGATATACATCTTTGTAGAGCCTTAAACGTAGACCAATGTGGTCTATATGCTCCATAGGTTTTCCCTTCTGAAAGTAGAAAAACATTAGCAAATATGGCTCTATTTTTTTCCCCATTCCTACTCCAGGTTTATGGTTTATATTTGGTACCATTGCCATACATTTATCTGGAAATATTTCCCTGCCTTCTTGGCCTCGTCTAAGCCTTTACCCACTGCCACAGTTTTTATCTTGGCCCACAAATTGCATTCAAATGCAAGCCGCAGGAGTCACATTAGGATGCAAAAGGAGTCGTAACCCGATGCGGCCATACTTTGTCTTCTTAGGGCTCCCAGCAGAATCCCCCACCACGCCCCCTCTTTAAGCCCTGTGGTAAGCCAAATATGGGGCACTAGCAGATAGAAAGGGTGGAGGAGGGGGAAGGGGGGATAGAGAGCGAGTTCGAGTTAAAAAGAGATGGAGAAAGCCAGGCAAAATTTCTGTTTTATTGCGGTTTATGAAACGGTTCATAAATAAGCATATGTACGGGTGTGTGTGTGTGGGTTGTGTGTGTGTGAGTAAATGCATATTCGACTTAAAGATGTGTGTGTTAGTACAGTGCGTTTTGTGACTATGAGGCGGCATATACTTGACATTCTTGTAACCAAAAGAAAATCTTGCCTAAAATTGCTCCCAAAAATTTCAGAAAATATACATATATTTATTATTAGGTATGTAGTGATGTTTGTGTTGTCCTACACTTATGACCTGCACTGTTCATGGTTATGTAAGCCCAATTTACGTCAGCATAACTGCATTTTTGCGGATAGACCCAAAGAAGAGCTGGAAAAAGAAGATGGCGGCAGGAGAACAACTCAAATTTTACAACCGCTCTTCGGTTTGCTCTCCGGTTTTTCCTCCTCTCTGCACTCCCCACTAATTTCATATGAGTTTTCCCATATGGGGTGGGGTTTTCCTCTTTGGTTTTGATTCTTTTCTAATCCCTATTAAATGTTTTGAATATTTAAAGAAAAACACCCCAAAGAGAGCATCAAATATGCAAGCGCCATTTGCAAAACTCTAAAGGAAGCACCCGCCAGGCTTCGCACAAAAGTTTTGCGCTAATAAATAATCAAGGAAAAAATTTAATAATACTCGGTCGTACTTTTGCCAAGGAACAAACTTGGCCATTATCAAACATTAGCGAAAGTTTTCGATTCGAATTTTACAACAAATTTAACAGTAATTTGACAATTTACATTGCGGCAGCCAGCAGCCAAATGGCAGCCCAAGGCAGCCCCCCACTGCCTGGCGCTCCCTTACGCCCCCCTGCAAATGAGTCTTCGAGGAAGTCCTGGAGACCAAATGAATATTCAATTTTTAAATCGGTTCTGCTCGAGGTTTACATTTTGTCAAATTAAACAAAGTAAACCAAAGTATTTGTGGAATTCCTTGAATTCCAGAGGCGGTTTCTTCTTTATAGGGAGAAATTTTTGAATAAACAATATTTTTTTCTAAATTTTAGATTAAATTTTGTTTTAAAAGTATTGCCAGATCAATGATATTTTTTAAATTCTATTCTTCTGGTGCTGTGAAGACCTTGGAAGACCCATGGAACGGGTGCATCGGTACTGCGGGTGGACAGTGCGGGTGTATGTGTTCATGTTTAAACAGGTGCTATTCCATAACATAGTAAGACAGAATTAGGTCTTGGGTCATTCAATTGAAGAATCTTTAATAACAAGACTTTCTGTATAATTTTCTTCCCCCAGCTCCTAGTTATATAGCCATCGATGTGTAAGTATGAATCATCTATAGCTTTGACTTGTTTAGAACCCCCACAAAAGAGACCTCAGGGCAAGCAATCAAATCGAGCCTCTATCCATCAATAAACCTTTATTGAAAACATACATATGTACACACATACTTATATACGTTTGTATGTAGATACATCTGCACTTTCATTGATTGAACATCGCCAGTGTGGCTGGCCTGGCCCTCTATTAGGGGTCGCCATTCACATTCCCCGAGTTCTATATCAAATTTCACATCTATATTTTACCAAAGCCCTCGCATTCACGATTTCCAAAGTGAAAAATCTATGAAAAAAAAAGAGAGATAGGTTGGGGGTGGTAGAGAGGCCATAAATTTTGGACTCCTGGACCTACGCTCATTTGCACAGTGGATTAAGGGGTCTCGTCGGGGTTTTGGCACCCTCTCACTCTTGCACCGCATCGGCTCGGGTCTCTCTGTTGCTCTTACACTCCATCGGCTTGGGTCTCTCTGTTGCCCTCACACTCCATCACTGCCTCTGTGGCGTTCCAACTCCAGCGGACCCTCTCTGTCGCTCCCACCATTTATTATGCCTTTGCGTAGGGATTTTCTTCGGTTTCGTTTCGGTATTTCTTTCTTTTTCATCAAGGGTACTATAGAAGGAAATTGGGGTATACTCCTGGGGGTATGTCTAGAAGAAACAAGACTTTTACTATCTCAGGATCTGCTTCTCAGAGATGGTAAGAGCTAATCACTCCTACCTCAGATCAAACCTTTTTTACTGCCATATCTATGAAAAAAGGCCCTCCCGTGGTGTGATTTCTCTTGTGCTGTAAGTCCACTCCTAAATCTCAGTAGAGGGTATCTTTTTAGTCGTCTATTCCCCAAAATTGCTATTTATTTTGTTCTGTTGTTGCTGGTTGGAAAGCGGAAAGCTTGCAAAAGTGATTAATGCAAAAGTCGGATGGCCAGGCCAAAACAGAAAAGAACCAGAATGCGAACCAGAACGCGAATGCGAATTGGGAACCAAAACAGAGGTCCAGTCCAGGCTCTCACTCTCCCTCTCTCTCTCACTCGCTCTTGTTGCAGGCCAAACAAATTTGCCAACGCGAATAGAAAACGCCGCACAGCTCTGGCATTTTTATTGAATTGCGAGCTTCGGAATGTGTCCGTCCCTGTGCCCTTTTTTTCCTCCTGTCTCTCGGCCTGGCCTGTCCTGGCCAGTCCATTTACCTGACAAAAAACTGTGTGTGGGAGGGGGGAGAGGGAGTTGGAGGAGCTTTTGACTACAGTTGCGCGGATTAAAGCATGAAATACTCCTGAAATCCGCTTTCGGCAGCAAAGAGTGCGCGGTACAGGGACAGAGACAGGGACAGGTGGCAGCTTCCCTTCAGCCTTCCCTTCAGCCTTTCCTTCAGCTGCCCTTCAGCTTCCCTCAGCTTCCCTTCAGCTGCCCTTCAGCTTCCCTTCAGCCCTCCCTTTAGCCCCCTTTTTTGCAGTTGAATGTTAAAGCTGATCCACAAACTGAGAGACGAAAGAATGGGAATTCCAAAAGGTAAGGATTTGAATACCCTTTCGGATTGGGATACAAAGATGGGAATTATCAATCCTAATGTTTATAATAGTTCTAGGCATTGTTGAGTAGTTCGCCTTCTAGGCGTACCTTTCGGATTCCATTTCTCTTTATAGATATTCTTTTCAAATCCAAGTTCCTTCCCAAAATCTGTATACTCCTATCTTTTTGCCCCCGAAAGCCCAGAACAAACAGATTTTCAATAAATACGAAACGAGCGGCAGACAATAAAATGCCAACCAAATCAGGAATCAAAGATTCCACTGCCAGCCCCCCACCCCACACTCGACCGCCCCCAAAGTACACGGAACAGTGGACGGGGGCGGGGGGCTAAGGTCTGATGCCTATCAAGCCATCAAACTGGCAAACGAGAGTCCCTGTCCTCCAGGGCTTAGACAAAAAGTCACAGGACTGGGCAGGGCAGGGCAGGGGGGGAGGCCAAGTGTCAGTGACATCGAACTGGCAAGCAGAATAGGCAGAGGGAGAGGGGGATGGAGTGGGTGTAGAACCACCCTTAAAGGTCTGTTCTGTACTGCGTTCAGGTTGTTGTTTGCCTGCATTATTGATGGTAATTTTAAAACGTGCCCTACAATATTTTACACATTTGCCGGATTTACAGTTTCGGCTAAAAAGAAGAAAGAAAAGAATCCAAATTGAGGGGGTGCCACATCATCCCCACCCACAGCCACATCCACATCCAATCCCTCCCCCTTTGTTTCTCGTTCGATTGACGCTTATCTTAATGGACCAAACATATGGTATTGGTCCCCCGTAGACCCCGTAGTGCCGTGCCGTGCTTCGAACGTGTTGATAATTTAAATAAGCTACTTTTCCCCGACTCCCAACACCCACACCTAACATTGCGCATACGCAGCGTTGTCCCATCGTTGTCCCCTCTCTATCTCTGTGTCTGTCTGCACTGTCTGCCCTGCCTGCTCTGTCTGTCTGCCTGTCAGCCTGCCTGTCGGCACTGCGATAAGCGACGGTAAATGATTTTTCGATTTCATATTAATTTTCACTCGTCAAATCCCATAGAGATTTGTGGATGAAGCGTGCGCCAGAGGTTTCATTAAAAAAAATCTTTCGGTAAATTTGCATGTGTAGATATTTTTTTGGGCGACTGTCAGTCTGTTGGGGGAATACAACATTTTCTGCTGGAATTAACACAAATTCCTAAGATATAAGCGAGAGATTCCTAAGCGCTGCTGGGGATGTGTTTTGTTTATTAATGGACCTGCAAGTGGGTTGAATGTAAAAGATTTTCTGCTGTGGATGCTAAAGAATGTGGAGAAGGGTGAATTCTGGTGTATGATATTCATAATTTTGGGGTTATTTAATATTAAATTAATGGAAATATCACCTGAACATCGTAGAGTGAAAGTAAGCCATGTTCTTACTATGTTCTTAAGGTTCTTGGTTGAATAAAATTATAGAAAACTAAACGTTTGTATTAGCAAACTCAAGAAGAGCTTGAGCAGTCAACCGAATCGATTCAGAGGCAATCGGTATGTCCTTCGTTTGGTCAGATAGAACCTGTGTCTCAGCTTTTTCATTACATCGAATCGCATGCCCAATATGGACCAAAACGAAGCAGCCCCCTCCCTCCTAAAGCAGAGTTTCCACAGTCGAATTAGTTCGACGAACATGTTCGGTTCGACGAAATTCCATGTTCGATGTTTCGTTCGACAAGGATAGAAACGATCTTGACTGTGTTCGACTGTGGATGGCCTGCTTAAGAGTAGACATGACACCCAAGATTCGAGTCCTCTCATAGAGGATTAATCCTACTGGTATTCCCATAGATACATACATACATATATATGTTTAGATCCCCCGACATTTGCCGACTGGCTTGGCATCGTTGTCTAAGATGCTGCTATCATCTGAAACATCGGTTCAAGTAGGTTGTGGGTTCGAATCCCACTTTGGGCATGGATGTGTTTGTGTTCTAGTATTAGTTGTAGGCTTAGTTATATATGTATGTATGCATGGCATGGAGAGTTCGTTGAGCGAAGAATTATGGATCAAAAATGTTAAAAATATTTTTGCAGAATATTTCTAAAATTTTTTAAACGTAATTTTCGATTTTTTTTGTGTTTAAATTGGTTTTTGTTTTTGGGAAATTTTATCTGATGAGCTTTAGCAATTTCGAAACCATTTTCCAATCCAAAAAGCATTCTTTGGCCCACCATCTACCGCTTTTCATTATCGAATTAAAATACCTTGCTCCCATTTGATGCCCCTTATTAACAGACATGCCAAGGATGCCAAAAAGGGAGCCAAACAGGAAAAGGCCAAGCCAGGCCGAAGACTGGATCCAAGGCCATGGCCCAGCAGACCACCATATGTGCACTTTAAGCCAGCGACAGAGCGCCCCTCAGAGCCCACACACAAAAATCAAATCAATTTTAATTTGGGGGAGAACAAGAATGGAAGGAATGGCGCCCAAGAAAAGCGGGAGAGGGGGTGGAAAATGCCAAGACAAGCGAAAAGTAAAGTAAAGTAAAGAAAAGCGGCAAACAAAACAGGAGCTGGACAGGAAAATGTACCGTAAGACTGGGGCAGAGCCAGAGCACAGGCAACCCCTTGGTCGAGAGACCCCCAGATTCAACCCCCTTTGGTATGCCATCTCGTGCCTTAGCATATGCGCATAAATCTCATACAAGACCCTGGCATTGGTCTTTACAACAATCTAATAAAATGTCTAAACGCTTCAATGACAATTCGAGCATGTAAAGGAGGTACATATATACATACATACATATATACATATATATCCCTTGGAAGAAAGAAAAGGGAAAGCTCGGCGAGGGGGTTTGAGTACATGTTGCATGTGGCGCTTAAGCCGTGTCGTACACTCGCAATCAGCTTGGTCCACCCTCCATTTCCATTTCCACATCCTTCTCAAAAGTAGGCAATAATCGTAAGTGAAACTTTGGTGGGGGGGTGGCAAAAGGTGGACGTGGTGGGGGGCTCTTTCGAATGACCCCTCGCTCTGGCAGCCCTTAAGACTTTTGTCTGCTTTAAGTTGTGGCGCTTCGTAATTGAATTAAATGAGATTTCAATATGCGGGCTCATGGTTGAATGGAGTCAAGGGTTGGGGGCGGAATCGCATTGATTTTTGGTTGGGGAGGAGTTCGATTTGGCATTTGAAATGGGAGTTTTTAAAGAGTGCATGAATTAGAAAAATGAACTCTGTTGGGCTCTCCGAATGAACTCATTTAGTGGGACTCACTTTAAAGTACTTTCATGTTTGTCCAGCAAATGCAAACTTCAATCAACACCAGCAAATATCAGACAGGACTCAGGTATGACCTGTCTATACAGCACCACAGACACATCCATAGACACATCCATAGGACACTGAGGCCAGTCAACCGACCAACCGAAGAATTGACCAAAAAAAGAGTCCAAGACTGGCCAAAACTGGCCAAACTGTCCCCCGCATTGTGTAATTTCTCAACTTGAGAAGAAAAGTGGAAAACCCAAGTAGAAGAATAAAAGCAAAAGAAAACTTTTTCTGACTTCTTATCGTTTCTTCTAGTTGTGGCAAAGGGGGAGGGTCTGCGGGGGTCTGCGGGGGGGTCTGGGGTGCTGACTTTGGCCATTGTTTTATTTACCTGGCCACCAACTTTTCGCTCTCACTGTAAGTCCATGTCCCTGCGCGTGCATGTCTCTGTGTGTGTGTGTGTGTTTGCTTATTTATATCGCATGATTGAATCTTGGCCAACAGCAACTTTTTCTATTAACTTTAAGCGCAAGAAATGCAGACTAGCATTCGGCGGGGGATTCGAAGCAGAGGATACCCTGGAAGATGGTTGGTTTCTATAGCAGATCTTTGGGTATTTCTATAGATTCTATCTAAGGTCATAGGACAAAGTGGTAACTGATCAAAGTTTCATTCAAAATACAGCCATTGACAGCTACTTGGATCTTGAAAATCCTATCTTTTTGCAATAAAATAGATTCCCTAATTGGAATCATAAGGATTATGAATTCCATCCTTAAAATATTATATAAATTAAAGAATTATTCAAAGAATTTGGTTATATACTGGTTGTATTTCAAACACTTCATGAACATCGTCATACCCCTCTTTTAGAGTATAAAACTATGTGTCTCTGTCTATCTACGACTGTGTCTGTGTCTGTCTAGGGGCTACCTGTCTCTGTCTCCACCTGTTTGTTGTACTCTCTCTCTCTCTCTCTCTCTGTGTGTGTCTCTGCCTCTGTCTCTTCATTCCCCTTCAAGTGGTTTGTGTCTCCTCTTTTGGTTTGCTAAATGAACTTGATTTTTATCGTTTTCGTCTTACGTTTCTCGTATTCCTCTTTTTTGTGCTCTTTGAATGTCCTGAATGTCCTGTGTGTGTGCTTGTGTGTGTGTGTGTGTGTGTATTGATTTGCCGGTGTCTTCCACTTGAATGGACTTGACTTGTTCAAGTGGTTTCCATTGGCGTTACCATTATTTATACCCTTAACGGAGGGTAATTACTATAAATTAGTTTCGTATAACCCTTAGAAATGGAACGGAGGGGAACTTGAGGAAATTCCTAGATCTATGGAGGAGTGACTATGTTCACAATAGTTTCGGTATGTTTTCAGGCTCAATGATTCGTGTTTAAGATGGGAGATTGTCAAAGATTTGGTATACAAATAGAATAGATAGTTGATGTTATCAATCTTTCAAGAGATAAGATGTAATCATCTTAATACCCCTTTCAGATCTTCATTGAGTTTCCCAATTCATCATTTGTATCTTAAGAAGAGCATCAGCAAATTCTTCTAATAACAACAGAAGTTTCCATTGTTTTCACTTCTCAATTTGGTTCTCAATCTCCCCCGTTGGACAGCTAATGAAAAGTAACCAAAAGTCAAAGCTTTTTGTGTACTTTTCCTTCGGGGGTAGGGGGATTTTCCTCATTTGAAGTTTTTACAATGAGTTTTCCAGGTTGCCTTGGCAGCTCAATTATTGATGACTTGTCAAGTTGCCATTGGAGAGAGTGCAAATACCAGAGCTAGAAGTTAATTAATACTCCAAAAGGTGAGTGCTAAACAATGTCTACTACTGCTACAACTATTACCATCTTCATATCTCAAGGAATAGAGTAATCCTGTGCCCAGCTAACGCATATCCTTTGGATTCTTTCTTCCATCCTGACGACTCTTCTGGGTTGGCGAATCAAAGCAATTATCTCGAGTTAATTGCATTGCTTGGAGCTGAATTTCAAGTGCATTATGTAATTTACTCATTAAAAGCATTACACATTTGGTCTGAGGATACACCACACACACACACACACACACAATGCTCAATGCACAATTCACTTGTCAGGGCATGTCAGACAATGAGTGTGTATCCTGTGTGTCCTGCGTGTTTAATGTAAAATATTGGCATTGTATGACAAGCTCATTAATTATGCCACATATCGCAGTTTATCAACACAATCGTCTACTTTGAAGAGCCTAACCGCCCTAAAGGACCACCGACCACACCACACCACACCACACAGAGACTCTCCTTCGTCCTGGCTCGCCTCTTGGCATCTCTCTGCAGTCTCTCCTGTCTCTTTTGTCTCTGTCTTGTATTTAATTTATAACCCGAAAACCCAAAGTTATACATTTTAACAGGATATGAATAAAGTTGAAGACAATAAAAGCAAATAAAACAGACAGACAACTCAACAGATACAAAGATAGACAACCTCAAGGATAGAGGATAGAGAGCAGAGATAGCAGGGAGAGCAGGGAGAGGTGCAGTTGGAGAGTCGGAAGATTCATTATCTAGCACAACATTTCCAAGTGTGTGCGTGTCCTCCATTAAGGCGGGCCAGCAGTGGCGTAGTTGTGAGGCTATGGGGAGGGGGCTCTAATGAGACGCAAAATAAGGAGCAGGAGAAACAGGAGAGGAGTTTAAAAAAATCAATTAGCATGGGATTTAGAAGAATTTTGGGGATTTTAGAAGGTAATACATATGTTTGTATGTCCGTTATTCACTTTTCAGCAATATGTTCTTTGATTATTCAAAAAAAGCTATTATGTTGTAGTAACTAGAGCCCTGCTTGAATCCTCAGAGGTCAGAGAATCACATTCAGTGAGAGATACAGTCTAAACTGCAATACCTGCTAAGTTCAGTCGATGAATCGATGTTATGATAAAGCTGAGACGCTGGTTCTAAGTAAGTTCTCTAGTAAAAACATATATAATCTATTGAAGGATGTGGCCTAGTGTAAAAGTCATCAAAGTTATAATCTATGGTCGAGCGTAGGGAGAGATTAGAGGGAATAGTTTTGAACCCCAAGTGGCTCAACATTGAAAGAGACACAAGAAAGAGTTCGAGAAAGAGTAGAAGTCCACTATTAGTCTTCAGTCTACCCTCGCTTTTAAGTCTCAACTTTGAGCTTAGCTTCTTCGGGCATTCCCTGGTTATATCTTCCCTTGAGAAGAGTAGAAGCAGTATCCCGTCTTAAGCATCCCTCTTCCCACTATTCACCTACGCCTCTGTTAACCAACATCTATTCATTTCAGTTTTGTTTCTATGCGTATTTAATGAGCAGACGTGCGTGCAAATTTCAGCTTAGAGCAGCTGTAACTGTGCCTGGAGTCGGCAACGGAGTCGTAGCTTGGCATCTGGAATCCCGCTTATGTCCTTACAACCAAGCAAGTGTTGCAGATACATCCATAGATGTGTGAGATTCTCTGTGCGTGGGGGTTTGTGAAGGCAGGGGCAGTGCAAATACGTGAACAGCCAAAATGAAACCAAAAACTTTTCATGCTCGATCGCAAAGCAACAAAATAAGCAACAGAAAACGTGCATTCTTGGCCACTTAGAGAGGGCCAGCACCAGCGCCAGCGTCAGAGCCAGCGTCAGGGTCTGTCTACGTGCAAAAGTTTTCCATTTCCGCTTTGGCAAACATTAAAGCTGCCAGAACGAATTTACAATGGAGAACGGAGAACGTTGGGATACAGATACAAAGATACAGCTACAGATACAGCTACAGATATGTACACGCACGCCTGAACCCTGAACCCAGCTGAAGCTGCATACTGATGGAGCCGTAATCAATGGCTGGCCAGAAAGGAAATGAGCAGCGCAGATAAATCAAATAAGAAAAAGAAATTCTAGCAAAAGTTTAATTGCAAAAAAATTATTGCTGAATTAGCAGGAAAATATACGAGGGGTTGGAGGTTAAAGAAAATAGGGGAATACTTGTGGGTACAACAATGTGTTTATTCAGTAAAGTAATTATAATGTTTGAGGCACAGTAGGACGTGTAAAGCCGCATCCTACAGACTCCTACGGGGTCCAGACAACCAGTCGCAAAGAACTCCTCCTTGCAGAGCATTTGAATGTGTGCTTCTATGCCTATGTCCCTTTTGTTTGGAAGTAAGAAACTTAGTGCAAGAAAAATCTAGAAAAATGTGATTTTAGCCGTTCTCTTATGGGTATATTCAACAGCTTCTCGATCTCTGGATAAACCAGTCATATCATGGCAATGTTCTCAAACTACGGAAACATACATGCATACATATACAGTTTTAATTGCAGTTTATTGGTTACAAAAAACGAAATTCTATAGAAATTCTCTAGAAATTTGAAAGTTAAATGCCTTGAAATAACTTAAACCTGTTGCCCTTCTGCTAATTCCCCAATTTCTTCTCTTTCAGCCATAAGCTAAAGCTAATCCTCCATACAAGATTTGGCTCTTCTCTTTCGCCCCTTCTTCAATTAGCGCCTTTTATTTTGTTGGTGGTGGTGCCCCCAATTAAAGTCTTAGAGCCGTGCCAATGCCGCAGTTTCCGCCGTCTAGCGATTCGATTGCAAACAGTTTTCTGCCGCCGGGCCATAGCTGTGAGCCAATAGTCAACATGGGAAAATAAAACAAAAACGACGACGGCCAGACGACACACTTGACGCAGGACTGGAGTATCGTCTGGGGGTATTGGGGGGCCGGGTTTATTGGGGCGGTAGCAACTTCAAAAATTTCAACAATAGCAAAATGAAGCAAACGAAGCAACGAAGCCACTTTAAGCCCCGCAAATCCATAAGGCAAACAAAATGGATTTCAAATAGAGGAGGAAACGCGGAACAGGACGACGACCAGAACCAGAATGTGGATGAGAGGACAGCCTCTGCCTCTTCCCCCCCGGGGGCAAATCGTCTGAGACGAAGCCATGGTTCTCTGTTGCCATTGTTACACCCTACTAGGACACAGTGGCCAACATAGTGGTTGAATATGAGAGGAAAATTGGCTTAAAACAGCAGTTGATGGAAAGGTAAGCTTTGAGTAGAGATTTGATAGGATATAGAAAGGAATTTCGTGGAATTCCTCCCCCAACTTGAGGTTTACTGCAACCTGTAAACACTATTCTGGCATTTTCCAGCTAATTTGTGGCTACATTTTGGCCAGTTTGGCCCCACTGTGCCACGTCGATAATGCCGCACAATATTTTCACAGCGGTTACACCAGGAAGGCAAATTATTTGGGGTGGGGAAGTGGTGGTGCTCTCCGCCATCGGGTGTCAACATCGCCAGAAGCGAGAGCAGAGCGCAAACCAAAAGTTTGTTTTCCACTGATTTCCCGCCTCTTTTTTGGGGTGGGGGTACAGCTAGAGGCTGCCCTGACATTTCTGCCAAGGAAAATTGAAAATTGTCCCCACTAATCGCAATCGATACGATACGAAACGCCTTGCCAAATGTCACTCAATTGCGGGCGGGGGGCAGAAGGGGGAGCGGCTGGCAGTCTGATATTCGTTTTTGTTCAAACAAATAAATTGAAGAATACTCGAAAATTAAATAAATATTTGGCATTTTTCATGGCTGCAAATAAATTACAATAATGAATGAGTTTCCACCCATCCAGAGAGAGAGAGAGAGATGGAGAAGGCAATGCAGAGCAGAAGAGCTGCCTGTCTGAGAGAGAGTGAGATAGATAAATTACAGTCGAGAGTCGAGTTGACAAATTAAGTTGCCTGCCTGCCCTGCACTCTAGGGCGGAAATAAATGTTTGGCTAATAAGATTTCTCTCTCATTTTTGCAAGTTTTTAACAAGTTCAGAGAAGTGACAGAGAGTCCCAGAGAGACAGAGAGGAAAGAAGCAGCAAAGGGGGAGGAGAGAGAGATGTGTTTGGGGAAAGCTTTACTGCCATATGCATCGATCAGGGCGAAAGAAAGCTGACTAATACTTAGGCAAATGCTACTCTACTTAATGCAGTCATCACTTTCATAGAAAGCTCTTGGAGAGTCCCTTCTGGAGAGGGGCAAACGCGAAAGAGAGTCCCTTCTGGAGAGGGGCAAAAGCGAAAGAGAGAGAGAGTAGATCTAATAGAGGTATGAATGAATGACAGAACTAGAATGAGACCACATATGAATGGCATTTAATCAATCTTCTTTATTATTCATTATCATCATATTGTATTCATACGAATGTCCCCATTCATACAGCTACACCCCCCACTATATGAATTCATTATAAATGTCAGTAAAGTTTCATAGTATAGGCTTTCTGCCAGGTTTAAAGCCTCTCAATCTCTTAAATACCTCGACATCCCACCATGGCGGTAGGGCCAGAAGTCGCACACTCGAATCGCGCCACATCGAGGGCAAATTAAAATTGACGCCCAATAACGAGGCCAGGCCACACCCACCATCAACGTCACATGCGTCCGTCCGTCCGTCCGACCGTCTGGAGGTCCATTCAGAGCTGCTGCCACAGTCAGTGTCTGCTATCACAAGGACCCTCTCGACGACAGAGGCGTAGACCACAAACCGCAAAGGGTTTACAGCGGCCAGAGATCAATGCTATTGGGAATACTTTTTGGGTGTTCTCTTTCAATGAGAGACTCATACTTGTACCCCGATTATAACCTACTTTAAAAGATACATGTCTATAGGATATACTTCCCCACCGAAAAGTCCTAGCAAACCCTTTCGAACCCCACGACACTGCCTCCGATTCAGCCTCCTTTGGTGGCTCGGGCTCGCCTTGGAACAGAACCGAACCGAACAGGAGGAGGAACAACACTCTCGCATCGTGAGCATAATTCACAGCTGAGTGAATTTTAAGTGGTTATTGCAAAAGTTGGCAAAAGGCAAGGCGGTACGGTGCGGCGGGGCGTGGCGCCTCGGCATCAAGTAGCGAAAGTGTTGGACTTCCCTCTCTCTCACTCTCTCTCGCGCGCCTTGGCATATTGAGGGAAATTTTTATTGAGTTACATAAAGGAGTGGATATCGATGGGCAGGAGGGCGCTGAAGTGGGTGCGCGTCACTGCAGTGACGTTCGTCTAGCTTCGAGAAATTAGGTTAGGCATTATAAATAATTCGATTAGCTTTAATTGGCATGAACTTGCAGCAATTGCCAGCCAAGCAGCTTCCTTCCTTCCTTTCTGCCTTCGATACGATTGCCAAAGGTCGAAGTCACAGAGGTGAGGGCGTGACACGAGAAGAGGAAGTAGGGAAAGCCTTTGCAGGACATCTTTAAAGCTTGTTGGGGGTGTTCCTATCCTTCAAAGAGTTCGAAAGTTTGAAACATCATCGGTACATTAAAAAGGAGGGACCTTTTTGTGAAATATCCTATTCTACAATACCCTTATCTCTTCCATGGGTCAATAGGTTCTATAGGTCAATCATCATTCATAATTGCACACTTTTTCCGCGTTCCCCCTAAGAATCACTCTACCATCTCTAGCTCTCTGCCCTCTGTTGATGGAAGGCGTTTTATGATTGACAGACACGCGCACACCCTCATTGGGGGGGAGGTCGATGGTTGCAGGCTGGGAATGTGTTTGAAACTCTGTTGCCAGACGGAAATGATTATTATATAATTGAAATTGATAGGCAAGTGGCGCCAGAGCGTAGCCAGAGCGCAGCTTGAAGGATTGGATTGGATTGGGGCATCCATTCGGTTAAGTTTCCTTGGCCTTCGGTTGCTTCAATTATTCATAAAAGCGAAAGAATCCAATATAATTCCAATTAAAGATGCAGAACCATCTGTGTTTGGTCTAATGATAAGCCGACAACCGGCCCCAATGAGTACACTCTCCAGGCTTTCACTTGTTTGCCAAGGTGGGCCAGGCCACGGCCCCCCCAAGAAGTTCAACAATGGAACGTGCTCAAGTCGTTTCCAGTGTCCTGTCTCGGTCCCCACCCCGTCCCCGTCGAGAGGGAAACCCAATTGTCGATGAGGCATGGATTGAGGGATGCAAAGATCCAGATGAGAACGGAGAATGGATAGAACAATGGATAGACAGGTAGACAGTGGTTGCGATTTGGCACTGAAAAGTGATGATACTATAGGAAATAAAATAAAATACTCCACTCCTCGTTTATTGGGGTAAATAAGAGCCAATGATAACAGAAAAATACTACAGTAATTCTAAATTTATTATATTAAAAGTACTGTCTTGTCTTGAAGACATCCTCACTCTGTTAAAAAGGAATTCTAACTCTATTTTAGTGCTGATGAAATGACAGACTAGGCCAATAAGTAAATCAAACTACTGATACCACAAAAATACTAGAGTAAAACTTAAATAATTCTTGGAAAATACTGTCTTGAAGATACTCTCAACTGGATTAAAAGGGTATATGTTTTAAGGTTGAGAAAATTACAGACAAAGCCAGGAAGTACATCAAGTATTTTTTGCGCTTCGTTTACGAGTCAAACATTGAATATTCCGCTCATCCGAAAGTGATGATTGGTGCTTAAGACAAATGTCCTCATTGTCAGGCGCTTGAATTCCAACCAGTGTCACATTGTATGTGTTTAGCACCAAGAAAACTGCAACTACCTGAAATAGAGACACCATCAAACCCATTGAACGGCTAACTCATCCTCATGTAGCCAGATGCAATCCTCGTCCTGAGGTCCATTCGCAATTTCAATTCATAATTTCAAATGACATCGTTTAGAGTGACAGAAATATTTCAGAAATGGTTTGACTGTTCATTCATATCTATACATATATTCAAATCAATTTGTTGCCCCACTCCCCGACTATTACTGAATTCGCAATAGGGAGAATCGAATGCAATTAGCATTAAATAGAAATAGAAATGGAAAATAAAACCCAAACAGAGAAAATACAAAATACACACACAATTAAAACAAATTTCAGGAAATTTTCGAGGCCCAACAAATTGCCAAATCAAGAATCAAATGAACTGATCAATGAATTGAATTCCATTTCCATTTTGCAGGCAATGAGGGCTAAAAATTCGTAAAATTTCACATTTTCCATTGCCATTTGCCAATTACAGAAAATGCAGTTGCTGCAGGCATTCCTCCCTCTCGCCATCTCTCCTTCTCTCTCCTCTCGTTAGTTTTTTCATTGTTTTAGATGAAAATTTGAATATGAAATGAAGAGAGAAGAGAACAATTTTTGGTGATGAAATTAAATGCCCTAAAGCATAGTTTCCGTTCCGACAAGGAAACTGTTGGCCCAAAAACGCACTAACAATAAGCAAACATTTTTCCAATGACAACTAAATAAACTCCGCAAAAAAGGAAACAGAGAGCTGGGGGAGGGGAACCCAAAACCAATACAAATATACTCTATATATACCCATACCCATCCCCCCCTCCCATGTATGTATGTGTGTTGTCGATGGGAAAACATATCCTACACAAAAATCAAACTGACAACAAATCCCAATGACAAAATCAAGCAATAGCAATCGATATGCTTCCACAGTAAATGGTCATGTTTCGGTCTGGCTGCCTGGATTCAGGACACTGACCAGGAGCAGGAGAGAGAGCTACTGGTAGCACACCAGGATGCAGGTTGCAGGAGGTAGGATGCTGGGATTCTGGGGGGGTTTTGAGTAGTCTCTCTGTCTCTCTGTCGAAATGTCAATGCAATTGTCATTGTCTTTCCCTGCCACTGTCCCGTACCTCTCCCTGCTTCCCTCTCTCTCTCTATCTCTGGTTCTCTCTCTGTTGTTTGCTGTATGCATCATCAATTTGCTCCGTCCAGTGGCAGGGTATTGGCTGAAGCTTGGAACATCTGCTGTTGCCTTTCTTATTGATGGGTTAGACAACTGAAATGCAATAACCGATTCGTCGTACTACTTATCGGCTAAGGATAGTGCCAGAGCAGAGCTACCAATTCCTGTTTCAGTCCCAAATGGGGGCTTTAATAAGTAAAGAGTTTTTGGTAATTGGTTCCCGAGCTAAAAGGCAGTCTGAAAAAGGCTTAAAAGAGTAGAGAAAGTGGAGAAAGGAGTTCGCTCTCTGGTTATCGGTATAATAATTGAGAAAAATCGAGACAAATTCCATATTCGAATGAAAACGAAAACGAATGCCCGTCCTGGCCATGGCAACCAGGTGGAACCCCATGGAAGGAATGGGTTGAATGGGTTGGCCGCAGACGCATCCCTGACATAAGCCGCTTACAAAAAAAAAGGAAGGGAGTACGAGGAGGACGAAGGAAGGCATCCAAAAATCGCACTCGAAACTCATTACAACAAAAGGTGCTTCATCGGGGGAAACTGGGAGTCGGCTGGCCGCCCACTTAAGTCCACGAGGCACAGTGGTTGCGCCCATAGGCCAAAAATCGAAAAGTCCATCTCAAACTATTTTGACAAAATGTACACAAATTGTCTCGTAAATGTACATACTTCTTGATGGCAAACCGGTTTTTACTGTATTTGCAACGGGACTTTCTAAAAATAGAATTGAAATCACGAACCCGTGTTCATTTTCGCACAGCTGCAGCGTTTAGTAAGCTTTTTACACACCAAACTCCCGATTCAAAGTGGTCAGACGTCAGCTTAAGCGTGCCAAATTAAATTCTTAAGCATGAATTTTGAAGTTGAAGGTATTTACTATAAATTCTAATATAAATAATTACCCAACTAATCAAATTGTTCTTGTGAAATTAATTTATTTGATTTAATCTTTTTTATGTGTTTTGTGAACGTCTTTTTTATGTTTAGGTGGAGTTTTAGTTGTGATCCCACAAAATTCCACAATTGAATTGTATGTCATTGTAATTGTCTGTCTTTAAAGGTTATAAATATGTTAAGTTTAGCTGCAGAAATTTGCAGATCTGTGTGTTAAAGTAAATAAAGTGACGACGCCTTACGTTTGTAAAGGGCAAAGCTGCCCTACAAAACATCTGTTTAGCGTATTGTGCTGTTGTTTTTTGATCTGTCTTCGTCGTTTGTAGTTGTGTATGACTTTGTAAAGTCATTTATTCTTTTATTAATTAATTATTTTTATTTGAATTGGTTTTTCATATGAATTTGATTTTGGCAGACAATTTGCATAAGTGTGTGTTTGCACGTCAATATATCTTTGATCTTTGGTGCACGGAAAATGAAACCGATGCAGACAAATTAAAGACATTGATTGAAATTTTAAACAGAGAAATTGAAAAGAACGGCTACATAACCGAGCTGAATGATCTACCAAAACGTATTGCGTATTTGTTAAATAGATTACTTCTAAGCTCAGACCCTTTTATCACTGGTCAAAGAAAGTTGCCCTGCACAAAAAAGACAAAATTATTAAACAGTACAATCCTATTGTTATTAGATGAATAAATATAATCTTTAATTTTTTTTTATTGTTTTTTAATAAATCTTCTATATTATTTATGTATTTTATTTTTTAGAGCTAAATCACATGATTGGTCATATGGCGACTGTATGATATAATTGTCTGATTATAATAAAATTCAGTGGGGCTATACATATTCATACCATACACATTCTCTATAAGTTTGGTTGAGATACCTCAAGGTGTTCTCGAGTTATGAAGTTTTATAAACTTTGTTATCAATTTTTGAGGGCGGTAGGGGGCGTGGCCGAAATTCGAAACAAACCTCATTTGCGTGGACCATATACGGACTTTCATTCCAAATTTCAGAATGATATCTCCACTAGAAGTATTTTTGGCCGCTTGCTCTATACAAGGCCGACCACTGTGCGAGGGGCTCTCCCCATAATCAACTCGCCGCTGGCATGCCTCGAGTACCCTCCACTACCCCCGCCGCAGCCCCCGCCACAGCCACAGCCTATGCCCTTGCCCATGTACGTTTGTTGAACACCTTCAGCCTTCAGGGGCACCTTTTTCATTTGCACCCCCCAGTGGCGCAATATGAAAGAAGGCAGAAAAAGTTGGGGGATGCAAAAGAACAATGGACGACACGACACTCCTGCAGCAGCAGCGGCAGTGGCAGCAGAGGCAGCGACAGTCGTCCTGCAGCGTACCTTCCGCGTTCCCCCCCACGCAACCCAACCAATAAACGCATTCTGCTCCTGTCAGCCTCACAATGCCAGGGCACTTAAGCCATTGCTTTTTGATGCTTCCAGCCCTGGCAACGCCCAACCCCCCCAATGGGAGGCTACCACAGGGGGTAGATGATTGTCCCAGTTTCCGGTGTCGTCCATGTGGGGGATTTTTCGCATTTTCCTTTGAGAGTTCAGCGTGTCATGGGGGCGAAACCCATTTGGCTGTCTTCTTCTAAAATTTCACCCTCCCCCCCTCTCTTTACCATTTCTCTCTGCAAGAACAAGTATCTATGTATCTGTGTATCTGTTCCTCTACTTATTCAGTACGAGTATCTATGTATCTGCGCCTCTACTCATTCAGTAGAATCCTGTATCCTACTGCATCCTGCCCCTCATTCAGTCGCTCAATCTCTCTGTTTCAGTCCCTGGTCAGGTGGACAGCTTCCAATAATTCTGCTAATGTACACTGCGAGAAAATTATCTCCATATCTTTTTGCTTCTCTTCCTTTGTTTGGTGAATGTTTCTTTCAGTGTTTATCCCTGCACCTGTCTGCAGCCACAGACTCCCAGTCGCAGTCGCAGTCTCCGCTTCAAGCTTCGTTGACGTTGTCAGCAGGTATCTCTCCCCCCCACCCACTCTCTGTGTCTCTTGCACTCCACATTGTCACAGGCTGCTTTCCTGTCCCTGCATGTGTCTGTGTGTGTGTCCTGACAATGATGGCGTTGGCATTGACGTCATTGGCATTGGCGTTGTTTGGACGCTGGCAATGGCCGTTTGGCATTCATTTCCTAGGCAGCAGCAGACGGCCCCAAAGACCGCCCCATTATTTATGCTTTTTAGGAGGACGATAACCCTTTTTCCCCTTCAATATCCAACAGGCACGGCGCCATATTGGCAAACATCTTCAATTTGCAGTTGTCGTACACTTTAATTGTTATCGTTATGCATCCCTGGGCATCCCTCCCCCTACCCCAACCCCAACCCCATGTGTGGCGTTGCATTCCGATAATTGTCCTTGTGGGTTAGGTTTTAATTTGAATGGTCCTCCCATTTGAGGGTCCTTTTGAATAGCAATTACTTACGATTATTGGCAGCAGGACTCACTAGGATTCAATAAGCCCAATGTGTCTGTGTGCGTGTGTGTGTGGAAAGAATGTCCTTTGATTTCCTTTTCTGTGGGTGTGAAATGAAGGGTTGCTCAGGGAATAATTGAGGCAGACAACAATGATGGACCTTCATGAAGCTAAAGGAGTTTTCTATTCATACTTCACTTTTTTCAGTAAAGCTTGGCACCTTGGAAATTAGGGGATGTAGGGAATCAGTTTAGGATCAACTTTCGAAATCAAACGATCATGAAGTACATTATATGGTAGGTACTATATATGACATTGGGTATATCTTGAAGGCAATAGCATATTTGTTTCGAAAGGCAAACCAAATAAAAACTCTATTGGGCTATAAACACTAAGATGTGTCACGCCATACACAATTTTTAGCTCGTGCCGGGAATTCCACAGAATTCCTCACTGAAAAAGTGAGAGACAGATAGACAGAGAGTTAGTGGGAAACGCTCTGTACGCGAGGCTGAGCTTTAATTGTATGTGTGCACATATTGTAGGTCTATGAGTTTCTGCATTCCTTAAATAAATTCTACTAAAATAAGATGCTACTAAAAATTGGTATTGGCAATTAGATCTAGAACACAGTGCTTAAAACTTATCTCAATAGTTTACTATTTCAAATTCTACAAAAGTTTGATGGAAAACGAAAAGACTTGCTGCTCTAAGGGCCTGCCTCGATGTCGATGTGGGTCAAAAAGTATAACATCTGTGAGACCTTTTGAATTAAAGTCAGTTTGAACTCTGAGAATGCATAACATTCATTAAGTTGTAGGAACTCAAACAAACAACACACAACACAAAAAAAACTCCATGAAAAAAATATATAAATAATAATTAAACAAATAACAAAGGAAAACCGAAAAAAATGGCTTCAATAGTTTCGAATCTAACACCGCCGACAGGCTTGAAGGCAGCTCTAATGCCATGGATGAAAATTGATTGGAGTCCTGAGATAGAGCATGACATCTACAGAGACTGGGGCTGGTACTACTCCCACCGGCGACGGGAGAACCTGGCCATGTACTACTACAAAAAGGCCCTGGCCATGCTGGAAGATGATTACGTGACTCTCTACCGCCTGAGCCAGACCAAACGGAAAAATGCCCAGACCAAAGGGGCAATACAGGATTGTCTCAAGGCCAAAGGTTAGTTTTTACTCTTACCCGCTTCAGGCCATACCTTGTATACCTTTCTGGTGGATTTACAGAAATCTTAAAGAGGTTCAACAAGAAATACTCTCCAATTAATTTGGAAATCTGTGATGCTCTCTATGAGCTCAATAAGCTTGAGATAGCCAAGGCGGAACTGCACGATAATACGCGGATTTTCAGGGGCAACAAGATCAAGGCCTTTGAGAAACGTCTTGTGGTGGTAGGTGGTATTTTTCTTGAATTTTCAAGATCCCCTGATATCTGGTTTGCTGTTATTTGTCTTTTAGATCGATGAAAATATTAAAAACTGCTGTGGCGATGAGCTCACACAGTTTCTATCTGGCAATGAAAAGCTGGTGGTGCAAGTAAAGAAAAGCGACATCAAGGCACGAAATGAAAAGCAAAACAAACCACTGTGGAAAATCTTAAAAGAACAAGGAAAATGCGACGTTTTGAGTATTCTGGATATCGAAGTATGTAGAAAACTTTCCCATTTCTTTTGGTTCTAGGTTTAGCCTGACTTTCTCTCCTATATACTTAAAGGAAGAACTATTATCCCCCTTGGAAATCGCACGTCGAGGTCGGGCCTTTAATGTGTTTAATCAAATGTACATAGACAAGTCCTGGATCGATGTGCTCTTCTTGAAAAGACTGCGAAAGTAACGGACAATAGCTAAACACTTTCACTTTCTCTTAACTGATGAGTTCTACTTGCTTTAGGAACCCCGTACTGCTGCTTGATCAGTGCAAGAAATCGAAACAATTTCTGGGACAACTAAATAAAAATAAATATGAGGAACTAAAGAACTTCTTGGTAAGTACATTAAAGATAACGATAACGATTACGATGACGATAAATTTATGTGCAGAAAATGCTGCATGCCCGCGCTCCCATGTACTACATCCGGTACAACAAATTCACCAACAAGAAGATGATGGACCGATTCCGGGAGAACTATTTGTTTAATGTTCAGTACCAAACGGGTCGAGATATGCGTAGAGTGTTGAAGAACATCAAAACCCTTCGTGCCGCCGGAGACGTAGCGGTAAGATGTTTGCTTTTAAGGTTAGTTTTAGAGTTCCCTAAGGAATGTTGTGTTTTCAGAAACTGGCAAAGTACGTGGAGGACTCCATGGGCGACTATGTTGTGTTGAAAACCAATCGGGTGATGCCCTGGAAATTTGAGTTCATCAATGAGGTGTACAACACATTGGCGCTGGCCTTTGCGGAACAGTGCAAAGTTTCAACCAAACGATTTAGTTCCTTCGATAGCAGTGCCCTTCTCAAGTTACTTCAGATGCCCACGGAGAAAGCCTTTGATGTGCCAGACTTCGTGTTTGGAGATCGTTCCACCTATCAGGAATCAGAGGAGACAGATCCGAACCTCTCAAAGTCCAGACAACTGATAACGCGAATGGAGAAACGCATGATCTTCGCCAAATATTCGATCGAGAAATGCTATCTGTATCATATGATTGGCTATACCCATCTCAAATCGAATCGCCACGATGAATGCTGCTTTGCAGCTCGAAAGGGCATCAAAGGTGAGGCTTAATCTACTACTTAGGGGTATACTGTACTTATAGACCTCTCTTTATTCAGAAACTAAGAACTGCAACAGCGTTCTGTGGCTCTTCCTGTGCACTCTACTCATCATCAAGTCCACTGCGGCCCAGCACAAGCTCGAACAGACCAGGGAGGCCCTGTTGATGGCAAACGCCATCAAGGAACAACTGAATTCTCCGCAGATTTCTCGCTTTGTGACCACTTGCATATTCCTCAACGAAGAAGAGTTTCACATTAAGCAAACTCGCAGCGTGCATAGCTCACGTAGCATGCGCTTAAGCACTGTGTCCAGCCAGCTAAGTCAGAGCGCTTCAAACGAGCAACAATTCAGCGGCCAAACAAGCGGGCATCCATCAACCGAAATGCTATTGAAAGACCAGCAATTGAATGCATAAACGTAGTTCACAGCCCAGAGAAAATTTTTCCAAGTTGAATACCTTATTAAACATTAACTTTTATCAAAATGTGTACATGAATATTCTTCCACCATTTCTCGGGATGTCCGTTACTCTACTTCTAGCTTCTTTGGTGAAACAACTAGCAACTAGAACCGCAGAAAGACAGCAAAGTTTATAGGGCGGAGTTGGAAGAGCCAACCAAACATCTGAACTATCAAAACTAGTTTAGTGGTAAAATAGTGACTAACTTTACTTCATTGTCTATGGTTTGGGTGTAAACACCCAACCAAATTGAAATATTACCGATGTGCTGTTGGTCGATCGGTGATTGAAAGTGCAAGAGATTGCGGAGGCCATAGACAAAGACGAGCTTAGGGGCTTATGAGCTTATGAATGATCGCATTGTGTAGGAGAAAGCTTTCTCCAAGGGTGGAGACATGTGCTGATTCTATGGATTCCATGATTCCTACCATTCTACTATTACTTCTCATCAAACCTGAAGAAATGGTTCCTCGGCAAGAGATTCGAGTCTAAGGATTAAATCAGTGATCATAACGAGTGAGCCTGGGGTAGGCGTTCACGAGTGTGCAGAATGCTTGCTCTCTAGTTTTCAACCTAAAATCTCCCTCCTCTCTTTGTCTTTTTCATACAAAATTTGTGCCCACAATTCATTCATTTCACAGATTTATTCATTCATTTATTCGTTGTCATTCAATAAAAACCCGAATAACGGTTCACCAACCCATAATTAAACAATTTAATAAAACAATGGGAATAACCCGGGGGGCCATCGAAGTTTTCTCTTCTTCCATTACCAAATGGTGCTTGAAAATGGTGGAGAGAGAGAGAGAGAGATAGAGAGACAGTGGAAGAAAGCCATGGGGGGAGATAGTCGGTTAGAGGAGAGCAGAGAATGGGAGATACTCGGTTAGAGGAGTGGAGAGGGGAGATGGAGATGGTGAAGCAAAACTTTGAAGAGAAATTCAATAGGGCATGCAATTCAAGAAATTATTGTGCAATTTCAATAACTTTTCAATTGGGTTTTCAATTTGTTGCACACTTTTTCGTCTCCATCTCATTTTCTCTCTTTCTCTCTTTTGTTGCGTCCCCAAAAAACTTTATTCCATCTCTTGAAAACTTAAAACTTTAACAACTTCATTTCTGCAGCTTCATCATCTTTTATCATCTTTTATTCTTCGTAGAAATTGACGATTTCCTTCTTTATGGAAAGATGGAAAAGATGTTCGAGAGGTGTGCCCCAAATGAGGTTTGTTTTCGGCTTTTCTTGGATGCTTTCGGCCAAGACATTAAGCTGCATCTTGGACGCTGGGGCTGAGATACTTTTGAATATGAGATGCATTAAATATTTGGGTAATGCAAACAGCAAGCAGGCAAACAGCATAGGGCCAAAAGGCAAACAATGCATTTTCAATGTTGTAACAGGTCCCCTCCTTCCCCCCCTCTCTCCTCTCTCCAAGGAGAAAACCCAAGCACAAAACTTGAGCGAAAAAACATGCAAGAAAACAGCAAGGAACGACATGATATATGTATATGTATGTGTGTGTGTGTGTGTGTATCTGAGATATTTGCATTTTGCCAAGTGCTGCAGATACGTGCGCGCGTATCCACGAGATACTGTCTGAAGTTTGCGCTGTGGCTGGCCGCTGGGTAAAAGGTAAGTTTTCGCATTGAAACAATATTTGCACCTTACATCAGTTCTTGAAAGAGAAGGAGAGAGAGAGAGAAAGGGGGGGAGAGAGCGGGGGTTCGAGTGGGTCTCTAAGGGTGGCAGCCACTCATATTGGCCAGAGGACACGTGCCGTGGCTTTCGCAGTTTCGCAGCTAAACCAAAACCATTAATCAAACAATTAGAGCTGGTTGAAGTCGAAGTCCAGGACGAGGGCCAGGACGAAGGATCCCACCCCCCACACCCTTTCATTTGCATAAATTATGGCTCCATAATAACCGCTATTTATAATTTTCGACGCGTCTGCGTTTGGCTATGCCCAAAGGGGGTGTGTTTGTCAAACACGCCCACCGTCAACACCCAACACCCCCGAACGGAAAACCACTCCAAGTGTTGGCAAAGGATTTAAGCCCAAAGCCAGTTGTTGGGCCAAGGAATCGCAATAGAAATGAGTGAGAAATATTGCTAGTGATTAAAGACTACCTAGAAGAAAGACCATCCCCTAACTAACCTTTAGACTCCCCCTCTCCTATCGATATCTCATACGTTTAAGCAAACCCAATCAAAACCAATCTTCAGCCTCCACTTTAGACCTTCTCATCCTTCATCATCTTTCCTTTGGGCCCAATCCCCTGTCATCTGCCATCAATCCTTCTTAAGCTGCCACGAAAATGTGTTCATATTTTGTATGCAAATTGTTTGAGCCATTTTCAAAGGCCGCTTTCAGTCTTCAGTTGGCCCACTCGATTACCTTGATGCACATTTACATGGCGAATGAAATTAATTCATAAATAACAAGCAAGCAACCGGCGGACGGACAGACAGACAGACAGACAGACAAACAAACAAATGTATGAGAATTATGCAAACGATATAAACGCTAAAATCAACTTGAGGCTTTTGCCAGCGACGAGGCTTTGCCCTCCCCCCCCCAGTAAGGATTTCCCCACATTCACATGGGCGGGGGGGAGTGGCCCCAAAAACAGTCTTTCGAGCGGGAAAAAGCGCACAAAACCCGCAAATGAAATGAAACGAAATGTTTGCATAAACGATTTAATCGAATTCCAATGCAAATTCAGTTAAATTTCATTTCCCGTACGGCTCGACGAGACACGGACGGAGACGGGGAAGGAAGACGGCAACGAAGACGGGAAGACGGGAAGACGGGGGTGGGTATGGCATTCCGGTTCCGGAAATTAGCATAACACTCGCGGTAATACAATAAAAAGAAAAGGATACAGATGCCTCAGATATCCAAGCAGCTCCAAGGAGCGCCAAGGAGCTGGAGGCGCAGGCCAAGTGTAAAGTTCATTTCGGAAAATTGCTGATATACGAAATTGAAATAGGAAGCCGTCAGCCTTCGTCTCCTTCCTCCCAAAGGAAACTCATCGCCGCGCAATCGTTGGTGGAATGGCAAAAAGGGAAGAGATACTTTTTTTTGGATGCCACTGAAAGGGTATGATGGTGTTTTGAGGGCATATGTTGATGTTCTTCTAAGAAAAATTATATTTTCAAAGACATTTTATGATCAGATAGTTTTCTGAAACAACAATGGTGGGGGGAGTAATATTTATGACACAAAAAATAAAACCAATATACACTGAAACAGCTTCGGTTAACAGCAGTAGCAGTAGAATAACAGCAATAACAGTAGTAACAACAGTAGCAGCAGAGTAACAGCACATTAACATCAGTAACAGCAGTAACAGGAGTTACAACAGTAGCAGCAGAGTAACAGCAGAACAACAGTAACAGCAGAGTAACAGCAGATCAACAGCAATAACAGCAGAATTCTCATTTCTCAGGAAAGAATTCCTGAATTCACAATTTCTTCTAGCATTTGTAATCTTAAATTAAACGTTTCCTTACGTCATAACATATATTTATGAACCAAACTGTATTCATAGCAACAGACATGGTCATATTTACACATGTGTATATAATATATGTATGCATGACTCGCTCGCTCTCGGCATTAGGGATACATATGTACATTATTTGTTTATTTTTATTTAAATGAATTATTGGGAAAATCTACTAAGTATATTCTGCGAACCACTAATTCTTCAAACAATCAGCAATCACAAAAATCTGATTAATGTTATCTATCAATTAAACGGAAAGCAACAACACCGATGCTCATCTCAGTGAAAAGTTTGTTGATAAGGTGATCTTCACATTACACTACAATTTCCTATAAATTATGCATCTGTTCCCCAGGTTTAGTTCAGTTTACTTTTCTCTCTGTTAGCTTAAAGTCTTCGAAAGTGGCCTGAAAATGAAGTATTTCCTGTTGCTGTTTGTGATCGCTGCCTTTGTGGCTAGTTCCTTGGCCCAGAAAAATGGTCTGTCATCTTAAGTTTACCCTTTTTTCTTCAAACCTTCAATCTTCAAGTTCATACATCAATTTCTACAGAGATTTGTGCCCTTCCATGCTGCCAAAATGGTGTGTGTCTGGCCTACATTCCCAGTTGGTCCTTCACTGGCAGTCGGTGCGTGCATTTCTTTTACGGCGGCTGCGGTGGCAACAGCAATCGCTTCAAATCTCAGGCTGCGTGCGAAGCAATGTGTATGGAATAAAATTCCAAGCAATAATATGGCGCAAGCT
This sequence comes from Drosophila azteca, assembly GCA_005876895.1. Taxonomy (NCBI): domain Eukaryota; kingdom Metazoa; phylum Arthropoda; class Insecta; order Diptera; family Drosophilidae; genus Drosophila; species Drosophila azteca. The sequence goes on along the minus strand of VCKU01000091.1, from coordinate 7,185,029 downwards.
TTTATAGAAACACAACTCAAAATGAAACTAAATATATAAAAAGAAAACTCGGAGAGAAAAACTATTTTTTCTTTGCAAAAAAAAATAAAATTCAAATAATATTCATTCAAACACCATCAATTTAGATTGATGCATCGATTCTTGGTCTTTTCCTTTGTTAATTGACTCGACTTCTATTCCTTCTCATTATTTTGTCGTACAGTGGAACTTGACCACCCAGCTGGGTACGCCCTTGCGAGGCTTTCTTTGGGTGGGATCAGTCCTTATCATCCAATAAATATACATTTTTAGGCTGGTAATAACAGAATACATTGTAGTGCTCCACTCTCCCTCATTATTTGGTTTTCATGGAGGCTTCTCCAGTGGATATGTGTTTGACTATTTGGATTATGCATGAATGCATCTATAAAGAAGGTCTTTGCAATAGAATGTATGGTTAATACCCATTATACTATGTTTGACCTAGGGTATTCAGCGTTTCGCCTTTCCAAAAATGTTCCAACTCTTCGCAAATCCCTCTCAAACCCCCTCTAAGCCATTTCCTTACGAAACTGAGAATCATACATTTTTTTGCGAATTCTTTGGTATTTTTATACCCGCTACTCGAAGAGTATAGGTGTATATTAGATTTGTGGTGCCCAGAAGGTCTGTCTGTCCGTCCGTCCGTCTGTCCGTCGGTCTTCATTAGCGCCTAGATCTCAGAGACTATAAGAGCTAGAGCAACCAAACGTTCCATCCAAGCTCCTGTGATGTCACTTCAATACAAGTGTATTTCAAAATTTTGACACGCCCACTTCCGTCCCCACAGAGGACGAACATCTGTGCAATCTACAATTTTTAAGGTACGAGAAAACAAAACATACATACATATATTAATTGTTTATTTTTATTCAAATGAGTGATTAGGAAAATCCACTAATTACATTTTGCGAACAACTCATTCTCCGAACAATTAGCAATCACAAAAATCTGATTAATGCTATCTATCAATTAAACGGAAAGCAACAACACCTTGCTGATGCTCATCTCAGTCCAAGGTTCGTTGATAAGGTGATCACCACATTACACTATAATTTCCTATAAATTATGAATCTGTTTCCCAAGTTTAGTTCAGTTTAATTTTCCCTCTGTTAGCTTAGTCTTCGAAAGTCGCCTGAAAATGAAGTATTTTCTGTTGCTGTTTGTGATCGCTGCCTTTGTGGCTAGTTCCTTGGCCCAGAAGAACGGTCTGTCATCTTGAGTTTACCCTATTCTCTTCAAGTGAAGTGCATTCTTTAATTTCTACAGAGATTTGTGGCCTTTCATGTTGCCAATATGGCTTCGGCCTGGCTTTCATTCCCAGTTGGACTTTCACTGGCAGCGATTGCGTGCAGTTCTATTATGCCGGCGGCTTTGGCAACGGGAATCGCTTCGATTCTAAGGCTGAGTGCGAAGAAACGTGTATGGAATAAAATTCCAAGCAATAGATTTACTAAAACTGGGAATCTTCCATTAAAAAACGTAATTCAAAATTAAACAAAATATACAAAAAAATAATTTTGAGAAAAAAACCTAAAAAATAAACTTTTATGTATGTTCTTTGCAAAAACAATATTAAGTATATATTTAATAAATAATATTCATTCAATGAGAATAAAGTTACGTTGATGCATCGATTCTTGGTATTTTTTTTCCTTTGTTAAAAGACTCGACTTCTATTAATACTCTGTATTTTGTGATTTCCGACGAATATATAATAACATTTAAAGAATTTTTGGGTCGATCAGTGGAATTGGACCGCCCCATCTGCTTACGCCCTGGGTACGCCCTTGCGAGGCTTTCATTGGGTGGGATCAGTCCTTATCATCCAATAAATATAAATTTTTAGCCTTGTAATACCAGAATACATTGTAGTGCTCCACTCTCCCTCATTATTTGGTTCCCCTGGAGGCTTCTCCAGTGGATATGTGTTTTATCTATTTGGATTATGCATGAATGCATCTATAAAGAAGGTCCTTGCCACAGTCTTTAAGCCTAGGGTATTCAGCGTTTCGCCTTGCCAAAAATGTTCCAAATCCCTCTCAAACCCCCTCTAAACCACTTCCTCTCGAAACTGAGAATCATTTATATTTATGCGAATTCTTTGGTATTTTTTTTTTTAATTTCTCGTTGCACCCCAAAGCCCCCCGCAGCCCCCGCAGCGCGCTGCTTGCCTAATAGAGCGACTCAATTAATGAGGCAAAGTTTTTCCGGTCTCCGTTTTGTGCTTTTTCCGCAGAGGAAAACCATTCCATTCCATGCCATTCCATTCCATTCCGACATGCATTGGTCGAGCTTCGGCTGTAAGGACAAGAACTTTAATGAAATCTTGACACGGGACCAGAGGTAGGACCTCCTCAAGGACTAGGACCAGGGTTGCCCCCACCTTCATGGCAATTGTCGCGCAATGAATTTTATTTTGCTCTTTACAAGTTGTAAAAAATTAAACCAAAGAAAGAAAAGGGAAAAAAAGAGAAAAATTTTATTTTTGGTTTCTGGTCTTCTTTGGGGGCTTTTCTTTGGCCCCAAACAAGTTGTTGGCCAAAAGCCAAGAAATTTATATGGCATTCCCATAAAGGGGAAAACTTCCCCTTGAGGAAAATCCGTTAGCCGAAAAGCGGGATAGGGTTGGGGGGGCGAAAACTTTATTTCCCGATTGCATATTCAAAAGCATTCTCCCCGCCTCCCCCCCTCTCTATGTCTGTCTATGTCCGCTTTCGTGTCCGTGCCTGTTGTGCCCTGGTCCTTGGTCCCTGGTCCCTGGTCGCGTGGTCTCTCGTCGCGCATTTCCGTTACATGCCAAACACTTTTGGCCTTTGTCCCGGAGACCGCAAAAGTCACCGCCTGGCGCATACAAATTAATCATTTGGTCGAAACCAAAAAAAAAAAACAGAGCCAGGAAACGAATACGAAAGGTTTGAGTGTTGAACGATTTCGCGTTGGCCAAGTTAATGGCTTGGGGGCTGTTTTTCGATCTCATCTCTGGGCTTATGATTCGCCTCACGTACGCGACGTTTTTATGATATACCAATTTTGACATAATCCACGTGGATTACGAGCCAATACTCCAGCACATATTGGCAGGAAGGTCCTGATGCGAGGGAGGGCTTTGGGGATAGTTGGAATTTCCCTTTTTGGCACTCTCTTCAGTTCAAGAGGAAGATATGACAACTTCCATGAGTTTGTGATTTGATTTCCGTTAGTCCTTAAAGAATCAACTGGGGTCAAGCCACTTACATACTCGCTTCGCTTGCGTGCCAACCCCTGGCTCACTCGCCTTACTCGCTAGCTCGAACAACGAGTAGAGAGTCGTAGAGATTCAACCCTCTACTTTATGCAGTAAACTCTTTCGTAATTTCACATCAAATCACAATTGCATTCCCCTCATTCCACAGCGAATCTCAAATGTCAAAGGTTAATGTACCGCTTGACTGTCTGACCAACGGGAAGGTTTTCAAGTGCAAAATGTCCATCAACGGAAGAGCGAAAACAGCGAAAGGAATGGGAAATGGCAGAGAAAACAGCGAAAGGAGTGGGAAATGGGAAAACAGCTAAAGGAATGAGGCATGGAAGGTGTAAACCAATGCCAACATCATCATCATAGACCTCATCCTCATCATACACACTTACAAACACACATACATACACACATACGAGTCTGTACGATCCCCTACATGTCTACGGCTATGGTGTACGTGTATGAAAAAGTTTAAGTGCTTGCTAAATCCATAGATTTCATGCTGGCAACACGAGGGCGAGACATGGCCCCACATTGTGCGAGACAAGCAACAACCAAAGCAACAACAACAACCGTTAACAACAAAACAGAAGCGAGGTGTTGGGTAATGTGCAACAGCAACAGTAACAGCAGCAGCAACAATTGTTGCAACAATCGTATCGCATTTCAATGTTTTTTACTGTTGGCATAAAAACAAAAGGCAAAAGCCGCAGTCAAACAGCGAACTAACACCAAAACAACCAACAAAAACAGCAACAGCAAAAACCAACAACAAAGACAAGCACAAGTGCAACTATACAGCAAGTTTCATAGCCATATAGACGACCGACCAGGATTGCGACTAGCAAATACTCACTAGATGTGGGAGGATGGAACAATGAGGGGTTTCTACTTGCGACTCTTTCTTCTCGTTGATAGCTAAAACTACTCGTTATTTCGCAGCTCGAAGGCAGGTGAGAGAGTCAATCAGGCGATCTCTCAGAGAATAAATCAAGGGGCATTGAAGGCTCTATAGGAAATAGATATTTACCAGATATTACCAGATATATACTGCTTTTGATTATGATCGAATGGAAATGCCAACTAAGACTTGAATGAACCTATAGCAGTGCTCGGTACGACTCTACCTAATGTGGATCTCTGCTGCTGCGCTGTCGCTTACGGACAGCCTTCGTGCACCTTCGGCAATGCTTCTTCGGCTCTTGCCATCTCGCTTTTTGCAGTGTAAAGCAATAAGCCGATTTCTCCCGCAGGCATGTTCGGGTTGTTCCTCACACACCAGCGCGTGCCAAGCACTAACCTATAGGAATGATTGCCATCCACTGAGACGATCGTCTTCTTCTCTATCGAACACATTTTGATTGGCAGGAAACGCCACCAACTGGCCCTTAGAGCTAGTGTTTCATGGTTTGACCTGAATTGAAAACCTTTCCTGAATCCCTCTAGTACCCTGTAGAACAAGAACAATACCGACGTTTTGCAGTCTGCAAAAGTTTTTATACCTCTCCCACTCTCTGGCAGTAGTCGTTCTCTCTCTCTCGTGCGACTCCCCGACTGATGGCTGCACGTAATTTTGCTTTTGTCGCGACGCAAATATGTTGCCCATAACGGTAGAGAACCACCCCTCGGGTTATACCTCCTCTCCATCTCTTACAGCATAGACCCGCACTCTCTCTCTCTCTCACTCTCTCTCTTTGTCTTACAGCCTTACCTTAACATTATGCAAGGCGCCACATCATCGCACTTGTCACTTTAACCTTGCACGGCCTGTCAGTAGCACCATTCTCCCTCCTATCCTACAACCCCCCCATCACCCATCCCGCTCTGCACCCCACGGCTGTCTTCCATGGGTTCTGTAAATTTGCGCAAAGCGGCATGGAAAATGAAAAGAAAAGCCATAAAACCAAAGACGACGCGGCAAGCAAGCAAACAACGAAGCAAAAAATACAAAAAAACAAAAAAAGGCGACGTTGAACGGTAAAAGACAAAGCGCGGAACAAAAAAAAAAAGATGAGAAGAGATTTTGTATGGGAATTCAAAGAATTTTGAATACGCTATAATTAATAATAATATATATATGTTTATAAAAAATATATAAATTTGCTATATGGAAAAAATAAAAAATTGCATATTTTTGTTAAGTATTTTTCAAAGTGTTTTTCGGTAAATTTTTGTCTATTTTTTTTAAATGTTCATAGAAAATATTTAAGGGGTTAACAGGGATGTATCGAAATATATTAAAAAAATAATAATAAAAAATCTTTACGTACCAAAAAAATCTTTTTTGATATTTAAAACCTGAAAAATATAATAATAAATAAAATAAAAAAATAAATAAATAAGTAAATAATAATAAAATAATAAAATAAAAAATTAAATAAATAAGTAAATAATAATAAAATAATAAATTAATAAAATAAAATCATTCATGAAATATTATAAAGGTTGTTTCTATTTTTGGAAAAAAAAACAATTTAAATATATAAATACTATTATTAATTTAAGCGAAAAAAAAATGAAAATTCTTATAATTATTAAATAACTATGAGATAGGAATGGATACGAGATATAACTATGAATTAGGGTTTTAATAATGTAATTAAATGAATAAATAATGATCAAACTTGTAGATCTATTGAGAGAGAATAAAGTCCCCTAATTAATTAGTTAACAAACCATCTTATAGAATGATAAAGAAAAGATAACTACAAAAAAAAGTAATACTATAGTTTTTTGTTTGGTAAGGAAACTGTCGTTTGGCTCCTTGAACACCTGACTTTCGTAGTTTAAGTAATCCCTTCTGACGGCCATCTTCTTTTATATACAATGTCCGCTTTATCCTCCTCTCATCTCTCTCGGACTCTCTTATTGCAAACCCATATACCCTTTATTTGGTAAGAGTATAACAAAAACGAACCCGAAACGAGCGTAAATATGCCTGTCATCATTTTGACATCAGCTTCCTGCTGCCGCCGCCGCGTGTCTAAGATGGAGGGAGGAGTATGGGTAGTTTTCCTTCTGCAAGCCAGGCAGGCCATTACCATAACTATAATGCATATTTCAGCATCGAAGTCAAACACAAGACTCTCTCTCGCTCTCTCGCTCTTCTCATGCCATCACCCCGTGTCATCATCATCATCAGGCATCAGCCAGCAGCAGGCGGCAGGCAGGAGTGACGGGAACGATTCTAGCTGTCTACTTTAGGGGCTCCTACCCATGCCCCATGCCCATACCCATGCCTCTTGCCACATCGTTTCTGCTGCCGTTGTGGAAAATCCCCGTATCACTTTCGCTTCTGCCTCCTGTTGACAATCTCGGTTTCAGTGTGTGTCCACACACACACCCCATATTTAGTGTCTGGGAACATGCCCGAGCATATTTATGCCCGCTCAGTCCACCTCCCTTTCGCCCTCCCCGCCAGGATGTAATGGCAGGGTTTTAGCATAAAAGTTTATTGAACTAACGCTAAATAGATGGCATTGCATTGGCAACATAACAGAGCAAAGCCCATTCCCCGGAGAAAGCATGGGCCTTGTTTCTGTAGGTTATGGCATTTCAAGGCGCTTACTATAGGATTTTGGGTGGAAAGGAATCCCAAGATTACTCGCAGGACGTCTTAGATTATTTCTCAAGGTTTTCCCCTGGGTTTCCCATTGTTTTATAAACATTTTCTTTAACATTTTAAACATTTAACATGTCCCCTCGCTATTTGACACATTTATTGTCCCATGATTAAATTAGTCTACTTAATCGCCATTTTTCTTATAGTCTCATTTTTTTAATAAATTCACGTTTCATTAACACATAAAACCGCACAAAAATAATGCACTTTTTATTTTGATACTTTCCGCTTTTTTTTTATAAATAAATTTAATTAAACGTCAGCTTAAGCGACATATCAGTGCCGCATTAATAAATTAACAATGCAAAAAAGGTTTAAATAAACAAAAAAGTAACAACAAATAGCCACAAAACAACAATCGAGCAAACCAAAAAAAAAGCAAACAACTTTAGTGTGGAGGCCATAAACAACAAACTAATTAAATATGTATGAAAAAAAATGTGGCAACATAAAAACAACGGACAATGGATGCTCTATAATAAATAATTGACATATTAACAAGGGGTTTGAGGAAGAACAAACAAAAGGAAAAATTAATAAAATTGATTGCCCAAAAACCTTGCAATCCAACACTATCGATGCACATGGGGAGAATGGATAATACATATGTGGGTGTTTAGACCTTACAAGAAAAGTCTAGATACTTGTGAGCAGAGTTGTAAATTTAAACTAATTCTTATACAGAAAATCCAAGTCTTATATGTAATTATAAAATAACGAACGGGTGCATCGGTACTGCGAGTGGCAAACTGATTGCCTGCAAGCAAGATTGCCAACTGATTGCCAGCATAAAGAAAGTTCTTTCCCAAGGCCCTGGCCTGACACTGCAGAGTGATAAATTTAATGTAGTTTACACCTCAGTAGACCTCAGTATTACCTGCGGCAGTTTTGCTTTTTCTACCCGTAAGCGTATTCAATATTCCGCAACCTAATTAGCATACAATTTTCCACTACCATCAGCGCGTAGCATCGGGCCAACACTTTGGCCAAATTAAATTGTCAATTATTGGCAAACAAACCCGGCAGAAGCAGTGGCACAGTGCGAGCCATAAAGTAATGCCAGCCGGCATGTGTTTGCTTGTTGGTTGCATGGAAAAATATGCATGGTGCAACCGCAGCTTTAACCAGAACCCGACGCATTTGTCATTCTTTGCTGGCGGGGGGGCAAAAGGCAAACAAATGCCCCAGAGAGAGAGACAGAGAGAGAGGAAAGGCAGTCGTCCTGAGTCCATGGTCCGGGTCCGGGCTTTTGCACCATCGTTTGCCAATATTCAAATAGCAAAAAGTCAGACATATTCTCATTAACATAAAACATAAATATTTACTTATGCCACAGACACACACGGACACACTTACACACTCACACTCAGACGGACCCAATGCAACGGCGGACATTTCTATTTGAGTTTTGGTCGAAAGGGATTTCCCAGACATTTCCTTTCCTTTTGCATTTTTACCCCATTACGAAGCGGGGCGGGGGGCGGTTTGTGGGGCGAAGGGTGAAATGTGTGCTAAAATGCCATTTCCATAAATGCAAATCAGTTTGTTTATTCCCCCCTCGACCCCTTCCCCCCTCTGACAGGGCTTACGGACGTATATCTTCTCCAAATACTCGCAGTTATAACTTTTGAGGCGTTGCAATCCACAAAAAAACCAAAATTTATTCTGCTTCTGTGGAGTTGGCTTTATGGGTTTATACTTTGCCCCCCCGCGAGGGCGTGACCATAGTGCACCATGCAACGAAATTGATATTCCTTTGGCAAGCTATTGGCTTGCACTTTGCAACCTTGGTCGGTCCTTTGGTCCTTGAGGCATAATTGAAGATGCAGCAGAGGGTCTCAGTTTTATGAGCGATTCTTAAGTGAATATATTTAAGGGTAATATTTTGGGGAGTAGAAGGTTGTGGGGGGAGGGGAATTATTAGCCAGACATGAGATGGGAATTTTGCTGAATTTTTCTTCTTTGGTATATTTTAGTATTTCAGGTATTTTGTCGTATTTTTTTAAAAATTTCTTCTGCAATTTTCGGGTATTTTTTCCCTACTTAGTATATAGTATTATAGTATATAGTATTAGTATATTGAGTGTTTTATATTTTAGTATTTCAAGTATTTTTTGGTATTTTTTAAATATTTCTTCAGCAATTTTCTAGTATTTTCCCTCTACTTAATTAGTAAATTGAGTATTTTATATTTTCGAAATTCAAGAATTTTGGTTAATTTTTTTTTTAAATTTCTTCTGCAATTTTATAGTATTCTTTCTCTAGTCAATTAGTATATTGAGTATTTTATATTTTTGTATTTCAAGTATTTTTTGGTATTTTTTAAATATTTCTTTAGCAGCCTTCTAGTATTATTTCGCTACTTAATTAGTAGTATTCATTCTACCCATTCGAATTGCTGAATTTATCCATTCTGGTATAGGTTAGTATATGTAGTAATTTTTGGTATTTCTTAGAATATTTTTTTGGCATTTTTCTAGTAATTTTAAGTACTTTTCTTTACTTTAAATGTTTTGCTTAAACCAACAAAATTGCAGTAAAAATTCCATAAGATTAAAAAACGCTTACCATTTCCTCTCCAATCTATTCAATCTGTTCAATCTGTGAGTCTCACAGCTCTATAATTTACCATTATTATGGTAAACCTCTACAAAGGACGACCTTAAGCTAATTACTAAGTGCCGCCATAATAGTTTGCTTATCAGGAGAATTACACGAGTATCTAGGGGCACGCCCCGTGCATTAACATTTCATTCGATACCTCTTGACTGCCAACAGAGGAGGGGGATGGGGCATGGGGCACGGGGCACATGCCATATTATTATAAGCCATGTCTTCATTTCCATTACCATGGAATTGGAATTGCCAGTGAAGGACACCTACCACCATCATTAAATCAAAAACCAAACAAAATATTATAGAACAAAACTGAAAAACGACCCAAGGCACACACACACACTCGTAACTACATTTGAAAAGGAAAGCCCTGACCAGACTAGACCCAGACTCAACCACAACATGCAGAAGGAGATGTTGCAACAACGCCCAAGTCATTAGAATTCCTTTTTGCCAAGCAGTTTTATGCACAGAACTTGGCCAAAAAGGAGCAAAACCAGCAAAAGGAAAACCAAGGAATGGGATAGAAACGGATAGAAAGCGTAGAATGAGACCAAAAAGCAAAACGAATTTCATTAAATTAGACGTAACGGAAACAAAGTCGTTAAAACTTGGCAATCCCCAACCTCAGGTGCCCCTCCACACCCCTCCCCCGTGTAACCCCTCTCTAGTGGTTTTCTCCACTAACTGAAACTGAAATGCAATGCTAACGATCCACCAAAACGGGGGGCCTGAGTCTGGGGGGTCGTCGTATGCGTAGGGCATTGTCCACTTGGGGAAGGAAATTGTGCCTGGGACGCACACACAGACAGAGACAGAGACCCATACAATGGCATTTTAATAAAACTCAGGCGAAAATCCCTTTACTGATGGCACACACACACACACACACATACTACCAACCCGAACCCGAACCTGAACACACTTAAACAATTTTCGTGAGCGCATTTAAAACGATTGAGATTCAAGTTAAGGGAAAGGTATACCAACAGTTGATACCCATTAAATGCGTTTAAGTTGGATAGCCTGTGAAGCTTTGATAGTTAAGACTAGAAACTATCAGAATAGGGGGATATATGTTCATACATATGTATGTAGTTGTAGGTTGATGGTATATCTTAGATAGACATTCATAGACACGACTTGTATTGCTGACGACAGACTAGCTAGAGGATCCCTCACAGGCGTCGGCAAACAGAAGCTCCCTGACAATTGCTCTCACGTTCTGTGATCTCTGATTTCACTCGCTATCTGCTCTTTGCTCTCTCTCGGTCTACTCTCTTCTCTTTGGGGAAGGTCCTCGCTTGTGTACGTACTACGTAGCCCAGTGTTCTCAGATTGACCTTCGACCTTCCTGATACTCGACATACATATCTAAGCCCGGGATGACAACAGCTCTTTGTTCTCCTCAACAAACTTTCACAGCTTAAGATTGTCACAGTTCCTTGATCTCAAGTTTTTGGGCTCTGAACTCCTGGACGTACTACCAATACCTGAACCCCAATTAAATGCAAGTGCATAACTCACCATAATCAAAATGTCGTCATTCCCAACACACAATTTCCTGTGAAGCATCAAAAGGAATTTCCTTTTTCTCTTAGTATTCCAAACTGATGTTTTCTTAGTGTTTAAAGTCCATTTACTCCAAGAGCTGTTCTTGTCCAAACCATGTAACCCTATTGCTACCCTGTAACTAATGCATCTAACTACCTTTTCCATATGTATTAGAAGAGACAGAGACAGTTTCGTTGGCCACCAGAGCCACAGCCATACCCTTCTACACCCCCCCTTACGGCCATACGTCTCTCTCAAGAGCATTGTCTGCTAATAGAGACTTGAGTGAAGTGTGTAGCAGAGGGGTTCATGCGACTGCCAGCGTGTGTGTGTGTCTGGGGTATCCACACCCCCGAGTTGGCTCTGCAGTCACTGGGACTGGGACTGGCACTGGTAACTGGTACGCTCATTTCATGCAATGGCAATGGCAAATTGCCATTTTTAGTTGGCCATTCGATGTAACCGAAACTGGCGACCGTTTCGACCATTGCCATCCTACAAATTAGTATAATAAAACGTTTCATAAAGTGGAGACCAGGCACCCCCCGCCCTCCAAGGGGGCAAACGTTGGCAGGACAAGGCTCTGGGTTACCCTCCTCCTTTTTGGCATCGGTTACAGTTTTAGGTTTTTCCTTATCCTCTTTTTTTCTCTTCTCGTTTTTTTATGCTCGTTTAATAGTTTTGTTTGCATTTTTGTGTTCTTCTGCTTTACGGCCACTAAGTATCCATTACATAACAGAAGGAGGGGGAGGGTGGGAGGTCAAGAGGGGTGGCGACCCTTCTCCCTGGATATTTATTACAGCTGCTCCTCCTCCGCTCTGCAAAGTGTCACTCGAAATTGTATTATCCTTCGGCTGGCAGCGGCGAATGTCCTTAACTTCTTTGAAATTGTCGCCATATTTTGCAATTAGAATAGAAGAAGAATTCCAGGCCGAGCCCAAGGATGGAAGGAGGCTGACAACGTCGACTGTGACGGTGACGGCAATGGCAATGTCTGACACATTCAAGAAATTACAACGCCAAAAGCCCCGCCGGCAAAAGGACGACTCACAAAAGGCGTCCAAAATGGATTTTATGGCCTGTTGAAATGTCTCGCGCTTTGTCTCCTTCATAAGGCGACTGCTGCCATTCCTCCCGAAGCTATTTCGGGCATGTGTCCAGGTTGTCATGTTCTCCGATGTCTAGGAGAATAAGCTCCTTAGGCCAGGACATCATGGGGTGTTGATTGAATCAAACACAACACACAAAAGTTGGTGTCACAAATACTTTGTGCTAATGTGCGAGTCTACAGAAAGTTCTGGTAATATTTCATTGAAATATATTTTCTATATGGATTATACTTGAAGGAAATTGTAGGCAAATTGTGTTAAAACTTTATTCAAACTTTAAACATTTAACATAGGAAAACATTAAACCAATTCTGAAACCCATAACCCGATTATTTTGCTTACATATTTTATAGCTCTCTAATATCAATAAGTTATCACTTCCCTTAGAATTCAATCAATAAATAAACTCCTGTAAGCTGCATTTCCCATTTGCATTAAAATTAAATGTGATATTTCCAATTGCCAGGTCCCTCAGCAGTCACTCAAAACAGGTAAAAGGTAACTGTACTCCCAGACTGACTTCAATTTGTCCAACAGTCCCCCTCTCCCACCCGACTGTCACTTCTTGAGCTCATTTATTTTAATGCATTTTACTAATTACTCAGTCAACAGTAGATGTAGATGTAGAAGAGGGGAAAACAGGGGAAAATTAGAAGTAGAAAAAGTAGTAGTAGAAAAAGTGGAAGAAGTAAAAGTACAAGGACCACCAGACATCAGGGGAGGACTCACTGGGGTAAAATTAAACTTTCCGTATGTAAGTTTAAGCCATTTAAAGTCGAAAAACCACGGCCAACATTTCACATGGACTGGCCAAAAGTTTCTTTCTTTGGGGGCCATTTAATTAGTGTGTGTGTGTGCCGGACAGAGAAATGTGTAATCAACCCTTGAGGAGTCGTCCTGTTCGTCCTGGTCGTCCTTCGCCTGGCTGACCATTTTCAATTAAGTTCTGAATGCGTGTGCACCAGGCAGGGAGTGAAAATCCCAGAGAAAAAGTCGAAAAATCAAAAATAACATAATGGACAAATTAAAATGTTTGCTCTACACAAATTCCCCACTAGATTTCCCATTTTTTTTTCTCCCCTTCAACATTTTTTGCACCATGTCTGCTCTGTTTTACAGAATTTTTGGTGTTTGTTGCTTTTGTTCCTGAAACGAAATTGGTTTTTCAATTTACAAGAATTTCTTTGAATGGCTCTGAAACAAAGGAACGAACGTGGGGGAAACAATAGAAAAGGTCGCTTTATGCACCAAGAGGGAGGGAGAGAGAAATGCAAAAACGAAAACAAAATCAACACACTTTTTGAACATGTTCTGACTTGTCCATTTTGTAAGCTCTGTAAGCTTTGACTTTTGCAAGAGAAAAAAAGTGTGTAGGCACGAAGAAGTTTTTAGAGAGAGTGAGTGGCGAAGTTTTGCGAGAGAGAGTGAGTGGCGAAGTTAAGAGAGAGAGTGAGTGCCGGGAGTATAGCGGGACAAAACAAGAACGAATACCCGAAGAACATACGAAGAACGAGTAAAAGCCGAGAGAAAACGACGGATCAACTTTGACTGCAGTGGACATTTAGAAGAGAGAGGACGAACAACGAAAGCTCACGATCGCACAGACCAAACCGAAGACCGTTAGAGAGACAGAGAGCGTTCTCGCTATGGATCCTTTCACTCGCTTTGTCTTAGACGAGTATAGCGGGAAAAATACACAAATTTGAAGAATGTAACTTAATCATTTTTCGCTTTAGTTATTTTCTTCACCAGTTCCCACTATACCAATTAGCTTTCCCCTGGTAAACTCTTTTCTCCAACGCATATTTTCCCACCCATGAAATGGTAATGATATTTCAGTTTGGTTTTCGGTGGCCACAAAATTTCCCTGCCTAATCTCATCAAATTAGTGCTGCACAATCGAGTCTGCTGCCCAATTTCTTTCCGTTTTTCTGGTATCCCGCCATGGATATGGAGAATAGAATGCCGGGAGATATGGATATGGCACAGGACTCGATACATCCCAAAAACACATGGGAAGCGATAGAACCATGGACATGGAGCATTTTTATGGTCACTCAAATGCGCATAAAACTTTGTCTCTCCGCCGAGTACTCGTCGCTTGGATGTGCGTCCTTTTACGAGTTTTCTTTTTCTTGTGATGCTGCCAAAAAGCTGCTGATTAAACTTTATGGCAAATTTGCTGAATCAGTGCTTTGGGGGGCAGGGGCCCCTTCTCTTCCCTCCGTCTAAACGAGTGCTCCCCCATGTGACACACTCCAGTGCCTAAATACAATCGAATCAAAAATTCCAGTCCTCACATCGCTGCTTCAATGTTTTTACGATGCACAAAATTTGGTGGAAACTAATTTCGGGAAAATATTACTAATAAGGAAACAGGATGTAGAAAGGATGTGTTGCAACTTTAATACAAAGAAATATGATACAAAATGAGATATTATACTGAATAAAACCAGGAAAATACACAAGCAGGACGCTTTCTTTTATTAGAGAGAGAGAGCAGAGAGGCAAAAGTATTATTTGACAGTAGATTTAAAATTAGACATTGAAGAATTTAAGATTTTACAAAATATATTTACGAATTGGGTATCTATTAAGAAGGAATTGTAATAGGACCTTCGATCTGCAAGGGTATCCTACATTGCAGCCCCGTAGGATCGTAGGATTCGCATAAGTAAAATAGTGGGTGGGGATGGGCGGAGAGAGGCAAAAAATGATGGTTATAATTATGTTATGAACGATATAAAATGATATGTATACATATGTAATATAAATAAAAGAAAATATGTATAATTCTGAGCATTTAAAAGTAATAAATAATAATAAATAAAGTAATAAAATATAATCTTGAGTATAGTGCAAACTCACCCTTCAGTTTTAGTTGTCTTGCTTCTGGTCTTTGCTGCTCTCTTTTCATCTTTCTCTTTCGTTGTGAGAAACAACACAAATGTCATATTGTTTCCGCTCTTTATTTAGTTCTTGCGGTACATTTTATTGTTATTTTCACTCGAATTCGATCTCGCGTTAACACGTTCATTCACGTCATATGCATATTGCCTTGTTCCTCTTTCCGCTTTCTAAATAGTTCTTGCGGGTGTATCTTATTTTTTCACTCACACTTACACTCACTCACTTTTTGCCTGATACTCCTTGCCGTCATATTGACCATCCTGCACTGACACTCACATTTTGCCATTTTATTTTCACCCAAAAAAAAACACTCAGCTGCCATTCCATTGGCATCGCTGCTGCGCTTTGCGCTCAATATTGCCGCTCTTTCCTTAGTTTCTGCGGAATATTTTATTTTTTACTTTCACTCACTCACTGCACTCACTATCACTCACAATATCGCCTTCCACTGCTCTCTTTATTTTCACCCAAAAAAAACACTCAGCTGCCATTCCATTGGCATCGCATAATATTACCGCTCTTTCCTTAGTTTCTGCGGAATATTTTATTTTCACTCACTCAGCTGCCATTCCATTGGCATCGCTGCTGCGCTTAATATTGCCGCCCTTTCTTTAGTCTCTGCGGAATATTTTATTTTTTCTTTAATTGCACTCTCACTTGATCTCACTTTAACACTCACTCACTTGTTGTCCCTATAGCCTTGTGCTTATTGCCGCTCTTTATCTACATAGTTCTTGCGGAATCTTATTTCTTCACTTTCACTCACTTTTGGTTCTTTACTCACAGCTGCCATTCCATTGGCATCGCTGCTGCGCCTTGCGCTTAATATTGCCGCTCTTTCTTTAGTTTCTGCGGAATATTTGATTTTTTCACTCACTTGATCTCACTTTAACACTCACTCACTTTTGGTCTTTTACTCACAGCTGCCATTCCATTAGCATCGCTGCTGCGCCTTGCGCTTAATATTGCCGCTCTTTCTTTAGTTTCTGCGGAATATTTTATTTTGTTTTTTTCACTCGCTCACTGCACTCACTATCACTCACAATATCGCCTTCCACTGTTTGCTGCCTTTTTATTTTCACCTAAAAAAAACACTCAGCTGCCATTCCATTGGCATCGCATTATATTACCGCTCTTTCCTTAGTTTCTGCGGAATATTTTATTTTCACTCACTCAGCTGCCATTCCATTGGCATCGCTGCTGCGCTTTGCGCTCAATATTGCCGCTCTTTCCTTAGTTTCTGCGGAATATTTTATTTTTTACTTTCACTCACTCACTGCACTCACTATCACTCACAATATCGCCTTCCACTGCTCTCTTTATTTTCACCCAAAAAAAACACTCAGCTGCCATTCCATTGGCATCGCATAATATTACCGCTCTTTCCTTAGTTTCTGCGGAATATTTTATTTTCACTCACTCAGCTGCCATTCCATTGGCATCGCTGCTGCGCTTAATATTGCCGCCCTTTCTTTAGTCTCTGCGGAATATTTTATTTTTTCTTTAATTGCACTCTCACTTGATCTCACTTTAACACTCACTCACTTGTTGTCCCTATAGCCTTGTGCTTATTGCCGCTCTTTATCTACATAGTTCTTGCGGAATCTTATTTCTTCACTTTCACTCACTTTTGGTTCTTTACTCACAGCTGCCATTCCATTGGCATCGCTGCTGCGGCTTGCGCTTAATATTGCCGCCCTTTCTTTAGTCTTTGCGGAATATTTCACTTCACTCTCAATTCACTCACTATCACTCACAATATCGCCTTCCACTGCTTGCTGCCTTTTTATTTTCACCTAAAAAAAACACTCAGCTGCCATTCCATTGGCATCGCTTAATATTGCCGCTCTTTCCTTAGTTTCTGCGGAATATTTTATTTTCACTCAATCACTATCACTCACAATATCGCCTTCCACTACGTGGAAGCTGACGTAAGTCAGCTTGACCATAGCACAAATATTTTAAAGTGAAGAGTTCTATTTGATCCCCTCTCTTTACTGCAGTTAAGGCAAGTAGTGCAGGGCCAACAATTAAGAGCGCACCTTTGCTGAAATGATTTTAGAGCGGCTTTTGCAATTCGATTTTGTGTTCGTTGTTGTTGCTTTAGCTTGTATGGGGAGGGGGAGATGGGAGATGAGCAACAAAAAACTTTAGTTATTTGAATAGTTCTTATCTTTAATTCTCTCTTCCTACTGCATGTGGTGTCAATTCAATGCGCTAAAGCGGAGGCGAAAAGTTAAGAGAGCAGCAGCGGCCTAGCTTTTACATTGGGGAGAGTGTTTGCAATTGTTATTTGGCTTTGGCGTATGCATCGTTGTTATTGTTGCCTGCCAATGCTTTGCATGGGAGGGGAGTGCGTGCTTTTGCATTAAGAGAGAGTGTTTGAAATTGTTCTTATATTTTATCCCCTCTCTCTTAACAGCAGGTAGCGCAAGTAGTGCAGGGCAAGCAATTAAGAGCGCACCTTTGCGGACTGTGCTGAATAACGCGCGATACGCTTAAACGAAACGCTGGCGTATAGAATGCCTAATATTATCTCTATTCCAAACATTTTCAACGAATATTTACCAGTTTTCATTTCCCAAACCATCAGATTAGCCTGCAATCCCACCCACATATTATAATACGCATATTACAATACAAAATTCAATATAAAATTATTTACAAAATGCATTTAAATTTTATTTGTCACATGTGTTGCACGCACAAAAAGAGACAGCATCCGTCTGTGTGTGTGTGTGTGCGTGAGAGAGAGAGAACGAACATTCTGCAACGCGTTATCCTGGTAGCATTGTCCGGTTTCGGGTCCTTGTTCAGGGCAGCAGCTGGCCAAACAAATTGAGAATTGATTCTTTATAGACCATTAGTTTTGATTATACAATAGTTGTTGTTGTTGGTGGGGAAGAGGGTGGAATGGAATGGATGAATGGCTGAGTGGGTGGGCGTCTAACGAAAGGTCTTACACAGGCTAGACGACGACGTCGACGAGGACGAGGACGACCAGGACGACATTCAATTGAACGCTTCAACGCCTATCGTACAATTTTGTGCCAAAAATTATGAGGCAGCCATTGCTATTATAGCCCCCACGATATATGGGACAGCCTGCCCGCCCAGCCATCCTACTATCCCCCCCCCAAATCCCTCCTGTATGTGCGTTGGGCTCCAATGTTCATGATAAATTTGGGCTTATTTATCGGCCAGTAGCCAGTGGCCAGTGGCAATTGGTACGAGCAGCAGCAGCCAACACGCACTGGGGGCAGCGGCAGCAGCGAGTGTTTCGGACACTAAGGCCATTTGTAGTTTAGGCTTGGCCGCCTCCTTTGTAACCATCGAATGGTGAAAGCACAGGGCAGGGGCAGGGGGTGGCAGGCGGACTGGAATCTATTGGGTGGTGTCGAAGCTAATGGTGTGGGGCTGGGGGGATTGGGGGTCCCTGTTCACTGATACATTAGCCGTTCTTCGCTGCAGCTGGTGTTGGTCGAGCGGCAACAAAGCTTAAAGTTCATTCAAGGATAATAAGCTGTTAGTGCAGTTAAAGCTTTCACTTCTCTTTTGGCCGAAAATCATAGAGGAATAACTGGGGGAAAATCTGCATAATGGGGGACTATAGCCATAGAAATAAAGAAGTTTCTGGCAGCTCAAAGGAAGGTTACTTTAAGGGCATGTACTTCATGGAAAATTAAGGAAACTTAAACCATTTTTTGAGGGAAATCTCAGAAAGCTCCTCTTAACTCCTTAGGACTCACCACATGCCAAAAGTCAAGTGCAGTGAGCAATTAAGTCCCTAATTTAGTCCAAAAATACTGATGCAATCAGTTGGCCACTCGCAGTACCGATGCACCCGTTCCGTGGGTCTCTCGATAAGAATAGAAGACAAAATTGTACCCTATCCTCATTGTAAAATTACATAAAGGGCTTAGATTTTCTGAATAAAGATTAGTATGAATTCAATCTCTACTCGCAAATATCTAGACTTTTCTTTTAAGGTCTAAACATTGAAAAATCGATTAACACACCGAATCCTAACTCGAAGTCCTCTCAAAACTAGTTTCTATCTTAATACTCTCATATTTTCCTCACTATCTATAGTTTTTTAAGCAATAACCCTGCAAGGACCTTTGGTTTCCTTCAAAGTACTTACCATAATCACTTCCCAAAACTTATCCATGGAATATCATAAATCTTTTATCCCATTTAACCCTTTTACACAGTAAAAACAATTTTCCATACAACTTTTTGTTTATTTTAATGACTTCCTTACTTCCTCACTGTATTTAAAATGCATTCATTTAAACATAATTATTGCAAATATCTTTTGCAACAAAAAAACTGTTAACGCTTCATTTGATTGAATTGATTTTCATTTCATTTTCCGGTTGTCCAAATGGCATCATTTCCCGAGAAAGAAAGTGAGAAAACACAGAACAGACATCCATGAATTGTCCATGTAAAATTGTTTTGCAAAAAGTGATAGGAAATGGATTGAAATCATTGTATTTATCATGAATTTTCAATTGCAAATGAGGGAAACCGTGGATGCAGACAATGTCTCATTTGGGAATCCGGTTGCCCACCCCATCCCATCCCCCCCGCAACATTAATGATTTTGTAGGACAAATTGGGTTTACGGTGGCGCAGCAAAGTGCATAATTAATTAGCTGGTCAGCGCGTGGAAAATGCTAGAGCATGGGCTTTGTCCGGGAATCAGTTGAAAGTTTTGTGGCCAGGCCGCAGAATAGTTGGGTCTACCTGATGCCCCGCCCGCCATCCTCTGCTCTGCTCTCCGGGAATTCAAATCACAAAATCCATGGAATTGTCCAGGACCATGTAGGCAGAACTGTGCCGTCGCCAAATGGTTCTGGCTGCTGAAAATACAAAAAGGGATACTTATGGTATGGTATGGTATGGTATGTATTATGGTAAGTATTTCAAAATATTTTGCGCCAAATTAGAATCGGTTGAGCGGAGTTCAGGCAGCAAATGTGCATAGCTTTGCAGTGCAATTCATAGCTATAAGGAGGGATACTGTGGGGCAAGGTGTGCGTTTAAGGAGGGGTACATAAAAGTCAGCTCTATTTACTGCCGTGTAAGCAGGAGCTCCCTTTACTGCATGTCGCCTCCAAGTTTCGTCTGGCAACGTCATAGAAGGCACTTAGCAGGAAGGTCCTGCTGCCGCATAAGCGCTTGTCGCCTCCAAGTTCCGTCTAGCAGTGTCACAGAAGGCACAAAGCAGGATGGTCCTGCTGCCGAGTAAGCGCTGGCCACGCGAGTTAATTGCAGTCGCTGCTTAGTCGCTCTCAAGCAAGAGCGAGAGAGAGGCTCAGGGATGAAGATGATACGAAGATGTTAACGAAGACTCAGTCGATTGTGGGCGCCCCGATGTTGTTGTTGCTGAAGCTATATCTACAGTGCGGATCATAGAAATACGGCTGTTCTAAGGAAAGCCTTAAAGGCTTAAAGGCAGAGCTTACAGGGAGCACTATAGAGCTATATTGGGGTAAAATATTATAAGAAATTCATAAATAAAAGACATAAGCAATGCGTTTCATATCAATAAGACTACTTCTCCCATGCAAATATTATTTATCGCCTGGATCGGCCTTATAGTCATGTAACGCACTGCCTAGGCTTTAGCAAAATTTCGCATCGCATTTGGTTTAGTATTTTTGTCTTTATTTTTAATTTTAGGCTTTTTCTCATTGCATAATTTATCAATTAATTGATTAGTTTTAAATTTATGTTTTATCCAGCGATTTTGTCGCTATTATCCTCGCTGTAATCCTCTTCTGGTTTTTGTCCCCCGTTTTAGCTATTCGAATTTCGTACTAAATCTAGTTGTCAGTTAATTACACATTTTAATGCTTTAATTACACGGTTTAAATGTGGGATTTATTCATTTATGATATTTTACATTTAACAGCCTTATTATTAGCATTTATTTAGCTTTTATTTTATTTCTGCGTGTAGGTAGGTGTCCTCTTTAATCCTTACTCTTCACACAATTTATTTTCGTTTCTTTTCGTGCAGTGTTTTTAGTATTTGTTTTCGTTAGGGTTTCGGTATTTTTTCGTTTGGCTTTTTCTTTTTGTTTTTTCTGTGGGAAATCTCTCTCTATTTTATATTTTATTTATGAATTTTCTTTCGCTTACTTTAACTACTTTTCGGTGCTATTTTGAGTTGATTTTTGTGTAAATTAATAATATTCATTTTGCAATATTCTATATGCTTTAAGGGGTTAAGATATTAAGTAGTTGGTATTTAGTTGGTATTATTTACAAGCCAATATTTCTGGGGTTTTTTCTGTATTTCTTTACATACTTTTCGTTGTTTTTTTTTAGTTTTTTTTTTTAATATATTTTGGGTTTCTTTGCAGCGGAATTTGTGGGAATTCCTAGTTGATTTGGGGTTCCGATAATACTGGTTATAAGGAGGTGGGTCTCAACAGTTTTCTAGAGATGTTCGATTGGGGGTTTAGTGGTATCTAAAAGTCTTTGTGTGGTGCTGGGGCAGCTATGGGGTTCGATTACATCACAGAATCTATTGAAATAAGCTGTAGGTTGCGATATTACCATGAAAATTACGATGAATATCGAAGGTTGTTTATCTTTTCATAGTCATAAAGATGTTGTGAATTTTAGGGGGACTTTCCTGTAGAATTCAATGCAATTTCTGTTCAACTTTAACTATATCTCTTTGAAAACTGATGTATACTACTTTAGTAGCTTAAGTTTCTCTAGTTTCATCTTTAAATGTGTTTCTGGCAGATATTTTTTGTGTTGCTAAGGATATGATGTATTCGCTGAACACAGATACCATTCCAGATTAACTTCCTAACCATACTGTTCAAAGATTACTAGTATTTCATTCGTTTATTGCTGTCACCAACCACCAATCGTTTCAACCCTTTAAGACTCCCCTTTCTAAACCTTCTACAACCCAAAAACCATCTGCAAGCCGTTATTCTTTCAATCTACTGGCGTAATGTCACAACTGTTTTTTATTTCCTTCCTATTGAGCAATCGAGAAAATCGAGTCTAGGCGTAATCTAGACATTGGCAGTGGAGCCAAAACTACTCATAAATTTGCTATCGCTAGCAGCTAAGCTGTTGACACTAGCTAAGGACTTGTTGTGGGTGTCACCTGAACCAGCAAGGAACTGGTGATGCTGCTGCTGCTGATGCTGTTGCTGCTTGAAGGACTGATACGCATCCGAGCTGACGGCCGACCAAGTGCCATCCTTGGCCTTCACATACAGATGCTGCTTGCTGGGCTGTTTGCTCCCGAAATGATAGTCCCCGGCAGCGGCGATCGAGGCACTGGAGGCCCAATCGTTGAGCAGTTGATTGGTGGAGTTGCACAGACCCAAACCGGAGAAGTCACCGCCTTCAAGATTCTCAGCGTTCATGGGCGGGCCGCCAGTGAGGAAATCCATGTTTCCATTGTTCACCATAGGATGTCGCATCCCGGAGGCCTTGCCTAGGATGTTGTTCTCGCTCTTGTAGAGCGTCTTGGGCTGCCGTTGGCGCCGCAGAGTGCCAGCCCCACCCCCGCTGGCCATTTGGGCCGCCAGCGTGGTATTGGCATAGGCGCCCAGACCCTGCTTGAGGGCATTGCTGGCCAACAGGAGTTGCTGCTGCTGATTGAAGGGATTCGTGCGCTCCGTCTTGCATTCCATTTGATCCATTTTGTTCTCGGTGATGTTGATCTTTTTCAGCTTCGCCGGGGAACCCGTCATGATGGCCGTGGAGGCAGTCGAGGTGGTCATCAGATTCGGTTGCTGCTGCTGCTTCTGGTCGAGGCATCCGTAGTGGGCACTGGCCGGGGCCGAGTACATCCCAGTCGATTGATAGTCATTATTGCTCTGATGATTGCTCTGATTGTTGTTGTTGTTCGTCGACTGGGGCTGGTGCTGCGGATGGGGATGGGGATGCTGCGGTTTTGCTGCATAGCGATTCTGGTAGAGCTTGACATTGGCCACCACATTGGTGGTGGCATATGCCCCACAGCTATCGTACAGGGATGATGATGCAGTGGAGCCCATTCCCATTCCCATGGGGGCACCATGGGTGGGACTTTTGAATGTTGAACATGCAACTTCCGCATAATCGGGCATATTCAATGGTGAAAGTCTGCAAAGAGGCAAGGGGAAACGAGGGGGGTAAAACCTTGTTAAAAATGTATTCAATGGATTGTTGTATCTATGTATCTATGGGTTCTGTCTGCAACTGCAGTTCACAAATTGCATAAATCATTCGGCAGGGAAATTGCTTTTGTTTTCCGTCCACTGAATGTCGATTGTAACTCCCGGAAATTGTTGCCATCTCTCACACCTCTCTCTCTCTCCCTCTCGTACTCTACTCATTAAAAATGTTCTCATTTCGTTTGCAACAATACGAAAATTTCCCTATTACCCGTTTTAACTTTGTAATTAGAGGGGGAAGGACTATGCAGGGCGCGGGCAGGGGCTTGGCAGGACTCCCATTCGAAAAATCAAACTTTTTAGAGAGAGAGACGAAACTTTTTTATTGCTTAAATTTTTCGGTGCACACTAATTAGCTAATGAGATAATGCTTATCTATCGCTTTGCTTTTCGTACAGCTTTGCTCAAATGTTTCGGACGTTATGTTGTTCGTTGTGTTTCGGGGCATGCGAATAGTTTCTGGAATTTCAATGTGCCATAGAGGGGAATAAGGAGTTCAAAGAGTGCGGAAATCTAGGAAATATCAGTAGGATTTGGTACAAAAACGGAATGGCTTATCAGGCGGTCTACTTTTTTCTTCGATAGAACGCCAAAGTCTAAAATTATAGTGTCAAAAAGCAGAATTTAATATTACGAATATCTGCAGGTCTTTTCGCCACCACATGGACATTCAAGAAGAGCTGACAAAAGTGGTATAACCATGTAAAGCTACATATTTGATATCTAAATCATAGAAGTATCTAATATCTATATAATATCATAGAAGTATACATTGACCACACATTTTTCCAGTATTATTCTCTAATTTTTAAATCAAATTTTGCTTCACATTAAGTCTGATTTTGGTAATGATAACTGCTGCCAAAACAGCCTTAATAAGAAAAATCCACACTTTCCTCCATTCTATTTGATAACTTTCTGGGAATGTCAGTAAAACTTGGTCCACTTTGGGAACTTGAAAGACTACAAATGTCAGTAGGAATTAATGCACAAACTTTAGTTATAGGATAAAACTTGATTCGTGAGAGCTGCAAGTCAAAAAGTCGTACAATTTTTATGAAAATTAAAACGAAAGGAATCATACCCTTACAACCTAAGTTTTCATTGCTTTTGATTGATAGATTGCTATAATTATTAACTCGAAATCAATACAATTAATATGGTTATGCATATGGTTTCTGTGGGGTTCCGCAGCCCAGTGCACTGCAGTGTTAGGCGGAGTTAAGTATGCATTATAGCCACTGGTGTAGCAGTAAATTGAATACCTCTTAAGCAGGGCATCCAAAGTCAAAGTCCAAAGTCAGTGGATGGCCTGCTTTATTGTTAGTTATTTCTACTGCCCACTGCATCTCATTGTACATCTGTACATATGTATGTATGTATGTATGTATGTATGTACATATGTATGTATGTATGTATGCATTTATGTATGCATAGATAAGCTCCCGCACGGCAGCAGACTATCCAGTCGTTCTCTTGCGTCTTCTTTCGTCTTCCGTATCGCTCTCTCGATCTTTGGTCTTTGCTATCGCTCTCTTGATCAGTCGCTCTCTCGCTTGCAGTAGGGCACGGGCACTTCGGCCCGTCTGCCTTTGTAGTGGCTGGACCTAGCAATCACTTATCTCCTATGGATTATTGAATAGCTTTTCAGCCGACACTGACTCGTCGTGCTTTTGTCTTGTGCGATTCCTATACCTAACTCAAACCATTCCACTGTCTTCGATTCTGTATCACATTGCATATACAAACATTGTATGTACATATGTACATATGTATACCCTAACAATAAACCTTATTAAACTGAACTCTCGTCGACTTTTAATAATTCGCAAAGCTCGGTAGCTCAACAGTTCCCTTTTTTGGTAATATCCATACCATCTTTAAAGATTAGTCATCTAAGATATGCCCAAAAATATGTGTCTAAAGGAATTGCCTAATTTTTCAGCAATTAATTTTCTATGGTCTGGAGGGCATTATGGTATTGGAAAAACAAAATTATGTAGATCTGAAGCACCGCTTACGTCAGGCCGCTTGCCGCTTTCCCTGAGGACTATCAATTTTTAATTGTTAATTTAGCGGTGAAAATTGCGTTTCTCAGAAGAGAGAGGCCGAGAGGTGCGGGGGCGGTACCCCCAAATCAGACAACAACCCGTGAAAGAAATTAAATATTTTAATTGGAAATTTTTAGGTAATGGCGCAACCTGCCACGTGTGTCTTGGAATTACAAAGGGGGTGGCGGGGAACTGGGCGGGGGTGCGGTGTTTATGTAAACAAGGAAAAATAAAAGAAGATTCTGTTTATTGTAATTCTGCTTATGTTGGACTTTTTTACGACTTTACAACGTTGTTAAAAAGTGAGCAACAGAAGTAGCAGCAGCGGCAGCAGCAGCAGCGGCAGACAGTGGGCGGAGGAAAAACTTCGGTTCGGTTCGAGGGAACACAACGGAAAAATTGAAACGGAAATAATGAAAATCGCGTAACGGAAGTGGCAACAGCATTAGAGGAATGCCGTCGAAATGCGCGTGGGGTGGCGTGGGCTGGGAAGGGTGGGTAGGAAATGTTTCAAATTGTAAGTGAAGTGGAAGTGGAGTGACGGGGGCGGACCAAAAGGTGCCGAATGAAGATATTTGCAAGAAAATATAAGGAAGGAAAGTCGAAGTTGTAGACACTCTGGCTAGAGTCTATGCTCATGCCAATCAATCCCATTTAACAATCCCATCAAACTCGAGTCAGAACAGAAATTAATGCGATCACTACTTTACCACTTAAGCGCCCTGCCAGCTATTGCTCTCCCGTTCTCACTACCAGAGACGCAGAACAGAAATGAAGGCGATCACTACTTTACCACTTAAGCACCCTGCAAGCTTTAGGTCTCCCGCTCTCTCTGCCAGAGACGCAGATTCCAAGTGATGGAAGGGACTGAGTACCACAGGGTACATTCTGCCGTAGTCCTACCCCCTTTTAGGGTATACCATGGCAAAAAGAAAAGTCTAAACAAATAAATGCGTAAAATGCCGCAAATAAATACGCGAAAGTTTCATAGAGAGGGGGTGAAACAGAGTATGAGTAAGAGAGACAGCAAGACCTAACATAAGACAGGTGCGTACTAGAAAAAGACAGCACTATGTCGCCAGCAGTTGCCGTTGTTTTTTTTATGGCGCCTTGTTTTGGATTTTCCTGCGGATTTTTGTTTTATTTTCTTTGCATTTACTGTTCCAATTTTTTGTTACGTTGCTGTTTTTTTTCGGTTTGTTTGTTTTATTTTTATTATTGCTGCCGCAACGGTACATTAAGCTTTAAGACAAGAGAAAGAAAAACACAAAAGGAATTTCTCTGTTTTTTTCCTTCATTCCTAAGTAAGAAGTAAAAAGAAAAGTGTGTGGCATGGGAAATGGGAAACTTCAAACATGTATCCGGGCTTAGGCTTCAATGTGGAATTAAAGCGATTAAGTAGGAGATTTTTTTAAGTTTTTTTTTAACAAACTTTTCTCAGAGCCAACAGAGTTGACAAATTGAGTGGGATTTATTAATGGCAGCGGGAAATGCAATTGAAAGCCAAGATTTAAAACTTTTTTGAGTGTTTCTTGGAATCTTAATGACAGTTTGAGCCTCTTCATAAATATTTGTTAAATTTTAGGGATTACTCAAACAATTTTTGGGTGGATGTTGGATAGTGTAGTACTACGCATTCTATAGAAAGATAAAACGCAAAAAAACAGCCCGACGAGAGATAAAAAACAGCAGGCAGCCCCCAGGAAATATGAATGAAATGCGTATATGGAAATGGAAATGACGTTGCACCACGAAAAAGAGAAAACGTTATGGAATCCCGTGGAATATTTCACCCCTCGAGTAACGTAAACAGTTCCATGGCCCATGGCCGATGGCCCAAAAGTAAAACCCGTTCAAGTGTAACAATTTAATGGCGCTTGTTGTTGTTGTAGCATCAGCGGCTGTGGCAAGAGGATGGGAAAAATGGTAGGGGTGGTAGGGGTTGTAGTGGTGGCAGGGGTGGGGCATCCCCCATTTGAAGGGTGCCTTTTTGGTTGAGGTTTGGTTTGGTTTTTATGGTAGCAGCGGTTGCAGCTCCAAAGCACACATTTTTTATGAGCCAGCTCGTAAATAGTGCCATGGATCCATCCGTCTACCGTCTACCGATGGATCCTTCAAGCGCCCATTCCACTGGGGAGAATTCATTCAGATTGCCAATTTTTATTGTAATTAAACAGTCAGCCAAGCGTAGACAGGATATTAAGGTAACTTCCTGTGGAGATAAACAACCCTTGCCAATACCCCACTCCACCCCAGTTGGGCAACCCCACCGCCGCTCTCATCGCACTCGCACTCACCTCTCGTAATCAGGCAGGAGCGTTGGCTGTTGTCCCTGTTGGGCGGTGGCCTGTGCGTATCCCGGAAGTTGCTCCTTTGTCGTGGCACCACCGCCAGCGCCAGCAGCTGCTCCCCCGGACGCCTGTCGCCAAACACCGCCACTGGGATCGATCCAGAGGCCATTGGGGCCGGTGGTTGATGTCGAATTTGAGCCGACGGCACCGCCAGGTCCGCCTCCATTTAGCGGCAATGTTGGAAACTTTCGCACGGTTCCGATTGCGTGATTGCCTGAAATAAAAGAGTCCGGAATATCCGGGCAAAAGACTGAATATCGGAATGGTTTCCACATGTGAATATGTTCCGTGTCTGTGTGTGTGTTGGTGTGTGTGTGTGCTGCCAATGATTACGGCTCGTTAAAACTAAAACGGAGTATTTCGCTCACGGTATTTTGCCCCCAGAGTCGTGCAAATAATAAAAGACGGAAATTACTTTTTATATTCAATTGGCAAAAGCTTTTGCACGCCCTTTTCGAAGGATATGGAATGGCCTGTAAAAAGGAGGGGACTAATCAACATCACCCACCCACCCAGAGGGTATATCGGTGTTCTAGGGGAGTATGAAACAGGGAAATGGAGCTACAGTTGGGACTACATAATACCAAGATATTGCATTAGGAAGAAATTCCATTATTATTTCCGTTCGATGATTTAAACGAAAGTTGCATCAATTCTCTCTTGGGATATCCTTTATCCTCACTTGGAGCATACATTTGATGTATCATGCCCAAGCTATGTATATTGTTTTGGCCAAAAAGTCTGTGTACTTTGTTGTTGGATTCTGGGGACCGACTCAGCTGCCCAAGACACTGACGAGCAGGTCCGAAATGGAGCATAAGTGACGAAAGAAATGTAATGGAGTTACCAAAATATACACTTAGACTCCTCTACTCTTCTCCTAGGGTATCTTCTAGTCTTTACCCATATATCCTTAATCATTTTGTTTACTTTTGTTATATTTAGAGATTTCTGTTAGACAATTGATGTGATTTTCACGTGAGCTTTTGTCGTTTTTATAGGGGATTCTACCCCCTGGCCATGGCCATAGCTATGGCCACTCCGAAGGACTCCCCAACCGAAGGACTCCCTGCTTGCTCCTCTGCTCTAGTTATCGTAGCTTGTTTATCTTTTTATAGTCGGTTTAACCTTGGCTGTGTGTTCGCTGTGTGTGGCTTACTGCCAAAGATTATTACCCTTGGTTTCCTTGGGGCGCGGGGTGGGGGGTTCTTTTACAATGTTATGGAGTGCGTGTCTGCAGTTCTTGTGGCTTACAAAATGGCAACCTAATTGAGACCGACCATAAATGCTCAAGTCATAAATCATAGATTACAGAGAGAGAGAACAAACTGTTTGCATGTCCCAGACATACGATGAAGATTGTCTTAGCCGAAATAAAAGGGGGAACCGTATTCCCCCACAGAATTTTACGCAGCATTTAAGTTCCAGGGCAGTAAATATCTAAAACTGTTCCGCACTAAACATCCCCTAACGTTGTGACTAAATTAAACTTCAATGGCAGCATAAATCCAAACAATTACCATACCCAAATGGCACGAAAAAAGCGAACCCAAAATATAAATTTAAATTAAGGAATACATAGGATATAGATAGCTATAAAGAGGGGGTAGTACTCACCATGTAGACTGCCCAGCGAGGTCTGCTTGATAAATTGATAGCGCTTGAATAGAACCAATGCGCCCAATAGAAACACAATTATGGCAATGATGGAGCCCAGCAGGACGATAAACCAGGTCTGTGTTAAAAAGTCATCGGCAATATCACGACTGATGGGATATCTGCAATAGACAACACAATAAAGAACCGGGGAATGAGTATCGCGTCCTAGCTCGGTCCAGGACGTGCTTCCGTCCGTGCTCTGTCCTTGTCCCTGTCCCTGTCCCAGTCTCTGCTTTGTACGTGCCCTGGCGGAGGCTTAGTTTAATGGTCACAAAAGTCGTTGGCCATTGTCGTTTGCCGTTAATGGATTGATGTTGGAGCTGAGCTCTCTCTGTCGCCAGTCGCCAGTCGACAGTCGACAGTCAAATGAGCTCCCCCATTCTCTCCCGCGGTAGGACTCTCTCTCACCTCGTGTAGCCCGTGTCCAGGGACTGGGTGCGTGCATCGATGCGGAGTACGGCCGGATTGCTGAAGGGTCCAACGCCCACCCGCGTGGCAGCCGCCACGGCAATGTAATAGGTGACTCCTGTGGTGAGGTTCGCCAGCAGCAGTGTGGGTGTGGCCGCATCTATGGTCATATTTTTGAATATCCGCGTCGTATTGTGCACATCCAGGCCTTTGACGACCACATTGTAGCTGGTGAGGATGCCTGTTGTTCCAACGTTGGAAAGTCGAGTGCAAATGGAAGAGAGGAGAGACACACGCAAATGAAATTAAATGTAAACAAAAGAACACACTCGGAATGGGGTTTACTCTGGTAGGGACGGGAGGATGTAGAGCTCTTTCTCTCTCTGGGGATTCAGGCATCAAATGGTTAAGCTTCAATGTAGTTAAAGTCAGGGTTTGTGTTTGTTCAGTGGATATTTAGGATATTTAGCAAGAGGTAGTGGAAATGAGTCTTCCATTTGTAGAGGGAGGGGCTTGGAAGGTATATTTGTAGGTATATAGGGAATTATCAGTCGAAAAAAGAAACCAATATGTATTAGAGCCCTGCAAGAGTCCATGACTGCATGCATGACTCAAATTAAGAGTGAGCTTTGAGCGAGTGATTCGATGTGATGACATAGCGAGACACTGATTTGAACTCCTCGAACGAAGCGAGTAGCGAATCCCTCCGAATCGATTCGGTTGTCTGTTCAAGCAGGGCTGTAGTCCCCATTTCAGTCATGATTCGGGATATCCAGAGTCTAGCAAAGAGAAATGTAATGCCAATCAAGACTATGATGGTCTCGTGTAGGCCTCTATTTAAACCCAAAAGCCACCTACAGAAGAACCTCTCGTTAAGGCCAGTTCCTACTCAAACGAGGCAGATGAGCGACCACCAGCTAATGCCTTGCCCCATCATCCATAGAGAGAGAGAGAGAGAAAGTGTATATGTACGTACCATTGCGTGTCCGATTCGGTTGCGGTGGCAACCACTTCAAAAAGACCGATGTGCGATTGAATTGGATGGCTTCCATGCCATATGGCGGCGCCTCGGGCACTGTGAACGAGAGACCACAAAACGCAAAATGAGTGCGGGGATTAGCAAAGGATGAGAGGGTGAATCCAGAAACAGGCAGAGAGCAATAGTACGAATGAATGAATGAATGGTGAGCGCAGGTGATGGCGAGGTCCTTACCATCTTCCAGGGTGCGAACGTGGCGGGAGTTGGAGGGTTTTCCTACGATGCTCTTGTAAAATGGCACAAGAAAAAACTCATACGTAGAGGCTTTGGCCAGACCGGGCACCGTGCAGGAGCTGAGGCCTTGGCCCTGGTTGAGGAGTGTGATCATCCGGTACTCCGTGGAGTGCAGCTCCCGGGCGTACAAGTAGAAGCCCTCGATGTACTGGCCACTGTCGATGTCCCACGAGAGCTGGGCCGTTGTCGAGTCGCTGGCATTGACATCCAGCAGCTCCACTATGTCGTTAGCCTGCAGCAGCGTCTCCACATCGCTGAGCAGCAACTGGGACGTGGAGGATCCAATGTCACTGCCATCCCGCACTCCCACCAGCTTCCCGCCCGTGATGGGCTCCGAGATGGGGGACGGTGGCGAGAAGCCCAGGGAGTTCTCCGCTCGCACGATGAACATGTAGGCCGCTCCCTGCGTGAGGCTCTCCACCGTGAAGATGGGTTCACTCAGTCGCGAGGCAATGGGGATCCAGGTCTTGCTCTGATTCGTGCAGTACATCTCCACGCTATAGCCGAGGAAGGAGGAGGCACCCGCCTTGTCGCTGGTGGGCCACACAATCGTCAGAGCCGAGGCCGTGGCATTCAGGACCTTCGGCTGTCCCGGTGCCGTCGGGCACTTATTCTGCTCTG
The DNA here is from genome assembly GCA_005876895.1 of Drosophila azteca. Lineage (NCBI taxonomy): Eukaryota > Metazoa > Arthropoda > Insecta > Diptera > Drosophilidae > Drosophila > Drosophila azteca. The sequence continues at coordinate 7,153,396 of VCKU01000091.1, read as the reverse complement.
GCGCCCTATAGAACTTGATGTTTGGATTGGTGGGTAGCTCTATCCTTAAGAAGCCACTCCATGTCGACTTGCCAGCCCTCGAGCTGGCCACACACGTGTACAGGCCCTGGTCTTGCTGACGATCCAAATCGGAGATGATCAGATCCCCCGCTGTGGTGATGTTCAGTTTGCTGCTCGGCTGCACGGGTATCCCGTCACGATACCAGGATATCGTTGGATTCGGCAGACCAATGGCCTTGCACTGCAGGGTAGCAAGGGATTTGATGGGCAGAGTTTGATTCACGGGGCCCGCTATGATGATCGGCGGCGGACGATCCTCCTGCGAGTCGAGACTCAGCTGGACCCGCGAAGTTATGCTGGACACCTCGTTCATGGCGTTGCACAGGATCACCAGATCCTTGTCGGATCTCTGGAATCGTGTCAGCGTCAGTATGGAGTGTCCCTCCTCCGTGTTCAGGCTGTGAAAGCGATCCAGGGGCGGGGCACCCGGAAAGATGAGGGTGCTGTTGTTCTTGATGGTCCAGAAAATCGTTGGCTTCGGGTTGCCCGTGGCCCGGCACTCGAAGGAGGTGTCGGCGTCCAGTTCCACCGACTTGCTGGCAGGCCGTTGGATGAATTTCGGGGGGGCTACAGTGGGTGCACGGGCGGAGTAGGAGGAGGGAGACTAATTAGCTAAGTGTGCTCCAACTAGCGGTTGTCTAAGGATAAACTATTTCTAATCACTTACCATAAACTGTCAGGGTACCCATTGCTGTGATGGCTCCAACCACATTGTCCGCCTCGCAGCTGTACTCGCCCTCATCGGCGATGGTCACACGCTCCAGCCTCAAGCTGCGATCTTCCAGGACACTCACACGATCTTTTGATAGGGGAAATCGAATCAATTAGGTTATATCCTTAATGGGAATTCCTTGCTATCGAGCCTTACCCAATGGCATATTACCACCCGAGGCGGTTCGCAGCCACAGGACATCCGGCATGGGGTCACCGCCCACACGGCAGGGGAACGTCACTGAGGCCCCCTCCAAAACGGTTTGATCATGGGGTCCCCGTATGATGTAGGGCTTGACTGCAATGGGAATTAGAGGGTAGAAGAACGCTTAGCGGGAATTTAATTCGGAGCAAAACCCATAACGAACCCAACCCAAGTCACAATTCAGCAAATTGAACATGACACATTGATTTGAGGTGCTCGTAAATGTTGGGCAAGCCCCAGGGATGGACTTTTTGTACCTATACATTAACCCTGGAATGGGCGTGTTACCTTTCCATGAATAACTTTAACTTGTGGTGTTATTTTAAGAACTTTTCGTAAGGACTACACCCAATTGGTGCTAATGAAGAGAGAATACTTCTCTTTCTATCTAGATATCTAGGATTCTACTATAATATAGTAACTTTATACTATATGATACTATAGAAATTAAGTGAAATTATATTATTAACTTTATTGCATATTCATATATACCAAGTTTTACTGTAAATGGAATTCATATTATAGCACACAAGATTACTTCAGGTTTAAGTCATATATTTCCCTGATTTTGTATTTTCTCTACTTCGGGGTATAACAATTCTATAGGTTAACATTTAACCCCCGAGCACCATTGATGGGTTAAGGCTTACCGTGTACTTTGAGCGTTGCCAGCGAGGACTCGCGCACCCCAACGGGATTCTTGGCTATGCACTGGTATTGACCCTCGTCAGTCTGTCGGGCATCCTGAATGGCCAAATTGCCGCCGTCAACGATGCGTACACGCTTCGAGCCCTCCAAATCCAATTTCTGGCCCCCCTTCTTCCAGGTGACCGCAGGCTCTGGTATGCCCCGCGGTGCCGCACACTCCAGCAGTGCCGTATCGCCCTGGGCGATGCGTGTGTTCTGTGGCTCCAGGCGGAACTCATCGCGAAGCACTGAAAGTAGACACAGAGATAAAGAGAGAGAGAGAGAGAAAGTGAATATGGTGGGCAGAGAAGAGAGTGAAATGAAGCACAAGAGGGATGAGCAAATGATTATAGCGGTGTGTGCATGTGTGTTTGTGTGTGTGTTGCCCCTGGACCCTGTCCATTTGTTAGAGGTTATAAATTATCTTGGGGGTTTTTGCATGATAAATGCCCCTGTGTCCTGTCCAGGTCCTGCCTTAACCTGCGGCTCCTGTGAGCGCGTGTTTGCGGCCTGACAGCAGAGATAAATTGTTGGTAAATGGCATAAATGTGATTTTTATACGCCATGCCATTCACTCCCAAAGAAAGACAGAAATGGAGCAAGTCTGATAGCTAGAAAGGCAAACATACATATCTTCTAATTTATAAAAAATACCATCAGTGAGAGGATTTTTCAAGCAAGGGTATGTTTTACGAGTAGTTCATTTCATTCTATTGGATATTTTTTGCAAGGAAATTCAATATATTTCTCTGTATACGAAGCAAACTATAACTACATACAAATATTCTTCCCAAACAACTAGACCAACCTTATATACATTTCGTTTTTGTTTTTAGTAGGTATGATAATGATTTATTAGAACTTTTGACCTTTCTATAATAACCCATCATTATCACATACGAAATGCAAACGAAATCAAGTATGCTTTAATGTTAACCCTCTACATTCGCTTTGTTCCTTCGTCTCACATTCGTAAGCGCCAGATATTGAGTATTTCGCTCATCCGAAAGTGCTGATTGGTGCTATGGAAAACTGCCTCCGCTCGATAGGGATTTTGGATTTTGAGAACGGCTTCCTCGCACTTACAACACTTATAACGTTTTCCTGATCATAGTGGGCGTAGTATAGAAGAAGTTCTAAAAGTTTTAGAAGTTCTTTAGAAGTTTCTTCCTCTTAGTGAATCTCATCACATACCATCAAAAAATCATCTCCAAATATTTGTTAAGTAATCCATAATACAACGAACTCAACTCTCACATTATCAAAATAAATCACAGGTGTGTGTGTGTTTGTACAACTGATCATCTTTGGGCGATTCTTTGTGATTCTGCTGGGCCTCCAGTTAGATACGGGGCAAGCGACGAACGTATTCCAACAATGCTCCCTTCTTTTTGGTATAATCAGCCCAAGTAAAGAGTATCTCTGTCTTGCTGCGATCCAGCTTGGGCTTCTGTACGAATCTGTCGGGATGCTCCAGTCTTACACGGCGTATAAGTTCGGCAAGCTCTTTGACCTTGCGGTCGTCTTTGGGCTGTAAGTTCTGCACCAAAACTGTCCCATCTAATTGTTTGGGTAATGTTGATCTCTTAATGCGATCCAGTTTGGACAAATCTTTGGTGTCTGGTTTGGTTTCGAATTTCTTGTTCCGCTCTTCTTGTTTCTTCATGTTTGATTTGTGGAAGATTATTGTAAACTCAACGTTCTACTAGCAATTTCTATGTATAGAGTTGAGTGAATGGAAGAGCACTGAGTAGTTGAAACTAAAGTCAAGGGCTGCCTTATCGTGATATATTGCACATAGGCTTTCACTGATTTGGAATGCTGGGCTTGAGAAAGCAGTTAGCATACCGATTTCCATCAGTTGTATTGAATGTTCCGCTCATCCGAAAGTGCTGATTGGTGCTATAGACATAGAGTGTGCCCATATCTTTTCAATATGAATTAAGTATATTTTACTGACTAGAAAACCTTGTTAAAGAATTACTTGAATACTTTTGGAAACTTCTATCATATACCTACTACGAATTCGTCTTTTGTGGGATGAGTCTTTTACGTTTTCTCTTTTATTTTGTGGCCATATTTCTGTCACAATCACGCATTTCGAAAGCTCTTTCCGTTTGCATAGTAAATCAGAGTATTATCAACATTTTGCTTTAGTCGCAGTAGCAGATTTAGAGCGCGCGACAAAAGCAGAAAGCGGGAGTCGTAACTCAGCTCTCAGCTCTTCAGCTCTTATCATCCCGAGGTCAAAGAGGTCTCTCCTCCTCCTCTGCTGGGCTTTTGTGTGTGTGGTCAGGAGGGAAACCAGTAATTTGCACACACACTTATACACACACACCTGAACAGCAGTCAGCGTTCTGTTGGCCGCTCTTCTAGGCGATTATTTGTCCTGTGTGCATATCAGCGAGGGAGGATTGCTCTCGTGTAATAAATCAAGCAACTTTCAAGCACTTGAAAAGCAGAACCAAGTAAATTTCTTCTCTACTTTTTACCACACAGCAAAAGCAACCTTTTGTGCAGCGAAAAAAAAGATATATATACATATATATGTATGCATGGATATCCAACGAATAAATCCATGGCGAAAGCAGCTTTTACGTAAATTAAATTTCGCTTTTCGTTTCCTTCTTCTTTTTTTTTTTAATCTACAAAGTGAATAAGCGAATTCTTTCTACTTTTCTCTACATCTTTTTTTCGTTTTAGCTTTAGTTTAGTTTTTACAGCTTTCTTGGTTATGCAAAAATGTGCTAAAATCATGACTTTTATTAAATTTAAAGTTGAAGCGTAATAAATCAACGGAGAACGGCAAAAACTCTCCCTTAAAGACGAAGGGAAACTTTTAATAGAACGCCTGGATCGAAACAGAAGCAGAAACAGCAACAGAAAGCAGCAACAGAAAGCAGCAGGAAGCAGGAGGCAGGAAACACGCCAACCATCAATAAATTAATCAAAGTCATAATCAGTGTCAGGTTCACTGCCACTGGTCGAAAGTTGTGTTCGAGGTATAGGCCTGGCCTGGCCTGGTCCTGCCTTTTGTCCTGTCCTGCCTTTCGTTATTATTTTTTGCTTGTCCTGTCGGTCGGAGGTCATGGACTCGCTGGAGCGGATAAATCTCCTTTGAAAAGGTGCAAAATGCTGCCAGCTTTGGGCCATCTCCTGATAATGAGTTAATAAATGACCGTTTATCTATATTTATCGTATTATGGCGTCACACAGTCGTGTGTCCCGGGGTAGATTTATGGACGCGTCGGTCGAGATGGCCAACTACTTCAACGTCGTCGTAGGCTACGTGATCAATTTTCGCCTTCTGGCGCTAATTGAAGAACGTTTCACGGCTAAGTTATGCTGTGATAACTATTTATTAAGTAATTGTCCAGCATTAGGAGATGAAAATAGTTTTTGCCTTTAATAAATGGATTTAATAGCATTTGCTTCAGAGAAAATAGATTTTTATGGTTTGAAAACTAATCTTTGAAGCTATAATTATGGTATTTTTCGGGTATTATATGACATTACGGTATATATTTATATCTATCTACCATCAAGTATATTTGTTATATTTTTTGTATATTTTGGTATATTTGGTATGTTATTTTTCAGGTATTACAGGACATTATCAGCCATCAAGTATATTTGGCACATTTTTGGTATATATTTTTGGTAAAATTTGGTATATTTGGTATGGTATTTTTCTGGTATTACAAGACTTCATAGTAGATATTTATATCTATCTACCATCAAGTATGTTTATGGTATTTTCTAGTATTTTTCTGGTTTTGTCTAGACTGTGGTTAGAGTATGTTAATACTGAAAAACTAAAACTTAATTTTTAAGAATATTTAACTGAATTTTTGAAGGTTCCATCGACTAAATCCGAATCAGAGAAGTTTCCTAACCCCGAAAGAGTTCTCCAAATGGTTCTTTCCGCCACTTCTGTCACAACAGAGCGATACCCTCAACCATTTAGTCCTTCCGTTACTCTTAAGCATAGTAATTTCCCCTACAACAGTAATCCCACTGAAGAAGGTCACACCCAAAGCCCAAGAAAAGATTGTTATGATTAGCGTAAATGGCGGAAATAATTTCCCTACAATTTCGCTAATACTAGGGAGCAAACCGCTAAAACCCCACGCTGCTAATTCCTATTCTTAAACATGGAAGCAACCACATGAACCCATCCATCCTCCTGGAAGACCGCTCTTTAATATCAGGTCAAAGGCTGTGCGTGCACGTTGACAGGCGCTCAAAGCGAAATAACGCTGACAACATCAGAAAAATATACATGTATGTAGAATAAATATCGTACGAATGTGCAACTTATGTTTACTATTGACAAACTCCCGACGAACCACAAAAAGTGTAAAGGGGGAAGAAAAAAACCACATGGAAAAGTGTGCCCGCCCATGGCCCCACTCCCACTCCGATGCTTGTTCCATGTGCCACCCGCCGTATCTCACCGTTTCCTGTTCCATGTCCTCCCTTTCCGAATCCTGCTCCATGTCCCACTCCTCCTTCAATAGCTGTTCCTTCGATTCCTGTACCTTATCCCACTCCCCCTTCGATTCCTGCTCCAGATCCTGTCTCCTCCTTCGATTTCTGCTCCAGATCCCGTCTCCCTTTTGCTGTTAGCTCTTTTATTGCCTAACCCAATCAATGTGAACGCCTTTTGCCTTTGCCAAGTCTCTGTCCTGCTCCTCTACGAGTAGATCCTGCCGCTCAGTCCTTGTCCCCCTGTCCGTGTCCTGTCCTACTGCCAGCACCCACCACAAGCCGCAATAACGACGTTTTAACCAAGCAAACAAATTTGACGTGCTTTTCGTGATTTACATGCAAATATTGAAAAATATTCCCCAAGGATATACCGCAAAAAGCAAACCCAACTCGGAAGAACAGGAGAGAAAAATGTACAGAAAAAAAAATAAAGAGAGAAAAAAAAACCTCCAACATGAAGGAAAAATAAACTCCACGGAGCAATATCGATTTTCATGTGGGAGGAGGAACCCGGACATGACAGGCGGGCGGACAGAACAGACAGACAGACGGACGGACGAACGGACGGACGGACGGAGGGAGAGACAGGAATGAAAAGGCAGAGGCAAATAAAAGAAATATTAGCCAACAAAAGACAAAGTGGCGGTCTCTCTCGACTGATATGGAAGAGTCCTGCCCTGCCTCCTGCCCCCTGCCCTGTCGTGTGGCATGTGGGCGTGTGTGTGGTGTGGTGGGCGTGAGCAGGGGGCAGTACCTACTTTCCCTGGTGCCTAAACCAAATGCTGTCAGCGCGGTACCCCACACTCCTTAGTCTCCCCAGTTTGTGGAACAGTAACCAAAAACCAGAAACTTTGAGTTTATGCTCGCATAAGCAAAAAATGATTATTATAGAGGTAATACCACTAAGACGAAGATAAAAATATGTCACCTTGATGGTCCTGGATCTCCCCAAACCTCAAGCCTAAACCATCTTTGAATACCTGTACTAAAATATTATATTATGCAGAAGTATGCAGTATATACTATGAGTAGGCAGGGTATTTTTCTAGTATTTTTTTGAGAATAGCACAAAAATGAATCTAGCATTTTTCTATTATTTTTATAGAATTTTTCTAGTATTTTTTTCTAGTTTTTTTCCCAACATATGTTAATATTGATTGGTTACATTTAAAAATCCCTACATTACTTCGATACCCTACAGTATTCCCCCTAGCTAACCCATTCAAATTCAGCTCCGACCTATGCCAAGCCAAACCACTGTATGGGGCCATATATAGCCCAATAAATCTAACACACATCAAGCATCATCTACCTCCTCATCCTTCTAAATCTTAGGGGAGAAAATAACCCGGGCCATCAGCTCGACTAAAAAGGTTTCAAAAGTCAAAAATAGAATAGCAAAAAAACCACAGAGAGAACCAAAAAAAGAAAGTCTGAAACGAAAACGGGTTAATGGAGGCAGGAGCACGCTCTATTGGCAAGAGTGGGGCCAAAGCGAGAAGGCCGAAACGAGAGAGACTGGAGACTGGAGGGCCGGGGACTCTGACAAGACAAGTGGGTGCGTTCGAGCAGAAAACTTGTAAACGCAGCAGCAGATCCGAAGCTCCACACAGCTAGTTAGTTAAGTGGGCGGGGTCTGGGGGAGGCCAAAAGCAAAAAAGGCCAACGCTAACACTGTCAATCCCCTCCACAACATCACTGGAGAGCCTCGAGCCAGGAGCAGGGGGACAACGACAAGGGGCAAAAATCAACATCAATTTAGAATATTAAAAACGCACACCACACGCTCTATGTGAAGGAGTCTCCGACTCCGCACTCCGGACAAACAGGGGATGGGTGGACGGGGGGACGTGGGAGTTGACTTACCCGCCACTTGCAATGTGGCATTCCGGCTCCGTGCCACGCCCAATTCGTTCTTTGCCTCACACCAATAGACGCCGGCATCTGTTTCGCGACGCGAATTGACAACCTGCAAAAAGATGAAGAAAAAGCATGGCATAAGAATGGAGTTTCAAGATGGTGACAGAGTTTACTTTGGATCCCCTAAAAAGTGGTAATGTGAGTAATTATAATTGAAATGAGCAAGAGATGTACGTAAGTAAATGGATGAGATGTTGATGGCTTATGTGTACATATGTCAAGTATACTGAAATTGTTGTACAGTTTGTTCTTTACCAGAAATAACATGGAAAATATTCGGATTAGGATTTTTAGATTTATTGTTGGCTTATGAGATGATTACGATATAGTTTCTTGATATATACAATAAATTATACATAAAATTATTATAAAATATATTGTAACGGGCTTAAAAGTAAAGCCGCGGCCTTTGTCACGTCTCATAACGTTCCCGCTCGTTTCAACGTACATTTAAGTATTTCTGTATTTTTATGGTATTATTTTCTAGTGCAAGATATGTACATATTGTTAATAAATCGTATATATTATGTACATATTTACTATATATTTATTATATAATTATTCTAACATTAATCGAAAATTTGCCATGACTTTATTCAAAGAAAATGACTGTATTGATTGATTCCCTGAATTTATTCAATAACTTTTACTTAATCTTTTTCATTTCCTTTACCCTTTACCCCAAAGAGTATCTTCCATTCGATGTTCTCTGTTTTTTTTAGCGAAAAGCCCTTCATATTTGTAATTTTACAAATGGCAACAGAGAAATAACTTGAAAATACAGTGAAATCTTTTAGAGAACTGCACCCTAAGACGTTGATTTGCAGCCATCTTTCTTCTACTTCGAGTACCACCCTCCTTGCTTCCTTTCCCTTGACTTTTTCAGGCCATAAAACAGTCAGCAATCTGTTGTCTGTTGCGCGTCTGTTGCCTGCCTGCCTCATGCCCCCCACTGGCTGCCTTCGAGTGCTCCTCAAATCATAAAATGTCTCTTGAGCAACTTTATAGTTACTACATGTCCTGTCCCTTCGTTCTCTATATCTATCTCGTTTTCTTTCCTTCGCCTTTGCCTCCACCTACTCCTATATCTATCTCTCTTTCACTACCACCCCACACACATTGCTGTCTCTTTCTTTTGGCATCCCCTTTTGGTGTTTGTTGTCTGCTGTGTTTGTTTATTTGTTTTTTGGAGCACAAAAGAATTCCCCAACATGCGCTTAAAATTAAATGTCAAACTAAGTGTATCTGTGTGGGTGTGTGTATATACTGTGTGTATGTGTGTGTGTACCATATTTATCTGTTGCCTGCAGGAGAGAAGAGTAGTAAAACCATGAAGAAGCAGCAACAAAGTTCGCACAATTTACACAACTTCTGCTCGATGATGCCGCCTCCTGTGCCTCCTCCAAGTGAAATTAAGTGTTGCGCTAAGTGAAGATGACAAAAGGGTTCTTCAGCTGTATTATTCTTTCATTTAATCTTCCTTCCCCAGCTGTATACACACACACACACACAAATACGTACAGAAGATGAGAGCCGCGGGTGCGCTTTATAAAACAAATAAGTTGTCAGGCGCTTCAGGCGTCTCGATTGTCATACTTCATATGTGAACCAGTGGAAAGCGGGAAACTTCTATAACAACAACGCTCAAAGGCAACAGGATTACTTGACACAAAGCAATAGTAACATGTATAGTTGTATATGTGTGTGTTTGTGTGAGATTTCATCCTTTGTCTTGCTGATTAATCAACTATTTTCTACGACAAGTGTGCTAAAAGCTTCCACAGAAAGTAACTAAAACTTTAATTGCGTATTCTTTAAGATATATTCAAAGAATTGCAAGGAAAAAGAAGATAAAGGACTAAGTACATACACTCTTTTCATAGCCATCACAAATTGTCTTTAATTTAAATTAAAGCTAAAAGTTAAATCGGACTTTCTGCCACAGAACTTTTCCATTTTCTTTGCTTTGACAACTTCTAAAAACAGAACTAAACCTCGAACTCAACTCAACTCGACTCGACTTATCCATTCCCACTGACCCATTTTCCCATTTTCCATTCATTTGCCATCTGTATCTCCTCTGCTGCTCGGAGCGTAATATTAAGCATACGCAATGTGGTCCCTGGACTGTGGGTGGGCAAGGTAAACCAGAGCCTAAGCTCATTAGCTAGGCACGGGGTGGGATTGCTATTAAAAATTGAAATGAATTACTAAGGAGAGAAGGAGCTAAAGCCTCCAGCCGAGGGCAATCCCAACCCGACTATCCTTTTGGAGCAGAGACAGCGAGCAGCGAGCAGCGACCAGGGCGGAATATCAAATAAAATTAAAACAAAATTCGGTTGCAATGGCAACCGTTGAGCAGGAAAAATGAAATGAAGATGTACAAAACTGTGTGTTTCTACAGTGCCAGGCAGAAGCTTAAAGCAGGCTAAAGTCCATACTTTTAAGCCTTAAAAGGTATATTTTGGTATGCAACGCACTGTATTCCCATAAAGATATATACATATACGATTGTATGTCTGTGAAACAAGTACCAGACTAAGTCCTCTGGCCCCTCCTTGCTGTTGCTGAAAATTTAATTTCGCTTTTCGCGAGACTTCCTTGCTCCCAAAAAAAGGAAAAGAAAAATCCTCCAAAGAAGGGAACCCCAAAAAAGAATGAAGAAGCGAGTGTAGGAGTGGGCAAAAACATGGCCAAAAGTCACATAAATTTATTTATATCTTTAATGACTTGAGCTGGTGGAAATCGCTGCGAATTGGTTGCGCTCAGAGGATTTCCCTTTGTTGCTATTGTGCGTGCAAGCATTGAAACTGATTTGACACCAAAAACCAACAATAGAAGGGGGGAAAACCCGCAACAAAGGGTAGCAGCAGATACTCTTGCGAAAGGAAACTATAGAAGATACAGTAATAGGATTCTGTTATAATTCTCCTGAAGTATTTTCCTTGCCAAAATCTGTTCAAAATCATAATACTGCTCCATTCTGGCAAAGAGTATTCCAAATATTTGCCGTGTGCTACGTGCACTCTTTCAAGGGGGGGAAAACTGTGGCAGAGGAGCAGTCAGAGAATCCAGAGAGGATGGGAGAGACAAGAGGAAGGCTATAAAATATATTGGCTGTATCTGTGTGTGCGATTCTCCCTTTCCCCCCCAAACACTCCTCCTCTCTGTCTCTCCCTCTCTCTCTTTCTCTGTCGTGGAAAACACGCTTCCGTTTTAATTTAAAATACCCATAAATTTTCCAACATTTCATTTGGGAGCCATTCCCGTTTTCATGTTGTAACATTTCGTAATTGTCTTGTGCGTGTGCCAGAAAGAGATGGCATGCAGACTCTACCTCTCCCCCCCTCTCTCTCTCTGTCTAACTCCTGAGTGTTTTATAATTTGGTTTAAATTTTAAAGCTTGTGTAAAATGTGACGTGTAAATGGTTTTAATTGAGCCTGAAAACGAGTCTGCAACGAGAAATGGAATTAGGTAAATCTACAGACAGTGGGGGGTAGGTGTGATGGGGGGAAATTGGTTGGTAAAACACTTTTCCTTTCCCTGCCAAAAGTGAAACAGGTGGAAATGCAACAGGGTGGGCAGATTTGCCTTTAAAGATTTGTTGGAAATGGTTGGGAAAATCGATCGATACAATTTTTGAAGCCTCAAGTTTGTGGTGGAGGATGAGAAGAAATTGCTAGGACGATATCATGTATCATCTATTGAAAGAACATATTCCGAAAACGACAACTTTTCTTTTACATGTAATTCCTTGTTATTTCATCTCCTTCCTTCCTTTCTTCCTTCTTTATTTTCTTTCTGCCACCCACCTTCCTGTTAATCTGCTCATTAAAAAACCTTCTTTACTTCCTTCGTGCCTGATGGCTGCCCCTTAGCCGTTCACTAATCCAATCATCCAGGGGGATTCCTCCAGGGCCTCCTCCGCCCCCCTAGCACCGCCTCACACATTCATTAAACGCAGCTCAAGAGCTTGCCCCGGCCCCACACCTCAAGTTAATAAACAGCCGGGAGCCTAGAGACGTTGGGGGCTTACTGGTGCTGCTGCTGCTGGGAAAAAAAAGAAAACTCAAGTAAAAATTGTCGCCTCGGTCATAAAACATAACTCATACGCAGCGTTGGTCCTCCCCAGCCACTCCCACGACACCACTCGACTCTGCTTAAGCCTCCACATTCCATGTTTATTCATTTATGGGCATGGTGCATGTTTTTTTTATAGAACCGCGAATGTGTCGAGCGTTTGTAAACTCATTAAAATGTCCTCATTGTATACAGTGCAGTGCATAAAGTTATTGCCGCAACGGGGAGCAGTCAGGGGGTGGGGGCATTAACTTTTGAGCCTCGACTGCTTTTTAATTAAGCCGCCCTCGGGGCCACACCTCCCTCTGCAAAATGCAATCATCCGCCTCTGGGTAGTAAAGTCAGGCTTTGATTTATTTCCGCAGCTCCAGTTGATTGCCTTTTTAAAGTTCTTCTTTGGGGAAGTTGGGCTGCAGAGGGTGGGTGCCCCATTTGGGCTAAACTATGGCCAAATGTGGCAGACATTTAAATAAACGTTAGGGGTGCACGTCGGAGGTGTGGAAAAGGAGCTGGGGGGAGCGAGCGAGCAGCACTTCAGCGTCAGACTGAGCAAATATAGAGCTTTTGGGTAACTTAAGTCAAGGACGCCGAAAGGATGATGATTCTCCCATTTCTTCTAGAGATGAGCAACGCGAGAAGTGTGTGCAACCATGTACGTATGTAGATGTAGATCTGGTGTTTAGTACTCCCTCACGAGTCCATCTCCAGCATCCACACTTTCGAGTACTTTGTCCCTACCGCCAGATGATGTGTGTGCGGAAGGCAAACCAAAGTGCTGCTCACACGCACACAGATACAGATACACATACACAGTTACATTTGCTACAAATCATGCACGTGTGTGTGTGTGTGAGTGAGTGTCTGACTTCGTCTTACTTTCTTTCCACGCCTTCCACTCATACTCCTTTCGACGCTTCAGTCTGTCTGTCGTGCAGTTACGTAAATTATTGTCTGTCTTCCTCCTACTGCTCTCTCCGCTTTGCTCTTGCTTCTTCTCTCCATCATGTCACTTTTCGCTCGTACTTCAGCTTGGCGCTCCTTTTTTTTGTCCAAACACACCCACACACACACACATGTACACATACACAGATGTAGCCATGTACATGTTTTGTATTTTATTGCATATTCCCCATTTGGCTTGTACATTTGGCTCACCCCCTAGACCACCCCCACTGCCAGCAGCCCCTTCAGCACTTAAAGACCCAAAACGAGAAAAACTTTTCCTCCTTTTTTTCGACCAACAATTCCATTAAAGAGGTATATGCCACCCCTATTTCACTCCCTATTAAAGAGGGATTTCCTCCCCTACTTTTTTTGGAGCAAAATAGTGTTTTAGGCTCTGGAATTTTTTCGTTGTTGTTGCTGCTGCTGTAGTAATAATGCCTGCTTGAAGTTGGTGCTGGAGTGGACTCTGGAGTGGAGTGAAGTGGAGTGGAGTGTGGTGGTGGGGCTCTTATAAGTAAGATGAATTGTCTGCGAGAGAGTAACAGAGGGGAGAGGAGAGAGCTGCCGGAATTAGAATATAAATTATGCCACTGGGGAGCAATGAAATGATGTGTAATATATCTGTTTGTTTGAAATGGAGCCACATTTTAAGGAACTTTATATGAAAAGAGGAGCACACAATTTTATGTATTTGGTTAGGTCAAGGATTTGGCAGCAGTTCATAAAAGAAAATGTTTAAAAATGTCTATTCACAAAGGAAGAACCCAATAGGCAAGAGAATATTCTACACATATCTACACATCCTTTCAAACCGAAGACACAACCCAAAGCCCCGAGGCTAAGGACACACTGAAAGGATGGATAGTGAAACGGGGCGTGGGATTAATTCATTTAAAAGTCGTTAGAAGAGCGCCATAAAAAAATAGATGGAAACATTCTGCGCGCGAAGGCAGCAGCGGAAACGGGAGTCGGAAAATGCCAGCGGCAGAAGGAGCAGCATCAACAGCTGCGGAGGAAAATGCTGAAATCCTTTTCTGCACTTAAGTGATAAACAAATACACTGGTATTCGACAAACACAAACACAAGCAAGACAGGATGGATGTCTTCTGCTTAGAAGTCGATCTCTTTGGTGCCCTATATGATACAGGACTCGATATAGGACTCGATTTTGGTTAAACTTTAGCTTTCATGAGGCAGTTTTTTCTATAGAGAAACTACTTATCAACGTTATCCTAGCTAATCAGTCTATAGAGTCCAAAATATACTTTCATATCCCTTGCGAACATCCTGTCAAAATCGAAATACCCGTTGCCAAGGGCATATCTAGGGGCAGACGCAAATGCATAAACGCAGAGAGCAGACACCAACCGGCGGCAAAGCCAGCAGATCGAGTGTGAAAAGTGGCAAGCTCAGAGATAGCCCCCGCATCGCCCACTCTAACCATCGGTCTGTCTGCTCCTGCATCCCCCTAGCCCACCGAAAGTGCCATGCTCTACCGCACCCCAGCCATTCTGCGCTTTTCATCTGTGCTGCCACCCCCGCCATTCACCCAATTGAGACTGCGATTCCGACTGCATCATCAGCATAATCAACGCGGCTCCCGTTGGCTTTTTGCGTCGTAAATTTGCTGAGTGCTTTGCTCCAAAGCCATGGCGGGGGCGTGCGGCGTAAGGTGCGTATCAGAACTATGTTTACGAAATCAGGATGATTATTATATTCGCAGGATAAGATCAGATCAAAACAGAAATGAAAAAGAGAAAAAAGAAAAGCTTGGGCCCGTCCGGGAGTTGAACCCGGGACCTCTCGCACCCGAAGCGAGCATCATACTTCTAGACCAACGGGCCATTCGAAAGCTTGGTGGACGGGGCAAAATATCTAGGCAATCCTGTCTGTATCCTGTAGGGATCGGCGCATTCTGCAGTGAAAGATATGGAACCATATCCTATAACTTTCTTAATCCCAATTTGATGCTAATTGGGAGGAAAGATATACTCGTAGTCCTTTAATTATTTTCTCGAAAATTCCTGTATCAAATTGGAGGTTAGGTCAGAACATCGCTCACAAAACGACAAACAAAACATTAAACAAGCTAAAGGATTAGGTTAACAATTATGTGGGTGCGCTATTTCTATGATACGCACCTTACGGTTTTATCTTAGAGCACACTCACAATAATTCTCTTTTTCTGTCTATCCCTCTCGCTCGCTCACAGTTCATCAGAGGCGGCGACGGCTGACTTTTGCTGAAGCCAACGCTGACGCCGACGCTGACGTCGACAGCACTGCCCAGCCTCTCTCTGTCTCTGTCGCTGCCAACTTCCG
The DNA here is from genome assembly GCA_005876895.1 of Drosophila azteca. NCBI lineage: Eukaryota > Metazoa > Arthropoda > Insecta > Diptera > Drosophilidae > Drosophila > Drosophila azteca. The sequence goes on along the minus strand of VCKU01000091.1, from coordinate 7,137,974 downwards.
TTATGTCTTTATTTGTCTGTCTGTCTGTCTGACATTTGCTCTTACGCTCTCTTACTCTCACTCTCTCGCTGCCAGTCAGTTCTTGCTTCTCTCTCGGCTTTTTGCTTAATGCATGTTTACCTTTCGTTAATGAAGTTGTTGCCCGCCGTCGACAGACACTCACCTCGAGTGAACAGTTATTTTTGCGAAAATATTTTTGCAGTTCACCAAATAACATGTAGGCGAGAGAGGGAAAGAGAGAGGTAGAGGGGGAGAGAGAGAATCAAAAGAAGCGCAAGATTTTGTGCAGAGGATTGCAAGCCGTAAGGATAATAAAAAATAAAAGCAATTAGTTTGTTCATCACTCAACAGATGGCGTGGTAAAATGTTCTCTCTCTCGCTCTGCTACGCGCTGTCTCTCACTATCCCATCTCTCGGCTGCCATCTCTTTCATTATGAATGAAAGCGTGGAGCAAAAATAATAATTATGCATGCAAATAAAAGAGAGAGAGAGAGAGAAGAGAAATGAAGCGAAGAGAAGAGCAGTGAGAGTTAAAGTAAAAATGCAAGCAAGTGAAAACATTGAAGGTTCAAACAGAAAGTTAAAGATGGGATTGTTGAAGAACTTGGAGGATTTCCAATAAGATATATACTAACTGTACAGATTCGAAATAAGATAAACAATCTGTTGATATTGTGATAAATTTTATATATTTTTGTTGTATATGGTATCCTGTTTGGCTTAAGGCATTCACCCTGTCGACTACTTTTGGACCCTTAAAATAATTTGTAATTTTTATGCCCCCCACATTCTTGCGCTTTCCCATTTGCTTACCTTGAGGAAAAACAATCCGCCGGCTGGCAGGGTGATGCGATGCGAGCCCGGCAGTATCTTCAGTGGGACTCCGTCCTTATACCACTGAATGGTGGGCGTGGGGCTGCCCTCGGCTTTGCAATTAAGCGTGGCTGGCTCGTGTCGTGGCACTGTCGTATCTATGGGATGCTCCACTATTCGCGGCGGATGTGAACCTGCCAAAGAGCGAGAGAGAGAGAGAGCAAGAGCGTTGAAAGAAATGTTAAATATAAAAATTGCAAAAAGGATTCGACGGGGGGTTGGCTTGGTTGGGGTGGTAGCTGGTAGCTGGGGCTGATGCGGGGCTTTCCGTTTTCCGCTGCGTCAGTCGACATCATCATCGTCAGCGGTTTGTGTGGAAATGCAGAAGAAAATGGGTGTGGGGTGTGGTGAGAGGGGGTGGGGTGGGTATGGGGTGAGAGAAACGCTCGTTGGCCAAATGAAAACAATGTTAATGCGCATTGCCGTTGACGTTGCAAATGAAGTTGCAGTTTGCATTTGCAGCAGGAGCAGCAGATGGGAGGGGTGAGGTGGTGCTCTGGGGTGCTCTGGGGGTTGCTCAAAGGATTCAGTTTGGAATTAATTTGTTTAGATTTGCATATGCGGCAAAATACCCTGGTAGCTTAGCAGTTAAGTATTTTCCTTTTTTCTCTGTAATTTTTCCCTAGTTTTTTTTTTGTGTTTTGTTTTGCATAATGCAAACGTTGGGAAATTAGTTGGGTGGAAAAGCGGGGTGGCGATAGCAAAAAGGCTGTACACCTGACAGGGTTCACGATGGCTCAGATAAGCCCAGAGATTAGCATAGTCTTTTGTTTAAAACATTATTAAGAAAATGTTGCCCCAAGTTGGCAGCTCTTGTGGTGGCTGTCTGCGGGGTGGGCATCCGTATCGGTATCCTGCATTTGTTATGGCCCTTCAGACCCTGCTTATTGCTTCTATTCGAATGCACAGCATTGTATTTTCTTTGGCTGTCAATTCCGTTATTTCCTTGGCAGTGATCGCTGCTCAGTGGAGCAGAAGTAACGTTATCTGGAAGTGTCAGTGAAGCAGTGCAACAAGCTGAATGCAATACGGCAGAGCCTGGCACTGCTTGGATCTTAGGGAAAATTAGGGCAACGTTCAAGAATCTATGGGGGAATATAATAATCTTATACTAGTGTCCATTTGCCGCAGTTGCACTGAATGATTTCGGAAGCTTGACCTTAATTTGTGAATGGATTTCAGTAACAGGTTTGAATCTGGCTCCATGCTAATGAGCAAGCCGTTCTAATGCTTCTGGTGGCGTCTTAAATTGAGGTAGCTGCCACATATGTATGTATTTATAGCATCTGAGTCTCCTTTGAATTCGAGCGCATGACAATGGGGACATTCTTTGTCTATAGCACCAATCAGCGCTTTCGAATGAGCGGAATATTCAATATTTGGCTGGTACACAAATGGAAACCCATGCAATGAATCGACTGAATGGCGTTGTGGTTTATTTTCTCTATGAGAATCAAGTGTAAGAACATTTCTAAGACAAAACCTGATTGCAGCTCCGTTTCCCCTTTCTGAAGATGCTTCAGAGGAGTCCTTGGAGTCCATAACTATAACAAATGCTCTCAACACTTCCCTCTTTCAATTCCGCTGACATTTTCACTGCTAAAACATTGTTCACACGAAAAACTATTGCCATCGCCATTTCTTTCCAATCCAATTGTTTATTTCTTTATTTTCCACCGAGAAAACCCATTAAACGAAAGTTTCTTTCAATGGTTAACACCCACTAGTATGTATTTCCCCCCCTCGAAACCAATTCCCCCGCCAAACCGATTCGGGAGCCAAGTGTTCGCTATACCGCAATCTTTATTTGCTAACCGCAGAGCTCTCCAGTTGTCGAGTGTTTGCCGGCAGCAAATCTGTCAATGGCAAAAGACATAAATTTCAATTTTCATGCCATAGCTAAACAATTTTCCAGCACCCACACACACACGCCCCCCATAACCCCCATAACCACAGATACGCACACTGAGAGCCAAAACTAAACGGAAGAAGATGCAAACTTTATTCATATGGCAGCATGAATCTATGAATAAAATACACTGATCGAAAAACCAGATAATATTCATGAATATATAATGAAAAAAAATCATGAAAAATATTTCAAATGCGAGTAAACCTTTAAGGTTTCTTGGGTATCCAAATATCGCGACACTAGGGCCCCTTTTCTTGCCATGTATCTGTGTATCTTTGTATCTTTGCAGGCCATTCCGCGTGAAAATTGATATGTCAGAAAATGTTGGAATATTGAAACGTTATTTAATAAAAGCAACCGCCGAGCACATTTGTTGCTCTGCCAGTTTGTTGTTGATTGCAACACGACAACACGACAGCAGCAACAGCAGAAGCAACTACAACAACAACAACTGCAATGGCAATGGCAACAGCAGTGACAACAACAGCAAATGGCAAACGGCAAACAGCAAACAGCTCGAGGCAAAAGTTGCATGTCATCCCGCAATAACAACAACAACGGAAACAACAAAAATCAACGATGTTGCAAGCTGGAAATCGAATTCCGAAATTTCGGAGAAAAGCATTCGAGAAATTGAGGGGGGGGGGGCTAGAGCCAGGGCCACGGCCAGCAGACGTGTTGCATGTCCTGCTTTTCCTGCTGCTGCTCCTGGCAGTAAAAGAAGTGAGGGTGCGCTGCCACCCCTCACTTCAAGAGGAGGGGACTGAGGTGGGGTCAACCAGCAAGACGGCATGTCAATGTTATTTCAACAACGAAAATGAAAATAAAACATTGAAGTGAATGGGGGGGGTGGTGGGGGGGAGTTATGGCAGTCGAAAAATCAACATGCAATGCAAGGAAAAAAAAGAAGAAAAATATGGAAATAATGGGATGGGAATTCTTCTGTGATAAAAGGTGCCGTTAGGTGACGAAAAAGATACTCTTTGCGGGATATTTTCCTAATTTAAGGATCCTCTAATCTTCATCTACCCAAAAGAAACTGAAGAATCCTGCAGAATAAATGTATGTTTTAGTGTCGTCTCTTTTTCATAGCTTCCTTTTTGAGCCAACAATCTGGGAGATAGCCGTTACTCTCTACAGACCCTCAAAACTATCCCCCGCTGATCGAATACTCCTATATATATGTTCTCCTCCTGGTGTCGAACAACACCCTCTACAAATTGAATAAACTCTTCTCCCTGAAGAGTATGAAAAACATTCAATGTGTCGTCGTCTCGCCGCTGCACAATTCGAGGGTTAAATGTCGCATGTGGCGGGTGGTTGGGGTTGTGGCACCCTTCGGGTTGTCCAGGGGTCAGAGGAGTTGGGCGAAAGTTGCTCAACCATGGACACAATTTTTTTCTGTTCTTGTTTGTGCATATCTTTGCTGACCAGGCACCAGGACCGCCCTTCGGTATCGAGACCACGACAGGACCAAAAGTTGGCTGGTGCGGTTTTGGGCCCTGCGGTGATGTTCAACACCTAAAAAAAAGGGTTTCCCGGGTGCGGGGGAAACCGTTGAAGGCCTTTGTTTTGATTACGCTTCATTTTCCAGTTTGTTTGAAGAACATCCTACCCAAAAATAACAAAAAAAAAAAAGGCCAGGAAAACCTTGGCGGCTTGCAGCTGAATAATTCAATTAGTAGACCGAGAAAATTTGCCAACTGCAACGATTCTGCAGCTGCTGGCCCAGAGGCCTACTAATTTAGTTTTAATTGCATGCCAGGGAAAGCCACATACAGGAGTACATACTCGTACTCGTATATGGGGTAGAAAGGAAAACACAAGGAAGAAGAATGTAACGACATGGAAAATGCTAGAAATTTGCATAAAAGCAGCAAAGGCATTTGCCCAACGCTTATGCAAAATGCATCAAATAGAGGACGAGGAGGAGCAGGAGGAGGAGTAGGAGAAGGAGGTTTAGACCAAAAGCAACTAAAATCCAAGGATCTGGAGGACCAAGACCAAGACCAAGAACGAGGACCAAGACTTTGTCGAAATGCCTGAAGAAATTGCTGAGAAAACGTTTCGCCAAACTGGGTTTCACTTAACAAGCAAAATATTTGCTGCAATTTCCTTAAACATTTTCTTTTCCTTTTGCCAGAAAGTAGAGAACGAAGAGTGCAGGCATGTGTATGTATATAATAACACACATTTGCATGGCTACCTCTGAAGAATACCCTGACCATGAATGCATCCATTCATCCATCCATCCATTCCATGGGTTATTCATGGCTATGGATCAATAGGGATACTGCAACGAGAACTTTCGCTCGTAAACTACTCGTCACTCGTTACTATTGTACTGGTAGCTACTCTGCCAATCTGATTACTCGTTGCAGCTCTCTGCCTCTGGGCCTCTGCAGTGCACATGGGCCTCTGGGAAAAGTTTCCTTCGTACTTCGAGTACCCTTAATACCCTCTTGGAGTAGAGTATTCACACTTCTCTCTCTTGCTCAATGGAAAACTTTCCTTCTCATTGCTATTGTAGTTGTAGTTTCTGTTGTTGTTGTTGTGGTTGTTGTTGTTATTGTGGGGCACTGCATAGTTTGTTGCCGTCGTAGCCGTCGCCCGGGGGGTCAAAAATAAAACAAAGGCTCTCCATGCACCACCCATTTCCCCCCCACTCTTCGAGCCGCCCACCCCCTCTGAAGTGTGGGCTCCTTCAACGCCTTTGGAAGTTGCTTATGTGTTGCATACTTCAAGGAGCCAGCGGCTTTAGCTGCTTTCGCATCATCAATCAAAGGCAGCCCATAAGGAGGCTCTCTCTCTCTTTCCTATGCTCTAATGCGCTTTCTCTCTCTCTCCCTCTCTCGCTCTATGTTTGCTTCCTGCTACACCCATTGTTGTTTTAATTATAGCCCCGCTCTAGGACCTGCTAATTGTTTTAGTAGCATACTTTTCGACATACAACTTTTGTTGTTCCTTCGTCTTCCGTCCGAAGAACTATGTTAGTCGGCCTCCTCCTCCCTCTGCCCAAGAAGGACCTTCCTTAAGTAGAGCGGCCAATGCAATAATTAAATTTTGCTATAATTTACGTGAAAAGCAAGAAACAACAGCTGGGAATAATGGATGGAAATGGGTGCCAGTGGGACAGGCAGGAACCTATCCTAAAAATAGAATTTAATATTTAAGGAGGGATGTGTAATATGATGAACCTCTACATCATCGTTATGTTCACATTTTTGTCAGTCATGGATCTCAATTTTCTCTGCTTTTGCGAAAGACAAATTATGTCCTAATTAGGAATTATTATCAAAAGCTCTGCTATCATTAGGACCTCCCTCTTGGGTTTCAGGCGGGCTTTCACTCAAAAATGAGTCCCAATGTTGAGTGAAGGAGATATTTATTCTGGATAAAGGAATCTCTATAGAGTTTCCTTGCAAAAATGAGTTATCTTCCTAAAGAAACTATTACCTTTAAAAAAAAACATAAGGAAAAGGCCTATCCAAAGGATTCTTTCCATTAATGGATGTAGTATTGAATCTACAAAATTATTCAAAATATGTCCTGTAATTTTGGTTCTTCAACATGAACCTCTAAGACTAAGAAATGATCTAATCACCAGCCCAAGAAGACCTCTCAAGCATTGAAGTTCTTGCTTTAAGTAGTTTGGTTCTTTCTGCTTCTATTGAAGTGTTCGAATTAAACAATCGAAATCATTCAAATATGGTCATTCATTCCCCTCCGTTAAACGTTTGCCACAAAGACCAAACCAGCCAAAAAAAAAACAAGTAAGAACTCCAGACCAAACCCTATTCAAATTAAACTTTTTCGTGTGTTTCGTGTGCTGCAAATTGCTTCCGGGGATGTTGTTGTCGCCTGTGGCATGTCCGTGGCTCTTGTTTAGTTATGAATCATAGCGACGCACACCCATCCATCGGCCAGGCGCTGTAACAACGGGAGAAACAACCCGTAACAGACCATAAATTCAACCATTTGGCGGCACTCTTCTCAGCCAGACGCAGACCCAGACCCCGGGACAAGGACAAGGGTGGGGTCCTGGCAATGACTCACTTTTTTTTGGTTAAATGTTAGAGGGTGTCCCCAAGTGACACTCTTTCTAATTGCTGGCAACACCCTTGGACCACGGACCACGGATCACGGACCTCTGACCCTTTAACCAAAAATTGTGAACCGCTTGAAATGTACAAGAGTCATGAGTTCTTCTGGCTAAATGTTTTTCGCCGGGTTTTTATTTAGGACTTCTGGCTTCTCTGTTGCATATAGAGTGCAAATAATATAAATAATTCAGGACATACACAGGAGAGTGCACACTGCATTTGCATGGGGACGACACTTGAAGGAAGCAGAGGAAAAGTTATGTACCCTCTAGAGGTGGAGGAGGAGCAGCAGTAGGTGTAGGTAAATGCATTACAATACTCTGTGGATGGGTGGCAAATATGTACCTCTGTTTGGCCCACATATATCTATGGCATCTCCCACATGTGGGTTAGTTTGTCTGGAGAATCATTGCCAACTATTGCTCTACTTTTTGGTAGGCAGATGCCTACGTCCCCCCAGATACCACCTGTCCGGAAGAAGAGTGTGTGTCCAATGCAGGATACACCCACACACACACACACATATGTAACTGCACTTGGCTCTAGTTCGGGCTCTGGCTCTGTTTCTGCCTCTATCTCTCTGGCTGTAGCCTTAACGGGAGCTTAGTCTCCAGCCAGCCATACCTGACACCCTGCCACACTGCCACCCTTCCCTGCTACGATATCATCCACCCACACATATGTACATATCACACTCTGGGGTATAGGGAAATGCAAAGTTTTCACATTGAATTTTCCGGCGCAGCGCATCCTGTGACAAATCCTTCGGATGGTATGGGCTTCTACTACTGTATGTCTCACTGTTAGGGCGTGTTTTTGGGCTGTGCTTCTGGGAGGTTTCAGATGTCTTCTGTGTGTGTGGGAGGATGAGAGTGTCAGTTATCCCAGTTACAATTCCAGTTAGATCCACAAAAACTTGGACTTGCAGCTAAAGTGCAGGCTGGGAACAAGGAGTGCATTTAAAGAGACAGAGGAATTTAAATGAATTTTCCTGAGAACCCTTTTCGCATACGCTGATCTGGTTTCCATATTCTGAAGCTAAGTATCGGGTGTTATACTTTCGCGCCACGTGTGCCGCGACTCACAGAAACCCTATCTAAAATGCATGGAACCCCCTCGGAGTTTCAACTTTTTTTGTAGTTAAATTTAAGCACAGAAAAAAAGAAAACTGGAACCTATTTTTTCGTGTTGCAAAACTTTGTGGAGCGTGAAATGTTACGAGGTAAAGTTTTTCCCAGAGCCAGACCCAGACCAGCCGCAAGGATATTTTTATTTGCACACGGGGACATTTGCAATTCGAGTTGTGTGATGGCTCATTAAGCAGGATCAGAAGCATTTACAGGACTGCCAGCAGGAGCAGCAGGAGTGGAAGGAGCAGCAGCAGGAGTCAAGGATCCTGTGGGACAAACAGTCTCATCCTCCGTGTCAAGCTGCTGTGTCAAATGCTAATTAAAATCAAGCGGCATTCGCCTGTTTAAACACGAATCCTATCCACAGGTAAACTAAAATCACAGGACCTGTCGCAGGACGCAGTACGGAGGACAGGACATCGCCATCATCATCATTATCCCTGTCATCGTCAACAGCAATCAAGATAAAAGATAAGTTAAATGCCAAAAGGGGGGGGGGGGTGTGGGGCTGGAACGAGGACGAGTGTCCATGAGTCCTGTCTCACTTGGTTGCTTGTTTGTTTTGTAATAAAGTCCTGCAGGGGGATATACAAGCCACCCCCTGCGCCCCCCATTGCCTCCCCGTATATCATCCTCTGCCGCAGCATCAAAGAAAACTTGGGCTTTTTTGGGGCTAGTGATTTAAACGCTTGATTGCTTTCCAGAACCAGAACGCGGACAGAACAAGGACGAGGACTGGGATGAAGATGAGGAGTACGTGCCAAGCACTCTATACACCTCTCTCTTTTCCTCTCTCTCCCCCTTAAACCCCACATAACAGTGTGTTCATGTTAATTTCTATCTCCCTGATTGCTGGGGTTGTCCTTTCTCTCTCTCCCTCTCTTTCTGTCTCTCTCTGTGATGTCCCAACACGTTCGTCTCATAATTTCGGAGTGAAAATTTTCAATTAAACTTAATTGCATTAAAAGCGAAGGGTTCAATCTGTCGTTATAGTCGTTGTCCCGTGTCCTTTCTCTGGGGCTGTTGTTGTTCCCGTTCCCCCCTATGGGGGCTGCCTATCTATCCTTCGATCCTACCGTCTCTCGCTCTCCTTTCATTAGTTTGTCCCACGCTTTTGTTGTTGCCATTCCTTTTTATGGTCTCTGAAACTTTTTATGCTGCAATGCGTTTTATTTTCGGCTCGGGGGCTACCATATTGGATGCTAAAGAGAGGGTTTCCAAAATTGTTGGGTGGAGGCAGCAGAGGGTGTTATATTTTCCAGTTTTCGGGGAGTTTCTCCCGGTCTGTTTGTGGGGGCGTGAAATATATGGGATAATTTAGTTTCTGCCTCGTTTTATGTCCACTCATAAGTCATTAATTTTTTTTTTCTCCTCTATTTTGTTGCGTTACCCTGGAAAATATCATTTTTTGGGGGGCCGCCGCACAGTTTTTGATTAAAATTCATGGCATCATAATTTTTGAATTTAATGGCGGAATTAAGCAATATTTATGAATGGAAATCGAATCGGTGGAGAGGCTGGCAGAGGGTTGGGGGAATTTGCGGTTTAATCATATTGAAAAAGTTCATATAATTTTATTGTTTTTGATTTTGGTAAATTCAATGAATGGATGGTCTGGCTGGGTTCTGAATGTAGGGGGTGAGGTTTTTTGGTTTGATTAAAAACGTAAATGTAAAATGGGAAAAGGGGTAGATATACATTCAATGATTTTCTGATTATCTGATCTGATTTCATTAGGAAAAATTCACTTATTTTAGTAATATTTCAGTGTTTTCTCGGTTTCTACATTTGCTGGTAAACATAGTTCTAATATATAGAAATTCTATAACTATAATTGTCTTTTACAGGGTCTTGCCGAAGATTACTAACGGGGAATACCAAAAATATTATTCTATAGTTCTATATTCATTCTATAATTCAATATTTATTCTTTAATTCTATGTTTATTCTATAATTCAATATTCTACATTCAATAATTCATTCAAATGAACGTTGAATTATCATTATAAAAGTAATCTTAAGGACACCTCAAAATCTCGCCTAAATATCCAAATTTCCTACATTTTTTTTACACAATTTCCCTTTCATTCTTTAATCTCAATTTCCCTCAAAAAATTTAACACCCAAATGAATAAATATTACTCTTTGAAATAAACCAAAAAAAAAACCACAAAAAATATGATGACTGCCTGTAGAACAATGCTCGTACATCCACTAGAGAAGTGTCTCCATGTCTCCGTGTTCCGTGATGCCGTCACATCACCCACCCACCCTTGTGCCACCCACTATTGGAATCCGTTTCAACACCTACAGTCACACACAAAAGCAACTTCCACTCAATCTAAACGTTGGGCAAACACTTTGGCTGCTTCGTTTTTTTTCGCTTTTTGTTTTTGTGTAAATTGCAACGCATAAATCTTTGTGACAAACAGACAGTTCAACAAAGAGAGAGAGAGAAATAGAGAGTGTGGCAAGAGTGTGGAGGAGTGTTTTTGTGGCAGATGAAGAGAATGAAGGACAAACACTCAAAAACACAATAGAAGTGACGCGACAGCCATTTTTCAAAAAACAAAACATGCATCACAAAAACAATCCACATAAAAAAGAGAAAGAGAGAAACGGTTAGGAATGGGGAGAGCAAAGCTGCAGAAGAGTGGAAAGAGAAGTGCTAACCAAAAAAGAAGTAGATAGGACCGAAGTTTCGGATATCCTTTAAGGTCTAAGTATATTTCCCGAGAGAAGTATCATATGATTTATGATATTGTTATAAAGTTTTGCCTGAGTCTCCATTTTCGGTGAATATGAAAATATTTCTTTATAACTCAGGCAAACCTTGAAGAAACGTCTTAGCCCAATCGTCATAGCCTTCTGCAAAGGGTATCACAAAAACCACTTGATATACGGGAAAGCCCAGGCGTTGTAAGAGTCGTTAGAGTGGGGGTAGGAGACCCCCATGAAAGCAGCGGGGAGAGCGGGAAAGGAACGCATGATTGTCTTAATGGCTTCGACATGTTTGCAAAACGACTGTCAAAAGCAGGCAATGGCAACGCATGCCAATGGCTGTGGCAGTGGCAGTGGCAATGGCAATGGGCATAGACATCGACATCGACATCGGCATAGACATTCACATGGTCATGGGTCTGGCTGTAGCTGAAGATGGAACCGAGGCACTCGCTCTGGTGAGGCGTCGCCTGAAATCACAGTATCTGGCATTCACTGTCTCTCTCCGTTCTTTCTCTTCGATTTTGGTCGTGTTTCTCTTTCTGTTCGATTCTGGTTGTGTCTTTTCGATTTGTCGCTTCGTCTTTGCCTTTTGCGAGGACATGTCGGCGTCTGTGAAGGCGATTAGAGATGGGTGTAGCGTGTAAAAGGGTATTGATTTTAGTAATCTAAGGGTGGATTGGAGTGCCTTATTCCCAATCGATCAATGATACGTGATATTGCTTGAACCAGCAAGATTGAAATCGATTTATTAATTAACGATCACAAATGCAGAGATGTTCTTCTACATTCGATTGGATCCACTAAACGTTCATCGAATAAGAATCGCATATGGCACCCAATTAATCGCCACAGGTGTCATCTCTGACAGGCACAAAACTTCAGCCTTGTCATATGTCTTGTCTACTTCTGGGGGGTGGGGGTTTCTTTCACCCTTTTTTGGGGCTGCTCTTGCATCAGAAATCTATGTTCTGACAGCAAAGTCACTCAGTCATGCAGCCGCACACTTGATATACCCCACCTCTCTACCCGTGCCTGCCCCTGTCACACATGCAACCCCCCCTTCGGCGCTAGGACTGCCGTCTCACTGTAAAAAAACGTGCCCCAACGAATACCCAATCACACACTTAGACATGTCCCCGGCCTGGCGGGCCTATCTGCACGTTGGAAATTGAATTTTTCACCTGAATGCGTTTCTGCCACAGTGTGAGGATGTGTGGGGATGAGAGCAGGTGGGCCGAAGGCTGCGGAGTGGGTGATGAGAGCTTGTCTGCATGTGTAATTATCGTTATCGATATCGCTCATACGCCCTGTTGACCGAAACGGCTGCTGACAAGCTCAAACTTGCGTTAAACTGTTCGCAAAGGGGTGAGGAGTGATGGGTGGGTGGGGTAAGGGGTGTGGGGTCGCATTTAACCCTCGTTAAGCAAAATCGAAATTAACGCTTTACGCCAGGCGGACATTCATCCTCCGTCCATGTGAAAAAGGACACTTTTAATGCTTCCCCCAGAGCGAGTTCTCTCTCTCCAGCTCGCTCACTGCCTATGAAGTTATTAAAAGTAAATTAGGGTTGCTAACCAGCAGAAACCGAAACCAGTTTTCGTCCTTCTGGTATTCCGGCATGTGGGGGGTGGACGGGGTGGACACTCTTCATTCCCTGAGTCCTGTTTTCTGTTTAGGGTTGCGTGCCTTTGACGCATTTTAGTTGTTGTTTTCGTTTATGTCTGGGAGTCCTGCACGGGTGTCCTGTGTGTGTTTCTGGTTGTGTTTTCTGCTTAACTTAATTGTCAACATGGGAATTTTTCTAAAACTATGAAATAGTTTTGCCTTTTTCGGGTACGGTTGCGGGTCTCTGGGATTTATGACAAAAACTTTCAATTATTCTCAGATTTGTTTAATTACCAGGATTTTTGGGGGGTAGTATTTGAGCAATCCTTTTTTGTGAATAAAGAATAATGTTTGTATATAAAATCTACCAGTTATAGAAGAGTATATTGATATTTTCTATAATTTGTTGGCACTATGCTTTCGTTTGAACTTTTTAATTGGTTAAAGTCTCTAGGGGTAAGGGGTTAGGGGTTAAACTATCATTTAGAGGGTTGAGCTACCAACAAATTGATTTTTAAGTGGCAGGGTGTTCCCAGGGTGTGTCAATCATCGTATGATTTCGAATGCAACTGGGTTACGAATAAGTGTTCTGAATAATTCAATAGAAAAGGTTGAATACCTGTGAATATTTTAGACAGGTTTCCAGGGGAAAGCCGAAAGTCTTCTCAAAGCCAGAAATGTTTCCTGCTTTAATTAAGCGTATCTTTCCTAAAGGTAGTTAAATCTTACTCCTCTCTAGCTTTGATCTCTTCCAGGGTATAGGATATTGCCTCTAATTTCTTTTGTATCTAAGTTTCATTGACAAAATCCACCGAAAACCCATTCAAATCAGTCGCAAAAAGAAAGTCGCTTCCACAGAAGCAATTCAGTGTACAGCAGGGCCAAGGAGGCTTGCCACACAAACAGCAAGGGGGAGATAGACAGACAGACAGACAGAGAGAGAGCGAGTCAGGCACACCTTTGAAGTGCAGCAGAGAGAGGCCCGCGAGCCAAAGTTGAAAAGTGCGCTTGTTAACATTCCTTAATTGCTGTTGTTGCCACTGCCACAGGGGGTAAAAGCAGCAGGAGATGCAACATGATAGAAGCCAGGGAAGACCCCAAAGGGATTGCAAGAGTGGGGTGAAGGTGAAGGGAATCCCCAGCAAGGATGTCGACGACGACGACGACGACAATGACGAGTGCAATTATACAAAAACTACTTAGGCGCGAATCCTGCCTGCCAGCCAAAGATGTAGACAGCAACAGCAACAGCAGCGTCAGAGGCAGTGGCAGTGGCAGCAAGAATAAGGCAACGCCGGTGCAACAAAATTGAAAGAAAATTCACTTTCGCGTTTGTAAATTTGTCAACATCCTTGAAAAATGAAGAGAAGCAACGGCAAATAGCTTGGGGCCTGACGGTGACAAGTGCAGGATGCACGGCCACAATGCAATTTCAGTTAAGTCTCTTATAATAGGAAACTCAAGCACTTTGGCTCACAAACAGCCAGCGATGGAAACGAAACGGTAACGGTAACAGCAACAGCAGCTAGGAGCCAGGATAACGGGAGTGGTAATGGGAATAGGAACTGGTTGCGAGACACTGAAAGAAATTGATTCGGGCACACAAAAGCAACAAAGTATATAATTCAGACCTTTGAAATTGCTTGGAGACTTTCATTATTTAGTAGCTTATTTTATTCAAAATTAAAAACTAAGGTCTAAGAATATACCATACAGAAAAAATTTTTTAAATATGGCTAGTACTCAAGTTATCCACTTGATCGAGTATTATCGTTATATCTTTAGGTATATCTACTCGATCGACTTGAATCAAAAATTCTTAAAAAGTTTGTAATATTCTCTTTTCAATTCATTCAATTTTTACGAACATCCGAGCTGTCGTTTTGGGTTAAAAAATGTGTAAGTACTTCGAGTCAGAATCCGCTGTTTTTTAATTTTTAAAAAATATATTTAGGAAGTAATTGCTAAATCTAAGTATGAGGAAATTTTCTACTCATGCAGGACTACAAACTGATTTTTTTTTTCCTGGAAAAAACATTTACATAAAATGTACAGACAGTCATTCAAAATTTCTTTCAGACTGTTCCCATTTTAAGCCTCTTAAACAAGAGAATTTTGCAGAATCAAAAGACATTTCCGATGAATCGCATAAATAAGGATAACAATTCAAGTAAATTTCAGCAACAGTCCTTATTATATATCGTTTTTCAAGTGCCCAAACCATCAAGAAACTCTTGACGGGGAACTTTGTATTTTCCAAGAAATATGCTTTTGGGACTTTGTAACTTGAAAAATTCCAAGGAATATGCATTGCCATTCGTCAAGGATCATTAAAAGGGGTATCTTAACATTCAAAAAAGGGTCTGATGTTTCTGTTTCCCTCAGTGCATGCCAGTCATCTGAGGAGAGGAGAGGAGAGGAGAGGGAAAGATGCCTAACTACATTTGTCATTAAGTCAATAAGCGCATTGTGCTTAAATGTACATAAAATAAAGCCTACAATGGAGACCAGAAGCAAAGCCATAAAACAGGAGCTGGAGCTGGAGGAGGAACAGGAGCCGGAGTCAGAGCCGGTGAAAAGGACCTGTAAGAGGAAGGATCCATCTCATGTGCTGGCGACAAAGCCGATTTATGCCCAATTGGATTTGCTGCTAAGAGCCACAATTCATGTTTTTATGACCGGATGCCTATTACCCCTCCGAAAAAAGGGAGCCCAAGGAGTCCCAGAGTTTCTTTCTTTCTTTCTTTTTCTTTTTTAATAAATATAAAATGTCCAGCCCGGTCGAACAAAAGGTAAGTCAACAAAAGTCGGGGTCCAAGAGATGGTTAGGGATAACGATAACGATACGGATTGGGGATAGGGACTGGGGAATGGGAATGGTAAGGAATGCTTAGCTTAGGCCATTGATAAGCAGCTTGGACTTGGGTCAGCAGGCATGTCCTTTTCTTTTCATTCCATTTCTTTTCTTTTCATATCAACAATATCCCTGTCGTCTTCGTCGTCGTCGTCCTCGTTGTTGTCGTTGTCGTCGTCTGCCTTTCATTCGATTTGCTTGTTAAAAAGCTCAAATTTCATGGCCTTTTTTGGCAACAAGTAAGTTTATCGATTTGCCAAGGAAAGGACAATAAAGTGAGGACGAGGACGACACAGGGAAGGTCACAATCTGCTGGTCTGGCTCTTTTTTGGGTGCGTTCATCAGCAGGCTAGTCCTGACATTGATAAATTATGCAGACTTCTATGATACCCTGAGTCCATCCACTGCCCCTCAGTTCCTGGCAGAAGGAAGGCGCAACAAATGGTTAAGTGTAGCCTGCTTTTAGGCGCGCTGATTTTCGTCGCTGGTCTCGGCCAAAAGGCAAT
Organism: Drosophila azteca; assembly: GCA_005876895.1. Lineage (NCBI taxonomy): Eukaryota > Metazoa > Arthropoda > Insecta > Diptera > Drosophilidae > Drosophila > Drosophila azteca. The sequence continues at coordinate 7,122,266 of VCKU01000091.1, read as the reverse complement.
GAGTTGGCAAAAATTATAAGTCATAAAAAGGCAGCCTAGCAGAAGGCATCTAAAATTTAAGTGCCCCTAAGATGAAGACGCTTAAGGAAGGATTGTGAAGAAGGATTGGCCTGATAAGAGTTTTTGAGAGTTAAAGTTTTATGGATAACGCTTGAGAGGGGAGTTTACGAATGAGAGGATTTGGTATTAAAGTAGGAGGTTAACATTAAACTGAAGTTCTCTTTGGGAAAGAGTTTAAAGAGCTTCAAGGAATGTTAGTGCTGAAGTTCTATACTAAATTTTGACTGTTTCAAATCCTAATATAATGCTCCTCAGATATATGCATAGTTTTAGCTTCAAAGGTGTTTTTTTGGCATTATTTTATTTCATAAAAATGATTTCATAGCTTTGAATAGTGTGAATTAGTGTTGCGAAATGTTCATAGTGCTAAATAGTATTAAAAAGTATTGTGTAATGTTCACAGCTTGCATTAAAAGTGTTGAAAACAGTTGAATAGTGTTGATAAGTAATAAAGAGTGCCGTCATTCTTCCTTCTTCTCGTGTTTATATGTTATTCCCTTTAAACCCTTTTAGCTCCTACTTTAATTTCAGTTTTGTCAGCTGCAGTTGTGGTCCTTTCTCTCCCCCACTCTCTTCCATTTGCTGCACTCAAAATTATAACCTACATTTAACATTTTTAGCCCCTATACAAAAGCTGCTTACGCTAACGCCCTGCAATTTTCCTTCATGAATTGACAACTTTGACATAATTGACTGAAGGACCCGACCCGACGCCATGGCTAAAAGGAAACCCACAGAAGCAACAAAATGGAGTAGAGAATGGCAGAAAAAAAATACAGAATAAAAATTGCAACAACTCGTAAACACCGCAAGTCCTTGAGCAGCTGTGAGGGGCCACAAAAATTGTAAAAATATAAAAAAATTAAAAACCTCACGATGCGATGGCGATAATGAAGCAGCAAAACTTCCAAAGGGAAAACCAAGAGGGAAACAGAGGAGAGGGGAAAGCAGACCCGATGGAGTTTGTCAAGCGCCAGCCACCGCTGACTATTTTTATAACAATTTGATTATATTATGTTTTTAAGCATTTTTCTTCTGCTTTTGGGTCGTCATCTTCATTAGCACATTAAAATGTCAATGACACTTGGTCTCTAGGTCCAGCACCCACGACCGCGACGCGACCCTTTCCGGTCTCTGCCCAAAGGGTGAGCGTTTGAAAAATGCGCGAGAAATGCGAACAAGGCGGCGAGACGGCTATGGCAGCCGGGTGGGAGGAGGACTTCCCCAGACATCAACTCTGACCGCATGACATTCTTCTCTTTTTTTTTACCACTTCTTCCGCCTGTTGTGCGGGTGCTTTATGATTGCTTGACGGCGCCACAGTCGGGCAAACGAAGGGGGTTGTATATCAAACTTGCCGTAAAAAAATATGCTCAACACTTGTTTATGTCGCCATAGCCGACACTCTTCTGTCCGCGAGAGGATACAATAGGTTCGTCGTTAGGTGGGTAAAGGGTTAAGGAATGGTATTGGGAATCGGACTATATAAACACCACATTATGTGGAGCCTAAGACTAGCTGAAGTCTTAAACAAAGAGCGTAATCCTATGCATGAAAGGGCAGAGCAAGATGCATTTAGTAATAAGGTGACTTAGTCACCAATTCAACTCTCTTTCGAGGACCATCCATCTGTCAGTATGCAATGCAAACGTGCAGAACGTAACACGTTTGCTATCCCTTTCTAGCGGTTGTGTCTCTGAGATAGATAGTGGATGGTCCTCATCAGAGCGGAAGGCGTCACCTTTAGTTTCGTCTTTCTTTATCATGCCTCAACTCAAGCTATATCTCTATCGTTTTCCATTCCTCACAAGCCTTAGATCTCAAGCTCAAGAGATACCCAAGAGATACAACTTCTTACTTATGAAATCCTGTTCTCTTGCTTATTCTCCGTTGCGGTTTTCGCTGCTTCTGGGGAATTGCCCAAAACAACGGCAGTGAAACTTTTGCTCTCCCAATGAGAGTATCAAAGTTTTCGCCTTGGTTCATTATGGAAATTTGCATTCCTTTTGTTTATGCTCTTGCTTCAGTCTATATTTTTTTGTTGCCTCCTATTTTTTAATGGCATTCTCGAGCACTTTAAAGTTTTGATGGCCTCAGAGCGCCTTGGCAGTGCTGCCGCTGCTGCTGCTTGAACATGGCTCAACCGAGCAATTCATTAGGCCCAATTGCCTCGTGTTGCAGTTTTCCTTGTTTGGTGCTGGCATTATACCCGCTTTCACGCTGTTCTTTTGTTCATTTTGGCCTAGTTTAGCCTCATAATGAAATGAATTATGTTTTCACATGGCAAACACTTGCCACTCAGCGGGTAATCATGTCGACGGGAGAGTACAGAGAGTATTGTTGTTGGGGGCATTGTTGGGCGTCGCGTCGGAGATTAGCGAGAAAATGCTATGTGCTGTTGATAGGCATTGTTGAGCTCTCGCCGGCTGTGTGTTGCCTGTTAGAGAAATCGCTTAATTAACTTAATCAAAATATGGCGATTATGATGGGGTCCTGGTTAGCTGTCTAGCTATGCCCTGTTGTCCTTTATGTTGTCCATTGTTTGTTCAATAAATAAATACATTCATTTGTGTCTGTATTTATTTGTCCACAGACACACTCGTCCGTACATATATGCATATATGTATCCTTTATTTGTATTATGACAGCCGTTCAATTGATGCAGAAATTAATTAAAATTTTCCCTCCTCTGTGTGTGTGTGTGTGTCTGCTTTTGTGTGTGCACTGTAATAGGACTATCTATTCGAATGAGTTATCCTTTGGCCTAAGGCTAAGATAAATTACATTTTGCCAGGGCCCAAAGAACGTTATGAATAGAGTGAAAACTGGTAATTGCTTTGCATTCAATTTGTGTGTGTCCGAACAGTAGATATTGCTTAAAGTGGATTGAATATATTTACAATTTATGCCAAAGGTATTGGGTTTCCTTTCTACCCTTTATAACGACCTAAAAATTTGTTTTAATCAACTTGAACCTCACTCTTGCCTCAAATTTCATGAATTTTTCTAAGAATTCCTTAGTCTACCCTTTACCTTTAGTCAATTATGACTGTGATGACTGTGGCAATGGAAATATTTGAACCCTTTACTGACTGCCACTCAATTTTCGAAATATTTTCACATCTAATAGACTCCAAATTAATTCCATATTACTTTATTATGGACCCACGTTGCCCTTTGCCCTTTTTGCCAGACAGAAAAGAGAGAATAATATCTTTGGCTTTTCAATTAACTTGCGGCTGGCCAAATAATACCTGGCAAAGCATTTCCCCAGACAGTCGGAAAAAGACGCCCCCGAGTAAGTCTTAAAGGCGAAAGTCTCTTACATTTTCCCCAGTTTTTCCTACTTTCTTTTAAAGTAATTTAATGCCTGAGAAGAGCAGAGGAAACCCTTTCTACTATATAGTCCATGTAGAGATATGGAAAGTTTTTGCTGTCTGCCATTGATACCGGAGGGCAGAGAACGAGGAGCTTGGGACTCGTGGGGATGGGTACATGGGGAATATTTCATGGCACTTATCAAAGGCAGCAACAATTTAGGTTAAATACTCATTAATATTCCGGTCTGCAAAAGTTTTTTCCCTACTCTCTCCCTCAGTCTCTATCTATCTCTATCTCTGTCCTGTGTTTTTGGCAAATAAATTTATGCCCTTTGCTTTTGGCCGCCGCCAGGCACGAGACCGAGACCGAGACCCAGAGACAAGACACAAGAGTTGCTTTGGCTGTCCTTCCGGGACCAAATAAATAAGCACACGCACATGCTAGAACACACACACATACATACAGCCACATACATATGTATGTGTGTGTTTTTCTGGGTAGAGAAATTAATTTTGCTTAGCCTACATTTTGGGACAGCCTAAAAATGAGCGAAGCAACAACAACAATTTGCTCCCATGAAAATGATTATTGCCTGGTAACGGCAGTCTACAAAAATGAATAATTTATAAATGAAGCAAATTGTTGCAAAGTTGAAACAGCGATAGAAATGGGTATGGTTTACAATTAGGTGGGCGTAAGGGTTAGATCTATCATACAATTTGAGGTAAGTGATATTTGTAGATATTTATGTGGCAGGAGGTTTAAAGTAAAGAAGGGTATAGAATCTTTGGGAATATAGGGAAGATATGACATAAAACTTAGAAGACAACTTACAGAACTACGTTAAACAATTAAAATATATTCATTAAAATTTATTAAAGACATTTAAATGCCGTCGGATATATGTATGTATGTGGTATTATATGGAAACAGAAGACAAAAAAAGGCGATAGTGCTATTCAATTACAAAACTAATATTATGGTTAAACAAGTTTTAGTAATAAGAAACAAATAAATAAATAAATAATTATAATTAAATAAAAATTAAATAAATGCATTTATGATAATTACTTTTGCCTACAAGAGTTGTCCTTTTTTACAGGAATTAATGTTCCATTTATTAAATCTAATATATACAACATATTTTTTAAAAATTTAGACTGGGTGTGAGGCAGCGTCTTTATCATACTCATATACAATCCCTGGATGAGTAAGCCTTGATCTAACCAAAACCGAATGAGTGATTACTCGCTGTAGCTCTCCTGTATACGAATAGTTAGAATATAGTTAGCTAGAGATATCCCCTTGGTGTCTTAACTACCTGTTTCGTTCCTGTATTAAAGTTAAAGCTAGCAAGACTTACACCCAAAGATTCCCTTGACCTCAAGCTTTAATTTAATGTACAAAATATGTATATCCCACATTTACAAAAGGGAAAACATGAAGGTAAAATCATGGCATCAGATAAGATATGTGGCATTCAACTTGGGGGGCAGTTTTCATTTGCACAACGGTAACAAAGTTGGCCAAAAAGTATTTAATTTGTTTTTATTGGATGCACCACACACACACTCACACACACACACACACACGCTCGCAGGGAACCCACTAAAATGCCAATATATGTATACTTTTTTTTGCACGAAATTTATTGCATACTTTTGAGCGCTCCTGCAGAAAGCGAGGGCCAGAAGCAAGGGGCAGCAGCAGCAGCAGTGTGGCAGCAGCAACAGCAGTGTGGCAGCAGCAACAGCAGTGTGGCAGCATCACGGGAGCGAGCGACACGCGTGTTGCCGGGATTTATTTATTTACTCCTCCACATCCTTCATCCTTTGCATTGGCGGATTTTGTGCGATGATAAAAATTTTGACATGCCAAACGAGCCATTCAGAGCGGAGCAAGGCGAGGCAGTCCTGCGGCGGGGGGAGGCAGCTCTCTGGGGCAGGGGGAGGGGTATAATGGGTATACCGGGAGAGGATGTAACAACAAAATGACAGGATATTATTCAATTGAATTCGTTTACATGCATGAACTACATAATAAAAATGCCCTTAACCAGAAAAAGAAGAGCCACCCAGGCCAAAGGAACGCAAATTGAACAGCAGCCAAATGGATGTACACAGACATATATACAAACATACATATGTATATGTATTTGTAAAGGAAACATGTACGTATCTTTTGTATCATTTATGTGGCTGGTGCTGCCCCCAAAATGTTTTTCTTTTTTTTTGCTTTTTTTGTGGGCCAACATTTACATATTCATTTCCATCATGGGCTTCTCCCTTATTAAATGCGCATATTTTATGCAACAAAAGGAGTCCACACACACACACATGACTCATACGAGTACACTCACACTCGCACTCGTACTCGTATTCACTCTTATTCATACTCATTTCGGTTAGTTGGTTGGCTGGCTAGCCCTGAAGGGGGATTTTCTTGCCAAAATTTTCCACTAATTTGCTCGGGAGTTGCGGAAATTGTTTTGCGTCTGGCATGAAAGTTTTCACATACGAATTTTCCCATTTGATGGCAACAACTTAATGCTGAGATAAGCAAGAGTTATGAATTATTGTGGTAGGGGGTTGGAGGGGAGGAAAAGTTTGCCGGGAGGAAGCAATCAATGCGGTAAATGATTCTGGATTCTGCCTGGTACATACAGGAAATATGTTAAACTGTGTCTGGCAAGTTAATCTGTTACTTAACTTAGTTGGGGATTGGCAAATGAAGTGGATGACTAAATGTAGTTAAGAATACTTTGGGAGGCGATAGATGATAACCGAGATAAGACCTCAAGGAATGCCTTTCTTTAGGAACAAAACTGAATATTCGGCTAATAAATGATGCAAGTTTTTAAACAAATATTTTAATGTAGTGGAAAATACTTGTAAATTCCACTTAATTTCTATTTCAAACAAGGATTTCCACTTTCGTTGATTACCCCTTAAAATTTCAGGAATTTCTTCATGCTTCATAGGTTTATTTCCCTTTAAGTCCTGCCTCTTTAAAGGGTGTTCCTCCAGCATAATCAAACAACCCAAAAACAAACCCCCCTATCGATAAACCCCACATTGAGATGCATTGAAGCCTTCATAACCAAAAGAAGCCTCCGCCGCCTTTCAACACCTTTAGGCAGCGCCCCAAAAACATCTCCTGGCCAAGTGAGTGAAAGCCCCGGCTAAATGAAACTCATTATGGGAGTCGTAACATACAAATCGTCATCGTACAAATGTCTCACACATACAGAAGCAGAAGCACACACTTGCTCGCTGTTGAGCAATTTTCTATGGAATATTTGCCATTGCTGGTCCAAGTGAAGTGCACTTTGCAGCTCTGAGCGGCAGCTGCACAAACAGAATGCCAAGCAAACAGCCAGCCAGCCAGCCAGCCAGCCAGGAATGGACCACCAGCCAGGAGGAATGGTTGGTGGCTTGTACTTACCTTGGGCATGGGTCCACTTGAGCAGGAAAACGATGAATACGAAACGTAAATCCATTTTACAAGTATTTTTTTTGTGTATTTCTTTTTTGCGTACAGTACGAGTATTTCGCCTCAAGATAAACTCGGCTAAAAAAGCGTTTGCAAAAGCATTTATTTGCCCTGCACCGCACACACAGGATAACACATTCGAGCTCACGAAAGGGGAGAAAGGACTCCCACCGGAATATATATCTTTATATATATCTCTTGTTGGTTGATTGTAGTATTCGTATTTTATTCGTATTCACTTGCACAATTTGCTTGTCATTTCCGTAAGTTTACATTTTATTATGCGGCTTGAGTGCGGCTTTAAATTCCGTTTCCGTTTGGCCAGTCAGCCCTTGGCCACAGTTTGGTTTCCACTTGCCCCATTATCACAATTATCAACAGTTTCACCGAAAGTCAACCATGTGGGGGCATGCCACTTCGTTTGTTTATGTTTGCCACTGAAGCTGCCGCTCTGTTGCCGCTGCTGTTGCCGCTGCTGTTGCTGCTTGCTGCTGCCAATCGCCGACGACGATGTTGGCCCAATCGCAAAAGGCCCTCTACAAAGACGGACACGCGCTCACTGGAACACCCGTAAACCGTTGGCGGCAGTAACCAAAACTCAACTGAAGCCAGGACACAGGACTCGACAGTGCCAACAGTGCCACCAGTGCGTGTGTGGCGCCCCACAACAGAAGCAAGAACCGAGAACCGTTCACCGAGCAAAGTCCACAGCAATGTTCGCGATTCGGTGGTGAATTTTCCAAGCTTCGTGTTTGGTACGAGCTTCGTGTTCGGAGTAGCTTTTTCGGAGTAAATTCCTGCAGGGAAAACAGCTGTTCCCCCAGCAGGGGAACTGTGTGGGGAGAGAGGGGTAAAGTAATAGTGATAAGATGTGCAGCCATAAGAGAAAGATAATTGTTAAACAAAAATATACAGATAAAACATTTTTAAAATATTATTTGAAAATTATGTCAAGAAAAAATAAAGCAATGGGTTTATATCTGCCTTGAGTATTTTGGTATATTCTTGGTATTTAATTTGATTTTATTGTAACTTTCTCAGTTGTTTGCTTACTCTCTTGTCCCGGCCACGTTTTGTTTATTATCAATTTTGGTATCATAAACATTTGTTGCTGAATTCAGCCGGCTAAAATGTTGAGTCTGCGCAGAGGACATTTTCGGAGTCGGTACCGGAATTCCTTCGCTCTCTTTTTGGGACTGCTTACAAGAAAGAGAGAGAGAGAGCAGCGACAGAGAGCGGAGTGAGAGAGTAACGAGTGAAATTTGAATTATGCTAAATAACCGTTAAATTCCGATGAAGGTAAGTTCCTTGGGATAAAACCAAAATCAAAGGAATTTGAGACTGTGAGAAAATAAAAAGTAACCAAGGCAAACATGATTTTATATATAATTAATAAATAATAACAAAATAATTATTAATTAAAAAAATAAATAAAAAGTGAATTTAGTTTACGGCTCTTTTTACGGCTTACGGAAAAATATTAAATAATATTTATAATAGTATAAGCAAATTAAAATAACTAAAAACAACCATTTTTCAACTAAATTAGAGGGAGAAAATCTATCAACGGCGTGAACGCTTCACTTAGTTTAATCTTTTTGCTGATCTTTCATTGATGATGCATCATTATACATACATATATGTATCTATGTTGCAAGCAGACTTCCTACCTCTTGTAGGCCTTTCAACCGCGCCATACATTAACCACCTGCCTGTCAATCTTTGAACCCGTTTAAAACCCTCGACTAACCCGCATTCGTGGCTAATTTGATGAATCGATTCGAAGCCGAACAGCAACACTGGCATAGTTAATTAGAAACTGAGGGAGGTCGTTCACGGGTCGTTCACGTGCTGCCGTTTGCATTCACCGCAATCAAAATTAGCTCAGTGGTTTGTGGTGGTGCCACCACCCTATACCGTACCGTACCCCCCCTCATAGTTCCTTTTCTCGATCGCATAAACAACAATTAAAACGTTACAAATTGCACATACAAACATCCTTCAAAGGGGAATTACAACCCCCTTCTTGCACTCGCACTCCACTCGCACTCCACTCCCTATCTCTCTAATAAGTAGTCTCCCTCTTTCTCTCGGTTTGCTCCTTGCTTTGGTTCCTTGGTTCCTTTCTTCAATTATTTCCGATTATTACCAGGAAAGGGGGGGAAGAGTGGAAGGGGCAGCAGGAGCTCCCCCTCAAAATCCATGTTAATTGCTATTTTGCTCCCATTTGGCTTTAAAAATCCTTGCAAGAAAACTAACAACCTGGGGGTCAGATTTTCCTGATTTTCCATTCATTCTACAGTGGCAGCAGCAGTGGCAGTAGTGGCAGCAATGGCTGTGGCAGTGGGAGTGGCAACAATAACAACTCTTGGGGAATATCCTTGTTGTTGTCCTAATATACTTTCCTTTTACTTTTACTCGGGGGGACAGAATGGAGAGTCCAGAGCCCAGAGACTTTTCTGTGAAAAGGAAAACTGAAGGAGAATCAAAAGAGAGAGAGAGAGAGCGAAAGAGAGTGAGTGGAGATGGCGGTGGAGATTGTGTGGGAGGTAGAGAAATTACAGTGACGACCCAGTAAAGTAAGTTCCGAAGATAAACTGCAATCGAAGGACGTTGACTGAATGATAAATTACACTTGACAATGGGCCAACGCCACCCCCCACACACACAGACAGCCAGCCAGGAGATGTGTGTCTCCTTCTGTGTGTCTGTTTCAGAGTGTCCTGTCCAGGATTTCTTTCATTTTTTTCCCCTGCTGTTTCTGTTGCCTTTTCTTTTGCTCGTTTGTCATAAGTTTACTTTTAATATAAAAGTTTTCTCGCTTTGGCAATGCTGAAAAGTGATCATCATGATAATTACATGGCCATCGCGATGGGGGGGTGCTAAGCCACAGTGGGATAGGAGTAATACAAAAAATTAGAGCTACAAATATAATTCCTATATATTTTCTATAGTTTGTGCTCTCAAATTAGTATTTAAAATATAAAAACTGTATAAAAAATTGAATTAAAACTAAAATTATTTCACAAAAAGTTACAAAAACTGAAATTTGTTTTGTTTTTCCTTCAACCACTGTGGTTTCAAGCTGCGTCCATCATGGGGGGCAGCACCACCTCCCTGAAGATTTATGTGCTCATGTGGTCAGAGATAAGGGAAAGGCGGCTACGAGACCCTCAGATAGGACACACCCTGCTCCCCCTCCCCACTCCCCACTCGCCACGCTTTCTTGAGTGCCAGGACCTCGAGAGTGTGTTTGTCAGTCGTGAGGCGGGGATGCGGATGCGGTGTGACACGGTGGGGGGTGCGAGATGAATGGGTGGGGTAATTATGATGGTTGTGCTGTGCTCTGCTTTGGGGGTGGAGTGGTGGAGGTGGTGAGTGGAGTTTGGAGAGTGGCAGCTGCTGTTGCGCCCCATCCTCTGACACGTCTAAAGAAGCGGTAGCCCAGTTTCACTCATTAAGGATATCCGTGCAGGAAAACAATGCCAAACACTCACACCAATGCACACACACACACCCAAGCACACAGAAGCCGTTACAGTATAACCACAGAGGGAGACAGACGCACAAACACACACACAGAATCTCTCTCTCTCTCCTTCTCACGTAATGCATTTAGTGGCTGCGGTTTTTGAGCTCTCTCAAGCTCTCAAGCTTTCATTGTTTGCTCTTTGGCCTCAGCTTCTCCCCTCTATCCCCACCCCAGACGAAACAATACAAATTTATTTTTGTGCCACGCCCCCATAACATAGCTAAAGCCGACAGCGGGCAGAAAGAGGCGGAGACGGAGGCGAAGGCGGAAACGGAAGGCTGAAAAGAGACGACTCCGTTCCCGTTCAGAGAAAAAGTCGACGCGACGGCCCAGAACTTGGAGCAGTACGCGGAAGTTCCGGATAGAGCCCCATCTTCCATCTTCCATATTTTTGTTTGGGCAAAACTTTGCCAGGAATTATATCAAAAAGTTCTGGTCGTGGGGTTTTCGGGTTTTCAAAGGCGTGACTGGAACGGAAAGGGGCATGTAGATATACCCCCAAAAAGTGTTAATTCATTTGCTCGCTGGCATAATTTCATTCATTTGGGTTTTGCTGTTGAATTAAAAGTTTTGCCAGCCAGCAACTGGCATAACAAATTATAAGAAAATGTCAGGGATTTCAGAGAAGAGTCGGAGGACATATGTACATATCTTTGTGCCAGTAAACCAGAGATGGGACAAGGTATCGATGGAGGAGATCTATAAGGAAAAAGCATAGTTATCTCTACGGCAAGTGAGTCGAGCAAAGCGAGAGAGCAGGGGGTTGGCGTATGAACGAAGCTAGTCAGCAGGGAGTTGGCGTACGAACGAAGCAAGTGAGCCAGGGCAGTCGTGCGAACGAAGCAAGTGAGCCAGGGGTTGGCGATCGAACGAGGCGAGTTCTTAGGATTGAAATCAATTTTAGTGAATTATTTTCCATCAAGGACTTCTAATTCAAAGCTCTATAGCTTCCGTCATAGAATTACCATTTTTGTGACACTCTCCTCTCCCCCTCTCCTCACCTGACTACTCCCCCCCTCGGGTGGTGCCTGTGATTTCCTTATGTTTTCCTTGATAATTGCTTTGGTGACTTTGAAAATCAAATCAAAAGTTCATTTGAATGTTCAATACTTCAGTCAAAATGATCAATGAGCAAATCACTTAGCCTGACTCCAAAGAATGAGAGAGAGAGAGAGTGAGAGAGAGGGTAGGGAAATGCAAAATGTTTTTCCACTATGGAGAAGAGCTTTTTCCAACTTTGAGTGTGATTGATTGCGAGGGAAACGTAATTGAAATGCCCGCCAGAAGAGCAAAGGCGGAAGCAGCAGCAGCAGCAGAAGTTCTCTCCCAGAGACAGTGACAAAAAGGGAAAGTTTTCACTTTACTTTTCCCCCAATGGCAGCAGACCAGACAGAGGGCAGACAGAGCTTGTCATTGTGCATCTACAAGATGCATATCTTTGTATCTCCAGATGGGCGGAAAATCATAAACAAAAAGTGGGGAGGCCCCCTTCAATGGGGAGCCAAGGGATGAATGCAAATGCGAAATCAATCTCTGGTGTTGGCATTAAAAATGCAACAACATGAGCAACAATGAAAGCGAAAACCAGACGGAGACAAATCATAAAAAGAAAGCACAAGAAAGGAACAAATTGCCATTTCCAGACATAAAATATATATCAAGATATAGCATCTGTGGGGTTGCTGCCTGCCTGCCTCCTGCCCCTGCCCTTGCCTGCCACTTAGCTGCAACAAATCGCCAAATAAGTGGAAAATATTGCAGGCCACAAAATCTGTGGCCATCTTATCTTAAACTCTGCACAAGGCGACGTCTGCGGCGACGGCGACGATGCCAATTCCAATGGCAATCCTCAAAGACAGAGGAGGAAACCAATTCCGATGACCTCTTTAAATATTAATACGCGTGCCGTGATTGCACTGGGAATTGTGATTGACTTTTTAGACCTGGCCAAAACCACCCCTGAGGGGAACTCGAAACATGCACTTGCCCTTGCTCCTGCCTTCTGCCTTCTTGAGATCCTTGACATTTGAGCTACCAGAGCCCGTGGCAGTTAAATGCACAACCCCCACAAGGCATACAGACAGAACAGGAAGACTCTCCACTCAAGCGATGCCATGTCCCTGGAGATATTCCCCGTGGCAGCCTAAGGAGAAAAACTTTGCGCTTGACAATGTCTGGGAGGGGTTGAGAGAGGGTGTGGGGGTTTGGGAACGCTGCCAAAGTTCGCCTGAAAGGTGGCAAAGTTTTTCCTATTGATTGGGGTTGCTAGCCAGGCAGCCAACCCATTAAAAGCCCGGCTAACACGCCACGCTCAGTGCTCATTGCACATGCAATGGCCGCTTACCTGTTGGCCACGTTCTCGCCTCGATTTTGTCAATTAAGCCAATGAAGTGTGGCAGCAGAAAAAACCAACAAACACACACACACGCAAAACACGAGTCCAACCAATTAAATGTAAATTTATTGAAATCAATGCCAAATTAGTTGCCAATAAATGCTCAATAAATCGTGTCGTTTACACATGCAATTGTGGCCAGAACTGAAATTAAAAATCCACCAAGCAAAATTAAAGTTTGTGAAGTAATTAAAAGTTAGTATTGGCAAGAGAGGGACGAGGGGAGGGGGTGTAGAGGAATCCATTTTAAAATGTTGCATTTAATGGTAAATTATTGTAATTCCAGCTGGTCATAAATATAGGAATTTTCATTCGAGCGTTTCTTTTTCAATTGTACAAAAAAATGTTGAAATAAATCATGAACAAATCAAATTTTGAATAAATATTTTAACTAATTGAATAGTTATAAGGAGGCTTAAAAATTTACATATTTCTGAATAATTTTTGAAAATTTATAGCTGGTTTTTTTTCTTCCAACAAATCAATTTCGCGGGCAAGCCACATTAGAGGCGTGTCATAAATAATTAGATAAATACAATATAGTACATACAGTATAGATTGGTTGATTAGTCTTAGACTCAGGCTTAATGAGCCATTGTATATGGTCTGCTAATTGTTTAGTTATTTATTTTGTATTTTTATGGAGTTCTTATTCAGTGTTATCCGAGTATAATAGTAGATGTATATGCATAGAAGTACCATTAATTTTTTCTATTGCCATATGTATTTCTAATGAGATAATGGAAGCCATTAAGTATCATCTGCTTAGATGTTCTTTGAAAGAGAAATGGGAAAGGTAAAGGGCTGATTTAGAGACAAAATTTAGATACAATTAAAGACTTAGAGAGATACCTACCACATAATATAGAGCACACAGCACATAGATAACACACTGCCTGCAAGCAGTTCTCTAGTGGGTCCCAGCCTTAGAACCTTATGAGAAGTAGAGCTAAATATTCTCTTTTTTTCTGAGATGCAATGATCTGACTAGATTTTAATTCTTGTACTGCTTAAACGTAGTAAAGATCCCAATCGAAATCTCTCGTCTCTCAGCCTAAACTCTGTAAGCCTATAAACCTATTTAATGGACTGTAGTCGGCATCAAACCTATCACAACCACACACACAGACACACAGACACCTACTCATATATCTCCTGAAATGTTGCAGAATATTTAGGATTTATTGTAGCTCTTTTTCTGGAATGTTTTTGCATATTCCATTAGTCCGAGGGTTGGCTCAAACATCAACTGTACTCGCCCCCTGGTACTTGGCTGCCTCATGGCATTCGGGGACTAGAAGTGGTCGTCCTTTAACTGTTGTCTAGGAGGAGGGGAACCAGTTTTATGCCCACTTAATAGTTTTGTTTTCGTGTGCTCTATACGAGTATCTGTGTGGTTGTCTGTGGATTCATGTGTGTGCGTGTGTGTGTGTGTGGGACAGGCAAATGACTAACCAGAAATGTGAAGATGCCTTCGGTATTCGAAGGCCTGCCTTGTTCCAAGTGTCTGGTAATTTATGGGAGCGAGCGTCAAATGGCAGACGGCTACGCGGCGGCTACTTGACAAACCCCCAGCACACACACAAACACACATACGTACACACAAAATACCACTTGAAATACTATAAATGTGTGTGCGAGTATGTTGGTATGTGTTTAGGTTTAAATTATATTAAACTGCCACAACGTGGCATGTGTCCCATTTCAAATGGTGCCCCAAGTACCACCTCACAATGAGAGTGGGGAAGCAGGAGTGGCTGTGGCTATGGCTATGGCAGTGGTGAGAATGTCCTCCCATTGCGGTTATCTGTCCAGAAATTGTTTTCATAATGTTACCTCACAGGACACACACAGATATAGATACCAGATAGGAGGCCAGACAATGGACATTTATCATGAGGGGGGAGGCCCCACGCCCTCACGTTCAGGATTTCCATTTAGTGCAAATGCAAATGTCAAAAGTTGAAGCCCAAAGTTTTCAACACTTTTGGCCCCCCGCACTTCCGAAGAAATGGAGGATCTAAGGATCCCTTCAGTCTAATTTAAATTGGTTTGTTTTCTGTCGTCGTCGTCGTCTGTTGGCATTGCGCTTTTTGCCCTGCACTTTGGGTCCGGTCCGTCCCCCAACAATTACGACTGTCGTCCTGAGCCCCCCTTCACTTACCTTCGGAGGGTTTTCCCTTTTTTTTCCCATGGAAAACTTTTTAACGCTCTGGGGAGCTAAATGTACGTCGGCGGGGTACTGGGGGGTTGTAGGGTTTGGGGGGGTGGGCTCTGAGCTACCGGTAAATGGTAGCGTTTACTACCTCATCGTGTATGCTGCTGTCTGTCGCACATTTCATTTTTGCTACGAGTCGAAACGGAACGAGTGAAATTAAAATGCTTGTTTTCACTTTATGCAAATTTTTGCTTGAAAAACGTAAAAAATAAAGAATCAAATGAAAAGCAAAGGGCAGCACAGAGCACAGAGAGGACTCGCTGAAGGGTCGACCACGGGTATATCCTCTAAAGCTAAGTTAAGTATCAAAAAATCTCAAAATATTAGCCATACTTCTAGAAACTTCTTTTGCCATAAAATTCTTGTACAAATATTGTCAATTTATTCGAATTGATTCGGAATATTCTCTATCGAAACACACGTGCAGCTTCATGAAGATTCTGCTAAGCCACTTTGGAAGAGAAAGCGAGTTAATTCAGCGAGTTGTATGTAAAAATCTAACTGTGAAAGCTAGTTCTCGGTGTAGAGAGGACGAGAGAGAAGTACAGACATGGAAATGTCTGGAATAAAGGATAGAGAAGTCAGTCATTGTTTCCTTTTACTCCAGTTTAAAGTTCACTTCAAAATCTGATGTTCAAAGATCCAAAGAACAGGTTAGGACAGCTTCCAAACATATTCCCCATCGCCCCGTGGAACACTGGGTACTCGACTGGCTGAGTGCCCGAATATATATTAAAAAAAAAATAAGGAACAAAAATAAAAAAAAGAATAACGTCAAGCAAATAAAAATGGCGCGTATTTACGTTTGGGAATATGTAAATAAGCGTCCGTTGTATTTATTTTCTTTAGCTTTACGTGGCATCCCAACGCAAAATGGAGTTTTGGGGGGGGAGAAGGTGTTTGGTTGTTGCTCAGCTTTCGTTGTCCTCCGCTTGGCTGGTGGTGTTCGGTTAAGGGGGAAGTTTTTGGGCACTCGTGGGGCTTACAAGCTATTAAAATGTCGCTGCAAGTACTTAACTGCTTGATGTTGTCAATTTAAATTAAAACCACTGCCGCAAAAGTTACGGGGAACCCAGATGGAAGACAGACTTATAGACGGGGGCCCCCCATAGCATGGATATCCCATGCCCCATAGATGTAGGCCCTGAAGAAGAGTTTGAGGCCAAATGGATATTGCAGAAGAGCCATGCGTGGATTAACAAGGGAAAAGCTGCGAAAATACAGGAAAGGGAAACAAAAACTTTTCTTTATGACTGCACTCGGAAGGTCTGTCTGTCTGTATGCTAATGGCGATGGATGGTAGGCCAAGGTCTGCCAAGGTCTGCCCCTGAGATGGGCAAACTGGGAAATTAAAAAGTTGTCGGCTAAGGATCTGCAAAATGTCTTGTCATTAAGGAAAGTGGCTTATTACAAGGATATACTCCCCCACATACAATACTAAGGACTTGAATGGGAAGACACTCTAACACTTGCAATAATTGTTTCCAAAAAGTTTAGCCGTTACTTCAGTCCTTTATTTTATTAATCTAAAGTTTTTTTTCTTCTTCGTTTGTTTCTAACTTTATGAGAGTGGTAAAGAATATTATTATTACTAGAATTAGTCAACGTATTTGTTTTTTTTTAATATTCAGGAAGATCCCAGTTTTCACTTCCGCAGAATATGGAAAAATGGGTTCTCCCGTTTTCACAAAACGCAAAACATTTCCGTTTTCTAAAATATAATTATTCTAAATTTTTTTGTTGTCAACATTGAAGGCAAGAAGAAGACCAATATCTCCCAAGAATGTTCCAGCCGGCTAGAAAATTGCAATAATTAAAACAAATTTGAATTTCTAACTGATTTTAAAGCACGCACATCTGGTCACACTGGTCGCAGAGCAAATGTTGGCTACTACTGAACAAACATTTTTCGGAACTAACCTTGAAAAAACAACTGACGCAGCTTGATTCAATTATCGATAGATCGATTTTTGCTTTACAGGACAAGAAAAATGTGGCAAAACTTACGAAAACGTTTGTTTTAACTGCCGGCCGACAACAGATCTAGTAGTTGCATATTCCACACGTGCACAGAAAATACCATCTGTGCTTTTCCAGTATATTGCGGTAACTTTCCAGTATTAATCGCCTATTTTTTGGCTGATCGGAGTACGTGTTAGCTGAAAAATATTCTATTTTCATCGATTCTATATGAATATGAAAAATTTTGCTGATCTGAATTCTTGGTTATATAATTGAATATTAATAAAACAAAAAGTCATTATATTTATACAGTATTTACATATTTCAAGAAGTATTTTTGCCAGGGTCAGACCGTATATCCGATCGGTAAATACGCGGTCGGTCACACTGTTAGTCACACTCGATGAAAGCAACTACCAGCAAGCGTTGAAACAAAAAGCAAAAGTAAACATGGACTATTTGAAGAAAATGTGCTGCATGATTGGAAATCTTTGTCGGAAAGACGCCGAAACTCCAGTGGACGAGGAAGAGAACTGGTCCTACGTGTCAGAGGACTTTCCTACCTTCCGGATGAAGGAGTGGACGGGTTTGGAAACGAATCAATGCGTGATGTCATTTGAGGACGCGCTCAAAGCGATTTGCTCCCATCTCGAGTACCGCCGGACCATTGAGAGACTTGCAGTACTGAAGAGGGAAGCAACTTTGGAAAATGTTGAGCTCGTTCCAATTGACGGAGCCTTGGAGCAGCCAGTAAACGTGACACACGAGGCACATATCCATGCTGCCCCTGACAACGACAACACTGTGGCGGAAGCTTCTGAGATCGTCCAGACCGGCGACCGGGACTTGACAGAAATGAAGATCGTGGAATGATGAACTGGCCTATAACAAGGAAAATAAACTTAATGTTTTCAAATAAATGTATTTAATGAAAATTGCAAAAAAAAATGTGTGTTTCAAAAATGTTCGGTCTTCGAAGTTGAGGTTAGGTCGCTCCTGTACTGTAATCCAGCGGTACGTACACTCTTGCTTACACGAGAAACTAGCGATAGAATCACAATCTTAAGAAATAACCTGCAAGTACGTGTAATAATGTACATATGTATGTATGTTGTGTTCTTGTGTGGTGTTGTTAGTTTTCTAAATTTGTTTTGAAAAGAGGGAGATAGCATGATAGATATCGATTAAGTGCTGGTAAACGTCGCGCAGTAGTTTAACTTTTTGGCGGGACAGTTTTGTGTCTTCAAACAAATTTCCCTTCGCAGTGAAGCATGAAATTATTTATTTCAGCTAATCATATTATTATTTTGAACTTTTACAACTTTAGCACACGGCATTTTTCATCTGTTTAAGTCCCAATTTGTTTTGTCTTATATTATACAACACATATTGCCATCAAGCCAGCAAAACCTTATCTAGAAGCGCACTGCTCCTAGCTATCCATTGCATTGTTAGTTTCCCACTTTATTGATAATTCAATAAAGTTCAAAATTTAATGTGAAAACTGAACGAAAAGTAAAGCCCCTCGTTTTGATCTCGGGGTTGCTTGTGCCGAAGCCATGACAACGCGTTTAAATGGAGGATCCTGGAGGGCTGTCAGCCAGTGTCAGCTCCTGTCTCTCTGTCTGTCCTGTACGGCGTCTCCCTCTCTATCCCTTTGTGTTCTCTGTGTGTCGTAATAAGCGAATCGGCTCAAGGCATTTTACTGCTCAAACAAAAGACAAGGCAGCAAACACACACACACACACGGGCACACACCTCCGTCTCCGCCTGCGCCTCCACCTCCCCAGTAAACGCATAAAAGCAGAGCCCGAACGTGCTCTGATTTTGTAAATAATTGCAATGACGATGCCAGGATCCACACATACACATTCACATCCCCATCGACAGTCGACAGAAACAAGCCCCCTGGAGCGCCGTCTGAAGCCCATGAACCAAGCGCATGATAATATTAATAATAGTGGTAATAATCATACGCACTGTATGACGACTCTACACTCGGAGTATACGGCACCACATATAAAAGGGAACAAAGGGAAACAGGAGAGAAAAAAATCCCGTCTGCCTGTCTGTCTCTCTGTTTTAATATGATTAATGCTCCATCCGAACAGAGTTGGCAAAATATTTACACGTATTGCGCGGCAGCTACAAGGCTTCGGCGGGAAGGGGGGCGACGCGTCGCCCTTTCAGCAATGGGCTTAGCGGGTTTAAGTCCTGAATATGCTCTAAGTAGTTCTGAAATGCACTTTCAACGCAATTTCCAAGGGTGGGAACCTTTTTAAGGGGGTATTGGAAATAGGGAAGAATTTTAACGAGGAAAAATCCAGGGGCATCTAACATAAAGTCTACATATTTCAGAGATATTATTTTAAATTGGATTAAAAAAAACTTTCAATACATTCATTTTGAGTTATAGTTATTTCTAAATATTTTTAGTGATTTTTTAAACAGATCTACAACAATGAAATTTCATGGTTTTGTAAATATTCGAAAATTTTAATGACATTGCACTGATATCTTTTTATGCATGAAAAGCATTGGATTTTCAGCATGAAATTAGGATCATAAATATCACAAAAACATGCATTTGATCCAATCAAATATATATTCAACATTTTTTAATTTTAATTATGGAATAATCATAGAATAATTCAATCGAAATACAGTTTAAAAATTGAAAGAAATTTCCTGAAACTCCCTGAACCTCCGTTTTTCATACTTTCACAACATGTGTGAAACTTTTAGCGACTTTTCATCGATATTCATTTCAGGCAGCACCCATGAGAATGTCTCCTTTCTTTTCTTAAGAGAATAACCCCAGACAATATGCTCATGGAAGCCACTGGCAGCCGCGTACAAAGTTTGCTTTGAATTCATTGAACCAAGCGAAATTTGCCTGACAATTAAACAGCTTGAGAGATGCCAAAAAAAAAGGAGAAAAATACCCAACGAATACCCTTAAGATGGCAAAAAGGAGCGTAAAAGGAAAGGAGAAGAAAGTATGTATGTATTTCATTCATTCCCCGACTGCCAACTGCCGACTGCCAAAGCAAAAGCAAAAGTTTATGCATCAAAGTTAGTTGTGTGGCGCCCCAAACTTGTGCAGCAGCGATTTCTGTAAGCGATGCAATCCTCAAAAATATAAAGTAAAAATTGTAAAGAAAGCTGAAAGGAGAGTTTGGCGTGGTGGGGGTATGGAAACCAATTGCAAAGTTTTCCCAGGGAAATATGAAGAAGAAATTTTCGGAAGGTAAATCTGTCTATGGGTTAGCGCTTTACCATTCCCCCATTTCGAATTTTTCCATTGTATATTTATGCCTTTTGGCTGGCAGGCCAGATATAGAGAGAGGGAGAGGAAGAGTCGGCTGGCTGCACATTCCAAAGGTAGGAAAATGCAATAGCGCAGAAATTAAAGAATAATATTATCTTGGGTGCAAGCGAGCGTTAAAAAAAACCCAAGGAATAAAAGTAAAAGATAAACAAGAAGGGCAAAACCTATAGAACTGCAAAAAGATACTCCCTGCCGTATAGAAAAATACTCGTAGATACATAGGGTGACCCAAGCGAAGACTCTTTAAAAGCGCATAAATTGTCATTGGTTCGTCTGTCATTGGGGGTTGATTCCACCCACAACTTCCACCCTCTGCGGCTGGGTGTCAGTGTCTTTAAGTGTTATTCCTTTGACAAGTAACCCTCCCCCCTCTACCAACCTCTATGAAAGCAATGAGGGTGGTGGGCAGGGCAGTAATATGATCTGTTTACTTAGGCTAAAAACACATCTAACCAAAACAGGTAAAAAGCTTTCGTCAATCAAAATGCCAACTGACAGTTGACAGAGTTTTTGTTTTTAAAACTTGCATAAATAAGCCATAAATGGGATGATCAACGGCAATGGCAGTACTAAGAGTCTCCCCCAATTGAATGTCCCAAAAAGAAAAGCCAAGAAAAGTCATACTCGTCCTCCTACTCGTAGTCGTACTCGCATTTAAATAAGTCGACGACGACGGGGCAGGGCATAAATCTGCATGCAAACTGGTGGAATGACAAGCGTGTGGCACAAACAACAATTGCATCATCAAGTCGTGACGTTTGACAAATGAGCCTGAACCCTCTGCTCGCCCCCTCCTATATTCCCAAAGTAAAATATTGCACACACACACATGGTCCTTACATGCACACTCATGCACTTACACACACACAGATATGTGTGTACACGTATGCGTATTCCAAGGTACATCAAATGGGTGTAACAAAAGCAAAAATGCCAACGGAGCAGTCAGCAATCAGTACGAGTCGGAAACTACAGATGGCAGCGTGACACGAGTCACGAACTTCAGGAGATTCAGGAAGGAATGCGAAGTACTGAACAAAAGCTTAAAGATTAAGCTTAACCTAAAGATAATTGGCTTGATTTGGTTACCAGACTTTCAAAGAAAATTATAGAAGAGATAAACAGTAGACCCAATAGATTTGATTGAAGAAAGTGTCTATGTATCGACTCTTGACTCTTCTGGAAATCTCTATCAATGGCTCTAAAAATGTAACTCAAAAATCTCGAAAAATGTTCAATTTAATGAAAAACATTCCACAAGACTTTTGGTGTCTTAAGATCTCTCTTTTTGGTGCCATTTTCTGCTAGTGTTATTATAAATATTAATTTCCTCTATTTAATTCTTTATAAAATAACTATTGCATAGAAATATCTACATTTGTACACCTGTGATTTCCATTTTATTGGCATGATTGTTTAAAGTCCTGCATCCATTCTCCATTTTTCATCTAGAAATATTCTCCATAAAATTCCAACCTACAATCTATGCAAAATGGTATTTCAAATTGATTTCAAAACCCCATTTAAATCTTGCTATACCAGCAAGTCGGCTCACGCAATCATCTCCACTCCACATTCCCAATGCAAGATGTCCTTGTTTTTTTTGGGGCTGGGACTGGTTGGTCTCCCATAGCCATAGTCATAGTCACAGTCGCGTCAGCACAAAGTCAGCCGAGGGCAGGCATCCTCCCGTCGCTTTTTATGGCAAATTGTCAGTGCTGTCGTAATTTTTAAGTTAAAAAATTGTTAAAAAATGTTCGTAGCATTCATTACCATGCCGACGACTCCAGCAGCATCCAGAGACTCCACTGCCGACTACTCCTCCCACTCCAGCTCCAATTCAAACCCCAACCCCGACTCCGGACTCCCACTGCCACTCACTCACTCAGAGTGGAGTTCAGTCAGTGGCTGGTGGCTGGTGGCTGGTGCCTGGTGCTGGCCCCTCTCCGATGTCTGCGTGTTGCACAATAATTTATTGCCGCACAATTGCAGCTGCCACACATTCCAATGCACTTGGCGCCCCAACAGCCATATGGGGGTTTGGGTTACGGCTTTCGGATTCCCATCTGGCGGGGGGCCGCACTCACAGTCCTTGTCAGGGCACCCGCGGCGCTTGTAAAAGCAACTCACATTTGGCGTTGATTTCGAGTGGAGGATGCTGCCATGCTGTCGTGCTGTCATGGTACCGCACCCCAAACCATTCCAATGCCAACCCCCCAAAACTCCTTCCTTATTACATAGACAAAATGTAATTTTAAATATATTTTCCCCGACTAGATTAAGGCACTGCTGAAACGTGAATGGATGCAGCTGGAATATGTATTTCCTAATGAACTCTTTCTGCAGGAGCTCCTCCTTGGAAAAGATAACCATCGAAGGTGTCGGAGTGTGAAAATGAATAAACAATTGAATGGAATAAAGTCACGAAGTGTACCTTACGGGAAAAAGAAAACAAACGTGGAGAGATTGGAAAATGGTTTACGATATTATTCAAATTTCAATTCTGTTTTCAAGGATGACCGATCCACGACCTCGGTTTGCTGCTGGGCAGCTGAGTCGGTGCTAGAACAAATAACAAATCATGCAACAAAATACATACTTTTCGGTCCAACAATTTCCAGTAAGAAATACACAGCCCCGCTACCTACTTGCCCTCGTATGTTAAGCTCGTCTGAGCAGCTGAGTCGGTCCCAGAAACATACAACAAAGGCGCAGAAAAGGCGTCGGTATAGCTCCAAAAACGTTCAGCAAGAAATACACAGTCTAGTCTTTGTTTTTTGGGGCATGTGTATTCTACATGGAATTTCTTTACTTATAAATCGAATAAAATCGGCAAAAAATATTTAGTTAATTCCAAAATATGCAAAAATCCTGTATATCCTGTTTTAGGGCTTTTACAGTTTTTGTTTCAAGCTTAAATTGAATTTGTGGAATAGCAAGATATTCAAAGTTCAAAGTGTCTCTTATGCCATATTGAAATGTTGTTTATTAACTTAATGTGCCACAAATTGATAAGTCCCCTTCCCTGGCATCCTCTCCGCTCATAGCCTCATATCCGTTTCAATATCTCTCTCTACCTCTCTCCCTTTCCCGCTCTATCCCCCTCTCTAACCATAATCAAATGCAAATGTAATTGGATATTTTGCAAGCAGTGCGTATATGTGTGGCTAGGACTAGAAATAGCACAGCCATTAGGGGTTATTTGAATGATATGAGACGGGTGGTGGTACGGTGTGGTAGGGGGGTAAGTGTGAGTGCGGTTTGACAGTGACTTGTGCCAGTCTTCGTCCATTAGAGAGGAGACGACGCTTGCGAAAAGTGTCAATTACAACAGATGTCAAAAACAATCAGCTGCATAAATAAGTCATAAGACTGCATACACATGTGACATCCGACCCAAGACCACCCCCCAACCCCGCACACCCAACGCTCTGAACCCTGAACCCAACCCCAGTCCCAATGAGTGGGAAAATGCTCGCTCTTTTGTCTCTGTGGCAGTAATCAATAAGCCTGGTCAATTGCGTGCGGCTAATTAATGGCTGAACGGGTCGCACAGCAAAAGGTGTCAGACGCAAAACAAAGACATCGCGCCCCCGCGTGGGTCAAAACTGTTAACCCCCCCGACCAGCGACCCCCAACCCCTGAGAATGGGTGAAAATGATGAAAAATGTCGGCAAGGTAGCAGGTAGCGACAGTGCGTGGTCATTGTGCGTGTCCGGGTCCAATCAATACTCAAATTATGGTAATCAATTTTAATTAGAGAGAGACACTACACCCCATCCCTCCCAATCGAGAACCCCTGTCAGAGAATGGAAAAACACTTCAAGCAGCTCACTCAATGCTGTCCAAAACGGAACAGAACACAGGTCTATCTAACGGTACACTGCAATTGACGTTGTCAAAGCGCAATTCCATAATCCTGGCATCATTTTGGATTGTTTTTCGAACCGCACACACACACCCACACACACACGCACGCACACACGAGCAGTATTGGTATGGGAGGGATTTTTGCTTATGTCAAAATTCGAACAATGGCCAAGTGGCTGGGCCCGAAAATTGAGCCTGACAGCCCTCATAACCGCCTCGGCTTCGGTTCGGTCTCACCCTCATCCAAAAACTGAACTGATAGACAGTCGAGAATGCAGACGATGGGTGGGTGGATGGCAGGATTTGTGTGTGGCAGGAGCAGCAGTACACACAACCAAACAATTGAAACTGGAACTGGGAACTGCCAATGGCATAAGCTTCAAAAATTCCATTATTCGGATTAGACCAATTGTTGCTTTGAAGCCCAACAACAGCTACCAGTTAATACGAGACTCGGGTTGAATGGGCCTCAAAAGCTGGAGCAAGGGTTGCACTTATTTGGTAATTTGATTGGACATTCTTTTAAGTACTTCAAAAACTTAAAGGAATGATTAACTTTGCATTAAAAAGGTGGCAATGACTGCATCTTCAAGTCCTCTAAGAATTCCAGGAAGCAACGCGGACTTACCGACCGAGGGGTGATGCTGCATGACCACGTACCAGTACCCCTTGAAGATCTCTTTCTCTTGAGAAAACTTTATAGTTTGTCATTCTATTTTGGCCATTTAATTGGCTTTCTTTAGTGGACACCTAACAAATACATGACTTTCCCAATCTGCATCGAATTTCCCCCCCCCCCCCCCCCCCCAAATGTGCATCACATCTAGTTAAAACCTCATGTACTGGCCTGGGGTCAAAGTAATTTGAAAAGTACACAACATCAAGTAACTGGAGCTACTGGAGCAGCTGCTACTGTTCGTCCTGCCTCGTATTGCTGCTTGTGATTCTGCTGCCAACTGCTATTAACAGTAAATGACTGGCCTAATTTATGCACCTTGCTCTACGGAATACACACCCACATGTGAGAGATAGCATGGGGCGGGGGGGAGGTATGAAGACTAGAATTACAATTGTATTTCCATTTCTATTCAGAGGAAAGGCCACGCCGCAATGCCGTAACTTGATGGAATATCTGAGAGCTCCCCAAACGGGGGCGAAGGCCTCAAACTAGAACTACTGTCCTCCCCCCTCTGTAGAGCCCAGACAGCAGCTGGATGATCCCCCATTCAGGAGGGAGGACGACTAACAAAATTGCTCTACACAATCGAAACGCACGAAATGACAATATAAATCGAGGGGCGGAACTAATTTTGGCAAAAGACTCGAAATAGGCCGGGCCACGACCACAAAAACCGAAATGATGATACTTCACAGGGCTATGGGGAGGAGGGGGGCACAGACAGACAGAGAGATACACAGAGGGTGACTGATAAGTAGAGGGGGTTGCAATTTCAGCTGGTGCCCCGTGCCCCGTGCCGTGGCACCCCTCTGAATTGGCCAAAATTAACGCAACGCGTAGAAAAGTTTCTTGTGTACGGAAATTGCGTAACTACACATTAATGAAGAAAAATTGGTGGGGGTGGTGCTGGTGGTGGTGGATGGAAAACTTACCCCTCTCTACCTTAACGGGGGGAAAACTTTCGGAAATTGGACGACACTTTAGCCATAAAAGGCCTCTGATTTATGCCAATTGAAGCTCTCGTCCGCAGGTAAACTGCCACATAATGAACTGCAGGCAGCTCCCGAATGAAAGCCCTAAGCCAGAAGGGTGCTAGGGAGGGTAGAGGTAGGGTAGAGGTAGAGGGGTAGGGTGATTATGGCAACTTCTGTGCTTAGTAGTTTTCATGGGCAGCGCTTTGATCATCATCCCCATCCCCATCCTCATCCAATCATTTATTATTTGCAGACGACCTGTGCAAGGAGGCTTTCGCCTTAACCATTCGTAATTCTTTTATTGCCGTCATTAAATCCCTGACCAGACAACAGATGGAGACATCTTTGTGGAGCTCCAAGGCTCCATGCACCATAATCATCGTTTATCATCTGCTGGCTAATTAATTGTAAAGTTTTTTCTCTTCTTTGCTGGGCAAAATCTTTCTTTGTGCAGCCATTAATATTGTCACAGATGTCGTAATTGGCCAGGCCGAATGGCTCAGATGATTAATACATCAAAGTTTTGCAATTGTAACTGCCATGGGCCATGGGTATTCCATCTTGAGTTCGGTTTTAGCCCTAAGACAAAGTGGACTAAAAAAGTGCTCTGAAAAAGGTCGAGAAATGATTTTGGAAATCTAAATTGTGTGGCAAGTGTTTTAAGGAATATTTGTATAATTAATTAGCTTTCAGGGAGACCTAGAATATTACATTTCTTAGATACCAATCAGTTCTTAGCATAATTTTAGATAATTAATTGAAATATTGAGTCCCATTTCAGTGCTAAGTATTCTTAAAAGAAGGCATTCTATATGGCATTCATCGCTCGTTAAATGTCTGCCTAAATCTCCCAAAATTTCCCTATACCCCAACTTCTCTTCAGTGTAACACTAAAATGTATCTCTTTCCAACACTGCCTGGCGTCAGCCTGTCCAACTCTTAAATAGAGAGCCCCATTAACATTTCCTTTGAGGAGTGGGGGAAGTGGGGGTTCTGCTTTTCAATTCATAAAATTAGTTTTAATAATATTAATAATATCATCACTTGGCAGCGAAAACAGGAGGCCTCGGCCTCACTCCTCCATTCCATTCCATTACGAGGGATTTGGAGCTGGTACTTGGACAGAGGATGGGCACAGAGCGCCATCCGACGCCATAAGCCGGCTTTGGTTTCGGCTTTCGACTTTGGCTTTGGCTTTAGCATTTTTGGTCATAGTTCAACGCGTGCTAGGAATTTACACAAAAGGCGTCAAGGCAACCCAGAGACAGAGACAGAGCCAGAGACCGAGTCGAGTTCTCAACTCATCGTCACAGTCGTCCACTGCCCCTCCGCCCTCCGCCCCACAGCTTTGCCAAGGGGGGGCTGTGGGGCTGTGACTGTGGGGCTTATGCTCATTGTTTGCACTGTTGCCAGTGCCAACCAGCAGCATCAACATTATGCAGAAGGCTCCCGGGGGCTAAGATCTGGCCACAAGTTATAAAACTGCCTTTCCAGCCCCCCATCTAACAAATTTTCACTCCCTCCCTCCCACACTCCCCCCTGCCCCTGTGCAGCTCTCGCTTTCTCTATTGTTTAAAATTTTGCGCGCCGGAAATTTGCTTATCGCCGCGTTTCAGTTGCGGCTCTTGCTGCCATGCGGCACGAGGGCGGGGGCGAGGGCGTGCGGCATGTTAGAGGGGTAGCTCAAAGTCAATAGAGAGATTAGTGCGGCAGGCATAGGCATTGAGCCGGCACAGAGCTGTGCTAATTGAGCGACGGACGGGTCATGGCAACAGCTTAAATCAATAGAACCAGCACAGCCCCCTCACCACCCAGCTTCATTCCGTATGCAAAACCGAAAATATGGGAAAACTATGCTTGGAGGGTGGCAGACTTTGATACCCTAGAAGTACTGGAGTTCCACTAGACGACACCATGGAGCTCTTTTGATTACATTTATCTTTATTTATTACTTTACCATGTCATCTTTTTCTCTTCAAGAGAACTTTTAGAATACCTTTTTCTGTTTTTTAGATAATACCCAAGCCCAAACCTCCTGGCCTCTTGCTTGCCTTGTTACCACCACCCAATCCCAGGGTCTGGCCCAAGCCACCGCCACCGCCGACGCCACCCAATCCCAACTTCTGGCCAGCACCACCAATAGTCTGGCCAAGTTCACCGCCCAGCTGTCCCAGGAGATTGCCCAGACCCGCACAGCTGGTGGAGCTGAGCGGGGAGAGTGAGGCCCCCAGGACAGACAGCTCGCAAAAGCGAAAGTCATTGGAGGTCTCCAGCTTGGTGTCGATTTTGATGAAGGGTGTGGCCTTCCCAGTGACGCTCTGGAAGAGCGACGAACCAGTCTTTCCGTCACCACTGCCCTGCTTGGCGAACTGAACGAGCATGTCGATGAGATTGTGGCGCACTTGGAGATCCTCTGCACTGGTGAGACGTGTCTCTTCCAGGGGAGTGCCGAAGATATCGTTGGCATCGAACATGTAGCCCAGCTCGTCGCCATGAGCCACTGTCTCCGGCTTGTCGTTGGCCGTCTCCGAGACGATGGGCAGTCCGCGCAGGAAGTTGATGCCCTTCGACTTGGTGCCGTTGTACTCGAAGCTGTACATGAAGGCTGGCGCCAGCTTGGACCACACTTGGGTGGTCAGCACTGCGGGCAGATTGAACAGCACATCCGTGGTGGATTCCACGACCTTTGATAGGACTTGATCGACATTCAGGGCCTGCGGCACCTTCCACACATCCTGCAGCGTGGGCGTCAGCACACTGGTGAGTCCTGGCAGCTGCGGCTTGGCGATCTGTCCCGTGATCTGATCGATCTTCAGGAAACCCGTCAGCTTGTTCAGCGCATCGCTGAGGGAGCCCAGGAATTGCTCCGCCGAGCCATAGACCTTGTCTATGGTCTCGACGGTCACCGAGTTGGCCGTCTCGTGTTTGGCCACTCCTGTGAGCAGGGGAATCCCCGAGAAGTTGTTGCTCCTCAACTGCTGCTCCGGCTCGCCCACCAAGAGGCCTGGCAGGGAACGACCATCCTCGGGGCCCTCGATGTGCGGCTGGAAGCCCACGTTGCCGGTGAGACCCTTGACCAAGGCCCTACCCGCCAGACGTTCCGTTTGCACTTTGTCATCGTTTCGAATGATGTCCTCGGCGCTTTTCTGCAAAGGTTTAAAGAAAAAAAGTTGAGAATTTGGAATCCCCTAAGGGTATATCTTACTCATACCGCTCTCAAACAGTTGACGATCTCCAGTTCATTGCCCGTTGGACAACCATTGATCTTGGCCACCTCCTCGACACTTTGAACGGGGTCCTTGTCCGTCGCATATTGGGACAGAGCCGTTCCAGACATGGCCACCACACCGTGGACATCGCCGGCACTTCGAGCCGTCGGCGACATGGACAGATACATGGCACTGGCTGCCCCCGAGCCGTGGCCAATGGCCTGGATCTTCTTGGGATTGCCGCCAAAGTAGGAGATGTAGTCGGTGACCCAGCGGACGGCTTCAGCCAGGTCGAACAGGGCCAGATTCCCGTCAAACTGCCTGGTGCCGTCGCCCATGATGCCCAGCGAGCCGAGACGGTACTGCGGTGCCACCACAATGGCGCCCCTCTGGGCCATCGGCGTGGCATCGTACTGGGCCGCTGAGCCATAGCGATAGCCACCCGGATGGATCCACACAAAGACCGGCAGCCCGGTGCTCTCGTCCGGCATCTGGGGCGTGTACACATTCAGCAGCAGGCAATCCTCATCGCCGACGATCCTCTGCGGCGACTGCGGATGCGGCTGTATGCAGGGTGGCCCATGCCGCGTGGCATTGATGTCTCCACTCAGGCGTCGGTACACGGGTCGGGCATATCTCAATGTACCCACTGGTGGCTCCGCATATTTCATCCCCAGGAAGCTGTAGATTCCCGTTCTCGGATTCCTAAAGCCCTCGACGCGGGCATCACGATTGAAGAGGCGCGCAAACACCACCGGATCGTCCACTGGCGGTGCCTTCGACTGCCTTCCACCGACGATGCGCTTCACACGAATATGGGAACCAGATTCGGTACGCGTCAAGGTCACGGCCAGCTGCAGTTGCAGCACCACTAGTAGTCCCCACAGAAAGTTCCACTTCAGCAGCGCTTGCATTTCGATTCGCTCGATTGTCAAATGGGAACTGAACAAATGAGGCATTCCCCCAGAGCCACAGAGCTGGGTTTTTTTTCAGCGAGGCCGGCTACTTGTTTGGCTTGGCGATAAACAGCAACAACAACAAAAGCAACAACAAAAGCAACAACAACCGCTTTAGTGGATAAAAATATAAATTCAACTTTTGTTGCTTCGTTCGCTTTTGCGTGCTTTCCATGGGATAAGACCATGTTTGGCGGTGTCCGGGAGGGGGAGGGGATGGGAGTGTAGCTGCTTCTTGCTAGCATTCTAATCACGTACTTTATAGCGATGATGACGAGAGATGGAGTGATGGCTGGGAGTGAACTTCATGCCAGTTGTAGTTCATTGAGGCACAACAAATCTGGAATTAGCTTTTGGGGCGACTTTTTGGGGAACTTTCGAATGAAAATACGCACGCAAAAATACTAGAATTCAGAATGGGAATACAAATGTTAGTAAAACATTCATTTGAACTCGAAATTACTAATTAGAAACTTGTAAAGATAGAGAAACAGAGGCGATGACAACAAGTACATCGAGCATTTACTTCCGCTTAGTTACTTCGTGTCACGAGTCAAATATTGAACATTCCGCTCATCCGAAAGTGCTGATTGGTGCTATGAAAAAGGAATATTCCTTATTGTTTAACGCTCTAATTCGAACATGGATCAAAGTGCACATTTTACGTATCAGAATTGAAATTTTACCTGAAATTGAGAAACCTTCAGAAATTTTGATATCGCTTTCATGGATTCAAACGGATTCAAAAACCCCTTCCCATTTCGATTCCCACTTGAGTGACATTCAAGCTAATCAATTGCTGTTGGATCATCTCTGGGATTGACAGCCAGCCAATTAATTTGCTATATTATTTTATTATATTATTCTCAATCGTGAGATCTTCGCCCGATGACCAGTAGCAGAACTGGTCAGGTCGGTTTTTCCCACTTGCATTGTTGCTACCGACGACTGTTCATCGGTTCGCTGAAAATTCAATTGCATGAGAGAAATAATAATGAGAGTTTAAAGGCATTGTCAAAAGCAGAGGCAGAGGCAGTGGCAGAAGCAGAGCGAGAGTCAGAGCCAGAAGCAGAGGCAGTGCCAGAGCATCCAAGTCTCTAGCTTCATATTTTACAGCTGTGCCGCATTATCTTTGGCCCAGATGAATTATATTCTTCAGCATATTTACAGCTAACATATGGGGGTTGGTGTTTGCAGGGTTGGGGGCTTGGTAGGCGGAAACGGATGCTGGCAAATATCATGAAGCAAACGCATGTTGAGATTTCAAGTTTCTTGACCCCCTCTTGTGTGCAGAACGCAAGCCAGGACCAGGACCCCGACCACTACTGGGCTTTTGGATTGGGTCGGAGGCACGGCACGGCACGCGCTGGACTAACTGGCATGACTCTGCCACATGAATCTCAATGTTGTTGTCTGCCAGAGCGGCCACGTACGGCAGCTGATTTGTCCCAGTCTTGGTTTTACCCTCTTTCTCCATATATCTCTCTGTGGGAGCTACACTGAGAAACATTACAGAGGGATGCCTAATGAAAATCTGTGCTATCTAGCAACCAATTTCTCTCAGTGGCTACGACCACTTGCCTCTCTCGCATGTGTTGCAGACAATGGCCAAATGACATTTAAAGTTACGACAATATAATTAAGTATACTTCTGGGAGTTGACGCCATCAGCTGCAGGAACAGGAGTCGCCATAGCCATAGTCATAGCTGTTGCCGTCGCCATGGCCATGGCCAAGGAATAATTATATATGTATGAGCAGAGCCACTCCCAGAGTCAGCCCTGAAAAGGGGGCGTGCAACACTTTTGCAGCACGCAAACTTTTGCCCAGATGCAGCACCTCTCCCCCACTTCTCCTACGAATCCTGACGCCTGGCACGCCTCAACGTTTAACGAGATTAATCTTTTTTTTGCTGCCCGCCCGACTATCTCTAGCTCTGGTTCTGGCCTCTGTGACATTCTGTCCCTGACAGAGGGAAGTCCTTAAAAAGTTATTAATCTTTGGGGCTATCGAGTAAATATTTTGCTTTTAATTGAGTTTAAATGCAGCATCAAAGCGATTTGCATAAAAGTTGCAATAATATTTGCTCTCTCTCTCTCTCTGTCTCGGGACAGGACATGATATGTTGTCCACATGGGCTCCATATCAGATGCGTGTACGAAATCTAGTTATATAGAAAGTAATAATCACATGGTAGATTGCTTTTTAATTTGATTTTGGGCAATGCCAAGGCCTCAGGCACGGCAAAAAAAGGGAATATTTTGATGGGGGAATTGAAATTGTATTATTCTTAAATAGATTTTGTTTTTATCGCATAAATTGACTATAGAACATGGAGGATAGAATGTGGAAGTACATTCCTATACCCTTGAAACATTAATTAACGATCTTGCTTATAACTAATTTATCTCCAACTAGCGCGCATTTTCTCTCTCCCAATTAATCTCCATTTTTCTCTCTTGTTGTTTTGTGTGCCACACGCAATATTCTAGGATTTCTCCACCTCCACTTTCTCCTCCTGCCAGTCGTGAACCCACACGTATTGCGTGTGCTGTGCCCATGAGTGCGCTTGTTGGGGGGGGGCGGGGCGGAGCGTTTCGTGGAAATTAGAGGCAGCTTCCCAGCTGCCGCTGATGCGATTTTGATGTGCAAAATATTAATTATAAAACAATAATTGAATTGTGCTCTTGCTCTTGGCTGTCTATGGCAGAGCGCGTCGAAAGGTGAGCGAAAGCTCCACACTCCAAATCCCGCACACACACGCCAACACTTCATTAGGCTATGGGGCAATTTTTCTTTGGAGAGCAGCTGCTGTTGCTGTATTTCGTGGGGAAAAACCAAATTAGTTTCCACTGATTGCCGTTTAATGCCATAGGAGGGGGCTACAAAGTAGAGCCAGATCAGGTGGCTGGAAGATGGAAAATCTTTTGCTGGAAAATATTAATTAATTGTTGCGATAAATATTGCAATATGGTTGAAGGAAACTCATTTGTGCGAGTATTGAGAGGAGAAACATTTGTTTGAGAATAAAGAACAATAAATAATCCACATGTTTAGCCATTTATCTAACTATGGTTATCAATTCAAAGATGTTTCTAAGACCATTCAGCTATTCATTAAAAGGAGCATTTAACTATTTATCTATCCAGCAATATCAGTCTTTAAGAATATCAGGAATTTATGGTATGAATGGTACAGGTATGGAATCTCTTCAGTGATTTCGTTGACCGCAGTGCAGTGCCGTCGCAATTCTCATATCTCTTGATCTTCATTTGATCCACAAGCTTTTGGTTTGCTGCTCTCACGCAATATACGCTCTCGCATTTGCTTCGCTCTCTCAGTAACAAGAACATGCATGCATTATGATTAAAGCCTCTCCCTCTCGCTCTCAGCAAATATGGAACCTCGTGTAAAGCATAAGAAATACATGACTAACGGAGACATAACTTTTCTGCGTTTCTTCTTTGTACCTTTGCACAATGCATAGGACGCTGCCGGCCTCTGCTTTGTAATGCAAGCAGAAGTGCTGCTAACAGCAAAGTCGACAACAACTAAAGCAGGGGTCGGCACGCAGTCACTCCCATGTTCTTAGTGCGTTTGAGTGGGCAGACAAAAGACACGAAGCAACACGATTCATTTTCTTTGCCGTGGCGCAGCCGATCAGACTTATGTAGCCATTTCGGCATAGGGCCGAAGCCACACGATTCATTTTCTCTGCCGCTGCGCCAGCCGAGCAGAAAAACGAAACCGCGGGTGCATAGGGCCGAAGCTAGACGAAGTTTTTATACTGTGCGCTGCCGGCCTCTGAACAAAATTAACGCTGACAGCGAAGCCGCTGAGAACTGCAGCAGAACGGCGCTCAGTGAAGTTTTTTCGATTTATTTTTCACCAAAAATAAATCAAAAAAATCAAATCATTATTTATTTATTTATTTATAAAAGTTAGCTATAATTTAAATTAACACTAACTTAATATCTAAAGCGCTGGCTGCAAAGGCCTTCGGCTTGTTAGAGGTATTTAGGGGCTAGTGTATTTACATATTTACATTTACATCTTACATTTACATATTTACATACATATATATATTGTTTAGTTTAATTAGGGTTATAGGAGGTGATATATGTTCGTTTTTTTTAGGAATTCAATAATTTTTGAGATGTTTTCTATAGTTGGGTTTTCGAGGATGGATATGGGGCATGTGTTTTGGAAGATTTGGTTTTTGAGGTGGGAAGTTGCGGTGCAGTTAGTGAGGATGTGTTTAATATTAAGTTCGTCTGTTGTATGGCAGTTAGGGCAGGGTATGATGTTGCCAGGGTTGTAGTAGTGTTGTTGTGTAAATCGTGTGTGTCCTAGTCTGAGCCTAATTATTTTAATTTGGTCACTACGTGTGATCCCTTTTTTATTCGTATTTTTTAGGTACAGGTTTGTGTATGTTTGGTTTGGGTTTAGCTGTTGGTACCATCTGTTGCAGAGATCTATGTTTTGTTTAATTTTTTCTGCTAGATCATTGGCAAGGAATTTGTTTATGTCTGTTGTGTTAAGGTTGAGGGTGTAGTGTAGGGGCATATGATATGTGGATTTGGCTGTAGTGTCGGCTAGCTCGTTACCTTCAATACCACAGTGGCTAGGTATCCAAAGGAGTTTTATTTTAGGGGCGATTTTGGTGAGGAGGGTTCTTATGGTAATAGGATATAAATTATTGTTGTTGATGTTGGAGATGGATTTGATCGATGAGAGGGAGTCGGAGCAAATGATGTATTTTCCTTTTCTTTTTTGGACTAATTTTATTGCCTCAAGAATGGCTATGGTTTCGGCTGATAGGATGGATGAGTAGTGGGGTAGGATGCATCTTTTAAGGATTTCGTTTTCGGTGGTAATGGCAAAAGTTGCTGTGCTGTTTTGTAAGGATCCGTCCGTGTATATGAATTTGTGATTGTGGTATTTGTCTTTGAGTTCAAGAAATTGTTGTCTGTATGTGCTTGGTGGTGTGTTGGGTTTGCTGAATTTTTGTAGTGTAGTGTTGATAAGGGAAGGGATAAATTGCCATTGGGGGGTGATTGCTTTTTTTGGAAATGGGAGGTAGGGAATGTTGTGTTTTTTGCATGAGATAATGACTTTTTCCAGTGTTGACGTTAATTTACTTATTTTTATGTTTCCATTTTTTTTAATATATTTGTGAAGAGGTGAGTTTGAACTGTTTAGTACTGTTTTGTAGGCTTTGGTTGTGATAAGGTCTCTTTTTTGTTCTATTGTTGGTATGTTTGATTCGAAGAGCAAATTGGGTATAGGGGTTGAGCGTAGTGCTCCAAGGGATGTGCGGATTGCAGCGTTAAACAAAGGTTTAAGTTTATTAATCGTTGATTTAGGGGCGTGACCGTAGATAAAAAGTGCATAATCTATTTTTGATATTAGAGTTGCTTTGGTTATATTTAAAAGTGTGTGTGTGTTACAATTTAGTTTAGGGCTTGATAGGCATTTAATGACGTTAAGTTTGTTGTTTAAGGCTGGTTGAATTTGTTTTATGTGTGAGTCCCATCTGTATTTGTTGTTTATTGTTAGTCCTAATATTTTTAGGCTAGTGACTGAGGGGATCGGGGTATTGTTGCACGATATGTTGCAGGTACAGTTCTGCTTTCGGCAAATGTGGAGGTGTTGGCATTTTTGGAGGGAAAGTGATGCTCCTGAATATGAACACCATTCATGAATGTTAGAGAATAGGTTGTCTAAATTGTATGTTTGGTTTTTTTGTCTATTGAGGGGAATAATTAGGAAAAAATCGTCGGCGTAAGCGCTGAATTGTATTTCTTTTTGCAGGCTGATGATGTGTGAGAGTTTGTTGTAGGCAATTAAAAAAAGAATGACCGATATTGGTGATCCTTGGGGGATACCATTGTGGAGTGGGTATGGGCGGCTTATAATGTTTTTAATTTTTGTTCTTATTTGCCTGTTAGACATAAAGTTTTTAACGAAGTTTATTATTTTTGGTCCAACTTTCCAGGTGTTTAGCTGGTCAATTACGGTGTGCACTCCGACTCTGTCGAAAGCCTTTGAGAAGTCAAGGGCGATGACAGATGTGTGCTTTTTGGATCTCAGCGACCTGGTTATCAGATGGTCTGCGAAGAGCAGACCGTCTGCAACCGATTTGCCATGCTTAAATCCGGATTGGTTGGGATGGATAAGGTTATTCTGCGTTACGAACCACCATAGGCGTTTGGCTATTATTTTTTCTAAGGTTTTGGATAGGCAGCAGTTTAGTGAAATTGGTCTATAGTTGGCTATTATTGTTTTATTTGAGTTGGGCTTTTGTATGGGGATGACTAGGTTGGTTTTGTAGGATTGCGGGATGAAGTTGTTGAAGATAATATTAAATAGGTTAGTGATTCTTGTCTTGAGTAAGTCGGAGGTGTTTTTGATCATAGGGTACGATATTCGGTTAAGGCCGGGAGTTGTTCCTTTAAGGGAGTGCAATGCAGATAGTAGTTCTATTTGTGTAATTGGTAATTCTATTGTTTGTGCTGTCGGACAGGGTATAACTGTAGTTGTTGAGTCTGAATATTTGTTGGCAGTGAAGTTTTGGTTAAAGTTTTCGTCTTTGGAGTGGTCTGACCAGTGTTGAGCAAAAAGATGAGCTATTTGGGTTGTTTCTGTCGTGTGTAAATTGTTGGTTGTATCTGTGATACAGTGAATGGTTTTAGTGGGGTTAAGTCCACAGAGACGTCGGATGCTTGCCCAGATTTTGTCTGAGGGGGTGTTGGGGTCGATTGTGGACGTGAAATCGTTCATGGCTTTAGCTTTGGATAATTTCAGCTCTCTTCGGAAGAGAGCGTTAGCTCGTTTATAACTGAGGAGATTTTCCGTGCTGTTGGAACGTTTGAAGTTCTGCCAGGTTTTAAATTTATTTGCCCTAAGTTTGGTTAGGGTCTTGTTCCACCAGGGAGTGTTTTTGCTGAAGCGATGCGGGGTTGTCTGTGGTATACTGTGGTGTGCTGCTTGTAGAATTATTTTGTTTATGGTTGCTGCTTCTCTA
This sequence comes from Drosophila azteca, assembly GCA_005876895.1. Classification (NCBI taxonomy): domain Eukaryota; kingdom Metazoa; phylum Arthropoda; class Insecta; order Diptera; family Drosophilidae; genus Drosophila; species Drosophila azteca. Next base: position 7,085,241 of record VCKU01000091.1, on the reverse strand, counting down.
TTGATGTTCGTGCTTTTGGGTATCAGTTCACTTAAATCATTAGTTATTTTTTTGAATCGTGGCCAATCTGCTTCTTTTATTTTGAAAAAGGGTCGAGAGAAGTTTGTTGTTTGTGGCTGTGGGAACAAGGACATTAGGATTGGGAAATGATCGCTACCATGAAGGTCGTCGACTATTTTCCAGTTAGTGAAGGGGGTGAGTTGGGGAGAGCATAGCGAAAGGTCTATGTGGGTGAATGTATTGTGTGTGGAAAAGTGGGTTGGGGAGCCGTCGTTGAGTATAGTGAGGTTGGCGGTTTGGAAAAATTTTGATAATATTCTTCCTCTTCTGTTGTCCTGGGGTGATCCCCAACTGTGGTGCCAGCTATTGAAGTCGCCTAGGATAATTTGGTTGGTATTGTGCGTTTCAAAGTGGTCGTTTAAACATTTGAGTGAGAAAGGTTTGTTGGGAGGGATGTATGTTGAAAGGATGTTAATTTTTGTTTTTGATACAATTTCTATTCCGAGTGTTTCCAGGTCTCGAGATTGGTTTGACTGAGAATGTTGTATGGATTTGTGGACTAATGTGGCTACTCCACCAAATCGGTTGGATGCTGTGTTGGAATAAATATGGTAATTTACTGGGACGGGGGAGGGGGTATTTGTGTTGAAATGGTGAGTCTCTTGGAGACATATGATTTGTGGAGAGTATTTTTTTATTATAACTAAGAGTTCATTGTAGTTGTTTGTGTATCCTCTAATGTTCCATTGTAGTATTTTGAGCATTGCTATAGTTTTGAGTTTAAGTTTTTAAGGTTGTTAATTGGTTTTGTTTTGGATTTAAGCTAAAGTTAAGTATAGGATTTTAGTTTTAAATAGATTCGCTGTCGCTGTGTTGGTTCTTGTTTTTAGCTGTTCTTGGTTTGGTTTTTGTTTTTGTTTTGGGGGCCTTAAAGTTAGTAGATAGGGGACTAGACTTATCTTTAAGGAATATTCTTAGTTTTATATCTTCGGTGGGCTGCAATGTATGAGATTTGTTTTCCGTATTGGGAGTGTTACTGTCTGTTTCCATGTCTTCTGCTACGATATGCTGTTGTTGATGTTCTTTTTGTAGCTGTATTGTTTCGGTTGATCGTGCTGTGGTTGACTGGGTTGTGGGTGCGTTATGGTTATGGGATGTGGAAGTAGATGGGGAGTTTCTTAGCTGCTGCGTGGCACTGGTTTGTGTGTGTGTGCATGGGGAATTGGGTGATGTGTGTGTTGGTGCGTGTGTTGTTGTTGTAAGCGATGTTGATTGTGCAGCTGTTTTAGCGTAGGTATTTTTCAACTGCTGGCTGTGTCTATTGTGGTATATATCCAGCGCAGTTTTGTGATCGACTTGTTCGGTGATTTTTATTGCAGTTAATTCCTGTTGCTTAAGGAATGCCGGGCATTTGCGGTCGAGAGGGCTATGTTGGTAGTCTACTTCGGGGTTATTTTTGCAGTTTAGGCAGTTCCTCATCTTTTTGCAAAGTTCCCCTTCGTTTGTGTGATTTCCTTCTGAGCAGTTTTTGCATGTTTCTGGACTCTTACAGATGGTGGCAGGGTGACCAAAACGTAGACAATTTTTGCATTGAAGGGGAAGGGGGATATAGGGTCGCACTCGGACGATTTCGTATCCGATGTTAATTTTTTCGGGTAATTTGTGTGTTGCGAATGTTATTATAATAAGTCCCGTTTCTGTGAGTGCGTTGCCTTCTTGGTTTATGTTGTTTGGTTGTTTTTTTAGAATTTTTCGTACTTCTGATACGTTCTGCGCTTTTAGTTCTTGTAGTATTTCGTTCTCGGTTATGTAACGTAGTACATTGCAGTATATTACGCCTTTTGTAAAGTTTAGTGTTTTGTGTTCTGCTGCAGTAATGTCTATGTCTGTCATTTTGGTTAGCCTAAGTAGTTTAAGCGCTTGCAGTTTAGTTTTAGTTTTTATAAGAAGAGAGCCGTCTCTTATTTTTTTGCACATTTCCACTTCCCCTCCACAGGCATAGTCTATGGTTTTTTTAATAACAAATGGTGATACCTTTTCGAACGATTCGTTATCATTTCGTTTTAAGACAATATATTTGGGTTCGTTTAGTTGTGCGTTGTTGTTTGTTTTGCTGAATTTGCTTATGTCCGGTGGTTCGTGCATGGTTATTGTTTTTGGGCTCAAGCCCGGTGTAACTGTTTGTTGTGTGTTTGTTTTTGTTTTTTTTTTTTGTTTTCTCTTTTGGTTTTAATATTTGTTTGTCACTCGTTTGCTGGTAAGATTTTGCGTTTGCGTTTAGCGGTTCTTATACAGTTGCAGCACGTCTTGTCTCTTGAGAGGTTGAAGTGATACTGAAATCAAATCATTATATGAATGGAAGTCCTCTGGAAACTAACAATTGAAAAGCCTCGGAGAATACGTCTACATATGTATGTACATATTTAATATTTACAACATTGTAAGTGTAAACCATAAAGAAACACCATAAAAAAATTACATGTTGGCGATATTCTTCATAAGGAATGTAAAAGTAAACCTGTTCAACAGTCCACGAAATATATGTATGTACATATGACATGTGTTAGGAGTTCCCCAACCCCATAGTCACACATTCTGTTGGGGTCCTAGTGGAACTCTCTTACTGAATAACTGACTTACTGTGATAGATAGTCGAAACAGAGTATCAGGATCATCAGATCATGGCTATTAGTGGTTCCATGTAATAAACAGCAAGGAATTATGTTTATTCTCATATCTTATTAATAGAACATGCACTTTCACTGACAGAAAAAACCTTAAGTTCTTATTTGATGTCTGGAAGTTGTGAAAAACCGACATATTTACTACATATTTCATTTTGAAACACTCTTTCTTTAAATCTTGTTTAACTACCTCTATCTTTATTCCCTTACTACTATTTCCAACTCCCTCTCGCTTTCATCAGTTCATCCGATTTCAACCCTGAAAAGTATTCCATTTGTATTATCATTTTTCCTGCATTAATTCCCTGTGATATCTTTAAATTATTTTCAAGCCCATAACTCGCATATTTTTTTTTTTACATATTTTCGTCCCCAGTCAACTATAAAAACGCACAAGAGCGTAAATAATATGGCCAGAACCAGTCCGAAAATTGTACGGGTATACATGTGTGTGTGTGTGTGTGTGTGTATAATAATAAATAAATATGAAAATATTGCATCAAATGGACGACCGTTGGACGACCCCCAAACCTCTTCGCAGGGAAAACAATATACGAGATGCGTGGGATTCGAGGGAGGGAAAAAATAAAACAATCGAAAACAAAACAAAGTTAAACCCAATACATTAATGGTATTTGCATTTGTACTGATTTTATTTGGTTTTTATTGAATTGATAAAATCACGAACGAGAACTGGAGAAGCAAACGAGCGTCGACCGAGGGCTGGTCCTCGTCCCCGTCCTCGTCCTCGTCCGGCTCTGGCTCCTGTATCAGATCCCAGTACTCCTGTTCGTTGTCCTCCATTCTCCTGCCAATTTGATATTCCGATTGCAATTTATGTGCCACCACACCCCCGCACACCACATACATACATATACATATATAGTAGGATTGTAAGCCACATGTGTGTGGGCGGGGGAGTCGCTGTGATTCTTTGGCCAGGACCCTGCACCCACTTCCCTATCAGCTGGAGCTTTCTGTTTTAACATCTGCAATATGCTGCGTGTTCCGGCAGGCCGAAGTCATGGCATGGGGCTGAAAATGTGTGTTTGGGATCACACTGCAGTCAGTCCGCAACGGAGTGGGGGGCACGGTTTGGCGGCGTCTCGTCGGGAGAGTGCTAATGATGGACTGTGGAGCTGTTTGCTGATTCGTGTCACGAAATTAGATGTCTATAAACATTAGGAATAGGAAAAGATGCGATACAATGTGATTCGTACTTGATTTACTTCATGAAATGTACGGATTATAAGTACGAATCTGATATCCCCATTAGTATTGGTGTACATACATATGTACATATCTACACATAGATATCTGAACACCTCAATCGCCTTTTCTTTCTTCAGAAAAATAGTAGAAATATTTATATATTTTATACGGATCTATTTAACTGTCAATTTTCAAAATAAGCGTATAGTAAGTATTAATTCTTCTAGGGAAAATATTTAAAGGTTTATTAAAGATTTGTTTTAAAGATATCATTAATATATTTTCCACATAAAAAACTGTAACAAAATATATAAAAAAGGTATTACGATACAGTCAAGAAAAAATCAATCCATTGCATTTAAGAAGAAGATCTACTTCCTCTAATAAACCGATTAAAAAAATGTATAACTTTGGCGTATTTTTAATGGTATTTTTTAGGTTTTTTAAAACAAAACTACATTCTGAAATGCTATTCCAAAATGTAAATATATTTATTTTTAGAATTATAATTTTATTGTATTTTATTTTCTAGAATTCACGGTCCCATCTCTAGCGGACTTGTGCCATACGTAGACGCGTGTTTATTTGGCACCACAAATGCGTTTCCTCTCTTGTGGATCGCGGACTGGGTTGCGGGATTGCGGGGTGGCTGGCTGGGTGGCTTGGGCTGACTGGGTCTGGGGTTCAGTTCAGTTTTGGGTTGGTTTGGTCTGTGGCAGCGACGTCAGCAGCGCTGCGGTTGCCGCTTAATGGAATTCCGTTCTTGCATTAAATGTGACACACAGAGAAGCTGCCAATTGGAATGCCGCTCACAAGTACACACACAGAGACACTCGACAGCCATACGGGGAGAGCGAGAGAGAGAGAGAGAGATAGTGTGTGTTGGGTGTATTGTAGAACCACCGATAGACAGTGACAGTTGCCGTTTGCAGCAGTTCCAGTTAACTGTTACGAGCTGTCCTGCGGTTTGGCTTGTTTAAGTGTTAAATTAACGTTTTAACAGTTTCGATTATTCCGCCAGTTAATTTTTAATGGTATCCCCAAAAAGAATTCCAGGCCTCACCCGCCGCCACCGCCAGGAACAAATTAAGGACAAGAACAGAGGCAAAACATTTCCTGCTCCACATCCGAAAGTTATGCATGTGTCCTACGGCCGCCCGCCCGGTACATTTTCATTAGTTTAATTAAAATTTTATTCATCCTTCCATGTCTGGAATGTGTGCGTGTATCCCTGTGTGTGTCCTTAAGGGCCACCAGCTTCCTTTTCAAATTGAACCGCAAAAGTTTCTTCGCTTGCAGCAGCAGCAGCACATCCTTACGTCCTTACATCCTTAGCATGTGGCAGGACAAAGGAGCTCGGACTTTGGACTTGGGACTTCGGACCCCAGTGAAGGCAAAGGATTATTTCATTGGTTTTGTCATTTGTGTTGCACTTGAGGAGTCCTGGTTCCTGCTTGCTGGCTGCTGGTTCCTGCCGCAAAACTTTTGCCGCACGCATTCATTTCAATTTGCCTTTTGTTTCGTCCATACGTCCTTCGAGTCCTTCGAGTCCTTTCCGGCCATTGACAGCCCTTCCAACCACATCTCTTCGCAGCGTCCTTTTGCGGCTAGTTTTTGCGAGAGAGAACAAAACTAAAAATAAATGTTGCTCGAACGAAAGGCCACAGAAATTATTGCGGTTTTCCATCGAGCATCGACAATGGAGCGTAGCCGAGAGCATGTCCTAGACCAAAGGACATTCAACATTAATGCGCAGCGAGTGAGACGTTTCGGGGGAATCGAGGCCATCTAGGAATTATCGCATTAGGAATTTCGTTTGGTGCCATTAAGCGGCTTAAAACTTTGATAAATCAAAACGGGTGCCCCAGATCCATAGTTTAACGGGCTATCACTAGCGGCTGGCTGGAGAAAATTCAATTATATTTAGTGCCGGGCATGGCTTTCTCAGTATATGCAGGGCTTTCTTATCGGGTAAGTGTTGACATATGTTTTATATGGGAGTTAAGAAGAAAGGGAGGAAATATTTGATATTAGATATGGGATAAAGATAAAAGATAAAGATAGAGAGTGATAGGTACTACCAAAGACAATATAAGTAAACTTTTTTTTTCTTATTGAGGGTGGAATTCCTCAAAATTCCACCCCGAAAAATCGAGTTAAGAATTTTGTATGGAGTTACACATCTTAGTGTTTATATTCTGTTTGGTACTACTTCATATTACTGTAATCAGAATGTATAGTGAAAGACTTCTTGGTTTCACTTACTCTTGGATTAACTAACAAAGAAGACTAGAAAAAATTTCTCAAACAAATGGAGATGTCTTTAAAAAAGCATCAGTCCGCGTATCTCTTCCTTCAAATCCATACAATTTATCAACTTTTTACGTCTATTTCCCTCCATCAAACATCCTAGATTCCAAAGCATATTCCCAAATCAAAGTATATGACATTTCCAGTACCCAACCTCAGCTAAACGTAAAGCATTTACCATATCCTCACTCATCACAAAGTCTCCCGCTGATCCATCACCAAAGTCCAGCATCGTTAAGGACCCCAAACAAGCAGATAAATGGGCCGGCTGATGAGGTCCGAATGTGCTCACCTACCCGCATCAGCAGCCTAATTAACTCATTACAAAATGTCAACCATAAGAAAAGCTGCCAGCAACAAAAAAAAGTATATAAATAACCTGAAAGAAAAAGCAAATTCTTTTTGGGGGTGGGGGGGTTGAAATGTTAAATGTGCAACATTTACACACTCGTTTCGGAGAGGCCGAACCCAATTTGTTGACAAACAAATTACACGATGGATTTGCTGCAAATTACGCTCAATTTTTCTACACTTTTCCTTCGAAATCCAGACACAAACAATGGGGGATACCCACACCCAAAAAAAAGGGATAAAGCTGAGCCCCCAAAAAAAAAGAGAACTGGTCCGAATATCTTTAGGGCTGTGTGTACATATGTCCCATGAAATTTAATTTAATCAAAGGCCAAACAAGGACTCCAGTCCGCCTTCTGGAGCGGGTCAACCAGCACAAATCAATCTCGGCGATGCAGGAAGAAAATCCCCAAAAGGCAGATGATTCTACTCTCTTTTGTGCACTATACCATCCACTTGTACAGCCAGCCAGATCCAGTGGCAGGCCAGAGAAAAAAGGGACCGAAGGCGTTTCCCAACAGGAATTGATTAAGGCGAGTGGGGTTTACAGCAGCGGGGGAGGCAGAGGGTACGCACAATGCAGGCCAGAGCCAGAGCTCCCAGTGTCCTTGTCCGAGGGTCCTTTTCTGCTGATTGTCTGACCGTAACTTGTTTGCTCGCCTTTAATTTCATTTGCTCTCGCGCTACTTTCAGATCTCCACCATTCGATGGGAGTCCCCTTTTTGTTCGTCTTCGTCGTCTCCATCTCTCCTTCTGGGCTGTGTCCTCTCTCTGTGTGGCCATCCCCCTTTTGTGCTGCTATTCCTCCTAGTCCTGCTTTCATTTACATGCTTGAATTGTCATTGTAGCGTTTAGCAATTTTATTGTCCTTGCCCCCTTGGTTTCATGTCTAGTCTGTTTCTGGTTCTGCTTTTGGTTCTTGTCCTGGTTCTGTTCTTTTCTGGGGTTTCCCCTTCTATTTTTGGGCTTGTGATTTATGCGCATATGCTAAGCATGGTCTGGGGTCCAGCTCTTCCCCTCAGAGAACTTTGACCCTGGGCCAAGGGTGGGTCCGATAAGAAGAAGTATTTTTTTCCCTTTTTTCCTTGATTTGGCAAGGGTTTGACGCCTTCGCCAAAGAGAAATGGAACTTTAATTTGCCACAGCCGATTGAATTAGGCAAGGATGGCGATGCCAGATAAGGATACGCAGGGTGTGTTCTTGTTTGGCAGGGAAATAGTTAAGGACGACAAGAAATCAGGGAACTTTAAATGATTTGGGAATGTTCTTTAGTTGTAGGACGAAACATCAAAGGAGGCAGACTTTGATTTACATGATATGTGGGCAAGAATATCTAAAAAATAGTGGCATCTACAAGAAGAAGCCCCAATCAGCACTTTCGGATGAGCGGAATATGGAATATATGGCCTGTACTCAAACACGAGGAAAAGAAATCAATTTTAATAGTTTTTACTTTAATAATTACCAAATACTATATGCACTATAGCAATGTCCTTTCTATCAACCATTAAGATACCGTATTTTCCTTCCTAAATGCCAAATGTCACCCACCGAAAAGCCTCAACATGGACACTCGGCTAAGTGGAAATTCCTACACTTGTCTCAATTCAAGTTCCGCAATTATTAAATTGCTTCATGGCACCCATCGTAAACCCCATCGCAAATCCCCCTGCCAGCAAACGGCAAACTTTAACCTCACCTTTATCAAATCCAACGCAATTTCCTGCCCCTCAAGCACGCCCCCCAGGAGCAGGGACAATCAAGCGGAACTGCAAAGCCACCAAATGGGAGTATGCACATGCATACTCGTTGAATGCCCCAAGGCTTACCCACACACACACCAATACACACACATTAACCATATCTATTAGCGGAAGAGGGGGGCGGGTGGGCAGTACCAACCGACAGGCGACAATGGGCGACCCTTCAGACAGTGGATAATAAATGGCGTCGCGACAGTTTCCTTCCTAACCAAAAGAAAAGCACCAAAAAAAAACCAGAGAAAAGCGAAGCAAACCGAAACAAAAATGGTAGAAGAAGTTTCCGTATCCGGCATTAAGAAAGGTTCGTGTCTAGTACAGCAGGAGAGAGTGGTGGTATGGGGCAACACCTGGGTCCACTCTCAGTACAAGGAGGGAGGGAGGGGGGGTGTACGTTGTGGGCACGCCACATAAATTCCAATGGTTCGCTTTGGCCGGGGCTTACAAGTTTGGCAAATTTGTGAAAATTACTTTTTGTTTATTGTGCTGAAAGCAGAGCCGGCAAGCGCTAAGCTAGGGATGCCAAGGAGCCATCCTGCTGCCTCCAGGATACTACGACTCCTCTAGGCGAGTATAAACCTCCCCTTAAGCTCGGCCATTAACATTGAGTTGTTCTCGTAGAGGTTTTCGTTTTTTTTTGGCTGCTGCCACTCCCCTCCCCTTGTTGTTGTTTTAATAATTTGTTCCTTAACACCCTCCCACATCCCACCTACACATGGCTCGTAAATATCCTTCGCAGAGCGGTAGGTAGTCTGGGGGGGGGATGCGGATGCGTTGTCCTTGGCATTGTGCTTACAGCAATTGTTGTTTTCACACCATAATCATAAAAGGTACAAGCATAATTATTATTTTTATGTCCCTGCCACTTATTGTAAAGCAGCAAATTGCCTGACCAACCACCACACATAAAATGCGCCTTTCCCCCGTCAAAGGAAAAGGATCCTACGTGGGAGTCGTCGTCCTTTATGATGGAGGCAGCCAGACAGACTCCAACGGGAAGCGTGGGAGTCCTGCAGATGGGTGGAAGTACCCCTAGATAGGGGGTGGTATATAGTAGGTTCCTTGGCAAAAAAAAATTGTAATTTCGGTGCTGTCCTCTCGAGCTAACTAATGTCCTGGACTGCAGTTTCCTGCTCTCTCAGTTAGTTAATATTTATGTTATGCCGGCCAGAACGGAAGAGTACTCCCTGAACTCGTTTCTTTTGTTTCATTTTCATCTTTTCCTGATTTTTCGGAGGGCTCAGAGAGGCTTCTTAGTTCTATGAAAAAAGGAGGTTTATGGCGCTACTAAATTATGAAGGATATGTATGTATTTTGCAACTATGTTGGGATCATATTTTACTAGAATAAAGGCATAATTTTGATTTACACTATTTATGGGTTTGCTGGGGAAAATCTTTAAGCGAAAATGGAGAGAGAGAGAGAGAGAGAGAGAGAGAGATAAAACGCTCTTGAGGGAAACTTTAGATCTTTTACTGGAGTCATACTTTTTTTATCTTAAAATCTTCATAATATCTCTTTAAACTTTCTGTAAGAAATATCTCAACAACTGTTAAGATTATTCATTTCAATGTTTTATATAGAATGAATGTATATTTTCCCACGAGACCGCATAAAATACGAGTACCATTTCGAAAATCAATTTCATTATAATCACAATCTCCCATAAATAACCCAAACACCCCCCACGTACTCGAAAACCTATCAATAAAATGCGGATAACATTACATACTTCAAACTCTTTTTGCACTCGAAAAATAAACAAACTGCGCACCCCCCACAGCCACCAACCCCCAGTCATCCCCATGGTTTGGAAGGTTTAGAAAATCATTCAATTGTGCAGGTAAATGGACTGCAAGCGACAGTCCAAGACCATCGACCCCCAGAAACGACCATAAAAAAGGGTTAAAAGTCCAGAAATGTTTCACATACAATTGCGCAGCTATCGCCAGCCATGGCACTCCCCCCCATTTAATATAAAAGAAATGAAAAAGGAAACAAATAAAGCGGAAAAAGCGTCGAATGAGGGAAAAAAAAGGTTGCCACGTCGCGGTCAGACTTAATCACTTTTAACCCGACAGTCCTTCGATGATACGTAATCCTTTTAAATGCCCCTCTTGGGCAGATTTATTAGCTGCACGTGATAGTTAACATCCCCATCCCCCCCAAAAACATTTTCAACCAAAAAAATGGGCTACCAAAAATCATCACAATCCACGCCCCAAGCACTTTTAATGCTAATTTATGGCCTGGACCTCTCTGAGCCTCGCATGAGAGGGCCGAGAGGGCGGCCAACTTATTCATGAGCCGGCCCCCGTATATCATTCCCTCAACCCGCAGCCGTATACACTTTTATAAATATATATTTCCCTGTTGGTGCATTTCAAAAATCGGTGGGGGAATTATAAACTTGGTTCTGTGGTTCCGCATCAGCGTCAGCGGAAAAACCATTTTAATTAGTAAAAACTTCCCCCACCATCCCACCAACAGCTCGTATACGTATTATTTTTTTGGTGGGTTTAAGGCTGAAAGGATGAAAATAAATGGGGTATATATATGGGAGGCTAGGGGTTGGGTAAGTGTTTAAGATAAAAATTAAATGATTTAACAGGGATAATATGGTAAAAAGCGGAATCTATGGCTTTGGGTTAATGCACAAAAATGCCACGGGAATACTCTTCACATATAGACTTTTCGATAGCTCTAGGTCACCAAATATTTCCAATTTTAAACTGAAGAAAGGGTAAATTCTTTAAGCCGAATTCTTCTAAATTTTTTTCCCCATTTTTCTAGAATTTTCATTATTAAAACTCTCCGAAAAATATATATTTAAAAAAAAAAGAGTAACAAAGCACGAAAAAAAAATTCCATAAAATTATGGAAAAACTTTTCAGCAGTTTTTGGAACAATAAAAAGCAAATGGCGCTAGATAGAACTTGCCACCAGGATGCCACGCCTCCCGCACTCATCCACCTTCAACATAAGCACCCCTATACGAGGGGGTGTGGGGGCGGTAGGACGGAGGAACCGCACATTAGTAGTTAGTGCAAGCAGGCGATGTTCTAACTTTTGAATAAATACAATAAGAGGTGGATACTTTGTGTGTGGGGGGGATGGAGCAGGATGCGCAGGATGGGGGGTGGCGGGGGTCTCTCTCTCCCTGGACGCCACTTTAGACAATGAAGCGTATAATGCTAAATATCGCTCTGGCAACCGCATCCAGCTGTTGTCCTCTCCACTCCACCCCTCGCCGGGTGTGTCTCTTCCAGCAACTATGCTGAATAATTTTGTGCGCTGCGCGGTTTGGCAACAATTGCTTTCATTATAGAACATTTTTTTGTTTGGTTGGTTCCCGGGGTGGAGCGGAAGCCAGCGGAGTGTGGACTGATGTTGTGGAAAAGCGGTTTTATACTCCACCTTGGGAAACCCCTTGATATTGTTACATCTACTCCTGCTGCTCCAATGATGCTCCTGCTGCTGCTTCTCCTGCTGCTGTGGCTGGTTGTTCTCTTGTTGTTCTAGTGTGTTGTTTGTGTTTGTGTATTTTGTATCCTGCGGCCGCAGATACATTATCCAAAATTTGCATAAAATAAATAAATTAAATATGCCAGACATGCGGTGCGCCGTTGGTCGCCTGGAAGCGAGCCCCGAGTTAGCCTGGCCCAATGCACAGTGAGAAATTAAGGGTTAATTGGAGAGTAAATTGGGATTGTAATTGCTGTTTCTTTATCTTTGTTTTGTGATATATACATATAACAAAGAGATTTTTCTCCTATTTTGGAAAGGAAACGCCAAAGATTATGATAGAATCTTCCCTAGAGGTCATTTGATCAAAAATCCATTCACATTCAAAAGAATTCTTTAAGCTTTCAGCAGAACTCTTTGTATGTTGCCAGTGGAATCTTTTTCTCATATTCCTACCTTCCTTTGCTCCCGGTGTATTCGATTCTAGCTCCATTCCTTTGCTTGTCCGTTCAAAGTTTTCATTTTATTATCACGCCGAGAACTAGAGAGAGAGCGGGTGATGGCAGGCGGCTGCTGCTGGTTGAGGAGTGGAGTTGATAGGGAATTGGGGGTATGTTTTGGTGGCATCCCCCATCCTCCATCTCCACTATCCTCCACATCGAACAGCTGCAGCATTTTTGAAGCTGTTCAAGAGGATGGCAAGGATGGGTATGCGGATGCCAAAGCAGACGCAAAAAGGCAGTCCAGGATGCGCTACGTTGCGTTTGCTTGTCATGGTCCGTTGCGTGATTTTTGTCCACTCTCACTCCGCTGTCCCATGGAGCTCACTCGTGGAGCTCGTGCTCCTGCTTCAACCCACCTCCCCCGCCGTACTTTGGTGCTTCATGCACGAGTTGTTGTCGTCGTCTCTGCTCTGCTCCGCTCTGTTGTTGCCGCTTTTTGGCATCCGCCTCATAGAGCACATGGCTGTTGGGGTCTGCGGCATTAACTCCATGCCGCTTCATTTTGTTGGCCTTTTTTTCGGCTCTCCGACTCCCTGGAATGGCCGCTACAAAATTGGTTCGTTTGGTCGCCGAAGGCACTTAAATTTCCCTCCAGGCTGCTCCTGTTGATGAGCATGGGGATGGGGATGAGAATGGTAATAGGGATGGGGATGGGGGATGGGTATGGTGGTGCCACCTCTTGGGTTTGTTGTAGTTCAATTTGTGCGCTGCGGTTTAATGAAATTTAGTTGTTAGTTGCTGCACGTTTAGCTTTTGCATAGATGTACCACATACCCACCAGCCCTACCCCCACCCCTCGTCAGATGAATGGTTTAGCCACTGCAAACGGATAGGCGGGCCTAGCAGGCGTATACGTGATGTGGAATTTGTGTATGTTAAAGGGTAATTGCTGTGGGAAATGTGTCTGCTAGGGGTAGCGTGACTATAGGGGTGTATGCTCTACTATACGGTAATGCTGATTGAAAGGATTGTGATATATGAGTGGGACACACTGTATGAACGTGATATGGGACAACATTTAATAGAGAAATTTGCATAAGGGAAGGGTAGCGAAATTCAGCTAAAACCGAATGTACACAGGTCTCTATTAAGCTCAGCCTTAAGCCCTGTTTACCTTGAAACATGAACAAGAAATACCTGAAGACAATTTCACTCCAAATCCTACTTAATTCTCTAACAACAAGGATCATAGTTTCCCCATTAGTTTCCACTAGAATTTCAAGGTATTATCAGACCATTTCCCCATAGTTTAACCAACTTTTACTGCAAAAGTTAAGCAATTACAGGCCACATTCCACTTTAAGTAGAACCCCAATCCGATCCGCTAATTCAAAAACTAAAATGAGCCGCTGGAAAATCCCTGGAAATAGATTTAACTCTAAACACAATGTAAACCGTTTTGGCACATTCCAAACACACACACACATGAAACCAGAGCGAACAAACAGCAGTACAACATGGTTCCGGGGGGGGTGGTGGTGGAGTAGTTAAAGGGCAGACGAATTTCGACACATGTTGCCGCAATAAAAATGTCAACGCACACATAAAACATCTTCTAAAATGGCATTCGCAGGCACAGGCAGGCAAGCAGGCGGCATATAGCATTCCAACAGACCGAGCGACCAACAAAAAAACAAAACGACAGCCTGTTGTTTCCTATTACGACTATGAGATACCCTCTACTGTGAGTTATCCTCCCCCATGTGGCATACACAACCTACCCTTGAGCGTCGCATCTAAAGGATATGCATACGAATATTTTTGAAGCATAATAAATGGAGCTTCGCTCTGCCTTGTGTGGGAGGCAGAGAGAAAAGTGAAGAAGTACTGTACGTCTCTTCCGCTCTCCGCTTCCCTTTCGCCACACGTGCTTAAAGCTCGCACACACACACACACACACACACAATGCTGGCCATTAAACACGCATTCTTTGCCCATAGAAATTTATAGACCAGAAACGCAAGACGACAGCGAAAGTGTGAGTGCACAAGGAAAGAACGAAACGAAGGAGAGTAACGGCAAGAGCAAGAGTGAGAGTGAGAGAGTGTGTGCCTGTGTGTGTGTGTGGTTAAGGGGGGGATGTGGAGAAAGGGTCGTGGCGAAATGTGTCGCGCATGAAGTCGCGACTTTTACTTTTACTCTCGCTTGAACTTTCATTCAAGGACATGAAGCAGACCAGACATTAATGGCAAGACCCGAAACCAAAAGGAAAGTCGTTTCGTTTTTTTTCTTGTATTTTTTGGGGACAGTCAACATATTTTTAGTTTGTCAGCTGAACTGATCCTTCCCATCCCATTCCACTGTGCACTGTGGTGCCATTGTGCGTGTGAGCGGAATTTAAAGAAGACCAACAAAAAATAGTACAATGGGGCGTGGTTGTGGGGGGTGTGCCGCCTTTAATGAGATAATCTGCGCCGCTCGCCCGTTATTTTGCGTAATTGAAGGTTCACTTACAGACGGTGCCCCCCCACCACCACTCCAGCACACCCCGTCTCGCTCTTGATTACCAGACTTTTGGGGAGAGCTCCAGCACAGTGGAGAGCGGAGAGTGGAGTACACTGGAGTCCAGAGTGGCGCTGGTGGTGGGTGGCAAAGGCCGTAATGATAGTGAAGGCCCTCCAGCCTGTACGTGCGTGTACATTTTTGGGGGGAAGGGGATGTACTCCATGTACCATCCTTGTACCATCTTCTATCCGCATCTCTTCGGTGTAGAGTCTGCATTTTTCAGTGGAGCCTTCCTGGGTTGGTAATCTGCAATAAATGAGGCATGTTGGAAGATTTATTTGATTGCTTTATTTAATATTTTAGAAAAGGCAGATGTTTCGCTTTCCTCTCTGTGGGGGGGAGGATGTGTGGGTGGGTGGTGTGGGTTGACTTTAGAACAGGCGTTGAGTGGCTGACTATGAATTATGACTGATATAATGAACAATAACGACGCATCCAGAGGGCCAAAAGGTAAGCCCGGCACAAAAAAGGTGAAAACCATTTGGAGTGCGTTGGAAAATAATATACGATTCGGAGATGAACATTCCCATACGACGACGACGACGATAAGTTATGGCATGTGTGTGCGCATTGTGGGGGAATATTATATTTGAAAATTGAGAACATTTAATTTATGCTTCGTATGAGATGGTAGGTAATTGTCAGGTCTTAAAGAAATGTTCGTTCTAGAGCAGCAAAAAAGGTGATGAAATTTACATACAGTGCAAAAAAAACATGTCTTTAGAGGGAAAGACTGACATGTTTCTAGGGGGAAAGACGGACATGTTTCAAGAGGGGAAAGCGGACATGTTTCTAGAAGGGAATACGTATATATTCTAGGGGGGTACATGTGCAAAAAACACACAAAATCTTTCTGTAATGAAGACTTATGCATAGAAGCAAAAAACCATTCCTTAATTTATTCCTACCTCTCTTCGAATATATCATAATATAAGAGATTTCTAAGTCATAGAAATCGTAGCTCTTCAAATCCCACCTTTAACTAATTTCCATTCATCAATTTTGATTAATCCCTAGCTCTTCGGCCAACTAAGGGAAAGCAAAAGGAAAAGTAAATCTGTGGAAATGCCCAACACGAGTAGACCCAATTTACAACATGGCCCCCGAAGGGCAATCCACAATTAAATGCTCCGCTCATTGCGACATCGTTTATCATGCTCTCTCTCTCTCTCTATCTCTCTCTTTTGTTAGCCACTCGGAACCATTATGGTTGCTTCATTACAAACGATTAATTTTGATTGTTTCGACCAGAATACACAGACATACCACAAATAGTAAGAGAGTGAAAAAAGAGAGATAACTTTGTAGCCGAAACTTTGGATACCCTTTCAGAGAGATGGCCATATAAAATAGAGTTTTAAACACTTTTTAACCCATGTACTTCATGTGGCTTAAAACTCATCTACTTCGAAATCATAGAAACCCTCTCTTCAAGGCTACAAAAAGCCGAGCTGAGTCTTTCGTCTAACAACTACAAAAATGTCTTGTTGAAATCGTTGTCATCTCCTTTCCTCATTCGTTTTTTTGTTTTTTTGTTTGAGAGGACACCAAATTGAGAGCCATATTTCACACCACAGGGATAAGACCCGGGGATAAGGATAAGGAGTGGGAACTGTGACCGAAATTAAGCACACAAAGCACAACTACACGAAAACGTAATAAAATCATAATCGTCGGATCAACACAGTCATCAGCGGTGTCACAACAGGCTCTGGCTCTGCCTCTAGCCCAGGGTCCTGGCTTGGTGTCTGCCGCTGGCGCCAGGTCTACTCCCTCGCAGGAGATGATGACAACGACTAGGACGACGCCGACGACGACGACGAAGGAGAAACAGAAGCAATTGCCAGGCGAAACTCAACGGTAATTACAGTAATAATTCAAAAGAGATTTGCCCCCACCTCATCTGAAAAAAACAAAAAAAAAGAGGAAGGGCAGCAGAGAAAGAGCGAAAACTGAGAGACAATGAAGACGACGATGCAATGCAGAGGGTAAAAGTGGCAATTGCCAGGACGAGGACATCACTGCACAGTGACAGAAAGCAGAAGAAAACTAATAGGAATCCTAAGAAAAGTATTGAAAGAAATGAAAAGTATTGAATAAAGATTAAGGCTACCTTTTTGAAGGGAAAGGACATAGGGAAAACTATCAGAATGGTCACCAAAAAAGTATTATTACTTTTGGAAACACTTGCCTACTTGTAAACCTATATTTGAACCCACTGTGCAATGAGGACGATGGCGAGACTAGGAAAGCTCTCGTCCCACGCCTCCCACGCACATGGAAGCGCTGATGTGCAGCTTCCGGTCGGTCCTAAGCGACGCACAGGTGCAGGCTAACGGCAAAGGCAAAACCAGTGGCACTGCCAGTAGCAGGAGAAGGACCACAAGGAGCTATAGCTGAAGCTAGAGCTGTAGCTGTAGCTGGAGCAGGTGGACGGAGTGGCGCAAAGGCAGAAGCCAGCCAAGCACAGCGAGCCATAAAAACTTCTATGGAAGCTGTGGACCTTTGGCGGGGGAGGCACACAGTAGTGGGAGTGTGATGATGAAAAATGCGACAATGAAAATAATGCCCGGCACACGCATCTCCACCCACAGACAGGCAGTCACTTCTCCATCTCCATCCAATCCCGGATACCAAATGAAGGCTGAGCCTGAACGCCGGCATAGACGACGACGGACCAGTCGAGGAAGCCCTTCAAGGCACTTAAAGACTCGTCGGCGGTACGGTCGATGCCATTTTTTGGTGTCTGGGTGTGAAAAAGTTTAAGTGGCAACAACGACAAAATCCCTGGATTTACTTTTATGCACTCTCACACCCCAGAGCCCCACCAACCGCCCGCCCACTCACCTCTCGCTGCGAGTGCAATCCGAGAGGTGAACGGTGTAAGCTTCTCCAAAAAAAAAAACAATAAAGAACAAGAAATTTTTGTAGCCGATGTTATAGATACTCTTGCTGATATAAAATCTATATATGAGTATAAATAAAAATCACGTGTCACTGTGTTTGTGGCTGAAAAAGAAGAAAATCACTTCCCTACCACTAGCCAAAGTCGAGTCGGTTCATAAGTAAACATCACAGAGAAAATGGCAGATAGCTTGATGAAATGTTTTGATCCGCTTCGTTTCCGAACATTCCGCTCATTCGAAAGTGCTGATTGCTGCTAAGGAGAAAGAATTTGTAATGACGGAATGTTGCAATGACGATTATACGTTATAGTAGTCAAATTTAGTTCTTCTAGTGATAGAATGGATAGCTAAACGTAGCTATGGGCTACAATAATCTTCTGCTTGTCAAATACCCATTCAAAATCAAAATACTCTCTGGAAGGGTATGGGGAAAAAGAGAAACTTTTGGCTCCACTCCCTTTATGACTTTTCGGCGGCGCTGAAAGTCGTTGAAAGTGTCAATATTGCGTTATAGCATCACGTGGCTAGCCCTGCACTGCTCTCCACTCAACCCACTGGCCCACCTGGACCGACCCGACCCAACCCGGCCCGGCCCTTGGCCAATCCCAGCTGGATGCGGATGAGGATGTGATGATGGCTGTTCCCTGTCTAGGATTAGCTATGCGTATGGCTTGAGCTGTGAGCAGGGGGCAACCACTCTGGCTACTTATGCCTGCCTTCTGCACTCTCGAAAAACGCAACACGAAACTTTTTCGCCCCCCGAACTGCACTTGGGGGGTTGCTCTCTCTCTCCTTCTCTCTCTCGCTGGCGTTCTCTTCCTGAAAGCTGGCACAAATGATACCAATAAACAAATCCCATTATACACGGTGTATCAGCTTTACGTTGGCTGCTCGTCCGCTACGTGAGATGACTTTCAACAAAAATCTAATGCCAAAAGAGATCCCCAACCGAACCCAGGGAATCACCATTTTTTTGTACTTTTTCTTTCATTTTCGGGGTTTCCGCCAGGGGTTTTTTTGGGGATTCCAGGGAGGCGTGAACATTTCAAATTTCAACAATCGCAATGAGCACAGAGGTTCATGCCAGATGCCTGCATAAGGGAAGCTGGCTGTGATAAGGAAGGACCCTCAAATACCCTTTGAAATTGTCAATGTTTCATCTCCTTTAACTTCTGTAGGAAGACAATTCCTTGGGCATCCAGTAGGAGATTAATAAAGTAATGATGAAATCCTTAAGCCACTTTTACTTATACTTTTCCCAAAATTTCCACTCATTTTTAGAGCTCTCCGTTTTTTGCTTTCATGGAAATCTCATAAAAGTGGATTAAAAATATTAGAAAAAAAAATGCTTTGCTTTTATCTAAGCTTTTGCTTTGCCGCTTGGCCTAAAAATCATTTGATTTTGTTTGGTTGAAGCAAAATGAAAACTACTTTGAGGGAAAACCAATTTTCAGGTCCATTATGGGCCAGCTTTTAGCTAATAACATAAGCTCAACACTTAAGCCACTTTGCATCTAGCCAGGAGTCAGGACCAGGGCCAGAACAGAGTCAGGACTAGAGCCAGCGCCTGGTCCTTATTCCCTCATAAATCTGTAAAAACGAGAAATGTATAAAGATTCGAGCTGGATGTCGAGCTGGAGCTCGAGCCGAAGTTGCCTTTTAATGAACTCTGTGCATTAAAAATATGTGCACAACTAAGAGCATTCATTAAAAAAGTTTTTGCTTTAAATAAAAAAAAAACTTAAACTTAGCTAAAGACTCTGTTGCAGGGTGCAGGGGGTGTGGCATCTGCAGCCCGTTACAGCCGGCACACAGCACCAGTAAATCCCAAGTAAAAGCTGCAGAAAACTTTGCGACTTTGGCCATTCATCTTACAACTAATTTCTGACTGGACTCTCACGCACTCTGCCAGGCCGAGGACTTGGTCGAGGACATTGGACACTGTCCATTGGACACTGGACATTCGGTTGGAACTGGGGACTGGGGGACGCGGGGAAGCCTTTTGCCATTTGCCACTTAAGTGCTTAAATATTTTTCTTTGTTCTTTGGTCAGGAAAACACTCAAGTTAGTGGCCATTTCCGTTTTACGCTTCCCTAAATATTATTTAAGCTAAATAGAACTTTTGGATTCGTCCTCTCTCGCTCTCTCTCTCTCTTCTAATGAGATTTCCATAGAGTTCTGTTCAGGTGGGTTTCCATTCGGTTGGCTTGTTCTGCCAAGTTCTGGTCAACTTAACAAAGTTTCTGCTGATTAAATGTTGGCCAAAGTCCTCTTCAAGCCGATAACACACACTCTCCACTCAAAGGAAGACTGGCAAGAGAGCGAAGAAGGATATCTGGTTGGAACTTTAAATTCTGGCCAAAGCCCTTATCTAATTGCTTCGAAAAAGTTTCCGGTCTCAATGCAAAAGTCACTTTCTGGCTTGTGGTCTCTGGAACTTGTCCCGTCAAGAGATTTTCCTTTTGGGGAATGTGTGACCGAGTCAGGCCAAGATACGGGCTAAAAGTCAAGGCAATCCTTCGCAAGATAATCCTTAAAAGTGTACGCTTTTCGGGTGGTGTGCATTGTGATTCATCATCTTCTCTCGTACGGGCTTGATGGAAGGTGAAGGTTCAAGCCCTACCTTTAGCATGACAGACAAAATATAATTTCAATTAAAATATTTACCAGGGAAACGGGAGCCGAGCGCAGTGTCAAAGGACACAGGACTCCTACTCCGTGCCAACGCAAACGGATAAAGGAAAAGGAAACAAAAGCGGTGATAAAAGAGGAGCACAAAAGCTCAACGGGAGGCGCCCGAAACACAGACATATATGGGCAAAAGGCCAGATGAAGGAATATACGAATACCACTACCACCAGGAGAGAGTATTTTCGCATACTTCCCGCTGACTGGTCGCTGCCCTGCGCCTTGAAGGACCACCCGTTGCCTCCGGAGTTCCTTGTTCCCTCCGCTCCTTGGGCACTTCCTTAATTCTGTTGTAATTTCGTTAGCGCTGCTGGAATTTATATCTGCGAATTTATGAGCGCAACCAAAATAAGTTTTATTCGATTAATAAAATAAAAATTTGGTGTTTGGAGAACCAAAGATATAGTAGGCTATTATTGATGACAACAAACTAAACTTTCATATTAATTATCAAAACTAAGCCGCTTGTGTCTGTAGGAGCTGATGATGAATTCAATTTAGATCTTTGGTCGATCCTTATTAGTCTCCATCGGTGGCGGTGGTTCCCCTGTTAGATACGGCGCAAGCGGCGAACATATTCGAATAATGCTCCCTTCTTGTCAGCATAATCCTTAGAAGTAAAGAGTATCTGCGTCTTGCTGCGTTCCAGCTTGGCCATCGGCACGAATCTGTCGGGATGCTCCTTTCGCACGCATCGTATGAGTTCGGCCAGCTCTTGGACCTCGGGATCGTCTTTGGGATGTAGCTTCTTCCCTGGAAGTTCCCCTTTCGATGGCTTGGATGATGACCGCTTGGTGGGTTCCAGCTTGGGCAAATCCTTGCCTTCGGATGTCTTCTTCAGGTCTTCTTTGGAGCGACGAATCATGTTTAGTTTGTTTGTTTTTTTGAAGATTAGTCTAAAAACTGTAGCTACTAGCAATTTCAATTTGTACATTTCACTGAACGGAAGCTAAAATCAAATCATTGGGAAGTTAAAACTAAAATCAAAGGCTGCCTTATTGTGGAAATAGCACATGTGGTTTCTCTGCTGGGATTGAGATAGCAGGCAGCACACCGATTTCCATCAGTAGTATATTCCGCTCATTCGAAAGTGCTGATTGGCTGCCTTGCCCATGGGCTTTCTGTCCAGCTCTACGTCTCTTCGTCTTCCATAGTTTGAATATCATTTTCATCCTTGAGATTACTTCCTCCCCAATGTACGATCTCCTGCATAGTCGGGGTCACCAGCTCCTTGACACGGTCCACGTGGCAGAGCCTGCAAAACGTGTGCTCCAAGGAATGACATGAAAACCAGTCTTGCTCTTCTCTTCAGGAGGCAAAAGAAGCATCGCTGTGCCCCCTGCTGGCTGGCAGCCACCCTGCGGCTTTTATTGATTAAACTTGAAGTTTGGATCGCTCGTTGCCTCCTTGGGAGTTCGCTGCTTGGGAACTTTGTTAATTTTGTTGTAATTTCCTTGACGCTGCTGGAATTTCTATCTGCGAATTTATGAGCAACAGCGTAAACTATTTTTATTAGATTAAAAATACACAAACCAAAGGGAAAGCGCAGAAAAATACACAGCAGCAATGCTCGAAAGGCGGTCTTCTGCTGCTCCATAATTTGCTCTAACAATTTTAATCGCATTTGCAAGCGGCGAGGGGTGGGTGGGGAGAAAATATTAACAACAATGTTGAAGGGAAAATTTAAGAGGAAAAGGAAGCCGCCTGTGCATCTGCTCGGCTCGTCTCTGCTCTGCTCTTCTCTATGTTGCGAAGCTTTTCATTACGGAATTGTTCGTGCGTAAGAATGTTGCAGGCGGCATTTTCAATTTTCCCCAAGCCAATGTTAATTTATTATGAATTTAGCAATTTGTGTGCAAAAATGTTACCCTCCCAAAGAACATCCGCTACAAAAACAACAAAATAAAACAAAAGAAATTGTCAATTGAACAGCAGACTTTTTATTGTACTTGGGGTGTGGGGTTTTCAATGAAAATAAATGATTTATGTATACATATTAAGTATATTTTGTTAACCAATATTTGTAGGGTATGACCAAGGGGTATTGGACATTGATAGGCTTGGCGTTGGCTTTACCTAAGCGATGGCAATAGGGCACTTTCTCAGAGAGTCATAGATATAGCAGCAACGATAGCTTCAGAGATGATTTGCATCCTTGAAGAAAGAGCCTAAATTTAGGGTATTCTTTAAGTCAATCAATTCCTTTACCAAGCATCCTTATACTGTTTGGTTTCCAGAGCTTGAAGCCACATAGAGGGAGGGCAGGCAAAGAGCTATCCATCAGGGTCTGGGTCTGGCTCTGGGTCTGGCTTTGAGCCTGGGCATAGACTCGTGCCACTCGTGCTGAATTTTTATTGCTTGATTTAATTATTAATGCGACTTGCAGATGTCACGAACACAAATTCTCCAACTCCTCCAGTCCCAGTCCCAGTCCCCGTCCCATCCTCTAGCCCCATCAGTAGCCCCCATCTCGTCTACCTCATTCTTAACCCTAACAACCCGTGCAACAACGCACATTTTTATGCGTAAAAAACAAAAACAAAAAAAATAAGGAAAAATGTTTTGCTATATTTCTCCCGTAGGTTACTCCTTTTGGAGCCTGGCAAAAGGTTTATTGAAGCGGCAACGGATTGCATTTTTTATTATTTATTTCGGGGCAGAACTTTGGCAGGCGGCTAGGCAAAATTACTTATAGATAGCATGTCGAAATGCGTCGTCCGTACCAAAAATTCATAATGAAATATTTATGGTCATAAAGCAATGCGGAAGGCAAATGGAACAGGCCCCGCAACCCCACCCCCAATTCCACCCACCCCCATCTCCATCTTCATCATTCTCCTCATCATCATCATCGACAGAAAGGGTCGCTGCGATTGGATTGCTTCTGGAGTGGGTCTGAAACTGCGTGTGGGGGTTGGGGAGGCATGGTTGAGGGCGGAACAGGCAGACGGCGAAAAACGTTGATGGCCGATCTGTGCGGTAGGCGGAAGTCGGCGCAGCTGCCTGGAAATGATTATGATAAGAACGCCGTTGTCCTTCATCCGTGTCCGTGTCCGTGCCCTTGTCCTTTTGTCGAGTCTCGCCATCCGACGGCTGTAGTTTGCAGTGGTTTATGGAGGTAGTTCTGCGGACGTTTTTATGGCAAATAAATTGTTTAGGTATTGAGCCATGGCCACCATGGGGGTCTCGTAAATCTCATGGAAACGAAACAGCAATGAATGACGGATGGATACTTTGGTGAATGTTTAAATCAAAATATTTTTATACTTCGAGGAAGTCTGAATTTCATGAAATAAAAGTAGTTTGAATAATTTAAAATAAATACATTTCGAGAATTAGTAGTAGACCCGAAAGATTACTTGCCACAGTATCATTAATATTCTTTGTGGAAATCACCAATCATTGCTTTCGGATGAGCGGAATATACAATATTTGACTCCTACTCGAATGCGAGGCGAAGAAATAAAGAGGAAATATATATAACATAAACAAGATCAAATATAATTCCTGATTGTTCCATGCTTTACCGCAAATCTCCTTAAATCTCCTCTCCAATTACCCAAAGTCCTTAATGTTCAACAGTCCTTAAGCTCCCGTTCCACCTCCAGCAAAATAAAACATAAATAAAGTACAGTTTACATAAAGCATTAAAATGGCAAAGAAAAATGGGGAAAATTCCAGCCAGAAAATACAATAAATATGCAACTAAATCAAGCTTAAATGTGCTTAACAATTTTGAACAATAATGTCCAAACCACAAGTGGAAAACCCGACTCTAACGAGGACCCCAGTCAGTCCCAGTCGCAGTCCTTCCATCTGTCCGGTCGTCCGTGCTTCCCATACATGTGTCAAGGGTAGAGAAATATTACGCACGCCGAGTGCTCATTAGGGAGGGACAGAACAGACGGACGGACGAACGGATGGATGCTGGGTATGGAAAAGGTTTCGTAGAAATAAATTTGCACCTTAACGCCTTTAAATGCGCAACACAGTCACACTCCACCACTGCCCCCCCCACTCGAGTAGGTGTAGAACATGGCGTTGCCAATTACCCGGAAGTATGCGAAAAGCTTATGCGATAAATTCGGCAAAAGTGCCAAAAAGGTATGCATGGAGGAGACGGAGACGGCGATGGAGACTGCAGAATGAAATGAAAATAAACTGGAGACTGGAGAGCGGGCGAACCGACAAAGTACGATTATTTCCAGACGCAGTCAAACCAAAAAATGCTCACCTTTCCACCTCCCACCACCTACACCCCGTTCTCCCACAATGCCAGACTCCGTCTGAGGTTCAGTCTGGTCCTGGTCTGGGGCTCGGGGGGGTTGGGGGCTCTGGGTGAGTTTGTGCTTTTGTGGCTTCCAAGTCGGTTGGCATCTTTGTTGCTGCCTGTCGACCACGTAGCCAACACCTGCGTCCAACAGAAAGCAGCATCCTCCATGGAAATGGAAAGGGCAAACAATAACAAAAAGTGTTCTGCGGCGTGGGTGGGCGTTGGGTGGGTATAAGTTTATGTTGTGCCACCATATTGAAGGTTAAGTTGAAGCTTTAATAAAATATCATGCGAACGTTCACAGCTGCACGCTGGATTGGCCAAATCATATAGCATAAACAAAAGCATGCATACTCATACATATATCAATATAAAGTTTTATTTACGAGCCCTAGGCTTCACTTTAAAGGTGTTTCATTAAAATGTTGGGCTCAGTTTTTGGGCTTTTTTGGGGCTTTGGTAATTCCCGGGGATTCCGCGTTATGGATCGCATATAAAACTTTATATGGTCGCTATTGGATGCTCTCGTTGGGCTGTCTGTGTGGATGAAGCAAAGCGTGAAATATGATTGTGGTGCGCTACAGGTGAGGCAGTGGTTTGTGTGGTTTGCTTTGGGGGATGCAGAAGGTGCAGAGAAAGTTGGGGATGCAAGGATGAAAAGCTGTATATGCTGAAAAGATTCAAGTGTTATGTGGCAATGGTAACACTCTTAGCACCAATCAGCACTTTCGGATGAGCGGAATAGCAAAAAGCGATGTACTTGTTGGCATTGTCTACCATTTTCTGTATTTCAATCCAATACTTTTTGTTGATTTCGTTCATCGCGTGCCCCTTGTGATTGATATCTTGATACCCTTTGCAGCGCACTTTCTTTGCCACCTTAGTCGACCCACCGAACTCGCTTTATTACCTCCAAACATCATTTCACGCTAACGTAAGCGCAAATTTTGTACCCAAGTCGCGGCCAGATTCTTTCACACACCCAAACACTGCCGTACCTCAGACAATATGCCATCCCCTTAAACCTCCCCTTGTGAGCACATCTGAAGTAGGTAAACAAGTGTACGAGTAGCTTCCGAAAAATGGGCAATCAACTGCCAAATGGCCCCACCTGTCCTGCCCAGAAGCCAGCGATGCAGCAACATCCACTCCTTCTTGTTACTTTTTTAATACATTTTATGATTACAACAGTGTGTAAGTGTCTGCTTAGTTCTAGAGGTATTCCGGGGGAAGGAGCTCTGTAAATACATAATAACTTCTCAGCCAAAAGGAGATGAAGGAACAAACAACCCTCCTTAATGAAACCCAGGACTCTCCATACCCCACACTCCCCCAATTGTTGTGTATCCCTTTTGCCACTTATGTTTTCGTAAGTTTATGCTAAACAACCACCCAACCAAAACAAGGCAAAAAAAAAGAGACAGAAACAAAAACAACAAAGGAACAAAACTCAAGAACAAACAAATATCATAACAACCCCACGGAATTAACATTGTTGGCACATTAGGGGTGTTCCTGATTAAGTTTTTGCATTGATTTGGTTAAAAATGTTCTGCCTTTAAAGCAAATTAAAAATAAATTAAGGGCAGTTTTAAAATTAAGACAAAATCATTTAGGCATCGATTTTTTTTCATATTTTTTCCATTTTGTATTCATATTTGTTTCTTCTCTCGGTAATCCATTTTTCTGCCTTCAGGAATGCCCCAATTATTAAGTATACGTCGCGGATTAACCCCTAACAATCCTCCCACTTGCTCTGCTGATAGTCTTTTCGTGTTACTGTTTAATTGTTAACATTTCATTTAAGCCATGCATAAACACACACACACACACACACACATAGCCAAATTCACTTTGTGTGTCCTGAGGGGGGGACGCGGAATGGCAAGGAATGAAAGAGATGGAATAGCTGGGGGGAAAATTCATTTATCAAAACGCTGCCCGCATTTCCGCGATGAAACCCCTCAGGATAAAACTGACTGGCGCCAGCAGAAACAGAGAGCGAGCGAGCGCCAGAGGTTAAAACCGAAATCTAAATCGTTATATGCAGACGAACACACACACAGACAAACACAATCACGCATGGACATGCAAAATGGAGGATGGGAACAGGCTCCCCAGTTTATTGCTCACAAAGTACAGTGGGGCAAGAGTAAGAAAACATTTTTTAATAATTATTTACACAGTAAAACCATAGAGATTCCCAGGATATATAGAAATGGAATATAGCTGTAGATTTAACTAAGTAAAATTTCTATAAATCATAGAATTTCCGTAGCTATTCCTATTCCTGTTTTTAATTATCAACAACAACCACTGTGTGCCTTGTCTCCTTCCTTTCCATGACGTTTGCGTATGTCAAAGTTATCTAAATGAAAAATTGACTTTCATACAGAGCATAGAGAATGAGAGTGGCTGTGGCTGTGGCAGTGGCAGTGGCTTTGGAGGTTGGGGCTTGGAGGCTGGAAGCTGGAGGTTGGGGTTCTGGTTTGGTGAAGAGCGGGGAAAATCATCATCGTTCGTTTGCGCATCGCTTTCAGTTGGAGTTTCCGTTCTGTAGGATTTCGCATTTACGCATTTCCTATTTTAGATGATATTTCATACTTTTTTGCTGACAGCAGCAGCGGCGTGAGCGGCAGTGGCAGGAGCAGCGGCAGTGGCAGTGGCAGGAGCATCTACCGCTGATGATGATGTGCGTTTATTATTGTTGCTTTATGGCTTTGCATACGAGGGAGAAGGGAGGATATGTATACGAGTCTTCCACTGACATATCACTCCCACTCCCCAAACCCTACTCCCATTCCTCTTCCCTATATCTATCTATGTATGTATTTGCCTTTGGGATTATCAACTCATTGTGTCCCTGTGTGTGGAACGGTGGCCCCTTTTTGGTCTCCCCATTGGTTTGACTCCCTTTTCCCTTAGGATATCTGACATTTGCCAATTTCACAGTTTGTCGAGGTCTTCGGTTACTGTGTAAATAGATCGGATCCTGAAATGATGCGCTGCTGTTGTAATTGCTGTGCAATTGGGTTAATTGTCAAATGTACATTAATGATGGCGAAAAGGGATTTGTGGTTGAATATCGTTGGCAAAGAAAAGCTATTATTTCCACATACGAGGGGGGACGGAAAATTAGTCAGCATAGTCATGAAAAAAGGCGGGACATCTGTCAAACGAATGACTATTTTGGGGAAATTATTCAAAAATGGGAGGCATTCCTTCCATTCTTTGCAGCGAATGATAAACTTGTACCATAATAAAATACTTAAACTTAATTCCCTTTAATGGGAAATGTCCCCCCCACCAAACATTTGCAATTGAATTTCCTCTGACATTTTAAACTTAACGGCGCCTACGTGTCTGGCCATAACAAGCCACCAACACACACTCCGACACACTAGTTGTCCCGCTCTGGCGCAAGCAATACGCCCACTGGCAAACAATGGACAGCCTAAAATTATGCTGCAAAATTGTTGCAACATCAATCATATCACGCATCCGCACGTGGGCCAAGAAAAGCAAGAAAAGCACCAGGAAAAACCGATCCACGGGCCAAGACCCACACGGAGTTTGTGTGCCAATAAATTGTGAGAGAAAAAAAGAATAAAATAAATTGAAAAAACACTTTGATGCCATCAATAAACGCTGACAAAGCCAATGGCAGAGCAGCTGAGGCCAGAAAAGCTCATGACATTACCGTGAACTAATGTTGATACTGGGGGCCAGGAGGCCACGAACCGGTCCGACCCGATGTGACCCGAGCACGACAACGACAGGCATAGCGACAGCGACTTTGACTTCAAGTTGAACGACGACACAAACAACTCAAACAGACATAAAATATAAAAAAATCATTTTGCCAACTGCATTCTGGCAAAAATTTCCAATCGTACTACCCCACCACCCCACACTGCTGCCCTGCCCTGCTCGCTTTTTCTTGGCAGCTGTTTCTTTTGTCTTTTCTTTTGGTGTTGGCTATACGCTAGCAAAGGGTAGTGCAATTTTTAAGAGAACTGTGTCAACGGGCAGTAAATCTGTCTCTCAGTTTCAATACCATTACACAGCAGCTTTTTTGGTACAAGTAACGGCTGGTTACCATAACTAATATCAATATCAATATTTTGTTTTAGAAAGGTAAATTTTATCACCCTAGAATCGATCGATCAGTAAGGGTATTCAAAGCTAAACAGAAACAAACTTTTTCTTCTTTGTTTCCCCCTATATGGCTTTAAATTAGAACACATTTCTGTGATTGCTATTAGGGCTGCGGCGGGGGGTGTGTGGGCGGTTTTGCAGGCTCGTCATAAAGTGCGACAGGCGCCACTTTGTTCAATAGTTTTGTTGTTGTCTACTCGGCAATATGCCAGGCAGAAAACAGCTGCGACATCGAGGGCCTACGATTCGGGTTTTCCCTTTTGGTTTTTCCCTTTGTTTTTCCAATGTTTTTCTGTGTGCTGCTGGCCAGTTCTTGTGCTTCTTGTGTTTCCGTTTGCTTGTTGTTTGCTGTTGGCAAGGATATTGGGTTGAGCCCTTTTTGCTGGTTGGCCTATTTCGAGCCTCAGTCGAGCCTCAGCCTGCCAGGACTGCCTGCCAACAAATGTCATCGAGATATGTGAGTGGGTTAGGCTTCAAGCTGACTTTGGCTTTTGTCTTTAGCAAATATTTTCACATCTTTGCCCCCAACAAGTGTGTTTAATGGGTGGAACGGAACGGAACCCTTTTTGTTTTCTATTTTCTATATTGGAATATGATAGATTTTGTTGCGTAAACTTTGCCCTAGGCAGCAGTTTTTAATAGGCTTAACAGATTGCTTGGGATCAGATAATAAATCAAGAAAATATGTTAAGGGCAACAATAATGTTGAACTGTCCTTAATAGGAGCCTCTGTTCAGAAATTCCTTGTGTTTTTCCGAACGATTCTTTGCCCAATCATCACTTTCGAATGAGCGGAATACTAGAAGCCGAGACAAAGAAACGAATCTGACGTATATGCTAGTTGTACTTTCTATTTTAGATTCTCTTTCCATCCCGAAACTTTCTATTTATCCTTTGACTAGTGCATGGATTAGGAGCTTGTCATTCAACCCCCCTCTCAAAGCCAACCAAAAATTGATCTAGTCCCAACACAGTTTCGGTTTTATCCAAAGTGAACTTTGCACTTTTACTTGTATTAAATATTTACGACAACGTTTCAGCCACTGACAGAGAATTTTCTAGAACAAGAGTGGAAAATTGAAAAAACAAAGTGGAGAGAGGAGAGTGGCAAATCAGACTCTAAGGCAAAGTGAAATCCAAGCTAAATGGAATTCACTTAGCCATGGCAGATGATGATGGTGAGATGCGAAATGGTGGTCCTGTTCTATCGACGCGAGCGCCGGGACTCGCCCTGCTTGAGTATCTCCTGAAGGCGTCGTCTTTCCGCGGCACTGAGAACCTGAGAACATACATTTTTTTGTAGCTTCAAGATACTCGAACTCGTAACTCCTGAGTCCCTGTGTTACGTACCTGCTCGAGGGTCTCCAGCGTTGAGTTGATTTCCCGCTTCGAGTGCAATGGCAGCCAGAGCGTGGTTATGGCAAAGGTTCTATCGAGAGGGGGTTTTCTTTTAATTGTTGGCTTGGTTTTTAGGTTTACTTTACCTGTGGACACGCATGGCATCGATGGCACAGCGTTGCATCTCCTCGTGCTTGGCCATTTCCCGGCGGAAACGCTCGTTGTATCTCCGGAATGCGGCTGCATAACGCTGACGACAAACGTCGGCGCTTCGCAGCGAGAGAGAGCGAACGGGAAATGGGAAATTGTAAAATGTATTAAATCAACAGGAAATTGCAATTTTCACACAATTTGATTTGGAACGAAACGAAACGGAGGTCGGCGCTGCTGCTGCTGTAGCTCCACTTACTATGTTAGCTCCTTCTCATCCGGCGGAGGGCGTTGCCCGAATCCCACGCGTCTGGCCAGAAGCACTCGATACCATTGCTTTTGCAGTGCATTCATTGGCCGCTTGAAGGGATTCTCGCCCGCCGCATTGTTGACTCGCAGCTTATCCATTGCCTGCCACGTAACAAGTTTTCCGTTTTATGCCGAGCACTCAACTCCTAGGGTTTTGCTCCTAGCTCCTCCTTGCTCACCGTTGGGCATTCGCTATCAAACTGACGATGAGGACGAGGACGAGGACGAGCACGAGCTCGAGGATGAAGTGCAGCTGGGATTTGTTTGGCGGTTGGCAGGGAGTTTATCGAACCAACAAGCCAACAATGGCTTAAGGGATAGAGCCAAGTGGTTTCCACAGGCATCAGCAGCTGTTGCATATGCGAATTGTTTCCTCCTCTATGTGCCATCGCCTCCTACCCCTTCCCAACCCTCTGGGCATTTGAAATGAAGTTGTCTGGCTGTGATTTGCCAGTGAGTTAGCTTTGAATGTGGGTTAAATGGTAGAAAAAGACTGCCGGGCAAATGGCTTTCGATGACTGCAAGTCGTTCTGGCTAAAAAATTAAGACTTTCCATTGGAAAAAAGCTTTGATTCTTCCTTGATTTCGTATACTCATAGCATGAGCTGCATTTTTGGAAAAGATTAATGTCTTTGAACAATTAATTTATGCTTGAAAAGAGTTTCCCATTGCTTTCAATCTTTGAAATCTTTAATTGAGATTTGACCTGCTTGGGGCTGTGATTAGTAGAGTTTTTGTTGGTATGCCATAAAAAATATCTTGATAATTTTTAGCTGTCATGATGGGCCTGTCACCACATTAATAACCCAACAGAAAACTGAGTCACCGCAGAACAAATGCAAAAAACCACACCCAGAAATCCACACAAAACTCCGCAGAACACGGCCCCACATCCACAGTTCCGCCCATGCCTCATGCCAACCCAGATACGACAATGTCTATACATCATATACCACCACCCACCTCCTCTACAACTCCTAGCCCCGAAGCGGAAAGGGAAAACATCTTTCCGTAATGCGCGACCTGACAGCGTGCCGTTGAGAAAGTAGTTTCCATTTCCCGCTCAGTCAGGCAGAGGCAGCGGCAGCGGCAGAGGAAGCGCTGAAGCAGAAGCCGGGGGAGTGGAAAAAAAATGGGATTATATTAATTTGAATTAATAACATATTTTCCGTTCAGAGTTTTCTTGTTACCCCACGCTGCTGCCCCCTGCTGTTCGTGTTCTATGGAATGTTGTTGCTATGCAGCAGGGAACCTCATCATTTGATCTTTAATGAGCTTTTAATATGAGTAAATTTGCAATGGAATTTGGAATGGTTTTGTTGCCGAAGAGGCTCGCTGGAATGTTGCTGCTGCTCGCCTTTGGCATGCCAGTGTACACTGTACAGGACATACTTTAATCAAGTCCTGCTGCTGGCCATCGAAATTGAGTTAAGTTAAGCTCCGAAATGGGGGGTGAAGACATATCCATCCACGAAATCCCTTTCGGAGGGTTAAAGTGCACTTGCAGGCAAAATAAAAACTGCACAACATCAATTTGGTCCTCGAGGCCTTCCGTCCTCCCCTTCCGCCCTTGGAAACCCCACTGAATGCGGTCAAGTTGCCCCGTTTCTAAGCAGCCAAACGCTGCTCTCCGCCGCAATTTATCGAGTGTATTGAGTTGGTCTACGTGCTGCACATAAACCGCACTTATCTGGCTGACTGACTAACTGACTAAAGGATCCATCCCACATATACCCCTTCCGACGTCCCAAGGCACCCCCCACCCCCCTCTGGCTTCCTAGCATTGAAAGCCGATAGCCGACAGCCGAGAGGAAGAGCCAGCCAAGAAAAATTGCATGCGGTTAGAGAAGCGAGCAGTAAAATTAATGTGTCTGTCCCGACTAAACTTGCCCCCGGCCACAGGGCCCCAGCGCCGCAGCATCAGATCCGGACCGTGTCCGTGACCATGTGTGTGGTGGTGCATCCTTCTTAAGCAAATATACGGACGGGACGGGACGAGACGAGACGGAACGTGTTCGGGTCCATGGCGGTCCATATCAAAATGATGTATGTCTGTTAGATTTGTTATAAATTTTATTTGCTGTTTGCTTGATTTTTTTCACCCCCTTCCAATCGATCGATGGGGTATGCCACACAGATGCAGTCAATTATTAAACGGTTGAGTGATTGTAGGAAGGCTGAAAAGGAAGAGGATGGGTACAGTGCGCTTCAAGATAATGTTTAGATCTGAGAGATAGATGGATTAAAGCTTTAAATCGGTGCTCGGCACGGACCTATCTAAAGTGAATAGCAAAAGTCCCTTCGTGTGGCTTCGGCAATGCGACTTCGGCTCTTGCTATCTCAGTGTAAAGCAATAAACCGATTGCTCCCGCAGGCATAATCGTGTTTTGTTACCGAGCACTGCTTTTAATTGATATCCAAAATATACTCAGTGAATGGAGTTTCTTATAAAATAGGGTCCCCACTTTATATCTCAGTATTTGTATGAATTCTCATAGTGTGTATTATGTACATCCCCATAGAATCAAGTGCAGGAGTCCCAAAGAACCGACCAATCATCATCACTCTAATCATACCCACTCTGACTAATAACATACAACCTATCTGGGGTCTAATGCGTATTACTAGAAATCGATAAGATAATGCTCCCTTATCGGGCACCTGCTGCAAACAAAAACCTATAGATAATATTTACAACATATACTATAATATTTACGAATTTTATTTTACCCAAAACAAATGAAATACTTGTTAATTTATATGAAAAATATATTTCATTGATTCAGTTGAATAAATATCGGAAATCAATCTTCTTTTTGTTGCTTTAAGTAAACGTGACATTTTTTTGATGCGATAAGCTAAGGAATTGATTGATTGCTTAGGATAGCCAAGAATATTCTTATGAGCTAATGCGGTAATGAAATTCAAAGACTTTCAATGCAATTTCTTTAATTTATTCAGTGTGAAAACTTTTATGAAAGGGCAAACAAACATTCATAGGAAAACATTTCTTAACAAATACAAACGTAAAGCATATTCCCAATGAGAACATCAACAATACTTTTCTGGGTATAGGCAAGTCCACTATCTTTATAGAGGTCTATTTGGGAATTCCGAAACGAATACGGGGCTTATGGACGCCCCGTTCTTATCTGGAGAGCTGATAAGTTCAGGGATGCACTCGAAATAGTGTTTTGAATCATATAAATGATAAGTCAAGGCTGGCAGACTTCAGTACGAAGTTGTGCTTAACCAAGTCAAGATGTCTCCGCCACCACACCACGATCATCACCACGGTCCCCCACATCACGGTCCCCCACACCACGGGCCACCACATCACGGACCGCCTCATCACGGGCCTCCGCATCACGGACCGCCGCACCATGGTCCACCATGCCACTGCCACGGACCGCATCATGGACCCCCACACCATTGTCCCGCACACCATCATGGTCCGCCCATGCATCCTCGCTAGGATAAGCCCAGTCCTTTAGTAAATAGAAGTAAAGAACAAACAAAAAACTTTATAGAAAAGTGAAAAGAATTTAATACAAAAGTGCAACAACTATTTTCCAAATCAATTGTCTTTCCATAAGAAATAATTAACAAAATAAAATTAATTAAAAATCTTTCTTAATAAATATAAAACCAAAATTAAATAGAAAGACTTTCTTTTTACATCTGGAGTAGGAGTAGCGAAACTTCTATCACAAAAGTTTCGATAGGTTAGACAGATGGATGAAAATATTATATTTTATTCTATATTGGGCACTCGGAAATTGAAAAACAATAAATCTTGAAACTGATTAAATTTCCGATTTATAAACTAATTTTCTAAATAAGTTGGACACTGGTAAAAATTATGCCAATTTTTAATACATTTTTAAAAATTAATTCTTATGCAAATTCTTTACACCTGCCTTGTCCACGATTTTCTAATCAAATTGGTACTCCCAATAGGATAAAAGCATAGAAGCATAGGCCTGTTAATTATATATACAAATAAACTGAAGAAGACCTGAACTGAACGAGTGATAACTGAAATATTACTAACCAACCAAAGGCAATGAACCAAACACTTCAAGTTGACTTAATTCTTTTAGACCCCTTTGGAGTCCTTTGTCAGAATAACAATTCCCCCTAATCTTCGTTATTCCCTTAAATGTCCATTAAAACTATTGCCTATAATATTTACCAATATCTATTCCATATTCCATTATTCCATAACTCCATGTAGCTTCATTTTTTTCTACCACATGAGCTCTGAGTCAAATAAAGTCCACACTCTAGTCAAAAAATTGTATAATTTTTAAAATACAAACTAAAAAACCCTGAAGTGGTACAATTTGATAGATAAATACTTATTGTTGTTTATTACTCTTTTCCAATACTAACAAATCATTGTATGGGTCCATCGCAATTATTTGATTTTAGCTTATGTTTACGAGATTTAAACCTACAAATAACAGGTCTTAGTTCGTTGTCGTTGAGCTCCGTTACCCGGCATAGGTTAGCGTATAGTGGCTCAGGATGGCTTGGTTGCCCTGGCGGGTTTTGCGGTGGGTCATGGTGGATTGGATGCACTGGCGTCTGGTGCGGGGGTCCTTCCTGGTCCGTCGGATGGTGGGGCTGTGGTGGTGGTGGCGACATGGTGGCGTGAGCAAATTCAATTGTTAACTGATGTCAGTGTTTATGTGTCCACCCTTTTTATTAAAATATTTTATTTGTTTTATTCCGAGATAATGCTGTTTAAGTAGCCATTTCCTAAACGAACAATTCATATCATCCACAAACAATGAACCAAACACTTTAACTTGACTTAATTCTTTTAGATCCTTTTGGAGTCTTCCCTTTCCCTTTGGAATAAATATACCCCCTAATCTTCGGTATTACCTTAAATGTCCATTAAAATTATTGCCTATAATATTTACCGATATCTATTAAAAATTGTTCTTGTTTCCTCTATATTTCTCTATATTTTCCTCCTTTATTTGCCTTTATTATAAATATTTAAATCCATATTTAGCACATGATAAACAAATTAATAATTCCATAACTCCATGTAGCTTCATTATTTTCTATCACTATTTGGTAGATAAATAGGAGGAGCAGGAGATCTCCCCTTACAAATAACACGTCTTGGTACGTTGTCGTTGAGGTCCGTTACCCGGCGTAGGTTAGCGTATAGTGGCTTATGATGGCTTGGATGCACTGGCGTCTGGTGCGGGGGTCCTTCCTGGGGCGGCGGATGGTGGGGCTCTGGTGGCGGTGGCGACATGGTGGCGTGAGCAAATTCAATTGTTAACTGATGTCAGTGTTTATGTGTCCACCCTTTTTATAGGAAAAAACTATACACGTATTAAGCAGAGCTTGCAAATAACAGTCAACCATTTTAAAGTTTCCGGTCTTCTACGAACACTTTGAGAACGTGGAGTACTCAAGAACACATTCAAAAGTGTTTTCGCTCAACAACTGTTCTTCTCAGACCAAAACCCTTTGTTTTGTGTTCTCTTTGGTTCGCTCTCTCAGGGACTACTTTGATCGGACACTTTCGACGAAACAGTCTTTTTGTATGTATGCGTGCGTCTGTGTTTTCCTATACAACATTTATGCACATGCATTGCACGCATGCATTATTCTTCTCTCTTTCTCGCACACAGCAAGAAAAAACACTTATTGAAGACACTTATTGCGCGTTAGACTTTCAAAGACCGTTTTGCAGTGACCGCTCTCTCAAAAGTGTCGTTTTTTCGGTTGAGCCCATGGTGAAATAAGTAATAAGGTGATGTACTCACCACACGTGCTTTCTTTCGGGGACGTTATTTTTGTCAGTCGTTTGTCAAAACGCTTGCTATCTCTTTCTAGCGATTTGCTCTTTGAGAGCCGAGAGAGCGAGGTGAAAAATTTAACGTCCTCACCACAGCTGAGTACATCACCTTATTACTTATTTCACCATGGTTGAGCCTAACAGTCGGACCGAAACACACAAGCGAAACGAAAAAGTGTTTCGCTCAGAGAAAGATCGTGTGTACCAGACAACGGCAAGGTTCTTTTAGATCCCTTTGGAGTTCTTTGTCAGAGTACCAATACCATATTATATTCTATAATCCCTTAAATGTCCATTAAAATTATTGCCTATATATCTTCTATAACTGTTTTCATTTTTCCTCTCCTATATTTCGCTTTATTGTTAATTTTGTAAACCTACATATTTAGGAGATAGAGTCCACAATCTAGCCAAAACTTTTCATTTTTAAAATATAAACTAAAAACACCTGACGATGTAAAATGTTATATATAAATACTTATTGTTGTTTATTACTCTTTTACACTACTAACAAATCATTTAATAATTTTTTGGGTCTATCGCATTTATTTGATATAAGGTTTTGTTATAAACATTCAGTAGATAGCACATTGACAGGTTGTTTTGGTTGAAATCGGGTATATTTGTTGAACACCACAAAAGTAGTTTCGCCTTGGTCCGTTTTTAATGTTAGATTTTAACGAGCTCCATGGTGTGGCCCACCATGGTGTGGTGGCTCATGATGGCTTGGATGTCCTGGCGGGTGGTGCGGTGGTTCATGGTGGATTGGATGCACGGGCGTCTGGTGCGGGGGTCCCCCGTGGTGCGGCGGATGGTGCGGCTGTGGTGGTGGTGGCGACATTGTGGGGTAAGCAAATTCAATTGTTAACTGATGTCAGTGTTTATGTGTCCACCCTTTATATAGGAAAAAACTAAACACGTATTACCCCACAAATATTTTATCAGTTTTATGCCGAGATAAGGTTGTTTGAGTAGACATTTCCAAAACGAACGATTCATATCGGAATTTCCCTGTGACAAATCAACTTCAACTAAGGGAATGGGTGGGTGGGTTTTGGATTTCCTATCATACAGTAAATACATACAGTAAGTACATACAGTTTATTTTTCATATTTTTCATTCCTTGTGCAAAAATGATGAAATCAATCTAACAAATAATATCACCTTAGCCTCTGTCTATTTTGAACCACATATGCCGATAGAAGAGTTCAAAACAGAAATTTATTCCTTGCTTACAAAACTAGATCCATATGAAAAGGTTATATTGGCTGGTGATTTCAACGCCAGAAACATGTCCTTTGGAGATAGCATTACAAGCAGTAAGGGTAGTTTTATTGAAGAAATAATGTGTGAGGCAGGTTATGAATGCCTAAATGATGGTAGTCCGACCTTCAGAGCACATATTGATTCAAAAGTATGATCGGTACTAGATCTAACCTTTGTTAAAAACCTCCCAATGGAGGATGGAGCTGCCGACCCCTTTTTATAGGTGGCAGTCATCATCATCCAATCAGAATTGAAATCAATGAGTCATTAAAAAAGCCTCAGAGGTTCCTAGCTAAAACCAAACTATTAAAAAATATTCCAAACATTACTGTAGAGTGTGGAGTAGAAGAAATTTCACGAGCAATTATAAGAAAGATTAAAGCAGCGATATATGCAATAGAAGATAACAGGCCTAAGTTGTGGTGAAACGAAAAGCTTGTAAAAATAGTAAAAAATACAGTAAAAATAGCCAAAAGAGTAAATTTTGCAAGAAAGGTACTGGAAATCAACATGCAGCCAAATACCTGATTAGCTTGGAGATTTCTTAAAAATCTCAAAAATTGTAATGAGTAGGTACCTATTGACTTCGATCAAAACAACACGGTTAAATATCTAAAGTATCTAAGGGATCAAGGATCTCTTGTCTAAGGGAAATTTTCCAAACATGTGGAGAGAAATTAAAATTACACCCATTCCAAAGAAGTTGAAAGACTTGACTGACTACAAGAATTTCAGACCAATCTCACTAATCTCTGTCATGGAAAAAACATTCAATGCTATGGTTAAACATATGTAGAATTGATGAGTTTATAGAACAAAAACAAATTAACATATAATGATGTCATCAATGTTATCAGCATGAAAAAGTAAAGCAGAAAAGCTGTAGTAATGGTAGTGTTAGATATAAGCAACGCATATAACTGTGTCAATCTCAATACACTCAAGCTTATTATGCGAAGTGAAGGTTTTCCATGTATTCTATTAGACTGGATTATTAACTTCATGAGTGTAAGATTTCTAAGAATGGGAGATACAATGGTAGAAGTTAATGGGGGCATTCCTCAAGGGTCGTGTCTGTCTCCAACAATGTTCAACATTTAGTTGGCGAATGATTTTGTGATCATCTCCAGTGATTACAACTTCAGGGCAGCTGAGATTAATATGCAAAGAAGATTAAAAGAATTCTATCTACTATGCCAGGAGCTTGGACTAAGTTTTAATCCAGCCAAAACATCAGTTATGTCCATAGGTAGAGGAAAAAAAAATGAAGCTAACATTACAATTAAAGATCACAAACTAGTTGCTAAAAAATAAATTACTTTCTTAGGCAGAGTATTAAATTCAAATTTGTCCAATACAAGACCTTAGCATTTTTCAAGCAGGAGCTCTAAGGAGATGTGTAGGGTGTACACCGATGACCTCAAAGCATTAAATTTTTGTCATGGCAGCGATATTACCACCGCATTTCAGAGCCATGTTATTAACCACCAAGGAATTATTTAAAGTCATGACATACAACAGAGAATTCTTTGAGGAAATTCGAAGATCTAATGCCACTACGAGTTACACGGAAATGAGAAAAGAGTTTCGATATTTCTTTAAAAATATAGTTACATGCAAAAAAAACGAAGATAGTAGTGAAGGGTAAATGTTTAAGGTAAAGCAAAAACAAATTAGCAGACGAAGAAATTAGGGCATATTTTCTCGAAAAATTTAACACATAAAAAGGAGGGTTGGCATATATTGTCAATACATCCATCAATTCTAAACAACAAAATTGGTATCTATAATAATAGACCTACAGAAAGAAATTTTTAAAATTGATAAAAGAGTATCCTCTGTAGAAGCTGAACTTGTAGGAATACAAAAAAAAAAAAAAAAAAAAAAAACAAATTCAAAGAATTAAAAACAAAAATTAGATCATAACTAGAGTACCTCTACTGAATAAAACATAAAATTTGGTATTTAAAGACAATAAAAAATACATAAGAGCTACTGGTCTCTACGACATTAATGTTGTGACCAACCAGACTGCCATCAATAGAGGTAAAAGCACAAAAAAAAAAAACGACTGTGGAGAGGAGACGACCCCTTCCGAGATGGATATCCCTGAGTCCCTGAGCTCTGAGTCAAATAGAGTCCACACTCTAGTCAAAAAAAATTATAATTTTTAAAATACAAACTAAGAACCCCTGACGTGGTAAAATTTGATAGATAAATACTTATTGTTGTTTATTAATCTTTTCCAATACTAAAAAATCATTTAGTCATTGTTTGGGTCTATCGCATTTATTTGATATTAGGTTTTGTCATAAACATTCAGTAGATAGCACATTGACAGGTTGTTTTGGTATATTTGTTGAACACCATAAAAGTAGTTTAAGTGTTTCTTCGCCCTACAAATAACCCTTAGTCCGTTTTTAAAGTTAGATCTTAACGAGCT
This sequence comes from Drosophila azteca, assembly GCA_005876895.1. Taxonomy (NCBI): domain Eukaryota; kingdom Metazoa; phylum Arthropoda; class Insecta; order Diptera; family Drosophilidae; genus Drosophila; species Drosophila azteca. Next base: position 7,045,091 of record VCKU01000091.1, on the reverse strand, counting down.
CCATGGTGTGGCTGCGGGTTTTGCGGTGGGTCATGGTGGATTGGATGCACTGGCGTCTGGTGCGGGGGTCCTTCCTGCTGCGGCGGATGGTGGGGCTGTGGTGGTGGTGGCGACATGGTGGCGTAAGCAAATTTAATTGTTAACTGATGTCCATGTTTCTGTGTCCACCCTTTATATAGGAAAAAAAACTATACGCGTATTAACCCACGGAATATTTTATCAGTTTTATGCCCAGATAAGGCTGTTTGAGTAAACGAACGATTCGTATCGGAATTTCCCTGTGACAAATCAACTTCAACTAAGGGAATAGGTGGGTTTTGCATTTCCTTTCATACAGTATACACATATATATACATTCAGTATATTTTTCATATGATCTCTCACACATAAAATTCCTTGTTCTAAAATGATGAAAAATAATTTACTTTTGGACACGCTGCACGCGGTCGAACAGGTGGAAGTGTCCTTCGGCCAGACCCTGCGCATGATCAGCGAAATCAATCATCGGTACGAACTGGTCTCGACCCTCAAGAGGAAGCCCGCCACTGGACAGGACTGGTATGAGCGACAGATCCAGGCAGCCATTACAGACGACACCTGCACGAAAGTCCCCTCCAAGAAGTACAAAAAGAAGAAAAATCCGCCCATGAAAAGAACTAAAAAGTGGCGTAAAGTCAGCGCAAATTGTGAAAGTTCGAATGAGCGGGACGACTGTGGAGAGGAGACCATCCCTGTGGCATACCCACCTGAGGAGACTTCCGCTTCCCAGATGGATATCCCATATCCTCCCATGTGCACGCAGAACTGCTCCCAGTTCTATCATATCGAATGTAATTGCAACATTGTCGTCCCCAAAACCAAGAAAACCTTTAAGGAGCGCATCGAGCGACTGCAGCGGGCGGCGCAGCAAAAATTGAAGCAACAGCAATGCGAGACGTTCAGCAATCAGTGCGTCAATCCAGAACCAGAACCAGACCCAGAGGAGGACGAAAACTGTACGAGGAATTGGTGCAGCTATTGCTGTCGGTCTTGCAGTTGCAACAATTGCGAGAGTTAAATGTTAAATTATTAAATGTACCCACAAATTCAATGTCACAATTTTATGAATAGTCGAAGTGTACTTTTTGTTGCATACTTTTAGGCATTTGTTTTAATAAACTATTGAATAGATTTCTGGAAGTTCTCCCACGGCTATGCCCAGGCCCATATCTGTTGATTCTCTTTTAACTTTTAATGTTTAGCCAAAAAGCCAACTGCCAAATGATCATTGAAATCAATAATTCGATTTCCTCTAAAGAAAACGAAGTGAAAATGGTGTTCATATCACTTAAGCTGCTCTCTTTAGCCTGTAATTTGGTTTAATTTTATGCTTCCTGTGTCGCCCATCGTAATTTTCAATAACTATCCGCATCCGCAGCATCGATTACCAATGGCAATTACAGCAACCATCGACACGGTGACACGGGGACACGGGGAGTGTCTTTGCTTTGAAAAAACAAAGAAAAGGCAGCATTTGGTTTATTTACGAGACGCATTTTGTATGGGTAAACTTAAACGCTAATGGCATAAACATCCGGAACGTGAGCGAAATGTTTAAAAACCGCTTCAAACAAACAGGACAACGAGGTTTACGGAGGTTTACCCAAGCGGTGGAGGTTTGCAGCGAGTGTAATGTAGCCGCCGCCGCCCAAATCAAATCTCAAATCATGCACGTTCCTGTTCAAAGAATAGAATGAGGGAATTGAAAAGCGCCAGGAACAGAAGCCAAAAACAGGAAGGCTGAAGTCCTGAAGTCCTGAAGTCTGTGAAGGCTGATGCGGATGCCGAGAACAACATACCAGCCGCACTGCTGCTGCTGCTGCACTCTCTCTCAGGGAGGAAAATTGTTTGAAAATTCAATTCACACATTTGCCAGTTGTCGATGATTTTCTGTGATTTTGACTGGGTCTGTGTCTGGGTCCTGGTCCCTGGTCCCTGGTAATGGCAACTTCTTGCTGGCTCATCCTCAGCCTCAAGCGCTCGGCCTACCATTTTGAGGTTTTTCCTTTTGGGTTTTACTTGCCTTTACGTTTCCTTCTTGTTTTTTTTGTTTTTGGTTTTTCCAGCAAATAAGTGGAAAATCGCTACGAATTGTTACAGTGTCAGAAGTCTGTGGAGTGTTCCAGGCACGTGCATATCGAATACTCGACTGTCTCTGGTATCCATTGCACAGAGCTCCAGCTCCATGCCGCTCCTCCTCTGGGCCATGGCCATGGCCATGGCATGTGTTTGAAATCTGAGAAAGCTTTTGAATCTTTTTTGGCGGGCCATTCCTCCTGGCCGCCATGGCTCTTCCAGCCTCTATTTTGTATGCAAAGAGTTGTTCAAAATTTAATTTATTTACTTTGCCCTCCAGTTGTTGCTGGTGTTGCTGCTGCTGCTGCTCCTGCTGCTCCTGCTCCTGGCTGGCTGCCTGTTTATTGTCTGCAAATGAAATGCGTCTATGTCCCGCTTGTCCTTGGATTTCTTTTTAAACGAATTACCATTTGCCAGCTTTGATGTTGGTTTCTTCTCTGGACTTTCGTCTCATTCTTTTCGGTTTTGGTTTTGGTCTTGAATTTTCGCCTCCTTTTTTTTGCGTTTTGGGTTAGTTCTGCTTTGAGGCAAACTTTGCAGACCATAAAGTTTTCACTTCATGCAATTTTAATGACTTAACGAGCAGCATTCCGTTTGACATGGCTATGAAGAGAGTGCGGGGAGGGGAGAGGAGGACTCTGGCATGCCAGACAGGCAACGGCAGCTAATTAGGCAAACGCCCGCCGATTAACAAACGAAAATTTCACTTTTCCTTTTTCCTGTTTTACGAGAGAGCATGACACTCCTTCACATAGATGCACGGAACATCATCGTCATCGTCATCGCCATGTATTGTTTTAATTACATTCTAAAATGTTCTTAAAGTTGTGGAAATGTTTGACAATAAAACAAAGCTTCATTTAATTATTGGTAGTGTTAACAGAGATCCTCATCGTGTACTAGACTTGGTCTATATATTCAGATTAAACATCTTTCCCATCCTCTGTGAGATCTCTGCTGTATGACGGATTTCCCCAGAGATGTCATTCAATTCTTTTCTTTTCAAAAACTTCCCCATTTGCTGCCCCTCCTTGCTATTCACAACTCATTCTTTTCTTGTCAATTTATGCTTTTATTTATTGATATTCTTCAAGTTCGATCTACACCCAGTAAGTTAGCCCCTATGGCGAGTCACCACCACGATGGTCTTGATGCACCTCTTGGGGTTCTTGCACTTCACCTGCTGGCGGGTGTTGCACCAGTTGTTGCCCCTCCAGCAACGCTTACTTGGCTTCTTTGTCGTGGCACTGGTCACTGATGCCGCTGTCGTGGTGGTCGTGGCTGTGGATGCAGCCGTCGTTGTTGTTGTCGTTGTTGCAGCTTCCGTTGTGGCAGTTGATGACTGTCCAACGGCCAACTGGATGGCCAGAGCAAGGAGAGCGACTGCGAAAAGGAACTTCATTTTGGATTCGACTGAGTACTTCTGGGAAATGCTGGAGCTCTTGTCGACCTGATGTGATCAAGTGTTGTGATTAGTTGTCGTGAGAGTCGCGTTTTTAAACAGATTTTTGGATTCTGATTTAGTTCCGTATACTTCGATTTTTGGAACATTTATTTACTGAGCTTTGATTAGATATTGATCTTGTCTGCCCCAGTTATGGCAAACAGGAAAAAACATGTAAGCCAATAGAACAGCAATGGCATCGGCAAATATTTGTACAATTATGTGAGCTCCAGATATTCAGTCAGTGGAGACGGGAGGTAGCGTTTGAATAGTCGCCGAAGACTTACTATTCTACCAGACACCAATACACATTTCCTCGTCGCTCAAATTATCCAATTGTTCAAACATAGCATCTTAGGGCGCTATTGGAAAATATTTGGGTGTTTACTACATATTGATACACCTTCCATTTCCATGTAAAAAAACCTGAGAAGTAGCTAAAGCTGACACCCACCGGATCAATCCGTATAAATAATCCAAGTTGGACTCCAACCAATCACAAAACTCAGTCATCTCTTCACAGTTCCAGACATAAGCCACCAGCTCCAAATCTTAGCCAAAATGAAGTTCCTTTTCGCAGTCGCTCTCCTTGTTCTGGCCATCCAGTTGGCCGTTGGACAGAGTTCAACTGCCACAACGGAAGCTGCAACAACGACAACCACAACGACGGCTGCATCCACAGCCACGACCACCACGACAGCGGCATCAGTGACCAGTGCCACGACAAAGAAGCCAAGTAAGCGTTGCTGGAGGGGCAACAACTGGTGCAACACCCGCCAGCAGGTGAAGTGCAAGAACCCCAAGAGGTGCATCAAGACCATCGTGGTGGTGACTCGCCATAGGGGCTAAGAAACTAAGTTTACGAAAATAACAACAAATAAATATTACCATTGTTCCGAAAGCACACAAATTGTACTTTTAAAACCTAATGGGAGAACAGGGCTTCTTTTCATTACCGAATAAAGTAAGGTGTAGGTTAGGTTAAGGCGGTAGCTACGAAGAGGATCTTCCCAGGCCTGCACCTTCCATATCTTAAATCCATGTTTTATTCCATCTTTCGGTTACTAATTTGTACCCCTATAGTTACATCTGCCTTTCTCTCATCTCACACCGACACCAGCCGCCCAGAAGCGAATACTGCTTAAGAAAGAGAGAGAATGAGCGCATGCTAGGAGTAGCTTTTCTACCACAAATCGATTTGCTAGAGGTATATGGGTTATAATATATTTTTTCAAAATTATTAGTCCCACACCTAAACACTCTGATAGATTTAAAACCAATTTTTAAAAAATATAAAAGATTTCTGTGAAATTTCGCTTGTTTTTTCTTCCACATGTATTTTGTGTGTAATTTATTAAATGTAGCTTTAATTTAGACAAATAAATTAAGAATTAATGATATAATAACTATGGTCAACACATATATTATGTAATCATGTAGGTAGGGATCGGTTCGAGGGCGTAAATGAGCAGAACCGACCAGGAGTTGGAGTGGGTGGCGTTATAAAAAAGTTCCTGTAAAAAATGCGCAAAAATGTATTGAACACAAACAAGCAAAAATGATGGGGGCAAAGGATGCCTAAGGATGTCTGATGAATAGAACATATATAGACAAAGACAGATAGAGAGAGAGAGACTGATTCGGGTTGATTTGATAGTGTTATGTGTGTATGGTATGACTAAACCCAGTCACGTTCTGAACTGGGGATATGAGTGGTTGAGTCGTTGCATCGCATTCCGCATCCAGCCTTTCATAACATGTCCCTGAGCACCTCCTTCTGGGCGGCAGTCAATTTCTCCGGAAACTGTATGTCGAACGCAACGAGCAGATCACCTTTCCGTGTGGTGTCCTTGGGGAAGGGCAAACCGTAGCCCTGTATGCGCTTCACCGTATTCGGCTTGATGATCTCCTGCATGGTACTGATGCGCAACTTGTCGCCGGACATGGTAGGAACTTGGAAGACAACGCCGCACAGAGCCTGCAAAACAATGAATCGAATTTATATTTATATTTATTTATTTTTTGCACTTGGCTTATCAATCAAAATGGTCAGTAAATCGAACCCACCCCCAACCCCAATAACCACAACAACTCAATTTCCCGAACCCCCCCCAATTTCAAGTTGAACAAACACCACACATGAGTCCCACTCTGGATGGATCTATCAATCTTTTTTGGTAATCCTGTTTATGTTCTTAGCTGCCTTTTTTTCTATTGCTTTTCCTTCGACGGTGGACTCCTTCTTATTTCTGTGTATTTTTGTGCTTGGTCCTGTGTTTGCCTTTCGTATCGAACATAACATTTGTAAATCCTTTTTTATGTAGCCTAATTCGTGTTTAAACATGTTGTTGACATGCTTCTATGCTTCTGTGTCCATTCTATTGGGCTTTTCCTTTCTTTGTTTACTTTTCCCTTTCCTCTTGCCTTCTTCCTTCTTCCATTGATACGTCTGTTCGGTTCTGTTCGTTTGACATACGATTTGTTTAATTGGCCCACTAAAAGATGGGCATCAATCAGGTTTTGTCTGACCCCAGACAGTGGCTTACTTAATTAGAGCCAGGCCAAAGATGGACCGAAACTTTATCCATTTCAATCCATTTTCTCAAGGGAAATCTCTGATACCTTAAAGCTGATATTCATTAAAGATTGGTCAACTATTTTTGTTGTGTTTTATTTATAGACCCAAAACTTATCTAATCATCAACCTACGTCTTTTGGCTTATCAATGTGGGCATATAATCAGGGTTGAGGGTGCGGTCGATAGAGGGAAGAGGTAGGAAAGGGTCTTAGGAAAGCTTTCTTTCAGATTACTGAAGTACAAAATGTGAGTCAGTGGCAGAGATTGTCAAAGAACGTAAACAATTTCAATCATTTTACAAGACAATTGTTAGATTATTATTGGAAACTAGATATGGTTTTAAGGGCAGAGCAAACTTATAAAAAATAATAAAAAATAACAGAGATATGGTTTGAAAGGCAAAAAGGGGTAATCATTCATTTCCTAGTCTTCATTTTATATTCGACTATCTTTAAGTTCTCTAAAAACCTCTAAGTTATATAGAAATCTAAGTCTTATTTCTCATATATTGATACGTTTGTATCTCTTCGCATCTGTTGTGTATCTTCCATGTATCTTTCCCTGTTTACTGTATAAATTTACTATGCAAAGTGGATAGCGCTCTTAAGTGGTTAGACATATGCACCTTAGGTATTTGTAAGATTGATTTGCAATCTTGACTTCCCATTGAGAAGTGTTTGACTGCCATTTCAAGCTGGCTTGTTAGCATATCTTCTACGTATAGCATTTCATTTCCCTATCGAAACGAAACCCTTGAAATGACAGATTATCATCCGTAATCCTTTTGGGTCGCAGCACCCAAACTGATACAATCATTTCTCAAATATTCCAAACTAGATACCATAAATAACCCAACAACTTAGATGTCAATCCCCTCCACATCAATGATTTATAGCACTGAAAAAAGGGTTTTTAAATCTCCAGCCCAACCCAGAAGAGATGCCTATCGGGGGGAACTGTGCGATATATATATAATATAATATTTTATGCCAATCCATAACTTGTCACAAGTGATTTGTAACCCAAGAACTTGCCCCGAACACTTGTTAAATAGTTGTCAATGTGCTCTCGGGCCTCACCCAATAAAATAAAATAAAATAAAATAAGAAGTACAACAGCCACAAAAAAAATGAAATGTGCACACCTTATGAATATTTAAAAAATATTCGGATTCAAGCATTGAGTATTTGCTGAATGGCGAATTTAAGGCGATGACAACATAAACTGATGACGACAGACCCCAACAACTACAACAACCACAACTACAACAACAACCTGTACCCATGATGACGACGACGACGACGACGATGTCGGTCGACCAGCATCAATATTTTTTTAATGGAAATGTTGAAAATGTTGTCCCAACTAAAGCAACGCAAAAGCAAAAAAAAATACATATAAATATATATAAATCTGTAACGCTTAAATACTTTGCTACCTTTTACGGAAGCTGAAGCATAAAAAATTCCCCTCACAATCCAAAAAAAAAAAGAAAAAGAGAGAACAGAGGGAAAATCAGAGGGAAGGCGAAATATAAAGGGAATAAAAATGTGAATGGCGCTACGATAAAATTTTGCGACCACTTCTACAGCGATCAGGTATGCCCCACAAGGCCTAAAATAAATCTACAAAAAACAACGATAATTGGTAGCCGAAGATGGTATACTCTTTGGGATGTCAATCTGTACAATTTTTATAACTGCTAGAAAGCTGAAGATGATAAACTTTCTCAGATTCTAAGATCCATTCAATCTGTACATATTTTAAACCTTTTTTATACTACCTCCTATAAAAATGACATTTTTTAGATCATTTTCTAAAGGTTACCATCGCATTGTATATTGGAAAAGTAAAAGAAGACTTTATAAACTTTATCCTAAGAAACTTATAGAGATTGCAGAGACTCTCCTACAACCTTGATTTAAATTATAGAACCCTCTTTTAAGATAGAAATAACATCCTCAAATGGTAGACCATTTTCAAAGCTTGGGTTCGAAAAAAAGGGGGAACAGAGTGATGTAAATCAAGCCATAGATGGATGGATGGATGATAAATTTGAATGTCAGCTTCATGGCTTAATGGCGAGTTCCACGGCAACAAAGACATAAATTCCTCTACAGAGATTTTCCCGCATTTTCCGCACATTCCCGCATTCATTTCGAACGCAGCTCTAGACAATTACTCTCACTGAAAGAGAGAGCTCGGGGAAAGGGCTAGCTGGCTGGCTGGAGGGATATTTTCCTGGTGAAAAACAAATCAACAACATTCAATCGCATGTCATAAAGCATTATTCTAGTGGATCCTTTTTTCTAGACCCATCCCATCCTACTGCTGACAACTGTCATCAAAATGCAAACGAAGTTTTCGACTATCGAATGCTTTTGTATGGAGTTTTCCCTGCTCCTCTTTTTTTCTAACAAAAAATAGAAAAAAAAATGTGAGGGACTTTCCCGCACTGAGAGCAAATCATTTTGTAGTACTCGGGGCCCAACGTGGCTACCAATCGAATGACAATGCCATTCGGCCGGGACAGACATGGGATAACAACAAGAGGAATACTGCGGCGTCTGGCCATCAGTTACAAGCGAGTCCGAGTCCGAGTCTGACTACGACGAGTCCTCCAGTACCCAGTCCAAAAGCCAATCCCAGTCCAGCCCCAATCCCCGTTCTAGTTTGCAGTCCAGTCTGTTGAGTGGGCGAGTCCTGGCTGGCTGGCTGGCTGGCTGTACAACCATCCTTGAATTGTTCATCAATTTTAGTTTGCTGCCATTGCGGAAATTCTGACGCAGGCACTTGAAAACAAAAGCATTGTTAAACTTAATTTCCATTTCTAAAATATGTGCAGTGAAAGCGCCCTTGGGGCAGGACAGTCCATGCTTCAGTACTTCAGAACATGATCTATAAAAAATCCTTTTGGGGCACAAACATAGCCATCATACGCTCTAAGGCTAGACAATCTACTTAAATCCCAATTATTGTGCTCCAAAAATCCTTTAAAATCCTCTTTAAAGTCATCAACTGATTCGCTTACTCAATCCTAGAGGATTACTACCATTTGATCAGATCACATGCCATTATTTAAATCCCTTTTAACTTCATATATCAACGCAGATGGGAATCAAAAAAATATGCTGCCCAAAAAGCGAAATGCACAAAAAATTAATTCGAAACTCATTGACTTGAATTTTATCGTAAACGATGATGTAATTTATGGGTCGTATTACTCGTAAATTTAATGCAGCCGCCACAACAGCAACAACAACAAAATTATGACTGAAAAAATTGAAATTTTTTTTTCGTTGGCAATTATGTGTGGATGTACATACATATATGGAGATGGAGCTTCAATTGCCTTACGGCGGCGGCTTTTGAGAGTCAAACATTTGGCAGACAGATTCTACGAGCATTGAATTAATTTTTAATAAAGATTTATTTGCTTTTTGTAGAGGGAAAGCTCTTGGCAAATGTTAAAGAATATAATTAAAAAAGGGGGAGTATATTTGCAAGGGATCCACAGAGAAAAACAGTCTCAAAGTCCAGTTCACATACCAAAACCCATACGCATTCCCATAGCAACAATCTACCAATCCAAAAATAAATATATATTACCGCAACCCAAACTAAAAACCGTGTCAAATATTTCTATATAGAAAGAACAACATGACACTTTAAGCTCGTCCAACCAAAATGGAATTCATAATTCCAAAATCAAAAAAAATATCCGCTAAAATGCGTTGCCATAGCCAGAGAGCAGGCCAAAAATATTTACTAAATTTGTCGCACTAACAAGCAATAAAATGTTAAAAATCTCCAACTCTCCAACCCGAACTCAACTATTTAATCTACTTAATGCAATTAACAATTTTAACATCACTACAAACTCCATGGCGTGTCATTTGGTTTCTGTCTTCCTCCCCTCTCCCCTCTCGTATCCCCTACTGTGTTTGGAGTATTTCAAAATTTTTGATATTCGTTTTTTCTGTTTTTGGTTCTGTCCATATCGGATAAGTATCAGAGAACGAAAAGTTTTGTGCGAAGTTTTGCGCCGCTTGCGAGTGTGTAAAAATTTAACACCTCAGTGGGGACCCCGCTCTAGACAAGATTGCCGGCCAAAAGCATCGATAACTCTCCCTCTCTATCTCTCCTACACACAGTCTCAATCGCAATCTCAATCTCAATCTGTGCGTCTGTCTGGTTGCCTGGTTGTTAATTGAAACTTGACCATGTTGACCAATTTGGCGGCTGTGCTTGGCTGTGCTGGCATCGCGTATATGGTAAATTTGCCATAACTATAATGCCTGCCTGATTTCATTACAATTTGATTTAGGCACTGGCTGCGCCTCTAATTGGGCGCCATACTGTGAGAACCCACAGCACCACCAGTCGCAAGCGAATATGACATCTACAAGAGATCGGCGAATAGCCTTAAAGCTAGGGCAGCAAATGGTGTTTCAAAGGGTGGGAAATAGTTCATGCATCTATATAGGGATTTATCCCACTAACCGGACAATAGATTCCGATTCATAACACACATTTTGGAAGTTCATTCGTAAGTCAAAGAATCCAATACTAATCATATATCTTCGCTTTCGCTTAATATCTCCTATACCACAAAAAGTTTTCGATCCTCGTGGTGACCCCGATATTTTACTCATTTCTAGGCGAGCGATCGAATTGAGTGAGCCAAGGGTTGCTGCTTAAGCGCAGCGAGTGCGCAGGGTCTTTCCATCGATGTAGTCTTGAATAAAACAGAGATCCCTTAGCCATTTCTTTCTTCTTCGATTTCGATTAATATCTCTCTATACCACAAATAAGTTTTCGATCCTCGTGGTGACCCCGATATTTGACTCATTTCTGAGGAGCAATCAAAGAGAGTGCACCAAGGGTTGCTGCTCAATCGTGGCGAGTTCGCAGGGGTCTTCTTTTAGCCATTTCTTAATGAAAAACTCACCTGCTTGAGCGTTAGTCTCGCCGTATAGCGCAGATCGCTGCCCTCGCGCTTGAACATGGCATGGGGCTTATCCCTAATGATGAACACAATATCGGCGGGAATTTTGCCGGGCGCTTGGTCGCCCTCCTTCTGGAAGGTGACCTTGGTGCCCGATTTCCAGCCCGGTTTGATGGATATCTGCAGGACTTTGTCCTCTTTGCGGGAGCTACCATCTGCCTGAACGACGCGTCGGGAGATTTTCATTTTCTTAACACAGCCATGATAGATCTCCTCCAGGGTCACATAGAGATCGTGCTCGACGGGCGGATCCTGTTTCTGTTCCTTCTTGAACGGTGTATGCACATTGAAGGAGTGTGATCTGAAAGAGGGCCTACAAAAGTTTAGCAAAGGAATCGAATAACACACCAAGAGTCTACCAACCTGAAGGCACTGCCGAGACCATGCCTGGAGCCAATGCCACCGAACGGCGATGAAAAGAAATCAGGTTCCGTATCCAGATCGAAGACATTCTTGTCAAACAGATTGTCGCCCATATCGAAGAAGGAGGCGAAGGGATTGCTGTTGCCGAAAAACTGGGCAAATGTGGCACGCGGATCGCCATGGAACTGATATGTAAATGTTTTGTTCGTGTTGCCGCCATTCCTGGTGCCTAAAAAGGATAACAAAATAGCAATCAGTTGAGAGTTTCGATCCATTAGTCAATCATTCAGTACGTACCACCGCTCTTTAGACCATCTTCGCCGTATTTGTCGTACACCTCTCGCTTGCTCTTGTCCGACAGGACCTCGTATGCCTCGGCGACCTCTTTGAATTTCTCTTCGGCATTTGCGGCTTTATTTTTGTCGGGATGATAGCGTAGGGCCAATTTCCTATAGGCTTTTTTGATCTCCTCGTCGGTGGCAGTTTTTGGCAGCCCTAGGGTCTTATAGTAGTCCTTACCCATTGCAGGTTCTATGTGTGTATGTGGGAGGGTGAGCGGCTGAGCGGTATTTAGGTAAAAAGTAAACTCTCAAAGTCGATGTACTCTAAAATCTGTAAAGAACAAATAAAGAATGTTATAATATCGGACAATAATAGCTGATGAATACTCACAAATATATCAGTTATCTATAGTCCATATATAGATATATGTAGGTACATGCAGGACCCTCTTATTCGCTATGATACTGCTCCAATAATATCTTCCTCTTTCTTTCCTCTTTATAATGGCACATGCATTTTGTCTGTCTCTCTCTTTCGCTTGCTTTATTATCACTCAAGATCTGCAAAAAAAATCAAAAAAAATATATATGTATTTCTATATCTGTTTGTGCATATATAGACAGTTCCATTTGGGATCATAAGACGCGTCACAGACCATGGTCATGTTCAATGCTGAACGGGCACGGCCCACGCCTTTGACTAAATTTAGACCGCCTCGCTACAAATATTTCTTGTTCTTACCGGAACATTGGAAATATGTATGTACATATCTATCTATTCATCAGTACTTCTCTCACTCTCTTTATCTATGTACATATATGTGTGTATATCGCACTTGTCTATCATCCATTGATGGACACATTTAAATTAAATATTTGCCAGACTTTCAAATACTTCAAGTTCAATTATCTAAGCCCTCGAAAGCAGCAGCAAAAGTCTCACGAATACTCATAGATATTCATTCATACATATACTCGTATATACACATACAAAATGTATATGCAAAGATACATATTTTTAATAGATGAAAATTGTTCTCTAGCCAATTTGCATTGACCTTAACATTTCTCTCAAAGTTCTTAAAGATCTTTCTGTCCAATTGAGTTCAGAAAAAGACGTGAATTAGAATTGACGATGACATTTATGAATGGTTCTGAGACAGTGCCAGATCATATCGGGGGGGCTAGGGGTTGGGTATACGAATACCCCTTGAATGGGCAACAAGTTGATGCGATCTCTTGATTAGTTGACATTTCTATCAAGAGGCGTTGCGACAGCTCGTGTAATACAAAACTTTTCCTGATACTGATTCTGATTGCGGTTTTCCGACAGAATCAATCGGCATTGAGTGATCTTAGCCACAATAATCAGGCCGCTTTTATAATAACAATATCATATGATAAGGAAAGGATTTATATAAACAAAACCTCAAATAAGACGGTTCTATAGAAATGAAACCAGAATAAGGCATAGAGGAAAAAACTCAGAAAAAAACAAAAGGATTTCTAGAGATTAAAAGACAAGAATTTTAAAAGATCTCACAAATAATTTGTGTATATTATAAAAGCTTGTTGAAATGAATGAAATTTTATTTTCAGAGATATATTTTGTTTTATTTATATATTCTTTCGTACACATGGGGATACGTTAAGTCCTCTAATTGCATTGAAGGTCTGCTCGCCATCTCTCAAGTTCAAGTTTGAGCATCCCAAGCGAATCATTAGCATTCAAGATGTCAGTCGCCACAACCCATACTCAAAACAGTCTCCAGCCTTCAGTTTAACTGATTTCATCTTGGAATATAATTTCATAGATATATAAATATATGTATATACGAGTACAGCAGACTTGCTCTTACTTTGGCTATATCCGATGCCAAATTGCAGCAAAATGTCTGCCTTGAATTGCAAATCAAAAAATAGTATATAATCTGTATATTGACAGGCGACGATTGATGCGATCAGCACCATTCCAGACATTAGTCAGCTGCAGGGTGCATATAATTTGCATGGCATCGGATCGTGCCATCTATTCCGAATCGGATCATCGATTCGTTTGCCAAATGTGTGCCAGATTGAGCGAGTCCACAAAAGATTTGCTATAAGCGAGGGGACAAGGTCACATATATATTGTATGAAAAGATATATGGAAATCTATATAGAAGTGTGTTTCTGTCATCAGAGAAGAAAGTTATCTTCTGCCAGAAAAAATAAATCCCAAAAAAATAAATAAAATATGTTATGCAAGGGTGATTATCTTGTAGGTTTTATATGCCATATAGGAATATATAAAATAGATATATAGAGACCCATTTTAATTGAAAAACCTTGCTTTTTCGCATCACGTTTTTAATAATTCTTTTTATGGCTCTTCAATGAATTATTAACAACATTTTTCGTGCTTTGTTCGCGCTAAATTACAGGCTTAAGGTGGAAAATGAATTCATGCTGAAATCGAAATTATTGCATTCCATTCGTATGGCCTTTTTTATGGGGTGTCCACCCACACCCACACACTGACAGTTACAGCATGTTTTGTTGTCGACAGAGAGTGGGTGGGTGGCTGGTTGGGTGGGTCGTGGGTTGGCACTTCCGCATAAATAATTTACCTCCTGGTGCCGGCTGCTCATTTATTGATTACAGAATAACATTTGTTTAACAATTTATTGAAAATTGCATATTGCATTATTAGCGAATTGGTTTTTCAATGTTTTTATTGTCGTATCATTTTCGCATTTGCAATTTACATTTCGAATTTCTTTCCGTTTCAGGCAAAAATAATAAATTGTCGTAGGTTATGTGAGGCCATATCATACAGGGAGGGGGCAGGGGTGAGGGGCGTGTACATACATATGTATGACTGTGAGAACTGACAATGTTTTGTGTCATCCCCGGATTGCTCTAATTGAATTGAACTTGATTTATTAATGCCTCGGACTCGGTTCGATTCGACTCGACTCGGTTGCTTTAATTCCAATTTTGTGCCTCGTTTTCAGAGATATTTGCTTGTTGATATAAAACTAAAAGAAATATTTATTAATAGCAACAAATATGAAATTGTTGTGTGATTTATGTGGGGCCTATTCAAATTGGATATTTATGGCTTTGGAGATCAAAGTCAACTGCCAGGGGCTGGGATATTGTTTTGATAAAAATCAGTTACCAATTCGACAGTTGTTATATTCCCCTTTAGGTTGATAAATGTGAATTTAACAGTGTTAAAACAGAGAGTTCTGAATAAACCATATGCTACATTCCCCCTTTAAACCCTTCTTCATTTAATTCAATTTCATGCTAAAACATTTCAATTTCCAATCAATTTCCGTTTGAATTTCAATCCAGAGATTTCGTTATAGAGCCCAAGGTTATGCCAACTGTTGATCCCCTCATATCATTCAACTCCACGTAGCACAAAGCCCAAGCATTCACTCTCGCTCTCAAATATACTCAAAACACACACACATTTCATTTGTTGGTGTTTCTCTTTTTTTTTTTGCTTTTGCTTTTGCCTCAAAGTCAACAACCAACAACTCATTCATTGTCAACCAACATTTGTTGTTGCTGTCCGAAATGAGCCGAAAAAGTGATCAGACACCATGAAGTTTATTCACCCACTCTTGACCAAATGATCCCCAAAACAAAAACAACAACAAAATGTAGTCAAAAAACGAGTGCGACAAGAATCAACATTTTGCCATGACCGAAGTCAAATCGTTTAGGCAAATCCACATACCCGTAAGATGACCAAACAAGGAAGGTTAAAGTCATAGATCGAAGCTGTGGATACCCTTGCAAGATTGCAACGATTCTCAAAAAGAGATGCTAGTTTCTACTCCCGAAATATATTATAAAATAATCAAGTAAATGCAGGAAAAATAAATGGTAATAATGATACGACTTTTAATGATGAAAAACCATTATTGTTTCCACTAATTAGGTTGAAAAATTAATCCTCTTCCATATGTTTCCTCAAAATCATCATACCCTTTGCCAAAAGGTAATCAAAATACCTTTGTATAATGGATTTTGTATATTTTGGGGGTGGAAATGCTTAAAGAAGTGGGTGTTTCTAAGCCGCAAATAGGTCCTATGACTAAGTCTTTTTACCTGTCCCCCATCTGCACAGTAGAAACCCCCACACAACTATCACACCAATAACGTATTTGATTTTGGAGAAATTTATGGAAAAAATCACATGAATCATTATTCAAAAATGTCTATGATTTGCAAAGTAATATTTGTTGGGGGTCTCTCAATGAGTATTACGATTACCTCTCTGTTTATGCTGAAATCTAATACTTATTTGATTTCCAAAGAATAAAATCTGCGCAAACCCATACCATTTCCGTTTATTTTGGCATTGTATTGGCGAAAACGGAAAACAGAAAACGGAAAAAAAACAAACAAAAATTTGCATAGAATAACTATTAAGGCACACAATATGTTTCGCTGAAGATTTTTGAATTGGAATTCTTCTTTTTTTTTTATTTGGTCTCGCCGAAAATTTGCATTTTGACGATGAAAATGAAAAACTTGTTTCAGCTGGTTCGAATAATTATTTTTCGTACTTGCTCTGGTTGATTTTGTTTAGAATATTGATTAAAATGTTGTTGGAAATGTTATTTAATTAAATGTATAAATGGAAAAGCTTTCAATGAAATTGTTTGAAAAATACATGGAAAAAATATGACTTAAAAGTATGGCTAAAAGTATGGCTAAAAACTTATAGCAGTAATTTCAAATGAAATAAATCCATTTTGGTTTTTATTTTTAAGGTATCCCAAGATACTTTTAATACGCTATAAACTTGTACTTTAATGGTTCGGCACATCTAGTGGATACTCAAAATTATAAACAATTAAATGGACAAATGAAAGTGGATTTTTATTGGAAAATACCCAAACTGATGCAAACGCAATTTCATTTTTAATTTTTATGTATTTTAAGATATATTTTTAATGCGCTAAAAAGTGAAATTTAAAGGATTCCGGACATAAAAAAGTAATCATTCATTTATAAAATTAAAAACCGCTTTTTAGCACTTGACACAAGACATGCGTTCATGACCGCAGCACAACAAAAAATACATACAAAATTTAATTAATCAATTACAAAAAAAAAAAAACAGAACAGGCGTCAGGCGTGAAAGTTTATTTCCCTGTGTTTTCTTTCCACGTTTTTCCCTCACCCCAACTTAATTCCTATCCCTGTCTCTGCCTCTGTCTCTGTCCCTCTTCTTCTTCTGCCTTTCTCTGCACTCACTCTTCTTCTTAATCATATCTCTTTCTCTCATGACGAATTTAGCATGTGCCCGTCCGTCCGTGTCCGTGTCCATCCACCCACTCAGCAGCTGTTCAAAGAGTTAGTTCCGCTCTCCAAAAAGATGAAGAGTGAGCGCCAGCGAGTGAGTGAAGGTGGTCTCTCTCTCTCTCTCTCTCGCTCTTTGGCTCTCGCATGTGTCATAATTTAAAAATACAAAAGCAAAAGAAAACAAGAAATGCAGAGTGGTTACGAGGGGTGGGGGCCGAAGTGTTTGATACCCTAGCAAATGCATCGTTCCAAATTTATCCAATGTTGATAAAATGCTTTATTATGTTATGGACAAAACTTTAAAACTAGAGTTTGCTTTTGAATTATCTTTAAAATCAAAAATATTTAAACCAAGTCGGGATTATCCACCGATCGCTTCTTTGAGAACTATTATCTATCTTTAGTTATTAACTATCTTTAGTTTTAAATTAATTTGGTCTGAGTCCGTCCATTTTCCAAAGTTGTACATGAAACCTAAACTATGATCTACTACTTACTAAGAAATTTTTCTCTCAGATTAGTGATCCAATTTGTACCCAAATTACTTTTAACTGCCTTATGTAAATACTGGAACGACTGCGATAGCTAACGACTGCTGAATGCATACATGTTTACATATACTCATATGAACCATATGTACATATATTCCGAAATAAACAAACTTTTTCGAACTAATACTAGATAGATTTGCCTGTAAGTATAGAAGATTGAGTCTACCAAATAAGTAATACTACTTCCCTGGTACAACTCATCATACCCTCTGGAAGAGTATAAGAGAAGATCAAGCGAGAGCAAGAGTCTGCTAACGGTACCAACTGACAAATTCTCGACTGATTATGATTACCAGCAATCATTTCGCTTCGTTTATGTGGTATGCATACATTTTTCTCTTCTTTGGGGTCTTTTGGAACTCTCTTTCGAGGTAATTTGCCATTTGGCTTCATTGCTTGCGATATATCCCACTTGAATATTGGCCATTTGTCCGAGACTTTTGCACTTTTGGAGGCCAACAATCAAAGCCAAAAACTGTTTTTTTTTTTTGGCCCCACTTTTTGCTGTGTGTGCGTTCAATCATAATCGGCTGCCTTGTCTGTTTACTTTTTATTTATAACGCAACGCTTTTGTTGTATGTAATTTCATTGTGGCCAACACAATTTGAGTGTTTGAAAAATGAGGCAACAGAAATAGACAAAAGTCTGGCCATAAAAAGTCGACAAGACCACAAGAAAGAGAGGGCGAGACAGCAGTTCCTCGCAACAGCACAGCACATTTTGTTGTTGTTGTTGTGGTTAAAGCGAATTGTTTAATTCATTTTGTTGCACAGAATTGTTTATTTAATTTGGAAGAAATTGAAGAAGAATCGCTCTTGGGTCATGGAAAAAACCCAAAATGCTACAAAATATCTTCCTGTTCCCGTTAATTCCCCAAGCTGCAGGCGCAGCCAACTTTGGTCCTTAGAAGCCAGTGTTACCACCTCATTAAAAGCTTGAATCGATCTGTTTTGGGGTCACCTGTACGAGCATGAGTTTTGCACCTTCAAATGAACCGAAAATGTATAGTTTTCGAAACGTTTCACACTCACATTAGGTGTACACACAGAGTGCTCTGTGCCCGGATTCTGGTTCTGTGTATATTCCAAAGAATCGGCCCGAACATTTCGAAAAATAATCAAGCAAAGAGCGGGCCACAGAGAAATTGGTGTGTGAAAAAAAAAAAACATATACACAAAAATAACTAAAAATGCTAAAAATAAAACTTATTTAAAGAAATGAAACCATGAAAAATCAAAAACACTGGCAAAAGCCAAAATGATGGCAAAATACAAAAATATAAATAATAAAACCAAGAAAAGGAAGGAAAGAATAAGAGAGATACGTGTACATATGTATGTATGATGTGTGTGGGGACCAACCGTGAAACCGTGAAAAGTTCGCTTTTGGACTTTGCCTAATTTGCAGATGCTTTCGGGGGCAATACTTTATATAAGGGCTGTGGGGCGAGCACGAACAAAATACCGTGGGAGATACTGAGGATATTCCAAAAGCAATCAACGATCCGATCCTGTAGGTGACAATCAAATCTCACAATATTTTCAAAACCATAAAAAGCACTTGGTACGTATACGTATTGGTGTACTGTGTATATATTTTATTTTTTTTTTGTTATTTCGCTTTGACCACATTTGGCAACAGAACAGAACGAATCCGAATCCGAATCCGAGACAAGAGTGAGCCGTGTTAAGCTTCAGCACACACACACACACACACACATAGAGGCACGGACACAGACACAATGCTGAAATGCTCAGTCCAGCACACTCAGACACTCCACTCCACACACTCTCATACACATCTCACTCACGCACTTGCAAGTCCGTGATTAATTGTCATTGCAAAACAATAAATTGTGTGGAAAAATTCATTCGGGATTTCTTACAATTGATTGTGGATTGTGGATTTGGGTGGGTAGCAGTAGTGCGCTCTATTTGGATTTCCGATCTTCTGATTTCGGTTTCAATTTATTATTAGCGCGATTTTTCGCTGCCAATGTGCCGTAAGATGCGTGCAGCAAGACCGTTAGACCGACGACGACGGAGCAGAATTCGCGAATGGGAAACTGGGGACCACTGGGGCCCCACACAGCAACTGTTTCTCTCTCTCGCTCTCTTGGTCACTCTCACCGATCTGAAAGAGCTAGAGATCGCGAGAGAGTGCTAGCGATTCCCCAAGCACAGAGTCCAATCAAAAAGTGAGAGGCAGTTTTATTTTATTTTGTTTCTTTTTCTTTTCCTTCTGGCTTCTGCAGCAGCTGTTATACGCGTACTCTCCACATGTACTTTATGTACGAGTACAACAAAGAAGGAGACGGAGAGATAAAAAAGCGAAACTGAAGTACAAAATCAAAAACGGCAATGAATTTTACGTTCCGCGCGAGACGATCACAATCGATTTGTAGTATGCGTCATGCTAGACCGAAAGCTTTTTCCCATGCCGAAGCTTTTACTTAAAAAGTTGGCAAAGCAGAATCAAAAACCGGTATTCTCATACCCTTGAGAGGGGAAATATTCGTGAGTTTGTTATTTGCTTATTTGCCTAACTTCAAACCAATTTATTAGCTTAATTGTGATGATTTATTACAGTTTAATTATTTATTTGCTTAATTCTAAACCAAACTTTTTGGTTCTTTAAGCATTCCTTATGAAAAATGCATACAAATAAGTTCTTAGTTATGTACAAATGCCTCTTCAGAAAGTCCGTAAATTCTACTGACATATTATCCTTAGTTTGAGGTGGCAATCCTTCCTAGATCAGTCAGTAGAATATCTAAAGCGTAAACGGTATAATATACTTCGTCTAGATATATGTTTTATGTTTTTCATTTCTGGTGTGTTAACTGGTTGCTGCCTGAGAGACTTTTACCACCTGCTCTTGCTTCGTCTGTTTCTCCTGCTTCTCCTCATCTGGAGGTAGTTCAATGTTCACCGCTGTCAAAGCCTGCCGTATCCAGGTGGGAATTGGATCCTTGCCAAAATGTCTGGCCATAAAGTCACGCACAAATTGCGGGAACTCGTCGCGTTGAATGGCTTCTCGCATGCCTCGCATCAGACGCAACTGATAGGCAACATTATGAATGCTGAGCAGGGAGCAGGAGACGCTCTCATTGGTGGCAATGTGGTGGAGGTACGAACGGGTATAGCGCTTGCAAGTGCTGCACTCGCACTCTTTGTCAATGGGCTCCAGGTCGAGCTTGTACTTTGGCTGCTTAAGATTCAGCTGTCCACTGTCGACCAAGGCACATCCGAATCGTGCCGTACGCGTGGGAAAGACACAATCGAACATATCAATTCCCAAAGCCACGCAGACCACAAGATCGGCGGCAAACCCCACGCCCATGAGGTATCGCGGTTTATCTCGCGGCAAGTAATCCGTGCAGACATCAACCATGCGCCAGAAATCGTGTTTGCTCTCGCCGCCACTCAGTCCACCGACGGCAAAGCCGCGAACTTGTCGCTCCATCAGTGCGGAGACGCAACGTTGCCGCAATGGCACATCGAGGCCGCCTTGGACAATGGGAAACAGCGACTGATCATCGTCCCGGGCATGGGCATCGATGCAGCGATCCACCCAGCGTATTGTCCGCTCCATGGCCTCCTCCACACGTGGTCCGGTTGTGGTCGTCTTTACCACATCATCCAGCTGCATCATTATGTCCGCCCCAATAGCATTTTGGATCTGTATTGAGTGCTCTGGGGTCAGCATGCACTCGCTGTTGTCGAAGGGTGAGCGAAAGTTCACGCCCTTCTCATTAATCTCGGCCAGCTGCAGTAGGGACACCATCTGGAAACCACCAGAGTCTGTTAATATGGCTCGAGGCCAGCCCATGAACTTGTGCAAGCCGCCAGCTAGCCGTAAGGTCTCAATGCCCGGCCGTAGTCCCAAGTGATACGTGTTTCCCAGCAAGATTTGGCAGTTTAACTCAATCAGCTGATCCGGCAGAATACCCTTTAATGTTCCCTGCGTGCCCACCGGCATGAATACGGGCGTATTTACTTCACTGTGCCTAAGAAACAAAACCATTCATGATTATGATCAGGTCTGCACTTCGAGTACTCACCTCAGCGTCATCAGGCCAGCCCTTGCCTTGGATACGGAGCATTCCGCCACGACCTTATACGTCAGGGGAGGAATATTTCTTGGACTCATCTAGTAATCAAACGGCGAAACAATTAATTAAATCAAATACAATTTTCAGGTGCACGTTTCTACGAGAATTAGACATCGATGTTAACATCGATATAATCGATACATCGATAGTTTTTTCAAACATCGATTTTTTTGCCAGACACCCCTAAATTTCAAATTTTTTTCCAATTTGATATTCCGTTTAATATTCCCAGCTAACTAGGACCCTCAGGCACAAATTTTATACGATTGATGAATCTATTGTCTACAAGATTGGTTAAGTTTAGTGACTCTTTTTTTTAGATTGTTTCTAAAATGACGTTTAAGCCAAGGTATAAAGCTTAAGCACTAACCATACAATAGATAGATGCGACAGTTCATACATTGAAATTGACCGCACCAACATCGCAGACATCAGCTACCGGGCGAGTCGTGAGACTGGTGTGTGCTGTATGACTGTATGTGTGCACATGCATTCTCACGTCCCAGCAGTTCTGCGGACTAGCCCACGCCTAGCTATCTGACTAGCCCGTCCGGTCCAGCACTGACCCGCAGACTAGCCCGACCCCATGTAAAATCCTATACCATTTTTGCATTGCATGTCATTGGGGTTGTGTCGGCAGGCATTGCATCAACGTTGACTAGTCCGTGACTAGGCTGCGGAGACCAGTCCATGGCCATTGCCATGGAAAAAGACAGGAAAATTAATTTCAACCATTTTAATTTTTCACACAATGAAAACCATCGATGTTCTCCAACATTGTCTTTATGACCTCAGAGGTGTCTAAAAATATTCGAATATTCGTAACCGGAAGGACGAGAACATGCAACGCTATTGTAAACAGGCTACTATTTAATAAATTAATAGATATATAAAATTTTATAATTTATAATCTTTAGCGTCGAATGAAATGCTTCTTGCAGTTAAGATATATGTATGTTTTATACCTATCTATTGTACATTTATTAACTTCTTAAATAATTCTAAATGAGCAAAATTTAGAGGATGTACAATTTAGGGACATGGGACATGTTCAAGCGAAATTAAATTATATGTAGGTTATTAGTCCCCTGAGCACTCGCTTTGCTCGCTTACATATCATAAATGAGTAAAATATCGGGTTACGACGACGACCCAAAACTTTTCTATATAATAGATTGATAATAAAGAAGTTTCAAGCGTTCTCATAGCGCTGCTTCATCATCTTCTTAATATAAGATTTATAATCGTTTCCAGGTGGCATATTACCAGCCTTGTTTCCCAGGCCCACATTGTTTGTGCGACCATCAGCCTGTGGATTAAATAAATTTCATGTTTTAAATAAGTTAGTCAATAGTTAGTTTAAGTAATAGCACCTCTATGATCTGTGTGCGCCCCTGGTTCTTCCTACCCAGACCCTGGCCCTCTGTCCAGCCCATTTTCTGCATCAACCGATTGCCTACATTACTCGAGCTGATTGGCAGAGCTGAAGCCGCGCTGGCATTGTTCTTCTGCCGCGTCTGCAATGTCTTTATCTCCTGCTCGAAACGCTCCCGACTGCGATTCGGAGGCGGTGGATCGCTCTCCCCGTACTTCAGTCTTCTCTCCTTGGCGCGGTCCCGATAGCTAAGGAAAGATGCAGTAAAATGTAGATGTAGGAAAATGTCCTCAAATATAAAACTTTTACTCACGATAAGCCCGCGTCGCTGTCGAGATCAGGTTCGGCGTCAGCAGACGCTCCTGAACCTTGATTAAGCTTGGCCAGATTCTCTTTGTGCAAATTTGACATCTTCAAATGCTTCTGCAGGATTTCGAGGGATTGGAAGGCACGTTTACATAATAGACAGGTCAGCTTCTGGAAGTCCACGTAGTCCATTTCATCAGCAACGGCATTGGATCCACCAACAGCCGCCGCTGAGGAGCCCGCGGTGTCTTCATCCGATTCAGAGCCACCACCATAGGCTTTGAACAGCTTATTCACCCCCAATGAACCCCCAGGAGCCGCGGTCGGCATAAAGTCAGTCAGCTTAGCTCGCTCCTTCTTCTCCAGTATGGAGAAGCCCACATCTGCATACGAGCCCTGTGTGGAACGCGAGGTGCTAGGCCCCGACATCTCGCTTCCTGTCAAGATGGGATGTGGTGTGGCCACCACGGTGTAGTCCTTCTTCTGGTTGAGCTGCTTGGCCCACTTCTCCATGTCTTTGACAATCTTCTTGGCCACCTTGACCTTGTCGTGCTTGTTGTTTCCGTCCTTCTCCTTCTCCTTGTCCTTTTCTTTCTCCTTCTCCTTTTTGGAATCATCATCTTTTTGTTCGGCCTCTGCACGCACCTCTTGCAGTGCCGCCTGGGTGGACGCTGGAGTCGCCAGAATGTAGGTGCTGCGCCGCTGATCCCAGTACAGATAGGCTCCTGTTTCGTTGTTGTAGTAGTACTGGGAGTGCGCGTCGTAATAGAGACCAGTGCTCGGGTCGAAGTAGTACCCAGAGGTCTCATCGTATTGGTAGCGGGAGACATCGGGAGCGGCTGCAAGGGAGAGTGTTGAATAAAGCTTGAGGCTCCATTTCATTCACTTACGATAAGTCTTCCCATCGTTCCCTCTTGGGGCGATCACATTCTGAGCGGCAAATGTGGCCTTTATCTCGGCAGCTGCCTGGGCTGCGGCTATAGCGGCCGCTGTGGCCGTTGTCTCAATGTTGCTCATCTTCTTTTGTTTTCGTTGGATGGCCGAGAGAGCCACGGCAGCCCCGGAATTGGCTTCTGTTAGCTGAGGGTCTGAGGTGCAGCTCTTGGCTATCTCTGCCGTGTAGTAGTCCGTGTAGTACTGAACATAGTGCGCCTGCTCCGCAGGGTTAGAGGCATACAACGAGGCACTGTACTCGGCAAGCCGAGGAACATCGGCGAGAGTATAGCTACCACCAGCTCCTGAGGGTGCCACCGCTGCAATTGATCCGTTTGGAATTCCTGCGCTGGCCGAATTCGAGGAGGTGGGAGCTGGCGATTCCTTTGGCAATTTCGGACGATCATCAACGTCGACGCAGTAGCTAATGGCAACTAAAGCGGAAACGTGAAAGTGATGAGAGAATTGCATAGAGAGTAAAACGACGACACTGACCTTCACGGTCATCTAGGGTCAGTGGTGGATCCAGAGCCATCAAGGCATTGTGCAACTCCATCGAGTCAACAAGCGTGTCAAAGTGCAGATAGCAGATGCCGCGCGATGCCTGCGTTAGGGTATCACGACTGATCAGCACTTTGCTGATCGATTTGGCCAATTTTGGCAGGAGCTGCTGCAGGGCTGTCAGCACGCTCTCCTCATTGGTTAAGGCATCCAGATTGCGAAACATAATCTCTGTCAAAGTGCATGGGGTAAGCATGGCAGGTTAATGAGTGTGTTTCTCGATCTGAACAAAATGGCATTGCATGAAATTGTTATAAGTTTTTATACTTTTTGTAAGAATGCGGCTGATTTCATCGATGCCAAATCCGCCACCAGAGAGGACATTCTCGCTTTCCTCGCGGGAGACGTTGCACATGAAGCACTGGAAGCGCCGCTTAAAGTTGGTTGCACCACACTTAAAAACAAGAACGATAGAAATCATTTTAGCAGGACGACCAAAGAATGAAGTCATTGGCAGGCCATACCTTGCAACAAGTCCAGTCAGAGACGCGTGTGTTGTGTGTATACTGCATGGACACCCGGTGATCGCCCAACTGGAGAGTGCCCTAAAGCAGAGAAGGAAGACAACAGAATGATTGTGAATTAGCGACTGGAATGATTGGATCATAAGTTTCACGGGCTACACAGTCACCAGGTTGCTTCTGTTCTGTGTGCTTGCAACGCGCAGATGTCGCGGCGAATGTAGTCGCTGGCAGTTTGCTCCTCTTGATTACCGCTGAGTGTGAAATGGTTACTTTAAGTTCAGTTCTCGCTTTGAAGTTCAAACAATCTGAATTTGGATTTAAGCCAACTAATGAAATGATTAGATGATTAATGCTTAACTGAAAAGGGCCACAAAAAGAACTGAACTTAAAGCTGAGATTTCGTTATAGTTGATGCCGAGCTTTGATTTGTGCCGATTTTGTGGCTGAATCAAGAGAAGTCTTGTTGGTTGTTGTGATACCTTAGTTATTTCCATCCATTGTCTCGATTCCTCGACGGTTTTAAACTCGACAAATGCGAAACAGCGTGAGGCACCTAAATTTTAGATAGAAGCAGATACGAAAATGTTTTTGTCAAAATATGTTGTTGGTTGTTTCAATAGTTCTGTAACATTTTTGGGGATTGCTTTTGGTTTATAGTGGAATTTTGTAGATGTTTGTCGTAAGCCAACTATTATATGATTTGTATTTCCTGTAGATAACATTGCTGGGCACTGGCCATTGGCCACTTGGCATTGGGCACTCAATACTCACGCTCTTCGTGTGATTTTAGACTAGCCTAATCATATGTACGTATAAATAGTAAATTCGTTGAATATGTAACCCACCTGTAGGCTGCTTCCTCATCACTCGTATAGAACTGGGCTCCATATTTACTTTGATGAGCTCGCCCATGATCTGCAAAGGTTAGCGCTACAGAGAGAACCGCTCTTATTTCAAGTAAAACCTTCTTACGTCTGCCTCGGTAACATGCTTCTGAAGACCGAAGAGTATGATATTGTTCTGGGCTTCGTTGCAGGTCCTATGATGCTTTCGGCGATACTGGCTCTCGTCGTTCACATCGTTATCGCTGTCATCGTCGGAGGAGTAGCGCCTCTCGCGGTCCCGTTCCCGCTCCCTATCGCGGTCCCTATTGTTATTCGGCTGGGAGTTGTTGTTCCCATTATTATGATGCCGATAGTCAGCGCCCCGACTGAAATGAATGAAAGGATGGATGCAAGGGTTTAGTTGCAGCAAGAATATGATTTATCAAATATTCTAGGTCTTACTTATTGCGCTCATTCCCTCGATCATAGTCGGAGTTGCGCTCCCGCGACTGGCGCTCGTAGCTCTTCCACCGCTGATCGCGGTTGTCATAGTTGTCATCGCGCCGGTCATAGTTATCCTCGTTTCGATGCTGACGATTATCAGAGTTATTGCGCGAGTTGTAGTTCCGCTCCTCTTGGTAGTCGTCGTCGATCAGGTCGCGATAGAGATCCTTGTCCTGACTGCCGCCGGAATGTCTATTGTAATGCGAGGAGCGCTCTCGGCTGCGCGATCGCGTATTGTGGCGTCTGTACCCACCGTGATCTCGGTTCCGTTCACTACAAAAATATATTTCATAGTCGCATAACACACATACATATGTATGGAGAGAGGGTTTCTTACCGAGAACGTGACCGGGATCGACTATAGCGTCTGTATTGACCCCCGCCATGGTTTCCGCCACCAATGCCTCCGCCGACATTGCCGTTGCCACTGCCATTTCCACCGCCTCCTGAGAAGCCACGACCGTAACGGGAATCCATATTACGCTAATCTAATACGAATCGGTAATTATATTTAATTATCTGTCCACATTTGCACTCGCTTGCGATGACCCTTTTGCCGAGCTCTACAGCTCTAAAGGCAAACTTTAGCTAGTTACGTATTCAAATTTGCACATTTCTTACGTATTATACGCTGCTGGGAGACCAAGAGTTTATTTAAAGTAATATTTTTTCCCGATGCCCGAAAACACAATTTTTACAACAAAAAGTGTATGGTATGGAAAAAATCTCTGCCTCCTTTGCTATTCACACAAAACCGAAACACATTATCGATATTTTCTTGAGTACTTTGACCAGTGCTGCAAAGCGGAGTAGTAAAACTGCTATGCAGCACTTACAGCTGGCCGAAGAATTGAGGGGAAAATCCCCATTCAAAGAAACATCTATGGAGCTATTATACCCGGTACTCGAAGAGTATTGTGGTGAAGAGAATCATGTAAAATGACCGTTACTACCAGACTGCTAAATCTGGATCAGGTCGAATCATTATTATGGCCAGAAGGAATGGAATTGGCCAGAAGGCCAATATAGAGAAATTTCAAATGTAGAGAAGACAGATGTAGATAGCATTTGTAAAACAAAGTAGAAGCAGATAATATTTAATATATACAAATTTGTAGAATGGTTCGATCATTTTTAAAAAATTTTTTTCGCCAAAAATGTAATAATTCCTTTTTGCCAACATACCGGGTAGAAAGTACCCGGCAAAGGCCGCAGCTCACAACGTTCCCCCTCGTTTTATATTACAGATATTCAAGCATTTATTTTACATTTCCATTTTTATCATACCACAAAAAGCACATAATAATAATTAAAATCTGATAAAATACATTTCCGGCCATTCTCATAATGTTCAGGCGTTCTCATAGCGCTGCTTCATCATCTTCTTAATATAGGATTTGTAATCGGTACCAGGTGGCAGGTTGCACACCTTGTTTCCCAGGCCCACACTCTTGGTGCGACCATCAGCCTATGGAATTGAAATGTATATTAAAATATACCGACTAAAGGTTATGTATGACTCCCATTACCTCTATAATCTGTGTGCGCCCCTGGTTCTTCCTGCCTAGACCCTGGCCCTCTGTCCAGCCCATTTTCTGCATCAACCGATTGCCTACATTACTCGAGCTGATTGGCAGAGCTGAAGCCGCGCTGGCATTGTTCTTCTGCCGCGTCTGCAATGTCTTTATCTCCTGCTCGAAACGCTCCCGACTGCGATTCGGAGGCGGTGGATCGCTCTCCCCGTACTTCAGTCTTCTCTCCTTGGCGCGGTCCCGATAGCTAAGGAAAGATGCAGTAAAATGTAGATGTAGGAAAATGTCCTCAAATATAAAACTTTTACTCACGATAAGCCCGCGTCGCTGTCGAGATCAGGTTCGGCGTCAGCAGACGCTCCTGAACCTTGATTAAGCTTGGCCAGATTCTCTTTGTGCAAATTTGACATCTTCAAATGCTTCTGCAGGATTTCGAGGGATTGGAAGGCACGTTTACATAATAGACAGGTCAGCTTTTGGAAGTCCACGTAGTCCATTTCATCAGCAACGGCATTGGATCCACCAACAGCCGCCGCTGAGGAGCCCGCGGTGTCTTCATCCGATTCAGAGCCACCACCATAGGCTTTGAACAGCTTATTTACCCCCAATGAACCCCCAGGAGCCGCGGTCGGCATAAAGTCAGTCAGCTTAGCTCGCTCCTTCTTCTCCAGTATGGAGAAGCCCACATCTGCATACGAGCCCTGTGTGGAACGCGAGGTGCTAGGCCCCGACATCTCGCTTCCTGTCAAGATGGGATGTGGTGTGGCCACCACGGTGTAGTCCTTCTTCTGGTTGAGCTGCTTGGCCCACTTCTCCATGTCTTTGACAATCTTCTTGGCCACCTTGACCTTGTCGTGCTTGTTGTTTCCGTCCTTCTCCTTCTCCTTGTCCTTTTCTTTCTCCTTCTCCTTTTTGGAATCGCCATCCTTCTGTTCGGCCTCTGCCAGCACCTCTTGCAGTGCCGCCTGGGTGGAGGCTGGAGTCGCCAGAATGTAGGTGCTGCGCCGCTGATCCCAGTACAGATAGGCTCCTGTTTCGTTGTTGTAGTAGTACTGGGAGTGCGCGTCGTAATAGAGACCAGTGCTCGGGTCGAAGTAGTACCCAGAGGTCTCATCGTATTGGTAGCGGGAGACATCGGGAGCGGCTGCAAGGGAGAGTGGTAAATAAAGCTTGAGGCTCCATTTCATTCACTTACGATAAGTCTTCCCATCGTTCCCTCTTGGGGCGATCACATTCTGAGTGGCAAATGTGGCCTTTATCTCGGCAGCTGCCTGGGCTGCGGCTATAGCGGCCGCTGTGGCCGTTGTCTCAATGTTGCTCATCTTCTTTTGTTTTCGTTGGATGGCCGAGAGAGCCACGGCAGCCCCGGAATTAGCTTCTGTTAGCTGAGGGTCTGAGGTGCAGCTCTTGGCTATCTCTGCCGTGTAGTAGTCCGTGTAGTACTGAACATAGTAAGCATGCTCCGCGGGGTTAGAGGCATACAACGAGGCACTGTACTCGGCGAGTCGGGGAATGTCGGCGAGAGTATAGCTTTCACCAGATCCTGAGGGTGCCACCGCTGCAATTGATCCATTAGGAATTCCTACGGTGACCGAACTCGAGGAGGTGACATCTGGCGTTTCCTTTGGTAGTTTCGGACGATCATCAACGTCGACGCAATAGCTAATGGCAACTAAAGCGGAAACATGAAAGTGAAGACAGAATTGTACAGAGAGTAAGATGATGACACTCACCTTCACGGTCATCAAGGGTTAGTGGTGGATCCAGAGCGATCAAGGCATTGTGCAACTCCATCGAGTCAACAAGCGTGTCAAAGTGCAGATAGCAGATGCCGCGCGATGCCTGCGTTAGGGTATCACGACTGATCAGCACTTTGCTGATCGATTTGGCCAGTTTGGGCAGGAGCTGCTGCAGGGCAGTCAGCACGCCCTCTTCATTGGTTAAGGCATCCAGATTGCGAAACATAATCTCTGTCAAAGTGCATGGGGTAAGCATGGCAGGTTAATGAGTGTGTTTCTCGATCTGAACAAAATGGCATTGCATGAGATTGTTTTTGGTTTGTATACTTTTTGTGAGGATTCGGGTGACTTCTTCGATGCCTTCTCCACCGCCACAGACGGCGTTTTCGCTTTCTTCGCGAGAGGCGCTGCACATGAAGCACTGGAAGCGACGCTTAAAGTTGCTGGCACCGCACTAAAGGAGCAAGGTAAGAAATGATTTAGTTTGATGGCTAAACCATTGCCAAGATGTTTCATGACATAATAAAAGCTGTTGTGGCGGGGCGGACCTATAGTTATCTTTTCGAATATACTTCCCCTCTGACCACGGAGGCGCTGTCCATTTTGGTCTGTGTATACAGACGCCTTTTACTACTGCTTCACAAGACCGAAAAATACATTTTCCAATTACACTACTCGACAAAATTCAACTTTTTTTTTCCGCTGTCGCCAAAAATGACTTTTTCTGATAGATTTGGTTGTTTAAAAAAGTTGAATTTTGTCGAGTAGTGTTATCGAATTAGTCCTTCTCTAGGACATTTTTAGAGTATTCTGACACATTATTTTCAACTTCTTTCCTAAGTATTTACTATTAATATAAAAGATAGTCTGGTCATAAAGTGATTTACACAAATGGCAAAATGACTTCACATACGCACAGACTAAGGTATTCCTTGAGCGAAGAATGTATATAGGCACATGTCATCTTGTAGGAAGAAACAATGCATTTTAGTAAATTTAACAGAATGGCAAACAAAAACTGGTATTCGAATAATTCCGATAGAGTTTCAGTGAATGCGTGCGATCACGATAGACCGAGTCTTGAACGAAGAGTCTCAAATTGTAAGAGAAATTAAGGCTGTAACGACCCAGGCGAGATGTTGTGGATGCGAGTAGGGCGTACGCCCATAATCCCGGCTGGGGCTCGTCGGCAATTTGAGTGGTGTTCTGTTCTCACTATATTCGATTATTTTGTGCGTGCAGCGACGAATGTTTCAAAGACCACCTATAACATGACCTCACAGTCAGACTTCCCCCTTCCCCTCTGCCCTGCCTGAAATGCTGGTTCCCCTCCTCAGGTGTCATGGAGGACGGACCACCCTCATTTCCCTGGCGATGCCGTCAGAGCCGAAGCAGAGAGGAAAAGAGAACTACTGGTGGACTGCGTCGAACGAACGTTTGAATGGAATTCGTTCTTGATACAACATCTTGGTATTTTGCAGCATTTTTTATATATACCTTGATACAAGTCCAGTCCGACATCCTTGTGTGGCTATACTGCATGGACACCCGGTGATCGCCCAACTGGAGAGTGCCCTAAAGCAGAGAAGGAAGACAACAGAATGATTGTGAATTAGCGACTGGAATAATTGGATCATAAGTTTCACGGGCTACACAGTCACCAGGTTGCTTCTGTTCTGTGTGCTTGCAACGCGCAGATGTCGCGGCGAATGTAGTCGCTGGCAGTTTGCTCCTCTTGATTACCGCTGAGTGTGAAATGGTTACTTTAAGTTCAGTTCTCGCTTTGAAGTTCAAACAATCTAAATTTGGATTTAAGCCAACTAATGAAATGATTAGATGATTAATGCTTAACTGAAAAGGGCCACAAAAAGAACTGAACTTAAAGCTGAGATTTCGTTATAGTTGATGCCGAGCTTTGATTTGTGCCGATTTTGTGGCTGAATCAAGAGAAGTCTTGTTGGTTGTTGTGATACCTTAGTTATTTCCATCCATTGTCTCGATTCCTCGACGGTTTTAAACTCGACAAATGCGAAACAGCGTGAGGCACCTAAATTTTAGATAGAAGCAGATACGAAAATGTTTTTGTCAAAATATGTTGTTGGTTGTTTCAATAGTTCTGTAACATTTTTGGGGATTGCTTTTGGTTTATAGTGGAATTTTGTAGATGTTTGTCGTAAGCCAACTATTAAATGATTTGTATTTCCAGTTGATAACATTGCTGGGCACTGGCCATTGGCCACTTGGCATTGGGCACTCAATACTCACGCTCTTCGTGTGATTTTAGACTAGCCTAATCATATGTACGTATAAATAGTAAATTCGTTGAATATGTAACCCACCTGTAGGCTGCTTCCTCATCACTCGTATAGAACTGGGCTCCATATTTACTTTGATGAGCTCGCCCATGATCTGCAAAGGTTAGCGCTACAGAGAGAACCGCTCTTATTTCAAGTAAAACCTTCTTACGTCTGCCTCGGTAACATGCTTCTGAAGACCGAAGAGTATGATATTGTTCTGGGCTTCGTTGCAGGTCCTATGATGCTTTCGGCGATACTGGCTCTCGTCGTTCACATCGTTATCGCTGTCATCGTCGGAGGAGTAGCGCCTCTCGCGGTCCCGTTCCCGCTCCCTATCGCGGTCCCTATTGTTATTCGGCTGGGAGTTGTTGTTCCCATTATTATGATGCCGATAGTCAGCGCCCCGACTGAAATGAATGAAAGGATGGATGCAAGGGTTTAGTTGCAGCAAGAATATGATTTATCAAATATTCTAGGTCTTACTTATTGCGCTCATTCCCTCGATCATAGTCGGAGTTGCGCTCCCGCGACTGGCGCTCGTAGCTCTTCCACCGCTGATCGCGGTTGTCATAGTTGTCATCGCGCCGGTCATAGTTATCCTCGTTTCGATGCTGACGATTATCAGAGTTATTGCGCGAGTTGTAGTTCCGCTCCTCTTGGTAGTCGTCGTCGATCAGGTCGCGATAGAGATCCTTGTCCTGACTGCCGCCGGAATGTCTATTGTAATGCGAGGAGCGCTCTCGGCTGCGCGATCGCGTATTGTGGCGTCTGTACCCACCGTGATCTCGGTTCCGTTCACTACAAAAATATATTTCATAGTCGCATAACACACATACATATGTATGGAGAGAGGGTTTCTTACCGAGAACGTGACCGGGATCGACTATAGCGTCTGTATTGACCCCCGCCATGGTTTCCGCCACCAATGCCTCCGCCGACATTGCCGTTGCCACTGCCATTTCCACCGCCTCCTGAGAAGCCACGACCGTAACGGGAATCCATATTACGCTAATCTAATACGAATCGGTAATTATATTTAATTATCTGTCCACATTTGCACTCGCTTGCGATGACCCTTTTGCCGAGCTCTACAGCTCTAAAGGCAAACTTTAGCTAGTTACGTATTCAAATTTGCACATTTCTTACGTATTATACGCTGCTGGGAGACCAAGAGTTTATTTAAAGTAATATTTTTTCCCGATGCCCGAAAACACAATTTTTACAACAAAAAGTGTATGGTATGGAAAAAATCTCTGCCTCCTTTGCTATTCACACAAAACCGAAACACATTATCGATATTTTCTTGAGTACTTTGACCAGTGCTGCAAAGCGGAGTAGTAAAACTGCTATGCAGCACTTACAGCTGGCCGAAGAATTGAGGGGAAAATCCCCATTCAAAGAAACATCTATGGAGCTATTATACCCGGTACTCGAAGAGTATTGTAGTGAAGAGAATCATGTAAAATGACCGTTACTACCAGACTGCTAAATCTGGATCAGGTCGAATCATTATTATGGCCAGAAGGAATGGAATTGGCCAGAAGGCCAATATAGAGAAATTTCAAATGTAGAGAAGACAGATGTAGATAGCATTTGTAAAACAAAGTAGAAGCAGATAATATTTAATATATACAAATTTGTAGAATGGTTCGATCATTTTTAAAAAATTTTTTTCGCCAAAAATGTAATAATTCCTTTTTGCCAACATACCGGGTAGAAAGTACCCGGCAAAGGCCGCAGCTCACAACGTTCCCCCTCGTTTTATATTACAGATATTCAAGCATTTATTTTACATTTCCATTTTTATCATACCACAAAAAGCACATAATAATAATTAAAATCTGATAAAATACATTTCCGGCCATTCTCATAATGTTCAGGCGTTCTCATAGCGCTGCTTCATCATCTTCTTAATATAGGATTTGTAATCGGTACCAGGTGGCAGGTTGCACACCTTGTTTCCCAGGCCCACACTCTTGGTGCGACCATCAGCCTATGGAATTGAAATGTATATTAAAATATACCGACTAAAGGTTATGTATGACTCCCATTACCTCTATAATCTGTGTGCGCCCCTGGTTCTTCCTGCCTAGACCCTGGCCCTCTGTCCAGCCCATTTTCTGCATCAACCGATTGCCTACATTACTCGAGCTGATTGGCAGAGCTGAAGCCGCGCTGGCGTTGTTCTTCTGCCGCGTCTGCAAAGTCTCTATCTCCTGCTCGAAACGCTCCCGACTGCGATTCGGAGGCGGTGGATCGCTCTCCCCGTACTTCAGTCTTCTCTCCTTGGCGCGGTCCCGATAGCTAAGGAAAGATGCAGTAAAATGTAGATGTAGGAAAATGTCCTCAAATATAAAACTTGTACTCACGATAAGCCCGCGTCGCTGTCAAGATCAGGTTCGGCGTCAGCAGACGCTCCTGAACCTTGATTGAGCTTGGCCAGATTCTCTTTGTGCAAATTTGACATCTTCAAATGCTTCTGCAGGATTTCGAGGGATTGGAAGGCACGTTTACATAATAGACAGATCAGCTTCTGGAAGTCCACGTAGTTAATTTCATCAGCAACGGCATTGGATCCACCAACAGCCACCGCTGAGGGCCCGCCATAGACTTTGAACAGGTTGTTCACCCCCAATGAACCCCCAGGAGCCGCGGTCGGCATAAAGTCAGTCAGCTTAGCTCGCTCCTTCTTCTCCAGTATGGAGAAGCCCACATCTGCATACGAGCCCTGTGTGGAACGCGAGGTGCTAGGCCCCGACATCTCGCTTCCTGTCAAGATGGGATGTGGTGTGGCCACCACGGTGTAGTCCTTCTTCTGGTTGAGCTGCTTGGCCCACTTCTCCATGTCTTTGACAATCTTCTTGGCCACCTTGACCTTGTCGTGCTTGTTGTTTCCGTCCTTCTCCTTGTCCTTGTCGTTTTCTTTCTCCTTCTCCTTTTTGGAATCATCATCTTTTTGTTCAGCCTCTGCACGCACCTCTTGCAGTGCCGCCTGGGTGGAGGCTGGAGTCGCCAGAATGTAGGTGCTGCGCCGCTGATCCCAGTACAGATAGGCTCCTGTTTCGTTGTTGTAGTAATACTGGGAGTGGGCGTTGTAATAGAGACCAGTGCTCGGGTCGAAGTAGTACCCAGAGGTCTCATCGTATTGGTAGCGGGAGACATCGGGAGCGGCTGCAAGGGAGAGTGTTAAATAAAGCTTGAGGCTCCATTTCATTCACTTACGATAAGTCTTCCCATCGTTCCCTCTTGGGGCGATCACATTCTGAGTGGCAAATGTGGCCCTTATCTCGGCAGCTGCCTGGGCTGCGGCTATAGCGGCCGCTGTGGCCGTTGTCTCAATGTTGCTCATCTTCTTTTGTTTTCGTTGGATGGCCGAGAGAGCCACGGCAGCCCCGGAATTGGCTTCTGTTAGCTGAGGGTCTGAGGTGCCGCTCATGGCTATCTCCGCCGTGAAGTAGTCCGTGTAGTACTGGACGTAGTACGCATTCTCCCCAGGATTAGTGGAATACAACGAGGCACTGTATCTGGCCAGTTTGGGAATGTCAGCCAGGGTATAGCTGCCTCCAGGGTGTGAGTGTGGTAGCGCTGCAATACCTCCACGCTGACTCCTGATCTCAGGGGCAGTGGAGGTTAAAGGTTGTGAAGCTTTGAGTATTTTTGTGCAGCTATCAGTGTCGACGCAGTAGCTGATGGAAACTGAAACGGAAGTTAAGAGATTAGAGAATTTTATAAGAGTATACGCTACGAAAACTACACTTACCAGCACGTTCATCTAGAATCAGAGGTGGATCCAGCGTGGTCAGGGCATTGTGCAACTCCATTGAGTCAACGAGCGTGTCAAAGTGCAGATAGCAGACGCCACGCGATGCCTGCGTTAGGGCGTCACGACTGATCAGCACTTTACTGACAGTGTCGGCCAATTTGGGAATATGCTGCTGCAGGGCAGTCAGCACGACCTCTTCATTGGTCAATGCATCCAGATTGCGTAACAAAATCTCTGCATTGGGTTGGAAGGTGTAAGAGAGAGCGTTGCAGTAATTGGTCGTTACAGTTGTCAGGTCAACACTACACAACGAGATTTGCAAATGGTTTGTTTACTTTTCGTAAGAATTTGGCTGACTTCATCGACGCCCTCGCTGCCGGCGGTTAAGGCTCCTTGGCCTTCCCCGCGCGGTGTCTTGCAAATGAAGCAGAAAAACCTGAACTTAAAGTTGCAAACACCACACTGGAAGAAAATGTTTCATTAAGACGACAACCGTAAGATGAAGGGGATTAAGATCGCTCGTACCTTGTAGCAATTCCAGTCTAGTATTCGGGCATGGCTGTACTGCATAGTCATGCGTTGATCGCCAATTATTAGAATTCCCTGCACAAGAAGACAAGAAAAATTGATTGATTCTGGATTAGTTCGTGAGCAAGTCTTTCACTTTCACACACAATACACAAAAGCGCTGTTTCTGTTGTTTCCTTATGCAATAAATATGAAATGTTACTTGTAGATTTAATTAAAAGGGATAGTCAATTCCATGTCTAAGACCTTAAAGGTTCTTCTCTTCACATTTTCTGAGCAATAGATAATTTGATATTGTTGTATTGAGACTGGGAACACACACATTCCTGATTACTGCCGACTGCTGGTTGGGTTTGAAAAGTGTCTTGTTGATTGCGCTGATACCTGTGTTAACTCCATCCATTGTTTCGCTTCTTCAACGGTGTTAAATTCGACAAATGCTATACCGTGTGGCGAATCTAAATTTCAGACAGAAGCAGGATACAAAATGTTGCGTCAGAAAATGCTGATGGTTTCGATGAGGTTGTACATCGATTACCAGTATCTGTTGCAATCACACTGCTGAACACACTCTGACCATTTACTTACTTCTTTGATTCGTTTCCATGTGCATATTCATTGAGTCTTTGACGCTTTTCCGTATGACGCGTATGCAGGCCGGCTCCATATGCGACCTTAACAATTCGCTCGTGATCTGAAATCACGAAGGGAATCAGTTAAGGGAATCATTCAGTATGAAAACAGATTTATTCAGCTTACATCCGCCTTATTGATTTCTTTGGTCACGCCAAAGATAATGATGATATTGAAGGCTTCGTTGCCAGTCTCGATATTGTTTCCACCAAACTGACCCTCATCCATGTCCTTCTCTGATGAGGCACGAATTTTCAATTCATCTTCCCTGTTTTTTTGTGGAACATTTGTTGCATTGTTGATTCCATTTCTGGTCTGGGACCGAGGGTCCCGAGGCTGGCTGTAAAAAGGTATGGGCATAAGAGATTTGTAACTATCTTTCTGACGGACTTGCTGTCCACTAACGTGCTGCTTTCGTCGGTTCTGCTTCGACTTCGGTACCGGTCATGGCCATAATTTTTTCGAGTATTGTGGCGCTCCATATCGAAACTCTCCATGGAATTGCGTTCGCGAGAGTCGCGCTTGTAGTCTCTCGACCTCCGACGCAGATCGTGGACATAATTATCATCACACCGATCGGTGATATCCTCTCGTCCAAACTGGCGCCGGTCATACTTACGGTCCACCCTGCAGTTGCGTTTCTCATCATTTTCCCGTGCCTTCCTGTAACTACGATCTTCCCTGTAACTCCGATACTCCCTATTTTTACGATCCCTGTAATCCTCCTGTTTGTTGTCGTTCAAACTATAACACACAACCGAGCCTCGCTCTCGACTCCGCGACAGGTGACGCCGGGTAAATTCAGCGCTTTCATTACCACCACCTCTTGCACTTGAAAAGCTGCGCCCGTTTCGCGAGTCCATGTCTTATCTCCGCGGCCTTGCAGTCAGCCCAGCAACTATACAGGTTAACAAACTTTTATCTGACAATCTTAGATTTGCCGTTTGTTTATAGGCCTCCCTTGTTCGCTATTTTTATACCCGGTACTCGAAGAGTATAGGGGTATATTAGATTTGTGGTGATCTTGGTTTTGTGTTATGCCCAGAAGAAAGCGTATCTCAGAGACTACTAAAGCTAGAGAAACCAAATTTTGTATCCAGTCTTCTGTGTTATCACACTACTCCAAGTATATTTCAAAATTACGCCCCGCCCCTTTCCGCACACACAAAGGACGAAAATCTGGGGCATGCACAATTTTAAAGATACGAGACAACTAAAAACGAACATATAATAAATTACATTAATCGTAAGCTCATATGTATACATACTTATATACTGACTGAGTACCGAGTATTAGTAGTGGAGCCGCGCTCTTTGCCGCGGCTCACAACGTTCCCTCTCGTTGTTTAGTGGTAATCTTTCTGTTGCCATTCACACAATAGCGATAGTTCTAGCGTTAGAATCTAGAGATGCAAAAATGATATGAAAAAAAATACTCATATTAAGAACAACAACAACCAAATCTTTACGCACGGCTCATAAGAGAAGTTAAATATAATAAAATAAAATAAATATGAATATAACATTAAATCACATATAGTGTGCTTATATGCAGTTATAGTAAAATAATCGCAGTACCGCACAGCTCTAAATACAGTGCTGCAAAACGTCAAAAGCTTGAACTTTTCAATACTGTAAGTCACTCACTGCGCAGCGTGTCTGGGGAAAAACCATTTTATAATATTTTACACGATCTAAACATAGACTTCCCCCGAAAATCACGCAAAACATAATCAGGTCTGCAGGCCTTTTCGTGTTCGTTCTGGAAGTGACGTATAAAGTAATAAGCAATGAAGAAAGTGTTATTAACGAAAACACAGCGCATACAGCGGGTGTCGACCGCCCCAGACCTAATATTGAAACAAACAGCGCCAGTTCGAGTTGTTGCGGGACACGCACCATTGAACAGTAACACCTACATCCAACGTAAATCCTTTCAGTCGGTTTATGAGGATATCTTTAAATTACTGATGCGTATACCAGATAAAAGTATGCAACAACGTGTCATCGATGCCATTAATGGCGATAAGACATCTACTACACCTACCTCGCATCTAAATAAACAGTGCTGTTGTGGGGCGACCAAAGTAAACGCTTACACACAAACAGATGAAGAACCAAGGACAATATCGCCCAGCACACCTTATCGAAATCAAACGACGCAAAATATGCTCGAAAAGGTGTTGATCAAAAATGATTCATCCGATTCTGGTGTACCCAGTGGTTCCAGCCCCAGCCCCAGCCCCATTCCCAGTCCAGCTCAATCCATGCCTGTAAAAGTTGCGAAAAAGCGTGGCCGTAAGCGCAATACCTGTGTGCCACAAGTGGTCAAAGTATCAGCAGCTGAAATGGCCCAGAAGGAACGGAACGATAAACAGCTGACACCCGTGATACCCAAGAGGAAAAAATTGGACGTTCCTGTAAGTCAAAGTGGTTGAAGACATACATTTCCAAGTTTGGAAATTAATTTTTAATTTGGATTCCCAGACACGGACGACCCCAGAAGTAGAAAGACCACTAGTAGAACGTCGCAATTCGAACATGTCGGTATCCTCTTTGAACGTGGAAGAAGCTCTCGAAGATGTTGTTAGCTATATAGAAGGTATGGATAAGGAAGGACTCATTCGGATAATGGCTACGGAATTCAAGAAGGCCCGTATTATGTCCCTTCAGGGTCTGCTGTGAGTAATTGAACATACAACAAATGAGAGGTGTGATTTTAGTTCTTTCCCCTTTTCAGACCCATTCATGAGGAAATTCTAAAGAGCGACATTAATGGCGTGCGTCGTCAGATCTTTGTTTTCACCAATAGCAATTTTGATATCAATGAAATGCTGACCGCTGATGGTGAAGATTGTCTGGAACTTGCTCTAACGAATGATAGTCATCCGGATCTTGTCAGCGCGCTTTTAAAAGCCGGCTGTCTGCCCAACCACATATACGAAAATTCAAATACGGCCCTCCATATAGCTGTCATTAACAACATTGATAGAGAATCCATAAGGGAACTAATGCTACGCATTGATCTGGATCTCTTACTGCAAACAAACGATGAGGGGTACACTGCACTGCACTTGGCAGTGCGTCACAATCAGTACTATCTAGCAGAGACCATAGTGGATTGCATAGATGAGCGGCAATTGGAAGGGGGGCCAGTGTATCGAAGGGCAACAGAGACGTCAGATCCAAAGCTGTCGCCAGAGAAAGCGTTTGCCAAATACTATGAGCGGGCCTGCGATAGACTAGAAACAACCAAACACGTCCTCAAGGATCGCCGTTTGAAGTTGGATATTCTAAATGCGGCAGAGTCGAGAGCGGGCAACACTCCTCTTTTCTTTGCCGTAGAACAGGAACAAGGTTAGCTATTGGAAAAGACGATAAAATAATTATTTACATTACATCGTCATTCGTTATATTTCAGAGCATTTTTGTTATTTCCTGCTGTCTCATATGTGCGATCCGGACCAAGAAAACCTAAGCGGGCATTCCCCCAAATCGTTTCACTACGAATATGCTCGCATTTTGCGCATTAATTTGAAAATATCCCGCGTGATGGATAAAGTCAATGGAATTTTAAATGGAGGATGATAATTGTACATTACAGACTCGTTTTAAACAATTTTTTTTTTAAATTATATATGAGTCGAAAATTATAAATATTTAGCCCCAATTTAGTTCAAAATTTGTTTTCTTCAGCTTTGCCAATTCCATTGGACGTAGGGACGGTGGTAAACCAGTCTGATGGTGTGTTTTCCAGGGCCACATCTTAGGTTTCCGCTTTCTAGAATTGAATCTCTTCTGCGCACTAACTGCAAAAAAACCAATTCTAAGTGTTTCCATTTTATAATACCTTTCCTATGTAGTGCGTACCTAGCTTTTCCAGTTTCTTTAATTCCTTTTCACTATAATGACCATAATTGCAATACAGATCGAACTTGCAGTAGCCTTTAAAATAGCGTTGACATGGTTTCTTCAAACGCTCCTCTGCCAAAATCTTTGCGGGATCTATGTAAGCATCCACATATTAATATGATTCGTTCTGTGGTAAACAGAAATGGGAGTTCCCACCTTCAAAGCGTCGCATATACCGATACTTAGCCACAGTGTGAGATATGCCATTGTTGTGCAGCTTTCGCACATTGAATTCGCTTTTCATGAAACAACCGCAGTAGTCACAAAAATAACTTTGGCCCATTTCGAAATGTGAAAATGTAAACAATAACTTTTCGTCCTAGAGATGACCTCCTGGAAATTTCAGGCTTCGATAGTACTACTCTGAATAGTGATGTCAGCGAATAGACTATCGTATGCGCTCTTGCGAATTTTGTTTTGGAAATTTGCGAATTCTTATATATTGAATTTTTAGATATTAAATATTTGTATCTGCTATTCAAACAAAACATCATTTACATGACTGTCAGAACTATCCCAAACAGTCGCATATTCACTCTACTCGTTTAATGAGCTCCGATATCTGCAATAATTTTTGCAACACTACCCCGCCGCGAATGGCAATATATGCAAAGGAGTCGCTGACAGCACTAAGTGAAAGACAAAAGACATTGGATTGGCAAAAAAGCCGGCGGAAAAGAGAAATATCAGAGTTTTAAACTGTTTACTAGAGGAATGGAGCCTACGCTGGACACGTATAAGCTTAGCTGTGAGCTGTTTGGCCATAGCTTGGATGTGCGTGCTGTTGCCGTTGGTGGCGTCACGCCCGAGGGCGGTCAAATTATTTTGTCTGGGTCTCGGGACAAGAGTACAAAGCTGTGGAAGCCAGTTGGGTGCGTAGTGTGAGATAAAACACGTGTTTGTCTATCCTCAAGTTTCCTTTGACATTCCAGCAATGAGTATGTTGAGAGCCTGACTCTGCAGGACCACAAAAACTTCATATCCTACATTTATTTCCATACTGCCGAGCAGTGGATTTGCACGGCCAGCAATGACGCGACAATTTGCATCTATAAGCAAGACGGCTTTCTGCCGATGCTTACGCTAAAAGGTCACGAGTCGACCGTTTGTGTCTTGTCTGAGGGCCTGAGGCCGCGCAGCCTCATCAGCGGCAGTTGGGACAAAACGGCCTGTGTGTGGACCATAGGAGAAACGGGCGAAGTTACGACAGTATCTCTTAAAGGGCATGAAGCAGCCGTCTGGGCTGTGGCCACGCTAAAAACTCAACACAAGTACGTGACCGGTGGAGCTGATAAGTGCATCTATTACTGGAACGAGAAGGGCGAGAAGCTGCGTCTGCTCAAGGGCCACACCGACTGCGTCCGCGGTCTGATTGGCCTGGAGGCCAACTCGCTGCTCTCGTGCGGCAACGATGCCGTCCTGCACTTCTGGAACGAGGAGGGCGAGTGCGTGCGCAAGCTGGCCGGTCATACCAACTACATCTACGCTATGGCCCGTAACCAGGCCTTGGGCGACCAGGTTGTCGTCTCCTGCGGCGAGGACAGCACGTTGCGCATGTGGAATGTAATAACCGGTGACGAGCTTGGCGAGCCCATTCTGCATCCTGGAATTTCGGTGTGGTCAGTGGCGTGTCTGAAAAACGGGGACATTGTCACGGGCTGCAGCGATGGCGTCGTTCGAGTCTTTAGCAAGGAACCAGCGCGTCAAGCAAGCGAGGCTAGCCTAAAAGCATTCGACATGGCCGTGGCCACGCGCAAGTCGCAGATAAACGAAGAGATTGGCGGCATTAAAAAGACTGAGTGAGCCTTGCCTCCGCTTTTCTTCCATCTCGCAGTCGGTGTCTTATGTACTCCTTTCAGTCTTCCAGGTCCTGAGGCCCTGCTAACGAATGGAACGCGCGAGGGACAAACGAAAATGGTACGTCATCTAGATGGATCCGTCAAGTGTTATTCCTGGGAGCTCGGCAAATGGAATTTGGTTGGTGATGTCACGGGCGCCTCGGGCGGCACTCAGGCCAGCTCGGGAAAAAATCTGTACGAGGGAAAGGAGTATGACTTTGTTTTTAATGTCGATATCTCTGACACAGCCCCGCCCATAAAGCTTCCCTACAATCGCGGCGAAGATCCCTGGCTGGCAGCACAAGCATTCATTCACAAGAATGATCTGCCACAGGCATACCTCGAACAGGTGGCCAACTTCATTGTAAAGAACTCTGAGCGTGGACCTGTGGTGGTGAGTCAGGCACCCAGCGGCTATCAGGATCCCTTTACTGGCGGCTCTCGCTATGTGCCCGGCTCTAGCAATACGAATGTCAGAACTACTGGCAATGCGGATCCCTTTACCGGATCCTCCAGCTATTCCACCAGCGCAAGCAACGCCCCATCCAGTGTGGATGTGAACTTTGTGCGTGCGGCAGATAAACACTTCCCCGTCAGCAACTATCGCACTTTCGATACCATCGATCCCGCCAAGGTGCTGGAGAAAATGAAGTGAGTTGATTGATTTTTGATTTGATGATAACCATAAAGGATATTGTGTTTCCTTTTTCAGAGAGTTCAACAAAAAGCTTACACCCAGCGATGGACAAGTTGGCGATGAATTGTTTCTGGCTGTCATTAAGCTAACCGAGCAGTCTCCGGTGATGGACCTGACTGCTCTGGAAGCGCTGATTATTCTACTTAAATGGCCACCCGGTCAAGTCTTTCCGGTCATCGACATACTGCGCCTGGCCGTGCGCAACGAGGCCATCTTCTGTGTCCTCAACAACAGCCATAACTTCCTTAGCATCGTGATACCACAACTTAGTGGGGCTG
The DNA here is from genome assembly GCA_005876895.1 of Drosophila azteca. Taxonomy (NCBI): domain Eukaryota; kingdom Metazoa; phylum Arthropoda; class Insecta; order Diptera; family Drosophilidae; genus Drosophila; species Drosophila azteca. The sequence goes on along the minus strand of VCKU01000091.1, from coordinate 7,001,143 downwards.
CGGCTAATCAATTGATGGTGGTGCGTTGCCTGGCCAACAGCCTCACCCACAAAACTGGACGGCAGGAGGTGGAGTCACAGTTGCCCAAGATCATTGAACTGATTAGTGGAATCCGTGCGGGCAGCGCCAATCTGCAGATAGCGATGGCCACCTTCTATCTGAATCTAACCATTTCGCAGACTCAGGGTGTGGCAAAGTCCGAGGTGTGCTACATGGTCACCACGGGCATTGTGGAGCTGCTCAAGTGGGCTAAGGATCTGGAGGCCTGCTACCGCTCTATGCAAGCCATCGGCAACTTGACCACAACCCCATGTGGCCAGGAGACCATCGCCCAGGTTATCTCCGTCGACTATGTAATGGACAAGCTGCGTGAGCTGACCAACACGCCTCAGGGCGAGAACTTCAGCAAGGTGAACTCGGTGGGACAGGCACTTCTGGCGGCATTCTAAAACTACTACTTGCCTAAATTATATATTATTGGAGAACGATTTTTTAAATACATATTAAACATTTTAGTCAGCTGACGTTTTGGAATGCTGGGGCGCCTTTTCTGTGGCTGCTGGCTTTGAATTGGCACCGGGCTGCTGGCGGCTGTGTATGCGCTCTAGCAGATCCAACTTCCATCGCTCCTCGGGCACACCCTTGGCCCAGTCGGGCACTGTGATGTTTGGCAACGTAATCGAAGACATGGCTTTCAGTATCTAAGGATATCAATATTGTTATTGGATCTTGGGCGGCTAACTTTCCTCTGGGCAAAATAACCTGTTCTGTTCTCGTCTTATCCAGCTCCATTTGACATTCTCTTACTGCAAACAAACGATGAGGGGTACACTGCACTGCACTTGGCAGTGCGTCACAATCAGTACTATCTGGCAGAGACCATAGTGGATTGCATAGATGAGCGGCAATTGGAAGGGGGGCCAGTGTATCGAAGGGCAACAGAGACGCCAGATCCAAAGCTGTCGCCAGAGAAAGCGTTTGCCAAATACTATGAGCGGGCCTGCGATAGACTAGAAACAACCAAACCGTCCTCAAGGATCGCCGTTTGAAGCTGGATATTCTGAATGCGGCAGAGTCGAGAGCGGGCAACACTCCTCTTTTCTTTGCCGTAGAACAGGAACAAGGTGAGCTATTGGAAAAGACGATAAAATAATTATTTATATTACATCGTCATTCGTTATATTTCAGAGCATTTTTGTTATTTCCTGCTGTCTCATATGTGCGATCCGGACCAAGAAAACCTAAGCGGGCATTCCCCCAAATCGTTTCACTACGAATATGCTCGCATTTTGCGCATTAATTTGAAAATATCCCGCGTGATGGATAAAGTCAATGGAATTTTAAATGGAGGATGATAATTGTACATTACAGACTCGTTTTAAACAATTTTTTTTTTAAATTATATATGAGTCGAAAATTATAAATATTTAGCCCCAATTTAGTTCAAAATTTGTTTTCTTCAGCTTTGCCAATTCCATTGGACGTAGGGACGGTGGTAAACCAGTCTGATGGTGTGTTTTCCAGGGCCACATCTTAGGTTTCCGCTTTCTAGAATTGAATCTCTTCTGCGCACTAACTGCAAAAAAACCAATTCTAAGTGTTTCCATTTTATAATACCTTTCCTATGTAGTGCGTACCTAGCTTTTCCAGTTTCTTTAATTCCTTTTCACTATAATGACCATAATTGCAATACAGATCGAACTTGCAGTAGCCTTTAAAATAGCGTTGACATGGTTTCTTCAAACGCTCCTCTGCCAAAATCTTTGCGGGATCTATGTAAGCATCCACATATTAATATGATTCGTTCTGTGGTAAACAGAAATGGGAGTTCCCACCTTCAAAGCGTCGCATATACCGATACTTAGCCACAGTGTGAGATATGCCATTGTTGTGCAGCTTTCGCACATTGAATTCGCTTTTCATGAAACAACCGCAGTAGTCACAAAAATAACTTTGGCCCATTTCGAAATGTGAAAATGTAAACAATAACTTTTCGTCCTAGAGATGACCTCCTGGAAATTTCAGGCTTCGATAGTACTACTCTGAATAGTGATGTCAGCGAATAGACTATCGTATGCGCTCTTGCGAATTTTGTTTTGGAAATTTGCGAATTCTTATATATTGAATTTTTAGATATTAAATATTTGTATCTGCTATTCAAACAAAACATCATTTACATGACTGTCAGAACTATCCCAAACAGTCGCATATTCACTCTACTCGTTTAATGAGATCCGATATCTGCAATAATTTTTGCAACACTACCCCGCCGCGAATGGCAATATATGCAAAGGAGTCGCTGACAGCACTAAGTGAAAGACAAAAGACATTGGATTGGCAAAAAAGCCGGCGGAAAAGAGAAATATCAGAGTTTTAAACTGTTTACTAGAGGAATGGAGCCTACGCTGGACACGTATAAGCTTAGCTGTGAGCTGTTTGGCCATAGCTTGGATGTGCGTGCTGTTGCCGTTGGTGGCGTCACGCCCGAGGGCGGTCAAATTATTTTGTCTGGGTCTCGGGACAAGAGTACAAAGCTGTGGAAGCCAGTTGGGTGCGTAGTGTGAGATAAAACACGTGTTTGTCTATCCTCAAGTTTCCTTTGACATTCCAGCAATGAGTATGTTGAGAGCCTGACTCTGCAGGACCACAAAAACTTCATATCCTACATTTATTTCCATACTGCCGAGCAGTGGATTTGCACGGCCAGCAATGACGCGACAATTTGCATCTATAAGCAAGACGGCTTTCTGCCGATGCTTACGCTAAAAGGTCACGAGTCGACCGTTTGTGTCTTGTCTGAGGGCCTGAGGCCGCGCAGCCTCATCAGCGGCAGTTGGGACAAAACGGCCTGTGTGTGGACCATAGGAGAAACGGGCGAAGTTACGACAGTATCTCTTAAAGGGCATGAAGCAGCCGTCTGGGCTGTGGCCACGCTAAAAACTCAACACAAGTACGTGACCGGTGGAGCTGATAAGTGCATCTATTACTGGAACGAGAAGGGCGAGAAGCTGCGTCTGCTCAAGGGCCACACCGACTGCGTCCGCGGTCTGATTGGCCTGGAGGCCAACTCGCTGCTCTCGTGCGGCAACGATGCCGTCCTGCACTTCTGGAACGAGGAGGGGGAGTGCGTGCGCAAGCTGGCCGGTCATACCAACTACATCTACGCTATGGCCCGTAACCAGGCCTTGGGCGACCAGGTTGTCGTCTCCTGCGGCGAGGACAGCACGTTGCGCATGTGGAATGTAATAACCGGTGATGAGCTTGGCGAGCCCATTCTGCATCCTGGAATTTCGGTGTGGTCAGTGGCGTGTCTGAAAAACGGGGACATTGTCACGGGCTGCAGCGATGGCGTCGTTCGAGTCTTTAGCAAGGAACCAGCGCGTCAAGCAAGCGAGGCTAGCCTAAAAGCATTCGACATGGCCGTGGCCACGCGCAAGTCGCAGATAAACGAAGAGATTGGCGGCATTAAAAAGACTGAGTGAGCCTTGCCTCCGCTTTTCTTCCATCTCGCAGTCGGTGTCTTATGTACTCCTTTCAGTCTTCCAGGTCCTGAGGCCCTGCTAACGAATGGAACGCGCGAGGGACAAACGAAAATGGTACGTCATCTAGATGGATCCGTCAAGTGTTATTCCTGGGAGCTCGGCAAATGGAATTTGGTTGGTGATGTCACGGGCGCCTCGGGCGGCACTCAGGCCAGCTCGGGAAAAAATCTGTACGAGGGAAAGGAGTATGACTTTGTTTTTAATGTCGATATCTCTGACACAGCCCCGCCCATAAAGCTTCCCTACAATCGCGGCGAAGATCCCTGGCTGGCAGCACAAGCATTCATTCACAAGAATGATCTGCCACAGGCATACCTCGAACAGGTGGCCAACTTCATTGTAAAGAACTCTGAGCGTGGACCTGTGGTGGTGAGTCAGGCACCCAGCGGCTATCAGGATCCCTTTACTGGCGGCTCTCGCTATGTGCCCGGCTCTAGCAATACGAATGTCAGAACTACTGGCAATGCGGATCCCTTTACCGGATCCTCCAGCTATTCCACCAGCGCAAGCAACGCCCCATCCAGTGTGGATGTGAACTTTGTGCGTGCGGCAGATAAACACTTCCCCGTCAGCAACTATCGCACTTTCGATACCATCGATCCCGCCAAGGTGCTGGAGAAAATGAAGTGAGTTGATTGATTTTTGATTTGATGATAACCATAAAGGATATTGTGTTTCCTTTTTCAGAGAGTTCAACAAAAAGCTTACACCCAGCGATGGACAAGTTGGCGATGAATTGTTTCTGGCTGTCATTAAGCTAACCGAGCAGTCTCCGGTGATGGACCTGACTGCTCTGGAAGCGCTGATTATTCTACTTAAATGGCCACCCGGTCAAGTCTTTCCGGTCATCGACATACTGCGCCTGGCCGTGCGCAACGAGGCCATCTTCTGTGTCCTCAACAACAGCCATAACTTCCTTAGCATCGTGATACCACAACTTAGTGGGGCTGCGGCTAATCAATTGATGGTGGTGCGTTGCCTGGCCAACAGCCTCACCCACAAAACTGGACGGCAGGAGGTGGAGTCACAGTTGCCCAAGATCATTGAACTGATTAGTGGAATCCGTGCGGGCAGCGCCAATCTGCAGATAGCGATGGCCACCTTCTATCTGAATCTAACCATTTCGCAGACTCAGGGTGTGGCAAAGTCCGAGGTGTGCTACATGGTCACCACGGGCATTGTGGAGCTGCTCAAGTGGGCTAAGGATCTGGAGGCCTGCTACCGCTCTATGCAAGCCATCGGCAACTTGACCACAACCCCATGTGGCCAGGAGACCATCGCCCAGGTTATCTCCGTCGACTATGTAATGGACAAGCTGCGTGAGCTGACCAACACGCCTCAGGGCGAGAACTTCAGCAAGGTGAACTCGGTGGGACAGGCACTTCTGGCGGCATTCTAAAACTACTACTTGCCTAAATTATATATTATTGGAGAACGATTTTTTAAATACATATTAAACATTTTAGTCAGCTGACGTTTTGGAATGCTGGGGCGCCTTTTCTGTGGCTGCTGGCTTTGAATTGGCACCGGGCTGCTGGCGGCTGTGTATGCGCTCTAGCAGATCCAACTTCCATCGCTCCTCGGGCACACCCTTGGCCCAGTCGGGCACTGTGATGTTTGGCAACGTAATCGAAGACATGGCTTTCAGTATCTAAGGATATCAATATTGTTATTGGATCTTGGGCGGCTAACTTTCCTCTGGGCAAAATAACCTGTTCTGTTCTCGTCTTATCCAGCTCCATTTGAAGCTCTTGTGGTCGAGGCTCACTCCACACCGCGCGTTCGATTTCAATGTCGGCACTCTCAATAGGCGGCATATTGGGATCGCCATGGGTAACTTCTGCAGTTGTCAGATCGATGTCTGCATCATCATCTGCCGGTAGAGTTGTAGCCTCCGCCTCTAATTGTGGTGGTAGTTGATCTGCTCTCGGTTCACTGTCGTTCACATCACCATCATCCATGGCAAGCCTCTGGTACCCATCGTAGGCATCGGAGTCATCGCTATCCTCGCTCTCGACACCAATACGCGGATGGTCCACGACTGGTGTTGGAAATATCTCATGCCCAGGATCAGGCGGTAATTGTGGACCCATTTCTATATTATTATCTATTTTTTCCACAGTTCTTTCTTCGATAACGATTCACAATAGCAGTGTTGTAAAACTCCAGCCAACACAGTGCTTTGTAGCGAACCAATATGGCAGTTACTTTTGCAAGCATGAACTGTTAAAATAATTCCAACCAACCCAAAGACTAACACGCATATATGTAGCTACATTAAACATTTAATACATATAACCCGCTGTGGATGCCACGGCAGCTGAGCTGCTAGCATCGGGTGCCCCGCCCTTTTGATGCGGCACAATTGTCGATTTGATGTCCCGATTAGAGGTTTTCCGCAGCTCCGTCGCAGCATGCTGCAGCTGAACAGTGCACTCGTTGCTGGCACCATTTAAGGTGAGATGGGCGCACTCCTTTTCCAGGAGCATGGCCAGAGCCTCGAGCAGCTCAACGAAACCGAGCGCCAAGGCGGCGCGACGAATGCGATTGAGTTCCTTGTAGAAATGCTGGGTCTTGTCCGGCATCTTCTTGGCATGTCGCAGTACCTTCTGAACATCCGACTGTAGGCTTGCCTGTCGTATCCACACAACGCTGCTTTGGGAATAGGAACGGCGATCCGCTCGAACTGGAAAGCTGGCCGTTTCGCCGGGGGCCAGATCCTCGGCAAATCCGAGTAACTCAAGATCTCCCAGCCAGGGTATGACATTCGATCCTGGCGGCAGGATGTTCAGCATTAAATTGGACTTCTTCTTGGCATCGGTAAAGGCATAAATGAAGCCGTACCACTTCTCGCCCACCCGTACCAAGGCGGCCATATTCTCCATTTTCAGAGCCCCGTGCAGCAGGACACAGAGGCACTCCTTCTGCTGCTCTGTTTGTGGGCCAGTGCTGTGTTTGAGCACAATCGTGACATCTGCATCGTCGCCGCTCTCTTCGGTGTCCTTGGGATCCTTGGCATAAAACTCACGAATGTCCTGTTCGAGTCTCTCCAGCTCGTAGTTGGGATTGCTTGTGTCTAGTGTGAGTTTGGCTGGTTTCGCCACGGCCGCCATGCCTGCGGAGCGTCGACTTGTCTTCTCACGTTCGACCTTCGGCAGTACCCAATGCCGACTGAGAGTCGCCGGCGAGCCTATGTCGGACAGAGCAAGGAAACCACACACGTCGATCCGCTGATCAATTTGGCGCACCTGCGCCTCCACGCCAAGCACTGCCGGCTGGTCGTATGGGGTTGTCGGTGGCCAGAGCAGGACGGGTGCCTCCATGCGGAAATAGCTGCCGCACTTCAACGTGACCTCGGTGGACTTGTAGCTCGTCTCGCACAGGCGCTCGATCAGCTCGAAGACGGCAGTGCGTCCCAGTTCACTTTTGTGACTCGGAGTAGACGAGCCCTCATTTGTTTCCGGATTCTTAACGGGTGTCATAAATAGCTGACCTAGATAAAGGCAAAGACAGGCGTTTAGGGGCAAACTCTTGAGGTAATTATATATTTACCAACCCTTCAGTGAGGCAGCATCTAGGAGCTGCTGATACAAAACCAAAGCGCGGGTGAAATAGTGATCACTGTGCAGTCCCAGACAGATAAAGTTCAGATTGAAGTTGGCCACAGTCCTAAGCCATGCGTACTCTGGATCGGCTTCCTTGCCGGCGTAGGTCTCCAGAAAGCCGCTGACCGAAGTGCTACCAAATCCCAGACCGCAGTCGGTGAACACAACCAGCTGCAAGAGGTTCTGTGCTCCCCAGGTGGACATTATGCTGACGGATGTCTTAAGCATGGTCAGCAGACAAGCCTTGTCCACTGTCTCGATCTTCTTCACTGCTTGTCGTATCTGATCGTAGTCACGTGTGAAGTCCACCCTTAGATCCGCGGTCGTTGTGTACGACATCAGAGCAAGGTGCTCCAGTTTGCCGGCAGCAGTGAAATTGTCCAGTAGATGTTGTATGCCCTTGGTGGCCAAGGAGAGATATGTGTGCTCATTCCGGCCAGGCACCGGGCGCAGCATCGATAGCGATGCATCTACGGCTATGATTGTCGGCATTGTAAATTGTATAAAAAACAATCAAAATCTACTTTTTCTTGGGCTTCTTTTGTTTACGTGTCTTCTTCTTATACTCCAGCTGAAAGTGCCATTCCACACGGAATGCACTCGGGTAACGTCTTCACGTGACTGCCAAATTTCTTTCATTTGGCGCGAACATAAAATTCAATTAAAACAGAAGACAGATAAATAAGAATTCGAGCATCTCAATCAATCGTTTGGGGACTGGAGTGCACATTAGATTTTAATTGCCTTGATTTCGCCGCGAAACCATCCAGAGCTAGCGACCCTTATCATTTGTTTGCATTGCACTCAATAGTTTTGTATTAATATAAATTGAATTTTGATTCGATTCCACTTCCACCCCGACTTGAGCCTCTTGTCGCACCACTATGCGGGATCTCTTCTTGCTCTTTTAATTACATTTTATTAAAAACATATGAGCGCCACCCGCGGGGCTCTCTCCAGCCCCCAGCATCAGCAGCCGCAGAGGCATTATTCAGGGAGAGGAGAATACAAATCCACTCCCGACCAGGCGCCAGCATTCATTCAGTGCGCTCTGCTCGAGCAGTGAGGTCGCGTCTCCCAAGTAAAGAATCATTTCCAAAGTGTGCCACATAAAACATTTCTTTTTTAAGACTTCTTTCAGTTGGAGTGTAAATAATTCCTTAAAAAAGTGAGTAATAATTTGGATTGACTAGTTCGTTCTCAGTATCATCAATGAATATTTTATACACTTACATTGAGGCCTTATACACATACATACATATGTATGTACTATAGAGAACAAAACAATTTATCAACCTTTTAACCCCAAGCCAAGCATCCTTATCAACAAGTAATTCTCTCCGTCAGCCTGGGTTTTTGTTTTTTTTTTTAATTTTTTACTCATTAGCGGTGATCGTAAATCGTAAATTTCACTCGCATATTTCTGACCCAATTTCCCGAATGCAGCATTTCCTCTATATATAGTGGAAAACTGGCACGAGGGAGGGATATTTTTTGCGTCATTTGTTTATCGTTGCAAGAACAATATAACCGATTATACGGCGCTCTATATATGCATATAGTACAGAAACATCATGAGCGAGGTCTAACCAACCACACAATGAATCCGATTCGACAAGGAACCCATGCGCTTTGTTTGCAAATCTTTTGGAATGACTTTATTTATTTGTTTGTTCCTCTACCCATTTCTCTTCCCCCATATCTATCCAACAATAAACCTCACTAAATATTGCATTTTTGGCCTGCATCGGCCATAAATTGTTCGCATTTTGTTTGTTTACACGAACTGTATTTGTTATAAACAATTTTAGCCGTGTAATTTATATGAAAATTTTGGCTTATAACAAACATCCCGGATACACAAAGTCAGAAACGGTGCGGCGCCATTGCAATTTATTTTTCCATCGATTTCCATTGATTCAGTTTCCTCTCGACTCTGCCATAGAATACGCTGTGGATTGCAGTCCACTCCTCGAATTTGCATAGCTGCATCCTAATTAAAGATCATAACGGATCAGACCAAAACATCGGAGCCACGCACCATCGCACTGCATCATGGCCAGGGGAAGTCGAACACTCCAATTAGTATTCCTAGCTTTAATTGCTCTACTATCGCAATGGCAAACGACAACTGCGATGCCCGTCACGTAAGTATATATGTACATACATACATATATATTATCCATATATTAGATATCTGAATAAGGTTAGTTTTAAAAATTATGGTTCATATTTAATGGAAATTTGTATAAAGAAAATCATTTACGAGCTGAAACTGAAAGAAATCTAAAGTTTAACAAATTTTTAATCCGATTTATCAACTTATCATGAAAGATTCCTCTTTGTAAATGGGAAATTTCCTTCCTTTTAAATTTATTTTGATGAAATTCTTAATATTTGATAGATTTTAATGACTAAAATCCTCCAACCAAAAACTATGTCTATGAAAGATTTACTTTCCAGAACAATCCGAAAAAAAGCATAAATCTCTGATCATTAAAAGAGCTGTAATTGGATGCCTAACTTTTGAAAAATTCCCATTCCATTTTCATTCCCTATCCCATTCGATTCAAAGAAAACTGAATACTCTGGGACTTTGACACATGTCACACACATTCGTTCGCACTTCATTCGGGATTTGGGATTGGGCTCTTATCCATGGGGAATTTTTAGCGAAATATGCAAGACATCAACTCCATGTCGTCGGCTGCCCATTCCCATTCCCAGTTCCCAATCCAAGTCCCCTGCATCCACACGCAGTGCGAGGCGCTGGCCTCCTCCCTAATGACTAGTGCCTTCAAACGAAACGAAGATGTTCGGCCTGTCCGTCCGGCTGTCTTCTCGTATGCTTGTACGTCCGTCTGTTTCTGTTCCGCTTATTTGTTTGTTTATTTTCGGACCCGGGGCCGGGGCATGTTTTTACTGCATCTCCTCTAACTGCAGACACTTCATGCAAATGGGAATAGGGAGTGGGATAGAGCGGCATATGTGGCCCGGCACTTAGGCAGTCGCATCTTCGCCTCCCCTTCCCCCTACATCGCTCCGAATCACTTCCATCTATGCGCTCGCTCCGGCATATCCATCAGCAATGCATTTCACACAAACAGAAACTAAACAGGGTTCCTGACCCTGAGCCGGGAGAACCATTCACGATCGCAATCGAAATGAAAATTAAAAGTGGAGAGTGGGAAATTTGGAATGGGAATGGGAAGGCGGCCCTTCAATATTTATAGATGCAATGGCGGCAGAGATGCAGAGGCACAGGCACAGGCCTCCCACCCAGATGATTAATGAGCTAGAGCGAGGCTAATTTTAAGCAAAACTCCTTGTCCGTTGCCTCGTTCCAGCAATGAGGAGCTGCGCGGCACCATTCAGTCGCTGATCTATTCGTACAATCAGCTCGACAATAAGCTGGAGCGCCACGAGCATCGAGAGCGTGCCCTGGGGGAGCTGCTTAAGAAGGCGCTGCAGTCGCTTCAAAAGGGCCAAAAGAGTCTGGAGCCCATAAATGGGATCTTTGGGAGGTTGGACGAGCGGGTCAGCCAGATCGAGACTATGCTCATCACGGTGAGTCGGAGACTTTAGGAACAATCCTCGAATCTAATCTCACATTCCATGCAGCAAGAGGAGAAGTACAATGCCCAGTCGGATCGCTACAATCAGGCCACTGAGCACATGTTCAAATGGATGCGTGAGAACGACGAGTGCTTTAAGCGTCCGCCAGCTACTGCCAATCTGATTGCAGCTGCCCCAGCACCAGCAGCCATTCCCAAGGAGTTTGTCCAGGAGCAGCAGCGGCTGAACAAGCAGCTCCTCGAGGAGATCCAGAAACTCTCGTCGAGTGTGGCCTCTCTGCTGGACAGCAGCAAACAGGCAGCCGCCCAGACCCAGAAGAACTTTGACAGCATGCCCAAGGCCACCGAACTGCTCACCCAGATCGAGGCGAAGCTGCAGCAGCACTCATCCAGCGTCACTACTGCAGCTCCGCCAAAGAACGATGAGTTTGAGGTGCAGCTTCTGGAACGTCTCAATGCTTTGGGTGGTCAGGTGGCTAAACTGAGCGATGCTCCGCCCCCAGCTGCTCCTGTTGGCCTCAATGAGAAGGACAGAGCGTACCTCCAAGAGTTGAATAACGATACACTGAATGCCCTGGCAAAACTGAAGAGCGAGACTGTGTCTGGACAGCAAACTGGTTGGTGCAATCTTAATATCTTCCACCCCTTCTGAGACTGATCTAATTTCCTTATGAGCACTCTTAATAGCATAAAAAATAATTAAATATTCATCTCTTCCTTATAGCTTTGACCCAGACGACGGAGCGTTTGCTGCAGACTGAGGCCAACATCCAGGCGGACGTTAAGCAGCTCTCCACCGATGTGAGTGTGCTGAACACATTCTTTGCTTCCGTCAATGAGAGCAACAGCAAGCTAAACGATGGCTTCGAGGCGTTGGGCAAGTTCAACAACATCATGATGACTAATTCGGAGGTTGTGCTGGACACACAGCGCAAGGTAGAGTTTGGCACCCTGCAGATTGTGCAGCGGGTTAGCAAACTTCTGGAGGAGCAGGTGACCGACTTGAAGGCTGTGCTCAAGACACGATTTACCGCTCTGGATGGGGCCGTGGTCAGTGGTCAGCAGGAGACGAGTCGCAACATCAGCGCTTTGCTGGACACGGAGCTCACACAGGTGTGGCATCGGATCGAGATCATGTCCAGTGAAATCAGCCAGAGCAGGGAGATGCTGAGCGTCATTCAGTCCGCTTCCGATGGCTACATCAACAGCACCTTGGCCACCATGATGGGCCTGGGCGGCAAGGTGGAAGAGACAAAGAAGCACATGATCGATATGGACGAGAATTTGAACTTCCTGCTGGGCAAATTGTCGCTGATGTCCAGCGAGTTTGCCAACATAAAGAAGGGCCTTGCCGACTCGCTAGAGGATCTGCGCAACTCGTTCCATCTTCTGCACGAGCGCATGCCGACGGGTCCGGGGCCGCACAACATCGAGAAGAACCAGTATCTGACCGACGTGAATCTGCTCTCCAAGCGCCATGCCCAGGAGTAGGAATAAGCATTCACTGCAATCACAATTAACATAAAAACTACAATAACCCTAGCCGTAGCGCTTAAGAACGCCCACTTACATATACATACAACATATTTATGCAATTGCGATCTTAAAACTGTCTTTTAAATACATTTCGTTTATGAACAAATTGCTTCGTCGCACTTTATGATTACGTTCTAGAGGAATGTGCCATTGCCAAGCACTTTGGGGATATAATTTACATACGGAATAGGTTAACTACTTAAACTAATTTTATCAATTGCAATTTCATATTCGCTTGGCTTAAGCACTCACAGTTGGACTATTTGCCCCACCTTTGCTCGCAGCGTGAGAATCGGTAGAGCACATTGGTAAAGGATTCCACGTTGAAGTACCGATCGCTGTGATGCGTGTGGAACTCGGTGAAGCGCACATGCCATGGCATCAGGCCGTATGTACACGTTTGACGTGCAAAAATAATGCCTAGGTCCGGGTCCGGAGCTTCATAGCCCAGCCGCTTGGCCAGCCTTAGGGTTATATGGTCGGTAAGGGACTCCCGGTTCTGCAGCAGACCCTTTACCAGAGGAGTGTCTCTAATTTCGTACATATCTCGGCAGACATCTGCTATAAGGGCATGGCAATCCGCGGGTCTGATTCGGTATACCTGCAGCAGCAAAGAAAACAAAATCAATTAGCTATTTGTACTGTGCACAGATAAGGCGACGATTATTTCTGAGAATCGACGGTCGGGTCGCTAGCACGCCGGCGAGGCTTCTTATCAACCAGTCTTACCTGCAGCTGTTGAGGTAAATGCGTACCGTTTACACCGTTCGCATAACCATTTTTCTTGAGTCCATTGGTATGCCCATTTTTGTGATAAACCGGCTTCGCTGGCCAAATGAAGCACCTGCTGTTGCTGTCATCTCGTGCCTGGCACAGGAGCGCCAAGTCAACATGCTTTTCCTCGCGCCTATCGTACACACTGATGTGCTTGATGCCAATGGCGAGAGCATAGCCGAAAATTGCATTTAGCCGTCCAGCATCCACGTAGTGGTCATCCGGAGCTATGATTAGCACTAGGTGCTGCGGCATTTTTGTCAGACTTGCCTTGCAGTCGGCCAGTAGGCGGAGCTCGTGCCGCTCACGCGCATCTTTTCCCCGACAAAAGTCATATGACCGGCGTACAAGGGCATGAAACTTATGTTGCAGTCGCCACAGAAGCTCGTTCGCTGCGAGCATGAGTAGCAGGAGTTTGCCAAGCAGCAAGCAGATCACTTCAATCATGGTGGGATCGGCCTGCGGAATGTGCGAGATCGATGGCGATTACTGGTGGCCTCCTGTTGCTTCTTGGGGTGCCGTTCAAAGTGTACACAAGCAAACATAACCTGAAAACAGAGGCGGAAAGTTAGTCAAACACTTTTGCTGGAGCCGACGACTCACCCACGGTAATCAAGGCCTATGTGGCGAAATGCATCAATCACTAAGTTTGGGTCATCGTGTTATGTAGCGTCTTTGAATAAACCCGATGCGTCCGTACGTGTACCATATGAAGTCCAAGCTGCAGACATCGATAGTTTCATCGATTTTTTTTGCCAGACACCCCTAAATTTAATCGATATGATTTGAATCGGCTCTGGTGGAACATTTTTTCCAATTTGATATTCCGTTTAATATTCCTAGCTAACTAGGACCCTCAGGCTTGAGCACATAATTTTATACGATTGATGAATCTATTGTCTACAAGATTGGTTAAGTTTAGTGACTCTTTTTTTTAGATTGTTTCTAAAATGACGGTTAAGCCAAGGTATAAAACTTAAGTGGACATGAAATGCGACGTAAGAAAACGTAAGTGAGCATGAAATGTCACGTCATTCGGAAACTTAACTGGTGGTATGGACGTATATATACCCTTTTTCATTTGATTAATGTTAAAATTCTTTTTTCCAGATGCTTTAAAACGTAATTGATATTGTATTTTGCACATATCTACGTTTTTTGACCCAATAATGCATTTGAATAATTTATTACAATGAACATATCGCTTCCGATACCCATTTTATATATATCTCGATCCCGACCCACATTTTTGGCATCATTCGGAAGACTTATAACTTTTGAGATAGCTTTAAAATTTGGCGATTATTATTTTCCGACAGAAAAATATTCCTTTACTTTTCCAATGGTCAATTTATGTATTTCTGGACCACTTCAACATTTGACAGAGTTTAGCTATTAAAGTATAATCTTCTAACTTTTCTTCTAATAGTTTTCAAATTAAACATTTTTCTGAATTCAGTGCAAAAGTTAAGCAACTCGCCGGCCTATGATTTTATTTGAAGTAACAATTAGTTGGGTTGTTATTTCGGAGAAAATGAACAATATTTCACAAAAATTGAAATTTTAACGCAATACAATTAAGCTAAATAAAAATTAAAAGCTGGAACGGTCCATGGCAATCAACGACAATTCTGAACGCAGACTTCGACCTGAATTCAGGATATTCATATTGAGACAGTATGGGGGAAGTCGGGAAATGTGGTAGTTCCCACGGGATCCCGTGCTCATACGGCTTATCCGTGGACGCTAAGCCCGAGCAGATTCCTTCCGGTGTTTAATTGAACAGTGGCTTCCAATATTTTCGCCGATTCAAATATGCCAGAGGGACGCACCACATGCAGCAGATCATGGATATTCATAAGTGAGAGACGTACGTGAGAGACCACCGTTTTGATTTCGTCGCTGAAATTGCTGTCTCTTCATTTGCACACAGACCGGAAAATTTCCGCTCCGGGGGCACAAAAGCTCTCTCGGCGCAGGATTGAGTCGTTCATTAGTACGCTCTGGGCGAGCTGACCAAAGAATGCCTCAAGTTTATCTTTATAAAATTGAGGCATCCCTTGGTCAGCTCGTCCAGAGATATTAAAACACGACTGCTCGCGCAGAGACAGTTGTTGTGTCCCCGAAGTGGAAATCTTTCGGTCTGTATGCAAATGGAAGGACAGCAATCCCAGCGAGGAAATTAAAAGAGTGGTCTCCCTCGTACGTCTCCCGCTTATGACGATCCATGATTTGCATAATTTGGGGCGTCCCTCTGGCATATTCGAATCGAACAAAAAAGTTAAAGCAATTGATCAATTTTACGTACAATCGTATCGTCGCGCTACATCCAAGATCCCGCACACGTTGATGCGGTGGGCGGGCAACCGCGGATCGTCGGTATTTATTTTCTGGGTGCTCATTTCATATATTTCTGTGTGTGGAATGGAGGAAGTTAATATTTGTAATGTCTATGTTATATATACTTACTTTATTCCGTTTTCCTTAGCAATTCATGTGGCTCTTTTGGATAGATTTATAGATTTTGGAATTTTCCTCACAGAATATGTACATTTTCCATTTCTTTGTTTGCGATCAACTGCGTAAATTATCAATTCCCAGCAATTCGATGTTTTAAGAAGGCTCCGCTATTCGCTAGTTTGTTCCATTATGGCCAAGGTAATTCTAATCCGCAAGAAACCCTTTAAAATGGTTTCATGCATACGTGACTGTCTTTTTATCTGCAATCTTAACCTTTATTCAATTTTTTTCACAACCGACCCAGCTGTCGGTTCCATGCGTTTTTTCAAGATTTATCGGTGGCGTCAATAGGGGTACTCAAAAAGTAAAGCTCGAGAGCTTTAGGCGGAAATTTGTAAAGTCATTTTCGCATATAGAAATGAAGTTTGTGCATAACAGCGATTACAGAACTTCCAGAACACATTTAAAGTGTTGAATAATCCGCAAAATATTTTAGTCACCTTTTTGTAGCGCAGCCCTGGCGATTAATCAGCCGATAGTATCGACAGTGCTATCCATTGTGTTGTCAACTCTTTGCCGGTTCTGCTGCGTCTTCCAAGTTGTTCTTGTGAAAAAAGTACAATTAATTAATTGCCTACCAGTTCTCAGTTAATCCAGGTGAGTAATTCTCCCGATTACCCATCAACCGCACAGCCTTTCTCATAGCCGGAGTTCTGATTATTTGGATTTAAGTCGGTGGCCAGGCGACTGTCTGGAGTAGTGAGTGGGTGGGTGTGTGCAGTGTATCCTAAATATATATGTAGATATATATAGTATATATATTTATATGTACATATATATGTGCATGGTGAGAATGTACAAGAGACAGCTGTGCCGCCTGTGACAGCGGAGCTATGGACGATTTAGATGTGATGGCTATTTTTGTGTGATTCATTTTGTTTGTAAAATTAAATTCATACAAACACGTACACATGTGTATATGTATGTGCGAATACAAATGTCGTGTGAGGGTGTGTAGATATGCTTTTTCTGTTTTTCGGTGTATTTTTAATGATGATTTCATATCCAATTCCATTTTACTTAACAACAATTGCGCAGATACAAATGTATGTACATTGTATGCAAATTAATTCATTCGTGGATGGTTCTGGTACATTTTAACAACCCGATACTATTAACTACTACTCAGCTGTTCTGTGACTCAGGCACACTCACACACACACAGAGGCGTTCCCTCAATTCGATAGTTTACGCAAACCCAACCCTAGCCCGGATGATGACTCAAAAGATGGCCGAAATGTGTGTGCTATCAGCAAAATTCGAAACTAAAAACGGTTGCCTTGCCAAGATTACGAGCTGATTGTATGTCTCTTTTTGTTGCCTTATAAGGCGGCCGGTTTTAATTTCCAATTAGCCGTAATTTGAGATAGTACTACCAACACAAACGCACAGACTTTAATGCACGCATACGTGGGATAACGGTGCATCTGCTGCAGACATTTAATCTGTTTGTGATTCTAGTTTAGAAACGCATCTGCCCAACAACAGCAACGGCAGAAGCAACAAGAACTTGTATAGTAGTCGGGCGAAAGTTGTTGCCCCGCTCTCGGGAACGGATTCGGATTCCCCACTCTAATTGCCAGCCATTTGTTTTAAGCCAGTTAAGATGTTAGGCAAAAAAACCACTTTGCCGGTGCAATAAACTCATTGCGCAGCTGTCGAGTCTCTCTCCCTGTTTCTCTCTTTTTGCCCGTCTCTCTTGATTGCACGCTGAGTAGCTGGGGAGCCTTTAATGTAAGCTTTCTCTGCTGGTCAAGTCAATGTGCATCTTTTCAGCGTAAGCTAAAATCATCTATGCCGAAAGTGAATATTAAACCAGCATTTTCATTGCCATTCAGTTGCTTGCCCGTATTGGTCAAGGCCTCTAGCGACAGGCCAAAATAGGAGAAAATGCACTAATAGCTGATGCTTAAACTACATGAGCTTAACATTACTGAGTTTAACAGCAGAGGCTGGGCTCGTCCTGTCCATAGTGTATTAATAGTTGGGTGCCGCCTTGTGTGTTGTGTTCTATATGCGACTGCCACCCTCTGGACCATCGTGAGAGCGCTCTCTGGACATGCCTTACCTTGGATAAATGTACCTTGGTCCTGTGCGTGCGCGTGTGCTCCTTTTAGGGTGTGTTCCGCCGTATGGGTGTGCCGTGACTGTGTGTGTGTATATTTGTGTGTCATTCAGCACCGCAGTTCGTCACTTGACCCAGTTGGAGCCCGGAACAGGATTCAGGATCCAGGACATTTTTTACTGGACTAAACTGTGAATAGTGTGTGCTTAATCTGTTAATCTCTCACCTGAAGACGTGTCGGGGTGGAGTCGGTTGAGGTTGAGCGACAGAAAGACAGACTACATTTATAAGCAAGAAAGGAGTGGCTGGCTGGCTGGTTGACTGCCTTTTGGTTTAAATTTCTGCGTTCTTTCCTTTGCGGCTTTTGTCATTGCCTGTCTAACAATTTGTATGGCTGCTGCCACCGCCACCGCCGATGCTGATGCTGATGTCGATGTTGTGTGACCGCTGTTGTGCCGTGTCCGTGTGTCTGAGCATGAGATAAAAAGTAAAACGGAAATTACATAATGTGCTTCAACGTTCGTCTTTAAAGTGAAGACCACCACCCCACCCTAGCCCAACCAACCAACGGCCGCAAAATGTTCTCATGCTGCCGGGCCAATACCAAAGTAAGCAAAAAGGACAAGGGCAGGAAGGCCGAAGAAGAGAATGAGGAGGTGGAAGGTGAGAAGGTGGAAGTGGCAGTGCCAGTGCCAGTGACACCCAATCCAACCAACGAAAAGGAGGAGCCACCCCAGCTGAATGGCACTGCAGCCAAGCTTGAAAGTGAACCCGAGCCGGAGCCAAAGCTAGTGCCAGAGCCAGTCTCTGAGTTGGCCAAGGAGGCGGACGACATTGTCGCCCATCAAACAGACCCTCAGCCGAACGATGAAGTTGCCAAATCCGATACTGGTATTAACTTATTCCCTAAGTATACACAACTCTATCTACTGTACCTCTCTATCTGCCTCTCGAGAAAAAGCGCTGCTCTGCCTGCTCTGTGTGTGCTCTTTGAAGCACTGCAATGCAATCACACGCTCGGCTTTTGTGTACTGTACTGCACAGGGTTCAGAGACCTCCGCGGCCTGGACCTGGGCTCTCAATCACTGCGGCTGACCCAGCCCAGCCCAGAGCTTCGTTCTCCTACTTCTTTTCTTTTCGTTCCTTTTCTTTTTGACTTTGAACCACTTTATGCTGTTTTTAGTTGTATTTTCTCTTGTTTCTATGTGCATATAGAGAATATCGAGGAATAGTGCCGATTCATTATCTGATAATGAGTGATAATGACCATTAATCATGTGGATGTGTCACCAGACATGCGATAAACTATAAAAATAAATTATAATTAAAATTTAAAGACGTTAAAAGTTTACAGTTATCGCATCCCAGGAAATAATAACACTACTCGATAAAATTCAACTTTTTTAGTGTAATTTGTAAATGATTTAATATATTTGCATACATATCGGTTCAATTCCTTGATATTCGCTTGCACAACTTAATCTGCTTGTAGAGTAATCTTAAGCAACGTTTTCACAGTCATTGTAGACGATATAGCTGCACCAGCATCCATAGAAAAAGAAGCAGCCAGTCCACCATCGCCTGTACTGCAATCGTCGATTCGCTCAACGCATTCGTCGACCTCTACGGCCCCACCCGCATCGATGACCAGTGCCGGTGCGGAGGATGAGGATGATGTGGTTGTGGCGACGGTCACACCGACGACGCCGCCGCCACAGCCACCGCCCACAAAGAGCTGCCTGTCGCGCCACAATTCCACACACCAATCCATCAAGAAGAAGGTGAACATAAGCAACCGGGCGGAGATCATTGAGCCGGAACCGCTGCCGCCGCTCGTGCTGGCCAATCACAATAACAACAACGGCTCGCTGGCCGACGACGATGAGGTGTTCTCCGACTCGTTGCCACCGCCCAAACGGGAGAGCATGTGTGCGCCGTATATCGAGGGGGAAACGCTGGCCTTTGCCCACGGCCTGCCCGTCTGGTTCGAAGACGAGCGCCTCAATGCGATGTATGCTTGTTGTTTAATCCTTGTTTAGTTCAGCCCTTGCGCGTTCTCTGCGTTCCCGTTTCGACTGTTTCACTGTACACTCTGTTGTCCTCTGCTCTATTCTACTCTTTCCATGCATCCAGGGGCTGCATCGAGCCGCCGGTCACTCCAGTGGGACGCGATGAGCTGGAGCTGAAGCGCCAACGCCTGTACACGGAGCTCCTGCGGGCCGCCCACGCGGCCGTCGAGCACAGCGTGGCCGTGCGGGGTATGATGAAAGCTTCGTTCTTCGTTCTGTTCTTTGGCTCACTTGTAACCGAAAATACTTGAATCGATGGGTTTAATTCTTTTCGAATATATGGATTACATGCGATTTGCGATTTGTTCGGAATTGCTTAAAGGTTTTCCCTCATTTCCGATTATAAATCGCTTATAGCAGCATATATTATAGAAAATAAACTTCAATCCCAGTCGAGTAACTTTTTATATCGGTTTTATGAGTCTTGTTCTCTCTCTCTCTTGTTCTTTCGTCCTGTTTTGTCTGTTTGCTGTTTGCCTAGTGTTTGCATGTGTCATTGTCGAATCTATTCGAATCTTTCATTTAAATACTCTTGCAGAGGATATTCTATATAAATCAGAAGAGAAATCAATCATTTCAGGTCTGTCTGTTATGTCTTGGCCAAGAACGGATCATAAATTTAGGGGGTGGTTATCCCTTAATGGCTCTTCCAAATCCAACCGAAATCATAATTTTTTTTTCTGCAAGGGTATCGAAAGCTTCGGTTTCCGGAGTTGATCTTTCTTTCTTGTCCATTCTCACTTGGAACTTGTTGGCCGACACTTTGATTTCTTACACTTCTTGGTTGATGTTTATTAAGTGCACAACTCGTTGGACTTTTTCTGTTGTAGTCCTGCATCATCATCATCATCATCATCATCATCATTACAGCGATCATATTCATGCTCAGGAGACGTTTCTCGATGACTTTTGATTTTTATCGTAATGTTTTCGATAGCGATATGTTGTGTGTGCACGATTTACTGGGGGAAACGAACTCCATCACGTTTTTTTCTCTCTGTGTGAATATTATACGTATAGATTTTATAGCTCAATGTTCTTAAATCACTACTTTCCATTGAGAAGAAACTTTCATTACAAACGAATTCTACGCTTTTCTCCACCTATGAAAAAACCTATGATCAGATAACGAGCCAGACGCTAAGCCATCGGCAACTGTCGGACATTTGGAGAGCATTTGCGAACGCTTGGAGACCCTAGTTGATCGCTTGGAGCGTACCTTGATCGCGCCACAGTCGCAGCTACAGCCCCAGCCCCAGCCGGAATCGATTGAATTGCCCCCGCCACCACCACCAATACTACCTGAAGCGGAAGAAGCTCCTCCAGAAGACGTTCAAGCCGTAGCACCTCCACCGCCAATCAGCAGCATGAGTGTCGCCGGATTCGAGGACATCGTTGCGGGACCGCTGAGCAAATACCTGACTCTCTCCGCTAAAATTGGCGGCGATGTGGCCCAGCATGCGGATCTCGTGAGGAGCGCCTTTGGGTGAGTCAGCCGAATGAGTCATCGTCACGGTTTGTGCTTAATTCAATGTCTCTTGATCAGCCTCCAACAGCAGTATGTGACGCTGGCCACGCAGATTGCCCAGCCGGCGCAGCCAAAGCAAGCGGAATTGCTGAAGCCAACGTCGACGCAGATCAGCGCTATTCAGGACTATCGCGAGAAGCATCGTACGTCCCCGTTCTTCAATCATCTGTCCGCCATTAGCGAGAGCATCCCCGCCCTCGGCTGGGTGTGCGTCGAGAAGACTCCCGGGCCGTATGTGAAGGAGATGAACGATGCCGGCCAATTCTACACGAATCGTGTCCTGAAGGAGTGGAAGGAGAAGGACAGCACGCATGTGGAGTGGGCCCGCTCCTGGGTACAGACGCTCACCGAACTGCAGGCCTACATCAAGCAGTACCACACCACGGGTCTAGTGTGGTCCGGTAAGGGAGCCGCCCCGTCCGGTGGTGCCCCACCACCGCCACCACCCGGCGGTCTGCCACCACCACCACCTCCATTGGACTTGAGTGCTCTGAAGCTCGACAGCGGCGGCGATGATCGCAATGCACTCTTCGCCCAAATCAATCAGGGCGCTGACATCACCAAGAGTGAGTACGCGTTGTCCCGACTTTGAGGACTGTTAATCAATCTTTTCTCTTTCGGCACAGACCTGAAGAAGGTCACTGGGGATATGCAGACCCACAAGAACCCCTCACTGCGTACTGGACCGGCACCATTCAAGACGCCAGCCCAGTCTGGGTCGTCGGCTGCTGCTCCCTCAGCTCCCGCCGTGGCCAAGCCACCTGTCTTCACACGCGATGGCAAAAAATGGCTGATCGAGTACCAGAAGAACAACAGCGGCCTGGTGGTGGACAACGCCGAGATGAACAACGTGGTGTACGTGTTCCGCTGCGAGGGATCCACGCTAACGGTCAAGGGCAAGGTGAACAACATCGTGTTGGACTCGTGCAAGAAGTGCTCGCTGCTGTTCGACTCGGTGGTGGCCTCCGTGGAGTTTGTCAATTGCCAGAGCGTCCAAATGCAGGTGCTCGGGTTTGTGCCGACGATTTCCATTGACAAGAGCGACGGCTGCCAAATGTATCTGTCCAAGGATTCGTTGGGCGTGGAGATTGTGAGCTCCAAGTCTTCCGAGATGAACATTCTCTTGCCCGATGCTAGCGGCGACTATGTAAGTCTAAAGAGAATCTAAATCTCTTGGATATAAAACTAAATTATATTCTTTTTTTGCATTCTTCAGACCGAGTTGGCTGTACCGGAGCAGTATAAGACCACCATTGCTGGCAAGACCCTCAAGACTGTGTGTGTGGACAGCCTTGGCTAATGTGGGAATCATCCAGGGGTCCCATCCGCTGCTTTTCCAGCTATTATCAACAGCATTGGCCAGACAAGATGGCAATCATATGTGTATTTAATTTAATATTAAGTGCAAAAGTTGTAATTTCTGAAATTTTAAGATCAAAAACCTTTCGTACAGAAATTGTTGCCAAAACATTGCTGCTATCATGGAATGGCTCTAATGAAAAGTATTTATATATTTATGTATGTCAATGGAAAAGCGATGAACCGAACCGAACCCAATGTATTTATATCGAGAGTAATGAGTATGTAACGAAACTAAGCACGAGATTCGAACCTTTTAAGCAGACTCTTCATTTGATCGTCAGAAATAACTCTTTTTATATTCTATTTAAATAAAATTTAAACATTTTTTATCAAATAAAAAAAGGAGAAAAGAAAGCGTTTTATTTCTACATATACAATTACAATTCTTGTGTTAAAGCCTGGATCTGGAGGAATGGCTGGTAATACTTTGACCCTATATCTTCTTGTACTCGATCCGCTCCACTTTGACCTCGTCGCCAATCAGCTGGTACACGTAGGTCACCACCGTCGTGCTCTGAATGTCCATCAGCACGAATGAGGGCACCACATTCGTGTCCAGCGGATTGAAGGCACCCGTTGCCGAGCCGGGATTGATGTAGAACTTATTGCCGTGCTCGTACGCCTCGAACTTGTACGTGTGCCCCGTTATCAGTATGTCCACATCCAGCTGTCGTTGAATCAGCGCCAGAGCTTCGGGATCTCCGCGCGGCACCACCTGATGGCCATGGCAGAGGCCGATGCGGAATTGGCCAACTGTCACCACCTTCTGCTCCGGATAGCTGAGATTCTCGTCGAAGTCACCGCGCACTATGTGCACATCGTTGGCCAGCGACTTCAGATAGTCGTAGGACTCTTTTGTGCAGATGTTGCCGGTGGCCAGTATGTGGTGGATTCGTCCTGGAACTAGGAGTTTCTTGAACTTGTACGGCAGGCTGCTGCAACGATGAGGGATGTGCAGATCCCCTAGTACCAGAACGAGCATTTTATCCGTTGTTTTTTCCCTAAAATTGTGAAACGCCCAGCGATTTTACTGATACCGCAATGTGACCAGGTCGATGAAATTGGTGTTGATAGCTGAATGACACTAGACGTTTGAGCTGGACTAGCTGCAAAAGCAGAGGCAGCCTTATGGGAAAAGCACGCAGTGAGAGCGAGAGGGATAGATGCATCCAGAACTAGCTTTAAAATGCAGATCTCTTCTACGATCAAAAATGTTGGGTTTTGTATATTATGCTATCTATTTCCTCACTGCAAATTTAGCAAAGTCTAATGTCATAACAGCTTTAAGTGTAGTGCAAGCAATCCAATGATATCGATAGCACCAATCGATGCATAACTATCGATGGAACCGGAGAAAACTGCAGCCACCGAGAGTGCGTCCTTGAAATTTATTTAAATATCTCGTATTTTATGGATATCTTACAGCTGAGTCCGGCATTGACCTGTTGGTCATCGTGCTGGACACGAATCCATCTCAGCACATCGTCCGCCAGGACCCGCAGAACCTTACACAGATCCTGGAGGCGGTGATCGCTTTTGGCAATGCGCATCTCATGCAGAAGGCCCAAAACAAATTGGCGGTCATATCCTGCGCCCATCATGCAACGTAAGGTGTGTTTATTTTGAATCCTAATCTGATATTGACCAAGTTCTTTTTTGGCAGAAATTTCCTCTACCCGCAGCCAAGGCGTCAGGTGGAACTGCGCCAGATCGACGGCCAGTACGAGGCCTTCAGCTTGGTGGAGAAGACTGTGAAGCAGCAGCTGGGCAGCATCCTGATGAATGCCCCCCGCCTTGGTTCACCATGTGAGAGCTTGCTAGCCGGCAGTATGGCCATGGCCCTGTGCTACATATCAAGAGTGAGTGGATCTGAGTATCAAAGATAACTAAGCTAATCCAATTTTGTTTTATTTCAGTTGCAACGAAATGTTGCCGCCGGCGTGAAGATGCACTCTCGCATCCTAGTGCTGACGGGCAGCAATGAGTGCTCCTCCCAATACATGACGTTCATGAATGTCTTCTTTACCGCACAAAAGCTTGGCATTACTATTGACACCTGCGCTTTGGATAAAACCCTGAGCCTCTTGCAGCAAGGCTGTGATATCACCGCTGGTCAGTTCCTAAAGGTCACCCAGTTAGATGGCCTGCTTCAGTATCTACTGTGGGTCTTCCTGCCGGCACCGCAGATGCGTCACAAATTGGTACTGCCGCCACCGCCGAAAGTGGACTATCGCGCCTCCTGCTTCTGCCATCGAGAGCTCATCGATATTGGCTACGTCTGCTCTGTTTGCCTATCAGTGTTCTGCAAATATAGCCCCATTTGCACCACATGCCAGTGAGTACGAATGGCGTTTCTTTCCTGATTTATGGTTAAAGATGAATTTGTACCTTTACAGCACAATTTTCAAGACTCCAGGGCCACTGCCCGTAAAAGGCAAAAAGAAAAAAAAGGACAAGCAAATCTAACTTCCACAAGGATTGGAATGCAGGGGAATTCGATGGTAAGGAATCATTGACGGATTACATTACCCTTTGATTCTTTCCCCTTTCTATTCTATAACACTACAAATTCCATCATCGCATACAAAAGATGAAAACTCGGTCCATTTACGGCTCAGTTTCTATTTTTTTTATTTTTTCATACATTTCTTGTAATTTTACTAAAATACATTGGGCCAAAGTTGGCTGGCAGATAGGGTATCACCATCTGACCGTATTTGAGACCCTTGGGATGCTCAAACTTAAAAACATCCGAAAAGAGTTCTGTGTGTCGGCTCAAATCTTTGATGGTGGCAGTTATGCCATGATCGAGGAAGACCTTTTGCAGGGCCATATGGACCACGCCATCATTCTGAATGGGCGACAGCGAGCAGGTGGAGTAGACGAGGCTGCCGCCTGGTCGAAGCAGGCGCAAACAGTTGGCCAGAATGCCAGCCTGGAGCTCGGGTATGCGCAGTCGCTCCTTGATACGCGACGGCTTGAAGATGTTGTTGTCCTGCTCCATGACCACATGACGATCGGTGGTGCATGGCACATCGACCAGTATTTTGTCGTACTGCTCGTACTCGTCCAAATTGCGGGCATCACTCTGGCTGAAGATGAGGTGCCTGGCTGCCGACCGCTGCTTGTAGTCGAACAGGAACTCCTGCATGAGGCGGCGCAGTTTGTTGAGTCGCGACTCCTGTATATCGTTGCATACCAGTTGGTCCAAATGCAGGGTCTGCAGAAGAAGCAAGGACTTGCCACCTGGCGAGGCACAGGCATCTAACACCTTCTCGCCGGGCTGAACCTGCAGGAAGAGTGGAGGCAGGGTGGAGGCGCCATCCATCATGAAATGAGAGGAGACACCCGTTAGGCATTTTTTTGGAGCCTTGAAGTCCGAACAGTTGCCCATCTCGTAGGTGTAAAGGGCCAAGTGTTCGGGATAGTGGAACGAAGGTTCCGGCTCTATCCTGAGGGGAAAGTCTGCACTGGTCTGATAGTATTTGTAGTGCTCCGACTCTGCCACCCAGTCCTCCATGCCTTTGATGCTGTGTGCAGGCATATACTCGTACAGGCCGCCAGTGCCGAACTGGGGATCGACTAAGCGGTGCTCATCCAGCTTAACATCCTCCTCCAGTGCTTTTGTCAAGCTCTGTTTAAAGTCCGTCGACTCTGCTTGTGACTCCTCTTTCTTCTCGACATTGTCGTACTTCAGTTGTTGTGGCATCTGGACAGCCGCGCCATCCTCTCCAGCACTGGGGTAAATGGACGCCACCTCGCGTTCCTGTTGCTTTCTCAGCAGCGCATCAAGTTTGTCGTCTATTTCGTAACGATTCTGACCCTGGCCCTCCACCGCTGGGTCTGTCCCCCGAAGGCGTTCCTGGGCCAAATTGATGAGGGACTTCATGTTGATGGCCCCGTCCGATTCCAGCATGCTGCAGGTCTGTTCCGTGTCCCCGAAATTGTTCACCATAGCAATGTACTTGTGCCTCGTGAGCAATGCGACTCGCATGTTTTTCCACCGCCCGCCATAAACGGAGCCGTAGAAGTCATCGAAGCTGTCTATGGCCCGGTCGCAGTTGTTTTTCTTGTTCTGCAGAACATTCCAACGCTTCTTTCCGCCACTTTTCCAACGCCGCTGCAGCCAGCAAATGTTGCGTATGATCAACATTTTAATTCTTTGTATGAATGAATTTACCGGCTGTTTAATTATGACTAGTGCTGTAAAAAATGTGATGTTTCAGTGTTGTAAAATGTTTAAAGTTCTATGTTATAGATAGCGCGAAATTCAAATATATTCGGCCCCCAACTTGTAAAATATCGTATTTCAAATGTAGTTCGGTTACTTCTCATAGTTACTTTTCATAGTTTTACGCCCGCAGTCTTACGACAGTAGTGCTTATACACCTTTCGGCGAGTGTTTTTTCCTATAGAAGCTTGTCTGCTTGTCTGCACCAGTTTTGCATGATTTTTCCCGGTCCAAAACTAATAAATCCCAGATTTGGCTCAAAAACGGTTCCAAAATAACTTATATACTCTAGTTTGAAGTAAATTTGACCAATATTTCTTCGCTTTCACTACGACATCGCTTTATTTGTAGATAACTTTTGAAATCATGAGTGTTAAGTACAATAGGCGGGCTGAAGTGTTCCATCTTTGAGGCATAGAGATACTTAGGGATACAGCAAACTAAAAGCTATAATTTGTATTTTGTAATTGGTATATACAGTCCAGGGTGACCATGTTCAAAAGTCATCTGAGTAGATTTTGAAATCGATCCTCGATCGTCGAGAGATTACGCTCTTATGGCCTTGTGGACTTAGGGCTTGGCGGGTATGTCCTTCAATGGGGTCTTCTCATCCTTGGCCTCCGGATCCTTGGGGGAACCAGACTTGTTCCACGGCTGTTCACTTCCAGAGCCAAAGATAACAAAGACCAGGAACTCAAGGGCGAACAGGACAATTGTCACACCAAAGATGATGCGCCAGGCTCCAATGTTTTGCTGTAAAATACGAAAAAGTTTAGCATAAGATCTGGAAAATTGCAATTTCTTCTACTTACGTTGCCATGGGTCACGAAGCCAACGAAGAGGGGCACTATAATACCCGGAAGGGTGGCCGCCGTGTTGGTTAAGGCCACCAGAGTGCCAGCAAAGTTCGGAGCAATATCGATGTGATTGGAGAGGAATCCGGAGAACATGGCGCCCATGGCCACAATGCCTACAGACATCACTGTGACGGCTTCGTAGTGGTGGCAGCCGATGTAGCAGAGAACCAGGAGACAAATACCCGGAACGATTGTGCAAATGGAGGTGGCCGTCTTACGGGCGATGGTGGTGCTAATCTTACCTGGAAATTAATCAGATCATATGAAGATCAGCATGAGAATGGATTGGAATCGTAGATCGAACTCACCCTTCGACTGGAGAGTGTCCAAAACCTTGCCAAGGACAATACTGAAGATGATCATGGGGAAGTAGGGGAGGGCGCTGAGTGCTGCATTGCTAGCCACATTGAACTTGAGCACCTGCTTCATGTAGAATGGGATTTCGATGAGGAACATGTACCAGCCGAAGTTGTTGCACGTGTGCGCAATGAGGATGGCCCAGAACGGAATCGACTTGAAGACCTTGCCCCATGGCACTGCTGGATGGTGTTCGACCTTCACCTCAGTGCCCAAGGAGCTGGTGATCATCTGACGCTCCTCGGCACTGATGAAACGCTGCTTATTGGGATTGTCCTGAACCAGGACAGTCCACAGCAGCATCCAAATGCAGCTAAGGAGACCCATTACATAGAACACTGACTCCCAGCCCCACTCGGCGGACAGCATGCCGGCGAGCAGGATAGACAACGCTGTTCCCGCAGAGGTACCCACATAGATGATCGTGGACATAACCATGCGCTCGCTGGGCGGTGCCCAGGAGGCAATCATCACGTGCATAGCCGGGAAGGAGGCTCCTCCGCCAATACCCTCGAGCACACGCATCAGGATCAGACCACCGTAATGGAGTTTGGTGAAGACTGGCGTCAACAGGGTGCACAGCACATTGATGGCCACCGAAAAGAGCATCACCCACTTGGCCGAAAAGTTCTCAGCCACATGGGCCAGCGGAATCTGCGACACCAGATAGCCCCAGAAGTAGCAGCTCAGCAGGGTGCCCTGTAGGGGTTCACTCCATGTAAATGGTCCGTCCTCCACGCTGGTGGCATTGGTGGCAATGGTGGCATTGCTGGCAACACCGGGCGGCGAGCACGTCTCCACCGCACTCTCAGCCTCCTGGGTACCATTAAAGAGAGTCACCGATCCGGCAGCACTGCTATGGCCCAAAGCGTTAAGTTCCTTGATGGCCGTGTGGTTAACCATGGCCACCATCGCCACACTGAGATTCACTTTGAGGCCATAGACAATGGCCATGCCAATGGAACCAAGCAGCGCCAGCACATAGCGAGCGGGCACAAGTTCTGGAATAAGAAATAGGAAATATTATTTTACATTTTGCAACTTCGTCTACTGCTATTTCGCTTAGCCAATGTAAAGCAATAAACCGATTTCTCCCGCAGGCATGTTCGGGTTTTTGCTACACACATCAGCGCACTTGAGTTTCAGTAGATCACTTCCTCATACTTCGAATTTTCAATATATACTTGGAAATTGAATTGAAATTTCTTAAAGAATTGCTTCCTTATTTGCATCTGTTTAGCGCCACAAACCATTAGATTAATGCATTGATATTGATTGGTTATAAGTATTATCCGATGTTTGACTAGTTCCATACTTAAAATCAATTAAGTGAATTAAGTTCTTAAGGATATTTAAACCTAGCATACGCTGCTTTCTTTAGGGACACACTTTATAAAAGTAAAGGACTCCCTTAGTGGGTATAATCAAAGCATTGCTTATAAATCCGGAATATAGATATAGATTTGACACCATGCAGTGGAACCAATCCCCTGGTCTCCCCAGGTAATGGTCATGGTAATGACAATACCAGCCAGACACGAGTTCTGTTCTTCTAATAGCCCCAGGCCCTGATTAGTGACAGTTGGGTAGGGTCAGTATACCTCCACGCGCATCGATACACCTTGATGGGTGGTGCTGGTGCTGGTGGTGGTGGTACCGATGTCTGGCAATTAAGTATATTCATGCGTACGCTCCCACAGATAACAAACTGTATAAATTGCTGGTCTTTATTTTCAATTTCACTTTCATGGCTGTCAGAAATGTGTCTTGCGATTATTTATGTGTGGCTAATTGTTATTCTGGCTATAAAATGTTCAATGTCTGGAAAATACCCTTCCTTAACATATCTTTATATTACTTTTTATTGGAAGAACATTTACACTTCGTTGTACATTCATTTCTTTGCTGCTAAATAATTTGTTTGCTCTTGGTTGAACGATATAAATTATCAATTGATTGTTCAAAGATTGCCTCCCCATAGTGCTATACATATTTATTTTTGTCAGTCTCTGGGTGCGGTCTGGTGTGGATAAGTTCAAGTGTTTAGGGTTATCTTTATAAAGTAAAGAACAGTGACAGACTACTGTATAAAGAGTAAAGCTCTAGTTAGATATGTGATAATTTCTTAAAGATTATCTAAGAGGCATGTGAAAAAGAGTTCCAATTTTTCAAATTTTTATGAGGGAATCGAGTGCACGTGTACGAATTCTAAAAATTACCCAATTTGTTGATAGGAACCATTAGAATTTTTGTTGTACTTTGTATTGCTATAAAATTCGATTAGATTCTCTTTATCATCAAGTCTGGGCTGGAAATATAAATGTTGGCAGAAATGCCTCTAAAAAGGCCGCACTATTCTGCATTTGTTTGTTTCGAGCAAACATTGCTATTTGCATATTCAAACGCTTGGCTAACTTGATGAATGTTTGCCTCTAGCATATTGTTGGGATAGGCTATATACATATATACTATACCATGTATATCTATACGATTACGTCGTGAAAAATCATAAATGTGGCGACAGTTTGTCTTCAGAGTTTGGTCTGCGGGAAATACCAAAGTGAATATTTAAGAATAAAGATATATATATGGTTTATACAATCTTTGACTTCCATGTGACCTTGCCCGGACAGTAGTCCGCAAAAGAAGACCCAGCCTGGGGCATAAAAACGCCAAAAACAAATCAAATATGCTGTGACCAGGGCTGGGACTGGGTGGCATCTAAAAAAAGCCGCTCCGACCTGAACATAAAGGATATCACACACACACACATACACAGGAAGTTATCCATGTACGACTGAGACTCACGCACACTCCAACGACCTTTCGGCCGGCTTTGAGGTCAAAGTTTTGTTCTTGGCCTTGCATTTCGCACAATTGCCAACAATTTTCGTCATCCACAGGCACTTGTTGCACTTGCACTTGGTTGCATATGTATGACAGATGCACACACACGAGAAGCAGATGGCAGCCCCCAAAACCAGGCCAGGCATCATCCCCTAATCATCCTTTACACACCCACAAGCTAGTATGACACTTACTGCCCAATATGCTGCCTTTGGCAGGCACTTCCTCCGTCATTTTGTGTGTTGCAGCGGCAGCTGGCGACCCGAAAAGTGTGTGATTTGTTTATGCAAACAAATGGAAATAGATCCAAATAGTTGTTAGGTTTTCTTTTGCTTTTTGGTTAGACGCGGCGACAGACACCAAAAACCAAAATTGAATTCGAAGCAAATCTATATACTCGCGGGGGCACGTGCGTTCCCTGAAACAGTTGCTCTCCAACTGAGGCGGCTAGCTGGAATGCTCTTGGGTTTTTGTGCGTCGTCCCCAAATATTTTGCGTTTCGTTTGGAGAACAGAACAGGCATTTCTCGCTATAGACGAACATACAAATGTACATACATATGTACACGAGTAGCTGTCGTTTGAATGGTGTTTGCATCGGTTCTCGGTTTTTGGGATCTTGTTCTCATGGACTGTACTGGAGTGACTGTGGCAGGCTTGCTTCCCTGTCGGCTGGCGAGGGTTCGGCTGGGGCTCGGCTGGGGTTCGGCTTCGCCGCAGCCAGCGACCTGGCGCTGAAACTTGATGTCGTCATGCTTGAATATCTTGAACATTCCGGGCGTCATGCCTCTGGCTGTGGCACGGCATGGATTTCGTTTGGTCTTCATTCGATTGCATCGACGCTGAATAACGGTGGGGTCGTCTCGTCTCGTCTCGTCTCGTGCTTTTTGTCAGCAACACATTCCCCTTCGCATTTCAGAAAATGCTTCATAAATGGGGTTTACCTGTGTACCTGTGTGTTTTTTAATGACGTCTTAAGGGGTTTTCAGTTCGAATCAAACCAATTGCTAAATATAAAGAAGGTTCTTTGGCTGAAATCATTTTATAATACATTTTGGTAGATTTAAATAAACTCGATTAGTATCAAAATATTTACATAATTCAGATAGCATTTGACACAATTTGATAATTATATTAATAGGTTTTAATTGTTATTAAATGCTGACCAAGTTGATGCCCTAAAATTTCATCTTTTACTGAGCGTGAATTCAAAATACATATACTAATGCTAATTACCAAAAACGAATCTCAGGGGCACCAACAAAATATATTTACAAAATTCGGAACAAAGAATTCTTAAAAATAAATTAGAGAATTTAATGAATTTTTAGTGTTCTGGAAATAAATTCGTTCTACGGAAAATCGGAATGCAATAGTATATAGCGAAAATCATGAAATGTATTAGATAGCCACAGTTTTAGTAGTTAGATCTCCATAAGAAATTATAAGAAATTATATCCTAATAAGAGTTACATTTGTAGGAAATAATATTCATTTTAATAGGAAATATATTTCATTTTAATAGGAAATATAGGAAATAGGAAAATATTTACTCGAAATATGGAATACATTTATTTTAAAAAAATACAAATTAAATAGATAAAATCAGAAATCAAAATCAATCAAATCAGATTTGCCTTGCATAATGTCAACATTTAGGTTTAAACCATTCCATTTTGATATTTGTTTAAATATAAATATAACTATTTGGACCTAAAGGCTTTAATATCTGGGAGTATATATTGTATAAAAGTAAAATAAAAATTCAAAACAGAGCTACATAGATTGCAAGAGATCGCTTCGGTTAGGGGAGGTCTGTGTGTCTTTAAACCTATGCACAATTGTTATATAAGTAATCAATTCAATTACCCTTACACTGCCTCTGTCCCGCTTCATTCAAACCCAAAACCAACCCAACAGCAATATATGTACATATGTATGTATGTATAGGGCATTTGTAGGTACATATATAATCTACTATACCAAAAAGTGTGTGCTGTGTTGTGTGATTGTTATAACCGTATATACAAAAAGTCGATATTAAACATGCAAAACGCGTGCATAAAATTAGTATAAACTTGGCAAAACCGAACTAGACCCAATGGCCCAACAAACCAAACCGAAAACCAAACACCGAACACTCAAAGGTATCAAAAATATTTTGTTATTTCTCTAGTTCCATTTTTAAATCCATTCAGTTGTTTTTCAACAGTTTATTAGTATAAACTAATTCATATTTGGGTAGTTAATTAACGACGAATCCCACAAATTTTCCAATGATTTCAGTCTCATGATAGCAGGTGTGAAGTCGAGCAACCCGTGAGGAGAATCGGAACAGCTAAAACAAATGATTTCTATTAAAAGCGCCCTGAACGAATATAAATCAGGGAGAGTGTCGCTGCAAAGTGGACAATAAACTGATTGAATTTAATATTATTGGGGTCTTAAGGCATTAAAGCAGTTCTTAATGTTTTATGGCTTTTATGATCTTAATAGCTGGCTAAGAATTTTCCGAAGAAAGCCTGCAACTAAAGAACTTTTAATGTGTCGCTATTTTGGTCTTGAAAATTATAATTTTATATTTAGATCAGAAGTCGGGACGCATACACTCAAGTGCACTGGTCTGTGAAGCAAAAACGCGAACATACCTGCGGGAGAAATCGGTTTATGGCTTTACACTGGAAAACGCGAGATAGCAAGAGCCGAAGTCGCATTACGACAGCGCAGCAGTGGATACTTTTGCTGTCCACATTAGATAGGGCCGTACTAAGCACTGATTTAGATGATAAACTAAAGTAACTTCGAAGACTAATCACCTAAACAAATAAACCAAAGATCTACCCAAATATAAATTGCAATTTTCCTGTTTGTTCTTAAACTTCCTCAACTTAAATGTTTTCCCATTTGCTGTCATTGTTTTCTGGTCACTGCTCATTTGTTGATATAATATGCAAATTCTGCTCTAGCTAGGAGCTCGAGATGTTCCATATTCCTGCCTCTATTGCCATACAAAACTTCAAGCCTCAATGCCCCCGCCCCCCTGCAATCGTTATCCGTACACACGCCCCCCATACATATTAATGCCCGCTTCTTTTTTTGTTGTTGCTGTTATTTTTTGCTGTTTTCTCTGTTGTTTGGTTTGCATTTATTGTACTTTTCCTTGGCCATATGGCAATCTGGGGTACATACGCAAACGCTTGGTGTATGTAACATTTTTCAACTGACAAACGAGCTACCGAGCACTTCCGATTAGATATATGTACGTGCATATGTACGTACGTATGATATTGTTTGACATATGTTGGCTTTTCTGTTTAATGGAATTAGTTCACAGAGTAAACTGTATTTGAAGATTCTTTAATAATTCTTTACCCATAGATAAAATATTAAAAGTATATAAAAACAGATTTCCATATACATACATCCGTACTTTCCATACTCCATATACGGATATTATTTTGCAAAATTATTGAACTTTAACGAATTTAAACCATTGACAAATAATTTCTTTAAGTTTGATGTGAAACTCTATTTAAAAAATCTATTATTCCTTTTTATAGTCAGGTTTTCCTTTATTATTATCTGACAGAAAAAAACTGATTCCTGATAAAAGTTCTTCCATAAAATCTTTATAACATATTGAAGTATCTAAAAAAATCTAAAAAAATGTTCCAATCTCGGCTAACGGTATATTTTGTCACTTTTGTTAACATGGAACGCCAGTAAAGTACGTCAGACACCTCGTCGGATTTATACCAACAAAAATAAAAATAGAAAAGGTTTTTAAAAATTATAAAAATGGAAAATAAAACCTAAATATTTCATATATGTATATGCCCAAAATATGTTATACAGATAGTCCTACCCAATTAGCAGATTTTTTGTAATTTTGTAAACCAACCTAAAAAACTACAACATAACATAAATATGTATAATATAGGTATGTATATGAATATTTCACTATATTTCCATTTTAAAGCATTCCTTAAATATGATAAGATATTTGCATTAATTTGGCAATAGACCGAAGAGATTTGACTTCTTTTTTCAAAGAGCCAATCGGACTTTTTCCTGCTTACAATGAGAGTTTTGGCCCATTCTTGGAAGAAAAAATAAAATAATTAGCTTATATTTTGACTGGTAGCTAAATGAAATGTATCTTTAAACTTAAAACTTAATAAAGAAGAGCTACTGACTCTGTACCTATGGGTGTACCTATTATTGTGATCATGTGTGTACATCGTAGAAGAGTGCACCTGGAGTGAAACTTATCGTCAGATGACATTCACGTTTCCATTTTTCCATGTGGTCACAGTCCAAATCCCGGTCCTATATATAGGCTGCATCCCAAGCTATTCATATCTCCGATCTGCCACTTTCAGAGCTCCCTTGTTATGCTTTATTTTGGTTATTTATTTACCGACCTGCTTATCGTATTGTCTATGGGATGACAAGGGGGCCTGGTGGCTTCTGTTTTTAGACCCACTCCCACAATGGATGTCATGGGTGCCTGGTTTCCTGGTCGGATGGTCGGATGGTTGGTTGCATCGTTGTCATTTGGATCTGCATGGAACATTAAATAAAAGATTAACAACAAAATGTTCTCCAGGCTAGAATGAAGCACAGGAATTCGGTTCGATGTTGGGGGGTCTGATGATGAAACCTCCACAGCATTGAGTACGCGTGTGCGGAGACCAATTGGTTTTTATTTAATTTTTGGCACACACTTCGATGGATAGACCATGCCCCATCCCCCTCCCCCCCTGCTTGCCTTTTTTTTATGAGTATCTTCCACTTGATTTGTTTAGTTGTTAATTGGCTTTCATTGAATTGTCTCCCAATTTTCAATTATATAACATTTCTTTTGGCTCTTTTGTCTTCGATTCGGTTGACAACAGAACCAAAAAAATACAAAAAAATAAAAGAGAAGAAAATGGATACTTTATGACTTTTTCATTGGGAAGCTGTTGCTGCTGCTGCGCCATTTGTGGCATCTGAAGAAGCAATTCAAGTGTCGCCCTTTATTCATTCGCCTCGCCCCGCCCATTCGCCTTTATTTTCTTCTATTAATTGTAACCGATGCCTTTTGTTGTTGCTGCTGTAGGGCCCAAAATTGACACATTTCTATGCTGGCAAATGGGATTACTAATTGTACAGATTCTCTATTGAATTGCCTGTGAAAATGTTGGGTAAAGAAAATGGTTATTTATAGGTCGTTGCCCTCTGCCAAGCACTGAATTACAAGGCTGGAGGGTACAGCAGAGGTACAGTTGTACCTTGGGGGTACAGTTGTTGTCAAGCAAATAGTACCACAAGACAATTTTTCATGCTATTCAATTTGGAAGTTTGAAAACGGAAACATTATGTACAGGCGAATCCATCGATTCTTACAAACTATGCCTTAAACGAAGCCTAATTAATGTGCCTATCTAACCCCAAAGACTGTGACCAAGAAATATTTTTTTTCGATTTTTCCTGAGTTTTTAAAATCAAAATTTCTGGAAAAAATCTTCAAATTGGAATTTAAAAGTTTAATAATTACCAGATGGTAAGCTGCAGCTGCAAAGTTTCTGGGTTGGATTTATAACTGCATTTGTCAGCTTTTCAGAACTGCAAAGTTTAATACAACTCGATTGAAGATACTTAAGTTATGTGAAAAAAAGTAGCACAACCTCTGAAAAAAACAATAAAATAAAAACCAAAAATGAAACCAAAAAATCAGAACAGCAATTCGATACTTTGTAGATTTCTATAAACCCTCTCTAAGGACACACCTTTGTGCTATGCTCCATAAAAAAGTATATCCTTAAAGTCTGAGCTTCAATATTTCCACCAATCTCCTGTACCCTCGTTCACCTGTGGACAACCCCGAAAAGACCCAATCCCCCATTGTTTTTTCATTGGTTTTCAAACCAAGGACATATTTTATTTAATCATAAATCAGTTGTTTCATAAATAAACATATACATATTAATTTCAAATGAAGCTCGCATTAAATGAACTTAAGGCGTAAATGAAAGGCCAAAAAGACATATTCAAGAGGACCCAAAAAGAGTAAGGAAAAGTATATATATGCTCGTAATATATATATATATGTATGTCAAAATATGTATATAGTTAGTTGAGTGTTCATATTTGTTTGTATATATATTTATGTATAATATTGTTGTATTGTATTTTATACACACACACATATACGCTAGTAATGCATTTTAAATACTCTTCCGATATATGTATGTATAATATAGTATAGTATAGTATAGTATAATTTATTTTTTATTTGTATGTTTATGTTTATCATATTCCATAGTACATATGTATGTATATTTGATTATTACCCAAAAACAGTCAGACAATTTCATTCAAATTAAATCCCCATATCGCCGGCAAATTCCTCCTCCATTCGTGTTCGTGTTCGGTACGGCATAGAATATTTAAAATATTTATGCCCTGAGCCACTTTGTATTTTAATTTTGACAAATATTTTGCATATTGTATACATATATTTATATATCTTAATTATTTTAGCTGCGGATATTTGTTACATATACATATACATATACATATATATCTGTGTAATATATAATTTATTTACTTTTAAAATCCTGTTCTGTTCTCGAGTCGGCGCCTATAAAAGTTCTGTTCGGTTCTGTTCAGTGTAGTTCGAGTGTTCTATGTATAGTTCAAGTGTAGCGCAGTGTCTAGGGGGGCGCTTCTTTCAGTATGTCTTCCAAAAAAGTGTTCCAATTGTTAAATTAAAGCAGTTTAGTGGACAATTGTCGCATCTGAGCTCGATTAAAGTTTGATAACTTGTTATCAATTATTTGTAGCGTCTCGTCTTATATTTTCTGTTTGTACTACTAGTCCGGGAAGCCTCTAGTTTGATAAAGTATTACACACACGTAGATACTGATAGTTTTCGGTTTCGCTCTAGTTTTATAGTTATAGTTTTTCATTGTACATTAAGTTGCCATAGACATCGATCGACACGGATTAAGAGTGTGGGATTTACTTTAAGTTTTGGTTAGGTTTAGTTTTGGTTTTATGTAAGACAAAATCGTAAAACCCTGCGTATCCCTGCGTCGTCTTTGTAAAACATTGAATTGATTATGTTTGTCGACACACCATCATCGTCGTATTAGTGTTAATAGTTTAATTGTTAGTTTGGTTTAAAATTGAAAATTCTACACAGAAATTGCACACGAGGTTGACCTTGGCTCTATCTCATTACTAATTGAGTTTTCTTTGGATATTTTGTTTGTTTGTTTTGTTGATTTTCTTCAATATTTTCTATAAACGTTCAAAGGGGGAAAATACCACTATAGTCTATCGATGCATCCTTTCCTCCTCCGTTACTCTCTAGAAGTACTTCTCGCCATTGTAGCTGGCTCCGTGCTCGCCCACCGGTTCGTTCAAGAATTGGCTTTGGCTAATAGATCGCTTCTTCTTGGACACCATGTACCGTTGCTTAGACGAACCAAATCCTGTAAAAGTTTAAAGAATAATCTCTAGATTATGCACTCTCCTTACTCGAATTCCTTTGGGTCTAAGACTTACGGCTATTGACTCCGCTGTACTTGTGTTGGCGTGGCACATATTCGTACTGGGGCATCGCCTGGTTCTGGCTCTCCAGGGGCATATAGTAGTCCATCAGGCCGGGCTGTTGTGGCTGCTGCACGGGGGCATCGAGCCATGTTCCCGCTGGCACATAGTCCATATCATCGGAGGCAATCATCGGCACTGGTCCAGAGCTCTCCACATCGCTCTCTTTGCGCGCACGTTCTCCGGCCTCGACAAGGGCTACCAGGGCTAGCATATCGGCGGGATTCAGTTTGGTGGTGTCTCGCTTAAGGCTGGATTTTGGGAGGAATACAAAATTAAAAATAGACTTAACGTTTCTTTCTCTGTTTAGTGCTGCTAAGGCACTCTGCTCAGTGCTGCCACTAATTACAGAGTTCGTGCAAAATACTATAATAATATTCGAACTCTAATCTAAATAATCAATAACTTGGGCTTACCGCATATCATTGAAACGACGATATTTGTTCAGGTTGATGTTGTCGTTGCTGAGACCGCTGCCAGTGCTGCCCTGCAAGCTACCGCCGCCAGTGCTGCCCATGTTGTAGAAAAGGCCGCCACGCTTGTTCCTGTCATCCAGATTGTAGTTGCGATTGGCATAGGTCAGTGGCACGGACAGGGGGATGCTCTCCAGATAGGCCTCGGCATTCAGCAGATTCTGGAGATTATCGTAGGCCTTGTTCCGGCCAATGGATCCACCCACTAAACAGAACAAAACCCCATTGAAGATTGGGTCATATGGCAGAACCCTCGCATCACTCACCTCGTCGATCTGGGACATAGTCGTCGATCTCTTGCAAATCCCTTTCGCCATAGCTGACAGGCACGGCTGTGTCGTACTCATCCGCCCACACACCGACGGGCACATCGCTGCCATAGTCATTGGGAGCCATGTACGGATTGTAATCGTAGTTGATGCCCCGCTTGCGCATCGTGGAGCTGGCCACCGCCTCCTC
The DNA here is from genome assembly GCA_005876895.1 of Drosophila azteca. Classification (NCBI taxonomy): domain Eukaryota; kingdom Metazoa; phylum Arthropoda; class Insecta; order Diptera; family Drosophilidae; genus Drosophila; species Drosophila azteca. Next base: position 6,961,742 of record VCKU01000091.1, on the reverse strand, counting down.
CAAGGCGGTGGGTTCCTCCTGCACCTGCTGCTGGCTGTTCTGGGCGGCCGCAGCGACAGCGGCCAGGATCTCATCATTGCTGGGCAATGCATAGATGCCGGATGGACCCTGCTCCTGCTGCTGCTGCTGCTGGTTGCTGATGATTTTGTTGGAGCTCCTGGCTGGCGGCGAATTGCTGAACGAAGATGGCACAATTTCCGGACTTGACTTTTTGTCGGCCGAGGGGACAATGGCCTTGGCTGAGGTGTCCTCTGACCGTTTCGCTGAGGGGAATACGAATGGAAAGGCAAATTGAAATTTTCCATTGGCTGCTTTCAGGGAAATGGGGAAAGTACTACAAGTATTCCCATTTAGTTGATTCAATAAATTTTGCATCCCCAACCCCAGACCAAAGCCCAAAGAGACCGACCGCAGAAACCAATTAGTCCGGCAGTCCGGCAACGAGTTTCATAATTGTTTTATACACTTGAACATATTTCTCCGCTCACGCTAATTGCTATTAACGCCCTGACAGGACGGCCTGACAGCCTGGTTTATGGAAATCCAATGGCACCGCCACAGTCACAGCCACAGATGAGGGGATTATTCGTATCCCTAACCAGTACTAGAACCCTTGGCCTTATTATTACGTCTAATCATATTTGTGTGCCCCCATGCCAAGAGGTTGGGTCCCTTACGCAACAGTTGGCCTGCTAATTGGTTCCATTCCACGCTTAGCTGGATAGCTGGAGATGGAACTGATATTGGTAGCTGGGGGAGATGATAATCAAGCGTCGGCTGCCGGCAATTAAGCTTTAGTTAGCACTTGACATGCTCTTGGCCAGCTGCTGGACATGAGTCCTCCACATGCACCTCATTCACCTCTGAAACCAATCAGGTCCCCCAATACAGGGGGGATTCACGTTTCCGCATTTGAAAGGTTTCGGAAACACCTGCCTCGCATTGTCATACGACTATATATATGTAGGGATATTTATGGAGGGATTTTCATGATGATTTCTCTATTTTTCCCGATAACCACAGTCACCTATTTACTTTGCGTTCTCGATAATCGAGGAAAGATAAGAGTTGGGGGAGACCTAAATGGTTATGATTTACACGCGATAACCCTGATGAATATGTTATTAGCTGGTTGCCGAGTGAGTGGAGCGAGTGATAATAGGGAGGGGCCACATCGAGTGATAATAGGGAGTGAGGAGAAAGTTTCGATTAGATTAGAACCGAATGAAAGTTCAGGTGCTAACAAAAGTTCCCCATGAGCATTAGCCCTGCTATGAATATGAATGCTGATGAGCACCAAGTTAAGACCAAAATATGAATCATATTTAAGTGCAATATTTAATAAAAAAAAGACAGAAAAAGTTAAGTATACTTTCCTGCAACATCTAAGGAATATTTGACATTTCACTTGTAATGGGAGATCCTCAAAGAGCACACCAGAGACTCTGTGAAATTCTAGCTGTCCTTGTAAAAGAAATATTCCCTTTAATGCTTTATGGATTACCCCGTAACCCAGTTTGCAATTCCCCGGAGTCCTTAGCGACCAATTCCCTGAAACTCTGGTCTAAATGATTCCAAGAATCCGCAGTCATTTCCCAGCAGCAATTTCTCCTGTGTTGCTTTTTTTGTTGTTGTTGTTGGCGGGCGTTAAATATGTGGCCACACAGCAAAAGTCGTGTTCTGTTCTCTGGTGGCCAGCAGTGGGGTGGGCAGTGGCTAGGGGATGGGGGTGGAGGTGGTTAGAGTGTTCCCATAAATAAATAAAAAAAAAAAAACATGACAACAACCAGGCAACAAAAATGGTTGGCTCTGGGCTCTCGGTTCGGGCTCTGACGTTTGCTGACGTCGTCCTCGTCCGCAGCTCGTCATTGTCCTTCAGGTTCTTGGTATAGCTCTAGATTGTCGGGACATGCAGAACGCCAGGTTCTCGGGACTTGAAAGGCTCCAGCCGTCCTGGGCTGTCCTTGTCGAGACTCGGGTTAACATGAAAATGTTCACTGAACTGTAAAAATATCAACAAGTTGTTTGCTTTTCCTCCCCCTCAACAGAACAGAACAGAACACACATGCGCAGGCACACACACACAGAGCTGAGATTATGAAAAGACTCAGGGTGGGGTGTAGGCTGTGGGGCTGTGGGTGGACTTTTGTGGCTTGGGTGTTGGCCCCTAGTCCTGGTCCTGGCTACAGCAGCTGTTCAAAGTTGGTGCCGCCACAGAGCCAGAGACAGAGCACAACATGGAACATGAACACAATTAACGCCATGGCTAAGTGCGTTGCCAGCCTTGTGGTGGGGGGCAGAGCTGGCTCCTGCTCCAGCTCCTGCTCCTTCTCCCTATCCTAGTGTTTAAGCTCCTGCTGCTGCAGCACTCACAGAAATAACTTAATAATCATCGGCATATGGAACAATTTGTGCCACGAAAATGGAAATGCGATTGGGACGCTACACCCCCCCCTCCCATAATAGAAGTTTGCGGTTTGCTCCACTCTCTACCAGGGGATTGGTTCCCTACTCTGAATATTTCATAGAATGGACCTTCAATGGGTGACGGACAGCCAGAGCTCAGTAACGAAGCCACCATCAGTATGCTTTTATAAATATTTAATATACACACTTGACTGCTGTCCCCCTCCTGCCTGCTGGCTGTCCCCCTGCCCTCCCCCTGCCTGCTGGCTGTCCCTCCTGCTGCCTGTCCTTGCTGAGGCGTAAATTAAATACCAAAAAATGTGATGCGGGTGGACATTATTCTGTTTGAAATTTTAAAAGCGTGGGGATAATCCAGCAGGGAATAGTGGTCAACAAAAATTAACAGATGGTAGGAAAGAAAGTAGTGGACTTGGTCTATATGACAAGATTTAGTTGCAATCTATATAAAATATGTATAAAAAAACCTGTATCCATGTTAAAACTCTAAAGAAATACCATATAATCGTTAAGAGGGGAAAATGTTTTCAAATATAAACTAAAGTATAAAAACAGAGTGTTGTACAAGTTTTACATATACACCGTCCATATCTTAAATTATATCCCAAAACCCCCAAAGATTATTCCGTAAAGACTTCATAGAAGGCTCAATAGAAGTCTTTACCCATAATTCTTCGTTTTATATACCCCCTACATATATGTACCTACATATCTACCCAAGTATACTGTAACTTCAGTCAATACCAGAGGTCCACCCTAACTCTAAACACCATCTAGTATATATATGTATATTGCCTTGTTGTTGCCTGTTTTTTTGACATTTTGATGTGGCGGTTGCCTTTTGGCTCGAGGCGATTGACATTTAAGCCAAGCCCCCACACGGCCTTTGTGCGGTTTTGGCCGGTAACGAACGTGTTGCATCCCGAAATTGGCTAAGCGAAAATAAAGAAGGACGAAGGACTTAACAGCTTGAGAGATGGCAAAAAATTTAAGGCTATCCCGCCCTGCTCTGCCCTGCCCTGCGCTGTGGTTTAGATGGAGATGGAGGCAAAGCTTGCTTGGGCTTAAGATGTGGTGAAAGAGGATGCCAGTCGAAAGGCGCCAGGCTCGCAGAAGAGAGAGAGCAGGGAGAGAGTGAGGGAGAGAGAGAAAGTGAGAGGCAGCTGAAAACTTTTGCTTAACTCGATGTCTAAAAATAGAAATGAAATCGCGCGCACGTACGCACATACATTGCACAAGAAGAAGGGCGCAAACACACACACACACACACAAACACAAACCCATTCAAACACACCCACGCACATGCATGATATACATCTCCGTATGTGTGTGCCAGTGTGTGTGCTCAAAGGAGGCTGGCCGCCATTTTGTATGGCGAACGCCTACGCGATGTTTAACGGCACTATAGGTACTCTCGTAATGTACATGTGGTACAGTGGTCGACAAAGGTCTACAATCGAGTTCATATTTCTGATGTTTCTACAGCGCTGAAGCAATATTAAAAAAAAACTTAGAGGCATTTTTGTTTTTATAATCATATTTTATTACAAAACAAACTAAGATTTGTATAAAAGTACTAGGATATTATAGCAGGAGGATTGTATAATTATTCAAATATTTTTTCAACGAAAATAACTTTGCATATTATTTCCATAAGGTGTAAATATCTTTTTATTATGCAAAAAATTAGTGGTTCGTCGTCCGGTATTTTACTTTTATCGGCGGTAGCGAGTGAGCCGAGGGTTGACGCACTAGCGAAGCTAATATTTATAAATTTTCGATCGTCGTCAATATAGTTTTTCAATTGCAACAAAACACAGACCAAACTTTTTTCTTTGTAGTATAGAAAGTAAATCTTTCATGATCAGATTTCTATATCATAGTATATTATAGCAGAAGGATCCATAAGGTATCTTTCTATTATATGAAAACGTTTTGGGTTCCTGAGGCCAACAAATCGTTAAAAGTTGCGAAATGTATCATCTAATTGAACATTTTCCGTCATGGATTACGATTGTCTACCATCTGTGCTCTATTACGTCTTGCATGCACACTTTTGTTGGCCACTGTACACGGTGCATAAGTGTGTGTGTTCGTAGGGATAGTAATGATTCACTAAGCCAGCGCAAAAGACAACAACAAGGACAACCGCAGAATGGAAATTTGTGAAAACAAGCAGAAAGTGGGAGAACAGAAGTGGGAGTGGGATTGGGATTGGAACTGTATGTGGAAGGGAGAGACAGAGCCAGAGACAAGACAGCTACAGCTACAGCGACAGCGAGAGAGCGACAGCTGGCACAGGCAGAAAACACCTACGCAATTTCCTGGCGCAAAAGCTAAGCGGGAAATGGGAAATGGAAAATGCTAAATGAGATGAGCCCCGAAGATGGGAGGCACTCAAGCGGATGCCAACCTCTCATTCTCATTCTCTCAGTCCCCATTTCTAACACCCACCTAAGCCGTTGTGGGCGTTGAGACAAGACCAGATTTGGCCCTGGGGCCTGGTCCTGGTCCTGGACCAGCTCCTGCTCCTGGTCTCTGGTCTCTGGCCTCTGGTTGCCGTATGGCGACACGGCCAGTGAGCATTTTAGAAAACTTGAATTTTTCAATGACCTTTAGCATTAACTAGGAGGGCTCTGGCGAGAGCGTGGGCGTGGGCGGAGCTGAGACCTGAGCTCCACCCTGCCACAGGACACCCACGCGCAACCATTGAAAACCTGAACTGAACTTTGGCACTCACCTGCTGCCGGCTGTTGCTGTTCCAGCTGCTGGAGTTGGAGCTTATTGTTGGCATTGGTGGAGAGTTCCGTGTTCTGGGCCAGCACAGAGGCTGGCACCGCCATCACCTGACCCAGGATCAGCGGGCTCAGGACCAGCATTAGCATCAGCATCTGGCCATTGCCATTGCCATTGCCTTCCAGCTGTCTCAATGTGTTTGACAGACGCATTTTTCACGTTGGATCTGGTTTAGTGTAAAGCACTTCACTGGCGACAACAGGACTACACTTCTTCTGTGTCCCAATTCGAATTGAATCTGTGGGCTATGATAGGTGGGAGGTCGACTCCTTTCGACTCCTTGTCCGGGTTGAGGGCTTTGGGGTCTGGCTGAGCTTCTGAGCTGTGCTGAGGTTCGCGCACTTCCACTGTTCTGAATGAACTGACGTCCCAGCGCCGCAGTGCAACAGTTTTTAACGTACTGGCCCCAATTCCGATTTGCAGCCCCCAGCTCCGGCCCCCTTCTGTGCCGCCCTCACGGCTGTCTGCACAGAACCTACGTCACTCTCATTGATAAGTTTTGTGGCCGCAGCGGCAGAAGCAGCAGCAGAAGCAGCAGCAGCAGCGGTGGTGACGGCCCACCGACCAGCCAACAGGCGGTCCACAGGCACGGCAGGGCATGGCTGCGACTCCCTTCTCCACTGCCTGCTTACGTAGTTCTTTGGTTCGGCTCCTGACGGGCTCCCAATCCGCATGCGCCGTGTCTGCACATAGCTGCGTCGCTGCTTGGTCACTGCTCCTCGAGTTAACAGAGGAGTCTACTATACATATGTATGTATATTGCGTATACGTATGTATGGGTTGGAAATGTTTGCTGTAACAGTCAGGGCTTAACAGTGCGTTTCATCAATGTAAAAATGATTCGTATAACTCCATTAATTGACCCTTCAAACCATGTTGGTCCAAGCGATATCATTTGGAAAGAGCATCAGGGGTAGGTTTGACAGGGGTAGGGGATATTCTTCGCCACTAGCACCAATCAGCACTTTCGGATGAGCGGAATATTCAATATTTGGCAGGAACGATTTTGATTTGTATGCCTGTTCTTTCTGCACGAATATTTCGCATATTTCTTGCTTTATTCTTTCGTTATAGAGTATTACTTACCAGACATTTGATGTGTGATGCCTATATATATCGATATGACATCAATTTTAGCTATATATCTTTATAGATGAGGCTTTAGTTTCCATAGAGCTATTAGATTATATATCTAAAGAGCAAGAATATGGTTAAATATACTTTAATGGTATCAAAAATCAGAAATTAAATAACAAAAGAATGTATTAACCTCTCCATTTCTTCCTATCCATAATCCAAACTAAAGACTCAGCATTTTGAATACATACATACATATACATATGTGCGCTGGATCAGCGTAATTTATTTGATTCCAATGAACCACCCAAACAGGCCTTAAATATATTCTTCGAGAGGTTCACTTTCAGTTAACGATTAGCCAGCGTTGAGAACGATACCCAAAGCAGCTACAATGTCCAACCCAACTTTATTCATCTTCATCTTTACGATTTTCATCGGAGTTTCCCATCAGGTGCCAGTGGATCTGAGTGAAAATGCAAGGGTGGCGCCCATGACAATGACATACTTCAACAACAGCTTGGGGACCTTTATCGAGCACAGGGGACGCGCGTCCGTCATCATGTCAGAATGGACCATTTTGGTCTTTTACAGATTGGAGCCCCTCTATTCGGAGATTCAAACACTTATGAGCCAACATGCAGCTCTGGAGTTTTATTGCCGCGATGTCTCCGCGGATATCTGTGAAAGTTCCCAGCAGTTCTACCTAAATGAGATTGAGGGTGTCAGCCTATATCCTGGTCTGAATAGAGAACCAGACTCGGAATACATTAAGAACATCGCCTCTACCATCTCAAGAATTGAAGACGACGAGACAGACTTCAGAGACATGCTTTCGAATCGAACCTCAGTCATCGACAGTACAAGCAACGTAATAAAAGGAGTTCCGATTAAGTACGGAGAAGAGCCTCTTAACTTCAGGGATACCAGTTCTTGGTTTATTATTGAAGCTTTGGCTAGCCGGATAAGGCGGACCCAGGATTCCATACTCGATGCAGTATTCAGTGCCCAACAAGGAAAACTCAACCCGAAGATTCTTTCAATCGAACAGCTGGAGCATGAGCTGACCCCCATAATGGGACACCTTCCACAGGACCGTCGACTACCATTTAACAGTCTTACAATCTCGGATGTCTATCGAGTGGCCACCATTAGCCACATTCAGCAGCTCGAAAAGCACCTGTTGTTCCACATCAGGGTGCCTCTGGTGGACGTTGAGCAGTTCGATGTCTACCGTCTGACGCCCATCCCAAGGGTAGTGGTAGGCGGCATTCAGCTGATGTATACAGAGACGTCGAACCTGGCTATTAGTGACCACCTGGACAGGTACTTCGCCCTGTCGGACGCTGAGATGGACAGCTGCCTGCAGCTTCACCAGGAAAGATTCCTGTGCAAGCCCCATCAAATCACCTTTGGCCGAGACTCTGGAACATTGCCGTGCACCCTGGCGGCCTTCAAAAATCGCACCTCCCACGACTGCAGCCCGCGCCATGTGAACCAAAGCTCTCTTTGGATACCGCTGGCTGCACCCAATCGCTGGATGGTAGCAGTCCCCAAGGAGCTCTCGATAATGGGTGTTTGTACGGATGATCGGCAGCAGCTACGTATCAATGGCAGCGGTATCTTAACGATTCGGAGCGACTGCATCGTGCGTAGTACATTTGTGACACTCCAAGGCATGCACGGCGCAACTGCAAGGAAGGCCTACGCTTCACTGGCTCCAATGGCGCTGGAAACAGTGCCATTCTTTGGGTCTGGGACACAGCTTATGTTGAAGCAACACCAACTGGAGATTGGGGAGAGCTCATCCGTGGCCATCATTGTTTCCTGCACCCTCGTGATGATCATTATATCCATTTCCTTGGCCTGGTTGTACGTATATTGCTACCAGCGTAGAGTCCGTACACAGCAGGTACAGATGCCAGTGCAGGACTATCAAGCAAGGACAAAGAATGCGGTGAACTCCAACGATCATCCTCTGCTGGAGAAGAACAGTGTGGAGTGAGTTTTTGTTTCCAATATAATACATGTTTATTTTGTATGGTTTTAATTGCAATAAATATTAGTTACTCTCTCATCCATTTACACATTGTAAGTCTCAAGGCTTTAGTTAAGGTTTCCTTTTGGTTGCACTTGGGAATTTAGAAAATATAAAGGGACTGGGATTGGGATAGGTGGTTGCGGGATTGCGGGTGCTCTATGTTACAATTGCCTCGTGGCCTGGATGGACCACTTCGTTTTTCAATTAAGACTACATTTTGTCAGCTACTACAAGGAAAAATTGCCAATTAAAAACTAGTTACGCGCGAGCGAGGGGCGCACGCATTGCACTCTGTGTCTGTCTATATGTCTGTGTTTGTTAACTAAAGCTTGATGCACGGGGGGGATGGGAATAGGTGGGACGGGGGAAAAAAGCATTTCCACTACGTCTACGGATTAATGACGCTGTTCGACGGCATCGGCATCCTACTTGGCATTGTCTAGCACCTGCACTATGTGCTTGGAAACCAGAGCCGTGGCCTCGGCGGCATTTGGTATGAGAAAGCGATCCATGTCGGTGATCATCAGCCCTTCACCGTCGGGGAATCCGTACTTGAAGGTGATCAGATCCCGATGCCGCTTCTTGGCCGTGATCTTGACAATGCTGGCCAACGGACGTCGCACCATGATCTGGGCCTGGCCTCGTCCCAGTTCGCGCAGCACAACCAGCTGCCCGGGCGTGATTATCAGATGGCTGTCGTACATGTAGCCGCTCATGTGCACCTCCTGGCACTTGAACGCATTGATGATGTCTGCCGTTTTGAAATATTGATTCAGATTCACGATCTCCTTGTCGTCGCCCGCCAGCTTGGGGGTATCGCGTTCCGCGCCATCGTAGGCGTCCTCGTTCTCATCGTCGATGCTGAAGACAGGCGCCACATTGCGATAGCGCTTGCCATTCCGCTCTTTGGCACTGACATGATGCTCCTGGGCCGCCGAAGACTGTGACCCATTGGACACGCCGCTGGCTGCGGCTCCGCTGCTCGCACTGGGATTCACAATGATGTCCAGCAGTTTGCCCTTAACTTCGGCCGACTTTGACTTCATGGCAGCTGAGAATTTGCTGAACAAATCCGTGGTTGAGGCTGTCGTTGGGGCCTTCAGTGGAACGGTTTTGGTCTGAAAGAAAAACAAACTTTTAGTGTTTTATTCTATATGAATGAGGGGCATTTCTCACCTGCTGGAAATTGTGCGCCTGGCAGACAAGGCACTTGCGCACATTGTGATCCTCCAGGCAGTCGGCCATGTGGTCGCCGAAGTAATCATGTATTGATGCGTAGCCGCCGGTGAGCAAGGACACGTAGTGTGTGTTCTTCTGCAGGAATGAAGCCACCACCATATGTGTGTATTGATCCTCCTCCACACGTCCGCTGCCCATGAAGCACAGATGCTCACCGCCGGCATTTGAATTGACCTCGATGGCCTGACGCTGGGCCGTGAGCAGACCCTGGACGGCGGTGGCGAAGGCGACGGGCTCCTGGAGCATCAGGTTGCAGTCGAGATGGAATGCCGTCGACAGGTGGCCGGCGTTGTACTGCTCGGCTGGACGACAGTCGACGAGAAAGAAGCGCACGGCTTCGGACACTGGAAATTCGGTGGCCGAATTCTCCACCAACTCGTAGACGGACACGGGCAGGCACAGGGCCTGGGACACCTTGTTGGACTCCTCCTGGCTGCGCGGCGAGTCGTTCTGCTTGCCGTACAGCGCCTTCAGGTAGTCTGTCTTGAAGGAGGTCGGCGTCTTCAGAGCATAGTACTGGGCGAGAGAGCAAAAGTCCCACACATCGTCCAGCTCTAGGGCGCACGGCATGTTGATGAGGAACTTGATGATCTCCTCCTTGGACGAGGTTTTAATCTGCATAATCTTCTCGCGGCCGTTGATCAGGATGATCAGGGCCAAAAAGAAGACCATGAAGGGGTCGGCATTCTGAAAGTAAAGATCCCACATGGCTATTATCACCGACAGACTGCTGCAGGAGGCGAACAGTGACTGGAACCAGGTCAGCGAGTACAGGTCGGGTGTGATCTTTTTGGTGTCCAGCAAGGAGCACAGCTCGGGATCGTGGTACTGCAGCAGCAGGCGGAACACATGGAAGACATTGCCCTTCGGCTTGCAGCCCTTCGGTATGTATGTGTCGCGGATCGCCTCGAACAGATTGAATGTGTCCGAGCGGTTGAGCTTGAGGGCGAACAAAGGCAGTAGCAGTTCAATCCATCCGTTCTCCGGCTCGTATTGTAGATTCCGGTTCTTGCAGTAGAACGTGATGATTGACTCCAGGTCGGACACCACCGACACCTTGTCCTCTTCGTCGTTGCCCATGCGATCCACATGCCGCTGGCAATCCTCTCGCAGCTGGCTTTGAAAGGGAAGATCATAGATCTCGTTGAAGAGCGACATTTGGTCGCTCTTGTGCCGCACATCCAGGCACACTTGCCACACATCCGGACGCAGGGCCTCTGGCAGGCCTTTGCCCCGACAAATGCTATATATATCGTTCACATTGCAGTCGTCCAGCAGCGCCGACTCCAGTTCTATTATCCTATAAAGAGCGAGAGAAAATATGCATTAATTCGAATGTCTTGCTTTCGTCACGCCAGAAAGTAAGGCGACGTCGCCGTTAACGTGTCTCAAAGAGCAGCTGTTTGCCGTTGGCCTAGCTGATAACGATGCGGCCACTGAAATGATGCCTCTGTTGGCTCGCTGACTCAACTCAATCAAAAAGAAACACAAACACTCTCTCTTGTTCTCTCAGTCTCAGAGGGGAAGGCCATTTCTAAATTGCTCCAAAATTAAATTTAAAATAAGAATGATGCTTATACGTTGGCCTTTGGCGTGTAGGGCTGGCTCTTTGAGTGTCGCTGGTTGGTTTTATTTACCACATATTTTCTTCCATGATGACTCTCCACGACACCAGGTTGAAGGTGATGTGATTGTGTTTTGCAATTTGTTTAGTATGTTGAGCTGCCCTGGCCTAATGCACTATATTGCCTTTTGGCAGACACGTCGAGTGCATTTTTAGATACGCAGTTAATTTATATATTGTTGTGGTACCAATTTCAATCAATTTAGAAAGATATTTAGAAAGAAACTATTTTTTTGGCTGATTTAGACGATATCAGGGTTGGACCACGAAAAATTCCAGGGCTGTTTCACTGTTATGATAACAGTTGCTGATTCGGCACGCGTGAGCGTGATTCGAGCACTTCGTGACTATCGATTTTTGTGCCACATCGATAGTTTGCAATGTTTCGTAGGATTTTTTAGGGCATTGTAAATGTTTGTAAAGTTTTGTAAATTTGGATTTTTTGCTGTTGGCGCTTTAAATTTATTTCAACAAGTTTTTGACACTCCCACGCTGCAGTTGCATTTGTAAACGTAAGTGAAAGGCTTGAATCATGCTATGATTGACTAATTCCCCCAAAATCGCACGCACACAAGGACCAGAGGGGCGAGCACACGGATGGTGCCAAACGTTAACCAAACACACGGAGAGCGCCCACGCACGCTGGCACACACACACACACACACACAGGCACATATACAGCAATGCAGCCTTCACCTAAATAATGCATCTGCATCTATTGATTTTGCATATTGCTGACGAGGTGTTGCAACTATTTCCTTGAGTGTCAGTGTATGTGTGTGTGTGTGTGTGTGTGTGCTTCAGCAACAGCTGTGCCTCCTGCCTACCTAAGCCTCTTCATCATCATCATTCCCCTCCCATCTATCAAATCCCCCGCCTGACCATAACCATGCCATACCTTTTTGCTTGCATTTGCGCCACGTGTGACGTTTGGCATTTGCATACCATCACGTACACACTTCATTCCATTGTTCTACCCATTAATTGCGACTCTCTTGGCCACATCCAACAGATGAAAACGGGCAGCAGCAACAACAACTCGTTTGGCAATGGCTACAACAACAACAGGAGCAACAGCTTCAGCAGCAGCAGCAGGGAGGCACACCACTCCACCGCCACCGCAATCGCAACCACCACCAACCATTCTCTGGCGCAGCAACAAACGATATCCTCGCACATTGTCACCGAATGGGAGGATGGAGTCATCTTCGACGTGGATGATCCGGACTTTTGTAACATGGCCGCTGATAAGATGACGAACGCCTCCAGCAGCTGTGCCGTGGCGCTGAGCAATTTGAATTTTATAGGTGAATATATGACTATAATTAGCCCACCGTATTTATAGTCTAGACTTCAGTGTAATCTCTGTTATTTACGATTAGCTAAGGCATGGAGGGAGACAAACCCCTGAACTAGTTCGCCGGGGAAAATTTTTTGCCGTGTCCACACCACCTTTGCACCAGCAGCTGCTGCAGTGGGTTGCTTATCAACCGCACGGTTTTCCCCACTCTGACAGCGCACCACTTGGCACCACCTCTATAGATCCGATCCCTATGGCTTGGACCCTTTGTTTGCACCACACCCACTCCAGGCCACTTGCAGGCTGTCAAGGCATTAGCCTTTTGTCTGATCGGGCGGAAACCGCTGTACACTTTTATTAATGCCAATTGCCGGCCATAGTCAACTTTATCGTTGAGTGGCGGAGCACTTCGGCCCCTGATAATGGCTGTATATAATGCCAAATACCATTGGCTATCAATTATACAAGTTATTAGGCCTTGTCAATAGCCGCGGCAGCAGCACTCTGTCTTTAAATCGATTCGCCATAAATTTAGACCCATTTCGGTCTGTTTTTAGAAACAACATCCCCCGAATATGATGTACAGCCTAGCCAGCCAGCCATCCATCATTTACGTGCTACTGAAAAACTGTCTCCCCCAATATCGGTTAGCTAATTGTTTTGTCTGTCTGTTTATCTGCGATCTGATTAGCCGCATAAGCGAAGCGTGCGACCCGCCTATTCACACGTTTCGCTTGTCAGCAAGAATTTGCGAAATTCACGCGTTTATCATGTGACACCACTCCCGGATCGGATTGGACTGCATCGGACTGGACAGGCCTCTGGCAGAGTGGGTGACAAAAGAGTAGGCAAATATTAGTAATCGTGATGGGGGAGGGGATTATGCGAATAAGGCTGCCTGCCGGCTGCCGGCACGATATCGTTTCATGAGAGTGGAATATTTTCTTTCTTTTTTGGGACACAATAACAATTGGTTTATGGCTAGCGTGAGCTGTTTTTTATGCGTACATAATATTAAGGAGGCTCGGCACGTGTCGCTCATTAAATAGAGCTACAGCCTCTATCGATAGAGGCATTGCGTGTGGTCTGACCATAGGACCATAGGAAATATGTAAGATCCGGTCGTAAGAAAAGTTATTTGTAACGAAACTATTTCTGAGAAAATGTGCATATTACCCATGACAGATTTTCTATTTTAAAATGATTACCATATTCCACATATGCCAATGGTTTCTCGGGAGCAAAGCTACAGCTGTATTAAGGAGAACCCTACATATAGAAAGGAATAAGTAACGACATTGCTACTTATGCAACCCCTTGTTGGGGGTCTCCACAATCGTCGTCTATAGTATGAGATGGCTCATGAGAATCTGTCTATTTTGAGATGATTACCATATTGCATCAGACGATTTGTGCAATGTGCTTCGTGTGTCTAGAGTGGCGCATATGTATGTATGTATTCTGGTTCAATTGGAATCGGAATCTGTGTGCACATAAGCACATTACGCTTTAGATCAATTGAACAAGTTCAGAATGATTTATCCCTTGCGTATCAAGTGATATCTACACGGAATCGTAATGATTTCATACGGAGTATCCCTTTTAGATGATTCCCATGACTCATTTTCTAAGATATAGTAGTACGTATATCACTTATCGTAATGGATGTTGTGGAATTTTCTTATCTTAACTGATCACTCTTCTTCTCCTTATCTCGAACCGTAGCCGCAGGTCCCCGCAGTTGACTCATGCCCAGCGATTTCTATACATATATAGTATAGTCTTGAATGGAGCTGTAGGTACCATTCTGTGTCTGGGGTACGAATGTGGCGGGTAATGCACTCAGAATCCAAACAGTAGAAGCTTCCATGTAAATGCATAAGGTGATTGCATAAACGTTTAGCTTGCCCACAAAATGCTTACTGAAGCGACAAGCGTAATGACAATTTTTTTTGTACTTTTATTTTATTTTGCATTCAAAAATAAATCCGTTTTGGATTTCGCAATGCGCCGTGCTTCCCCCTCTCAGGTGTCCCCCAGTCCTCCGCTCGCGTCCCGCTTTTGGCGTCTGTCTGTTTTTTTATGTTCCCATGCTCATTATAGTCGAAACCATACGGAACGCCACGCGCAGTCCATTCGCGGCTTGTTTAATTTGTCTCTCGTCTCTGCTGATAATAGTCCCCACCCCCCAACCGCCTCGCCTCGTATTGCGCAGCAGCCAGGCAGCCAGCCAGCTAGCCCCTGCGCTGATGACATGGAAAACCGATAGCCTCTGGGCGGTGGAGAAGTGTGGCTGTGGCTGGAATTCAGGTACAGACAGACCGGGCCAGACGCCACCGCCACCGGCTGTCATTTTGGTGGCGTGATGGAAAGTGTCTAAATTCCCAGTCTAGAATCTGGGAATTCATTGTAATCTCATTATTTGTTTTAGGAAATAAAATTCCTCTGTTTGCTCTGGGGATTACTATTAATCTGAATTCTCTGGGAATTGGAAATTCTCTGGATTCACATCTGTGGGTTTCTCTGGAAATCAAATCTCTCTTGGAATCCAAAGCGCATATAATAAAAACTGGGGTGACACCAGTTTATGGCAGCTAATGATCGGTCGCTAACCGATTTGCTTGGGTCGCAACTGGTTATAGCCTCTTCGATAATCCATTGCATAGCCGTAACGTAACGTATCGTAAGGTAACCCTTGTAAAGCCATGGCGGAACGTGTGCAAATCGTCGTCGTCAGCAGTTGAGGCTGGCGCCGCCTTACACTGGACGTGGCTGTGGCTGCCGCCGCCTTCCACTGGACGTGGCTGTGCCTGTGGCTGCAACTGAGAAGAGGCCCGACACAACTCTTTGGTTGTGTGTGTGTGTGCTCTATAGGGGATTGATTTCAATTCCAATTCCGTTTCATTCATTCATTTGTGCTTTATTCTTTTTATTAATTTACAATTTTAACACACACATAGAGAGAGAGCGAACCCTTGCGAATAGCAGCGACAACAACGACACGACACGACACGACCAACGGGTAGTAATCGGTTGAAACCGGTAATGTCAACGTACTACCTCCTTCCAATGGCCTCTCTCTCTCTCGCGTGCGACTCTGTTTACATTGGGCAAATGTTTCGTGCGACGCAAATCTAACAGAGATGTTGTTATACCCTATTCAAAGTGGGTGTTTACATTTGAACAGATGTTTGCAACAAAGAGAGAAAACCCAACAAAAGCAATTTATATATGAGGCTTAGGAGAGGAGTCTTAAATCCGTTGAAAATACAACCAGAATGTTAGAACGTAGTCGTTTTGGCAGAAGGCATGGCTTGGCATTCTGACCAAGGTCGTTACTTTGAGTCTTACACATTGAAAGATGCATACGAGATATTAGCTATACGGAAAACACGAAGGACATTCCCTGTCGGATGGTATTGTGTACACGTTTCAGCTATATATGTTTCACATTGGAATACCGTCAACATATCGATCCAAGGGTATCAAAAGCTTCGACTCTCCCTTCAGATAGCTTTCTTGTTGATTCTGTTGTCGCTGTTGCTGACGCTTTTTCTCGCTGCTGACGCTGCTTCTCCGCTGTTGCGCTTCTGCTGTTGCGCTTCTGCTGCTGCGCTTCTGCTGTTGACGATGAAGATGATGGCGATAGCCAAATGTGATGATGACGAAGATGACAAGAGTTGCGACGTCAGTTAGTTGACGCGATTTGCACACAAACAAAACTAGTTGTAAATTCCCATTAGCACCGCAAACAATGGTTCGAGTGTAGGTCCAGTTCAGGTTGTTCTCCATGGAGCTGGAGCTAACTTAATTAGGTATTCAGGTTCATCCTTCAGCCAGTTTGGCCATTTTGATAAATGGTGACATTTTATTCTTGAATGAAAACAATTAGAACAGCAGCTAATTAATCAAACTAGTTTTTCTATTAGCTGGACGTGTGCTAAAAATCAATTTCATTTCAAAGAATTCATTGAAAAAAAAATGGAACCAACAAACCAGATTGAACTGAATCCAAACCGAAGATTCCAAGTAACGAGTGGCGACAAAACTTGGCGAGTATACCCATAGCAGGTGCCCCTCGCCCTAACCCTCGCCGACCGAACGAACTCTCCCTTGTCACGTGTAATTAGCAAACTGCTGCATTATGCAAATCGCTAATTAGGTGTACTCCAGACCTCCACAAGTGTTAATTGCTCGCACGCCTAACCAAAAAAACCACAAAGTCCCCACCGTCCATTGGAATTATCCGAGGACCCTGTGGACTGGTCACTGTGGTGGTGGTGGGTCTCTCCCTCGCTCCGGTCTGTTCTAGTTTTGATTTGGATTGCGTACTTTGCCTTCGAATGGGTTTTTTTTTTTGCAAGGCACGATTTTGCGCCATATTCATGAGATTGCGTTGGAAATACAACAATAATGTGTAGTACCTTGGACCAGCGATCACTAGGTTCGGTTTCGGTTGATTTTTGCATCAGAAATTCCAATGCAAAATATTCCACGGCGCGGGGCACTATCGATCCATGTAGGTTGTACTTCTGGGGGGTTCTGCCTTTCGTCGTCGTTCACACCAAAAGTTTCCCATATAAAAAATAAACAATAACTGTTTTTTCAGGCATTTTTAATACCGTTTCCCAGTAATTTTGTCTGCCATTTAAATATGTTTATTCCTGATCTGTGATCTAGGTATTCCCTGTGCAATTTTCGATTGTGTGTGGGAAGTACGGGAAGGGAAGTTCATGTTTGCTATTGGCTCAAAGTAGACAAATTACGTGAATTATTTTCTCACATCTCTCTGTTTGCAAAAATCTTTACTCAGATCTGTGTACAGTTAGAGCTCAATGGAAAAGCTTTTTCAATTGCGTTTTACGATTCGACTGGGTTGTAATTTGAACCCCAAAAACACTGAAGTTTTCGGGGGACTCCTAGTGTTATTTTTCGGGAGTGTACACAATGGTCTTATCTGTGATCGATTGAATTGTTTTATGTTGCTTTGGTAATCCAGAATTCTATAAAGAGTCTTTACTGTGCGTTTGAGGAAGTTTTCATTGTAATGTCGCAATTTTTATGACAGTAATTCGCAGTAACTGGGAATTGTTTCGGCCTAGGATTCTAAGATATGGATTATACGATTATATTATTATTATTTTTATTATCTAATGCTGTACTTTAATCTATGGCGAAGGCAGCCCCCCAATCATAAAGCGATCTAATCAGCTACGCGTAGCATCCAAACATCACTCATGATTACCGCACCAAATTCGTGTCTGTCATCGTGACACGATCAGAGCCAGACAATAGAACGAGATCTACCATAGAAATGAACTTCCCGAATAGAATAGAACAAGTTATATTAATATTAATGCTGGGAAGGCGGTTATTCCAATTAAATGTAAATCATTTGGTTTAACTGTTCGAATACCTTAAAATATGGGAAGTAAAAATAGAATTTATAGAATCTAAAGTATCCAGTCATCAATTGTCATCGTGTTACTCAGATTCTATGATGAATCCAGGTCCTTGGGTTCTGTGAGGAATGCAACTCAACTTCCATCCGATTAAATGACATGGCCAGAGGGTGAGGGTCATGCAGTGTGCAAGCCACCCCACCTGGTGTAACCTTCTTTCAGTCATGGGCAGGGCCGATATCAGTCATACTACAACATACACCCAAGGGCAGGGGCTGCCTTCAATGAGATAACCAAGTCATAGACCTATTTATACGAACAGTTCTCGCAGCTCATTGAGAATGCTATCATTTTATCAGTCATCAGTATGCAAATTCCTTTGGCGGAACGGAACTCTTACAGAACATCTGTATGGAAATATGTGGAAGCCCCGCCGAAGGGCGGCTGGTGTGGGGAGGAGGGGGTGCAAAGTTCAGGGTCGGACGGCAATTCTAATTGCCCTTGTCAACAGTTTTTTTTAGGTCTGGGCCCCGTAAATCTCTCCGAGCCTCTCTAATAGCGGGATGAGAGCACTTAGTGCACTTATCTGTACCTGTGTGATTCTAGAGCAGATCCGCTCCGGCAAAGCTTTGAACTCACTTTCGTTCGAATGGAATGGAATGGATCTGCCTCTGACAGGCCACGCCCCGTTTCGACAGTTTACCCACATACAATATATATTGTATTTGCGAGTACTTTTCCCCCATTAATTAAGTAAACCGTTTCCATAGTACATATGTATGTACATTCGGCCCAGACGAAGCCACAGGTTGAAATTCCGAAAAATCAGTTTGTTTTGTAGCCGCAAAAAGTCTTGGGCGAGGGATTCCCGCGGAACGAGTTTTGTGTCGCTGCTATTCGACCTAACTCATTAGCATTACCATGTGAGGTAGATGAGGCTGTGCCTGGTTTGCTCATGATGATTATACTGATGATGATGAGTGCGGATCAGCGTGTGGCGCTACACATTATACTATGTAGATTCCATGCCTCATAAACCCCCAATGAATCACACACACCCACAAATCTGTCTTATGATCGGAGCAAAATCAAAACAAAGCTGAGCTTCTGCTTCTGTTTTTGCGTTTTTTTTTTTGGGTTTGGTTCCTGATTTCTCTCGCTCACGTATTGACGTCAGCACTTGGCCGCCTTTTGTTTTTTGCATTTGATGGTATGGTATACTTACCACCATCTACATACCGATGGCACATGTGTGTTGTTATTTACACACCAGTCACAACACAACACAACATCCCAGCCCCAGCCCCAGCCATAACAATAATTAACAGATACTCTCTCGTACAATTGTACATTCAGGAGCAGCTTTATTTGCGTAGCTGTGGTGCAAAACAGCAGACCACTGGCAGTGCCACTACCGGTGTCAGAGCCACCATCCAAGAGCCAAAGCTAAAGCCAAAGAGGAAGCGCATGTCTTTAAGCAGCACTTGACGACGCAATAATTGTAGACACTGTACTATTGTGCTGTATTTATGCACAATTCCATCAGTTATTCGCAAACAGACAAAACTATATGCATATTTGAACAACGGAAACTTGAATACCCTAAGATTTGTGTTGACTGTACTATACATAGATGTCTATGACTATAGACTGAATGATAAATGCAGTAGCTACTGAAAGCTATTGAAAGCTGATTGATCAGGTGGGAAATAACTAGCTTGGAAGGGTTAAAGTCGTATTGAAAGTGGGTACTATAGGTACGATAATCTTTAAGTAGGTTTCACTTAAGAATGGGGACTATCCTTTATGTTTTCTTTGATTTCCCGAGGGGTAAATGACCATCTAAAGAAGAGATTTAGAATAGACCATTTGGCTTGGAATCTCCTGGCACTTTGCGAGTAATAATTTCCTAGGGAACTTAGGGATTTAGTCCGATTAGTTCGATTAGTTCCTCCATTCATATTCGAACCACGTTATTTGTCAATGATCGTAACGTATCGTAGAAGTGGCCTCGAGATAACTATAACCTCTACCTACAAATTTCAAGTTCAATAAAAAAAACCCAAATAGGCTTGGTTGATAGGGAATACCCCTAAGTAGTCTACATTATTAGCTAGAAAATAAACTGGAAAATATATATGTATATATTTTTGCATCGCTATTATATTGATGTACATTTTGATGTGAAAATATAGAAAAACCACAATTATAAATAAACATTTCTTGAGCGGAATATCTGTTTGAAAGTTTCCAAATAATAAATATTTTAAGAATGGTGCGCAATAAAATGATATTTACGATATTCAATCTATTTGAAAAATTGATAGCTCTATGGCGGACATATAAATCATGCGATAAGATACGAAATATAACATTTTTCGACCACCATTTTCAGTAGATTCGTAGATCATCAGGTTTCGAAAATTGCATTGTACAATATATTTCGATTTTTAGTATGCCAAAGTCTGGAGAAATGGGTTATATTTAGCACGAAAATGGGGTGGGATTTCTCTCCTTCCTTCTCTTGCTGTTTGTGTCTTCAGGAAGAGTATAAAAATACACGCACGAGCTCTTAATAAGTTTATAATTTTTTGCAAAAGGTTGGCAAAATACTGTTTAAATATTGTTATTTTCGGACTAATATCCTCCACGTTTTCTGACGCAATTACGGCTGAGGTGAGAGTGTGTCCCAAAGCAATTGCCGTGCGACCTTCTCAAATGACAATGGTCCCTCGATTCCATCTCCATCTATGCCCCCCCTGCTGCCCACACCGCTCTCCCTCGCATTAAACTGCGCCGCGGACTGTAAAGTTGAATGCCAGTCGCAAAAGTGTGCCCCGGATCGAGGGCTTCCTCATGGAACGGCTTTCAAGGCGGCGTCAGTGGCGGCATCGACGGGGGGGCCATATGACGGTCAAGGGGATGTTGCCGTGGCCCGTTCGTTCTTGCTTTCTAAATAAACATTAATTGTTTATAATATATGCTGTGTGCATGTATGTATGTATACGACGAGTAGTGTATGTTAGTTTTATGGTCGACAGTCGTGGGTTTCGTCGTCACAAAATGCCGACGCTGAAATGGCATTAATTTGGCGAGGGTCGCTTGGGGATCGGGATCGCTTTGCTTTTGGCTTTGCTTTTGGCTTTGGGCTTGGATTTGGGTTCGGCTTTGGGTGCTCTGCTCCCTTTTCGTTTGTCTGGCGAAATTTGAGCTTCCTCAAACCGCCGCGAACCGACGCGCGCGACTCTGTAGCGGACTTGAGCTGCACTTGGCACTTAACCGCAAAGCGAACAAAAAATTGCGAATTTTTCCCCCTATTAACATGCCAACGTTAGCGAAAAAATTTCCATTCTGTCGGGGACTCGCCTTGGATCGTATATAATGAGTTTGCACCGTTACACTTTGAAACCCCGAAGAGGCGGGAACGCTGGGGAAGTCTGCCACGCCATGGCACGCCACGCGCTCCCCCCTTTTAGGCCCACTGATAAGATTAGGGCGATTGATAAGCGAAGCGAAGCAAAGCATTGGCGTAAAAATATTTGTACATTTTTATGGTTTATGAGAGAACATGTTCTCTCGCGATTTCCAAAGAATCGTAATGGTGGTTTACCTGTGTTTTAGCCTTACCCGCTTTCCTATTTTCAGCCACCTGCACATCCCTGTCCGGTGTCCGCTGTCCACTGTCCGCTGTCCATGGTCCGTGGTCCCTGTCCTTGTCCGGCGCTCTACCTGTCAAAGAATAAATGATTTGTTATTCAAATGAAATGCGTCCGTTGACGCGGGTCGACGAGGGTGCTGACGGTTGCCAAGCTGGTTCTGTCCGTCCGTCTGTCTTTCTGTTTTCGTTCCTGCTGTCTTCTACGTCAAGAACCCCGCGACGATTACATTTAGTCAATGTACTAGTGTCCGTCCGGTCAATGTGTCGTATACGTATTGCCCGCCGTGTCCGTCCGTATCTGTACGTAAGAGTATCTGTGATAATGCAGTGGAAGTGCAGATGGCAGATAGGAGGGTGTGAATGCATGAAGAGATGTAAGGCTGTAAGTGTATTCCCCCTTGCCGTTTTGACACTGTTCTCTATCTATCTCTCCCTCCCTCTCTCTCTGTTTTGCTTTGCTATCGCCTCTCTCACACACTCACGCACAGACTAACACTGACTCTTCGCTCTCCATTCTCTGCTGTTGCCAACTACCGCTAATTTGGTCAGCATCTGACTGTTGTTTTTGGAATTTTGCTTTGATTTAAAACCCCCCCTACCCCCTACCCCCCATAACGTTCATTACGACTTTAATGGGTGTGCTTCAGTGTGTGTGTGTGTGTGTGTGGTGGCACTGTATGGGAGAGCTTGGCAAGTTCAGTTCGTTAGCTTTGCTTTGTCATCCGCAATATCACTTTGCGAGCGCTCTCTCGCGGTGGGCTCTCTCCCATATGTATGCCGTTGTTTGCTGTGCTCTTCTCATGCATACGCTCTCAACGAAGTGAGTGAGTGAGTGTGTTTCGACCGGCTATAAAAGCGAGTCGAACTGAGGCCAGCGCGTTCATTCGATTCCATCCATCCGCTGCGCTTCGGTCGTACATGCCACTTGGTCTTTGGCTTTCCAGAAAAAATCAATTCCGTTTGTCTCAACGGAAGCCCAACTATAAAAGTGCGCTGTATTAAAAACAATCGTTATTTGGATATCAACTCGATGAACACTGAAAACTGAGCTGAGTAACGAGCTAACTGTCAACCATCGCGTGTGAAAAGTTACTTAAAAGACAAAAACCAAACAAAACAACAAAACATTACAATAGCCAAAACGGTTAATGTACATTTACAAGCAATTATAAAAGATAATTTGATTTGTTGTGGCTTACGCAAGGCCAAAACAACAACAACAAAAGCAACAATTATAATTAAACTACAACAAACAATCAACAACTGCGACTAAAAATCCCAATTTGGATTTATTAATAGCGCAGAATAAATACAAAAAAAAACAGAACAGCATTCAACAATTTTGTAAAAATACAACAAATGTAAGTATTTCCGTGCCCAAAATAAATCAACAACAACGCACAGACCAGAGCCCAGACCCGACCCGACTCGACTTCCCCCCTTCCCCTTCCCCTTCCTCCGCTTCCGCCGTACATTCATCTTTCGTTTGTATCTACATACATATGTGTCTCTCAGTCTGTCTGTCTGTGCGACTGTGTGAGTGCCCTTCTATAAATAAATAAAATCAAATTAAATGCAACTAGTTGTGCTGTGGCAAGAGGCAGGGGCCGCCGAGAGTCAGAGCCGCACAGCCAGATACATGTACATGGTTGCCGCATTCGTTCGCTTCGGATAAATTACAGCAATTTTCGTTTTGTTTTTTTTTTTTTGCGACGTTATTGTCGCCGCAGCACTCAGCAGGCACGCAAACCCAGGCGAAATTGCATCTAGCGGAGACACGAACCAGGTGCACTTGCACCGAACACAGGCCGAGCGAGCATAGGCGCAGCACATCGCAGGGTTTCGCCTCAATTCAGGCTGGCCTCTCCTTGTTCCGCCTCTTACTTTTGTTGCACAAGCTGCATGTTGGTTTGGGGCGGTTTAATTTTAGCACCGATCGCCTCTTGATTATACTTTCTCATACGATCCAAAGCTATATATAGAACGGCCTGCGCATAACAACGCAAAATAAATTTATGATGCTGCCAGGCCAGACGCAGATCAGCAGCAGTCATGTGCCCGAGGAGGATTCTCTCTCATACATTGATATGTATGTATATACGTTTTTTGCAACTTTGCCAAAATTGTGCTAAGACAATGTAGACAAGTTCGTATAGTATGGTATTCCCTGTATAGTATAGTATTCCCTCACCCCCCCCACAAGAGATCGTGCAATTATCGGGTCGGAGAGCAGTGCCAATTCCAAATAATTCGCACATTAATGTTGTTTAATTGTTTGGCGCGGCGCCCCCATCCGAAGCAATTAAAACCAGAGCTGCAAACCCCTGAAAAAACGGCCAGGGTTCGGTTCGGGTTCCGAACCCTATGTTGAAAATTCGCAGAGGTTCCATAACCGGGTTTTGAATATTTTGGAACCTCGGGTTCGGTTCCAAACCCGGGTTCGTAGAGTAAAATAAATGAAAAAATAAAGAGCATCCATGTTTTATACAATAGAATCATTTTATTTTACTGCATGCGTTGCATTTCAAAGGTATTAATAACAAAAAAACAAATAATAATAAATCATTTTATTTTACTGCATTCGTTGCATTTTAAAGCTATTTAAATTTAACTTAGTTCAAACCATTTTTTATACATATAAATCATTTATAAATCATATTCAATTTAAGTTTATTAGCATAATATCCTCCAAGAGGTTTTCATCAATTGATGCCCTTTTGTCCGACAACACAAATTTGAGGGAGGAAAATGCTCTCTCTACAGAAGTTTGAGTTGCCGGAACCGCCAAAACAACCATTGCAACTTTTTTCAAATCAGTTTGGCTGTAATTTTCCCAAAACTTTAAAACGTCTGCATGGGGATGCATTCGAGGAATTTCTTCAAAAGATTTATTGAAGGTAGAAATGAATTTTTTCGTTGTGGCTTGGTTTCCCACAATGCTTTTCATAAAAGTCTCCTCCTCACAATCTGAAGTAGAATCATTTACTGCTGAAATGTTAAGACTTTCGTCAAAAGATTGCAATCGGCTGTTTAACTGGCTTATATGTTGTCTTGCAGCCTTTTTTTCCTCACAACTAAGTAGCGCTTGATAGCGGGGGTCTAAATATACTGCAGTTATAATGGGAATTACATTTAAAATTGCTGACCTCTTTTCAAGACATTTAGCCAGAATTGATGAATGTTGTGCAGTAGTCTTTTTTAGATTAGATTTGCAGGAGAACCATGCATAAAAAAAGTCACTTGACAACAACTTAGCATTTTGCAATTTCAATGAAGTTTTATAAATTGGTAGAAGTAAACTGCAAATATTTTCCACGGTCTTCCATTCAGATGATTTTAATTGCAATTCTTTTAAATTACTCTTTACACAGAACTCTTTTAGAGTTAGTAATCGCTCGCACATTTGAAACGTGGAATTCCATCGAGTGGCGCAGTCTAAAAATGGTTTTTTTAAATTTTCCAGGCGTAAAAGATTAATTATTGTAACCGTGCGCAATTTTTTACAAACATATCTTATTCGCGAAATGTCAACCTTGACTTCTTTAAAAAAATCGTTGACGACAAGGTTTAAAGTGTGCGCAGCACACCGAACAGTTATTATTCCCTCATCTATCTCATCAACGTTATCCAAAATATTTGTACCTTCCGGTACACACTCACAAGCTGCGTCGCCGTTAGAATCGTCGTTGTCCAAATCCGCCCTACATTGTTCATCCAGAAGCTCGCTGGCCCTAACCATATTTGCTCCATTATCGATAGTGATCGTGTAAATTTGCTGGAGCGATAAATTATAGCTGTCAAGGACCTCCTTAATTATGTTCGTCAGGTTCGAGCTGGTCTGCTGCACGTGAACCTCCTTCATAGCAAGCGAATAAATTTGAAGTTCTCCTCCATAAAATAGTTGACAATTGATGCCGACAATAGAGCGTTCCAAACGGCTTACGCAGTCGACTTTAACCGACACCAATCTAAAAAAAATTAAGGAAAATTTTAAAAAATAAACAACAATACTTTAGTTGCATGTGCTATACAACATATGTACACATAGCACATATGTACATATACCAAAGTTAATATAAGCCCTAAGATGTGTCACTCCATACAACATTTTCAGCTCGATTTTATCGGCGTGGAGTTCCGCGCAATCTTCACTGATACGAGAGAGACAGAGAGCGTTCTAGTGACAAACGCTCTGTGCGTGAGGTAGAGGACACGTACACACACATGTGTATTTGCCAGAGCTCGCAAATGACAGTTGATCGTTTTTTCTTATGTGCTCAGTTTCGTAACATAACCGAAAAGATTTTGCAGACACGATCTCGCTCTGAGCGGCTCTCTTTGTTTTGCTTTGAAACGGTTTTGGTCAAACGCTTTGCATTGACTCATTTTTGTGACGCTCTCAAATGAGTGTCGCGTAAAGAGTAATACGATTTTCGCTTACCCAAAGACTCTCAGCAAAAGACAGTTTGACTAAAAAACTCAACAGAAATGTTCTTTGCCTTCGTGTGCATGTAAATACATGCATACGTACATGCATATAAATGTAAAAGAGAACGCAACAATCGCGTGTGTTTACCCATACATACGCAAAAGACAATTTGCTTCATTTAACTCAACCAAACGATCAGTGAGTGACTTGAGCGAAACGAAAACAGAAAAAACTGTCTCGCTCAGAGCGCGAGCGAGCTAAGCCAGACGCGACAAAGACAGTTTCTGTCTGAGTCTTTTTTATTGTGTGAGTGAAAGACACTTATTTGCAGGCAACGAAAAAGTGTCAACAGTTTTTTGCGAGCTCTAGTATTTGCAGTTCTGTGCGTACGCACACTTGTACGCAAGCTCATTCTATGTTTAAATCCGCAAGAGCACTTGAGTTCGTGCGAGCGAGACAGCGCGTATTTTGTCTCTCACTACATACAAAACAGAATTGTATGAGTGTTACACATCTTAGTATTTATATTGTCTTTTAACATGCACATAAACAAATTTTGGTTAATTAAAAACTCACTTACCGATTGGATAAAATTTCTTTAATATTCTCTCGAATAGATTTTGCTTTAGATTGAACGAGGCTTTGAATATTTTGCCGATTTATTGTTAAAGGCTTTGGAAATGCCTTGCATATTGGATCTAAAATTTTTTTAAACCCAGAATCTTCCAGTATTTTTAGTGGGCGCCCATTTTTGGTGACCAGCTCAACACATGCATTTGTTATCTCATCTTTAGATAACTTCACTTTTAAGTTGGAGTCTTCAAAAAATTTGCTGATCGGTGGCTGTTGCTGTTTTTTGTTCATTTTTTCACTTTCGGTAAGCTGCTTGTAAACATCAGAGTGCTTGCGTTCAACGTGTTTTTTTAAGTTAGTGGCATGTCGGCCAACTAATTTTACACTACAGTTTTTACACTGGCTTACTTTAGTCTGATCATTATAATCGAAAAAATCTCGTATGGAACTCATTGTCAAACAACCTTCACTTCTCTAATGCCAAAAATAATGCAAACCAGATTGCTACATGCGCAAGCTGTCCCGTTACAACGGCACTGGCGCCATTCGAAGAGTTGCCACCATATGACGTTTTTCTTACATAAATTTGAGCCATACAAATGATACACAAAACAAGTAAATTTCACGATTTTTGGCAACCCTAAAAAAAAACACAATGATGTGCACAGTGGGCGGTTGCATCCAAAAACACAAAAAAAATGTTAGTAATTTGTAATTGAATCAGGATTTGGAATATTTTATTTAGTTATTGGTTGCTATAGTGAAATAAATCAAAATGGCTATGAACTAAGTATTATTAAAAAATTATATAGAATTTATAAGCTGTCCCACTGTCACACGCTTTTCTTGTGACTGAGGATAGATAAAATAAGAAGCTGTCCGTTAAAAGCAGACGGAATATAACTCAAAAGGGAGACGAGACAACATCGCTTCATTGCGACTCATACATGCATACATACATATATACATATAAATACGTATGCATTGTGTGTATATGATGCGATCGTATGCTAAAGTAATGGGTGATTTCTTCGCCAGCGGCGTCGTCAACAACCAATACACACAAGCAGCCCTACAATATGTACACACATTCAGTTAAAGATCAGCCTCACGTACAGAACGTGTGTCACTAAAGCTCTCTCTGTCTCTCCGTATATCTGTCTCTCTCTTTTTCAAGTTGGAATATTTGTTAATTCCAGCCAGTCAGGAATCGATCTGAAAATTTTGTATGGCGCGGCATATCTTAGTGTTTATATTGTCTGTGCTCCCACCCACCCTGCCAATTTTTCACATCATGAGCCATACATGACGATCGGATACATATTTCATATTTATATTTTCTTGGACCGAACCCTTAAATAAAAACGGAACCGGTTCGGTTCGCGGTTCCGAGACATTTCTTGGGTTCGGTTCAGGGTTCGGTTCGACATAGCAAAGAACCCGCAGAGAACCGGTTCCACGGGGTTCGGTTCCGGACCGGTTTACAGCTCTGATTAAAACTATAGAGGGATGACGCATACGAACTGTAGAGTGTAGAGATCTGTGGGGCCCAGATACATGGCCTCCGCTGGCTGTTTATGGTGCTTTCAACCGGATTTTAGCGGTTATTTACCCCTTCCTTCTCCATGCATAGTCGGTGCTGCCCCGAACTTGCCCCGACTCCACTCCTATTTCTCAATAGTTGTTAATTTTTAAGCCAAGAATGTCGTTCGATTTGTATTTGATATACTTATATACAATATTTGAATGTTTCCAAGAAGGTATTGGCACTGGTATTGGGTACAGTTGTGCTCGAAATCGAAACTGTCATTGCAAATGCCTCTGACATTTCAAGTATTCGTTGAGGCACAGACACGACACGACTCGACACGCACGCACCTGCACGAAAAGCCCGTTTACCTTCGGGTTAGTGTGTGTCTGTGCTGTGTGTGCTGTATTCGGGGGTATTTACCTGCAGAATGACCCCCACTCGAATATCACCTTGTTACAATTGATGAACTTTGAATTGATTCGTGTTGCTCACCTCTCCCTTCTTTTTTCTCATTGCAGTACCAACAGCAGCATCCAACATGTCTATTGCCAGCGTTCATGGTCCTCAGATCGCCGACATCTGCAGTCCCCTATCGTAAGTATACAAATTTAGACACAAACGATCATCAGTATCATCATCACAACATACTATATATATTCGTAGTAGATCCAATGATTCACTTGGAATCGCTGGAATCGTTTCCGTTTCACCGCATTTATTCATTCGTATTTTAGCCAATATTATTGTAAACAATGTCAGGGCTATAGATGTGACTGTGACTGTGGCTATGGCTGGGCCCTGGCCAGAGGCCAGAAGCGGTAGCACACGGAGAAGGCTAATGAAAGGTTGGGCTGGCTACTCATTCATGATTTTTGCAATCTTATCATGCCCAGACCCCGGCTAGGGTGCAGAGTACAACTGCAACAACAATGGCAATACTATGGAAATGCCACCTGCAATATACAATGTTATATGGCCTGGCCGCGACTTTGGCCCATTAATGAAAGAGGGCAGCAGATGTAGCAGCAGCAGCAGCGAGAGAGGTTCGCCAGGTTCGCGTTTGTGTTAGTGTCATTATCTTTTTGGGGCCTGGTCGCTCCTCCTCTTTCCCGAAAACAAAAACAAACGCAAGTCGCCGCCGTGCCGTGCCGCTCACATGATCGAGCGAAAGTCTCGCCGGCGTCCGTAGTCTTCGTCGTCGTCGACGGTGTCGACGTCGCTGTTGTTGGGTACAGTTTGCCATTTGGTTCAATCATTCACAATCTCTCCCTCTGTCTCTCTCAGTGCCACCACCACGCTACTCATTATCATAATCACGCCAGCGACAGCGGCAGCGCCACGCCAGTGCCGCCCACTTCCACCGCCTGCCACCGAGCAAGGTCACGGCTGCCTGCTTTCCACGATTTGTCATCTGATTTAACTCGGAGCTAATCACGAATTTCCCCCATCCCCTCCCTCTTACAGGCATCACAATCTCGGTCTGTCCGCGTCGTTGCCAGATCTGGTGGGAAGTCCCCTGGAGATCAGCATGGACAACGTGATGACTATTGAGGAGTTGCGCCAGCATATGGGCTCCTGCTTTACCTGCGGCGTCTCCTGGACAGACGATCATGTCTCATTGGACTGCAGCGAGTGCGGTGGCTACAGCCTGGAGCGTCCCTGCCCCCTGTGCGACGGCCAGTGCGGTGTACAGTGGAAGCGTGACTTTGCCATGGTGAGTACTAGAGAAATCCCTGGAAAAAATATATGTACAGCCAACTAACAGATTGTTTCTCTCCCTCTCTGTCTCGTTAACAGTCCCATGCCTGCAGTCAAGCTCGCTGGGTGGGCGTGTGCATCAGCTATCCGGAGGCAGTGTCCGGAGTCCAGCTGCCAGTGGGTGCTGGAGCCAGCACTACGTGTGCTGCCGCTGCCGCGAATCAACTGCGTCTGGCCCAGGAGCTGTGCTCCCGTCTGGAACAACTGTCCACCTCATCGGCGAGCAAAAGTGCCCGCATCTAAAGCTGGCACTCCCGCCACCACAGTTCCTCCAACAACAGCCAGACTGCAGCACCGCCTCCACATAAGCCACACCAGCACACACCCATTCATCCAGATAGCAGTTAGCTGAAGGCAGCCCCGTGGTTCCAATCTCATAGTTGAAGCCATGGTTCCACCTCCACACACACACCCAAACACAAACCAACATACACACAAACACACACACACACACAGTCTCTCACCCGTAATTTAGGGCTTAATTGCTAAGCTTTTTAGTTCTTAGTTTTTATTGTTGTGTCGCGTTGAGAATTCTCTTTCATTTATATTCTATGATTATTATTATTATTTCGTTTGCTGTTGTGTATGCAAAAGTGTATGCAAATGATTAGCTAAGTTAGTTCTTTTGTTAACGCTTTTAATGGCACCATTTTGTTTGCACACATGACACCAGCAATTCTATCCAGGAAAAGACTTGTTTCTGCTTAGACTTAAGCCAACATTTTGTTGGCAATGCAGTGATAACGGTGATATTAGGCGGCCAGAAAGAATCGTGAACAAATAGTGAATTTAATATGATGTAGCAAAAATGTCTAACTATATAGCTATAGCTATACCAACACCAATACCTATATCTATCTATATCTACAATCTATGTCGATAGCGATACGATAATAACTTTTTGTATACTTACACACACAGACACAAAGACCAGACCGACCGACATAAAACAGAACCATTATGTGTAACTGTTTAGAGATTGTTGTTGTTAAGCAATTAGTTTCGTTATAGTTGTTGCTTTGTGGTTCGAGGCACAAAACAAAACCCGAACAATTTTGATGTTGCATTCCGAAAGAATCTTATCTTCCATAATGCATATTGCTCAACAATGTAACTAAAGGATTGTACGACATACATATATAGTCTCTTTCACTCTCTCACGATATCTTGAAAGGGGAAAAGCGAAATCGCAATAAATGAATAGATCAAAAATGGAATAGGAAAGCAGGACTAAAACGCACAAGGAAACAACTAAAAAGCATTACTCAAAAAGTTGAAGATTTTCTGTGAAAATCCATATGACATCTAGAAGTTTACACCTAAATATATATATATACATATACAATACCTATATATTACCATATGTATACCATATAAATCTACATAAAATATATACATATGTATGAATATATATTTATATTTTTAATGTAGAGATATGTTTTGTAAAAGACAAAGGCATATTTTTAAAATTAAAATACTTAAGCTATGCGAAAAATGAAACTAAAATGTGTCGGTTCATTCTCTTGAATGGGGGATTCACTGTTGCCAGGGCTCGTCTCTCTCTCTCTCTCTCTCGACTATCTATGCTTAACACAGTTGCCATTGTCCAATGACAGGGCGCGATGTCGTCGACGTCGTCGTCGTCGTCTCGAGAATGAGATGTAAGCCGCTGAATCTAATCAATTTTTATGGCTCATCACCGCCACCACCAGGTGGGCCTACAGCCTACAGTGTTGTCACCTGGAACGCTGGCATGCCGCTAAGTCCTACAGCAAACAAACTTAACGCTCTGCGGATTCTCGCAAAAATATATGACTCTCGAAATCATTGTTAGCACCCGTTATAAAGGGCGGGGTATTAAGCCAGATTTCTGCGAATTTATCGCCCTTTGTGCATCATTTAAGGGGAAAAGCTTTCAGATTTCATCATTATTTTGAAGATGCTCGATTTCGAAATCCAAAACTGAGTAACTCCACTCTCCAAGAGGTCGATTTGTAAGCATTTCTGGTTTGGCTTTAATCGGCTTTACGCCCATAATCGTTATTGCCTTGAGGCTCTTTGATGTCATGTCCCACATTGATTGGCTTTATTGTTGTTATCGTTTCTGGGAATCCAGTTTTATCATTCCCATTCCCCGAAGGTGCTGCTGCCACAGTTATCATCGAAGCAATTACACTTTAGTTTACACCTTTCTAGCTGATAATTAATTAATGATTATATGTAGTTCCTTTCTTATACGTGCCATCATTCGAATGACTGTTTTGTATTCAGAATTTCTAGGGGTTTCCAAGAAGGTTGGGCTTCTATCTAATTGGATGTTATCTTGCAAATATTTTTGGGGATGTTTCGCACTTCCTATCTAATAACTTCATACATACATACATATTTATATGTAGATATCATTCTTTCTCTAAAAAGTTTTGCCATGTGATGAGGTCAGACAACAGCAGAGACTGCGACTGCGGCTCTTGCAGCTGCGTCTACGCTGGCGAGCATACCAAACGGGTGTATTAAGGCCCACAAAACCAGAGCCAGCTGTGGTCAAAACAGAAGATTAGAGGAGAATCATATTAATCCCCTTAGATGGACTTACATTTCTTGGTCTGATCCAATTCCTCATCGGGAGTGGGCGTTGCCTCTGGCAATGGCATATGAGCTTGAAGCTCATCTAACAACTCGCTCAGCTCTTGTGAGTCCTTGGCAATGCTGCAGAGTTCCTCCTGCTGGAAGTCGGGATTGATTTGCTTGCACAACAAGATCTGACTGATGACATTCCCCAGATTAGAGGGAGCAGTGCGCGAGGGAGCTGGAAGGGGGATGCAATGTTGAATCAGTGGATGGCTTTATAGAAGTACCTCTCGCCCACCATAATACTCGGTCATATCGAGGGGCACCAACTGAATCAGACGATGGCTCTTGATCAGCTCGTGATGGAACAGCTGGGTCAGATGGTAGAGCAACGTCAGGTGCATCCTCTCGCTGGGACTGCCCACACAGTGGCGTGGCTGTGGCGTGATCAGGTGGGCCGTGTGCTTGCAGGCGTCCAGGCAGCTGCGCCTCAGCTTCCGTATCTTCTCGCGCAACTCCGGCGAGTCCCGCGCCTGTCCAATGAAGATGAGCATCTCCCGAAACTGCGCCACACTGCAGTTGATTTCGGTTATGAGCTAAGAAAAGAAACCATAGATAAACCCGTAACTATAATTTGGGGTGAGATCTACCTTCTGTGGGTCCCGCGAGGGAAGCAACAGCTGCGGCAGATAGATGGACAGGCGATGGGCTATAATCGTGGAGTTTCTGATGGCCAGGGCCGTGCTGCTGGCCACGCTAGCCGCTGGCTTCTCACCAATGTCCCTAAGGGCGGCTGCCGCGAAGACGCCTCCGTTAACACCTCCGACATGGGCCATGCTTGGATGCTGACTGGGGTTACCTCGAAAGTAGGCTATAAAAAGCAAATCCCAGCAAATGCAACTGTCTGCAATGTCCCTTCGCCAGTCTGTAGGTGTGTGTGTGTGTGTGTGTGTTTGTGCTGCACTATGTCTTATGTAAGCAATTGCGGTTGTCCTGTCTCTCATTACCTTGTGTCAACAAGCCACGGCATGGCACGGCAACTGCTAAACAACTACAAATGAGGGGCACGTAACAAGTGGGGAAAACATACACAGCAGCAACAGCAGCAGCACCACCACCAAAACAAGCACCAGCACCCCAAAACCCTCATTCCAGCAATTCCACTTTAATCAGAACCGGTGCCAAGCCAGCAGAGAGATGAAGCCATTATGAAAAGCAGCAGAGCAGAAAATTGTAGATTTATGGGTTCGTTCTCATTCCACAAAAAAATATAATACATTGTATACTTGTATGTGCACAAAATCACTCATGAATTATAGGGCCATCCATGAACGATCTAAAAATGATACTTCGCGATGGCCCGGCTTATCGATGAACAAATCAACGGTGTCATAGTCTATGGCTTCCAGCTCCTCATAGATCATCTCATCATCAATATCCTTAAGGGGATCCTGCAGGAGAATGCAGATGAAATGAATGCAGGGAAGGTTCGAAAGGATATCGGGAGCACCTACAATCTTAGCATACTTCCAGCACTCCAGGGCTTTATAGTTATCCCCCAAACGAAGGTTAATCAGAGCAAGGAAACCCCAAACGTTGGGCACATGATTCTGTGAATGGGTGCAATCGATAAAGCACTGTAGAGCCATATCGAGGCTTTCCAGCTTGTAGTGGGCCTTGCCCATTAGATAGTTGGCTACCAAGGGCAGCAGCTTGCCAATGAACGGAAAGTTAAGGGCCTCAATGACTTTAGAGTAGTCCCCATTCTCGTAGGTAATGTAACCCAAACGCAATTTGCTAATCAAAAAAAAATCCCGCTCATCCTCGTCGATTACGGTTAGCTGCAAGGTGGCACTATAGTACATGGCCGCCTTTTCCATATTGCCTCGATGGTACTCCACATTCCCATTGAGTTGAGCATTCATTGCGACCTGAAAAACAAACCTGGAGAATATCTGTATATATCCTTACAGAGAGTATCTGGAGTACGAACCGCTCTGGCATCGTTGTCGAATTTAAAGGTCCGCACCACAAACTTATCCTCCAATTGATCGAGTAGAATTTTCAGCTGAGTATTGATCAAATACCGATTGCCTTCGGAGCAAAATTCTTCGGCGATAGCAAATACCACTTGGGCGAACTCATAGAGGCCCAAGCGGACGAATGATTTGACAACCTGAAAGAATACAGTGCCTCGAATCGTTGTGAATTCTGGCGTCAAGCTCAGAAATATGCCCCATAAGCTGTACGGAGCTGTGGCAGCTGCGCGGGCTTTCTTCATTTGCATTGTTGCAGAGTTGCCTTGCCAACGGGCAAAGGCACATCCGGGTTGGTAGTTGAACTTCCTATAGTAGCAGTATAGCAGGATCCAGCCATCGTGCTGTGAAGGATTCTCCTTCGTGAACTGGTAAAGGCTGCACAGCAGACACTCTGTGCTGTTCATAGCAGTTTTCGGATTCTCACGCATAGCCAGATGGTCTAGGTACAGCTTAATCCAATCTCTGTAAATGGTACGTGACTAGTAGTCATATCTTGTATGATAAGATTAATGATATGATAACTTACGCAAAGTATTCATAATTGTCTGGTACCCGATATCCCGGAGTGCTAAAATACTCCCTTGCCTCGGCATATTCGTGACGTTCCATATGCGCGATAAGTATGAAAAAATTAAATAGCTCATCGTTTGGCTTTTCGCTGTTTGCCTGCACAAAAAAAATTATAAGAAAAGGCGCAAAGTTAAGCTTCCCTTAAAAAAGTTTCCGTTACTCGTATATTCGTGTGTATCATACCCTAACAATGACCGATGGCTTGCTTCCGATTCAGCTCATTCATAACTGATACACTACCGGGAAGTTAATGTCAGTCAGTTATTCATAACATCCAATCTAATCAAATTAGCGACAAATATTCGTGAATCACTGTAAGCTTTTTAGGAAACGTTTGAACGCTTTCTGCCTCACCAAAAAGTGACAAATTGTGGTTTGCACAGACACAGGTAAAGGTTATCGATGGAGAAATTTCAAAACATTTGAAACATATGTCTGTATATATATGTATGTACGTGTATCTCATATCAAAATGAAACTGTTTTTGCACTGTTTCGATTCGGTTGCATTCGGTATTCGCTTCTTAAGACTTCCTATTACATCAACGGTCGGTGATTCCCTTTCGTATGTGCAAAGAAAAGTGCGCTGCTGCTGCGCTTTTCAATCGGTTTTCAGGTTTTCAATGCGAAAGCATTTTAGCGATACATACTGTGTTGATTCATGCAGGACTACACAGCAATAATCTTAATAATAAGTCAAGAACTAACCTTCTTAATCAGAAACTTGGCCATGCTATCATCATTGACAGCATACATCAGTTTGATGGCATTGAGGTGATCAATGACTTCATCTACTTGAATATTGGGATCCACAACGAAATTATCAATGCCCTCTCTCTCGATTTTATCTAATATTCTATAGATTCGGTGCTCCAGCTCATTGTAGACTTCGGTGCACAGGTTCTAAGGAAACAATTACCAATTTAAATAATTCAATTAATGACCTCTATTCGCCTTGACTGACCTTAAACTCCAGATTCGTTTTGGTGGGGGTGCGCGTATTGAAGACGCTGCCCACGAGCTTCAGCAGGATGTTGGTTAGATTATAGATGTCGCAGCAAAAGTGCGGTTTTCGGTCCTCAAACGCCTTCACATTCTTTTTGATAATAAAGGCGATGGTATCACGCATGAAGTTGTCGAAACGAGAGTAGCACTCCCGCTGGATCTCTGACAATTTCACCATGTTGGGCTCCTTGTGGGGCTGGTCGCAGAATAGCAGGCGGTTCTGGGCGATGAAGCTATTGCGGAATACCGTTAGCTCCTGGTATATAGCGCCGATCGGAGCCAGCAGACAGAGCTTGATGACGGCAAATGTGGGCATTGAAAGGGGACTGCTCAGACTCTGGATGCTCACGATAGTCTGCCGTTTGGGGCGGGACTTTCTCTTGCCCACGTAATCCAACTCGATGGCAAAGCGTATTGTTTGCACTAAACAAGAAAATGTTTAACCAATTGCCACATGAAAATTAGTCGAAAATTCATGTACTTACCACCTGGATATACCATTATGGACGGATCCAGAATGCCCTGGAATACCTTCTCGTCGGGGTCCGTAGGGCTCCACTGGTAAATGTCCACTGCCATATCGTACTGCTGGCAGACAATAGCATTGAACAGAATATCGGTCAAGTCCTTAGTAAGGATATAGCGATGAAAGCCATTGCAGGTGATCACTTCATCAAACCTCAAGTCAATCTCAGTGTAGTCCACCTCCAGTCCTTCGGAGTTGGCCAGCAGTTCGAAGAGTTTGTACACCTCCACCTCCATGCTGGACTTCAGACCGGTAGACTTATAGTCTGGGATGGTCTGGCGAAAGTACTCGAAGGTGTGGTACATGACCTGCTGGCCTATGCTGTTCTTTTGCAAGTTCGAAAACTCGCACAGTGGAATCGTTTGGAATTCGCCTGCCTGGTTGGGCACCTTCGAGCGAAAGCTGATCCTAATCCTCATGGAGTTCACATCCAGCATGTACTCTTCCTTTATATTGTAGATGGACTCGAAGGTGATGAAGGCCATGTTGGTAAAAGTCAGCTCCTTGGCAATGGGCAGCAGTGTATATAGATCCCACTCCGTTTGGACGGTTGCGCGGAGCTCATGGGGCACGCCGGGCACGGGGTAGAGGTAGACCCAATCCTTGATCATGGTGCGATGATGACCGAACAGCTTGATTACGTCCAGATAACCGGCGCATAGCAGCACCAGCTCCTCTTTCTTTGGTTTATATTCGATCTCGTCGGTCTCTTCAATATTAGCGTCTTTAATAATAGGGTCGATAATATTTCGCACATAAGTCCCTTGTATATCGTTCAAAAGTTCGCCGTCCTCCTCCTCCTCGCCAGTATATTCGCTGGTTAGTTCGCTCTGTCGCATGTAGAACATAATAAGGAGCGGATTGTCGGCTGCTTGGTTAATGCGGTCCAGGTTGTCCTGCTTGAAGACCAACGTGAATGTGGGCCTCGATTCGAACTCATTCTGACGGATGATACCTTCCGTGTTGTAGTGCTCGTCGAGCTTGATTATCAAACTGTCGCCCTGCTTTAAATGGATCTCCAAGGGATGGATCGTGACTGGCAGGCTGCACGGTATGATATTTGCCAGTTGCACATACAAAAACACATTCGGTGGCTCTGGATGGACGGAGACTGGAGAATCTGGTTCCAACGATTTGCCAGCGGTTTCACGGCGGTCCTGTTGATGAACGGAGACATTCGTTTGCAACGATTTGCCACAGGCTTCACGGCGGTCCTGTTGATGAACGGAGACTTTCGATTCCAACAATTTGCCACCGATTTTACGGCGACCCTTTTGACGTTTTGCTGGCATTGTCGATCAAATTGTGTTTGAATTTATATTTATATTTAAACGTTAACGGAAAAATCATCAGCAATCAGTTTAAAATTATTTACCGAAAACCAGGGTCGGTTTATGTACAATTGGATGCAGATTTACCCCACACCGTCCATGTTTCATTGCAACTTCGTTACGTTTTCAACCCCGTAACGTAACTTTTACCATGTAAAACCTTATATTTTTTCTTAATTTTTGATAACTGAGCAAGCGTGCGGCATTGTAACGGACGGTAAATGCCATTCACAGTGCAACGCAAATTTACGCAGCTCTGACAGCTGTGGCCACAGCTGTTGCACTCCAGTGTTGGAAAACATCACCGGCAGCGGCCGCACGTGAAGGCTATGAAAAACAATATTATGCAATTAAATTTATAAATTAAATAATTAAAATTGTGTAAAAGTGCAAGTGTTGAATGCCAACGAATGTCAATTGGCTTAGGCCCAACACGTAGCAGCAACAAATCGAGATGTATCGTTTGCTGAGCACTAATCGAGCCGCGGCCATGCACAAGGTGCTCCGAGTGCCACCCACAGCCACCACAACGGCGTGCTGCGATTGTGGCGGCAGTTATGCGTCGCAGAATTTCGTACATTATCAGCAGTATTATCAAATGCTGTACCGCCAAATGCCGGCAAGTGAGTAATGATTAACGTGAGCAATGGGAGCAAAACAGACAGTCAATTTAATTTGCATCGCATTCTTCGAATTTCAGTTACTGCCACACCACTCACAAACCGTCAACAGACCACAGCGCCGACACAGACGGATGCCCAGACTCATGGCAAGAAGAAGCGCAAACCACGCTACGCCAAGTATGTGGAACTCCTAGAAGGTATGTGTTCATGCCACAAAAGTACAAGTGTAAAATGAATAAAAGCAATTGGTGTCTCGATTTGCAGTCACTGAGCAGACTGCTAGCGAAAGAAAGTCGCGCGTCAAGCGCCTCAAGTCGAAGAAACTGGCCGAGTTCATACAGAGGACCCAACAGCAAATACTGGAGAAGCGGGCTCGGGAAGAGAAACGCGGTTTGAAGAAGGGCAAAGCCGGCCTGGAGCTGGACCTGGCCCAGCGGCAACCCGTCGAGTATCAGAAAATCAATATCGAGGCTTTAGATGGGTCCATTTTGGAGTCTGGCATATACGATGACCGGCCCATGCTCTTCTTTGGCAAGGACGAATACACAAATCAGATTATCGCGAATCCCGAAGAGGTGCAGAACATCCTCAAGAGTTTTCACAACTTCCGCGACATCATTGAGAGCATGGGGAATGAGCAGCAGGAAGCCGATTTCGGGTGAGTCGTCAAGCCAATAGGAATGCCAATAACAAATGAAGCGTTAACAAATTTCTGTTCTCTGTAGGCTCAGTGCACCTAAGCACGCGGAGGAGCTGGAAGCGGTGGATCCCTTTGAGACCATTGAACCGTACATCAATCCCTTAGACAAAAGCAGACCCGCTGTCACAGCTATCGTGGAGCCCAACGCCAATGCAGTCACAGCCAAGTCCAAAAAGCGGTAGGCCAACCTTCCCCACCCAATTCTATATTCTACATTTATTTAAAATCCTTTCTTATCGTTCCGTTGGATAGATTCAAGTCAAAAGTTCATGTGAATGAGGAGCAGGAGCGTCTGAGCAAGCAGCGGGCATTGCAAATCAATCTGCACACTTATTTGAATGTCTGTGTCTCCGCCAATATGCTGAGTCGAGCCCTGTCCACCATCATTGCGTATCGCAGCCGGATCAAGAAGAGTACGAGTCCACGTCTAACCGAAGGCCTCCTCACCATTGATCTATACAACATCTTGCTGCATGGATATGCGGGCAAGGGATCCTTGGAGCGCTTTGAAGATATCTTTAAGCTTGTCGAAGAGGATGGCCTGGCGTTCAACGAGCAAACCTATGCGGCCATATTCGAGTGTTTGGGTCGTTTAGAGCCAGACGAACAGAATCAGCAGGTCCTGAAACAATACATATCCCAAGCGGAGGATGAAGGATTCACTTTGAACCAGATTATGGACAAGTCCAAGTTCGTTGCCGATCAGCGTGACATTGCCTTGGATGCCCTACGGCGGATTCGTCCCGATTTCACGCCTGTCTATGTGCCGCCACCGCTGGGATATGACAACGAGCTACTGAATCATCTGAATGAGAATGTACGCCCAGTGGGTGCACCAGAGCAGCAGACAGCCGACAGTGCCATTATGAACTCGAAGCGGGGGTTTAGTAAAGCGCAACTGGAGCAACTTTCTCGGGATCAGCTGAAGGTAGAACTGGACGGCTGCATTACCATCAAATCGATCGAAAAAACAAAACAGTTTGCCAATGCTGATAAATGTGTAAGTGCGGAATAAGATTTATATATATTTGTGCTAGAATTTATCTGATGTTCTTTCCAGCGCGAGCGACTGAAGGAGCTGGAGCAGAGTTGGCGTAAACAAATTTCGACGGCAATTGTCCGCGACCTCAATACGTTGCGTGCCCAAGTACGCTTCAAGCCGCATGGCTACATGAACTACTACACATATCTGAAGGCCCTGGACACCACACATTTTGCCGACATACTCATCAAGGAGCTGTACAAGCTGGGCGAAGGTTCAGAGACGTTTAGTCCGACAGTGGGGCAGCTGTACAAGGAGCTTGGCGAGAAAGTGCAGCAACGCTATCAAATCGAACAGAAGAAACACAATGGTACGCTCGAGAAGATTGGTGAGATTTACAGTTCCTATTGCGATATCTGGGACAGTGGCAATACCCAGGACAATGCGCGACAGGCGTGGCAGCGTCTGGTGCACGCGGAGAGGGAGAGTGGGCCCAGCATGGATCTGCCCGAGGTGCCATGGCCCACGAACGTACTGGCCGGCGTGGGCCGATTCCTATACAACATTCTGATGCGCGACATCAAGATCGATCCGCACATAATGCGTCAGAAGAGTAAAGCGAAGGCCACCGCATCACAGAATCTGCTACCCGCCTTCTATACATTGTTCCGCAATCAGGGTCGCCTCGTCAAGGAGGAGGTAAAGCCGCACCCGGTGCTCTCGAGATTACTGCGTGCCTCGCGCCAGCAGACTCTCACCTTTGACTCTAATCTGGTGCCGATGCTTTGTCCCCCACAACCCTGGAGTACGCCCCACAACGGAGGTTACCTGCTGAACAAATCCGAGTTGATTCGATTGCCACAACAGGCCATTCAGCAATGGGAGCGGATACGGGCCTCGAATCCACAGCATCTCTACCCTGCACTGGACTCTCTCAACCAACTGGCCAGCGTGCCGTGGCGTGTGAACACGCAGCTGCTGGATGTTATAATCGAGGTATTCCAGAATGGTGGCGATGCCAAGCTGGACGTGCCCCAGCCGCCCACTTCCCTGCCTCCCCTGCCAACTCTCCACAAAAACAGCGAGGGCAGTGGCGTCTCCAATGCGGATCTCGCCAAACAATTCCGCGAGAAGCTCGGCCATCGACGGAAAAAGGCCGAGATGTACAGTCTGTGGTGCGATGCTCTCTACAGGTTGTCCCTGGCTCAACATGTAAGTAATGGAGCATATACAGATCGTTCAGGGATTATATTTCTCCCAATACCCTTTGCAGTACCGCGACAAGGTCTTCTGGCTGCCACACAACATGGACTTTCGAGGGCGTGTCTATCCTGTGCCGCCACATCTCAACCATTTGGGTTCGGATCTGGCACGTTCGATGCTCGTCTTCGATCAAGCCCAACCGCTGGGCGTCGATGGATTTAGTTGGCTCAAGTTGCACTGCATCAATCTGACTGGCCTCAAGAAGCGCGACTCGGTACGCGAGCGTCTGCTGTATGCGGAGGAGATTATGCCAGAGATACTGGATTCGGCGGATAACCCTCTCACAGGTCGCATGTGGTGGGCCAAGTCGGACACACCCTGGCAGACGTTGGGCTGCTGCATGGAGATAGCCAATGTACATCGTTCCCCCGATCCAGCCGCCTATATGAGTCGTTTTCCCATTCATCAGGATGGCTCTTGCAACGGACTGCAACATTATGCGGCCTTGGGTCGTGACAAGGCGGGCGCATACAGCGTCAATCTGGCACCGTGTGCCATTCCGCAGGATGTTTACAGTGCAGTAGCCACGCTGGTGGAACGCAGTCGGAAAGCCGATGCCCAGAACGGATTACATGTGGCCGAGGCGCTGGCCGGATTTGTGCGCCGTAAGGTTATCAAGCAGACGGTCATGACTACCGTCTATGGCGTGACCCGCTACGGAGCCCGACTGCAGATAGCCCGACAGCTGAAGGACATCGATGACTTTCCCAGGGACTGGGTGTGGCCTGCCTCCACTTACCTAACGACCAAGACATTCGAGAGTCTACGCGAGATGTTCACCTCGACGCGAGAGATCCAAGACTGGTTCACGGAATGTGCGCGTCTCATTTCGGGCGTGTGTAGCCA
This sequence comes from Drosophila azteca, assembly GCA_005876895.1. Lineage (NCBI taxonomy): Eukaryota > Metazoa > Arthropoda > Insecta > Diptera > Drosophilidae > Drosophila > Drosophila azteca. The sequence goes on along the minus strand of VCKU01000091.1, from coordinate 6,919,438 downwards.
GAACGTGGAGTGGATCACTCCGCTGGGCCTGCCAGTGGTTCAACCGTACAACCGGCAGGAGATTAAACACACATCACGCACCGGACTGCGCGTCAACGCCAACATGTCCATGGACATGTACGAGCGGCCCAACATCCTCAAGCAGAAGAACGCCTTTCCGCCCAACTTTATCCACTCGCTGGACTCCTCTCACATGATGCTCACCTCGCTGCACTGCGAGCGGCAGGGCATCACCTTTGTGTCCGTGCACGACTGCTTCTGGACGCATGCCTGCACTGTGCCCGAACTGAATCGCAGCTGTCGAGAGCAGTTTGTGGCACTCCACTCGCAGCCAATTCTCGAGCAACTCTCGGAATTTATGCGAAAAACTTACAGCTTTAAAGACAAGTAGGTTTCCCAGCAATATGTGCTTTTATTTTCGTTATTAAATATATGTATACACTATCTTTGTTATTATAGTGACTTCACTAACGATGGCTCCGTGGAGGATCTCTCTAAACGCCAGCTGAATCGCACGCTCAAGCAACTGCCCCAAAAGGGGGACTTTGAGCTGCGCAACGTACTCGACTCGATCTATTTCTTCAGTTAGGATATACATATGGAAGCTACACGTACAAAAAACAACAATAACAGTGCCTAATTTTATTTTTATTGATTAGCTTTACACAATATTACTACATATTTAATTTGTTGAACAATTCGGCCTTTGATACCAAAAAAAGAAAGAAAACCAACGAGATCGTCGAGTGGATCGATGCCAAAATGTGATTTTGTAAAATGCTTATTAAAATTATTGCTTATTAATTGTCTACGATTTATTGTGTTTTAATGAGAATTCAAGAAAATCCTGCGGATTGAGCCCTCATACATGTTCCTAGTATTCAAGATTTCCTCAGCAAATAAGACCCTCATTAAAGAGCAAAACTTTGATTAATATATATTTTATTAAATCGCTGTATAAAAACTTTTAAATTGAACGAATATTAATATTTCCTTAACATTTCCTGGGAAATATATTCTCCTATTTTATTGATATTTATAAATTTAATGTACTTCTATTTATTTAATTGAAATCGGTCCAATTTATTTGATGTTCATCAGTATTGACCAAAATCTCATTTGGAATTTTAATTACGCACACATATGTATCCCCCATCCCCATCCCAACCCAACCGAACTGTGTATATTATTTCGTATTTATCCAATGCCATTTAATTTCATTTGATTCCATTTCCCATGGCATTCATAGTAATTGTTGTGTGTTTGGTTACCTAAATGTTTTTCAATGCGTTCGAATTGTAGCATTTTTATGCGTTGTATTGGCAAACCATTTGTGCGTTTAGTGTGTGGGTTGGGTGGGTGTATTGTTGCTTAATTAAAATTGCAGATATATCTGGTAATAGTTAATTGTATGGGTATTTCTCTTGTGCCAAATTGAGTAGAAAATGAAAGAGTCAAAAAAGTAGTACTATACGTGTTGGAGGTATTTCAGTGAATGAAGATATCATTCAAAATCTATTTAATTACAAACGTAACTTTTTTCATACACTATTACAAAATTTGTTCGGGGTTTTTACTGTTATTTGTTCCTGGGGAATCCCCCATGAACTGAAGCCAACCGCTTTTCACTGCTTTCGTTTTCACTCATCGCATCTCAGCTCATTCACTTTTTGAGCACAACTTGTTGTTGTATTGTTGCCTTTGGCACGCCCACTCTCTTTGCACTCTTCCTTTTTACATGCGCCCCCACATTGACTCGCCGCTTCGTTTCTTTTCTCTCTCTGGCGGCTGCTGCTGCTGCTGTCGCTGCCGCTACCGCTACCGGCAACCGGCGGCGTCGTTGTTCTCGTCGTCGTCGTCGGCGGCGTCGGCTTTCTTCTGGGGGTGCTCTCATTTTGGGGCTCGTGTCTGCCCGCTCGCTCGCGTTCGTTCAGTTCAGTTCGCGGCGCGTCGAGAACCGAGTGACCGGCGGCGGCGGCATTTCCATTTGAAATTTGCTCACGCAAACAACGCGCATACGGCATTCTGCATTCGACACACGGCACTCGGCATCTGCATCTGCAACGGCATTCGCATCGCATTCGCCATCGCACAACCCAAATCGTTTACGACGTTCACACAAATCTGTTGGCATCAGTGCATCGCATCTCTGAGAGAATTCCATGTGGATCGCTGACTAGAAATAAAAAGGTAAACCCCGCGAACAACAATAAAGCCAGCTGCTTGATTAGCTTTTTATCATCTGCTATCATTCACGTAAAACAGACACGAGATGTGAGTGGCTGATGATGCGGTCTGTCGAAGTGGTGGGGTGGGGTGGGGCTGGGGGGTAATAATGGTGTGGTGTGGTGTGAAGAAGGTGTGTGAAATGTAACAGAACCGCAAAATGCAGCCAATTCGAAATTGAAATCCGCTCAAAGAACCACTGCCGCCGCTACCACCACCCGCACCACGAGAATCCCACAAAAGTATTTTCTGTTTGCTCGGCAATTTCTGAAGCAATTTCTGTTTTTCTGTGTGTTTTCTGCTCTGCTCTTTTGTTTTTTGTTTTGTTTTTGTGCAATGTTTTTTCTGTTCTTCTGCGCTGTATCTTTGAAACCTTCTTCTCTTTCCTTCTTCTGCTGTTTAAATGTAGTGGGTATGTGGGTGCCATAAATGTAAGAGAATGAATGTGAATGGTGTGAATTGTAATTTCAATTGATATATGACACTGCTCCATAAACGAATATATGTACGAATAAACGTATAAAGGCGTTATCAGGGTGACAGCGTACGCCTTATCGGCCCCCCGAGAGTATCGCATTAAAACTAATTGAATTATAAACTATGCTTGTTTGTGCATGCATGTGCATGCAAATTGGCAAGAATAACAGTATCGTCAGGCAGCGACAGTGGCAGAGGAGTAGTAACAGTAGCATTGGCAGAGAAGCAGTAACAGTAGCAGTGGCAGAGGAGTAGAAACAGTAGTAGTTACAGAGTAACAGTAGTAGAGTACACTGAGATAAATTGATATGAATGGGTTAGCAGAGAAGCAGTACAAATTTGGACCTAGAGGTGGATGGATTTCCCATACATTTTATAATCAAATTGAAATCTGAATAACATTCAACTGTCTACATTGTAGATTCTACAACTTCGATGCAGTTTTATTTACATAAAGAGAATCTATTTCAGGAATACCCTCGCGGAAAGTAAGACGATCCATTTTAGGAAGAAGTAGGAAACTTTCATTGTTTGTTGGCTTATTTATATTTATATTCTTAGTGCTACAAAGTTATTCCCTATAATTAATGCACACATACATAGATTTAAAGATAGATTTCAAGGAATTTAAACCTATACAAAATGTTTACAGAGCCCAATTTTCTCATATTTCCGATCGACTTCCAATTCAAATGGGAAATATGATAAATATCTTTGGAAAATACAATTTCGGATATTTTTATTCCCCTTCTATTACTCGTATTACCAAACCAGCTGCCCAAGCCAAATAGAATGGAAAGCAAGTAGTTTTTTGTGCGGTGTAGCAGAGAAGCAGCAGAGCAGAAGTAACAGTAGCAGCAGCAGCAGCAGGGCGTCAGATGTAACAGTATCCACAGCCAAAGTTCGACACGATTCCAGATTCTGCGGGTGTCGGAGAGCATTCGCAGATAAAATCAAAGCAGAGAAAGAGCAGCACACACACACACACTCTCACACATTTGTAATTGGGACAACGTTTTTACTCTATGATGAGAGAGAGAGAAAGAGGGGGGATGCGAATGGCTACCGAGACCCGGACAAAGTTTAAACATAGTTTTCTGTTTTCTGTTTTCGTGATAATGTCATAATTGACAGCCTGCAGACAGTTATGATTGAATCTCGAAGGGAAATTGTGTGGAAAAATATTGCAATAACCAATTACCCCTCCAGCATTCGATTCCCAATTCGATTCACAATTAAAACCCCACCCTTAACAATCGCCAACCATAAATAGCGGAATGAATTGTGCGTATGCGTAATATGTATGTAGTAAGCTCTTATAATCCCTACGCCGACCCTAACCCAACACTTTCTCCTGCCCAACCGCCCCACCGCCCCACCTGGCGGGGCACGTATATTTTTCCGGTGTGTGAGCATCTCGCATTCATTGTATTTTGGTTTTAATGGAAAAAGTGTGTCGGTACATCAAATGGGTTATTATCCGTTTTGCCACACTGGAAATGGCCATTTAAATTTATATGCCCTGCTCGTTGTTGCCACACGAGCGTGCGGCACGCTGATGTGGTAAGCTTCAGGATGTAATGGTTAAGTCATGATGAGGGTGCCACAAACTCGTACATATATACTATAAATGTTATGTGTGTGTGGCAGGGTCTAACCCAGGGGCAATTGTTATACGCGTATTATATTTATTCAGATTCAGATTACTTTGTTTGCGGCTCAAGTAATTGTTTTATTTATATCTACAGTATGCCGAGAAATTACAGGGAAAACCCTTAACCATATTTAGGTACCCATATTGTCACCAAAGAATGAACATATAACTAGATATTAAAGCTTAAGAAACACCCAAAGGAAGATGTTAACTTGAACAAAATACACATATACATACATATATGTATATGTATTTACCCGTATTGTATATCTAATGGAATCTGTTGACTCCTTTGTTTTCTCGTTTGCGCTTCTCAGAATTGAGCTCTATTTAACTTTGTTTACAAAAGAAACCTCTTAAGCAATTCCATCAAAATCCATCACAACACATACATACATACATACATACATATTTAAATATGAATAGAATTTCCTACGAGAGGAAAATTCCACTTTAATTAAAGTTATTGAACAATACACGAAAACGTGTACGTGTGTACTCATCATATTTCATCAATTGCCAGCAGCTGCCAGTCACAGATTCACTCACGAGCATTTCCTTATGAGTATTCCTCTCGGTTATCATTTATCATAACCCATGCATGGGTTTCAGTCATTTATAAAGCCTCTCCAAATGATTCCATGATTCAGCATGGAATGGAGGAATGAAAATCTTTTCGTTTGCTTTAATATGTATTTATTTATTGCATATTTAATGGACATTCTGCCGTCCGAATAATTTCCATTTCAATTTCATTATGAGGGAATTACGGATTCCTGAAACTACAACAATTCGGTGTCGTGGCCTAAAAGATAAGAAGTCAACTTCTGAATGCTGTCACTGAACCTGAAAACACTCTTGGCCGACCACCCCACCCCCCTCCCCCTCTCGGCTGCCACCTCGCGTGAGTTGTGGCCATTATCTGCTGGGTGGGGGGAGTAGGGTGGCTGGAAAGTGAAATCCAGTCAAGTGCGAGTGCGAGTGCAGGCACAGATTATGCTGTTTTGCGCAGCTCACTTTTTGGGGGGGTGGCTGTTGGGGGCCTAAAATTGCCACTGAACTATTTATGGCACTCCCACTCACAGTGCTTACCCCACCACCCCCCTCAACGTTTGTCACTCGAACGCCACCTGACCTGAGTAATTAGTTTTCACCGAAAAACAAGTACAGACGAACTTCTTTAACTTGGAATGGAGTGTAATTGAAAGGAAATTTTATTTTCAGTAGGAAAAAAACATAAAAAAAACTGTTTATTTTTATAATTATTTATTTAATTAACTGCTAACTAAGAATTAATATATTTAAAAATTTAGGGAACTATAGAGAAATCATCTCAAATCATAATAAAGGGAAAACCGTTTTTACAGTTTTATTATTTGATGATTTAAGGTAATGGTAAACATTAGTAAAAATATTAAACAGATACTCTAAATATTTAAATATTTTGTTTTACTACTACCTAATATTTTTACTGTATATTTAATGTTCTAAATACTTGTAATACGACACGAATGTAATTTTGTGTTCATAAATTATTAAGAAAATTTGAAACAGATCCAAAATCTGCTTCCACCTAACTCTAGGTTGAGTTGTTCCAGGAATCTCTTAGGGTCTTTAAAATCTCCAAGGTTTTAGCTTATTATATGATCAAATTCTCCTTTAAGTACAAATATAAATACGAGTACGTTTATATTTATACATATTTAAGTCCCAACGGACGTTTGTTAAGTCCCTGTGAGCTGGGGGACTTCCTCTACTCAGCTACCGCTTCGACCTTCAACCTATGTACCCTAAACCTTCTAGTATACATATATAATGAAATCTCTAGAGATTCAGTAAATACCCAAAGGGTTTTCCTGGAATTCAGCAAACGAAACCGTAGGCAAAATCACATCGTTAATTAAATGTTCATTAAATATAATATTCGTATCAAAGAAATCTTTATAAAATGAATATGAAATTATTCTAAAATAAACAGAACTTGTTATTACAAGTAGAGTCCAGAAGTAAGCTTAAAAGAAAGTTCCATTTAGAGATGTTCCACTGTAATTAGTCCTCTGATAGTAACTCATAGCCCAAGGAAGCTTAGACACAGCTTAGCTCTCCTCCTCACTCTAGTGGCATGTCACTCTTGGATCAAAGCAAAAATCGGAGTGTTGGCAGTTGTCTCCCTCTCTCTCTCCCTCTCTTGTCCGTGCTCAGGCCGGGACTGCATTGATTTCCACTTTGGCAGGCGGCAAAGCTCTCTTCTCTTCTCTTCTCTGGCTGCCTCTCTCTTTACTATTTTTCTGCCGTTGCCGTTATTTATGAATACGAATTAATGTACCGTTAGCATGCACAACAACACTTTGCACCGATTCCCCAGGGGGTAGGGTGGGAGACCCCCCACCTCTCTCTCTCTCTTATTCTCTAGTTTTCGATTCAGGGCCAGGGCCAGGGCTAGGACTAAGGCCAGGACTGGGGACAGGGCTAGGGCCTGGACGGGGGACCGGGCTAGGGCTTAGGACCCGCGAGCAACACTTCACTTTGTTTGGCTAAATGCGGAGCTGTCGTCCATTTCGGGTGCCATTATTACGACCGTTTCCGCTCAGAGATTTCCGGTGATTATTTCCATGCTGGCCCAAAGCAAACAGCAACGAGCCCGGGCACGGGTACGGGTCTGGGCCGCAGGGCGGACCATTTTGGTGAGGCTACGCCACGGCGACACTACGAACTGGACGCTTGATTGAATTAAGCCCCAAATGATCCTGGCCAGAACCATGCATAATGACACGCAGCTTAATTACGACCTGCACTGCGTGTGACTGGTGGTGCCCAGGGCCTGTGCCTGCGGTTGGGACTGTAGCTGTTGGTCTGTGGCTGTTGGCTGTTGGGGGACACGGGGCACCTGCCCCACTTACCCTAATTGAAATTGATTGTGATGGAGGCTCTGGGCATACAAACAGCCACATCCAACCAACCATCCATCCATCCAACCATCCATGCTGGTATGACAGATTGTAACTTGTTTGGAGAATCAAAATTCAACATGACAGCCAGCCAGCCAGCCAAAGCAATCTATGAAAACGAATTTTGAAGGCAGTTCTCGTTCTCATGCAGTTGTTTTTGTTGTTTTTTTTGATGATACTCCACGTATCGATTAAAGTTGCGACACAGTGCCAAAATGTACGTACATATATATTGTGCCAGGTTAAGGTGGCACATACGAGGGGGTGGTGGGGGGTGTAGGTAGGCTCCTCATATTTTATCGTTTTTTGAAATATTAAACTCATGTCAAACAATGCGCCAAAGGCGGCTCAATACACGACGTGTGTGTGTGTCTGTGTGTGTGTGCTGATAGGAAAAGGGGGCGTGATGGCACAAGTAGGAGGGGAGACGGAAAGAAATTGGAGGTAACGACCCACGAACGAACAAACAGAATACGAGAGACAGAGCAAGAGACAGAGAGGGAGAAAGAGATACTAAAAACAGAAGCTAATGCAAGAGCCCCAGAAAACCCAACTGGCGGAAATACTAGTAGAAAACAAATAAAAGCGAACAGGAAATAACTAAAATTTAGATTTTTTGATAACGAATTGGGAATACACTTTTCAAGTTTTGAGGGGTTTTCAAATTTCATAGAAATAGGAACAAGCCAGAGACCCTTTCGGCCGGGAAGAACTGAGAACTCTCAGTGAGAGCAAGATGATGGATAGTATCTTAGAACAGATCATAGAAGTTAGGGAAATGCTCTTTAGGAGCGGCTTTTGTTTGGTTTCTCTGGGAATGTCTTAGCCCTAAATTATGTAGAATTTAGAAGCCGAAATTAAGCATCCTAAGGGGTACCCAAGGAGCCTTAGAGGCTGGATAGCATCTGATAAAAGATCATAAGAGTTTCTCTAAGATTAGCCTAAAAGATGTCAAACTTTGGGGCGAAATTGCACATTCCAAGAGGTGCCCAAGGAGCCTTAGAACCTAACGTTGGTAATGATGTCTGAGAAATAAGGGATCCGCCTAGAGAATCTCAAGAAGACCTAAAAGCTAATGTTGATAATGATGTCTGAGAAATAAGGGATCCGCCTAGAGAATGCCAAGTAGCCTTATAGTGTATGAAAAATCATGGATCCGTTCGCAGAGAGGACTATTTGCCTTGATTTTAAGGACTATCTTGGACCACAGCGCACTTTAAGAGAGAGAAAAACTGCTTGCTTGGCATTGGTGCCGTTTGTGAATCATGATTTATTGCCTGGCTCCAGCAGCAGCAGCAGCAGCAGCATCATAGCAAGTCATTCTCGTTTGCGTTTGCGTTTGTTATTGGACGTTTATATAAAAAATAAGCTGATTTTCAGCTTACATGATTCCCACAAAACATGTGAAGCTTTTCCATGATGTTGAATTTTCATTCCAAGAAAAGAAATTGGATATTTTGATGGGGAATTCGAAGCAACGAAGGGATCAAGTTTGAATGCATTTGTATGCACCCTTCCAAGAGGGCAGAGAGAGAGATGCGAGATGTTGGTTCTATGCTGTTAAGCCAGTAACCCCCCCAGGTTACCCCAAAGCTGGTGACATGCACTTTTTAGCATATGTTTTAGCTGGTTAAGCTAAGCTCTCTTTTGCCATGCCACACGCATCATTTGCATTTTGATGCGCGACTTTCATTCAGGGTCATTGCGGAATAATGTTTACAGAAATGTTTACATGGTCACACCCCATTCGATGGCGTCTGTCGGGGTCACCACTGAGGTTAGAGTATATGAAAATGCATATGGTTATTAATCTTTATCATAAAGTCTTCCATCTCCATCGCCAACTCCGAGCTCTTCTTTGGGGTTATACGACAGTAAAAAAAACAAAGGGAAACGAAACGTACCGAAAAAAAAGAGGAAAATAAAAATTGTAACAAGTTGAACGTGCTGCTGAGCTCTGAGCATTAATAGGTTTTTGACTTGCTATAAAAACCGACCCCCCCAACCAAGCCCCTACTACCCCCTACTCCTATTCATGGAGAAGCAGAAGCGCTTGGGAAACAGAAGCCACAGCCGAGTTGGCAGCAATGATAGCCATGGCCAAAGGCACAGCCAAAGCCCCTCCTAAGCTCAAGTGGCCAGAGTGGCAGAATGGCTAAAATTGCTCGTTGGCCTTTAAAAAATGATTTGTCCAAATCATAGAATAAAGGGAAATAACAACAGGAACAACAACAACAACAATGACAACAATGTTCACGTAACTCGATTCAGTTCAGGTGGAACAATTTTTGGCAGCCCTCTTGAGTCTCTCTCTCTCTCTTTCTCTCTGTCTCTGTGTGTCTTGATTAGGTTTTCGTTTTTGGCCATTGAAGTTGGTCTTGTAATTGGCCAGTTGTGGGACTGTGGCTAATAGCATTTGCCCGGTAATTGGCCAGCAATGGAGCTGGAGATGGGAATGGGAAATTAATGCGATTCTCCAGAGCGGACACTGCACTGTGGTCGTCGCTGTAGTCGGAGCTGTAGCCGTTGCCGTTGCCATGACGATTAATCATTATCATGGGATTTCATCGCCCACCTCCACTCCACTCCACACTCCGTCTGTCTGTCTGTCTGGTGTATTCATCAAAAAGAATTGTCGCTGTGCAATGGGCAATTAGACAGGGGTTTTATTCACATAATTTCCGACTATGTAACCCACGAGCTCACAGCAAACAAAGACTTCAGTATTGAAGGGGAAAGTTAGCTAACCAATGTACCAGTATATGAGTGCCATAATGTCTCCATAAGCTTTGATATAGAAAAAAAACAATCAGCACTTTTGAATGAGCGGAATATGCAATATGCTCACACGCACATGTCCGTTATTCTATTGGATTCGTTCGTCTCTCTCTTTAGGAGAGGAGAGAAGGAGTTGTTAGATAGAAGATTTATCTATAAAACAAATCAGAAGTATAAAAATCAATCTTAAAAAAGAAACACTTTTTCTTTTAACTTTGGAACTTGGCAAAGATTACCATCTCCAGTCTCTGGTTTGGTTTTGGGTCTTCGTTAGTTATTTTCTTGTTAGTATCTAAACCTTAATCCCTATTTAATTGCGATCAAATATGCAAATTTCTTGGGTCCTTGCAAAGTTTCGAGCAACTATTTCTCGCTCCGCTGACAACCTTTAGTGTCCTTGGCAACTTCAGAGGAAACTTTCAACCATTTGATAAGTAATTCAATAGAGTCCAACAAAGTTCGCTCACTAAGGAAGACAGTTGGGGGGTAATACATGTAAATTGGGACTACCAGAGAGTATGCTTCTCTATATATGTAACTATGTATATAGTATATACATCTTTCTACCTGTTACATTCCCATAGACTTGATGACGACCTTGTGCTCTCTGTTGCGTAAACAAATTTGTTATCAGTTTATTTTGCATTTGCTTCTTACTTTTTTCTGTTTTGTATTTTGTTGTGTTCGGGTTTCTTTCCATTCATGTCTATTCATTTGTTCACAGTATATACCATAAGTATATAAACTGATGAACTGCCTGCTATAATGTATTTGTATGTACTTTTTTTCTTTTGTATATTGAGAAACCATTTACATTCCTTCACAGAGCAATCAATTTTCCATGCTATCCATCCTGTGCTGTCCTTCATTTATCTATTCAATCAGAAAGTCGACCTCAGTCATTCAGTCATTCGTTTCACTCTTTTCGCTCCCTCTCGTTCCTTCTTCCTCTCTCTCTCTCACTCTCTCTCTATCAGAATTGAACATAGTAAGCTTGTGGAAGCTCCTTTACCTTGTATGTGCCCCCCATGACAATCCCCCATGACAATCCCATCCCATCCTTTCGTTTGCCGAAAAAACTTGTTCAAAAATTCATTTTTCTCAGCATTCTCTATTTACTCAATTGCAGAGCACTCGGGCTTTAACTCTCTCTCTGTGTGTGTGTGGGTACCCTCTATGAAAAGGGGTATTATGATTTGATTAGAACTTGGCAAACCCAAAGAAGAAAACACTTTAAAACCGTAAGTATATATATATTCTTGGCTAGCTTCAAAGATCTGCAAGTCCAACTACCCCTATTATTGCTTCTTTATGTAAATCTTCCTTGGAATCTATGATGTATATCTATTATCTTTTCAAATCAGATCACTGTATCACACACTTCCCATAAGAATGATAGCTCTTCCAGGGTAACCAAAGCTTCTGCCCCAAAACCTCGCCTTTCTTTCTTGCTTTTGTTTGGGGCTTCTTCCTCTTCCCTCATGCACCGTTTGCATTCCGTACCACGCTTTGCATGGCATTTCTTGTTGCTTCCACCCACTTCCCCCCTTTTTCTCTCCCCCACTAACCCTGTCTCTCCCTCTTTCTCTCTCTCTAGGAGTACTATTACTCTCCCACACTTACATTCACCGTTCGCTTGCTATTTTATTTGCTGATTTAATCGCGTCTTGAAGCTTCCTTCCTGTGACTGTTGCTGCTGACGTTGGCTAAGACGCTGCAGGGGAGGAGCAGCGGCAGCGGCAGTGGCAGAGACACGAGCACATAGACCCATAATCAAATGTAATGTTCCGTGGGGCAAATCCCCATAGCCACAGGCCACGGGCCATGCAACAGCTTGCCCCCAAAGAGGAAATGTTAGAAAAAGACAGAATGAGAAAGATGGCAAAGCGAAAGAGAGAGATAGAGAGAGAGAGAGGGAGAGGGTGGTGGATGGGGGTTAAGAGAGGGTAAGAGATTGAAAGATAAGGGAACAAGAAGTAAAAAAATAGTGATTACGAAACTCAAGTGGCGAAAAAGTGGCCAAACGAGACTTGAAGATGTCTCTGGGCCATAAAAAGACATTATATTCCTGTTATCGGCAAAACGCGGCTTTGACGAATTCTCTTAAATGATTCTGCGAATTTTTTTTAAAATTCTATGAAAATATTTAATGTTTAATACTTAACGGACAAAAATGCGATCTAGGTTTATTTTTAGAAGGAGTTGTGCGGTATTATTTGGAGTTCCATTAAGTGAATGGCACTAGAACATGTACTACTATAATATTTGTATAACTTTAACATAAATATGAGAAAATCTAAACTCTACAGACAATCTTAAGTGCTACAATTATGGTTATCCATTATGAACAAAGTCTAAAAAGTCCTTAGAGATTCCTTAGACTTTGAAGCCTCAAGCTGCTTTCATTCAGACTTAATTTAATCAATGAAAGAAACTTATTTTATTTTATTTTATTTGAATTGACAGCATGGAATTTCCTTCAGTTCCAATGTTCTTCTCGATTTTCTCTTTCTCATTGAATCAATCACCGTAACTCTAAAAGGAAATTTAGTTGTCAAAAAAGTAATTTAATTCCTTAAATAAAATAAAAATCTTTTGGTGCAGAAATTGGCCTGCCTTTCATTGTAATTTTTAATAAAATCAGTTGCCAATTGCCATGGCACTCGGTAGGTGTTTTTCCTTATCAAATAATGCCATTTATCGGCCCAGTTGGGGTTTTAGTTTATATTTGTGGTAAAACCCTATTGTATTTCAAGCTTTTGTTTGCACAAAAAGACATTCATTAATCCAATTAAACAGATCAATAGTCGCCTGAATAGTTGCAGCAGCTAAGTGAACCATTGACCTTCCTTTGAGTATTTTCCTTAGTAACAATATATAGAGAGAGAGAGAAAAGTAAGAACATCTTAATCTAGCAGCGACCCTCGACCCTCAAGCGGATCGAACCGGACCGGACTCGACTCGAGTTCTCTGCAAATTGAGTGAATTCGAGGCTGGTCAATGCCTGTGCCGACCCAGCAACAACGCAACGCAACGGACAGTAGAAGTCTTTGACTTGTGCGCTCGCTTTTTCCCCCATTCTGTTTATTTATTTTCACTTTTCATGATTTCCACTTTTCTATTTGCTTGTCTGTCCGGACAGGCAGGCAGGGCGGACAGACAGACAGACCAACGCTAGAGTGTATTACGTGTGCACAGACATATGGATGTAACTGTGTGTTTGGGTGGGGAGGGGGCGCTCTCGGCATGTCGTCAATGCGGGTGGCCACGGGGCGTATGCTTTATGTGGCTGTGGATGGAAATGTCGATGTAGATGGATAGATGCAGGGGTTCTCCATGTGCCACGCGATTCGACGACAAGTCAAGCGAATGTGTCAAACAGTAATAATCAGCTTCAAGGCAAAAGCATTGACAATGTTCTCCTCACACATCCCCACTAACAACACACAATACAGTGAGCACTCTTCGAACGGGAAAACACACCCCCCACCCCCTTTAGAAAGGATCATTTCTACACTTTGTGTTTGGTAACACGTGTCGTATGCGTTACATTTGTGCCAGCTTTCACAGCCTTTGGCATTTGTGAGCATTAAACTCACATTAAACTCGTATGAGAAGAAGCTCTCGAATGCATCGAATTTTCCGCCTGCCCAACTGCCAAACTGCCAACTGATGGGGCGACAAGGGTTACCGGGTTCGACATAAGCCCACGGAGAGATTACCAGATCTCGGGGCCAGTCCGCCGCAATAACATCTGTACGTCAGACGATGCCTCGTTGATGCTGTCGTTGTCGTCGTCTCAGTGTCTCAGCGTCTTATCAAGCGAATTGAGCTTTCATTCGCACGCAGCGAATAAATTTACAAAAAAAAAAACAAAAATAAAAAATAACAAGGCCTATGCAGGGAGGGGTAAACCGAAGCGGAAAATACTCTTCTCTGTTTTATAAATAAAGAAAGGAGGAGCGGTAGAAAGTACCATATCAGAGTGTAATGAATTCTTTATGGCTTCATTAGCAATGCTTATTGATGGACACACAGCCAGATATTAACAAACAGACTGATTCACAGGGTAGGGGAGAGATGGAAAGGTTAATGGACTAAGAGAACGATACAAAACAAATACACTCAGAAAGATGAATCCATTGAAACCATTTGGTAAAGGTAATTTCTACGAGCTCCAGAACAGATGTGGCGACTCCATTAAGGCATAAAACTTAAAGACTAAAGATCTGATTCACACAGAGTAAATTCTGTGTAAATTGACAGAAAGAATGAACAGATAGAAGGATATTAATAGGGATTAAAGACATGGAAAGCATCCTTCTAAGCCTGGCAAACCTCTTAGTTAAGCTTTGGTACTCTTTGCAAGTGTATAAGGAGCAAAGGCAAATATTTATAGACATACACATACCTACTCGTATGTAGAGGTGGATAGGGGAAGGGCAGGAGAACTGGGCTATACTATGGGGTAACCAGAGAGGTATCGTCGACGATGTCGCGCGTTTGACTGCACTTAATGAAGTCTGTACCGTCCCCTGACTACCGCCCTGACTAAATTGACTTTATTGTTGTGCAAATAGACAAGAGAGAGAGAGAGACAGAGAGGGGGAGAGCAGTTCCTCCTATTCTCTATCTTGTTAAGTATGTATTATAATAATACGAGTATATTTACATACTTAAGAGGGGTGGCAGATGGAGGAGGTCTAAGTTTATGTGAAGGTGGAGGAGGCCTCTGCAAACACACTCATTGCCAGTGCGTGCCGTTGCGTCTGTCTGCTCTTTGTAGTTAAATGTTATAAATAAATAAAACATGGGCACTACCTTACACCCCAAACCGCCCCCCACCTGCTGCCTATCCCCCACCTAACACACACTTTTACACGCTGTAAATGCGCTATAAATATTTCATGGCAGCCTGGGCAACGGAACGCAACGCACACACCGCGTCGTCATTTAAATAAATAATTTTCAATAAGGTTTAAATAAATTAAGTGCAAATTGAATTAAAT
The DNA here is from genome assembly GCA_005876895.1 of Drosophila azteca. Classification (NCBI taxonomy): domain Eukaryota; kingdom Metazoa; phylum Arthropoda; class Insecta; order Diptera; family Drosophilidae; genus Drosophila; species Drosophila azteca. Next base: position 6,904,346 of record VCKU01000091.1, on the reverse strand, counting down.
GTGTGTGTTGGGGGTTGTTGGGGTTGCACTTTTGTGTTTTGTTGTGTTGTCGTGTGGCTTTTGTCGCTTTTGTCGCTGCATCACGCAAGCAAAAACTAAGTTATTTCATGCCTTTTCATGTTTTTCCATTTTGCATTTTCCTCCATTTTCCATTCTCCACCATATTCCTCTCTTTTTCGCCATTTTGCCACTGCCATTGCACTCTATGGAAATGCCAGAGAACAGGGAGGATGGCGGGGTGGGGCGGGTTGACTGTGTTAAAGCCTTAAAATTGAAGCCTCAGCATTTCAGGAAAATTTCATTTGTTTACTTTATGCTTTCAATAATTGAAATTTTTAATAAAAAATATGGAAACTATTTTAATAAAATAAAAGCGATGTATGTATGTGTTTGCCTGGGAAGCCAAGCAAATATTTAACTTGTGCAACGGCGAAACATAAAACAACGATTGAAATGCAGTACAATGTAAATATTTTAAATTTCATTGTGCATATGAAAGGTTGACAGGAGCATTAAAATGAATTCCATTTTTATTGTCGAAGGCAACCAAACAAATATTTGGCATGTGAAATGATTAAATTGAGCCAGAATCGACAATGACAGAATATAAAAGCGTTTTTTTCTTTTAAAGGGTTTTTTATTTACACTTTAAACATGAAAATAGTGGAAAAATCTGGGACTGTAAATAATGATTTTCTGTTAATTTTTGTAACCAATAAAATCATGCACTTTGAACAATCCCAAAGCAGAATTCAGTATGTCCATAGATTACTCTTAAGATAAAGATAATTATGAAATTTTAATTTGGAAGCTTAATATCTTCCAGACGTTAAGTTGCAGCTACAAAGTGTCTGCGTCGGATTTATAGCTGCATTTGTCAGCTTTTTTTAACTGCAAAGTTCAATACAACCAGTTGTAGGAAACTTAAGTTATATGAAAAATAGAAGCACTACCTATGACAAAAACTACCAAATTTTTAAAAAATACTTTAAAAAAACACAAGAAAAAAAAACATTCCTTAAACATTTTTAAACATATAAATCTATCAGAAAAAGTAATTTTTGGCGACAGCGGAAAAGTCGTGTCGACTAGTGTAATCTTTGCAAAAAAAATGTTAAACTTTTAAAAGGAATTCCAAAAAATTCCTAGAAAATTCCATATGATTTCTGTTTTCCTCATGGAAACAAGATTTATAATGTTATGGTTAATCAGTTACTTAAGTCATCTCGGTTTTGTTCCTGCCATTCAAAGTCCCTCTTTCTACACTTAAATGTTTACAAATTTGCAAAGAAAAAACCAACAACCAATATTAATTAGCAAATTTATTTAGCCTCCCCCTGGGCTGTCATTCCGCTTCAGCTTTAATGTTTGAGTCTCGACTTCCTAATCCCCAAAGCATTTGATATTAACTTATTTTCGGCGACCATATCAGCAATATCCATCCAGCAATCAGCCAACAATGTCAACGCACATCAGATAAGACCCCAGCCCCTAGCATTTACAAACACTCTTATCTGGTGGTAATAAATTATATGGAAACGCCTTTTATGAATGAAATACATTCAGGGGACAAAAATAAATATATTCTGTTATTCTTCAGGTCTCAGGGGAGGCGAAGTGATTGCCATTCATTGATCTGGGAATTGGCAATGAAAACAACACATACGGTAATTTTATTTTATAAATAAATATATAAGATGGGGGCAATAATACATATGTTAATGGGAGGTGTCCGGCTGTTTTCTAATTCAGTATTGATTTTATAATTTCTACTCAATATTCTGAGCATATTCGGTGATTATTCCATCCAAAAATTAAGTCCTTTTGGGTGGAAAATCTTCTTATTTTAATCCCCATATTAAGTGTGTATTTTATTCCTGAAAACATGAATAACAACCAGATGTTGTGTGGGCAGGGACTGTAGACTGTGGACTGTGGCCTTCTGCCCCAAAAGATGTTCCTGGCAAATCCATCAATAAACATTAAAGAAATATATGTATCATATTGCACAATAAAACATTCTTCCAATACCCCAAAAACAGGATTTATTTCCGCAAGACAAATTTTGTGTGTAAACAAGCAAACAATTTGAAATGTTTGATTTAATAGCGATACATAAATTTTCCCCCATTTCTTGTTGTTGTTGCTGGGGAGGATTATGATGAATCCTGACATGGGAATACATATGGTTACCACAGGAAAAAAGGTCTCCCAGGCAGGCAGTCATTAATCTTGAACATTTCAAATGAATTTTCACACATTTACAGCTAGACAGATGCAGAGCCAGAGCCCAGGCCTAGGCCTAGGCCTAGGCCTATGAAACCCTTATCAGGAATCATAATCTATAATCCACAATAACCCCCCCATACACCCCCCCCCCCACCCCATACGTCACAGCCTACACGGTCTGCTGCCCCGCTCTAACTTTTTCGAGTAACGTCATTCACACGTCAAGCGTGTGGCAAAAGTTTGGCGAAATTGAAACACTTTTCGGTTGATGGTGAGCTGTGGGCGAGCTTTTAATTAATATTAATTTGCATTCCCTGACACTGACATTGTGACGTAACGAGAGAGAGAGAGAGAGGGACAGACATTGACCCAAACGAATCCATTTGAAAAGGTGACGGAGGTGAAACAACAAAATGATCAATGGACCCAATCACTCTCGTCACGGCAGCAGTGCGTGTAACTGTAAATGAGCTTAGCTGAACGTAAGCAAGCTCTCCCCCAAAAGTGACTTTGAGTGAAGCTTTGGTCAGTGTGTCTCTCGCCTCACTCCAGTTGGAAGCTCTCCCTGCTATGTCGCTGACTGTTCGCTCTTTCCTTCTCTCTGTCTGCAAATGCTGTTATGCTCTTTTTATGCACATTAGTCCCGAAGAGTGCCAAGGGGTATATTAGTACAGCACAAAGAAGATACAGTGGTTCGATTATTGGATAAAGATCTGGATGCTTATATCTAAATGATTATCTTAATACTTGTTGGTTTACATCTTGGCTTTACTCTATAGTCTTTATGTAATTCAAAATGTTTGTTTTTCTATTAAGATCCCTGTCACATGTTTAGTAATGGGTATCTGTGAGCCTAAAGCCGTATTTGTTGCTGTGGGCTTTTGGGTTGTTGTGTTTTTTTTTGATTGCTTTAAATTGCTTAAGCTGGGTTGACAATCGGCGCCGCTTCGTGTGTGTGGGTGTTGGTATGCGCCTTTTAATCGCCACAATAGATTTGACATTCAGTTAACAGAACCGTAACAGAACTCAGAGAAACGAAACGAAACGAAAGAGTAAGAGTAATTTCATTTTTGACTCACTTGACGGCGCTTACTGGTGCGTGGCTCATAATTTACCCTTTTTTTCAATGGAAATTCCCACAAGGTGGTCCTCCACACCATTCCCATACCCTTTGCATGCCTCTCCCCTCTTTCCGGAGTGGCCAAAAAGAACCGCACACAAATTACACACACGTGCTGGAAGAAGACAGCAACAGAAGCAATTTAAAAATTTACGACATTCCACACTCATTACACCTTACGGGTTTTTCTCTTTTCTGTGGTTTGGTTTGGTGGCCACGCCTCTAGTCCCGGGCCGGGCATGGACTACGTCCACGTACGCCCATGCGAATTTTCGCATACAACTTCCGCGCGACTTTTTGGGTTTTTGTATGCAAATTTTCATTTCTTCTTACGTTTCTTACGTTTTTCTTACCTTTTTCTGCCTTTTCTTGTATTGTTTTTGCTGGGAATTTTTCAACGTTTGTCGCCTCGTCGTTTATTCTTGACTTCAGACTTGACTTGGGGCTTCGATTTACAGCTGTCCGAAAAGAAAAGCATAAAAAACAATGGACGAAAAGGTAGAAGCAGAAGCAGAAGAAATTTGCTTTTCTTATCGGCTGCGTTGCCCGAGTAGGAGTTATGCACCTCCCTCTCTCTCTCTCCTCCTGTGCTGGTCGGAGTATTTGCATTATTGCCCCTACCACCAACCTCCCCCCTCCCTCTGACATTGGGGAATTACCTATAATGACGGGCACTTGCGGCTGGTGGGTGCGGATGGCAACAGTCGGCCGCTGATGGAGATGGAGTGCTTCCTCCAGGCAATAATTTCAAGATCATTAAACAGTTGAGGCTCCGATTAAATGGAATCACATGGTGCTCTGTGGCAAAGGAAGATTGCATAGATTTAGATACATTTACTGGGCTTATAGAATAGAAGATTGGTAGAGGCAGAAATCTTTAAAGGGAAGTGTGGTATTATTTAATCAAAAACTTAACATTTAATTTTAATTAAATTTGTTTTCCGAATCAGAATAATTTAGCATTCTTTTACTCCCATTATTTGTTGTCTGTGGAAACTTTTTCTCCTTAAAAGGGCTTTTTGCTTATCCCAAAAGAGAAAGTACAAATTCTGTTTTCTCTCTGTCTTTTTTTTTTGGCAAATATTGTTTGTCCCCCTACTCACTGGCCTACTCCTGGGGACTTTCCACTTTTACTCGGGACTTTCCACTCTTCTTCTAGACACTCGGCTCTCCTCTGTCCAATGCTACCCATTCCACTCCACTCCATTCCACTCCTTCCTTTATTCCCACTTATTCTTATGACTCTTGTTCTCATTGTTGTTCTGGTCGTTACAATACCCTAAGAATACCCTATAATGATTCGGACTAGAAGAGATATAGATATATCCCACCATATTTGGTCGATGGATGTACAATTTATAGTTCATAATGATCTTTAATGATTCTAAATGAATCCCTCTATCGTATAACTCCCATTAGACCCTTGGATCTGCTAGGGTATCTACAGTTTGGCCATCCATTCCCATTGCTCTACTCATTGTTGTTGGTCTTGTAAGTAGCTCGAATAGAGGAAATGTCTGGGAAAATATGGCTAAAATGGCTAGGGGGTGGTTCGGGAGGCGGGCAGTGTTCAAGTTGAAGGACATAACTGAATTTCGGTTTGCTGTTTATGTTGTTGTTGGCTTTGCTGTCGCTTTTGCTTTATGAAATTCAAATTGGAAATGGGAAATGTGGAAATGGAAATGAAAACGAACGAACGGCAAAGAATCCGTAATGACTTCGCCGGGTTCCAACTTTACGGAGCGTAAAAACTAATTAATTACACGTGGAAATTGTGATAAATTTCATTTTCTGTGTCACCACAACCTCCCACCTCACCACCCACAATCAACGTAATTATTGCAACTTTTTTAGTGCATTTGTGTGTTTCATAATTTCATTTACATACAAATTTTCAGCCATTTGCACTTTTCCATGCAGATTTCCATCGATTTCTTATGGCAGTACTCACAGGAGGGGTGGCGGGAGGGGGAAGGAGGAGCAGGATGTTGGCCACAACAAGTGTCCTTGGGCCACTTTGTACTGGGGTAGCCACAGAGAGAGAGAGCCAGCAGCCACTGCACCCCACATCACATTTTGGAGAATTTTCTATTTATATGCATTGGCCCCTAGCGGTCACAGCTGGTCATCCGCCTATGCAGCAGTGCACCCCTCCGCACCCCCCCAGAGATGCCCACCCATCCCTCTTTCTTCTGGCAGTTTAAAAATGCTGCATTATTGCGCTGGTTTTTTATTTTTAATCGGACGACATCTACGCACTTGTTTTCCCCCACATCTAATTCTGTTCTCACTTGGCTCTCTCTCCCTCTCTTCTTTCTGCTCTCTCTCACGGTGCTGCTTTGCACTTTTCGAATTTGAGGCAAGAACCGGGCCAAGTCCTTATAATTAATGTTTTCCAATTGAACTTGACCCAAAAAATGTGTGAATAATTCACAGTCGAGAGCAGATGCCAACGACGACGACGACAACTACTGGGCTTGCCTTACAATAGTTAGGGGTAGGAGGTGGGAGGCTGCCCTGCCTGAGAGATTTCAAGTGAAATTACTTTGGACTCAAGTTACGAAACTGGCAACCATTTGTCTGGCTGTAATTTATACGTAGAACCAAGAGTCTAAATGGGTCAATGGGAATGCGTTGTAAATGTTATGCTACGAGAATTTATGCGCTTACAGAATGAACACAAGAAAAGTGTGTCTGTCTTTTGTTGAGGGGTAGAGAAGGGGTTTCCAAGGAAAAGTATTTTACAAATATTTCGAAAAACAAGTGAGAATTTATAGTATTCATTTCTAGGTGAAGGAGGGTTGAATATTCCGAAAACTTGTTCCAATTATAAGCTTATTATACTAAATATTTTATTGGCACATATTTGATATACTCGTACTTGTACATAGATATATTTATATGCATACATATATCAACATTTATCAAAATCAACGACCGTAAAAAATTCATAAATACTTTATTTCTTTTTACATAATTTTATTAATTCATTTATGTGATGTCATTTTCGTCTTGATTTATTTTTAGATATTATAGACTCTTCGACATTTGTTAAACATTTGTTTAAACTGTTGTCACTTATCAATTAACATACTAATGCCAATGCAAAAAACGATTTGTTGTTAATTTATACGTAACATAGTCATTGAACTGAAATCTCTCTCTTGTTCCCAATTCCGAACAAAACTTAGTTCTTCTTGGGAATTATTAATTATCTTAACCTTTTTTGTTAATGAACTTCCAATGAATTTTATGTGATTTACGAGTTTTCCTGGGCTATAAGAACACTTCATTTCATTTCTCATATTGCGTGTTTATTTAGTTAAAAATAGAACTGATTTTCAGGGTTAGTATATTATTATTGTTTGGGTTTTTCTTTTACTTGGAAGAGGAAAATACTATAAATTGTTGTGTATTTTTTATTTACAAGAATGAAAACAAACAGTATACAAACATATATGTATATATATTTATAAATATATCTACAGTCAGCTATCAGTTTCTGTTCAGTCCAGTCTTTAATTTAATATTATTTAAATTTTAAAATAAATATTCAATAAATTAATGAGTCTGCCAATTCTTTCACTATTGGAATTCCCCTTCAAGTCCTAAAGGCCTGCTTTAGGGTTCTTTTCCTTCCACAATTATCGCCCCCAACAATTGTACAACTTTTGTTTGAAACTTTTTCCCTAGAAACATTTTGCACACATTTTCCATATTACCACCCCCCCTTTTTTCTCTTTATGCAAACATTTTTGACCTAGTTATGGGGCATTCCTTACACTTTTTTCTGTCGAGCAATATGGGATTCATCTTTGCAGAAATAAACTTGAAACGCTTTCGAGTGTGGAACTAACTCGTTTGCCTCTCCCCCATTGCCTTTTGCTTTATCATTACAGCACTATATCTTCACCCGTATCCTTTCAGCACTGTACTCCATCTCCTCCTTGCAGCACTGTACTTCGTCTCCTCCTTGCAGCACTGTACTCCGTCTCTTCCTTGCAGCACTCTACTCCGTCTCCTCCTTTCAGCACTATATCATTGCTTACCCCTTTCTGGCAGCACTATAAGTATAAGCCTCTTCTTGGCTCACTCTGGTATTCTGTTTCTGTTCTCTGGTTCCATCACTCTCTCAAATTGCAAAACTGTACAAAGTTGAAGCTGTTGCTGCTGCTGCAGTCGAGCAGCTTCTGCTTTCGTTTGATATCAAATGCATTCATGTTTAGTTTTGTAATTAAAACTGTAATTCTAGCACACTACACACCCCCTACCGAGTGGGTGTGGGTGGCAAGGGGGGTAATCATTAGCATGCAAATGTATGCGTGACTGAAAGGGGAACCAACGAAGGTAACCTGGCCCCCAAAACCCATATAGAAACAAACAGAGAACGAGAGAGAGCCTGACTTTGTTAGATAAGTGAGAAAAAGCACTAAAAAACTACATTGAGGATACTTTGGGCAAAGTATACCCTTTAGATCAGTGCTCGGCACGGCCCTCGGCCCAGCCAGCCTTCGTGTGGCTTCAGCAATGCCACTTCGGCACTTGCTATCTCGCTTTTTGCAGTGTAAAGCAATAAACCGATTTCTCCCGCAGGTATGTTCGGACTTTTGCTACAAACACCAGCGCACTTGAGTGTAAGCGTGCCTTAGATAAATATTTACATATATTCTAACAACAAGACAATTCTGCAATCGTAAATTACTTTGGAATGGAAACTGTGTCATGATATGTCTCATTCTGCCTGTAAAACGTATCTTATCAAGTTGATTGTCCGTAGATAATTGCTGCATGTCTTTCAAGAGATTGCTACCACAGCTACTATATCTGTATTTGAGGAGAATGAAGAGGTACAAGCAACATTAGTAGTAGAAATATGGCTAAGGGCATCAAGAATCAACTGTAACAAACCTACCCTTAGACCCATCATGCCTTTACAAAGTTCGCATTGCATACTTTTCAGCGCCAAAATGAAATTGCGGGTTCCTTTGTACGACCATTTTGTGCGGCTCTGCTGCCTCCTGCGGCTCATCTGTGACAGCTGGAATGTGAATGTAAATGTGAATTTAATTGTGCTACCCACTCACACATATACACATACGCGCACATACACACAGAGGGACACGCAAACCACTCTAAGCCAGGCCAGGCCGCAAGAACCGCATTTGGTCGGGGAGAGGGGGTAGTGCCTGCAGCTGTCACTCAATCATAAAGATGGCGTTGCCTGTCACCGACTTGCCCTGAAAGTTGGGCCAAGCCAAGCTCCCAAGGGAAGCGGAGAGGGGGGATCGTGTGGTATTTATAATAATTTCAAATGTTTATAGTGCGAAATACATATACACACACACACACACACACAGACATATAGTTTATAGAAATATTTATATGCTGGCATGGAGCTGGCATATCTCTATAACGGCTTGTCGCCTGCCCGTTGGGTTCAGGCTTAGTCGCTTTTGCCTTTTGCTCGCTTCCTTCCTGGGCAACTTCCTGTCACGCTTGAGGGCGGTAGGCGGTATAGGGCTGCCTGGAGGGCCGATTGCTATATAAACATTTCGCCCCTATGCCACCCACCATCAACCCCTTTCTGCCGCTGTATCGTCGTCGTCTTCTGCTCTGTTTGCCATTTCTGTGTTTTATTGAAGACGACGTGCAGGAAATTTGAGCAACGCAGAGCCAGAGCAATCAACAACAACAACAAAAAATGGAAAAAAAAATGGAGGGAAAGAAAATCCATTTACGTAATTACTTCGGGTTAACTTTTGCCTCTCCGCCGCCGCCAAAGGATGCGCGCAACGAGACCTTTTCCTTATTAAATTATTGAAGAATTGCTTAGTCGCTTATTGGAATCTGTTCTGCAACTAAAGCAGTTATCCCACCACCCCACCAACCCCTATCGATTAACCCGAAAGTTTTCCCATTTTCCTAACCCACTAGGACCGTTAATTATATCTCACTTGGCGGAGAGAGATTTTCTCCTGCCTCAAGGAGGCAAAGTGAGTTGAACTTGTTAAAATTAGCATAATTTATGGTCCTAGTCTGCTGCCATCTTCCATCCAGTCCTTGGGGGTTATTAAGAATCCAAATTTATGATTGCTGCGAAAGATGAATTAAAGTTGCATTTTTTCTTCTTTTTTTTCTTGGAAAAGATCTTAAATCATTTTTTAATTATAATTTGTAGTATCATCAAAAGTTGTTCCTCAATTCGAGGAAGATTTCACAAAAGGTTTTCTTGGAAAACAAAAAGTTCAAGGAAGAAACCACTAAACGAATCAATTTCCCTCAACAATTGCTTTACTTTTGTTTAAAGTTTTCCACCAGCAGCACAGGAGAAACATTTCCACCCAATAAGTAATACAATCCTCTTATAAGTATATGTATCTGTATCTATTCAATTGATTTGTATCGCCTTACGACTGCGTACAATAATAGAAATCAACTTTGATGGAACTTTCTTCGCTTACCAAAAGTTTTTATTGTTTGCCTTTGGTGTCTATTTGCAGGCGTGGCCGTGCCTCTTTCACCGAAAGCATTTAATAATGTAAGACGATTAGGAAACAAAGACTTGGACTTGCCATTCTGTAATTACACGCGAGTTCAGAGCGAACAAACAGGAAGTCGGGAAAGAGCCGGACTGGACAGGCAGGATATAACAGGAAAGGACTCAAGAGAGCGCTACCCAAGGACGTCCAACAAGTTGTCCGCAAGCCTCACAAACAAACTTGGACTCTAACTCAAACACACAACTCGGTGTTCGGCGCCCACCCCCAAGGGACCACCCCACACATCCACACCCCCCCACACAGAGGAGAAGCAAGCAAGCAAAACGGCAACCGTGGATACCAAAGCGTTGCGCAGTTCAGCCGCCACTGTGAAAGCGACATCGACGCCGTCGCTGGCACCGACGGCCACGGCACCGTCGCTGACAATCTGTCAGCCGCCCCCACCCACACCGCCCTATCAGCGGCTGACCAAAGCGCTGCAATGCGATCCCCGCTGCGGACACGAGGTGAGTGCAATCTGAGGTGGGTGGGCGTGAGGCGGGAGTTAATGGGCAGGGGCCAACAAGGCACTAACAGACGATTCTCTAGCAGCAAATTTGAGGTAAAGTAAATAACGTGTATCTGTATCCTGTATCCTGTAATTATCTACCTGTACTTATAACCAAGTGTCAAGGGGGGGAAATACTTGGGCATTTCCAAGTGATTTCCGAAGGGAGAGACACTGAGATTGTAATTAGTATAAGGAAGGAACATTATGCATTATTTCCCAATAAAAATATGGAATAATATAATAATAGTTATCATATTTAATACCCATACTTTTTAGGGTTTTCTTCCACTTTAAATAACTTCTAAATTAATTTCTACGATAGTTTGTTAAAAAACATTGCAAAGCCATAAATCTTTGACTTTACTTTTAGTTCCACAAGGAAGCCAAATTTAATTAGTTTTTAGCTAAAGTTTATTTGGCAAAAACATGCAAAAAACATTCGAAAACTTTGGAACAATAAGCATAGTCGAAGTATCAAAAGTTAAATGAAATTTCAGAACATTTCACTCATTAAAAAGTCAATAAAAAGTTTGGCAAATACAAACACAAATCGTATGTAGATGATGGTCAAGGCTAAAAGTTTATAGAGAGAGAGAAATAAGTAAGGACTAAGTAATCATAGAGTTTTCATGAGGAGTATTACAGTTTACGAGATGGCTATCCCTTGTCCTAAAAGTTCAGTCCTAAAGGTAAAATAGTCATTAATTCAAAATGAAATCTCAAGAAATCTCAGGGTGCTGAAATCTCATATTCTTAAGTACTACAGGCATCAAAAATCCTTCCTTTGTTCTCTCACTTTACCTTAAGTATATTTAATCCCCCATTATATGTATAGTAAACCACTTGACGCCTCCCCAACCCATAGATTTATTCAGCATTTGTAAGCATCCGCTCAACAAACAAATTTCCACTTGGCCCAGTTTCTGGTGTCAAAAGCACCTAAATTGGTAGAACACAAATTTTATCTTCAGCAAAGTGTCAGGCCAGGGAACTTATTGTGCCAGATTTGCGTGTCCTTGCGGATGATGAATGGTTTTGCTCATACTCGTACGGGTATGTTTCAGACCATGCAACCTGTACAATGTACAGCTATGTGGCTATGGCGGTGGCGGTGGCGGCACAAAAAGAGTTCACCTCTGACATGCTGACGTCACAGCAGCTCCAGTGTAGGCCAGGCCAGGCCAGGTCCGTTCCAGGACCAGGACCAGGCCATTGTCGTCGTGTGTTAGCTAATGCACAAACCCTCGGCAGCAGCGCTGCAATTATGCGGAGGTTCAAGGCTAATTTGCTTGTGCACCAATGGCTTTGAAAAGGGGGGGATGGGGGGTGGAGAGTAAGCCAGAAGAGTAGACTGTGGGTGTGTGTATGTGCGGGGCTCATTCACCGTGGAATTGAGCTTTGGTGGCTTTGTGTGTGCGCGTGTGACCGAATGCAAGGCAGAGGAATTACGTATACGCCGCGTTTCGTTGCGTTTCGCCTTAATTAACGCCCCCACACAACCCCTCCCCCGCTTGGCGATGGCTCAAAAGGTGGATTAAGCAACACAAGAGTAGAAATAAAACAAGAAAAGAATTAGCTTTAGAAGCAGAGCAGCTTGATACCCTTAGAGAAAAATCATTTCCATGGAAACCATATAAAAAAGTAAGGAGATTTGTATGGCAACAGACAGAAGGATATATGTTTTTCAACTGGAATATATATACTCAAGATCTACATACATATATACTCTGAAAGAGTATAACATGGAAAAAACAAAACACCAGCAGAAATAGCGAACTGCAATAAGCAACAAGCAGCGGCAAGCGGCATGTGGCAAGTGGAAGCAACGATAAGTGCAGCCACAGTTCAAATTACATTAACAAAAAAAAAAACTGGTGCCCCCTTGACCTTGACTAATTGTGAGTCCAGCAACAAGAGCGAGGGCGAATGCGAGGGCGAAGTCGAGGGCACAGGCGCTTTTCTAAGAACACATTCAGCGCACACGATAAATCGGGTGGGGTGGGGTGGGGTGGTGAATACTCGTACTCGTACTCGTATAAGAATAAATTACGGCCAACAAGTTTCGGCCCGGTATGGAGGCAGTCAATGTTAATTGTTACACCATGTGCACCCAACCCAACAAATAATTCGCTGCTGCATTCAAGGCGGACTTCACTGGAAATCAAACAAGGAAATTTCTCATATTCTGAAGTGTCTTTTCCACAAACAATTACTTGGAATTTAAAGTTGAATGCATGTGAAATTTATTCCCAGAAAATACAAATTTATTATGTTTGTGGAATTCGTTGGAACTCTTTGTTATTTATGGTTTTAAGCTCTAGTGTTCAGTTTAGTTTGAGGTTAATACAAAAGCAAGGACAAACCAAAGATGCCATAAAGGACTCAAATGGAGTGTTCGCAGGACAAATTGCCTAACAATTGAATGGAAAACATATATGAAAAGCCTAAGCCTATAATCAAATTTTGTTTTACTTTTGTGGTGGCCATAGAAGGCAGCATTTTGATAGTAATTTAAAATTGATTTAATCAAATCAAAGCCATGTTAAATGTATGAAGAAAATGTGATATAAATATAGTATTTATTGTCATATGTTTTTCATAATTTTTCAAATGCCTAAGAACGGTCTTCGAATCGAATCGCATGCCTGAAGATCCTATATTTTTGGCATGCTGTTTCGAATGAGTGATGAATGGGTGCTATTCTGTTCAGAGTCACAGAACCTGAGCGGGTGTAAGGATTTAATGTAAAAATCAGAATGATAGCTTTAGAATTTAATGAATCTTTTTAATCATATATTTTTCTACCATTCTAATGATTATTTTTCTATGTGGTTTTTATCTTCCAGGTGACCATTGGTCGTCGCATTGGTCTGTACAGATTCTGTGGCGACATCGGTCGCGGCAATTTCTCAAAAGTCAAATTGGCTGTCCATCAGCTGACGCGTGGTAAGTATCTATAGGATGCCATATTAGATTTCTATATTAACAATACTCCCATTTGTTTGCCAGACAAAGTGGCCATTAAGGTGGTGGACCTGGATCGGGCTGGACTCGATGCCAAGGCGCTGCGTATGCTGTCCAGCGAGATAGCCACTCTCGAGTGTGTTCATCATCCAAACATATTAAGGTGAGACGAAAGGCGTACCCTGAGTCATGTCATTCCTCTAACCACCTCTTCGTAGGCTTTTCGAGGTGGTGGAGACCTTGGGTCGTGTCTATCTGGTCACCGAGTGGATTCGCGGCGGTGAGCTCTACAATCACATCACCCAAGGCGGTCCCCTGAGGGAGATTCATGCGGCGCCTTTGTTTAAACAGCTTCTGCTGGCTGTCAAGCATATGGTGAGCTCTATAACCCCCGCGAGAGAGAGATTCTTTGATAACTCTAGTCCTGAAATCCACTTACAGCACAGCCTTGGCTATGTGCATCGCGATATCAAGGCGGAGAATGTTCTGCTACTTTCAGAGGATCGCCTGAAGCTGGCCGACTTTGGCTTCAGCACACAACTCATCAATGGTAAGCCATGATCAATTTATGGTTTAACTTGTTCGAAAATCCATCTCGATCCCTTCGGATAGGTGCCAATCAGAAGCTCGACACATTTTGTGGCTCACCGCCATATGCCGCCCCAGAGCTCTTCTCCGATGATCATTATATTGGGGCTCCCGTGGATGTCTGGGCCCTGGGCATTCTGTTGTACTTTATGGTCGTTGGTAATATGCCATTTCGTGCACCCACCATACCGGGCCTCAAGGCAGCCATTCTTAAGGGGGATTATCTGCTGCCGGGGCAACTCAGTTTGCCCTGCATAAGATTGATTCGTAAGTGAGGAATCCTGGAAATGGAGAACCCTATATCATTTACCCGAATCCCTTTACAGAACGCGTTCTTATCCACATACCCGCCCAGCGGCCCACCATCGATGACATGTTGAACAGCCAGTTTGTTACCTGCCCCAAGCTGAGCGCCGACCTCATGCAGTACGAGATCAATCTGCACAGCAAGCCCGTGAAGCGGTCCATCTTCTGGGTGCGCACCAAGTCGCATCGCCTGCGAAAGTCCGCCTCGCTGCGGGACCGATATGCGGAGGTGGTCAAGAAGCCGGCCATCAGCATGAACACGCGCCAGCAGGACGAGATGTTTGTGCAGAACTTTCTGCAGCCCATTGAGCTGGGACACGAGCTGCTGCTGCCGATGCCAAACCAAGTTAAGGAGGCCTCCGTTGAGCCGGCCAAGCGTCCTGGCAGGCGTTATCTATTCTGCGGAACGCTCAAGAAGAAGGTCACGCCCATGGAGACGGAGCCCGAGAAGCAGTTGTCCAATGGCGGACAGTGTCCTTCGGCCAAGATAAATCCCTGGAACATAGAGGTGGCCGAGGATTGTCCTCTGTTCAAGAACTACGATGCAGAGACGGGCAGCTGTGTGATGCTGCCCACCGCCACCGAAGATCTCAGTCAGCTGGGGGCCCTGGAGTTCGAGGCGCGCCAGCTGCTGGCCGAGCTGGGCCTCTCCTCGGAGATGCTGCTCAATGCCCGCCAGAGTGGGCCCCGCTCGGACATCATTGGGGCCTATAGGATTGTGGTCAACCGGCTGCAGAAGCAATCCTGGCTGGCCCGCAAACACGTGGAGATGGCGCTGCACAGTGAGCCCAAGGTGGAGAAGCGAATCGAGCGCTCTTGCTGCATACTCTAAAGGGCCATAAACCTGTTGAATGTTTATATTACTCACCTGGTTCTGGTCGATCTTGGGGTTTCCCCCGAAGAAAGGTGTACCAAGTTGTTGTCTATAGCATACTTAGTGGGGCTACAGCAGATGATATTGAAATTATTCGAAGAATTAATGTCTAGGATTGACTGTTTTATATAAAAGAATGCTCAAATAGTATCAGAAAGACCCCCAACAATGACGATGGTCTTTACTTCAGTGGAAATTGGTGTGAAGTACTTTATAAACCCAGTTTTAAATATCAACAATCTCTGACTCCTTCACACAAGTATCTCAGATCCCAAATAGTGATATCCACTAGAGATGTATGCTATAGGCAAAGCCTTTCTTTGGGTGGAGGTTTCAGCCACAGGACCTGCCACAGGCCATGCCCAATTAGTGTCAATTTTCCAGCTGCAAAAGTCGGCAGAAGTTTGTTGTTAATGTAGTCTCGTTTTCCTCCTTTGGTTCCATCCTCATTAACGCAGCATAGCATAGCGAGAAAGTTCCTTATTTCGAGTAGTTTGTGTTGTTTCAAACTGTTACAGCCGGAGGCGAATAGTGAAATTGATATATAAAGATACATATATACATATATATACCTACATATAGTTATACCATACATATAGTCCAAGTATTATGTATTTAGTTGTTGGTCCATTTTTGAGCATACAGCATATACAGAAGAATATACGAATATGAATATGAATACATCTACTATACATATATGAATATTGCGATCTTTGAAAAAACCCTCTCAATGTACAACGTTGCATAAAAATGTTTAATTGATCATCAAAAAGCATGAACAGTGTGTTTGTGTGTTGTCTCCCGTGGAGTCAATCTCGTACTCGTACAATAAAGCAGCATTATGAAAGAATCGTAATCGTACAAATCGGAAACATATTATAAACTAAGTCTCATCCAATCGCCAAGGTATATTCATACACGCTATATAAGGTGAGGCACTAACACCCACTCTCAAAAGTTGTGAGAAGCAATATAAAGGGCAAACTCATTGGGCCTTGGGCCTTACACCTATATGAATACACCTTGGATTCTATCTAGCCTTATTTTATTGCTCTTGCAGCATCCACCGGGCTCTGCTCTCTTCGCTGTCACTGTTGCTGTCGCTGCCTCTGCTCCACTTTCGCTTATTGTTGTTGCTTTTGTTCTCTTAGGCGCAGGCGTCGCGTTGGAGAGAGGGAGAGCCAACGCACTGGGACTCCTCTCAAACAACGGCCCTCTCACTGGGTTTTTTGCTGCTGCTGGTGCCGGCTGCGTCGCCGTCTCTTACGCTCTCTTCTGTGGAGTGAAATGAATTGATAAGACGTTGGTTTTGAGTGGAAATCGAGTGAATGTTATCGTCGAGTGGAACAGAGGAATCCAGCTCGTATTTTCTGATTACAGTACTTAGTTCACGGGCATTTCGATTGAGCAATAATTTAAAACGCGATGCTATCATGTTTTGCCGTAAAACATAATCAAGATCAAGTACAACAACAAATACTTACCCACTATGGCAAACGAGTCCGAGTCTGAGGCACCGGCCGGCCAGTCAATATCCGGCATGGTCGGCCATTCAATATCCTCCGCCGTGTCCCAGTCAACGGCGCGCGTTTGACTAATCTCGAAGAGCGCGGGCGAGCACATGCTCAGCACCTCTTGTCGTAGTTTCGAGAGTAGCTCCTGAAAACTGTCACTGGTCTTGCACAGAAAGCAGACGGCCAGGGAAGGATCCATGGCGGAGAAGCTCAGTCGTGCCGCATGCTTCTGATGGTAGGTCTCGTCGTGTTCCTGTTCCCCTGAGGAGGTCTTCTGGCCCACCACGCCCGTCCTTTGCGTGGTGTGTGGATCCAGGTACAGCACTTCGTCATCGACGTATCCAAGGAAGTATAGAGCCTGATTTGGACGTCCACCGATCATGCCACAGCTGCTGTCTAGCTCGAGACATCGTTTCAAAGCTGGGATGTAGATGGGATTGATGTCGGTGATGCCCAGCCGCAGGGGGATGATGAGTAGCAGTGGCTTCCAGGCATCTCCTTCCCGGCAGAGTGAATCTACAAAGAAATAAGCGTGGAATTAGTATGGACTCTTCGGATCCCAATTCAACCATCACTCACAGACATCGTCGAGAACCACTGTGCTGTCCATGGCCACATGGACCAACAGCGAACACCAGTCATCGAATAGCACCAGTTTTCTGAAAGTGTGAGAGCAAAGTCAGATTACAATCGCATCTCTCAATACGAATGGTTCCCTCGTCTCCACTAACTTGAGGATCTGTGCCACTGTATTGGGTCCCAGCCACTCGCCCACCGCCTTGTTCTGGGACTCACCCATCAGGGCGATCTGGTGTATGGAGTAGTAGCTCTTGCGGACATCTTCAAAGCGATTCACAATCTTGAGGTAGGTGGCGTCCTGGCAATCGGGTGTCCAGAACCATTCGCGTCCCAAGTGCAGGTCGATAAGGGCCTGAGCGAGGACCATCTGGCCGCAGCGCAGCATGCAGCCCCATCCTTTATCCGAGGTTAGCTGCACCTCGCCCAAAGGCATGAAACCATGGCGATATGTGCACCACAGTCGGGACTGTATATCCCTTCGGATGACTTCTAGTTCTGTGGGTAGGAACGATGATTATCATGATGATTTCACTCTGCTGTTCTCTAGATTCCACCACTCACCCTGTATGGCATTGTACCGTCTGCCCAGCACCCAAACATCTGTGTTCCTTTTGGGTATATCCTCTGGTTCGCCGCTACCCACCGCCTGGCCCACGGCACTGGCCAGAACGCTGTCCGGACCCAGATAGGCCTCGAAGACACTCTCCATGATACGCGTTAGCTGATCGGCGAGCACAACCAGCATGGATGGAGGAGGAGTTCTAGATTCCCACCGTCGCGGGCGTCGCCTTCCGTTGCGTTTCCGTTAATTGCCTGCCAATGACGTTTCGGTTTATCTCAGCCTCTGCTTCTGCTCTGTCGCTGTCGCTGCCTCTGCCTGCTGCTGCCTTTGTTTTGGCCTTTTGTTGTCGCCGCCACTCGCCCTGCTCCAACACCCTGTGGTGGGTCACAACAAATGCATTTGTTGTTGGCAGTGTCTGGCGCTGATTACACCATTAATTCGCGTTTTCTGCTTCAGCTTTGGATTTTTTTTACGATTGAATTGATTACAACGATAACAACAGCGACGTCGCTGCGCTGCCATGGACGAATGTGTTGACGTGCGGCGAAGTATTGGAAAACGTCTGTGGGGTATCATAATAGTGCGCCAAACAGCACCAAATGGGCTATGAGAATATGCTTTCGAGCACTGGTTTTTTTAAAAAAGAGGCAGGAAAAAATGCAATAATTTTGAATTAAAAAATGTACCCAATTTAAATAGAATAGAAGAACGCTGGCAAAGTTGCAGCTCACGACCAATGGACATACCAAATGGAATTTCTGAACTATTTAAAATTGATTTAATTTGCACACAACTGTAGGAATACTCCTAAAATATGTTAAGAAACTTTAAGCGCACAGAATTTGTTATTCAAATCGTAAAAATCATCCTCGGGCTCGGGATCTTCAGCTGTTCGTACCATATCCGCATTGGGATCTGCCGTCTCTGTGGAGGCAGTCGCTGCTGCTGCCTTCCGCGCCGCCTGACGCTCCTTTTTGTTGCGCTTCTTTTGCTGGGCTTTTAAGGCCGCTTGATCCCCCTCCGTTTGCTTCCAGGAGGGAATGAAATCCGCACACCAGTCAAACAGATAGCAATAGAAGTCAAACATCAACTGGGAGTCAGAGAGCAGGTAGTGCTCCACGTGGTAGCGTACATCCGGCCGATTCCTCAGCAGATCGTAGAGATTGTAGAGAAAGGCGCCGCAGTAGAGCTGGTTCATTCGAGGACTCGGCAGTGGGTGATCCAGAAGGGAATTCAAGCCGTTCAGTTGGTAGACCACCGCCTGGAACTCTGCAAAAGCATGGAGCACCGTTGTGGAATACAAATCGAACTTCTTCTTGAAGATCTCCTGCATGTGAAAGTGAGGCAGAAGACGCTCCTGCACAAGGTAACAGTCTGATTTGGGCACTTGCGACATCCTCTCGGGCACGGAAAGATCCAAGAGGGAGGGTTTCACGCCCCTTCTGATGCCCTCGGCTGCTTCCTTGTCCCGCACGGCTCTCTCTTGCTTGAGGATCTTGCCAAAACGTCGTTGGAAGGACTTGACCTCCCTCTCGGCGGGAATGGTCACGTCTATGGTTCGCAGGACAACCAGACAGAGCAGCAGGGCATGGAGATGCAGCAGGTCACAGTGCTCCGAGCGATGCAACCAGTAGACAATGGCCAGAAAGTACAGCCGCAGATCCTCTGGCAGCGTTTCCAGCTGCGCAAACAGTTGCTCCGTCTTGACATGAGGCACTTTTGAGTCGAACACCGCTCTCAGGTGCCTGGCATCCGGTGCGGAAGACACGAAACTATAGGCAGGCGGCTCCTTGATGGGCATCTTATAGTATCGCACATTGGTCACCCGCAGAGCCCGCGTGAGGTAGGTGTACTCAATGGGTTGGACGACACCCTCGCCATCCACGCGTGGCTCCGTCTTGGCGCCTTCCACATGATGCAGCAAGGCAAACACGTAGTTGAGAATGGGCAGGGCCAACTCGTTGGAGTCGTGGTAAGGAAAGTGCTCGATCTGTGGGTTGTTGATGTACTTTCGCAGGTGCAGCAGGTCCACAAAGAATCGGGATAGATGCGCCGGGTAGAGTTTGTCCAGGAACCATTGCGGAAACTGCAGGGTTTTATCTTCCACTTCTAGTTCGGGGCCGTCTTCTGGTTCCTCTTCATCTTCTTCGCTGTTTGATTTGGCTTCGTTGTCACCAGGAGCTGCCTCGTTCTCCTGCTGCTCCTCCTCCTCCTCCTGTTGCTCCTCCACCTCTTCTCCGTCCACGTCCGACAAGTTTTCATCCAAGCCCAGAGGATCTTCTGCATCACTCTCTTCCTCCTCACTGACTGGTTCGATGTAGGGGAAGGCATTCTCATAGTGATCCTCAAAGAAGTCGTACGCATGGCACAGCTCATTGGAGTACCCCTCAATGGCAGCGTTCACCTGTGCTACCAGGGAATCCCTTTGCGTCTGCAAGAAAAAAGATTAATAGAGAAATCTATTGGATCTAGAGGGGAAAACCAACCTTTTTCAGTCTGGAAAGGACCTTGGCCAAGGCGGACTCTGCTGACTCTCCGCGCAGCCACTGGAGGGTTACCCGAATGCGTCGCTGCTGCTGCTTCAACTTCTTGCTGCGTCCCGCTTTGCCCATTCCTGCGGCAAAGAAGTTCCTAAAGGCAGAACGGGCTATATAATCGTTGCCCAAAAGAGCGGCGAACAGCGGCAGCTTCTCCGCACTGAGCGTGCCTCGACCACACAGATGCTCCACACGGTAGATGCAACAATCCAGATAGTTGTAATAGGTCTTGCCAGGCTTGGCAGCAACCGTAGCCGGAGCGGGCGTCTGTATGCCGCCCACAATTTTGTTAGCTTTTGTCCGCTTTTCCATGTGCTTCGCCTGGGCGCGACGCAAGTCCCGAGTATCCTTCGGCTTGGACTTCTGCTTCACCTGCTTGGTTAGCACCTTGACGGTGAGCGTTATCAGGGGGATGTATTTGACGTTGTGGATGTAAAAGTCCGAGTCGTACGAGAGCACCGGGCAGTTGAGCTTCCTGGCCAAGGCAGCCAGTTCGTCATCCGCCTCGAATACGCAGCGCATGATGGGGACTCCACAGTCTTTGACGGCATCCACAAATACCTCCTTCAGGTGCAGCGGGAACAGGGTAATGGAGGCGTTTGGATTGATCCTCTTGATGACGGAGATTTTCCCCCTCAGTCGCTTGCTAACGGTTCGCAATTTGCGCTCCTCGTAGCCACCATCCATGAGCACATAGGGACGGATGTTGCACTGGTCCAGGACGTGAAAGAATTGCACCACAGCGCGATAGAAGTCATCGTAGTCCCCGCCAAAGGCCGAGTAGCAGCCGGTGACATCTTTGTACAGGTTGCAGGCCAAGTTATCTCCATCGATGACCAGAGCAGTGGAGTGCAGTTCGTATGGCTTCAAATAGATCTCAGCGCGCTGTGCTATGTAGCTGGTAAGGCCACGAACTCCCATAATCCTCGCCAGCACTTGTTGCAAATTATTTTGTTTTTGTTTTTCTCCGCGTGTTCACGGCAGTGTGACCGACTATCTTGTGAATATTTTGAATAAAAACAGACCATTTAACCCACTAACGGCCAATGAGTGCGTTTTTACATAAATTTTGTAATTACCATGTAAAAAAATTACATTTTTGTTGATCTTTTTTATATAAACCTCACTTAAGCCCAATCTACTTATAGCCTATTTACACTACGGTTGAGTTATTGAGTTTCGGGCAAAACTCGAGTTTTGTTTACATGGGGAAGCATAGGGGACCTAGAGGTGGCAAAAAAGTTGAGTTTTGGTTGCGTTTTGTTGAGTTTGTCCGATTTTCCGAATATTTCAACCCTGATCTGCCTGTCGTGGAATTATCACCACTAATAACAACAAAAATGTACAGCTCAAAATTTAAATGTTGGCGCGTAAAAAATAATTTATTATTAAAAACCATATATACAATGTAGTCGATTTCTAAAATTCAGTCGGAAAAACTTAGCCAAACGCTAAAATTAATTATTATAAATTAAATAATTATAAACAATTTCCAATTTACAAATTTTTAATTTCTGTACATATGTAATGTACATATACATACAGCCAAAATTCAACATATTTGCAATTTCAGCCGTGCAATTTCCCTGCCCTGCGGAAATGTTTTCTTAAAAAATGGATTCCAAGGTTATTTGCAACGTCCTCCAAAAAGATCCATATAGCGGCTATTATAATTTGGGATATATACCTAATATAAAATAGAAGCACTAGAAATTGAAATGTCAATGCGAAATTTTATCCAAATACTCCACAGTTGCTGCAGACATCGTCGCCAACTCCATACATTGCAGCGTCGTTATTGTCTCTTGCTCTGCCACATGGAGCATCATTAGTTCTTGGGTATTCATATTAATAAAATGAAATGAAATACCTTAACCCACTGCCGAAAAAAAAAATTAAAAACAACTTGGATTGTTGACCAGCACTGGTCGCTATCAATGACACTTTCAAAACTCAGATTTTTGCTAAATTGCGGATTTTATATGAAATGATGAGATGAGACATAGTATTTAAGACAAATAAAGAAAAAAAAACTTTAAATCACTTTAAATTATTCGCACAACGTGTTAATTATAAATCGCTAGAATTATTTTTCATTCAGTGAAATCCATAGCACTGGTTATAGAGAATGTTTAAACGGAAAAATTGTACTTTGTTCAATCAATGGTGACGACCGTCGGATCGGATAGGTCTACCTTGGAACGTTTGCATTTGGTTGGGCCGGCTGCCTCCTCGTCTGACGAGTCCAATATCTCGGTGATATCCTCTTCGATAGCTTCGCTGGGTTTGCGCTTGGGGGCCGTTTTGGGAGGACACTCAACGGAAAGGTTATCTGTGGCCACGACCATTACATCCTCATCGTTTTCCTCTTCGATTACAAGACAGTCATCGTCGTCATCGTCTTCTATTTCGGTTGGACGACTACGTTTTGAGGTGGAGGGGCCATCATCGGCATCAGCATCTGCACCATTGGCAGAACGTTTTCGTGACTCCTTTGCTTTGTCGGTTTCATCGTCCGACTTCTTTTGCTCCTCCTCTTTGGGTTTCAACTGTTTTGCTACCTCGAAGAGAGCATCGTCTCGCTCAGCATCGAAATGCGATATTATTACGCTTAGACTGTAGTTCTGATGAAAATCATCACAGCTTAGGATTGCGCCGTCTACAACGTTCATTTCGCTCAGCAACTTCTCGTCATTATGTGTCGTTTCATCCTCCTCTGAAGAGATCAAAATAGAGTTAGTGCCCACCAGTACCACGTCTGGATGGAGCATGCTGAGTGTTTTAATCAGTACATCGTCGCGCAGTTCCTTAATGTGAACACGCTTGGTATCGATGCGGAGGGTAATGGCCGGATCTAGGGAACAGACACAACAACTGGGATTGGGCTCTGCCAAGGAGGCATCTGGGACCAGGAACTGGCCGCGCCCATTGGGGCGAAGGCGAGCATAGACGGCCTTGCACTGCTCCCATTTCGACTGAAGGACATTGAAGGCTCGCATCACAGAGATGCCAGCAGTAATCGCATTTGTGGTGGCAATAGCAGGTATAATATTTCCAGCCATCGACTTGATTTCAAATCTAGACTTGCGCTCAATGTCGAAGATGTAGGAGCGCACATTGGCGCAGGCGGCCACAAAGTCCATTGCCGGCTGATCATCCTTGTCCCAGACAAGAGCTTCATCTGCTTTCAGTTTAAGAAATGATGCACTCAGTTTTTTCAGCGTATTGGCAAACACATGGGCACACTCCTCCACGGTCCAGACCTTGTGATGTTGTCGTGCGAACTCCGGCTGGATATCAGTCGTGCCTTCGGGCACAAGAGTGTCCCAAGAGACGGGCACTGGGGCCTTTCTCGAGGTCCAAAGATTAGACATTTCCAGCAAGTAGTTGATGTCCTCATCGAAGAACTTGTTGAAGAGCTTCCCAGCATCGTAGTCGCAGTCCTTGGCCCACTGGCGGGTATTGATGCGAACAACATTGCCATTGTTCGAGCTCTGCTCCGTTGGAGTTTCCTTTTCGCTGATCTTGGCATCGGCACCGTCTCCACCTGCACCCGCATCGACTTCTTGTGGGGCACTCTGGGCATCCGGATCGGCAGCGTCTGGAGAAATGTCCTCATCGTCGAGAGATTCTCCAAACAATTGACTGCAATGGAATGGGTCGGTTAGTCTTTTCGATTAATCGGTACATTTTGGTATGGATTCGCTCAGAATCCAGCTTAACTGACTTGAAGAGATGCTTGGCCCAAACAATGCAGTGGATAGGCTCCGAGGGAGTGTTGCGTATGGTGCAGCCGGGAAAACTGCGCTGCCTCTCAGCGGGTGTGCACTCGTAGCATTGGGTAAGGCCCCGCTTGATCAGCTCCACCTGACCATTGTAGCCCGAGGTTCCGCTCTCGATCAAAGGAACATCGGCATTAAGACACATGCGATTCACATGATTGCGGGCAGCACGATTGTCCAGAGCGCTGAGGATTACATCGAACTTCTGGAAGAAGCTGACACCGTAGTCGGATCTGGAAACAAACAGTAGATAGAGCTATGCGAACTATGGACAAACTATGCGAGTTCTGGGCACGTACGATGTAACGCTATCATGGTATGCAGTTATCTTTGCATCCGGATTGAAGCTCAAAGCAGTCTCCCGTGCCACACGGGCCTTTGATTTGCCCACGTGTTCACGATGAAAAAGAAATTGCCGATTGAGATTGCTCAGGTCAATGGTGTCCAAGTCGATCTGAATAGAATTGGAGTTTTAGCAAAGCGATATGCGTGTAATTCACAAGACTCACAATTTCAATGTCGTTGAAGCCGCTGAGCACAAGGTTCTTGAGCACCTCGCAGCCGATCCCGCCGGCGCCCACAACCAGCACCTTCGACTTTTTCACCAGCTCCTGCAATGTGCCTGGGAGAACACCATCAATAGCTGCAGCCATTTTCTATTTAATTAAGCTTCTTCGTTTGATAAATATCTTATTTCAATGTGAAAATTGACGAGTCGAAAATTGCAAATGACGCCGGTGGCAAGAGTGTTGGAAAATTTCTGAAGACTATTAAGGCCTGTCTAAACGGGACAGCTGCAGTGTGGCTGCACTCGGTACAAACTTCAGACAACGTTGCGCTTTTCCGTGGGACTCGAACTTTTGATTGCAGCAGCAAAGCTAATTGTTAATGAAAACAATCTAAGAATACAGTATAAGTAGGTATGGTATGTATTTGTAATGATGAAAATGATAAAAATAATAGTAAGATATTTGCAACTGCACAAAATAGTTAATGAATTCTCGTCCGAGAAGTCGAGAGTGTCGTCCACATTATATGTGTGGAGCATCCGTAAATAAACTATTATATAATATCCGGGAATTTTCACACACCTGGTAAATGTCTGGTACCAATATTGAATTTTTACTAGGCACCAATTATTGCAGAAACTAGGAAGTCTCTATCAGAAAATTTTACAGCTTTTGGTCTTTTTATAATAACAGAAAATGGGTATCGGGATCGATATGTTAATATTAATAAATTAATCAAATGCATTATTGGTTCGAGAAATGTAAATATGTGCAAAATGCACTATTAATTATGTTTGAAAGCAGCTAGGAATTATTTTAATTGTAACATATAGAAATGAAAAGACGTGACATTTCATGCTCACTTACGTTTTCTTACGTCGCATTTCATGCTCACTTAAGGTTTATACCTTTGCTCAAACGTCATTTTAGAAACAATCTAAAAAAAAAGAGTCACTAAACTTAAGCAGTCTTGTAAACAATTGATTCATCAATCGTATACAATTATGTGCTCAAGCCTGAAGATCCTAGTTAGCTAGTAACATTAAACGGAATATCAAAATCGAGGAATATGATTTTCGTTGGTTTTTTTTGTCATGGTTTATTTTCAAAATTACCGCCACATCACCAAATTTACTTTGTTATCGATGTTTTGTTGCATGATCCTTTGAACTCATACCGTGAGAGTAAAAGAGAGTAAGAGCTCATACCGTGAGAGTAAAAGAGAGTAAGAGCTCAAACATTACCGCGAAAATGAGTAAAATTCTCTCATTTTTCGGTTCGACACAACTTTTTGGTTCGAGCTTGGGTTGAGCCAAAAAAGGTATGGATAACGGGTAAATTCAACCAAGGGAAATTCCATGGATCGCACGGTTTTCACCTTACCCGAATTTTTCCCGAATAGGGCATGTGGGCGGCGCCCACATGCCCTGTAAATCAGCTGGGGTGGATTTTACCTTGCAGGCCTTGCATTTTTTCGGGCGTTTTGCGTGCTGTCCATACCCGTGTTTTTCCGCAGATCCCCAGCAATTCCCCAGGGAAAATATTGTAAACTTCCCAGGACGGCGAGGATTTTTTAGAGCGGGCGGATTTGAAATGAGCATGGGAGTTGCTAAAATAGTGGATAAATTGCTTAAATCAAAGTAAATTGTTTCACGGTAGATTAGTTATTCGATTATGTTATCCTTTTACTATAATTTAAGGGTTTCCTTCCAAGCAGTAGCCCCAACACTTTATAGCCCAAATTATAGTGAACAAATAAAACAATAGCCCCCAAAACAACTAACTTCGACACGAGCGTTACAGAACGTTGCCCACCAGCCATTGTAAAATTGTTAAATCTATTATTTTCGGCCATAAACTGCAATATTATGCTTTCTTACGTCGCATGTCGTGCTCACTCACGTTTTATAAACGTTATTTTATAAACAATCCAATCAAACGGAGTCCTTAAAATTAGCCAGTCTTGTGGAAAATGGTTGTATCAATTGTAGAAAATTATGATTTCAGGCCTGAAGATCCTAGTTAGCTAGTAACATTAAACGGAATATCAAATTGAAAACAATTTTCCCCCAGATCCGATTAAAATCATATCGATTAAATTTAGGGTTGTCTGGCAAAAAATCGATGTTTGAAAAAACTATCGATGTCTGCAGTTAGGACCCACATCGGTTATATCGATGTTAACATCAGTGTTTCTCCAGCTCTAATAAAAAATCATCAATTTAAAAAGCAAACTAAAAAGTGTGCACGGTTCGAGCTAACTAAGAAAACACACACCAGAAAAATACCACAAAAATTTATTAAATGAAAGTGTGATTTGGAAACGCCGTCTATAATCGTCGAGCGCGTGCATATATACGGGTTCCGTTGGTTGGTTTTTTTCTGCTGCTTGTGCTACCACTTTACCTTTACGTTTACCTTAACGCAGCAGTAGCAACAGCAGAAATACACTCAGTTTGTTCGTGTTAATAACTTTTTTGTGCGTCTTTGCTTTGTGGTCGCCATTCATTTCATATAGTATTATTTTTCTCTTGGATTTTTCTTCTTTCGGCCGAAACAACTACAACAACAACAACAGAAGCAGCAGCAGTAGCAGAGAAACAGCAACAAGCAGACAACATGGATGAAAGAGCGAGCGCGAAGATCATCATATACTTACCGTAATCGTATCGTGAATGAATATCTTGTCTATGTGTGAGAGGCGTGCTCTACGTGTGCGTATGCGTATACGTGTGTGTTTGTGTGAGTGTGTGTGGGAAACCGACCGACCCCCCAAAGCATTTAATAAATAATCGTGTGTGCAAATAAATGTTCCAAAAAATAAAAGAAATTGGCCAAAACGTAGCAAAGAAAAGTGTGAAAATTTATACCCGACTTGGATCAATCGACAATCGCCATCGCAATTAAGTGCACAATCGTATGGAAAAGCTCTCTCACCGTCGGTCTGGTCCCTCTCTCTCTCCGTCTCTCGGGAGTGTGTTCGTTCTCAGCGATCCGTTTACTGTTTCCCGTGAATGCGCGTGTGTTCGTGTGCGTGTCTGTCCCGAAATTTAGACAGAGTGTGTGTTCCCCGTAACCTCTTTGTGGAGTTTGGAGCTGCCTCAACCTCGTCATTTGTTGGATACGGATCAGACTTGCAGTTTCCATCAGAATCGGAATCAGGATCATTTGCAAAAGGTGCGTTATAGAGTAATAGAAATTGCATTCCCATTGGCCTGTTATCCAAGGCCATTCATTCCAGGAATGCCACACGGGGTTCCGAGACTCCTCTCTCACGTTTCCTGTCTTCCGCACATTTTCACACGTTTCTGTTTCTATTTCTCTTCCTGCAATTGCAATTTTTCGTCGCTTTTCTGTTTTGATGATTCCCACGCCTTCCGGGGCCTTGGGCGCAGGTTTTCAGGTAGTCGAATTGAAAGAAAAAAAAAACCCGAAAAACTCTCATTTCGTTGAAAGATTCCACTCGGCTGAATGCCACCGTAGGTGGCCCTAGAGATGGAGAAATCCGAAGAGAAAAGAATTGAAATGTTTTCTGGGACAGGAGGAGAAAATTAGACACACACAGCAGCGAAAATTGAGTAAAATTAGCCACCCGCTGATTCCCGGGCCAAATCGCTGGAAAAATATGAAAATTTATTTGCTGCACACACAAGCACTGGATGGTATATGGATAAATCATCGTTATTACAATCTGAAACTGCAGCAGCAGCGGCAATTTGGCATCAATTTGGATTAAACGCCAGGCGGTCGATGCTGATTCTGTAGGATTGCTCCCATTTTTCCCGAAACCCTCATTATGTAATTTTCCCCCAAGTACTGCTGCTGCGAAATCAGGTTGATTGCAGCACAGATGGGGTCGGGCGACGACGACGATCTGGCGACCACCGACAGTTGCCAGCAATTTCCGGCGCTCTTATTTGGCAACTTGAAAAATTGGGCACAAAAGTTCATGCCAGGAGTTTCAATGGAAAGGGAGTTCAGTTCAGGGAAAGGGAGCCAGGATAGGCGTCGCCGCAGTATTCCTTCTATTCATATGCCATTGTCCCCTTTACCATTTCCCAAAGTGGTTTATAGTTTTCCTACAGCTGCTTTTGGCTGTGATTTTTATGATTTTTATTGCTAACCCTTAGGTAAAAGTCACTGTAGAAGGTCGACCCATTGATACCTAAGGCAAGAAAATAACTTCAAACGCACTGTTGTAAAATATTTTAGAATCGTAGTTAAATGGAAAATTTGACTCGATTTAGCTTAAAATCTAGAATGTCGTCAAAGAAAACAGTTAAAATACAGAAATGTTAAGCATTTTCCGTCTGTTGCATATTAGTTCGAAATGAATTGACACCCTTGATACCCTCTAATAGTTGGGTACCATAAAAAGAGTTTGAATTTCAAATAAAATCCACACACATATGCGTGGAGGAGCAGCTGCTGCTGTTTTGCTGCATTTGTATGCGAGTGTGTGTGTATGTGTGTGTGTGTTTACGTCTCAAATGACACTTGCGCCAACGTCGCTGCTGCTGCACAATATTTCTGTAGAATTTCATAGTAGGAAGTGCAGAACCACCAGCAGCAGCACCAGCAGCAATAACAACAACAACAACGCACTTGACGATTGTCCGGAGAGTGGTGGTGGTGGTGGTATTGTTGTCCCACTCTCACCTGCCTGCCAAGCGCAAGCAAATAGAGAGTTAGAAAAAGAGAAATGTAGTAGGATGGATGCGATGCTCGCCAGCCCTAAGCCGTGTAGGTGTCCTCTATGTCTCTATGCTCTCGTCGAGGGAGGGAGGGAATGCAGAGAAGGAAGTGATCTATCGGTAAGGCTTTGAAAAGCTTCGGTTCTCGTAGTTTGTCCTCGTGTCGTCTCGTCCGTTTGCCATTTCCTTGGTTCTTACTCCAGTTATTTGGCTCAATTGAGCAGCAGCAGCAGCCTCGCAATTATTCAATTGTCTTTGATTAAATGTGCAAATTTGTCTAATGTTCTCTCTCTCGCTCTGTGGAGAAGCGGATGTGGTCGCTTAAAGCTGCAACTAATTGCGTTCATAATTTGTCACTGATCTCACTTTCTCAATTGTGATTTGTCTACAGTTGGACAGAGAGGGAGAGGGAGAGAGCAATTATGCGTCATTAGACATTGCACACATGTGCATTTACCGTTATGGTACGTATCTAACGCCTATCTGCAGTAAAAACAAACCATTGCAACACTCGCCAACAAGAAGCAAGCATAAGAAGGAACCTTTGCTTCTGCTTCTTGACCTACAAGCCAGAAGCAGCGACTACGCAGCCAGCTCCCAGCATTTCCTGCCCATTTTTATTTACTGTTAATTATTGTTTATTTTATATACATATATGGGTAGAGAGGGAGGAACGGAGCGGAGCACATTGGGCATTAGCTAATAAAAGCTTGCAAACAATATTCCAAATTTCCAAATTGTTTGAAATGCAGGCCCCAGCTGGCAACAGACACCCACACACACACATACACATACACGAACACTGGAAAAACCAACAAATAAAGTAATTATTTCCTTTCACAAGCTCCAAAATCGGAAAAACATAAAGAAACAGAAACAGAGGGAAAACCGAAGAAGCCTCAAACCAAAAATAACATCCAAATATCCCCCCATACGCCACTGTGTCGGCGTCGACTTTTGTAGTTATGTATGTGTTGTTGTTGTTTTTGGCGTTGGCTGTTGCTGCGCTGCTTCTTGTCTCTGCTGCAGCGGATCCAACACGTGCAGGCGCAGGCAAAATATAGTGAGCGAGTGCAAGAGAGTAAAAGCGAGAGAGGAGTGCAAAGAGCGGGGACAAACGGTTTTGCATTTGATCTCTTCAAAATGCAAACGATAGAGAGAGAAAGAAGTTTTGCAAACCGAAGCTTTTAATACTCTCGCAGACACAAATGTAACCATTGAAGCTTTTGGTTAGTTTATATGTAAATATGATTTCACAAATCAGCATACCCTCAGAAAGAGTAAAAAAACCAAACGGAACTCGATGTGATTGACAAGTTTCGTATGCGAGTGTGTGTGCGTGTGTGAATGGAGTAAGTGGAGTGAGTAAATGAGTGAATGAGTGAGTAGAATGCATTGTGAATGAACCGAAGCACACACACCACAACAGCACTGCTTACCTCCTCGTATGTGTGTATTTCTATGATTGATTCATGCAAAATAACTTTATTTATAGATCCGACCAATGAGATGACTAAATTTGCTGAAGGCACCACCTTTTCCATATCCGTTATGCCCGGTCGCTGTTGCTGGCACTCCTTTTATCTATATTTGGCCGCGGCCTTGCCTACGCTCTGCCCTGGCTATTCTTTGCCTTATCGTTCGTTTAGACAGGCATCGATCGTGTACATACACTCGTTATCCCCATCGATTGACAAACCGGAACCCCGATCTAGCAATATCAATCGCCTATGTTGGCGCTAGCATTACGTTTGATTTGCTTATGCTCTCTCTCTCTCTCCTGTGTCTCCTGAGTTTCCATCTGTGTGTGTGTTTGTGTGGGTGTTGGGGCGACGCCATCGGCTCGAGCTGTAATTTCGCGAGTCTGTCGCTAGTCGTATCTGTCTCTGTCCCTGTCTGCTGCCCATAAATCATGCGTTTTGCAGTCAAGTTTCTTTTTTCTTTTGCTCTCCTCTTTTCTTTTTTTTTTTTTGCCTATTTATGCGACGCAGCGGCTACCGTCGCGCGATGGCGCTTACGTCATGGGGGCCGGCTACCGTACATATTTGGCCATGTTTTACTGTTGTCAATTGGCCAAAAGAGAGCCAGCATCAATACAAAATATTGAAAGTAGGTAAAGAGTGGCCACTGGCACTGGCAGCAGCAGTCGATTCCGATTGAGTCATCGTTGCCATATTTTCCACAGTTGTGAAATCGCACTAGCGTATCCATCAGATATGTACACGATGCTCCACACATTTTTGTAATTAATAATCTTGGATAAACAGCTGGAGAGGAGATATACAAGAAACATCTGAAACATCTATCTCACTTTTTCTGTCATCCATTCCCCATTCGTTCCATTTCCTTTGGCTTTCCTTTTCATTGGAAATGCATATTATTTTTTTGGGCAATAAATTCAATAAATTTTTACCTCGTTAAAACGGAAAAATTATAACAACTCTTTCATTCGCATCGATCGTCTCTCTATAAATCTCCTCCTTTATATAGACATTCGACATTTGTTTTGATTTGCTTACGTTCTGAATAGCAAATAAATCGTGCAGCATTCATGAATGGAATAATGAATGGGATGGGAAATGGGTAATTGGTTCTTCTTTTTTTTTGCATCTGCTCTTTTTCTCTTTTTCTGCTGCGGTCTGTGACGTCACGGCGATAATTGAGTGCTATAATTGAGGGCCTATAATTTGAATAGTTTTTTGTACTTCTTTGATGGTAAGACCTAAGGGAAGAGTACGAGGCATGTAGATCATAATTAAGTGTTTGCATTAAGCAAGCCTAGAATTAAATTATTTTTGTTCCCTTACATTCGTTCCAATTTTTATCAGTTACATTGATTCTCAAAGAATATATTCTTTCGCTTATAGGAAATTTATACAGCAAACTTTTACGTCATTTAAAGAATTTCCCATAGGTATATAGGACTGAAATGCTTATTCATCAGTTACAGATATTATACATATTCACATTCTTAGTGACTCAACTCCTGTACCTCGTAACAAACACCCTTCAAAGTTCTCCCGAATGAATTCCATGTACTTCAGGCGCAGAAAGTATTTACATTTGTATGATTAACCGAAAAATATCCATCCATTCAACCGAAAACCCACTCATCATAAGAGCCAAACAGCTGACTAACCCATAGGAACGAACGATCCATCGATCTGTACTCGGGTACAGTGGGTGGGTGGTGATGCAGGCGGAATACACACTCTTCCTACCTACGGAGTAGATTACGAGTAAAGCCAATATTTACACTACATTGATGGACATATTTATACTACATACATACTGTGCCTATATGTTTACCTAGTTTTTTTAAGGGGAGAGAAGAGGCAGCCTGAACTGAACTGTACTGAACTGAAAATGTTCTCTCTATAGGATATTGTAGCTTATTTATTTATTTATTTATTGATGTGTATGCATATAGATATTTTGTTGCTATTTATAACTGGCATACTAATTTGTAATTTGTTTAATGATTCACTTAGCGCTCACTTTATGAAGTGTGGGAATTTGAAGAACCCAAGAGGAGGGCACCACCTCTATCTACGATCCGTTGAAGAAAAGAGCTTCACAGAGAGTGTTGACCGAACGAGTTATGGCTGATAAGATTATTTCCAAGAAGTCCATAAAGAATATTCCACAAGGCACAATAGCAGAATGGATCTCGTGGAGTGGGAGGAGACTCTACCTCTGCCACTGCCACTGCCTCGGTGCCTCTGGTGCTGCCTCAATCAATCAGCATTACCTGCCGCTGAGTTTTCCAACTATTTCCGAATGTAAACAATCTCTGGGATGATGGGATACCATCTCTAGGATACTATCTCTCCCTCTCTCCTGTTCTTGGCGGCTGCTGCTGCTTTTTTTTTTGGGAAAATAAACAACTCATTTCAATGAACCATCAAACATTTATTCGCAATTACTGGATCCCAGTTTTTCTTTTTTTGGCAGACCTTTTTTGACGTTCCCAGACTCGGGATTTCTTATCAACGGATTACATCAAAATGTTTTGGGATGTCTCTCACTCTGTCTGTCTCTCTCTCTCTCTACCAGAACCAGTTTTCTTCAGGTTTAAGCCTGAAAGCCACAGCCCGAGTGAAAACCACAATAATAATTCCCATAATTATAACAATGCCCCACAACAAGAGATACAGATACAGAAAATAAAGACGATATCCAAGTGTCGCCGGCCCCAAAAAAAAAAAATATATTAAAAAAAAAAACAAAACCAAAACCACAACAAAGCAAAAGACACGAAAAACGAGAAGACCAACCAAAAGAAGACCAAGAGAAGAAGAGACCAAGACCGCGCGAGGAGAATCACAGTGCGGTTTGTGCTCTGAAATACAAACTTTTGTGGTTACAAGACATTTTTCTAGACCACAGAGAACTGTCTCTGTCTGTCTGTCTGTCTGTCACTGTCTCTCTGTATTGCTGTCTCTGTTATTTCTTTCGTTTTTTCATGGGCAAAGCCAAAGAAGTTGTCAAAGCCAAAAGCGAGAAAAAACCAAAGGGAAAGAGGGTAGGGTAGGCTTTGGAGAACCCAGCTTTAGATACCCTTTTGGGAGAGGGCCAAAGTTCTTTGAAAATAAACTAAAATTCAAGCCTAACAAGATTTGTTTTTCATCCCATTGATCTTTGATCTTTGGAACCAAATCGAAACGGAAGAATGGTTCTGCGAGGCAGACAAAACTAATCGGACGAGGGGTGCTGCTGTATGACGAATGGAAATAGTGCATTATTCAGAAAAATAAGTATCTACGGACTAAGTTTAGATATGTAGCTTTCAGATTTGGTTTAGCTTCTCCCAATTCACGTGCTTGCTCAAACCTAGAATACCCCTCTAAGAAGAGGGTACCAACCGTACCCGTACTCGTACCCAATGAAAGAACGACAGAGATACGTAGCGAAGAAAGATATACATACGAGGAAGAAAAAGAAGGTGTGTTGTGTGTAGGAAATGATATGGATACAAAGCGACGCAAAGTCGGAAGAAGAAGTATTCCACAAAAACAACAACAAAAAGTTGACGAAGAAGTGGAGAGAGCAAAGAGAGAGAGAGGGGAGAAAGAGTCGCAGAAGCAGAGCAAAGTTTTCTTAGGTTTTGTTTTTGTTGTTGTTCGGTTTGCGGTGGTAAAACTTTAACAACTTCTTGAGAGTTGAAGGAGGGTGGGAGGAGGGGCAGACGGAAAATCAAGTTTCAGCCCAGAGATAAACAACAGAATGGAATGGAACAATCATACAAATAAGTATGACAATGACAAAGCAGAATGGAAAGCATTACTACAAAAAAAATGTGAACAAAGTTTTATGAAGGGAAATGTGCCGTTAGTAGAGTTTAAGCTCAATTAAAGTTCCATCGGGGCAGCACCATTCGCATGTCGCAGATGCGACAACGTTTACGCGTGACTGGCAAAACCGAACTAAAACAACAGTTGATGGAATGTTGACAAGTGACAAGCCAAAAAAAACAGCTGATTTTGTACTTTCAAGCTTTATTTTATATATATTTCCGATCTACATATCTACAAATATTTCAATAATAATATAATAGCTTTTCATTGTAAAAAAAATCTTAACATGATATAATGTACGAGTATCCCTTCGCTTATGGTAACATTGTCAAGCCGAGTACCCACGAATCATTCGAATGTGGAACAGGGGGTTGGCTTTAAACTACAATTAAAACCCGTCGTTGTTGTCGACCATTTTGGCTTTAACTTCCATTTCAATTACTGCCAACAAAAGAATGTTCTTACCACTTGATGGCACTTGTAGGAGAGGGGGGCGCAGAGGGGACGGGGAGGGGAGACTATGCTGCAGTTTCGTTTCGCTCCAGAAAAAAAGGCCCCGTAAAAATGTGTCATGGCTGGCAGTTGAACTAAATTACTTTTTGGCTCGTAGCTTGCCGCTGCCGCTCGTCGCTCTCCGCCTCCAATTCCGACTCTGCTCTGCTCTCGACTCTCAATCATTGGACGTCGTCGTCGCACATGATGAGTGTTGCTGTGTGTTGTGTTGTGTGGCCCGTAATTTGTTGGCTTCCTGCTTCTGCAACAAGCCGCTGCACATGCACCGCTTGGCTACACTTTAGTTTTGCCCTGCCCTCTCTCCCCCTCTCTCTCTCCCCTGTATCTCTCTCTGCCGTTTGGGTTCAATGCGCCCCCAGGTGCTTGGAGGCAGGCTCCTGCTGCCGCCTGCCACACGCAAAAATTGATAAAGCAAATCCATCATGTCCTTCGTTTTTATCCCTTTGTTTTTTGGCAAATTAAGGTGCCATTCGGTGTCGGACACGACCCGAGGCAGGGCGACGGCAGTCATGCCACTAATTACGCCCACCCACATCTTCTTGACCAAAGTTGAATGCCTCCGATGACGACGCACGTGCCTTCATATGTTTCCCAAGGCAAAAAGGTTAGGAAAATCGTAAATGAGTGCAAAGACAGTGGAAAGGAAAGGGTTAGGATAGGGGTATTGAATGAAGCAATACCCTAGGAGTTTATGTAAAGGTGGTACGTAAAAACATTCGAAGGCTGAAGATGGAAATCATCAGGAAGGTAGCATTCATAATCCTCTAAAAAACGGTGGCCAATCCTTCAGCGAAACTGCACACGCGATTCATGCACACGTAATGTATGTTGTTTTTTAAATTTATGGACATTCTCTTGTGCCTATCGAATGGATCATCAATGTGGCCGCATTATGTAGGAGCTGTGAGGGAATCTGGGATTAAGGATGTGCCCAGACCTGCTCTAAACTGAACTGAAATTCAAAAATATTCCTCCTACTCTTGGAAACTCCCTTAAAATGACATCTTCGTACTGTTGTCAGAACTGGCTTCTCTCCAAGTCGCCCACACGGTATTTAAACGAAGTTTTGTTGCGAGTATTTTTCCTCTCTGGCTTTCAGAGTTTTGTTTTCTCGCCTCTGTCTCCTCTGGGGCTGTGACTAAGGCTGTAGCTGCTCTGCCACTCTTTTGTAATCCGCACGTAAACCGTTTTACTTTTCCCAGCGAGACTTTTATGCGAATTTCATAGTTGTTGTTTTTTTTTAGCCTTTTACTTAATGTTTCGCACACGTCAACCCACAAAAAAAGGCAGAAGAAAGAGGTAAAAATAATAAAATATAAGAGGAGGCAACCGAAGAGGTTACAAAAGCGTCAGAAAAGGTCACGCACCTTGATTTCTTGTTGGTTGTTGGTGGCTTGTTCCATTCCCAAAACGTTTCCCCCACTACATATATGAGTATTCGCAATCCTGATTTGAAAGGATGAAAAACCAGTCCAGGACGAC
Source organism: Drosophila azteca (assembly GCA_005876895.1). Classification (NCBI taxonomy): domain Eukaryota; kingdom Metazoa; phylum Arthropoda; class Insecta; order Diptera; family Drosophilidae; genus Drosophila; species Drosophila azteca. The sequence goes on along the minus strand of VCKU01000091.1, from coordinate 6,867,746 downwards.
ACCCTGCGCGCAGGTGCACCTTATCGTTTAACCCTTCTGCGTGCAGTGCAGTTCAGCGGCGGTCCGCTTCAATTTCAATTTTGTAAATTGAGTTTATATTTCGATTTATTGACACAACGACCAGTCGCGACTTCCGACTCCTGACTTCAATTACGACTGTCCTGTCCTGTCCTCTGGCCTCTGCTCTCCCTCTCTGCGCTCTTTTTCTCTCTCTCTTCTGTGCTTTGCACTTTGACTGACATTTATTACCATTTGTGCTCTGGGTTTCCTGGCGCTTTTGCGATTTATGCAATGCGCAGAGCAATCGATGAACAACAATGGCGTCTCCCCAAAAGGGTACAGTACAGCCACACAGGGCACACGGGGTGTGCGAGTGTGTGCGTGTGTGTAAGTGTGTAAAGGAAAAGGATGAGTGGGAATTGTTTGGGTTTTGAGTGGAAATTGGTGTACTTACTGTCAAGGGGAGAAGCTTTTGGAAGATTAAATATTGATTTTTTAAACAGATCTGCATATGATATCATTCATTTCTTAAGTATATACCAGAATGTGCTTCGGATCTACTCTTTTCGGGTATATTTTATAAATGTAGCATTCAAGTATAGTTCTTTATGCATAGATCTCATAATTAGGAGTATATGTAGTTTCCCTAGAAAATTTCACTGCAAAGAAAGATTGATAATTATCATAGAAATCATGAAACCTACTTCCTTCGTGCTGCTCATTTGAATTTTCCTAGGCTAAAAGCATTTCCCGGTAAATCCCTGGCATTATCTTTTAGTTTTGTTTTGTTTTTTTTTGAGCAAATCAAAAGAAAAATTTGAAATGTCATGCCACACTCGTATTCGTGTAGGCAACAGCGTGGCATGCCACAGCAGCAGCATCAGCAGCAGCGGCGAACGTGTTGCAAACAAAAAGCAAAAGAAGTGCACATGCAAACACTGGCCGCCGGCCTGTGCCCCTCCCTTGTTGAAACCATTCCGGATCGGATCGGATCGCACTGCATCTCATAGGATCTATTCATTTTGAGGGGAAATTTTCCACTTGAGTTTTTCCTGTGTGGACCCATTCATGCATACCAAAGTCGCTCTTCCGTTTTTCGGCCCAAAACGAAATGAAAGAGCGACATGTGTTTGAGATGTTGTGGAATGGAATGGAAGTGTCTGGAAAGAGGAGGAGGAGGAGGAGGGGTAGTAGGAGGTATATGAAAAGTAAGGGGAGATTTCTGTTAAACATAATCTCAATTTTCATTTTTCACCTGCCGCCTGCCCGCATCCACTTACCGCTTTTCTCTCCCTCTCTCTCTCTCTCTCTCTCTGTTTTGCTGCCTGCCTGCCTGCTTGTGGCTGCTGCTTATCAGCGGCAAAACGGGCAACAATTTGTCTATTATCGGGTCTGGGCCAATTTTCGGTTTTCTTTCCATTATTTTGTGCCTTTCTCGTCTTTCTCTTGTTTCTCTTTTGCCGCCGCTGCTGGCTGTTGCTGGCTGCTGTGATAAATGTTCAGAGTCGGTAAATCCGCTCAAGCCTGATTAAGTGTATTATTATGCTAGGCTCCTCTCTCGGGATCAGACTCTCTCTCTCTCTCTTCTGGTTTGCTTCTCTCTTTGCCATTCGTCATGCAAGTGTAGGCACACACAAGAAGACGCAGAGCTGCAGCAGCAGAAGCCGACGACAGAAAGCCAATGGCAGTTATCGAAGCATGGGATACCCTTGAATATGGATTACGCCTGGGATTGCCATATAAAACATGTGTAATAGAAATTTTTCAAGTTTTGTTGGAATGTATTGAGGTATATCTTACGAATTTGGTCAAGAATGGAATGAACTTTAGAGAATTTGAAAGGATTTCTTTGGTGTGTAACAATCGTCTCATAGAAAACAGCATACCCTCCGCCACAAGCATAACAAGAAGCAACGGCAATCATCAAATATTGTTTATGTTTCACATACGCATGCACACACACACACGTACAAACATTCGAATGTTGAGAGAGCAATACGATCCTCTCTCGACACGCACATTGCACTCTTTCTAATCAGCCGAGCAATGAGCCGAGCCATGAGCCGAGGGAGCGAGCGAATGCTTGTTGCATTTGTACCTGCTTGACCTGCTGTTCCTTCGTGTCTCTCCCTCTCGCTGTCCCTCTCTCTCACTGTTGCTCTTGATCCATTTCCATTTCTATGCATTTTGTGCGTGATGCTCATTACGCATCTGTCTCTCTCTCTCTCTCTCTCTCGCTCGCTGTCTGTTTTTGCTTTTTGTTTTGCTTTCTGCCGCTGCTTCATTGAGCTTTGGTTGGCTGAAGTCACGTCAGCAGCAGGCAGCAGCAGCTGCTGGAGGAGGAACACCCTGTAAGTATCTTGGTGGCAGCATGGATGAGGGGGGTACAAATTAATATAACGTTCTCTGATTCCATGGAAATGCGAGTACGCGCCAGCAATTGACGGTAGAGATCATGAGAAATAGATTATGGTCTTGGGTTTTAATGGCGAAATTATCCCAAGGAATTGCATAATTATCAAGAGCCAGCATCTCTTGGCAGCCTACAGATTTAATTTGCAGTTAACTTGGAAAGAAAAATATAGAGCTTTCAGCTGCTGAAAGGTAGGGGGGGAGTTTCTGTGGAAATATGGAAAATGTTTATTGAGATTTTCAGTAATTTTTCTGAATTTTTTTTCCCGGTAATATCTCAAAGTTCCACGAAAAGAAGAGTGCTTTAAATATCATTGAATCATGGAAATATTCCATAGATTGGAAAAGGATTTATAATCAAAAAAACATTGGGGAGTTTTTCTTAAAGTTAAAAAAAATAAAGGAAATATTTACGATTTTATAGAAAATTAATGAAAAATATTTATAAATCTAAAACCTATTTATTTACCAAACAAATCTCTCCTTAAGCGTCGAAATCCATTAAAGTATATCCAAAAAATTCCCATCTACACCTAAAAATAACCTCGAAAATTGTTTTTCTATTTCTCATAAATTAGAAATTTTATTGAAAATGCATTTGAAATTTCTTCTCTAAACAAAATGTCATTGGGGGCCCGAAAACAAAAACAACTTGAACGAAAATTAAGTTCTCAACAAAGTCATAAGGAATGGAAATCTATTGATGAACGAAAGGAATCAACAGATAGCAATCTCAATCTATTGATATCAAAAGTCAACAAAGCAGACGCAGACACAGAGAGAACACACAGAGAGAAAGTAAACAATCACGAGGCTGGGGCTGGGGGTGACTGGTAATGCCGCGTAATTGGCCAACTAACTCCCACAATTTTATTGCCCTAATGGCTATCTGCGGCACTGGCACTAGAACTTTAGCTGCTTTAGCTATAAAAAACCTTATCCTGCCTCAACTTCTAGGAGATTGTGTGGCATGCAACGTCAGACACGTCAACTTCTCATTAAGATAAGGCAGAGCCAAAGGAGTCAGAGGAGTCGGTGGTTTCCTTTTTCCTTTTTCTGGATGGAAATCAAAGTGGAAATTGTCGCATGCAATGCCAAAAAGGAATTGCACTATTTTGGGGTACGTTGACGTCTGGAACGTCCATGGGTTCCTCCTGGGAGTCCTGCGCGCTTTTGGCACACGCCATCTGTCGTCCCTCGGGGGGAACCCAACCAACTGCCAAATGCACTGAAGCCTATCCTTTTAAGACCTCCTGCTGTGGCTGCTCCTTCTGCTGCTGCTACTCCTTCTGGTGCTGCTGCTCCTTCTGCTCCTGCTGCTGCTCTTCTTTTTTCTTCCTTCTTTTTTTTTCTGGTAATAAATTCCCAACATGCAAAGGCGAAATGCAGCAATAAAATAGCAGCAGTAGACACATTTGCCACGTTCTCTGCCGCCCCCCAACTTTACCCTAGATTCGGGGTCCCTTCCCCAGTGGCAACTGCCACTCTTTATTTGGCAACTTTCCAGCCGCATTTCCCCGTCTTTTTTTTTATGTGCTAATTTACTAGAACGACTTGCTGAAATAACTGTTTGGTTGGTGGTTTCCAGGGCAGAGGGGGCGGTGCACAACACTCCTACAAGCCGACCGTCGCGACGGACGCCTTCGGCACAAACAATTAAAACGCCGGCGACGGCGACGCCGTTGGACGGACAGACCAATGGACGGACGTGCATACGATAAACAAGCCAAGATAAGGCGACGACCACACAGGTCCCCAAGCCACATACCGAACCAAACCGAAGAGAACCCAGGTCTCTCGCAGGTCTGTGAAGTCTGCAGCAGCAACAGCCATATGCTACACATTTGGTCAACAGTTTTTTACCAATAAATTTCCGAAATACTTACCTTCTTAACGTAAACGTTAACGTTAACGGTTACCTGTGTGGCCAACGTGGCAGGGCGTGAGGGAGGGCGAGTGCCAGGCAATTTTTTCATTAGCGCGTTCAGCAAAAGAGCTGTTGGGGGTAGTCCTCAAGGAAGAAGGTGTGTTCTCGTTGAAGGTCTTTGGTCCTTGGTCCTTGGTCTTTTCGGTGGTGAGCAATTGCTGCAATTCCTGCAATTGGGAAAATTTCAACAACTTTTTAGTGTGGCTCCTGCCACGAGGGTGGAGGGAAGAGTTCCTTCCATAAGAAAATAATGCAAAAATTACAAAAAATAATAAGGAAGTGGAGAGGAAATATTTGGTTTTTTTAGTCTTCAAACTCCTTACAATTTTTTGGAGTATACAAAATATTAGGAATTTATTATAGAAGTATAAGTAGTATAAGAGTATAAGTGTATATGAGGTATTAGAGTTAGAGTAGAAGTAGTAGAATATGAGGGCAGAAATCGGCAAAATCTCTTTCAAAAAAGTTTCCAGAGTAGAACCATAAATAACCCAACTAATTAGAACTTTCACTAAACTTAAGTTCATTAATTGGAAAGTAAATTGGAAAATTACTATTAAGTGAATTAATGTGAAGTAATCAGAGTTTTTGTTTTTGGTCTCTAATATCTATAGATCTATTGATAAAATGGTCATTAATTTTCAAAATAATACACAAAAAATGAGAAAATGGCACAAAATAGAAACTGTTTCGCAATTTCACATCTAAACAGATTTAAAGAATAAACGATTTCTCCCGCTGGCATGTTCGAGTTCGGGAGTATATGCATGCCGAGCACTGTTCTAGCCTCTTTTGGCATATCTTTAACAATCCCAACCTTGCCCTCGCCCCTCTCTCTCTCGCAACCCTCGCTGTTTGTTTTTTTGGCAGAAATAACTAACCACCAGCCCATCCAAAACCCATTTCGTAATCAACATCATCGCCTCTGCTGCTTGGATCGCTCTTCATTCCAGCGGCCACAAGACTCGAAGAGGAAAATGTGGCAGTCAGCAGTCGGCAGGCAGTTGTCGGAGAAGAAGAAGAGGAGGCACAAAAACGTATAAGAATTCCTTTGTGCAACGTGCAACGTTCGGTTGAGTTGTTGTTTGTAGTTGTTGCCTGGTTTTTTTAGAATTGCATTTTTATTGTCTGCCACTTTGTTGTTACCAATGTTGGTCGCCGCTGCCACCTCTGCTGCTGCTGCTGCCTCTGCCACTGCCTCTTCTGCCGCTGCTGATGCCTTTTTTTGTATAAATAAACCATATGGTTAAAAGCGTAGCAGAATAATTCTACGAGCGCCTGGTCTGCCTCTTTTTGTTGTTGTTTTTTGTTCTTCTTACTCGACTGCCCATCGTCTCATAGCCATCGTGTAGCCGCGAGTCCCCTCCTCTTGTCTCCCTTGTTGGCCAACATCGTGGCACTCGTTTCTCTGTTGCTCCTAACTTCTTTTTCTACTCTGGTTCTGTGGATCTCTGTGGCTCTGTGGCTCTGTACTAGTTCGAGATGGGATGATGGAGTTATGCTTCAGTGCGTTTGTAAATGTTTTATCAAAATGTCTTGTGCCGTCTTCGCCCTTCCTTTGCCTATGCCTTTGCCTCCCCAATAGAGGGTACTCGAAGGTATTTTGGTATTTCTGTGCCATAAACTACGCGAATACTTAGAGAAATTCGTAGTAAACCAAGTCTTTGGGAATTGTCAGGACTTTGGGAGTCACAAAAGTGATCCAAAAATATCAGAGAAATACCGCCTAATCCTTGGACACCTCTTAGTGGAAGAAAGGTTCTCCAAATCAATACCCAACCTTTAAATTAGATTCAGGACGTTGTTTTTTCTAGAGATCCATTCAGATCATAAAAAATACTTCCAGTTTTCTTGCTGCATAGAGAAAAAGCTATGTAACATCCACAATCTTTAAGATATAGATTTGTTCTTTGATATTATTATAAATAAAGGTTTGATCCAGGTATTCAACAAGTTTCATTATAAACGAATGATATTTGGAACCTTTGTTTTATGTTTAGAAATAGAAGATAGGAAGTTGATATACGTTTTAGCCATACATCAGATGATAGCATCATAGCAGCCACTATTGGGATGGCCCATTCCACAATGGAATCGAACAATTTTGAGGATATTTTCTATAGCTCTAGGTAAAGAAATTATCTATCGAAAGTCATAAGAATTGAATGATTATTTTAAGTGGTTATAGGTTGTAGTTTTCTTTTCCTCTCGTTAAGAGAGTGTTTCCTTGAACAAATCTCATCTGTGGGCAATCCAATTCCATCACATTTGCATCCCTGTTTAACAGGGTAACCCCATAGTCGCATCACTTGCCTCTATCGTTCGTTAGAGGTTTTCTCTCTATCTTTCTGTCTCTTTTTGTATTTGTTTTTGTTGTTTTGCTTTGTTGTTGTTGCTTTTGTTGTTACTTTTTGTTACATTTTCTACGTTCATCGCATTTTACGATCATTAACCGCAAAACATTATTGTGGCATGTTCTCGCTCGCTGGCTGCGCTGGTTCTGCCACTGCCCCACCACACCCGCCACTCCGCCAATCTGCCACACGGGTATGCCTTCTTCTTGGTTTGTGCCACCTCTGAGCTCTGTGGCTCACCTTTCCTTTTGATTTTTCTTGGAAATTGGCCTGCGCCACAGAAATGTGCTGAAAATTGGCGGGGCCTGAACCACCTCCAGTTCCACCTCCTCCACCGCCCCACAGCACACGAGAAGACGCTGCCCCTGTGCCTATCCACCAAAAATTGTTTGTGGTGACCTCTGACGAGGATGGCGCCGCCCTGGAGGTGATGATGCTAGGGGGGGGACCGGGAGGAGGGGGGCTGTTGCCAAGTGAACAATTTCCCAGACAGCAAGCAGACACAATAAAAGAAAAAAAGGGTGGAGAAAAGTGGCAGGCAGCATCAATGAAAGCGCACACACAAGATATAGATACAGTGCCAGAAACAGATACATCTATAGATACAGATACAGATACACATACGTATATGTATCTAGAAGATGCAAAGATACACATCCATGCGCTTGTCGGCTTCCTCTGATTTTATATATATTTCTTTTTCTCTTTTTTATAATCGATCGATTTCATGCGCTGTGCGACAAGCCGTAAATCACACGCCAGACACAGACGCATCCACAAGATACTTTATCTATAGCAGCACTCCTCGTCCTCCTCCTCTCCTCTTTCTCTCTTTGTATCTTCGTATTTCGATTTCATGGCGCTTTATATACGCGCACCACAAATCAAATGCCGTCTTCAGCTAATTACTGAATCAAAATCACATTAAACTCTTCACTAAACTTGGGTCCCCCGACCCCACCCGCCCCGACCCGCCACGACCCGGACTGGCAGACTCTACTGCTGTCTGTGGACTGCTGAAAATGCATCTTAATTGTTCGGAATGGTCTTCGAATAGTCTCCGACTGGAGCTTACAATTGTTTGACATCATCAAAATTATTTGCCAGAAAGTGTAGAGAATGCGATTCAAGATTTGAGCTGTGTGGGAAAATGTTTGTGTGTCAGAAGAAGTCACGGAATAGTGGCAAGAAATTATGGCAATGATGAAGGGATACCAAGGAGAATAGCTTCCATAAGCGAAAGGATACAAGTGCTGCTAATGGGACTTTGAAATGGAACATAAACCAAACAAGTCTTTTGAGAACTTGAAAGAAAATCTAAGGAATGGTAGCACCCTGTTCGACCAATGCAGATTTACAAGTTTTCCCCATAAAAATGTTGCTGTATAAATACCCATAAACGAAAGGATACATATGCTGCTGAATGGAACTATTGCTGAATGGAACACAAATCAATATATCCTTTGTATATCGAAAAAAAAAGCTGAGGAACTGTAATACGCGGTTCTTTTTGCCACTAGTTCTTGCTGTACAAAGTCCCATTAGCGAAAGGTTACATATGCTGTTAATGAAACTCTGGAATGAAACATAAAAAGCTCAAATATCTCTGGAAAATGAAAAATTAATGTAGTGAATGAAAGGAAAGCCAAGGAAGAGGCACTCTCGTGGAATATCTGAACAAAAAAATGTTTCCATAAGTGAAAGGACACTCTGTTGAAAGGAATTGCGGAATGGGAATCACTATAATCAAAAATCAAGAATATTTTTCTAAAATTCCTTAAATGGTTGTGCAGAGTTTTTGCCTAAACTGAAAAATCTGTAAAGCAAATTTAGATTTCATGTTTTTTACTCTACTAATTGGTTAATAGCAACCCTGGCTATCAAAATGTATATCGATTAAATGGGATACACCCCTCGAAAGCCTGGGCAACCCACATGCTGCCTCCTGCCACAACTTACAATTGCAACAAGAAGCAGCAGCAGAAGCAACAACAGCCGGCATGAGTTATCTTTAAGATGGGGTTCCATTTAGATGCCTCCTCTTTGCTGCCTGGATGATCACATTCCGAGAACCATATCGTTTAAAGAACGCACTCGAAACGGGTGATGGCGAAGGGGGAGGGGGGGAGGGGGGAGACCGAGGTATCATTAAAGCAACAGCAGCAGGGCATTTAATCACAGGTTCGCTCTGTGCTGTCTCTGAAGCAAAGCCTGGCTTTGCTGGGGATATGTTTCAATAAATTCCAAGCAAATCAAAACATACAAAACATATCCCAGCAGCAGAGGGGAGAGGAGAGAGAGAGAGGGACAGAGGGGGGAATCTGAGAACTGGGAGCACGCGTAATGGCTAATGAATGCGCGAATGCCCTGCGGCATCTCCCCACATAAGTCAATGGTGCAACCCAGAGACGGACACAGAGACGGAGACGATTCCTCTCTCTCTCTCTCGTGGATGGTCAGCGATCTGCGATCTGTTGCTGGAGCAGCCTTGCCCTTAGCGCAAAAGGAGCCCAAGAGGCAGCAGCAGCGATATGGATGATATAGGAGGATATGGAGAAGACGACGTTATGGTGCATAAAGCAAAAACAACCAAATGGAAAAAATTACAAGGGAAATCGATTTTGAGCATGACTGAAAGTTGGAATACTCTTTTCGATACTACTCGAATTTGTAGTTGGGAAAGTGAAAGATTAAAGAGAGGGTATATAGAAACTATATCGTAGATTTCGAAGAGCTGTACTATCGTTTGGGAGCTAAAAGTTTCCTTCGAATTTCCTTGGAATTCCAATAAATTCCTAAATGTTTCTATTCCTGATTTATCCTTAAGATTTATCTGTTATTTCCATGCCCTGTTGTAGGATTAATAGTCTTGTGATCATCTCTACTGAAACTTGTCGAATCTTTTCTTTTCTTTCCACAAATCTCTTGTGAATTTGTCAATGCTCTTTACGCAGGGGAAGGGCATGCCTTGTGAGACAGAGAGAGAGAGTGGGAGAGACAGACGGCAACAGCCGCCAAACATTGGGAAAAACATCTGCTGCGCTCTGCCGCTGCCCGCTGCCGGTGCCGCTGCCCAGGGTCTCTCTGCTGGCAGTTGATGAACTCGATTCCACTTGGCTTGCTGTCTCGCTTGCACTTTCCAAGGCATGGCTTCTCTTCGTCTTCCACTTCCCCTAGTACTTCTTTTTCTTCTTCGTTCGTCTGTTGCGCAGGCGCACAAGTACACACACACACGTATACATTCACGCGTATGAAGCGGCTGGCACTCACATCCCCTCTACCCTACCAAGCATGCTCTCCTCTCCTACCAACCATGCTCTTCTCTCCTGCTACTCAACGATCGGCTTCTTTCCTCTCTATGAGATCTTTGCTCTCTTTCTTTCATTGTGCAGCGTCTTCAATGGTTTTGATACCCTTTGCTGAGAGAGAGAGAGGGAGAGGTAGAAGGAGGATTATAATTTTGATCAGGTGTCAATGCATGAAGAGAGAGAGAGAAAGAGCTGTCCAGATACAGGTTAACATATATCTGGAAGTGGAAGAAACTACGATTCTAAAAGTATCATTCAAATCAATCCATCAATCAATAAACAAACCTCAGATATTGAAAATTCCTCCACAATTCCAATCAAAATTCTTTAAACAATTCCGTTACCCATCTTTTAGGGTATCAAAAGGTTCGGCTCGGTTTCTGTTCAACCATTTATAATTCTCATGCCTTGCTGCAATGCATTTTTCACCCCGCTTTGGGCCTGGCTCTACTCCACCTCGCCCTTTGCTCATCACTCTCCCTCTCTCACTCACTCACTCCTCTCCTTCTCCTTTGCTCTTTCTGCAAGAGCCAACAAGAGTCTTTTTTAATTTGGTTCACAAAATACCTCGCGTTGTTGTTGAAATTCTTTAGCAATCATTCTGTCTCTTCTCCTTCTTCTGTGTCTCTCTCTGGAGAGTCTGTGTGTTGTGTCAGTGTGTCTGCGTGCTCTCTCTGTCTCTCTCTCTCTCTGTCTTTTGTCTGGCAGCAGTCTCTCGATTTTTGACAGGTGGTGGAGTTTTGTATTCAATTTCTTTTTGGAGCGACTTTTGCTCTTGGGTTCGTTTTTGGGTTCTGTTCTTCTGCTCTTCATCTTCTTCTTCTTGTTTTTTTTTTTTGCCTATTCATAAAAATGAAAATGTGTGGCAGGCAGACGAGACAGCAGAAGGAGCAGAAGGTGGATAAGGGGGGACCTGAAAGAAGGACCAAAAACGCAGACAAAAGATTGCCCCAGACAGCAGACATATGGAGCGAAGAGCAGACCAGAGAGCACCACAGATGAAGGATGCTGTGGGTCTTCCATTCTCATTCCTTAGTTCAATGCACTCTTTGAAATTAGTTTTTTTTTTTCGAGACTAATTGGATTCTCTTTTCTCTCTCTCTCTCTGTCTTTCAGTTGATACCCTGGCCAGGATGCGGCTCTAAACGAGAAGAGGAGAAGGAGACAATTCCTCACCCCCAAACAAGGAAAGTAGAAACCAAAAGCTATGTCCAAGCAAGTGTTCTCGGCGCATCCAGCGCTGGCCGTGGAGCAGCTGCAGCAGGCAGAGCAGGAGGATAGCAGCAGCTGTAATCCTCACCAGCAGCAACAGCGATCATCCACAGCGGCGCCGCAGAGCAGGCGGCATGGCAAGGTCACACCCAAAAAGTACACCATGAGCAGGAGCTGTGCAGGCGGAGGTGCCACTAGCACCACTAGCTCTAATGTCCATCAGCCCACAGCAACAACAACAACGATACCCGCCATCAGTAGTCCCCCGGAAGCAATAAGCAGAAAGACGCTGCCCGTTCGAACAAATTACGCGGCCGTCGACGATGATGATGACATCGAGTGCGAGGACGTGGACGAAGTGAACTTTGGCCTGGCCCGCGATCAGACGGAAGCAACCGCCACGGAGACGGCGACCAGACAACAAAACACCAAAGACTGTGGCACGGATGAGACGGATCATGTCCAGCAGCGGCACAAGCGGCATCCACACAGCAGCAACGCAAACAGCAACAGTCGACACCATCCACAGCTGGAAGATGCAACAGCACCAGATGAGAGCGATCTGAGTAGCGTCATTAGCTCCCCGTCGATCAGTACCGTATCCTCGCCCCTGTCGACGCCGACGCGGCTGCCACAGGCCCTACAGCAGCAGCTCCATTGCTGCCAGAAGGTGTCCGGTTCGGGGGCATGCATAGCCGGCGGAGCAACGCCAGCAGCAGCAGCAATAGCTGGTGGAGAGTCCCGAGCGCGGACGCAACAGCAGGGACAGCATCATTCACATCGTCAGCATCACCATCACCACCATCATCATCATGCCACCAACACCGCCAACACCACAGCGGGTTGTCCAGGAAGAGGCGGTGGTGGAGCTGCAGCAGCAGCCAGTGGAGCAGCTAATGGATCCTGCAACAAGAACAAGAAGCTCGATCCAAGGCTGAGTCCTTCGCCCTATCGCCAGCTATTGCCCATTGCACTGTGCCTGCTCTCGTTTGCGACAGTCTTTGCCACATTGATTGTCTATATGGACACGACAGGTGAGTGATTCGATACTCTAGGAGGATCTACCTATACCTATACCTACTACCCTCCCCATCCCTTCTTCGCCAGAGACCTACCTTCTCCCTAACTGTGTTTATATTTAAATTTGATATCTTTTGGCATATGCCTCTTGGGTTTTTTTCTTTCTCTCTGTTTTTTGTTTTTTTTTCTTATACCGGATGTAGGCTGTGTTTGTTCTGTCGATCCTTGGGATCCTTTCCTGGTAATGGGCACACTTTTGAGATTAGTTTACGCATCATCTACACTGTCCAAAGTCCACCGTCTGCAGATGATGCCATCTTTTGTCATAGATCTTTGCCAATCTCCTCTCCTGCCCCCCGCTCTCCCTCTCTCTCTCTCTCTATCTGTTTTTTCTCTGTCGTGGGCGTGTGTTTAGTGGCAGCATTGTCTTGTGGCGCTGTGGCGCTTCCTGTCTGCAACATCACATGGCAACAGGCGCAGCTGTCGCTGTCCCCAAAACGTTGCCCCTGCCACTGCTGCTGCCACTGCCGCTGGCCCTGGCTCTGCCCCTGCCCTATCCATGTGTAGCCCCAGAGACACGTGCTGCCTACCACAAAGACAGCCGCCTCCACGTCATAGGAATATCTAATTGGCATTTAAAGGAAAGTGTGCTTTCAATGCTGGAAGGTCTGGGGAGTCTAGAGTGCCGTAATGACTCCACATTGTGGGTACTCTTAGGAAGAGAAAGAGTGAAGAGTAACGGCCAAAGAACAAGTCAATGAAAACGTGGCAATGGCCTCAAGTATTCCATATTATCTATAAGAATAAACAATCCAAATCCAATAATTTCTAATCAACATTTGCATGAAGATAGCGAAAAGAAAGAAAGAATTCCACAAATATTTGAAGGTGATAAAAATGTATCTAAAGCTTCGATAAGACAACAGTTTAAGAAAGATTATGGGGGGGGTATTTGTATGTCCAGCAAAAGCCTTCCCTTGAATGATAGCGAATGATAGCGACAGAGAGACAAACAGAGAGACAACCTTGTCACTTATAGATCTGTAGATTTGTAGATCTCTCGATCTGTAAGCAAAAGATGACTCATCTCAAAGAGACCCTCTGTAAATGTATCTGTCGTCTGTCGTCTGTCGTCTTTTAGTTAGCTAGGCCATCTATCCAGATCTCACAGACAACACACAAAACACACAATCTGTCTGTCGGATGAGGCAATTTCTTTTAATTCGCTAAAATACAGACGACAGACAGTCCAGTCGTCTGTCGATGTCGGTGGGTCGATGCCAATGCCATACGAGAGATACGAGATATGTACATCCCATGTGGATCCGATCCGATCCGGAGTGGAGTCTACGAGTAGTACGAAAAAGTACAATGTACAAAATAAATTTGCTTAATGAAAGCGGAAAGCATTTTTACAAGCGAAAATTAGTAGTTGTTTTGCATATGAAATTTGCTGTGCTGTGCTGTTCTCTCTCTCTCTCAATGGATTGATCGTCGAGTGACTCATGCAGCCAAAAAAGAAAATAAAGAGTGACTAAGGAAGGGGGGAGGGGAGGGGTGGACCCACAGCACAAAATCAATGTCAGGCCCATTGATTGTTGTTGCAGCTGTTCAAAGTTCTTCGACTCCTCCGTCTCCCCGGACTAGAGACATTTTAAAATTCCACTCAAGTGTTGGCAATTTTCTCTGCACTTCCTTTGGAGCCTGTCTGCCTCCCTGCCTCCTGTCTCTGCCTGCCTCTTGCCTCTTCCGTAGCGCCAACATTTCAGTTTTGCTTTGTGTGGAGTATTTTTGTCGGCAATTTTGTCTGGAGAACTGGAGAGTATGCAAATTCCATTTCGAAGAATGGCCGTTTTACAGTGTCATTTGTCAGCTGTGCTGCTCAGCTGATGGACATGGAGGTAGGTGTGTTGTTGGGCAGTCTACGGGAAGGGAGTGTACCAGGGCGTGTTCTATTCCCAGGTGTTCTCTGTAAAAGTATTCCATTTGCAAGTATTTCCTATTCAAATGAACCTTTCTTCTATCCCAAGTGTTTCGTTGAAAGAGTTAAATTCTTAAAGGGGTTTTTTCAACTCTTTTATCTTTCCATTTTCATGTGTGGGAGTAGGTTAGGTTCGGTTAACCCGGACGACCCTCCTGGGGTCTCCCATAGGTCAGTATGGCCCTTAATGTGTAGGAGTAATGGTTAAAGGAATTTGTAGAGAGGAGATTTATAGACTCCTGAAACTTCTATAATTTAAATGCTAGAAAATACTTGGAACTCTATAATCGCATGAGAGAAAAAAGTAACCCTTGAGCGTAAGAATTTCCCTTTGTCCCAAACTTGAAGTCTATAGTCTACAATCGAAGACCCATCTTGTAATCGCCTACCTCTCTCTGGGACTTACCTACTCGTATCAGTTATTACATGTGTGGTGGCATGCATTACGTAGACACTTGAAATGGTGAAATCTTGAGTCTTTGTTTGTCATCAGCGTTTACTTAATCAGGTGTGTGGATGATTAACGAAGCGTCAACGAATGAAATGAATCTTACATTCATTTGTTACTCATTCGATCGGTATGCACACCTACTACAGTTATTTTTTTTTGGCTATTTTGTTTGTTGCTTTGAACTAAGTGATTGTTAGCGTGAATGGAATATGCGAATGGAACATGGTCTAAGAAAGCCATTCCAATATTCGGGGGTTTTTCAATTTTTGGTAGTTGCATTCTTTCTTAATCGCAACACATAACAAGTGACGTATGTATTATTGAATTTCAGCGTTTGCTAATGGTGATATTCTTTGCGTAAAGCACCAATCAGCACTTTCGGATGAGCGGAACATTAAATTTTTGCTTCGTTCTCGAATGCGGGACGAAGGAATGAAGAGAAATCGGTATCTGCTCGTCTAGATTGTTGTATTGTTTTCTAAAAGCCATCAACCTGAATTCCATAACGAATATACTACACCAAGGAATCCCTCCCGATGATATCTTCATAGCTTCCTATACTTTGTATGCCTTTTTCATTCATATCCCCCATGAAATTCGATATTAAAATGATTGTTCCCCATGATTTCAAGTCATAAATGTGGACAGAAATGCAAAAAGATGGCTATTTTTTTTAAAGGTATCATTAAATTCATATGAAAATGATGCTACCCCGTGACGATGATTTCTGGGCTATAAATTTGTTATTTCATTTGCTCAGTTGCTCAGTTGAGTGCCCAACGGGGGTTATATATCATCCACTTATTGGTCGATAATATACCATTCGTACTCCTCTTCAACGACGCCACATCGACTAGACAGGCGACTGCTGGGTAGCTGCCACTGGACTTGGACTTTGAGTTGGAGTCGGAGTTGAAGTTGAAGTTGGGCGTGTCACACATGTACCAGAGCGAAGACCCAGAACCAGAGCCAGACCCAGACTCATTTTTATGGCTCATTGATGGCTCTATTAGGTTTATACGAGCGAACGGATTCATAAACAAATATAATCATAAATTAGCCAGGCATTCCAACTCCTCTCTGCTCTCCTCTCTCCTCTCCTCCCCTCTCTCTCTGCTGCTGAACAAAAGCGTTTAAGCAGCAGCAGCAGCAGCAGCAGCGGACTGGACAGCATATAAATTTAACACGTTCCACGTCCAATGGAGGGGACAAAAGGTTGAGGGGGCCTACGAATTGGGAGCTTTGTGGCAGACCCAAAAAAATATTTCCTCAAATCATGCACTTGACAGACGGAAACTTCCAAAACCCAAGAAAAGTGATCCGAAAACCCAAACCAAAGTCAAACGAAAATCCGTAGCAAAATGAAACGAAAAAAAGAAAAACCCGCCGAAGCAAAATGCGCTTATTAAAGTGACAAATTTGTCGGTGGTTCGGTGTCGGTGTGGAATGTGTGTCGGCTTCCGACCAGACCATAAGTATTCCCCCCCACCATCTCCATTTCCATCTGCATTTCCCAAGCAGCCAAATACCTTCTTTTTTTTTTGTTGGGCCCATGATGACTCTCAAGAATCCAAAAATTCCAGCTCCCACAATTGGGTTTTCTTCTGGGTTTTTTTTTTTGTGCTGCCTATGCGGTATCTTTTCTTCTGTTTTGTTACACATGCCCTCGGCCGCTTTTCTACTTATTTTTTGAGCCACCATTCTTTCCATTTGTACTTGTTTGGTTCTTCAGAAACTGATGATGATGATGGTTAGAAGGGCCCCTAAAACAGACAAATACAATCCCTAGATTTGTTGTAAGCGTCACGTTTTGTGGACTGCGGATTTGTTGCCATGACCCAAGCACTTTTGATGGTCTGTGTGTCTGTCGCTCTCTTTCTCTCTGGGGAAAGATTCGGAATCGGAAATTGCATTTGATGTTTTGGCGGTAACATTATATACATATGTACATATGTATGTATGTGTGCGTATTTGATAGATGAAAAGATCCGAGCCTTGATGGATAGTTTTGGTATTTAATTGAAAAGGGATGAAGGACGTTAAGAACCCAGAAATTATTGAAATTATGGGAATATTCTTACACAATAAATTATTAAAAATATTTATAATTGAGTTGGAAATTATGGTAACTGTAAGCGGATGTTGTTTAGAAATTAAAGAAGAAAATTCTAAAGAAAATTCAAGTTAAAAGCTATTGATGCTGGAAATTTAAGGAAATTAAATAAATACAATCTTAAAGCAAATTTCAGAAGAGAAAACACAGTCCACTTCCTGTCTAACCAACCGATAGGCGATGCTGCAGGACGCGTGACACGTATAAACGAACGATCACAGGAATATAGTGGAATTACAGTGAAAAGTGTGGAACGAAATATGAAACGGTAGAGAAGAAACACATAAAACCGCCTGGCCGAAGGGCGCTGCTGCATGGCTAGCGATTGGGAATGATTGAATGAAACGGTGGATTTGGGAAAATCAATATTGGGAATTGGGAAATCAATATCTAAACATATTCGAAATAAGCTTGGAATCAATCGATTTCAAACCTGGAAACCCTGGTTGGTTGTCCGCCCTCGTCCAGCATTACCCAAAAACTGGCTTAGACGGGAATGTCTGTCCTCTCTTTGGGGGCTTTCACTGTATTTACTTGGTATTTGTTGTTTACGTTTCACTTTGGCTTGTTGTTGTTTTTTTCGTCGATTACATCCAGTGTCAAAAGTGGAGGCTAATGACACTGCAGCACCTGCTACCTACATACCTCCCACCCTTTGGCCAAACGGCCAAAAGAAAAGCACGAGCCAAACAAGTGAAAAGCGGCAACGTTGCGTGGCAATGGCAACACACACCAAAACACAAACACCAACACACAGTGGCAACAACAGCCATCATCAATGGCTGCAGTGCAGACACACAGGGAGCGGTGAAAGCTGCCGCGCCACGCCGTCAGCTAATCGATGACTAAGTAATCGCATGGCGTCGATAAGTAGGCTATGTTTGGATTATGACACAAAATGGTGCAAGTAGTAAAACGCAAGGGGGGAGGGGGGAAACGTGGGTTACAATCAGAATTATGTGTTATATGTTGGGGCGGCACGACAACCGTATTTGGGGTAGGAAAAAATGTATTGGGGTTATGCTTTTTCGCAGTACAGCTACACGTGTATTTGACAGTTACGATAAATTTGTAATCAATTGATGGAATTGGGTGTATTCCATGGGTTTGTGGGTGTTTTAAAGGATACAGTGGGTTAGACAAGCAACTGGGAAGAGATTTATACAAAAAATCACTAAAAGTGGAAAAAAATCACAAAATACAATAGGAATATAATAGGAAATAAATAGAAGGTGTTTCAGAGCGATTAAGAATCACAATCTCTCGGATCCAATTAGAATGGAGTTTCCTTTAGGTCCTTTAGAAGGTTCCTTTGGAACTCACTGTGAATGCAAGGACTATCCCCGTAACTACACGTTAATAGGGAAGGCAGTGCATATACTATAATGAATCGAAACGAATCTGTAGCTGATGAATATATTCATATAATACTAATTTTATACTCCAACAAGTATGATTTTTGTTCCCAAGTCTTTTCCCAATGGAATGCCTTGCCATGCAGCAGTGCTTCTCGGTCGCTTTTCTGCATTTCTTGAAGTGCGTGACACCTCATACCATATTTAGGTTCTAGTGCAGTTTTCATGGTAAGCAAAGTTGACAGAATGCTCTTGGTAACGCCTCCTTGATAGAGTGGGGGCGTGTCTGTCCATCTAGGGGCATTAATCATGTCAAGAAGGCATTATCTTTACACTTGGAGGCGATTACATGGATGTCACATTGTCTAGCTAGCTGTCTGTCTGTCTGTCTACTGGGGTTCCGTTGGTGACAATTTGCAAATTGCAACTTTAATTGAAATTCACACAAACACACACACAGATACAAACTGTCACTACCACTACCAATACTTCCACTACTAATGACTTAATTCCCGTTAAGCACGCTAAGCCACAGCGACAGTTGAGGTCGCGGACAAGCCCCTCATTTGGACTGCTTCTAAGCAGTTTTTTCTACTACGACGACTGCGACTGCGACTGCGACTACGACTACGACTACCCTCCCTTTGCGACCCATCCACCGGATGTCATTCAGCCACCACCTCCTCCTACTCTTCGTCTGCCATGTGATTCATAATTTCGTGTGCAACATTGTGTTGCATGGGCCCCCTCGCGGCCCTCCACTCTCAACACAAGAAAATCCACCCCCGCAGCGTCATCGCGTCGTCGTCGTCGTCTGCTGTGTCATGCTAGCGACTCTCTTTCCCGCTCTCTAAGCCGGTGATAGAGATCGGAGGAGGCCCCCGCCGCCAAAGCGCAGCGAGTGCTCAATTTGAAAAGCAAAGCTCAAATGGCATTATCACAGCATGCGCCAAGAGCGCTACGAGCCACCAGAGCTTGCCACAATCACATTCTGCCTCTTACAGCCTTCTTAAGGGTATAGTAGTGGGTCTGTGCACCACCCGCATTTGGGTCTCAGGTTTAGCAACCCTCCCTTGCAATTGCGCAATTTCTTCTGCGTCGTCGTCGTCGTGTGTGTTCCCCCCTCCCCCCAACCCCATCGATAAGGTTAACGACAAGGAAAACTGATGAAAAACTGCCCTCGAGGGCGATTTTGCTTTGAGATATTTCAATCAGGGGCCTGATAAATGGTAAAGAAACGTTTAACGCATTTAAAGGGGCTCAATGGAGGGTTTAATTTACGTGTTAGTCAACACTGTTTGTGGGAAGGGAACTTTTACCTCTGTTTCACTGATCCAATGTTCCAGGTTGAATCGCTGTACGAAGTTCCTATTTGTTTTGGTTGTTTCTAATGGAATTTTGGCATGAAACGTATTTCAAACTGGTTGCTTATTTCTTCCATTTGTTTCTTAGAATTTTTTTTAGTGAGTACAAAATTTTTTTAGTATCGAGAAAGTATTGTTTCCAACTGAGGTATTCTGTTTGCATACGTTTTCCAAGGGTTCACCATCACAGAAAATTCCTTAAGTGTTCTTTAATCATTGTTCCAAAATGTTCAAAATCTCTCTTTCTTTTTCAGTGCTTAAAAAGTTAAATTCTCCCAGATTTTTGAAGGCAGATAGAACACGTCACTTGCTCTGCTTTAACCTTTTTTCCAACAACAGGAAGGCACTTTTCTTTTGGTCTTGATAAAGTTGTTCCTATTCATGTTCCCCTGTCCCCTGTTCCCCTGCCTTGCATATTCAAAAGTGCAGTTTCACACTTGATCACGTGATGCAAAAGTTTACCCTGCATTGCCCTTTTGTATTTCGCCACTCTTTAATGGCCCCAGGCCTTGTGCCAGGCGGTGATTAAGATCCGACCCACATAGATTAGGCCCACACAAACAGAGACGGAGAGAAAGAGAGAGAGAGAAAAAGGGGAAGAGGGAAGAACACTCACACTTGTGCTAATAAATCAGCGTTGTCGCTGGTTCTGTTCTGTTGTTGGAACAGAACACATCACCATCTACCAATATACAATCGTAGAATCGTACACAGAATGGAAATGGGCCATTTAGAATAGCGGCAAACAGGCAATAACCAGATAGACCCATAACCAAACGAACCAAAGCGTTGCACCAATCAATAACACAAAACTAGGCAATAGGCAATAAGAATATACAATTTATTTATCCCCCCCAAAAGCGGACACGCAACTCCAGGACCACGTAACCATCCTTAACCGTTTAACTTTTCATTTGTAGTACGTTTCTGGGTTCGGTCTCTGAGATATTGCACAACACTTGGACCGAACATTCGATGACGTTGTCTCGTAGTGCCTTAAAAAAACAAGACACGCTCTAAGAATTATTTTGAAAATTAAAACCATCTTTTATCATGTTGGAAATATTATTGTTAAACTAGTGCACGTATGCTTCGCTGCACGAATTTCTCCAAACCGAAAGGCTAAGGGAATCCTACCGAATTCCTGTTCATATTACTTCTCTTTAAAGTATTTCCCAAAGACCATTTTGGAAGATCATTTTCCCAAAGTCTACTGTCATTTCTGCGAGTGTATGTTTACAATTTTTTCTTAACAACTTTTATTCGTAATTGAAAATGTATAAAAGTTGTGTGGGTTTTACTTTAACTCGAGTTCTGCGTTCCTGTTTCTTTATTTGCCTTTCCTTTTGTTGAATTATTGAATAGGGCGTGTTTTATGCACCGGCGTGCCAGGCAAGGGAATGGAAGGCAACGGCGACGACGACTGCTACCCCTGAATAATCTGAATAAGTCAGGGCCTCAGGACTACGACGATGACGACGAGGTCTCCGTTGAACTTAAAGTTTTTATGCCGGTGCCGCCACCGCTTAACCGCAATTAAACGTTGTGTGCCTCTGCCTCTGTCGTTTGTGGTATTGTCGACTCTGCCGCCGCGCCGCCATTGAATATAATATTCGGGACCCTGTCATTTGTCTTGACTGCCACCCTGATGGCCCTGGCGACCGACCGACGAGGACCGGGCGACCAAGGAGGACCGACGAGGACAAGGGGTCGCCCCCTTGTGCAAATTAGAAATGTCAGCTTTTGACACCAAAATTGCCGCTGCCTTGGCCGCCCCGAGGGCAGATTTTTGGTACCCCGAATTTCTTCTTCAATTCCTTTATCGGATTTACATGTGCTCGCATTTAACCGTTTTAAGCGGTTTTTATTGCACAGCTGCTCTCTGGAACGCAGGGGTAGGGGAGGGGGAGAACATTATATAATGTTTTGTTCCATTCCCATTGCCATTCCCGTTTTCATGGCATTACCATTTTCGGGTCTGGCTCTCGAATTCCATGCTGGTTTGTGGAAGACAAATGATTCAATAATTCTTTTGACTTCTAATGGCACCATAATACAGCGGAACCTGAGACGGCAGACCCGCTATCAGATTTCCACACAACTATCCAGTAATAGTGGTATACATTTTCCTCGTTTTCTTTCGGTTTTGGGCACACTTTCCCTATTAGTCCATTACGAAGGTTCGAGGGTTCGGGCGGTGGGACTGGGGCGTTAATTAGTCAAAGTTTTCACTTGGAAATTAGTGAAAATGTCTACTCCGTTCAGCTAAATGATGGCCTGTTTGGCATGGCCATTCCGACATGGCCTGTATATATCTACGTATAGTATATCTCTCTGTATATCTATTATAATAAACTTTATGGCCATTTTGTGACCGAAACATAAAAAAAAAGTTTTTAGTCGCAAAAATTTGCATGGCACATTTGGACGTTGAATAGACAGCGAAAAAAAATATAAAAAATATATATGTATGTAAAACGGCTATGGTTTTTGGGTGAGGCGCTGTTTTACGATGTGAATTCGCTTTTGACGAGACAAGAGACTCGAGACTGGGGGAAAATATACGACTATTATGATGGGGTTTTTAGTAGCTGAAATGGAAGATCGATTTGAGTGAATGGATGCCCACACACACAACTTTTTGTTGAAATTTATTTCAAAATTCTTTTTTGAATGAAAATGTATCCAAATTTGGAAAAAAATGTACAGTTTTATTAAGCCGGATTGAAATCTTTCTATTTAATGATTTGAAAGTAGAAATTACAGAGACCTTGACCTTGTCCATGTGCATCGAACATCTTAATAGGGATATCCTTACAGAGATAGCCTTTAAAACAATTCGTGTTTCTTTTCCACATGTTCCTAACCTCACATATGGAATCTGTATCTGAAATAGCTTCTTGCCAGTTCTTCCTATTCCTATCCTCTCCCTAGTCCTATTCCTTAAGAAAAGCTTTCAACCCTTTGCCATAGTTCCACCTCATTTCTAACATTCTTTGTTTATTTGCTCCATTCCCCTTCATTCCTAACCTCACACACTCTTGACGCTTTAATTATTGTATAACTCGGCCATTGTGCCCGCTTAAAGCCTCCCTTCTTTTTTTTTTGGCCAAACCACTCTCTTCAGGTGACTGCCACAAATTGTTGCAAGTACACTTTATATACAATGTATATTTTAATTTCTTTTGGCCGGCTTTTACGATTGTTGTTTCTTCCGCCGGAGGGCAGGCAAAACGAAACAAAAAGTGGAAATTGGCACAAGGAAAGTGTGAAAAGCAAATAAAACTAAGTTTCTGCCAGTATGTGTGTGTGTGTGTGTGTGGAGTGTGTGGCAACTGAAACAAAACTACGGCAAATCGTTGACTTTTTGTTGCTATGGTTTATGGATGGACAGGTTGGGCCGCAGGCCCCAGTCGACCAGTCCCCCGCGGGCCCCTGTCATGAGTCAAGTGGTAGGATAGAAACGGGGCAGGCCTGGTCATGTGCTAAATATCAAAGGCCGTGCGCTCATTATATTTTATGGGGCGGCAGCAGCAGCAGCAGCAGCAGCAGCGGCCAAGTCGCGGGGGAGGGTGAGGTAGTAGGCTGGCTTTGCTTCAAGGTGAGGTCGTGGCTGCCAAGTCGGATGTTTCCTCTCGACCTTCAGTAGGGGGCTTCCTACCTGTCACGCCCCTCGTTTTACACTTTCACCTTTAGCGTTGTAGGAAGTGTGATGGCATTTAAACCAAATGTTTGGCAAAGCGCTGGGCTTTAGATCTGATTTGTTAGGCTTTAAGACGTTAGGACCTGAACTCTTTATAAATTCGTTCAAGCTTTAAGAATTTTAAACTATTCAATTCCACTTTGTTTCTAGCCTCACATTTATCGACCATTATCCTTTGTGTGACACTTTTATCTTAGTCGTTCCATTCTACTCTGTTTCTAACCTTACATTTATCGACCATCAAACAGCCGCTTTCGTTCCATTTCGATTATCCTTTGTTTGACACTTTTGTCTTAGTCGTTCCATTCTACTGTGTTCCTAACCTCACATTTAACGACCTTCAAACAATGGAATCGTCAATCGCGTCATCGATATTACCATTTCTCTTTATCAAAAATGTTCTATTACAAGTTTTTGCTGGTCTGGCAATCCTTCTAGTATAACCCCCTCTACAGTACCTCAAAATGTCATGACTCCTGGTCATATTTCCGTTAAATACTTCCCCCAAGCCCTTGGCTTTACCTCACCCTGTAGTTCCAAAAGCTTCTTGTACCTCCGATTGAAATGCCCTCAATTTTCCGAATGCAAATGTTGGTGGTCAATGCGCTCCAATTGGCAGCGAAGCGTGGCCAAGTTGGTGCATAGCACGCCATGCCTCCTACTTCTACTCCCTCTACCACTCCCCCTCCTCATCCAGCTCCCACTCCCACTCCAGTGGTGCAACAAGTTTTAATTAAATCCAATTACCGACCAACCAAGAAACAATATCAGTTCCTCCGACTCGAAGCTCGAAGCCATAACTAATCTCTCAATATATCTCGTTTCTATCTCGTTTCTCCACGGCAACACAGAGATCCGCCATCAGCAGTTCCGCCTGAGCATGTCGCGCGACTACGAGCTGAATGGCGTTGCGCAAGACGATCCCAAACTCATTGCATTCCTGCGCCATTTCGAAATGGGCAAATATATGGGCAAGCCATCGGTCAAAGCAGCGGCAGGAGGGGCACCGTCCAATGCGGGACTGGGCCTTGGAGTACCATCATCATCAGCAGCAGCTGCGGCAGCTGGAGGATCCCTTAGTTCCTTTGGCAACAGCAGCGGCAGCACAGCCGATCAGTTGGCCCACTATGTGGCCGATCTGTTGGGCGGAAAGATGGACGGAGCGGTGATCCAGTCGCTGAGCGGTCCGCTGGCCCATCTGATCACAGCCCCCTGGCTGAGCGAGCATCTCAATTGGATGGGAGTGCTGGTGGAGCCGGAGCCACGCTGGTATTTCACGTTGCGCAAACAGAATGCACAACGGGCGCGCATGCAGGTGGTGCAGGCCTGCGTCTCACCCAATACCTATCCCAAAGAGGTAAGCCGCAATACGAAATACGAAAGACTATGAAGATGTTAAGCGATTTTTTGCGGTTTTTTCTTGCCTATAGATTACCATACACAACGAGGATGTGCACATCAACAGTCTGCACGACGAGGAGACCTCGTGGTTCAATTCGCGTGTCAAATGCTTTCCGCTCTACACAATCATGCTGGCATGTGAGCGCACCGAATACGATTTGCTCAGTCTGGGCGTGCAGGGGCATGAGCTGGAGGTAAGTGAACCCAAAATAATCATCATGTAACACTTTCACTAAACATCTCTTTCTCTTTTTTTTGTGGCTTAAACAGATCTTGCAGACGCTGCCCTTTGACAAGGTGAAAATCCAAGTGATATCGATCCATTTGCTGGAGGATCACGAGGATGTGCACGACTATGTGCTGGACATAACCAGGTTCCTGGCGAGCAAATCCTACAAGCTGCAACGTCGGATGGGACGCAACTATTTCTATCAGCGTCTGAATGTCGGCGCCACGCGTACGCGCAAGAAAGACATCCTCCTGCTAAAGACGCCCTAGACGCTCCAGAACCAGAACGATCATCGGAATCGAATCGAAACGATCATCTATCGATCCATCAACCCACGAACAACGATTAGGGCCTGAATTGTTAGAGAAATCAGTGTAAAAGAAAAGTTTTCGGCTAAACTTTATGTTCTAATGATAATTATTACTATACCATACGCTACACTACACTATAACTATATATATAGATATATAGTATATAGATATATATATTTACAGATATATACATGTTGAATATGATTATGTAAACGCTAAAAACATACATATATATATACTGTATACCGATTATGGATATGTAGGATTCTTAGTTTTTGTAAAACTCAAATCTCTCTTTTTTTTTCTTTCCGATTTCTTTATGTTATTATTTCATTTATTATTTTGTCGAAATTTGTTTACTACTACTATAAATATATAGTATATAGATGATATATATATCATATATAACGTATTATGATTTGCTATAAGCTATGCTAAATGAATGTTAGGCCCAAGCAGGTGTGTGGCATACCCTTAGCCACCAAGCCTCAGCCTCAGCCCACTTTCGATGTATAAATTATAAATTGCAAGGGGCTCTGCTCTGCTATTAGTCGTAGTCCTCCTATAACACTATCCATCTACCTATCTATCTATCAATCTATCCTATATGCAAGTCTATATGTTATATATCGAATGCTTTATCTAGTAATCCCTAAGTGAACTACTACTAAGCGCCCGAACGACGATCGACGTTGAATGATGAATGAGCAAAAGCGCAGAACTACACAAAACATATAAATTATATTAAATTATTGAACCAAAACGAAGCACATCCATAAACACACAAACACACACAACCATTGTACACACCAACACACACACACACAAACACAACAAGCGCAAGCAAATAAATATATACATAGAAAAAAAAAACTCATTTGCAAAAATCTGCTTTCAAACTCATCTCATACGCATAGTTAAAACATAAGAGAACCCACATACACATACACATATTAAATTAAAGAGCATCGAGAAACGAGAGAATCAAAACTATAGGCAGCATTCACACACACACACTTACACATACACTCATGCACATTTTATATGTACTAGTAAATAAAACAAACAAACAAACAACTAAATAAATAAATGTAAATGTAGCTATGATGCAAAACGATGATTAAATGTAAAAACCAATTCGTATTTCAATTACATTTTAGTAATTATGATGTATTATTATTTTTTATATATATGAATGCACACTGAAATATATACAGAGAGAGAGAGAGAGAGTCAAATATGCTACGGTGTGAACTCGTTACACCTCGCCTTAATCCACACACACCCACACACACACATACCCAAAAAAAAAAGGTAAAAACTCCCATAAACAGAGACAGACACACAGAAAGATTGACGTAGAGAATCAGTGCCTTCGACTTAGACTTGAATATAGAAACCAAAATCTAAGCATACTCATAGAAACTCAATTGAAATTGTTGTACATATAGGAGAGCACCACATGCATACATACTTACACACACATTCATACTTGAAATGCAGAGGGGAGAGCATTAGCAATCCCCCCCCAGAACAAACATTAACTAGTTGCCGTCTTGTTAAACTTGCCTTACCCTCTTTTACCCTTACCCGAATGGGAGAGGAGGAGAGGATGGATGATCCAGCCCGAGAAGTCTTTAACCAAAACCAAACTCAAATCCGTCACAAATCGATCGCTATGCGAGATACGAATAAACAATACAAGAAACCATAGGAACACACACACACACACAACACATCACACACACACACCCTTAAATCTTAAGTACAGTGCTAATGTCTGTTTTGTTTTTAAGACTAATTCTAAACAATTAGTTGTATCTTGTGTAAATTAGCGTTTAAACCAAATTTTAAGTAGGCTATTATGATAACTCCTTTTTGATTTGGTCTTGTCCACCCCCACCCCTACCATACCACATTGCATCACCCCCCTATACCCACACACACACACACATCTACATACACAAGAAAAAGGCTAACTCATTGCTAAGCTCGAGATCATCTAGAAATTGTATTTAAAGCGAGCGATAAACGTAAGTGAACAAAAACAATTTATAGTTAAAATACAAAATAAAGAATACAAAAAATTATGAAAAATTCATCGACTTTTTGTTTTGACACCTTCAATCGATCCTGCACCTTCAATCACTCATACCCAGCCATACCGAAATACTACATACATACATACATATATCTATGGAATATGCCCCAAAAACAATTGTTTATCTTATGAAATTGACTTGAAAATAATCCTGTTGAAATACACAGAGATACGAGTACATATTCTAAACTACTAGCCTAAAGAAAAACTGATCTAAACTGATCAAAACTGAATGCAACTAATGGAAATTTGGAGTGCAACAGTTTGCCAGCAAACCTTACACTATGTATAGTTAGATACTTGCTAACAAATTGAATGAAAATGCCGGCAACTACTATGGAAACATCCAACTATAAGGAATACCGAACAAAATTTACACAAATTCAATGAATTAAATAAAGATTTACATGAAATGTAAAACAAATACACTATCAAGATTATTTGATGTGGAATCTTTTGGGGGTCTGTGGAATAAACGTGTTTAAACTTTAAAGTGTTTCAAAGATCATAGAATAAGGGGAACCTAAAATAGGGGCTGGCAAGTCGCTATCTTTTGTGGATAGAAACATATACTATATAGATTTTGGACGGGCAGAATATGGAAAAGAAAACATGTAAATTTTATCGAAGTTTATAGCATTTTCTCACAGACGACCATTTACCATCCATTTCGAGGATGGTCCTTAAGGTTTTGCCGTTCCTAAATATCTCAGTTAGTTCCACCATCAATTTTGGATGTTCCTAAACCGTACGTTTCTATGCGACATTCCCAACTAGACACCTTGTTCAAAATTCATTTTAACAAATATCGGAAATATACAAATATTTTCAAGAAATATCAATTTTGTGTGAAATTTAAAACTAAATAAGTCTGGGTCGCCTTTGAAATTTTATTCACTTCAATAGAACACCAGCAATAGAACACATCAGTTTCGAACAGCAGAGTTAACACATCAAAAATTTTAAGTCAGGAAAAAATAGAATTTTAGTCAAATACGGAAATTTACAAATATTTTCACAAAATTAATTTTGTTTTTATATAGTTAAAAATTGGTAAGCTTTCCCAACAAATTGCTTTGCACAAACCGTAAACTAGACCCAACCCAATCTCAGATTACATACATAAGTACTCCCGTGACTGGAACTGCTGATGATCGATCAGTGGTTCAGGCTTTCAGACACAAATCCATCGTGCACAACGACGGTTCTTTGGAATCGAATTAACGTGAGTTATAGCTACGTATACTATATGGATATGCATTTGTGGCTAACAAATTCCTTTCCAGCGAGACCTTCCAAAAGAATCTTTCGACAACAGCTTGGGTAGATCTTGGTGCGTTTCTTAGACTTCTTGTTGAGCTTGGGGCGTTTCTAGGACTTCTTGTTGATCTTGGGGCGTTTCTAGGACTTCTTAATGGCTTTCGGGCGTTTCTGGGACTTCTTGATGACCTTCGGGCGATTCTGGAACTGCTTTCCGTAGTTGACCAACAAATTGATCAAAATTAAAAAAAACAAATTAAAGCGATATGTGCGCAGAAATTGTAAAAGAAATTGTTTGCTGGATTGTGAAATGGAATGGAGGATATCTACATATATCTGTATTCTTTATGATATATAAACTCATATTATATCAATTTCTTTTACAATTTCTGCGCACATATCGCTTTATTTCGTTTTTTGGAATTTTGATAAATTTGTTGGTCTACTACAGCAAGCAGTCTCAGCAACGCCCCAAGGTCATCAAGAAGTCCCAGAAACGTCCGAAGGTCATTAAGACGTCCCAGAAACGCCCGAAGGTCATTAAGAAGTCCCAGAAACGCCCGAGGGAACGAACCCTACTCGGACGTGGAGTTCTTGGTATGGGATCTGCTGTTTCCGGTCCACCGTCTCGTTATGGCTATGCGTTCTGAGTATTAGTGGTACACAGTATATAACCGGAAATGCCGTTGGAGGTGCCACTTAAAGCCTTCAAGGTAATCTTGAGTTATCTTTACCTGGGGGACACAGCCTCTGTACACACTGGGGATGGATGCCATTATCGATGTGCTCGATTTTACCAATCTTTACTGGTTGCAGAACGTCGGGACGGCCATAGACAAATATCCCAAGCAGAATCTGGCCGTCAGCAAGGTGTTACTTATTTCTGATGTTGCACGCAGCTACAATCTCAACCAGCTGACCGAGAAATGCCTGAAGTATATTGAAGGATTATTGGCCGAAGGAAGTCCTGCGACGGGATAGCTTCTGAAGCTGTTATCAAATGAGGGACAACAATCCGAGCGAAGACATCAAGACGTTGGCTAAACTATGACTGCCAAACAGCTGCCGCATGTTGTATGCTCCTCTGGCATATACAAGCCAGTAAAGTAAGGTTAAAGTTAAATGTTCTTAAATACATTATAATCGTAATTCCAGTCGGCTTTTAAAATCTTGTTAACTTACGAAAATGTTTCAGATTTAGACTTGCTTTAAGTGCACTGTGTTCCATATTTTGTTCAAGTTTTACATGGGGCTTCCCAGTTATTCAATCAAGAATGAACGTAAATATATATGTAGATTCTTTTCATTATACTTGATTTCTACATATTTACCATGGCGACATTCCTTGTGAATAGTTCCCATAGAAAATGGCTTCCCCAATGGCTGCAGGCAGGCAGTCAGGGTCCTATGCCAATGCCAATGGACAACCTGTTGCAACCCGTTTTGCTACCTACCCCCCAACACACACAGAAAAGTCAAAGTGCAAAGCTCAAATTTTATAGTGACTGAGGGCTTAGTCTTGTAGTCTGGGCCGTAATCCCTCTCCATCCGGGGGCGGCAGGAAGCAGAGCAGAACTCATTAAAACGGCATTAGCATGCAGGTCGCTTTTTATGTCGAGTGATCAAATTAATATGCTATGAGGAGTGGCACGCCTTGGCATGTGGCACGGTCATTGTCTAGGCCTGGGGGTGGTGTGTGTGATACACACTTGTGCAACGGTACTGACACTGCATTGGCGCCCCCAGGAAAAAAGGGGTATTCGGGGGGGTTTGGGGCGTACTGGTAAAGAGGTTATACGCCTCCGTTTGCCGCCTACGTTTGCAACAGGCTGTTGTTGCTGCTGCTGGTGGCGAAGCTTTTCTGTCCCCAATCCACAGCCCACACACACACACACACACACACAAAGGAAGCCTAGCGCAGGCGCCTCGCTGACACACTAACACAAATGCAAGGGACAGGCGCAATGTGGCACTGAGACTGGGGACTCGACTCTTTGGCAGAGCATGGATTCTGTTTTCCGTTTTCCGTTCGGTTCTGGGCACGAAAGTGAAAGCTGCGACTTTCAAACTGTTGCGCCGTCCAGGCAGGGATTCGGGACTTCGAGCAAAATCAATAGCAATCAAGTTTTTGGGGCCAACAAAGCAAACAGCTGTCAGCCAACCTACGTCAAAGCGAGACATTGTTGTTGCTCCAGCGAAGCTTTTGGAGTTCGTGGCGGTACACTTTACAGGGCATATTGGCAGCCAGAGACAGTTGGTGGGCCATAAAAGTGATTGGATAGAGCTTTGAGAGGGTATTTCAAAGATAAAAGTTGTATAGTTCTTATGAGTTTTGTGGGTTTTAGAAGGTGTCCTCACATTTTTGAACACGACTGTATGACAAATGACATTTAAACTTTGAACACACACACACAGCCATATGGGGAAAGCTTCCAAAAGCTTTTACCTTAATAAGTAATGCGTGTTGGTGGTGTGCCCTAACCTACAGCACTCACACACACACACACACAGTTACAGAAAGTGGGGGAGGGAGGGCAAAATGCGTAGGAATTTGAATGCTTTTTGGTTGTATGAATTGACTCTCACACATATGGGCGTTTGTGTGTGTGTGTGGGTTTGTTTGCGTGTGCTTGTAACAGAAACTCCGAAGACCGCGACCGAGACACCGACACCGACGCAGAGACACAGGCGACCGAGACCCCAACGGCCAAAGCTGCCTCCAAACGAACGGCTTTTTCAGTAGGACAGGCAGTCCTTCGGCTGACGGTCAAACGCGAGCGACAAGACAGTGGGAGCAAAGATATACCAGCAGCAGTGGCAGTGGCAGCACAAGCAGAAGCATCAGCAGCAGCAGCACCAGCAACGAAACAGAATCGGGAATCCAACAGTGGCAGTAGAGCAGAGCGTAGGAGCAGTGTGTGCAAGAAAATCAAACAAAATATTAAATAAAATGTAAAGACCCCCCTACCACCCCACCACCCACACACAGAAAGAACAACATTTAATAATATTTATTGGAAAAGGCCAACAGCAAACAGAACAAATATGGCGACATTTGAAAGCATTTGAATGAAGAAAGCTTTTCGACTCCGCGACAAATTCCATTCCCTCCAGCGAAAAGTGTTTTTATTTGGTGAAAAACGAAAATTTGACACTGAACTTCATTAAATAGAATCGTGTATATATATACCAGAAATATATATATAACCGTGCTTGCTTGTGTGTGTTATGTGTGTGCGGTAGCAGGACAAAAGCAGTGCCACAGACAGGATGCTATTTAAAGTGACAGCCTAGAAGCATGCTACAGAAAAACACCATATGCTGGGGGAGAGCTTGTTTTCGTTGTCATTGTTGTGGGCGTCGCTCTCGAGCTTCTTTAAGATGTGACGGCACAGCAGCAAGCATGCAGCTGGTGACCCCCCTCTCCCCCACGCAGCCCCCTCTCCGGCTGTCCCCCTCTCCGGCTGGCCCTCTCTTTCTATTTCTGTTTTACTTGTTACAACCGAAACGGTCAACTTTTCGCGTGTGTTCCCTGTGTGGTTGTGTGTGTTTGTGTGTGTGTGTCTTGGCTTATTGCGTCGTTAGCCTGGCCCACTGGGTTCTCCCTTACCAGGACTCTGTCCTTACGTGTAGACCTAGGCGTGGGATAAATTTCTATTGTTGTAAAGCATAAAAAATACAATTCTAACATGTTGGCCGTATCAACAGCGAGGCGGCAATTAGACGCCAACACACACACACACACACAAGCACACACATACACAGCGCCTACAAATCGTACGTCATCCGTGCGCCTGCGAACACCTGCACTGTAGACCGCCCACACACACACACACACGAAGAGAGTCGGAGGGAGCAGAACACCAACACAATCAAATATTACCGGCGCTCTCGCAAGCTCTTCTACTGGCTCTCTTTCTCTCTCTCCAGTACCACACACACACACACACTCATACACTCTAACGCTGCTCTCTCTCTCTCACCTAACTTATTTTTCTTTCGGCTTTCTGCTGTCGTCAGTCGCTGACGTTATTTGTGCGTCAAACAGAAGTTTCCGGCCTGGCTATAAGAATCTTCCTCGAGCTCCAAAATTGATCACAATTTATTTATCTTTGTCTCGTGTTGCGACTCTTTCCAGCACGTTTCCATTCATAAACACAACCCACAATCAAAAAGAGAGAGAGAGTCCCCCCAACAGACACCACAAAGAAATCGAGAAAACCCTTAAACGTCCATCAAGAATTTGCATGTCTTCGTTCGTTTGCGCTGAAAATGAAATAAACAACTACATGAGCCACGCCATAAATGTCAAACTGAGGTAAGTTATAGCAATTTGCATGCCTCCATCATATCATATATAATGTAAAGTGTTTATAGTATATAAGAGCACCCATTAAGCAAAACGAAACGAAGCTCACTCGCTGTCTAAGTGTTTTGACCTTTGGTATACAGTACGTACAGTATATGGCAACAGGTGCCGACTCTCCTGCCTCCTCTGACTCCTGTCTCCTACCCTCAGTCTCTACTCAGTTAGGGGCACTGCAATGGAAAGCAATTAACGGCGCGTGTTACTCGATTACAAAAGTTCTTGAAGCGTGTGATTCCAGATATTCAATTTGCTTATAAACAAGGGATTAAATAAGTTTTGCCTGGAGTG
This sequence comes from Drosophila azteca, assembly GCA_005876895.1. Classification (NCBI taxonomy): domain Eukaryota; kingdom Metazoa; phylum Arthropoda; class Insecta; order Diptera; family Drosophilidae; genus Drosophila; species Drosophila azteca. The sequence continues at coordinate 6,834,587 of VCKU01000091.1, read as the reverse complement.
TCCTGTAGAGGTCGGGTGGGGCATCTCAATGGTTAGTCTATGGGTTTTTCTGCACAGGATTTGGTTGATCTTCTGATAGCCTAAATGACACATCGTTCGTTTGCATGTTGTCGTTTATCTGTTTAACTATAAGTCGTTACTTAATGCAACAACTAACTAGCTGGGACTTTAATTCAAGGAAGTCTTGAACACTCTTTCGAATAAAATACCACGAGTACCGGCAACAGAGAACTTCTCTCGGTAAGTTTTTGCGAGGCCAAACTGCAGCTAGCACTGACTATGCACAAAATTGCAGCATCCGAAACGGTTTGCATTCCGATATTTGGACATTTTGCAACACTAATACGTACATATGTCAAACGGTACATCCGGCACTATGCCAAGGGATACATTCACCAAGGTCCGGGAGTACAAAGAAAGTCTCGTTCGGACGGCGGAGCTACTGGTAACCAGGGGCTTCCCGGAGATAATTCTTCAGCTGAACGCGCTGCTCGAAACGCCCATGTTCAAGAATCGCGACTGTCGAGAGATCCATCAGGAAGTTACCATACCGCTTCTGCCGACGGATAGCAGCGATAGCAGTGATAGCGATGATAGCGATTATCAACCGCAGGCGAAGCGTGTCTGCACCGATGGTGTTGCAGGATGCGCCGTACCCGTACCCGTCCTGGTGCTGCCACGTGGCTTTGTGGCTTGCAACAAGCCGATCTGCGACATGATCAAAGTGGTCAAGCCCAAGCTCCGCGCTCTGTTGGAGCATGCCAATCTCCTGAAGATGTGGATAATGTTCATGATGCCGAAGATCGAGGATGGCAACAACTTTGGCGTCTCCGTCCAGGAGGACACTCTCACCGAAATTCAAACTGTCGAATCGGATGTGGCCGCCTGGTGCGTCCAGATCTCGGCCTACTTCCGGACGCGTGGCAAGATCGTTACGCAGGTGGCCAAACATCCGCTTATCGAGGACTACCGACGCTCCGTCAACGAGCTGGACGAGCAGGAGTTCCTCAGTCTGTGGCTTGTGGTGTCCGAGGTGCGCAACCGTTACTCCTTGCTCAACGATTTGGTCATTAAGAATTTGGAAAAGCTTAAGAAGCCGCGTCACTAGATCTTGAGGATATAACATTTAACACCTCTTTAGAGGGAAAAAAGTTATAAGAACATCTGAAAACAATAAAATTCATATGAATGTTAAAAATTAATGTAAAAGTAAGCGATTTAAATGGAAAAAAACCGAATTTAATGATATTTACAGTATTTTAGTTTGCATTTCCTAGATCTTAAATCATTGCAACATTGTCCCATATCGAAAATGAATGTTTACTTGTATGTCCTTTGGATCAGCTGAAGTTTTGTAATACTCGTAATTATAATGATATATGTATATGATAGATATGTTGATGTATAATAACGTTATAAGTCAGACAATTTAATATGGATTTCTTAAGAATAATGCGAGGAGAGATTGATTGATTTCCATGAAAACATTTCGAAAGTTAAACCAACTTTTGTTGACAGAAACCTTTTGTTGTTGAAGATGTTTTCCCTAGAAAGTGTTGCCTCATGATACTCATACGTTTCTAAGAAGTGGATGTTTTTATTCCGAATTAGTTGTTCCTTAAGTTCAAGACTAAAGTCTATTGTTAATCTGTTTCTGTGGATATGCATTATCGGCATATATTGATTAGGTCTTCTTCTACAGGAAAACGAAGCAGAAATTTGTTCTTTCTTCTCTTCCTTAACGATTTTGAAGATTATGGATATATAACCCCATTACAGCTCCCCCAAATAGGTATAGTACTTATAATATTCGAAAGTTGTACATGTTTTCATGGCTAGCAATTGCTCGACTCTATAAACACTCATATCCTGCCATATAAATCTTATTGGTTGATAACGAATTTGTTTAACTATAACTATATTGATAAGTTATCGTCACAGTGCTGTAAACAAATGATAAAAAGGATACACAATATATGTATGAATCAACAAAAGCCTGAAACCAGATTGTTTTCCCTGCTCTAAGCATCCCGTGGCATCATTTTACGACTCTGCTTGTGGCAGATACTCTCATGGCGCGCCAGGACGAAGACGTCAGTTGTTGGCTTCAGGTGACAGGACATGTCACTTGGATATAATTTTAGACTGAATATCGTTGCCGTTGACGTTGGCGATGACGATGGGACTGCCAGGAGCAGCATTCATTCATCAATCGCAGACCCCGCTGGGTGTGGGCTTTGCGTCAGCTTCATTGCGTTTGATTGAATGCTATTGACACACTGCTGTGACGAGGCATATGCAGCAGCAGCAGCAGGCTAAATCCGGGAGCAAGCCCAGCAGCCATCGAAGCCACAAGTGCGTTAAATATAGCCTGGCCCGATCCGAACCGGGGCACAGAGCAGGACCACTTCTCTGGCTATAAATGTCACACAAAAGCCCGCTGTTTGATTAAGAGCTGCGTAAACAACCGGAAGCGGTGTCACTGGACACAGGACGGAGGACGGAGGACAGAGCCGACGATGGGAGTGCACGCTGCTGGACAAAGGGCGGATGCCAGGAGGAGGCGTGCCGGCTGATGGACAGCTACTAAAAATGAAACGAAAATATTTTCGCGTAAACATAAACAAGTCGGCATATAAAAGTGAAATTCATAAGCGGCCCAATGCTCGTATAACAGCGCGCTCCGGATGCGATCCTAAAAGCAGAACTTACGACGTCGCCACTTTAGTGTAATATTAAGCAAACACAGATACACACACACACAGTGAGAGACACAGACACAGACACTCACTCAAACAGTCAAACAGTGGGGCAGTTGTGAATGCATGAATATAACATTATATTTTGATGGGGCTGTAAAAACAAAGTCTAGCGAATGCACAAATATTTCTTCTTTGTCGTCCTGCCGAAAGCAAATACCCAAACAAGCTTCCGTTTTAGCAGGCCAATGAATCGGCTGGTGGGGGGTGGTGGGGTTTGGGCGGATTGGAGACGGGAAATGGGAAATTAGGCAAAAATTTGAGTGGATTTCCACAGCTTGAACTTGAAGAAGAAAATGTTGAAGGTGGCTTATGGAGGCTCGACTGAGCCTGTAAGATTTTGAAGCATACACAAATTGCATCAAATATTCTGCACTTCAGGAATTTACAGCTTAAGTTTTCTCTTAAATTTTTAAAGAATTTATGTGGTTTTGCTTGTATATGTATATATAACTAGCTATATAACTTTATTAAACTATATAGGATAAAGGATGACATGTTTCCCCAAAAGAATACCTTTGTCTCTCATTAACTGCACCCCCTGAGGTATGGGTCCTTTTTTGCAGTCTATTATTATCGCTACACCCAAGCAACGGGTACATCGGTACTGCGTTAGAATTGGGTTCATGCTAGCATAAGTATTTGTAGTTGTGTTTATATTTGAACACTTTGTATTTTATCACCTGCATCCCCTGTCTGCTACTTTCTTGACTTCTCAGTCTCGAGGGTCCATTCAGTAGACCCCTAATTATCCCGAGTTTGGAAATAACAATTTACTCGATAAATAAGAACGAGCTTATTCGGATAATGGACTATAAAAGTACCTTATTTGGTTCTTCTACAAAAAATACACCTACTTTCCGAGTGTATTGCCATTATATCCTTATATAATATTATTATACATTGCCAAAAGTATTCCCTTAATGTAGATTCTTGTTCAGATTTGTCTGTCTTTCTGTCTGTCTTAGTAATCTTAATAATTAGTACATATGTACATATGATAATTATAATCTTTGCTTTACCATTCGGTACCATCATCATTTGGAATTAATTTATATTATAATTTTAATGGCAAAGGAGAGCTCTCTGCGTTCACGGAAAAAATCATGAAAAGAAACGTGCGGATTCCCAGTTCCAAAGCCAACTGAAACATGATTTAATTACCAGCTTAAGCCCTCTTTTCCCGGAAAGTCAGTTCAACCCCCCCCTTCCTGTGGGTCCTGCACCCATTTGACTGCTAATGAATGGGTATTAATGGGGGGTGGGGTTAGGGAGGATTGTTGGACTAGGAACAGGGCAAGGACTGCTACTGAATGCAATTAATTTTAAACTAAACAAATATTAATCATAATTTCCGTTGGCTGGGGGATTCCCCGTGCTACGTGAGGACCTAGCTCAACAAATACCCACCAAGAACACACACACACCCACACACGCACGCCTCTGGGCAAACACACACACGAACGCACACAAGTGACATCGAAGTAGGGTCCTGATCCTATAATGTCGTCATATGGACAAATGTCTGTATTACAAAAACCTCGACTACGTCCGACGACGACGACAATCCATTTACTTAATGAGATTGCAAACGTTTTGGTGACATTGAAAACGCGTTTATTAGGGTTGTGCCCCCACCCTAGTCAGCCTGTAGGGCTGTGCCAGGCAGCAGCAGGGTGCAACATGCCCCCACCCAAGATGGGGGGCATAACGAATGCTTATGTGAGCCAAGTTCATTCATAAAAGGAGCTGCGTCAGGCCCACAAAAGGAGGGGCAGAAGAAGGCGAGGAAACAAGTGAACAAAAACAGGGAGAAAAGTGGGAGTAGGGGAGGCAGCCCTGACTACACCCAGAAAATGCTATAAATAGCCGAGGAAACGAACCAAGAGAGTGTGTGGGGAGCGAGGGGTTGGTATATCAAGTTATAAATTTTCGGAAAAATGAAAAAAAATGTGGAAGCTAGTGGGAGAAAGTAAAGAGCAGAAGGTAGTGGCAGCGGGTGGGGTGTGGTGTGGTGTGGTAGGATCTATTGCGGTTGGTCGTTTAAGCTTAGCTCAACAACTGACTTGGCACTTTCTTAAGAAGTAGCTGTGCCGTAAAAACGGAAAATGAAAGGAAATTTAGGCAAATACAATGTGCCTAGGAGTGGTGTGGGCTGTGGGTGGTGGGGTCGTAGAAAGTTCGCGCTGTTGCTATTTTTGGACATCCAGCCAGGGAGGGTTAAGGAGGGGAAAAAGCCCATGCCAGAGTGAGACGGAAAAGTTTCGCGAATGCTCCACTCGCATAAGCACCGCCTCCACAGAAAGTTCCACATCGAAAGCTTTTTCGTGGGCGTCGCGTCTCCGTCTCCGTCGCTGTCTCTGTCGCTGCCAACGCAACAGGAGCGCTAGGCAACAGCAGCTGCTTGCGAAGCAACAGTGAAAGCTTTAAGCTTTCAACCACTTCCCCAGGCCAGAGGCGCGCACTTTCCAAGCTGGAAAACTGGAAAACTCTTCTCTTTGACTCGTCGTCGGTTCGCCGAAGCTCGTGCGTGGGCTTCGTAGCCAGCCTCGGGGCTGCTGCTGCTGTCGCTGCTGTCTGTTGCTACCTGATGCTCGGATGCGACTCGACTTCTGGTTCAGTTCAACCTGGGGAGCGCAGCGGAGTGAACGCTGGGCCGAGTGTTGAGCGGTTAAATAAGAAAAGTGCCTGAAAATCCCAGCTAGTGTTCTGCGCCAGCTACTTCATTACCAGCGGACCAGAGAGCCTGCCCCGACGACTGAGTTTCTAGTGTGCCCGTCCTGCTTCTGCTCCAGTCCTGATAAGCAGCCCTTCGACCGTGTAAGCCTAACATATGGCAGCCAGCATCGATGCCAGCCCTCGGCCCTTCATGTGGTGAGTGCAAAAAGCGAAAATGGGAAAAGTAACATGAAAATTAAGCGAGGGGGGAAATATTAAATGCAAAACTTATGCATTTGCAACTCGAGTGAATGTTCGTATATATTTTTGGGCCCTTCCTGCCCTGCCCTGCTCTTGTGGCCCTGACGGTGTGCACATACTTTTTCAATTAAGTGTTTTTTAAACACAAATCCGACAGGCAGCAGGCAGCAGGGCAGCAGAGTGCTGCAAGGTTGCAGCGCAATAACGGTGATCAGCAATGACAGCTGCGCCGCAAAGTAGGCAACGCAACTGTACTTACGATGCACTCAGGCAGAAGCTGAAGCAGCCAAGCTGCCAACTCGATTCGATTTGCCTCCACAAGCCAAACTCAAACTCAATTATAAAATGTAAATGAATCTGCCGTCCAGCATAGTTCATTAATTCTCTCGACTCGATGACAATTGGCATGTGTTGCACGAATTTTACAAATTATTACGAAATTGCGCAGCCAAATGAATACTAATTTGATTGGCAACAAAAACTATACCGCCAGACCAGTTAATAAAAGAGAGAATAATATTTGTGACAGGCTGAAAATGAATTATCAGTTTCCACATAGATAGGTAGATAGATTGCCGCGACTGATAGATACAGATAGCAAGGGAGGGGGTAGGGAGTGGGTAGGTAGTGGGTTGCAGATACAGATGAAACGCAAATTTATTTATGTACAAGCAGAGCACAATAGCAGCGTCGATGGCAACAGGAAAAGTCAAAGTGCAACGCAACGGTATCGGGTATCCTGTACACCTCCGACCTGTCATGTTGTCCTGACATTTTCCTTGCTGTGAGAATGCGCAATTTGTTTTTCCAAGAATTCGAAAATTGATTCCATTTCCACCCACCAATCCTTTGCACACGCCCATGCCCCACGCCCACATCCATGCCCATGGCCCTGCCCATGCCCCTACCCCTGCCCATGCCCTTACCCATAGGGATGCACAATCAGGATTTCGCATTAACAACATTATCAGTCATGGCCTTCGCTTGGCAAAACCCACTGCTTCATTATCCCTGACTCCTGGCTGCCTGACTCCTACACCATCGTGTATTTATTAAGGAGCAACTGAATAAAAAATATTGCACATAAATGCCAGCAAACGGAAACGGCAGCAGGAGGAGGAGGAGGATGAATACCCGCTCATGCAGCGGGGGCAATTTGTTGCAGACTCAAAGGATTCGCTGGAAGGGTAGGATGGTGGAGGAGCACATAAGCAGCTTTGCAGCAGCTCCACAAAAGGCGTCCTGCCAAGTCCTGCACCAGGTCCATGCGGGTCCTGCGTCCAGGCTCCACTGCAGTTGGGGGTACTTTGCAAAATTCCTTGCATACTCGTACTCAAATTTCCTGCGAAGCTTATAATTGGTGGGCTTTGGGTTGGCAAATGGTGTAAAATGCCAAAGAGGAAAAGCAATTTTCTATGAGTTTGGCCCCAAGAAAATAATACCCCTTTTCAAATGGAGAGTCTATAGATTCAGTATCGGATTGCTGCATAACAACCCTAAGAGGCTTTAGGTAATTAAGAAAATAAATACGATTTGCATTCGGCTGCCAAAGGATTTCCAGGAATTGTTCTTTTTTCAGCCTCAAACGAAATTCCATTGAATTCGATTCACAGGAGGGTTAAATAAACTCAATTATAAAATGTAAATCAATCTCTTTCGACTGTTTTTTGCAATGCGAAAATGCAAGGCATTTATAATACGTATATCTACTGATGGGGATTTGTATTAAAAAATAATACAAATCCTGTTTGTGAAAAAATTAATAATACATTTAATCAATGATTGCATGTTGCATGCAAATTGTTTGTGGACGCAATATAATAATATCTTTAATACCTGAAAAATAGTACATTGGCTTGGAGTAAGGAGTAAGGAATACCTTAAGGAATACTTTAAGAAAACTTGCAATTTTTTCAATAACTCTCTTTATAATCAACTGATTATATTTCAATATCAAAGAACATCTACTTGTTGCATACTGGTGTACATATATACCTATTATTATGATCAGGTGTGTACATATGTATGTATTATAGCAAACATAGGGCCACACCTCTTCACACACATATATGTACATGGTACTCAATCACTATGTATATGAGATGATGATATATGTAACTTATGGCATATATTTTCTAAGTAATTAAATGTAAACACCTGAATTGGTATTGGGGCTGATGACTACCGTCCCCTCGCTTTCTTTTTGGTATAGCTGTCCAGATACAAGAGTAGGATAGGGGTAGGACATGTACAAACCAGGTCTTGAGAGTAGACATAACATTGTTGGGGGAAATATGTAGAGAGCGCACACTAGTGTTTTTCTATTGAATAAATACAAAAGCAAATCAATTTTACTTCAAGAAGGCATCCAGTAACAATTTCCATTACAACAGAAATTATTAAAATACCTACTTAAAAGTGTTACCCCAAAATCCCTCCTCTTAGGAGAATAATTAAAAGCTGATCCTCCTAAAGCGAGCAAATTGTGGCATTACCCCACTGGCTGCCACTTTTGATAATTGTCCTGCCACACACAGCTGGCTCGGGCCCACTCCCGACCCAATCCCGACCCACTTTCAATTGCCGAATCCAGCTGGCAAGTTATCTAATTGCTTTTCACATTCAATGTATGTGTGTGTGTGGGGTTGTGTGTGTGTGTGTGGGGCGGAAATTCCCTTTCATGCTGGGTGGGTCCTAAAAAAAAATAAAACGGAATTATGAATTGTGTATTTGTAGTCGTAGATGGGTTGAATGCTGAACATTGTGTAGGAAGGAAACGGAGTCAGGATAAAAGCGATTTGTTATCCTTTAAGCGGGGGCCCAAGCATATCCCCCTGCCCCCTGTCCCCTGTCCCTGTGCAGCAATTACACAAAAGGAACTAAGGAAACTTGAGCCTGTCGAGGCCTTAAATCAACTGCGCCACCTGCCACTCCCACACACACACCTCCTTTGAGGACCTTCCTTTTACGCGCTTTTGTGTCAGTCTCGCTCTGTTTGCCAATGCTCGAGCTGAAGCTCAAGCTCCAGCTCGATATTCACAATAATAGAACCCTAAAGAGCTCTAAAGTGCAGGCAAACACCTGCCAGAGCCCTCTCGAATCCCTCTCGAACCTGATCCAGAATCCAGAGCGAAACCCGCACCAAAGGGCAAACACGCATCAAATCAAATGGCAAAAAGCTTGCCAACACTTGGCTACACTTCGGGCCAAGATACATCGGCGAATACCCAAAGGCAGTGGCAGTAAAGCAACATTTAACCCGACAGATGGAAATGGATATGGAAAAGTCAGAAAGAAGTGGCAGAGGCAGAAGGAGTGGCAGAGGCAGTGGGAGCCTGAAGCAAATACAGCCTGCCACATCATCGGTGTCATGATTAGCTCAGCATTCTATATACACACAGAGAGAGCTCCCCAAAAACCTTGTGTGATGAACTGTGCCACAAGGGCAGGTGCAGGGGCAGAGGCAGCGAAGCAGAAGCCAGAAACCAAGAGGAGACCCTAAGCCAAGCAGCCAGCAGGTTTTCATGCTCTGGCGCACAGCGGAAGGACCCACAGACGGAACGGGAATGACGGGAGCGGACAGGCGGAAGGACAATGGTAAATCTTGCAGATTTTGGTCAAGAAAATGCCCAACGAAATGTGAAACCCAAATCAACTTGAAACTGAATAAAAGCCACCAAAAAGGAACAACTTTTGTAAGTAGTAGCCACCAGACACCAGCCACCATCCAGCAGTAGGAGGCCGCAAGCGAATGAAAAGTTTTTAAATGTTGCGCCTGGACACACCTCCACCGGAAGGAGAGGAAATCCCCGCCAACAAAGAGACAAGAGACTGTGTGTGGCCTCAAATAATCTCAGCAAGAAAAAAGTGGGCCAGAGACTGATGGATCCTGGAATCCTAGATTTGTGGCCGGGCAGGGCAGGGGGCATTGGACATTGGCAAATCCCGGAAAGAAACTCAATAAAGCAGAACGAGAGTAGAAAGAGGAGAATGAATAGCTGGCTGGCTGATAGATCTTAGACTTTAAGGACAACAGCTTGAGAAATTCCAGCAACAACTTCTGTGTTCTATCTGCTGGTGAGGCACGAAGAGAGGAGGCAAGAGGCACTCTGAATTGGCCTCTAAATTGAGTGGAGTAGATGCTGGCTGTTGGTAGTACCATAAATTATATTGCCCGGTCGACGGGACGGCCTTCTGTCTTACTGTCAACTGATTTGTATTTCAGCGGTGTCTTCAATTCCGCTGATTAAAGACGGCCCGAACCCGAACCCGAGCCCCTGAGAGCGTCCAACTTAATCAATTTCCGGTAAAAGCGTTCCGTTCCCCTCTCTTTTTTCTTGCCACGGTGTGGACCACCCTCCTCCCACGGTGTGGAAACTTTGCCCCTCTTCGCCTTCGCAGTGCCTCCTGCCGACACGCGCGAGCATTTTCCAGTCATCCACTATAAAGCCAAGAAGGAATACAAAGTTTCTACTTTTCCGCTGAAAATTTTTGCGCAAATAGCAGAAAGAAGGAACGAAGAAGCGAAGCAACGAAGCAACGAAGAAGCACCAGCACGTGCCCAACCATACCACCAGCTATACGGTCTGCTGAATCCCCACAATGCAAAACTAAAGCCTTTTTTACGGCTGCTGACGACAGCTGCAAATTAAATAAAATTAAGCCGAAAGTTAGAGCCAGCTATTTATTAAGTGGCTTTGTGTATTGTCTGGCAGGCAGGCCCTAACGGTGGCCCACTGCGCTGGGTGGCTGACGGGATGTCAAGAGATCCCCCATTTTAATTGAATGAGTACCTACCCCGAGCACAGCTTACGACGCCCAGCCCCCACCTGTCAGCAGTGTGCCCCACCTGGCAGCAGAAGTTACTTTTTGGAACGATGATAACCCATAAAGTAAAAATGCAATCATGGCATCGTCAAAAATGTGACACAAAAACCCTTAAAATAAGGTTAAAGCTGCACAGAATGAAGCTCTGGTCTGGGCAGGGCTGCAGCTAAGGGAAGAGTAAACCAAAGTGCAACGTCAGCGCCACAAAAGAGTAACCAAAGCGATTACCTTTCAACACACAACGAAAAGTAGAAGGAAAATGTCAGAAAACGAGAGTAAGTGCAGGTTGAAATTGGCAACTCTTTGGCCATGAAAATGCAAATGGGAGATTAAGTAATCTTCTATGGTAAATGGTTCATATATGGAACTTTATTTGGAGACCACTCGGGACTTAGACTCAGCTCTTGGATGCATGAAGTCAAATCTCAGTCGACGGCTTACTATTTTGCAAGATGTTATTGTTCTAGCGACAGGTGACACGGGGCAGGATTCCCCTGCGCGTGACAGCTTGTAGACGAAACCGTTGCTCAAGGCCCCACCCGAGCAAACACGTCAATAGAAACACCCATAGAATGGCAGCCCAAAAGAGCCAAAAGCAGAGGCTCCAGAACCTTAAAACCCGAAACCAAAAAGTAATGCAAGAATTAAATCAACTCATTTCTACACTTGAATATATATTGTTTAATTGGTTGGTTACAAAAATGTGCTGGGAGCTTAGGTGCTGGCCAGGGTGAGAGCCATAATGGCATTGACCACATCGTTTTCGTTGTCCAGCAGGGCCTTGATGGCCTTCTTGCGCGAACAGGTGGCCTGCATCTGGACCAGATCGATGTCTCTGTTGTCCAGTTCGGCGGCAGCAGCCTCGTCGATCTCCGGATCGTCGACCTCGTCGGCAGCCGCAGCTTGTGCCTTGGCCAGTGCCTCTCTCTCGCTCTGGTCGGCTGCGGCGGCGTTCTGGCGATAGCGATCGGCAGCCTGAGCTGCGGCCGTATTGGTGATGTCCTCGACTCTCACCTCGCCGAAGCACAGGTAGGTGTCGCCGACCTTGTAGACCTCGGGCTGTTCGATGAAGAGCAAGATGTTCTTGTTCTTCCGCATCGTCACGCGCGAGACATTCTCCACGGGCTTCAGGTCGAGCTTGGCCAGCAGGCGGCGGGCCTTCTTCTCGCCACGCGACTGCTTGTGAATGCCCAAGGGGGAGTTGCATTCCAGTCCACTGCCCACTTGCGAGTCGATCATGGTCACCGCATCGGGCACATCGTCATCGGAGTCCACGTTATCATCGGTCGAATGGTCCTCCAGCTGGCGGTATTTCTTGGTAATCTCGATCACCTGCTTCATCTTTTCGTAGTACTCCTTGCTCTTCTTGGAAGTGGATGGGCCTGCTCCATCTTCGTCCAGGGACATCGCCTGCTCCTCCTTCAATCTCTTTGCGTTGGCAGCGGCCGCGGCAGCGGCGGTGGCAGCGGCCTTCTTATTTTTTTGCTTTTTACGCATCTCTAGCACTCGTCTATCACTTTTCTGCGAAATTTAGAATTTATCCAAGATTTGTACGTGAATAAAGGTACAAAACATACGCACTGGTTTTTTCCTTTCTTTTGAGACCAGCTGTCGAAAAAAAAGCAGTGAACTTCCGGAACTTTGACAGCGCTGTCAGAGCTGGCTGTCCAGTGTTGTACAACGTCTGTGCTGTGTGATTCGACACTGAACTGTAACTGAGAATGTTCTGGCAAACCAATAGGGAAATAGGTGTACTAGACTAGGAAATATATTACTTTTAGTAGGCTAAATAATTTAACAAATTTTAAGTACTTCTAAGAAAGATTTTTGCCTTGTCAACCAGGGCTGCAGTGAAACTGCGCAAAGTGCTGAAATGCGCAAACGTGGCCACGCCGACGGTTAACATTTTGTAATTTCCAATATGGCGATTTGTTTACTTATATAATTTGATTAGTTTTTGCTTAGATTTTGTGGGAGTGAAGCTCTGCCTTACAGCATGATTAACCCTCAGACCTCGGGGGCTTATGAAAATGTCTTTTTACCTCTACCTTCATTCATAATTTTTTCCTTTTGGATGTTGTGCACTTATTGAAAGAAAAGTGCGTAAATGTGCTGTAAAACGCAACTTTTGGCTACCATTAGGTCCCTATGCGTATCGTATCCTATATGTATCCTATATATTATATGCGTATATTTGTGATGTGAATCAAATTAAAGAATTTATCAAATCTAGAATTCGGTTGTGGCTTTAAAATCCTTCTCGAAGTTTATTCAACTAACAAGTTTGAGTTCTATTAAATGTTTGAATGTTTAACAAATTGAAAAACTTTCATCTGCACAAGCGACAGATGAAGCCGCAGCACTGCACCGCATCGAAATTTGTATTGCAGCGTGGTAATAAAAGTTTTGCGTTAACAAATTTGAAATTGAAATTGATGATTGAAGAAATATGTATCCGTAGTGCAGACGTGCCACGTGCCACCTCCGCTCCGCTCCGCTCCGCTCAGAAATTCGGGCCTGACAAAAGCCAATCCAATGGATGGAATGTGCAACGGAGTGCAGCAGCAGCAGGAAAAGTGAAAGTGCAGCTGTCCCCGTGGCCATGCCAGATCCGATCGGATCCCAAGGGGGTCTCCATTTGTATTTGGTTGGAAAAACACGTAGCTTGTCGCCGCGGGTGGCAAAAGCCAAGCGGAAAACGCAAAACGGAATGAAAATGGAAATGGAAAAGGAAGAGGAAAAGGAAAGGCGAAGCTGCGGTTTAATGTCGGAGTCAAGCGGTGACACAGGGGCAGCCAGGGGTGGTGTTCTCCGGGTCCCGTGTTGCCGAGTGACCGTGCAACAAATGTACGTTTGAAGCTGTTTTCATCCATTTTAATTGCAGCTGTGGCAGCAGGATTGTCTGCGGTTCTGGCCACCCAAAAGTGCCGCACAAACAAGGATCTCAGAGCCGTGGTCGTCGGTCCGTGCTGCGGTTTTCGGAGGCACAGTGCATGGCCAGCGGCAAGCCAATGTCGTGTGTCGTGTGTGTGTGTGGGGAGGGAGGGCCCTTGTGTGTGTGTATCTGAATGGATCCCTAAAAGCCTGCCCGTTAACTATATTTAAGAAAAAAACCTGCCACACCCTATTAGCGGACCCATTCGGCACTTGTTGCAAAGTCCAGTGGCAGCAATCCGTTGCATATTGCATTCATATCTGATTCTTATGTCTTGCCCCGACATCTGGCTGTGTCCGGCGTGTGGCTTAACCCTCGCTGATGCGTTTTTAATTGCTCGGTTCCCATAATTAAAATGTGTGAGGCAACCAGCGACCACTGTCCTTGCCACTTGCCACTTGCCCCTTTTGCAATAATTAAACTTTATCTTCGGGTCAGCTCCTAATTGAGTTGCATAAATTATGTAATGGCAAGAGGGGAAAAGAACTAGCGACTGGCAACTGGCAACTGGCGACTGGCGGAGGATGATGATGATGATGCAACCGCCTCCCCACTTGACTAAGTGGCTTCCACCTTAATTGAATTCTCGAGGAGAGGAGAGGCCAACTAATCAGATATTCCCTTTTGCCAGTTGCCAGTCATAAATTCATATCAGCCAGCCAGCCAGCCACACAGGAGGCTGACACTCCCACAATATTACGCGTACGAGAGGCTGGAAGATGGCTTTTAAGTTTTTCGGTCGATTCGATTCGATGTGGCACAACGGGTGCTTGGGGGCTGGGAAAACTTTTTGGCTTGGCTGGCACGTTCGTCCCATGATTAATTATCCCGTTCCATATGCTGCAGTGAGTGTCATCTGGGGGACGCCGTCACCGCCACCGCCACCGTCCCTCTGTCCACTATATTGAGGCTTAGTTTAGCTTTGTAGTTTAGTTTTCCTTTTTGTTTTTCCTGAGACGCGACGCGACGGCCTGCGCATGAAAAATGAACCCAAGCCCACACACAGGCAGGCAGGCAGACAGGCAGGCAGGCATCAAGGAGAATAGGCAGTCCGCCAAGGAGCAGAAGGCACCAAGGAGACACCACCACAGTCTGGACTGGCCCTGGGCGGCGGCTCTGTCAAGGCAATAAAGTCCATTAGAGAAGCCGCTGGGACGCTAGACGTTGGATGCTGAGCTGCTGGGCGATGGCCTGGTGTTGGGGTGAGCCAAGAATCTGTAACGCATTAATCATGCAAGTTTCGAGGAATGATTGAAATCATATTACAATGTGATGGCCCATGTACCTACCAGCCATGTTTCGACGAAGGCTGTTTCTGTAATTGAGATGTTAGCCAAGACATTTAGATTGTACTTAAGATACATATGTATATGTATGTACTGGGATACATAAGTACAGATGTAGCTTCTTGTAGCTGCTGTTGATGTTTAAGTTTCTGCTGAACTAAAAGCTAAAGTTAACTATTTGTTTCGTTTGTTTAGCCTTTTGTAAACGAAAGTGAAACAAGAAAGTAGGAAAATACTTCACCAAGTGCCTTAGAGGAACTATATGGTTTCTTCTTCTCTTCTCTTAATCAAATTTGCACTAAATTTATTGCTTTTCTTTTAGTTTGGGAAGAAAGAATCTTTTAGTTTGGTTTTAGGCCCATGTCTTCTTCCCTTTTTGGACAGGTTATTTCATTTGGTTTTCCGTGTTGATATTGCTTTCGTCTTGGCCCATAATTTGACGGTTCTTTTCGGTGTTGGCGTTGGTGTTGGGGTGGGGCTTTGGGTTGGATTGGGGCTTAATCTGCCACATCTCTGCGGTGGAGCTGTTGATGAGCTGGAATCCCATTTTGGGGGCGGTTTTTGAGGTTTTTGGAGCGAAATGAATGTCGGACCCCCATCTGAAATATGTCAACCTTGAGCGTGGGCGGGGGGCTGAAGCGCTTATCGCCAAATGACCCCAGACGACGACGACAACCGAGCCTTGTTCAGAGCCACCCAACCGAATCCGAAGACGCACCACCTGCCCCACCGCAAACACCAAACCATTGAAGCGGCAAAGAAAATCAATTTCTTTTGCCTCCGGCTTTTTGAGGGGAAGCAGAGTCTGGAGCAAGCTGAAGCCTGACATTTATTACCATATAAGCAGCCCAGGACTACTCGTAGTATCCGCGGGCCAGGACCCACACAAAAGACGTACAACAAACACAAAAAAAAAACAGTGGGAAAACAGGAAACTGCAGCGCGACAAATGGTGCACACGACAACAACAAGTTGCTCCACTAAGGAATCACTCCACCCACTTCCGCTCCCACTCCCACTCCCATTTCCACCAAAAAGCCAGCATTTTCCTTCCCTTTTTAAGGTGCTCCGGCATTGTGTGTGCATATTGTGTGAAAATATGAAATATGGTAAGCGAAAAGTTGTCCCTGCGCTGGCACAATAAAATGCAATTTCCTCAAGAGGCAATCGGGGCGTGGCCATGCTGCGAATATACATTGCTAATTTCCGTTAACAACAAGGAGCAGCATTGTTGTCCTGTGTGTGTGTGTGTGGGTGCCACACCCACAGAAGCCAAGTGGCAAACGGGAGAGCACGGTTATTAGCAGAAAATATTTGCATACATTTTTGAATTTGTGTAAAGAAATATGAGGTGATAAGTAGAGGAAAAAGAGCGGCTTTTGCACTCAAAGAAAATAATAATAAATAAGAGTAATCTTAATAGAAATTATTTTACCTATCTAAAAAGTGTTACCAGATTGTTAAACTAAAATAATACCTTTGTGCTGCAATTAAAACACCAATTATTTTCAACACTTTTCTCTCCCTCTCTGTCTGGTTTTTCGCAGGTGTGCCGATTATCATGGCAAGCAATGTAAAACAACAACAGCAAGATCAATGCACAACCAGTGAAGAGCCGGAGCTACAAAGAGTGCGATCAGTAGGCGAGGGTCGAACGTGCGGACCCGGAGAATGCCAAGATTGGCCTAAACAGCTATCCCAGCAGCAGCAGCAACAACAACAAGAGGAGACGCAGCTGCAGCTGCAGCATCAACGGCAGCCGCGCCAACACGAGCTACTGCATCATCCGCGTAAGCCGCTCCCGGCACTTACCGCCCGCGGCCGCCTGCTAGTCAGTGAGGGGGCCCGCCGGCGGGAGGTGCGGGGCTGTGGCCGAGCTGGTGCCGAGGGTGGACTCGGAGTTGGCGGCGGCGGTGGCCTGTTGTGCTGCAGCCTGGACGCACTGAAGCGCCCGGCCAAGCTGCTGCAATTCGGCTTCCTGCTACTGATCCTACTCCTTGCCAGCCATGGAGATCTTGTCCAAGCGGAGGGCAATGTTGGTAAGTGGTCTCCAGAGTTTGTCTTTTAACCCTTTCTCCCTCTCCCTCTCATGGTCTCCATGGCCCTTGCCACACATAACGTGTTGCGTTAACTTTTTGCCATGGGGGAGCACAGAAAGCAGAAGCCATTGTGTGTTGCGGCAAAAACATTTACAAGTTTAATTAAAACTTTGACGCACACAACAAAACACGCAACACACAGCCTCCATGGTGCTTCACCTCTGAGCTTCCTGTGCAACCAGATTGTCCATATCCATGTGCCACCTCCCCATCTCCATCTCCATCTCTATCTGCTCTGCAAATATATTTTTAACTCGCTTATCCAGCCCATACATAATCCAATTGGTATCGCCAGGGACCCCCTCACTCGGACTTTGTGCATTTGCATTTGTGTATGTCATGTGCATGTGCATGTGCATGTGGGTGTGTGTTTGGGCGGCCAGGAAATGGCCTCTACGGCCGGAACTGGACCCAAAAGTCAGCTAAACGAGTTACAGTTACCAAACGAAATTATGAATGTGCAACAGGCCCCAGCCATTCCGACTACCAGCAGAGTCCCACTGCTCCTTTGTGGCAATCATGGGTGGGTCAGGGCGATTTGGTTTGGCTTGGGTCCACCTGTACGTGGGTTTGTGCATACTAGATGGTCGATTAGTACTGTCAACCAATTGATTAGGACATCTATTTGTCTGATTTTATAGAACTAGAAGCAAATTGGGTAGTAGATTGTCCATTAGCCATGTTGATTGATGGCAGCAATGGAATAGCAATGTTGGGAAGCTTTAAAGTAATTGTATTTCCTCCAATTTTAAATGAATTTGAAGCTTAAACTATGGCGGCAAATCATGGCAGTTGAAAAATATGCCCGTTCATTACAGAGCTCAAAAATCCATAACTTTTTATATACTAGATACTTCAAAATACTAGATGTACTAAATACGCCTATCGAGATCGACTATCGTTCTGCGACATGAATTTATTGAAAGTAAGCGTCGTTTTATCTAAATGATTTAAATATAAATTTATTTACCCAAGCCTCAGATGAATAGGCAACTAAATGGATTCAAAGGGATTTTGTATTCCCTTTCGTTGTTCAATTAGAAACTGCATCTCAGTCACCTCATTACAATGACATCTTTCGGGTTAAATTTCATCCTTTTCCCATAATTTTGAGAATCAAAAACTTTAATGAAAAACCACTGTTGCAATCAATCAGCACACTTTCTCTTCTGACCCTTATTTTCTCTTTTTTAAGCCTTCAATTGTTAACCTTTTGACAACTTTTTGTCGCACCTGTCGACCCCTACAAATAAAAGCCAACCGAGCGTTAAAACCAATTGCACATTTGACTGCTCATGAATAAGAAGACATATACATGAATATATACAATAATTCCATTGATTGCAAAATGGAATTTCCATATAAATTCGAATAAATCTCTCTGTTTTTTTACACATAGTTTCAATACGTTCTGTACGTTGTGTACTTATTGGATTGCATCATCGCTGGCATAATCGGATTGTGTGTGTCTTTTGGTTGCCATTTAAGCAATTTCCATATATTCAATTTTCATAATTATTTCATATACATACGCATAAATTATATGTAGTATGCGGCATGCTGTCAGATTTTCCCCCAACATGCCTCAAGTTGTGCTTTGGTTGAGCATTTGCCAGCTTATCATATTCATCTTGTCAAGTTCCTTACGTATTCATGGCTGCAGCAGCAACTGATTTAAGCTCCGCAAGGACTCCCTCGTTGAGTGGATTGTGGTGTGTGGGTGGTTACAGCTGCCGCTGGCACCAGGACTCACTGCTCTGTGTCCTGGTCAGGGTACAGTACTGCAGTGCAGCACACCATTTCACAGCTCGTATCCTGGCCTGGAACAGCTTTGCACAGCTCGTATCCTGGTCAGGGTACAGTCCCGCACCTTGTATCCTGGCTTGAAATACCCCCACACACACACACACACACACACACACACACACACACAGCTCGTGTCCTGGAAGCTTCTGTCCTGGCGTGGGTGTAGATGCAGCCAGCTCATATCCGGATCCCGGGCAAGGTACAGCAGGCTACCCGCTGCCATGACAACAACTAGTTGCTGCTGTGGCAACGGCGTTGCTTTTGTTGGTTACCGCTGCCACTCCCACTGCCACTCCCCTTGGTGGCTGCTGCCCATGCAAATTTGCAGCTTTCGCTTCATGCACGTCAGCAATCAGCCCACAGCCGAGAACCCACATGCAAAGTTAGCCACGAAGAGAGGGGTGGGAGGAGCGGACGCCCTGCTCTGCTCTGCACATCCATTTATGCACAGCCTTGCGCAAATATCAACAGGAGCTAGGTCCTGGGATTTATTGATTGCAACTGGTGATGCTGCTACAGCTACAGCCCCGCCCACACGTCCTGCGTCCTGCACCCATCCTGCAGGTGTCTGCTACACAGACAAGTACAAGTACACACACACACAGACACAAACAGGCAAACAGATAAATGTTCTGGCGGTGCAGATGACTGCTCCTGACAATGGGCGACATTGTTGTTGGCCGTGTCATGTACGTATGTATAAATTAGCTGACAGCCGGGAGGCGCCACCAGCCAGCCACAAGCAACATCATCATTAGCTGCAGCTGATGCTCCGCTCCGCTCCGCTCCGCTCCACTCCAGTCCGCTTCAGTCCGCTCCGTTGCTTGGCTGCATACATTTCATGGCATTCTGCTCTTGCTCCTGGCTCCATGGATCCATGGCTCCTGCCCATGGTCCTGATGGTGCTGTTGTGCAACTTTTGATGGCAGCACAATAAAATTTAATTAACTGCTCCAGCACGAGGAGGCGCTGGAGTCCCTTGTGTGTTGTGGGGCATCCCTGTTGCATGCAACAGTCTCACACATTGACCTTTGGCCGCCAGCGAGGCATGACAGGATCAGAGACTGGCAAAAACAACTTCATTAAACTGACGTTCGTCGACAGGGCCACACCCAACGCTGGAGTGGTGGAATGGCGGAAACTTTATCTGCTCGCCTTTCTATTAATTTCATTTGTAAAACAAATATTTGCACTCACCGAAAGGGCAGCTACAGACAGCAGAATTTTCATATTTTGCGCAGTATTTTCAGCATTCTCTGCAAATGAAAATCGCAATCTCGGTCATATGCAAAGCCTGAGGCAAAACCCGAACCCGAACAAGAATCCGCTTTGCCTTTTTGCTGCGAAATGGATTTTACATTTTCGCGCATTTTCACATTTTCAAATCAGACCCGAATGCATTATTAATTAGTTGGCTGCCGGACTGCTGAAAGGCCAGGCCGGACATTGAAAACTTTTTAAATAGATGCAGTGCGACGTGCTAATGCAATTCCCATGTGGAAGCCCCAGCCCCAGCCACGTTGCGTATACGCCATGGAGTTTTTCCATCGCCGAAAACCACAATTGTTCAGAGGTACCCGAGTATCTACAATGTAAATGTACATTAGGTCTGGCTGTGGGATGCTAATCCCCGACAGAAAGGTCTAACCATATCCGATGAATTGCATTAGCGGTCTGCATTCTACATGATGGCTAGCTCTTAAAATGGTCAAAATTTGAAAAACCCAACGCCTTAAATTCAAAGTTTTTGTGTACCCATCACCTTTCATGTTTGCTTTTTTTGGTTTTCTGCAAGAGAAAACTTCAGAGTCCTCGGAGAATGTGTCTCGAACAAAAACCAGGCTAGAGAAATTTCCTGGAATTTTTTCTTTTAATAATTCCTTTGGGACTGCACTTTGTTTGTTTTTTGGCTAAAGCCTGAAAAATCTCTTCTACTTAGAAAAAACTCTCTCTCTCTATCTCTCTAGCCCTCTCTATCTCTCTGAATCTCTTTCCACCCATCCATGGGTTTTTTTCATATATTTTTTCTTGCCACTTGCAATCCCAGAGTTATATGCTGTTGATCTCCGGGCATCCAATCTAAACTGGCACAAGGCTCTTGCCAACCTTGTTGCAACTTCCAACTGTGTGTGTGTTTTTTTTTGCTCTCTGCTTGCAACAAATAAGTTTTGCACATGGCCGAAAGCATAATGGATGGATGACTGCCTTGAGTGGCGCAAATGATAGTTGGTTTTGGATGAAAGTTGCCAACCACTCGCCTCTGGCCTGCACTCTGTTCGGGAAAACTCTCTCTTATCGCGAATGGGAGCTGGAAAAAATAATTGCGCTTCGGTTTCAGGGTTCCTCTTTGATTTCAGCTCCTATTTCTGACTTTAATAAACGTATTGCGTTTCCGGAGTCGCCTCCGCCTGCTGCCTGCTTTCCCGACGGCAGTTTAATTTATCAAATGGTGCGGGGCCCGGGCAAACAACTTGCAACTAATGAAAATGCACTTAATTTGCGCCACGCTCCTCCAGTCATTTGGAACAAATTGCTGTCTGTTGCAAGTGGGGTGTGGCAGGATCTCCTGCTCCTCCTCCTGCTCCTCCTTTCATTGTTAACGTAAACATATTGCCGACATAATCGAAGAACAGCACAAAGAGGAGGACTCCTTCCTTGCACTCGAGTGCTTCCAAGAACTTTTGTAAGGGCGCTCGGTTGGGTGCCCTATTACTTTTCGGCTTGTCAACTGATTGCGAGCTCAATTTTCGAGGAAAATGTACTGAAAGTACCGAGAAAATACAAGAAAATAGAAGAAAATACCTCTGTTGCAAAGCCCCGAAAAGTTTTCTGCCATTCTGAAAGCGTCTTAAGCGTCGCAATTACCTCAAAAAGGCTCAAAACGCATTCTGTGTCTATGTATGTACCTTCGAGGGGCTCAAAAAACGCACCATGTACCCAAGTTTCTCTGTGTGTGGAGCTTAGTATCTGTTGCAGCATCTGTGTGGCAGTCACTGTTGCATGTTGGTGCGTTTCCGCCCCCTCATTTTGCCGTTGCCATTAGGAGGGAAAAAAGATTTATGCCAGTTTTCAGTTTAAGTTTCCTCTGAGTGGATTTGACCAGGAAAAGCGGAAAAGCTCACAGCATGGACGGCAATTTGTTGCTTAATTTGTGGCAAATATTTCCCAGGAAGGGTCCACTTGAAAGGGAAGGAAATTTCTCAAATAACTGGACGTAAATAAGAGTAAAAACTGAGGGCCACAGAGGAGAGTTCAAGTGTTGTTTTGCAGAAATTCTTTGAGCTTTCGCAAATGTTCAAAGAATGGCTTTTGAACCTGCAAAAAAATAAATGTGTATATAAAATGCCAGTCATATAAAATGCTTTCATCTACTTTGAACATTTTTGTTAATAAAAAAATACCTCAGATTATT
The DNA here is from genome assembly GCA_005876895.1 of Drosophila azteca. NCBI lineage: Eukaryota > Metazoa > Arthropoda > Insecta > Diptera > Drosophilidae > Drosophila > Drosophila azteca. Next base: position 6,812,544 of record VCKU01000091.1, on the reverse strand, counting down.
TGATTGCCCATGAAATACCCACAAAATAAATGGAAAGTATATTTCTATAATTCAATAGATATTTGAAATATGCAGCTGACGAAAAGTATTGCCTCGTAAAATATCCTTTTTGTGTGCTGCCATAACATTATGACGGCTCTCTAATCCATTCATGGCTACAATTTGTGGCCTCGTCTCTGTCGAATGTGCCAGCCATCCTGGAAATTCAATTATGTGGCTATCGGAGCACATGATGGCCAGGCATACAGTGCCTGGAGAGGAGCCTCCTGCTAGCTGCCTGCTGTCTGCCGTCTGTTGTCTTCCATCAATACTTGAGGCAAGTTAATTAAACTTTTCCGTTGTGAAAGGCCTTCAATAGCTAGATGAAGATGTAATTAAGAGATAAAACTCAGACAATGGGGCCAACACACACATCATCTATGCGAGTACAGTACAGTTCTATGTATGTGTGTGTGTGGTTACGCCCACCTGTGCTGTCCCAGCCCCTGCAATGAGGGTCCTGGGTCCATCCTTGCCAGCCAACTGTATCCCATTTAAAGATAAGCAATCGAGCAGAAATAAAGATATTGAATGGGCAATGAACCATCTCCAGACACGCCCACTCCCACACAAGCCGTCCAAGGACCCGCCCGAGTGGCAGGCAGCAAAAATTGCAGATAATGACGAAAGCAACAAAGAGAGAGCGAGAGAGAGAGAGAAAAGAGCAGCTGGGCGGCGAATGACAAAAGCCTGGCTAATGAATAATAACCGTAATCATCGTTAAGATTCAGGCACATCAAAATATACAATAACCAAATAAATAATAGCAATAAAAGATGTAGACATAATGAATGGCCTCGACGAGGTGGTACCCAGTATAAATTAAAGGGGGGATCTCAAATAAATGGTATTTAATTGAGGCCATACAAATTGATTCCCATCTGTCGCCGGTCGATAGTCGATCGCGATAGGCAGATTTAGTATATCTAGTATTTGGTTTAGTATATAGAAATGCCTGTATTTTGAGCTTTGCAATGTACGGGCATATTTTTGGGCGCCATGATTTGCCGTCATAGTTTTAAGCGTTACATTTTTCAGTGTCGTGGTTGAAAGGAGGAGGGGAGTAGATACTGCGGTAAGAATAGATGCAATGTATGCAAGGTTATGTTAAGTATTCTTTTGGATAGAATAAAACTGGCTTTCCGTCATTCCTATGAACAACTTTCTTCTATTGTCGTTTGCATACCTTTCATTCCTCTCTGAATTATATTTTGTCTGCCATTTTTTGTAATTTGTAATACAAAATATCCATCATTAATTTGAACCATAATCCCCTATATTGCATGCCCAAGTCTTTGAGTCTACTTCAAATTCAAGAGGATTTTTTGTAAGCCTATTCAACGACACTTTTAAACAAGTTTAATGGATATATTAGCCTCCCATTTCTATTTGCTGCCCTGCTCCTTGCGTTACGACCTCAAAACAGTCTGTCCCTGGATGCCCCGTGTGGGGATAATGGGCATCGGAATCGTTGTCTGGCGGCGGGCGGGCGGGCATCGACATCTGAAGAGGCGGCCAAATTGGCAGTGAGAGAGTGTCATAAAAATTAACGTGGCATCGTAAATATTTCGACACACGTATGCATATGTATATGTAGGGGAAATGTTATATTTGAGTGAAAATATGCGTAAAATTGTTCAAAAGAACACACAGCACAGCACACAGACACACTCAAAAATACAAACAAAAAAACGTATAAAAGAAAAAAGAGGAAAATGGCTGGGCAACTGGTTGCTATTCCCAACGCTTCTCCTGCCCCTCCTGCTTCCCTTTGTTTTTTTTATTCGGATTATTATTTCCTCATATGGAAAATGGGTGTGGCCTCATGCCCCCCACCCCCCACCACAGGGGCAGCCGCAAGGCAAATCCCTGCAATTACTTTGTTGGCACTTTGTTTTCGGGTCTGGTCTGCCTTTTGAAGTTACAATGCCATTTTTGTGGCTTTTTATTCGGTCGCCTTTGGCCGGGACCGGGGCAGGGGGAGGGCAGGGGCCGGGGTTTCCATTAGACCATTTAAATGGGACAGAAACTACCAGAAACCATTCATATGTTGCGTAATGTATGTAAATGTATTTATTTGACACAGAAATAGGGGGCAGGAGGCCAAAGAAACCTTTGCCAAAAAGCAAATAAATGTTAATTTAATGTTAATATTGTTTACTTAGCCTGCAAGGTGTAACAAAGGATGCTCCGTGATCCGGGATGCGGGGTTCGGTGTTCGGGGTGTAGGCAAATAGGAAACCAAATGTCAGGCATGGGCGTTTGGGTGTGTGTGGGTGTGTATCTGTGTGGGGGAGGAACGATGGAGAGTGCTTTGCTTGCGGCAAGTGTAAAAAACACAGATGGGCCTGGGTAGGGTCGGGCCAGGCTGGTCCTGGGTCTGAGGCCGACAAAAAAACATGCAAAATTCATTGAGCAAATGCCAGGAAAGCAGCCCCTGACAGAGCATAGAGCATGGGCATGGGCATGGGAGGCAGCAGCTGCTCTGCCTACCAGAATGATAGGGGGTTTGGCATGGTAGGGGATTGGTAGTATGTGTGTTTACCCTCTCCAGGAATCGTAAGACTCCAGAATGCGAGGACATCATGCCCCAAGGCCTAGTACATGTGTAGGCGTGCGGAAATTTAATAAGAACTGGATTTTTATGTGTTACGCATACGCAAATAAATACGTAACCTCGCCCACACCCACCCTCCCGCTACACAGGCACACAGGAACACAAAATGTGTATTTATGTGTTTGGTATACAAGTATTTTGTCTGGTATAATCACGCTCCATTGGGCCTCCCTTAATTTGTCCTTAATACACACACATACACACAGATCGGGCCATGTTGAGTGACCTTTTGAGCTAATGATTTGATTTATCGCAGCGGCCCAGGCCAGCGACAGCGACAGAGAAACGAAACGAAACGAAATGAACGGCAGAAATTAATTTCACCACCTGCGTTGCGTTGCATACTTTGCGGCTGGGCTCGTAATTGATTCGAACTTGGTCGGGAACAAATTAAGGTCGGAAATAAAACAATTAGAACCGCTTAATGGCCAAACAGCAGCGGACATGCCTGCCCATATATTATGCATATGGATTATTTAAATTAATATACTCCATTAAAAAAGGCCTGGACTTTTTGTTACATTCAAATTGTGCATAAATTTAACGAATTCAAAAAGGGGACTTTGGTGGAACATTTGCTTTTAATTGCTTTTAGATGCGGTTTGAAACAAATTTAGGCTTTGGAGGTTGGATGCAATCCATCAGCAATTCAATTAATTAGTTTATAATTTATATACCAGTTAAAATTTGTTGAAATCTGAGTTATTAAATGTTTTTCTAGTTAATTTTCATAATTTTCAGTCAACAAAATTATTTAAAAGAGAGCTTTGGCGATTATAATTCTAATTTATTAATGCATATATAATTAGCTAATGAAAAACAGCAACTGCCTCAAACTAAAGCATTTAAATATCAATTTTCTCTTTCATTTCACACTTAAAAACATTCAACTTAATCTGAATGCACAAAAATTCTGGCCTACTCAATTTATTCATGCTTAAATTTCTCGTATTCCACAAGGCACTCGAATGTTCTGTAACATTTTGTTGGACATTTTGCTAAGTGCCTGTACAACATTAAATGGTCTCTGGGGATCGTTCAAAAACAAAAAAAAAAGATACAAACTAAAAAAAAACACCTAAAAACTTTAAATGGTTTTCGGTTTCTGTTTGAACAAGGTAGAAGCTCTCGAAACTAGAGCGTCAAATATTTGGCCAAAAGTATTCCGGCAGTTCAATGATAAAACTTGGCCGATTCTGATTCTATCGGACACCTCACCCCCATCCCCACCTCGTCCCTATCTCCACCATTGTTTGAGCAAAAGTTTTTCGAGCACTTGGCAGTTGTTTTTCTTTTCGTTTCGCTCCTTGTTGACTCGACTACGGTATGGCCATAATTTATGCAAAAAATCTAATGAATTTTTCATGCCCTGGAACAACAACAACAACACAAACACAACACAACAACAACAAGAGCACAAATTAATGAAAATTCATGAACGAGAAGCACCGATGATGGGTGGCGAGTGGGTGGGGACTGATGGGGTCTATCGTACTGCCCGCCATTAATGAGCGCAAATTAAAAGCTGCCTAAACATTCATGAAAATCAAGGCAGCACCAAAGGGGGGTGCGGTGGAGAAATGTTTGCCCAAAATAATAAGCAATCAGGATCTGTGCGTATTCGTTTATGGTAGATTGGAAAAGTAATTGCACATTAAAGCCATTGAAGCGCGAAGTGGCGACAACAAATGGGCGACTTATTTGCATTTAATTAAATCAATTTGGGCGCATCGTAAATTTGTTGAATCCCTTTCGTTCCTCCCCGCCCACAGCCATGGCCTACGCCCAAAACCACTCCCACACACCGATGATTGTGGGCGTTGAACAATTTATTTTACTTTCTGTGCACAAAATGGTTTGAATTTCGTATAAAGCCAATTGCTAGGGGGATTTGCATAGACGGGGGGATGGGCATGGGGATGGGGCTTTGATTGATCCAGCTTATGCAATGGATTCCTGACATGAATGCAGCAGGTAAGGTGCAGCAGTGAGGGAAGGGTATTAGCAGCGCCTCTGCTTTGGGTTTATTTGCTGACTGGCAAAATGCAATGCAAGCCTCAGGGAGTCTCCTCTTCCAAGGCAAACTACGGTATTAGTACGCCCGGGGCACGGGTACGGGTACGGGCACCTGCAATCAGGCATCATATTTGAAATTTTTATTGCGATTTCGCTTCAAATGCGTTTTCGATTGCATCCAGAATCCGCATCCGCCACCGTCACCGCCTCCGGATGCGGTTCTTACTGCCAGGTCCTGCTTATCCCACGTTTCCATGCCATTTTCGGGGGCAGATTCGTTGGCAAAGGAAGTCCTTGGCTGCAGGTCCATTTCAGGTCACTTTCGAAACGGAATTTCTAATAAATCGCACACAAAGAGAGAGAGCCAGAGCAGGGCGGGGGGCGGTGGGCAGGCAGGCAGGAGGAGGAACTTTGTGAATGAATGCAAAATTGATGTGCAATGCGGACACCCCGCCTCGGACTGGGGATTCATTTTGTGCCACAAAGGAAAAGAGAAATCTTTCTCTCAGTCTAGCTGCAGATGACCAGGAGCTGCCGAGTCCTGGTAATTAGACAGGCAAAGTTCGTTAGGAATTTCTGTTGGCCATGGCGACAGGACATTGAAGAATTTATCAAATGCAGAGACACTGGATAATGAATGAATGAATGAATGAAGAGATGTGATGTGTGAGAGGGTTTTAATAGAGAACTGCCACTCCTCATTCTCCGGTTTTCTATTTAGATTTAAAGTTGGATTCGTTTGGTATATATATTTGAGAGCTTTCGGAATTTCTTGTTCATTCTTCAGCTTGAAAATATAAATCTCTCTTCTTATCCTGGCATTGTCTCGAAGTTTCTTACAGAAGCAGCTTTTCGCAAGCAGCTTTTCATTGTGTACCTTCAGGATGCTTGAGTTTTTCCCTTAGTTTTTGTCCTAGCTCATATTTTAAATGCCTTTTGTTATGTGCAGATTTGTTCCGGAAGCCACTTGACATTTATCTGAAAAATGCCAGACATGCAGACATCCAGCTGTTTGTTGTTTGATGAACCATCCCAGCAAATAAACAGTTTCGTTTGACCATAGACCATAGTTGAGCGGCAGTCATATGTCCCATGTCCTGGCCTGGACTCCTACTCATTTCTCTCCTTGTGGCTGCCGCTGCCGCTGCCGCTCTGAGCTCTTGTCGGGCTGTTTATCTTCCCTGGTCCTGGGTCTGGGACTGGCCAGAACTGGCACTCAATTTATTAGTGCTCTTTGGAGAAGGGAGGGAGAAGGAAGCGACTCAAAGTGGCTGCCATAAAAAGTTTATATTTATGCTGGACGTTCATTTGGTCTCAACTGAGAGAGAGCGAGAGAGAGAGAGAGAGAAAGCAGGGCCGTCTAATTGCGTGCCGAATTTGTGAGTGGGTGGTATACGGTGGGTGGCAGTGGTGGTGCTGGGGGCTGGGGCCAAAAATATTTGTTTAGAAATGTGGCTAGATAAATCAACGAACCCGCACAGTGGGACCAACCACCGACCTCCAACCCCCATCAACGACGTCAAACGTGTTTAAAATTTATGAATAAAATGAGTTGGCATAAATCAAGGAGCCGGCGGCGGCACAGATACAGATACACAGATACACAGCCACAGAGACAGAAACCAAAATGAAAAAAATGGAAAAAAAAACTGCACAGCAACATGTTGGAAAAGGCAGCTAGGAAATCCTGTGCCACCCCCAGCGGAGAAGGAGAAGGAGGTTTAGGTGGTGGCTGTCCCAATGCCGAAAGTAGGTGCCATTCCGAATGGGCTGGTGGCTGGTGGGTGGGGGAGTGGGGAAGTGGAGGGCACATGGACGTGGCTCCACTCAAAACGAAAAAGGAATGTGGCTGGCAAAAAAGTTGGCGTGGCGGCCCAGCAGCCTCTCAGTTGCTGTGAAATGCCGCCGCTTATTTACACTTAATAAAGCTGCCAAGCCAGCGACAACTTCTGCAGCAGCAGCAGCTGCAACTAAGCCGGCATAGAAACACACAAGCAAGTTGCATGGGGCACACATACTGGCAGCAGGGGGGGAGGCACTGCATCCAGCCTTCTCCCTGGTGTTGTTTTGTTTGCTTTGAGCGGCGCGTAACGCGGTGTGGCACGGCGCTGCGGCACATGTGTGTGTGTGTGTGGCAGAGCATTAAACGCTTAGCAAGTCAAGTAGGCAAAAGTGGCGGCAGGAACAGGAGCAGGAGCAGAGCGACTTTAATGCATAAACAGGCATCAAGGCCTGGCGGGATATGCCCTGGAAGGATATGGGAGAGAGGGAGCCGTGCCCCATCTCTGGTTCCGCCTTTTGTGTACTTGTTGTGCTGCCCTTTAACGAGAGAGCTGTGTGGAAGGAACACTTGCATCATGTTGGCTTTGCCACAGGCCATCTCTCTACTCTCTTTCTCCATGTCTTTGTCGTGATTAATGTCCTTTGTTATTATTTATTTTCTTTGTGCCTCCCGCCTCGTTGTGACAGCTTGTTTGCCCCAGAATTGACACGTACTGTCAGCGCGTTCCATTGAATATTTGTGGCCCGAGGGGCGTCTGTAATACGAGTGTTACAGTGTCCTTTTCTTTCATCCTTTCTGCTCGTTATTTCATTTACTTCATGTACATAGATATTTTTTTTTAATTTTAATAATTTTTTAAAAGATCAAAAGTTGAAAAACCTTTAAAAAATTGTAATATGAGATACTTTCTTAATTATTTTCTTTGTTTCTTCAAAGAAACTTTGAACTTTTCAAATATCAAGAGGCTTTTCAGTGGCGTGACCCAAATTTAATATAATACAATATTTTGAAGCCTCCATGATTCACTCTACCCACACATACTTACATACATATGTATATGTATTGTGTAGACCCTTTTGGAAAGTGTTTTTCTCAGTGAAACAAAAGCAATTTCCTATGTCAAGAAATAAGTAATTTAATTCGTGCAGCTTCCATTTTTCCAATTAGAGCACACATTTTATGGGCAACCCAGGGGAATATATCATGCTCATACATTTAATATGAACGAGTATTCATTCATTTTATAGAATGCCCAAACAACGCCACGCTGCGAGCATAAGTATCTGGAGAATACTACTCGCATCGCACCACTCAAACTGTCCCATAAAATGATTGTTTGCATACTTTTACGGGTGGGGAGAGTTGCCGTGGCCTAACCACCCAACCACCCACCCCACCCAGTCGCCAGAGCACACACCGCACACGTAATCAGAGTGTGGACATTCGTTACTGTCATTAAAGATGTCGGCGGGGCTGTCGACGCAAGTTCTCCGGGCATTACACATACCACACGTTGTACGAGACACACGTGCCGTGTCCTGGCCGGCCGCACAACAAAAAATATGTTGTTATGAAATGAAAATCTGGGTTTCTTTAAAGAAAAATATAAAAAAAAAACCAGAAAGAAAGAAAGAAAGAGAAAATAATGCCTTGACCCAAAAGCAAACAGAAGCAGGACCTGGGACCTGGGACCTGGCGTACCAAGGCGAGGCGACATTCTCAGTGTAAACAGCTGGGGAAAGATTCCATTCCATGCCATCCTGCCAGAAGGTTCTGTCTTGCTCTTGCGGAGGAGCAGCAGAGCAGCAGCAGCTTCCTTTTAACTATGTGAAGCTGTGGACATCAATCAAAATACGGGGCCAACCACACAGGAGTGGAGCGGGAGGCAGGAGGCAGGAAGCGGAAAACCAGGAGTGGCTGTGTGGTGCGTTAGGAATTTTCAATTTCGCCTGGAGGCGGAAAATTTATTAAATTGTTGCGTCGCTCTCTACCCCACACCCTCTCTCTCTCTCTCTCTCCCTCTCAGCCTGTGGCATAATTTATGCTTAGAAAATGAAATACGATTTCCCCTCCCACACCCACCACCCACACCCACTCTCAAGAGGTACTCGTACATGCAGTCAGCCAGTCAGGCAGCCAGGCAGGCAGGCTCCAAGGATACAACCGCAAAACTTATCAATCAATCGTGACCACAATGGAACGATTGCCTCGACTGACATCACAGATTTTGATTTGTTGACTGGCCAAACCAAACCAAACCAAACCAGACCGATGAATGCATTTCCAGTTTGCAATTTCTTTTGCGGGTCTCCCAGGTCCTTTTCAATCCGGATGCAATCGAATGTTACACCCGCATGATGTGCGGGCCAAATCGAATACTTCACTCCTGATGTGCGGAGCAAATCGAACCGTCCATAAATAATAGCTGCATCACCCAGAGAGAGAGAGAGAGAGAGAGAGAGAGAGGAGAAAGAAATAGCTAGACAGACAGACAGACAGGCAGGCAGTCTGATAGTTGAATCGACAAGGATACTGTTGCCGTAAAAGCTTTCACCTGGGTCCTGGAACTGGCCAACGAATGTGGAACGTATTGTGCATATTGCGCATACGCCGTGTGGGCCTATCATCAGCCAGCCGTTGGGGGCAAGGGAAGAAACAGAAGAAAACAATCACAGAAACCATAAAGAAAAAAAAACAGGCCCTGGACATCGGCCATGAGGCCGCATATTTATGAGAATGGGGTGACGGAGACGGAGACCCTTTCCCAGGCCCTGGATCCCAGGCCTTGATTGGTCTCTTAAAGTGTCATTGTTGACAGGGACAAGAATGGCGGGGTGGATGGGTGGCGGGTCACCTTTGTTGCACTCGCAATTAGACCGCGCACTTGCCACAAAATTGCCCTTGCCACTGAACGAGCGCTCATTTAATTAGTTTCTATTTGCGCACTGTGGCATGCTGCTCCACTTTTAGAAGGCAGGTCACGTCCCAGGTGGGTCTGGCCTATTGATAAATAGACAGATGGCTGCTTTCCTCACATTTATTGACGGCCACAAGAGGCAGCCACAATTGGAAGTTTATAGTACTTGCCCCGGGGCATGGAGTGCACTTCAATCTGTCAAGTAGACAATGCTGAAAGGAACAGAAGGGAACTCTATAAAATGGCCGACACTGTGTCATATGGCCAAACAATGTAGACACTTGACTGCTGATTGCTGACTGCTGACTGCTGTTCCCCTGTGTTGACGGGGCTGCCAAGAAATGGCCATGAATCCACTTTTTCTCGCTGTCCGATGAATTCATTAGAATATTTGCCATCCTGTTCGCTCATTGTTTGGCAGTTACTTCATTTTTGGGGCTTTCAAAAAGGGTCCAGTTCCAGTCTTAGCTGCCACCAATGTCCCATGGCGCGTTGAGATTAATTTTTGCTGCTGCTTTCCTTTTTTTTTTTGCGTTGTAGCCGTGACTGCAATTATTCAGCAATTAAAAAGAAAACAGCGGTCGGAACGTGACCGTGGGTGGAAAATGAGAGGCAAATGAGATGCGGAGGGATGCCTTGTGGGTGGTGGCCAGCCTGGCCCGTTGGCCTGGCCAAAATGAAATTACTTTGGCTTAATTAATGGCCAACGAATGTCGAAAATGCTGCTGCCGTTGCCGTTGCCGTCGCTGTCGTCAGCTCCAAAGTTAAGGGCTGGCAAAGACCACGAAAACTGTTGACAACAAAGTTCCAAAGTGACGCCATTGGGGCGTGGAGTTGAGTTTGAGTGGAGGTGGAGTGTAGGTGGAGTGGAGAGCACTCTAAAGAGGCGGACGTGCGTTACACATGATGCCACTGGAGGAGGCAAATTTTTCAGTAGCAAATTCCTGGGAATCTGCTGCGATGCGGGTGTTGACGTCACACACAACGAGGCAGCGAGGCAGCAGCACAGGACAGACATTTGACTAACGGCGAGGGATATTTTTCGGGGCATCCTTATAGCCTGCCTGCCTGGATGGCTGCTCCTGCTGCCTCCCTGCCTCGGGGCTGCGGAATTTGTAGTTGTCTTGGGCTCTCGATGGAGGGGGAGGGGGGAATACGTTGTTCAAGTTGTTGTTGATGCTGCTGGCTGCTGGCTGGTGGTGCTCTGGTGCTACAGCTGTGTGTTAGTCATGTGCGACAAGCTCATAAAAAGCGTTTATTTAGCCAAGAGTCAAGCAAGCGGCACATGACACCATGCAACGACAAAATGCCGAAGATGGGGAGGTGGAGGGGGGGGCGGGGCATTCATGCCGAAGCTAAGGTGGATGGGGCATGAATGCCAGATTGTGAGCTGGGATGGGGCATGAATGTCGGCACTGAGTTGGACAGGACCTGTGCCTGGTGATGGGAATGAGTTTGGGTTTTTTTTTGGGGTGGTGGCAAGAGCCTGCTTAGCGTCATAATGCTGATTTGGCTCTTACCACATCATTATGTCTCAACTGAAAGTCCCTTTTGCCCACTGTCTCGCCGCCCTTCTTTCACCATTTTCACCCCCTACCTACCCCCTAACCAAGAACAACTCTTTCATGTGCTTTCTCTCTTTTTTTTTGTGCCTTTCTTTGCAGGCTGCCAGTTTGTTAGGACGCTATGCATACCGCGCTCCGAGGTCTGCTATGATGGTAAGTAAGCGATAAGACCAACACCCAGTTAAGATGGACTTAAGCCCCCCAGATTGTGGTTATCAGTGGGGCATGTACAATGGAACTTTGTGGAAATTGAATTCCCCCCAACTAAAAGCGGATTATCAGGATAGTTTTGCGGGGGGGTAGAATGGAATGAACCTTTGTACAGATGCGAGAAGATACACTAAATACTTGGCATTAAGAATGTTAAATGGGGGATACAGTTTCAGGGAAAAGTTATTCAGAGGAAACCTTAACAGTGCTTGGATTTTTATGAGTTTTAGTTGTAATTAAACTTGTGTGAATGTGAATGAACGAATACTAATAAGATAAGTTCTTATGAATGTGTATGAATATGAATATATGACTGAGATTGAAGTACTTAATGGTAGGAAATCTAGAGAAAGAAAGCCCTGACCCCTGTTTCTTTTTACTATGCCATTTTTCTTACAGTGTAGTGGGTCAAATGAGTGAAATTCATGGAACTTAATATTCCATATACACAAAGGCTGCGGCACTCTGGCCTCAATTGCTCTAAGTGCTGGAAACCCAAATACTTACAATGTTAGTTTTCACTGTCGATTTCCTCTGCCATTCGCAATCTTTTTGGACTGCCACTCCCACTCCCACTGCCATTACACTCCTGACCGCCTCACTGCCTGACTGCCTGACTGTTGCCGAAATGCATCTGGAGACTCTAACCATTTTGTGGGTCAACGTTCAAAGAGTGCCAGGAGTGCAGGGAGTGGAGTCAAAGTCGAGCTAAGTTTTAGCTCCTGGCATATTATTCGTATTTGCAGAGCTCTTCAATGCTCTGATGCCACAAAACGACACCAAGGACAAGAACAAGAACAAGAAAAAGTGTAAAAGGGTAGAAGGTATCAGAGATGGGGGGGGACGGGGGGACAGTGTGTTGACTGCCAGTGCATTATCGAGAACACACTCAATTACTTATGTAAGCCGAGTGTTTTTGGGGGACGACGGGTGTTGTTGGTGTTGGTGTGATAGCGACAGCCCGAGAACAATTGGAAAAGCAGCTGCAGCAGGAAAACCCTCTGCGAAAAATGGCGAAAATTGCAAAGAAATGGTTGACCTGAATAGAGGGGATGGCAGGGGTTAGGGGAAGCGTTCTCATACGAGTGTGTGTGAGTGCGGACTGCAGTCACAGTCGCGCAGTCACAATCGCTATAGTCACGGTTCCGTTCCGCTCCGCTCCGTCCGCAGGAGAGAAGCATTTACATTATGCAAATTACGCTCGAGACAAGCAAGCCACAAGGATACAAGGATATGCATTTAAATGGTCGTAAATCACAATAAAAACAAAAGGTGCTGATGGAGGGCGCTGCGGCAAAAGGCAGCCTGCAGCAGGGGGGGAGGGTTCCGTATCTCCATTGTATTACGAGCGGAATTAATGCAGTTACACGCCCTATTAATATTGAGAATAAAGATGACAATCACGTACTTCGGAATGTAAAACATTTCCAATTGGTTAAATAAGAATCTGAGGAAGTGCTTACAATCGCACAGGACCATGCCCCATGCCAAAGGATGGGGCAACATTGGCTTTGAATTAATTGTTTCTTTTCTTCTCCTTTTCTGAAGACAATATCTTTGGCAAGTGCATCCCTACCACCGGCGTCGATGTTGAGGACATTGAGAAGTAAGCAGACACTCGTACCTTTCCAGCTGTAAACCTCTTGTTAAACCCATTATCTGTTCTCTTTGTAGGACACCTCTTACTGAGGAACAGTCTCGACTGCTGGCCACCATGCTGGAGGAGCTCCAGGGCGCCGGCTTAGGCTGGGACCATCCGTACGTGCAGTGCCGCATCCAGGGAGCGCTCTTCTCGCTGCAACGCCAACAGCAGCTGCCTCCCAATCTGTGCGCCAACTTGGCGCCGGTTCCCCCGGAGTTTGGGGATCCGGCCAGCGCCATGGCCTACGTGCGGTTCACCCCACCCGAGCCGGAGACCGAGGTGGAGTACTACGAGCAGCCGAGTCCCAGTCTGGCGCAGTTCTATCCGCGGCTGCGGAAGAAGCAGTCACCGGATGCCGATGCGAATGATGGCTACCTGGAGAGCATGCTGCAGCAGCAACACCAGCGGCAGCTGCAGGACCGTCGCAGACTGCGTCACGATCCCCTGGAGCTTGAGCACTTTGGCAACGTGGATGGACATGGGCATGGGCAGGGCGCTCAGTTGGAGACGCCGAGCGTGCTGAACGCCTTCCTGGACACCGAGCGGCAGCGCATGGAGCGCGAGCAGCAGCTGAGGCTGCAGGACGAGCAGGATGCGGATCGGAAGGCGGAGCAACAGAACCGGCTGGAACTGTACCAGATACTGGCCGAGTCCGAGCCCGATCCGCAGCCCTATCAGCGCAAGCCGCAGCCCAATGCCATGGACCAGCTGGAGGCGATGGTCGAGCAGCAGCAGCAGAAGGAGAAGGAGCAGCGGCAGCTGAAGGAGCAGCAGCAACAGCAGCAGCAGGCCAAGGTCCCCGTACCCGTTTACGTGCCCGAAGAGGTGAACGAGTCCAGCGAGCTCTACTTTCCGGATAACTTTACACCCTTCAAGCGGACCAGGGGCCGTGCACGACAGTACGCCCCCGCCGGCCGCGCCCCGCAAGTGGCAGAGGAGGAGCAGCCGAAGACTTCGTTCTTCCGGGAGCTCGCTGAGGAGCAGGGTCTGGCCCAGGAGCCGCTGACTATGCGGCACTCCCAACTGGCAGCCGAGGCCGATCTCGTTCCCGAGTTGGCCAAGCGACGGCAGCCGGCCTTCAGTCAGCTGGACCCGAACGACGTGAGCTCCCAGGAGCAGGGGCTGACCTTCGACTCGAGTCTGTTCCGCAACTCCCTGACGCCGATCGAGGAGGAGGCCATGCTGGCCTCGAACAGCTACCCTCCTCGCGCCAACAACCAGCGGCTGTACACGGAGGGAGGACTCCTTCTCATGCCCCTTGGCGATGCAGGCATCGATGCAGATCCCGGCATGCAGGGTGACGATCCGCGGGCTCTGAAGAAGACGCTGCTGGCCAACATGCTGGGCTTTGCACGGCACGAACGGCTGGACGTGAAGAAGCCGGGCCCTCAGCTGGGACCCCCGGCACCGGGGCCCGTGGATCACGTCGAAATGAGCAACCAACTGGAGACGGAGAAGGTGCACAAGCTGGATGGGAACAAGGAGGTGCTGCCCGCACACATCAAGGGCAGCGACGAGGACGAGGCACACAAGAAGAAGAAGGTCGTCAAGGAGCAGCACTCGGCCGAGGATCATGCGCCGCACACCGTAGACACTGAATATGCTCATGTGTTCGTCAAGAACCCGTAAGTGAATGATCCTTCACGCTGATGATTAATTGATCCTTTGAGATAATTCTTTGTGTCTTGCCGACAGGATCGACAGTTGGTACGATGGGCAGCGCATAATGAACGAGCTGGCGCAGATACTACACATGCAGGGATACTTTTCTTATTTAACGTGAGTCCTTCTAGTCCTTGAGTCTTGCTGCTGACCCCAATCCTTTGTGCCTCCATCCGGTTTCAGCGTTCAACCACACGAAGTCAGCTTCCGGGTGAACTCAGACAATCCGGAACGCAAGACGGCCGGCGATGTGGCACGCATCATCAACGAGAACCGAGGCGTCAAGAACAACATCCAGCGACGCGTCGGCTTCTACGTGCTGCATGCCGGGGTGGGTGACAAGGTCAAGGATCTGCAGGACCCGAGTGTTTCGGCCTCACGCATTGAACTGGACGAGCAGGGTCCTGATGTCACCCACATCATGGCCTACATGTTCGCCGGAGCCGGGGCGGCTGCGGTGATCGTGATCTTTGTCACCCTGATCCTGATCAAGCGGCACGACCGAAAGCGCGTCAAGCTGGGCGGCCTGCAGTCGGGCATGGCCGGGTCGGAGACCTGCAGCAAGGACTACCAGGAGCTGTGCCGTGCCCGCATGGCCGGCAAGAGCGGCAGTGGCGGCAGCGGTGGTGGTGGCAGCTCAGCGGGTGGTGCTGGCACGGAACCCGCCCAGGGTGGACGCATCACATCGCTGACGAAGGAGAACGAGGGCAGACCACCGTCCTCGCGCTCCAGCACCTCGTCCTGGAGCGAGGAGCCCGCCCTGACCAACATGGACATCTCTACCGGACACATGGTGCTGGTAGGTGTCCCAACCTGTCACCTGAAGATGCCCCATTTGACGCCCCATTTCTTGTGTTCTGTTCTGTTTGCAGTCCTACATGGAGGATCACTTGAGGAACAAGGGACGTCTGCAGCGTGAATGGGAGGCCTTGTGTCGATATGAGGCTGAGCCCAGTGCTCGAGAAGCCGCCTCCCAGTCGCAGTGCGCGGGTCTGAATCGACCCGGAGCTCCCTTGCCGTACGATCACTCACGAGTTGTCCTCAATCATTTGGCCAATGCCGAGGGTCTGGACTATGTGAATGCATCGACGATTGTGAGTTAATCATCCCAACTTTTGCTGCTAGATCTCTGATATCTCATATACCATTTCAGACCGATCATGATCCTCGGGCACCCGCTTACGTGGCTGCTCAGGGACCGCTGCCATCGACCCTGGCACACTTTTGGCAAATGATCTGGGAACAGGGAGCCGTTGTCATTGTGGCTCTATGCCGACTGCAGGAGAACGGAGAGGTGGCCTGTGCGCGCTACTGGCCGGAAGAAGGTGCCGAGGTCTATCACATCTATGAGGTGGGAGAGCACAGAGGAAACCCCAGTCCTAGGTTCTACTAATCTCTATTGCTTCTATAGGTTCACCTAGTTAGCGAGCACATATGGTGTGATGATTACCTCGTACGTTCTTTCTACCTGAAGAATTTGCGCACAAGCGAAACCCGGACGGTCACCCAGTTCCATTTCCTCTCGTGGCCGCAAATGGGAGTTCCTGCTCAGGCCAAGGCACTGCTCGACTTCAGACGGTACCATTTCAATCGACTATCCACCCTTTTGAATCACTTACTTGACTTTCTCTTGCAGCAAAGTGAACAAATCCTATCGCGGTCGTCGATCCTGTCCGATCGTTGTGCACGGCAGTGCCGGTGCCGGTCGGACCGGTGCCTACATCCTGCTGGACCTGGTGCTCGAACGCATGAACAAGGGTGCGCGTGAGATCGACATTGCCGCCACCCTGGAGCACCTGAGGGACCAGCGGGCCGGAGTGGTGGCCACGCGGCATCAGTTTGAGTTTGTCCTGATGGCCGTTGCCGAGGAGGTTCACGCCATCCTCAAGGCCCTGCCGGCCAACACCTCGGGGGAGAAGCGAGAGCTGGACAAGGATCCCGTTGTGGGAACGGCAGCGGCGGTGAACAACGGCAGCCACACCAAGGAACCACTCAAGGAGGACAAGGCTCAGGAGGCGGCCGAGGAGGAGGCGCCCACCAGCAGTGCCAAGGCCGCAGCAGCGGCGGCCAAGGAGAAGGAGCAACCCAAGGCGGCCGAGCAGAAGACATCGTCGCCCCAGCCGGCCAAGCAGCAGGCGAAGAAGTAGGTCAGCCAGGATCCAGGATCCAGGATCGGGATCAGGATAGGATCGGGTTGGAAGGAACCTCAGGTTAAATGATTGTTGCAGCGTTTCGGGGGTCTTTTTTCGTTGTAGTTAGAAGTTGAAACTGTTTGTGTTCCGTTACGATAACGATATGATTTGGTGTGAGCACTTGGAAGGTTCGAAAAAGGCTAAACGTGGAGCGATAGGAGTCGGCCTTTTATTAAGCTGTTGTTTCTAACACGCACATCTCTCGGAATTAGATTATAAGTTATAGGTTATCCGTTATCTGTTGACCGTTACATGGTTCTTGAGTTGTTAGCCACATTGCACCGCTGGAGCGCATGGAGCACGGGGGGGCGGTGCTTGCCTCCGCCGATACGCGGCTCCGGGGCGTGCACCAGCCCGTCACGACCGGGGTGCGTCCGGGGTGGGGAGAGAGCCGCCCGCTGGCCCCATGCGTGGTGCTAGTCACTACCTATATTGCACCTAACTAAACATATATAAATATATATATTTGATATATGCAAGAATATTTACAAGCATACACTAAAGCATATACTAACGCATATATACATACATGTCTAGGTGTTTAAGCATTGGATTCAATTACGGGGCATTTTACTTACCAAACTTTATTAACCACCAAAACTCTATTCGATATTCGATGTGCTTGATCAAAACTAAACCAAAAACAAAATACACGAAAACCAGCTGAAAACAATCGAGCTAAATGGTATACATATGCCGCTAACAACAAGCCCCCAAAAAAAAGACATTACACACACATCCCACACTGTACACTGTACACTCTACACTTATCCCCCACAAAAACGGAACACAACATACAGAAACAGAAACAGAAACATATATATCCATATCCATATCCACATGGAGGTGGATGTGGAGTTAAAATGTGGAATGGAATGCAAAATTTGTACCTAACAAAAAAAAGATCTATTTACAAAGAACATGACGCAACAACATATTGATGTGTATGACAATTAATTATACAATGTTATATATTATACTACACTTACAAATATATATGTATACAATATATATTATATATTATTCATATACAATACGGTGAATGTCATTGTCTATTTTAGCCAACTTAAATGAGTGTCTAACTGAATTGAATTACTGAATTATTGAATTGAATTATATACTTAATTAAATTGAATTGATTATTATTTTACCACACCATGTGCAATGTAACAAGTACGTCAATGATGAGAAGTTTAATTAGTTTAAGCAAGCTTCACTCTTTACCCCTCACACCCGTTGAATGTACGTATCTATATGCATATATACACCCTCATATATATTGAATTATCCGACTAACTATATACATATACTATGTACGATAATAACAAGTCGAGTAGGCACCGGGGCGCCCGGCGTTTCGTCACCCGCTGCATTCGGCGGACCAGTTTTCAAATTCATGATCTACTCTCATCCACTTGGGGCAGCTAGAGGCTGGACCGCGGATGGGGTGGCGACTCGCCGGGGCCTGGGGTGCGATTAGGGAGTATGTGCCACATAACAAGCTTTTCTGAAGACAGCAAGAAAGCGTTAAGCCATTGGATTCCGCCAGAAAACTGATAAACCAAAACAAGCAAAAAAAACCCAAAAAAAAAAAACCAAAACCCAAAAGAAACTTTTACTCGTATCATCACAAGAAACTCCCCACTCAGGCATGACCTTTGAACGACTCAAACGGACAAACAGTAAACGAACTAAGAGAATTATACAACTGCAGCGACACACGGTATTATGCAGTCGATCAGCTGCATGACACGCTACACGAAACACCCCCAGGAATGGCCACAAAGATACAAGAAACCGGACCGATCAAATCAGACCCAAATATCCGCGACTACGAGGCAAACAAACAGAAAAAAATCCAAAAAAAAAAAAGAAAAAAAAGATAATATACGAGTAAAACAAAACAAAAAAGAGGAGATCGAGAAGGTGAATGCAACTGCTGCGAATAAGCACAGAAAAAAAACTATTCAAAAAAATTATCGACTATGGATTAAATACATAAGTAAAGAAGTACCATAATTAAAGAGTTTTATGTAGAAGAGTTGAATTGAACACTTAAAGTAATTGAAAAACGCGTTACAGTAGTTCCATGTAATAATTCAAGATAAGAAGAAACAGAAACAAAACATTTCAACTAACTTTAAGCGAAACCAAAGTTAAAGTTATAGTATATACAAGAATTATTATCTCGACGCAAAACGTTTTTGTTGTTAACATATTTCCTTTGTTCGAACATAACTATAACTATAGCTAAAGCTAGAACTAAAACTAGAACACAACTGACACTACACACTACAAATATAAAAGCAAATGAGAAATCAATATTACAATAACTGTGGCAAGCCCGAACAACATCCAAGGGGCTTGCGAAAAAAAGGCAAAATTATATTATTTAACGTGGTAGAAAAAACAAAAAACAAAAACAAAGAAAATATGATGATGATGATGAATGGAGAGATGAAATTATTACATTACAGATTACTGTTTTAGAGAAAAATATTTAGTAGCGAGTTTTTCGATTGATTTACGAGTACTTGAAGCAACGTTTTTCAAAGTTAATTACAAAATACGATACGACAATTTCAATTTAAAACGTCTTCGATGAATCAAATTAAATAAGTGTACTAAAACTTATCGTATTGTAGTCGAACACACATGTAACGACAAAACTTATTGATGTATATTTTAAACATAACCATAACCATAATCTAATCTAAATATGTATTAACGTGAATTAAATGAAAACAACAACCATGCGTAGACTATTGAACGGAACTTACACATAACAAATAACAATTAATATAATATATCTACCATATAATATAATGAGGAAACCCTAATGTCTCGAACTATAACTATATAGAAGATATATGTATGAATAACATTATACCGTACCTTTATGCATGTATCGATGTGTAGTATCAAGTATGCCCCCAATATGTAGGGCTTATCTACACGCAAGACCCAAACAAACCCTAACAAACATTCCAAATCGAATCATTACCGAAAACTAGTTTCATTGATGGTGTAACATAGATATACAAAAACTAACTATATTCGATAACTACATATATTCGATAAGACGAAGGTGAAGGTGAAGACGACCACGTACCATGCGGACGAACGTATAGCTGAAAGATCTCTAACGGATTTGGATCAGCCGAAAGATCTCCTCGCACAGAGGAGCACAAGTGTAGAAGCAAAACAAAAACAAAACACAAATATGACCCTGGAACTTGACCTTTCCTCGTCGCGGAGACAGCGTCGCCTTGTGGGCCGCAGCAGAGAGGAGACCTATAGGAAATGCGGGTGTTAGGGAATAAAAAGCCCCAAACCAAACCAAAACCATCGACCGACTGACCAGACGAACCCCCAGAACGACAGAACAGAAAATGGTTCGAGTTCCTAAACAAACGTAACCCAGACCCACAAAAGCCACACGGACAACAGACCCAGGACGACGACGACAGAGCCACGAACATGACCAGGACCAGGACGAGGACCTGGACAGGCTGTAAATACGCACATCTTCGGACTGACAGAGACGGACCTTCTACGACTCGGAATACAAAAAATGATATACTAAAACAGAATGCGACTCTTCGGACCGAATCGGACAGATTTTAGTCTTAGGCCTACAAAATGAGATTCTACTCGTCAAACGGGATAGCTAATGGGGATTACGGGGTGTGTGTGTGTGTGGCAACAGGCCGGCCTGTTCTCCGCCAGAGGAAAGATCAGGTAACGAACCAGGGGATTATTTGGTAGATTAGACGGGAAAGAATACAGGACATTTAACATGACCGAAAATAATGGCTAAAAATAAATGCAATTCTCTAAAAAATCTCGATGTGCTTAATATATATATATATATATATTTACATATATATTTTCAATGAATTTGAGTTTGGTTAAAACGGAAGATAATATACAAATACAAATAAATACAAAATACAAATTACACAGAGGGCAACACTCGATCATAGCCGCCGATATCTCCCGCATATATATGGAACATTGAGATCAGCGATAAGGCGATCCAACTAAATTAATTGCAACCTAAACAAAGGCTTTCATACATTTTTGGAAACACTTAAGAAGAAAGCTAAAGACGACAAAGAAGAAGAAGAAGAAGTGACAAAATATCTGATTAAGAGGGGCGATTAGCAGATAAGTGAAACATTTAACAATATCGATGTGTATACAATATGCTACAAACAAAACAAACTAAATAAATACATATATTCCGCAAAGTAAATATTATGATATATTTAAAAATATATATACATATATATTATCCATTTAGCCACTTGGCAATGATTGTGTTATTAAGCAAAAACCAGAACAAATGAAAGAAAAAATACAATTGAGAAAATGCAACAAAAAAATGGTAAAATCCAGCAAAAAATTATGCTGGCTGAGGCCACTAAAATTTACATTAAAAAAACTAAAACTGGTGACAAGAAAAATGAAATTATATTATTATACTATAATACTATAATACACACGACAACAAAACAAAACCCCAAGACAAATTCCCAAAAAACGCCCCAGACAATTAACCACACAATCCACAAAACACATGGAGCATACCTATTAAAGGTTTTTTGTGCAAAACAACATAATTAAACAACTAACTATATATTATGCAATTTAAGTGTTTTAAACATAAACATATTATATGCAATTATTTATGAGAATTATATAACCGATATACATATAAACCACATATATTTAAAGTACATATATTGAAGCATAATTAATCAATCTAAATTTATTGGGAGAACACACGATGGAAGAACGATGACAAACAAACAAAAATGGTAAGAAGAAACCCCCAAAAAACTATGAATGTATGTACATAGCGCCATTGTGTAATATGCGCTACAAAAACAAATACAAATTATAAATTAAACGATGAAACGATGAATTATGAATGTAAAACCACATACTTATATGTATACCCATATAATGCTGCATGTGTAAATGATATAAATGTAAAGTAAACCTCTATACCTAAACCACACAGAACAGACGGGAAAAAAGAGGCAGAAACTGAAACGCTGATGCTGATCTGTGGAAGGTAACGGTAACGAGATGCAGAACAGATCCGGTAATAATTACGATTACTATTATAATAAAAAGCAAAAAAAATAATAAAGAGACCCTTCAAGAAACTACAAAAGAAAACCAACCAACCCACATATCCACATATCTACAGAAACCTCCTCACACAATGATATTTTGGTTTCCCCACCCCTCACACGCCACCCACCACCCCCCTCTTCAAACAGTGTGGACTATACTAAAGATAGTCTGTGTGTCTAATTAAGAGAACAATTATAGCGGGCGCTGCGGGCGCTCTAATTGAATATACAACATATTTCCACAAAGAGAAACAAAAAAATGAAAAAAAACACCAAAAAACACCCCAGCAGAAGCTGGCTCTAACAAATCACTGTAACCAAACACCACTTACCGCCTACACTACAAGGCCCATGAAAAGGTATTGTACTTAATAATAATAATCTGTAGATTTGAATAGCGCAATACAGCAGCAATGCGTAATACCGATAATATCCCTTACCATAATAGTCCATAGACCACTTAGCATACTTAGCACACTTGCACGCGCCCAAAACTCGACTCCCACGATGCGCATGCTTACATAGAACCGTTTCTCAACTACTTTACTTACTAATTTTACTACATTTTACTAAAATTAGTCGCATGCTTACTTACATCCTCCTAAACACACAAAAATCACACTGAACTCTGGGCGATTCAAAATATCCCAAAATTAACACATCACGACGCGGCAAAGAAAACAAATGGCTTTTGACCCCATATCCCGACAACACCCCCACATATATAAGGTATACTAATCGTAATGATAATTGTAAATTGCAAAAAAAGAAAAAAAAGGAAACTGCTGTGCAGCAAAAGCCACCAAAACCATCCACATCCCAGGAAAGGATCCGATCTAGACAAGTGCTCAGCGCCTGCTAAGGCATTGACAGCGGCACTAATTTAAGCTCACACAGACACATACTAACTAACCAACCAATATACTAACCAAACATATATATATCCAAACATATTGATAAATGCAAACATTATTTGTTGGAGTATCTAATCCGTTAGTTGCACAAATGGCAAAGAAGACACACAAATTGTAGGCTCACAAGTGAGGCACGCGGTTGCTGCAGAGAACTTTCTCCTGAGCGATCCGCAGAAAGTGCACACGGTGAGCATATAGTATACATATATTTTTCGATCTCATAGAGACGCAGCAACTAGTAATCAGTACATACAATAACGTTAACCCATAGAATAGTGCACGCGGTTTATTTCATTCGAGTATTTCCATTAGCGATCCGATCCATAAAAGCGCATTAAATAATAGTCACAAACCAAACCATATTAATTTAACCAAATTGAAATACATATACAAAAAATAAAGGTAGAAAACAATGTGCACGCGATTTTTTCAGGCTTTCGAATTTTTTCATTGGCGATACTTGAAAATGCACTAGTAAGCAGTTTGTTTCGGTCCGAAAAGAGACATTTAAAATATCCACAATATCTAAACATATAACCACAAGAATTTATTCAGAACTTAATCGCATTATTCAATATTCAATATATACTCAAATATTTAATCAACATGTTTCCAAGCATTACCAAAAAACGTAAAAAAAAATTATAAAAGTAGAGAGAAAAAACGAAGCAAAAAAATTATAAAAGTAGACAGAAAAAACGTAAAAAAAAATAATTAAAGTAGAAAAAACTCAACTCACGAGAGTTTTATTTGATGCAAGAAAGAGAGGAGTGTTAACTGAAATTTTCCAATTAAACGTAATGCTTTTTTTTTGTTTAGTCAGTTTTTGGTCTACCGACCGAAACCTACCCCAAGAATAACCAGACCCAGAGACCCAGAACCAGAAACAAGACTAACACCCAAGTAGAACTATTAGTAGTAGCACAATTTTTTTCGCTTAGCTAAACTTCAACCCTCTTTGCGCCTGCCTTTTCCGCCTTTCTTTTGCAGTATTGTCACCGCGCCTCGCCACCCATTGCGACGTGGTAGAGAGAGGGGAAAGGGAATGGAATGGGATGGGGAAAAAAGGTGAACACCTAGAATAAAATCGGGGCACAGCCAATTTTATACGTCAGCTGCCGCTGCCGCAGACCGGAGTGGTTCGGTTCGGCGGTTTGGTGGTTCGGCGGTGGCGTGTGTATCGTACTGTGTGTGTGCCGCTTCGCGTTTCGATTTCGATTTCATTCACTTTTTGGCACACACCACATCATCGTCGTTCTGGCTGTTTCTGTTCGCCTGGTAGAGATGTCGGAACATTTCTTTGAAATGCCGAAATGAAAGGCAAAAAGCCGCCGTGCAAACGCTTTGATGATTTTCCGCATGCCGACACTTCCACCACCACTCGATGCCACTGCCACTGCTGCCGCTGCCACTTCCTCCACAGGCAGACAGCCAGCCTGCCAGCCCAGGCAGCCAGCCCAGCAGCATTGACGATGACGACAAGGAACGGGAACGCTTTGATGACGCTCTTCTGACCGCTGGATGATGATGTTTGCTGGTGTTTGGCCATGGCGGGCATATCAATTTAGGGGAGTGGCATGCGTGACGCTTAACCGAACGAGATTATAGACTCGACGTCGACTCCTCTTCTCTGTTCCCTGTTCCTGTTTTTGCCACTCAGGCTGTTTGGGGCGCTGAGGCAGGGACTCTTCTCTGGCAAAACCGCAGGCGCGGCACTCTCTTTGTTGTCCCAAGCGCTTGCTGCTTGCTGCTGGCTGGGCGTTGCCTAACACAGTAACAGGAGCAGGAGCCGCAGCAGGAATAGCTTTCTGTTTTCTCAGTTGCATTCATATATCCATTAGAGGAACCGACACCGACACCGCACCGGCACCTTCGTTGCGTAGCCCGGGGCATGCAGCATCATTTTGCTGCATTCAGTAATTTGATGCTAAATGTTGGCTACATTTAACAGCAGTGTGGGAGGCTCATACCATTGCTCAATACTCAATGACAGGAGTAGGAGTAGGACAGGTTTTTTTTAGGATGTCGGTGGTGGGGTGTTCAAATATAACTGGCCAACCAAACGACTCCCAGGGGCAAATACAAATGGAGCAAGTAGTTTGCTTCAAATTATTGTTCCTTAGATTTAGCTTTAGCTTATCCATTTCGAGAAAGTGGTTTTGTTCCTGCTGCATGCATCTCCTCCATTAACCTCTCTAGTTCCTCTAGTTTTTGTAGAGTACGTGCATAATTGTCATTCTCCTGCTGCATCTGCAATAGCAAACCATCGCGTTCAATGGTAAGTTGATCTGATTCTGCATCTGAACAAACTGCAGCCTATACATACATATGTTTGCTTCTTAAAATCTTCATAAAGATTTTCCGGGGTTTTCTCTTCAACTCGTTATTTACTCATGGCATTCTAGTTCATTCGCGTCGCCCTTAATAATCTTCTGAGCCGATTTTGAGGATCCCATTTCTTTGGACTGTTGAGTTGTCGATTGAAATGCTTTGAACATTAGATTTTTCCTCTTTTGGAATTTGAAAGTGGAGCCACAATGCCAAAAACGCAAAATATTAAAACGGTGGGGTAGCACAGTTGCTGGATATTAATTTTTCCTTGGATGCTAATGGATTTGGTTTATACCCTTATTTCCTTGCGTAGGGTATTACAATTGTAACTAGATATTGGTAGCTCATAGTAGGTGCGAAAAAACGCAATAAAGACTATAGGTTTTGGAATCATATATTCAGAAGCAAGAAGACTAGAATCGTGACATGTTAATGCAAGTAAACGTTGTCTAGAAAAAGTGAAAGAAAATTCATTTTCTGATTTCTGATTTTTCGCTCCTATGCAGTGTCTGTCTGTCTATGCAGATGTCTGTTTTCCCGTTTTTACATAGAAGAAAAACAGGCACCAAAAAGGCTAAAAAAGAAAACTGAAAAGAAATGAAAAGTAAGTTAAGTCTGTCTGACATTGTTAACTCTATATTACATTTTTTATGGCAAGATGTTCCGACCATAGAAATTGCGAAGATGTTTTTCGTCTGCAATAAGTTTACAAATTGAACAGTCAAGGCCACAAGTCAAGTAAAATTCTCTGTTAATTTCCTCCATTTTTTTGTACATCTCGTCCATTTTTTGATAATATCTTGCATACTTGTCCTTCACATCTTTTATCTGCTGTAGCAGACGATTATGCTCAATTCTTAGATCGTTCTGCGGGTTATAAAGTTCACGTTTTGGTTTCTCAAAATTGTTCATATGAGAAATATTCCTTACCAAGGAGAAATGCTTTTTTAATTGTTTCTTGTAGATCTTTAAATTTTTTACGAGTAATATCAATTCCGAGTACTGCCCGTCGTACTTTTTGGTTTTATCGTCGCATTTTTCAGGGCTTAGTTTATTCCACTGCAACAACCATTCGCGTTCCTCCGCCAAAAACGAATCATCCAATTGATTATCCATTGGCATTATATTCTTTTCAGCCATTTATGTGGAATAGTTGTCAATTGCAATGCTTTGAAAAATTCTTTTCTCCTCGTCGAGGTTCCAGGAAATCTTTTGCAAAAAGTGGAACGCACTGCCAAAAAGACCAAAATATGAATGGATATTTTTAACATTTTTGGGGTAACACTGGTGCTGGATTTGTTGCTTTGAATTAGTACCCCACGCGGCCTTAAAGCCAAGTACTCAGAATAGTTTTTTCTCACCATAAAGCTTAGTTCATAGTTCTAATCAATGTATTTCAATCGATGCAACATTTTCCAGCAAACTTTTTGCTGGCGAGTACTCAGATCAGCAAAATAAATAGCCTATTAATACTGGACATACTGGAAAAGCAAAGACGGTAATTGTTGGGTACGATCGCCAAAATGATGGAATTTTTAACTAAAGTATTTCAATATCCAAAAGAAATATCTAATATTCAATTTCAATATCCAGCTCCTTGTTTCAAATAACCCCGAACTTTTGAATTTGGCACTTTCAGCAAAAATATCGATATTTTGTTGACTTGTTGGGACTTTTTCTGGTACTTTTTGCTTGTTGTCTATATCCGATTTTTTCCGAAGAGCCTCAGCAATTTCCCAGGGAAAAATATTATAAACCAGGGCGGCGAGGATTTTTTATAGCGGGCGAATTTGAAATAAGCAAGAAGTTATTAAAATAATAGATAAACTGGTCAAATCAAAGCAAACTGTTTCATGGGAGATTAGTTATTCGATTATGTTATCTTTTTACTATAATTTATGGGTTTCCTTCCAAGGAGTAGCCCCAACACTTTATAGCCCAAATTATAGTGAACAAATAAAACAATTGCCCCCAAAACAACTAACTTCGACACGAGCGTTGCCCACCCAGCCATTGTAAAATTGCTAAATCTATTATTTGCAGCCATAAACTGCAATATTATGGTTTCTTACATCGCAGTCGTGCTTACTCAAGTTTTATGAACGTTATTTTATAAACAACCCAACCAAACGGAGTCCTTAAAATTAACCAGTCTTGTAGAAAATTGTTTTATCTATTGTATTAAACTATGTTTTCAGGCCTGAGGGTCCTAGTTAGCTAGTAATATTAAACGGAATATCAAATTGGAAAAAATTGCCCACCAGAGCCGACTACAATAATATCGATTAAATTTAGGGATGTCTGGCAAAAAAATCGATGTTTTTTCTCCAGCTGACTAGCTGACAAATAGTAAATAAACAATGTGGAAATGCCGTTTTTATTTTCAATTGCTTGTTTTGAAGCAAAACGAAGGAGGAAAGTGCAGGATTTACGAAGATCAGTACATCTAAGATGCAAGACCAGTGTATTTAGCATGACTGATGCACGGTGAGTAAGAGAAGCACGCAAATTGAAAATTTGATTTGTAATTGCCAACCTTAAAGTTTTTTGAAGGCATTTCGGATCGACAAACATACCTTCAAAATGATTTTGGATAAAGTTAAGCCACATCTGCGTGTTACCTCAACGCTATCACACTCTACGCAATTGGCTGCAGTCATGAGATATCTCGCTACTGGCTGCCACCAGTCGGTTGTTGCCAAGGACCACAACATAAACATTGGAAGAAGTACATTTGGAAAGATTCTTCACCGCTTTATTCCTTTGATGGAGAAGCTGTTATGTGGTGAAGGAATTTCGCTGCAGATGACTAGTCATCAAGTGGAACAATCGCATGATTATTTTAATGAGAAATTTGCATTGCCTCGAATCGTTGCCTGTGTTCAGAATACTCACTTCAGAATACAGAAGCCTGTGCAAAATAATCATTTTGTGTTTTGCAATAGCAAAGGATTTTATAGCTTGAATGCCATGGTGGTGTGCAACTACAACATGGAGATCACAGCTATTGATGCCACTCACCCCGGCTCCTGCCCTGACTCCTTCATTTGGGAAGTCTCTTCTGCGAGAGAATATTTGTCCAGGACCAACAATGGGTTTGTTTTGGCTCCTTCGGGTTACGATCCAGAGAATTTCGTTCTGACTCCCTATAGCAACGCGGAGATAGGCACCCATCAGGGCAGATACAACGTAAAGCACACTGCGGCACGAAATGCCATCGGACGCACAGTTGCAGCACTCAAGAACCGATTCCGATGCTTGCAACGCACTTTGAATTATCAGCCAATATTTGTTTGCCAAATTATAAATGTATGCTGTGCCCTGCACAACATTAGCAGAAGACACAATGTCCTAATCGAGGAGGAGGATATTCCATTTGACGAATCCCAAGACAGCGAAATAATAGAAAATGAAGAAACGGAAGAGACCGAAAATACTGAATCATCTCTACGTAACGAAATAGCTCTAGCCATTCCCAATTAAAATACAATACAATTAATAATACACTAATTGTTGGTTAATTTGGACTTCCAGCTTCTCCGTATCTACTGACTGTCCCCTTCTCTCTGCCTCCGCCCGTTCTGACGCGAGTTCCATACGTTGGAGCACCTACTCCACCCACCATTTCAAAGGGCCGCACAGCTTGGCCACATACTCCCAAAATTCCCCAACAACTTGCAGGGCGTCGAGCGAACACATGCTACTAGTCTGTCCTAAAATTTAAGAATTCAATATACCAAACCGCTCAAACATTGTTTTAAATTTTAAAGCCCAAAATGATTGTGGCGGGACACAGCTGAACTGTGCCATCTTAATACTGTATGGTTAGTGGTATAAATTATAAATTTGCGTTCAAATTAAAAAACAGTGCTACCCATTTGCGGCGCCATAAGTAGTTTCGTGACGGTCTGCTTGTGTCAGCTACAGGTATATCGATAGCAACGATAACAACAGATTCAAATTGGTTGCATATTTCTGGGGGTAAATGTAAATATCCAGTTAAAACGATGGCGCGATTTTTAAAAGTACGGGCAACGTATGTGGTTTGTAAAATTGAAATGCTTGTGCGCCCTTTGGTGTGAAATTAATCGGATCCAAATATACGTATTCAATGATCTCTGATAAACAGCAATGGATGCTGTACCCGACCGCATCTCCATAATTTATCTACAAAGATTCGAGCACGTGCTGTACTTGGATATGCAGATGAGCCATAATTTTTCATATAAGCCCATAAATGTCTTTCCACAGAATCCGTGCCGGGACAGGCGTCATATGAGTAGCCGAAAACTCGCGGGTGCTAAAAAATTAATTCTCAAAATTGAATAAATTACGCGAATTACGTAACAGGCGAACAGGAATGGCAGCAGAAGTAGAAGTGGAAGCAGAAGCATCAGCAGAACACAAGCAATTTGTGGCAGCTGAGAAAACCGCTTAGGAAAACTCACTCGCTCACACACACACTTACACATTCACCCCGGGAAATGCTTTTCCTCCAAAAAGTCAAAAGTATTAAGTACGTGAAAGAAGCAGCAAGCAGCAGCCGGCGTGCCACTCGAGCAGATAAAGAGAGCAGAGCACTAGGGAGACACACAGGGGACAGAGTACAAGAGAGAGAGAGATAGAGTGAGAGAGAGAGGTGGTGGTGGTGGTGGTGGAGGGAAGGAGCCATAAAACATTTTTCATCGCCTCACAAGGCAAGGAGGGGTGGCTTCTTGAGGGGGTTGCAAATGGATGTCGCACTATCGGGAAATGTTCTGACGGAGAACCACAGAGAGAGAGAGAGAAAAAGAACCGTAGCCCGAAGGAGGGATGGGATGGCTGCCAGGCGACGGCAGCGGTGCTGTGGCGTGTGTGGAGAATCATCAAAGGTTGCCGCAGCGGCTTTTCCGCCTTTGTGGCAAATCCTCAAAGGAATTTTCCGATATTTGTAGCAGGCGACCAGCATGCAGCAGCAGCAAAACTTGACCAAAGAAAAACCAAACTCACACACACACACTCTCGACCCCGGCATCGAATTTTCCGACGTTTTCTTTTTTTTTTTTTCGTGTTCGTTTTCGTTTTTGCGCTTGGGGAGAAAATTCGCTTTTCATATGTGGCTGCCACACACACACACACAGACACATTCACACAGCAAGAGAGAGAGATAAACAGACACATTTACACACACGTGAGTTATCGATGGGATGCTGTCGGGGCCGAGGAGAGGCGGAGAGGCAGATGGAGGCGGCGGCGTCTGACGTCGATCCGTTTGGCGAGAGCGAGAGCTTTTCCCCGTGACGCCATGAGAGCTAACGCCTGTTGCCTCCCCGCCTGACATCGGCAATTGTAATGGATGGTCCCTGGTCCCTGGTCCCAGGTATCAGATTAGGCAGCATTTTTACGAGCTGGCAAAAGCCTTCGCTTCGGGCGGCTACCAAATTTGGCAGCCCATAAAAAATCTCATTAATGTGGCAAACAAAAAAGGCCTCACATAAAAGCGCGCATAAACATTAAATTTGATGAAAAGAAAACATGCCAACACTAAATAATAAATAAAAAACAGCGAGACCCAAAGACACCCAAAGAGACAAACACACAGAGACACTTGGACCCGCCATCCATCCGCATAAGTTAAGCGAATCAATGAAATCGATTATCAGGCTCCATAATGATAGATTTTGAGGCTAAAATACGATTTCGAATTGAAAGAGCTGTCTCTGTGTGTGGGGGAGGGGAGGAGGCATCAATGGAAGTGGGAATCGGACGATGAGTGTGCAATATTGAATTGTGGCATGTGGCTGGGGTTTAGGGACGGGACTCCCCACTCTGTGAAGGAGTTGTAAGCAAATGGAAGCGGAGAAGATGGAGCTATCATGCCTAATTGGTTGAAAGGGTATTGTTTAGTGTAAAGTAGAGCCCAGCAGGAGCAGGAAACCGAAACGATTCTGTAATCGGGATTAGGTTATCGTAAGATCCGAAATATGGCACTCTCTATTTGGTTTTCTTTTATAGAAAATAAGCAAGTAATACAATAATATTTTGTGATATTATGGATTCATGTAGGGCCCTAGTATAACGTGGTCTTATTCTGTAATATATCTCCTTGTTTTTCTGGTTTCTCGAACTTCATAGAGGGTATGCAAACTTCGACACAGATCACTGAGCATGGCCCTTTTATTGGTGTTGTTATTGGCACACTGTTGTGGCATTTAGTGCGATGTGAGTTAATGCCAGTGTCAGCAGCTGGCCCATAACCATAACCCCATCTCCCATAAAACCAGCCAGGCCAGACCAGGCCAGGCTATATTTGGCCCATCACGGCACCTCGAACCATGCCCCTGCCCCTGCCCCCGCCCCTGCAACGGGTGAAGGGTGAGGGTGAGGCAGAATCATCACCACCGAACCATTTGGCGCGTGCTCAAACACTGCCAACTGCCGCAACTCCCAGTTGGCCAAATTCCGCTTTGTTTAGTCTGCGATGCGCCGCTCTCTCTCTCCCCTTCTCCTCTCCTCTCCTCTCCCTTTTTGTGCATCAAAACAAATGTTCGATTGAAAGTTTTTCTTTGTTTGCACTCAAATCCACAGAGTCGGAGTCGGAGACGGAGATGATATGTTGATGTGTTTTTTTCTCCTGGCCGCAGCAGACGGCGAGGCGTCGCAAATTTTCGCACGGAATGGCCCGGGAACGTGCTCGGAATCAGCCTTCAAATAATAGAAGTACTAGATGTTGTATGGTAACATATGGAATGGATGGGAATGGATGGGAATGCATATGGCAGGGAATGGTATGGGGTAGTCCATAATGAGATGACTTATGTTTTGTTTGTAGATAAGGTACATAAAAGAAGACACGCCTTTGAGTGGACTATTATTTAGTGTTTGAACTTTTGAATTATTCTAAGGTTCTAAAAAAGTTAAAGATTCAAAGTTAAGATTAATTATTAGGACTCTTCGGGTACTCAAGCGATAATGTATATCTTCTCCCTACCAGAACTCTCCTCCTCTCCCACTACTCCAAAGGGGAGCAGACAAGTGTTGGGGTCACCAAATGAACTCGCCACAAATTGGCACTTGTTTTAAGCACCCAAGAACATGGCAGAACAGGACTGAGAAATTCAATAAATATCAATAAAAAATATTTAAAGAGCACAAGCTCCAGCGAGCATCATCAAAAGCAGTTCGGCCGCCTGGCAAAAGGGACCCCAGAAGAGACAAGCAAATTCTGGCTCCAACAGCGAAGTACAACGTCGGCAGAGGCAGAGGCAGCGGCAGAGGGGCAGCTATAACGGTAATCATATTAACTAAGCGAGCGAAAAGTTTAATTGAATTGCCCAAATAAAGGGTGAGAGAGAGAGAGAGATGGAGAACAACGGATGCGCCGACGAGATGATTATAAAATATTCCAACTGCTCGACGACAATGTGAAACGCCAAAAAGGAATTTTGCTTAATGGCAACAACAACCGCGAGGGCAACAACAAACAGCAAGCAGCAGCAACAATGCTGGCAATTAAGTGGCATGAATGGCAGGAAGTTTTGTGTAGCTGGAGCTGCAACAGAGGCGACCTTGCAATGTCGCAACGTGAATGGAGACACTGGAGAGAATGGAGAGACGGAGACACCAGAAGTAGGAGGGGAGAGGCTGGGGCTATGGCTGGGGCTGCCTGTTAACTTTGCCGCCATTTGTCTGCTGCCTGTTGTTAACTGGCAGCCACTAACTGTTAACTGGGCCTGGGCCTGAGTCTGGGCTTGGCCGCCCCCAACTGCATTCCAACATGCCATGCGAAAGCCCCAGAGTCGTATATAACTGCATGTTGCATGCCACTGCATGACAAAGTACCCCAGAGTACCTGCCTCTACGTCTCCTCTATTGCCTCCATTGCTGGGCCATAAAATTATTGCTAATCATAATGCAATTTGGAACCGTTTTTGAGCCAGGCTAACACTGACATTTGCATTGGCATTGGCTGGAAGTGGATGCCTCTTGCTGCAAAGTGTCCACCGCTAATTGCTTGGCTTAAAGAAGGCCCAAAGAGAATGTCGAGATAAGGTTTGGGGTTTGATTAGGACAGGGAAGGCCCTGCAGAACAATGTACTCCAATTTATGCTGGAATTAATTGGAAACTTAAAGAATAATGTTAACAAATGAGGCTTGAACGAGGAGAACTCAACATAGCACAACATTTTGCTTAAGTTTCATGTATTTCAAGAAGATTTATGGCATTGAAATATAATGAATAATTATAAATTACAATAAGATCTTAAATATTAATGTTAGGAGTAGGAATTGCTATAGAAGTATCAGAAATATATTTGTTGATCAAATACATTTGTTGTTCTCTTCTTTTCCTGAGATCTATGGCTCTATGGGAACACTGCCACCTTTCTGATAACAGATGTTGCTTATTTATTCAATCCTCCAGATGTACGAGTATCGTATCCCTCCCACCTTGTTAAGCTATGATCCGCAGAAACCCAAAACCGCTTTGTCCCATATGTTGGGTTTGGCAAATTCACGCGCATTATTTATTCAGATTTGCGCAGGCGCATCGTCTATACGAAGCATCCAACAAAATAGGAACAGTTGTGTGTGGAATGAACCCTCCCCTTGAACGATATCATGAACTCCCTCTAAAGCAACATGTACAGATCGTAGTCCTGTGAGTAGGACACCCCCTTCTCTTGGGTAGGATAACAGTTGGCCAGACCTGATCAAACGACCATTGTTGCTCTCTTGCTATATCCAGGGTTCTGTCGGATATTATCTGGCCTTCTAATGAATTGCGGCACACTTTCAATTAGATGCATGTTTATACAATAATTTTGATGATTCCAGGGAACGCATAGAGATGTACCCCTACGATAGACAAAGGTCGTCACGTTCAATATGCCAGGAGAGACAGAGGGTAGGGTGAGGGTGAGGGCGAGGGAGAGCCAGAGATCTGTCTGCGGGTGAGCGATGCCTGGGGACTCTGTCAGCTGTTGCCACTTCTCGGGTTGGGTGTTGGCTATAATGCAGCCACCCTGTGGTCACATTTAATTGTTCCCTATACTCACAGTAGTGTGTGTGTTGTTGTTGGTAAGGTGAAACGTTGTTGGAGGTATCTATAAGGCATGTGCCTGGCATGTTGAAAAGTTATGACGTGTGCAACAATACAGGGAATTACTTGTGGGTAAATATAATTATATTGTCGAATGTGTTTAGATGATGTTTGGGTACGGCATATTACCGAGAACTCAGGGAAGGTATTCATATGTTTGATATAGAGGAATTATAGAATATTTTATACATGCAATTATTTGTATGTAATACTAACTTTCCTTGGAACTATAACCGTTTATAATATAGAAAAGGAATCTTTGAATTGAGTTCCCTTTTCTTTTGGAAGCCTTGTTTGCTGTAAGTATTCCTGGTTCCATAGCACCAATCAGCACTTTCGAATGAGCGCTCCCCAAAGCATAACCATTTATAATATAGAAAAGGAAGTTCTAAATTGAGTTTCATTTTCTTTGAGTGTCCTCTAATCCCTAGAGCAACGTATACTACTTTGAAAACCTTGTTTGCTGTATGGTCCATAGCATCAATCAGCACTTTCGAATGAGCGCTCTCTGAATTGAGTTCCCTTTGCCTTCAAAAATTATAGAAGTATCCTCTAATCTCTTCAGCAATGAATGATACTTTGAAAGCCTTGTTTGCTATACGGACTAATGCGTTTGCTTAATTGTAATCCACTCATAAAACGAAGTACTTAAGTACTTAATTTCTTAATAACCCAAGAGACTGTACTGGGGAGTGTATTTAGCTAATCGCAGAACTTGTGTTAGTTGGCGCCTGTCTCTGTCAATGTGTCAAGGCAATCTGACAGGCATCTCCGTCCGCACTAGACCCACAATTGGACTTGGAATACTCGAACTCGTACTGGTACTCGTTTGCCTACGCACAAGGCGACGGCGATTGAGATTGCAATTGCAATTGCAATTGCAATTGCTATTTGCCATTTGAATTAAGTATTGGAAAAGAGGGGGAAAAAAGCAGCAAATACTCGTGTCTGCAGCTGCAGCAGTTTTTGTCGCACTTTTTCCGCTAAACTTGCAATTGTGGCATGGAAAAAAAGTATAGTAATTTGTGCTCAGAGTTTTTTTTTGTATTGTTTGGTGCAATATAATTGCAGCCTCTCTGGGGGACAATGACGGCGACGGCGAGGACGGAGGCAATGATGCTGGCCCTCAAGTGCACACTTCCTGTCATTTACATTAACAAAGTATTTTTCTGCTAGTTTTTGTTCTTTATTTTTTATTTTTATTTATTTTCATAACGCACTCAATGGGTTCTGAAAAGCCTGTGGCCATTGTTCCGATCCGTAACGGGGCCTGGCCAGCATCGGGGTCGCAGTCGCAGTCGGAGTCCCAATCGGGGTCCCTGGCTGCTGGCTGCGACTGCGCGTGACGCACGTGGTTCGTGGCAGTGCGTAGGGGTTGGGATTGCAATCGGTTCCCTTTGGCCCTTTGGTGTGGGGACGGACCCTTGGGGTTGGTTGCTCAAGCCCGCAGCATTTCCAGTTTCCATTTCCACTTCGCCTGCATTGTTCCAGAGTCTCGCTTGTGCCTGCCACACGCACTCGGCTGTACCCCAGTACCCATTGCCCTGCCCTGCCTCCTTGACCCAAAACTCAAGACCCATTAGACCCATAACCATCAGCAGCAGAGGCAGCCACAACAGCAGCTGCAACAGCAGCAGCAGCATAGCAGCTCCTTGGCCAGAGATCGAAGACGGGCAGGGCAGGCGTGTCAAATGAACAACCGGCTGTTGCCGGTTCCACTAAATCACAACGAGCCGGCGAGCAAACAAATTAAGAATAGGAAACTCAACCTCATTGTTGGATGGGAAAATGGGAAAACTCCTCCTCATTGTTCTCGCTCTGCCACATCGACATATGTGCAGCTTCACAGTTGACTTGGAGGCAATTAGCAGGACTCGCACTGGCACTCGCACCCTTGCTGGCCACCACCAAACCACTTTTCACTTTTCACTTACTGGCCACCGCCCATGCAAATAGGACTCTGAGTGGCTGTTGATCACCGGCCAACCCACACCAGCAGCACCACTGACTCAGGACTCAGGACTCAGGACTCAGTCCTTTCATCCACTGTTTCGCCACCTCATTTGCAGCTGGCATTCGTGTTGTAGGCATTGTCCTTGTCAGGCTCTAGCTGTTTTTACTTTTTTGTATCCTTTCTTTTGTGGATAACATTTGTCAACAATTTGCTTTTCGGTTCAAGGGGTATTCCAGTGTGTAACAGGGATATATAGCCTGAAGGTACAGTTTGTCACTAAGGAAGGGAAGGAGTAGATGTAGTTCCAGGGTACACAGCAACACTATATATTCCTTTCTTTTGCTCTATATCCTTTTACAGGTCATCAAGCTATTCGTTGTCTTGTCTCTCACTCATCTGCCACAATTTTGTCTGGTTTTGGAGACTGTTGGTTGCGTGATTAATTGCCATGTTTTGTGGCATTTTGAGGTCCTGCTGTTGGCATTGCCAAAAAGGATGCAGCTTTGCTTGCGGCGAGGCCAGCCCATATAATTG
Organism: Drosophila azteca; assembly: GCA_005876895.1. Taxonomy (NCBI): domain Eukaryota; kingdom Metazoa; phylum Arthropoda; class Insecta; order Diptera; family Drosophilidae; genus Drosophila; species Drosophila azteca. The sequence goes on along the minus strand of VCKU01000091.1, from coordinate 6,775,939 downwards.
CCCACTGATGGCCTCTGCGGCTATCCACCAACAGCTGCTGCAATCACGCAGCCTGCTCTGCCGTCTCTGAACAGTTTGTGGCAATATTAAAATCCACTTAGGGCGACGCGTGGCGCCGACAGAGGAACCAATTAAAGTAAACATTGAGTAGCTGTAAATCCTTTTAGCACTAGGTCTATATGCGCGGCGCTATAATTGCAATATGAGACGCCACTCGAGATGCCTCTGCATCGCCCGACACCCTTCCCCCTTGCCTTGGGTATACAGTATCCTTGCCTAGGGTGCTACCCCTTCCTGGCCACCTATAGACGTATGTATATTGTTTAGTCATGTTTTGTGTACACTCGCCGTTGCCATGGCAAATCCCTGGGCTCCTGTGTCTGCGCATACGCAACGGAACGAGGAACGCAGCAGCTGTGTGCTGCTGACCTGACCCCGCCAGGTCGCTGACTCTGTAATCCTGCGGAAGTTGATTTTATCACGTGTGTCCATTAGTTACCTTTTGGTAAACCAAGACAGCGGCGCATAGTTCAAAGTTCAGCCTTGAAACTGAAACCATTCGATGGGATGCAAAAGGGGTTCTAAGTTTTTCCGGCCAAGAGCTGCATAAACCACTCGTTTATATGTCAGTAGATAGAAGTGGAAGTGGTCATCAAGAAAAGGTACATCCTTCTGTTGAGGGCGTGTCTCTAATATTTGAAAGCGGAAAGCCAGAATCTATATTATCACCAGCCTAGCTGACCCTTCAAGCCCTTTGCCGCAGTAATGCAAACTATTTCTGGTCCTCCAGTTGAAGTTCGGAAGCATGAACCAGTTTTGAGTCTGAGGAAGCCATTCGTTGGGCAACATTTCAATTTCTGGTACTTGCACTTTGCCATTCTTTGTCCAAAGCAGCAATCAGCACTTTCGGATGAGCGGAATATTCAATTTGTGGCTCATACGAATGCAAGACAAAGACACAAAGAAGCATTCCAAGCCAAGGCCCATTCTCTAAGACTTTTTGTCCCCCACCCTCCTCTGAACACTGAATAACTGAAGCTCCATGATCTTGGGAATAAGCTGGAGAGAAATATTTCAAAGTTCAGTGCACTGCCAATGGTCGCTGACAGAGCTCCCATCAATAAGAATGTCTGTGTCTCTAACCTCCGGAGGTTAGACCAAAAATGCCATCAGTCATTAATCTAATTTTTCTATTTATGGCCAGCGATTGATGGGCAACCACGGCAGAGGGCAGCCGGCAGCCGGCGACGACTTGACAATTGGCGGCTAATTATGCAATGGCATCCCGAAAACCAGATGCCTCTCTAATGAAACGGAGAGCACTCCAACTTGGACCGCCGCAGCGGCTGCAGTTGAAATTAATTGGCCTGCCCGACAGCCGCCATGATGCGTTCGAGGCGATAAGACCCGCTACCGAGACCATTTTCCGATGCCATCTTAGCTCTCCCCCTCCCCCAGTTGGCAACGTTAGAACACTCGGAATTAATGGGCCGACTCAGGAGGCGACAGTTTTGTCAGTCAAATCAAATTACATTACATTCGCATTCGGATTCGGCTTTGTTTCTAGTCGCATGTAAATCTGTGAAATGGAACAACCAATTAATAAAATGCGATACTATCTGAAGGATGACATTGTGCTGCACAATAAGAAGGACGACTGCTGGATCGTTATACACGAGAATGTCTTCAATTTGACGCCCATGATACGGGATCGCTTGGATCACTGGAATACCGTAGGCCCCCAACAGAATACATTCTGTTCCAAATTCTTAGCTCTACTCCCAACTTCTATCGTATCTTGCGCAGAACATGGATTACCTGGTGGCACATGCGGGCAAGGATCTATCACATTTCTTCCACGAGAATGGAGAGCCGCGCACGGAGATCTCCGTGCGGAGTGGAAGACCGCGCGTCCTCTTTCCACCGATCCTGGAGGTGGCCCTCAGCGAGTTCGCCAAGACCAATGGCGTCATGTGGAGTCAGGATCCCTTCTATCACATTGGCAAGCTCACACGACGCTCGCGCCTCATACGAATCATCAACACCCTGACGGTCCAGAGCCAGTACATGACCGTGTGCGACGAAGACACTATCTACGACATCCAGAAGAAGTACAAGCAGCGCTACAATCACCATGCGGGCAGCTACGAGTGGCGCAAGTTCTCCAATGGAGTAAGTCTGCTCAGATCCGAAGACAACCCATTCATGATGATCCCTCCCGCAGGGCCAGGCCTGCGGCCAGCTCGACCTGAACGGCACCTTGGACGAGAACGGTCTGATAGATGAGGAGGACTCCGATGTGGAGCTGCCGCCCCCCTCCATTTGGCTCTACTACACAGATGATCTAACCATTGCCTAAGCTTCAGCTTGAGTGGCGTCAAAAGTTTATAGTTTAAAGTTTTTGGTTTCAGTTTATTGGAAATTTGTTGTGCTGCAGTCAAAAGTAAAGCTCATTTCAGGCTAGACTGGTGTTCGAGTTGGTCCAAACATTTATCCATTAATTTTAAACAAATTTCAACAAATGTCATGGTCGACAGAAGAGGGTAATAGGTCCAATGGGTGCACTCGTCGGGGGGTTCTATGTATCTCTGGCTCTGAATATTAACGTGGCTTATTGCTCCTGGGTGCTGCTGCCGCTGCTCTTGCACTTGGACTGGCTCTTGGACCGGGTAATGGTCTGGACTGGACTCTAAATTATGCGGGCTGGTGGAGCTGTGAACTCGTGTATGACGACGATCGGGGTGTCTGTAGGTACAGCGCCTGCAGCTGCCCAGTTGGCACGCGTTGCAGCTACCGCTGCCACTGCCACTGCCACTGCCAAAAGGGGGAGTGGAGTGCTTACTGAACTGTGAACTGTTTTTCCAGTCCTATCCATATACCAGTATCAGTACCAGTACCACTATACCACCGCCTTAGCCCTGGCCTAAAGTTATGGCTTATGATTCTTGGAAGCTCCCCTCCTAGACGCCCACTTCTGTTGGATCTGTCTCTCATGGGGTTTGTGGTTTGGGTTTGGGCTGGGGCTTGGGGTTCTTTGTTCTCCCTCCTCCTCCTCCTTGTGTGCTTATCTTGAGCGCATAAATAATTAATTTCAGACTCATTTTGCTTAATAATTTTTTTGTTTAGTTGTTTAATTGCAAACCAGTTCTCTCGGCCTGGGCCTGAGGTTGGAGTCGGGCCATAAATGGTCGTCAGTGCGGCTGTGTTCTTAATTTACATCGAGGCAAGCGACGTGCCACAAAGAGGCCAAGATACTAGGCACTCGAGCAATGTTGTGAAATATTTTAGCAGCGATGTGTGTAGGATTTTTGACAAGCAGCCGCCGCTGGGTTTGGCACTCGAAGGTTGCGGATATATCAATGTGCAGATACGCAGATACTTTCCCATGCTGCAAATCAAAACAAAACAGAGGCCAAAAGGAACCAGCCAAAGAGCAAAGGGAATCAATAGCCAAAGCCAAAGCCAAGCCAAAGTCTCAGCCAAGACATGCACAATCTTGTGAAATACTGTTCTCATACCTGTTTCAGAATCTCTGGTTCTCTGGTTCTCTGGTACCTGGCACCTGACAGCGGGGACGATGACTCATCTGCGAACCGAACATGTTTGTGCATGTCGTACCATGGGAACAGGAGCAACGCAACGCAACGCCATCCCATCGCCTATCGAACATTGGCAGTGCGGAACCTGTACTGCTCTCTGTCCGTCTGTTTGTCTGTTCCCCAAGGTACGGCACGAGGGGGAGCATCATTGTTAATGGTGGGTGTGGCACTGCCCATGGGCCATGGCTGTGCGCTGCTCTATGGAACTGCGTTTGTCGTTTGGCCAAAACCCGTTTTTGGCATGCCTTCCCGAGGCAAGTTCGCTGCCTAAGTCTTTTGTTTGGAGCGCCACAGAGTTCAATGCGCCTCCTGGCTGTAAAATGCATTTGCGTATTAAGTTTTTATGTGTGGACAGTGGTAAGTGATAGGCCATTGAGAGGGGGAGGTGTTGCCAATAGCTAGTTGTTGGCTATATGTATATTTTGGTTGTTTGAAGCTTACATCTTACTTGATTGGACCTGCTGAATCGTCTTTTCAAAGGTTGTCTTGCCACGGCCTCGACCTGGCTTTCAAGTACATGCCGCTGCCACTGACAATTATTCTAAAAGAGGCCAACAACGGCGACATCTGCCCTGACAATGGCACTGCCACTGGCTCCGACAGAGACAGAGACAAGATCCAGTACATAAATTGTGCTGTTCACGGCATTCCTTAGGATCAACCAACATCAGAGCGGATCGACAGCAGCACCCACAGCAGAAGTACGATTATGTATGGAGAAGATGTAACCCACTTCAGATGTGACTGTGACCCATTCCCACAGTCACCCCACAGTCATTCCCGCTGTCTCCACCACAGAACGGAGCTTTTACTATGCGTAGCCGTCAAGGCAGCTAAATCTGAATTCTATGCCGGTCGCCGCATTCTTTCCCAAGGCATTTTCCAGGCGGAAGTGGAGGCTCTCTGGTATGCGAGCAATCTTCGTCGTCGTCAAAGCGATTTCCCAGCTAAGCGAACTAATTTAGTGCTTAGCTCGACATAAACTGTTGGCTGGTTGCTTATTTTCTCAGGTTGTTCCTGCTCGTGTTGGTTGAATCCGCTTTGGGGCTGCGACTGGGACTGGGGCTGGAGGAATTTATGCAGATTAGCTGTAGAAATAGAAAGCCGAAGCCGACTGGAATAGTCGAAATGTTGTGTGTGTGCGCCTCATGAAGGTCAGCCACACCCAAAAGGAAGTACCACCATTCCAGCAGCCCCAAAAATAGCCATCCTATACGTACTAGTAGATACATCCGTTATGGCCAACAGTGTCATTTTCAGTTTCTTTTACTGTTTCACGGTAGAATCCGAATCCGCAGCCGCACCCCTTCAAACGATTCTGATGGTGCGTTGGTTTCCAGTTCCTCATTTCGGACCTTTGCATTTGGCATACAAAGCATTGACCGCTGCCGCTGCTGCCGCTGGTGTTGCCTGCATTTGGCACTTGGAATTCCACACCAGCGAAAACAAATTAAATAATAAATACGAAGGAAAAAAGAGTATGCGACAATAAATAGCGGAACCAAATTAGGAAGTGGCCACGCCACACCGCAACACACACCACAACACACACCACAACACACACCACAAAGTCCCCAACTCCATATTCGGGTGACCACAGCAGCAGCAGCAGCAGCAGACGGCAGTCAAGTGGGGAGCATAGACTGTCATTGGCATACTAAACACTTAAGTACTAAATATGATGGTAGTGATTGATTCCGGTGGCTTCTGGGCTGTGGCTCACCTGTGGGATTATAGCTTTTGGCTGTTAGGAGTTGCAAGTAAATGACAAAAAGCCACTTAGAATATATGGGTGCGGCTTAGAAGATAGATTCGGAGTAGTAGTAGTAGAATTGGAGAATGGTTTACAAGCGTAAAGTATCTAAACAAAAATCTCATAGTGAGCGGAAAACTTATGGCAGCACTTTCAAAGAGAATTCTACTCCAGACACTCCTGTGAAACTTACCCAATCAGCAAGTATCGTGTTATATCTCCAGAGCTGATAGATAGATCTACTAATTGTAGTATGTTCCGTTCAAATGGTAGGACAGATTTCTCCAACAGAAGTCAGAGATCAGTCTAGCCTGAGAAATCAAGAGAGTATGTATTACCATTCACATTTAAGAGACCAAACCGATAAAAAAAAGTGTGAAAATTAAGTTCTGTCAATCTGGAAGTTCCCTCAATTTACTTCCCTCAGTTTACTTAAAGCCGAATGCCGAATGCCTCCTTTGAGTTCTTTCAAATTGATATGCAACTTTTGCACCTCTTGAGCTGGGCGGGGGGGTTTTTCATAAATTATTCAAAGCTTAACTGCTTCCGTTTTGGACGAGTGTCTGTCTGACTGTCTGTCTGTCTGTGGCACTGTCATTTCTTCAATGTGGATATTGACAGTGCCCCTGCCACCGCCACTGCCCCCCTGTCTGTTACTTGTATTCTCTGGCAGATTGACAAGGTTCGACTTGGCCTGCGACTGAGAATGGAAATGGGTCTTCGAGGTAGTCAGGGGAGAATGGTGTGGGGGTAGGTCAACGGGAGGACGCTGCACTTTCTTGCGGTTGGATCGGAGCGCAGCTGTTTGTATAAATATCCATTGGCAATAACAATTTCGAATGGCTGCCAGCAACGAGTTTATTTTACATTTTATTGTATAATTTTCGGATGTGGTTTTCAAAGAGAAAGAAAGAAAAATCGAGGCACAGGCACAGAGACGAGGCAGAGTTCTGCTCGGTTCTGTGGCATAAATTAACGCGTGCAACTCAAATAAAAATAAATATATTTTTATATACATTGGGGTATGGTCTCCGGGGCAGAGTTCTGGTTCTGGTTCTGCCTGAGTGCCCTCAAGGTATGTCGCAAACGGAGCTGGACTTGGATGGAAAATGGAGGTGGAATCAGAGGGGAAGTAGAGGGGAAGTAGAGGGGAAATAGAGGTGGAGACGGCAGACAATGGGGCGGTTTTGGTTCGCAGCGTTTCGGAGGCCAACATTCTATGCAAATTTAATGACAGTCAAAACGTCACTCAGCCAAAGGGTTAAAGGCTCGGCCTGGGCCTGGGCCTGGACTTTGCCTCAATTTATGGATATTAACACAATATTTGTTGTCGCTTGCTGCTTCTTGGTTAATTACCAGACGAGCCCTTTACTGGGAAATCCCTCTCCCACCCCCCACCCGCTGTGTAATCAAATGTTTCCCATGCAAATCGCCTGCCAGAAATCAATTAAAAGCACACGTGACATTCCCAAGTTCCCACATTTGTATCCTTTCCTGTCCCGATTGTCATTCGGGTGACCAAACACTTCCTGTGTCCTGTGTCCTGCTTCGGGGGAGTTCCAACGCCCCTTGTGCCTGGCCTTGTGCTTCCTGCAGAGCGTGGGAGCGGCTCTAGCGGCTGACAATAATTTCCATAGACCTTCCAAAGTTCTATTGATTTATGCCCTCGCTGCTGCGGGCTTCAATTGATTTTTTAAGTGGCTCTGCGGATTATCAAATTGTGATCTGAATTTTCAGTGGATTTTTTGGTTCGATAAGGGGTTGCTTTTGCTGTGGGTTTGCCAAATTGAATTGTTTACTTGGGCTTAAGGGGGGAGGGGCAGTGTACTCGTCCATTAAATGGGATTTGATTTATGCTAGACAAGTGTCTGGGTGGCTTACAGAGATCCTAACTCGATTTATGAGTGTGTAGAGCCCCTGCGAAGGGTTAGAACTGTGTGAAATGAGGGTTGGTATCTGCCTATCGATTCTTCGAGTCTTTAGCTCGAAATGGAAAGGAAACCATCATCATTCTCATCATCCAGCTCTCAATCGGGTGTATATACATTCACTTATTTGGACTGGTGTAACTCGTTTGGCCAACAGAAACAACAACGACAACTTCACTTTCTAACAATGATTAGTTGGCAATCTTCTCTTTTCTTTTCCACTCTTTTCGTTTCGTTTTCTTCTATAGAGTTTTTCCTCACTGGGGAGTAATGAGCGCTTTTTCAAGTTGATAATTACGATGAAACAGCAGAAACAGAGCCAAAGAGCAGACAAAACCGAGACTGAAACCCATATGGAATAGAAAAACCGAAGCTAAATCAGAGGAAGAACCACAAACAGAAGCTAAATTGGGAGGGAGAAGCACAAACACAGAAGTTAAGTCCAAGGGAGAACCACAAACAGAAGCTAAATCAGAGAGAGGGAGAATCATGTGGCCATGACAACTACACCTCATTTGGTTAGCCCTAAAGGGTCTGGCCTGGCCAACATGATTTGTCTTTCTTTGGCCCTTCCTTTAAGGGGGGAGGGGGGAGGCTTAGGTAAAATATTTGTTTGTATATGAAAATACCAGTAGCCGATTTCATGTGCGTTTAATTCAATTATGTACAGACCCTGGGAGGAGTGTGAGATATTCTGAGAGCAGCGTGGGAACAGCTTGGGGAGATGGCTGGGGGATGGACTTATGTAACTCATTTGGGCTCCATTGTAAAGTGTCCATCGAATTCCCATAGAACCATTAAATACAATGAGCTGGTTGTAATTTCTAAGCCGATTTCCAAGGCGAACACTTTTGCAAATCAATCAAAGGCCGCCCTGACAACTCAATTACGAATGCAAATGTTTGGGAACAGTTTTGAGAACAATTCGCAGAAAGTGTTCCTAGGGCAGGGAAGTAGATGTTGAGGAGTAGATGTAGATGTTGAGAAGTAGATGTAGATGTTGAGGAGTATATGTAGATGTAGATGTAGATTTTGAACAACACTTTCCTTCAATTAAAGCCAAACACTTTCAGGCCTCACCCGCATGCAAATAAATTCAAATTTTAAAGAAATTTTTAATAAATCAAATGGAAATTGAAAATTATAGGCATCGGAGCAGCAATTAAACGTTGTTACACTTTCATAATTAAGCGGAATTGCCTTTTAATTAGTAATTATTCTGGCATCCATGGGGGCACGCTTTCATGGCTCATGGACAGATTGACAGAGGATCAACCCCCAGCCATGAGGGGGGACAATTAACCTTCCTGTGTGTTCTATGAGGATCAACATGATGTAAACCCCATGGAGGGGGGGCAATTGGCGAATCTGTGGCTCCATGAGGCCCGCACTTGGTCGCCCCAGACCACACTCTTGCTTTCATGTCAACCAGCCATTATAATTATCGCGACCAGTCTGCTAGCTCTCTCCTCTCTTTCTCTCCTCTCTCTCTCTGTCTTTTGGAGCATTTTCCAGAGCTCTTTTCATTACATTTAATGCCACAAAGGAATTTGAAAAGCATAACAGCAACAAAGGAATACTCGAACGATCACTGACGTCGCCTCGCACTGGTCGGCCAAGTAGAACCTATGGCTGGAATGGCTGCTGCTGCTGGTACAGGGGGTTGCTGCTGGGGGGGTTGGGGGCTGCGGACGCGCTCGGTTGAGTTTCATGGATCAGTTGGGGCGGGCTCGGCCTGGGCCACGGCTTCGACTCCAGAGAGCAGCTCCAAAGTTGTGGCATGTTCTGTTTTCTTCTCGTTTCTGTTTTTGTTGTTATTGTTGGAGTCATTACCGGCATGACAAGCACAAAAATGCGTTGTTCGTGCGCAGACGGAGCCACAGGCCGCCAACTAAAGTTGCATTTAACTAGTTGAGGCATAGGGCTAGGTCCAGTCTGCTAGTTGCTCTAACTACACTCGTCCACATATCGATTAATAGACTGAACTCCGTTGAACCCAAAGCCTAGACAAGACACGTGTCATGGTATGGGATTGGCAGCCAGACCTGGACCTAGACCTGGACAGGCTGAGCTGTTTACCATATCTATCTCTATCTGTCGGATGCACTTGGCTGGCTCAAACTAGAGATACTTGTACTTATGATAAAGAAGAATAAGTCTAACTGCAGCCAGGCGTGGCCCTCTCTTAGAGAGACCCAGAGACAGAGGCACAACCAAATGGGATACTAATTTGATGATAAATGAATAGAGTTCGAAGGAAGACACCCAGACTAACAGATGAAGTCCACTATAGGTATTCTATCTTCAATTGTTTGAACTCTCGAAGAATAGATTCATTTCTGTTAATTTCTCTTTTCAAAATCCACATAATTTGCCTAGAAAACAAACATCTTTCCAGGCCATCTGTGGCGGCCTCAAAGTCTCTCAAATTCTGAATGCTTATGATTCTCTTCCAACTTCAAGGCAGTTATGTTATGGCCCGACAATAACCTGAAATCTAAGCCCAACTATATTTGGCAATAGCCAGCAACAGCCAACAGCCAAGAGCCGCACCTCGTCCCAGTTGAGTAGTCAGGTTTCCAGTGCCGAAATCTCCAGCGATTGTTGCCAGGTGAGTGAGCAGCCCCAATCTCCCTCCATCGAGGGGCACACGAGTATAGAGTTTAATATTTTGGAATCTGGCTGGATGGCTGCTATGATTATGATACCAGGACCAGTACCCACCAAGTGCCAAGTGGAGGAGCACCTATGAAAAAGTGCACAAAATGCTTCTGACTTCCGTTCGGGTAAGTCATCCTGGTGGACTGGCTCTGGGATCGTGTTTCAGGGCATCTACTTTTGGGAGGCAGTCCCATTCTGAGGCTGGACAACCGCAAAGTGGAAACGGAAGTGTCGCGTCGCCGACAGGTACTCCTATAAGTTGTGCCTTCTATTTGCAATGACCTTTAGGACTTGGCTTGGCACAGAAACAGAAACCAAAGCAATGCGCCACTCAGCCTCAACTTCAGGCCACAGAATGCAGTGTAGTGCAACCTGTTCCAGTGCCACTTTTTGTGGCAACTTTAAAGTAAAGTTGAATCTAGTCAACTCCGAGCTGCCGCTGCTGCTGCTGCTGCCATGGTGATCATTTAGCAGCAAAAAGGTAGCTATGAATGGTAAATGGCAGTCCACTGAAATTACATGTCCAGCAGCATGAAAACACCGCCAGCTGCCACCGCCACTCGGTGGGGCAAGTGGGCATTGCAGCGGGCAGTGGGGAGAGAGGAGAGAGAGTCTGCAGAAGCCCTCGTCGTCACGTATTGGGAGGTAACATACATGGGCATACTTAAGGGGCAGTAATGTGGTTTATCATCAGCAGTCACTGAGTACTGGACCAGCACGATACGGTCATGTTATGACAAGGATGAGAAACCGAGAAGGCTCGAGCCCAACTGGTTGAATAAACACCCCCCACCCCACACACATGGAACTCCTTCAGTGATGCGCAATGGAGAATGACAGTTGCAGGGAATAATCTACAAGTTTCAAAGGAATAATCCACCAAAATCTGATACAATATGGTTTCAAATTATATAAAATAAAAGGAAAATAAAACCTGTAATCTTGTGATCGAAAAATGTTTCAGATATTGTAAGACCCTTCCAGCAGCGTCAATGTCAGACACATCCTCGACTTGTGGCGGCTATCCTGAATACTGCCAGATCTGCCAGATCTCTATGCAACATTTCTCAGCTCTTTTTCTGCTTTTCAGTTCAGTTCAGGGCAGATCATTAAGACGCCAGACCAAACAGAGGGAGAGAGAGAGAAGAGAGCACATCCGTAGAAGGACATCTGATCGCTTTTTGTCGTGGCATTACACAACCGCAAACAGAAACGGATCCGAGGGGGGGGTACAAGTGGCAGAGCAAAAGATGAAAGTGCAGAAGGGGCGAGGCGAGGCCTCGTCCGTCCCCAAGCCGAAAGTTGTTGCCATTTCTGGTTGCTGGCTGCGTTGCTCGTTGTGCCTCTTCTTGTGGCTTCCTGCAGCTTACGACGTGTGACGACATGTAGAACTAATTGTCGTCCAAGCTGTTGTTGAGGCAGCGGAGGGGCACACAGGGCTGAGGGGCCCCTGAAACCGGGACCGAGTCTTACTCCGACTCCGACTCTGTCTCTGGCTGTGGCTGTGGCAGCAATTGGCTGCACTGTTCGCCTTGTGACAGGCATAAATCAGTTTTGTTTTAGTAATCGGCGCAGCAAGAAGTCACTCAAAGTCGCCGCATGCAGCCTGCAGCCTGCCACCAACACCTGCCACAGATATTGTATCTTCGGTATCCCCCGTATAGCTAAAGTTCTGATCTTGAACATTTTCGCGTGTGTTGCGTCATAATTGAAAACGATCGATCGATCGATCGGTGGCAGTGGCGGTGGCGACACCTTAAATGGTCTCCCCAGTCCCCAGTGACGCTCTCCATCAGATTTTTGTTTGTTTGTTGTTTGGTGGGGACGGATTGGAAACGAGTTAATTAGTCGTGTGCTCCGGGGACTATTTTGATTTTATTTGATTTATGTTCGAGTGCTGGCTGGCGTGTCTCTAGCCAAAAAAAGGCAACAGCAACAGCAGCAAGAGCAATCTTGAACCGAAAAACTCGACAAAAATTAGCAACATTTAGTTAATGCACATAAATAAGATACGTTACCAAGATTTTGGTATTCGAATTGTGTTTGCAAGTTGCGAGACGAGACGAGACACCAAATTGGGCAAGTCGTTCGTGTGCCACGCCGTGGAGCTCTCCGTGTGGGCAGAGAGAAAATAAATGACGAGTTTAAATAACACTAACAATCGGCATCGATAGACGGTCTCCCCCTTGAGGCTTTGTTGGTTTAATGAGTGCTGCGCCATATTTGGCCAGATCGAAGCTGCCCCGCCCCGCCCCGCAAGATGCCCGCACCGTCCGCCATAATGCCAGCCTCTGGTCACACGACCAAGCTGAACAACAACAACCACAACAATGGAAAATCTAACACCAGCCACAACAATAATACGAATATCAACAACAGAGACAACACATTATGCAATTCGATCGCCCATCTAAGCGACTCAAGGACCAATCTCACTGTCAACACGCCCACCACCTGCCAACGCTTAAGGTAAGACAGTTTTACAGCTTTTCTTGCTCTTGGCCTATGCCATTCGAAACAAGTTTATCTAGTGGCCCAAAGTGTTCTTCCCTTAGCTTTAATTTATGCTGGATTGTGGGTCTCTTCAAATAATATTCCCATAACTAATTAGAGCCATGTATGTTACTTGTATTCCACAGCGAAATGTTTCGACGTTCGATAGCCAGCAGCACCCAATCGAGTTCCAGGGAGAATACCTACGAAGAGGTAAGATCATCCATTGATAAGCCCTGCCAATTGTAATTGTAATTTCGTATATTTAATGAACTATTGTTAGGGAAAAGCATTTCACATTTCAACCCTAGAGAAATAGATCATCCTGGTGGGTACCTGCCTACGGGAATCCTTGCTTGAATGCACATCAGAATTCCACTAATTAATCAAACAAAATGCCATTCCCAAGACCAGGGGAAAACAAATTGGAGTAGGGCCAAAGGGGGCAGGGAAAATAATGAAGAATGAAGTTTCGAAGTTTCCGTTACCCCTGTGTGGAAAACTGTTGGAAAACTGGCTCAAATTTCCAGGCGGTCCTCCAAGTTGATTTACTTCTGAATAATAAAAATCTTTTAGCAAGCCCCTTCACACACACCCATCAAAGAAGGAACATAATTTACAAACAAATTCAAAGACCGAGAGACTGCCTACCGTCTATCTGTATCTGTACCTATGGTATCTATGCATCTATAAGTGCGTGGCGTGGCGTGGCGTGTAATCCGAGCCCAGGGCAGACGCGCCCAGAAGCAGAAGCCGACGTCAGTCGCCAACGACGACGACGACGCGTTCAATTTATAAACAGGCCGAGAGCGCTCAAGTGTGCCAGCTGCCAGTTGATGTATCTTCAAGATACATACATACATACCTTGCCTATACATTTTCCTATTGCTAAGATGCTGCGGCAGGACCAACGCACCGCATCGGCATCCTTCGTGGCGGCAGGCAATGACCTGCTTTGGAATGCCAGACAAAAACATCTGTCGCCCTGTCTCCTTTCTCGGTTCAAAAGGGATCGCCTTGGGGTATATTCATGGGTCTGTCCGGGTGTCCTTATGCTCGGGTGTCCTGGTGTCCTTTTCCTTGTTGTTACAGGCCCGATGCCTCCTCGATTTGGCGCGCAGTTCGACAGCTCGACAAGGCAGCATTCGATTCTGGTTTATGGAGCTCCGCACAGGTTTCTCTGCCTGTCTTCTGGCTCTCTCTCTCACTCTCTCTCTCTCTCTGTCTCCTGGAGCACAAAACATCTGCCTGGGCTGAGCCTGGCTGTTGTCCTTTTGATAGCCCCGGCGGGGCATTAATTGAAAGTAATTTTCTTGTGGCACTCTGATGATGTCCGCAAGGCGATAAGCCAGTCATTGGCATCCCATACGGGGCCAAGGATTGTTGCTTGTCCTTGTTTCCGGTAAAAGGAGATGACAACGTTTAGGATCAGTTAAAGATCATATCCTGCTTAAATAGAATGAACATTAGCCTAAGATCTTCAATGAATCACTCCAAGTTTATGCTTATCTTATCTCCTGCTTGAGTACCATTCTTTACTCCATTGGTATCTGTATTATAACCACTTAAATGATTAGTTATCTATCGTCTATCGAAGAACTATTGGGAGCACTTGTGGCACATCTGTTGCCTCACTCGACTTTGCACAATGGATCTGTCCGACAACCACAAAGAGCTCTACTGGATGGCACAGCAAATGTATCTGCCAGATATGCATATGCCTGCCATAGATACAGATATAGCTATGGATGTGTGTATAACGCATAAAATGGCAGATTACCACGCTCGAATGCCTTTCTTATGTGAGCTTTGATTCGATTTCATTTGGAGCTGCAACCGCAGCGGCCTGCAGCGGAGCTGCAACTCGAGCTGCAGATGCAAATGCAGCTGAAGATGGAAGATGAAGCAGATTGCATCTCAAGTTTAGCGTGTGGCAGGCAGACGACCCGTCGTTTTGCTTTTCTCCGATCATCAGCATCAGTGGCATCATTGACAGTTGGTTTCATGTTGCAATTAGTTGCGGCAAGTGATAGATAGCCAGATAGCTGGATAGTTAGATAGTTAGTGAACCCTAGCCCAAGTTCAAATCGGTTTCTCCTGCTAATCTACTAGTAATACTCGTATAATGTGGAAAGTGCAAGTGAGTGCAAGTGAGTGCACTCAACTCAAACACTCAGTACTCGTTCCGTTCCGTTTGATTATTTGTTTGCTTTTTATTGCAGCGAACTAATCAGAAATCAAATATTTTTCTACGCCTCTTGGGTTTTATGGCCGCTCCGTTGCGGTTCATTCGCCTGAATCCGTACACGAAATGGGGATCTTGGATTGATTGCCTGCACTCAAATATTTGACGGGGAGACTACTGTGTGAGACTACTGGGAACCCACAGATAGATAGATAGATAACCCCCTAATCGGACCCCAAACATGGCCCCATAAATTACATTTACTTTGCATTCTCAAGGGGTGATGAACCTGCTCGAACTGTTTTTAATTCTTATGCTTAATTGTGTGATTTACGAGACTGAGAAACAGTTTTTGACACTTACTATCTATAATTTATTCTTAAATTCTAAATCCATTCAGAATTTAGCAGAATATTTCATTTATTTTGAAGCCTTTTAAGTTTTCCGACATTATTTGACACAATTTCCACCCTTTAGTAAAAACTTTTCCCACAAATAAATGTCACCTTCTATAAAAATGTGTGTTTTTCAATGGATATGCGTTGACAGCCCGGACTTCAGTCATGTCTGGGGCATGAAATCGGGTCTCGCGACCTCATTGAAATGCAAACAGTTACAATACACCGCGATACTCGTATACCCCTCTCCAGAGACCCCCTCTCTCTCCGTCCTGCTTTGAGCTGCTGATCTGTTCATGTTATTATTAAAAACACCTAAATGGGTCGTCGCCTAGAAGGGTACTGGGGTGGGCTCTACGTACTGGCACTGGATGGATGGATGGAATGGATCGTGTGTTTGTTTGCTTTGTAGTGCAGCACGTACAATAAATTAGTGACATTATAAAAAAATTAAAACGTGAGCTCCTCCAGCGGGGAATATTTTGACAATAATAAGCAGCTTTGTGCCCCGAGAGCCGCAAATTCGAAACTCAAATAACGTGACATGGAATGACCAAACCCCAAAGACCAAGACCCAAAACCCAAAACCCCAGAGCAGAAGATTGGGAACTGGAATGAAGTTCGGTTGGGGTAGGGGTAGGAGTGTGGAGTAGCAGTTGGCTTTTTGTTGTCTTTTGGTTTATGTTTTATAGTAGGCCTCTGCCCCGCGACTCATCCCCGCTCTCATTAGCATGCCGAGCACACGAGAAGTTTATAATTTTCCACTCTTCTTCTTGGACAGGCACAATTGTCAATAAAAAATTACTAGCCTGGCTTACAGCACACGCACTACACTTCACTCCCCTCTCCCCTCCACTCTCCCCTCCGTCCGGGTCTCACTTTGAGACATTTACAATCCGTATTTCCAGCTCCAAAACAATTAACAAAATGAAAAGGCCGTTCGGCCAGATCCCACGCTTTTTTTTCCAGATGATCGCCAGGGAATCTCACAGTTTAACCTGAGGTAAGGGGTGGGGAGGGGCCAGCCCACACGTCGGCCGCTAGCTGATGATTTGTATAAATTTTATTGTTAAATTTATATGCGAAAAATGCATTCCAAATGAGAGGCACAACAAAATGTTGAACACAACTTTTCTTGGCGTTAACTTTTGCGCATCTCTGTATCTGTGTGTATCTCTCCCCCTCTCTCTCTCTCTGTATGTATCTTTATCTGCCTCTCTGCTGTTTATCATAATCGTATACAGCGGAAGCAAAGAAGACACCAAATTTGAGATAGAAACCCAACGAAATCTACCTGAATACCGAATAACGAATACCGAATACCTAGGGAACAGAATTCTTTTCCCCGCAAACTGGTGAATGAACTGCAGAATTATGTATCTCGAATGTATCTCTGTATCTCTGGGTTTTCTCTTGGCCATTAGCAGCTTTTTAGCTGGAAATTAGTATGTCGTCGCACTTGACTTTATCAGCGAGCACAGCGGTGTTTTGGGTTTGTCAGGGAAAGTCCTGGGACAGGACCGAACCGAACCGCACCCGATGTTTTGCACACATTGCCTTTTTGGGCAAATCCTGTGTGGCATGTGGCATGTGCGTAGCGCATGGCAGGTGGTCCCTGAGTGCATTCAAATGAAGGGTAGAGTGCATTAGTCCAAGGGTTTCTTCAGACTCAAAACTAATTGTCTTATCATCGAAGGACTGATCTTTTGGCAGGACTAATCCGCAGGGCGGAATAGGAATCTCTATCTCAGGCTTTCAATAGTCAATTCCTGTCATAATCCAAGTACTCTACGACTTCTTCTTCTTTTGTGGTATATAAAACAACTTTCTATTATGGCTTTTCACTATTTTTTTCACCCCGAAAAGAGACAACAAAATTCACAGCATTTCCTCATTAGTTTTTTGCTAGATGGGGGCACAATGGCTGCCCCTGCCTCTGCTTCTGCTGCTGATCATAATTAAATCAACGTTGCATGACACAACTTAATCAAAACTGAGCCCCAGCTCAAAACTGAAAGTGAATTCAACTGGCAAAAAAACACAGATACAAATACAAAGAAACCACAAATGAGGTCAACGAACATGGTCCAAACCCAGGGTGAAGTTTGGAGGGTGTGTAGTGTAGTGTAGTGTCGTCTGTGGGCAGAACCCTCTCCCCAGCAAGAGACTGGTGTCTCTCTCTCTAAGCTCTAACATTAATGATATTTCTTGAGATTTGAATAGTTTTCCGAAAAAACAAAGACAAAACTCTCTGGGTAGGGGTAGTGGTAGGGGGACGGGGAGACTGATGTCATTGTCTGTTGTTCGGTGTTTGGTGTGTTTATCAGCCCATTTACGTGCCAAATCAGCAGGTGAAAGTGTTGCAAAATGAGCGGCAAAGCAAAGCAAAAGCAAAGCAAAGCAAAAGCAAAACAGCGAGACAACTTTGAAGTGAAAATTGTTTTTCCCCGCTCCGAAAATGCAAGGAAGGAAGGAAGGAAAATTCGCAACGAAAAGTGCACCGCAGGCAATGGAAATTTTCCCACACTCTGGAGGTGGACGTGTCTGAACTTTGATTAGACCGAATTGGATTCCATCCATCCCGGGTCCCAGGCTCTGTTGCTCGCCGGTAATAAATGTGTAACATTCTGTAATAGCTATCGTGCCACATGGAGCCCCCCCACCCCATCCTCTGTCCACTCCACGCCTTCTCCATGTCTCTGAGTCATGGGTGATTAGTCAGCTGCGTGTTGCAAGAACCGAGCAAGAATTTCTGGACAAGTGAACGGCACTAGCACTGCCAGTGGCAAGAGTTTTCCTTGCCACCAAAAACATTTTCCCGCGTTTAATGAGTGTCACTGGCACCAATACCAATGCCAGTCGCTGCACCTGTTTCCGTTGCATAATTTTCCAGAGCAAACACCACAAAGAAATATGTGAGTTTTGTCTTTCTTCGGACTACCATAATATTTACATGCGCCTCCAAGTAAACCCAAGCGAACCCAAGTGAGGCATTCCAGGCGCTAGTTCTAATGAAGTTGTGCGGGGGTGGAGGTGGAGTGTGGCAGGTGTCCGCCGTTTCTGGGCCAGGATCGCTGTCTGGGCCACGCTTACCTTCTAATGAGGGATCAGTGGTTGCATATCAGAGAATAGTTCTTAAATTAGTTGATATTTATTGTTCAACTTGGGTGAAAGGTACAGATAATGATCGGGAATCATTAGGAATTGCGGTTCTAAATCTATCTGTATCTAAGTTCTTCTTTGTTTAATAAATTGCAGAATAGATATTGCAAGTTATTCTTTAAGTTTTATAAAGAATTCTTGGAAATATACTATCTGATTGCATTTTGGCTAAATTTGATAAATTTGGTGGGAACCTTCAGTGACTTTGGATGCCTATATCTTGAGTTATATTAACTTTATCGACATGAATGAAGTATCGTAAAGAAAGGTGAAACTATTATCTTTGAAACTCCATAATTTTTGTGAATAATTTCAATGCTTATGAAGAGTAAAACGTATAAAAATGCACAAAGTCACAAAATCTGGGTTTTAAATTTTAAAAATTTTTAAAAAGTATTTTGTAGCTATATTGAAAAATTCAATTGTAAGGAAGTGATCTATACATTATGCCCTACAACCTATATTTTTTATCTCATGGAAAGTACATTCATAAGTTTACATTTTCCTACTTTGAATGAAGATTACACGTACCCCTCCAACCTTTGCATTCCCATCTTTGTTATATTATTTTCTATTATCTGTAGGATCTGTTTATAGCCGTCAATCAATACCTCGATCTGCATTTACAGCCTTGGCAAATATAATTACAATTGTTTGCCTTTCTCTTCATAAATCTTGCTACTTTATCAGCCGAAAGAACCTCTCGGGCCGGCCCTATTCCGAGAAGTACCTCTCACAGAGTATACCTCTTAATTTTTTTGCACTGCTAACCATCCGAAACTAATGCAGGAGGGAGGAAAGCAGAGAACGGCAAGGAGGAGAGACCTGCGAATGAGGACTCCGACTGGAACGGGAGGAGAGCGGCGTGTGCGGTTGCCCAGGCTGTTTATTGTTCAGAGCCTTGGTCCAACTGTGGAAATCATAAAAGATCATAAATAAATAGCACAGAAGATTTACATTTGCCCCGGGAATGTGCTGACTGCCGACTGCAGACTCCAGGGAGCACCAGGAACAGAGTCTGAGGGTCGGTCACACTTTAATTACTGGAGATAAAGCGAGAGTCTAAGCGGATCTCGGATCTTGGGTCTGGGAAACGCACACAGAGAGAGGGAGAGAGAGAGAGCAGACCAAAGACCAGTCGAGTGATTCATGCTGATCTGTCGCTCGTTCGTTCTCTTTCTGTGTACATCATATAGCTCCGTCTCTGTCTGTCTCTATCTCCGGGTAATTGATACCCGCGAGGTGTTGATTTGGAAAACAAAAAACTGTTTGCTCATAAACAAAAGGCCTTGTTATGTGCTGAAGCAGCAGCAGGGCAGCAACAACTGAATTTTCGGGAATTTAGATAAGCAGCGAAACACTTTTGTGTTTTCATCTGAAACCAGGGACCCAGATAAGGACGGGCATCCAGCTTCGGTCACACCCCTGGGCATTAGTAAGAGATCCATCTCTGACCCCCACCTAAATGTAAATCAATGAACCATTAGAAACTCTTTTCCCCCCCGCCCACATCTCATGCCCTGACTGACTGACTTTCCTCCTGACAGCCTGATTGTGGGTCTTCAGCCTCAACTTCAGCTTCTGATAAGCCAAACGGCGGCGACGGTTCTCCTTATCAGTGGTATGGCCATCCACAAATATTTGATCTCCAGTTTGTTGTGATTTCTTGTACAAATGTTGGTTGTTGAATGTTGAATGTTTATGCAAGATTAATGGTCAGGCGCACGCCTTCC
Organism: Drosophila azteca; assembly: GCA_005876895.1. Classification (NCBI taxonomy): domain Eukaryota; kingdom Metazoa; phylum Arthropoda; class Insecta; order Diptera; family Drosophilidae; genus Drosophila; species Drosophila azteca. The sequence goes on along the minus strand of VCKU01000091.1, from coordinate 6,756,027 downwards.
TTCCTTCTTTCTACCTCGTAAACTTCATTTTCATATATTTAGGTATATGTAAGTCTTACATCACCTCCGTCTCTGCCTCTCCGCTTCATCTTTTCTCTGATCTTGAACTATTAATTAGGCAAATTTTGTTGGGGGTTTGATTGGTGGCTGCGTTGGACAGCGGATGTGAATGTTAATGGTGATCTGGGAAGGTTTTTTGGTAAAGGAAATAGTTCAGTTTTGTATGGGAAGATCTTCCCTCAAAAGATGAATGTTACATAATCGTTTAGTTGGTTAAGAGAATCGGAAAAGTACATCTAAAATGATTATAGTTTATATACTCAACCGTTTAATCCCTAAACTAATCCCAAAATGCAAAATCTAGCAACAAATATTTGCGTATTTAGGGAAATGCTACAAAAAACTGCAGATAAAATAAACCAATGTACTCCGGATATCTGCACCCAGCATCTGACATATTTTCAAACACAGGATGGCAGGGTGGCATGGGATCCCTTTGGTATGCGACCGATCCGATCCGAACCGATACTCTTTTGTGCGACACCTTTGGAAAAACTGTCAATAAGCGCATTGTTCGGATGCAGCTGCTGCTGCGAATCATTTCCTAGGCCAGGGAACAATAGAAGAGGACCAAAGAGGACGGAACAGAACTGCACAGGATCTGGCAGAAACATGTTCGCCAGGCAAAGGACAACTTATTGGCCAGGGACAGGGACAGAAGGAGAGAGAGAGAGGGAGGCCATAGAGGCCAGAGATCCAGAGCATCTGCATCTGTCATGGCCGACATGTGCCAGCAAGATGCTAACGCATTTTTTTTGGCGGTAAAATCAAAATGGAATTAACACGAACCAACACGAAAGAATAACAGTTATGCTGTGACAAAAGGAGGAGGGGTGTGTTGGTAGTTGGGGGTAGTACACCCCAATTAATCATAAGCTCTGGAAATTCTGAAACTTTCGGCTCAAAGCTGAAGCTGGAATGAACTCATTCACCATTCGGAATGATGGCTCTGAGCTTCTAAGCGGCTTTCGGGCCATTAACAGAGAGAGCTGCCTCTTGGCTCTCTCTCTGTCTCTCTCTCTAGCTGGCTGGCTGTGGCTGTTGCCACTCTCTCGTTGCTCTTACTTGGCCAAAAGAAGCAGCAGCAACTTTTCTTGGTTTTATGACTGTTTTTTTTTCGGCAACGGCTACGGCGACGGCAGCATGTTCAGTCAACCTTGGCAAGGCCGTTGTTGCCGGTTTTTTATGCTGCCTGTATGGGTCTTCGTCGAGTTTGTGTGTCTGTGTGTGTGTATCTGTGGGCTGGTCCATGCCTGTGTAGTGGTTTTGCGTGGGTCTCTCTGGTATGCGGCCAACGGAAGTGCGTTCGCTGTGTAATTGCCACCGGCCAAACGACATCCCTCTAGCCCCCCTCCCGACACCCAACTCCTGGCCAGCACCAGATGTTGCCGCTGCGGCCCTTTGGCTAATTGTAACGCCGCCAACTGCATTGCTGGCATCATTAGAGCACCGTTTGGGTTTGGGTGTTCGACTATTGGTTAAATATAGCAATTATCCAATGTCCTGTTACCAAATTGAGTGGAAACCGTTTGCAGTACCCCCACCCCCCCACTAACAGGATGGGATAAATTGGAAATTTTCAGAGCACATGTGACTGAGGAAGTAATCGCTTTAAAATGTTGGAAAATGGCCTGGAAAATGATTGAAAATTTAGGAATTTCAAATGGCTTGGAAAATGTTATCAACCAAAGGCCGAAACTAAGGAACATGTGGTGCAAAAACGGACTCTGAAAGTCTTAAAAATATAACAATTTTGTACTGTAAACTCCTTATTTAAGTTCTATTATTTTATAATTATTTTATATATTATTATTTTATATTTAATAATAATAAATCCTATAAATTCTCTATAAAATATCTAAATAAAAATTCCAATTAAGGAAAAAAAAACCCATCAAAGTTGGTCTTTAAATTTCTAAAAAATATTATTTTTTTATATAATTTTTATTATATTTTAGTACAAAAATTAGTAGTAAAATATATCCGCTTTCATATAAACAGTAATTCATTGTTGTCCGCTTTCAACCACCAGTCCAGTTCAGTCCAGACTGCTCTCTCTCTCTCTCGTTTATCTCTCCCGCTCTCTGAAACAACTCTCCCCCGCTGCAGGCATGCAATATTCTCGCTATCTCGCTCGAAAGTGCAATGCCATAGCTGATCGACGACTGTTGTCTCGCTTGCACAACCCCCGACGAACATACAGACACAGTGTTTGCTGTCGTGTGTGTGCATGTGTGAGTGAGCAAAGTATCTGTGTGTCTGGCCTGTCGCTGCCTGTCGCGACTGCGTCATTTCAGTTGCTTTCAAGCAGGCAGCGCAAACGGTTCACATTTTTCGGTCTCTCACGGAGAGAAGCATCTGAAGATAGAGTATCTGTATCTGCAAACGATGCGCGTGCGCCGTGCGAATTTCGCCAAGTTTTGAAATAGTTGAAATCAGTGAAAAATTCAGAAAACCAAGCCAAGACAACAATCAACAAACAAAAGATATCATGTCACAGTGTCTATAAGCAGTGAAACACCAAATAAAGACTAAAAATTCAAAAAACTTTGCCAATTGAAACACTTTTGGATTAGTTTCAAGCCAAGTGACTAACGAGGATCTACCACAATGGTACGCAGTTTGGCCCAGTGGACCAAGACGCTGAGCTTTCCCTCGCGGCTGTCGCCCAATCGCAACTCCAAGGATTGCTCCACATTGGCCGGCCCCGTGCCGCCGCCGACGCCGCCGCGCAACAAGGCGCACAACCATTGTGCCACCTCGAGGTCCTCCTCATCGACAGTCTCCTCGTCGCACTCCTCGTCGGCCAACTCCCACAGTTCTCCAACGCCAGGCAGCAATGGCAACAGCAACAACAACAACAATATGCCCATAACGGAACTGGAACAGATTGTAAGTTATCCACAAAAAAGTGCAGATATTACGAGTAAAAGTTTAGCCCTCTTATGGAGGGGAGGACTTCCTGTTTTGGCAAGCCCCAGCTGAGCAAACAGTAAAGACCTCCCCACGCCCTCTTCGTAAAGACAGTCCCTATTCCCTATCGTGTAATCGTCGGTGCATTCCATGCTGATAAAGCTCATTGACCCAATTGAATGGGCCATATGCCCAGGCGACAGGGCTTAGCCGCCACTTAGCACCAGCATTATCAATCAATCAGTTTCATCAGTTTCGTAAAACAAACGTAAACCCCGTAAACGGGGGCAGGGTGTACCCCTATGGTATGTAGACCAACTGGGAAAGCAAACCCAAACTGATAGCAGACGGATTTCCACACCAGATAAGCGGGTTTTTATTTCAACTATCGAATATTTGTGGGCTCCAATCCACTCCACTCCGCCACAACTGGCTGATCGATCCGATCGATCCATGGCTAGGCAATTACAAAGAGTCCCCACTGTTTCATGGCCAAGTTGAGAGCAATTTGCACAATTTGCTGACAAAATGCCACCGCCCCTTGCTCCCATAGCCCGAACAGAGGCCCGGAGTCCGCCCGGGGCCCGCCCAGAGCGAAGCCCCTGCCTGACAAACATATGGCGGACGGCCGAGAAAATAGACATTAAACGACGGAGAAGAAATTGAAATAAAAAATCCGAAAAGCAAACAGGATGTAGACACGCTTGAACTGCCCTAAAGGGAATGGAGTTTGGATGGTATGGTATATGGGATATGCAGCAGGGACACAGAAACAGAGTGAGAGAGAGAGAGTCGATCGGGCGACAACACATGTGCACAACGTGGCTGATAATTACGCGTCGTACCCTGGGTTCCACATGGAATCGAAGACCCCTCCGACTCCCTGGGTGAAGGTTTACGAGGAGCATAAACATAGGAAAGGGCATGGGAATACCTAGAAATTGTTTGTTCGTTTTGAGGAAGTTTTGATTCGAAGATTCGTTAGGGATACTTGTAATCAGAACCCCCATAGACCATAGTTAGACCTCGTTTGCATTCTTTTGCGAGCCCCCCGTTTGGACATTCTCTATGGTCAATGGATTCCCCATAACTGGCTGCATAGCCACACCCACCAGTTGTGTTGCCGCACGACAAAGTGGCGCTGGGCAACATGCCACACTTTTCATTCGTGTGGCGTGGAAATGGAAATGGAAAATCGTGAGCCACAACAGTGGCGCCTGCGACGCATCTGCGGCAAATGTTAAAGTTGAAAAGCCCACCAAAACCCGTAGTCCGTAGTCCGTGCGCTTCAGCAAGAAACCGTTAGACAAAAACAAAAAGATAAGTGGCATGGTGGCACGGTGGCAGAGGTGGCAGTGTGGGGCAGCAGAGCTTATGTAAGTCAGAGAGTAGCGCATATTTGCCATTTGCGAAAAGCGAAACAAGTTTCTCGTTTTGGCCTGCAGCGGCGTTTTAGACTAACGATGCGGATTGCCTATTGCCGATTGCGGATTGCGGATTGGGCCAGCATCTGGAAAAGTTGCCCAACGGCTTTTTAGCCGCGGTGCAAAGTACAAACATCCTTGGCCAAAGTTAACCAGTTGCCCCAACTATAAGCCACACATTGCTGACGGGGGCGTCTGCCCCATCTAGTTTCCCAGCCAGTTCATGCCACATTTCCAGTTGGAATTCCAAGCATTTCTCAATTATGGGCCCGTTACCTCTTGTCTCTGGCTCGAACCACTTCCGTCAGTGGTGGCAGAGGCAGACAGATACAGATGTATGTATTTCCCACAATCTGAGGAGATCCTGTTGCCTGTTGCCTTTCCCACACTTTCAACGGATGCCAAGCCAAGCCTAGAACTGCTCTCCGCGAACGCTTTACATTTCGCTTTCGATTAGCATTCGATTAGCATGTCGTTGATAATGACACATTTCACTTTGAGAACCGCAAAAACCCGTCGAACCCGCCGCCGTCGCCGTCGCCGCCACTGACTCAACAGATTTCTTTCTTTCGCCGGGGACCTTGTCAATGCGAAAGAATTGCGGGAATTATTGCAAATGCCGGCAAGAATTTCAACAAGAGTATGACGACCCCCAGAGTATGTATGTGTCGGCCTAACTGTCGTTTCCTGTCCCAGTCCAGACGGCCGGCAGCTGCTTATTTGGGCCAACAACAGCAACGGAAAAAGGTCAGACCCGCATTTAACAGACGAAACACCAAAGAGCCACCAACAGCCGAACAGCCGAACAGCCGAACAGCAGCTGCTAAAAGGCAACAAAAATAATAAAGACAAACCAAAATAATGACAGCACTGCACAAAAATTCACCTGCCTGAAGTCTGGCAACAATGCAATTCCAGAACAGCATGGAGATCGTAGAGATCGTAGTCGTAAACCTAGATATGAAAGCAAAATCAATGCACCATGATTAACAGGAAGAGTAAGAGCACCAGCAGAGAAGCAGCAGAGCAGCAGCAGAGGCTTCTTTCTCTATAATTAACCATAGCACAGCTTTAATGTGTGTTATTAATCCCGATCCCAATCCAGCAGAGTAGCACAGTAGTAGCTATTGATGCTGATCCAATGCACATGCCTGTGACATCTACTCTTTGTAAGGGTATCAGATGCACACACACACACACACCTTCCACACACCTTCAATAACAAAGGCAGGTGCAGAAAGAGAGAGAGAGAGCGAGAGAGGTACAGCGGAGCAGCATTGTCTACTTGTTTAGAAATCAGCTGCTCGCAGTTGTCCCACCTCCCCTCTCTGGCACGATCGGGCTCAGGTGAAACCAGTTTGTGGTATTGGCCATGTTTTCGTTTTTTGCAGCTGTCTGGCAGAGCAGCCATTGAATGATGTATTTGCTGCTGTTGCCGTTGCTGCTGAAATTACACACAAAAGCCGAACCAAAATCGAGTTTTTTCGTTGTAAAATGCACAAAACTGCGCATCAGCTGTTCGGCTTTGCTCTCTCGTTTCGCCAGCGCTGCACTTTTGCTGCATCGGGCATCGGATGGGGGTATCGATGCATTTTATTGGGTCACTCGATAACATCACCAGGCAGCTGGGCACGCAGACCACCACAAAAACAGTTGGAAGCTCTGTGGCGTGGTGTCGTGGGAAGTTTTGGCCTTAGGCAAACAGCCAGAAACGATCTAATTAGAGAGCTCCAGCTGCGGGTAAATAAGAGTATCAGAGACATTTAGCACAGTTTTCATAGAGCTTATGCTGTTGATACACCTCGCTACTAATGGTTTTTCCCCCCGCAAAGTTGAGAATTTCTTGGGCAAACACATAACCAGAAACTCCAAATAAAAAAGAAAAAAAAGCTAATTCCAATGCTCACGTACCAAATAAAAAGCATGCCAGCGGCACCGGTGGGGCCCATGCCAAGATTCCTCCCCCCCACCACAGTACATTGCCCTATTGCAGGCGGTGGGGGGAGACACACAAATGAATGTTGGTTAGGAAATTCTGTGTGTTAACAGACGCAACGGAAGTTGGCCCAGAGGGGGGGCCGCTGAGGTGCCAAGTCCCCATGCCAGAGGCATTCCCCTGATGTTGATTGCATTGATGATCTTTCAGTTAGCGACCCAAAAGAATAGATCATTCTTCTATTCAAAACAATCAAATGTGGCTCTAATTTCTTTCTCAAATCTTTGCTTTACAACAAAATATATCCATACTTTCATATAAGATCATTTACAGATCAATGTTAGATCACTTTTGATTATATTTAGGGCTAAGAATTCGATAAGAATAATTCCCAAACTAATTTCAAGACAATTTAAATAAATCTCGAAATAAATTAGTGGCCACCCTTCAAATGAAAGTGCATTCCAAGATCAATTTGTCTATTAATAAAAACATGACCAAAAAAATGTTCCCTTTTGGGGGCTTTGCTTTCAACAGAAGCATAAACAACATCTTGGCATGGGATGGTATGGTATGGGATGGTATGGGTTGCTCTTTGCTGGCTGATTGAAGCCAAAACCTCCCCCGCCCCGATCCATAAAAGCCTTAAAAATAAAACAAACTTCTTCGTGTACGAGCGCCTTGAACTTTATGGGAACTTGTTCGGGGCGAACTCTGGAAGGAGGAGGTGAAATGTAGACTAGACCCATGCCAAGACCCAACCAAGGAGAGATTGGGTCGGGGGGCACATGTGTCTTACACGGAATCGAATCCATTCGATGTCTAAAATTATAAAATTGTTTTCCTGCTTATATCTAACTTAATTTTTATGATCTGCCGCTGCAAAGTGCACCCAAGTGGAGTCGGTTGCCACTCCAGGAGACGGAGACGGAGACTCCAGGGGCAGAGATGGTCCCGTACCGTCCCTCCCCATAAAAATAAAACACAATCCGGCAACTGCTGCGGCTGCCGTTGTCCATAAATAATGATCTTCACTCTTTTTTTTCTGTGTGTTTCCACTTTCATTTGCCTGAACATTGATGTGATTTTGGAGTTGCTGTCTGTCTGTCTCTCTGTCTTTCTTTTCTTCTCTTTTTTCTTCCTTATTTTATATGGTTTTATAGTTTCTTTTATTGTTTAATTGCCTGGGCATGAAATTTGGCCACGCTTTCGTGTGGAATTTCAATTGGATTTGTCCAGAGCTTTACATAAGAACCAATCAAACGGAATGACTCTCTGGGCGGTTGAATACTTGATAATTATAGGAAATACTCCATGCTGCCATGCTGCCATGTTCTCTCCTCTTCTCTCCTCTCTTTTTGGCACTTTAAAGAAAAGGAAAAGTTGCCTAAAGTCATATAATTATACCATTATATTATATAATCAAGCAGCAAACGACCTCAGCCTCTCGCTGGAGATGTGGAAGTCAAAGTAAATTAACCTCGACAGAGCAGAGGAAGGGGCACTGCTGGTAATTGCCTCTAAAAAAGAAGAAAAAAAACTTCATCTGCTTCATAATTGTTTGGTTTCCCTGTAAACAGCGACGGTATTCGTTGACAAACCGTTGGAGGAGACACCATCTTTTGATCTCTGGACTCAGTGCCTCCGTTATGCTCACCCGGGATGCTGCAGCTCTCCATCTCTCCATTGGCAAGCAACAAGAAACGATTATTTGTGTAAACATGAACAATTTGTTTATGGTATCTCCAGTTGAGTGGCAGCTACTTCCTCCATGCCCCAAGCTGTGGGTGGCTGAATGAGCTTCAAGCTTCATTCAAACTTAATTTCCAAAATGGATGCGAGGCGGGTAATTGGTCCAGTCCATGGCCCTCTAGAGAGTTCAAATTCGATGCTACAGTTCAGCGCCTAATGGTCTCAGAGTTGACATCAAACAGAAACAAAACTCTAACTCGAACTCGAACTCGTTTTCACGTTAAATGAAATTACCAGCAAATGGCTGTTCCATAGAAATATTGTACATACATATATGTACCTACTCTTATGTATGTATGTATTATATTTCTTCTCTGTTTCATGCTCTATGCCCATTCGGACGCACATGGGATCCGCACAGCACAGCACACAGAGAGACTGTAGCTCTCAGCTGCCCTCCTCCTCCCCTGCTCATGTGTTAATTGCTTATTATATCTTCGTTTTAATGTCGCTTCTACAAGTTGTCTCTTTCTCTGGGAGTACCACCACTCTGGGTACCACAGACTCATGCCCCGACCCCATGCCCATGCCCATACCCATGCCGGGGGCAGATGCAGCGACATGTTCATTTATCAAAAGTCAAGCCACGCTCTGGCTCTGGCTCTTGCTGGGGATGGGGCTGGGGATGGGCGCCCCCTACTCCGTGAACAAAACTGCAGATAAGGTCAATTAAAAGAGTCAACCGGAAATGTCGCGACGCTCGGTTAGGAGCTGCACGGAGCCATTAGGGGGGCGCCTACCATAGAAGTATCTCGTTCCCCGAATCGGTTTGTCGTCTGCTCGCATCTGTTTATTGTACATACATATATTAATGGTTATCCGAATCCAAATATTAGATGTCCAAAATCCATATGTATCCATGCTATCTATATCTGAGCTCGAAATGGGGGCGTTGTAATTAGATTAGGAATCCAGGCACTCAGCCAGCGAACAGGCAGTGTGGCATGCAACTCATAAATATTTTCGCACAACAACGCAATTTATTATTTTAATCTGCCGGATGTGAAGTCGCACTCCCATTCCCATTCCCCAGCTGCAATTAAAAGGAAAATGAAGCAAACAGAAATGCAGAAAGAGTTGGAAAAAGAAGCGATACTGGCGGGGAGGCAATGAAAAGCGGGTGCAGTTCTTATAGGCGAAAGGCAGTCAACCGTTCGAGAGTCCAAGTGTTCGGGGAGAGTGCCCAAAATGATCGTTAGAAGAAACGTCTGGGGAACGGGACAGGACAGGAAGTGTCTGTCTAGGTGTGCCTAAGAACATGATCGCTCATGTGTAAAATATTTGACGGGTTTTCCCCGATGAAAGAGAGGTACAATGAGGAAAAAACAAGGTGCAAAGCAGGTAGCCGGAAAATCAATATCATTCAGGTTGGGTCGGATCGGGAGATAAGCATCCTCGAGAGCTGCTTATCGGGTTTCCAGTCACCTATAAATGGAGGGAGGAACCACTCCGATCACAACAGTTCCCGTCCAACTTCCGCACTTGAAAAGGCGTTTGCATCTCTTAGATTAGATGGGTTTTTGGCAACGATTTGAAAAATTTAAAAGCAAAGTAAATACCAAACGAAAGTGTAAAAGTCTTCTAGCCAATATAGAAATACTCCAACATATCTCATCTTCAGCGTTGACTAATCTCTGAATTTCCATTTCGTACATTTCCAGATCTATCCCGGTCCAGATCCCAAGCACATCATGGGCTCCCTGGTGTTCTGCATCCACCACAAGCAGGGCTGCAAGTGGTCCGATGAGCTGCGCAAGCTGAAGGGCCATCTGAATGCCTGCAAACATGATGCCACACAGTGCCCCAACAAGTGCGGGGCCCAGATCCCACGGATCATGATGACCGACCATCTGCAGTACACCTGCACAATGAGGCGGACGCGGTGCGAGTTCTGTCAGAGCGAGTTCTCGGGCGCCGGGCTGGAGGAGCACAACGGTAGCTGCGGCCAGGAGCCGGTCTACTGTGAAGCCAAGTGCGGACAGAGGATCCTGCGCGGACGGATGACCCTCCACAAGTCGAAGGACTGTGCGAAACGTCTCCGCCGCTGCGCCCACTGCCAGCGCGAGTTCTCGGCGGACACACTTCCGCTTCATGCTGCCCAGTGCCCAAGGGCTCCATTAGCCTGCCCGCAGCGCTGCGATGCGGGTCCGATTGCCCGCGGTGAGCTGGAGGCGCATCTGCGTGACGAGTGCCAGTCGCTGGCGGTGGCCTGTAGCTTCAAGGAGGCCGGCTGCCGCTTCAAGGGCCCCCGCCAGATGCTGGAGGCCCACCTGGAGAGCAATGCGGCGGCTCATCTATCGCTGATGGTGGCGCTCAGCTCGCGCCAGGGCCAGCAGATCCAGATGCTCAAGTCGGCGGTGTCCAAGCTGTCCATCAACTACACGGGCACTCTGCTGTGGAAGATCACCGACTGGTCGGCCAAGATGACAGAGGCGCGTGGCAAGGACGGCCTCGAGCTGGTCTCGCCGCCCTTCTACACCTCCCAGTACGGCTACAAGCTGCAGGCTTCCATGTTCCTCAATGGCAACGGACCCGGCGAGAACACCCACGTCTCCGTGTACATTAAGGTGCTGCCTGGAGAGTACGATGCTCTGCTGAAGTGGCCCTTCTCGCACTCCATCACGTTCACGCTGTTCGAGCAGGGCGCCCAGAGCGGGCAGGGCGGCGTGGCCGAGTCTTTTGTGCCCGATCCCACCTGGGAAAACTTCCAGCGACCCTCCAACGAGCCCGACCAGCTGGGTTTCGGTTTTCCCCGCTTCATCTCGCACGAACTGCTGCACAGTCGACCCTTCATCAAGGACAACACCGTCTTCCTGCGCGTAAAGGTGGATCCCAGCAAAATTGTGTCCGTCTAGGTACCAGAGACGTACCAGCATTAGACCTAGACATTTACTCGACTTCTGTAAATACTGTGTATTTAAATTTATGAGTAAATCCTATCGTAATCCCTGTACAGCTTCGGGTCCTCAGCGGCAGCTTCGGGCGGCAGTTAGCCGGAAAGTACTAACTGGCCTTGGAATGCTGTCCCAGAGCCCCCCCTACTGCGTATTAGTCATATTCAATCGTATTCAGCGTCAGCATCAGCTTCAGATTCGTGGATTAGGTTCTTGCAGTGCTGGAATTAAACCAAAGCATAAATACTATACATACATCTATAAAATACAAAATAATAATTTAATGAAGATATTTTATAGTAGTACAGCCTTAAGGGTACGTCTAAGTTTGTCTTTTAAGTCTTTTGTTTAGAGATTTGTATTTTTGCGCGCAATGCGAACACTTTCAAAAGATCTTCAAACTAGACCGTACGCTCTAAAATCAGTTTGTGGATAAGTTGCATGTACATAGCATAACGGAGACGCCGCAATCGTAATCGTAATCGCGATAGCGACCGCAACGGCAATCGCACCGCACCGCAGCCCTAGTTCTAGTTCTAGTTCTAGTTATAGCATCTATCTAACTAGCATCTAAGCCAACGCATTAGTCATTAGTACCATGAACATGAACCTTAACCATGAGAATACAACTTTCAGCATAGTCAGAGATAAGTTTGTGTTTAAAAACTAAGAAGTCAAAACTACAATAAAATCAACTATTCGAAGAAAAGAATCCTCACATCTTTCATTCATTTCAGCGCATTTCAAATGGGGAAACATATTTTAATATATGGCTTTAACAGACTTTACCATAAAACAATACATTCAAGGCAGACCTAAGGAACTGCAAGTGGACTAAACTTAAATTGGAAATTGGAAACTTAAATTGAAATTGGTATTTCTTTTCAGTTAATCTAGATGCGACAACTTACACTACATATGTCAAATCTTTAAAGAACTTTGTCAAACTGAATTTAATGGAATGTTGTGTCAGGGTTGGGGGATTACAAACACTCGTATGTATGTATATCGACTAGGGAAAGCGTTTTTTCAGCAAGCTTTCCAGCTTCCTTATGCCCGTCTGGGAGCTGCCATCGGCATTCTTGTCCGCACTGCCCGTGAAGCTGCCGACGCTGAAGATGAAGGCCCGCTTCGGTGTGGCCGATGAGGCCGTTGTCGTTGTGGTTGTGGTGGTTGTAGAATCACCTGTGGCAGTCGAGACACTTGGCTCGGCATCGTCCACAATTCCAACCGAAAGAGTGTGATCAGTGTTTTGGGTATCCTCATCTCCGCTGGCTGCTGGCTCAATTAGACCACTAACCGCTGCCGCCGACGCCGTGTGCTTGAAGAGATCTATCAGCTGCAGTTGATCCACTCGCTTGACCGCTTTCATGTCGAGAATCTTCTGATACTCTGCAATGGTGATGTCCGGCAGCAGCTTCAGCACCTGTTGCGTAAAGTGTGCTGGCGGCTGGACTGGAGTCATGACCACTTTGATGATCATTTCGGCCCGCGTCATGTCCTTGACCACCACCTTGGTGTAACTGGTGGGCGCCTTGCGGTTCACACTCGACCCCACCGAAGGCAGCTCCAGCAGCGCCGTCTTCAGCGAGTGCGTGTCCAAGAGCAGCTGCTCGCAGCCCAAGACATTGTTCGAGCCATCCGAAAGGGTGAGCTTGCATCTGTACAGCACATTGATGAACTTGGGGATGAAGGCGGCCACAAAGCGATGGCAGAACTGCGTAAAGTATTTGCGGGAACTGGCTAGAGTGTCCCGGATGGTGGGCACTGTCTGCTTGAAATTGCCGCAGATGCTGTTGATGAATGCGCTCTGGTCGCCCACGTTGTTGATGTGCTGCCATTGCACCTTCGCCATGGCCTGCAGCGAGGTCTCGCACCCGGCCTCCAGATCCTGAACCAGCAATTGGATGCAGTTGGAAATTATTCTACGGGAAAAAAATGTAATACAAGCATTGAGTTCTATAACGTCTGAAGAGCACTTACCGATGGAACACATCCTTCTCCTCACTCATATCGATCTTGGCGACATAGCTAGCGGTGACTTTCTCCTTCAATTTGTCCTCCAGTTGCTGGACCGTCTCCAGGCAATACTCCCCGGTCGTTAGAACGCAGCAGATCCTCACGAGATCGTCACGTGAAAATCGTTGCGTGTCGCCCTCCTTGAGGAAATTGTGAAACACCTGGCCAGCAGCTGTGGAGAGGTTCTGCATGTCGCGGGTAAGCAGAGAAACGCTCTTGCCAATGGAACTGCTGGTGGTAGTCGGAACGAGCTTGGGTGTGCTGCCCTCGAGCACCTTGACGGCGTACTCCCGCAGGTATTTTTTAAAAACCAGAGCCAGGTCGTACATGGGCTGCTCGTTGCTCAATTGATTGCACTGCACCATGCACTTCTTGTAAAACACGAACAGATCTCCAGAGCTTGGGTACACGGTGGTCTTGGCCTCGGCAAACTTGTACGGCTCCCTGGACATCTCCACGAACTTGTCCATTAGCTCGGACAGATTCCGATCGATGCTGCGTATGTAGATATCTAAGTGGGATTTGAAGCACTGCCCGATCTGGTCATGGAACACAGTGATGGCGACGGGCGCATCTGTCCCAGATGGCTGCACCAACACACGCGCCTGCTCCGAGGGCGTCGCTCCAAGAGTAACTCCCGTGAAGCGTTTCGACAGTAGCTGCTCGAAGGCCTGCGTCTTGTTGATTGCAAAGAGTAACAGACGCACATCGATCTCATTGCTCCGCTTGGCCATAATCTGTGACAACTGCTCGCGCGTCTGCCGACAGAACTCCACGGTAATGCGCTCTGAAACCTCCCAATCCAGTGGAAAGACGGGTCCGTACTTGTCCTCAAAGTCCAGCAGGTGACGCTTGAGCCAGGCATATCGCTTGTCGATTTTGTCCAGCCAGGCAATGTCCTGGTTCTCATGAAATAGATGCATGTACTCTTCCAGCTGCTGGGCAATAAACCATTTGAGCAGATCCTTTTTTACTTTCGGGTCCAGCACGGACATAACCTTGCAGGCATCCCCCAGTTGATTCAGTCCCAACCGATGCTGGTTCTGGCCCGAGGGCTTGGAGGCAAACGCCTCCTTGAAGTCCTCGGTAATCTGCTGCGCGAGGGTCACCTGTATTTTGTCCACACTCTGGGAGAGATTCTGCAAGGAAATTGTTGATGCTTGCATGCATAAAGTTCAAATGTAACATCCATAAACACTCACCTTGATTTCCTCAATGTCGGAGAACTGCTGGAAATGCTGATTAACCTCTGTGATGGCCTGCAAGGGATTGAGAATCTCCCCGTAGGACCGCCGCTCAATCAACTGGTTAAGGCTTTCGATTCCCCCGACTAGCATATGGAGATGATTCAGCGTCGTAATTGCCGATGTGAGGTTTTTCTTGGCGCAGTCAAGCTGCTTGATATCGCGCGTGATTTCCTTGACCATCTCCTCTGTGCGCTCCGCACGGGTCTTAACGTCGATAATGTGACTGAACAGTGAACTAATCACCTTTTGCGCCTCACACAAAGCCAATTGTCCGTCCTGTCCCGTATTGGTCTGTCCGCGCACCACGGATCGAATGTTGTCGTCTATCAGAGACACCTCGCACTGCATCTTTTGGATGGTCTCATCAATGCCCACCAGCGACTGCTCGTTGGGGAAAAGCTGGTTGATGTAGTCCACGGTGTTGAAGTCGGGTGCATCCATGGGATCCTCCGTTTTTAGGACCTGTTAATGGACACAGCATTACATTATGTTAGTAAAGTGTCTTGCATCGTTGGCGGTGTCTCACCTTGTCGATGACCTGTTTAACCTCCTTGGAGAAGTGTATCTTGTTGTTGGCCACCATTTTATCGGTAGTAGCCCCCGTCTCCACAGCCACAGCAGACTCGCTCATTTTATTTCGTACGTCGAAAATTTCTTATTTTTTTTTTTTTTTTTTTGTGGATTTAAGTTACCAGACTACCCGTAAGTAGTGTGGAATTATTTGGCCGCCCGCCTATGTGAAGGTGGAAATTGCCAAGTCCAAGAGTATTGGGTTATGAAAAGATTACTTATAGTTTGACGTCGATTTTGTCAATAAAGTCAATTAATGTTTGGTACGAGCCGATGTTTTCTTTTTCAAAGAATTTGTAAATATCATTATATTTTCTTAAAGATTGTACTTTGTACACTTAAATATTATATGCGGGGCGTTATCGATACTATCGCATGTATCACAGATGTTATTAGGAACTACGTGCATTTTGGAAGGGTTACCACTAAGCAGTCTGTTGATTCTTTTAGCGTCAATGGCTTTCAGTTTGTGTTTGTTCATATACCATGGTTTGGATGAGGTTGAAGGAAATAGAGAACAGTATCCTCTGGGTTTGGCGCTTGCAAACTCGGCGTATTCTCTTTCCCATTCGGCTTTTAGACTTCTTTGAATCTCACATATTGCGTCTTTTAGGTTCCACTTTACCACTGTGTATTTACCCCGTCTATGGGCTTCTTTGGCAGCTGAGTCAACTGACGTGTTCTGAGGAATGTTTGTGTGTCCGGGTATGTAATGCACCTCTACCATTTTTAAGGATGTACTGTGGTTGATCTTCTCTCTGATTTTGTAGGCGATGGAGTTGTCTTGAATGGTCTTGGCCAGGATAAGAGCTCCGTTTCTGCTGTCCGTCAGGAACGCGACACGAGGGAAGCCGCTCGAGACAGCGTGATCCAGGGCCTTCTCAATGGCAAGCAGCTCGGCGGACAATGATGATAGAGTTTTGTGCGTGTAATAGCTGTCCACGAAGCCTGAACCGTCATGCAAAAACGCGGCATTTGAATGCCCCTCTGCCACTGACCCGTCAGTGTAGTAGACCTCGAAGCCTTCCCTATCCAAAAGCACCCTTTTTTCCCTGTGAAGAATTAATATACTGTCCTGGTCTATTGTATGTTTGTTATCCGCTGTTCCCTTGAAAAAGTCTATATCCGACTTAATTTTTTTGCAGTGCGAAGATCTGCTCTCGAGTACCTCAACTCTTTCTAGTATGCTGCCAAACTCCCGATACGCCTTAGCATAGCCTGTGTTTATGTCCCTGTTTGCTGAGACTGTTTCACTCGCTGGGAGATTGAACGCAAACGCCTTGGCCAGCTCCTTCGCCGCCAGGAATCTCATTCTGTATTCTGGTGGGAGTTCTCCTGCCATGTGATATATGATCGGGACCGGGGTGCAGACTATCAAACCTAATGACTTCCTAAGGTGGTGATTGCAGTGGGATTTGATCTTTGCCAAGGCAGACTTGGACAGGTTGCAGAAAGACGAGCACGCGTATTCTAGTCTGCTTCTGACGAAGGCCTTGTGAAAAGTAAGCCCTCTCTTTGGGCTGACGCCATAGTGACATCCACTAAGCAACCTGAGAAATGCGCAGTTCCTGTTTGAATCCGATATGGCCTTCTCAATGTGACTGGAGGCTGAGTTATTCGCTGAGATTGTATTTCATCTGGTCTACTTGCCTGATTTCAACCCCTTGGTGCAAGATGTTCAGTGCCGTTTTACGGTTGTTAAAGTGAATCACCTTAGATTTCGATGGATTAAATGACAGGTTCAGTCTATTGCATTTCGCTTCGAATATGTCTATGCTATCTTCCAGAAAGCGTTTCGCGATGGCCACGTCTTTGTGGAAGCAGACAATGAAGAAGTCGAATTTATTCTTACGTTTCAGACATTTGACATTTATTTTTTTATTTGTTTGATGGTTGAGAAACATCGATGTTAAGGTCCGATAGTTTTTTCAAACACCGATTTCTTTGCCAGACACCCCTAAATGTAATCGATATGATTCCAATCGGCTCTGGCGGAAAATTTTCTCCAATTTGATATTCCGTTTAATATTACTAGCTAACTAGGACCCTCAGGCCTGAGCACATAATTTTATACGATTGATGAATCAATTGTCTACAAGATTGGTTAAGTTTAGTGACTCTTTTTTTTTTAGATTGTTTCTAAAATGACGTTTAAGCCAAGGTATAAAGCTTAAGTGAGCATGAAATACGACGTAAGAAAACGTAAGTGAGCATGAAATGTCACGTCATTTGGAAACAACTGGTTCTATGGACGTATAGATACCCTTTTTCATTTCATTAATGTTAAAATTATTTTTTCCTAGCTGCTTTCAAACGTAATTAATAGTGCATTTTGCACATATCTACATTTTTTGACCCAATAATGCATATGATGAATTTATTATTATTAACAAAGCGATCCCGATACCCATTTTCAGTCTTTATAAAAACACCAAAAGCCGTAAAATTTTCTGAGATAGAGACTTACTAGTTTCTGCAAAAATTGGTGCTTAGTAAAACAAACTTTTTTTTAATTCTATAATATCCTTTCCTAATGAAGAATTTTTCTCGTATTGAATCTTTTCATGCATTTAATTACATTCCCGTATATATATCTCGATCCCGACCCACATTTTTGGCATCATTCGGAAGACTTATAAACAGTACATTTTGAGATAGCTTTAAAATTTGGCGATTATTATTTTCCGACAGAAAAATATTCCTAAAACTCGCGTGTTCTTCTTGAGTACCCCCTACTCACACCATCGATAAGACTTGGACGCATGGAGCCAACAGCTGATCGGCTTTAAAAATATTAAATAAAGCCTAGGATTTATAGATAAAACGACAGCCCAAAAGTATTGTATTTAACATACGAGTTTCTTGGGGGAATAATTATCCTGCGTATAATTGAAAAAACTAGCGAATGCTAAAATTATACCAATTGCAGCTTTTTATTGATGATCACGCAGTTTATCACATTTAAGTGCACATGCATATATATTCTGTGAGGGAGAATAAAAGGAAACGCACAAATGTATACATACACATATGCAGAGTATAAATTTCGCTGCATAAATTTCTAAGGAAAACGTTTTAAAGTAAGTTTATTAAACATAGATATTGCAATTATTGACATCCCCCATTCCACACACAGAAATCCAATAAATGAGCACCCAGGAAAACAATACCGACGAGATCGTCCGCTTGGTAGATGATATTGGCCGTCTCTGCCTGAACGAGCGTCACTCGGACGTGGAGTTCTTGGTGGAGGATCAGCGGCTGCCGGCCCACCGTCTCGTTCTGGCAGCGCGCTGTGACTATTTTCGCGCACTGCTCTACGGAGACCTTGCTGAGTCGAAGGAACGGGAAATTCGGTTGGAGGTGCCGCTGGAGGCATTTAAAGTGATCCTCGCGTACTTCTACTCGAGCTCGCTGCCTCTTTCCACACTGAGCGTGGATACCATTATCGATGTGCTCAATTTGGCGCGTTTTTATGGATTGAAAACTGTTGAGACGGCTATAACCAAATATCTCGAGCAGAATCTTGCCGTCAGCAACGTGTGCGTGATCCTGGATGCAGCTCGACGATACGATCTGGACGAGCTGATCGAAAAAACCCTCAAGTTTATGGACCGCAATGTAGACGATCTACTAAAACACGACTCAATCCAAATGCTGTCCAAGGAATCATTTGAGGTAGTCCTGCGCCGAGACAGATTTTGTGCCCCAGAAGTGGAAATATTTCGTTGTGTATGCAAATGGAAGGACAACAATCCGACCGAGGATTTTAAGACGGTGGTCTCCCTCGTACGTCTCCCACTCATAAGTATCCATGATCTGCTGCACGTTGTGCGTCCCTCGGGCATATTCGAGTCGGACCAAATATTCGAGGCCTTTGATCGATTGAACACCGGAACAAATCTGCCCTGGCGTAGCGTCCTTTTACCGGGGGTGGATGTGGCATCCAGCAAGCATCTTGCTTGTCTTAATACGGACAAGCCATATGAGCACGTTATCACGCTGAGCAACTTCTTTGTAATCAACTATATTTCGGTAACTATTCCTGATAGACAGTTGCTTACATGCCACGTGGAGGTCTCATGCGATCGGACTCACTGGGATCGCGTTGCAACTGCGATATTTCTCGATACCGCTTACACTTCGAGTTTTTTTAACATAAAAAAACGTCCCGTTCGCTATATTCAGATCCTTAGTTCAGATCGAATTCTGCCCTCCGGATTGTCGTTGGCGGCAAACTACATTAAAAAAAAATAAGTGCCTCAAATTAAAAGGTCCACTTTAGATGAGGTGTTCCTACAAATAGGGAATCAATAAGTGATGCTTATTATAAACACATTAAATCGGTATATTTTTTAATGAAATTTGTACTATTAAGACCTCATAATTATAAGCTAATATATCGGCAAACCAATAGTATTTTTACAGATTTAATACATAGAAATAATATAATTTAGAATTTGGAAAGACGCCCATCTCTGGATGACAATTTGAATCACCTTCCGGAAAATACAGAACCGAATTGATTGTTGACAATGCTAATGGGAACCTTATCCACAAAAATGTCACCCAGCACACGAAAAATGATTAGGATGATCAGATTGATCGGGCTAATTAGCGACGGGATTTTCATAAATTTGCGGCCATCTACTATTGTGTAATTGTAGAGAAATGGCTTGTATCCACTTAGCCGTTTGTACAGTGCAGAATTTAACTGAAATATTTAAGCTTTTAATGAATTTTATAATAGAGTTTGTGGGTACAAATAAATACCTTGAGATACGGATACATATTTGTAGGTCCGATTTATAGACTTAAGATAACAATAATCCATAACGCCAAATGTCTCATCCACAATATTAATTTTAAAGTTGGTAAACTATTATGACTTAATAATTATGCGCTTATTTGTATAACACTTCTTCCTTGAATATGGTTTTTCCATCGCCTGACAGGAGGTGAGCTCGGTCAGCTCGGTCGGTATTGAGGTGGACTCTGAACATCTTTCTAAGGTTATTAAGGAACTCGATGGCAAAAGTATTGAAGATATAATCTGAAAAGATCGAGCCCGAATTGGAGGAGGCCGAGGAGGGGGTCAGAAGTCAGAAATCGCACCATAGCCAAAAAATACTAAATATATCACAAAAAAAATTCATAATTTTGTTATTTTTAATTGAAAATGTGTGAACATGTTTCCCGCACGTGAAACGACGCTATACTGAACTGAGAGCCGGCATTGTCGTCGACCATAAATTTTAAATCACTATAAAACTGACAGACTCCTTCGATTTGGCTTTTTGTGTTTGTTTTTATTTTTACATATTTTTTATCAAATTGTAGACTCGTGTGACTCCGGACAAGTTCACTTGTGGCTGTAATGTAGGGTTGTACATAGATGTAGGCCGATACGGCTGAGCATTATGAACGCCATGTCCCAGTGGTATTTCATTCTCTTATTTAATTGGCATCAACTTATGGTTCATTAGTTTAATTTATGCATATGTGTAAAACATGACTTCCATTACTTCGAAAAGAGCAAATTGTTTGCAGGTCCCGTACTCGAACCAGCCATCGAAGCACTCAGCATAGAGGTATCACGCTGGGAGGCTGTGGCCGTTCGCTGGTAGCGCGCTATGTGATCGAGGGAGTAGGGCAGAATGGGACGCACGCTGTGGATTTCCAGGAGCGTCAGGTTATCCAGCTTGGCGTAGGTGCCCTCGCCCTTGATGAAGGCATCGATGGAAGTGCGCAGCTTCGACTCGCGAATGTCAAAAATATCCTTGATGACGGTGCGCAACTCCTCGCAGCGAGGCACATCATCTGGTGCGGTGCTCATGACCAGTTGAGCCACAACCATGTAGTGCTCGGATGGCATTTTAGTAAAGAATCTGTAGGAGGGCGGCAGGCTACAGAAAAGGCTTTCTATAATAAAATCAAATGTAACATACTTGGAGCGTTTCTCTTCTTCTTTGATCTCCTCGAGTATATCCATGTCCATCCATTCGGGCGGCACTATGCGGCACTTTTGTTGTTTTCGCAAATGGGTTGCCATCCACAGGGGTACGAACACAGGGAAGCCGGCCCGGAATGGGCCCACCGAGCCATAGATAAGGTGCAGCGGCTCGTTGGAGAAGTTGGGAATTATGCTTATCATACACTTTTCCCCAATAAACTCAATAATGGCCGGATCCATGGCTGGTGTTTCAGATATAAACAAATCAATTTGATTGGTATGGGCACACTTTGGAAAATGCGTTCACACTTAGAGAATGCGATTTCTGGATTTCTGTCTATCGAAAAGATCGATAGCACTGGCACCGAACCGGCCGTTACACGTTCTAAACAAGCGTTATACGCGCAGCGCACTTTTGCTTACATCACGAAAATCCAGGCCCGACGTTGCTTTTGTCGCCTCAAACTATTGACGCATGTGGCAATTATGGCTGCAACTATAAATATGCAAACGTAATGCATCGACCCTTGGCCAGAGGTTATCAGTTATCAGTAATGGACCGCCCGAATCGCAGCTGCATCGCGCACACCTTACAAGTCTGACTAATTTGTGCTCTTGATTTGAAGTGCAAATTTGTTATTGCAGATTCCGATTCCGACAACTATTGCCAGCTACCAGCCACCAGCATCCAGCCAGCAATCACGTAAAACGCAAGCGGAGCGTCGTGATAAGCGCATGAATGCCAAACATGATCAAGCGATCAAGTTCAGCTAAGTTTTCCACTTAGTATAATCCAGCCAAAACAAATCCCCTTTGCATCATTCCTCCTGCAACCTGCAATTAACCAAATCAGAATCAGAATCTTGTAAAGTGCATTAGATAAACATAATACAGATGCAGAGAGCAAACATTATCTTATCAGTGGGATAGCAAATGATAGCCAGGTGGGGGGAATTGACGGTCAAGACAAGGTTAGTTCTGTGGGATCACCGAAATGATTTAAGATCCAGGTATGGCACGGCACTGTACTCTATTTCTGCCTTCGCAGACTTCAGACAACAAACTGAAGACTGCAGACTGCAGACAAATGCAAACAGAGACAAAACCCGAAAATAGAAATAGAAATATTCTATGTACTTTTCGGATGTTCTTTAAAGAGCATCCAAACCAAAGCTTGTTTACGCTTCAATTTGTTGACTTATCGCTAGGAAAGGCAATATTGCCACCGCCACCGATCTCTGGGCGTATAGGGATGGGAAGGCGACGTGGGGCTGCTGTTGCCGTGAAACATTCTCAAGCTGATAATACCAGGCGCGGCCAGTTAATTCTAGAAAAACTAGCACCGATATGTGGCAAAGTGCAGACCAACCCGACACCCAAATATACCCCATTAATATTCCGATCGTAGACCCTTGCCACCGATCGCAGGGATCCTGTTACGGCCCAGGATACAAGTTGGTCCAAAGCAAGATATTGGATTGGTTCTTACTTGATTATTGACTCTGGCCATAGCCAGGCAAGGCAGCGAGTGGAATTAGCAGACTCTGGCACGTTTCACACACTCGTAATCAGTTGGCTATACTAATAGACTAGAACGCTCGACGATTTTCTGATAAGCCATAAGATGAGAAGTATGTGAGAGAGGGCTCTGGGTCTCTGGTCTCTGAGTGGACGTGGACTGTGGAACCCAAGTGGGAGGTGGAGAGGTGGGGTGGGCTCGATGCGCATCAATTTTTAGCAGAAAAGTGCGACTTGAGCGAGTAGTTGGCTTAGTACTTGTCTATTTTTGGCAGGGTACGGAGCTGCTTCTGGCTCCCGCGAGAAAACTATATCTCAACGCAGTCAGGAAAACTGGAAACTGTTTTTCCAAAGTCTCATCCGTAAGCGAATTGCATTGGACAGATAAGACAACAGCCCCCGGCAGTTGCTCTTCAATTTCAATCAGCATTCGAAATCGTTTTCGGCATCACTCTCCGGCTCCGGCTCCTGGTCGTGCGCTCTCGTCTCGTCCGTCTATATAAGTATAGGCGATAGAAGAGGCTCATTGATAGATCGTCAACGTCCCAAGTCCAGTCAGTGCATTTCGTGAGGCCCAAACGGCAGGTGTTTTTCATCCACAACTCGATCCCAGCCCCATCAGTCAGCTTTTACTAAAAGCGATCTTGCAACCAATTTGGTCACAAATTATGTGCTAATTTTGGCTTTTTGCATCCACGAGCAGTTTCCATCAGTTCAACCAGCACCCACTAAATCGATCGTATAGCATCTCGAGTCAATTCTCAAAGGAACGGAACAGAATGCCCGACACGGAGATCATTGTGACCAACGCCGGCGAGCCCTCAACCAAAGCCAGCCTGATCGTTGTCTCGAATCGGCTGCCCTTTGTGCTGGTTCGTAATGCCACAACTGGGGAACTGGAACGCAGGGCCAGGTGAGTGATATATCGTTGTAAATCAACGACTATTCATGTAACTATAAGTTGACGTTATTCGAGTTAAAATTGTGTTAAAATTAGTTTATTTTCGTTACGTAATCGATCTGAGGCTGAACATTCTGGGTATGGGATAACGAATAAAAAATTCCAAAAATATATTAAATATATATTTAAGGCTAAGTGAAATCATGTTTCGGTTTTCAAAGACATTCCAGTTTCCAATAATACCATGCCAGGCTGATCCAAGGGGATTCCACAATTTGAATGCTGTAATAAGGCCAAGCAAGTACTTGGTACAGATTGTGCCGAAACAAAGGAAACCAGTTAATTATCTTGAATAGTGAACGATTCGAATTATTCGAAAGTTTCGTTGCATAGTTTTGCTTATCAATATTGGAGAATTAGACTTTCAAAGTTTTGTCAAGGCAAACTTTCATGTTCATCGCACTTCAAAAAGTTTCCAAATAACCCAATTAAGATGGCAGGCCAAGCCTGTAATTTGCATTGAAGATAAGGAGCCTGACCGCCACCCAATCCCAATCCCCGATAGGGAAATCAACCTAACTACCTATGCTTCAGTTCATCTGCGAGTAGCAGCTGAGGTTGTGTTTCGACACGCCTGTCTTATAGGTTGTCAACCTTATCAGCGAAGAATACGAATACACACAGGAATGGAATCGAAGGGAACTGAACCGAAGCCAGACGGGACCCACGCCCATGCCCATGGAAGCAAATGAAATTAGAAAACAAATTCAATACTATTCGTAATGGCGGGCGACGACGTCGACTCGCCTTATCAGCGAGGTCTATTACTCGTTTTTGACCCTTCCAGAGTATGTGAAAGGGGTCAATACTAGTCAGTCGCAGAGGCGTTATATCAAGGCCTATGTTAGGAGCGGGAGTCGAGAATTGAACCTGACACTGAAAACACAGCATCACGTGAATGAAATGGGGGCTGGAGATTTCCGATTCCCGCCTCCCGACCCGACCTATTCCATGAACGAAGTTACAGCCGTAGTCTGTCTTTAGGTCCAAGTATTCAATTGCCTCGCGGGCTGTCCGGATCCAGTCCGGACCCGAAGCTTGTTTACAATTGCCGTTTGAGGCGCTCACTTTATGGGCTGGCTTCTTATCAGCGATCTGGTGTCGTGCACTCTGCATAAAGTGGGCGGGATCTTTACAAACACATCGACGTAGGCGCGAGTCTGTATGCGAGTATGTGGCACAGCTTATAACGTCTGCTTCTGTTCTGCTCTGTGGCATTTTTCAGTGCCGGTGGCCTCGTCACTGCCGTCTGTCCTGTGGTTATCAAGGGCAAGGGTCTCTGGGTGGGCTGGTCCGGCATCCATCTGAAGGACCCCAACGAGGCCATACCCGAGTCGAATCCGAACGATCAAACCCCCACCGCCGGCCTCAAGTCCGACCAAGTCGTCTCGGTGAACATAGACGCGAAGATTTTCGATAGCTACTACAATGGATGCTGCAACAAGATGTTCTGGCCACTGTTCCACTCGATGCCCGGGCGGGCGAACTTCGGTGGGGAGCACTGGACCGACTATGTGACGGTGAACAAGCACTTTGCAGTGCGCACCATCGAGGCCCTGGAGAAGTGCCTGGCCAATAATCGAGGCAGCGAGAAGAGTCCACCGATTGTGTGGATCCACGACTACCATCTGATGCTGGCCGCCAACTGGGTGCGCGAGCACGCCGAGGAGAAGAACCTGCCCTGTCGTCTGGCCTTCTTCCTGCACATCCCGTTCCCGCCATGGGACATCTTTCGCCTGCTGCCCTGGTCCGATGAAATCCTACAGGTGCGCCTGCCCATCCTCTGACTCATTCCTACCTATAACTCTGTCTTTTATGGTTTCTCCGTTTTTTAGGGTATGCTGGGCAACGATATGGTTGGGTTCCACATACAGGACTACTGCCTCAACTTTGTTGACTGCTGTCAGCGGAGTCTGGGCTGCCGCGTGGACCGGAACAACCTGCTGGTGGAGCACGGCGGACGCACAGTGCGCATCCGTCCGCTGCCCATTGGAATTCCGTACGAGCGCTTCGTGAACTTGGCGCAGAACGCACCCAAGGTGCTAAAGACCTCGAAGCAACAGATCATCCTGGGTGTGGATCGACTGGACTACACCAAAGGCCTGGTGCATCGTTTGATGGCCTTTGAGGCCCTGCTCCTGAAGTATCCGCAGCACAAGGAGAAGGTGAGCCTGCTCCAGATCTCGGTTCCCTCGCGCACAGACGTCAAGGAGTACCGCGAGCTGAAGGAGGAGGTCGATCAGCTGGTCGGCCGCATCAACGGTCGCTTCACCACTGCCAACTGGGCCCCCATCCGCTACATCTACGACTATGTGAGCCAGGACGAGCTGGCCGCCCTCTATCGGGACGCCGCCGTGTGCTTGGTGACGCCGTTGCGTGACGGCATGAATCTGGTGGCCAAGGAGTTCGTTGCCTGCCAGATCAATGATATTCCCGGAGTGCTTGTAATCTCGCCCTTCGCCGGGGCAGGGGAGATGATGCACGAGGCACTGCTGTGCAATCCGTACGAGGTGAACGAGGCCGCTGAGGTTCTCCATCGTGCCCTCACCATGCCAGAGGACGAGCGCGCCCTGCGCATGGCACGACTGCGACGACGTGAGGCCGAGTGCGACGTAAGCCACTGGATGCGCTGCTTCCTCAAGGCCGTAGGAGCCTTGGAGATGGATGATGTGGGAACGACCACAATGCAGCCTGTGTCTGTAGATGACTTCGACGACTACTTACTGAAGTAAGTCGAACATGACCGGAAAACGTTAAAGAATCCGCTCTCTAACTACTGCGTTCTTCCCATAGATATATCGGCTACAATCACAAGCTGGCACTGCTGTTGGACTACGACGGCACCTTGGCGCCCATTGCTCCGCATCCGGATTTGGCCACGCTCTCGCCAGAGATCAAGAATGTCCTCTACAAGCTGTCCAACCACTCCGACGTCTATGTGGCTGTCATCTCGGGTCGCAACGTGGACAACGTTAAGAAAATGGTCGGCATCGAAGGCATCACATATGCCGGCAACCATGGTCTCGAAATTCTCCATCCAGACGGCAGCAAATTTGTCCACCCCATGCCCATGGAGTATGAGAAGAAGGTCAGTGATCTGCTGAAGGCTCTCCAGGATTCGGTGTGCAAGGAAGGCGCCTGGGTGGAGAACAAGGGGGCACTGCTCACATTCCACTACCGTGAGACGCCCAATCATTTGCGCGGGGACATGGTGGACAAGGCACGCTCTCTCATGGAGAAGTACGGCTTTCGGGCGACGGAGGCGCATTGTGCTCTGGAGGCGCGCCCTCCCGTACAGTGGAACAAAGGTCGCGCCTCCATTTACATTCTGCGCACATCCTTCGGTGTGGACTGGAACGAGCGCATTAAGATTATCTATGTGGGTGATGATCTTACCGATGAGGATGCCATGGTGGTACGTACAGAGAGTGCCAGCCCCACTCTGCGAACTTAGCTTGAATGATAATCGAATCCTTTAATCCAATAACAGGCACTCAAGGGAATGGCGAGAACTTTCCGTATAACCTCGTCGGACATAGTCAAGACAGCAGCCGATCATCGCCTGCCCTCGACTGATTCCGTGTACACGCTCCTCAAGTGGGTGGAGCGACACTTTATGGGTCGAAAGGCGCGGGCCAATTCGCTAACCTACAGGCCGGGCAAGGGCGATGGCGTGCAGATGCAAATGTCGCTGGAGGTGGCTTCGTCGGCGAACAATCTGGACGTGTAGTCTCATAAATACTCGTACATATACTCGGATATAAATATGTGTGCCCTCATAGCCCTGATAAATTGTAAGATTTTAAGAATAAACACACAAAAATTGTAGCTTAAACAAATTTACAATTGATTTGGGGTTTCTTTTTGTTTTGTTTTGTTTTTTTTTTTTCTTTTGGTTACTCTATGGAACGTTCTCTTCACTGCTTTTCTTTCTGGTGGACTTAAACATTAAAGGGTGCGTTAGAAATTGACCTAATTGTGGGACAAGACTAGCCACGATATGATGAAGAAGAACAAGAATATGGGATAAACAGCGAGCGGTTTGCGATGTGGCGGCTGACTCTGGCCCAAGAATATAAACGAAGCTGCAATGGAAGTCAATGGCAGATTAAGCAGACAATCTACAGGGGAGCTAGACGTCAACTCACCGTACGTGGCCCAGGCAAAGCCCATGGTGGTGGTGACAAAGCGCAGGAAGAAGAGCAGCCGTGTCTGGGTGGACAGCAGAATGATGCGGCAAACAATCAGCGAAATAGCCACGGGCGTCAGACAATAGCCCAAGACGCAAACGGACTGGAAGAATGAGCTGCATGTGCAAAAATATGTCAAATAATCATGTAAACATGTCTATGGAGTTTTTGAGTAAATAATACACACATATTGCCACCTAGCAGCTTGGAGTTGAGTGTAACAATTGCAGCTCCTATCCAGACAATGACAAAGACCTGTGCAAACTCGGGGCCATTGTCGGACATGCTGTCGGCGGAAGAAGAGCCCTGCAGTATGGTGGCCATAAAGGTGCACAGCACCAACGGACCCCACAAGTCCCCTGAAACGACGAGGAAAGCTCTTGTTTAAACTGCTTACGACTGCAATTGCTGATGACCAGCACAATGCGATGACGTACAATCACGCAACAGACTTGACTTCTCCTTTGGGTAGAGAACATGGTAGAACTTTACGCCCACGGCCCGTATATCCCTGAGCACCGTCTCCCTGATGGGCTCATCCAGTGTGTTGTAGTCCGGCACTCCATTCTGGGATGTGGTCGTTGTGGTTCGTTTGCCTGGTATCGACATGTCTCCCTCCAACGAGGGCGACGGCGACGTGTTCACATCCTCGAACATCTGTGAAATCATCGGAAATGTGTTAGGGTCCACATTTGTGACACTGTTTGCACTCACATCCAACTTGGCATCCATTCCAACAGTGTTATTTCTGTTAAATTACGTTTTCGTTGACAAAAATGATAAATGCGCCAGCTGGTGGTTCAATATATTAGGGTTGTGTATGTTGATTCATCGATATATCGATATACATTTTATTTGATAGTTTATCAGTTTGTAACTGAAATTACGAATTCGATGCACTATATTTATTCAATAACGAATTTTATAATGAGATTAAGCTATTCTGAGTACACTCAAAAGTCTCATGGAGTAGCTAGCAGTTCAAAGCAACAAACCCAGCACCAGTGTTACCCCACCATTTTCATATTTCGCTTTTGTGGAATTGGCAGGGGCTCCACTTTTCCAAAGAGAATTCAGGGGACTACCAGGAACAGGAGAAATCTAAATTTCAAAGCATTGAAAACGACAACTATTCCTAAAAAATGGCTGAAAATATTATAATGCCATTGGATAATCAATTGGTAGATTCGTTCTTGGCAGAGGAACGCGATTGGTTGTTGCAGTGGAATAAACTGAATAATGAAAAAAACGACGATGAAGCAAATAAGAGCGACGCAAAACGCTCGAAATTGTTATTGCACTTAAAAAAAATGGAGAGGGAGTGCGGTATCTTAAAGTCAAGAGTAACTAGAATGACGAGAGTGAACAACGACTTGAAGAGCAAAACCCCGGCAAATCTTTGTGAAGATTTTGAGAAGCAAACATATAAGCTGCAGTTTGTTCAGCTGCAGAATGATCAACTTACCATTGACCGCGATGGTCTGCTATTACAGATGCAGCAGGAGAATGAAAATTATGCACGTACTCTTCAAAAACTAGAGGAGCTTCAGAGGTCAAAAGAGGAAATTCATAACGAGTTTCAGCGTGAAAAAACTGAGTATATAAATAGGCACGCAAAAACTCACAGTGCTCTAGAGGAACAGGAACAAAACCACTTTCTCGAAATGGATAAGCTAAAACAAAATCTAAGGAACAATAATTTGGAGCAAACTACTTGCTCCATTTGTTTCTACCCCTGGGAGTCGTTTGGCGGACACCGATTGGTTTCGTTGGCCTGTGGACATCTCTTTGGCGACGACTGCATCAGGGAGTGCTTAAACCGTGCGGCAGTATGCCCAATTTGTAGGTCATCGGCACATACTGGTGATCTTCAATATATCTATGACCGTAACAATCCTATGCATTCGTAATAAAATATTTAAATGTGAAATGAAACATGAAATATTGCATATAATAAATGTATGAACTAAAAAATGTTGTTTTTTAAATTGTATTGTGTATAAAATCTAAAAATCGGGAGCATTTTCGCCTCGGAGGGATAGCTGAGATGCTCAGATCAGAAAAAAATATCTAATTAATGCTGGAAAAGCAAAGATGGCATTTTCTAGGCACGAGCAAAATGTAAAACTGTTTTATCTTTCGTCGCTAAGCTATTCTGAGTACTTGGCTTTAAGGCCGTGTGTTTAAATTCCAGCACCAATGTAACCCCAAAAAATGTTAAATTAAATCCATTCATATTTTGGTGTTTTTGGCAGTGCGACTACACTTTTCCAATGTGAATTCAGGGGACTACCCGGAACAAGAGAAATATAAGTTTCAAAGCATTGCAATCGACAACTATTCTAAAGAAAGGGTTAAATAGATTATAATGCCAATGGATAATCAGTTGGAAGATTCGTTCTTGGCGGAGGAACGCGAATGGTTGTTGCAGTGGAATAAATTGATACCTGAAAAATACGACGATGAAGGGAATAAATGCAACGCGCAGCACACGAATTTGTTGTTGCACTTAAAAAATGTGAAGAAGCAGTCAATAGTCTACAGGAAACAAATAAACGATCTGAAAGTACAACATTGTGTCTTGGTCCAGGATATTTCTCTTGTGAACAATTTTGAGAAACAAAAATGTGAACTGCAGCTTTATAACTCGCAGAAGGAGCTTCTAACTATTGAACGTAATGGTCTGCAGCTGCAGTTAAAAGATGCGAAGGATAAAAATACAAGAGTTCTTCAAAGACTGGATAAGGAAACCCAAGCAATGGAGCTGATGAATATCGCATTCCATCGTGAAATTTCGGAATTAGAGAGACAGCAAAAGGAAATTCTCAATGCCATAAAGCAACAAGAAGAAAATCACATACTCGCAATGAATAGGCTGGAACAAAATTTTCTAAACAATTATTCGGAGATCAATACTTGCGGCCTTTGTTACGTACCCTGGGACTCGGATGGCGTGCATCGATTGGTTTCGTTGAGCTGTGGACACCTATTTGGCGACAAGTGCATCCGGGAGCACCTACGCCAAGTGTTACAATGCCCGATTTGTAAGGTGGCGGCAGGCGAAGAATATCTTCGCAATATCTATGGTCGTAATATCTTGCCATGTGGCAACTAACTAACATTGGAAATCACTAAAATATTTGAGATTATATTTTACGTCAAGCATATCAGTTAAAATATTGAATCTAATATAATTTAACCTAATAAATTGAGAAAAAATGAAATATTACAAAACATTTAGTAAAGAGTAAACAATGTCAGAACTTGTTTATTGTTTGCTTTCAGTTTTTGTTTGGCGACATCGGCAGATAAAGCTTAGGCTTCATCTATGACCGTATCAATAGGGATAACGTATAAGTTTCTTAAATGTACACGGAACATAATGCATATGTAATAAAAGTATAAACTAAGCATTTTGTTTTTTAAATTGTCTTCCCGGTAATTTTCTTACAACGGGGCCACTTTTATCTCGCAGAGATATGGCAATACAATTTTGGCAATATTTTCCAAACACGTGTAGGTCACACTGTGGCGAACAGCTGATCGGCAAAAAACAAAAACTCCAAATCGGAAACAAATTAAAATAAATAGTAAAAACTATGGAATAGAGGGCAGCGATTACTTAAAGTGCATCCGAATGCGAAAAAACACAAGAAGCAGGCTACGGAAAAAATGGAACGGAAGCAGCCGATTGACCCGGCATGCAGCACCGCCTTCGAGGCGGCGGAACACCCGAACCCGAATCCGCACCACGGTCTCAGCACAAAGATAGCGCTTCGGCGTCTGTATGAGGAGATTGAAAGGGTGCTGCTGGAACATGAGCAGCAATACGACGCGGAGAGGTGAGTAAGACAGTTACTAAACCTGCAAATGACACCTCCCCAGAAAAGTAGTAACTCAACTAACTCTGCAGCTCCTATCGGAAGTTGCGTGCGGCATTCGTTAAGCGTTATGACAGTCCTCTGGGCTGGCTGTCGATTGGGACCAGTTTGCTGACAAGCGGAGCTCTGCTTATCACGGGTATGTTGTGGCCTGCGATCTGTTTGCTGGCTATCTTATCGCTGGACTTCTTCGTGGTCATCAGAGAGAACAATTTGCGGCGCACGGAGATATTCCGCAAGACGCGCTACGCCCTTGCGGAGCTGCATTTGGCGGAGCAGCATTTCAGCGACGACTGGCAGCCCACCAATTATCCTCACCTGAGTAATCCAATGTCACCATGCGTATCGCTGCAATGGACCTATCGCGATGGCATACTTGTTAACCTTCCATGGGCGCTGTTGGTGCGCGGAGACTGCATCGTGCTGCGACCTGGTCACATATCACCCGGCCCTTGTCATGTGCTGGAAACAAACAAGTTCTTCGATGCCAATGAAATCTACGGTGCAGCGCAAATGGGAGATCCCCCTGTTAAGCCGATGGCGCGTCCTCCCCTGCCCAATCTTGTTTGTTGCTTGGAGAGCACACCGTATCTGGAAAATTTAAGCATTTGCCTAAAGACCTCCCTAAAGCGACCGCCAACAATCTACAATCAGCAGCGCTATCTGGTATGGAGAGCTCAGCAAAATACGTTTCAAATTCTGCTTCTCTAAAAGAGTATTGGTATTATTTTAATTTATTTTTTTTGCTTTTAGCTGGTGACCAAGTACATTCAACAATGGGGCTTCATCAGTGCCCTGATCATCACTCTCATATCGGGCTTGCTGCGTCTCCATGGCTATGGGCTGCCCACCGACGAGAAGCACAATTGGCGCTTTGTGCTCATCGAGTCGCCTGCTGCTGCCATAATTCCCCTGCTGCCTCTGATCTTTCCGCTCATGTGGATATCGATGAACCTTTGGGGCATTGCCCGGCTGCAGTGTTTCCTAAAGAGCCCGCAAGCTGCCATTGAAAAGAGCCCAACAAAGTCGTTTGAAGAGGACCTCGACACGCCCTCCTATGACTATGAGAACATATCGATGCTGCGCTCCAATGTGCTACGAATCTGGATGCAATTGTGGAAAGGGGACAGCGAGCTGCTGCCCCGTTCGGCTAATTTGGTGCAAGTCTTGGGATCCATTTCGGCCCTCTGCTGCGTGGACAAGAAGGGTATACTGTCGTGGCCGAATCCCACTGCCGAGAAGGTCTTCTTCTTGCACAACACCGATGAAGAGACCAAAGATGATGGGGCGCGCAGCCAAGCCTCCACTCAAAGCGAAAGCGATGACATACCCATTGTGGATGAGGATCACAAGGAGCGGGGCATTGTGGCCGAGGTGTTGGATCTCACACATGACCAGCACTGTCCCTTTCGACTGGAGTTCGACGATCATGAGTGGAAGGCGCACATCAAATCCCTGAAGCCGTTGGGTGAGTCAATTCTTTGAGAAAGTACTCAATACATTCCCCGTCTTAACAATGAATACTGATTGCAGGTCTGGCCATACTGCTGAACACCTGCTCGCCACTGACCCATGAGCATTATGCACAGTTCTGTGGACATGTCACCGCCGTGGCGATGCTCGACAAAGATTTGGTGCCCGTGACAAATCGGTATGCGTATGCACTCATTGAATCCAGTAAAAGCTTTTTGCATGGGTACGTAGTTCCTTGCCATTCTCATAGTTAGTTTTTGCCAAACCAAACAATCCACACTATACAATCGATTATATTACTATATAATTGAATATAGTCTAATAATTTTCTCCAAAACGGTATGCCACATACCACAAACGCCAGCCCGATTAGCCCAGAAATTAGTCTCTGTTTTGGGTTCTTCGTTTTTGATTTTTGACTCCAATTGGACGTATTTTCCCCCCAAAATAAAAACAGTACAAGATACAAGCGATTGGTAAAGTTTTTGAAAATTACTCTTGTAAGAAAAAACGTACTCGTATTTTAATTTTCAGTAACTCCTGCAGATATGCTTACTACAATATTAACCGATTATCCTTTACATAAATTGTGCACCTCGCACTTCGCACCTTGAAATAATAACACATCGAATTACCTTGAACTGATTCTAAATTTATTTTCATTTTCATTTATTTGTACTTGTAAATCGCGACCCGACCACGCCGCACCACTCCTTAGCCCCCATTCCATTTGGCATGCTATTTTAAGTAACAAACATTCTAATATTGTCGAGAACGCTTAAATAAACAGTCGCCCGTGTACCCAACCATGCCCCTCCGATTCGCTTGCCTGCATGCACACGCGCCATCCAGCAATACGAGTAGTTGGTACCAGTTCTAATCGGTTCTCTTCCCATTCATTGCCAGACGCTGCCTGTGCGAACTGGCCAAGCAGATTGGTTTCACAGATCATGCCACCGATCGGTTCGCCTTGGAGGGTCAGCTGGCCAGCTATCGACATTTGGTAAGCAACAATTGGCAAAAGCCAATTACGACTAACAAGTAATGGAATTTCTCATGTATCACAGCAACCAGATGTGGTGCGTCGGGACATACGCTTTGCCCGACAGCTGCAGCTTTCGTCCAAGGTGAAGGTTCCATTTCCGCATTCCCTGTCCGTGGTGATGCGTGAGAATCCGGGCGGCTATCTGTCCCTCTTCACGCAGGGCACGGCTGACATTATTCTGGACTGTTGTGATGATTTTTGGGATGGGCAAGACTTGCACCCGTTGTCGCCGCAGGATCGCAAGCGAGCCCTGGACTTTTACCAGCGCAGCGCGCTGACCTCGTACTGCACAGCCTTTGCCTATCGACCTCTGCGGCATGGAATCCATGGAGCCTTGAGCGGGCCGCAGCAGAGCGGCGGCGAATGTTTGTACCTTGAACTGCCGCCGGAGTCGAAGTTGCGTATGCAACACGTGGACAAGTTGCACTGCGACTTCCAGGGCGGGCATCATGTCAAACTGAGCCACAGCATCAGCACGGACTCGCTGCTGTTTTCGGAGAACAAGGACGAGGATTGTAACGATGTGGAGGGCTGCTTCGAGATGCAGTGCCACCAGGTGTTCATCGGCATGGTGACTATGCAGTACCAGGCCCAGAACGACATAGTGCGCCTGGTGGAGCGCCTGGAGCGAGCGTGCATCCGCTTTGTCCACTTCAGCAAGGAGAACGAGCTGCGCTCTCGCGTCTTCTCTGAGAAGATGGGCCTCGAGTCCGGTTGGAATTGCCATATTTCGCTGCTCAGCGAACCGGAGCCGGAGAGTGAGAAGGAGAAGTCTACGGCTACTGCAGCAGCCACCTCTCGGTGCATTTCGCCCAAAAATGCTGGTAAAAATCAAGCCACCTCAGAACCTGCCACCACTGATACCACCACAGCTGAATGCGTGGGCGCTGCCCATGCCCATAACACTCATCCTCAAAGTGCCAAAGTCATGTACATATCGCCTCCCGCACCCGCACCTGCTCCCACACCTGCATCCGAATCCGAATCCACACCCGAAGTTGAGGCAACAGCCTCGTCCATTGCTAAACCCACTGATATTGTAGGTGACCATGTGGACGCCGCTGCTGGTCCGGATATCAGCTATCTGCTCGGGCCGCCCAACAACTTGGAGTCCTCGAAAACGCTCAGCTCCTCAGCGCCCGGTGCCATTTCCAATCCGGATGAGTGCCACCCATTAAATACGGCTCTAAAATCTGAAGACTCCAATGGAGTGGATGGAGTCGATGCCGGCAGTGGGGAGAACTCGGAGAGTTTGCAGCCCATGGAGTTGGCAGGCGACGGGGAATTGGAGGCGGAATCCGATCCCAAGCGACTCAAGCAGCGACACTCGCTGGACTCGGCCATGGACGAGAACTGCCGCTCCCTGAGCACCCTCACCGAAAGCACCGATCAGAGTGCGCCCATCAACTTTGACATGTCAAACCGGGCCAAACTTCCCCGTGGCATTGAAAACATCCGGCCCCATCTGGAGCAGGTGGACAATGTGCCGCTGCAGGTGTCACTCTTCACGGACTGCTCTGCAGAGGCGACGCGCCAAATGCTCGACATCATGCAGTCCTACGGCGAAATCGTGGTTTGCTTGGGCAGCTCGGCTAGCAACGCGAATGCCGATATCTTCCTGCAGGCGGATTGCAGCATTGCTGTAGAGCCCCTCTATCCGCAGGTCTGTCAAGAAGTCGACGCCTACACGGAGGCGAACATCCAGCACAACAAGTGGCTCTGGCAGCGCCAAGCAGACAAGGGCAAGACATCGGCGTCTGACGATGAGCAGCTGCTGGAGTGCGGCCTCCACGGCACCGGGGCACGTGCCATGCAGTCACCGGCTCACACAGTCTCCCCTCTGTATCTAAGTCGACTGCTCAACTCCCTGCCCTGCTCCATTGCCGTCTGTCGCGACGACCCACTTTCGTTGGTGGCCATAATTGAGCTATCACGCCGCTTCTCGCTGGGCTTGTGGAATTGCATACAGTACTGGGCCTGCTGTGCGGGCACCATATCCATTATGAATGTGCTGTGCGCGTGCCTCTCGCTGCCCCCGATCCTCACGCCCCTGCTGGCCATCTATCTGATGTCTGTGCCCGTGCCGTTGATTGCAATCTCGCTGGCCCATATCGATGTGGATCCTAAGATTATGAATCGAGCAACCAGCAAGAAGCAGACCGACTATGATTCTCGCGCTTTTGCATTTGTAATGTGGTGCTATGGCTGCAAATTCCTCGTTCCCATTATATCTCTGGTAAGTGGAGTTTTCTTTCAATTTTTTCTGGACAGTGATTATTGTTTTCTTCGAACACAGCTCGTTACCTACTGGATGTGCATTTCGCAGTCTAGCCTCAGTCCCCTCCTTAATGCAGAAGAGCAGATTCAGGTTGGGGACGACGATGATGCGAATTTCTATCAATTTCTCTACTTGGCCCGCAGTTGTGCCTTGCTGGCCATACTCTTACACTTTGGTAACACAATTGCCTTCGATTCTATCAACTGTTTGGCTAAGGTTTTCTTATGAACTTTCAGCCTGCATATCCATTACATTTGTGCATCGCGATCATGCCATCTGGCAGCGAAATCCGTTTACCAATCGCATTTGGTCCATTACCTGTCTGGGGCTGGTCCTGTTCCATTTCGGCATCCTAGCCATACAACTAGCACTGGATGACTTCCTACAGAAACAACTGCCGAACCTCTGGATGGCCATGCTGATTCTATACGGCAGTGGCCTGCTCAGCTGGATTGTAAGCGAGCTGGCCAAGTTCCAGGAGAACAAGTGAGTAGAACAAATAATTGATTTTTGAATGTGATATTTAATAAACATATTTCTCCTCTAATTTCCAGGGTCAATGCGCGCTATCAGCGTCGTGCGCGACTCGATTTCGGCACCAAATTGGGCATGAATTCGCCCTTTTAGACCACCACACCAATACCGATACCAGTAAAGGCAAAGACGCCAGCCAGCGTTACACATGTACTTAGTGCCAAGGCTGTATATATTCATACATAACAACCATGTTGGACACGCTTTTCTTGATTACTTAATGCTACAAACTAACCTTTAGTATACTTAATTTCTCGTCTGTTGTGCAGCAGCAGCATTTGTTGGATTCGTTCTTAGCTGCGGCCCCCGTACTTTCACCCGTTTTTAACGAATAGCCTTTCACATGTTTGTGTTTATTTTAGTTTTGTGTGACACCCACAACCCAACCAACGAAACGTATTTTTTGTTCTTGTTTCTAAAACGGTTTGTTTCGTGTTCTCCTCTGTGTACTAACATTTAAAAAGACTTGCAATTACTGTATGAAATATATATATATATATACCAATATGTACATGTATGTATATCTGGTTAAAATGTAAACCCAATCTTTAAACAAGTAAAAGTAATGAGCATTTTGAATGGCCCGCCGGGAAAGTGGCAAGCATTCTGCATTGTACTCAGAACTGGTTCTCTTTGGCTAGTATTAAATTGAGATGTGAACGAGCTGAGACAACAGTATATAGCACGGTCGACCAGGTGCTAATCGGGAGAGACACGTTGCACTAGCAATTGCCGGAGTCTCTGACCCACATCCAGCGGATCAGACATGCCCATGCCCTGGGAGTTGACAAATATTTTTGTAATTATTTCAGACTAGAAATCTTTTCATTTGGGTTACACATGTCTTTCGTTAGACAGAAAAGTAATCGTAAATGATATGGTTGTAAATAAAATGGTGTAAATTAACACATGTTATGTGTACTACCGATCTATAGGACGAATTTGAATATGTGAATATTAACTTTTTACATTCTCTTCCGCAGAGGGCCACAAACTCGTAAAGCAACAACTCGTGGAGATCAAAAATGTTACTAATTAGGTGCAAGATTTGTTGGCACACGCCCTGGCCAGGCCAGATAACCAGTCTAATGGCTGGCAAAAACAATAGGCATAGACATGGGAGTTACATTTCTCATAAACACATGGAGAAGAGATACATTTTCAGGCAGAACCACGCTCCGGGAATCATGTATAACGGAAGATGTGATCAGAAATGTGGAGTAACAATTGATTAGCACCTGCGACGTCGACGAAATGAAAGTGCTGCTGCTGCTGCTGCTGCTATTGCTGTTGATGCTGTGCACGGATGGATCATCAGTATATAGATCACTTCTAGTAGCACCTTTTGCCCGGGAATCTGGGTCATGAAAAAACGAAATCACGAACTCGAGCTCCAGGGAGTCGAATAAAACCATTCCAACTGTAGTTCTTCGTGGTATTCGAGAACTTCGCGCGACGCGATACGGTAGCATTTCGGAGCTCCTCGCAGTGGATATGATGAGTGTATAGCCCTGAGAACTACTTATTATTAGAGGCTAAGTGTTGAAATTAATCATTTACTCGTATGATAAGTGTCCTGAATTGTGCAAAGAAAAACAGATACCATATTCAAGTATGAGAGTCGAAGGCGCTAGGTGGGCGCTGCTGGCGTCAGTTGTCCTTTTATTGGGCTGTAAACAGGCTCAGGCATACTCCCAAGTGTTGATCACTGGCGATCAGGGACCACGGATATTCAAGGCTCTAAATACGGATCTGATATTCCCCAAAACGTAAGTAAATCCTCTACAAAAAGGATAACCGGAAGAGACTCTGACCGACTCCCGCTTCCCACGCGAACAGCTTCAATTCCAGTGAGAATGTCTTCTCCACCACTGAGGCGCCAGTGGCGACTTCTACCTCCACAA
This sequence comes from Drosophila azteca, assembly GCA_005876895.1. Classification (NCBI taxonomy): domain Eukaryota; kingdom Metazoa; phylum Arthropoda; class Insecta; order Diptera; family Drosophilidae; genus Drosophila; species Drosophila azteca. The sequence continues at coordinate 6,717,475 of VCKU01000091.1, read as the reverse complement.
CAACGATCCCGCCTATTCCCTACAACCATCAACCAGAGTCGGTCGTGGGTGTAGTGACAACCAGTTCACCTGTTTTTGTCACTCCCTTGGGGGCGACAGAAGAGAAGGATTCAAATGCAGCTCCTGAGGAGCTCCAACCCGAGCCGAGTATCGAGGGTGCCTCCACAGGACGGGCCGTCGATTATCGAACAGCCTATCCTTTTGGTCAGCTGATAACGCCACTGCTAAAGGCCCAGCAGCAATACAGCTCCCGACCTGCACAGACTCGCATCTATCCGCAGGGTAGTCCCTCGTACTACTCGTCTTCCTCATCACGGAACCCGAGTCGCTATCCGGCTGCGAAGCCCTATTATAAGAAAGGTATGTGAAGAGAGGAGGCTCTCTCCAGTGACTCCAGTCTCAGAGTAGCCTTACATTTTGTTAAAAAACTATGGATTTTACAGGAATCAGCGACCGCTTCACTCCCGGTGAGAGCACTGCTGCTGGTCTGTTCAAGGGGCAGCACAAAAACAACCATGATCACAGTCACGACCACTCCCACTCCCATGGCCAGGATGGCAAGGTTGCCTCTGGGTCCAATTCTGTGCCTTCATATGTCCCACCAGGAGATGCTTACTCCTTTCCGCCCCTGAACACAAAGTATCCGTCGCCCTCCCAAGACCCAAAGGCCGCCTTGCCATCGGATACCGTAACAAGTTATTTACCTCCCGCATCGGGTGGCCTGAGCAACGCTGGCTATGCCTATCCGGGACCACCAATGCCCGCGTCCACTGGCTACAAATACCCTGGGCCTCTGGTGGCAGGTAATGGGGATAAGGATGCGGCCGCTAGCTCTCCCAGCGCGTCTCCGGTAGCAGATGATGATCAGGGAAGTGATGATGTGATTGGCGTATTGCCCGCCAGTGCCATGGATAATCTGCCCACAAAGGATCAGGATGGAAAGGATGCTGGGGATGCTGACGGTGGAGCAGATATGGGTACGCCTGATGCTGGAGATGGTGGTGGGGGAGAGAACGGTGATAACGGATCACTTCCTGCCCTCCACAATGACGGATCCAATGGAAACGATGATCACAAGTACGATCCCAGCATGGAGTATGCTACTCCCCCACCTGGTTGGCTAGAATCACACCCTGAATCGGCAGCTCCCAAGCCAGAAGATCATGGTCACGATCATGGTCACGATCATGACCACATTCCAGACCATGATCCCATACACGATCATCCCCACGGTCATTACCCGGGACACTTTGATTATCCACTTGCCTCCTATCCAGACGACACCTATCCCGAAGTTCTCTACGATGATCACCCGCATCATCACCATCACGTTCACCACCCACCGCCGCCTCCTCCTCCCCCTCCACCACCACCACCACCTCCAACAGAGCCCCCACCACCGCCACCGCCGCCAGAGCCGCGTGTCAAGAAGTACAGTTACTTCTACATTGGCCGCAAGCTCTGGTACATCCCGCTGTACTTTACGGTGTGGTTCAGCTTCTACATTCTGTGGCTTATCATCAAGTCCATTGGACGGCACAAGGTCAACCTACCGAACCACTACGTTTCGCGGCGCAGTGCGCCGGACTTCTACACCGAACAGGGCCGTGATGAATACATCAATAACATGACGGTTAAGGTGCTCGAACACATAGATAGCTTTAAGCAGAAATACCTGAACTGATAAGGGACTCTACAAATTATTTTTGATCTAATAAAACATAATTTAATTTAAAAACAAAAATACAAATGGTCTTCCTCATATTTGATTTTAATTTCACCCGAGCCCATTCCGCAATTCGACCTGGATCTGAAGTCGGTACTGGCCGAGAAGCACCGCATCTGCTTGCTGTGCCTTTCTCCCTCAGGATATGGAGTAGAGTCATCGTTGGAAGGAGGCGGAAATGCTGAACTTGTATGCTGGCAGTTCTGGTACAGTGCTTATCTTTAGGCTCTCCAGAGTTAGGCTGTGTACCAGAACTACCATCATACGAGTACAGCATTTGCGCCTCTATCTAACGATGCTTCTACTGAATTTCCTGAGAGTGCGTAGGTCCGTGCACGTCGAATTTCAACCATGTGTTTTCAGCGATTTCGTTTCTTTAGAATTGGAGGTCTCACTGGAAAGGAATTTATTAGCCACAAATGCATAGCCATATATGTATAGCTATAATTACGTCAAATCGATGCCCATCCACTGAACCGTCATTGTGCACTATGGATTTTTCTCTCAAAGCCTGGACCATTGATCGATCATCAGCAGCTCCAGTAGCTATGTAATCTAAGATTAGGTTGGGTCTAGTTTGTGGTTCGTGCAGAGCAATTTGGAATGCTTACCAGTATGAATATAAAACATATTTCTAAAATTTAATTGCATATATCACAAAATTTTGTTTTTCGTGAAAATACTTGTATATTTCCGAATTTTTTTTTAAAATTTTATTTGTTTTACTCGATTGTGTTACTTTTCTTTTATGTGATTTACTCGGCTGTTTCAAATCGACTTTTAAATTGAACAAAATTTCAAAGGCGACGCGGATTTTTTTAGTTTCACATTTCACAACAAATTTATTTTTCTTGAAAATATTTTTATATTTCCGAATTTGGTTCCGGTTTGTTTCTCTCTATTATACGACTTTTTTTTATGTGATTTACTCGGCTGTTTCAAATCGACTTTTAAATTGAACAAAATTTCAAAGGCGACGCGGATTTTTTTAGTTTTACATTTCACAACAAATTTATTTTTCTTGAAAATATTTTTATATTTCCGAATTTGGTTCCGGTTTGTTTCTCTCTATTATACGACTTTTTTTTATGTGATTTACTCGGCTGTTTCAAATCGACTTTTAAATTGAACAAAATTTCAAAGGCGACGCGGATTTTTTTAGTTTTACATTTCACAACAAATTTATTTTTCTTGAAAATATTTTTATATTTCCGAATTTGGTTCCGGTTTGTTTCTCTCTATTATACGACTTTTTTTATGTGGTTTACTCGGCTGTTTCAAATCGACTACTGAATTGAATAACATTTCAAAGGCGACCCGGCTGTCGCTAGCGTTGTTTGTAGATTGTAGATTTTACATTGTTGTAGATATTGTTTCTGGCGTATTTTTGTCTTTATGTTTGGTCTTCAACGATTTGAAATTTGAAAGACGGATTGAAAAATGTCTAGGGCGCGAACTATTTTTTATTGCAATTCAATGTTTTTTGGTCTGCATTTTAGACCATCGGGCTAAATATCGCATAGAAACGTGCGGCATAAGTGCGGCATGGGTCAACAATTGTAAATATGTGCAAAATACAATATTAATTACGTTTTAAAGCATCTGGAAAAAAAGAATTTTAACATTAATCAAATGAAAAAGGGTATATATACGTCCATACCACCGGTTAAGTTTCCAAATGACGTGACATTTCATGCTCACTTACGTTTTCTTACGTCGCATTTCATGTCCACTTAAGTTTTATACCTTGGCTTAACCGTCATTTTAGAAATAATTTAAAAAAAAAGAGTCACTAAACTTAACCAATCTTGTAGACAATTGATTCATCAATCGTATAAAATTATGTGCTCAGGCCTGAGGGTCCTAGTTAGCTAGTAATATTAAACGGAATATCAAATTGGAAAAAATGTTCCACCAGATCATATCGATTAAATTTAGGGGTGTCTGGGCAAAAAAATCGATGCTTGAAAAAACTATCGATGTCTATCGATTATATCGATGCTAACATCGATGTTTCTCCAGCTCTATATTGTTTATGTTTTTCCTCTTTCGCAATAATTTGAAATAAAAACTCTCCAAGATGTCGTACATGCTCCCACATTTACACAATGGCTGGCAAGTGGACCAGGCCATACTCTCCGAAGAAGATCGTGTTGTGGTAAGTGAATCCCGGGCAAACTGTGCCTCCAATTGTTCACACACTGTGCTGCTCCCCGCAGGTAATACGCTTCGGCCACGATTGGGACCCGGCTTGTATGAAAATGGACGAGGTCATGTACAGCATTGCAGAAAAGGTGAAGAACTTTGCGGTCATCTATCTGGTGGACATAACAGAGGTGCCGGACTTCAACAAAATGTACGAATTATACGATCCCTGCACGGTGATGTTCTTCTTCCGGAACAAGCACATCATGATTGATTTGGGCACCGGCAACAACAACAAAATCAACTGGCCGCTGGAGGATAAGCAGGAGATGATTGACATTGTGGAGACCGTGTATCGAGGAGCGCGAAAGGGTCGTGGTCTCGTTGTTTCGCCAAAGGACTACTCCACCAAGTACAGATACTAAGGTGGAGGGAGGGCAGTTGAAGCGTAGATTAATGTTCGAGTATCATCTTTAGGCATAACAAATTGATCCCAAATACAAACCGAATGCGGCAAGGAACAACGACTTTTGTGTATATGTATTTTCTTCTGGTTTATTTTTCACTTGTCACAATTCTCATTAATATCGCTAACATTTACATCAATTTTCTTCATTTTTTTATATGTGTATATATGTATGTATAACATTTAACTAAGTTTTTGTTTCGTTTTCAATAGCTGGTACTTTTTAAAAATTTTAATTCTTTCGTTAAAGTAATCTTTTGCATTAATAATTCTGTTTTTGTAATAGTACTTATATTCGTTTTGTATCGATTTTCAATTGCTTTCATTTACCAATTTGATCAATTCCACTACTCGACAAAATTCAACTTTTTTTTCCGCTGTCGCTAAAAAGGACTTTTTCTGATAGATTTGAAGATTTAAAATTTTTTAAAGAATTGTTTTTTTTCCAGGTGTAGTTTTTTTTAAAGAATTTTTTAAAAGTTTGTTGTTTTCTGACATAGGTAGTGCTTTAATTTTTTACATAACTTAAGTTTCCTACAACTGAATGTAGTGAACTTTGCAGTAAAAAAAGCTGACAAATGCAGCTATAAATCCGACTCAGACACTTTGTAGCTGCAACTTAACGTGTGGAAGAAATTAAGCTTCCAAAATCCAATTTCATAATTTTAAAGGGTATATTTTTTTTCGAAATTTTGACTTTGAAAGATCAGGAAAAGTCGAAAAAAAAATATTTAAGTGCCTTGATTTTTGCTTTTAGATAGGCACATTAATTAGGCGTCGTTTAAGGTATCGCTTATAAAAATATAAAAATAAACGGCCAAGTTACAACCGTTTCACCAAAACTTCAGCTTTTTTTAACTGCAAAAATTCTTAAAAAAAAAACTACACCTGGAAAAAAAACCATAATTCTTTAAAAAATTTTAAGTCTCCAAATCTATCAGAAAAAGTCATTTTCGGCGACAGCGAAAAAGTCGACTAGTGTTATTCTTCAAGTTTAACAGAGCTACATACATACATACATACATACATACATATGTACATACGTACGTGTACTCGTATAAATATGGAAATTATATATATATAATATGGATATGGAAATCCGGTCGGACTGTGGCTAGAGTCAGAGATGTTGGTGTTAGTACAAAAGTATAAAAGAAAACGTCGCAACGAAAGGGAATCAAAGATATCTAGGCTAGTAAATCTGTGTATATATATTCGAAATTCGCTAACTGAATGCTTCGAAACGCCATCCACATCCAACAATTTGTCTTCATTATGCGTGTCTGCATTTCATTTCATTTCTTTTTTATTGTTCATTTAATACAACAGCTCAGTTTTTAAATATATATATATTCGTTATGCTTAGATTTAACAATTGGTTCCGCTACTCATTATCTTATACAAGTTAGGTTTGCTCGTTTTTTTTTTGTCGTTAAATGTATTATATATGTTTATGTATAATTATCTACGTTAGTTATTAGTTTTTATGTATATATTTGCTCATTTGAAACAAATCAACGCTACAATTACAATATTTGCGAACCTTCATATACTCTTACTCTTATGTACCATCCATCATCTTCAGTTTTCAGCATATGTATAACCAACAAATAGATGCTTTGTTTTTGTCTTCTATATATTTTTGATATACTCGTTCCATTCCATTTTAATTTGCAATTTCTAATACCATTTCCTAGGCGCCATTTGAGTCGGATCTCATCGTACAAAATACTCACTAGTTTTTAAAAATATTCAAATAGGGCTCGTCGATTCGTTCTATACATCGTATTGGTTGTATATAAATATACATACATACATATGTATGTATACTCGTACTTATGCATAGGAAAGGTACAAATTAGGCTCAGGCTGAGGCTCAGGCATGTGAAAGAAAGTCTCTAGAGTTTCGTTTCTAGCGGTTGCTTGGGTTTTTTTTTCTTTGTTTTTGACGAAATTCAGTTCTATTATACAATAAATTGTTGTATTTTTCAACAAACTGTGTATTTTGATTTGAATAATACAAGTTATTTGATTTGTATTCCACTTCACATTAATTTGCTTTAGCTTTCCTCACATTCGGAGCAAATGCAGTTTCATAGAAAAATAGAGATGCGTAGGTGGGATGAGTTAGGAAATTGTTTATATATGTATTCTTTTTCTATATACTTTTGTTTTCATTTTCACTTTTAAATTTATATTCGTTTTGTGTAACACTATGTTCTGACAACAACTCTATTATAATACCAACAATTTGTGTTCTGTTCGAATAGGCAGTAGGAAGGAGATGTGGAAATGTTACTACAATTTTGCACATTCAGAGACATTTAGGCATTTTTGAGTAGACCCTTTCGAGTTCCTTAGGCTTGTTTCGGTCAGAATACTTCAGTTGCAAAGATAACTTGATATTGATCGTTGAAAAGTTTGTCCTTGTCGTGCAATCTATATTCTAATTTACAATACTTTAAGTATTTGGCTGCTGTTTAAGACACTAGAAGAGTTTTCATTCCATTTCAGAGACAGAAATAGATACGAGATAGAGAGAATGATATATTCTGGCTGCTGGCGATCGATATATGTATGTATCTATAGAAATATATATAAACTTTAACCCCCAATCCGTATGTCTGAATACAAATATATATACTCATACACATCTCATCTCTTTCTGTAGATATAGATAGTGTGAAAATAAATCCGAGTATCACTACTTAACTTACAGAATACTATTAACAATAATAGACAACAGTCTCTAAGTACGAATACATTGTTGCTGTTCTTGACCTTCCTTAACCTCCTCAATACATAGCTATAAATTTAAGGTATAGTAGACGTGTACTATAGCTACTGGTAACTGCATACACACTCGTCCGTCAGTCTGTACCGACTCAGAGTAACCAAAACTAACTTATACTGTGACTAAATGCGCTTAATCTAATCCTCCCAATCTTAATATACGCCTAAATACTCCTCGTACTCCTCAATACTCGCGTTTCATGGTGGCAGGTCTTGGTCTTTAGCAACCCAGGAAATTTGGCTGCCAGACCGTTCGACTACCATGCGACAGTGAAAACCTCTCCAACATCATAGGCATGCTCACCTTACGGACAAAAGATTGGATTTAGGAAGTATAATAATAATATTTGGAAGAAAATATCATCAGCGAATGATCATATTGGGCTAAAGGATGAATATATTTACAGAATAAGAGATTTTGAGAAAACTATTTAAATGAAAATAGAGTTAGTTAGTGTTCCAATTCTTGACCAAATAAGGACATGTAACATGGAAATCTTGGAACTCAATTCGCGATTATATTATCACATATAACATGTATCAATAGTAGAATCAATCTTGACTGTGGATTGTTTTCACTGTAGCGTAGCCCTCACCTTGCCTCACCATGTATACAAAAGTCGGTTGCTAAGCTCTTAAATACTGGCCCGGCCCACGGAACTGCATGCGTTTTAGCAGCGGCAACCAACTGGGCTAGAAGAGTGTTTCCTTGGACCATTTCCTGGAAGTGCCGGGCAGGCTGGGATCGCGTTTATCTTCTCCAGTCTCCACATCAACATCGTCCACGTCCACATCCTCGTTGTCGTTCTCGTTCCCATCGTCGTTTGGCAGCCTGATCAGGGGAAGCTCTAGCATGACGGCGGGCGTCGCAGTCGTTGTTGTCGTGGTGGTGGTGGCGGCTCTGGCTCCCACCTCATTGCTGGGCAGGCTTAGGTTCGTGGCGCTTTTGCTGATGCCTGCGGTAGCATTGCCCTTTCGCAGTATCAGATCCTTGAGAGAGGAGGGCACACAAATGCTCTGGGGGCGTGTGGCTATCACCGAATCGGACTTGGTGGAGGGGCAGGGATCGTGATCGTGCACCAGTCTAGAGTTGAGTGGCAGTTGAGCTGGCTGCTGTGCCGGAGCCTCGCGGGCCTGGGAACACGCATAGTTATTGTCCATCCGGGGACTTGTGGCGGCGCTGACGCTGGCACTGGGACTAGGACCTGGACCTGGACTGGGAGTGGAACGACCCACGCTGATCACCGTGTTCATACTGCTGTACTGTGTGTGAGTATTGGACTCTCCGCCACCGTTTCCAGCTCCAGGCCCACCACCTCCGGCCACTGCTTCCAAGAGTCCCAGTTCCGTGTTGAGTGTGGAACAAGTGTCGTCCTCTGTGGTGGTGGTCGTTGTGGTTGTCGTCGTCGTGGGCAAGCTCTGCGGATCGCTGTACTGCTGCAGCAGCGGGCCGCGGCGCGGTGGACTATGGCACACAATGGCACCAAAGTGCGTCTCGAGGGGCACCGCCTCGGCAGTCACTGGCAGGACATGGCCCTGGAACTGTTGCAGCGGCAAAGGCTGTCCACTGTGCGGCCCAATGAGGGACACATGATCGCTGGAAGCGGTACTGATGGTACGATGCCGTTGGAGCAGCGGTCGACGTGGCCGGGCTCCCGCCCCTCCACCAGCAGCCGCAGCCACGCCACTCAGGCTCATGCGCTTCAAGGCCATGACCTGGGGCAAGGGATTGGTCTTAAGGTCGCCACTGGTCGCCTGCACCGATGTGCACTGGCCCTGTGCCGCTGCTGATTTGGCTGCTGCCGCTGCAGCTGCTTCGATGACCGCCATGGCCACGGCCTGCTCCTCGCTGTCGCTGCTCAGCTGCTGCATGTCGTCGTCGGTGTCTGCGGGACTCTCTAGCCCGAAGACGGAGTCCTCCTCCAGGGAGCGCAGCTCGGAGTCGGGGCACTCCAGCGAGGAGATCTTAAAGGAACTTAGTGAGGCGAGTGGCGCTCTTTTTTCGGGATTTCCATTGGCATTCAACGGCACCTTGGCCGAGACTGAAATGGTCCCAAGACTGAGACTCCCATTCAGGCGGTCCAAGCTCACGGGAGTACTGTCCACGCTGATGCTACTAGAGGTGGCCACCGTACCCGTACCCGTACCCGTACCCGTACCCGCACCGCCATCCCCACCCGTGCTTGCTGGTGCCGCTGCATTGGCCGTATACGGAAAACTGTTGTTGTTGCTCTCGTTCCGCTGAAGCTCAACGAGAGTCAGCTTTCGCCTCAATCCCAAACGGAGCTCCTCCGAGGGCGAGTCACAGAAGTGGAAGGCCTGATGGACGCTGGTGGGCGGGGCCGATTGAATGGGCTTGGACAGTGGCAGACCAAGATCCACGGTGTCTGCCAGCGTGGCCTGGTTGTAGGGATACACGTCCACAGTGTCCGCACTGATCGAGTGGATCTGCTGCTTGCGTCCCGCCTGGGCACTGTCTGGATCGTAGGAAACAATGCTGTGCTTTCGCTTAATGCTGGGCGCACTCAGGCACGAGCTCCGCGGCGGCGTCGCTGTCGATGTAGCCATGGTCGAGGGATCGTGAAAGCTGCGCTCCGACGGACACGGCGAGGCCTTCGGCGTGGGCTGTATCACCTGGATGTCCGGGTAGTAGTAGTCCCAGTTCTCGATGCTCGATGTCCGCGAGGCCGTCGATAGCTTCCGCTGCAGCGTCGGCGGCAGATTGCTCATGCCCAGCGTATAGGCGGAGGTGCGACGCTCCAGATAGGAGCTGTCCGTGCTGCAGCAGGTCATGGCACTGCTGCGCCGTGAGTCGTGACCCTGGGGATGAGAACCACGAAGGGATATGAGTAAGGGACATGTATGGCAATGGATCGTTTACACACCGCCATGGGTACGGACAGAAAACCCTGCTTGCTGCGCGTGGAATCTGTGCGCTGATGATGTTGGTGTTCCGGCTCGTCGCGAGCATCCCTCTGCATGTACTCCTCGTGCTCCAGCTCGTCCTCGGTCTCCACAAAGTAGTCGTCGGTGCCAAAGCTGCCGCCCATGGGATAGTTACTGAAGATGCGCGAGGATTCCGAGCCGCTCTTGCGACGTCCTATGGGACCAGGGGGACCTCCGCCGGCAGACATGGCCGAGTAGGAGAAGCGTCGCGGTGGCTCCAGCAGATAGCTATATCCCACGGGCACACCAGCACCCACGCCACCTGAAAATGGAGCAGTCAGCCATACTCTTAGATTCTATGAAATCCCGTGATGCACCTACCCACTGATCCACAACGATAGCCTCGATTCAGCAATGGCGGTGCACTGACATTGCCCAGGGAGAGCATCCGCTGGCGGCGGTACACCATGGCATCGTATTCATCCGGGTATATGGACATCCCCGTTGCCACAATGGCCTCCTGGATCTCGCGCTCCTCCTCCTCCTGCATGCACAAGGAGGCCACTGCCGCCATCTTGGGGTCCTTCAGCACCTTCAGGGTCTCGTTGCTGCTGCTTCGACTCTTCCACACGATGAGGAACACCATTAGGCCAAAGAAACCGCCCAGCGTGGCCGCGATCCTCACGCCGGTCATCACGTCGTAGGTGGCAAAGAACTCCTCCCGGATCCTTGCCCGCTCAGCGGCATTCTCGGCATCGGTCAGATTTCGCTCGCCCGGTGGCAGCAGTGGCATGTAGGGCGTGGCCGTGTTGTGGGCGGGTGCAGGTGCGGGCGCAGCGGTGCTCTCATTTCGTGTGGCAGTGTTGTTGTTGCTGCTGGTGTACGCCGCCGGTGTCGGTGATGTCGATAGAGTCTCCTGCAGGACATCGGCACTGGTATCAATGAGTGCTGCCGCTTGGGGCCTGTTGATGTTGTTATGGCTGCTGGTAGCACGGCGGGTAAGGCGTTGGGGGGAATCTGTGGCATGACTAGGATAAGGAGGGGGTGGTGCTGCTGTTGCAGTGTCTGTTGCTGTTTTTGCTGTTGATGGCGTTGCTGCAGACGACGAGGGACGTCGTGAAAGTTTTGCCATCTCTATTGAAACATTTTCTGCAAACGATAAAGAGTCGATAAAAGAATTAATAATTGTTTATTGATTGATCATTGAGTTCAGAAATACTATACAAAATACGTTTAAATTTTTCCCAATTTGGAAATAATTCCATTCTTCATTCAAAGTGCGCGATATTTCATTCTAGTCGTAAAATATCGATGGATAAAGAGAGATCGATAACAATGAAAAAGCCTAGCTACCATCACTTGAAAGCAAGTCACTCCAAATTCTCCAGAAAACGAAAATGAGCACCCAGGAAAGCAACACTACCTCGTCCTCATCCAAAATCGGCGACATCAACTGCAATGACGTCGCTGAGGACATAAAGTTTCTCTGCATGAACGAGCTGTACTCAGACGTGGTGTTTTTGGTGGAGGATCAGCGGCTGCCTGCCCACCGTTTCGTTCTGGCTACTCGTTGCGAGTACTTCCGCGCCATGTTCTACGGCGGTAGGGCCGAGTCGAATCAACGAGTAATTCGGCTGGACGTTCCGCTGGACCCATTCACTCGGGCAGGCTGACACTGTCCAAGCTGAACATGGATGCCACCATCAAATTCGAATCTCTGCAGCAGAATCTGGACCTCAGCAATGTCTGTATGATCTCGAATGCCGCTAGCCTCTACAATCACAACCAGACGTCTGAGAAATGCCTCAAGTTTATACACAGAAGAGAAAAGGAAATGTTGCTTAAAATGGATTGAAATCTGAACAATTAACAAAGATTAAGAGATAATTATTTTCTAGATTGAAGGCAATTGATTGGAATGTATGATTATCTAATGTAAACCCAAACCAGATAAATACCAATAAAAGCATATTTTAACGTCCTTTATGAAGGAACCAATCATTTCTCGCAATCCCCTTCTCACTTCTCCTCTTCCTATGCCATGCTCTAACGATTTCCGTCCATCTTCCAGCTCCCATTCTTGTTTCTCGTCACGGACACCGGCCCTACACGCCCACAGCAATTAAAACGCCATAAACTCATCCACATTTCTTGGCGCATTCTTCCCCAGCGCCTCAAAGTTTTTAATTGTTTTCAGCTTTTCTCTCCAACCCCCAACCCCAGTCCCCCAGCCAGTCTTTCAGCCAGTCCTCCAGCCATTCCCCTTGTTTACCCAGTCCCCCAGCCGTCCGCTCATTTTCTGCACCTTTCCATTTTCGCCCTTGCCCCACGCTCTATGTGGCATTCCCTTTTGGGAAATAGCTTGGTAAATTTTTAACATTTCGCTAGAAATGAGTAAATTAAGGTACATACATACAATACAAACACGAAAATGCTTGTGGATGGTACCCTCCATATACTTTCAACTTTTCTATTTTCATCCGTTTTTCTTCGTGTTACCTTTCTTCTTTCTCCACCTTTCTGTCATCATCTTATCTAAGCTTCTTTCGGAGTTTTTGAATGTCGGTTAACTTATAAAATTCGTACTATTCGCACGGTTTTTCCAAGAGAATTCAGTCGGGTTTTTTTGTGTCTTCTTTAGACTCTTCCCCAAGAAACTTCGGTGAATAAGGTACAGCGATATGCTTGGACGCTCAATAATTCAGGACGACTTCAGAACGGTCCACAATCGCCTGTTGCCGTTACATATACACACATACACACACTCGTATGTACATTGTCCATTGTCATTGGCAGCTAGTTAGCCAGGACCAACCTCTCCATTCTCTCTCTCTCTCTCACTGTCCTATTCCCATCTCCACGGACCAACATGTAATTGTTCTTTTTGTATTGAAAGTCGCGCATTTGTGGAGCTTCGCTCTGCTGAATTTTCTATCTCAGTTGTTCCTTTCTCCCACACAATTCTATCCATCTCTTGGTCTCGTTACACATTTTGCTGTTTTTTTTTTTTTTGTAATGTTTTACATAGTTATATGTATATTTGGACCATGATTTGTCCAGCCAAGGACATAGCCAGTCGGTCAGAGCCAAAATGATTATTGCAAAAGTTTTGGTCGAACACTCGTCGTATTCCACCTCAAGCTCCTACCTTGGCTTATTCTCTTTTCATTTCACTGTCTCTCTCTATCTCTTTCTCTGCTCATCGTTGTCTGGCATACAGAAAAAAAAAAGTTTTAATGGCTACTATACATTGGCCATAATTCGTGTCCAACTTCCTTGCACATAATGAGAAAAAATGTAAAATAAAATTTGCAGTCTAAGCAGTTTGAAGTGATTTTTAATGGTCTCTCTCTGGCAGTGGCAGCGGCAGCGCAGGATTCTTTCACCTGGCAATTACACAATTGAGTTCTCTCAAGGGCTGCATATTTTGTCTGGTCTAGAACAAAAGTTCTACTAAACGATGGATGGAAATTTTTCAGAAATTGCCAGTACTTAAGACACATTTTGTTTATGGATCGATTTAATTTATTTTGTACATTATTCAATATGTTTTGTAGATTTACTTTCATGTACTTCCACATATTCAAACATCAAGAACAAAATAAAATTACACTAAAAAATTGCAGGAAAAAAAAAACAAATGAAAAGGAAAACGAAAACGAAAGGAGCAAAGCTTTCCCTCACAAGGGAACAAAGTTATTGAATACTTCTAATAAGTTGCAGCTTCCGTTGGGGATTCACTGGCCTTCGCCTCGAATGTACGAAAAATTGAGGCAACAACTCGTATATGTACATGCCCCAAAAAAGAAGAAAAAAAAGACAGGAAAGGAAAGGACAGGACAGAGTGTTGAAGCTACAGTTGAGCTGTATTGATGGATTAGCACATTTGGGGATTGGGTATTGGGTCTGAACGGATAATTGCCTGGGGGTCGCTTTCAGTATAAGAGTATACAGTACAGATAGATATGTATCTGCCAGAAATAAGAAAAAAAAGGGCAAACAATATATATATATAAACTTATATATACATAGAGTACATTAACAATGTCCACGCGATGAGTGTGTGCGCCATATCGATGTCGGAACAGGGAGACATACTATGCCCCCTATACTAAGGAAAATGAGCGGAAAATGGGTAACCAAACTAACCAGACAGCAACAATGGGTACAATGTGTTGCTTGTTGCTCGTTTCTCTCTGTTGCACGAATGATGAATGATGGTGGTTAGGCAGTGTACAGCGGACAAACGGACAAACATGCTGACAGGCGGCCTCGACTCGACTCCACTCGGACTTGAATACATGTACAGTGTACGCGGTGCGTATGCGTAATGTGTATGAGATATGGATGGATGGATGGATGGATGGAAGGAGAATATAATAATTCATCATGCCCACGGCATGTCTGCCCTATAAACATACTTGCACGAGAATCTGGCCTGGCATTTGTTGTTACTGTCATATTTTTGCCTTTGAGCGGAATATTCACCAAAGTTTGGAAAATGAAATTGACGGCAAATCAATTGAAATTTGTATATAAATATACTTGTACGTGGATGTCCGTTTTTTTATATACATATATGTATATAAAGATTATGTATATAGTGCTCCCCCGCACAACAATGTCTTTGTCTGGCTGTGTGTTGCACATTTTGCCCCCCACACATAAAATTGAGTTTTGCTTTGAGCTGCGCGGCCTCCTTGCCTCAACAAAGGAAAACCATTCGTGTGGATTGAGGCGTACAGAAATAAATACACAGCTGATGATTTGAATAGAAACAAGGCCATGTGAAAATCAATTTGTGTGTCAAGTTTGGCCAATGCAGCCTAAGGTATGCCCTGGAGTTTTTTTTAGAATTAAATATTAACTTTGTAATGGTTATTGCTTACTAAAAATACGACTACTTTCTACCAAAGTTGGGCATAACATTGCTCCTCACTATCAATGTTATGTTTAACATAGCAAAAATAACATTACAGAATCCCTAATGTATGGGCACACTGTCTTCTTCTAGTGCATGGGCACACTTTCTTTCTACTTCCTGCTCTTCTTGATCTCGTTTGAAAGTTGATAAACATTAAAAACATCAAATATGAAAGCAATCACTGAATATAAACATTAAACTAGTGTGGATTAATTTAAACAAAGGAACTAACTGGACGACCAAGTATATATTTCAATAATCAAACCCTATTTAAATGGCCAGGAATGTCATCTCGCTCAAGCATCTCAAGCATGCCACCCACATAGCCAGAAAGAGACAGAGAGAGACCCTGAGGAGACATAACCACCTAAGCGGCTTATAGAAGCATTAGGCAAATGAAAATATTCGGCAGCAAAAATGTGTGTGGCTGTGGCTCTTTTTTGATTCGATTTATTGTGCATTTTATACTTATTTTTTGTCTGCCTCCTTTTTTTTAATTAGCTAAAATGTTGACTAAGCCGCAGCATCGAGAATTTCAAGGGAACTGCACTTTAAAGAGGCTCCAAGAAGAGAGAGAGGGAGACAACAGCTAGTGAAAAGCTGGATTTCAAGAGTCTGCCAGGCTTATTAGTGTCTGCTTTGTCTATGGTTTGAGGCTGGCAGGGACACACAATGGCACAGAGCCCAGCCAAATTATGAGCATTATGGCATGCCCCAGCCACACCTACAACAACTGCCAGTGCCACTGCCACTGCCACTGCTAGCATCAGCAGCATCTTGCCGCAGAGCTTGGGCCCGTCGTCCCGTGCGCCATTTAACAAACATTCCGTTAATCTGCTACACTTGGCAGCGCCATGGCCACGAGGCCTGATGCTGCCTGTGCCACATCCGCTCCAGTGTCTACAGTGTCTCTCTCCACTGTGTGTGTGTGTGTGTGTGTGTGTGTGTGTGTGTGTATGGGGCACGGCACGGCAATGGGTGTCCTCGTTGTTACTGCTTATTGTTGTGCTTTTATTGTTACGGCCATGTTTTTTTCTCCCTCTCCCACATCCCACATCCTACTCCTAATCCTCCTTCGTCTGTTGAGCCTTCTGCCTGCTCCTTTTTTTGTATGCTCGATGGAGGGTATGACGATTTTGATCAGCTGTTTGCAGCTTCAAAGCCCAACTGGCTGTAAATTTAAAATATATCTATACTTAAGGTAAATATAGCCACCGATTTATGGAAAACGTATTATTATTTGTAAGAACAATTCGTACACAACCAGAACGATTGATCTTTAAGGGTATCAAAAGGTTCTACGTGGCAGATTGTCTGCCTTTCTTGTTGTTTCATTTAAAGGCATTGTTGGCTGCCCCCCCATTGCTTTCCCTGCAGATATAAGAGTATATATATGTATGTTCTTTTTGTCTTTAGTGCTAAGCGTTTTACGTTTATGATCCCAACTCAGACCCCGATACAGACACAGCCACACAGACACAGACATGAGCTTAAATCCCTGTGACCGACCGCCCACGGGCCATGCCACGCCTTCAACGTTTATGTGTCGCTTGCGATTGTTTGTTGGAAAACCCAAAATGACTTTTGAATTGCATTCAGTTCAGGTTATTGCCACTCACTGGAGCACAAATTATGCACTTAAAGTCTCACAGCCACGCATCAGAAATTCCCAATCCCCTCCCCTCCCCTGGACCCTGGCACATGGACTAAAATTCGATTGCTTGCCCTTAAATGTGTCACGTTTTGAATTTGTTCTATCTACTTTTAATATTTGCTCAAATATTTACCAGGACTACGTGCCTGGCCTTAGCAAAAATGGCCACGCCTCTATGGATATAACGATAACTGACTTGGAGGACGAGACTCCCCGTCTCCGTCCGTCTCCGTCCGTCTCTAAGCTGCTGCTGGAGTGACTTCTGAACCACTTTCCTCTCTCTCTTTTTCCATTTTGTACGTTAATAATTTACTGTCAACTTGTATATTTATTGCTTAATCACTCGGAAGACCACAGATAATATTCGACGAATGTCTGTGTTCTTACGAGATTCTGTGTATCTGTGTATCTGTGTTTGTGGCCTGCCTATAAATCAAAATGGAGAAAGGCATTCGGTGCGGTGCTGCTGGCAAATGAAGTCAATTTGTAGTCAAAAGTCAAACAAAACCTGTGAGGCAGGGGCTTTGTGTGGGATTTTCAATTTGGTGAAACAATGGGCTTAGGGGCAGATTAAAGACTGCCAGCAGTTAGCACCAGTTCGGTGAATAAAGCCACATGAAATGGATTAAAGGTGTAATAGAAAGTATGTTCTATACAGAAAAATGATTTATATTCCAGTAAATACAATGCAAAATAAGCCAGAGGAAGCTGAGCCGAAAATACACTCTACATTCTATATAGAATACGATTAAACAACCCGAAATTACTTGATGATTCATTTATGTACATGCATACATATATTCCGTGCTATGTTAACCACCCACTTAAGTGCCCAAAGCATCCATAAAATGGCATTTCACATTTAGCGTCTAATGACTATCTCAGTTTGGAGCTAAACTTCCTCGTGGCTCTATAAAAAACACCATTAAGCTTTTTTTATTGCCATTCCAAATGGCGAGCGAAAGACCGCTGGTCGAGCAGCTGGCTCTGGCTCTGGCTGTGGCCCCGGGGGTCTGCGAAGTAGTTAAATTAACAACTAATTTAAAACAATTTTTATGTGGCAGCCAGACAAATGGCTCGCCACCCAATTTCTTGCAATTCCCGCACGAGCAAATGAGGAGCAGCTTTTGCTCGTAATGTCTGTCACTGGCTAGCGTTGATGTCCTGTCCCGTGTCCTGTGTCCCCTGTCCTGGACTGGACAAAGAGAAGTCTAGACAAATTTATAACGACTCTGTTATCCTGTTTATGGGACATCGGCATCAACAGCAACAACAGCAACAGCAGCAGCAGCAGCATTCCGGGCATTCCGTTTTGGACATTTCATTTTGACACGAAGATTGACAAATGGTTGTGTGTGGTGGCCAGCTTTGGGGGGTCAGCTATGTTGTGGCATGTGTGTGTCACGGGGTGTCCTGCTGTCGAGTGTTAATTAAATGGTGGAGTCGAGCAGCAGTTCGCTTCAGTTCATTTTGTTCAGTGATGAGGTTTATTTCTAGTATAAAACATTAAAGCAAGCCAAGCCGTTGGGGAGTCGAACGTTGTGATACCCTTGCGGAGGCAGCGTTTCAATGGTGTGTATAAGATATAGTTAACTGATACCCTCCTGTTGGGGTAGAATAAAGAATTGCTGACACGCATGGCGTATACGTAATTTACTTCAACGCCACAACAGATGACATTAAGTGTCGCTCTTCTTGAGCACACTGCATACTGTCTCTCTCTCTCGCTCTTTCTCTCTGGGCGACACTTGACTTGTGTTTTATTATATAGTATATGCCATCTGTATCCTTTACAGCGGCGTTAAAGTGCCAAGCAAAGAAGATATAATGAAAGCGCCACAAATATGCAATGGTTCTTCCACCCACCAGAGGCAGACACGCAGGAAATAAACGTCGCTTGAGTTAACAATTACACTGACACCATTAAAGTTCCGTGCTGCCACGCCCACCGCCCACTAGCACGTACCGCCCTCCGTGCACACCCATTGTTTAGCGAGGGAGCGGGCTGCATTCACACACAAAAGCCATGGTCTTGCCCCATTGTTGCTCTTGCTCTTGCTCTGGCAAGTGCCGCTGACATGCCGCCTTGGGTCTGTATGCATGCCAGTGGCAGGAGCAAATGCAGAGGCACAGGCAGTGGCAGAGGCAGTGGCAGTGTGTGCTGGTGACATGTGCCCGTGCCTGTACCTGGCACACAGATTGCACATTGTCTGCATCGGCATCAGACACCTCACATTCTCTGTGGTCTTGCAACTTTTTTTTGTACTACTCCTCCTCCTCTGCGGCACTGACAACGACAACTTACAACATGCAACTTATGAGCATTTTATGCAAACGACTGAAAACTTTTGGCCACAATTGAGCAAATTGCTGTCCGGAAATGGAAATGTGCTTCGATTCAATAGCCTAAGGGGACCCCATTTTGCCCCATCTAAAACTTTCATTTGGTGGAGTCGACGAAGAGCCTCCGACAAAGTAATTTAAAAATCCATTCGCCCAAGCAGGAGCTGGAGCTGGAGCTGCTGCCCAAATGTATATTTATCATAATGCCAATGGGCTCTTGCAACAGTTGCAAGGGCAGCCAGCAGCTGCCTCCATTAACCCATTAAAAGCCCACAACAAGGACCGCAGCACGTAGATGCAGGAGAGCAGCATCCAAAGCAGCCACCACCCACCACCCACCACCCAGCAACCAGCAGCCAGCAGGCATCCGGATCTTGAGAGCCGCAAACACAGCACGTAGCCACTTCTGTTCCGTCGAGCGCCATAGGCAAAGGGTTCAGGAGGGGCTGGCCAGGACTGGGCTTCAATGAGATGGTAGATAGTGGAGAAGGATGGCATGGGGAATGGAATGGAAGCTACGGCAGGACGGCAGGTAAGTATGGTCGAGCACACCGCTTCAGGTGCTCGCTGCAACATTGCCATTAAATCAGAGTTAACAACTGCCTCTTCCTGTCCTCACAGTGGGTGGCACCTAATATTTCTTCGGCCCCAAAACTGTTCTTTCTTGGTTGGAAATCGTTAAATGAGCTTCAAGTTGGAGGCTTGTTGGCCACTGGCCAATATCTAGTAGTATTATTTACCCGTTGCATTCCCATTTTATCCCATTGTAGTCCATTCACCTGACCTGTTTGCTCATGGCACAGATGCCTCTTCTGCAACTGCTGAAATCACGACGAAAAAAAGTTTAAACTGCGGCAACAACTTTGGCTTTATTTGCAACAGAAAAGAATGGAAAAAACGTGCAACGTGCACTGTGCAACGTGCACCGTGCTTCGCGGCTGACTCGCCGAAAAAACAATTATTTGCAGAGCAAGGATGCGGGAGGCTGGGTGGGTGGGTGAGTGGCATACTGTATATTTATTCTAAGGCCAGAAGGAGACACCTACAGAGATAGAGAGAGAGAGCGGGGGAGGGAATACAAAAAGAGAGGAGGAGCAAAATGCCAACAGACGCCAGCGAGCGGACGTTGACAGCCACTGGAACATATGCCTGGAACAGCGGCAGGGCAAGGCCAAAGCAGGAAGATCTAGGAAGCGAAAGCGAAAGAGAGAGAGAGAAAGGACTAGCTACAGTGTGCTGCCAGTGCCACCTGTTGTTGTCGTTGTTGCTGCACAGAGAATATGATGATTTTGCCATACCCTTAGGCAGGAAAACGATTCGAAGCGAGTCCATAGATACTCGTGTAGATCTTCTATGGAAAACTCCAGCATTTGTACAGGTATGCTAGCGAGCTCCAGTTTGCTACTCTTTTAAGAGCTATTCCATGGAAACAGATTTGAATCTTTCTTAACCGCAACTTTGGGGCTTCGTTAGGAACTATCTGCCAGGGTATCAGCTGCTTCGGTTCCCATATCAGTCTTATCTGCTTGTTTCACGATATTTCCGACCTCTGTCGACGTCGTCGTCTGTCTCCGTCCTTGTCCCCTTCCCTGTTCCTATCTCTGTCCTTGTCGTTGCTGCTGCTGCTGTTGTTGCCGTCAGCTGGCACGGTGTTTTCTTTCTTTCGGTTTTTGTGCCGCAATTTTATTTCATTTCATTTCACTTAGCCATTCGCATTGTTGGTTTTTGTTACTCCCGTTTTTCCATTTCCCATTTCCCCATTTTCCCATTCCCCCCCCCCCCATTCCCCATTCCCTATACAATTTTGTTTTGCTTTTTCCTTGGTTTTTGCCTTGTTTTACATTTTGTAATTGAATACTTTAAGTGATTTTTGCTCTTTGGCTTTTTGCTAGTTAATTGACAAAACGACTCCTAAGCAAGGGCCGCATTCCCCCCCATTCCCACCCCCCCTCGACCCGGCCTGGCCCTGTAACCCAGCAAAAAGCGTCACTTAGCTCTGATTTGAAAAGATTCAACAGAACAAATTGAAAGGGTCCTCCCATACGAGTGGGCGGGGTGCGGTGGGTCTCACAGATGAGGCGGAAACGTAGAGCAGATTAGTCCATGTGTAAATGGAAGCTGTAATTAGTGATATTGATTTGATTTATATATGATTTGAAGGGGTTGGAAATACATACATATAGATGTATAGATGTTCAAAGAACTCAATTACATGCATTATTTGTCTTTTGAATAACTAAATACAGTTCTTAGATGCAGTTCGTAAAGTTCGTAAGGAAGTTTAGCTCCAAACTGAGATAGTCATTAGACGTTAAATGTGAAATGCTATTTTATGGATGCTTTGGGCACTTAAGTGGGTGGTTAACTTACCACGGGATATACATAAATTAATCATCAAGTAATTTCGGGTAATTCCTTAAATTTCAGGTTGTTTAATCGTATTCTATCTTGAATCCCTTGAAACCAACTAGAATGCCTTGAATCTGATTGGAAAAGCCAAAAAAAAAGAATGACCCCGACGTGATTTGAACACGCAACCTTCTGATCTGGAGTCAGACGCGCTACCGTTGCGCCACGGAGTCCACATAAGTCACAGCGCCGCCACACAAACCTAAAGCCCCAATCCAGTGCTCGATGAATGCTTTTGTTGTTGCTGTTGCCTATTCGCGTGCCTAAAAATAATACAAACCCCCCCCCCTAGCCACCACCCCCCAACTAAATAATGCGCTCGATGCTACGTCACTTCAGTCTGTTCTGTTCGCACTCTCTCTCTCCCTCTCTCTTTCCAAATTACTGTTTATCTCTTTCAATTAGTAGTTGTTGCTCTTTACTCGTAGAATGAATCAATGACCAAACGGCATTGCATTTGAAAGAGATTAGATGAATGTGGAAACCCGCTTGGCTGGCTATTTTTTGAGTGCAAGATTGGAACGGGTTTGCAGCAATTGCAGTCACGAGTAGATCGCAATAGAAAATCCAATGGTTCACTGAACAGGTCTTTAGACAACTCAGTACAGTAAGCACGGACTATGTGTTACAAACAATATTTAAGGAATTATCTATAAGGAATACATTTTGATAGCTAATAATGATATACAGCTGTGTTCATGGAAATATCAGTGCTACAAACTCATTTTAGAGATATTTCTAGTCTTCCAAATTGAGCAAATGATAGTTTTTTAGCAAGCCTGGAATGTAAGCATTATAATCCTGAAGAAATTTCATTACATTTGCATTCCATCTTCTTGTTTTTCATTACTTTAGACAAAACTATACGACACCTCAATAATTTCAGTTTCGACCCTCGTAGGAGAAGGAGAAAGCATAAAGAGACAAAACAAAGTAAGCAGATTAATAGCAGAAAGAGTAATGAACAAAAAACTTATGTTCTTATCTTTGATAGCAAGCACAGAACTTATATTTTATGCCTCACTGAAACAATTTAGGGTTGTAATAGAGTAAAGTCAACTCATCCACATCGTAGATGAGTAGAAACGATCACTAGAGCAACAAGACCTACATATAGCCTTCACTCATTTATGAAAATCTGTGAAATTGTATACCAAAAGAAAGCAAAATAAAGTGTAAATATACATGTACATATGTATGTCTGTAATTTTCCTATAAATTCGGCCTGACATTCGTTTGACATTTTTGCCATTAGTCGAGGAAGAAACCGAAACAAACAAAACAATAAACAAATATGTGTAATTATATTAACATAAAACAGCATCGATGTCAGGCAAATATTTGTGTTTGTATTGCCAAATGAATAATATACGTTTAAGGCAAGCAATTTAATTAAAATTGGGAGCAAAAGTTAATGATTGAATTGTATACAAATAGTAGTACCATAATTATTACACTTTGTTGAAGGATATATGATGATTACTTTGCTCTAGCCATCATGACATCATCATGACAAAATAATAATCATTTCATAGTACTTATTCGTTAGCTAAAACACATGAAATGAATCATTCATTATTCTGTTTCCTCTTCCATTCCATTCAAAGATGAAACAGATGAAATCCATTCCCCTTCTGAATATTTCATTTGCTTGCCAATTTATCGTACACATAAAGCGGAAAATACATTGCCCTCTGATGGAACAAGTTCCATTTCTCGAAATACCAGAGATAACACCTGAATGAGAATGGTAACCAGGGAACTACTATTTATAGGTTCTTGATTAGTTTGGACCCCGAAAAACTTTTCATGGAGCACTTGAATACATTCGGCTATAATTGTATGCAAGCGTGAATCCCCTTGGGAGCCACACGAGCCCATCCACCCACCCGCGCACACACACACCCCCACTCAACGCTATTCAGGCTTATAGGGAGCGCACACTAATAAATACTCAACAGTTGCACATTTGAAAATTTCAGTGGAAAATGAGAGGGAAAAAAAGGAGGCTGGACCTGGTCTGAAACCAAATAAAAAGCGAGAGATTCGCTTTACCCTTGGAGTACCCTCCCTATGAGTTCTGTGTGCAGAGGGCTTGATGAATTTGAGCAAAGGTTTGCAACAGAGAAGCAAATAAAGAAGGATATTCGGATTGCTATAAGAAAACATATACATACATATATGTATTCTACTATATTCTGCATATATCTCAAAGTTAATGCATAGATATATATATGTATGTTTCTTCTAGGGTATCAAAACATTCGCCCTGCACAAATTTGACCTTCCCTTCTTGTTTTTCTTCTTTTTTTTTTTTTTAATTTCAGCCGCAAAAAGTTTTTTCTCTCTCGTTTCGTCCTTTTTCTGTGGCTCTGTTTGTGCCTTACTGTTAGTGGTTTCATGTGTTTGTGTATCCTGTGTGTGTGTGTGTGTTGCTGATGTTTGTATGTGGGAATCACACAAAATTGGCAGCCAGGCGCACAGATAACTGCGTAGGCATCGCAGCTCCACGTGGAGCATCAAATGGCGCAATGTGCAAAATGTTGAGGGTACTCCCGCCTCTGGAAAGTATGTGAAATCTGCCTTTTGTTTGTCTCTGTGTGAGTGTCTGTGTCTGTTTCTGTTTCTGGGTATTGTATGTGGGACTGTACTCATTAATAAGTAAGCAGGAGAAGCACAGAGCAGGACGAAGGAGAGATAGACTGAGAACAGACTGAGACTGGGACTGGGACTGGGAATCATCCTGGGGAACAGGAGCCAGAAATCATGCAAAACTCACACAAAAAGCTCACATCAAATCCCCCCAAGTTAATGGCTGCTTTCCAACTTTCGTTTTGCTTTCTTTTGGTTGGCAGCAGTTAAGTAGTTACTGCTCGTACTCCTCGTAGTGCTGGGAGACCCAGCATAAGCTCTACTTAATTCGTTTAAGGGAAACGCAAGTAGCTTTCCACATCCGCCATGTGCGAGGTTCTAGGGGTTGTCTGGAGTACGCTCTTCGGTTCGGTTCGGCTCGTTTCGTTTCGGCAGGACCCACAGAGCGTGACAACAAAATGCGGATGAGCAAGGACCCTAGAACACATCCACAAAGCTCCCCTGCTCCTCTTTGCATGGCGAACCAAGTAAATGAAGTTAAGAGCAAGCAGCTAGCTAGTTAGTTCCGGTTTGTCATCTCATATGTAAATGCATGGGCTTAGACTTTAAAGCGGCTGTCAGGACTCTTTGAAGTGTGAAAAGTTTAAGGATGGCTTGGGAAACAAAAATGGCTCATACACATGAGGGGAGTTAGCTGATAATACAGCTGATACAAGGAATAATTTAATTGCGCTATTTATGGTATTAATAAATTAACAGAAAATTTAAATAAATTCAAATGGTTGAACAAATATTAAGTGAACATTAAGTGACTGAAATATAATATTTTTCCACGTGGTAACTGCTCTTGCCCCCCTCGCTTAGTTTAACCCACGAAATCCAAGCAATTATCTGGAAAAACTTTACCAAACCGAACCGAACTGAGATTTATGGTAAGCTATTTATATACCAAACACTTAGGCACACACTCATAGTGATAGGAAAGTTTGTATAGGGCTTTGGCTTTGATTAACTGTGACAATAAATGTTGATTAACAGCCAGTAAAGGTTGCCACAACAACAGTTAAGATAAGATAAGATATGATATGCAGTTTATACTGTAAATATATATGAGTATTGAATATGAATATACTTATAGAACCATTCAAAGGACACCAAACGTTGGCACTTGTTTAAGTGTAAGAAATTTCACCAAACCCCAAGGTGTTTTGCACAATTTTATCCTTCACTCACTTCCTTACCACTGACTTGCACTCTCACCCACTTCAGTATGTGTTTGTTTATGCGTGTGTGTGTGTGTGCAAGTGTCAACATTTATTTTTTTTAATTAACTTTGCAGCATGTACATCAGCAGCGGCAAGGAGTACGAACGGCAGTTGCACAAACTTATTTAATTAAAATTCGCCATTGAAGCAGCTAATTAGATTTCTTTTTTTTTTTTTGTGTTTTAAACGCTTTCATTGTGCTTGTTGTTTCCTGGCCATGATGATGATGTTGTTACCATTCTGGTTACTTTTGCCGTCGATATTTGGCCCCAACCCAACCCACCAACCCCCCCCCCAAAATGCCGCTTAACATAATTTTTGTCGATCTGGCCATAAAATAGTTGAAATTATGTTTGCTTTAGTCGGCAGCGGGACCCAATCACGGGGACCCTACCCCCCTCCCTACCTTTTTGTGTGTGTGTACCAGCCCCAAGGCCGTGTCCAGTTCGAGCCAGCATAAATTTGCATACATTTTGTGGGTGCACATGGCCAGGGGCGACCACCACCTCCACCACCTGGTACTAAACCCATAAAAGATTGGGCCAAACCGAAAATCGATACCGAAAACTTACCAGCGAATGGCAACAAATTAATATGATTAATTGGCACGTTGCTGGTGCGTGGAAATGGCAGCCACTAAAAAAAGAATGCCAGACGACTGTGATTTATGTACTCGACTATGGGAATACCTCAAGAATATCCCTTAAAGCTTCATCCCCTGCCTCACTCGTATAAACCAATGCACATTACATTCTAGCTATGCTACCTCTTAGATCTTAGATCGTTTGCCCCATATACCCTTATGTCCAGCACATACCCTGGCAGTTTGCGGTACACTTTTGCAGCCATTGGCAGAACCTGCCCCTGGCAACCGACCCCTGGGCAAAAGTTACTTCACAGCAAACAGAATCACAGCCCCAAACCTCGCTGACAGCAGGGCTTTCCAGACAAAGTGTGCGAAGAGAAAGCAAGGGAACAGAGTGGGGTGGGCAGAGAGGTACAAGTGGGCATGGTAGGCGGGGTGAAGGGGTGGCAGGGTCGATTGGCTTGACGTGTTTGTTTGAGGTTACGCGCGGACGCTAAACTGGATGGAGAGGAAGAGGGGGATGAAGAGAGCGCACTGGACTGATTGACACCATGGGGTGAAAATTGATGTCGCTGGTTACGGGGCAGGATTCTCTGGGTTCAGGGGTCAGTCAGGGG
Organism: Drosophila azteca; assembly: GCA_005876895.1. Classification (NCBI taxonomy): domain Eukaryota; kingdom Metazoa; phylum Arthropoda; class Insecta; order Diptera; family Drosophilidae; genus Drosophila; species Drosophila azteca. The sequence goes on along the minus strand of VCKU01000091.1, from coordinate 6,691,069 downwards.
TCGAGCCACTTTGACAGGGATTCACTATGGCGAGGTAAACTATTTTCAATTGGCCAACAGACGCGACTACGGCTATCGAATCCCATAAAATGGTATGGCAGCAAAACGAAATATCATCAGCAAATATTTAAGAGTCGGTGCTGAAAGCGTTTGGGTACCCACGGGTGTGTGTTTTGGGTATATTTGATATAAGGCTGGGCCATTAATCGGTCAATGGTGTGTTAATTGTATACAGATTCCAATATATATAAGATGTGTTATATATGAACTTGTTATATGAAGGTAATACGTGTGTTTCCTAGAAAGTCTGTTGAAACATGGGCCATGTCTTGGCATTTGTTTATTTATTGAACGGCATAAAAAAACTTTCGTAGAATTTGTAGCTTTTGTAGCTCGTAAAAAACGCTGACATATACCTGGAAATTCTTGTAGTTTTTTTTTAGAACATTATTTCTATCAATGTTGAAGATTTTTCATTATGTTTTTGCATATACATACATACATATTTGATCGCATTCCATCAGACTTTTGGCAGAATAGAAAACAATATGATTAAAAGAGAAAACCCAGTGTTTTGGTGCCACTATATGTAAAGTTTCACCGATTGGGTAGAAGAATGTACTGAAGAATAACGGACAGCTTTCCTAGAAGTTTTTTATCTCTGACTTTATACTGAGTTGTAGTAGAATAACGCCTTGGTTTATATCTTTATATTATCACTATTATTTTAGTTTAGATACTGCTGTCATTACAGATTAGTAGCTCATTGAAAAACCGTTTAAATAGAGCACTCAAAATCAAAATTCAATCTTAATCAAGAACTGAAAACAATGCAAACATTTATTTTTCTTGTTGCATTTCTACTCGACTAGAAATCCGAGAACTCGGACTGTCCCAAGTTTTGTGACAACTTCTACCCGCTGGGCATTTAACTAAAATTTCAACAACAAAAACTTTTCAACTGTTTCAACAACAGAAAGAGAATTTTGCATAATATTATGCATATACATTTTTGGAATTAATGCGAAACGTAGCGCTGGGATAGCGATCTTAATAATTGCACTTGTTAAATATTTAGAGTGGCACTCGACTCGGCCCGAACTGCAAACAAGTGGAGACCAGGCAGGAAGGGGCAGCAACAGGCAAACAGGCAACAACAGAGAATAGAAGAGGAGTCCTGATTTTATACAAGCAAGGACAAGCAGGGCAGGCGTTGGGCGAAACTATAAAATTCATTGAGAGAGGAGCAAAGTTGAGCACAAACTAAAGCAACAAGTTGTGCCCTAAAAAGGGGCACATAGCATGGGGCACGCCCAGCAAGGATGTTGTGTCGTGTAAGCGTCACTTAAAATGAACCCGAAGACGTTGCTAAAATGCTGCTCCGTGCATACTTGAAACAAGAACAGATTTAAGTGCACAAACACACACACACAAACTAAGATACATGAGCTCACAGATACACACACAGAGCGTGGAAAATGTGAAGGCTGTTGCCGTTCATTGCGATATATTTTCGTCACTTAGCATTGAGCCAAGGCACTGAGGGTCCGAAACCAAGACGCTTGCCACATTAAGACACGCAACGACGCAAACACTTGAGGACAGCCAGTCAGCGAACGCAAGCGTATACGTAATCTTCCTGTAGTAGCGCTTTGTGTGTGTGAGGCATGAGGCATGGTGTCGTGTGCGTGCGTGCGCGTGCCTTAATGAATGTGTGTGAGTGGCACACACAATCAAAGATAAGAAGTCGCCAACGCCTCTCGCCTCTCTCGCACAGATAATGATGAGTATCATTATGTTGAGCAGGGCACGCTGCTGCTGTTGACATTAAGTTGTGAGCGCCTTTTGCCATTGTCCTGTCCTCGGTCCTCGGTCCTCGAAGCTGTTGTTGTGCACTTTCAGGCGATTTGGCGCACGGCCCAACCTTGATTTTCTCAATTTTCACCACTCTTCTATGTTCTATACCCTCAAAGTGCTGCTGATGGCATTGAGCTGTGTTTTGCCAGGCAAGAGAGGGAAAAAACTGGGCTTCCATAAGACAAGTTGAAACAGCACCATGTCTCCCTCTAGTCTTTCAGTTTTAAAGCAAACTTTGCACAAAAGCCAGAGCTATCATATTAAAAATACATCTGCAAGGGTATTAAAACATTCGGCCCCCAAAAACGCTCGGTCGGCCATCATTTTTTCCATTTGCCAGCCATTTGGTGACATTTCCCGTTTTGGATAAACGCATTTCCCGTGGCCTTCGATGGCTTAAAAAAAAGAAAGAAAAAAATGTATGTATATAGAGGCGGGAAAACCTTTGACACTTTGGCAATCAAGGCAGCGGACACCTGTGCCATTGAGGGTATGGCTGGGCAGTGGGTGGGCGGGTGTTGGGTGTGTCATTGTCGTAGGTGAGAGGAAAAGCGCACTCAGACAGGCATTGGCATGCATAAATGGATTATGGGTGTGCACAACGGAGGACGTTTACACCTTTTTTCCACTGCACTGGATTCTACGGGGAAAACTTTTTGCTGAAAACTGAACAAGCTACATAAATATTAAAAGTTTTTACATGATTTTTACTTTCGCTTTGCGACTAACAGAATCTTGGTCCTTAGAGATTGTTTGCTCAAGCACATTTTTGGTCCACTCATGAAGAAAGAATTTCGAATAAAGTTGCAAGGCATTTGCTTTATATTTTTAAATATTTTTCTAGTGCATTTACATAGAAAAGTCAGTGGGTTTAGGTAGGGGGAGGTATCTACTTGTAGACTGATGCAGGAAGAGCACAGATCGGATGATGAAACAAGATGAATTTAAAGAAGAATCAAAACAGAAATAATTTTAAAAAATAATTCAAAGAAATATTTCTCGTGTTGGACATAACATCACTCCTCACTATCAATGTTATGTTAAAAGCAAACATTAACATTACATTAGCAGACAGTGGGCACCCTGTCCTCTTGTAGTGCATGGGCACACTTTCTTTCTACTTCCTGCTCTTCTTGATCTCGTTTGAAAGTTGATAAACATTAAAAACATGAAATATAAAAGCAATCACTGAATATAAACATTAAGCAATTGTGGATTCATTTAAACAAAGGAACTAACTGGACGTCTAAGTATATATTTCAACACATTTAATATACACTTGGCTAAAATATCGAAAATCAGCAATGTATTTCCCTGATATTTTTGAGAAGTGAAAACGAGGCCTACGAATAAGACCTGCCATAAACCGCATCGAGGTGGAGGGGGCCCTAACGCATTTATATCGATTTGCGGATGTCAGTTATGCTATACACACACACACACACTGATGCACAGACACAAATACACAGCCATCACACCCACACACACACACAGACAAACAACTACGGCTGATTGCTTTGCAGCTTTCACTCGATGTTTTTTTTTAGCAGGTCGTTCTTTTTTCGGTTCGCTTTATTTTTTGCTGCAATTTCTTTTCATGTTGCCATTCAGTGATACATATACTCGTATATATGTATGTCTGAGTGTTTGTGTGTGCGTCAGAGTGACGGTGTGCCCAAAAAATATCAAGGCAAAAGCATATGCCCCTCCCACTCCCCCCGCACTCATCCGCAATTGCTTGGCTTGGCAGAGTTTACACGGTTATCTGATAACTTAATTTGATTTGCTGCTCACACAGAGATGCATTCACCCACACACACACACACAACCACAGACGCTCACACACACGTGAACACTTAGCTGCAGCCACTTGCACCCAAACAATGGCATCGTCTATGCTGTGGCTTTGCCCGCTCGAGCGCTCGATTGGCGCTGCCTTTGATTTCTCAGTGCAATCATTTTCGGTGCAATTTTTCATTGCATACTTTGGGGAGCCAGCGCTTTATATATGTATTTTCGATTTCGAGTTTCTTGGGGTGAACATAGATAAAATATCGCTGCACTTAAGGGGAAACAAGGCTCGCAAGTCCATTTAATGCGGTCGAATATTAAATGTGATAAAAGCCACTAAGTGGAAACTACCAGGAGCTTCCAGGCACACCATTATCTGACTTGTTGATTGGCTTAAAGAACCAACGACATAAAAACCAAGCATAGTACAAGACCATCTTTAGTTTTAAGTAGTTAAGCATGGGCAATGCAGGCTAACTGCTGAAGTAATATATCAAGTAAACAAAGTGGATTGATTTACTAAATAATTCGTATCTTTAGCGGTTTTATTTAAATTCTAAAAAGAAGATTTCGGTGGTATATTACAAAATCCAAGTATGAGGAAGTAATCTATTCATTCCGCCCTACATTCTATTTAGCTAAGAGAGACACAAAGTCAATCAAGACATATCTTTTCACACATTCCATTACTCTTGAGAATATCTTACTAAAAATTCTATATATTTCTGTGTGACACATTTATTCTTCCATATTTAACAATAACGAACAAAAGTGTCTCCAAAAGAATACGAGTAGCTTTCTTTAAACCTAATTTAAGACACATAAACTCCCAGATCCCTTTGGCTTGCCATTAAAGTGCCTAAGCAACTGATGGGAAAAATGGGATTATGATTGGGTAAAACCAGAAGAGAGAAACAGCTTTAAGTAATCCCTGCAGAGCCCTGCAAATTGTGTCCCCAAAAGGAAGTATTCTTTCTCTTTAAGACCACACTTATTTATTTATTGAGTTGCCAGCCTTGAATTCAACAATTCCTGAATTTTCTGCTCCCACGTTCAGGCTGATTTTCTTGCCGTTCGGCGCTACTTAAGCTGCTTTCATATACAGAGCACACGAGTATGCAAAGTTTTCAGTTTCCACATTAACATTTTTTAATTAAAAACGTCAGACGGAGAATCGAGAAGAGCAGAACAGAGCAGAGAAGAGCAGACATACCACACGTCTATGGCGGACGTTGCACGTGGCGTATGAGTGATGTGAGTTGGAGTCTTACTTTTAATGTGGCCCGTCCCTCACCTGAAGCATTTGAAGCTATTACTGACTGCTGCCGCCGTTACTCTTACTGTTGTTACTGTTGTTCTTCTTGTTCCTGTTGTTCCTGTTGCCTCTGCTCCTGGCAGTTTGTACATTTTTCTTGGCTATTAAGCATGCATAATAAATGACAGATGCTTTTCAAGCTCCTCGCCTCACAGAAGGCCATTTAAATTTGGTTCTTCGCTCTTCGTTCGTTCGTCTTTTTCTTTCTTTCTTTGGCATAAATTATTGAAATTGTATTTCCATTTGTCTGCTGGTGTCCGCCCGCTGGCACGTGTGTCCATCCCCTTTACGGGTACGGGTACGGGTCGATGCATGCATGCACACTTCCGGTCAATGAACGTGCCTTTCCAGTTCTTGGCCTGTTCTTCTGCTGGTTCCCACTGCCATTACACGGAGATAATTTGCCGTTGTTTGCCATCGAAATGGGTCCATTCCCTTGAGGAGCTGGCCAAAATGAAGGGGATAATGCAGAGCAGCAGAAAAACCAGACCATCTGGGGAGCAGGCAGAAGAACCAGAGTAATTACAGCAGCCCCAAACACACACCCAGGTCGGTCGGAACAAGAAATACGGTCGGTCGGAACAAGACCCCGACCCGTATACACAAGAAGCTGCCACACAGTTTCCATGCAAATGAACAGCACATTGGGGTAAAGAGAGAGCCACTGATTAACTTACAGATCACCTAACTAAGAAATAATTTCGGAAAAGGTTCATTTAAACTATTTATTTATAGTATATGGCAAATCTGGCAGACTCGGGGCAATCGGGTTCGGTGGATACTGCAAAGGCGAGACATTGTATTTGTACTCAAACATGAACACATTTTGGTACTTAAAAGAACAAGATTCTTTATGAAATAAAACATACATAAAGTAGATAATTTATGACTGCTGACTGGGGTGCGAGCGGAGAAATGATCTGTCAACTCATTAGCACACACGACATCTCAACAGTCAAAAGCAGTAAGCAATTAGGAATCTAATGTAGTCCAAAAACACTTATGCTGGCATACATTCAATTGGCCACCTGCTAAATAATCTATTTAAAGATATATTCGTGTGTATATTTATATTTTTAAATGGATTTTGGTTCAATCCGCCTAAAAATGAAGGAAATATCCATTTCGAAGGTCAATCGAAAGTTAATTTACTTAATCCTACCAAACATTAAAGAATATTTTGTTTTTTAGACTCTTCAATAGCAAATTCCTGGCAGGAGTTTTCCTCAGTGCTGGAGACAGGCCTGAAAACATTGCAAATGCAATTCACGTTCCTTTTCCGTGCATTTTTCAATGCAGTTGATGCCGCGCAGGGCAGTCTTTCAGTGGGTTGTCAGTCAGTGTTGTCGTTTACCTGTCTATATATTTGGCTAACATACACACGCCCCCTCCACTCATACACAGACACACGCAGACAGATACATATGTATGTATGTGTGTAGAGCTAACAACACACAAATAGCTGAGGCCGTGGCCCCGCAGGCGCCAAAGTCAAAGTCGTTTTGCGATAAAAGCGACCCCCCCTCCCCGCCCCCCTTCCGCGCACATGGACAAACTATGTGGAAATTGAAAATTGAATGCGAAATTGAACTTTTACCTTTTGGCTGCCCCGGCAGAAACGTGCAAAATTTCCGTACGGGAAATTTGCCATAATTGTGTCGAATGTCGATGACATTGAGAACAGGAAACAGTTGCTCCCATTTCAGCAGGCAGCAACTATCTATTATCCGAAAATGAGTATCTCTATCTGTAGCATTATAATTCAAGCGAAAATTGTGTCCCCAAAATGTTGTGAATTGCCGTAAATAACTCTAAAACGGAAGAAGGTATTACGGGTGTCCTCAGGAAACTCAATGATGTGATACCTGTGATACATTCTGCATATATTTTCACGGGAATACATGGGAAATTCTGTTTTCCCTGGCATTTGTGAACCGGGCAAGGCCTGGCCTGGAGATATACCCGAAAAATATTCGTTATCGTCGCCTCTCAGACACAATCAATATACGTGGCGTATACGCAATGTGCCGAGACGCAGCCGCAGGCCGCAAAGCCATCGCCAAGTCGCAACACAATTCATAACTGCCACGCCTCACCTGGCCAGGATGAAGAATTTTCTTCTTTTTTTTTTTAAATTGGATCAATATTCTTCAGCAGCAGGAGAAGCAGCAGCAGCAGCAGAGCTGAAGCAGCAACAGCAGCAGCAGCAGAAGGCAGAGGAGAAGTGAGCCCTTGGCTAAGACGTTGACGTGGCAGCTGTATGTCCTTGCAAGGACAATTGTGTGTCGCCGGGCCCCAACACTCCGCACCCTCCAGTGCCGCCACACATGTCGCCACCCCTGGCCCAGATTTCTTTCTGGAAAATGTGTGAGCTTTTTTTTGTATGATTTATTTTTTGGACCGAGTTTTCAACTCAATTCTCGCTCGACTCGACGCAGCTCAGCTCTGACCTCAGGTCGGGCTTCATATTGGCAACTTCAAGTGGCAATTAGTAGGACTGTGCCACAGCCACAACGAAATTAACTCACAAATTCCCCGATGTTCCTCCTTGAACGCAAACCCAAAAACCAAACAAAAAATCACACAACAAAATTGAAAAACAAACAAAATTTCATAGAAATACAGATCTAGATACGGTGGCAGGGGCGGCCAAGCGAAACAATGTTGAAAGAAGCCAAATTGTTTACAAAAACCAAAAAAAGTAATGGCGTTTAAATTACAAAATTTCAATTTATGTCCAAAGAGAAAAAGCTGCAGAGAACATCAGCAAATCACCTAGAAAATTCACACTGAAGAGAAGGAACGTCCAAATGGAAGATGGGTTTACTATTCAATTGGCAAACCGGAAAATGGGAGGGTAAATGGGAACTCTATTGGTAGTTTTCTTATTCAAAATTGTTCCATAATCGGTAGAGCATCTGCGGCCTTTGCCGCGTTGCAGTTCGGACAGGACTCGCGTTTCGCGTTGCAGGATTTGACGGTTCTAAGCAAAACCATCTTCCATATGTATAGATGGAAAAAATAAAGTACAACCTATAGAGTGGGATGAATACTTAAGCACCATTTCCCCAATCAGTAAAACCCACTTAATTTCCTAAGATAAAACTCATAGGACCATCCCATTTTGGGGTAGGGCATTCAAAGACCGCCCGCCACCCAACCGCAGCAGTTTACAGACCGCAAATGTGGAAAACGTTTGGCAAAAATTGGCTCAGCTTTGATTAATTAACTTAAAACAGCTATTGACATACGTGTAGCTGAACAAACACACCCACACACACACACACACAGACCAGCAGAGAGCGGACAGATAGATAAAGATAAAAACGTACTCACACAGATACGAGTACTACTGGCTGCACCCATGCCGGGACACGGACATTGGCATTGGCATAAATTTAATTGAATTGTGTGGCCAAGAAGGGGAGGGGAGTGGAGGTGTCTGTCGCTGCAGTTCGTCCCTCGTCCATTAATGAACTGGGGCCACATGGACACGGGAAAAGCAACTGAGGCTTGGGGAAGGCAAATGAAAACTGCAATTTGCCTTAATTTATTGTATTTTTTGCTGGTTGATTTTCATCAAATTAACGCTGGTTAAATGTTAAAGGAAATACAATTTCAGTGTTCATTTTCAACGTGGAAATATTTTTATTCAGCTTTCTCTTCAGATCCGTCAGGTTTTGGCATTAATGAAATCACTTTCTTTGCTGTCTAGAACTGAAAGCAGTTCAATAAAAATCAATTAAATTCAATTGGTAACATTTGCTTTTCCAGACCTTCTTCGAAGTTGAAATTTCGCTTAAAAGATTGTACAATTATACCCCCGAAATCGTTCAGATCGATTGGGTTTTCGAGTCCATTAGGCATACGCACTGACAGTTCTGGAGAGAGCGAGCCATGGACCCGCAATTGTTTTGTTTTGCTTAATTTGAACATGTTTTTGTTTGCTGTACAAGCTACTAAAAATAACCCACATATCCAAACGAAAATGTACTCTATATAAATCTGTATATATGTACAAGATGAGGCAAGTATGTATGTACATATAGCCGTGCAACGAGAAGGAAAGGAAAAGCATTTAGCTGATGACTACAGACATACTCGTAAAAGTGAAATTGACCAAAAGCAGAACGAAACGAGCCATCAAAATTGAATGGGAATCTTGTGACTAAGCTTCGGTTTCACTTGGGTCTCGTATTGCTCCTCTTGGGCGTTGATTGGCTTGGTCCTCCGTCCCCTCCTGCCCCTCCCTCTCCCTCTCGCCTTTCAACAGACGAAAGTCAATAGCAGACAAAGTTTTTCGAGCCACCTTGGGGCCCGACCGACTTGGGTGTTGCAGGGTTTGAGCCAAAGCAAACAATATAAAAATAAAAAAAAATACAAAAAATCCTCGTGGAATTCGAACTCGAAGCCCCCCATTAACTGCGCTCGAGTGGATAACCTTTTTTCGGGTGGCTTTCGAGTGGAATTTTTAATTGCGAGAGAAAAATGCGTATATCTGTGCTGAGGATCGAGGGGAAGGCAAGGAAATCACTTCCTTCAAGACGAAATGTTTTGGGCCAAAACTTATTACGTGCTCATTGTGGCCAATGGGGAGTGCTAGCAGGGCGCATCCTTCGTGTTTTTGTGTCCTTGCCCCGACCCGACCGAGACTGGGGCTTCAGCCTTGTGCCGCCTTCACGGACAGGCAAACAAAAGCCGATTCGACCCACACTGAAGAAAAACCAAAAGGGTTTCCCAAAGCGACAATATTATGCAGGTGATGGGAGAGAAATTGTTGGGAAATTAACATATTATTTGAAGGCTTTATTCAAGAATTTGAGACCAGAAATTTATCAGAGAAATCTTTAAAAATTCAAATAGAAATTAGAGAGTAGAGAATATATCTTATACAAGATAGAATTCACATTTTCATAAACAAAAGATCTCGGGACACACAAAGTGATCCGTCTTCGGTCTACACTTTTCCAATGTGGCCGTATATTTGGTATTCTTCTTCAATACCAGTGTTGCCGTATTGGCTTATAGAGGTTATTATAGTACATGGTGTTGCCGTATTGGATGATAGAGGTTATCCTACCACAATCTTTCTCTCAGTGTAGGCGATGGCAGATAGGCAGAGTTGTGGGGGTGCGAGGGTGTGGCAGAGTGCTGCTTTGCATTTAATTACGCTTAAAAATTAATTAATTTCTTTTTTGTGTGTGGCCGGGCGGCGGGCACTGTGGAGTGACTTGAGACATAATCAAGCTGCCGCTGCCAAAGAGGAGGACTTCAGTGGCGTCGGCGTCGGCTTCGGCGCCCTAATGTATGCCACACTTCGCCCACTTTTATCTGCCTGGCCTGGCCTGGCTTGGCCTGGCATTATCCTTGTACTTGATGCCCCACTGCTGGCCGCCCCACTGTACTCAGTGGAACAGGTGTAAGGCCTGGCCTGTCAGTGGGTGGTGTGCGCACTTGTGTGTCTTAAATAATTCAAGAAGCACAGTTTTCGCGGTTACCAACAACAAAAACAACAGCGAGAACCGAGAGCCAGGCCAAGCATTGTTAAATGCCAAGGATAAATGGTCGTGTCTGGGTTAAGCTCCGCACCACACCACACCATAAAACACTGGAGGGATGTATATGTGTGTGTATAGCCACAAGTCCATTATCCTTCGGCTTACAACGTTCAGATATCGCTTTGATGCGAGATAATACATAATTCCTTAAAACAATTAGCAAAATTCTAGACTGTTGGGAATCACTCAATGGGAAGAAACAAATTCAAATGGAACCCATTGAGGGGAGGAGTTTTATTCATTTATTAATTACAGGACATCGAAGAAAATTAAGCTCTATGTACATTAATTTTAATCGTAAGAAAAGGATGATGGTCATTGTTATTACTTCCTTTTTTTCTACTTGAACAATATGTGATCTAAACTTAAAAAAATGTTCAATGACTTGCCCCACAAACGCTGGTATGAGACTGTCCATTAGTACCACGACTCACCTGAAAATACAGAGAAATAATTTGATATTAAGTTTTAGATTTGATATTCATTAAATTAATATGAATATTCAATATTATATAATAAAAACAACTTTAATCATAAGTAGAGCCGCGGCCCTTACTGCAGCTGATAACCTTTCCGCTCGTTTATTAGTGCAGTTTTCCTCTCCACTCAAACCATCTTTGATCTCACATTTCCATCTCTCTTTGTAATTGTTTATAATTGTTTCTAGACACAGAACAGAGATCCATTTTCGACAGTATTTCGTTTTTCGAAGTAGAACAAAGACTACTAAGCGGTTTACAGAATGCAATTGCAGAAAAACAAATTTTAATAACTCGCTGAGGCACTGTCATAAACAATAGCGGCAGAGGTTGCAGAGCAGCCACACAGCAGCCACAGCAACAATAAACCCCAAGCAGTGCACTGGCACACGGGCAACAACAATTGAGTCAATTTTGCATTTTCAAGGTTCCCTGGCAGTGGTTTTTGATACCCTTACAAAGGGTAATACGATTATACGGTATGCCAAGATGATTGTAATGTGAGAGAGGACATGACTAGGGCTTAAAGCAGTCTCTGCTGCTGCGCTGTCGCTCACGGACAGTATAAAACAGCAGCAAGCCTTCGTTTGGCTTCGGCAATGCGACTTCGGCACTTGCTATCTCGCTTTGTCCTGTGTGAAGCAATAAGCCGATTTCTCCCGCAGGCATGTTCGGCTTTTTGCTACACACACCAGCGCACTTGATTGTATGCGTGCTGAGCTTTGGTTTGAAGCATTAGTTCATTTTAAGCTATAAATTTGAGCTACGAACATTACATCTTATAACTGTATATCTATGAACAAATATTAGTCTAACGATAGATATTTGTCGTGACAAACTATTGGAGATCTAAGATAACACTTAGTATATATTATTCTGTCATAGAATACGCAAGGGTATCTCCTACTTTGTCCTTTTATTTCTAGTTAATAGTATTACTTTCGGTGCAGTCGAAGGCAACGGAAGATGCACACGAACAGCACACAAACAGACGGACGTACGGACGGACGAACGGCTTGATGGACTGAATGGGATTTTTTGTGGGGCCACAGCTGCTGCTGCTGCTGCTGCTTTTCCTCCTCGTTTCGCTTTCCTTTGTGGCTGCTTGCAGCAGCAGCATAAAAGTCCCGAATAGAAAATTGTTTGTTTACTGCACTTTGTGTTGGAAATTTGGCGTTGTTTTCCAGCAGTTTATTTTCGGTTCATGCATTATTCAGTGAAGCGAAAACTCTGTTGAATATTTCATATTTCGAATGGCAAAATATATTGTTATAACACGCTGTAAGTCCACTAAATTAATGTTCAGCCAAAATACATTGTAATTGTATAGATCTTTGATTCAAGAATGGAAACACCCCCGGAGTATACGTATACGTAATGTGAAATAAATTGCTTTCATTTGTTAATGGAAATTGATTGTTTGCCGGGGGTTTATATTTAGAAATTTTTGCTATATTCTGGGGGTAAACAATACAATTAGTGTAAGGCATTGGAAGTGCAATTTTTGGTCAAGAATTCTGGGTTGTAGAGTTCTTTAACTTGGTTTTGGTAGATTTTCTTGGGTCACTACACCGCTTACATGTGACTGGCAAAATGCCAATCAGTTAAAACGTAGGCACATGGCTGTAGTTTTTCTCTGAAATGGTATTTCTTCTCTCAATCTTTAGTCATCGCATAAAAGCCAAGTCATTACTAATACACGGAGAAAATTTTTTAGTTCTAGCAACCCTAATATCGTAATTTCTTGAAAAACATCTCTCATTGAAGGGTAGAACATTGAAGACCTCTTTCATATACTGTTTCAATACGAAAATTACCTGCGACCTTGAGGTTACACATTTTCCAGCTTGAGGCATACAAGTATCTGTTTCCTCAACTATAAATATCCGTTGTTACCAATATACAAACGTACACACATATATACAAACACACATAGGTATATGTATACCTACTTTATATGAATGACTTTGCTTAAAAGCATTTCTTATACATATATATTTCTCGCCCTTTTTTTTGTGTTGGTTTTTTGTTTCTTGCAAACGTAAATAAATGCCGAATAAAACACATGGCCGTTGGCCTTTTAACGCAGACGTCTCTCCCAATACCCCCGGGGGAGGAGCACGGGACGGGGACAGGAAGCAATTTTGAATGTGTTTCGGGTATACAGGGGAAAGGTATATGTATTTATGTATAGAGAGGGACGGGGAGGCCCGCCCCGAAAAATTAAAAGCGCTGAAAGTATAATGCAAAAGTAAAAGCCACACACAAATGGCAATCAAAATAAAGCATTTCGCTTGTATCTCATTCACTTTGATATGGACTTTAATATCATTGAAATTATAATGATGTGTGTTTTTATATGCGGCCATAAAACAAAGCAAAAAAAAGAGAGAGAAAAAAAGAAAGGAGGCCCAATCTCTCTTGCCCCCAAGCCTCAGGACACCTCGACGTAAGGGACCAATTTTCATCGCTTGGTCACCTGAACACACACACACACATGCAGAGAAAGAGCGAGAGAGAGAGAGAGAGAGACAGGATAGTGATGGTCTCCTGACCGTTGGTTCAGTTTTTGACCCTTATTTAGACACCTTTCCGGCCCCCAAAACTCGTCCTGGCACAATTTGTTCACCTGGGCAATTTGTTATTTATGCTGCGTACACTCGTACGTGTCGATTCTTTATATATGCAAATACCATCCATATATACCATGCGTATCTATGTGGCAGATAGCTCTCTATTGCTGCTGGCTGTATCGATCGAAAGTTTTATATTTATGGCAAAACGAAAAAGAAGGTTTAGAAGGTTGGGGTACAGACACACCAAAGGTGAACTTTAGCTACATTTTTTACTAGTGAAAATGCAGCAAATGCATAACCTTTCAATATACTTTTCAAACCAATAATACAAATAATCGAAGAAGATAAACTTTCGCTTGAAAGCATTTATTCGTTCTTAAACTTCTTCTACATCTACAAATCGTGTTTCGTGTTTGTGTTTGTAACAATTGGCCACCTCGTACACACATCGCATTAAGATGAGCTGATGGAAATGTATATTTCAAGACCAGAACCATCTGAGGCCACTCTCAATTCAATTAATCTCGACCAGAGCACCAACAGAGGGCCATTCGCTAATTAGGAGCACGGTCTGATATAATCAAAACAAAACAAAACACCCCAGACACCAGATAGATTCGCAAACACACGGTGGTGGAAATCCCACAACCCCATACGCGTACAACCCCCAGTAGGAGGAGGACGAGTGCTCTCACAGATGCACCAATTATGCGGACCCACTAATTTGTCTACATTTTGGGTGCCTAAATAATTGCAGACAGCTTGGCTTTTGGGGGCGTGCAGGTAAGGATGGGTTCAGTTCTGGGCTTGACATGAACAATCAGGGAACACAAAGCAATATTTGCACTGGCACCACACAAAACCACATGAACGGAGGGACGGGCGGGACGGGCAGGGACGGGGAAAGGCAGCGTCACATAATCGAATTATGCAAGGCAACAGAGCAGCTGCAAACGAATGACACAAGTCGATTCGATGGCATATAACTGGATTAATATATACGATAACTTCATCAGCATATATATCCTCCATCCGTGTCTCTGTTTCTCGCTCTCCCTCTCTCTGTTTTAATTAAAATGCGCATACGAAACAAGGCAGGCCCTGCACTTGTCATTACTTATTCCATAGCCATAACACACACGAACAGACAGCTCAGAAAATCGAATCTTTTAGTCAAATTTCCTCAATCACAACTCAGCTTGGAGGGCGTGAAGTAAACAACAATTATGCCACAGTCCACAGTTTATAAGGTCCTTGCTTTGATGCTGATGTTGCACTGCGTGCAGGGTTTGTTCAATTTTCAGATATTCACCGACCCAGGTACATATATGGTTGGCTTATAATTGCAAACGGATATCATTTAAGACTATAATTTCCCCCACACAGCATATCCAGATAAATGTGTGGTTGATGGGGCAAATAGTCGTGTGATTATCGAAAGTGGCAAATCGGCGAGACATCCCGACAGGTGTGTCCTGGTTGAATGCCATCGAAAGGGTTGGGCCCTGGTGTACGAGTGAGTATTTGATTATTATTAGTTGTGGCCATCAAATAAATGGCACATCTTCATGTAGATGCAAACGGGAGCGACCACCACCCAACTGCAAGTGGTCCGACTATAAGACACCCGACGGACCGTATCCCGCCTGCTGTGAAATGGATGTGAGTTGCAACGAAATAGAATATTGATGGAGGTTAGAATGGAGATTGATGTGTGCCATCTAAATGTGTTTAAAATTTAAATTTTTTGTTTATATTTGGAAATGGATAAATTTTCTAATAAATTGTTATTGTTGCGCACATAAAAACAATTCAACATTTAAATGTTTAACTGTTGGGTTAAGAACGGGTTAAGCTACGAGTTAAGCCCGATCACAACGTCACACGGCAAAGGTATCGATAGATGGTTATCGACTGGTGATCCGCTTCTAGTGTGCCCCTTTTGTGGTTGCCCGCCAGATTCAAATCCCATTCAAATGCTTAGCATCCTCGTAGGATGTAGAATTGATGCAATTTCCAGCAGGCTGAGAAAAAAATCTATTCAAAACTTGTCAGCATAATATTTCTATATAAATTGAACATAAATCGAATGCTTACAATGACCAAAGGACACTTTAGCCTACTGTCAATAATAGTGCTGTGCAGTCTTCTAATCAGTAGCCAGGCGGCCGAGTGGCAGATGCGTTTCCACCATCCCAGTGAGTACCTTTCCGCTTTCCGCATTCCGGATGTGTGTGTGAGTGTTTTACATGTCTTCCCATCCCACAGATTTCCCTGGCAAATGCACCATCAAACCCAACCTGGTGCTCAACGGAGGAGTGACTATCAAAGATCCGACGCACGAATGCCGTCAAATTGTTTGCGGTTCGGATGGCATGGTGCTGTTCCAAAGGTGAGGCAGGAGATGGCCAGTAGATTGGGGAGTACTCTCGACTAATTGACTCTCGACAGCTGCGGAGTGACTGACCTGCCGAGGGGATGTCGCTTTGGCAACTACACCCATCCGGAGCTGCCATATCCACAGTGCTGCAGTCGGCAACGGCTGTGCTCCAGAAAGATGGCCGCTCCATAGATGTCATAGATGACATTCTTTTTCCCTTCTTAATAATCTCTAGATTCAAAAATGTTCTCTCTGAAAGTAGTCATTTTTTTCGGTTTTCTTGTTGCCTCTGGCCATTCTGAAAATTTATTTAATGTGGAAATATCTCTAAACAGCTATGTGCATCCAGGTGAGCATTATATCAATCAGTGTACTATAGCAGATCTGATTAAGTATTCTTTTCAGCCTATCCCGGTCGCTGTGTCATCGATATGGAACCTTCATTAATCACTCTCCAACTGGGACAGGCTATCAATTTACCCAACCTGTTCTGTGTTCAACTCCTGTGCATTGGCGATGGCTATGGGGCGCTATATAAGTAAATATTCCTTTGGTTATGGAATTTCGGTTACACCAAGTCTCTATCCACAGATGTAAAGATTCGATTCCGCCACCAAATTGCCGTTTTAATGATTCCCTGGATTTCAACAATTTTCCGAAATGTTGTCAACGCAACATCGTCTGCGATTAAAATTTTCACAAAAGTTTGTAAAATTTATAGTGATTTACAAAAATAAACAGAAATACCATTATTTTGCTGATATTATTTTGGGATTTTATTGGCCATCAATGGGGCTTAAAATATTGAAAAGCAGGCCCATCATTAAATGTCATAGATACTAAAATACTTGTTTAGAACTTATATTTATCTACTCCATACAGCATGTTGTTCTCTCTGAAATTAGCAATTATTTTGGGGCTCGTATTGGGAATTGGAATTGTGAGCATTTCGGCTGAAATTTCCATAAACAGCTACGAGAATCCAAGTAAGATATAGATATAAATATATAGTCATAATATAGCCAGGCTCTCTATCGATCGATCCTTAGACTTTCCCGGTCAGTGTGTCCTCGATGTACAGCCTTCAGTTGTTATTCTCAAGGCGGGAGAGGCATTTAAAATGCCAAACATGGACTGTGTCACATTTTTCTGCATGAGCCAGGGCTGGGGCATGCTCTTTACGTAAGTATTCTGGCCAAGTAATAGCAACAAAGACAATATAAACACTAAAATGAGTAACACCCATACAATTCTGTGCTGTATGCAGCGACGACAAAATACGCGCTGTCTCGCTCGCACGAAGTCCAGACCGCTCACGGTTTTAAAAATAGTATATGTTTATATTGTCTTTGATAGTACAAAAATAGACGTAATATAGAGTATATATCCACAGCTGTGAGACCAAAGCACCGCCAGATGACTGCCGATTCTCAGAGTCATTGAATCCCGATGCCTTTTATCCAGAATGTTGCAAGCGTCGCGTCATATGCGACTAAATATTGCAAACATCAATTTGTTAATAGTTTACATATATTTCAATCAAAATTAGCCTACCAGAATTAAATACCATAATGTCGCAGAGAATTCCTTTGTTTTACTGCCTGAAGGACAGAGCCAAAATTTGCTTGTAGGTCATAATTTCCTTGACATTCTATTGGTATTTACGAGCTTCTTTGGCAGCTATTCCCGTGGCACATTTGTCGGCCAAGGATCTGGCCCTTCAGCTCTGTGCATTTTTTTTCTGCTATCCTTTGCCGGCCTTCATTGGATGGATGCTATGACATCCCAGGGGATGGCAATAGTTCCAAATCAACCAGAGGGCCACAACAACAACTGCAGCACAACAGAGCGGCGAAACCACAGCAACAACAACAACAACACTAATTGACATTTGAATGCGTCTGCGGGGGCATGAGGGCGAGGCGGATTAAGCTCTATTGCGGGTCAAATGTTTCGACCTCGACCAGTCGGTCCCATGTCCCATTGGCCATTGCAGTTTACGGCCAATTGCATTCTGACCTTATACGCTTTTCGCAAATGGGTATAACTATTTTCTTGCATTTAAGGATAGAGATATTTCGGGATAATTAATCTTTCAATTGATTCGGTTAAAAATGGTTACTATTCTCTGCCGTATTTTCAAACATTTCCTTTTTTCTTTTCAGTTTCTCACTTTTTCACAAATTCAATCCGTTTTCTTCGTTTTCTTTTTCTTCTCTTTCTTCTCACCACCCAAAGCCCAGCCGATCGAGGTGGCACCTAACTATCGATAAGTCTGGTTCAGGGCTCTAAGGGCGCCAACTTTGAATTTTCGCTACAATACGATGGGTGGTGTGCTCCGCCCCAAATCAGGTATGTACTTGAGTTAATCCGCAAACAGGAAATGGATTTGGGTACCGTGTTAAGTGCATTAAGCTGAAAACTAATTAAGGTCCCTGTCGTTGAAGATGATTTGCATACATGTTTGCACTCCGTACATATCGAATATATGTACATATGTACAGTACATATGTATATTAGCAGTGGATTTAATTGCATATTGCAGGACATAAAGGAATTAAGACATATTATCATTGCATATTTGAGTATTTAAGTAGTTCATGCCTTTGAATGCTAATCGGTGTATCCAATGTCTTAATCGATATTTCACTTTTCTCTCTTGATATATGATTTCTTATAGTATATATGTATTTATGTTAACCTTAAGACGTTCTTAAACTCTGTACAACCCAAGCCATAAATTGTAGTACTTTTTGGGGGTTTTGTTTTTTGGCAAGTGCAAAGGATATTCATTGTTTTTGGCTTCACCGACCGCCTGGCCATGGGCTGGACGAAAGTTTTTGGAAAACTCGCACAACCATATACAGTGACCGCAGTAAGTTTTCAGTCGAGAAAGTGCCAGCCTCAGCATAAAAACAACAACAAAAACAAAACCGAAAGTGAATATTACAATTTTTTGTGCTGCATAAAACTTAAAGGCAGCATAAGGCAGCGAGACTGTGTGTGTGTGGTGTGTGCTTGTGTTTGTGTTTGTGAAAACACATGTACATACAACATTTATAAATTGGCTCTAAAGGGGGATGGGATGTGGGGGGCCACTCCCACTGTCGGTGAAAGATATGCTATGCGTGTGTGTGTGTGTGTTGCGTGCGGGCCAAAGGTGAAGGTGATGTTGGCTGTTGGTTGCTGGTTGCTGGCCAGGCTACAAATGTGTACATAAACGGAAACTGAAATAAAAGGCGGCCAAGAAAAAAAGAACGAGAAAACTCACTAAAGAGAGACAGAGAGCGACAGAGAGAGAGCGAGAGAGAGACGGCCGAAAAACACACTGAAGAGAAAGAATGCAAAAACTCAAACTCAAATTTAGCAGCTACATGGCATATAAAATGTAAAAGGAGCAAAGGAGCTGCTTAAAATATGCAAACACACACCAAATATCCCCCCCACATGGTCGTAAGTATGTGCACTGAGAGAAATTAAGGGACTCAAAGGAAGGACCAACAATTTTTGCCAAGAAAAACAAGACAGTAATTGTTTCCTTCATTGTTTCCTGTGCAAAATATACAAAAGAAAGGCCTTAATATACCCAAAACGCATCCAATATTTTGTGCAGTGTATTTACATTTATAATCCTCCATTCGTATGTACATTTTTTTGGTACAGAAATCGGCAAACTACTGCGAAAGTTTATTTATTCATTAGTTTTCACGCTTTGTCTGTGCCGCAATACGCAAATGGAACTTTAGTCGATACTCGGACTCCTCCAGGACAACCAATTGAAATTCAACAATAAACAAACTATTCACAAGAATATCTTAAGAGTAGAAGTAAGGGAATATAAGGCATAAACTATGCCAACTTAAACTGTTTTACGCCTATAAATAGCACCTACAATAGCCAATGGATGCATCGATTTGCAATCAAATAATTCTCATAATTTCACACAATTTTCGACATGAATACTCAACAGTGTAAACGACATCAATCAATATTTAATTATGCATTTAATGTTGGTTTCAATTGAAATAACACAACCCACAAACTATAGCTTTAGGTGTAGATATCAACGTATTTATGCGAGAATTGATGCCAATAAATGAACAGCTTTCCAAATGTTGGCCAAAACTGCATGTCAATCAATTTTTGGCTTGAAATGGCAGCATTTAATTTACTTTCATTGATTTATTACAATCTCTATTTTCAGCTGATAAATCAACTATTTTTGGTGGCATTTTTTGACAGTTTTAGACATTGATATTTCATGGATATTTCACCCATTTTGTATATACATATATTGTGTTTCCTTTGTATGGGTTTATGGATGAGAGGATGAGTCCTCTGAAATTGAATTTTATTCGCCCCAATGTGTATGGCTGTTTCCTTTCCTCTCCTTTTTTTGTTATAGGACATAAATTATGGGACTGTTGCTCTTGTTTTACGAGCTGTTGCCAAAGATGGTGGGCCATAAAAATATATGGAGGAGAAAGAGCTTGATTTGTAGTAGTTGGAACATGAAGTTTTGCATGAATTATGAAGGAGACATCTCTTCCCCCGACCCATCTGCTATTCTATTCTATTATTTATAGGCAACCAATTGGACGTATGAGTGGCATCAGTTTGGGGGTGGTAAAAATATCATTGGGCGAATATTAAATGCACTTGGTTATAGGTGGAAAAAGTTAAGGGCTACAAATATGCTATATAGTCTAACAAAAGGAAGATCCTGGGTTGTAGTAGAGATTAAATATAGATCTATAATTCCTGTCAAGCCTTCTTGTATCACAAATATCCATTGAAGCTCTGTAAAACTCGAATGCCATCAGCCATCGAGCATTGAAAAGCAATTAGGAAAAATTGTCACCCCTTTGGGTTGGTGTAAACCCACCCGGCCATTCGCCCATCCGCCCTGTTGTCCCACCTGTACTTGGCACAAAAGTAGGAAACACTAATGCCATTAGACACTAACCAGTTTCGGGCTAATGGCACTTGTTGGCCATTGCCCATTGGCCACTCGGCACTCGACACTGTCCACTGTTGGCTAATTTTAACAAACAGTTTCCATTACACGACCATTAAGGCCAGTCGGGGTGGAGGCGGGGTGTGATTTGTCTGGGGATCTGAGCCACACGTTAATGACAATCTCCGGACAAGTTGCCACAAATCAAAGAGTTTATGGACATTTAACGCTGATTTTATGTGGCACACAGCTCATGGCGTCATTCGTGACGAGGGGCATGACCATGGAAAGGAAATATTTGCCAAGAAAACATCTACACAGAGACCAAAAAACAAATTAAAATGAAATTACAAAAGTACACAATGAAGTCAATCGGCATAAACACGCAGAGAAAAACGAGGAAATTTATGGAAAACATGCGAAACGATTCAATCAAAATATACAACAAAAATAGTACTCGTATTTCGAAAGGTCTGTGGCAGAATTTGGGGCATACTTTTATGAATGGAATACGGTTATACCCTTACAACTTTTGAATATTTTTAAACAATTTCCACACCGTGGAAGTTATAATTGCATTGAAAAATCCATGAATATTAAGTATCACTTATTGGAAATTATTTTTTTAAAAATTACTATTTGATTATGGCAGATTTAATGCTTAATTGTGTACAGCTCGTATAGAGCTCTGGAAAACCAAAATGAAAATATATTTATATATAGTTTACTCGTATTTAATGTATGTTTGTATGTGTGTATGTTTCTGTTTAATTCATTGATGCGGTCGTTTTCATTTCAGATTTTAATTATGCGCGTAATTTTTCAAGCAAATGCGCGTATAAATTGTTTATCTGTGTCTGTTTTTTATGAGGTTTTATGGCTTATTTAAGTTTGTGGCAGAGAATTCGGTTTGGGAATAATCGATTGAGCAAATGAATTTGATGGTTGGATGGAGTGGGAAATGGGAAATGGGGAAATGGGAAAGAAAGAAATGCTTGCACTCACCTTCAGAGTAGGCCACCGACTAGAAACTGCTGTGCTGCGCCCAAGGATTCACAAAAGATGGTTTTTCCAAAAACGTGAGGGCCGAGCAACAAAAAACGGCTGCTGCCGACGCTGGGACTAAGGCTGAGGACGAGGACGATGGAAAAAAAAAAGCCAGAAACCAGAACGCGAATGATTGCGGATGGGGTTTTTCTCGGAGATGGGAGACGGTTGGGCTGTCGGGCTGTCGGGCTGTTGGGCCGTTGCGAGTTATTCTTGTCCAAGGTAAACACCAGCCACACGCGTGCCCCAAAACGAATCCGGGCCGTATGTTGCCAATTCTCTGTTGTTCAGCTAAATTCATGCATCACCACCTGGCCTTTGTTTCGCCTTTCTCCGGACTCTCACTCACTCTCTCTTTTCGCCTGTTCCCCTGTATCACTTTTAATTAGGCTTAACTTTCACATGAATGGCCTGGAATTGTCTGGAAATTATCTGCTGTAATCGGAATGATAATGATGATGATTACTGTTTAGTATTGTTCTATCGCCTCATAGATATCAATGCTTAATGCTTAATGCTTAATGCTTAATGCTCAATGCCAGATTGCGTATACGCCGCGTCTGCGCCGTGACCAGAATGAAAATTCAATGAAATTCGCTAATGGCATTTCAATAAAGGACCAACAAAAAAACCAACAAAGAACACAACAAAACACAACAAAAAAACAGTCTAACCACAGTGAAGCCTTTGCATGAATAATGCATTTTATTTATTATACAACTCGAACACAGACATCCTCTGGGCTCCGGTTGCACGCTCCGTACGGTCTGTATGGGGTGTTGAATAATACAGAAGCTGTCGCCTAATAATGCACAGCCATGATGAGACTCAGGACAGGCCAGAAGGAAGAGGAGGTGGAGCTGGTAGCTGGTAGTTGGTATTAGTTGGCCAAAACCCTATTTTGCATTAAGGTCATCCAGCCATACGACAAACTTTAGCCCAGATGTGCAACAGTAATGAAAAAGTTTCAGACTTTGTTTAAATCTGCTCTCAGACCACACTCCCCGTCTCCCTGCCCCCCGCCGTGCCACTCATTTTCTCTATTTAACTTTCGGACATGCAAAAAAAGAGACAACAAAGGAGGAAACTACAAGTAATACCAGCCCTGAGTTGTAAATAAAAAACTATAATTAATTATATGGAAATAAAGCTGATATCAATATATCAAGTGTGATATAAATAATCCTGCTTATATTTTCAGGGAAACCAAAAGGTGTGAAATCTTTGGGTACTTAAAAAATTCACAGAAAATGTGTATTGCCTTGAGTTAAAACCAGAACCCATAGAGAAGACTGACCTTCCAGCAGCTACTTAGATTTGTGGCACAAAAAGATATTTCGATGCTTGATTCCCCTTGAGGCAATTGTATTTTACATGTAGATGTAGTTACACATGTAATCTTTGGCCAATCACAAAGGATAATCAATCAGATCGATCAGTGAAGAATTCAAATCGAAATTAAGCATCACAAGCATCAGAAGTCCTGCCGTTTGTAGTCTCCTTTTTGGTTATTGTATTTAATGCCAACTTAATATCATTTGATGGCATTGGAATAGCTCATTGTTGCAACTCGTATTGCTGCTATTGACAGAACGTGTATTCCGTTGCCGTTACAGCAGCTTAACTGCCACAAAAGAGAGAGAGAGAGCGAGAGGAGAGAGCGCAAGGATACGACAGAGCGAGACAGGTGTCAATTGTGTTGTGTTACCTGTTACATGCCCTTGGCTAACACTACGAGAGTACTCATATGTGTGCGTGGGTGTGTGTTTGTGTGTGTCTGTGTGGCAGAAAAGCCGCAGTTTCAGCTCAGATTCGACCTTTGAGGCTAGTGAGACATGCCACTCGTACAGGAATCGTAAATTGCATGCAAATGCCCCACGTATTGGCATAAAAAAAGGAAGCGACAAGAAAGGACATTAAAGTTTGTGGCCTGGCAACTCCGTAATACTCCGGCCAGGGTGGGGGGGGGAAAAGCAGGAAAACAGAACCTTAAGAGACACAAACACGAGCATAAAATTGTAATATTTTCGCTTCATCATCATGCAGATGATGATGATGATGATGATATTTTCTGATATTTTTCATTACATTGTTGTACTTTTACGACTGTTATCCTTGAGTCAAGAACTTGCCACAGGATGCTAACCCACACATACAAGCCAGCCAAATGGCTGAACACACACGCACACACAGACAGCAGCAAGACCGCGAGGTGAGCGAGCTTTTCTAAAACCGTTAGTTTTCCGCAGCCAGACTGAGAGAGAGAGAGAGAGCAAAAGCTGGAGGCAGAGAGCGGACCATGGAGCGTGGAGCATGGAGCGCGTGGGAGAGCAAGGCTGCGACTGGGTAGAAAGAGTGTGGGCGGAATTTTCACCTTCGCACTTTGAATTTTTTGTTATTTTTTTGAATTTCAATATATTTTAAATATTTTTTGCTTTTTTTTTTATTTTTTGTTAGGATTAAGAGTAGCCACAAATAAAATCTGTAGATTCGTTTAACCACTGGGCCACACTTGAAACACGCACTGAAAATTCACTTGGATATTGGCATTCGCTGAATGTGTTTTAGTTTAAACAATTTATGAATATATTTTTTAAATATTTACAAACGCGGCCTCGACAACATAAAACAACACACGGTATGTTGTTCCGTCGCTCGTCGAATCACAACTGACCTACGGAAAATGGCAAACGGCACGGCGAGTCCGTTCCGCGTACACGTAGCCCCCCCCCCCCCCCCCTCAACGTATACGTGTTCAAAGTTTCCGAATCCGGCGCAAATTTTACTCTAAACAATTTCTCTAGAGCTTTCTTTGAAACTGAGAGACGAGACATCACTAGAGTCTGCCATCAATGATCGATAATCTACATATATGCCTATATTTTAATAATATTTGTTTTTTAATAAAACAATTTTATTTATAACAATAAAGAAGACTTTAGGGGATATCAAAATATTAATATTTATTATAATTCTTCTACATGACATCTACACAAAGGTGAGCTTTCTCTACACAGAGGTAAGCTTCCAGCAGAGAGAGACACCTGGCGCTGAAAGAGTTTCCGAATTCTGACCGGTAGGCCGCGCCACTGTCCAAATAGAGGAACAAATATTTTCTGTGTCGTGTACAATATTTATTAGGCTTTGAGAATTTCACGGTCGCAGCAGGCGGGATAGTCAGCATTCGGTGCAATGTACTTGCCAAACTTTTGGCCAGGCTCTAGGCCAACAACTCCACATCTAAATAAATAATGCAAAATTATTATTGTCTCTGTTGAATATCGAATGTTGTCAATGTTCTTAAACTCACGTCTGTATCTGTGCCTCGCTATTCTTTTCGCACAATACACGAGCACACATATTGGGATGACGGGCCGACTGGCCTTTCTTCAGCACAAGTCCATCGACCACACATTTGCCTGGATGGGCGGGATCTTTAAACTCGCCCCGAGCGATGGCTGCCTCAGTCGCAGTGCCGGCCAGCAGAACGGCGGCGATCACCAGCAAGATTCCTGTGAGCAGCTGCATCTTCACTTCATCAATTTCGAAATATGACTAACAAGCTGAGTGTAATCTTGGACTAAATAAGCCAGCTCTCTTTTGAAGAATGCTGATCTACCGGTTCAAACTAGATCTATTATCTCTTGAATGCTAATGAAATTATCAATATACCCGTTGGGATGTCACAGTTCAATAAAGTTTTTCTGATTCTAAACTGAAATATTTGTTCAATCTGCATTTATTTTGAAATTTCTTCAATAACTTCACGACGACAACATCTGGGATAGTCAGCTTTTGGTGACGTGTATGCCCCAAATCTACTGCCAGGCGGTGGTACCACCTTATCACATCTAATTTAATGTTCAATTGTTATATTGAAACCGTATCTAGGCCATGTCAAAACTCACACGTGTATCCCGCCTATGCTGTTCCTTCCGCACCACAAGAGAGCACACATTTTCGGATGACGCATCCACTGTCCGTCGCTCAGAATGAGGCCATCAATCACACATTTGCCAGGATGTTCTGGCTCCGAAAAGACCGCTTGCATTGAATCCGCCTCAGTGCCAGCCAGGAAAAGCGCGGACAGAACCAAAAAGATTCCCGCAAAATGCCTATTACCCATAGTAGTTCAAAACATCGACTGACTAACTCAACGTAATCTTGAATTATCAGTTGAATGCTCATCAAATTATTAAGCTCAAACTCAATTTTTAGCGATTAACACTATCAGCTATACACATATATAATAAGCAATATATTTGTTGCCTTTAATTAATATTTATTTTCCAATTTACTTTGAAATATGATATAATATATGTATGACTTTTTCTTAGATTAAAGTAAAAACGAAAAAGAAACTCCATCGTAGTCTCTGAGTTGTAACTTATACCAATTTTATTGGGTCGAAATCAAAGCCAAAAGTTTACTTTAAGGTTAGTACCTTTCGTTAGAGTAGCATCTATTGCCACTTAAAAAAAATTGTGGGGATTAGTCAATTTCGAATACAATTTTCCAGTTCGTTTTTGCCATCTTTTTGTCTAAATTTCTGTACCTCATTTTGGTTTTGACTTTTGGTTTTTTCTTTGTGAAACTGCGATGTTATTGTATTTATCGGTTTGCTTATCGATGCCCAGAAACTTAGCCACCTGTAAGAAAGGTATCAACTGTCTGTTGATGCGAATGGCATGCTCATTCCCAAACATCCAGTCGTAGATCCTGCGGAGCATATACATGTCCACATTCGTCACGGGGATCTGCAACACGGAGCTTTGCAGCTCCTGGAGTTCTTGGCAAAATACGTGAACAGAAACCGTAATACATAAAGGAACTGTGACTCGACCAGTATCTCCAGGTCGTCGTATTGCCGATAGCATGACATCAATGGGAGCTGAAAGGATTGAAATGATTATGGATTCCACTCCCGCAACAAATGGAAAACTTACCCAGTTCGTACTGATAGCTTTTCGCCTAGAGTTGGGGGGCCTACCAGTAATTGTTTCGTTACTATGAATCTTGCTCTGAATGAATTTTATACAATTATTTAAACCGAGTTTAAGTTTCTTTTGCAAACCTTTTCCCACAAATTCAAGTCAAAACACAAGGGTACAATAATGCAAGGTGGGTATTGAGGGATGTTGACTAGGAATAAATCACTTAGTTAGTAGGATAAGATATTAGTTTACTAGAATCCCATAAGGGCATGTTTCCAATATATAGAAGAAAGATCGGTGGATCTTCTAGAGATCAGAATCTCGTTCACAAAGTGGTTTTTTCATTAATATGACATCTAACGAACCAACTATGATTTCAAGCTTAGCATCAGCATACAAAACATAGCTCTCAAGTCCGTTTTCAATATAGATTTTGATCTTCCCGATCTGCTGTCTTTGTGTGGTCACCCAGTTATGAACACTATTTAATAACCTCACATTGTCTATCGGAGAACAATATTTCAGATTTAGAATTTTTAGGCTAGGAAGACCCATCACGAGGTCCAAAACTTGCGAATTCGTAATACTTGCTTTGACTATGTGGAGATATACAAGTCTCTCCAGCTTGAATAAGTCCACCATGGGGAAGTTGTTGGCGGAAAAATAGAGTTCCCTAAGCGTAGAAATATTGCAAATTATCTGAATCTGTTCCATGGACAGCGGACCCCCCTTCACGATAAGGCTTTCTAGGGGAAAGTTCTCTTTGTTGATCAATCCCTCGAAAAGCGATTCACGTACAGTATCGTATTTCCAAAGCTGCAAATGCTGCAGCCTGGGCAACTGGCATAACCGCTCATAGGGCACCGTTGTGTCGAGGCCCCGTATGTCAAAGGACAGACGTTCCACCTGCTGGCAGTTCGTCACCAGAGTTTCGAAATGTTCCTCAGTCATGTTTAAAATAAGTAAAAGTTTAAGAATCCGCAATTGCTTCATCGCATTGCAGCAGTCTGCCACGCCCTCCCCATGGATTCCACGCACATCCAGAATTTCTAGTTGATCGAGAATATGCAATCCTTTTCCGCTATATAGGGGGAAACACTCAAACTTCAGTTTCCTTAGACACGGGAACTGCTTGAGCTTGCAGATAAAATCCATACACATCTTATCATCTTTTCCAAAAACCAGTTGAGCGTGAAAAGATTTGAGTTTTTGCAGGCTGTACAGATCGGCCCATCCTCCATTGGTCCGTGGAAAGCTCATTCTCAAATTTTCAATATTCGTGCAGTGTCTCCGCAGAAGCGACAGTTCATATTGGAGAACTTTAATGGGATGACATTTGGACTCATAGGAAACCACATGCTCGCCAGCGATCCGCAACAGTTTTATCAGATCATCCTCGCCAATTCTACTTGTGAGCGATTCATCAATATGTCTGTACCGTGTGCGTACGTATTTCTCGAATATTTGTTGAAAATACACGTTCGACGAAGCGAAACGTAGCTGGCTTTTTAGGTCTAAATGATCCATTAGCACTCTCAGGCAATCCTCGTTTAAATCGAAAATAGTTTTACGAGACGGTTCTACTTTGGATTCGTTTACATTGAGTGAACCACAGATCCCAGAGGGATTGTCCCTATTAGCTTTTCTTTCTCTATTTTTCTCTTTTTTATTTTTTTTTGATTTTTTTGCTTTTTTTACTTTACTACCGGAAGCTTGTTCATTCATTTCGGTTATTTTTTTACTACCGGAAGCTTGTTCACTCATTTCGGTTCTTTTCTTACACCTTTACGTGTTTGTTGTATGTATGTATGTATGAGAGGACTGACTGGAAAAGGATTTGTTAGTCACTATCGCAATTAGGTTTATGACTGTTACTTACGTTCAATCGATTCTGATTAAGTGAACCGTCGATAAATTGAGTTTGGTTTGGGTTGAGTTTAGTTTTCGCTCTGAGTGGGTTGGGAGCGCCTGCCAATCAATACCAAGGTTCTTATACGAAGCAGCTTCGGCGTTGAGTTTCGGGTTATTATGCTGATAATTCTTTAACACACAGTTCCGAACCCGAGAACTTAGTTAAGGCTGTCGCAAATTGATTGCTTCAAGCAATATTTCTTAGTTAAATACACTATTGAAAAAAATTTATTGATTTTAAAGGATACACTGTTGCTATCCTTGTTGGTAGACGGAAACTTCGATATTATCGATATGAACAGTGGTATCTTATCGGTATTAAACCTTTTTTTAGATCCAATAAACGGGGTTTTTAAAATTTGTCAATCTATTAGCTAAAACCAATTGTTCAGGGTTCAGTATCCTATTCAGCAAGTAATATTAAACAGAATATCAAAACCGTGGAATATGTAATTTTTTTGGTGTATTGCGGTATATTTAGAGGTCAGACCGTATATTTTAATGGGACTTTTTGGAGGATTTTGTAAAGGGATCATCCCAACAATTTCCCTTACATTCCATGCTCACTTACGTTTTATGCCTTGACCCTGTTTAAACCTTATTTTAGACCGAATCCAATAAGCAGATTTCTTTGTAATTGATCAATCTTGTAGACAATTGATTCATCAATCGTATAAAATTATGTCTTCAGGCCTGAGGGTCCTAGTTAGCTAGTAATATTAAACAGAATATCAAAATCGAGGAATATGATTTTCGTCGGTATATTTGCGGTATATTTTTAAAATGACACCGTAATTTTTGGTATATTTGTGATGTCAGACGCAGTGTTGCCAAATTTTGATTGAAAAAAAGCTGCTTTTAACGGGGAGAGAAGTTTAAAAAAAGCTGAAAAATTCAAAAATAAAGCGTAAAAAAAATCTATTTTTTATGTCTTACACATAATTGTTTATATAGTCATTTTACAGAAAGAATTTCCATAATTTCGTCTAAATCTACATAAGGACACATTCGTACCAATCATACGGAGGTAGTTAGAAGGCAGCTCGTAGCTATAACAGCATTTTCCATTCCTTCGTATCCCATATCTGTATAAAAACATAAGTTCGAAATAAAAATCAGTTGAACTGGTTTGACTCACAAAAAATTTTACCTTATGCTGAGTATGCTATTAAGTGTGCTTAGGTTAATCCTATTTCGTAGCTTGGATTTAATAAGGTTAACCTGGCTAAAAACTCTTTCTATCTCTGCGTTAGACCATGGCAGCGACAGAATTTGAAGTGCAACAATGGACAGGTCTTAAAATCGACGATTACCTCCCGATTCTTTATAAAGGTATACTTCTTTCCAAAAGTTTGTTGTGTCGCTCACGCTTTGGCGCTCAATTTGCGAAATATTTTGGACATTAAAGAACTCTAATATTACTGTGATGCTTTTTTTTTTTGCTCCCAAAATATTTTTGACGGAAAACATGTCGATCTGCTTTAGAATATTTAAATTATCTGGTATCCTGAAATTTAAATTAAAAAAATGTATTACTTTTTTAAAAATAGTAAAGTAATTAATATAATTTACCTTTCTTTCAATTGCTTAATTAGCTCTACCACAAAATTTGTGCAACTTGCTCGAAGTTCCTTTTCAACACTCGGATCAACATCCAGAGATTTTATTTTTTTTTCAAAATCGTATCCTTTGTACAAATCTTGGTTAACAAATTTTTCAAATTCTTCTGTTTCAAAAATATCCAATTCCATCTCTTGTGGTATAATTTTATATTCGATTTGTCGAGAAGAGCTTTTGCAAAACCAATTGTAGGTTGGTAGTTCAGGTAGTTGGTGTTTGCAGGCCTAACTTACAGCGAGTTATACGGAATGGCAGACGCATTTTATTAAAATTAATGAGGGCGCTTCCTTTTTTAATTCGGTGTACACACTCCTATTTGAGCCCACCATAACATTAGCATTGTCTGTACCAATTCCGATAAAGTTTTTTATATCCAGTTTATAATCAAGCAGTACGTCTTTCACGACCTGTGCCTGTGAATTATAATTGAAATTAAATATACTACATACATACATATATATAAAATATATACTAAAAATAAAGAAATTATTATATTACCCAAAAGCTTGGTGATGCTGATATCAGTGGATTCGTCCAATAATAGACTGAATTTTGATATTCCAATATCGGTGAGCAAATCTTCTATAAAATGTCGTCCAATAACATTTTTGATAATGCCTGTGCATTTTGTTCTGTTGTTCTTATTCTACTTGCAGTGCCACCGTCAAAGTTGTTGGTACACAGGTTACCTAAATGATCTATTTGCGCCATTGCTGTGTGCTGCGCAATAAATAAACATAATGCAGCTTCCTGTTCCTGTTTCAACCAAGCTTCGCGACACTTTTGCTTATAGTCTTTCGGAAAATTCCACTTCCATATTTCTGCAACCATTTACGCGCGCTTGAATTGTAGAGATGGAAGTTCGAAAAATATCGATACTAAATAATACAGATGACA
This sequence comes from Drosophila azteca, assembly GCA_005876895.1. Lineage (NCBI taxonomy): Eukaryota > Metazoa > Arthropoda > Insecta > Diptera > Drosophilidae > Drosophila > Drosophila azteca. Next base: position 6,659,747 of record VCKU01000091.1, on the reverse strand, counting down.
GTTTGCTTAAGCTAAATGTAGAACATTGAAGTATCGATAATAAAGTTACTACTTTTCATAACTTTTATATTAATGTTGGCCAAAAACAAATAAGCGGAAAAAAAGCCAAATACATTTCTAAAAAATCCAGAATTCCCGCTTCAAAAAAAAGCCAGATTTGACGGGAAAAAAGAGAAATTGGCAACACTGGTCAGACGGTATATTTTATCGATAATTCCGCAGTCACACTGATAAAAAGAAAATAAAATTCTACAATAAACAAAAAAACAAAACAAAAATGTCCGACGAATATGCGTGTGTGTCGAAGGGCAAACTTAAGCTAAAGAACGACAACGAATTGAAGAAGAAAAAGAAGAAGAATAAGGGAAAGGACAAGGACAAGGAACGCGAGGCACTGCAAAAGTCATATGTGGAACAGCAGATCGCAGAGACGAGCACATCAACAGCAACCGCAGTTGGCAATGGGTACGAACGTAAGCTAACAAAAGCGGAGCTGGCCAGCAAGAAGCAGCAGGAGAAGATGCGCAACAAACGGATAATGGACAAGGCTCAGACCACCCACAAGGAGCGGGTGGAGAAGTTCAACGAACACCTGGATTCTCTGACCGAACACTTTGACATACCAAAGGTTTCCTGGACGAAATAAACGCAGAGAGGCATTTGCTTGTTATTGTAACTTAAATATAAGGATTTATTATTAAGTTTACCAATAGAAGCGTTAAGTTATTTCGACTACACTGTGGGGGTTCATATAAGAGTGGCCGAAAACGAGAAATAAGGATGGCACTACTAACCTAAATACACATTTTCATATGTAGCTATGATAATCATATACAAATCAACTTACAGAGGGTTTTATAGTTTCCAACTTTCAGTCCAGTAAACCCGTATGCTAGTGCTGGTGTACCGCGTCCTTATCTTAGCGAGGCGATATCAATTCGAACATGGCATACTTCCAGGTCCATGAACGCACCAACTGCTCAAACCGCTCCCGTTCGTGCTCATAGATGTAACCCACTTCTGGCTCCATGCACACATCGGTATACGGATCGGTGAGCAGGCTCTGTACCGACAGCAAAACCTTGGCTACATTCAGCGCGAGCGACCAGTTTTGCTGCTGGAAAATGTCGATTCCCACATCGCCATGCCGCGAGACATTTGGATGTAGGATTTTGGTTAGAAAACGAACTGTGGGCGGTGCCATGGGATACCGGTCTGGGAAGTAGATAAACAAGAAGAATTTTCCGCCCTCGTAGGGACTGCCTGGAGGCCCCAGTATTGTTGCCTGCCAATAATTGTTCTGTCTATCCAATGGAATAGCGGAAATGCCCTCCGACTCGTAGCTGTTCAGCAGATTAGCCTCGCCGCGCAAGAAAATGTTTCGGATTGGATTGTCCTGCTCGTCGTCGTGCGGAGACTGCCCTCGTCCGCCCATTTCGATAAGGCAGGTGCGACAGAAGCATGATGACATCAATGCTCCGTACAGCTTGTACCAGTCTGGCGAGTCCGAGAGACTCTCGAACAACGGCCAGCGCTGCTTAATGTATGCCTTCCACATGCTTTGGGCCGTATTTTTGCCAATGATATCGTGCCACTGCTTGCACACTTCGCTGGACATCCACAAGGACATGTCGTCCAGATAGGCGAATATTTTCAGCAATATTTCAACAGGTATCCTGTTGATGATACTCTTATTATCCCCTGCGTTGCTACTGCCTGCCCCATTGACATTATACTCATAAGACCGCAATCTTCCATCGGCCAGCTCGTTCATGAAATGCGGCAGTCCCAATGGAGCCATGGGCCGTGGCCTCTTGATGGGTAATAAGAACGGATTTACGGCACGCTCATTATCAAAGTCGCGTTCAGGTGATTCTCGTCGTGCCGGCGGTTGCAGGGCAACCAGATCTGGCGCCTGCTGTGGCAATTCCTGCTGTTGGACCATCGCATCCGCGACATTATTCACTGGTAGCGGTAGGTGCGGTTGGTGTGGCTGTGCTTCGGGCTCGGCATCTTCCAGGTCTTCGAATCCCATTATGTCCACATCGTTTTCAGTTTCCTCATCCTCTTGCTTGTCCTTGAACGGTGGCTCATCATTGCCAGAATCCTCGTCATCAGAAAGTTCCGTCAGCATCTCTTCGGCCAGTTGTGCGTTGTACAGAAAAGCGTGGCAGGCCCCACACAATGGCTCCCCAAAGTTGGGACCATAGTAGCCGTTGCACACCCAGCAGGTGTGACTATTCTGTTGACGGTTAAATACCATTACTAACAAATTGACGACAAAACCCGGGTTCGGTTCGTTGCATACACACCGAAAAAGTGAATGTGGGCTCTGTCAGTTGTTCTTTAGCCTTGTCTGTATCTTTTGCGTCGTCCATTTCATCGTCGCTAGCGTTGATCTCATTCAACAACTGCTCCTGATCTTTTTGCTGCTGCGCTGACACGCAGCTAGTCATTTTTTCGGTGCACAAATATGTTGTAAAAAAGAATTCGGAAACCAGGAGTATTAGGGATGAAAGATCATCGATACAATACATTAAGTACGAATCAGTGATGCCAGAATTTAATAGTAAACAGTAAATAGATTTGCAAATACATGTATTTAAAAAAAATTCTTAAAAATTAACATTTTAGGACTAAAAACACCGCAAAAATAACCAAGCGCTCATCAAGAAATATGTATGTATGTATACTTGGATGCGGAGACACTTCCTTCTGGGTGTCATACACACATATCTTTTCACGTTTTTGCCTATCATGCTAACTCTTCCTCTTTTTCCTCTTTTTCTCTCCTTGGATAAGAAATTCAAATTGAACAAATGCTAGATATAGCCAAAGTATACTTAACAAAATAGCCGCACTTGCACTCTTTGCTTCCTTCTTAAATTTCAGTCTGCCTAGCAGCAGTTGTGAGCGACGCACTTCGTGGACGATTTTTTCTTGTTCTTCTTCTTCTTCACTCTCTCAGTGCGGCTACCCTGTTAAGTATACCTTGGATATAGGACTAATATATATATATATACTGTATGGCTAGTTGATATAATATAGCCTGAAATATGCTAAAATGGCAGCACTGGTTGGCATCGATATCGTCGTACTCGTATCGATAAGCAAAACAAATCAGCTACAACGCCACACGTGCAATCGTGCAATATTTTTTTTATGCAAAAATCTAACTAGAAATAAGACCGCTTTGTGTCCGTCTGTCAACGTTAAAACATATTAATTAAAACAAAAAAAACGTTGTATCTGGTCATTGCAAGCTAATTTCTTTGAAACCATTCAATTCGCAAATACCAAAAAAATAAGAAGAAATGAGACCGAAAAAGAAGTTGGGTAAGTTTGTTTATACACACTACAGGTACTGGTTGTAATGAGTAACGTGTTTTCTTTTCAGGTGTTGGTCTCAGTCGAGAGGAGCGTCAGGTGCTTGTTATCGGGGAAATTATTCAAGAGCTTCTGACCGCCCACGAAGCCAAGAAGGATGTAAATTTGAACCGCATGAAGTCGCTTATAGCTTCCAAATATGGACTAGACAGCTCACCACGACTGGTGGACATAATAGCAGCAGTGCCACAGGACGCCAAAAAGATCCTTTTACCCAAACTGCGCGCCAAGCCCATACGTACAGCGAGCGGCGTAAGTTGAAAGAGGCCTCTGCCAATGTGTCTATCCCAATTAATGCTTGGTTTTGTACAGATCGCCGTCGTTGCAGTTATGTGCAAGCCCCATCGGTGTCCGCACATTAATATGACCGGCAATATCTGCGTCTATTGTCCTGGAGGGCCCGACAGCGACTTCGAGTACTCGACGCAATCATATACGGGTTATGAGCCCACCTCCATGCGGGCTATACGAGCACGGTACGATCCCTTCGTGCAGACGCGTCATCGCGTCGAACAGCTCAAGCAGTTGGGTCACAGCGTGGACAAGGTGGAGTTCATTGTAATGGGCGGTACCTTCATGTGTCTGTCGGAGGAGTATCGCGACTATTTCATACGCAATCTACACGACGCTCTCTCTGGTCACAGCAGTGCCAATGTGGCCGAGGCTGTACGTTACTCGGAGAAATCTCGCACCAAGTGCATTGGCATTACAATTGAGACACGTCCGGACTATTGTCTCAAGAGGCACCTTTCAGACATGCTCAACTATGGATGCACGCGGCTGGAAATTGGCGTGCAATCCGTCTACGAAGATGTTGCCAGAGACACGAATCGAGGTCATACGGTGCGAGCTGTGTGCGAAAGTTTTCAACTCGGCAAAGATGCCGGCTACAAGATTGTGGCCCACATGATGCCCGACTTACCCAATGTAGACTTTGAGCGTGACATTGAGCAGTTCATCGAATACTTTGAGAATCCCGCCTTTCGCTCGGATGGCCTCAAAATCTATCCCACACTCGTCATTCGCGGTACAGGACTTTATGAGCTGTGGAAGACCGGACGCTACAAGTCCTACCCGCCCTCTATGCTGGTAGATCTGGTTGCCAAAATCCTGGCCCTAGTGCCACCCTGGACACGAGTCTACCGCGTGCAGCGCGACATTCCTATGCCGTTGGTCAGGTAAGCAAACACCCGGTGAACTCTATGACAAATTCAACATGGTATTCTTTTCAGCTCTGGGGTAGAGCATGGTAATCTTCGAGAGCTGGCCCTGGCCCGCATGAAGGATCTGGGCACCACATGTCGTGATGTAAGGACACGCGAGGTCGGCATCCAGGAAATTCACAACAAGGTTCGACCCTATGACATAGAGCTAATCCGGCGCGATTATGTGGCAAATGGGGGTTGGGAGACGTTCCTCTCATACGAGGATCCCGAACAGGACATACTCGTGGGCCTGCTGCGTCTGCGCAAATGTTCGCCGGATACCTTCCGGCCGGAGCTGAAGGGCGACTGTTCCATTGTGCGGGAATTGCATGTCTATGGCTCGGTAGTGCCGGTGAACGCTCGTGATCCCACCAAGTTCCAGCATCAGGGATTCGGTATACTGCTGATGGAAGAGGCGGAGCGAATTGCTGTCGAAGAGCATGGCAGTCGCAAGCTGGCGGTCATATCGGGTGTCGGCACTCGGAACTATTACCGCAAGCTGGGCTACACGCTGGACGGGCCCTACATGTCGAAGATTCTATCAGAAGTGAAGTGAGTTTCATGTGAATTAAATATACATATATATTTTATCACGCCAGGAGCCGTAGGATTTCGCTACTTAAGACTAATGGGCCTTATATATATATCATACAAATACATAAATAAATATGTTCTTTCCTGACCGGGAAAATGTCGAATTGCATTATCTTGCACAGTTAAAGTTAAACAATGGCCTCTGCCGAGCCGAAGACCAGGAATATGATCCAACCGATTAGATTAATGCCTGCCGCTGCGCTGAAAACCATCGGCCAGCTCTGGGTCAACTCCAGTATGTGTCCAGCCAGATAGACGCCGAGAAATCCGGGAATAGCTCCCACTGTGTTCATCAGACCAAAGACACTGCCCGAGTGGAGCGGAGCCAGATCCTGTGGATTCACTGTCACAGCATTATTGTGAAAGCCCGTGCCGCCAATGATGATGGTCATGCAAATCAGAGCTGTGTGGAAGTCAGACGTACGGCTCATCACAAACAGGGCCAGGTTCTGGGCGGCAAAACAACAGCTCTGGATGAACTTCCTTACCGTGGTCGTGTGCCACTCGCGAGCCAGCAGCCGCGTAGTCAAGTATTTGGCGAAAAATGTGCACGGCGGCAGGGCCAGCCAGGGTATCATGTTAACCACCCAACCCTTGGCATGCGGGAAGCCATCGTGGAAGTAGGTGGGCAGCCACGAGAGCAGCACAAAGAAGCAATTCATCTCGCAGGCATGCGTCAGGACACAGGCCCAAAAAGACAGGCGACTAAAGTAGCGCAGCCAGGGCACAGTTGTCTCCGACGGCGTCCTGTTTGAGCTCAGTCGCGAGGGGGTGGCAATGTTGATGATTCGATTCCGCTCTCCGGCCATGGCATAGTATCGCAACACCAACGCCCAAGCAATGCCCATCAGGCCAATCACACGGAACACATACGACCAGCCAAAGTAATCGAGCAGAAAGGAACCCATAATGCCCGTGAGTAGGGTGCCAAGGGCCGAGCCGGCAGTCAACAGGCCAAAGAAGCTGCTGCGCTCGTTCGGGCAGAGGTTCTGAAACATAATCCAGATAGAATTAATGCATCCGAGCTATTTACAAATGTCTAAGCGCATTACGACTTACCTGGCTGGTCAGACTTATCATGCTGGGAAAGTGGACGCCCTGAAAGGCTCCGTTCAGAATGCGTATTGCCACAATAAAGGGAATGGCATAGCTCTTGATCGACCCCGCCGACCAGATGATCGTGGGCATCAGGAATGTTATGAGCGACCAACCAACTGCTGCAAACAGTATAACCCTTTGGCCACCGAATCGATCGCTAAAGTAACCGCCCACCACCTGCGTCAGCGTGTAGCCCCAAAAGAACGAGCTGAGGACAGTGCCCGAATCGGTTTTACTCCACTTTTGTGCGGCGGCGACAGCTGGCACCAGCAGTGGCATGGTCGTGCGTGTCGAGTACAGCATACATGTGCCTGTTATCAGTGTGATGAACCATACGCGTTTCTCGTGCCTGGAAAGAAGAAGAGAAGGGACAATGCAAATTACTTGAGTTATGGTTATGTACATCTTCCTGATTCTCACCTGGTCCATATGCTTTGCGTGTCCACCAGCTCACCACGCAGCAACGAATACTTTAGTTTCTCATCCATGGTACTGATTAATTGTGCCTTTTTTCTATACCATTTCACCTGCCACCAACTGCTGTGCCGCTTGCCGCTGTGGCATGTTCCGATATCGTGGCGCTCGCTCCGTTGTTTACATTCATTCACTTTCTATATTTACGTGGCTATTTTTCATGCAGCAGCTGAATTGTATTAGCGCAAAGCAAATGATAGAACTTGAAAAAAATTCTTGTACAGTCTATCCGACCAGTCAATGCGCTACGCTGCTCAGCTGTTTTCGACCCAAACCAAAAACTATAATCGAACTGAAAGCGAATAAACCTCAATGTAGGGTGCAAATAAAAAAGTGGCCATGTCTTCCAAACATCTAATAAACGCAGCTAATATCGTTCATTATATCGCTATTTGTTAAATATATATCGATATTTCATAAAAATTCAAATTTGCTGGATTTATTTACGGAACTGTCACACCTGTCACCTGAATTAATATAACAACTTTTGTCATAAAAACTAAAACTCAGTTCACACTTGTAACAAATTCATTCAGAGCTAGATGCACAGTAAAAATATATTTACTGTTAGTCCGACAACAGCCAACACACAAAATGGCAGACAAAGAATCAGAAGACTCGAGCTCGCAGCTGCAGGAAGCGAATATATTGGTGCCCCACTGGTTTTGGCCGAACCACATCGAACAGCGTACTGTGCCGCAGGACCAGTTCGAGGCTTTGGTCGAGGCATGTGGCATCCAGCAGAACACACCACTATCAATACAGTCACATCTAAGTCCTCCGGAGACTGATGCAATGTATATGGAGCCGGAAGTCCCCTTAAGCGAAGCAGATCGCACTTTCTTCGGGATTTTCAATGCCGCTCGCCAGCACAGATTGGATCAGATGCATAAGTTCTGGACTTTACCCCCCTCCAAGAAAGCCAAAAAGGGAGAGCAGCAAAAAAAGACGATCCCCACTACCGACTATGAGGTCCTGTGGCGGCTTGAAAAGATTTCATGCGCCCAACTCCAGGCGAAAAGCTATCAGTACGAACTGGGTAAGTTTTCCATTTGTTGCGGGAGTAGAATCCAGAATCATTTGAATCCTTTTAGCTCCCGTTGATGTCATGCTATCGGCAATCCGTAATTACTGGTTCGACGACCTGGAGATACTGGTCGAGTCACAGTCCCTACACGTCGACCGGTTTCTGTTCACGTATTTTGCCAAGAACTTCAGGAGCTGCAAAAGCTCCGTGTTGCAGATCCCCGTGAAGAATGTGGACATGTGCATGTTCCGCAGGGTCTACGACTGGATGCTCGGCAATGAGCAGGCCATTCGGATTGACACACAGCTGATACCCTTCTTCCAGGCAGCCAAGTTCCTGGGCATTGATGAACTGGTCGAGCAATACTGGTCCGTATTCGGTCAGGGACCTGGCGGCGGGGTCTGGGAGCAGAATGCCCTTCACACCTATCTGTCGGCCCGCAGCCTTTGTTGTGGGGAAATAATGATTATGATGCTGTCCCGTGTCCGAAAGTGCTTCCTACCTCTGGTTGCCACGCGGCAGTTCCTCGAGCTAGATGCCCAGGAGATGGTATACCTCCTCCGTTTGAAAACGATCTGCGTGAATGGCGAGGAGGAAGTGTTCTTCGCCTGCCTCCTCTGGCTGGAGTACGCGTGGGACGAGCGGCAGCAGTACGTCTTCCAACTGCTGTCCAACATGCATTTCAGCCTTCTCCCGGCCTGGCTGCTACGCTCTCTCGATACCCAGTTCGAGAATAAGATGATGGCAGAGGTTTTTAAGTCTCCCGACTTCCAAAATTGGCTGTTCGAGAAAATCAAGGACTCTCTATCGATCTCCGCTAGCATGGAGTCGGCTCGGAACGCCAAAATAATCCGGAAGCCAAATGTCGAGGAGCTCGAACGCTTGTGGGTCTATTGCGGTGTGCCTCACCACCACGATAGCCGATGCCCGAACTACCGACAGCTCAACTACAGGACCTTTAAGCTATTCCTGCAACGCCTGCAGCAGCATTCCGAAAACTACTTGGAGCGCCTCGAGCAGATACCTAACAGGGCCTGGAACCGCTTTCGCTGTTGTCCCTGCTGTCCATAAAAATGAATGTACAAAATGAATGCATTAATCGTACATGCTCCTGAATTTTGGGCTCCGTACGCGAGAGATTGCTTATCAAGGGATTGATAAAAAAAAACGGCTCTCGTGTGGGAAGACATCCTGAGTTATCCAGAAGAAGTTGCCCGCAGAACACTCAAGGAACTCAGTGTATGCGACACCGTTTCCTTGGCGGACTTGCTGAAGCTAAAGAATCTTCTGAACATCCACATATCCATGTCATTCAAGTTGTGATGCGTTGATAGATTAGGAGAGCGCTGGTTATAGAGCTTCTGTTACTTGATCTTAAGTACCACGTGAATTAAATATAAGCAATAACGACGTGCTAAGACTTCAAACTACCAGGAGTTTTATCAAAGCTTTTGAATGGAGGTAGTACTATATAAATTGACGTTGAAATTCGTATTACGGACCCATTGAAGCCATATTTGTAAGGGCGATATTCCTAACTGGGAAAAAAGAAAGACAGCTATCAATTTGCGTTGTTAATGGTTTACCAATGTTATGGAAATTTCTTAATAAATTTAATTGCCGGTAAATAATGGCAAAAATTGAAAAATTTTCAGTAAATATGGTATCTATTGAAAATTTTAAAATGACCTAAATATATTTAAAGATATTTTCAGATTCTAATTTTTTGGCAGTGCATCTTCATCTGTGGGATCACAGTCGGCGCAGTGCCAGGAATAGCCGCGTATCTTTGGGGACTTCTTCAGCGGCGGATCGAGGCAGGCAAAGTGATAATGCTTGTGGCACTCGTCACAGGTCACAACCTGGTTGGCTTTCCCGCTTTTGGTGCACACGCAGCAGTTGATCTCCACAATGGGCTTGGCAGTAGAGACCCGCGGTCGTCCTACTCGCGGTGTCCGAGGAGTCGTCTTGCGCGGACTAATCTTGCGCTTGGGCGATGGGGTCTCGGGTGGCGGTGGCGGTGCCGGTGCCGCTGTTTCCTTGGGATCCTTCAACTTTTGCGGCGACACCGGCACGACTGGCATCACAACGGGCACCAGTGTTTGCTCTGGCGGGACGACGATATCTTCGACCGTTTCGACGGAGGTGGGGCGCGACGCTTCGTCCACCGAGCGAACTGCATTAGCGGGAACATAGAAATACTGAGATTCAGGGGCATCCTCTCCAGGCAGACGCATTGTTTTCAAAATGATTTTAATAGTGTTGCCTGCGGAATTGGCCGGATTCTGATTCAGATGCGGTGACTCATTGAGATGAGCGCGCTTTTTCCGCTTTCGCTTGTGCTCCTTTGTGAAGGACTTCTCCGTATCCGAAGAGAGATTGTGCTTGTTTTTATGCTTGTCCTTGCGTTTGCCCTTGCGCGATTGTTTACCACTCAATTCGTCAATGGAGTCCTCGCAGCCAGACAGTACCGTGGTGCCAGTCGTGGGCGCGGCCAAACCAGCTGCTACAGCGGCGGCAGCAGCAGCAGCAGCGGCGACGGCGGCTGATGTAGAAGCCACTGGAACTGTGTGGGTGAAAAGTCATGAAACGATGCCTTTTTGTGAATATTTTTTGCACCTAAACTTACCATTTATGGGAGTTTTGCGCGGCGACTGCTGTCTTGGTCGCTTGGGCGACATGGTCAAATCTACGTAGAGATCAGAGCCTGCAGCAACTGGCAGCGATTTGTTGAGCGCTCGTTTGGCCGATGTATCTCTCGTAAAGCCGGAACCTGGGGCTGGTACATCGTCCAGCGAATACCGATCCACGTAGACCAGGCTACCGTCCTTGTTGAAGCGAGTTCGAGATTTTCTGGGGCCAGGCGATATCTCCGTGACAGCATCGGATCCATCCGACTTGTCACAGCACTCGGAGCACTGCCAGCCATACTGCTTGGACTTCTTCGGGGGTCGGGTCAGCGGAGGATTCAGACAGCCGAGATGATAGTGCAGATTGCAGGTGTCACACTTGACCAACAAATGTTGGTCGTTGTTCCGCTTGCAGATGCCGCAAGACACCGCTGGAGCAATGGCGGTCGGTGTCCCGGGGTCACACGGCGTCGCTGTGGCCAGCCTGCCCTGTTTCGCCTGTGTGCTGAGCATGCGAGAGGAGTCCAGTTTGGTGCCTGGAGGCCCCAGGTGTGCCAGTGGAAAACCCACGCCCATTTTAAGGGCCGCTGCCGTTGGCACCGATATGGGGCGCTGCGGAGGAGTGGGCGTGCTAGTTCTTTGCGGCGCCTCTGGCTGGGGACGACCGATGAGGTCCACATTGGGCAGAGTGATGCCGGGTGCGATGTGCGAGAGGTTGCCATGCAATGTTCTGATAGTGGCCAGGAGTGTGTCCCGAGTGGACTTGACTGCTTTGCGCTCCTCCAACGACAAATCGTACTGCGCGCGAAGGTTGTCCTGGTCCTTGGATAAGATGGCATTGTGGCTGATCAGCTTCTGCTGCTGCTGCCGGAAGTCCTCCATGCGTACAATGCGATCCATATAGTAGGCGGTAAACTCGACGCTGAAGGCAGGTGTAATGTGCCACTTCTTCCGGATATCTGTCAGGGCGTTAATGTGGGCTTCACGCTGCTCCATATGCTGTACATCGACAGACATGATCTCGGCCTTGGCCAGGAGGCGACGGCAGGCCGATGCGGAAGTAGTCAGCAATCGCGACATCTTCTGGGTTGGCACCCATGGGGTGGGCTTCAGTTCCTTGTGCTGGGAATACTTGAGCTGGATCTTTAAGAGCTTGCGCTGAATGCGCGCCTGGGCGGGATTCGTGTGCGGTTCGTCCACGGGCTGCTCGCTGGAGGCCAATTCCTTCTCCCTGGCCTTCTGCAACATGTTGAGGCGGAGGGTGTGATAGTTTCTTCTGCGCTTCTTGATCATCTCCTTTTCAGAGTGCACCTTGCAGTGGGCGTAGAAGGGATCTGCCGCATCGTCCTCGTGGTGTGCCTCGATGAGGAAGCCCGCCGCCTGGGCGCATGTGACATGGAAGTAGGTCTTGCACATGCCCGCATCGCAGCCAATGCAGACCCCAGTGCGAGCAAAGAGCGAGTTTTCGCACAGGGAGCACACCTTGGCCCCCCACTTGCTATACTGCATCTCGAAGAGCGTCACCGATGACAACTGCTCCACCTCACCGAATGCCACACCGGGCACATAGAGGGCACAAATTAGATGCACCCACTTGCCAACGTCCGTCTCCTTGTATATACCGCCCTTATTCGGGCACAGTTCGCAGTCCGGCTCAGAGACGCCGGCGCGGCAGGCCTCACAGAACCAGGGCTCCGTTGAGCAAGTGGAGTTGGTGCTGGAGATGCTCACATTGTCACTGACGCCATAGCAGCCCTCGTGGACCGACACACCGCAGGCATCGCACTCGACAATCTCGTTGACGTCGTCACTCCGCTCCCCGAGACAGACACAGCACATTCGCTTGGCGGGTGCACTGGAAAGTTGCACCGCACGTATAGCAACAGCCGGTACTGTCGAGTAATCATTGCCATTGATTCCATTTTGCAGTGGTACCTGCTGACCCGCGCTCACTCCCGCGCCCTCATTATCGGCCAGGAGCTGCTGCAGCTGGAGCGTGGAATCATCGCTTTCGTCCTCCGAATCCGCATTGGAGTCCGATTCACTGCTGCTGGCATCGCTGCTATCTCCCTCGCCATCACTCTCGTCCTTGCAGCCATCAATGTCTGGGCAAAAGTCGCTATCCGATGAGCTCTCCCCCAGATCCAAGTCGAGCAGGGCCTGCGTCGATATCTTTGGCTGACGCGCCCGCTTGAAAGATGCCATAATTCAATAAGCAACAAAACAGTGCTTTTTATATTTTTGTCTTTTGAAACTTTTGGCTCGCGAATTTTCTTTTTTTTTTTTCTCACATTCCAATTGGCTGTCTAGAGATGGAAGTCCAATATCCAGTTCTTTTTTCACTATCGACTATTAAATTCCGTTCTCGACACTACCCGATTCTGCTAACTCACCCTGCCGCTTGATGCTACCTCGATGTCCTAACACCCCCTGGGATCTTTCATGGTGGGAATATATTATAATTGGATGTTCATTTATGTATTTCAAATGAACAATTTATGGGATCCGTCGATGAATGAAGTTGGTTTTTTCTTGCAAATACTGGAAAACGGTGTGATCATCAGTAGCTGGATCAACTTGATATTGTTTGAGACAAAGTGGAGGTGTGGAGCTTCAGGTTATTGTGCTGGAAAAGATTCCAAACATTTCCGATCTCGTGGGCTTAATTATGGATGTCACAAGTTGACTATTTCAGTAGCATGTATTAAAAAAATATACTTCTAATTGTTTTTGAAATACCGACCAAGCTTTTGCTATCGTTTTTTTAAAAAATAAAATATCAATAATATCGATAGAAACAGTATGGGTACTCGTAAGATTTGTATTAAAATCAGCTACAAGTCACATTTTTATAAAGGTAATAATATTAGTTTATTTTTGCTGAAAACTGCAATATTAAAAAACCACATATATAACCACACTCATATGTCAATATATTTTTCCGACAGACTTAAAGTATTATACTAGGTTCATAAATGTTATGAGAATAGCCTAAAAGACCTCCAACTGCTCAATTGGCAGCCATTTGGAGCTCTCCAATGCATCGTATAGACGACGATCAGAATCGATTGCCTCGCGATTCATCTTATCCACGTCTAGGACGAATTTATGTTCCACTAGGCCAAAATCATCATCAGTTCCGCCATTGGAGGCGGCAGTCTGCTGCTGCTGTTGCTCGTACTGAGCGCTCCGCTGGGCGCTCCAGGCCTCCGCGTGCTGGGCCAGCGTCTGAGGGTTCGAGTGGGACTGTGACATGGCTTGTTGGTAGTAAGCGGCCGCGTCGGTGATGGAGGGACCAGCCTGTTCATAGTATCCCTGCCAGGCGTTGTATCCCTGCCAATAGGTACTGGTGGGATCGTAGTACTGCGAGTAGTCCGCACCGGCGGCAGGAGACGAAGTTCCTCCAGATCCAGCGTAGCCGTAGTTGGTGCTACCACTGATGCCAAGAGCAGCGCCCAGTTCCGATTTCGGTTTTGGTACAGCATTGCATATTTTGATCGGTTTCGTGCCCAGGCCTATGAATCCATTCATGTCGTACAGCGCCGACTTCTGCTCATCTTCGATCCCAAAACGCACAAAACCGTATCCTTTGGAGAATCCCAGACTATCCAAAATCACTTTGGCAGTCTTAATAGAAGTAAACTTGCTGGAGAAAATTTTGTACAGCTGATAGTCGTCTACGTCGGAGCTAAGGTCGCCCACCCAAACGCTGAACTCGCGCTCGTTGCCCGGCAGCTTGTAGGAGTTACTGGCGGAGTTCAGACGGAAACGTACGATGGGATTGGTGCCGGGAATTGGTTTGCCATTAAGCTTGTGCATGGCGTCAAGAGCGTGATCGTCGGATATGAAGTTGACGAAACAGTAGCCGGCTGGCTCTCCAGTGTATTTGTTCCGCATCAAACGCACTGTGGTCGGATCTTCGCCCATTTTTCGGAAGGCAGCAATTATAAAATTCTCCGTCATGTAGGACTCCAGCTGCATTTAGTTTCGAATTACCAAGGGTTTTTTAGAAAATACGTTGTGGTACTCACACTGCCCATCCATAGCTGACAATGTACGGATGTCATTTTGTAGTCAAAAATTAATTTATTTTATTTTATTATTTGCGGCCGACAAAATAAAAACACAAAGTAGAGATGGTTCACGGTATATTGATATATCAGTATATCGATAGGCCGATATTGCTTTGATAATATATCTTATATATTTTTTGACTGGCGAAAATATTAATATGCTTATAATATTATTATACGGCACTTATTTTTAGAACATGACACTATTTTTCGCTGTTTAAATTCTTAACAATATATACTTTTGATTTTGATTCAGTTTATCAATGCAGAGTGTATATCGATATTTTTGTGCGATAAGTGGAACGAATTTTGATAGCCGTACCCGTCCCACTGTTTCGCCTTGCCATCGATTTGGATCATTAAATTCAAAACATTTAGAAAAATGCGTCTAACGTTGACCCGCCTTGCCAGCCTTACCTCAAAGTTGAAGGAGCTGCGCATCGTATTGGATCCAGCCGGCGATGCCTCCAAAGGAGCAAGGTTCGCCATGGAATGGTTCCTTTTGGCATTATATAATTAACTTAAAAAAACCTTTAATTACAGGGAATTTGTGCAGAAATTCTATCCTAATCTGAAGAGAGACAACCCAAACCTGGCGATCATGGTGCGCGAATGCTCCGGGGCCCAGCCAAGACTGTGGGCCCGCTATGGTAATTATATAAACTGAGCCCAGAACTGCAAACGTTCGTCTGTAAATATTTACTCTCCAGCTAAAGGAAAGGAAATCTCCGTGTCGCTGACTAACCAGGAGGCTCCCGACATTCAAAAACAGCTGGAAGCGGTGGGCAAGTAAACGGAGACGCCAAAGGCTTACGTTATCTATAGGGAAACAATATTAAAATTCAAAAGAAAAACATCCATCTGTTCCACTGTCGGCACAAATTCTACTATATCTTTTTATTTTAGTTTGAAAATCGTACATATATGTATATGTAGGGATTTTATGGGCGACATTAGCTAAACAGGTAAATAAACTCAATCTCTAAACGGCGGCAGACCAAACTGCTCCGGCTTGAAATCCTCTAGGGACCGCAGCACTTGTGTAGCATGGGAGCATCGCTCCTCAGACAAGCGTGGATCAGGCACCATGATCACCTGCATGCCAGCACTTTCACCCGCCGTCACGCCGTTGGGGGAATCCTCAAACACCAAGCAATTGGATGGATCTGGCGTGTCACCAAACCTTCTAGCGGCCACCAAAAAGATATCGGGCGCTGGTTTGCCGTTCTTCACTTCAACATCGGTGGAGCCGCACACCTTGTGATTAAACAATTCGAATAGTTCCTTGTGGTGTGTGGACTTGAGCTCCACCATGTCGGCCCCGGAGCTTGTGGCCAGGGCGAAAGGCACTTTATTGGCATGCAAATGACGCAAAAGACGTGCGGCACCTGAAAGACATTATGAAACAAAATTGTAATTGGTGTAATTCACGGTTTCAAGCATCATTCAAATGGGTGGAGTGGGCATGCTGAGAGCGCGCAAGAGATGATGATCGGGAAGCCTTTTAGTGTACTGGCGGTGCTAACCTTCCAGAAGCGGCACGTTCCCAAGCCGCTCGTGGCACATATCCTCATAGCGTTTGGTGTAGTCATTCAACGAAATGGGCAAGTTGCACTCGCTGATGACGATTTCGGCCGACCGCTTTTCTGTGGTGCCCATTACCCGAAATCGCGTTGCCACCGGATACGGACGGCCGAAAGAGGCGGCTATTTGCTTAGTGATCTCCTCGTATATTCTCTCAGTGTCTGGAATGTTGGATACCAAAAGATAAATGGCTATTAGTACCTGGCATCAATTGGGCATCCCCCATTAAGCTCTGCGCATTGTCGCGCTGTTGTTTAGCATACTCCTCCCAGGTCATAGGCAGTTCGTATGTATTGACCATAAATTCGGCCACCTGCCGTGTCTGCAGGCCCATTAGCTGCTCCTTGACGTCGAACGTGAACGTCTTGCCATAGGGATCGAGAACTTTTTGTGCTGCCTCCGTGTACAGGCGCTCGGTGTCTGGTTTGTTTAAAAGACGCAAGTTCAACCACAATCACAAACACATGCGAGACTTACCCAGCAACAGGCCGTCCATGTCGAAGATGCAGTGGGTCACATTCCTTAATATCTTTTTGGCCATTTTGTCTCCCTCCAGTGCGTCTCGGCTCTTATGTAATACGTGTAGTGTCAGTTGTTAGTCAATCCGTCCAAAGAGCTGCAACAAACACACAAATTACAACGTAATTTCGATACATATGTGAGTGTTGTGCCAATTTCTGCATCATTCTCTCTCCCCTTGCCAAGAGTCTTTCTCGTCATTTATTACATTTAATCTGTTACTGTCCTTGACCCAAGGACGTTACACTGCCAAAATTACTAGCCTTGACCTTGTAGGGGGCGGGGGAGATTATTTGTTTCGGCACAACCGCTCTAGAATTGTTGATATTATATCGACTTATCGATTCAGGCGATATTCTACATTTTGATACGATAATATCGAATAGTTCTTAATCGATTGTTCAGCAAAAGAAAAACATACCCTCAAGACGCCAATTTTAACAATAATTAAGATAAAATGGGTGAACGCTACAATATCCACAGCCAGCTGGAGCATCTGCAGAGCAAGTACATCGGCACCGGACACGCAGATACGACCAAGTTCGAGTGGCTGACCAACCAGCACCGGGACTCGCTGGCCAGCTACATGGGACACTACGATATCCTCAACTACTTTGCCATTGCGGAGAACGAGTCGAAGGCCCGGGTCCGGTTTAATCTGATGGAGCGCATGCTGCAGCCTTGTGGACCACCCCCTGAGAAGCTAGATGATTAAGCAATTTTATTATAATTCATAAAAAAAAATAAATGTAGTGCAAAAATTCTGTGCTATTTGGGTTTCTGCCCTCACAGACACAACGCCCGTTGCCGCGTACAACTCGGTCCAGGTGGATCAGAAATGCGATCGCACTGTGAAGCCGATGCCCACGAATACCTGATGGACGAAGGCTGCGAATGGCAGACGTCTGGAACTCAGACAAGTCTACTTAGACGCCATTTAATGGGTGGAGCGCCTGCGGGTGTGGGAGGATTATTGATTGATTTTTAGCAAAATCATGGACTGGATGCACTACCGAATGCCAGCTATATGGGTATCGGGTCCCGTAGTGGGTAAACAACTCGCTCAACAAGCCCATCGCAAAACCATGATGACCTGACTAAATGTCCGCAAAATGTGGGAGGAACAAATAAAAGTCGAGCAGAACCGACCCAGTGATGATGAAAAAAAGATAGTGAATGACCTTTCCCATATATATCTTGGTGGTCCTGCCAAGCGTCCACGTTTCCGAGGTAAGCCCAGAATCGTTTCTGTCGACTTAAAGATAATTTTCAGAGAAAGGTAACTTCATCCACAGCAAAACTAAATCAGGTTGTTTTTCTTTTAAATTTATTAAAAAACAAATACATTTTTGATGTTCGAATGTAATCAGTTTGCTTTTTTCTGACGAAGAGGAATCTGAAAAGAAAATTAAACATTGTAATTGGGAAAATTTCATTGCATTTTGTAGGTAAATGCACCTGTTATATTATAGCACTAAACACACCTTAACTTAGGCACTCAGCAAGCACACACCACCGGCCTTCTTGATTTTGTCTTCAGCCTTCTTGGAGAAGTACTTGGCCTTCACAATGACGGGGCGGGCGGGCAGATGACCACGACCCAGCAGCTTGTAGTAGCCCTGCGGATAGAAATTAAAACTGTTATTAACACTTGTTCTTCATGCGAAGCGGACAAAGACTGCGTTTGTTTGTGGCTGTGTCTTTGATCTGTAAGGCTTTCTCTACATGGTGAGAGCAATTGTACGGTCGCATTCAGTCCGCCCATCGCCTTGGGGATATCTTCATGTTCAAAGACACTGCAAACAGCAGCAAAGAAGAAAAATGGTCAAGAATGGGCTTTAACTTACGAATTTCACCAAATCGATGACGGGAGCCTTTGTGCTCTTCTCCTTCTCGAGTTCGGCGAATTTCTCGGGACCGACCAGGGACCACAGCTTGTCCAGGTTGATTTCGGGCCTGAACTTGTGCTGGCGGCGCAAGTGGAAGTTCCTCATACCGACCTTGCCGAAGTAGCCAGGATGGTATTTGTCGAAGTTGATGCGGTGGTGGTGCATGCCACCAGCGTTACCGCGACCTCCGGGATGCTTGCGGTGCTTGCCGATACGACCATGACCATGGCTGACATGACCGCGCAGCTTTCTGGTCTTCTTCCGCTTGATATTTGACTGCAAATAGTAAAATAATTCGCTTTTAATTCATGTTTTCTCGCACGTGTGACAGCTGCTACGGCTACGGCCAATGGCACGTGTGGAGGTTATGTTGCCACACCGAAGTCGCTTTTGCCGTTTTGCTCACTTTCACATTGTGCTATAGCACACAATCCCTTAAACTATGTGCATCGAAACAGCAGCACACTTAATTAATCTCAGCCATAGGCATGTGTGTTTATTTTCCCAGCAAAAATGCACAACGTACTCACCATCTTCAGAATTTTGGAAAGAAGGAAATAGGGGTGGAAATCAGTGAAGTTGGCTGCGCTTGGTAGCGATATAATCGATGTTAGGGTCGTAACTGCAGACATCGATAGTTTTTTCAAACATCGATTTTTTTGCCAGACACCCCTAAATTTAATCGATATTATTTCAGTCGGCTCTGGTGGGCAATTTTTTCCAATTTGATATTCCGTTTAATATTACTAGCTAACTAGGACCCTTAGGCCTGAAAACATAATTTAAAACAATTTAAAAACAATTTTCTACAAGACTGGTCAATGTTAAGGTCTCCGTTTGGTTGGGTTGTTTTAAAAATATCGTTTATAAAACTTGAGTAAGCACGACATGCGATGTAAGAAAGCATAATGTTGCAGTTTATGGACGCAAATAATAGATTTAACAATTTTGCAATGGCTGGTGGGCAACGCTCGTGTCGAAGTTAGTTGTTTTGGGGGCTATTGTTTATTTGTTCACTATAATTTGCGCTATAAAGTGTTGAGGCTACTCCTTGTAAGGAAGCCCATAAATTATAGTAAAAAGATAACATAATCGAATAACTGATCTCTCATGAAACAGTTTACTTTGATTTCAGCAATTTATTCATTATTTTAGTAACTCCCTTGCTCATTTCAAATTCGCCCGCTCTAAAAAATCCTCGCCGTCCTGGGAAGTTTATAATATTTTCCCTGGGGAATTGCTGGGGATCTGCGAAAAAACACGGGTATGGACAGTAGGCAAAACGGCCGAGAAAATGCAAGGCCTGCAAGGTAAAATCCACCCCACCTGATGTGGGCGCTGCGGCCACATGTCCTATCGGGGAAAAATTCGGGTAAGGTGAAAACCGTGAGATCCATGGAATTTCCCTTGGCTGAATTTACCCGTTATCCATACCTTTTTTGGCTCAACCCAAGCTCGAACCAAAAAGTTGTGTCGAACCGAAAAATGAGAGAATTTTACTCATTTTCGCGGTCATGTTTGAGCTCTTACTCTCTTTTACTCTCACGGTATGAGTTCGAAGGATCATGCAACAAAACATCGATAACAAAGTATATTTGGTGATATGGCGGTAATTTTGAAAATAAACCATGACAAAAAAAACCAACGAAAATCATATTTCTCGATTTTGAAATTCCCTTTAATATTCCTAGATAACTAGGACCCTCAGGCTTCAGCACAAAATTTAATACGATTGATGAATCAATTTTCTACAGACTGGCTAATTTTAAGGACTCCGTTTGGTTGGATTGTTTATAAAATAACGTTTAAGCCATGGTATAAAGCTTAAGTGAGCATGAAATGTGACGTAAGAAAACGTAAGTGAGCATGAAATGTCACGTCATTTGGAAACATAACTGGTGCTATGGACGTATATATACCCTTTTTCATTTCATTAATGCTAAATTTCTTTTTTTCCAGATGCTTTGAAACGTAATTAATATTGTATTTTGCACATATCTACATGTCTGCAAACATCGATGTTTTTCCACCTCTAGAAGGAAATCAGTAAAGTTGGCTGCGCTTGGTCATGACAGGCTGGAAGTCGTGCAATGTGAGAATTCCAGTGTACTGTTAAGCGCAAGATTTCTGCCACGGTGTGGATTCCAGTGTGCTGTTAAGCGCAATATTATGATGTTGCGCGCTCAACTGTGCTGTTAGGTGCACGTTGCTTTCGAAATCAATTTGAAATAAATAAAACAACGATCTTCTTGTTAAAAATGTATTTAAAGCATTTTAAATTTCTTCCACTAGGCGAAAGCGCTGATGCTGCTTTTCTGGAACAACGTTGAAAAACTTCTTATAGATGGTTTGATCGTGTCGTCCGGCATAGTTTCTCTGAACCCAGGTGTGATCCCAATTGGGATCAATTGTCTCGCAGGTCACGTAAACTTTTCCGTGTTCCATGGCAAATAGAGTTCCGTTGCGCCCAAAGCCCACCTGAAGGATATGCATTAATTTAAATCGATGCTTCTATGGTTAGTTAACCTTACATTCAAGCCCGGATGGAATCGCGTTGTCAGCTGTGTGGCCAATATTGTGCCTTCGGAGACAATGTGTCCGTCCATCACTCGCCATCCACGGTGCTTTGGTCTGGCATGTCCTTTCTTGTTCCGGGTACTGCCGCCGGTTTTCTTACTGGCATTACGAATGGTGGCTACGGAAACAATTGCATTTAGATCGCGTCTCAGTGATTTTGGACTGTTGAATACGTACTTATCAAAGGCTGGTCTGCTTTGAGACACTGTAGCGACAGTTTTTGCATAATATTAAACGACATTTCGGGGTTTGATATTGAATAAATAGCGACAGGTTTTCTTTTGTTTATGCAATTCCAACTCAAGTGTTGCCACACATCAGAAAAGTAAAAATAGAGAAAATCACTAATTCCAATGGATCAAAATTATATTAAAAATGCGACCCGTTATGCTGCTTAAATTAAAGAAAAATAGACACACTTTCTCTTTATTTGTTTATAAAAATGTGTAGAAATTTTATATATTGCAACAATAGTATTTAGAAATGCATTGGAAAATGTGCTGTAAGACGCATATAGCCTTCTGTTATTGACAATCTGTTTTGGTAATTTTAATCCATTAGCAACACTGGCCGACGACGAAAATTGCATTGTTTTTGTTTTCTCCGGCTTTAGATTAAATTAAGTTTAAAGTGTACTATTAGAATGACGCCTTGGGGCAACATTTGTCGCATCTGCAGCAGCCCCGCAGACTATGAGATTTTCGCCAAGATACCAACGTACTTGCATGGAAGCACAAATGAGTTTCTCCACTGGCAGAAGCCGATAAACGTATTGCTTGAGGAGACGACGGGTTTGAAAGTACGCCTGAATCATCCTCAGAAATACAGTTTTTTAAGTGTTTTCTCATTTCTAGAACTCCACAGACGATCAACTTCCACGAAATATATGCGCACCGTGCATCTCGTATCTCAAACACGCAGTCACATTCAGAGAGCAGTGCATTAAGAACGCCCTTAGTCTTAAGCTGGCGGCTCTCTATCAACAAAAGTCGGTGAATATATCGGAGAAGAGTGAAAAGGATAAGGAGAGTGCCCTGTTCACGGCCGAGGATCTGCGCTATGTGGAGCAGCGGCCAGTGCACAATCTGTTGCTGAACAACGCCGTGAAGCTGGAGGGGACAAAGGACAAAGTTCACAAACAACTGCTTAACCAGAACGCGCCACAGCTGACTGCCAACTCCGAACAACGTACACAATATCTTAATTTATTATACGACAAGAACCAGCACTGTAATGCCCACCAGAGGCAGGCAAAGCAAAGCAGGGACATGGAGCTGCCGACAACCAGCGGCAACGGGAATGGCATTGTCGAGGACGAGGAAGACTATGCCGCTGTCAGCTCTAGCGATGAGAACGAGGAGGCTGCCCTGCTGCGAAAGCACAAGAATTGCTATAACTATAGCGAAACGAATTTCGAGGAAGACGATCCCATGGAGCAGGACCAGCTGCGCGACATTAAGGTCACTATTCCAGAGCCCATGTGGAAGGAGCGCAAATGCCCGGCATGCCTTAAGCGGTTCATGTTCGAGGACTCCCACCAGACGCATCTGGACAACTGTGTTGAATATCAGTTCATCACATTTGTGACCGAGATGACAAGGTTGTTAGAAATAAGAAAACAGAAGATGGTATCGCCACACGAGTTCATCCGGCGTATGATCTTTGCATTGCACAAAACCTGCACTTGGCTGCAGGAACATTCCATTGACTCGCTGCTGGCCGAAAAACTGAATCAAGTGAAGATCTCAAATGGTGAGAAAACCGCCGAAGCACCCGCAGCAGAGTCAGAGGTGAAAATTGAGGATTTGTTCGACCATGTTAGTGGCGCGACAACGCCTATTACGGCCGAGAACAATGTCCTATATGCGATTGCCCGCTCGGAGAGTGCAAATTCTCAGTGTAAACCAAAAGTGCCGCTATCGGTCGTCGCGATTGTGCGCACCGAAAGTACTAATTCTGCGATTACTAATTCCCCAAGAGCCTCGCTAGCAGGGGTAAAGAAACCCATTCCCATACGCGTCAAACCCTCGAATACCTCGATGGGAATAGGCCTTCGACCGTCTCCGAAGCAGGGTCTGCGACCCTCGCCCCAGCAATCCAATGGGAAAAAGCGCAGTGAGCCTTTCGGCTTGGGTCTTCGGCCGCCAGCGCAGCAGCAGCAACAGCAGCAGCCAGACGGCGACAAGCACATGGAGCGGGTAACGTTTTTGGAAAAGCTGCAGCGTGCTGCATTCACACCCGGTTCTGGCACGCCACCAGCAGCCCCACCATCGTTCTCGGCTCGTTGCGGACAGTGCAATTTACCCTTTGACTCTGTCACCGACTTGGAGATTCACAATATTAATTATCACAACAGTCAAAACGAGAATGAACCTACTATAAGCACAGACGACGATGCCCAGAGGCGTCGTATAATTGCCCTTTTCGAAGACGATATATAAGTTTTCCCCAATAGTTTTTTGTCTGTTTGTTCCAAAGATTTTATGTTATATTTATGTTCTTAATTATGTTAGAGATTCCAAACGTATTCTTAGTTTTAAGTTGTATTCCTGTTGTTTTCAAATCCATTGCAATATTTATATTTATTTTATGAACGTATCTCATTTTTCGTACCAGATTCTCGTATATGTATGTATGTATCGTTCTATTTAAAGCCCAGGGGCTTTCAAACTAATTGAAATTAATCTAATCCTCAGACCAATAAAGAGATACCCAAGACTCAATCGAAACTACTTATGCGTACACTTGTAATTGTTCCAACAATAAATTGCTGTCCACAATGTGTAGATTAAGGAAATTCTTAAGCAACCGCATCAAGTCGTATTTAAGATGGGAATCTTGTAGAGCAAACAGTCGATTTAGGGCATTTACAAAGTTCTCGGGATCCGCCAAGCTCCCCAGCAGCTTTGGTTCTCCCATGGCCAACAGGTTAGCCATCACTCGGACACTATAGTAGATGCGCATGACGCCGCAATCGCTTTTCAAATTGCCAACAAAAAAGTTGACCAGACTTTCAGCCTGCTGTACGGATAGATGATCGTTCTTTGAGCAGATGATATCCAGTTGATATATAATATACATATAATATTCGCTGCCTTGATCGGTTGGCAGCTTCTCATGCAGGTGCTCGAAAATGTAGCTGCGATCCACGGCGCTCACAGCACAGGCTGCGTGAGTGGCAATCAGGTACAAGCAAATGCCAGCATCGTCCTGGAATGTGTTCAAGTCATCTGTGGGCGCCGTGTAGAGTTTCCACAATTTGGGGACTAACTGCATTTGCAGCAATGTGTTGGCTGCCTTCTCGCAGGTAGACAAAATGTTGGCCAATGCCCAAAGGCAGCTTCGTTTCAGCCTTTCCTCCTTGCCATCCAAGTATGTTACCAAATAGCTACCCGCCAACGCAGTGATCTTCTCCGACACGTGACCATCGCCCAACGACAGGTTGCAGAAGCATTCGGCGGCATCGATTTGACGTTGTATGTTTCCACCTGAAACGCACAATCTTTATGAAATCAGTGAATGGTTTGGGAGCGGGCATCGGGCTTATTAATACCACTTAGTTCCTTAACGAGCACCTGTATAGCGCCCGGGATCCCAGAGAATGTGTTGATATTTTCGTTTCCCTGGAGAAAGGCATGGCTCAATCGGTACATATCCTCCGATGTGGCATGCTTACGTCGCTTGATCCGTGCAGCCAGTCCACAGACATCCTTTGCACTCAGATTCTCCAACTCACTAATCTCGTTCTTGATCTGTCCCAAGCCGAAACGCAGGGCATCCGTTGCATTCGTACGAAACATCTGGCGTTGCTCCTTGGCATAGCTGCGAATCTTATGTCGAAGCATGGAATCGTCGCTTCGAATGGGTTCTTGCGTGTCCATTTTATTTGTTTTTTCTAGCTATCTGTACTTTGAAATTAAAATCAAAATTAAAATATTTTCTGTAGCAAGTGTATATGGACGGTATATTTTATGGATAAATCCGCGGTCACACTGCCAGCTCTTCACCGCGTCAAAATTTGTTGTCGTCTATAAAGAATCCAACCAATTAGCCAGTCTTGTAGGAAATTATTTTTTGTATCAGATAAAATTATGAGTTCAGTGCTGACCGTCCTATTCAGCTAGTAATATTAAACAGACTATCAAAATAATATAATATATAATATTAATTTTCGTCAGTATTTTTGTGGTGTATTTTCAAAATGTGAGCGTAAGCTTTGGTATATTTCTGAAGGTTGGACGGTATATCTGTCATATAGTATAGCTGTCACACTGTAAATTGTATTCAAACAAATTCAAACGGATTGTAAATTCAGAATTTAACTACGAAATTGCGAAGAATTGTGAAATAGTCAGACTTGTTCGCAACTTTTTGGAATCTTTTTCTATAAGAATAGGTTCCAGCATAAATAGTTGAAACTCCACGAAGACGCTGTGGATCGGCATCGATTTAATGTGAGTAATATATGATATACCTACATATATATGCATTTCTGACTAAAAGTTCCTTTCCAGTGAGGCCCATTCATATACAAAACATACATATGTTAAAGGTGATATTTTCCCCAGAGCAGAGCATAACACAAGAAGCGAAATGAGTGAAGTCAATGTGACAACGTCTCGTACAACTGTTTTCGATTTAAACGAGTATTGCTGGAAAGAGATATTGGATAAATTAGACTTAAAAGACCAGCTGCGTTTTGCTTCGTCTTGCGTGTATTTAGGACATATATTCGAGATATACGCAAGCCATCGGCACAGACGAATTGATGAATCACTCACGAGTAGAATTCAAAACAAAGATCTGACAAAGCTGTTGCAGATCGTCGGCAAGTATGTTGTTAGCTATGAGTACAAAAAACAAGGTTTTAAAGTGGATCAGCAACTGTGGCTCCTAAAGACCCATTGTATGAATCTGAAACATTTGAAAATATCCTTTCATCGGAAAATGGCCGGATGGAACCATCTATTCAAACTGGAAAAGCTAAAATTTTTGGACGCTCGTCTATACCTTGAAAATGATAACTGTACGGATTTTCTTTACAACCTCAAACAATTAACGTGTCTAAGGAAACTAAAGTTGGAGTGTTATCCCTCATATAGCGGAGTTGGATTAAGTGTTCTGCATCAACTAGAATATCTGGATGTACGTGGAATCCATGGGGAGATCTTGGGAGATTGCTTCCAAAAGATGAAGCAATTGCGGACTCTTAAATTTGGAGATGTTCAAAACAACCATTTGGAAATCCTGGCGACGAGCTGCCAGCAGCTGGAACGTCTGTCTTTTTGCGTACGGCGCTTTGACTCTACGGTGACCTATGAGCTGGTCTGCCAGTATCCCAAGCTGCAACATTTGTATGCCTATATTGGCGATCCTGTACGCGACTCTTTTATCGAGGGATTGATCCAGAAACAGGGCTCTCCTCTGGAAAGCCTTATCCTGCCCGGGCCCTTTTTGCTGGAAGATCAGCTTAGGCATCTTTGTAAAATTTCTTCACTCAAGGAACTCGCTGTATCCTGCCAAAACGTCCCCTTGGCGGACTTACTGAAGCTGAAAAACCTTCAATACCTCCACATAACCATGCCAATTACGAATACACAAGTTCTGGATCTCCTTAAGGCACTTCCACGCCTAAAAGTGCTAAATATAAAATTTTGCGATGAGTTAGACGAAGTGAACTTAGTAAATAGTTTGCGTACTTGGGTGAGCGAACAAAAACAACATCGCAGGAAGATTAAAATCTATCTTGAAGGTACATGTTATAGGAAGGATATTTGTTATGGTGATTTTTTGGTTGAAATCAGAAGGGATTATTGTGATCCTATATTAATAAACGAAGAATTGAGTGAACAAAATTAAATATTTCTGAATAATTTACAAAAATACTCTTCAGAACTTTAATAAATAAATTTTTTTTGTACAAGAAGCGTATTACTTACCAATAACTTTTTTTTTAAATTTTTTAATGTGTCAAATCCGAAGCAACGAAAAGACTATACGGTTTTTTTTTGACGATAAGATAAGACTGTATTTTATGGGGCTCTTAGTCATGAGCACCGAGCAGAAGCAAGAATAGTGAGAGAGTGCCCAATATTGATTATGATAATGATAAATATTTCCATCTTAATTAACTGTATGAAGTTGGACTGAACAAAATTAATTTTCAATGACTATGACACTGTTAAGCTAATGAGCTAATGAGGACTAGCTGATGCGATTTAGTTAAATGAAAGTTCAAGTGGTTAAATTAATAGTAGTTAAGATCGGTGATGATGACTGCGAAGACTAAGTAAGTGATAGATGCCGACAGATTAAGGGAAGGCGGGCCGAATTGCCCGTGCCCTAATGTAACCAAGCGAGCGATGATCCAAGAGAGATTTAATGAAAGATCGAGAGAGCGACGAAGAAGGCGATAATCCAAGAGAGCGATGTATAGGCTGCTGCCATGCGGGAACTTAAGTCGAGAGGTACAATGAGATACAGTGGGCAGTACAAAATAGCAAACAATAATAGGCATTTAATTTACTGCTGCACCACTGGCTCTGACTTAACTTATGTTGACTAAATTTCAGGCTGGGAAACCCAACAGACACTTTCCGGCAAAAATAATTTTTCTGATTCCTTTTCCAAAATCTCAAACTTTAGTGGAAAAATACCAAAATTTCATTGAATTATAGTTCGGCCGGGCAGGGATTACTTCTTTCAACCTTTTGGGAGATATTTATGTATATGGAAAAGGAAAAAGAGAATAGTATCATTAACGTATTAGCATGTTTGTTACAACCAAATGCAACTGAAGAGCACCTAGGCAGCTAAAAAGTATACTACAAAAAACACGAAACTACAAAAAAAGCGCAGTGAGCCTTTCGGCTTGGGTCTTCGGCCGCCAGCGCAGCAGCAGCAACAGCAGCAGCCAGACGGCGACAAGCACATGGAGCGGGTAACGTTTTTGGAAAAGCTGCAGCGTGCTGCAGTCACCCGGTTCTGGCACGCCCCCAGCAGCCCCACCATCGTTCTCGGCTCGTTGCGGACAGTGCAATTTACCCTTTGACTCTGTCACCGACTTGGAGATTCACAATATTAATTATCACAACAGTCAAAACGAGAATGAACCTACTATAAGCACAGACGACGATGCCCAGAGGCGTCGTATAATTGCCCTTTTCGAAGACGATATATAAATTTTCCCCAATAGTTTTTTGTGTGTTTGTTCCAAAGATTTTATGTTATATTTATGTTCTTAATTATGTTAGAGATTCCAAACGTATTCTTAGTTTTAAGTTGTATTCCTGTTGTTTTCAAATCCATTGCAATATTTATATTTATTTTATGAACGTATCTAATTTTTCGTACCAGATTCTCGTATATGTATGTAAGTATCGTTCTATTTAAAGCCCAGGGGCTTTCAAACTAATTAAAATTAATCTAATCCTCAGACCAATAAAGAGATACCCAAGACTCAATCGAAACTACTTATGCGTACACTTGTAATTGTTCCAACAATAAATTGCTGTCCACAATGTGTAGATTAAGGAAATTCTTAAGCAACCGCATCAAGTCGTATTTAAGATGGGAATCTTGTAGAGCAAACAGTCGATTTAGGGCATTTACAAAGTTCTCGGGATCCGCCAAGCTCCCCAGCAGCTTTGGTTCTCCCATGGCCAACAGATTAGCCATCACTCGGACACTATAGTAGATGCGCATGACGCCGCAATCGCTTTTCAAATTGCCAACAAAAAAGTTGACCAGACTTTCAGCCTGCTGTACGGATAGATTATCGTTCTTTGAGCAGATGATATCCAGTTGATATATAATATACATATAATATTCGCTGCCTTGATCGGTTGGCAGCTTCTCATGCAGGTGCTCGAAAATGTAGCTGCGATCCACGGCGCTCACAGCACAGGCTGCGTGAGTGGCAATCAGGTACAAGCAAATGCCAGCATCGTCCTGGAATGTGTTCAAGTCATCTGTGGGCGCCGTGTAGAGTTTCCACAATTTGGGGACTAACTGCATTTGCAGCAATGTTTTGGCTGCCTTCTCGCAGGTAGACAAAATGTTGGCCAATGCCCAAAGGCAGCTTCGTTTCAGCCTTTCCTCCTTGCCATCCAAGTATGTTACCAAATAGCTACCCGCCAACGCAGTGATCTTCTCCGACACGTGACCATCGCCCAACGACAGGTTGCAGAAGCATTCGGCGGCATCGATTTGACGTTGTATGTTTCCACCTGAAACGCACAATCTTTATGAAATCAGTGAATGGTTTGGGAGCGGGCATCGGGCATCGGGCTTATTAATACCACTTAGTTCCTTAACGAGCACCTGTATAGCGCCCGGGATCCCAGAGAATGTATTGATATTTTCGTTTCCCTGGAGAAAGGCATGGCTCAATCGGTACATATCCTCCGATGTGGCATGCTTACGTCGCTTGATCCGTGCAGCCAGTCCACAGACATCCTTTGCACTCAGATTCTCCAACTCACTAATCTCGTTCTTGATCTGTCCCAAGCCGAAACGCAGGGCATCCGTTGCATTCGTACGAAACATCTGGCGTTGCTCCTTGGCATAGCTGCGAATCTTATGTCGAAGCATGGAATCGTCGCTTCGAATGGGTTCTTGCGTGTCCATTTTATTTGTTTTTTCTAGCTATCTGTACTTTGAAATTAAAATCAAAATTAAAATATTTTCTGTAGCAAGTGTATATGGACGGTATATTTTATGGATAAATCCGCGGTCACACTGCCAGCTCTTCACCGCGTCAAAATTTGTTGTCGTCTATAAAGAATCCAACCAATTAGCCAGTCTTGTAGGAAATTTTTTTTGTATCAGATAAAATTATGAGTTCAGTGCTGATAGTCCTATTCAGCTAGTAATATTGAACAGACTATCAAAATAAATATAATATATATAATATTAATTTTCGTCAGTATTTTTGCGGTGTATTTTCAAAATGTGACTGTAAGTTTTGGTATATTTCTGAAGGTTGGACGGTATATCTGTCATATAGTATAGCTGTCACACTGTAAATTGTATTCAAACAAATTCAAACGGATTGTAAATTCAGAATTTAACTACGAAATTGCGAAGAATTGTGAAATAGTCAGACTTGTTCGCAACTTTTTGGAATCTTTTCCTATAAGAATAGGTTCCAGCATATTTAGTTGAAACTCCACGAAGACGCTGTGGATCGGCATCGATTTAATGTGAGTAATATATGATATACCTACATATATATGCATTTCTGACTAAAAGTTCCTTTCCAGTGAGGCCCATTCATATACAAAACAGACATACGTTAAAGCTGATATTTTCCCCAGACCAGAGCATAACACAAGAAGCGAAATGAGTGAAGTCAATGTGACAACGTCTCGTACAACTGTTTTCGATTTAAACGAGTATTGCTGGAAAGAGATATTGGATAAATTAGACTTAAAAGACCAGCTGCGTTTTGCTTCGTCTTGCGTGTATTTAGGACATATATTCGAGATATACGCAAGCCATCGGCACAGACGAATTGATGAATCACTCACGAGTAGAATTCAAAACAAAGATCTGACAAAGCTGTTGCAGATCGTCGGCAAGTATGTTGTTAGCTATGAGTACAAAAAACAAGGTTTTAAAGTGGATCAGCAACTGTGGCTCCTAAAGACCCATTGTATGAATCTCAAACATTTGAAAATATCCTTTCATCGGAAAATGGCCGGATGGAACCATCTATTCAAACTGGAAAAGCTAAAATTTTTGGACGCTCGTCTATACCTTGAAAATGATAACTGTACGGATTTTCTTTACAACCTCAA
Source organism: Drosophila azteca (assembly GCA_005876895.1). NCBI lineage: Eukaryota > Metazoa > Arthropoda > Insecta > Diptera > Drosophilidae > Drosophila > Drosophila azteca. The sequence continues at coordinate 6,628,890 of VCKU01000091.1, read as the reverse complement.
ACAATTAACGTGTCTAAGGAAACTAAAGTTGGAGTGTTATCCCTCATATAGCGGAGTTGGATTAAGTGTTCTGCATCAACTAGAATCGCTGGATGTGCGTAGAGTCCATGGGGAGAGCTTGGCGGATTGCTTCCAAACGATGAAGCAATTGCGGACTCTTAAATTTGGAGATGTTCAAAACAACCATTTGGAAATCCTGGCGACGAGCTGCCAGCAGCTGGAACGTCTGTCTTTTTGCGTACGGCGCTTTGACTCTACGGTGACCTATGAGCTGGTCTGCCAGTATCCCAAGCTGCAACATTTGTATGCCTATATTGGCGATCCTGTACGCGACTCTTTTATCGAGGGATTGATCCAGAAACAGGGCTCTCCTCTGGAAAGCCTTATCCTGCCCGGGCCCTTTTTGCTGGAAGATCAGCTTAGGCATCTTTGTAAAATTTCTTCACTCAAGGAACTCGCTGTATCCTGCCAAAACATCCCCTTGGCGGACTTACTGAAGCTGAAAAACCTTCAATACCTCCACATAACCATGCCAATTACGAATACACAAGTTCTGGATCTCCTTAAGGCACTTCCACGCCTAAAAGTGCTAAATATAAAATTTTGCGATGAGTTAGACGAAGTGAACTTAGTAAATAGTTTGCGTACTTGGGTGAGCGAACAAAAACAACATCGCAGGAAGATTAAAATCTATCTTGAAGGTACATGTTATAGGAAGGATATTTGTTATGGTGATTTTTTGGTTGAAATCAGAAGGGATTATTGTGATCCTATATTAATAAACGAAGAATTGAGTGAACAAAATTAAATATTTCTGAAAAATTTACAAAAATACTCTTAAGAACTTTAATACATAAATTTGTTTGTACAAGAAGCGTATTACTTACCAATAACTTTTTTTTTAAATTTTTTAATGTGTCAAATCCGAAGCAACGAAAAGACTATACGGTTTTTTTTTGACGATAAGATAAGACTGTATTTTATGGGGCTCTTAGTCATGAGCACCGAGCAGAAGCAAGAATAGTGAGAGTGCCCAATATTGATTATGATAATGATAAATATTTCCATCTTAATTAACTGTATGAAGTTGGACTGAACAAAATTAATTTTCAATGACTATGACACTGTTAAGCTAATGAGCTTTTTCACTAGCTGTTGCGATTTAGTTAAATGAAAGTTCAAGTGGTTAAATTAATAGTAGTTATAGTTAATTGGTATGTACAAAGGTATGTAGACCGACGAATGCGTATGTATGTACATATGGATGTTAAGCGAGGTGCGTAAAGACCGATACGATCAGCTCCGGATTATATGTAGCCCGAAGTATTGCGTACATATGTACATATATGTATGTGGGTGAGCGATCGATGCGATTTAGTAACGACGAAAGACTGATGACTAGGAAGATTAGCTCCGTATCATATGAGTGATAGATGAAGTGTAAGTGATAGATGCCGACAGATTAAGGGAAGGCGGGCCGAATTGCCCGTGCCCTAATGTAACCAAGCGAGCGATGATCCAAGAGAGATTTAATGAAAGATCGAGAGAGCGACGAAGAAGGCGATAATCCAAGAGAGCGATGTATAGGCTGCTGCCATGCGGGAACTTAAGTCGAGAGGTACAATGAGATACAGTGGGCAGTACAAAATAGCAAACAATAATAGGCATTTAATTTACTGCTGCACCACTGGCTCTGACTTAACTTATGTTGACTAAATTTCAGGCTGGGAAACCCAACAGACACTTTCCGGAAAAAATAATTTTTCTGATTCCTTTTCCAAAATCTCAAACTTTTGTGGAAAAATACCAACATTTCATTGAATTATAGTTCGGCCGGGCAGGGATTACTTCTTTCAACCTTTTGGGAGATATTTATGTATATGGAAAAGGAAAAAGAGAATAGTATCATTAACGTATTAGCATGTTTGTTACAACCAAATGCAACTGAAGAGCACCTAGGCAGCTAAAAAGTAAACTACAAAAAACACGAAAACTCTTTGGTATTCAAGAGCACAGTTCAACGTACTCCCTGAATGCAAATATGTATCTTTTATTAAAGGTTGAACATTGTTAAAGAACACTGCCTTATTTAGTCTTTATGATGCTTCAAAGTATCGGTTTCAAAGTCTTATGTGGTCAGTCTTGTGATGTCTGCGGCGTTGCAATGCCCATCTGCTACATTTTCCACGTTGAACTGATTTTAATAAACTTTTGACTAGAATACCCAAATATACTCTGGATTCCGAACTCAACTGTTTTACTAAAATAACAGCACGAGCAAATGCCAAAGCGATTTTCGCTTTTCACAAGAATTTCTCCGTAATCGATTCAGTTTCACCTGTCCGGTATTTCCTTTCGCCTCTGTCCAGCTTTCATTATCTTTTGCCGAGTTGTTATTGCCTTGGCATCTTAACAACCTTATCCTAACTCATCCCCATCCTCATGCTCAGCCACCCCCCTACTCCCCCCCTTGAAGCACTCAAGTGCAACTTTACTTTTAAGTGTACGAGGGACAAACTTTATGGAATGGAGAGGCAAAAACTTTCCTTCCCTCAGTTTCGTTCTCTACTTCTCCAGAGTGTTTATTATTAAACAATTTGTTGCCATTTTCTGCCCTTAGGAAACTTTGGCTCCAAGGTTTATGACCAAATTGCGTGCACACGTGTACAGCACCAGCAGTGGCAGGAGCGAGCAGCAGGAGCAGCATCAGCAGGATGGCCAGCGAACAGGGCGAAAGGGTATTTCTGGGTGGGTGCTTTTGGGGAGTTGGGGAGTGCAGCATCCATGACCGAGAGAGTGTCGGAGTCCATGAAAGGCGATTAGGGTCAACTGGCTTTGGTTAGTTGGGCAGAAGGCAGAACAGAACCCGAAGAGAAAAACTCCAGACCACCTGTTGGCTTATCGTTTTGATGGCTCTTTCTTCTCTCTGTAAAGTTTTTGGCAATTAGTCTTAACGTTTTTCTTTCAGTGTTACAGCAGATACTTTGCTTTAAATTGAGATACTTTTTGTACCTACTTGATAAAGCGTTGGGTATATTTTTTTTGACTTTAGACAGAGCCTGTCTGGCTTTGAGTATCAGCGTAGGAATATCCGGGTATATTCGGTGCCATGCAGCAGCGCCCCTCGGTTGTTTTTTGGCCACGTAAGCAGCAGTCAGCCTCCAAATACATATGGTATATAGGCGTCTGTTCTGTGGGCTATCTATATAATCTATATCTATAAGCTATCTATATAAAACATCTTTTTTTTTCATTTGCAAAGGGTATACATGCCATCATATCTCTGAAGCACAGCATCCTTGTTTATTCTGTTGTATTTTTTTTTGCGTTTTCACATTAATGCAGTTTGACTAACTATAAAGTAACACAAAAACAATTAAGCTTAGTGCTAAAGTTAGACAGAAAGAAGCGTTAGCGCTTGACTGGGTTAAGTTCTTGGCGTAGTTTGCTGTATGCGTTAGCAGGAAATGGTAGAAAGCAGAAGAGTACGATTAGTTCTCTTAGTACAGGGCACGGAGAGAGAGAGGGGCTCATAGAGAGGGGGCAAAGCGTCACCGAAATCCCCAAAAAAAATAAGACTAATATAACACAAGAGTCGACCTAGAGCTAGTAGTGGCTAAGGCAGTGGTAAGGCTTAAAGACTAAACATAATCATTGTCCAAGTTTGAAGATCGTTGAGGTCGTTGGTCGTTGCCCGTTGGCTGCATTTTGAGTTCAGTTGAAGAGTGGTTGGTTTTTTTTTGTGATTTGGTTCACCAGGCTCTACCAGGCCTTGTTCCGGCTGTTGCTGAGACGTTCGGCGCTGCCAGAGCGCAGTTCCTCGCTATCGCGACGTAGCAGCAGATCCTCCCGGCGAGCGTCCTCTCGACGTGCGTCTTCTCGACGTGCCTCCTCTCGACGTGCGTCCTCTCGTCGACTTTCCTCTCGGCGACTTTCCTCTCGTCGGTTCTCCTCTTGGCGATTGTCCTCCCGACGACTGTCCCTGTCCTCGCGATCACCCAGTCTCTCCAGCTGCCAGAGATCATTGTTCAGTAGACGGCGACCATTGGACCAGCTCAAAGCAGCCCCAGCACGGCCTCCATTCCCATTGATGCGCGTGGTTAGCAACCCATTCAGATTCGAGTCCAGCAGCAGGGGCGATCCACTGATCAACTGAGCCTGGACCGAGGCACTGGCGGGTTGGGCGAGTATCAGCTGCGGCTGCGAGCTGCGTTCGATGGTGAGGCGGGCGCTGGGCAACTGCCGCCAGGCGTCCAGATCGCGATCACGGGTCAGCAAGGTGGTGCGTGTCGATGAAGATGAGGATGAGGATGGCAGGCGGGAGAGCAGTGTGGGTGGATGCGATACGACGGTGGCCTGGACGCTCTGGCCGAGCAGTTGGCTCGGCAGCAGTAGGGTCTGCTGATCGCTGCTGAGACGCTCGAGGAGCCGCTGGCTCTGACGACGCTCCTGCTGCTGGCGACGCTCCTGATCACGCTCCCGTTGCTCCCGCTCGCGCTGCTCTCGATCCCTTAGCTCACGTTCTCTCAAGTCCCGATCTCGCTGCTCTCTTTCGCGCTGCTCCTGGAGGCGCTGGATGTCGCGCAGCTGTTGCTCCTGCTGCTGGCGCTGCTGTTCCTGCTGCTGTCGGAGTTGTGCCGTCTGCTGGACCTGCTGCTGGAACTGCTCCATCAGCTGCTGTGCCTGGGCACGGGCCTGGTTCTCGGACTCGCGACGGCTCTGGGCCTCCAGCTGCAGTTGGCTGGCCTGCTGGGCATCGGCCAGACTCTGGGCCTCGGCAATCGCTTGGGCGGTCAGGCGGGACTGCAGCTCCTCGATGCTGCTGTAACGGGAGGAGGACGAAGAGCTGCTAATCCTCTGCTGCTGCTGCAGCTGCTGTTCATCCACACGCTGATTCGAAACGATGGCATTGAAGCCGCTGGCATCATCGGCCGTGTACTCCACAATGCGTCGCGTGCCATCGGGTTCGATCAGGGAGTACTGCCCCTTGACCAGATCCCCATCGCGCTTCTCCTCCTGCCGCTTATCGTCGCCGGTCAAGGTGTCGCGGACATCGTAGGCAAAACTGTACTGGGGACGACTGTCGTAATCCTCGCTGGAGTTGGGTGTAATTGTGGTGGCATCATCATCGTCATCGTTGTTGTTTGCATCATTGCCATTGAGATCCCCTCGAAGCTGTTGCTGGAGGCTGGCGGAGGATTTGCTCAGCTGATTGAGGGCCGATTCCAGGGGTCGCAGATATGCAGAATTGGCCACATTGCAGGTCAGCAGGCTCAGGCAGAGCAACAAGTAGGTCTGAAACGAGATAAATAAATGTCCAATAAATCATTCGTTGGCAGCATCAATTGGCCATTGAATTTGCGACAGGCCTTCTTTTTTTTCTTGGCCATAAATTTGTCAAGTCTAAAACGATTTTGTACAGGAATTGGCAAGAACTTTTACTTCATTCTTTGTTTGCTCTTTCGATGCATACTAATTCTTGGGTCTAATTCTAGTAAAATTATACTAAAAGCTAACTCTAGTTGAAGGCTTTATTATATTCCTTTCTTTTAGCACATTTACAAAGAGCATTTGCACTTCTTTCTGCTGGTATCCTGGTTATTGGACCATTCTAAATTGGCCTAATACGCTGCTGTTTGGCTTTTAACGTTTTGTATTTTTTGATTATCCTGATTTATGGGCCCTTGTGGCAAAAAGCTTTTACATGACACCACACACACAGCACTACACAGCACAGCACAATACAAAACACACAGAATCCTGTCTGTGGAAATTTATGGATGGAAAACATACCCGTTTCATGGCTGCTGACGTTAAGTATTCGACTAGTTGGCCGGCTTGGTACTCGTTGGCAATTTGTTTAGCTGCTGCTACGGTTTGGCCTGCTGGCTGGTCTGCTGTACAACTGATGGCAGTCCATCAGCCATTGCTCATTTTATATCATCCACAAAAAAGTAACCCGAAAACACTTGATATGCTGCCGTTGGGGCACGGGGCAACAGCAACAGCAACTAGCTAGCAGCTTTCAAATTTGTTTAGTTAAGGTTACAAATGACCTTACCCAAGAAACAGAAACAGATACGAGAGGTGCCTCGCATCACGCCTGCCTGGCATTCACTTTTCCAACTGCAACTGCAAAAATTGTCACCCACAACAGCGGAAAAGAGAAAGATATACACAGTGGAAGAGGAAGTGGCCAGAGGGAGACAGGGACAGAGACAGAGACTGGGCGCCAGAGCAGCAGCTTATGAAAATGGTAGACGGAAATTGGAAATTGGTTTTGGGCCTGGTTCAGTCACTCATTGACCGAATCCCCCAGTTGTTGGTCGGATGAATATTTGAAATTTTCGTAACTGCAGCTCCAATTGCAACAAAACGGTCTACCATCCAAGCACACAGCGTACAGCATGGACAGCACTACCATGGACAAAAGGGAAATATGATATCTGGTTGGTACATACTCTCGTACTCGTAGTCGTACAGTAGGCGGCAGGCTGGAACGGTAACTTTAATGGACTTCCACTGTAACCAGAGCACGCTTTATCGATTAGCTGGAGATTCATTATACGACAGGTTTTTCATCATTGTTACGCTAGAGCCCAAGCCCAAGCCCAAGCCCTGACACATTTGCATCTCTTGCCCTCCCTCTCTCTCCCTCTCTTTCTCTCTGGAGATTGTAGAAAGTGCAGAGCGGAAGCTGTTGGTGGGGCTTGTGGAAGATTGATTAAACGATACACGCACAGAGTTTGGTTTGGGTATTGTTTCTCAATTAGAAGAGACACAATTTGAGGGCTTAGGTTTTTTGGTTGAAGGATTGCATTCTGTGGGGTTTAGGAGTTGGAAAACGTTGCATGAACTCTGATATTTGAGAGCCATAGAATGCTGTGTTCTGTTTCCTGATTTATGGCAACTCGGATGTGTCCTGGAATGTTTCCTTGTGGGTGTCTCAATCGGCAAATGTTATAGCGATGTGAAATTGGAGCTGGATGCTTACTGTCAAAGATCTTTGGGGCAGCCCTGCTTTGTAAACCAAAAACAAAATTCGGTCGAAAGGGCAGACAGAACTTAACCGGAAAATCCCCCACGCATATGTGTGAGATTTATTAATAGAGACCCAACTGGGTTTAAGGATGTGACACTGGGAAATGCCAGGCGTACAAACTTTATCAGCTGTGAAAACAAAAGCCAACACACAGTGTTGTTGCCCCAACCCGGTGGCAGAGGCTGAGGCAGAGGCAGGGAAAACATCGGGAAACACCATTGTGTCAGTGCGTATACCCGTAAAAACACGAGGAATTCATCTAAAGCGAGGGCCCAAACAAAGGGAGGAGCAAAAATAACAATGGCCCAAGCGGAGGCGCCATGAAAAACAAAACAAAAAGTTAGAAGCTGGCAGTTTCGACTAGGCTCTAGCCTGTACTCTAATTAAAAAAACAAAAGAAAAATGTTCAAAATAAGTGGAAAACGCCGCAGTGCAACAAAATGAAAAGCAAAAACTATTTTGAATGTGTAGAAGTACATATAAAACACTTTTATATACATATATGTGCACTTTCGCCAAAAGGTTTCGCCAGGCCAACATAAAAGTCAATTTAAAACGATTTATCATATATTTTCGGCATGATATTATTTTATAAATTTATTGAACTTTCAATTTAAACAATTTACATATAAATGATGTGAAAACAGAGACCCGAGGGGCGCGAGGACGAGTGTTTGATGATGCTCTCTCACGAAGCTGTGGCGGAAAAGTGTACTGAAACCGTAGCTTTGCATGTGTTCTAGTTGGTCATTGCAGGACTTTACTGCTAGAGCCTATACCTCTAAACCTATGGGAGCCACTCAGGAAGATATTGAAAACTTGCCACAGCCCCTGACTGCAACGTCTTGAAGTCTGCCATCGGAATATTTTTGTGTTTCTGTGATATTATCTCCTTTAAGAAAGATGTTTGTTGATAAAAGTTGTTCCTTAAAGTCTCTCTAGAATATTCTGAAAATCATCGCATTTTTGTTATTGTTTACCTTTTAAAGCCTCAGAATTCAGTAGCTTACAGCCAGTGACGTACATTAGACTTCTCTGCGGATTTATAACAAAAAAACAGGAAGTGTTTGTATTGAAAACCCTGAAAAATGAGCATTTTCTAACCCAAACTCAAACTGTTTTTGGTACCATAAAGTCAGGCTATTTTTAGGCTTACACAACTTCGATAGTTGTCGTTTTTTTTGGTAATTACAGGCCTATCTATAGGGCTATTATATCTCACATCCCTAAAAGCCATCCTTAAGTTTATATCTTCTTTCGATTCCAAAATACCCTCTCCCTTTAACGTATACTACGGGGTACATCAAGAAAACTTGCTGTAGAGGAAAAAATTGTCATGCATGACTGAAATACAAGAAGAGGCCGAAAGAAGAAAGAACAGGCCAAAAGAAGAGCAGCAAAAAAAGCCCATGCACACACACAAACTCACGCACACACACACGGACGCACACCCATGCATGGGACGAAGCTGTTCTGTTATTCATGCCGTGAAGCATAGTTTTAGGCGCCGTGCGGCACCTCTCGTTCGGGTGTCCGTCTGCCCGGGAATACGGTAACATGTGTACACCGCCCTCCCCCCCCCCCCCCCATACCATACCCCATTGTTGGACACATTTTCCTGCCCCCAATTCGCCGGCTGTGTGTTTGTGTTTGAAGCGCGTTTTCCGCTTGTTTTTCCCACGTTGCAACGTGGATTTGGATTTTGGGATGAGCTGTGGGCAGAAAGCAGAGGAAAATTGAATGGCCAACAGCCAACAGCCGGCATCAGGGCACTGTTGTAATTGAGTTGGCTGTGCGGAATAGAGAATGGGAATATAGTTCTGCCAATTCTGTCATTGGCATTGCAATGTGGTAGAGTAGTACATGGAGAAAATCCCCACAACTGGGCCGTTTTTAGGGCTAATTAATCACTTTTCACTTTTTTTGCATGTTTTTTGAACCACTTTCTATAATTTTCCAACTCACAAATAATCAATTTCAATTGCCCTTTACAATTGCAATTAAGTTTCTTGTTTTCCCTGGTAGAGTTTTTATTTGTATAATTATATAAAAGTTCTGAAAAATCTTAACTAAGGCGAGTATGTGGATTTCTATGAAGGTGTCCCTCGGGATTATAGGAATTGTTTTCAATCATTCGTTGTATGTGTTCAATATATTTATATTCTATTTCGATCTTCAATAATGAGATAAAACAATATAGAATGTCCTCTTCCTTTTGCCATTTTTTCCTTGTGAGATGTTATATATGTGTATAGTTTTCTACTACCAAAGAAAGATCAAGATCAAAACAGACTTCAGAGCTTCCAGTTTCAGTACAGATATGGAGCAAAGTATCCAGAATTTGTTTATATATTTGATTTAGAAAGGGTATTTTAGGAGCTGTCATATTTATTCTCATAATTAATTTATTTGTTTTTACTTAGGTTTTGTTTTAATTGCAATTACAAGCACACTTTTAAATAAATGTTGATAATTAAAACGCAGCTGCCTTTGACATACAATCACTGGAAATTAAAGGTATAATTGTTATGTATAATATTAAGAACTAAATGATAATGAAGCAATAGTCATATCGTGTCCTGATGTATCCCCAAATAAACAATCGAAGCAATTTCCCAGCCTTCTGTACATTTGATTGCTGCATATTGTCTGTCTATTAAAATATTTAGATTTTTTTGTGGATTTTTTTGTGTATTTTTTGTGATTTTTTGTTGATTTTTGTGGAATTTTTGCTAGCAACAAAACGGATTCCAAATGCAATGGCAATCGTGATTGCCTGGCTGGGCAGCTCCATTTCCATACTCCCTGGGCCGCCGCCGGGCATTCTGTTATGTTCTGGCCAAAAGTGGAAGCAATTCAATCTGCGGCCGGCCACTCGGATGCCTCGCCTTGTCACCAATGCCAAGCCAAGAGTCGATGTGGTTATCGTTTGGGGATTTTTGGATAGACCAAAAATAGAGGGAACTTTTGCCCTGGCCTGTTCTGGCCTGAGAGTGTTTCAATTTATTTTTCATATTTTTGTTTAACCGCTTTTTGTTTTACTTTTCCATTGCTGCAGTCCAGGGGGTGGAAATTCCCCCCGGTTCGCACACACACACAAACACACAGAGAGCAAAATGCCAAAAGTTAAAATAAACAGCAATAGACAGCAGAAAAAGCAGGAGGATTGAGCCAGGACAACAGGCAGGATGGCAGGAAACACTTGAAAAAAGTATGCCAACAATATTTCTGCCATCTCGCTGTGTGTTCTCTCTCTCTCTCTCTCTGTCGCACTTGCTCTCTCTTTCTATCTATCTATCGCCTGTGTGCTTTTGTGCTATTGAAAAGGAAATGAATGGCAGGCAGAAAAAGTTAAATCACCTCCAGCAATTGGGCTCCGACTGTGGCGTCTGTGGGAATGCGAACGGAGATGGGCATCGAAATAGGGGTGGGGGGTGGGATGGGGGAAGCTACTGCTCTACTGCTCCCTCGGGTGGTGTATGCGCAATATTCGCGCATCGGCCCCTAAGCTGCGGCCTGAGCCCTGGAATTTGTCGCATTTTCTTGGCCTACTCTTTCAGAGAGTATAATAACTTCTAACCGAACTTTGGTCAACATTAAAACAACAAGTTTCAATATGTTTTTGATTCGAATCAAAATAGTTTCCTATGGAAACTTTGCTTCTTGAAACAGTTAATAGAATGGTCTTCTGTTTCATATATCTTCCATAGAAAAACCTGCTCTGAAGTATATCAAAACATTCGGGTATTTGAATTTCACTTTCTATTTCTTATGTTTTTGCTTGATTTTATTTCGCTCGTTTTTGTTTTTCGATTTTCTGTTTTCTATTTTCTATTTGCTGTGGGAAATTGCTTTCAATAATGATGGAAAAGTGTTGGGGTTTAATGGGTTCTCTTGTCGCTTTCCTTTACAGCCCTCCTTTGTTGAGGCAATTTGAATGCACTCCTCATAGTTGCATTGGGCATCAATAAATTGCCACGTGGCGGTGCGAATCGTGGCGTGTCCTTGGCCACAGCTTTGCCATGCTCCACACACACAAACACTTACACATACACACCTCATATACATGTCCGGCAGCGCCTTCCTGCCTTTCTGGTGGTTACTTATGCAGTCCGTTGTGTCCGCATTGCACTTTTCAGGCATGCAACGCCAACGGCAGGCAGGCCCAACGTCATTTGCATTTGGACAGAGAGCACGGACAGAAGATGGACAGAGCACGGACAGAGGATGGACAGAGCACGGACAGAGCATGGACAGAGGATGGACAGAGAGGTCCTGGTGCCGAGGAGTGGAATATATTAATATATTTCCCATTTCCACGACAGCAAACATCCTTAATGAAAAGGGATCTACCCACCGCCACTTGAAGGGGGTCTGTCATGGGTTGCGTTAATGACATCCACACACACATCCATATCGATTCATTTAATCACGTTCACGCCTGTTTGCTTCATTGAAAATATATAATTTTGAGTGTTTTAAGTGGGTAATTTTCCAATGCCAAACATTGTTTAAGTTTTGAAGATTTTTCACTGAGTGCATTCCATGAAAAGAGCCGCCTTTGAAGGGTTACTAGAGACCTGCATTGATGCAATCGATAGCCGTGCTTTCAGTCAATGCCGAATGCCATTAAGTTGGAAAATATAAAAAAAAATATGCAGTCAGGGCAAAAATTATCCCTTTTTCGCTTGAATTTTAATTAAAAATAAGCCATCAAATGTGAGTGTGTAACGAGGGGCCTTTTAAAAGTTTCATACGAAAATTCGTCAATGCTTTTAAGCCCGATTCAATTTGAAAAGTTAAGGAATGTTTTTTAAGCAGTGGAAAAAGTGTTTGTATCACGTACGTACAGAAAAATACCCAGCCATAAGTCAATAAAATGTGAAAGGGAAAACTCAAACTCGAAGAAAACTCCACTCAAACCTTTGCCAATGATGATAAGGCAAGAGCCCAAGGGCTATGAATTTCCTATGAAGGCAAGATAGATGAGGTTCAAGGACAGCCCATAGATTTCTGAATTTTCTTTACCTAAAAGTGTATAAAATGTTTAAATTTTTGGCCACATCTTTCTTTAAAAATGGTTTAACATGGAAATGGATAAACAATTGCAATCGAGAGGGGAGGGAGGGGAAATTTTATGTACAATTGCAGAAGTGGAGCAGTTTTTGGGGCAGGCTCTTTGGCCTTTTGTTTGGATTTTAATTTTAATTACACGAATACACGAAAACACGGCACAGATTTCATTCAGATTTATGCAAAGGCTTACAATAACAAAAATCGAAATTAAAATCTTGTATACGCAACACATTTCCATTCCATTCCATTCGTTTCATTTCGTATCGTTTCGCTTTAATGTTTTATTTTGTTTGTCCGAAAACGATGCGGAAAATGTTTATTTGCGCATTGCGACTGTGGAAATTAATGAACATTTCGTTTCCCCCCTCCCGTTGTGATGGTGAGCAAAATCAATTACTTGAAAATGTATTTAATTAACAAGAGACTCTGCTCTTCACCTGAAGAACGAGTGCGAAGAGGGAGTAGGCCGTCTTGAGGGTGGCAAAGAAGGCATTCAAATTGAGTTCAATGATGCCCCCGGCCTTAATCACACGACTCCTGCCGCCCAGCGTGAGCTGCGTGAAGATGAGTAAGTCCCGTCGATGCTCCGGCGATTCCTCGTACCATTTGCTGGAGAATATGGCGTAGGGCAGGTCGGCCACCTCGTTGGCCACGAAACTGGCAAAGTAGCAGGCGGGAAACAGCTGAATGCAGATCACCGCAATTAATATTATGTAGTAGAGCAGAGTGATGATGTCCCTCACAAAGAACAGGACATAGGACACTATGATGCAGAGACTGGCCCCCGAGCAGCACAATTGAACGAGCTGTACGAGACCCACAGTCTGTCGTGTTAGATAATGGAGTCTGTAAGAGAAGTAACTATAAGATCTGGCTGATTACGTTTGTTAGTTTCATACCTCATTAGTATTTTGTGCTGTTCCACATAAGCCAAAAGTTGTAGATGGTTATTAAGGCCCAAGGACTCTTTGTCTTTCTCTACATATCCCAGTGTTTGCATGCGTAGACCCCACATATGGATGTGACCGCCCAGAAAGCATAGCGTCAGTGGCGAAAAGATGTCATTGGATAAACCCTGAACGCCCTCCAGCACAAGGCAGATGATCTGATAGCAAAGGGCGATGCCATGCAGATAACCATTCCGTTGCCAATCGAATGGGAAGTAGGCAGGATACAGCAGCATCCGATCCTCGGAGGCCAACAGCGTGAGGATATTGAGCAGAAACAGTACGTAGATGACGACATAGCTGGCATAAAGACATCGCGTGTATCGTCGCGTGTTGCCCAGTGTGTGATCCACATAGTAGCGATGCTGCTCCTCGCTGTCCACGTAGCCATCCAACTCGATCAGCAGCTTCTCGATCTCCACAATGTCCTGCAGGTGATAGAACTGTGCCCAATATTTGAGGCTGCATGCAGTACACGTGATCGAAATGGAGAGGTTCTGAAAGAGCTCAGCGGAGGTGTTCTGTGTGACGAGATTGACCAGCAGATGCACTGGAAACAGGAACGTCACAAGCAGGTGCAGCAGCACCATGTAGATCTGGACGGGACGTTGCGTTGCCCCGAAGAATGTGGGTGCATTCAATCGCATACACAACCAGAAGGTCTGATAGAAACGAGCCGTATCGATGATGCCGGCCATCATGCACCTAATGGAAGCGTTCAGCGCACATTTGCCACCTTTTATGCGATGCCAGTGGCATGCAACTACACTGAGAAAATTCTTAAAAATGGTCAGGTTCATTCAGAGTTTATTGCTTGTGGGGAGTTTTTCGCAGTGTCCGCTAAATGACATTTAAACGGCGCTAATGCAATTTTCATCAGGGCCCTGCTTAATGGTCGACCATTAAGTGGTAATTAAAATTAAATGAATATTCATAGATTCACCACTCATTTTCGCAGCGACATGGCCAGCGTGAAGAAGGAGTAGGCCATGCGAATGGTGGCAAAGAAGGCGTTCAGGCTAATGCCAATCATGCCGCCCGCCTTGACCTCCACCTTTGCCAGCGTCAGTTGCATGAATATCAGCAGAGTGCGACAGTAGCCGCGATCCATGCCCACCCAGTTGCTGGAGAAGATGGAGTCCGTCAGGCGATTCAGCTCCACGGATATCAGAGTGCCGTAGTAGCAGCAGGGGAAGAGCTCCAGCAGCATCGCCCCAAAGTACACGCCGTAGTAGGTCACGGCGAAATTGTTGTCCGCAAAGAACAGAATGTTGACGAGTGTGATGGAAATGTTGATGCCACTCGAGATGAATTGTCCGAGCTGTGAGAGATGCATGGTGCTACGCAGCAGTTGAACTATCCTTTAAGATATAGACCCCAAGAAGTTATAGATAGATGTGGGATTAGCTATGCTCTTACTTCATTAGCTTTCTGTGATCCTCAATGTTGTCTATTAATTCCCCGACGACCATCTCCTTCGTTGATTCCTTCTGGTATCCCATTCGATTCAATCGCATGGACAGAAGTCTCACATGTCCTGCCACCACACAGAATGTCATTGGGGGATACGAATCATTGGCCAGATTCTGCAGAATTTGTATACTAACGCCAGCGATTTGATAGGCCACACTGAGCCAATAGATCTGTTCCGATGCCTGAACATCGTAGGGAAACCAAGCAGGATACAGCAGCTTGTGTCCTTTGCCAAAAAGTACGGTAGCTATGGCCGTCACATTCGACAATCCGTAGGCCACAATGAAACTCTTCCACACAAAATTCGCTTCACGTTGTGTGTTCCGATCGAAGAACGCACGCTCCTCCTCGGTGAGTGCCCGCTGATCCAGCTCCAGGAGCAGTTCCTCGATGCTCCGAATTTCCTTCAGTTTCCAGCGAAAGCAAACAAACTTAAAGCTGGCAAAGAAGCAGGCCGCCGTGATGGGTATACCCTTGCACACGTCTCCCAGTGTTTTCTCATAGAACAGACCCACAATAAGATGAATCGGATACCAGAAGGTCACAAATATGGTGATTAGGATATCGAGGGTGTACTGAAGCGCGTGCTTGCCCCCAACACCCAGCCAGCGCCAGTAGAGCCAGTAGGTTCTATAGATATCTTCACTCCTGACAACCGGCGAGGATAACTCCATTTTCGGAACAGTTGAGCAGCCAGCATGACGGTTGCCGTTTTATAGAATCGGTTTTGGGTGATAATTATAGTTACACGTTACCTGATACACGCCCATCATTAGGTGAAGGTCTGCCCACTATTAAGTGAACCCCATCATTATCCAATCATTGCCCAATCATTATCAGTGTTAAACACTTGACACCTGCCTTAGACCTGTCTGTAGGTGCCTAAAGGTTCTGTGGGAAACTTCTGCTGGCAGGCATTTTCACAGAAAATGTTCCGTATTTAATCCTTTTATGAGTCGCCGACATAGAGTGGGAGTTATAGAGTTGTAAAGAAGTGTATACCTTTTCAAAGGGCATGTACATATGTACATAGCTAAGAGTCAATGACTCTATAAATAATGCTTCAAACTGAATTCAGATAACTGTGGCGCAGAGAGAGAGAAGTCGAGCCAAGCCGACTCAAAGCTCTCATTTCGAAAGTTCTCAACACGAGCTCAGTATATGTACATACGCTAGTTGCCAGCCGACAGAACAAGATCAATCGTGTCCTCGCCTCGATGTTGTCCAGAGTCTGGCCGTACTGGAGCCCCACAGGGAGAGGGAAACATTTTTATTTTAGTTAGCTCTGCCAGAGAAACTATATAAATTGAATATTATGCCTCTACATCTATGAGAGGTCTATTGAACTTGCGTGTCTTTTAATAGTTTTGATAAATCTGGCTTACGAGGGTTGCCCAATAAGTGCCGGACTTTTTGAATTTCCCGCCTCTTGACTGATAGGCCAACATTGTTTCTGTTAACAGGCATCCCGGATTTACATGCACAATGAGATTTGATTCCAAAGAAGAATCAAATAATAATAATAATAATATTTGCGCATGGAACTAAAGAGCCGTCTTGACATCGAAAGGTTGCCGACCCCTGGTGTAAGGATAGAAAAAACCCAGATAAATACAGAAAAATATCAAATATATACAAGTTAATACCGTTTACAAAACAGCAAAAGTATTTACTATATTTGTCTCTTTTTATTAAGTTAAATCAATAAACTTAAAGTGTCAAATGGAAATCTACCATTTGGTGACCCCGAAGCAAAAGTGGCGAGCACCACAAAAACACTCCGGAAAAGCTTTTTATCTGGAGTTTTTACGCGAGCACTAAGAATGTCTTATGTAAATAATAATGGTCATAGCTTTCCACATAAATGACTGAGAATCAATTTCCACCAATCTTGGATCTCAGTGGACAAGTACACTGAGCAAAAACCCCATAAAAGACGATAAGGAAATTACATAAGTAAGATTCTCAATTGAAACGTTTATTTTGTGATATTTTTTTCAGTGTTGAATCTGGCCCGGATAAAAGACATTTAAGCGGCCACAATGGAATTCCGCAGAATGCCTCCGTTAATGTGCGCCATTAGGTGGTAATTAAAATTAAACGAATATGCCACGGAATGCCAATCATTGACGGAACGACATGGCCAGGGTGAAGAAGGAGTAGGCCATTCGAATGGTGGCAAAGAATGCGTTCATGCTGATTCCGACCATTCCGCCCGCCGTGACCACCACCTCCGCCAGCGTGAACTGCATCAGCACGAGCAGAGTGCGGCAGTACTGTCGGCCCATGCCAAGCCAGTTGCTGGAGAAGATGGCATACGGCAGTTTGTCGAACTCCATGTACATCAGAGTGCCGTAGTAGCAGCTCGGGAAGAGCTCCAGTACCATGGCCATGAAGTACACCACGTAGTAGATAATCGCAAAGGTGTTCTCCGCAAAGAAAAGTATGTTAATGAGGACTATGGAGATGTTGATGCCACTGGAGATGAATTGTCCAAGTTGTGAGAGGTACAGTGTGCTGTGCATCAAGCGGACAATTCTGAAAGAAATATAAGCTAAAAATAAGGAATGATATTCGTGGCATATCTTACTGCATTAGCTTCCTGTGATCCTCGATATTTTCAATGAGCTTTTTCACATTTTCCTGCTTTGATGCCTCTTCGTGGTGTCCCATGCGACTCAAGCGCATGGACAGCAGTCTCACATGTCCAGCAACCACACAAAACGTCATCGGCGGATACGAATCATTGGCCATGTTCTGCAGAATAGTCAGAATCGCTCCAGTGGCCTGATAGGCAAAACTAATCCAATATCTAAGGGCTGAGGCCTGGACATCGTAGGGAAACCACGCCGGATAAATCAACTTTCGTCCGCTACTGAGCAAACCAGAGGCTGTGCCCGTCACTGTGGCCGATATTCCAGCTGCTACATAACTTTTCGAAAGGAATTCCGCCACACTTCGCGTATTCTGATGAAAGAATTTGCGCTCCTCGGGACTTGTGGCTCTCTCATCCAGTTCCATGAGGAGTTGTTCAATTTTCTTGATCTCTGCCAATCGCCAGCGAAAGCACGTGATTTTGAAGCTGCAAAAGAAACTTTCCGCCGTAAAGGGTAGATTCTTGCAAACATCCCCTATGGTCCGCTCTCGGAACAGGCCAATGATGAGATGTGTGGGATACCAGATGGTCACAAAGAAACTGAGCAATACATCGAGTACATAGCGCAATGGATTCTCGCCCTCGACACCCAGGAGACGCCAGTAGAGCCAATAGGTTTTATAGATGTGTCCACTCCGGACAACCGGTGGCTCCGACTCCATGTTCACGACAGTTTAGGTTCCTTTAAGACTGCTGAGGCTCTTATAGTCGGACTTGGGAGTAATTAATTATGAGGACTCTTTTTGGGTGGGCGTAATTGTTGACCCCATAATTACACTTAATTAGTTTTCAACCATTTCACACTTTTCCTTAAATAACTAAATATTAGGTAAGATTTTGTGTAAGGTGACGATTTATCGGTAATTAGCTGACCTCAGTATTGTGAACTACATATGTATGTATGTATGTATGTATGTATTTCTGTCGCTCTGAACGATGTCGATGGAAAGCACGAATTGAATCTGGTTTGAATCTGGATCCGTTCCGCTTAATAATTCGGGAACATCATTAAGAAACCAGCCAGGATATAGCAGCTTTTTTTTACGACGAAACATACCAAACTTTGTACCCCTCATAATGGCTGTTGATAACTTAATCGATATTCATTAATATTATAACTTGCCCTATTCATATGCTCATAATTGTATTGCCCCGCTTAAGCACATACATATTTGTACGCGCATAGGTGTGTTGTTATTGCTTGTACCCAAAACCTAACTGTTATGCTCTTACACGCATGCATGGACGTCCACCGTCGCATTGCATGATATTTTTCGATTCCCTTTTGCTCTCGACTTCTTTTCGTGGAGTTGATTTTATAGAAGTTTCTAGACCAGGGATCGTCCCACAGCCACTCACATGTTCTTAGTGCGTTTAGGTGGGCAGACAACAGACACGAAGCAACACGATTCATTTTCTCTGCCGCTGCGCTACCCGAGCAGAATAACGACTGCGCTGCCCCGTGGGCTTTTGCATAGTGCAAAGAACGGCATGCATATCGTTGTACCGTCGCATATCGATCCCCCCACTAGTCAAATAAACCACGTTGTAACCTGCCAATATTACATAATCACAATACATATATCTATATCAAATAAACCCTACATGAATGAAATTATACAGTCCACTCATTCATAACCAATGGCAGCCACGAGAATACTCTTCCAGATAACTCCCGCCATACGCTTTGTTTCCCTCTGAAAGGAAAGGATCCCACAAAAAGCTGATGGATTTTCGTAATATCTGTCGTTTTCCATCGAAAGCATACGATTTTGAAGTTTTGAAAAAAACATGCTCCAAACATATCTCCGAAAACCTCAGCCAATGTTCAGACTAGTGATTAGATGATTATTACAAACAAAAACTTTATTATCACAAGTAAATGTCGTAGTGAATATTCGTCTTCGATGCCTATGAGACGCCAATAGAGTCAGTAGATTGTATAGACATAATCGCTCGCGATAAACGGCAAAGATAAATCTATTTTCGAAACATATTCAGAAAAGCCGTAGCATAGTTTCTGTTTTTTGTGCCTAAAGTCTATGTGGGATCATTCTGCTGGCGCCTGCCATTTTCTCAGAAAATTCTCGCTATTTAAGCCTTTTACGAGTAGTAAAGAGCACGACTTATACAATTATAAAGAAGTGTATACTCTTTCAAGGGATAATTCAAATTTCTTTAAGGTTCAGCATCTACGACCCCATACAAAATATACATAAATATGTAAATATTGTGAAAAAAGTCCGTGACTATTTGAATCTCCCGCCCTTCGACTGATAGGCCAACACTGCTCCTGTTCTACAGTTTGTTCTCTTTTTATTGAGTTAAATCAGTAATCTCGAGGTGTCAGATCGAAGTCTACCAATGGTGACCCCGAAGCAAAAGAGGAAAACGCTACAAAAACACTGAAAAAGTTTCTCTTTTATGCTCTTGAAGAATATTTTATGTAAGCAATGATGTGGCATAGTGTTCCTCATAAATGCCTGAGAATTAAATTCCACCATGCTTGGAGCTCAGTGGACCAGTGGAATGGCAATCATAAACGGAACGACTTGGCCAGGGTGAAGAAGGAGTAGGCCATTCGAATGGTGGCAAAGAATGCGTTCATGCTGATTCCGACCATTCCGCCCGCCGTGACCACCACCTCCGCCAGCGTGAACTGCATCAGCACGAGCAGAGTGCGGCAGTACTGACGGTCCATGCCCAGCCAGTTGCTGGAGAAGATGGCGTACGGCAGTTTGTCGAACTCCATGTACATCAGAGTGCCATAGTAGCAGCTCGGAAAGAGCTCCAGTACCATGGCCATGAAGTACACCACGTAGTAGATAATCGCAAAGGTGTTCTCCGCAAAGAAAAGTATGTTGATGAGCACTATGGAGATGTTGATGCCACTGGAGATGAATTGTCCAAGTTGCGACAGATACAGTGTGCTGTGCATCAAGCGGACAATTCTGAAAGGAGAACAATCTTAAAAGAGAAGGATATTCGTGCCATGTATATAGGTCTTACTGCATTAGCTTCCTGTGATCCTCGATATTTTCAATGAGCTTTTTCACATTTTCCTGCTTTGATGCCTCTTCGTGGTGTCCCATGCGACTCAAGCGCATGGCCAAAAGTCTCACATGTCCAGCAACTACACAAAACGTCATCGGGGGATACGAATCATTGGCCAGATTTTGCAGAATCGCAAGACTCACTCCAGTGGCCTGGTAGGCAAAACTAATCCAATACCGAAGGGCTGAGGCTTGCACATCATAGGGAAACCAAGCCGGATACAGCAACTTTCGTCCGCTCCTGAACAGACCAGAGGCTGTGCCCGTCACTATGGCCGACGTTCCAGCTGCCACATAACTTTTCGATATGAATTCCGCCACACTTCGCGTATTCTGATGAAAGAATGTACGCTCCTCCTCAGTCAGTGCCTTTTGGTCCAGCTCCAGGAGCAGTTCTTCGATGCTGCGAATTTCCTTCAGTTTCCAGCGAAAGCAGACAAATTTGAAGCTGGCAAAGAAGCAAGCTGCCGTGATGGGTATACCCTTGCACACATCTCCCAGTGTTTTCTCATAGAACAAACCCAGAATCAGATGAATCGGATACCAGAAGGTCACAAAGAAATTGAGCAATACATCGAGTACATATCGCAGTGGATACTCGCCCTCGACACCCAGGAGACGCCAGTAGAGCCAATAGGTTCTATAGATGTGTCCACTTCTGATAACCGGTGGCTGCGACTCCATGTTCACGACAGTCAAGGTCCTCCAAGACAATTGTGGCTCTTATACCGGGCCAAAAAACCCCCTCGATGGCCCTGGCCCTGGGGAATAACTAATTATGGCACATTTATCGGTCGCTGATTAATGAATTAATTACCCATAATTACACTTCATTAAATAATTTAAAGCATGTAACACCTGTGCTGTAATAATCCAAAATTAGGTAAACGGTTAATTGAAATAGTTAGGGTAGTCATCCTTGCTTTCCCAAACAGTCAAGTGCGGTTCTTTTTGGCAGTAAGGAGCCTTAAAATATTCCCTAAAAAAGTTGCTCCTTTTCGTGTAATCTTTGTTTTATTAGCACGGAGCTCCCGTGGCAGCGGCAACGGTAACGGCGGCGGCACGAACAAAGTTGCCTTAATTCGACATTAATATCCAGCTCCAGTTGCAGTTGCAGTTGCAGCTGCTACTGCGGCAGCTGCCAAATGACAAGGCAAAGGACGAGGATAAAGTTTTTGCTGCCGGGGTCATTTATGGTTTGAAGAAGAGCAGAACTGAGACAGAGACCCAGGAGAAGTTGCATAGTTTGCACTCGTTTTATGGCCTGTACTTTGATTGTCATTGCTTTATGACCATCGATGGTTCTTGCATGCAAATTTCGACAGAGAGACAGAGAGGCAGAGCGACAGAGAGACGTGGTTTTAGCAGACATTGTCTTCAGCAGAGAGGCTCCACCAGTGCCTCTTCCTTCCATGACTCTTCCTTCCATAAAGAGCCATGTCAAGAGCACACTTATCCTCTCATCTCTCGGTTCTGTGTGTATGTGTGTGGATTTTCGACAAAAAGTTCCCTTTTTTTTTCGTTTGGCTTAACTCTGCGTATACGTAATCACACGAAATGAGGAAATGAAGAACCGTGACAATGACGTGAGAATACCGCAAAATAAAATGTGGAAACAAAAAGTGGAAGCAAAAAACGAAAGTCAGAAATGTCTGCTGCAGCTTGAGATATCCTGTAATGTAAGAACACTTAAGGACGGAAGGGACTCCACTCTAGTAATCCTCCAAAAAACATTTCATATTTCATTTATTGCTTTCATTATTTGAGTACATTGTTTCAAGATGTTTGGGTTATTCAATGACTTGGAAAAAGTAATGGGAAGAAAAGGATTTTGATGTATGATGAAGGGCAGAAGGCAATAAGGACTCCAGTTTCAGTTTCTCTATACAGAAAGAAATCATTTCGGATTATCGGGACGAAAGGGAGGACTTCTTCTTACTTATTCTACCCGATCTATTCGGGGTGTCTTGAAGAATATCTTCTGGAACATGCCACTTCTCTGTATCGTAAGCAATCCTGTGCTAAGATGATCACAAAGGCCAAAGATTCTCCCACAAAAGATCATACACTGAGCACAATCTCTCGTAGTCAGAATAATCCTACGTTCTAACACATACAACACCAATATACCTTTACAACCAATGGGCATAATTACAGGAAGGGTAGGGAAGTGAAGGGAAAGGCAGCTAAAACTTTTTGCGGTTTCACTCCGCCCCACTCCCCTCCCCACCCCTCCATGGGGAGAAAATGTTGCAAAAGTTATTTGATTTGGAATTTTTCGTTAAAGTTTCTTTCCCTTTTCTATATACGATTTTTCGACTGCTGCGAATGTGTTTTACCGAGCAACTAAATTAATGAAAAATCACAACTGTGTGCAAAATGTAATTTAATCGGATATCTTTTTTTCTACTTCTTCTTTTCTGTGTGTTGTGACGAGCCTTGAGGGCAAATGGGGCACGTGGCATTCGATAAACTTTCACAGGGAAGAAAGTCAATGGAGTGAGTTGTGTTTTATCGGGCGAAACACTGACAAACATTTATCAAATGGCAGAAGTGAGTCACAGAAGAAGAGGATGTACCCCCTCCCCCTCTGACAAGTTCGAACTTGTCGCATTGTTTGCCCTGTAATTTATTAGATTTTTTCTTTCTGGATACTTTTTTGTGGAAGTGTCTAGGTTTTGTTTTATTAGCATATCGAACATCACACAAAAAGCAAACAAGAAACATCAAGATTAAGTAAACAATTAAATGTTCATTTATAAATTGCTGCAAAAGAACTTGCATTAAATTGTTTAATGCCCATAAAACACAAACCTTTCATCTGCAGAGAGCCAACTTCCAGCCAAGAAACACAAGAGAAAATGGGAAAATTATAAATTGCAGAAATAAAACCCATGTCTCTGTTCAGGAGTGTTTTATCTATGGATTTAAGGAAGTGGAAAGACAAAAGTAGAGGAAAAACTATTCTAAATATTTCTTGAATTTTGTTTTAAATGTTTACAAAACAGAACTTTGCTTGGAATTGAATTTACATCTGTAGAATGGAAAGTATCTGCAATTTTATGTGCTTTTTGTTTCTAGGAACTACTCTATATAGTTGATGGATTGCTTAGATATTTGGTTAATCATTATGGCCTTTGTCTGGTTTCACCCTTTATCTTTCTCTCCCTTTTGGCTTTCTTTTGTTTATCTGCATTGTGTCAAGTATTTATTGCTTTATTGCTCGTTCCGTTATGCTTTGTTCAACTAATTTCAAACGATTTTTCACTGCGGATATATACACTGATTCCCAAGAAGCAGCGCACAGCGCACACAACACAATTTGTGTTTATGTTTTCGATTTTGGTTTGATATTTTCCAATTTTTTAACCACCAGGAGGTCAAGGGGGGGCAAAGAAATCGCCCAGCTGCCTGCCGTTTGTTTACATCGTTCTACTCAGAGCAGAGGAGAGTGGGGTCTACTTTCAGTGGCGTACCGCAAAAGGGGGTTCAAGATAGAAGCCAACTTTATACTTTATATCCCCCCCTTGGGGCTACGCTCTACTTCCTCCCCGCCTTGTGTATCCGCCGTACTTGTGGCAAACTCTGCTAATCGTCTAATTTTATCATGTGGTTTTCCCCATTTAAGTGCCGCCAAGTGTTGAACGATTTGTAGTGTACATAGTTCGCTTTTTTCCCATGCCACATGCCCGTACCCCCTCCCTGCCCTCCCCTTCCCCTCCCCAGTGGTTCTCCTTTGCTCATGGAATTCTTTTGGCGAGCATTTTGCTTCATTCTTTGCTTATCATTAGGCTAAGTGCTTGCTGCACATTTGACCTTGCCACGCCTACTCATTAGAGGCTGAATAATGAATGAATGTGTGACCAAGCCCAGCGTTGCACCTAAAAGAGGTTTCATTCATTTGGGATGCAGAGGGGGGGGAAGTGAAATGTTGGTCACGCGCTTTTCATATTTGTTAGGTTCTCAAATTGCGCATACGCCCTGTCTGCCTGGCTGCCTGCCTCTCTGTTGGCCCCAACGGCAATCAATCAAATGCGTTAACATTACGCAGCCTGCCCCAAATCCGATTGCGGACTGTCGCTGTCTGGCTGCCGTCTTTCGTCCGTGGCTCATCTGGAATCCGTGGAATTCGCACAATGTTTCCGGTTACAATTTAGCATAGAAAGCGCTTCGCTACGCAATGCCTGCGTGCCGCAACAAAAGTTTCGCTTAGTCAGCATCGAGGACGAGCCAGAAGTTTGGGTTTGCCGCAAAGTTTGCTCCACGAGCGGAATGAAATTATGAATTTCGAATGATGAAATAAATACTGTTAGACTGTTGGGCGATGCTGAGATTTGGTTTAAGTTTTGGAGAGTTTTCGGTTGGAACATTTTGGTGGTAAAGTCATATTGAATGGGGGGTCCCAATACCTTTAAAGGGCTACGAGTAAAAGAGGCAAATTCTGTTATAAAAGAAGACTTACTTAGGAGACTCTTTTCATACAATCTAAGGCAGGAAACCTAATCGCATTTGATATGTAATAATTCCATATTCTGGGCTATTAAAGTAATCCTCTAATACCCTTTCAATCACACCTTTCTCGATTACTTTCTAAGGCTTTCTATCCCCATATGTCTCGATCAGCTGTGGCCATCATATTTCTGTCAAATTATAAACCCTCTATGGGCTCTATCTCTTTCTATTAGAGGGGGAGGCGCTAGTTCCTTTCCACCATCATATAGTTGTCATGGGAAACGCCCACAAATGCAGACATTTCAATTGTTCCAGCTGCTGTCAGTGCCAAATAATGTTTTAGGGGGTCAAGCATGCCGTTAGGGACATTATTTGGCACTAGGAACACTCCTACTCGACTGACTAGGTTCTGAGCCTCTCTGTGCCCTCGTCTAGCCTTCGAGAGCTGCCTGCCTGCCTGCCTGCTGCATGCCGCATGCCTCTCCTTCGACATATCCGTGTCGACGTAGTCGTCATCATCGTATCCGTAGCACAAAGCCTATGAAATATGAAGCAATTGACGTGAAATTGATTGTTCTGCTCCAAGCAGTGTGAGCCCTGCTCTTGCTCTATCTTTCTCTCAGTTTTCTCTTTTCCTCTCCCTCTCTCTCGCTTTTTCTGCGATGGCATCTTGCGGTTTCCCGTTTGCGCTTTATTAACTACAACAACCATAAACTGCAGGGCTTGCCACTACCCTCGCTGCCCCCTCCCTGTGCCACATGCCACATCATCCTCCTCCAGCGCAGAGCTTGCTCGAGTATGTCTGCCACTTCTCTGGCTCTGCCCCACAAACGGTTGCGTCTCGCTTATCGCTCATTTTACACGCTGCCAGCTATGCCAGGCGTTGCCGCAAAATTCCTTACAGTTGGCATATTTTACGTGCCAGGACGACGACCAGGACCAGGACTAGGACCAGGACCAGGAGGAGAGTGCCTCCGCTGTCAAGAATTACTTCCCATTACTTCCCACCGTTACCGTTACTCAGTTCTCTCAGTTCTCCATCCAACTATTTGTATTTGCAGGATTCTATGCCATTCTGTGGCGTTCGTTCCCTTAATTAATGTGATGACTTGGGGTCAAACAAAAGGTCCAGAGCATCATCAATACATGAGCCATGGGCCATTGGGTACTTGCCACAGAGAGGGGAGGTGGGGGGGCAATCATTCATCACGAGATGAAAAGGGCAGAGGTATATGTGGCTATGACTGAAGAAGGTAAAAATCATGTACATAGTTTTCATGGGATTTCTAAAGAGAGTTCAAGTTATGCCTTGAAGGAGGATGATGGGTTTCTGAAACTCTGGATTCCAATCGAAGGTTAGAAAGTGCAGAAAAATGTGTAGGAAGATGAGGAATTGGTTCGATAGTTTTTTAAAGTATTCTCAATCTTAGCCGGTTATAAGAACCACAAGAATCTTTATTTTTTTCGACTTTTCCTGCGTTTTTAAAGTGGAAAAAATTCAAAATTAGCTGCCATTTAAGCAGAGACCAAATCCTTCGGCTTTCACCATATGTCAGGCATTCCTCAACCTGCTTACCGCCATAAGGACGACAACGGCAATGGATGGTCATTTATTCCCAGCCCCCAACGCCCCACGCCCACCGTCCCCCGCCCACTGCTACTTGTACTTACCTTTACACACACGCTCCATTTCCATTTGTAGGCAATTTTTCAAACTGAGAGACAGACAGAGGGAAAATCCGTACGTTTCCCAACGCACAGTGGGGTCGGTGGACATTTCAGGTGGGTAAATTAATAACTTATAAAGGAATTAACATATATTCCTGAAATGAAGTATATTTTAAAGGAATCCTCGTAGTTGGTGCATATTTTCCTATGTAAAATACCCCATTTGTATCTATTTTTTTTATCGATAAATACCTTTTATAGTAAATTTGTTTCATAAAATTTTATTTTTTTACTTTATTTAAATTTACAAACATTTTAAAACAAAAAGAATTGTTATTAAGTAAAAAAATAGGCCAAAATGATAATCCTACCATATATTTAATGTATTAATAATCCGATTTTCCAAAGTTTCTCTATAAAATGCTTATTTCACTTATCAAAACCACTCAATTCAATAATAACCCACCTTTTCCACTCAGTCCCACTGTGCTCGAAGCCCATGTCGCGCACCAGCAACATGTTGCCGCAACATGTCTCCCAGCCAAACATTACACATCTTTTACACATGAAATGTTTACAAATGCAGCATGTTCCAATAAGGTGTCAGCAACATGCTGCCAACTCAACGCAAAAATGAGTGTTTCCACTCAAAAACCCACTCAGAACGATCCAAGGCAGCGGCCGCAGGCAGCGCTGCTTCCGTCGCTGTCGCTGCCGCCGTCTGTGTGCTGTGGCACTGGGGGAAAATGGTCTCACAAATTTTTCGGCCGCGTACAATGACACAACACAAATAGTGGCGAATTTTGCTACGAATTTTCGAATTCAAAAAATCAAAATAAAGCCTAAAAACTGTTACAAATCAAATTTTAAATTAAATATTTCTTACTGTTAAAATAACTTACAATTTAAATAATATAAAGACCTATTTATGATCTGTGTTGAGTTCGGTTCTGCCGCTCGTGTGGGAAGTTCACTCTGCAGCTAACGGTCGTTGCTAACGGTACGCTTGCTCTCTCTCAATCTCAATCTCAATCTTGCTCTTTGATCAGGAATAAATGTGTCGAAAAATAACAGCAGCAGCTCTGCGGCTGTACGTGTGTGTGTGTGCGAAAGTGTGACCAAAGCCAAGGAGGTGGGGGAGCAAACTCAAAAGGAATGCAAAAACAAAAGTGCAGCAAAGTGCAAGAAAAGTAAAACATGAAAAATAAAACAAATAAAGATAGGAAAAATGTAAAACTTGGACTTGTGAAAACGTGTGGAAAAGCGCTGATTCTGATTTACTTTTGTTGTGTGTTTTTCAAATGGTTTTCAATGCCACAAGACAAGAGACAAGAGGCAAGAGGAGAATGCAACCTTTTGTTTGGTGCTTTGCCGCTTTGTCGCTTTTCCTTTTGCTGTATTTTCATTTTGGCCTGCAGTCAACGCCACTTGTATGGCTTCAAAAATAACCATAATTTGTCCTTGGCCAACGGGCGGGCTATTTTTAAATTTCTGTTGTGTTGTGTTTTGTGTGTTTCCCCGCCAAAAAGGTTTCGCCCCACAGATACGACATATAAAAATAATATATATTTAATTTAATTGAACAACAAATGCACAAGAGAGTGAGAGGGAGAGAGTGCGTCTCTCGGATTGACAGACAGACAACCAGAGGACGAACGGAGGGACGGAGGGTGCCCCAGGCGCCGCAAGTGTCCTGGACTCTGATGGATGGCCCCCCGTGTGATTTGTGTTTACTCTTGACATTTTCTTTCCACTCATTTTTCCCCATTTTCCTATTGTTTTCTTCAATATGTCACAACACAATCTATAGAATGGTGGGGGCCTTGAGGGGGGAGGCAGGAGGGCGGGAGGCTAATTTCCAACGGAGGCAGAAACAGAAACAGAGGCAGAGCCAACATGTCAACCATGTCCGACCATGTCCCCAGAGCTGACGATCTGTTGACGGATTTGTTTTTCATTAGCGTTTCGTCGTTCCTCCCCTCCCCTCTCAATAATTGATGTGTGAACGGAATTCGGAAAATCGAAATTGTCACTCCGATTGCCTGTAATTGTTTCCAATAATTTATTTATGACAGATTTGCGTAATGGAAATACTTTTTAGAGAATAGCTAAGTGGATAAGTGGAAGCGACTTTAAATGTAGCAAAGCTGTTAGGAAAAACAATAATCTTTCTCTGGAGTTCCTAACCAAATCATAGATGAACTTTATGAACTTCAAACGATGATGAAAAGTCCTTATAGATTGTACTGGAATATTCTAATATTCTAAAGGAATATAATACAGGGGAAATAGTACTCTTTCCAGGGGATAAAGATAAACCCTTACAGTCAAACACTCCCTACAGTCACTCTAGGTCTACAGGAACTTTAAGGTCTATCAAAGAGCACACGTAGATCCTTTAGATCGTAGAATAAGTACATTTTAATAGGTAATATTCGTTAGCCAAAAGTTAT
The DNA here is from genome assembly GCA_005876895.1 of Drosophila azteca. Lineage (NCBI taxonomy): Eukaryota > Metazoa > Arthropoda > Insecta > Diptera > Drosophilidae > Drosophila > Drosophila azteca. The sequence goes on along the minus strand of VCKU01000091.1, from coordinate 6,600,070 downwards.
TCCAACAATTGAATAAATTGTAGTGGAATTTCCCAGAGTTCCACTTTATTTTTGGTTAAGCAATCGATACAAAAACTTTTCTGTTGGTTTAACGAACTTTTTCCCTTTTCCTATCACAAAATGTGCATTAAAAATGAGAGGGGGAAATAACCTCTTTTACGCAAGGAAGTAATGCAAATTGATAGTCGTGTGTGTGGTTAATGGCACACACACACATCCGCCCACCCCTCCACATTCAGTATACGCCCTAAGGAACACCGAGCCTATGTTAGGGATCGCCTACACGGAGGAGCACGTGCTTTATAATTTGCACACGTAACTGGGGCCACGACCCAACCCCCAACACCAAACTCGAGTCGACTCGACTGTAATTAATTTATGCAATAATTTTTCATTGCTGACATAACTGGGGAACATTTTTCCACAGGTCTACACAGGAAAATGTTTTAATTTTAGAATGAGTTTTGTTTTAGTTGCCTTAACCCTTGGGGTCGTTCGTATTCTTATTGCCACTAAATTGTCCCCGTAAGCCAATTGAAACGTTATTCGTAGCCGGAGGAGGAGGAGGTGGAGTAGGAGAGAGAAGAGCGAGAACGGAAGTCCCAAAAGTTATGATAAATGACTAAAGACAAGGCACATAAAAGGTAGGAATCGAGATAGAGAGCTACACCCAAGTTTTGAGCCGTCACGAGAGGGACATGGCCATGAATGCCGGTCATTAGGTTAACTGTTCGTAAGGACAGGAAGTCGTACCGCTACTGCTCCTCCTTCCCCCACTCCCTACGTCCTACTCTATTAATTCTAATCCTCTTCAGTTTCGTCATTGTGCTTGGCACTTTTTTTTTTTTGGACACTTCACTTTCGATGATTGCCGGCGCCACTCGGCGGCACTTGGCAGTCCACCCAACAATAGTGTGGCAAGTAGGAGGAGGAGTAGCAGCAGAACCAGCGACAGCTGCGCTTTTCCTTTTGACAGGGAGAGGGTGGTGGGGTGGTGGGTGGTGGCTTTGAGGGGTCGCACTTGACAATTGCCATCAAGGACAAGGAAATACCACGTTCTCTTTGTATTTTTTTGATGTCCAAACACGCAAAGCGATTGAAGCCACTCACAGGGGTGGGCAGAGGGAGCGGGGAATAGTTTGAGTTTGAGTTCTTGACCATATTTTCAAGATTGATTGATTGATTGAACATTTTGTCTTTGGAATATAATCATATATTCAATATTTCTATTCCTGTATTCATGATTTACCTTCAGCATTCGATTGCCGTTCGTCTGCTTTCAATTTTTATGCCACAGCCGCCCCGTGCCACCAATCAGCGTGCCACTGTGTGTGGCCTACTGCGCACACACCCTCGATGTGCCTGTGGCCCCTTTTGTTGGGGGATATCAGGCGCGGGGGACACTAAATGTCAAGTGCACGTGCTGTTACAAAGGCAGGCAGCCAGGCAGTCAGCCCTTCCGCCTGACCGGTTTGCTGTCTCTTTCAGACACTCTCTCTGCCCCTCTCTGCCCCTCTCTGTCCCTCTCTGCCTCTCTCTGCCCCTATCTCTACCCCTCTATGCCGCTCTGTGCCCCTCTCTGCCCCTCTCTTTACTCCATTCGCAAAACTGGAAGAGGAACGTGACGTATGAGAGATACGTACAGATCTTAACTGTTTTTTTTTGCCTGTGGGGGGAGGTATGGGTGCGGTTGGGGCATCTGTCCATATATTTTTGTGTGTGCCTCTGTGTGTGTGTGTTTGTGTGTGTGTGGAGAGTGCTTATTAAATATTGCGCATACGCCGCATGTGTCGAGTTGAAATTTTACGAGGCATTGCAAATTGATTTCGCGATACGGCAGCTGCCAGACAAAAAACAACAACAAAAAAAACTGCAATCAATCGGAATCTAAGCAAAAACCGTGTTTTACAACCTCATAGCCATAGCCTCAACCAACCAGAAGCAAAACAAGTCGTAATAATTCACAAGGCCACAAACGGGAGACAACCAAATACCCGAAACGGTTGAGAGACACAGCAGCAGCAGCAGCAGCAACAAAAGAAAAGTGAAGCTAATTACATTTTGAGGCACAATTGGAGTGGTGGAAACCCGGAGAAAAGCTGAGTAAGTAAAACCATGCCATGACCTTCCCCTACGCGTAGTTTCTCAATCCAAAATCTGACCCAAAAAAAAAGAAAACAGAAATGGAGAACAGAGAATGGAAACCCAAGGAAATGCATGCATAATGCAAATGCCAGTCAAGGATAGTTTTTGGCAGTAGTTTTCTAGGAGGATTCGGGTTTGGGTTTGGGTTTGGCGTCGGCCTGGCTTGTGCCGCCCTACACTTTTGGCCCTGTTTCTAATGCACTTACAATGGGGGGGGGGAGCTTATTCAAATGGGAGCCCAGCCAGAAGCCAGCTGTTTGAGTTTCGAGCTCTTTTGTGTGTGCCGAAAGTTGTATTATTCGGTTTCTGGCAGCAAGAATCTAATATTTAATTATATATAAGATTAGGTTACAAGTGGGAGTTACATCGAGACTTGACAAGTATTTAAAACTATTTAACAATGTTCATTTTTATGAGGGAATGAGCTCTTAAAATGCACATTTAAGAGGAGAATCTCCTAAAGGATAATTTGAAGAATTTAAGACAATATTTTAAACATTCAGGGGAAATATCTAGTTGGAGAAATAAGTACATGTGGAAGATAATAAGAGATCTGGAATGATCTGCAGTAAATCCCAACAAACAATATTCAGATTTACTTTTAAACAAAAGCTAAATATTTGGTTTATAACAAACGAAAAGATTTATTTCCCTCCTTTGTTTTTTTGGGGGCACTAAAAATCTAGGAAATATTAAGAATATTTACTAAAAATCACAAAAAAACAGCCTGAAGGCCTTCTGCTATAGGATTAATCTTAGACTACAATTTTGTAAATAAATAAATAAATAATGCAAAAAGAAGTGGGAGAAATTGATGCTGTAATAGCACCAAGTCTTCTGCCTAGAACTTTGAAGGCAAAAATTATAAAAGATAAATCCCAAAACTCATCTCTTGTGGTTGAATATTTTCATCTCAGAGGCAGCAATGATTTCATATGTTCCACCTTTATTGGGCAGAGTATCTCAGCGTCTTCGTAAAGGTTAACCACAAATATTTCACTCGTATTCTTTTCTGCGTTTGTAAAGTGTGTTTTTAAGTTTTTATTTACCTTTTGATTTGCTTTTTGCGCAGTATGCAAAATAGCAAAAAACACCGAACTATATTGCAGGAAAACAAATTCTTTGCCTTCTTTGCATACCCTACAAAGAAAAGGGTATGTTTACTATAGGGACAGCAATCAAAACTCTTCTTGAGAGCTATGTGTATGTAGGGGAAACAAATTATATGTTTTATTTGGGTATTATCGCAAGTTTAAACGTTTTAAGTTACATTTAGGGGATTAAACTATTATGGTTATACGGTTTAAGCACTCAATGGGAAAAGAAACAAAACTTATGGTTGTCTTCATTGACGATCTGTCAAGAGAGGCCAAAACGTGAGAGAGAGAGAGTGTTATCGCAAATGCGTCTCTGCTGCTTTGGCTGAAGTAATACCTCACCCATTCCTATTCTTACTTTGTGGTCAGCTGGGTTCGACTACCCCAATCCCACATAAAAATGTCTTCTATATTGAATAATCATCTACTCTTTTGGTTAAGAACCTCATGTAAGAATTAGACATTTGTTTTCTATTTTTGTTTGGTTTATGACTTTAAAAAATACCCATTAAATCAACCCTTCGATCTTCTCGCTGAGAGAACGAAAGATCAGGACAGAATCAGGAAACGATGGCTCTGCCTGAAAATATTTGTGAGCCAACAGATCAGTCAAAAGCAGAAACCAAAATCTAAACTGTGTGCTCTATCTTTCCGGCTTTCGCTTTCACATATGCCTATGTGTGTTATGTCTGGCAGCGTATCCCGTAGTCGACTTTTAGCTCCACGATTTCGTTTGTTTTTCCTGCGGTTCAATGGCTCTTTCTGTTTATTTTTGCGCAATGCTCCAATTAGACATTTTTGCGCATCTCTGTAACGAGTAACTTCTGCCCATGCCCCTGCCACTGACGCTGCCCGTGATCTGCCCCTCCTAGTGCCCCCGCCCCCTGGTTATGCCAGCATTCATTTCTCAGTTCCAAAACTAATTAGCAATAGACTGAATCTGAATCATTTTTCAAAATTAATGGATATTTTCTGCCACTGTTAATCACCTGCAACCCAGAAGCTGAAAAAGAAAACTGAAAAGGAAACTAAAGCAAAGGAGAGACAGAGAGAGAGAGCGAGAGATCCTTTGGTGCCTCGTTCGGGAGACCCTTTGAACTTTTGCACTCTTGAACAAAAGCGCAGAAAACTTTGTGCCAAAGTATTTTCCATTTTCTTCAACCATTTTCCATTCTGCATGTGAGTGTGTGTGTGTGTGGGGTGTGTGTGGGTGTGAGTGGAGGCCTCCTTTTTGATTTATTGTATGGCCTGTGACTCCTGTCTCCTGCCGCCTGCCTCTTGAGTCCTGCGTCTGGCAGTGAAAACTTTTGATATTTCATTGTGATTATTTGATGATAGTTTAAGCACACTCACTTTCCCAGAACCCATAACTTTTCCAGCAGCGCACACACATTTTTTTAAGTGAAAAACCTTCACCCGTATCTGCGAAATGAAATCGAAATGTTGAATGGCTGCTTGCTGCATGCTGAATGGAGGAAAATGCATTGAAATTTGTAAAGCTGTCAATACAAGAAGAAGTACATACACAACCCTCCTACAATTTCCAATATTCCTACCCACTGAAATGAGAGAAAGTTCTTGAAAATGGTTTCCTTCCCGTCTGCCCCCCCACAGCTAGCGAAACAGACAATATTTTCCATTGATAAATCGTTTCCCGTTTGCTGGCAATAGTTGTACCAATCATTCCTCGTTTTGTGGCAGCCCCCAATTCCGTGAATACATATAGATATTATATTATTTATGTGGAACAGAAGCAGAACAGCAGCAGCAGCCAGAAATTCAATGAACTGCAGTTTGCCTTCCATCTCGGGGCTCCCTCCATCCATTCTCCCATATTACGTATACGCAAATTTTGTGCTGATGCTGTTGATGAGATGATAATGAGAGCACGTGGTCTTTGAGTCTCTCTCTCTCTCTCTCTGTCTCTCTCTTTCTCTCTTGCTGTCGTAATTACACATTTAAGCCATGTGTCATGCATATTGAGAGGCTCATTAAAATTTAGTGGAAACGGAAGTCTGTGGTCGGTTGTTGGTTGTCGGTTGTCGCTGGTTGCTTGAAGAATATTTTTTATGAATCTATTTTATATGGAAACTAATGACTCTTTCCGTCTTCCCCGATTTCCCAGTTCAAAAGGTCAACACATAACTTTCTTTCCTCTCTTAAGGTTTGCGTCGTTCAGGTGATTAAATTGCCGCCCAGGGGGACAGAGAGGCATCGTTAGGGTTTTTGTGTGTGCAAAAAACACTTGAGTCTAAGAACCAGAACGAGATTCACACAACAATGGGGAATGGCGAATGGGGCATGGAACGTAGGGCATGGGCCATGGCATAGCATAGCATACATTTCAGGGCATATTTCATGAGCTGTTAATTTCGTCCATGTGTGAATGCAGACGACGACGCAAGACGAGGGGGAAAGCGCTTTTAATTGAAAATTCACACGAGAAAAGCGGGGCAGCAGAGGAGAGGCGCGGGGGGCAGCAGGAAACTGTGTGGAATGTGCCGCTTAAATATTTTGTTTTCATTCTTCCTTCCGTTTTTGGTAAAGCGGCCAACAATGGAGGTGCCGCTTAAGTGGGCGTAAGGACAGACAGAGACGCCAAAGGGAAAGCCAAAGGGAAAGCGAGAAAGTCAGAAAGAGAGAGAAAAAGAGGGAGCGGGTGTTGTAGAGAGAGAAAGTGAGCGCACAAAAGGAGGTTAACAAGTTGAAGCTGTTTGCTCTGACATCTCGAAAGTCGTCGTCGTCTATTCTCTAGCTTCTCGCTTGGAAATTATGTGCGAGAAATACATATTTTTGCAGCAAAGTGAAGAGAGGATTACAGGATGCAGAGGTACACCCAGCCCAGCCCAGCCCAACCCAGCCACGTCCCTCCATCAAGTAGGCCAAAGTGAGCTTAACACTCGGGCCGCCACGCCACTCGAGGAGGCAACAAGGCGGGGTGAAATTAGATGACGCCGGGAAAGTGCGGGGCAAGGAAAGCCTCTCGCATCTCGCACATTTGCCCACGGTAAACTTACGTGTATACTCGTATCTGCTGAGTGGAAACTGTTTCCACATTCAGTGTTACACCATCTGCATCATGCCATCACCATCACCACCACCACCACATTTGGCTGCCTCATGCCTCATGCTGCAGGCTACTCACGTGAAAAGGCCTGCAGCCTAAATGGGCCACTTGCATTGCCTCGTGCTGCTGCTGCTGCATTGCCCAAGTCTGTGCCACCAAAAGGCGCTCATGCTGGAGGTGCGCAGCCCCCGAGCAGGGGAGGGGGACGGGGTTGAAGCCTTGAAGCTAAGGGAAGTTCCAACTCAAATGTCACATGAAATTCGTTATGTAAGGAATGCGGGAAAAAGGAGAGTTTTAAACATATAAATTAAACTATAAATTTGGAAGAGCTACAATGGCATATAGGAAATAAATATTCATTATGTTTGTTTATTTGTTTAGTTTTTGCTTGCCTTAACTCTTACTCTTTGCTGTCATATATCTCTCTCTCTCTCTCTAGCTTTTTATCATTAGTTTATCCAACAAATTTCAGATACTACAATAGAGCAGAGCAAACGGACTTTATTCGCAGGTTTTCCTGTGTGATATTGTTGAAATATATACTTGGGAGTCCAGTTAGTTTCTTTGTTTTAACGAATAAACAATAGTTTTATATTGTTTTTATATTTTATGATTTATATTCTTCACTCTGCACACAACCAGCCGTCAATTGCAAGCGAGATCCAGAAGAGAAGGAAGAAGAAAGACAGTGTGCCCATACATTTGAAGAAGGACAGTGTGTCCATACACTAGAAGAGGGACAGTGTGCCCACTTTCTGTTAATGTAATGTTAATGTAAAGTTACTGTAATGTTAATATTGGCTTTTAACATAACATTGATAGTGAGGAGTGAGAAGCAATGTTATGTCCAACAGATATCATGCTGGACAATGTGTGTTTCCCAGTTTATGAAACGTTCCCTTTCGTGCCCTCATTCACAGTTTTGAAGATACGACGAAAATAGATACAAAAATCATTGCTATAGGATCATTCAATATTAGAATGTAAAAGAAAAGAAACTAGTTTCCCACAAGGTCTGCTTCATTCGCTTCTCTCTCCTCCAAAATGGCATCATTTCCGACTGGAAATATGTGAAAATCAATTAATAAATCTTTCAAGTATTTCCAGTCGACAAAAAGCCACTCTGGAAGAGAGAGAAAACCCATTGACGCAGCCCTTCTGGGAAACTGTAAGACCAAACATTCAGAAAATAATCATAGGTACTGTTTCTCCCTAGCAAAAGCCTTGCTTTTGTTTTTGTTTTTCGAATTGATTTTCCACTTGTTTTTTAATTACTTTTCGCACGAACGAAGCCAACAAACGGAAATCGAAGCAATTACCAATGAAAAGTGAAAATGAAACAATTTGATTTCGATTTCAGTTTCTCATTTGATTTCAATTTGTTTAATAATTTTGCGCACAGCTAATTCAATGAATAACGAAATTATTCGGGATTTAATTTTAATATATTTTTGGGTTCGCATGTGCAAGCCAATATTTGCAATATTTGGATAATTTTTGGCATATAATTGAAGCCAAAAATGTGTTATAGTAGTTTTAGAAATTTGTGGCAATGCATCTGTTAGCTGCTGTTATTTATGTTGGCTTAAAGTTGAGTCGAACTTTATGGCATGCCAGCTGGAAGGCTAAATCTTACGCTGCAAAGTTTTGTCTGAAATCATTATCTTTTAACACTTACCAAATGATTTATGTGAATCTAAAGAACCATAAGTTTCAGAGAATGGCTACCATAAGCAAGAACCCACATCATCTTGTTCCTTCTTTCAGAATTTGTCCTCGTGTAGTCGTTTCTTGGAGTCAAATGTCAATGTTTTTCAGAGGATTTCTTTACGGTCCTTTGCCTCTGTCTCCTCCTGTCCTGTGTCCTCGGACACCTTGTCACTCCGAAGGTCGCTGTCGAAGTCGATGTGGGGATGTCGTTTAACGGCCAAGCGAGTCTTTGGTTTGGAAGTCTCATTAATTGCCTGGCCGCCATTTTGGCCTGTCAGGAGGCTATCGGAGGGTATCTGTTGCCAAGCAACTGGACAGCCACAAGCCCCATAGAGCCGCAACCCGTAGCCTCAACCCGTAACCGTCATCGTTACCGTATCCGTATCCATATCTGTGGCGTCTGCAGGCCTGGCCCGGTCGCCGGTTAAACAAATCAACGCTTTCATGGCCACTAATGCAATCAGGTCGCAATAATTTTAACGCTCAGCGTACTAGCAATTTGTCATTTTCTATTGCACTGCCTGCCAGCCTGATGCGGAGAACATAGGGGTGGCAATGGGGAGGGGATGAACAGCTTTGGCATTTTCATTTCCATTTTTATGCGCTTGTCATCGTTGGGCGATTCATTGGGGGGAAGGAATGGGGAAAATGGATGGCAAGGGGATTGGTAGACGAGAGAAATGCTAAGGGGGATGGGTAAGGAGGGCTTAAGTGCTGCCATTTGCAGCTAGAAAGCGCCTTAGTTGCCTTAGTCTCATTTTAGATACTACGCACACAGAAGCACACACGCACACACACACATGGATACACCCATTTATGTACAGACAATACATAAGAGTGTGTGTGTGTGTGTGCAGCTTTGTGGCTGTGTGTGTGTGGACACACGTTGAGATGCTTTTTAGTTGATGGGATTGCTTAAGTTTTCTCCTTTGCTTTGGCTCCTTCGTTGGTCCTCTGTCTTTCTTTTTTATACCCCCGGTAATTGGAGAGTATTTGAGGGGTATGTCATGGTTGACAAACATAAGGTAGACAGTCCTGATCGGTGACTAGTGATAGAGGGATCTTTTAGGTAACTATTTGGATCATTATTATAGCCAGAAAGATAATAATTTATATATCCTTTCATTTGAAAAGATGTAGAATAATTTTGATCAGTGCTTGGCCCTCATACAGTCAAGTGCTCTGTTTTGTGTAGCAAAAACCCGAAGATGCCTGCGGGAGAAATCGGTTTATTGCTTTACCCTACAAAAAGCGAGATAGCAAGAGCCGAAGTCGCATTGCCGAAGCCACATGAAGGGCAGCAGCAGCAGAGACTTTTGCTATCCACATTCGATAGGGAACTGATTTAGATAATCCTGAATACCAGGGTATCCTGTTGTCTATAGCTGTCGTCCAAAGGCATTTCCTAGTTAGTTTTTCTTGGCTGTCGCAGCACTTAAATGTGCCACACAGAAGGACCCACTGTCCAGCAGCAGCAAAGCAGCAGCAGCGGCAGAGCAGCAGGCGAATATATATGTCCCTGTCAACAAAGTAAATTTTAGACAAAAATACCTCGAACCTCGAACCTAAAGCAACCAAAACCAAAAGCATTTGTGTGCTGTCTGTCTGTCGAGTGACCCCCGGGCCCTCATTGGATCGATTGGTTCTATTAGATTGATGCAAATGAATCACATCCTCGAGAGCTACATAGTGGGGCTAGTGGGCTGGGGCTGTGGCTGTGGCTGGTGCTGAGGCCAGGGGCCCAAGTCAATTGGAATACAATTATGCATGTCCCTGGCGAACAGAGAGAAAAACACAAAAAATCAATTTAATTTCCCCCCTGAAAGCCAAGCCAAACCAAAGCAAAGTCAAACTTATTCTCGCTGGCCATGTTGTTCGGGGTTCTGGTTTTGGTTGTGTGGTTAGCCAAGCATTCAATAGATAACACACACATACACATAGATATCGCCCCTCCCCGCCTGCCACAAACCACATCTATCACACATACGCACACACACATACACACACACACTCACTTAACATCCATTAAACACTTCATAAAATGGTCATTTCTTGTTCTGGTTCTTGTTCCTTTCTTCGGTCTTCTTGATTATGGCCGCCTCCCTCCTTTCCTTGTTCTCCTCTCTTTTTCCCTCTGTTTCTCGGAGGCGTCTTGTGTTTTTGTCATTTCATTGCGGCATACTTTTCGGGCGGCGGCGTTGATGTCCTTTTTTTTGGGAATTCGGGTCTGCCTTTCGTCTTCTCTGTCTGCCTTCACCCTTCTCCCTCTCTGTCTGCCTTCACCCTTCTCTTCTCTGTCTACCCTCGCCCTTCTCTTCTCTGCTTGCCTCTAACCTTCTCTTCCGTCACTCATTGCGTTGGAGTTCGAGTTTTTTTTTCGGGTAGTCAATAAATCGATTTTTCTGCATTATTTATAATCACTCTGTCACGCAGGAGGTGGCAGAAGGAGACAGGAGGTAACAGGAGGCAGCAGGAGGCAGCGGGAGGCAGCAGGAGGCAGAAGGAAGCAGAAGGAGGCAGGACGCATGAGGCCTAACAGCAGACAAAAACCAAAAGTTAGTTACCCAAAAACCCCTTTGGGAGTATTTACCCCTGACTCCTGATGGCTACTCTCTTTCACTCTCTCTCTCTTTTGATTTGTATCTGTCTATCTGAACAATCACTGATTTCTTTTTTGTGGTGCTTTGTTTTTGGATGGATGTTTCGTTAATTGTTTTGGCTTGACTGATTACTTTTATTGATTTCGACGGAAACTGAAACGACAAACAAATCAGAAATCACAAAAACCGAACATAAGAATAAGCGTTTATTTTTTGTGATTTGTTTGTTTGGCGTTCATCAAAAAGCAGTATAAATTAATGGACGATTAAAGTGGGGTTTTATCTATAAAGAGATTTCAATGAGGTCCTGAGGAAGTGTTGCGGGAAAAGGGAAACTAAATTCGTTCTTAAATAAAGTCTGCCATAATGGTAAAAGCAAATTTCTGTCTACAATCCTTAAATCGGAATTATGCATATCAAAAATGGAAATCACATATACTAAAACTATGCACTGAGAGAAAAAAGGCTCAGTAAAGAGAAATACGCACATATATCAATGAAAAATTCGGTTTTTAAATAATAAAAAAGTCAAATTAGATGGAATTAAATATGATTTTACTATAAATGGATTAAAAAATATGTTTTAATTACGGTTCTTATTTCATTTAACTTTAAAGTACATTCAAATATATATTAATATATGAAATTTCAAATTTTGTAAGAAATACACTGCGCGTCATCAGGTTAGCGCCCATCCCCTTACACTCAGCGTCAATCTTAAATGATATGTACATATGTATATACATATAATTGTCTAAAGTAATGAAAAACAAGAAGATGGAATGCAAATTTAACCAAATTTCCTTAAGATTATAATGCCTATATTCCAGGCTTTCTTAAACAGGCTTTCATTTGCTAAATTTGGAAGACTAGAAATATCTCTAAAACAAGTTTGAAGAAGGTGACGCGCAGCTTTGCTATTTCCATGAATGCAGCTGTATGTGAGATATATAAAAATGTATAATCTAATTATCTATAAAGTCCACATTCCAGGCAAATTAATGGATAATTTAATGGCATAAATAGTTAAATATACATATGTACATATATCTAAGTGAAAATAAATTTGCCACCCAGCAAATGTTTGGCCAAAATCATGTGGCAAACAGAGCCATTGAACCGGAGAAAAGCAAACGAAAGTCGCAGAGAAAACTGAGAGTCGACTAAGGAATAACCTAGAAGCTGTTACCCTAGGGATAAGTGGAAATAAGCTCCAGCAGACAGATGATAAGAATAGGCAAAAAAACTACAGCTACATCTACATAGTAATCTACATCTACACATATCTACATCTACATATTTAATAATAATTTTATAGTATGCATATAAATCATTTTTCAAGCCCAAAGCTCTATTCCAGAGAATATTCCAACAGTCAAAAAAGTATAAAAATGCTTTCCATTTTTAATAATTTTTTGGATTACATTTTCTTATGCTCTAAAGTCAGAAATTCATTAAAAAGAATTGTAAAAATTGTAAAAATACAGTTTCCTTATTCAACATACTCACACACACATACAAACACACATAAGGACACTCCGTTGTATTTATTTGTAGCATTTTGCAAGCATCTGCTGCTCTGCCAATTCTATTTTATCTAGAAACATTTTCCGTCTATAGCCGGCCGCCCCCTTTGTTTTTCTAGCATTTCGAATCGTTTTAACTTGGCCAAAACTCAATTAGAGTTTGTTGTTATTCCATTTGGACAGCCGACTACATGGAAAATTTTCATATAGAAAATTTCAGGCTGTTTCGGTCGTTGGGACTTGGGTTTTCAGTTTCTCGGTTTTCGGTTTTGGTTTCGGGTTTGGGTTTTTAGCTTTTCGATTTCAAGGCTCCTTGACTGGATGGCTGGCTGGGGGATGGCTGGGGGCTGGCTGGGGGCTGGCTGGGGGCTGGCTGGATGGCTTTTGTGGTGGAGTACGCACTTGGGCAGTTTTCCTTGGTAATGGGAAAAGTTTGGCATTTCTCTTTTTCTCATAAGTTTTGCGTTTTTTTCGGCCATACTAGTTTCGGTTTTCAAGCGTGCTAAATTTTGTAATTGGCCAAGAAGAGGGAGAGAGAGAGAGAGTGGAACCTGTTGGCAGAGTGTTTTCCGGCCAGACAATTTGTTAAGCAGTGAAATTGCTTCTTCATCGGCTTCCTGCTCTTCATATCGGATCTGTGGAGGAGCCGCCGCAGAAGTGCGGCCGAATCATACATTATGTATGACATGATTGGCGTATTTGTGGCGGCATCAAATAGGATTATGGCCTTGAACTTTTTTCCACCCACCCAGCCGCCCATCCACCCACTCACCAGCGTAGGGCCTGTGGTGCCTCCTCCCCTTATAGGGCGCCTTCCACTGGCTTTGTCATTGATTTATTGGCTTTCAGCTCTACGTCTCCGTCCTCTAAATCATGTACAAGTGTGTGTGCGGTGGGTGGGTGTGACTGTGTGGGTGGATGTGTGTGGGTATCTGTGGTGTAGGAAATTTCATTTAAACTTGTTCTCGACATATATTACTTTTATCTAGCAGCTCCCTCCCACGGGGAACATTGTTTTAAAAGCCCAAGAAAAGTTGTAGTCACTTTTCTTACGTGAAAACAACGCCACGCCTACTTTTGCATAATTAAACATCCAAAAGACAGGTGCGAATGAGAGAGCAAAAGTTCGTGTTGTTGTTGTTGTTTTTGTGCCCATGACACAGTTTTTGTGCGCCTTTTCGGGTCCTTTAATTATGCAGTTTGACAGGAACAGTTCCAGGTTCCTGTCCCCTACAAATCCTCCCCCACCCCCCCTGTATAGTCTCTACCAATTTAATGCCCAACAAATTGCCAACGATTGACATAATTTATGTCAAACACAAGTCGGGTTTGTCGGTGTCGGTGTGTTATCCTTGTCTCTGGCTCCCGAGGGATCAATAAAAATGCCCCAAAAGGGATGACATCCCCCACACACACACACACACACACTGACAGACAATGGCAGGCGAAATCCTTAGTCGCTTTAACAGCAAAAAGAAAAAGAATTTTCCTTTTCTGTGTCCAATCATCTATGTAAAGTTGTACCCAAAAAAAATGCATGGTATGGTCCAGAGATTAGTTGCCACGTTGTCCTTGGGGTTCGCTCAAAATTGATCGATTCGTTAGACAAAATAAAAGAGTTTCTATATGTATGTGTGCGTAAGTGTGTGGGTCAAGTGCTGACAATCAATTTCTATACGATTTTCACAATTGATGCAAGTCGCTCCATCAATTTGCTTTGATTTGAAGAAAATCTCTACCACAGATTGATGGATGAACGAGTGAAGATTTCTTAGCCATTTATTGGATTTGGAATCGGTATCTTGGAAATTGTGAATTGTCAAGGGGAACAATTGTACTTTGATCTAAGAATTTGCCAAATTAAATCCTAAATAGAGGCCAAGATGAACACACAGCCCAATATACTCGAATATACTGGCAGTCGGTACCACAGAACGGCAATAAGCCAGCGCGCTGCAGCAGCATCGCAAAGTCGATCAGTGCAAAGGCACTCGGGGGTATCTTCGTGACACCCGAGTGTCTTAAAGCAGAGTTCGGCAAGCAGGCACAGACGCTGTTAGTGCTTTTGTCTTCGCCGACAACAGACACGAAGCAACATGTTTTATTTTCTCTGCCGCGGCGCTGCCCAGCAGAATAGTGAAGCTTTTTGATCGTAGCAGAATATCGAAACCGACGCTACACGAAGTTTTTACACAGTGCGTTTGCCGACTGCGCTGCCGGCCTCTGTCTTAAAGGCACCCGAATATGAAATTTGCGCTCTGCCCACAACGCATTTTTGCGCATTCCTTTTGTGCTCAGCTCTTGCTTCTCTTACATTTGCTATGATCGGCCCGCGTCTACGTCACTACGCGAATGAGTGTCGAAAAATGTGTGAGCGTGTCCGAAGTACAGACCACTCGCTACACCGTTATGGTTTTGTGTGGGTGCGAGTGAGTGGCAATGAGTGTCACCAGCACACAAAGTTGGTGAGAGTGGGTGAGAGTAGAGAGTCAAAAAGTGACACCCTTGCCGTTCTCTCATGTTGGTACCTCAGCCATCACTCACTCTGTGATCATTTGATAGAGAGAACAAGAAAGATCATATTAAGATATGTATATCTTTATATAGAATATACTCTATATTCTATTCGTAAGTCTACGATTATAGTATTTTATTTGTAACCAGTAAGCGAACAGAAATCTGTTCAATTTTATCCCAAAATTCAAGTAAAATTCGCCTAAAAATGCATCGCCCTAAGCCGAACTGTAAATGGTGCTGCATTTTTGTAGCGCTGATGATTGCCATCGCCATTTACTATGACACTCAGATTAATGGGCAGGGAATATTCGAGCAATCGGCCACAGGAGAAGTTTTGAGCAGCGCTGGAGTGCTGCCACATCTGCAGAAGGGCTGCAATTTGGTCCTGGTTGCAGGAGCTCGAGGCATCAAGTGCTATGAGAAATATGTGGGTCCCTATGTGCTGATATTCACCCAAATGTTTATGGATCTCTGGCGCCAGGCGACGAGTGATGCTGAGAGCGTCTATGGATGGTTTGAGGGTTTCTTCGAGGACAGTTGGACCATATCATGGCTTGTCATGGATCAGTATGCCCCGAATGTGTCGAAAAAACTGAAGGCCTTTACTTGGAAAGCCATGGAAAGCTATAACCAAACTGCTGCCATATTGGAGGATAACTTTCGACAAATGATTCGCTTTGCCGGGAAATGCAACAGGGAGTTTCACAAGAATGTGGATGAATATGCCCAGAGGCAATTATTTGAAACTACAACATATGCAAATAATGATCTTACTACTGATTCCTGATCAGTATCGTTCGTCTACCACCAAACATACAAAGAACACAAAGATATAACACCAAGAAGATCTGAAATTCACTTTTAACCTTACATCAAAAAAATATGTAACTTTTTTTTCATTTTAACCCAATTAAAATCATTTCTAATTCACTTTCCGTCAGCAATTTCCTTGCACATTTATTTATCCTTAAAATTCTCAGTTTTCCCTAAAGAAATTCTTGTACAATTTGCTGGCTGGCCATCATTTGAGATAAACAAAAATGTCTTTTAAATGTTGGCCATTAGGGAAAATTTGAAGAAATTTAAAAAACACACACCAAACGGTAGCAAACGGTATTCCTGATAAGATCTCGTTTACGCAGAACAATCCATGGAAGTTGAGAGGAAAAGAGAGACCAAAAGAGAGAGTCCTGTCGGACAGGGTGGGGGAAACCGAGATGAATGAATAAAATCAGGCACCGTTGAGACTCCGACGTCATCGTCCATCACCCATCAGCATCCATCGCATCATTCTACTGCCATCAAATCCCGTCACGGTCCCCCCTGCACTCCTCTCTCACTCTCTCTCTTCTACAGTATCGTTATACACATTGTGATGTCCAGTAGCGGCCTCCGCCCCGCCCCGCCCCGTCGCTTAAAGCAATGAACTTTAAGTAATTTGCTTTTACTGCCTGACAAGTGACGAGTAAAACAAAATGTGGCATTTACTTTTCTACTTTTTATTTCCGTTTATGCAAAGGGCAGGCCAAAGGTATGTTCTATTTTTGGGCTTGTTTGTGACAGGCCAGAGATGAAAGCATTTCCAGATGCATTAAATTAAATTTAAATATTAAAAACTACAAATTTCACTTAGATTTATGCGACAGAAAGTCAGGAAGAGACCGGGAGCATCCATAATTGTATAGATATAGAGTTGATGAGCCATTTCTTAGCAAAGTTTTCGAAATAAAGTGAAAACTGGGTATTCCACAGTCGCAACACTTAACCATAGCTTTCGTATTTGTTTTTTTAGCCAGTTGCAGGACCAATCTCAGGGCAAGCAGCAGGGAGGATGGTCCTATGGCAAGCAGAAGAGAGGATGGTCCTGGGGCAAGCAGAAGGGAGGATGGTCCTATGGCAAGCAGAAGAGAGGATGGTCCTGGGGCAAGCAGAAGGGGGAGGATGGCCTGGGAGCATGTTATCAAAATCAATTTGCGGGGGGTTCGCGAGAGAGTGTGTTGTAGGGGCAGTTTGTCGCCTATTTTGGTGCTCTATTTTTGAGTTTGCAACTTGTTGTTGCCACTGCCGCCTGCCGCCTGCCGCTGCCATTTTATTGTGCAATGTTCCGGAAGGCTGCTTTGTTTCAGCGCAAAATGCGCTATAAACAACAGCGGAGCGTATAAAAAGCCAACAAAAGTGTGTTTTAACCATTTACTAGATACGTATCTCAGCCAGCAGCAGCAACCACTCTCTCCAATCTCTCTTTCCAGCGTGTTCGAGTACTACTACAATGTTTTGTCGGATGATTGAGTTGGTCGCAGCTGCAATTTATGCTCTGGGCTTCGCATCTGGGGCTCTGGGTTGAAGTGGCTCTGGGTTCTGGGGGTCCTGCTCCTGCCACTGATTGCGCCTGGTGGCATATTATTCTTACTTTTCCAGCTTTGTGGCTTGTAAGTGCGAGATTAGCCTGGGTTTTGGTTGGAAAATTAAGGCTGAAATGATAGGAAAAGATATATCTTTCCTCTGTTAAAGTTTACTTTAAATATTAGCTCTTTTTAAAGGCATTTTCTTGGCCTCATCTGAACTACAGATGTTTCATCTTATTGTTTGCCCAACGATGCTTGAAATCCTTAGGATTCCATTAACGTAAGCTACCCATGAAATTGCCAATTTATTACATAAACATGTACGAGTATGAGTGTGTGTATGAGTATGTGTATGTGTATGAGTATTTGTGCATGTTTATGCCTATAAATAAAATAAATATCATGCATATATTAATAGCTTCCGTTCTATACAGCTGATTAAATGACCGCAAAAAAAGTGGAAAATAAAAGCTCAACAAGAAAATACATACCTCATCACATTAACCACCCCTCCCACCCCCACACCACAAAGCATTATGTTCCGTTTTCCCAATTTCCCATCAGTCGGGGCGGAAGGAACGACTTTGTATCTTGGAGATTGTTCCTTAGAGATTGTTTATTTTGTAAGCTGCTTATTACAGCTCAAAAAATTTCACCTTTCCCTGCTTTGGCCTGCAATCTTTGCAAAAGTCGGCAAAAAAAATTGTCAAATATTTTTGGGGGCAAAACAAAATGAAATAGAGTTCACGTTTGTGTCCTAGAATTCTCAATGGAATTACACACAGAGTGCAGGACAGGACAGGACAGGACAGAGGTCCTGCCGAAAGGTGGAAGGTGGACTCCTTGTAACATTGTTTTAAAATGGCAAACGCCTTAGCTCCAATTTGGGTCAAAAAGCACTCAGGCAGGGGCCAACAAAATTACAAAGAATGAGACTAAGGGTAGGAATTCCACACATCCACACTGCAGTGTGATGAAGGTATGGGTGTAGCTGTAGCTATGTGTGTGTGTGTTAGCCAGGTGACAGAGTAAGCGCCTTAAGCTGGCTGAGAGAGCACCACACCTAGACGACACCAAGAGCAACCCCCAACCAAGAAGAGGAACCCAGACCAACCCCAAGAAGAGGCACCCACCCAAACCCCAAGAAGAGGCACCCAGACGGACAGTCGCCATATGGCGGGCTAGGGGCACAGTTCTGGGTTTCATTTTCACTGGAATTCCATTCGAATTTCTATACAGAAAGATGTACTTGAAATGTACTTCAAATGAGGACTCCAAGGAAGACGATTGAGGCACGAATGGGAATATTTCGAGAGGACATTCAAGCGAAGATGATTGTACAGCTTCATAGCATTCATAGAATCTTTATAGATTCATTCAAGACACGTGTACCTCAGAGATACATCATCTCTTGCCTCAAATGATAGCCAACAAAACTTTTAAACATATTTTAAATCTATAATAGGAATCTGCTTAATGAATTTCTATACAAAACTCTCTCTGTCTACCCCTACTCTGTCATACATATAGCTTGTAAAATATTTCTGCATTTCGTATCTGTGGCCCCCCTACATTTGACATCCTTGGCTGCTGTATGGCTAACCTAAATTGAAAACTTTTCTAAGCGTACAAGTGCATCGCATGAAAGGGGTGAAAAACTTTCCACTAAATTGAATTTTCTGTGGACTTGAAGTAGTTGTGGAAAGGAGAGAGGTTAAACTATAGCCAGCCAGCCATCCAGCCAGCCAGCATCTGTAGTTAATTTCCACTTCCGAGGCAGATTGTCTAGCAAATTGAGTAATTTAAATAAAGCGTTGCACAAATGTGCCTGACAGTTTTCTTCCTGCTTCGCATTTCTCCATCCTCCACTCCATGCGAGTATAGTTATTCCCTGAACAATATTACAGACATGTCAACACACACAGACAGAGACAGAGAAACAGAAACAGACACAGGACACAGACAGCTAGGAGTCAGTCGATGTTGTAACAGATAGAGATACAGTTACAGATACAGATACAAATGAAATCCGTAGCATGTGCCCGTTGCACTTGTGCTGACGTTTGGTTATTTGATACAATTTGCCAGGCAAGCCAGTGCCACTGCCACTGCGCCCGGACGTTGCTCAATTTTTGAGGCATTCAACTGTGCAACGTGTCATTGGCAAGCCACAGAGCGAAACACACAGAAAGGGATGGCAATAGCGATGGGGAGATGTGTACGCAAGGATCTGCATCGGAAAGTCTCTTTTGCGGCTGCTTTCACGCGACCAGCAATAAATTTACATATTTCCTGCTGCTGCCTGGTGCTGCTCCTTCTGCCTCTGCTTCTCCCTCTGCTCCGCCTGCGGAAGCTTCCTGCTGATGCTGCAGGAAAATATTTGCAAGTGAAAAACAACGACAAAAACAAATTGTTTTAAAACGAAAATAGCTAAATAATAAAAAAGCCTGAAAGCGGGTACAAGCAAATTGAAGGCTCTTTGGCTCTCTGGCTCTCGCTTTGGTTCTGGCTCTCGTTGTTTTCTTGTGCCACTCATCAAATTTTCATGTGTTAGGAAAATTGCGCCCATTTTCCAGGCTTTCATTCGCCATTCTCGAAATTTTATTTTTGTTTATTGCCTGGCCGTGCCGTGTCCGTTTATGCGCATAATTTATGCATAAATTTCAATTACCTTGCGTCCCAAAATACGCCCCGGCAAATTTACACACAGCTTGTGACTCGCTTTAATTCACTTACACTCAACGAGAGGGAGAGCGAGTAGCGGGGAAAGCGCAGGGAGAGAGCAGCAGCATTATGTCATAGTCATGCTGGAGGGCAACCCTCTCCACGTCCCGTTCCATTCCGTCCGGTACTTTTGTTTGATTTATAATCTGAGGTGTTCAAGGGGAATGTACCCGTAAATTGAGATCTTTCAACAGTCACGAAAGGTATTACCGAGGAGGGGGTTTTCTCAGAGAGAAAATGAGAACTTTGGGTTCATAGACCATGTTGACTGGCTGAAAACCATTAAGATACAATTATGATTTATAATCTTTGAGAGGCAAAAACGATTTGTACAAGAACTTCGCTTCGATACTTTGATACTTTGAAACAGCTAAGAAAAATAAACAATCGATTAAAATTGTAACAAGATATCGCAGAAATTTCTGGTATATATGTACATATATGTGGACTGTGTTTTGCCTATTGCCATCCCTAGACAAAGCAGAACGAGGGATAGTGAATTCCCAATCACCACAAGATAGCGCACAATTGAGAGCGCAAAACGAGAACGAGAGAGAGCAAACTATAAAGAGCACGAAGCAGATCGGCGACAGTAGCGAGAATAGGGAAAGGAGCAAGAGTAGCGAAAGGAGCGATAGTAGCGAAGTAGTGAGAGTAGAAGATAGATAGAGAGGGTAGCGAGAGGAGGCCTCCGACGAAAAGGGTTGTGTAGCGAGAGTTTTCAAGTAATTTAAGTTTTTTTTATCAACTACTGTACTTTAATCACTTACTTTAACTTTACTCGCATTAAGTAAACAAAAACCCCACTTATATTGTTGTGTTAAATAAACCAACATAAAATATATCTAAGATTGATATACATATATTGATTGATATACTTTACTCGCATTAAGTAAACAAAAACCCCACTTATATTGTTGTGTTAAATAAACCAACATAAAATATATCTAAGATTGATATACATATGTCTCGCATGATATTCTGCATTTTATCAAACATTTTTATGTGCCAAAACTACAACCCATTCAAAATTTAAACATAATCAAGTCAGAAGCTTATGAATAAAATATCAAAATTGGCAAACAATTGTTGTTTTTTGTTGCTTTTCAAACTGTCATTCCCATCATCCTCCGTCCTTCATGAGGGATTTGCCACCAAAGGATTATAAAAGTTTTTTTTTTGCATAGTTTTTAGTGGGGAATTCAATTTACATTGTAATTAAAACGAAAATTGTTTTAAATAATCTTGTAATGCCGCTGGCGCTGCTGCCATTAAAATCTACCTTTTTGGCAGAGAAATTCCCGTAATACCCATGTTTATCCCCCACATGTATTTATCCCTCGGAATGAATTTCACATTTTAATTCTTCATTAAAACGTGCCACACATTTTCCAAGTCAAATTCCAGGCAGCATATTTGACCAGCCGTTTGAGTCCATATCTCTCTCTTTTTTTTTTTTGGTTGTTTTTGGCTGAAACCAACAGAAATGATGGGGAAAAATTGAATGAAATTTGAAATTCAAAGCACGTAAAATGTGCCACGCGTCGACGCTGCCACACAGATGCGAGGAGGACTAAGTGCGAGTGCCACAGCGAGTGGCACAGCGAGTGCCAGTGCGAGTATTTCTGTAATTTATATGGGCAAATATTTGCGTGCCCCCAAAGGGTGGGGGTTCAGAGTGTTGCAGAACCCTTGACTCATTACAACTTCATTAAAATGATCAGAGCCCCGCCCCCCCCAGGACACCAAATGTTGCACACTCGTCAGAATTCGCCCTCCAGGGAGAAAAGACCGGATCCAACACGAGAACTTAATCGAATTGCAGGACCAACCAGCCATAGGCTACATACGTGTGTGTGTGTATGTGTGTATGGATGGGTGTGTGTATGGATGGGTGTGTGTATGAGTGGGTGTATGGGTGGCAGCAGCTGCAGCTTAACGTAATCATTAAATTTTTATTGATGATCAGAGACCCCGAACGAGCTCCACAGAATCCCGAAAAACTTCACCTAATGGAAATCCAACCAAAAGGCGGTTCTGGCCAACTCGCCAACTCGCCAACTGGCCAACTGGCGTGAAAAATATGCAAAGTGACAAAAGAGGAGGCCGGAATACGCCGCCACGCCGCTAATTCTGATGGATAATTAATTTTGTCGGGCCCCCGATGTCCTGTCCTGTCCTCTGTCCTGTGCTGTCCTGTTCGCTGGTTGTTGCCTCTCACTTTGGCATTAATGAATTTTCACAGCCCCATAATTAGATTGCTCTAAGGGGAAAATGACCAAGAAAACAGCGAGAAAAAAAAAATAGGAGAAAAACTTGTGCTAAAAATAAAATGGGACGCACAAATAGATACAAAAAAATAAAGGAAATTTCAAACCGAAGATTCGATGCTCTTGGGGTAGAAAGATGATAGAAGCTTGGGATTACATATCGCAGTCCAAAATGGCCTGGCTATGAATATATATCTATATAACTCTATCTGATCCAAGTATGACTGACCAAGATGTAAGTATTCGAAATGATCAGAAGCCTTAAAAAACATGAGTATAGTTGTGATTGAATGAATACTATGGCCCAGTGCTCGACGAGATCCTATCTAATAGCCCTTCGGCTCTTGCTATCTCCCTTTCTCAGTGTAAAGCAGTAAAACGATTTCTCCCGCAGTCATGTTCGGGTTTTTGCTACACACACCAGCGCACTTGAGTGTATGCTTGCCGAGTAGGGCTATGGACTCATGCAGGGCCATAATATATACCGCCTACTTCCCTGCCTTGCCAACTCCTTAAGAAACCCATTATACCCACTCATAGTACTTTCTCCTTGTTGGTGTAGAGGAACTTTCTCTGTGTAGGGGCATTATGCAAACGTTGCAAAGGCCAAGACGATTAGCAAGCAGCAAATGAATGGATGAGGATAGAGACGACCATAGCTAACCGAACCGAACTGAACCGAACTGAACCTCACAGGACTCCCTGCCCTGGCTGTACTTTGAGCTGCGTTAATGAGTGTCATTACCACGCTGGCCAGAACTCAGCAGGGTGCTCCCCGCACCCGCCTCATTAGCCATCTCAGCGCTTGTTTGGGGTCCAGTTGGGGTTCCGGGGGATACATCTTTGTCCAAGAAAGTTTCCCAAAGACCCATTAAGAGCAGGCGACAGATTCAAAGGCCACGCCACGGCATGGCATATGTGTGGCTTCATAAATCTAGACATCAATCCATCAGTGACCACTCGAGTCACACTTCCTTGAAGCAGGAGGACGAGTAACAGGGTGAGTGCCAGGACGAGTATAAATAAATCAGTAAGCATGCTAATGACTAATGGGCGACAATCAGAGCCAAGTTGTTGGGCGAAGACCTAAGCTTATTGAGCCGTAACATAATATTTATAAGCTGGCATTTTTATGCCCAAAAATATGCAACCAAGTGACGACACTCGAAGTCAAGAGGGGCCCAGGACCCTGCCGAATGGCCAAGGAATCGGCTTAAATAACCCTCGTATGTGTGTGTGTTTGTGTGTTTTTGTGTGTGTATAAGTAAACAGGCTCATCACTTGAGCAGTTCCCTTTCGCAAGGAAATCCCTCTCTAAGCAGCAGTCTCAATCTCTGTCTCCATCTCTGTTTTCTGTTTGTTTTCTCCGTCTAAGCTTTTAGTTTTTCCATAATTTGATATTCATGCGTGTCATGTGCCATCAATGTGAGTCCTTTGAATCTCTGTGAATCCTGTGTTTATGTTGCATTTAAATCTCTGCTCTGGTCACCTCCTAATCGAATTCCTTTCTCTCTTCTCTTTTCTTTGCTTTCTTTGCAGGCGACGGGGCAACAAAAAGGCGCAAAAAAAAAGGTAAGTCTTTTGGCCATTTGATGTCTATTGTAATCAGGCAAAAGGTCCTGTTTTTCGGGGTCAACAAGCCGGCCCCGACACAAATAATTTGCATATTTATCATCCTTGGCAAAATGTTTCATTTTGGCAACCCCTAAAAAAGTGCACGGAATACTCGTAAAACCATTTTTCACTGTCAATCTGAATTTGGCATATGGCAATGGAGCCTGGCAAGTTTCTCGTCCTGCTGCTCTGGCAGTGTCCTGAAATAGCAGTCATTTCATTTTATTTTTAAGTATAATTTAAGAGAGATTTTAAGAGATTTTTACTAGGCTTAAATGGCTTTTTGATGAGGCTGGAAAAACCTCGATACTTTGTGGCAATAATCTCTGAAAATTAAGCCACAAATCTGCATTCTTGAGAGTTTCAAATGATAAGCCAATAAACACATTTGTAATTAGGTTCTTCATTGAAAGCTGCGCTGCTCATTTGGTATGCATTAATGGAAAATCAATGCTTTAATTTGGCTGCGATTATAATTGTGATTCATGGAGCCACCCACCCACCAGGACACACACACCTACACCCCACATTACCCTTCCGACCTGACCGCATATGTACATATGTTTGGCTTGCCGTGGGTTGTGTTTGCTTTTGATAATTGTATAAAAAAGAGAAGCCTTGCCTGGCACACATTAACATTGCTGCGTGCGTGATTAATTGCCTGCTGGGTCAATATTTATTAAGCCCCTCGCTTGGAGCCATCAATTATGATTTATGGCTAATGGCAGGTGGCAGCAAGCAGGAGGCAGAAAGCAGGAGGCAGGAGGCAGCAGGCAGGAGGCAGCAAGCAGCAAACAGGAGGCAGCCAGCAGGAGGCAGGAGGGCATGGCATAATTAACAAAGATTTGGCGCCTGATCAAACAAAAGTGCAACACAATGGACCCCACCCCAATGTACAGCAATCTGCGGAGTACGCGTATTATTTGCACAATCATTTCCTGAATCCCCCATTTAAAACTCTCTGCCGGCGAAAGGGTTTTAAATAATTATGTAGCTGCTTCCTTCACTTCATTATCGCCTGTCACATTATTGACAGCTTTATCGGTGTGGGTTTAATTGTATGTGTGGCAATGAATATCATTAATTATTATCACAAACAATTAAGCAAGGATTTGTGGGTAGAATGAATACAGGACATCGAAATGGCAATGAATGAATGAATGAATGTTTGTGTGTTTCCAGGGGGAAACCCAACTAAGTGAACCATGAACATTATTTTTAAAGAAATATTATATAGAAATCTTTAACTGAAACTTAGATCTAAGACAGAAACATAGCCCCTTGGATCTAGGATAAATCCTTGCCTTAAAGTCCTACAAATTCTAGTCCTTAAAGCATATTTGAAATCCCTTTAAATCCGTTTATACTATTTGCTGATTAATAGAAAGAGCAGCTATTAAAATAGAGTTGTGCTGCCATCAGCAAAAGTTCTGCATTTTCTCCTCCCTCCCTCCCCCTGCCCCTCCCTCGTCTTGGCCACAAATGATTAAAGCTGTTGCCGTAAATGAAATAATTATTTCTACATTAAACTTGCCAGTGGCTGCCACAGTGGCTGCCACAGTGGGGTTTAACGACACAATTTTCAGGATTTTAAAGCTGGCATTAAAAAAGGCAAAACCGGAAAGCAGAAGCAGCCAAAAGCCACTTTACCAAGGCGTGGCCATAAAACCGGGCGGGGGCGTCTTGGCGTTGAGTGTCGACTTCTGGTTTTCCCGGGGAGTAACCGGGGTGCCCCTCCTACTCCTCCTACTCCTTCTGTTAATTTTGCGCGACACCAGCGGAATCGCTAAAGCTAAATAAGTTATGTCATTTTGGGGCGCATTTCATTTTACTCGGTTGCCATAGAAATTTAATAAAGCAGCAGCGTCCTCTGGAATTATTAGCATATTTAAGGGCGGCCCAAATGCTCCGGCATAAACATGAAACGCCGGCGTTAAAGTGCCAAGAAAATACACAACCAGGAGGAGCAGGCAGTAAGAAGCAGGAAGAGGGAGCTGATTGCAGCGCTCATGTGGAGCGCTCGACAGCTCAAGAAGCAGTTAATAAAATGAGGCGACAGAGAATTGTCTTAAATTATGCAGAAACCCTGCCACACGATAGGCACAGCGACTTACAGCCGGTTGCCTTACCTCTGGTTAAATGCCAAGGCTGACCAGAAGAGAATAACGGAGTACGAGGACGAGTACGTGTGTCAGAGCTCCTACCTTATGCAGGCATTGCCTCTGGGTTGGCCTCCTAGCTCGCCTCTTGGCTGTCCTCCTGGTTTGCCTCCTGGTTTGCCCCCTGGTTTGCCTCCTGGTTTGCCTCCTGGTTGGCCTCCTGGGTGGCCTCCTGGTCGCCTCTTGGCTGTCCTCCTGGCTCCTCCTTGCATAGTGGAGCGGTTTAGCAATGGAAATGTGCAGAATTTAAATTGATGAAAAGGAAAGTTAGGCCATAAAAGACTTTCATTTCATTGCATTTAGGTTTAGCTTATAAAAAGTATATTTCAAACTTAAAATTCTCATACATTTCTGTAGATCCATTGCATATTTTACATCGGAAAAGGCTCTAGTAAAGCCCATAGTTAGTTTATCGCGCCACTGTCCTTTGCTTAGGATCCTTCTGCCTTCAGTATGTCCTGCTGTTGCCGTTTTGCCTTTGCCCTTAGCTTTGACTCCTGGACCTGCAGGTACAATAAATACAAATACAGTTTAATTGCATCAATTGCAAAATGCTGGGGTAATCTCATTTCCTCAAGCATTCTACCCACATCCTTTACTTAGCTAAGAGAAGGCTCAGAGATGGACAAAGAGAGAGAGAGTGAGAGCGAGCGGGAGAGAGACTTGTAGTGATGCCTTGGCATATTGACCAAATCCGAAATCCATTAGCCAAACCGATTATTTATGAGGGCTTTGGTTTAGAAACTACGCTTCTCGTTTGTTTGCCATCAACTACAGCGCCTCACAGAAGGAGAAAGGGAGAGAAAGCGAGAGGCAGAGAGAGAGAAAGGGCTATGCTATGCCATGAAGATACACAGATTGGGGCAAGCAAGCAGCAGTTTTGCGTAGCAGCAGATACGATAACGTACAACAGATGTTAATGCCTCAGTAGGCAAAGTGCGTTTTGCTGTTGGCCTTTTGTGTTGCCTCCAGCTCCTCCATCTCCCCTCGCTCTCCCCTTCAATTGTTATCCAGATGATGATGTTGGTTGCTGGTCGGTTTTCTGGTCAGTATGCGGCATGGCTTGCCCCTGCCCCGTGCCACAGTCCAGCCGGAAGAATGGGAATATGCCGCTAAGGGCATTATATCGAATTATGTTATAAATATGAAATATATTTTCGGGCATTCCTGAAAATACGTACGTGTGAGCATGTTAACTCACGCTCCATGCTCCGTGCCACCATGCCACCATGCCTCACCATGCCCCCGCCCCACATGCCTCGGCTTGCCCCATGAAAAGTGCTGTCAATGGCATTTGCCTGGGCTTTTATGGTATTTTATGTGAGGTCCGTGGCAGGCAAAGAGCGAATCCTTGTTGAATAATTAAGGCATTATCATTGTGCCCTATGTCATGTCCTGTCCAACAGCCAGGGACAACCGAATGACACTCATTTAAGGACATTCATGGAACATTCATGAATATTGAAAAATTTTCGACGAATTTTTGGGAATACAATGCATTTTGGGTCTGTATATCTCTCGATCTATGATAGTCCTTGCCTCTATGTAAAGCTATCTTACATTTGCGACACGTACTGTAGCGGAAGGCCTGACATTCGACCTCGTATCGTATGTTATTTCTATGCAAATGTCGGTCTCTGTATTCCTGTGCTGCACTATGGAAATTCGCTCATGACATGTGTGCACACACACATGTGTACACACTGCACATAATTTAGACCTCAAAAGTGAGGAAATTTTGCATAATGTGTAGCTATCAGAAAGGGGCTGTTGTTTATTTAATGGCTACATGAGAACATCTCAATAGAGAGCTATAATGTTGACATGTAGATGTAGTAGAGATGTAGTAGGGCATAAGCACACTGCTATCAAAGGCAATCTATACAAAGGTTCTTCTATTATTCAGGCAACGCCTCTCAGTCATTCGGAAAACCACAGGCTACTCGGCTAGGCCGAGTAGGCCTGTTGACAGATTGTCTGAAAGCAGACAACTCTATGGGCAACCAGGAATCGAAACGAAGGCCAAGTGAAGCCTCAGCATTCTTAAGACATTGAAGCGTACGAAACTGTCTGAGAGAAACTCTTCCTAATGGGTTCTCTGGATTCATGTGGGGCTCTGGTCTATAGTCTAAGAATGGATCTGCTTTTTGTCAATGTTAAATTGATAATATGGAATACTTTAGGCCCTTTCCAGGTTGTCATTTGAAGCTTTAGCACTTGGTCTTTTGGCCGTTACTCTCCTGTCTTTCTGCTCCTTAAAGTACCCATAATGTGAAGTCATTAGTGCACATTACTGCATTCCAGATCTTACAGCATTCCAGTTCGAATGGCAATTAGATATTCCTTTGACGTGGAGGCGGCTTTGCGTCTTTGTGGCAGGCAGCACGTGTCTCTGGGGCTAAGCATGGGAAGGACAGTGGCAGTGGCTGGGGCAGGAGCAGTGGCAGGGGCAGTGGCAATGGCAGAAGCAATGGCAGTGGCAGAACTGAAATCTCTCTACCAAAATGGGTTTTAATTGTCTTTTAACATTTAAACCTATCGACTTTAGTATATGGGATTAATTATGTATTCTTTGTAAGCCTTGTGTTATCCTCTTATATGAGGGCAAATCCTGTTATGCATGCAAAACGTGTTATCAATTAAATTTCCAAATAAAACCCAAACCCAAACCCAAAAATGTACGCAAAATGCAAACTATTATCGGGAAGCAGAAACCATAATTACTCGTAGACCTCCCCACAGAAACATTTTATGCAATTTGCGGTAAAATTAACTACAAACCGCAGAGAAGAGGGGCAGGGTGCGGTAGGGGCTAGGGGGTGTGGCAAGGAATCCATAAAATTGCCTTTGCCAATCGTTATACAACATTATCGTTGCATAATTTCCGCTAATTTGTGCAACCAATAAACCCGAAAACAGGGACAAATGTGGGGCCACCCAAATGCAGTCACCTCGCCACACCCAACCTCCAGGATGTGGTAAATGGAGGGGGCATGGTTGTGTGCCTGTGGCTGTGGCAAGGAGTCAATGCCACCACCAGCTGTGCGGGTCATTTGTTGGTTAGCGGTCATCCGCTTCGGGCCAGGCCCTTTACATAATGAGGGCACAATAAGTGACTCATAAATGTTATATTAATTTTGTGTGTGTGTGGCACAATGGATAGCCAACCCGATGGCACACAGACATGCCCCATCCTGGGAAAATTGTCGCATTAATCGACTCGAAGAACAACAATTACGGCAAATCAATATTTGGCTTGCAATATACAATATACAATATACGAGTACGAGTATTACATCAAAATCCCAGAATACCCCCATTACCCATTTTAAGGTCCTGGCCATCAGCAGCAGGAGGAGGAGAAGCGAAGGCAATGATGGAGGACATGGTGGTGCCTTGATGATGCCCCGAGTCCACTCAACCGAGCCTCGAGGTTGATAAAAGTGGCTACTCGAGAAATGAGGCACCAACCCAGCCCCCCCCGAACAGCCTCAGCCTCCGTCCCTTCCAAGGAGCCTTCCCTACAGCCTCGAGTAGATTTTATGCCAGACCAGGCCTTTAGTTTTATTGATTTATTCCTATTGCCTTGCCTTGATTCAAATACACACAGTTTACAAGTGCCTGTTGCGGTCCCTGGTCTATTTTCTATTTGTGGGAAACTATTTTGAGGAGGAGGAGAGAGCAGAGCAGAGCAGACAGGACTCTGTTCCGATGGCTGGAAGTTCGGGGTCTATTCATCTGCAATCTATTCATCTGTTATTGAAACTGCAGCTCGCATTTAATCAGGGAAATGTTTTTAATAGAAATTATTATTTCATGGATTGTTAGCTTAAGAGTTTCCTCCTGCTTTTCCTGTTTAACCACAGCCACAGCAATTCCTTTTAAATCTGCCAGATATTTGTGCATTTCGAGATTCAATAAATGAGAGCAATGAAGATCATTCCTATAATCAATGATGCTCTATTCTGTACACTATTCTATGCTCTCTTCTATTCTCCATTCAATTCTCCATTGAATTCTCTATGCTGCTCCCCTTTTGTGGGTCAAAACTTCTGACTTTTCCCCTGGCATGTTGCCCCCCCCCCATCGCCATTCACAGTTGCTTCCTTTGTTCTGTTTGAGCCCTGCTGCCACTTGTTATGTTGCATGTTGTCTTTTCTTTTCTTTCATTTTATTTTTGGCTTGGTTGAAGCTTTCTCTTGCATGGCAATTTGTCGTGCAGCACACACAGTTTTTTTCTCTCTGTTTTTTTTGCAGCTTACTTTTGTTTTTTTGGCTGTTTCTGTTTTGTTTCTGTTTTGTTTTCCGCTGGCTGTGGAGGGCTCTAATTGCTGCGGCTGTCGCTGTTTTGGGGCGCCGCCATTGTGGCACGAACAAATTATAAAAACACGAGAAGCAGGAACCAGAGACGAGAGCACTGTGTGCCACTGCCACTGCCACTACTCGTAAAAGTGAGTAAAGGGCAGCAGCGGCAGCAGCGGCAGCAACAGCAACAATTGTGTGTCGTCCTTGCTTGACCTTGCATCAAAAAAATCCTCATTATGCTGTGCTCTGCTTTTGGGGGAGCAACTACACAACCGTCCAAAAACCGTCAAGTTCTCTGTGTGCCCCGTGCCCCATGCCTCGTGCCCCTTGCTGTGTGCGCTTGCATTTTAATGGTTGCAATCAAAATTTCAATGCATTGTTAACAGAGGGGAGGGGGGATGGTTGGAAAGTC
The DNA here is from genome assembly GCA_005876895.1 of Drosophila azteca. Lineage (NCBI taxonomy): Eukaryota > Metazoa > Arthropoda > Insecta > Diptera > Drosophilidae > Drosophila > Drosophila azteca. The sequence goes on along the minus strand of VCKU01000091.1, from coordinate 6,569,579 downwards.
TCGCTGTAATAATAATAACGGGACGCCCCTTGAGGGCCGCAAAGCCGCATGAAAATACAACTCTCGAGAACTGGGTCTTCCTGGCCTACGCCGCGTATACTTAACCTTCTAATTGGAAAGTTTTCCCCGAAAATTATTGCCCCCTAAAAACAGGCACACAAAAATTGTTGCAAGCTTCGCTCTTCTCTGTCTTTTATGCGAGGCAACAATGAAAAAGTTTTTCCTCAAGCTGTAATTAGACCACGCCCCAGTGCCCTTTAACCTCCGCTTCCTCCAGTAAGGCGTGAGACGTGAGGAGGAGCTGGGAGTTGGTTGGGGGAAAACGATGAGACAAATGAATGAGGGAATATAATAGTAAAGGCAAATAAAAGGAGAGCAAGTCAAGAGCAAGAGCCAGAGCTCTAGGACGAGGCAGGGGGCGGGCGAGGACGAGGCAGGGGTGGGGCGACGGACCAATTGCTTTAGAACGAGAGGCAGGTCCAAGGACCATCGCTAGTAGGGAGATGCCAGGACCAAAAGCAGTTTAATTTCATCAGAAGATGATGCTTCTTTTGTTGGTGAAAAAGATGGGGAGTTATGGGGGAGGCTGGGGAGGATGGGGTGGCTGGGGAGGAGGTGGATGTGTAAGCACATCAGCAAAATGCCTGATGATAAAATAAAATGCCAAATGTGCTCGCATTATTCAAATGTCATGATAGTCTAGTGGAATATACTCACAGAACACTCACAGAAAAAAACAAAACAGAACACAGAAGAGACAGTGCATTACCAGGAGACAGTTCTCCCTGCCAGGAGAGAGAGAGAGAGACAGAGACAGACACAGCTTGAGACTGAAAGAAGTCGTGACTTGTGTGGCACTTTATATGCTCCAAGCAGGATCTATGGCCAGACGAAACCACAATATTCACAGCACAGTGGTTGCTGGGTGGAAAGAGAGGGGGGGAGTTTTTGGGGGGCGTGGTTTTTGCGGGCGTTCAGAAATTTGAACTATTGTTTAATTTACCGTGAAATTTGCAATTTAAAGCGACTTGATGACTTGAGAGAAAATTGCTCCCGATGCTGCCTAAAAATGTAATAAATGCTGGCATAAAGGAAAACATAATTTATAAACATGAGTGGAAGATTGCAAGCCAAGAAGATTGAAAGCCTAATTTGGTTTCCATTTTGTTTACATTTTAAAGGGATAAATAAATAAGAAATAAAACTTAAGAGCAAAACTCTGGAATGCCAATTAAAGTCTAGAAAAAAACCTAAAATTTACACCAGAAACTTTTGCTTGAACAAAAAAAGTATTACCAAAAAGTGTTTGCCGCAGGATAACAGCAGCACCCTTAAAAACATGACATCCTGGTGGGGTGTGGGCAACATGCCAAACATTCTGCAACACCTCAACACGTTGTTAAACAAGTGGTTGCAATTTACAGCCTTCAGGCAAAGGAGACACTTTGAAGGACATTTTGCAAGCAGAAAATGCATCAGTAAAAGTTGCGATAAATACTTCAAATAAAAGTCTTTTTGGAACCCCAAATAATGATATATATTTGCCAAATTTCCCTAGGCTGCCATCTCCTTTATTCCACACTTTATTACTGGCAATTTCCTTCGCATTTTCCCCCACTTATCCTTGACAATTTTCTTGCAGTTACACCAGTAATTTTCGCATGCTTTGGAGATGATGATTCCGATCTAAATGCAAATGCAAATGCAGAGTGCAGACTGCATAAATATGCAAAGCCAAAGGATTTAATTAGGGCAACAAGTCTTCGTCCTCCTTCTCGCTCTTCCCTTAAGTTTTTCAATTAGACTTCGCTTGTTATTCCTCCTAATACATATATCACTTTTCTCTGGCAAGAAAGATGCTTAAATCCTGCCCACAGAACGTGGTTTATTCGAGCATTTTCCAGGCAGCAGTTTAAACGCGAAAAATGTTACCAAAGGCAGGAGGAGCAAGCGGAGGAGGAGTATTGGGTCAAATCCTTTATGGCTGTGTGTGCCTTGCCTCAATTCTCATCCTCATGATGTCTACAAGCACTCAGCAGGATACTGGCACATTTGTTCCGTGCAGACTACGACGTGTGACAAGGCATAAATAACTAAACACCTGCAGAACGACTCCAACAACCATTCCCACCCACTCCTTACTCTTTTTACCATACCCCACCACATCCCCCTCCTCGCTGAGAGCATATTTTGTATCTTTAGTCCTTTGTCTGATGTCTGCAGTGGCGTCATAAATTACACAGGACTCTGGGTTCGCCGTCGATATATGTTTGTGTCCTTGGGAGACAGCAACAACCAAAACGATGCCAAAACGTTGATTTTTTAACCGCCAAAAATACCATGAAATTCCCACGTTTCATGTTAGGTCCTTGTTTGATTTCAGGCGCCATCTGGCGATTAGAGGCAGAAAATTGCTATAGAGTAGCGTAAGCTTTTGTGGTGAAAAGCTTGGAGTCCTTAAGAGAACCACAGATAGCAAGAGCGAGAGAGAGACAGAGAGGGAGATGGTAAGGAGATTGGTAGAGGGAGAGTCCTTGCAATCAGCTGTTTGGTTGAGTGAATAATATCAGAACCAAATACAGGAAGGTAAATCAATAGAAAAATAATGCATCCTTAAGATAAAACTCTGAATTTCTGATATGAAAAATATGCCTTAGAATGATAACAAAAACAAAAGAAAAAATATGAAAAAATCGTCTTTATATATTCCAAGTTTTCTATAATTTTTTGTGTTATTTTCCTTATATTATTCCTTATTATATTCCTTATTATACTCCTTATTATAAAGACCTTCTTCTTCTCGTAAATTCTATCCCTGCAACTAGTCTTCCCTCACTGCTTTCCCTCTCCTTGCCGCTTTCATGGCTTACTCTCTCTTTCATGGCTTTCTCTTTGCTTGCGTTTCGTGTGAAAAAGAAAGCTTTTATCACTCACACACTGATTGATGCTCCTTGGGGGCAGGCAGGCAACCTACCAGAGCTTCCGCTCTTCATTCGCCTGTGCTGTGCGTGCTCTTTGGATTGCTGAAAAAGGAAAGGACATGATTTGCTGGTGTTTCGTCAGTTGATTGGCAACACGTTTGCCGGAAGGTAATACCCCGTAGCATTGCAGCGCGGAACAGCAACAGGAAGCAGCCACTGCCGTCGTTTGTCGTCCGTCGTCTGTCGTTGCGTCTCGGAAGGAGTCGCGTTCGTAGTTTCTCGGGCATCACGGACGGATATCTCGGTTCCTCGTACCAGCAATCGTGTGTATGCATAGTTCTCTGGAAGAAGTTTCGTCCTGCGAAAGAGTGTTTCGAGTGGCAATATTAATTACTTAAAAAAATGCTCTAAAAAAAAATTACATTAAGAGATGGGAAAAGTTTGCTTGATGTAAAATGGAGTGGAAATGGAATTGGATCAACAGTTAACTTGTTGCTAGTAGAACCTGTTGCCCCCCCTGGTGGCACCCCTGTTGTCCCTTGTTGTCCCTCTGCGTTGTCCTTGTTGACCCTTTGGGTTTGCATGGTAGTGGACCCAACAAATCGCTGGCTTATTGCAAATATTTGCTTAGCAATTTGTCTGTCTACCATGCGCCAAGCCCCATGCCCCTTGGTCCTGCTTCCCTTAACAAATTAAGAGCTTAAGGACATGGAGAAGGAACAGGGGACAAGGACTATCACTAGGACGAAGCAATTAGCAGCTCAGAGGCAGAAGGACAACTAAATTTGCATTAAACACATTTTAAATTAACAATTATGTAACCCAGCATAACAAATCGCGAACAGGGGTTGAGGGAGGGATGGGAAACCCCACCCCTGGTGGCAGACATACCGCTTAACACCTGACCGTAAAGATGGATCCTTTCTTCCTTCTGGCAAGCTGTATGCCAAACAATAACAAAAGCGGATTAACACTTAACTCAACGGCGATGATATGACCCACCGACCCACCCACCGACAAGCGACTGAAACAGAGCTGCTCCCTCGCTCGTTTCCACCCGCCCAACACCCCCTCACTCTCACTCTTTTTGCCTGTCATGGACTTGACCCAACCCATGACCCTTTTGCTCAGTCAATCTAAAAGTGGGGCGTGGTGGGGTGCTGCCGGAACCCTTTTCAGGTAGAGGTTTTTCCAGGGGTTGTTGGCCCAAATAAAAACCTTCAAAAATTACACTAAACAACAAACAAAACAGGAAACGAAGAGGCCACAAAAAAATCCCAAAAAAATTAAGGAAAACAAATATGTAAAGCATTTTCCTTGGCCTCTCGCTTTGATCCAAATTGATGAAAAAATGTTGTGAATTAATTTTCATTAGTTATTCAAAAGCTGTTAATTTGTTGTTGTGTTGCACAGTGTTGTTGTTGTTTTCTGCTGTGGCAGCATCAAGAAGTGAGCAGCCAATTGTTGTCCTTAAGCCGCAAAATATACCCAAAGTTTATACTTGCTGGCCCTTTATTTTTATTTATGGCCGCACACATATATTCCAGGCAGACAAGTGGCCAAAGGATCAGAGGTTTCGTGCCCCAAAACAACCAGTTGTGGCCATTGTCCTGGTTGCTGGTGGTCCACTTTTCCGGGTATTCTTCTACGTATCTCCTGCCTGCTGTCGCTTTGGTTTTCGTTACATTTCGTTTCGTTTCCAGTTTTGCAGGACGAAATGTTTCCAACTGAGTTGATTACTCGCCATGGCTCGCGCGCGCTCTCTCAAATCAAAGGCAACAGCAGGCTGCCCCCCATGCCACATCCCTGGTATCTCGAACAGTATCCTTAAATTTTCAACATTCTCTTTGGGTTTGGTTTGGTTTGGTTTTGGTTCCTGGCTACATTTATTTTTTTCATGTTAGAATACTTAAAGTACAGAGGGCATATGGGTTTTGGGAGGATATATGTAACAAACTATGAGCAAAGGAATATTTTAGGAGTTAAACCTTTAAGGTAGACCTTCAACAATCCCTGTAATCCCACAATTTCAAAGCTATCAAACTATAGGTGCTCTCTAAAGATCCACAAAGAAACAGTTCGATTGAGGAAACCTACATATTTCCATAAGATCTCTTTTTATATTGTATTTCCCTAGATATTTCCTTGATATTTTCTTGATATTTCCCAGATATTTCCATGATATATTTCCAAGATATTTCCTAGATATTTTCTAGATATTTCCTAGATATTTCCTAAATATTTTCCAAGTCCTTATCGTGTATCCCCTAGTCGACTAAAGAACTAATTTAAAGCTCCCTTTTGTTCCGATATATGTTTTGTATGGTATGTACGCTGACTGCCTTTCATCTGTCCCCCTCATGGCGTGACCTTGTCGAGTGGGGGGGCGGGGGACTCATGAGGGTTCTTGGATATTTGCGACCTAAATATTTCAGAATTAATTTACCAAATTAAAGCCGGTCGGTCGTTCGGTCGGTCGTCTGCTTATCCAAGCCACTGAGCATCGCAATTTATCTGCAAACATGGACGCACACTCACCCACACACACACACACACAAACACACACACGAACACACACACACACCTAGGCAATGATGAGAGAACGCCCCAAAGGTATTAATTAGTATGGAACAGCGAACAGCTACAAAAAAAAGAAAGAAAGAAAGAAATGAGAAAAACACGAAAGCGAATAGAACTAAAACTTGTTATAATGCAATAAAGCATAAAACACACCCAGAAACAGAGATAGTCTCGCAGATAGTCTAGCGGGGGAAATCCAACCAACAGCCAGGAGTCTCAGATTTTCCTTCCAACAGACATTGAGTCGCGTCTCTCTATCTTTTGTGGCACTCGTCTGGTTACAGTGCCACGCGGCGGTAGGTGTTGACATGCCACACAAAACACAAAACAAGACACAGTAAAAAAAACAAAGACCGCATGAGGCATGAAGCAAGATAATAAACTAGAGAAGGAAGACAAAAGATAGTGGGGTAAGGATACGAGGAGGAAATCGCGGAAAGTAGTGCGAGAAAATCAGCATAGAATATGAGAAAAAGTAGTAGAAAGTAGAGGAGGAACAAGGGTACGTAAAAGAGTGGGAAAATCAGTGAAAAATAGAAATGGATATCCGTAGTAGAGCAAGGAAAACCCATAGTATTTTTCAATATTTTATTGACGCCAACAGAGGCGTGTCGCCGCCCTTGAGAGTCGCTTGTGTGTGTGTGTGTGGATTATGATATTTTTGTCTTTATGTAAAATTAAACCACAATTTGCTCTCATGGAAATCCCTTTTCAAATGCGTTTAATTGTACGGGGAAATACTCGGAATTTTTCCACACTCTGGAGGTCATTAATGGGTCGGAGTTATCATCTGTTTTGTCACGCCCCAAACCGCAAAACAGAGAGAACGACGAACCTTTATACTGATTTTTATTGTTTGTCTCATTTGATGTGGCAATTCCCAACGCCTTTCCGCTCAGCGATAAGCGGGGGAGGGGCAAGAGTAGGCCTCTAACCGAAACCTCTAATGTATACATTTGAATGCCATTATCACAAAAAACCCCCCCGCACCCCAGCCAGCGCCCTGAATGATAGGCAGGCAGGAACTGGCGGCAATTTAGCCACAAAAAGCCAGCCGGCAGGCAGGCTGCCACTCATTGTCTGTACGGTTATGCCCCAAGTATCTGTAGCTGTTACTGTATCTGTGTATCTGCTACTGTATCTGTGTATCTGTGTGCTTTGTGGGCTGTATCTGTAGCCCCCTCTCTCTGTGTATGTGATTATTTCCAAGCAATTTACTTTAATTCGTCGCATTTTAGAAAGCGTACAGAAAAATATGCCACACAGCAATAGAAACCCAGAAAGAGAGAGAGAGAGAGAACCCACAGAGGCATAGCTTGCTTTTGGGGCACACTCTGTGCCTGCCTTGCAACCTCCATGTTTAACCTCTGCCACAAGGCAGAAAATGTTGGGGTTCGGCTTTGGGTAATTCCGTTTTTATTGACTGCAATCATCATGGCGCTCAGGTTTATTTCGGTCCAAAGATACACACACACAAACACACACAGACACCCATGTGTGTGTGTGTGTGTGTGCATTAATTTCCAGAGAAATGCGACCCCTTCTCTCTGCCCTTCTGTATCTTTTCCATCCCTTTTGTATCTTTCTGTAATTGCAATTTTGTAAAACATTTTTTGGTCAAATATAAATTGAAACTACGCTTAAATTATAGCCATAAAAGGGCGGGGCAGGGGATAAACTGTTGGCCACAACTGTTGGACATCCCACACACACACACACACACACACAGCAGGGATTGTGGTTAATGCAAAAAAAATGCTTACGGTATTTCAATTAACGTTGGTAAATTACATAACTGAACATTTTTATTGCTTAATTTCGTATTTCGGGCAGTGAAATCGAATCTGAAATTAACAGAGCAAAACAAATGGGAATTTCGAGGAATTTATTATCAAAAATTCTTTAATAATTTCATTTTCCATGCAGCAGCAGCAAACTTTTCCCCAAAGCAAAAGCAAGAGCAAATAATTGGATCTCCTTCATAGACTAAATGCAACAAATTGGCTTGGCTTTCTGGCCCTGTTTTGGGTCGACTTGGGTCAGCAGGTGTCCAGTGTTGTTGTAGTTGTTGCAGTTGTTGGTGTTCTGTCAAAATGTGTGTTATCAAGTGACTCAAACCGAGTGCCAAATCTATAGAACCCGAGCTACCCGAGGCTCTTGTGTGTGCAAAATGTCAAATTTGAATCTGTCGAATGTGCCACGTCGCCTGGCCCCTGGCACGGCCACACCGGTGACCAGCAGCAGCGGCAGCGGCACCAGTCGAGGACCCGGCACAGCGGTGCTGACGGCACGCCTGACCTCGGCCAACACGGTGACCAGCAGTGTGGAGTCCTCCTCCTCCCTGGAGCAACAGCAACAGCCGCTGCTGCCACCACTACAGGAGCAGCCGTCACAGACCCAGGAGCATCATCATCGTCCTGTGATGGCGGCCACATCCTGTCCGGACTCGCCCATACGACGGGTGTCGTCCAGTTTGAAAAATTCCGCTTTAGATTTCGCCTCACGTTTCTTCAACAAATGCAAAGCGGCCACATTTACGGTGGATGGTGCCACCTATACAATCGGTGAGTGATTAAAACTAATGATTATGAACACACAAAGGAATGCAGGTACTCACGATGGCACTCTCAGTACTCCATTATCTTCGATGATGTGAATCATGGAACAATTGGGGATGTTCCATCGAAGCCTTCCTTCACTGGAAGATGGAAAGCTCTTCAGTGTTTGGGATCTCCTCGATATTCGATCGAAGAAGTGCCTCGAGAATCAAGCTACCCTTTTCTCTCTACTGAATACCCTGTAACTGAAACATGAGGTCAACAAGTGTCTGTGGACACAGCCAGAAAGAGAGAGAGAGAGAGAGAGAGAGAGAAACCAAACTCTCGTTTAATGGGCAGAGAATGAAAGCATTGAAAATGTTGTTATTCTGTTATTTTGGCATTTTCTCTTTTGTTTTATCACCTTTCCGCCACGCCTCACCCACTTCTACTTTTGCTCTGTGTGTGGCATTGATGGGCAAGGTCATCGATTGACATTGGCCAGGTGTTTTCTTTCCGTTTCCCTTTCCCTTTCATTTTCGATTTTTGTTTTCGTTGCTTTATCGATTCGTCGTGCAGCAGCAGCAGCAGTAAAATTTGTAATTCAATGTGGTTCCACGACGACATGTCTACGTCACATGACTACGTCCCCGTGTGTCCCGTGTCCTGGGTGTTCCGTGTCTTCTGTCCTGTGTCCTGTGTGTTCCATGTGTCCTCTGTGTCCTGTGTGCGGCTTGTGTGTGAAACTGATGGATAAAAGATTGATTGCAATTTAATAAGCTGTTTATTGGGAGGCTGGCAACAGCCATGAATGGAGGCCAAGAATAAGGAAAACTAAACCCAAGGAGAATATTAAAGACAGGCGAAATAGAGTGTATTCTTAGAACACTTTTGTGTGAAAATTAAGCCGAATAAAACATCTGTTTTACTTGAGTTCCTTATAGATTTTCTTTTATTGATTTGACTTGCGAAAATTCGATTTTCCTTGATTGATTTTGCAGCCAAAAATAAAATACAACCCCCCACCCTTGGCTTCCGCTTGATTAACCACAAAAAAACGTTCGAATTGTTTCCTTCTATTCCTGCCACCACATTTAATGGGCCACACACTGATTGGAGGTAGCATTTCGTGGCCATTTCTTATTCAATTAAATTCGAGCCGGGGACGTGCGTGTTTGTGTGTGTGTCGCCCTGAAATTGGAAACTCACGTGCCACACAGAGAAAGGCGCTGGCGGAGTGTTTCTCAGGTGTCCAATACAATAACGCTTCACCTTGTTCCCCCTCTTGCCCCAGCCAAATGTTGCCACAGCAAAGTGATATGCGAAAAGGATAGCTTTGGCAGCCTGCCCGAATCCTGCTCTTTTCCCAGGAGGCGTATTCGTAAACAGATTTCGCTCACTGAAGAGGATTTCTCTCTCATGTCTCTGTGACTCTGCGTTTATGGCCCGAAAATCTGCGTAAAATCATCGGCAATATGTAAATTGTTTGATATCGATGCCGAACTGAAATCTAGATTGAAAGCAGATGCAAATGTTTTTTTAATTGCTGACACAGGCATTGGCATATCTACATACATATATCTGTATCTGTATCGGAATCGATCGGTCAATATATGTACATGTTTCCTTCCTCTTAACGAACTTTTAATGATGTCAGTGGAAGTTTATTTATGGCTGGCAAAAGGAAAGCTGGGAAAATTGCATAGAAACATCGAAGAAATCCTTTTTCCCAAAGGAGAGTGCATGCTGCAGCTGTGTGTACGTGTGTGTGTGTGTGTGGCATCAATTAAAACTTGTGGAGCAGCAGCAACAGGGCTGGGCAGCCCTTGGTAATGCAATTAAAAGTGCCACCAAAAGGGGGAGGAACTAAAGAAAATTCCACGCAATTCCCGCAAGTCCAAGTCGAGCATGTGCGTCCTTTTTCCCTTTTATTAATAAGCCCCAATGGCAGCCAGGACAGAGTCTTAGGCCCTTGCCTGGAGGCCCAACTTTGTCTGTGGCGTTTTAATCTTTAATTGTTGATTATGTATGCACAAGTGGCAGGCAGGCAGTCAGCGGAAGCTGCCACAGAACTGAGCAGCCATGCAACCAACCAACCAACCAACAGGAAACACGGCCCAAGTGCAGCATCTACCACCCACCCAACCACCCACCCACCACTTTAACCACCCATCACCAGCCATCATCCTGTGCATACTCTATTCTCTATGCGTTCTCCGGCCTTCCCTTCCTTCTTTTGGTTCCATTTCACTTCCCAGTCGCCTGCGTCTTCCTCTTCGTCTTGGTCTTTGGGGTCTTGTGTACTTTGCTGTTGGCGGAAATTGCATTGTCAACGCTGGCAATGTGGCACTGTGGCAGTGTGAAACGTAGACGTCGACGTCGACAGAGTAGGCAGGCTGCAGGACAGCTAGGCAGGTCCCAGCTCGCACCTTCTGCTCGCAGGTCCTGCCAGATGCACTGATGTCATAGATGTGCAAATTAAAAATAATGACATAGCAGATTGGCCAAGCAAACCACGACTTTAACTGTACTCTTCAAGTGACCACAAGAAGGACTAAAAGATAGACTTAAAGGCAGGACAAAGACTGACGAAAGCCCTTATAAATGGTTTCAATATATGAGCTGATTATCCACTGCTTATCGTTGAAGAACTTGCCTCAGAAACAATGGAAAATCCTGAAATAAAGCCTAGATAGAGTATCCCCCAATCAACTCCCAGGAATTGCTAAATCAACAGCCTCAAGGACTGCCCTGCACCTTGATTGCAGAGGCAACAAATCAGTAATAGGAAAACGACTAGGAATCCCAATTCCGTGCCCCTTGGCGCATTCCGCATTTCCCCGATGTTTCCTCCGATACTCCGATCGGCATCCGCATCCGCAGAGCCAACACCGACATTAATCAAGGCTGTAAAACGATTGCAATGCCATTTGGCTCGCTGGCCATTACCATGACAGAGTCGTTGATTTAGCTGCTTTTCTTCTACCCCATGAGTTGCAATCGTTCTACCTGTTGCAATCGAGAATTTATCGATTGGCCAATAGCCAACAGGCAACAGCCAACGGCCAGCAGGTGGGCAGCAACAAGCAGCGACGGGTAGAACCAAATGAAAATCGATTTCACGCTCAAATTGATTTGATTTTTATTGCTGGGGCATTTAATTTATGTTCTTGCCACCGACGTGGCGGTCGCTGAAGCGTGCCCCCACACACACACACACACAAAAGCTGGCTGCTATAAAAGAATGTCGATGCCAAGGGATAACAATGCCCCGAAGGACACAGACAGGAGACACGCGACAGGAGACTGCAGACTGGAGACGGGAGACAAGAAGAAACACACAAAATTCTTTGTTGCGATACGCTTTGACAATATTAGCGCTTATAAATTTAAATTGCTTGTACGGTCCGGGGATTGTCATTGCCCCCTCCAGTCCCTGCCCCTCCCCCTGCCCCCTTGACGACATGTAAGGAAAACAAGGAAACATCGTCAGTCTGTTTGTGGGTGGGAAAATATTCCTTAGGCATTGGCATTGGCGCTGGCATCGGGAGGAGGTGACACGACCCCGACAAGATGTCCTTGTTGCTGGGTAACATTGATTTTCTGCTATGCCACCGAATGCCAACAGCAGACAAAACCAAACCATATCATACCCAAGCTCCAAACTCCTCCTCCCAATCCCCTGCACTCCCCTCCTCCTACTCTTGGACTCCCTTCCACACGCACCCACACACACAGACACACACACAAATCCATTATTGTGTCGGGCGGGGAAAAAGTGGATTTGCCACTAACTCGACCTACCATCTCTCTCACTCTCTCTCTCCCTCTCACTCGCTCTCACACTCTATCTCTCTAAAAATCCTGTTGAGGTTTGCGGGCATATTTTGGCAAAAATGTTTGTGTGCCAAGTCAAAACCAGGCGCCCCCAAAGAGGGTATATAGGAACTGTCAGAGTGAATGGCAAAAAGAGAGGAGAGAACTATAGACAGTCGTAATACGAAAATATATCATCAGGAAAATACACAGACTATTTTTTGAATGTGGATTTCCATATACTTCTATGGGAATTTCTTCTAATGTATATAAAATGCTCATTGCAATGATTGACTATAGTCTTACTTTAATCGATACGTAATCGAAGGCAACCACTCTCAGAATTTAAAATTTTTAAATTTAAATTTTGTAATCATAATCCACCCAATAGCATTTTAAATTTAATTTATCTAAAAAGTAATTTATTCTAGTCGATTATTTACCGATAAAATAATAAAAAATGCATACCATTTATTTAAAACGATTATTAATCGATTAACGCACGCTGCAAGGAAATGTTTAAAGGATAAAAAGCATAAAATAAACTAAAATGTATGCATAATTTACTTTCTTCGATAGCTAATCGATAATAGAATTTTTGACTATTTACCGATAAAAGACTAGGAAACCTATGTAATTTATATAAATCGATTATTAAGCGATAAACAGACGCTGCATAGACATATTTTTACAGGATAAAAAGCATAAAGGAAACTGAAATTGTTTTTTGTAGTATAATATAGTTTGATCGATAGATGATCGATAATTTAATAAAAGACTTAGAAAGCTATATAATTGAATTAAATCGATTATGAATCGATAAACTCACGTTAAATAGGAAACAAAACATAAAAGTACCTAAAATTGTCTGCTTTTAGAAGAATAATTTACCGTCATCGATAGCCTATCGATAATTGAATTTAATTTAATTTATTTACCTCAAAACTTTTCTCGCAACTTTTGCTTAAGCAGGACTTGAATTTTCCCTCCTTCACCTGTTTAGGGTATTTGCCCGCTGCCACCATTAGTTGTTCCTCTAAACCAGTGCAGTGTACGAACGGCAGACATCCTGTCGGCATCCTTTACTTCCTGTTCTGTCCCGTCGCCCGTCTCCTCGTCAGCCGTTGTCATTTTCAACACTCTGCCAGCGCCAGCGCCAGCATCAGCGCCTTGTGCAATTTGTTTCGAATTTGGCATTAATTTTTCACACGGGACACAGGAAATTGAAATGTTGCCATAACGGTACGGTCGTTACGTTACGTTATGCTAAAATGCTGATGATGATGGTGGTACAGGCAGGGCAGGACTGAGCTCAAGACAGAGATTTTACAGGTTTTCTAGCGATGCCAGCGATGGCTCGGCTCGGCTCGGCTCGTCTTGGCATAGAAATTCAATTAAAAGTTTATTAGTCAAGCCCCCAGTATGAAGATGAAGTTAACTCTGTGGCTAAAACTGTGTTAATCGCGTTAAACTACTTAGGGGCGAAAAAGTTTTCGAAGCTTAAATAATATCTGACAGGAGCTCCACTCCACTCCGCTCCAAAGTGGAGCTCATAAAGCTGTCAGTTTTTGGCCGTGAGATAAATACTTGCTCCTCCCCCGAAAAATATCTAACAACAAGTTTCCATATTCCATCGTGGTGCGCCTTCTTTAATGGCGTTTGGCATTCAATTTAATTGCCATCGTTTCCGTAGCTGATTGCTCTCAATTTCCCGTCCAAGGACTAGGCAATGTTACAGCTGGAACAAGGACTGCCGCTAGGACTTGGTATGGTACAGGGGTGGGTGCTTGGCCAGGTGTTTGGCAAGTCATTTGGTAACTTCAATCAACGGAAATTGAAATGAAAACGTTGAGAGGCATCGCACAACCCACAACCAACGCATCGAAAAACGTGCGAATGATGAAAGTGAAAGCTCTGTTCTGTTCTGTTTGCTCTATAGCGCGATACATTCTATCCATCCATTCACATCCACTTTCATGCGGCAGTGGCAGTCTTATTGTTGCCTCTGTTGCCAATCCATCCGCTGGCTACATATTTATTTTATTGCCCCCTCCGCCCACTCGAACGACGCAGTCCGACGCATCACCCACATGAATTTTCAAGTGAGGATAACGAACTTTTTTTCTGTGCCGTCAGAGAGAGAAGTGAAAAATGTAATTTTAAAAACAACAAGCAAGCAACTCGATTGGCGTGTGAATCGGTAGCCGAAAAACATAAAAGAAGAGTAAATAACAATAAAATTAAATTGTTTGCATTTCACTAGGGCCCAAAGCTAAAGCCGCACCGACCGTCCATGTCCTGTCCATGTCCTGTCCTGCTGTCCTCTTCATTCTTTTGGCGGCTGACAATATTTTTTTTGTCGCCAGAGATTAAAATAAAGAAAAACTCTATTTTAAATGGCAATGGGGGGACTTTGGCCTTTGGACTGTTTTAATTCTGTCTGGATTTAATTAAGGGGCAAAATGTATTCCATTTTGAGTGCAGTAAACCTCTTTGTTGAAGCCCTCAGGTGGAGATTTGTTGATTAATAATTTGTTATTGTTTATGGGGAAATATAGAAATAGGAATGAGCTATATTTAGAGCTGAAAACCTTTCCAATTCCATTTAGAACTCCCACATTACCTTACAGAAATTTATTCCATATATCGACCACATCAATAAGTGAATAAAAATACCATTTTTAGTACAAGTTCATCTTGCCAGACAGACAGAGAGGCAGACAGTCTCTGGGCCACCCTCCAACCTAATTGAAATTGTAGTCGCATCATCAATCATAACCACATATACGTTATGTATACGCCATGTATGCGCACTTCAGTGGAAGAAAAATACCTCATATCCATTCAAGAAAATCCTCCCCCAAGCAACCGCAGCCTATGCCCGATATAAATTATTGCGGCAATCATCGGTGACTTTCATTCAGAAGGCAGCACGAAAAAAGCGAGAAAACGAAGAGGAAAATTGGGATGAAAATGTGCTGCAGAACTGAAAAACAATAACACAGCAGGTGATACTTTTTATGGCCATTGCCGCTGATGCTTTCTCATTGGCCTTTTCTTTTTTGTGTTGGTTACTTTTTATGGCTTTCTTTCTTTCTTGTGGAGAGCGAACCCCTGAATGAAACGTGCCAAAGATGTTGCTACTGTTCCGAGGGGTTCTCTGGGCATTCATTATGGCTACGACCAACCCCCTCTGTCGCAGCTCCTTCTGCTGATACCTGCTCCTTCTGCTGCTTTAAATGTGGCCGCGTCAAATTTAATTTAATGTAAAATCCCCGCCGGAAATGCACTACACAGGAATCCGTGCTGCGCTGCTGTGCTGCTGCTGCTGGAATGAGGAGCATGTCCTGCCTTCAGCATTTAGCGCGCAAGTGCTTATTGAATTTGCCACCTGGACCTTCCCCTGGGGGCCAGCACAGAGCATCATCAGTACTAGTATCGGCGACTGAATAAACGAGTTTATCCTTAGAGCTTAGCACGCGGCTACGCGACCTGCCTGGTTTTTGCATAATTTGTTGCTGCAGGGCAACATTTGACAGCAGTCTCCTTATCTCCTTTGCTCTCCTCCTTTGCAGATGCCTCTTCTTATCAGGCTTTAGTTTTTTATAATGTTGCCAAGACAGTTTTCTCCTTTTAGTTGTTGCCAACAATTTATCTAGAAATCTATGCGCGAACTTTCAGCTTTAGAAATATTTCTCTTCCTCTTTTTCTGTTTTCTGTTTAACCAACTTGTTGTGGAAGGACTCCTGAATGGGTCCTGCGACTGGGACTGGGTCTGGGTTTTTTTCATGGGTGTGTCGCCTCGTCATTGCGTTCGTACACGCTAGAGGATTGGGTTTTTCTTTTCAGGGGCGTGTCGGCCAAGTTAGTGTGTGTTTTTTGGCCTGGCCTGGCCTGACCGGGGCTTTAGTTTGTTTATTGGCCAACCCGCACCCGTAGTTTTGTGCTAGTTCTTGTTTTTTTGTCGTTCCTCTGCCGCTGCTCTTCGCTCTTCGCTGTTCTTTCTTGTGTGTGGCAGATAAAAATCTACTAAACTTGGCGCCGCGTAATTGAAAGGGCGAATGGTTGCACGTTTTGGTAAGTAGTTTTGGGTGGGATTTGGGGAATGTCTGCACAATATTTACATTGAGGGAATCCATGTGATGAATGCGAGGGGATTTTGCAAAAGCAAAAGTCGTGCATCACTTCAAGAGGATGTGAGAGACTGACAGAGAAGCCAGCGACTAAAAAGTAGATTCTCTTACCCATTGGATTTTAAAAGAGCAGAAACTAACTCTCGTAGTCTTGTTTCTGAGAGTAACGGACTTCTATTTAGATCTCCATCAATCCTCTAATCTTCCAGCATTTACACATAAATTACTGGATATTTCTCTGTGCCATCTTCTTCTATTTTTTACTATTTTCTCTTGGATTTCTATACAAATTAATTACAAAACAGAAAATGTATAAAAAAGAAAGAAGAGAAAAGCCATAAAAAGCCATAAAGACTGCCAAGACGTGTCTCAGCTTTCGCTCTCTCTTTCTCTCTATCGTTCACTCTGTTTTTTCTCTCTATCTTCCAGTCTTCTTTGCTACCATCTTAATTTTGTTGTCACACTCTGCGTATACGTAACGTTTTTTCTCTGTTGTCTTTCATTTTTTATGGAACACAAATCAAATTTATGCGCTGGTCAACGATTTTGATGGCCCTTAGACCAAAACCATCCCACAACCCCTCACTAATACCCCCTCAGACGTGCGCTCTTCCCCTCCCCCAGCCGTAGTCTCTCTCCTTATGCTACGTGTTTGGAAAATTGATTTGACTGCTCTGCTGCTGCTCTGCTTCAGCTCTGCTGCTGCTGTTGCTGTTATTACAAGTATTATTACTACTCGTATTTGTGTGATATATATTTGAATAGATATACGACCTTAGATGTTTCCTATTCCCATTACCGTTGGCTCTGACTGTGGCTGTGGCTCTGTTACTGTTACTGTTGCTGTTGCTGATGCTTTGCGCCGTTACTGCTGGCTGATGCACAAATTGAAATTGAATTGCAAACTTTAAAAAAAGTTTATGGCCAAAACGAGACGAGACGAGACGGGGCGAGGCGAGAGGTCCTGCAGCGAAACCTACAGCACACTTAACGAGGGCTAAAAGAGGAAAGACTCTCTGCTCCGTGTCCTGTGTCCTGTGCCCTGTGCTCTGAGCTGTGTGCGAGATTCCTGTTGAGCTACAAAGTTGTGCTGTGCCTTCTCCTGCCCTCCACTTCCTTCGCACTCTCTGGGAAGTTTTATGTGGCCCTCCAGGGCACTTCTAGTTTTGGCTTTGGCCCATGTTTAACCTTCCATACGTACATATCTGTGCGTCTCGTCTACCTCTTTGCTTTATATAGCACTTACAACCTCTATTCTATATTTGTTTCTGTTTTCCGAAACAAAATTTCATTTTTATTGTTGACTGCACACTCAATTACTTATTTATTTACTTTTTGCTCTGCTGCTGCTCTGCCCTGCTGCTCTGCTGCTTTCTCTCTGCTTTCTCTTAAGCCACAACTAGACAAATGTCCAGCAAATTCTGTATTTGATTTGATTTGTTCTGTAAACTCAAAGAAATGAGAGAAAAAAGACCAGAGAGAAATGAGGGAAATGGCGATTGAGCTGCTCTAATGATATGTGGGTTATTAGGCAATGGAAGATCCGCAGACCAATGAAGCGATTAAGGGAAAGCGTTCCCTAAAAATGCCATACCGGGTCTTACATTCCTTAGATATCTTCTCCAGCAATCCTTAACCCTGTTGAAACACCCTGTATGGCAGGCACTGCCTTAGCCCCAGCTTTTGGGCAGTAAATCATGCATGAAGGAAAAGACTCACTCACTTTTTTCCCCTTGCTGTCAGCCTAGTGGGCAAAGGCTTGCAAAGAGTGGTCCTTGGAAGAGGAAGGATACATGTTTATCCCCTTTCGGCATCCCCTTTTTCCCTCTTTGAATTCTGCTCTCTGTGTGTGTGTGTGTAAAGTGCATGGGAATTCTGTTTGCTTTTAAGCAGTCGACTTGACCAAGGGAATGCCTCAACGAATCCTTGATTACATCTGGGCCATCTGTACAGGCCAGGCCAGGAGCTGCTTGCTTCTGGCAGAGATATTCCATCCCATCGATAAGCACACGCATAAATAATCAAAAAGATGCGATGCGAATCCGCTCTCCATTCGCAGCAATTCAATAAAATGAATGCTGAAACGTTAAACAAATCAACGAATCATTTGCAATGCAAGCGAATTAAATTTCATTTCAATAATTCAGCAGAAAAAATGTATGAACTTCGCTCAAAAATTAACTCAATATTTCCATGAAAAACGGGGACTGAGAGAGAGAGAGAGAGAGATCTCATTTCGAATTTCATATGCACAAAATATGAAATGCTGTCGCTTCCTGGTAAATATTTAATTTCAGGGAAGGGGGAGAACCTTTCGCTCCTCTACAGGATGCTTCTGGGGTTCTGGGGGGCACTTGAGGCAAACTAATTAGAAGTTAAAATAAAACCAGAGCACTCTGCCTGCTGCTGCTCTTCAGTTTGTTACTGAATGAAATGCTCACCTGGCAGCTGGCTGCTGGTTACTGCATCCCTTTGGTCGCTTGGTCGCTCTTTAGAATTAAGTCCAATAAAGCTTAAAGGCCATGTGGCATGGGCATCGGATGGTGTGGCATGTGTGGGAGGTGGAAGTGAGACGAGACCTTTTGCTCGTCAGGTGAATTGCTGGCAAGTGTCTGGCAGCTCTTTAACACCCACTTTACATGGGTTCCAAGCACCCAGGCAGGCACACCCTGCCTCTCTCCTGCTTCTGCTCCTGCTTCTGCCCAGGACTTTTAAGTGCATTAATACATAAAGTTGCTCTGCTGCTGCTCTGCTCTGCTCTGCTGCTGCTACTCCCTGGTGTTCTGTTCTACTCTGTTCTCACGCCTCATAAAGTCAAGTGCGACAGGCGACTGAGATTTAAAAGATGAGTGTGCGAGTGAGAACAGAACTCCGCATTCCTCACGTAGAAACATCAACATCAGCTGTGAAAAAAACGCTCCTCCCCCTGTCACAGCAGACTCTGCTGAGGGTCCTGCTGGCAGCACAGCAGCACTCGGATTCAGATTGGATTGCAGCTGGCAGTTTTACAGGCCATGGTCCTTAATAAAACTTTTATATTGCATGCCAATTCAGCAGCAGCAGCAGCAAGAGCAAAAGCAGAAACAGCAGCAGCAACTGGAGAGTGAAAAAAGAATGGGACAAAGTACAAGGATGGAACAAAAGCAGGAGCAAAGTTGTGTTTAAGTGAAAAAGGCGATACTCTTTGGTTGGAAGTTGGGCTGGAAGAAATTACTCGATTAATGGCATAAGAAATGAAAAATCTATAGACGAAAATTTAAACTTAGGAAAGTATTTTACAGGGTATATACTATATGTTGGACATAACATTGCTCCTCACACCTCTACTACCAATGTTTAAAGCTAAAATTAACATTACAGAGATGCCTAAAGCATGGGCACACTGTCCGTTTTCTAATGTATGGTCACACTTGTCCTTCTTTTAATGCATGGGCACACTGTCCTTCGTTTAAAGTATGGGCACACTGTCCATCTGCTTCCTTCTCTTCCTGATCTCGTTTGAAAGTGGCTGGTTGAATATAAATCATAAAATATAAAAACAATCACTAAATATAAACACAAACCTATTGCTCATTCGTTAAAGCAAGGGAACTGACTGGACGACTAAACATATATTTCAACACTATACATGCATACGTATTCTATATGTATAGATCCTTCCATAACTCATCTTATAACTGGCCTAAGTGCAATCCTTTCTTTTTGACAGCTCTCAAAGTCTAAAGTCTAAAATTAATTCAAATTCTTTTCTGACAGCGAAATCGATTAGGAGAGAGGCAGGAAAGCAGGAGAGGCAGGATACCAGGATAGCAGAATGAAGGCCTCCTTCATACTTCCTCCTTCCGACTATCAGAGCATATCCTCTCGCAGTCAATTCAATTTAGACCATTTGCCTGTTATAGCTTTCAATGGTAGGAAGTGCAGCAAAGTGGCAAAGTGTTTGGCCAATTGCCTTTAAATATTCCCCCGGTAAATATTGATTTATGTGCCATGCTGCCACAGCCACAGCTGAATCTGTATCTGTGTCTGTCTTTACATTCTCTCTGGCTCTTTCTGTAGAAAATCGAAATATGAGATCCCAAATCCGATGGAGAATCTGCTCTGGCTCTCGCTCTCGCCTCACCTTTTTGTGCGCCACTGACGCTGACGGCGCTTAAATCCTTTGGGGGTTCCGTTGGGTGAAGTGGTGCCTCGATTGGTGCGGATGCTGGTCCTGGTGTGCTGGTGTGCTGGTGTGTGCTGCAACGGGATTAACATTTGTGATTGGAAAAGAGGAGAACAGGAAACAGTCAGGGACGGCGGCAGCAGAGCAGCCTCAGGACTGCGTTCCTCTTGCTTTTGCTCTTGCTCTCTGGTATTGTGTGTCCGCAACTGACAACGAAGCCATACAATTGGCTAGCAATTGTTGCTGCTTAGATTGTCATTGTGGCCGCCATTCTTGTTGTTGTTGTTGCTGTTGTTGATGCTGTTCCTGTTGCTGCCACGCAGCTGCAATCGAAAGTGGGATGGTGGACATGGACATGCGGTTTCCTGTGGCATTGGCAAGCGCTTGGCAAATGAGATTGCCACTGGGGGCACACTGGTGCCAAAGCAAAGAAGTTGCCAGCATTGACTTGTGGCAGTGACAGTTTTGCTCATTGCAACTTCAGTGCGGTGCAGGCAAATGGTTGCTTAATTGTTTGTCTGCGGTACAGATTGTCGAGGACAGGCTTAGAGGATATTCATGAGGATTGTGGTAACCACTAGAGTTCTGGATGAGCACTGGCATTTGGTAGTACGTTCCTTCAATCACTTAGGTATTCGGCACCGCTTCTCTATTACACCAGAAGATTTCTCCCTGGTCTTAGGATGTTGAGAGTTTTCTTCAATTCTTCAATAATTCCAGTGATTTGTATCCTTCTCCGTAAAATATACTTCCAAAACGAAAGAAACTCTGTGTTACCAATAAAATACACCTAAGAATCTGCATATATGTGTTCCAAAAACTCTCTCCCCATACTTTCCACTTGTACTTTTCTTTTTCTTTACGCATATCGCATGTCTGGCTGCACTATTTGTGCACTATTGTGTCCCACTCGCATTACCCAATCCCATTTCCATTCCCCGCCTGATTTATGCCCTTGGATAAACATGCAAATGACGCGACTTTTGGCATAAATTCTGGCTATATTTTTTAATTATTAAACAACGTCGCGGTCTGGCAAGTTATGAGCCGCCGTCGGCCGCACCGCGCCACCACCCCGGACACAGGACGTCAACGAACTTGCTCATTACCGTGAGGGAGGCGTGGCCGCCTGAGCCTGGACTTGGGCCTGTCCAGAGAGTGAAAGCAATCAAAAGTTTTCTTCTACGTATTTTTTTCGGGTACCAAAAGTTTCACTCCCGTCAATTACTGGACTTTTGGGGTGTGGCTTAAGTTTCCTTGCTGTTGGTCCTGCTGTTGCTGCTTTATTTGTCAATGACTTTTACTCTTTAACTGTCGGCTGTCCAGAGCAATTCCCAAGGGTGCCACAGGCAGTGGCAGGCATCTCCTTAATGTGACATGCCTTAAGCTTTGGGATTGTCCTTGACATAATTTACAATTTCAATAACATTTCTTGTATACCGTATACCGTGTGCGTGCGTGTCGACCCAGCAGCTAGGACAATGTTGGGCAATTTATTTAAGCATTATCCTTTTGGCACAACTCCTTGGCAGCGACAGGGACAGGGCAACCCGAGCAACCCAACGTCGTAAGTTGCCATCATCATTGTGATGATGGTGTGATGGCGCAAGGAACTGGAGAAGGAGATGAAGATGAGGTTGGATCTGGAGGGGGCACGGGACACGGCGCATTTGTCATCATTAAGAATGGTTTGCCAGGCTCAAAATTAGTCCTGCCAACGGTCCTGCGGGATACGATTTATGCGTGTGCAGTAGTTTTCTCCTCAAGAGTCACGCCCAGTCGTTTGTCCGCTGCTTATTCTTGTTGTTGCCGTTGCTGCTGCTGCTCCTCATTATGGCTTAAAAAATGTTGAGCACGTCGACGCTTGTTTGCATGGAAATCGTCCTCGTTCTTGTCATCGTCCTCGCTCTCATTCTCAGTCCTCGGACAGCACTTGAAACAGGTCGCTTGGGTCCAAGTCCAAGCCAACAATCCTAACCAGCAGCAGCAGCAGCACCACCAGCCATCCACCAGCCATCAACCACCCAACCACCAGCCACCACCAACCACCACCACCACTGAAGCCACTTGATAGTCAGGCGCTGACATCTCATTATGGTTGTCTACCCGTCAACAGTGCGTATGCGTGATGTCTTCTTCCTTTTGGTCTACCAAAATCCCCCTCCACACGGGGTGGGTGGCGGTGGCGGAGTGGTGGACGGGGACGGGGGTGTTCATGTGTAAGCAAACTGTCTACAACGCGAATTATTTTTATATGCCATTGAGGACCAATTTCTGTGTGTGTGCCACACAACATTTACAGGCAGGATCCTGGGACAAATTTAAATCTCTATCAATTTTAGGTCTCGCAAGAGCAGAAGAAAGGGTTGCAGGGTTGCTCTTTACTTTTTGATGTTTCCTTTATAAATATTAGATATTTCCTTGGTCTATCTTTGGAGCAGGTCCTCCTTTTGCATGTTTTGTACTTACATTTCCTTAGCTTGATTCAATTGTTATGGCAAACAATTCCTTAAATAATTGAATTGAATTTTCCTGTCTGCCTGCCTGTGTTTGTTTTTTCCCATTTAAGAGCCAAAAGCTGGAACTAAATAAGCAAACAAAAAGCAGTTAAATCATATTTAATAAATGTTCATAAATTATCAAAAGCCAAATTCAACTTCATTTCTATTGTATTTTGAAAATAGAGATAGATAAAAGATGAAATGGGGCTTAGCTCATAGGCAAATAAATTATTTAGAAATCTGAATTGCTTGGGTATTGGGGGTTGTATGATTCAAGAGATTCCTACCCTTCTAAAATGACAATTTTAAGGTTCAAGTGTGTAAAAATGATACGTCTGCAATGCGATCTTTCAGCCTGCCATCGTTATAGGCTCTATATCATTTTCATTGCTTTATTAAGAATGGAAATTGGTTCAATTTGAAGACTAGATATCTCTCAAACCAGGCTTTGTCTTTAACGAGATCAAAACATTGATTGGACCAATCTCCCACTAGTCCTGGTCCTCGTCCTGGTCCTGTCTGCTCAGTCTCCTTCCTGCCTGCCTCGCTCTTTCATTTGGCGCTGAGTGCAGTGAAGTCAATCATGGCCCACTTGACCACAAAGCACTAAATCACTTTGAATGAGCTTTGAGCCTCGATTCTGGCTATTGGCCAGGCTACACTGGACTGGACTGGGGCCGAGCCCACTTATCAGATGTTTATCTTGGCAGGGAATACCAGAGGGAACAGAGAGAGAGTTCCGTACCGAGCATGTTGACAGCGACATTTACATAGCCGGCAGACTAGCAGACGTCGTCCTGGAGCGGGGGGAGCGCTTGGCGAAATCAATTGCATTGTTAGGAGAAAGCAGCAGCAGTAGCAGCTGTAGGGGAGGCCATTGACAGCACATTAACACACAGACACACAAACATAGACACACAGACAAGATACACAAAGACGCATGCATTATTTATTAGCATTTTCCGCTCCAAAGACAAAGCGACCGAAAAATGTGTTCTGAAAGGAAAAGCCTCGAAACAACAATGAATCCTAAGAGAGAGAAAGAGAGAGAGAGAGGGAGAGAGGAGCTGGGGTGCTGCCGAAAAAGTGCTCAATCAGCAGGTCGAATGAATCGCTGACTGACTTCGTTTCTACGCACGAATTGACACTTGAGATGGATTAGCATGACGCCTGAATGGGCTGTGTGCGGGGCTAAGACCCCAAGAGACAGACTACAAGGCAGTAGCAGCGGCAGACAAAGAGAGAGATACTGAGATACTGACGGAAGGAGACAGCATTAATGCTGCCCTAAATCAAAATTTACTCTCGAGACTAAATGAAATATATTTACCATTCGGCAGGGGGATATTTAAAAGAAGAAAGGCCTCTGAAAAGTGTCGTACTACTTAAGCGTAACCCCCATGAAAAATTAGAGAGAATTAGCATGCAGAAGAATGCTTTTCCACCTTCCTTTCATTCTTTATTCCCTTAAAAAAAGTAGATAAATGCCACTGTTCAAACATGAACACATTATGGTCCTTAAAGAACACAAAACCAATCTATTCTAAGTAAAAAGCATACCTTAAGAAGATAATTTATGACTGCAAGGCTTTGAGCGGAGAGTGCAGCAAAAAATTAGGAATGTAATGCTTGCATGCACTCAAATGGCCACCTGCAGTACCGATGTACCCGTTCCTTGAATCTAGAATACAAATTTGTACTCATACCTCATTGTAAAACTACTGGGATTTGGTTTGGATTTTCAAAATAAAAATTAGTTCGAATTTACAACTCAACTCATAAATATCTGGACTAATCTTTTAGGGTCTTAACAGCCATATATATCCAATATAGTAGATACAAAAAAAAACATGGCAAACTATAGCTGTGTACTGCCTTACATCCAACTTTTCCTCTTTTCATCTACAACCATTTCCATTGTATTGCTTGAAATTTCGCTGAAGTTTTCGCTACTGAAATTTTATATAATTTAAATATAAACTATAAAAGTTTCCGCTCTTTCGCCTCTAATTAAGATGGATTAACTATAATTTGTGCTGTCCGAACCCACAGCGTATCTTCTGAAGGATCTCCATCCATCTCCATCTCCATCTCCTGCTCTTCCGCTAAACCTTTGCTATCCTTCATTGGCCGACTAAAAACAAGACAGAAAACCAGAAACCATTATATCAAAGTGCTCCTCCTAACAATATTCGTGTCTTGTGGCCGCAGTTCGGGCGGAAAATTAGAACAGCTGTTTTGCAGATGTTCCACTCCATGAATTATTGTGCTGCCGTTCTGTCGTGCTGTCGTGCTGTGTTGCTGTCGGCTTTGGCTCATTTAGTCGAGGGCTGCGGCGGCCCTTGAAAACTAACCACTTTCCTTGTTGCCATCCCCCACCCCTCAAAATGTATAGTACCTCCTTCCTTTTCAGGCGCTTTTCATTCGCTTTTCATGCTCTGGGTGGGTGGGTGCCTGTCCCCACCGTCAAGCTATTTCCCGTTTCCGGCAGTTCCGCTTTTTGCTTTCTGATATCACAGCAGCGTCACAGCAAGAACAACAATTACGCAGCATTTTGGCCCATTATTCTGTAAATTATGAATTAGCTGGAAGCACGAGTGGTACGAGTATCCTTTCAACTGCTGTCTGTCCCAACTCTCGCCACTCAATCCATACCATGCCCCAATGCTTAATCCTAAGTGAGTTTTCCGCCAGGGCAGGCATCCCCCACTGTCAGCGTTGATTTAAAAATTAACGAAAATCCAAGCCGTAAGTAGATGTACATACATATATATCTTTATATCTGTACTTGTCACTCCACAGGTTCGTCCTGTGGACCCCCTGGTGTATGCATGTGTCTGTGTGCTTGTCTGTGTGTGTGGTCCCATGTTAAATGCTTTGTCATACATCAAAATTATGTCGGCATTTATTAATGAACTGTAAATGTGATTGATGCCACGGATGCTGGCGAGGCTGCCGCTGCCGCTGGGGAGCCGCTTGTTCATCATTTTCATTACGTACTCGCGTCTGGCACTCGACATTAATATATAGAACACTTTAAATTATATTGCATGCAATTTATTTTATCTAAAATGAAGCAAAACTCAAATGAACTCCAACTGCTCCGCCACCCCTCCACCCATTTGTCTGTCTGAGTGGCTGTCTGTCTGAGCTTTGCATTTTTCTTTAAAATAAGCTCTTGTTTTGGGATTACTCTTAAAGTACCCTGTAAAGATAGGAATGTTTAAATGCTGATGCTTGAAGGCAATCAGCTGAACACTCGCAGTACCGATGTACCCGTTACGTGGGTCTAGAATACAAAATTCCTTATTGTAAACTTACATATAAGCCCCAAAGTTTCTGAATAAAGATTAGCATGAATTCAACCTCTACTCGCAAGTGACTATGCTTTTCTTTTAAGACATAAACTATGTTTCCAGTTCTGTTTAAAAGTAATTACTTAATTAAATAATTACTAAAGCAAACACTTTTCTTCCTTGTATTATTTTAAGAATTTAACATTTGCAGCAGTAAGTAAAGGCCTAACTTTATGACCTCAATCCACTGTCATAACATGCACCCAATTACTGCCCTTAAGGTGAAACTCCCACGCTCTGGTCAACCCTCTATGAATAGCCTAAAGGTCAACAAGTCATGTGCATGGGAGTACAGTCTGCGGATTAGTCATTTCTGTAGTCATTGTGCAATTATTTTGCACTTAGCAACGCTTCACTCACCCCAAGAGGTGTCCTCTTTTCAAGGAACAACAAGAGAAATGTATTATTAAATAGAACGTAGAAGAAATCCTGCCTTAAGGATTATAAATAAAGATGATTATTCATTTAATATTTCCGCCTTTACTCTGAAGTGCACAAAAAGATTCATAATTTACCTGCTGTTACACTCAATGAATGTGAATATCTCACGTTCTGTGTGTTTGTATCTTTCCACTCTCTATTCCTGCTACTATTTCACATCTTCCATTTGCATTTCAATGGAATCGAAGCTCCACAAAGTATAAATACATACAGAACGAATACGGGTACGGGTACGGGTACGGGTACGAATACGAGTACGGGTATGAGTATGCGACGCCATGCTCTGGCAAATACTCGTCCAACACGGACTGAGAAGACGGAATCCCAAAATCAACATGGAACCTGACACGAATCCCATTTTGTGGCTTGCCACGACTGCAACAACTCCCAACAAATGACATTGCCAATGTCCCGCCCGAACAATGCAGTTCATTTGGCTTAAAAACTTCCTCTCGTTTATATCTCTCTCTCTCTCTCTCTCTGTCTCTCTCTGCCCGGATCTGTCTGTCTGTCTGAGGCTGTAATTTTTGTATGGCTGTGTAATTAAAGCCAATTAGGCAAATCATTGGAGCGCAAACACAGGATGAAAAACAACAATGAACAACAAACAAAGGGATTGGTCGAGTCCCAGTCCTGTCTCCTCGTGGTAGATAAAATCTGGCCAGAGAGAACAATTCATTAGCCAGCACCTGAGAGTGCGGTAGTCCCTGGCTGAGACAAGGGGCTGTGGGGCAAAAGGATTTGGTTGGATTTTTGGGGGGTGTCCTGCATTAAAAGTGCATTACAACAGCTGCCATGGAAGGTTACTGGGGGGGAAGGAAATGCTGAAGGAAAAGCTGGAAAAACAACAGACAACAAACTAAGTGGAACAGATTGCAGCTGAAGCAACTGAAGGACCTTTCCGTTGCTCCCACTCTCACCCTCACAGTACACCCTTTCACCCTCTTACCCTCTCTTGTGGCACACACAATTTAAATTAATTAAGTTGCCGCCAGAGAAAAATGGTAGGAGAGAGAGGGAGAGAGGCAGTCAGACAGAGACATCTGCCAGAGCGACTAAAGACAGTCAGTTCTCCCAAGGCGACGACCGAGCGCACCTCCTGCTTTAAATGCAGTCAATGTATTCGTTAAGCATACGCACTGTGGGACGACATTGTATTAAGGCAGGAAGAGAAAGGGAGACGCAACGATAATGACTGCTTTACCACCTGACATAATTAAACAATCAGCTGTACCCTGCACCCAGCACCCAGGACACCACCCACCCCACCCCACCCCGTCGCCGTCTCCGTCTGAAGGGATTAGATGTCAGCTTCATAATGCGCGCCGCTTGACCTTCGCCAGTGGGGCGTGAAGAGAATCTAAGAATCCAGCAAGACGGATATGTACACAGCACCAGCATTGTGTGCAAGGACTTGGGATATACAAACACTGGCACACGGGGCTACACTGAAAAGAAAAAAGCTATAATATAAGCCTTGAGATAATCAGTATATTGGGATTCCAATTAAATTATGTTTTGATATGGAAAGAAGGGACTTTTTGAAGTTTCGGAAAGATACCTACGCATCTGCTGATCGTTTCTCTCAGTATGCACACACACCCACACTCTTAATCACACACGTACACCCACACGTACATGCACATGTACACTTGTATGTATTCGCGGAGGGCACTAAAATGCGCTTATGAGTTTTTGCGGCTGCCACAACAACAGAAACAGCAAAAACACCAACACCAACAACAACTTAAATATGCAAATATTTGCACAATGGCAATGCAAAGACGAGATGGAGGAACTACAACAAGGATGAACTACAGAGAGTGAGAGAGGGGTGCGGGAATGAAAGGACCCTGTGATGATGACACACAACCACAAACTCTCATCGTCGTCATCATGTGGCATGTGGACGGGACGGCACTTGGCAGCGTCAAAAGCTCGAATCCATCCAACCGTTTATGATTTACTATATACTTATTATCCCAAAGCCGCCATCACGCACCCAGCCATCACCCATCTAGGGGTCCCTTGCTCTAACCCCTCGCTGGCCACTGCCATAGCCCCTCGCTAGCCATTGCCATAACCCATCGTTATCCAAGGCTCTAACACCCTGCTATCCTTGGCTCTATCGCCCTCCCATCATGGCCCAGCTAACCCCTCATTTTGTGGCTTCATTTTGACCAAAAGCAAATGAAATTGAAACATTTTTATGAACATTAGAATATCAATTTGGTTGGGGGAGAGCAAACAAACACACACCACACACACATACGTAATGGTTGCAATTAAGACGGATTAGATGATGAGATTTGGCCCTAAAAAGGACGGTGGGGAGTATGAGTGTGGTGCTGAGTCCTTATCTTATCTTGTTATCAGTGCTGCCTCATAAGAGAGTGGATAGTAGAAGACAAAAGAGAAAAAGCTTTCAGTAGCATTCGATTGCTACTCTCTTGATTCTCGCTCTACTCTTCTCAGCGCTCTCCATATCTCTCTGAGTGCAGCTTTTCACCACTTTGCAAGAAAGCTCTCAATAAGCTCTTTTTGTTTGCATTTACAGCCAACAGCTGGCGCCAGCTGTTAAGTGGGTTGGAAATTGCGATAAAGTTTCCGGTTTTATCTTAAGATTGGGGGAGTGCTTATACCATTATAGTTTTATTATAGTTTATTATAATTATTATAGTTTTATTTAATTCGAACACTAAAGGGCAGGTTTTCGCTTTGCCCGTGCGCCAACCCTCGGCTCACTCGCTTTGCTTTCTCACGCCAATATGTGTGAAATATTTGACAATAAGGAACTTTTTTATATGATAGAGAAATAAGACATTTTTTCTCTCTTTTTCTCTCAAGGAATATAAAAAATATAATATAACTAATTTAATATTTCAAAAATAGAATACAATTTTGAATTTTAGAGTTTAAGCCAATATTCCAAGTGTCATTTTACCTTTTTGAGTGTCACTTTGTTTAAAGACCCCCAACAATCTCTACGATCTTTAAATGGTCTTCAACCTCCGCCTATACCCAAGCACTTGGTGCTCTCAAAAACCGAGCCACTCCCACAGTTTTCCAACCACATCCAAGATGCCGGCGCACCTATTTGAACGGCTTTCAGCTCCCCGTTGACAATCGGAGCGATAACAAAAACCCGTATACCGTATACCGTTAAACGCCAAACGTCAGGCGTGCTGTCAGACGTTTAGGCGATGGCAAAACAGCGATATGGCAACGCTGCCACGCGGCGATGTCACCCCTGGGTGCTGCTTGGGTTCTCATTAGGCAAAACATTGAAAGTTGTTAGCCGACGATCCCGATCCGCACAATTTGTATCGCCCGCTGATCGGTTGGCTTATTGAATTAAATTTAATTGGCGCCCAGGTAAACAGTCACTCACCAGTCCGTCCGTCCGTCCCACCGTCAGTCGGGTAAGGCTTCTCCCCGATCCGCCAAACACGCGTTACATTGCCTTATAGACCGAGGCACTCCTCACGTGCCCCCCTCTCTGTCTCGCTCGCTCTCTCTCACCCGTCCACCCCATGTAGATCTGCGCATGCGTGGCGCGCATATTTCATGGCAAGGCGATAATTAATGCAACCAAAAACTGAAATACAAAGTGTCTCTTGTTGTTGTTGTTGCTGTCCAAACTAGCGACAAAAAAACACAAACAAAAACACAGTTTTTATTAAATTTGTACGTTTATGGATACACTACATAAAATTGATTGATGTGGCATTTCAACAATGTGGAAGAGCCCCAAACAAATTGTAGTAGAAATTTTCAAAACAATTTCCACTACAAAGAAATATTTTTGCAACAATATCAAAAGCAAAACTTTGGGGTTGCTATTTTTGAATATTTTTGGAAAATAAAAACACATATAATACACATTGTATTAGCCGAAATCGTACTGGTGTTTGTTGTTCTTTGACTTTACTTTACAGAACAATCAATATTCTTCCTTCTTCTGTCAAAAAACTATTCACTTTCATTCATGAATCATCCAGCCAGCAACTGTGTTCTGTACCAAGTGTAGGGCAATCCATGTTTCAGGCAATTGCAACCAGAAATTGCTTTCATGTCCGTCAACAGGTTTTTTTGGTTGGTTGACGTTTTGACTCTCTCGCGGGGACAGAAACTAGGGACAAGGAACGGGGACAGGGGGGGGGACTTCAACATCCATGCATGATGATTTATTGCCGGTGGCCCGCTTTTGGCATTTGACGCATTTGTGCAACATGCGTTTTGACATTTAAAGCTGATTTGTGTGAAATTTGAACAGAAAATCGAAGCAACAAATGAAACAACAAGAAAAGGAACTTTGCCACCTCGTATTTGTCGCGCATTTGTTGGTTTCTAATTTTAATTTTAATTAGAATTCGCTATTGATTTAGTTGTTGATTTATTAATAGCTTTGATTAAGTGCACAGGCTTAGACTTGAGGCGCCTGCAGCTTATTTCCATGACACGCAATGCCAAGCAGATCGGCGGGGCCCCAGCGAGCCCAGAACCGAGAGCTGCGGCGTCCAGTGTCCAGTTTTGGCTAGACCCCAAACCAGCTCTCGCAGCCAACATGCAACACACGCGTTGTTAGTGTGGCACGCAGCTGCAGAAGTCAAGCGTCGCTTAAGCTGAGCACAAGGCTCCGCATCGTGTCTCGCATCTAGCTAAGAAATCTCAATAAAGTTGAACCAGAGCAGAGCGGGGACCGATCACACGACTATCATAATCGATCAGGAAATCGGATCAAAGTATACTCGGGTTTTGGATTTAAGCTCAAAGAACTTTGATGTGTTTAATGTGTTTAAAGTTAACCAAAGAAATCGGAATAGTTGCACGAATCTAAACAACATCATTGGGAATCGCATAGGTTCGAGTTTTGTGTTCTTTAACGGTGAGATATATGTGTAGTTCATATAAGTCACAAGATCATGTGATGGATCTAATTAAAGACCATATTTATTCGAGTGAAGTGCACAACCCCACATGCTCCTCTCTCCATAAAGTCTGAGAGGTATCCCTTCTGCATCTTTAAAAAAGAAAAAATATATGAAACAATTGTGGTAGGCAACAGCTTAGGTGGCATCAAGTCCAAGTGTAACTTAAGTAAACTTTGGCCTGCTTCTCCGGCGAGTTTCAGTTGAAGCTTCCTGCTGCCTCCTGCTTCCTCCTGCTTCCTCCTGCTGCCTCCTGCTGCCTCCTTGACCGTCTTGCATCCTGCCCTTCCTGCCCCTGTGATTACAAGCATAACTTTGGCTAATTTACCTTGTCTTGGCATTCGGCAATTAGCATTTGGCTAATGGTTCCGAAGCCTCTAAAGCTGCAGCAATGGCAGTGGTATAGCCGCTCTACCTAATTGATAATGTACTGCAGTCCTCCCCCTCTCCCTCTCTCTACCTTCTCGGCATTGCTTGGCATTTCATCAGCTAGCAATTTGGCAGTGCATTTCTCCCCCCACAGGCAACGTGGCGTATGGGCAATATTTACATTTCTGCAGCTGTAAATTGCATTTCTGTGTGTGCTCTGAATACGAGAATCTTAAATGTAATTATCCCCCCAAAAGTAATAAACATCGTGTTAGCCAAGCAGCCAAAATATTTAATGGATGAAATCATGCACTTAAATTCAATTTTCGAATGCCATTCGAAACACACTCGTACTGGCACTCGCATGGCGACTGCAAATCTAATTTATGGGCAAAGAAATTTGACAGCCTCTCCTCTCGGGATGATGGGCATGATGGCGCATGATGTGATGTGTGTGAAATCCAATTTGTCTGGCGCACAAAAATGATGTTTCACTTGCAGGCGTAATTAAAACGGGGATTGCATGAAAATTCCATTTAAATAATAATAATAAAAGTGAATGGTTAGAGAATTCTATTCATCCGAATGAATGGTATAGTTTACTCAAACTCAAGGCCATTTGTATTATGCCAAATGCGAATTGTTTCCATTATTTTTTCTTGAATTTTTTGCTTGAAAAGGAGCGAACAATTTGCTGTCTGCTGACATTGGAGTACTCGCGTACACATAATTCACTTAAAGTGTGCAAAAGATTTGGCATACTCTATAGGAATTTCGTTTGCATTTGCCGGCAACCACAAAGCAGAAATAATACTCATATATTTTCGGTGATTCGTGATGTATTAGAGCTCTAAATTCACTAAAAATTTGAGATAATTTAACATTTTTTAAGAATTTATACGTCTACATTTATTCAAGATTTATTTAACATTTATTTCACATTTATTTAACATTTATTCAAGATTTATTCAAAATTAATTTAATACTTATTCCACATTTATTTAACATTTATTCAAAATTTATTTAATATTTATTTAACATTTATTCAACATTTACTCCACATTTATTCAACATTAATTTAACATTAAATTTACATTTATTTAGCATTTATTTAACATTTATTCAAAACTTTTTCTACATTTCTTTAAAATATATTCAATATTTATTCTAAATTTATTCAAAATTTTTTCTACATTTATTCAAAATTTTTTCCACATTTATTTAACATTTATCCCACATTTATTTAACATTTGATAAACATTTATTCAACATTTATTCAAAATTGTTTCTACATTTCTTTACAATATTTTCAACATTTATTCTAAATTGATTCAAATTTTATTCTAAATTTTTTCTACATTTATTTAACATTTATTTAAAATTTTTTTAACATTTTTTCAGCATTTATTCAACATTTATTCCTAAAGCCTTTTGACAAATATTTCCTCTTAGATTAATGGTTTCAATGATCACAAAAGAAGGTCCCTCCCTCCGCACACTCTATGTATTCCTCTATTGTTTGGTGGCATCTGTATCCGTGTATCCTTTACCTCTCTGTGGTCTTCTGTAATTACATGATACACCCACCTGCTCCCACCTGCGCCCACCTGTTTCATATCTCACGCAGTGCCTGGCTATCTCCTATCTCATGTTTGGTCCAATTATAGCTGATGGCATGACCGCTGCTCCGTAAGAGAGAGAAATTTGTGTGACCCTAATGAGGGTGTAGGAGATATTCCATTACAACTCCCCCCCCACCCCCTACCCCCTTCTGTTGCTATAATTATAACTTGTATTTTGAGCATTAGAACTGTTTCTCTAACTGATTTTCTCTCTCTTGATTCCAGGTAAGTCCCTGCTGTGATACTTTGGTACTTTTTGCTACTTAAAATCTTCGACAAGCTTTGCTGTTTATTTTTGATGCCCTGGTAAGTCCGCCCTGGTAAGCAAATAATATGCAAAACAAAAGTGAAAAAGGGAGCAAATTCATGTGGGGGGCAGAAATTGAAGAAGGAAGCAGAGGCAGGGGCAGGGCAGAGGCAGGGGCAGGGCAGAGGCAGAGAAGTTAGAGAAACACTTGTACAACTTTGGGGGAAACAAGAAATTTGGTGAATATATTTTTATTTTTTATCCGCCCTCCCGCAAAACCAAGGCGAGGCGAAGCGCTTTCCAAAAATCTTTTGTGTGTTGTATGTGTGTGCGTGTGTATGTGTGTGTATGTCTTTGGCCCTTAGGGTCGTCCTGTTGAAAATACTTTTCATTTTGTTTTGGCTCCTGTGCAGGAGAAGCAAACCACACAGAGTGGCAGTGTGGCAAGGTGGCAACCTGTTGACGGTGCCACCCATCAGGGTACACAACAACAAAAAAGGCAGCCAAAGAGTCCAAAAACCCCCACACTACCCTTCGAATGGGAAGCCCAGAAGAAAGCCCAAAAATGAGAGAGCAAAAGCCATCGAGTGGGTAGGGGGTCTAAGAACAATGGGAAATCTTATACCTACATGACTTTTACTTAATTAAAGCTTTAATGGAAATTTCACTAGACACTTCAAAACAAAAAATCTTCACCTAAGAAGAAATCTTCAATCTAAAAACTCCAAAAGTTGTTACCTTCGAGTGGGTACTTTAAGTAAGTCTCATACCTCTACCATTAGCCGCTATTTCGAGAAGCTTTCGCCCAAGTTTTAGCTTCAAACCAATGTTTAGGTACCAGCAAAAAGCTTTGGCTAAAATAGCGGGAAATGTGCAGAAAAGCTCTGGCTTCCCTGCTCTCGTTTCACAAGCATTTTCATGCGCAGATTTCTTTCGGGGGGGTGGCTGAGGTGGGGTGCACCCAAAGCTTTTGGCCATATGAATGCCATGCCTGTGTTGTTGTTGTTATTGCTGAGGACGGGTTAGACGTTACTGTATGTGTGTGTGTCTCTGTTTTGGATCTCTGTTGGTGTCTCTGTCTGTGTGTGTCTCTGGTCGCTGGTCGGTGTCTCAGTGATTCTCGCTATCAACTCCGAAAAATCCAGTTAGTTTATCCCCAACGCGCAGCATGTGCGGACGTTATATTGCTGCTTCTGCCGTCGCGGTTCTTCTCCTTTCGTTTTTATCACCCATCACGTACGCGTACGCGTCTCAGAGCATCTGAACCGTCGTCAGTCGCTAGTCGCTCTTATCGGTCGCTTATCGCGGGCTCTCAAACAATCGTTGATCGATAAAATTGCGATATTAATTTCTGTTTTCAAGTGAAATTTAAATCAAATCAAAATTGTATGAGTAATTAAATATCAATCAAGTGTATAACCAGAACAAGTGTCTTTCATAGCAAAAATAAAACAAAAACTTTTGTTAGAAATTTGTGCATTACTTTTTGGTTTATCAAACTTCGAAAATTCGTTTCGTTTATGGATTCCCCCATAGCATTTTGTTTATCATTATCAAAAGAGTCCACACCCAGTACCCAATACCCAGTGCCTGTCTATACATATGTACATATGTATATAGTTTTTATCTGTCAGTTTTTATTACGCCCCCAACACACACACCCATCGAATAACCACAAAAATAGAATAATAAATCTATAAAAATCTATAAAAATATCTCCCAATATTCTACATATTTATATATATTTTTTTTGTATGATTTATGCGCCATGCAATTACTAAATGCATTAATATTTCAATGGGACAAACAACAAATTGCCCAACCAATAATAATAATGGTCTTAATAATAAAAAAAATGTATATATGTTTGAATAATCCTACAAAATTAAGTGTGAAATATAACACAGCGAGAGAGCAACAAAAAAAAAATAAATATGTGTTGCTAATTTAATTTGACTCGAGTGGAGAGCCTCGAAATCTATCCGATTTTACGTCATTATATTTGCATAAATAAATATAACAAATTCATTTCATGTCCATTAAAAAATACTTAAAAAAAAATCAACATAAATTGATGCGAATGATTAACGCAAATCTCAATATGCTGGCACAGTCTCTCCTCTCTCGTCTCTCGTTTATGGTATCATAAAAAATATATCTTGTAAATCCAATGATACTCCAAATCATAAATGTATACGTATGCGCATTTGCTGGGCCTCTCCGCACGAATTTATGTTTATTTTATCGCATAATTTGTACGGGCGGAATAGAATGGAACGGAAGTTTGACTTCCTTTCACGGCGCCATTAAATAAAATCTGTGGCCAATAACAATTTCGGTTTTTGTTTGTATCGAAAAGTGAAATTCATAAAAAAAATATGTAGTTATTGGGATATAATTCATATTTTTGCTAGGGGGAAAAGTGTGAGGGAAATTATTGTTTGGGCACTAAATAGTTTTGGTATAAGTGAATCAATCTATTGGGTGCTTAATGGGGTTCTACTTGTGGCTGTAATTGTCATCTAATTGGGAGGAATCTTTAAATTATACAAGTATAGATGTAGATGTAAATGTAGATATAAATTCTTTCATGTATTGTTTTGGTATAAGTGTATCAATCTTTTGGGTGCTTAATGGGGCTCTACTTGTGGCTGTAAAAGTCACCTAATTAGGAGAAACTTTTAAAATATACATGTGTAGATGTAGATGAAGATGTGGAGATGTAAATTATGTCATGTTTTGTTACCTTTTGTCAGTTTAAGTGAATAGAAAACCATCTGGAAAGAATAAAAATAATAGGTTAATTCTTGAAAGAATATATATTCATAGAGACAGACAGATCGGTGGAATAAAATGACATATCTGAACAAAAAGTTCATATATCTAGAGTAAGAATTGTATTTATTTATTTATTTAATTGCTTATTATAAGGTTTAAACCTTATACTAAGTTGGGATGAATTAGTAATGGCTGCTATGGCCTTCAACTAGAAATTTCAATAGGTTATAATTACAGACCTTCTTTAACAACCTTTCACATGGAACTACAACTAACTTAACTTCATTAACTAACTTCATTCCCTGCCATATAGACCTGCCTAGAGACAGATATCATCAAATCACATCAACTCGAATCTAAATGTTGCAAAATGCGCAAATTGTTTACACAAATCTCAGAAATTGTGGCCACATCATGTTGCTGCTTCATGCGGTGGCCGATTGTATACATACGTGTATCTATGTATCTCTGTATTTGTATTTACTTGAATGCAAACAAAGTTGAAAAACTTTTTTGGCCAGCACGCCCCCTCCCCCCCTTGGCCGCCCCCACCTCACACAACATGTTGATCAAAGCCAACTGCGCACCGGACGCACGCGTCGACGCTGACGTCGTCATCGAATAGTTGGCCGAAAATTCACATCGTTTGCATTCAGACAAACACACACCTAACGGATGCAGCAGCAGCAGCAGGCGGGAGGCGGCACACAGCACACGCACGCGGCCATAAAGATACAAAGATACAACAAAAAAATATCTAGCACGTTTTTAGCGTTTTTTTTTTTTGCCTACGTCACGCTGCCCAAAACCAGACGAAATATTTAAATAAAATATATAGAAAACATATATACATATCTCTATGTCTGTGTGTATTGTTAATTGCCCCTAGCAGTGGCAGAAATTGTCGCCTCCGTAAGCGGTACGGGGCACAGTGGTCAAGCGAAGGCTATCGATTCCACTGTGCGGCGGCGGTGGCGGTGATCAAATCAAATCCATGATGTAATTGAAAGAGATACTCGTGACCATTAGAGAGATACTCTGAGATACTCTTATGGAGGGGTTTTCTAAGGGGGAATATGTAAATGATATCAATGAAATGTTTATATACGTTTAAGACCATATAGAAAGATGATCTAACTGGTTATGGTAACCCTTGAGACCCTTAGAAAAGTGGCAAGATTCGTCCTACAATTGAAGCTTTCTTTTCATCCAATTCTTTTTCTTTGCCTCAAAAGGGGTATCAAAAGGTAAACTATTTGAGGTCTATCTAGTTGGAAAACTGGCCTACAACTGACTCTTTTCTTAGCCATAAATCCCTCCAATTCTTTCACTTTTTCTCTGCCCCAAAAAGAGTATCTTAAATGTGTGTTGCAGCTGTGTGCGGCAAATGCAAAAATTTGCAATGAGACATCGCTCTCCAAATGCTTAAATCTGTCATACACGTTGCTGCGGCCACTTGTTGTCGTTGTCGCTGTCGTCTGATTTGGACTATTGTTAGACATGGCCAAGATGCCGGCCAGACCAGACCAGACCCCAGACCAGACTCTGGCTTTAAACTTTTTGCTGTTGCGTTGACTTTTCAAAGTGGAGCCGTGAAGTGCTGTGCTGCGTCGAGTGTTTGCCAGCTGACCAGCTAATTGAGCCCATGCCCAGGGGATCAATTAGAGAGCCACTACAAGGTACGACGACGACTCGTACGAGTAGTGCAATCAAGATTCGTCTAGGCCTAGTTTGCCTCGAATAAAAAAACGCAGAAAAATACATTCGTTGAATATTTTTGGTAGTGGAATGCAATCTGAACAACGCGTGTACCGATTTTGCCCGATTTTGGTTACCCTTTACGGGCGACGGGGCGACAGGCACTCGAGAAATGCCAAAAATGTTTGACCTACATACAAAAAAACAGCAACAACAAAAAATTATTATGATATACAAAAAAAAAATAAAAAAACGTAAGCAAGCAAGACAAAAATCTCATTAAATTTCATACAGCATTCGGGACGCAGAAAGATACAAAAGATACTTACAACAAAACGTTACAAGACAGCCAAAAAAGATATTGAAGCGGCCCATCAATTTTCACTGGCCATCCAGAGGCTCGAACTCGTTTTCGGGCTTACACGCAACGTTGCCAAAAGCAGCAGCAGGAGGAGCAGCAGGAGGAGGGTTTCGAGCCAGACAGCCCAGTGGCCAGAAAGGACTGAGGAAGAGGCAATTTAATTAAAGGCATTTATGTTTTTTACTGCCTTTAATTTCTGTTTTTATTTTGGAAGGAAAGAGCACAGGTCTCTGGTCTCCGGTCTCTGCTTAATATCCAACTTGTTAAAAGGAATATAAATTATTCGCCGCCTCAAATAAAACATCGATTCTCTCCAGAGACCATATATTTTATTCGCTTACGTTTATCATTAATCAATGTACCAGCGCCAGTACATTTTCTGATTAAAGATTTAGGCAATGGCTGGCTTTAAGATATACCCGATACTAAGGGCAGACAGAAAGATCCATGGCAAAAGCTATACCTACATATATCTATATAGCTGCCTCCTTTGTTGTATCCCAAATCAAAGGGTATTTCCCTGTCGTTTATGGTCTGCCTGCACTTTGTGCTCCAATTGCTTTTTGTCATCATATCTGCATTGGCATTCCCCCCTTCCCCACTTGGGGCATCTTCGCATTCCTCGCGCTGCAGTGCTGCAGTCCAAAAAACGGGTTTCCCTTGGGCCTCTGGGATCTGAAGGTATTGACGACCCCGCGCTGTGCGTCCTTTCCACTGGATCTGTCTTAAATGATGTTAACGATGCCCTTTGGGTGTTAATTACGAATACGATTTAATCTGGACAATCGAGTGACAATTAAGTGTAGCGCAAATGATCCCCACAGATAATACGAATGCGAGAGTACGTGCTAATTAAACCACCAGACCACAAAAGAAATAAACGGAAATTTATGTTTAAACAGAAACACAAAAAGGGGGAAACAAGAAAACATTTCGGCTGAAGATGCGCACAAAATTAGCCATTCATTCCATCAATTAGCCAGTCTGTCATATAGTGTTTTGGTTTTTAAGCAAACAAACACGCAAACACACAATGTTATATAAGCATTGAAGTATATAGATTATATAGATATATCTCATTCAGAGGGTATGACGTATTTGTTTGAGTTTGTTTTGTTTTTCGAACCAGAGAACAATAAGATATTTTAAGCATTACTCTGTGTAGATTTTAGAGATTTGAAGATGGTGGGGTATAGTGAATAGATAGCTTTCTACAGGAATATATGTATATGTATATATCTGTGATTATCAGTCAAGTCTCATATTTCATTACAGAATATATTGAATAATTTCTTAATCATTTTTATTTACACGAAACTTTTCTGTCAATAGATTACATGCGAAAAATCACTTTTTTACCATTTTTCTATGCCGAAATCTAAGCTTTTTATTGGCAGTACAAATGCCATTCCCCATGGAACTAAACCACAAATAATACTAGTAATTACAGGGTATTCTTTGGTCATTATCTTGCCTCTGATTTGTACACTTGTGTGTTTCTTGTTTATAGATAAATTTAGATGTCAGCGAGCGACCTCACAGAAGTTCACCCGCAGAAAGCCAAAGCAAAGCCGACAAAAATATTTTCTACTTTTCATTTCAAGAGAACAGGGGGGCGGCTTTTCAAGAGAACGCGGGCGGTGGGGGCGGTCGGCTTTTCCAGAGAAAGGGGTGGGGAGTGGGGGGGCGGCTTTTCTCAAAAAAGCAATGCCATGTTTTTCCTTCTCCCTCGCATCTTTTTTAAAATATTTGTATTTCGTGTTTTGCTCGACGGCGTGGAAATTTTGCTGCCGCCGCCACCGCTTTTCTTTTTGTTTTCTTTTCGTTTCTTTTGTTATTGTTTCGGCATTGTTTTTTGCCAGATTTTCCTTTGTTTGGTTTTCGTTTTTGTTTTGTGTGGAGAAGTGAGGCGGAAAACTGTCTGCAATAAAAATTAAACGCCATTTGGAGCATTTTGATTGACTGACAGAAAGTTTGAAAATGTCGGGCAGGTGTCAAACGGCGCAAATCAGACATCAGGCAGGACATTTATGCTCCCTAAGCCGCTGAGTCTTTGAGCCGCACAGTGACATTAATCGAGTTTTATTGTCTCAGTGTGTGTGTGTGTGTGTGTGGCAGGGGCACGACACGGCAGGGCACTTTTTGTTAACCGCATTTTGGGGTTCCAGGAAGGTTCAAGAAAGTGACTTAAGTCTAAGTAAGCATTGATTGGCGTAAAGCTTTGCCTCAATGCTGAAACTCTTCTATGTAAAGTAGTTGTAGATGTAGATGTACGCAATTAAGACATGCTCACATGCACATTTTCGTTAACTTTTGTTAGATTTGTTCGTCTGTTCTGCTTTACTATTTCTCCTGTTTGTTGCTTTAATCGATTGACGGAACTCTTTACATTATCTTTATGGGATATTTGGATATTGTTCATAGAAAAAACACAAAATGGTGGCTAGTGGTAGGAAGGGTACTTACTACTCAGCGACCTGTTCTCATACCATACCTTTGTTGTACATAGTTTTCAAAGGGGTTCCTTCATCCTACACAGCTTTAAATGGAATCAAAAGAAAACCTGTCAAAATCTCAGAAATTCATTATTGGATCTCCCATTAAGGGTTACCTTAGGTTAACCCGAACGGCCCACAGCTGGGCCTCCCATAGGCCCGTATGGCCCTTACTTATCCGGATAGTTACCTCCCATCATAATCCCCCAACAATATGTATTATATCTCCTTAAGGAAGACGGATATTACTTTCAATAAAGAGTTGATCTTTGCCTGCATTCTACCCTGCACTCTTAATACTTCAACCCCTTTTAACCCCTCGTTATCACCAGGATGTATGCCAGTTCTTCTCTTTCGCTCCATATTCGGGTAATTAGGGTAAATTCATTATGCCATTAAGTGCAAGCCGTCAAACTGGCACAAAAGTGGCACAGAGTGGAAGGCACAAAAGTGGCAGAGAGTGGGAGATACTTGTACATACATTGAGGGGGAGGGGGTGGCGGAGCACACTGTCTGATGTACCGAAAAATCGTTGCATATCGTTATTCGCAGGCACGTGTCCGTCCGTTTGCGAGAGCCCCGCCGACGCCATAACCATTAAGCCAACGCCTCTGTTGCAAAGACCAGGACCCGTACACGGACCCAGACCAGGGCCCGTGCCCGTGCCCGTGCCCGTGCGCGGTATCCGGGCATCGGCGGATCAAATTTCAGTGCAAGACAGCGTCCCACAAAAGTATGCTACGGCGAAATAACTTCATCAATTCCGTCGATATTCCATTATCGTTTGTGCCACACGCAAAAGTGTCAGTGTGTGAGTGTATCTGTGCACACATGAGTGCTGTATCTGTGTGAGCACACATGACAGTGCTCCGATGTGTGTGTGTGCTGCTGATGTGTGGGTACACACAAGTGACGACGATATGTGAGTGTTTTGTGTGTGTGTGTGTGCGTGTAGGGTCATTGCTTGCCTAAGTGTGGGTGCGTATCTGTGTGTTGATTTTATTAGGCCGCCGAGTGCCGCCGCCCAGCAATTGTTTGCTTAAAAGTTTTTCACACACCGAAAGTCAACGCTGTCTGCTCTTTGGCTTTCAGTTTTTGATTTTCCTCTAGAGTTTTTGCTTCTCCGAGGAAGAGGCAGAGCCACAGCAGGAGCCACAGCCTGTGCCACAGTCAGAGCCACAGCCAGGAGTCATAGCCAGTGTCAAGCACGTCCTTGCCCTGGCCCTAGTCCTGGTCCTGGACTTTGTCCCCAAAGATTTTGCACGTTTGCTATTTGGACATTTTCTTGCGATTATTGATTAGATAAAAACACCGTAGTACCGTAGTGTGCCCCGAAAAGAAACAAAAGAAGCGTAAAGCCGTCGCCGAAAACCCAAGCAAACTTTGACAGGCACTTAAGTCACTTAACATGGCCAATGGGAGCGACTTTGTTGCCGGCTTTTACCTACACGATGGCCGGGAATTAAACAATGTTCGAGTATACAGCAAGAGAGAGCGAGAGACTTAGTA
Source organism: Drosophila azteca (assembly GCA_005876895.1). NCBI lineage: Eukaryota > Metazoa > Arthropoda > Insecta > Diptera > Drosophilidae > Drosophila > Drosophila azteca. The sequence continues at coordinate 6,527,119 of VCKU01000091.1, read as the reverse complement.
AATCACTCTGATTAGATGATAAGCTTTAAGAGAGTGTAAGAAAAAGAAGGAGAAAGAGGAGGAGTAGGACGTGGAGGAGGATGAGTGCTGATTCAATAAAACCAAAAGAAATCATCATCAATATTCATTTGAAGTTAGTTTTGGGGTAAAACTTCGGCAATTTTTCCTCTCTTTAAAGGGTGTGAAGTAAACTCTTCTCTAACATAATAGAAAATTCATTAAATTCCAAAGAAAGTCTAAAAAAACTAATGAAAAGCAAGACTCAGCCACATTTTGATTGCTTAAACCCGCAAATGTCTTAAGACTTCTGGCAGACAATCTGCTCAGAAAACTTTCAAAGTAATTAAAATGAAATATTATTCTTACCTCACTTGTCGCACATCTCTGATATTTGCCTACCACTAGGATGATATTAGATATTAGAGTCCCCCCCATCAGCATTCATCTCCAATTAACCATCAGACAGGCAGGCAGACAGACAGATAGTCCTGACGTATACTTAATTTCAAGTGAAATTTGCATTTTGGAAGCTGACTTTTCCTGCCCATAAAACCATCAACTTTTGTGCAACTTTCTATTGGTTACATGTTTCCTCAAAGAGAGAGATAGACACAAAGCTATCCAAACTTGAAAATGCGAAACAAATGGCACTCGTGGATGTAGATGTAGTTGTGGATGTGGCTGTGTGGCTGGGTGATTGGCTGATGTTTTGTCGGGAATTTGAAAAGTTTTCACTGACAATTTGAAACATTCATTGCCGTTTTCGTTGTGCTGTTTGGGGACACAGCAGAAATGGTTTCACATTTCAGCGCGCGCCTAGAACTAAGCCACAATCGTGTGTCAGTGTGTTGCTGTGTGCGTGTGTATCTGTGTGAATTGGTTGCCTGCCAGCCGCAGAGCGCCATCGAAACAGCACAAAAAAGTAGAGTAGATTCAGTTGTCAATGCTGTGAGACTCACTTTAAAATTTATACTTTTTGCTGGTAGATAAATTCAATTGGAGTTGGCTGTTGATTAAGCCAGAAAATGAAATGAACCGAGAAAATGTATCTCTAATTTATTGCGAAAAACTGCAGCCTTTCGATCTTATCACATTTCAGAGGCATATTACATCCACATCCTTTTTGGTCAATAAAAAGTATAATATTTCTGATAAATAACTGATAAACGATGAATATTTCCTATGACAGTCATACAATATTGTATAAATCCTTTAAAAAGACAGATGAACACATTTTCAGGGACTATTCGTAAAAGAATAGGACTTAAAAGCGATGTACATATGTATGTGGGATTTGAATCTGCCTGGCAATCACAAAAGGGGAACACTAGAAGCGGGGCAAGCTACATATATGGCCACCTTCTGATCACCAGTCGATACTCATCTATCGATACTTTCGTCGTTTATATAAGATGCCAATTATAAGATGAATCTGAACTTACAATGTCCAACATATTTTGATCCATCTTTTATCTTCCATCTTCATCTGCAGATATCTACAGAAAATCTATCTCCTAAGAAGACCAAAAGTATTCCCATAGATACAGTTGGTTCGCCCGGCTCTATCGACTCTTTTTTTGTTCCCCTATCAAACATCTGATCAAAATCATATTACCCTCTCTTGAAGCGTATACAAAACAAGGACTCGCAGGACCCTTTGGCTTGTCGGGCAAATATATTTAAATTTTTGTTTGGTCTGATGGGCGCGACCCGCTCGCCAAACACACACAAACCTCCAGCTCCCCTCTCCCTCTCTTTCTCTCTTTGTCTCTCTGTCTTCTGTTTCCTGTTTCCATTGACAATTTTCTGACAGTTTTTGGCCGGCGTTTTTTGTGTTCCTGATTTTCGGTTTGCGGTTTATTGTTGGAAAGCCACTTTAATTAGGAAAACTTTGGAGGGAAAACAAACCAGGAGCGCAGCTGTCGCGCAGGTGAGGGAGGGACAGAGGCAGAGGCAGTGGAGGGGAAAAGCGAACGCATTTGAATTGCTAATCAAGTTGTTGATTCATGAAATGTGACGCAACCTACGAGTAAAAAACAGAAATCAACAGTCTTAAGAAGTTTTTAATGATGCTGCAGTGAAAGTTTTTCGTGCAGCCAAACAAAAAGCAAACAACAAAAAGTGAAAGAAAGTAAAAAAAGCAAATGTAATATGCTTTTAATTAATGCTGACAAAGCAGTGGGACTTGGCTTTGGCCAGGACTTGGCTGATGGCCAATTGGGGCATACGGTTCGACTTTCGAGCCAGCGAGCGAGCGAGCGATAAACATGCCAAAGCGTCAAAAGCTGGCCCGGCAAAACTTACTCAGGAAGTTAGCCAGGCCAACAGAAGGGAAGGGAATGCAGCAGGAAGGGGTTAGGGTTAGAGCCGAGCTCTGCTCCTTGTGCTCCTGGCATCCAAAGCCAAAAAGCTCTGCGCAAAATGTTGCATATTTTCGCGGCCTTAGCTCAAAAGTTTGTTGCACTATGCAAATAACAAGAATGTCGGAAAGTTCCAGGCAGAAAAGACAGAAGACAGAAGCCAGAAGGAAACTCTCGCCAGGATATACATAATCACAAAATGATTGTAATTTCTTGCAACAAAATCTTGGGCGCACAGGGGGTGGCGGTAAGATATGGAAATTTGCAAATGGTAATTGTTTTATTTTTGTTACAATTTTAAGAGGACTCTCAGAGCTACAATTTTGCTAAACATTCTTGGGTTTTAACCTCAGTTCATGGTGGTTTTTCTGTACTTAAAATTAGAGCACGTTTTACAGAAATATAATAGAAATATTCTTAAGAAAATGTACCTTAAATGGTGCCCCTCTCTGCTTATAATCACGAGTATAATTGCATCTGGGACTGTGACCTGAGATTAAGACCTGCGACTGCCATTACCATTCAGTTTTCTTATAATTGGCCCTTGTTCAGAGATCAATCCTCAGGACGTTAAGGACTCTGCTCTTGATGCAAATATATTCTTTAGAAAGAGCGCTCAATTGAGAAGTTTCCTTCCAAGCTTCCCTTCAAGCTTCCTCCCCTACATCTTCTAGTATTGCATCATCCCACACCCCCTACACCAGAGGACAAATTTATGGCGCCACTAGAGTGTGCATTTGATGATGTCACTAATGTTTATTCTTCTTCTCGTTTTTTTTGGGGATGGGGAAACACGTACAACCTCATAAATCGCATTTAATTGCTCGAATACCTTAATAAATGAATAGGCATTCACGTTCTCCTACTCATTCCCATTTGGGGAGGGGGGTGGGGGGTGCCGCTAATAAACTTGATAAATGACAATGAGCCAGAGGCCCTGCCCCTTGCAGACATTTTGAATTTCACACCATTACAAGTGGGGGACGGGGGGAGCACCGAAAAGATTTTGAGAAATTGCGCATCATTTCGCAGGAGCAGAAGGAAAGCCAAGGGCCAGAAGTGGAGTGTCGAGTGGAGAGGAGACTCTCCAAGTGATTTGCCAAATCATCAACACGGATGAGGAAAGGATGTATGTGTGTGTGTGTCTATGTGTGTGTGTAGCGCACTGAATGGGCATGTTGATTCAACCAAAAAGTCACAACTTTTGTGTTTGTGTGTGTTTGGCAAAGACAAATAAGCAAACATCAAAAAAATATATACGAAAATACGAAAATACTCTCGTATGCTTATATCCTTATATCCTTTTGGGGTGGCCTAAAAAGGACACACAGGAGGAGGCATACAATTGTTGTTGATTCTCCCTGTATTTTCGGGAATCCTGCCTTAATCCTAAAGAACATTTTTCGTATGCTTTTGTTGAGGCATAAAATCGATGTTGCATTTCCAATTTCCAAGAAAATCCACTCAATTTTTGCAATTTTCCGCTTGAATGCCACAAACTGCATAAGCACTCAAAGAAAACTGCATACGTGCCACATGAATGATGATAAACATGTCCCCAATCTTGCTTTTCCCATTCGACATATTCAAACGACATTTTCCCAGGAATTTCCTGGAATTCCTACTTTGTAGAGCTAGCAAAAATCATGGAAAATACGATTACTGCCACATCCGATAAATACAAGATTTTCCCCTTTAGTCTAGTACAACTTCCTTTTTCTGAGTGTACACTTTTTGGCCAAGAAACGCAATCAGACACACACAAACACTACACGTTTTATGGCCAAAACAGTTAACAGACTTTGTTCGGACCCCAGGAATAGTTCGGTTCGGTTCGCCCATTCTCTGGTGGGGATTTGGTCCTGTGTGGCACTTTGTGTGCCTGCCACTAATCGAAAGTTTCCTTCTTTTTTGGACAGTCAAATGAAGTGGTAGGAGTTGCCATGGTGGGGGTGGTCTATGCAAAACTGTTGCAAAAAGTTTCGCAAAGAAAAGCCAGCGAGAACGTGCCACACCAGCAACAATGTTGTCGTCGCCTTGATTTGTTTGCCTTCCCCACTCGGATTCAATGAGTTGCACAAGAATCTCCCCCCTACCCCCCACACAACTTCCAAGAGAACTTCCAGACAATCAACTGTGGAGCACAGAGCATGGGGCAGGGATACAGGGGTACAGGGGCACGGCACAGAGTTGCAACAGCTGCAAGTGCAAACAAAATGAGGTCAGTTCTGGTGTTGCATGTTGCTGGGGCATTAGGGTAAACTGTTGATAGACGTTTGCACGACGGACAACTGACTAATCACCAACTGCATCGCCACCAGAGAGAAAGGGAGAGAAGGGCGAGATACACAGAGGAAGGGCCATATGCAAATGAAGCCGCATTAATGACTTTACGTGGGGAAAACTTGGGTGTCCATGGGCTACAGTACATCCTCAGGGATAATAGATAGATCTAAGGAGTATTATCTATCTCGAAGAAGGTGCTATGGGAGATGGTTAAGGCTTCAATCATTCAACAACATCAACGATTGGGTTACCATGATTATGGAAGGGTTTACAGAGATACAGAATACAGAGGCATTTCTATACATTCTCTAACAACCTATTGTGCCTCTCTGTACTCTTAAATATTATATCAATCATGATAGCCACTTATCGATTATGAATGCCACTCCAAATTATCGATTATCCTTTTATCCCCCCCATGCAATGTGGCATGTGCTTGTGGGAAACCCCGCCACTGGCAGGACACAGCATTTATTACAGCTTATCCTTCCCCTAGAACTCTTTACCCCTGCGGACAACCGCAACCCCCCACTATTTCTCCCCTATTCCTGCCCTTTGAGCACTGCGTATATCATAAATAATAAATGTTTGGATAGCTGCTGCATTGCGTTTTGTGGTTCTCAATGAGAAGGAGGCGCAGAAGGAACAGGAGGAGCAGGTCCTGCCCTGAGGGGCAACCTTTTGCGTTCTTGCAACCTTCCATTTAATTGTCAATTGTCTGCAGCTGAAACAGAAATCGTCGCTGAAAACCCCATAAAACATTGACAAAGTCAACAGTGCCCCAAAATAAACACGAAACGCGGGGCAGCAGAATCTTCTGCAGGAAGGATGCCTTGAGAAATAAGTTCTCACAGAGGAGGCACCTACCCTCCCGCCTCCCGACGCCCCCTTCCCTTTCGCCTTCTGACAAAAAACATTTCTATTTGTCGCCTGGTGCACAGAGTACAGCAGTACAGCAGTACACCAGTCCACAGAGTACATAAAGCAGGGCTAAAATGTAAGCATCCGACACTCAGTGTTACCCTCCTCCTCGGAGAACCCCCCTTCAAGATTGTTGCCAGACTCTGGCCTCCCAGGTTGCCCCGTTGTCCCCGCTTTCTCCTGTTTTCCCCCACTTTCCCCGTTTTATGCGCACACATATTTTTTGACAATTTATTTATGCGTTTAATAACGACATCATGAGCATGTAAGCGTGCACACATACGACTATGAGGAGTACATTCCGCACTCGTATACATATACAACCATTCACATTTACATATATGATATACGTATAAGGAGAGGGGCAGGGTGTACGGTATAGGGCTGCTGCTGAGGTGGTTCTAGGGGGCGTAGGGCTGCTGCTTCCTTCGCCACCTACGCCAACCCACGGGGTAGCAATAAAAATGTCGCTGATTTGACAATGTGCTTTATGTTCAAGGAAGTTCCTCCCCCCCAAAAAGCTTTCAACACCCCCAACCCCCACATACAAAGCCCTCAAAATATCCACTTTTCCAACAGCTGAGGTGGTGGACAGGGGGTGGAGTGCTTCTCAACTCATTATGCAGTAATTTTAAATGACTTAAAGCTGTTGGCGAAAACTTTCTACAGCAAGGGGTAGGGTTATGCCTGAAAAAAGACAAAGGGTGAGAGTTTTTCGTAGACTTTTCCGTAGGGCTGATATTTGCTATGGCCTCCAACCCCCACCCTTCCTTAAACATTACGCAATTTTGCAGCATTCTCAATTTTAAAGATGCAAAACGAACATCTGATAGCTCTTCCACTTAAAGCAGAGTCCTTCTTCCCTGTTCTCTGTCAAAGCTCCTTTGCATTCGCATAACGAAAAATTTATGCACAACTTCAATCCCCTTTGAATGGCTCAAAGTTTGAGTACTCTTCTTGAGATTTGGAGAGGTGAAGACAACTGTTGCATAGACCTATAGACCTATAGTTGATTGCCAATCTTCAGCAATTATTTTCTCTCTTAAGAGAGCTTCCTGAGGGGAGAGCACCCTCTCCATCTCTATTTCCAGGCAATCGTTTTCGCATTGTTTATATTGGCTGAATGGGAAAACGAGTAAACAAACATGGCTATAAATAAGCTGCTAATAAGGATAATTGCCTGCTTTACAAATTGTCGCTGGAGAACAAGTCAAATGCAGCACCCAATGTGGGCTGGAGAACTTAAGTCCTGCGTACACACAGGATACAGCATACAAAGCAGGCTACGCACACACACACAAACAGAGAGAGAAACCAACATATCTACAAGTCAAAATAGTAATAAATTGCTAAAGAAAATTGCTTGGTGGTGCGTTGAGAGAAAAACCGGAACGAACGGGAACCAGAGCCGCCGGCGACGATGGCCAGACGGGCGGGCGGGCGTTCTGGTTGCTCCAGTCAAGTTGAGCCGCAAAAACAGAACATATGGACAAGGCTGTGTGGAGGAGGTCCTTTGAATTTTATATGTGTGCAAAAAGTGCGAGGGAAGAGTGGGTGTAGAGGGTATAGGGTACGGTATAGGGGGTACAGTGTGGGGGTACAGTGTGAGGGTACGTTGTGGGGTACGGTGTGGAGGTACAGTGTGGGGGTACGGTGTGGGGGTTACGGGTATGGGGCCAGAGTCCAAAGACAGACATCCTTATTTATGGTCGTGCGGTGCGGCAAATTAATAATGCGACTTTTCTCATTTGTTTGCTCCGTCGTCGTCGTAGCCATCGTCGTCGTCCTAGTCGTCGTCCTGGTCGTCGTCGTCGTCCTTCTATGTAAATGGGTATTTGTGGTAGGAACTGCATTTAAGCAGCACAGCTGGGTGTCCTGTATATAAACAGCATAAGGAAATGAGTTGGAAGGAACTTTGGATACCCAAGGGATAAGCGAATACTTGGATTTATTTACCGAGAAATAATTATAGAAATAATTATAGGAAAGGACAACTATTTAAGGTATAATTTTGAAAGTAGGGCCACAAAAAAACGGGTACAACTTCTTTAGGAACCGCCTTAGAAAATGGCGTTTTTTAGCTTCGAAAACTAAGCCTGGGATATGCAACTAGACACCCCACTACCCCGACTGGACACATGGGGTGTTGCCATCAAGGGTGGAGCAGATTGGACACTCGAACCCGCTACCCGAAGGGGTGCTAGAAGGATTCTTGGATGTAGTCCGATGATTTATGATCTTTGGAGGGTCTTAAAAGATACAAGCGTTCCTTAGCTTCTTTAGCATTCCACAGTTTTGATAGTTGTTCATTAAGTGGAATACCCACACCTTATAGCTGTGTTCCTGAACCTTCTGTAGTCTGGTCAAACAGCTTCCCTTAACCAATATCCCCGTCAATGCTCTCCCTAATACTCTGGTATCAAACCAAATGTAGAAACAACAACAATTTGCAATTGAAATGCGAAGAAGCAGTCGTCGAGTCGTCGAGTGGGAGGAATGTGGTGATGATGATGATGATGATGATGATGTGGTTCCCCCCATAGCCGATGATCAGGATGGGAAGTCACAGGCTGGCTGGCTTTCTTGTCCTGATGTTTCCTTTGCCCCAAAATGCTAATGAGCCGAGTCATGGAATACTTACTCTCTCTCTCTCTCTCTCTCTCTTATTGTACTTCTGTCTCTCTCGAGGAGAAGTGTCGCACTCGGCTGTGGCAGTGGCAGTGGGCAAATTTATAGCACTTCCTGTTGGAAAGGACTCTCCTCCGCTACGAACAGTCCTCCGTTCAATTACATGCAATTTCTTCTGCTTTTTTATTGCATCTTCCATCGATCCGTCGAAGAATGCAGTATGTGTGTGTGTGTGTGTGATTAACGGGGCACAAGTCCTTGACGGCTGGTGTCGTGTATGCCACGTCCTCTCCTGTCATGTCCTGTCCTGTCCCGTGCTGTCCTGTCCCCGTTTGGGGGCTGTCCTGCGCAACATTCTTCGCACAAACTATCGCACTTTAATTCATCTTTTATTTACACAAGAGACGAGACGAGAGACGAGAGACGACAAACCCGCAATGGCGTCACACTGGCGCCCATCAAACAACAACGCGGAAATTACAGCAACAACCGCAGCCAAGAACCCAACCAGCCAACCAACCAACCAACCAACCATCCATGGGGCAAGAGGCTAGAGGCAGGCGCATGTCAAGAGGCGGGGTGGCATGCGGCAGGCGGCAGGAACAGCAGCAACAACCACGACAAAATTACAACAATTAAAATATAAAGGGGGTATACGAGGAGTACTCATGTAGTCGTGTAAGGGGGGAAACCCTAGAGGAGGCTGATAAAGATATGTGTGCGTGTGGGTGTGGCAGAGAGGGCGGGTGGGAGGTTGGCAAATGCAGCTCTATTTAAGATAGGATACACTGTGCACAATAGGAGGAGGGGGGCTATTAGATGAAGACTTTAATGGTAAATGTTTCAAACAGAGGTGAAAGTCTTTCTAATTTGGAAGATTCATATATTTTAGAACTATTTTTTATGTTTTTATTGTACCCATCGCATCTATCGATTCTAAAATTTGCTCTTCAAAGCTTAAAATAACAAATTTTGAAGCTTTGAAGCTGAACTAGCTGGAAAAACAGGAGACAGACTTTTGCAAAATGCATGCAGTGAGAGCGAGAGAGATATATGCCTCTTGGTATCTTTCCAGTTGAGCTGCGAGCAGCGCTGCGGCAGAGTACATCGATTGCTATACCTTTAAGATACGATTTTACTGGCTGGATGGCTGTCTGTGTGCTGGTAAACATCATTTCGTACTTCAATTAATCGATTGATAGGCAGGAGATGTGTTTAGAGACTACTACGAACAGAGATTTTGGGATCTTCTCTCTCTTCACATCAAATCTAATAAGGTCTAATGTTATACCATCATTATCGCTTCTGTCGTTCGATAACTATCGTTGTTTAAGCTTGCTTTCGATAGCTGTCGATGACGACTGTATGCAGAGATTTTCAGCATGAGAAACACTTACTTTTTTCTCATTGCACAGACAACTATAAAGAGTAATGATCGTATACAAAATTGTCTAAAGAAATTTCCCTTAATTATAGTTTTGATCCAAATTTTATTTAGTTGACATTTTAATCCATAAAAATCTTTAAAAAATAATCCATATTTGCTTCAAATTTAGGCAATCAAATAAACTTTGTTTATGCCATTCACAAGCATATACTATTTCCATGAAAATTCCTCGAAATGAATTCAATATGGCTTCAACACTTAGATGAAAATTTCTTGTAATAATCATTAAATTTTATTCTGAATTCTGAAGTTTTCCAATTTGCTAAAAGCTAAAGTTTCATTCAAATATTCCTGGTAATAAAAATGCACTCTAATTTGTTTTGTGCTATCTCGAAATTCATATCACAAAATGTGCATGCAATTATTTAATAAATATCTAAAGCTGTAATTAATACTCTTACCAACCTTCAACTCTTTTTGTGTGTACAGTGAAGCTTGCCTAACTGACAGCCAAGGAGTTGGTTCTACCTTTGGGTGGCTGCTGCTTTCTTCTGCTTTAAGTCCTTCCTTGAAGTGGAATGCCAGTTGAACTAAAAGAATTTCAATATATCAAATAGCCAACGTATTTGAAGTATTTCTGTTTGGGTTTTCCTGTGTGGCATTTTCCTCATTTCGAGGAAAAACAAACGTCACTTGTGTGTATGCGCTTTTAATTATAGTCGTGTGATGTTTCTGTTTCTGTTTGCCAAAAGGTCCCACCAGTGACACTGCCACCCACTACCACCCATCTCTCTCTTTGCCAATGTATGCTTCTGGGCTTAACACCCATCCACATTAACAGCCACATTGAGCAGCAGCAAGTGACAGCTTTTAATTAAATAATTGACTTGTGTCTCTTCCTGTGCCTGTGCCAGGACCTGTGTCTTTGCCTGCCTCTGACTGACTGTCTTTAACGTCTATCATCTGTATGTGTGTTGCTTTCATCCGTCAATCCAACAATGAGACAACAGACACAAGATACAAGATACAACAATGTACAAGAGGCCGCCTATAAGGATAAGGGATAAGGAGTGGGAGATGGTGGATGGAGTATGGGAAGATGGTGGCTGAATAGACACGTTTAATGTCTGTCAGAGATCATTCTGTTGAGTTCATTGAAACTTTTCGACAGCTGACTTTTGTGACAGAGCCAAAACAACAGCGAAAAACAACCATCGTTAGCTGCATTTTTTATGGCCAAAACTTTTGTCTATAGTTGACTCCCAGATAAATGATAACCCATATGAAAATTTAAAAAATTCTACCATAAATGGAGTTCCCTGACACTGGCCCTAGGGGTTGTCCACCCTGCTGCCGCCACATAGGGGTAGTTGCACAAAAGATAACGTTAAATTTGTACGATTTATGATGCCACAACGACAACGGATAAATGTTCCTTTGTGTGCCACAGATTGTTGCCACTGGCTGTGGCATTGATTTTCGTTCTAATATCTTTTTGCGTTAATTGAGTCATAAAGGCAGGCGGTTATTGATACCTCATTAGGCAAGCGCCGATAAACACGGCGTATGCGCAATATTCGTCTACCAAAAAAGCAACTTTAAGAGAGTTTAGTGGGCTAAATCTCTTTTATATAAGTCTCTGTCAGCTGCTAAAGACATTTTCCACTCAACGGCAGCAGCGACAGCAGCAGCAGCTCCATCAAGTGGACACAAGGCTAAGGGGCAGGCAGGAGGCAGCCCATTGGGGTTCAGATGCGGGCCTTGCCACAACAACAACAACAACCACGCGTAGTATATGTCCGTAAAGAGTTAATTAAAATTTTATGATTATCAAATGAAACTCATCTGGTTATTCATCCCAAGCAGGAGGAGTAGGAGGGGCAGGGGGTGGAGCGAAACCAAAAGTAATTAACTCTTTTTTTTAAACACATTATTTGATTAGCCACCACGGAAAATGTTTTAACTAAAATCACATTATTAGCAGAGCAGAATGTAAATTAACATGTGGTTATTTAATGATCTTAATTTGATTAAAGTTTGTAATTTATTTAACAAATAAAATGAGAGAAAATTGGATACATGTACATTGTACATGGAAAGCGGCGTCCTTTGTTTCTCTAAACAATAGCCAAAAAATATTTATGTATACATGTGTCAGGGACAAGGGTTCAGGGAGTAACGGCGGTGTGTTTCTATATTCGAATTCATGGGCACACTGTAAAACTCTCTTTCGTACCAGTCTCTCTCTCCCCACTTTAGAGGGCCCCATTGCCAGATCTAATTGCTCTCCTTCAGCAATTACCTTTGTATCTTCTCTCTCTCTCTCTGAGAAAACCACACCGCCGCTCCACACTTGGCTGAGATGACAATCTACTGTCTCTCTCGCTCTCAAACCTCGCTCTCAGCTGAAATACGAATGAAGGAATAACGGACTAACTCTAGCGTGTTGCTGATGTTCTTCTTCGATATATTACAACTTACATCTCTTTTCCTCTTTTCTTACTCATACACACACACTAAAATACATACATTTATAAGTGTTGAATAACTTATACCAACTTCAAAAACCACACAAGTCGTAAAAAAATGTTCCCCTTTTTTTTGGGTAGCGAAGCAAAGAAGGAATAGCAACGGACAGAAAATAGAGAAAACTAGTCACCCATAAAAGCAAGCAAGAGAAATTTATTGTCTATTTTTTTACATATAAAATATATCAGCTTAGAGCTTAAGAAAAGAGTTTATCTCTTGAGAATATTGAGCTTCAAATATTTTCGAATATTTGCCTGAAATATTCCTAAGAAATTAAATATTTTTCCATTTAAAAAGACATTTGAGATAATCTTCTCCAGCAATAACAAAATATTCCTTAGAAAGCTGCCCCTGCCAACAGTTTCAACCACATGTTCCTTAAATCCTTTTTGGTTGACTTCTTTTACTCTTGGTTATAAATATTCTGTGTTTATGCCAGAAGAATTAAATATATCCTTTTGGACTGATGCGGAGGTGACTGAGCCTCTAGCGCTGCTGAAGGAGGAGAATATAGATGGATTTTACTTCAAAATTGTTTCCAATTTATACGCCTGGCAGCTCTACTCCGTCTCCGTCGGATAAACAGGGGCTCTTTCAGAGAATTCATGAAATTCATAGTATAAACATAGTACTAGATCCTTTTCGGTTGAATCATTTTGCTCTTGGCAAATAAATATCCTGCCAGACAAAGTAAAATAAATGTCACTACTTTCACAACTGCTTCACAGATCAAAATGTCTCTCTGGAAATTGCTTGGTCTGCATATTTCAAAGCTTTCACCTAATTAAAGTCTCTCCCAGATGTGCTGTTTATTTGTGCCTCTTAATTAAGTGGCTAATGATGATTGAGGCCCCTTGCCATTTCGCCTTAAACTTATAATAGTTTTCCTCCAAGACGTTTTCTTGCACTTCGTCCCCAAGTGGCAGGCAGGCAGGCAGGCACGTAGTGCAACTGTCTTTTTAAACAAATTTGAGAAAAGTGAAGTCTCAAAGGCATGGGAGAAAGTGAGAAAGTGAAGTGAAATGCTGTGGGGCATTGTGCCAAGACACGTGACGTCTTAAAAGTGTCGCCATTTTGCTTTATTTGAGAGACGTGACAAGACCAAAAGACATACCGAAAAAGAAAACCTATTTGGGCAGAACACACACACACACACACGCCACAAAAGGTTGGCTAAAATGTGGCTAAAAATGTTGCAACTTTTGTTGAAGAGTTGAAGAGACACAACGCACACACAGCGTATGGCTTTGTGGCATTGTGGCATTGATGGATTTCTGATAAATGGACTGGCATTATGACCAATATGCAAAACTCCCCCCTGCCCCACCACTCAAAACGTCAGAACGAGAGGCGATAAAATCTGAATCAAATAAATCCAAACAATGCCAGTCAAAACAAGTGAAACAGACAGCAGAGGGGGACAGCAAAGGGGGAGCAGACAGGCGAAGCAAATAATTGACAACAGCATGGACAAAAAACTGCAATTAGAGTTGGGGGGGCGACAGTCGACAGGCAGGACAGGCAGGACTGTGTATCTGTGTACACTGTACACCAAGAGAAACAATATTTTTCTTTGCAAGAAATCTGTCAATCCAAAAAAATCCAAAACTATCAGAAAAAGCCAAACCATATTTTTATTCACTTAAAAAATGTTGATGGAAACTGTCATCAAGGGGATATACGACAATAAATATATATGCATATGGATATTCTGGCTAGGGAGTGGGATATACGACTATAAATATATATGGATATGTAAATCCTGGCTAGAGAGTAACGGCACTGTGATAACTCTGCCACAAAATTCGATTTATTCAACTAAAGTTTCCTTTTTTTTTGCTCTATTGAAATATAAAGAATAAATGGAGATATATTTTGATGGATTTAGCTTTGTTTTTTACGCAAATGTTTATGGCAAGCACAAAGCGTTGCAACGTGGCGTATGCGTGATATTTGCATTGATTTTTTCTTTGCATTTCCGAGTATAATTTAATTTAATCTTTGTTTCGTTTTGCTAGAAAGACACCCATAAAAAAGCTATAAGAAATTGTGATTTCAAGTGAATTTTAATTGTTCAAAACAAAAAAAAAGTAATCAAAAATAATTCTACGAATATTTGGCGTACATCGACAAGGCACAAAAGGTTTCCCAACGGTTCAAGGCTTAAAGGTTTCCCCACACGGTTTACGGTTGCAAGCAACATGCATTTCCCCATATAATTCGATAAATCCAATCGGTAGATCTATCAAAAATGGGTGACACTATCGATGAGGCGCCCACGCCCACGCGTCGCGATAAGCCGCAAAGTTTGAACATTAGCCAGGAGGAGGCAGCGGCCTCCTCATCGGAGGCATCCCCGTCTATCCTCATACCCGCTTCACGCAGTCCGCGCAGCAAAATGCGTCTCACGGAACGCGACCAAAAACGCGATCACTCGGTGGATGGACTTGGCTCTACGGCCAGATGTCGGGAGGAATTCGTGGGCCTGGACCCAGCCGCGCCGCGTCGCGAGAGTCTCAACAGCTGCGAGGCGAGCAGTCCGGGGACTCTGTCCACGAGCCTGGGCAAAACGGGCCGCCTGAACTCCACCACCAGCAGGTACTCGTCCGGCGTTACGGGCAGCGTCAGTGGCAGCATCTTGGGTGGCCTCGTCGGCGGCGGCACCACCACCCGCAAGTGCGTCCTGACGCTGGACGGGTACTCCTACGTAATAGGTAAGTTGGGGCGGGGAGGGGGGTGAAATAGATTGGGCGCCACGAGCACGTACAAAGGAAAGCTTTAACAAAGGAGATGCCGAATGAAAGGATAGCAGGGCAGATGGAGTACACTGCACAATGGGAGTGATAAGTGTTAGATGTGGTTGCAACTGGGAGGCAACCACACTGTTTGCCAACCACAACCACAGTGCAGCAGAAGTCACCTTGGCGCCGGGCTGCCCTTTGTTCGCCCCGAACTCTGCCCCGAACAGAACAGAGCAGAACAGCAGCTCAAGTTTTAATTTCATTCAAGTTTTTCTTAGTTTAGTTCTTTCCAAGGCAGCAAATAATACTTCGTACACTTATACATACATACATATATATATATCCACATATGTCTATAACTTACGTGTATTTTTCTATCGTTTCATTGCAGGTAAGTCAACAAGAAAAGAAAGCAAAACGCCAAAGAATAAGAATCAGATTGAAGAGCAATTCTGTATAGCTTAGTTGCTGCCACTGCTGCTTTGTGGCAGACAGACAGCCAGGTAGGTTCTTGCTTCTTGGCTCGTTGCAGCATTAAATTGAAAATGAAATTGAATTTCCAACGAGTTGGGGCTATCATAAAAGTTAACTCTGCAGCAACCTACGCCCTGGACTGGACTGGAACACCCCTGCCCCCGTCATCATTCTACGAGTATCCGTAACCAAACATGACTCTGGCTAACAACAATTCATTTAGGGATGGGAGGATACAAATTTATGTGAAACTTTTTATGCTTCTTGCATATGCCACGCAGCAGCAGCAGCAGCAACCAACAATCGCTTAGGAAAAAATGGAAATGGAAACTCCTTTCAAATAAGCAAAATTGGTAAAAGTCTCTGGCCAGGTGGAAAATCTACTGCGGCGGGGGACTGGAGCTGGAGCTGTGGGTTGGGACAGGGGTTAGGTCTGGGACTGGGGCAAGGACTGGGGCTGGGGTCTGTGGCCAGGGGACTGGTGCCGGCTCTGAGGTTTCGTTTTGAGTGGCAGCCTTTGTGACCCACGTCCGATAGCAGCCTTCTGTTCTTCCTTCATACTCGTTATATATGGCAGCCCCCATATATCGTACTAGGTATACGTGCTACCTTTTTTCTATTGTTGTTGTGTGCCAGAGCTCACTTTTGGCCATAGTTTAGATACTCATACATAGCTGCCGGTCGGTCAGTCTGTGTTCTTGGCTAATAAACTGCCAGTAAAGCTCGAATGTAAGCACAATGTGTGTGTGTGTGTGTGTTTGCTGGGTGGTGGCCCATTCGAGATTAAAATTCATGGAATGAATTTTTCCTAGAAAATGAATTTGCCAGCCACTGATGAAATCCATTAGATATTAGCCAACAAAAACATCCAGCATGCTATTTCGGTTTGGTGCAACATTTTTGATTGCTTCAAGGTGGCTATAAGTCATGAGAAGCGTTTGAACCATTTGTGGGTTTCGTTAACCACTAAGAAGATAAAAATATGGAAATCCCAAGAGATTGATTGGAAGGCTTCTTAATTCAGATTGGCCCTTAGGCAGCAACCCTAAATCCGTGCACTCAAATTTGGAACGACAGGAATCGAACACAAACACAGTACCGATGCACCCGTTCCGTAGCTCTAGGAGCTCTAGCTCCCCCATTGTAAAAATCACATATAAGTCTTAGATTTTTGGAATAAAAATTAGTTTGAATCTACAACTCAACTCCAAAATGTCTAGACTTTTCTTTCAAGGTCTTAGCCCGACGTTTCCGAAATAAAATTAGTATGAATTCAACAATCTTTTCCCTTTATTCATATAATTTATTGATTTCTCTTGTAATCGCATCATTTCCTTGACTACTCTGTAGATTTTCTTTAATAAATAATCTTATCAAACAATCATAATCGGATTTCCGTGCATTAAACGCTCCCCTTAATAGAATTGTTTCATCTGAAAACAACTTTTGCTTTTAATTTCTCTATTGATTCATTAAATCCTTTCATTCACATTCGTACAACACCCCTCCCCTCTGCCCCACAAAAACTTGAACTAAGAATTTCCTAAGAATTCAATTCGATTTGGCCAATTCCTTTAAGCCAAGGTCATGGACTCTCTCTCGTACTGTGTGTGGCCTCTGTGCTAGTGGTGCTGGTGGTGGTGGTGGCTCGTTTACTCGGTCACGTAGCGGCCACAAATCGTGCGGCGATTTTGAGACAAAGCCAAGAGCCAAGTCCCCAAGCCACGCCCCTCGTTTGTAGGTTTTTTTCTTTTTTTGGGATACCCAATGGCTGTAGATGGAGAGAGGGTATTACGGATGGATGTCTTTGAATGAATGTCTCTGGGAGAATAAAATTTCTTGCTTCCCTTTGATTACGATCCCCAGTTTTTATTATCTATCATGTCCTGCCTTTTGGCCTCCCAAATCTTAAATCTGATTACCAGGTATCCCCAAGTCGATATATATCCTTCATTCTTGTGTGTTTTGTGTCTTGTTTGGCCGAGGCTGTTGTTGTCGTCGGGCCGTTCTCGTCCTTTTGGCTTTCAATTTATGGGCGCTGCAATATTTTGCAAATATCCTTAGCATATCCTGCGGCGACAGCGCAGACAGCATTGCAATAAATAGTCAAGTGTTTGACTCGGCTTCGGACAGGGGGGGTAAGAGGGTATCCTTTTTGTATGTGTTCTTGTGGTATGTGTGGTCTATGTGTGTGTGTGTGTATCTGTGTGTGTGTTTGTTTCGATTGAAGAGTGTCCTTCAATTGACATATTACACTTGTTGTTGGCCCCGCTGTTCGCGGCTGTTTTGTCTTTCGCCCTTTTACTGGTTATGGCCCTCGATTTGTCTTGTCCGTCATGGGGACCCCAGGATTGCCTGTTTCGCCTGTTCGTTGGAGTGTATGGTATATGGTTCTGTTCTTGTCTGGCTTCGAGCGACGGACCGCATGGCTGATCAAGCGTGGGACCGACAAGTTGAACGCATTGACAGGGACAGGAACATGGACATGGGACAGGACCCTGGCGCCCCCCTCCACTCCCAATAGGCAGTTTAATTGATGTTCTGGCCTGGCAGACAGCAGCTGGTGCTCCTTTCTCTCAGTCTGCCAGATGATTTCCTGGAAAACCCAAAGGCAAAAAGGGTTAAGTGGCTCATTTAGTTTGTGGTTCAATGGGCAATGGGTTTTCGTTTCTTGGGCATTTGGCTAATTTGGTGTAACGATTTTTAAGTAATTAGATTTAGCATTAATGAAAAGTCCCAAAAAGGGATGGAAATACATAAATCTAAGAAAGATTTCTTTAAATTGGAAATCAATAAAACGTAAAATCGGTAAGAAATTTCGATAATTTAAAGCTTAAGCATAAAATGCAACGAAAAAACTGCTAGAAGTCGATAAAAAACTAAAAGATATACCTAATTTTTTATAATAATCGTTTAAAATTGCTAAAAATCTTA
This sequence comes from Drosophila azteca, assembly GCA_005876895.1. Classification (NCBI taxonomy): domain Eukaryota; kingdom Metazoa; phylum Arthropoda; class Insecta; order Diptera; family Drosophilidae; genus Drosophila; species Drosophila azteca. The sequence continues at coordinate 6,508,859 of VCKU01000091.1, read as the reverse complement.
AGTAGTGATCGGCAAGCACACATTCAGATGTTCTGCAGGGCGTTCGTGTGCGTAGACAGCAGGCAAAAGGTAGCTTTGTGTTGGTGCCACTGTTATACACGTATACGTTAGCGGCAGCGCACTTTTCTATGCACACAAGATACAAACTTACAGGTAATCATCTACGAGTATACCCATTACAATCTTGAACGATGATTTTTAATCCCTAAATGAACCTAGACCCAAGAGCGAACGGATATCCAACCTAAGTCAAGTCCTCGCATAATAATTCAACATTCATTAATATTAAAACTGAAACCGGAAGTGGGGACTTCCACCAAAGCAGCGACAGGGTTGCGACAGGGCTGTCTGCTGGCAAGCAATCATAAATTACTGGAATCCGTTGCATACCCTCAGGCGCGGCAGTAACCGCATTACTCACATGCCTTGACCTTCCTTGCCGCTCGCTTTGTTCTTTCTGGCCAAAAGCGACAAGGAAATTTTCATCAAATTTGCATAAATTCCGCTCAGACACAGACAAACGCACAGACATTTTTCCGAATGCTGAAGTATGCGACACACACACACACACGCACACGACATAAAATTTTATTGGTGTTTTGAGAAGGGAAAAGTTAGCAGCTTCATTGAATTTTCCAGCGAACAACCGAAAAGAGAACTTTAAGGGATAATATATGCCACTTTTTTTCCCCTCTCTCTGTCTTCGATCCTTTTATGGCAATGGCCCCTCAATTGGCTATCAATTTGGCTTGGTCTCTGCGGACCAACTTCTTCTTTCAAGTGTCAGCGACAGCCATAATAATAAAAAAAAAGAGAAGAAGCCGAAAAAAAAGGCTTAAAATCAATTTTCGTTAAACCCTTTTGAGAGCACACACACACACACACTGGCATGGACATAAAACTGATTACCAATTGCCCGAACGTTGGAAATTTTTTAATTAAAAACAGTTAAAACTGGCGCCATCGTTGCCGCTGCTGCCACAGCCGCTGCGACTGTCTGCCAAATTTATGTAGCAGCCAGCAGTTCGGGCCAAAAGACAAAGCCAAGACCAAGAGATACCCCTTAGATTTTTGCTTCTTTCTGCCTGTTGGCCCACCAATATACCTTATTGTATTTGGAGTATCTGAAGGGTAGAGAAAAATGGCGGCTGCCAGTAACAGAAACACACGCGCGCCGCACAGACCAGAGGCACCAGCGGCACAGACAGTGGGGGCTCTGCCAGGCAGGTTGAAAGGTTGCCAGAAAGGATTGGCTGCCCCACCCCACCGCCAAGAGTAGGTGCACAGCCCCGAGCGGTACAGCACGTCTGCCAATTCTGTCAGAGATTTTCCAACATGTTTGCTACAATTTGGCTAACTAGCACAAAGGCTTAAACACACATTTGAGCCCTCCCTACCTACCACCCTCTTGTTTGCCTGCCTTTCGGCCTGCTTGTCTTTAGGCCTGCCTGCTCTCAGATGTCAGAGAACAGCAGCCAGACAGTGCGACGACGTTGCTTCGTTGTCCTGGCAATTTCGAGAGGTGTTCTTGCCATAATTTGCAACTCAATTTCGCCTACATTCAAGTGACTTTCACTTGCCTGCAACAACAATCTGGAAAGTTTTCTTAACGAAAATGTATTTCCCACACAACTTAAATGTAATTTAAACTTTTTAAGTATGTACTAACCAAAAAAAAAACATGATTTAGTTAATTTTTTTGTTAGACAACTTTGCTGCTGCTTGCTTACCGCTTTGAAGGAAGTTTTAGCATTTTCAGGATATTTTATAGAAAGATATCTCAAGGAGATTATACAGAGTTTTTCCAAGAAATATTTAACACTTAGGATTTGTCATTTTGGTACACTTTAGAGCAAGTTTTGTATACTATTTTCCTAAGAGTATTCTGGTTGTTTCGTAAGAGTATTCTGTGTGTTTATAGCCCCACTTTTTTTCGTTCAGTGTAAGCATTTCTGCGTGTTGTCTTTGACTGTTTGCGCTCGGGTTAATTTTCAGACACTTGGCTGTAATTTCCATGGCATATCCGTTTGCTGCCGCTGCTGCTGCTACTGCCTTCTGCCACTGCCGTTGTCCCTGGCAATACCATCAACTGGCAATCATTGGCCCAACTAGGCAGACACCAGCCCAAGGCATTCAAGGCTGTCTCTTATGCTCAGGCATCAATGCGTTAAATTTCCACCGACAGATGGCAAATGGCAGACGGAGGAGAGTCCTTGGAAAACCGTGGAAACTATTTGAATGCGGCAACAAATTGAATGAGAACGATTGTTGGCACTTTTTTCCCCGTTTTCGTAGTGAATGGGCAAAAAGTGCTTTTCCCTCTACCTACTACTACTACTGCTATCGGGGTATCTTCTACTCCCTGCCAACCAGGGCACTTTCAGCTAGCTCTCTCTGTCCCTCTCTGGCGAAGATAATTTATCAAGTTTGTTCACGTTCAAGTGCAGTACAGTCTGCAAGTTGCTGACAAAGCGGTTGGGATCAAGCACGGATTTGTAAAGTGATATGGAGGCATGCGGATGCAGTCGCAGCGGGTGGCAGAATACTTACATTTATCTGCCATAACAGAGTGTGTCGGAGTGTCGCAGGACTGCTGCTGTTTTTACACACTTTGAATAGTTGAAGCAGCATATGGGGGGTGGGGGGGTCGAAAACGTATAAAAACTTGGACATTTGATAGCCAAAGAGAAGGAGAGAGGAGATTGAGAGTACCAGCTAAAAGATAGATTGATGATTATGGCTTAAAACTAATTTGTACAACTCTTTTGGATCATAATGATAAATTATAGAAATATTTACAGTATTTTAACCCTCTTTCATTTATTTTATCCTTAAGGAAACAGAGTAAAAAGGAATTCGTATTATTTATTGTAAATCCATTAAGGAATTAATCTTTTAAACACATTTATTTAAAAAGAAATTCCAGCAATGCCATTAAAAAATCAGAAAAATCCATTCCTTGGGGCAGGGGAAACTCTTGACATAATTCATCTATCAGCTCCGCTCCCCCCTCGTCAGCTTCCCCCACTTGACAGATCTACTGGTAGAGGAAATTAAATTTGCAAATCCCATCGGGCAACCATCGGCCGCCGCCAACTGTTAATGACATTTAATCTGATGTTCGTTTTATTAATTAATTAATCAATCAATCAATCAATCTGCAAACAGGCAGCCAGCCATCCACCCACCCAGAGACTGAAGCTGAAGCTGGAGCTGGAGATGGAGAAAACACTCAAAAGCGTTGCTGATTGATTTTCACTTTGGTCCATTTGTGACGCCACAAATTGTAGAACAGCAGCGCCACTAGAACCACTTGGGCCGACTTGATGAGCTGCTTAACCAGAGTGCGACGCTGTTGGCTGAAAGTATTCGCCAAAAAGTGGTGGTTGTAGTGGCAGGATAATGGATAATGGACGGCATTAAGAGTTGTCCAAAGCAGGCACTCACCTCATTACCGTTGAGCAGCGTTCGCTTAACACCAGACCTCCTCTCGGCGGCAGATTAAGCTCGAAGGCCACCGCCACAAGGCTATCGCTGAATAATTCAAATAGTTTATATTTAATACTTCCACTCAATACCAGAGACCAGACAGTTACCAGATACGAGACAGATAGAGTGAGTGAGTGGGTGAAACGCAGCGGGGCAGACGGCATTAAGTACATACATATATCTCTTAATCCGATGAAAGGCTCTGGTATCAGGCTCTGGTATCCCCTGTGCAACGTGGCGTATAGGTAATGAAATGCTTAAAGCCTTAAGGACTTTTCAATGTTCTGTGCTTTAATTGGGGAAATTATGAAAATGGAAAGTGATATGAAAACTATCCAATTTCATGTAATTTGAATCTGAATCGGAATGGAAATCGGAGTTGGAGTAGGGTTAAAATCCAGCCGGTAGGATTAATTATCGCCACAATCGTTGATGAATCCATGAAACATGTGTGTGCATGTGTGTAGGGCAAAGGTAGGGGAAGTAACCGCCACTTAAGTATACCCCCACCCCACCCAGAACCCCACCACATTCCCACATCGCATCGAAATAATTTTTCAGAAATATTAAAGAAATAAAGTGCAACCTGAAAATTGTGTGGATAAGAGTGTTCAATTTATTCCCACAAGAAAATGATATGATTGTATAAATCTTTCTTAAAATCATTCAAAAAAAAGTATAAACAACAAAAGTATAAAAAACATAATTTATATCTTCTTTCGCTTACCCATAATCCGTTACATATTCCCCCTTTTTTTCGCATATGTCTAATGGGCGCACAAACACTGGGATAGGCGTGGCACTAGGGGGCGGAAGTTCGTGTGAACACACTAAACAAGGGAGATAGTCAGATAAAACGCCTTAAATTTTGACACTTGAGCATTAACGATCGCTCTTTTTATTTGCACTCTGCATTTTTACACCATGGAACATAGCTGGAACTCACTTCACTTCATTCTTTGATTCCTTCTACTCTCATAGGGTGGGAGAGGGTCAAGAATTGGCGCATACAAGCGCCCACACACAGACATAGCTGGAACTCAAACGGGAAAAAAAATTGAGACACTTACGCTCATTTCTTGATTCCCCTCTTCTTTTCTTCTTCTCCACTATTGCTTGGAGAGGGAAAGGGAGATCACTTGCCGAATCTTTTGCATGCACAAACACGCATCACTTTGCTGGAACTCACTCACTACATTTCACATTCACTCCACTTCACTTCACTACACTACACTTCAATATACACCTTTGTCACATTTTACCCATTGGGTTTTTCACTATTTACTATGCCCGCTCTCCCACTCTCTCATCAGCTTCTTTTGTAATCGCTTATGGCTGCTCAATGTCTTCTCCCTCTCCTACTGCAAAGGGAGATCAAAAGAGTGTGCTTGTGTCACCTGTTGGTGGGAGTGGGAGGGAAATATTGCTGAAAGGATTGCAGCGCGCGCTGCGTAGGTGCAGCGCAGTCAGCGTAGTTAGTCGCGCATTTCATGCTCTCCCTCTTCTCCTCTAGCTTCTCGATGTCATATGCAAAAGATAAAATGGAATACATACATATGTATGTATTTCGGCTATTTTACTACAGCCTCTGCTACTGCAAAAATAAAGAGCGAACGTTTGTTGTTGTGGGCGCTTTCTAAAGTGGGAGTGGGATGTAGAGGGTGTTGAGTGGGTGCAGGTGGGATCATGTTCACATTTCAATCAGAACGGCAAGTATTATGTAGTAGAAATGGCTATTTCAAGTAGAAATTCTATTTCTATGTAGAAAACATAGATAATTCATCCATAGGAATTGATATTTTTAAGAACTATTATTCTCTTGCATATATATCCTTTATAGAAGGACTCTTAGAAGCCGGCTAAGGTTCTCATATATCTGAAAATTGTTCTGTCAAAACAATGCACAACGTAAGGCAAAAGAGTATGCTCCACCATCAATTTCCCAACAATTTCCAACTATCAGACGGACTCTTATCTCAACAACTTGTTTGAAATGTTTCTAGGAGGCAATCAAAACTTTCCAACAAGCTATTGAACACCACACCCACCCCTGGAGCAAGTTTTCCGATAGTTGCACTTGCAATTCACAAACATTTAATTCAGTTATTAAGCGACATTTACAACAAACTTTTTGCATGCAAGAGAAATGGGAAGTGAAATGTGCTACATAAATCTTTCTCTGGCTGCCATGGCTCCATCTTGCTGCACGTACATGAAAAACTACACTGGTCAAGCTTCAAGCATCAGAATTGGCAAAGTCCTGGGCAAAGTGCCAGGCAACCGGCGACGGTGTGGCCACTAGTTCCGGTTGGATCCCCCGTTCCCTTCATTAGCTTTGAATTCAATTCTTGTTGGGGCCCCCGAATGGAAAAACACACACACACAGCGCTGGCTGTAGTCATTAATTTTCCACCCATTTTGTATTCAATCGCGTGACATTTTGAACTGCAAATGCAATTAAAGAGGAAAGTTTTCCGTCAACAGCAGCAGCAGGAGCAGGAGGAGCAGCAGCAGCTGACAAAGCGTTGGTAATTCCTAGACGAGTCGGCAGACGAGACCCTCGTGTGGAGCCAGGGACAATGCGATTGCGGCCAGGGATTGACTGAAGAAGCAGGGAAATGGAGGGAAGAATGAGAGGAATCAGTGGTGGTTGTTGTTCATTGAACTTACCCTGGCTGATAGTTGGACTCCACGCCAGATACTTCCACTACCAGTTTCTTGGGCTGATTGAGAAACTCTGAAAGATTTACCAACTGCTCCTTGTCGCTCACATTGATGATGGTTATTATCGAATCAAAGCTGTCAAACGATCTAAATGGAAAACATCTTTGAATTCATCTTTCATTTGGGTTAAATATTTCACTTTTCACACACCTCTTGAAGGCAAACACCCAACGGGAGATGGGCTCTATGCTAAAACGTCCCAGACGCATTATGGCCGATTTTCTCAGCTCAATGAGCTCTTTATAGACCTTGTAATGACTCTTGGGGGCCACCTTCTGAGCCTCCAAATTGAGTTCTGGATAGTTGGGATGCACAGGCAGCCAGGTTTTAGTAGCCTCGGAAAAGCCTAGGTAAAGGAATGGAGAATTAAGATTGGATTCCCTTAGAAAAACTATCTTTTTACCCGCATTGCTGCCGTTATTCCATTGGAATGGTGTACGCTCTGGATCCCTGGATACGTTCCTATAGAGCTTCTCTCCCACATTTCGGGCAGGCGGATCCACTGTGTCCTCCCAGCTTATATCGCGATAGTCCTCCATGCCCAGTTCCTCGCCCTAAAATATGACCAGAAAGATAACCCCACAATGACCTTTTCGAGAGAGTGCACAACCGCACTCACATTGTAGGTGACCGCAACGCCGGGCAGTGTCATCAGCAGCATGTTCATGGCATCCACGGAGGATGGGCCGAAGCGAGAGGCGACACGGGGATTGTCATGGTTGCCCATGACCCAGTTGGCCGCGTGCCCACGTGGCATGTAGATCAGCCACTTCTCCACATTGTACACAAAGTCACGCGCATCCGAGTCGCCATTCACATCCGTGATGAAGTGGAAGTTGAAGGGCAGATGCGAGCCCCGGACCCCATTCCGGTCCTCATAGTAGTCCGCCAGTGTCGTGAGTCCGGCATACGCCTCCGTCATCATGATGCGTGTGGGACCCTCGGGATGTTTGGAGCTGAAATCATCGAGTAGCTGGCGCCAGTGCTGCACCATTTCGAGCACCTCCGGCAGATCCTTGGTGTAGATGTGTCTGGTATAGTCATAGGACAGCGGATCCTCGGTCTTTCCACTCAATGGCTCATCCTCCAGGGACTCCTTCTCGAACATATGATTGACAGCATCGATGCGGAACCCAGCCACGCCCTTGTTCAGCCAGAAGAGGATTACATCATCCATGGCCTGGACCACAGCGGGATTGCGATAGTTGAGGTCCGGCTGCTCCTTGGTGAACTGATGAAGGTAGTACTGCTGCCGGCCCTCGTGCCACTCCCAGGCCGATCCATAGAATACCGATTGCCAATTGTTGGGTGGCTGTCGGCCCCCATTCTCGTCGATCTTTGCATCCACCCAGACATAGTAGTCCTCGTAGCCCGGCTCCTTGGCCGCAGACTTCTTGAACCACTCGTGCTCATCCGAGCTGTGATTGGGCACAAAATCCAGTATGACCTTGATACCCAGCTCGTAGGCCTTGTCTATCAGCTCATCGAAGTCCTCCATGGTGCCGTATTCCGGTTGAATCTGCCTGTAGTCGGATATATCGTAGCCAAAGTCCACCATGGGTGACTGGAAAATGGGGCTCAGCCAGGTGGCCGTGATGCCCGTCTCCGCGAGGTACTGCAACTTCGCGGTGATGCCCGGCAGATCGCCAATGCCATCGCCATTGCTGTCCTTAAAGGATCTCGGATAGATCTGATAGAAGACCGTGTGTTGCCACCAGTCTATAAAGTCCTCGGTATCGCTCTTCACCAAACTGGACATACTGGATCCCGGACACAGCAGCAGCAAAGCCAGCAGTAGACTAGAAAGAGGTATACGGTTTTGGATGAGTGGAGCGTACATTTTAGACCGCATTTTGTGTTCTACTGTCGACCGGCGAAACTTTTCCGTTCACTTTTAAGCCGATTTTCTACCCAATAATTAAAATAATTTTCGCATTAGATTTCAGAAGTTTGTTATTAAATTGTAATTGTAATTGAGGAAATTGTTTGCACTGATTATAATCAGAAATCGCTTTAATGAAGCGCCAATCTGCTTATCATCCGAACTGCAAGCAAAAACAAATTGCGAAACAAACAAAACGAGTAAACAAATTTCACGTTTCGCTGCACTTCAGCCAGTCAATATGTTCTACAGATAGGGGGATGAGCTTTGGCTTTTTATAGAAATTGTCACCCAACGATCTACAGAATCTCCTCTCTCTGCTTACCTCAAAAAACACACAAATTATAATAAAATTAAACAAGTTCTTGCTTCGAGCAGCTGCCGGCTATTCGCAGAAAGCTTTCAATGGCTCATCTGCTTAGCTTTGCTCTGCTTTGCTTTCAGCTGATCGAAAGCTTTCAGTCCACAACTAGAGCAGGGAAGGCATGGCATGGTGTCTAAGTGTTTGGGATCGATGAGGTGACGCACAACGCAGAGGGCACTCTTCTGTTCTCACCTTTGAATGTTTGGAAACAAATTGTTATTGAAAAAGGCATTTAAAAGATTTAAATTTAACAGTTTATAAGACAATCTTTACATTTTCTATCTGAGCTTTTAAAATTTCATAAGTTCTGTATGAAAACTGTAACGCAAATACTAAGAGCTGTGTATTTTAATTAACATTCTGACGTCACTCAGTCGTTTAACGCGCATCTGCTTCTGAAGACCACCTGCTGATGCTTTACCCTTCAATCGCAGCACCTGATTGAGCGCATACAATCCACAAACAGTTGACACATGAACCGCAGTTGAGGAACCACAAATATTACCACCATTTAAACGAGACCCCAAACGCATTAATGAGTATTTCAGCAATCACGAAAAGGGAATTTCAATTAAAATCAACGACAATTAATCAGAAAACAAGACCAGACCCAAGCGCACAGCAGGGAGGGGGTTGACATTTATGAGTTATTCGGTGTTTCGGTGAAAGTGCGACAAGAACGAACACGTACCAAAAGGGCGGGCAGAGAGACAGCTAAAGGTCTTCCACGGGCAATTGCTTTTCTCTACTCTCTCTCTCTCTCTGGCTCTCTGTGATTCAATTAAAATTGTTTCTAAAGCAAAGAAATGCAAATTTAAATGTGTTTTTCGCTGTCAAATGGAATGGAAACTCAAATTAGATTGGCCGTTCGAGATACATTTTAAAACGAAAATAGAAAATCTGCATTAGTTGTATAATTAATGAAATATAGTAGTACAACAACAATTTGAATGTTAATTATTTTCGCTTGCTCAGCTGAATGACCAGACCCTCATAGGGTCCCAGAGAGATGTCCTCCGGCTTGAGCCTCTCGCCCACATAGTGCTGGGAGTCGACACCAGCGACAAGGACACGCAGGCGATTGGGCAAATCGATGAAATCTGTGATGTCCACCTGTTCCGTCTGGTTCTTAACGTTGATGATGGTCAGCACTGTGTGTTGTCCCTTGATCTCACTGCAAAAGAACGAATATAGACCTATAGAACTGGAAAATCTGTGGAGGGTTTCCAATCTCTTCTTACCGCTTGAAACCGAAGACCCTGCGATTCACCACCCCTGGTATGAAGTCACCATCCTTCAGGGCTGGCAGCTGTCGCAGTTTCAGGAGCGACTGATAGACCTTGTAGTGACTGCGCTGGGCCTGCTGTTGATTGGCCAGATTCAGTTCCTTATAGTTGGGATGGACGGGCAGCCAAGTGGCGCTGGCATTGGAGAATCCGGCATTGGCCTCGGCGCTCCACTGCATGGGTGTACGCTCCGGGTCACGGGAGATCCACTTGTAGTTGTCGATGCCAGCCTCGCAGGCAGGTTGGTCCACAGTCTGCTCCCAGCTAATGTCACGGTAATCGATCATGCCCAATTCTTCACCCTAAAAGAGAGAGAGAGATAGATCTATAAGCTATAAGCTCTACCTAGTTTTAAGGACTTACATTATAAGTCACACCGATGCCTGGCAGCGTCATCATCAGCATATTCATGGCATCCACGGACTGCACACCGTAACGCGAGGCCACACGGGGATTATCGTGATTGCCCATCACCCAATTGGCCACATGACCATGGGGCATATAGATCAACCATCTCTCGATGAAGAAGACAAAATCGGCGGCCAAGGAGTTGGCATTCAGTTCGGTGATGAAGTCAAAGTTAAAGGGAAACTGTGGTCCCTGAATGCCCTGCCCATCCTCGTAGTAGTCCATCAGCAGCGACAACGGAGCATAGCCCTCGGTCATCATGATCCTGAGGGGACCCTCATTGGCGGCTGTGTAGTTGTCGAGGAGCTGTCGCCAGTGCTGCAGGAGGGCATAGTTCTCCTTCTGGTTCTTCGTGTAGATGTGATCGAGGTAATCGTACGAATTGGGATCGCTGGTGGTGCCGCTCAGAGGCTCATCCTTCAGCTCAATGTCCTCGTAGATGTAGATGATGGCATCGATGCGGAAACCGGCCACTCCCTTGTTCAGCCAGTACAGCAGAGTGTCATCCATGGCCTGGACCACGGCCGGATTGCGGTAGTTCAGATCGGGCTGGGCGTAGGTGAACTGCCGCAGATAGTACTGTCCCCTCTCCTCGTTCCACTCCCAGGCAGAGCCGGAGAAAACAGATCTCCAGTTGTTGGGCGGCACACGGGTGCCATTCTCCAGGAGAGTGCCATCCTCCCATACGTAGAAATCCTCGTAGCCAGCCTCCCTGGCGATGGACTTGGCGAACCAGGGATGCTTGTTGGAGCTGTGATTCGGCACAAAGTCGAGTATGACCTTGATGCCCAACTGATTGGCCTTCGCTATCAGGGCATCAAAGTCGTCCAGGCTACCGTACTCCGGCTGAATGTTCGTGTAGTTGGAAATGTCGTAGCCAAAGTCCACCATTGGGGATTCGAAGATGGGACTCAGCCAGACGGCCGTAATGCCCGTCTCCTTGAAGTACTCCAGCCTTGAGGTGACGCCAGCCAGATCGCCAATGCCATCGCCATCGCTGTCCTGGAAGGATCTCGGATAGATCTGATAGAACACCTCGTGCTGCCACCAATTGTACTTGGCCTCCAGTGCCTGTTGCTCCTTCTTCGATGGCCCGGCCTGAACCGTGGCCAAAACTAGACCCACACTCACCGCTAGGGCTATTACCTTTCCAAAACCCATCTTCAACTTCACTTGACAACTGAGTTCTCTCTCTGGCCAGCCCCCATTTCACAGCCCTTTTATACCTTTGGCCGGCCACTCAATTCCGGTTTTATTTAATTGCTTAACCATGGCGATCGCCTCTCAAATATTGAAACAACTGAACTGTCGCTTGTCGTTGGTCAATTGTCCGGGTGTTTGTACTGTTCGTGAAAAGAATATTACTCTCCCATTGTAACTCCCATTGTAACTCCCATTGTAACTCAATGTGGAACCATGTAACATTTGAACTTGTTTGTTTATTGACACTTTACTTCTCCACTTCGCGGGAAAAGGTGTCACCTTCAAAATGTAAATAAATAAAGGGAAAGCAGATGGTTGGAAAATACCAGTAATCGTAGACGTTGAAGGATTAAAGATGGTAATTGGTAGCTCATTTTGGTTTCATTTTTGGGTGGGGTTAAACAAGAAGCAAAAGTAGAGATGATGGAATCGCTAGATCAAAGAATAGAAGATAGTATTAGGCCTACAAGTTGCAAAGGGAGTGATAGAATTTGAGATAGAAATAAAGTGTGACCAAACGGCAGGAAGCGGAAGTTTCTTGAATGCGTGAGCCATCCCTAACGAAGGACGGTGCTGCATGATCTTGTATTTAGTTATATAAAGGGTTAAAAGTTGTACTAGAAGGTGAAATTATGGAGTAACATGAATCATATTTATTTATTTATTATTTTATGTAAGATATTATTTCAGTATTGTTTATTGATATTATTCAGGTAATAGTATAAATAATTGGGCTTCGATTTCACGGCTTGATGTCGGCTGTTTTCTGCTAATTCTGCTGAACTACGTGGGTCCGCTTCTCTTCTTCTCTGCTGTGTCCCTCTCTGCCTTTGCTGTCTATCTTTTGTTCCTCTCGTTCTGCAGTTGTTCTGCTGCAACTGCTGTTAACCAACACTGCTTCAGTGTGACGACTTTTCCACTCGCTGTTACATTTATGTTATAGCAACGAGACCTTCCGCTACGAAGTGAAATATATACCAGTACAAGTTGGAATAGGGTTAGCGATACGAAAATCAAAGTAGGTAAAGTTCCCGTACTTTTAGCAATTAAGGACTGCTCTGGATTTCATCACCTAAACTAGGACGAATTGTAATTATGTTAATTAGAAAGAGTTCACTAAAAGCCTGCTCTCCCCATGGGAAAAACACACCGTAAATTGACCCATAAGTTATTACCTCCGTTTCAAAATATCAAAACCACTTTTCAGAACAAATCCCAAAGCTTGTTTTTCCGGCAAAAGCACAACCCAAACCCACCCTCCACTTCGAACCTCGAACCCCGAACAGCACATTTATCACGCTGCAATTTCGCTCTCGAAACCGCGAACTTCCGTTGCGTGACCAGGATGTCCAAATGGAACCGTTTCCCCAACCCTCCCCCCCACTTGCTGTAAGCCTCACCGCCATATTTCGAACGGAAGATGAAGGCTAAAGGCTGCTGCTGGTGGCAGCTTAATTAAAACATGTTGCCAGCATCAAAAAACAAACCAGTTACCAAAAGTTTTTAACCATCCACGTGCTGAACAGTCCCGACTGTCTTTAGATTTTCTTTGAGTGGAAAATATTGGTGGAAAATGGTGAACAAATATGTGCAGAAATCTTCACATGAACCGTGGAAAACTTGGCTCAGCTCAGACATGAAAAGGGTTTGACTTGGGCGTGTCTCGAGTGTTACTAAAATATATTGAGATTCCTTTGCCGGGGCCGAAATCAAAGCCAAGAAAATTTTCTATAATTTCGAGGGTTCCACCCCCCCCCCCACCCACGCACCGTCGCTGGGGAAATTGGTGTTGTTCGGGGCGTGGGAGGGGGTGGTAGAATACCTGACTAATCCTGCGCCCTGTCGACCGTCTGTCTCACAGAACTGTGCCAGCTCACTCACCTGTCCCGGGTCGTACCTGCCACCCTCCCTCCCGCTTGCTGTCCCACTTTCTTTTTTTTGGGGGGGGCACCCAACAGCTGTCTGTCTCTGTCTGCCTGTCTGTGGGTTTGTCGGTGGGTCCGTCGGTCGGTGGGGATGGTGGGACAACAGGGTTTACCTTTCATGTCGCGACTCTGATTGAATTGCTTTCGCTTTCGCGAGGACTTCAGCCTTTTGTGTCAGCATATTTTTCTTCTTTTTTTCGGAATGGGCCGCAAATTCTTTTCGGAGCACTTTTCAATTTGACTTTTGGGCTCCCCGAGCACGAATAAATAAATACACACAGCCTACATTTTTTATTATGTAAATATTTAATCATATCAAAGTTTTGTCAGGGGGGAGGGTGAAAGCGACAGCGACAGCGGCAGGGGGAACAGGCAGGGAACAGCCTGGCATATTAAAAGTCAGTCTCCGCCGACTAAATCGGTCTCTCAGATATTTACGAATTTAGCACACGCGCCTAAACATATGCTACGGTTTTTGGAGTCCGTCCCCCCATTTATTTTTCACCCATATTTTTCCTCGTTTTTCAAGGGGTTTGCTGTCGTCCATTGACAACCCTTGAGCTTCAACAAATTTGAGTTGGGCGGCGGCGTGTTTTTCTCTCGTTTTTTTGGGTTGGGCTTTTTTTTTTTGGAGGACTTGCTGTTTGATGTTGTCAATACGTTTACGCTTATCAAATACTTGTTATCACAAATCGATTGCAGCAACAACAGCAGCCCGTTGAGATTATCGTTTTTTTTCTAAGTATGTAAATTTCCATATATTATAGTATATATCTATTTGTATTTGAATATATAGTCATATATATGTATGTACTTGTATTCTTAGTTTACTATCGCTTTTATTATTATGGTTTTTTGGGGCAGGTCTCATAGGATACATTATCTGTTTAGAAACTGTTGGATGGGCCCCAAATTGGAGTTGCTGAACGATAACACTTTTGTCAGTTTTCGGTTCACGTTTAGGTAAAAAAAAAGGTAAAACATCATTACGGATAGTCCCGGCAGAAAGCGCTTCTAACGCCTGGCCTATAATGAAGAGGTAACGAATTGGGATCTGTATAGCTACCAGATTAACGATTTTTTAGACAGTATAAAGAATGAGGATACACGCTGCGCCATGGAACATTCAAAGAAGCAGTTAGCATTACTTTTGCGTAGAATCGTAGTGATTCTCCATCAAGGAGAAGCCAGGAAAAAATGCGACCATACAGCAGTTGCTATATTTGAAAACGATGATGGACTTCCAGCTAATTCCAGACTTCCTGCTTAATCGGAATTTCCTGTAACTCCAAAATCTATGTGCGATAAACTGTGACATATTGCAAAATAGAAGAGTGGTGATAGAAATTTCATATATTTAATAAAGGATGCATCAAATAGTCGGAAGACCTCGCGACAAATTAATTTGTTTATTTATCCTTACTCTAGGCTTAACCTCTAAGCAGTTTTTCGTACTATTTAAATCTCTATTTAGAGTACTTTTAAACTTATTTTCATGGTAATTGTTTACTATCATGAGATCCATAGTTTTATTTAGTTTTAGATGGAGTTTACCAGCCACTTAGTGCTGCACTATCAAGCCACACGTCTCCTTGGAAACATCATCTAGCAATAATTCAACGGTTTAAGAACCTGACACCCTCTATGGGTAAATGGACTCATTTAAGAAGGACTTAAGGACTTTTTTCTAGGAATAATCAATGAAAATACTAGATCTTTGTTTGATTACAGTCGGATGCACGATTATGCCATCAATAATATTATTTTTCCTATACCTCCAGTATATAAAAATAAACACATTTGATGATACATTTCAGCTTGCATAAAGTTGTCACCTTTTCATATACATTCCATGCTCTTCTTGCTCTTTGCTCACTAACTTTAAGAACGTCATTACTCTTTTTGAAAACAAATTAGAAAGATGACACCTGTCCTGGTTGACAAATTAAGATAAAATCCCCCCTTTCCCCACCCCCACCCAGTTCTCTCTATGAACTGCTGCTTCTGTTTGCCGCCAGATAAGACCCCCCCCCCCATTCATTGTTATGATTCAACCCGTTTGGCATTATCTTTTTAATAACATTCCGGCTAACCAAATTCCGTACAGCCTGACAGCAGCTTCCCGTCATAAAACGGCAAACGGTAGTGCGGTTTCTGGTTCAACCTCATAAAGGGATACTCTGTTATGTTTATTAGATTCAGATTCGTTGTGGGTCTTGTTATTGTTCTTGTTTCTGTGTGTAGGAGGAGGAGTGGGGGGATTTTGGTGCACGTATTGAAATTCAATTAGTCAAGCCAGGCTCCACCATGGAGTTAATAAATCACATGCCAGGCAATCAGAAAATCAGAGGCAAATGGCTGCTGGCGAACGATTAATTATGCATAAATTTGATTGATGTGCGTGCGTTGAATGCTTAAAGCGACACACAGAGAGCCTACACAGGCAGACGGAGAGAGAGAGAGAGGAAGAGAGAGACACAGAGAGAGGGAAAGAGAGTCAGTGTGTGTTCCCCTTCGAGTCTCATTCAGAGAGTGTCAATGAAAACGCACTGAGGCCATGTCGAGGCGCCTCACCGATCCGATTGATTGACTGACTGAGGAGGTGATGACGCACACGTCAAAAGTATCTTTTAATTAGCATTGAATGGCGTTATTTGCATACTTATATAACATACACTACCCTCGGATGCGACTCGATGAGAATGATGAGAACAAAACTCAGAAAGAGAGCTTTAATGTGCTTCATTTTAAGTGAAACGAATGGTGGATGCCCTGTAGGAAATAGAGAGAAATGTAAAAAGGTTTTTAGGCACATCTTTGTCTGATATTTTTAGGTTTTAATAGTTTAATAATGCCTAAATAAAAGAATATTTGGAATACTCATATCATATGTGTATTTTTTATAGAAAAAACCTTGAAATTTTTTGAAAAAATCAACACTTCCAAGGCATTTACCAAGTTTAAGACCTCAAAACATATTTGTGTCTAGTCATAAAGCATTTCAATAAACATTTATTGTTTAAAAACATATAATATATCATATATTAATCATTTCAGGGTTCCAATATTTCACAGCACTTATTTAAATAGGGAAATTTGTGGTCGGCTCGAACACTCTCCTTCTCCCCGTTTGTATAGGGTATCTCTTTGGCTTCTTCTCTAACAAGGACCCGTATTCCTTATGTTCAAAGTGCGTCCCAGCTTCTTGTAGTCGCGTTGTGTGCACTCGAACTCGCAGCGATTCTTGTAGGTGACCCCATTAGAGCCGCACACCTCCGTCTTCTCCGTCTTGAGGTTGCACGGACAAAAGCTGCCCTCCGCCGGAGCCAGACACATAGAAGCCAGCACCAGGACGAGAATGGATATCAAAGCCAAGTACTTCATCTTGTAGGATCTCGTAGGTTCTCGTAGGTTCTCTTCCTTGTGGTTAAATGATACCGAATTTTGCTGAGAAGCTGAGGTTGTCGCGTCGAGCGTTCAACTGAGACTGACTCTCGGTTTTGGGGGCTTTGGGTTTTCGAGTGCAGGTTGGGTTTGCTTTTCTCTATCTGGATGCCCTGCTCGAGTGTATGCGTAAGTTTTTGCTAATTAGTCAAACAAGCTGCTGATTATTTTGCTCACACAAAGAAGCTCTTATCGTTCTTCCCTCCCCACACACAAACACAGAAGTAGATACTATATAGTATATAGTATACACTTACTGTATGTAGCTTAGTGTCAAAGAAGAGCGATTTATGTGCGGGTTGGTTAAGAGGTTAACTCTTAAACTTTAGCTACTTTTACTAAGAGTGTAAGACACCTTAACAAATAGATAGATGTATACACCTCAAAGCGGAAGTTCTAATTAGAGGAAAAACACCTCGTTTTCTTTTGGTTTTCTGGCACTTGTTTACACTAGGGAAAACCATATGTACATATGTAATTCTAGGGAAAAGTTTTCACAGCAAATTGCAAACAAATGTGTTTATTCCAATGAAATCGAGTATTCAGGCATTTGCTATATGTTTATTATTGTTTTGCTAAGTATTTCAATTGTTTCATTAGGGGTTTCATTCATTGAAAACATTTCATAGGCATTAATTTTCGTTTCTGTTTGAAGTTGGGTCCCATATTTCGTACCTTGAGGTTCCCTCCCACCATCCTGTAGTCCTGATAGGTGATGGCAGATCCATGAGAGCTATCTAAAGGGTGATCCTTCCTAAATTTTGGTTCACCTCTATGCAAAGTCAATGCCACTCAAAGATCTTTTATAGGTTATCCCCTAGTTTGTGTCTTTGTTCCATTTGCATGGGTCTTACGAGCCTCTAGCTGTTTACAGGGCTGACAGTTCAGGGCACGAGCCTCCTCCAGGGCAAGGCACAACACGAGGAGCAGCAGTAACAAACCCAGATATACACCTCTCATGGTGGCTCCGCATCGAGAACTACATAAAAACCTACAAAAGAGCTCTCAAAAGTATTTCCCCAGAGGCATTTATTCTGTTGTCTGACTCGAAGCTAAATTAATTGAAATTGAAATGGGAATTAAATGGAAATTGAAATTCCAATTGAAAGGCAGCCATAAGTGCGCTGCGGTGCGGGGGAGCGTGTAAATTGCCTGTCCATTAATTAAATTAGAGAGACTCGATAAAAAACGACTCAAAATGTAACGCTCGTTTGGCACATATTTTACCAAAGGTAACTGCATTCCCATTGCCAGTATTCCAAGGGTTAAGCTTTGATCGTTCATAAAAGAGAGTATAGCAAAAGAGCGGCAGGTATAGCAAGAGAGCGACAGTTATAGCAAGAGAGCGACAGTTATAGCAAGAGAGCGGCAACTATAACAAGAGAGTGGCAGCTGGAGCAAGAGAGCTTCAGTAACAGCTATAGAAAGCTATAGTATGAAAGAGATGGCTATAGTTACAAAGAGAGTCGTTTAAAGATAGTGGGAGGAACAGAAAGAGAGCGACAGTAAAAGAGAGCGACAGTAAGAGAGAGCGACCCATGGCAGCCCAAGCGTAAAAGCTAAACGTGAGCAAGCGAAAGCTTTCCGCAAGCTTTAAACAAATGCGCCTTTGGCTTCACATAAAAAAAACAAATAATTATATACAAAATAAACAAACAAGAACACCCATAAATTATTCAATTCATTTGAAATGAATACATTAGGCACTCAAAAGTACTCAGAAGCGTTTGGTTTGGTTTTGTTTGGTTTGCTCACAGATATGCCAGAAAGAATCCGATTTTCTAACTTATAGAGAGCCCAAAACAGAACCGATAAGATAAGCATATTCCAATCGAACCAGACCCAAACGCAAATCGAAAAGCTCTCTATTTTCACATGGCGAGGGGCAGTATCAAAAGAGTCTAGCAAGAGGATTAACCTCCACACGAACACAAAATAATAATGAAATTTCTGAGCATTCTGGTGGCCCTGTGCCTGCTCCTGGCCCTGGCCATAGCACCCAGCCAGGCGGACGATGATCTATCCGATGATCTATCCGCCGAAAAGGACCACGTAACACTGAGAAAGTTCTGTCCCTGCCCCAGGAACTACGAACCCGTGTGTGCCACCAATATGGTGACATATCCCAATCGCTGCGAATACGATTGTGTGCGTCGCCAGGCGGAGCGACGTGGACGCAATCTGGAACTCCTACGCACAGGTCAATGCTAAGAGGAAACCTTCCAGAGTGTACCTTGAAATATAACTAAGAAAAATAAAGGATGTTCTGTTCATACGTGTACCAAGTGCTTTGTGTATTAATCATCGTATGTGAAATATATATTACATATAGAAATATATAGAAATCGGCTTATCAGCAATCAACATTTGGCATTGCAGTTGATAGCAGGTCTGGCTTTATCGCTCAAATGAATCGTAAATAACACACCACATAAATCAGGTGGAGCTGGGAAACCGCAACCCACAAACCGAACCCCTTTGTCGAGGCGAGGCGAGGTGAGGTTTGATATTTGCGAATCATCAGTTCCGAGGATCAAGTGGATCTACGTTGCAGATAGCTGGATAGTGTCTCCTCTTTTAGAACTAATCTATGAATATGATGATTCACACATAGACTATGTATTGATAATATTTGATTGGTCTGGAATAAATGGGAACTTTCCATGATAACAAAATTGCAAAGATGTGCAAAAGCTTTCATAATAAATTTAATAAAAACAATTCACTATCAAATGTTGTTTTTTCTTATGGGAATTTAAGAAACAAAACAAATATGACAACTGAGCAGGAAATCATTTCTTTCTATAGAGTGCCAGAACTCTATGAGCTTTATCTTTACTTCTTGGATTGATTCATCAATTATTTTTAATTTATTTAATTTATATATTATTTTTGTTATATTTTCAGTTATTTATTTAGTTTTAAGCTATTTCTTTTGAAGTCTATAATGATGGATTCTATAGCTCTATAACTCGAAAAACTATCACTAATTTTCGCCCACTTTTGATTTAATTTTATGGATATATCTATAGCTAAGCCCAGTTTTTGCTCACTTTCCATTTCATCCTATGGATATATCTATACCCTTTATAACTCCATAAACTATGACCAATTTTCGTCCACTTTCGATTTCATTCTATGGATAATTCTACACCTCTAAAACCCTAAAAACTATCACCAATTTTCGCCCTTTTTCGATTTCATTTGCTCAGCTTGTCTGGTCCGCCATCCCTGGTCTAACTTTTTAGTTATTGTTGAGACTTGGTGGTTGTGCCAACATTTGTCCAAATATAAGTAGAATCCAAGTCAACAGCGCAGCGTCGCTAACCAATTGGGTCAACACCAGAGGCCACAATGGCAACAGAAACACTCAAAACTCTCTCAAAACAAATGTCACATTGGACACGTATTTATTTTCATCATAAATCGGTTGTAGTTACATCATTGTTGTTGCATATTGTGATCTCAGCAACTGCCTTCTTTGACGAGCGTGAGGCTGCGGCCTTGACGGGCGGCCTTTGTTGCCTGGCACCGCAGGTTGCACTTATTGCTGTAGGTCACGGAGTCCGAGCCGCAGACGGGCTCAAGGTTGCGGGGACACGGGCAGAACTCCTCCGCCTCCTGGGCCACGGTGAGCGACAGCAGGGCGAACAGGCAGAGGGCGATCAGGGCAAGGAAACGCATGGCTGATTAGAGGATTTGTGTTTTGTGTGGATAGAACGCTTCGACTGTTTAGACAAGACTGGGGCTTTGCCCACTCGATTGCCAGTAATTTATAGATAACCCGAGCACGAACCAGCACATCAGACAGACGGAAGCCCACACAACTTCACAATGTGTTATTTTGCCCTCTCTCTCTCTACCCTATCTCTCTCTGTCTCTCTCAGAGAGAGAGGGAGCTCACAGCTCACAGCTCGAGGTGTCAATAATTATTCAAGAAATTCAAACCTCACCTTTGTGTAATCGTTGAAGTTGTTTTTCAATGGAAAACTGATTGAACAAGCTCTACTTTTCTTTTTTTAAGCGGGGATTTTTCCTGCACCACGTGGCGTATGGGCATTATGCGTTTTTCCTCTGGTTTGATGCGCAGCAATTGGCTGTGGCTCTGTGGCCAGCTGTTGGCCTTGGCAACTGGCAAAAACACTGCCTTAGCTTGTCCTAATAAAAGCCTTTCAACGCATAAAAAGCAATTTCAATCTAATCTTCTAGTGCCAGAGAGAGGGCAGCATCAAAGGAGACAAAAACGCGTGCAAGATGAAGCATAAAAAGAGCTTTAAGGAAAGAAGGGAAAATATGTTCATTTCTCTAAGTTTGACTAGTGATATTTGGATGCTCTTTTCTGGAAAAAAGAACAACCTCTATAATTAAACAAATATTTTACAATTCTTTACATTTTTTAATAAAGATATAAGCTTTTGAAAATAAAGTTACCTTTCTTTTACGCTAACTACAAATAATGGAATTCATTTTAAAGCCATCCCCAAAAGTATGCTTTCTTTTTTGCACTCAATTTAATCCCCATTTTGGGATATAAAGCAAACCCTTCTAAAAGTAAAACAGGGATCATATCTACAACTTTGGGAAGCTATAAATATAGAAAGAGTATAGCAAAGAGCTTGTAGCTAAAGCGATTAAATATTCACTAAAACTATTCCCATATTAAAGCAATTTTTTCTGACACAAAGCCGCAACAAACCTTTGCTTACCCTTTTTGGCCAGAAAAACAAAACACACAGACAAAAACACTTTTGGCTAAGCCCAACGGCAATAGAAAAGAAGGGATTTGCCACAGCTAAAAAGGGATTTCGGGACTCACATTGTAAGACACAGAGAGAGAGAGGGAGAGGAGGGATGTAGAGAGTTACATATGTATGTATAAATAACTATACATATATCTATATGTATTTTTTTGATTGCTATTCGGAGACCTGTTGTTGGAGCAGACAACCAACCCATCAACAAAATCCCTTGTACTAAAGTCGTTTCTCGTTTTTTTTCATATCCTTTTTCAGTTGCCAGCACGCCGGAGAGTTTGCCCAGCAAGCGGGACGAGGCCAGTAGTGGCAACAGCAGCAGCAGCGGTGTTGGTGTTGGTGGTGGTGGTGGTGGTGCCGTGAGTGGAGCAGCGAGCGGTGCAGCCAGTGGTGGAGCTGGAGCTGGTGCAGGTGCAGGAACAACAACGCCGGGCCACGAAGCAGCCGCCGCCGGCAGTCCCACAGTCTCTGAGCTCGGTGGCATCGGTCCAAATGCGACAATAAATGGTCAAGTGGCAAGTAAGTAGAGCTCATGGAATTTTCTAATTTTTGCATATTTCATACGACGGGGGACTCCGGGGGGAGGGTCGGTCGCTCGGTCTCTCGGTCGCTTGGTTGCATTATAATTTCTATTTCATGCAGCGGACAGAAAGAAGACCGCAGAGCTTCCATAATCCATCTTGCACCAGCTGTCGAGCTGTAGCTTGGGGCTTGGACTCTGAAAATCTCGGTATTAAATATGGAATTCTTTGGGGTAGAGTAGAGACCAAAAAGGGCTTAAATTGCATTATAGAAATTAGTGAAGCAAACACAAAACTTCTTAATTAAAAACGGCTTTATAATGTTATAATAATATTTAAAAAATGCTTCACAGAAAATTCAGGCAGGAATAAATTATTTCACATTTAAATTTCGATGGAGGGAATTGATAAATCGATCGATAAATCATAGATAACCCTTCGATAGCTCGATGGTTACATGTACCCTGATACCAGATATAGTAATAATGAGAAAAGATAATAAAGAGTAGTAACAAAGTTGTTCAAAAATAACAGATGGAATATATCGATCGATAAATCATAGATAGCCCTTCGATAGCTCGATAACTTGTCGCTAATTCGATATTTTATCTATGGTTACCTGTTGAAATATGTTTACTGATACCAGAAATACTGATAGCAAAAGAGTATAACAAAGAGTAGTTAAAAAGTTGTTCAAAAATAGCAGATGGAATATATCGATCTATACGTACTAGAAAACTCTTCGATAGCGCGATAACTTATCGATGGTTACCTATTAAAATATGTACACTGATACCAGAAATAGTGATAGCAAAAATGTATAATAAATAGTCAGTTATTAGGTTGATTTTAATCTAAAAAGTTCATGGAGTTCCCATAGCTTTTACAGACTGATAAATCGCTGATCGATGATGAATCGATGACGCATTAAAAGATAGCAGACATAATCGTTTTAGTTCGATACTTCAATTCAGATACCGGAACATATCTGTGTGTTTGTATGACGATAACCAAACTATCATTTGATAATTGACTAAACTTTGAGATAATACTTAAACCTCAATTGATATTTGACGTAATTCCATAAATGATTTGATTCTCCAATTGAGATCAATCAATACGTAATGCCTGATAGTAGAACAAATTGGACAGTTTCCCATAGATAAGAAAACATCGATCATCCAGATTCGCAGCACTGTCTTAAGGCCCCAAAAACAAACCAAAACAAAACAAAAACTCCCTTTAAAAGGAAACAACCAGTTTTAATGGTCCACAGTTTCCATTACGCCGTTCACCTGGCTGAAGACCACATGCCACCTGGCGTGTGTTGTGGCATGGTACGGCATGGCGTGGCATGGTGTGGCGTGTGTTGTGGCTGGGTGTTTTCTCTGGCTGAAAAATGATGCCCCAGTCATTTAGCTTCAACTTTGTGCGGTAAAATGAAGCGTTGAACGCCATTAAAGCCGTGAAGAGTCGCCAGTAAAAGCCACATAAAACATTTCATCCCAAAAACTTGAGTCGATAAAGAGCCAGCGGTATCTAGCAGTTAAGCAAAAGGAATCTCGGGTGTAACATAAATTTAAGTGCAGCATAAAGCGGATTTTATGGCCTGCCCCTGCACCTCGAGAGCACCCGACGACCTGCACTGTCAAAATAAATGGAATGCAGTTAACGGTACCCCAAGCCAAGCCAAGCAAAGGCAAGGCACTCGGTCTCTCGTTTAAGGAAGCATTTGGTGGATTGGTGGATTGTTGGATTGGAGGCAACTAGGGAACACACACACAGAAAGATTGCCAGAGGAGCTGGCGCATCACTCGAGCTCGAGTTTTGTACTGTGCTCCTCAACACTTGACAAACACACACAGAGAGAGAAAGAGAGAGAGAGAGAAACTGACACACACCCCCGAACCAGAGATAAATCCTTTGCAATTTTTCGACACACTCCTGGGCAAAGGAGACCCTAAACTTAAGGGAAAAGTTGGAGATGATGCCACTCAGGCAGCCATGGATTGGGAGAGGGAGAAGGGGTGGGGTTTTTCTCTAAGGGGTTTTGTTCGCTGCTCGTTAAGCATTTTTCCCTCACTTGGGGTTAAAATAAATAAGCGACTGTATGCTACAATGCCCCTTAAATGATGGGAATAAATTATTGATTTCTTGTCGATTGCAAGGGAAAGATTTTTCGAGCCCAAAAGCCAAAAGGATTGAGTACGGCACAGTGGGAAACCCGAAGAGAAACCCATAGCTTTTCCTGGGGGTTTTGCAATGTTCAGTCAGCAACCACTGTGCCTCTTGTACGTCCCCTTTGCCTCCTTGAGCCGTCCTGTTGTATGCTTCGTTAGATCCCAGTAGGAGCCGTTTGTGCCTTAATCAATGTGTCAATAGGGAGAACACAAAATATATAACTAAATAAACGTCGGCGACTAAATCAGTTTCTTTACAACTTTTGTGCTTCGACTTTGTTGCAGGACACGGCTCATTGACCATTATTCGACGCACGAATAGCCGGAATTTCTCGCAAATCGACGCCGGACAGCTCACCTCGCCATCGGCCGCATCCGGCAGCATCAGCTTCGCCCAGGCACCGCTCAGTGAACCACTTGCAGAGCGTCTCGGCTCCAGGCACAACCAGGCACAGTCCGGGGCCAACGGATCAGCCCGCTCCTCCGCCTCCGCCTCCTCCTCCGCCTACATTGAGCAGGGGGCCAGCAGCAGAAGCAGTCAATTGCCCGTCGCCGCAGCAGCCAACAGCAAAATGCAGCCCTCGTCGCCGAACGCGTCCAACTACCTGCCGGACAATACGGCCACGTCGGCTAATCCGTCAACAAGCGATTTACAACCGGGTCGCGATTCCCTGGAATATTTCACAAATCAATCGATCTGTCCCACCGCCCCACCGATGTCGGGACGCGAGAATGACAATCCGCAATTGCATCATTCGTACGAGACCGCGTCGAGTCTATCGTTCGGGGCGATACAATGGGAAACCGAAAGCCTACCGGCAGTCGATACGCCAGATGCACTTAACAAAGCGGCTGGGAGGTAAGTACCATATACCTCCCTCTCTACTTAGGATCAATACTAATTCCTCTCCTTCCTGGCGAACAGAATACGTAGTCTTCTCCGTCGCATGGATCACGAGACCGTTGCCTATGAGGACATGCAGCGCAATCTGCATTATGCGGCACGTGTACTCGAAGCGGTCTTCATAGACGAATCAAGGTAGGTAAAAGCCACCCATGCACCCCCCACTATGCACCCCATAAATTCCGAACAATTTCTTGGCGGGCATTTCTGTCATCAGGACTCCGCAGGACCTACGTTTTTGCTTCAGCTTCCTACGGCTGGCTTCACTTTGGGGCTCAACAAAATTCGGTTTAGGCTTTTTGTAATGTATTTTTGAGTAGGTTTCTAGTTTCAAAATTAACGGAAATTGCACTCAAGGCAAGCTTACCTTACCACCCACCCACCTGCCCTCTGACCCTCAAATAACAACCAACCATGCCGCCATCTATCATCTATTCATTTCTAACTCGAAACCCCATGAAGTTTTTCCCTCCATTATGATTACTTAAGAGTTTTAAGATTTATTTCTATATGTAAACATATATCTGAATACTTTTTCTTTTTATATCCGTTTCCGTTTCCGTTCCGATAACTGTTACTCTCCTTCTCTGTGTATGTATGTGTGTGTACTCCTCATATATTGATCAGAAGCCCCACAACAGGTAAAACAAAGTTGGGGCAGATTGCGTCTTCATCCGTTGAGAACGAAGAGTAAGTTTTCCCATAGACACAATCTTGTCGCTTTGGTTTTTGTCGTTAACTTTGTTGATTTTTAACTCTAACATCTCTCTTCTACAAACTCGTAATTAAAAAATAATCAATATACATACATACCGTACCCAAAAGCGCGCCTCACCTTAATTATCAAAAAACCAGAACCAAAACCAGTACCAACCCCCAATATCCACAATATCTACATCTACTACTATTCATACATATCTTTCTACCTAAACTTTTTCAAACTCTATTAACTCTATTTTCTATCGTCATACTTTGTAGTGCTCTCTTCTGTTCATGTGTCTCGAGATGCCTTGCTCTGCCAGTATCAGACTAGCCCATTATCTATCTATCATCTTCTATAACTCCATCAAAACTATTCTGTCTAACTATCTGTCATCTATCTGTCACTATCATTCGCATACGTTTTACAGAGAATCCTTAGCCTAGCCTACTACTAGCCTTACGTAACCGTAAACAACTCTGTGTATTTATCTGGTACGAGTACGAATATTACTGGTATCCTCAGGATATACCGATCACACAATCCTAATGAAACGCAGCACCGTATTATTGAAGAACTACTGTCTATAACCTCACATCCTCCAGTCTGCTCTCTCTCTCCCCCGATTTCCTACTATTTTGCTCGCCTTTTTCACTCGGTGTATCTTCCAGTTCTTCTTTATGGAATTTAAGATGGAACTCTCTGTGTGTGTTATTTTTGGTCGTCTTCTTCTATTTCTGCTCTAACTTCGAATTTCAAAAGCTTCATCTGCTGGTTGTTGGATATTTTTGAAGGGTTTTTGATTTTTGAAGGGAAAGGAACTGCAAACCGATTTGGGATCCCATCCCCCCTATTGGGGTCAAAGTCAGTTTCGAAACAATAGCTTTGCATTCCCATTCCTATCTCTATCCATAGCCAACCTTCGCATTTACAATCCGTGCATTTTTATTATTTACCACACATTCAATTAAATCCCCCAAACCTCTACAGACCAGACCCCAAAATGTCATCTGCATATGTATGGAATACGCGAGGTATTCATTGTATTCGGTTGATGTTCTACATGAATTATTTACATTGTTTTACCCCAAACCCCCATCCCATATGACACGATTCTTCGATTTACATAGCCAAGTGAGGTGTGTTCGCCTGGGAGGAAAGTTGTTCCGACCTTTCAGCCCCCCTCCAACCCAATTGTTGCCCCCTTTTAAAGTTTTTCATTTTATTTTTTCGGCAACTACTAGAGATGGACATGGGATGTGGCAAACAGAAAAACACTGTCAGAAAATGAACAAACAAATGATGTCTTTATAAAGTCAATATGAGTTTCAAAGTTCTCGCTACTTGTCGGTTTTCTTCCGTTTCCCAGCACCACGCGCGCACACACGCCCATCTCTAGTACGAGTAACTAGAGACAAAGTTTCGACGAGTTGAAAGTCTGATTAACTTTATCTGTTGTTATCAGCTTAGTGAGACCTTTGGCTTCCACTTCGGCTTCTGTTTCGTGGGGGACTGGGACTAATCCAAATAATCACAAAAAAGAAAAACAAAACTAAAAGCTTTACCAAAAACTCTCAACTGATGTACTATTTATATTTTTTCTTTCTATTGCCAAACATATATAAAAAAATAAAAACTAAATACAAATTCACACACATACCCATACATATCTGAATACACACACAAAAAATGCAAATGCAACAACAACAACGTGTCTCGTTTCTAACATTATTGTCGCCTGTACCGGTTCGCTATTTACTCACTGCCAACTGCTGTGCGAAAAACACTCGACCGCCCTGCACTTGACTCGCTGTCACCCCCCACTCGCTGAACCAGCAGCGATTCGGCCCGGCAGCGCTGCAACGGAAACTGCAAGAATCTGAACTGCAACCAACACAGCCACAGCCACAGCCGTGACCAGGGGGATTCGACGGTTTCGGGCGAAGAGCAACAGCAGGATAATAACAATTCCAACAGCAGCTGCTGCCTGCAGAAGAGGTCAGAGGATGAGGAGACCCAGCCGGGAGGCACAACACCTGTGGCAGCTGACAATCAGGCGAGCATAGAGAGTCGCACCAAAGGCGTCTCCATGGCACCGCAGACACACAGCGGGCCCACGGGTCCGCCACCGACGACAGCACCTGGCAGCGCCGAAGAGATGACAAAAACAGTGCCAGCACTCGAAACCGTGACAGAATCTGCTCTAGAAGAAACGATGACAAAACCTGCAGCGACAGATACAAGTGCTCCAACTCAACCGGCTGTTACCCCCACCCCCACCAACGTAACCACCACCACGATGACGACGATGACGACGACGTCAACGACGGGAACCAGTGGCAGTGGCTCCACTGGGGAGGCGGCTGCGGCTGAAAGTGTTTCCAGCAGTAGCAGTTGCAGTAATAAAGCGACCGTGCACCGACAAAGACGCCTGCGTACACCGGTCTGGGCGAGATCTATGTCGACGAACAAAACGTACTTGAAAAATGGTTTCTTCTAATCTAACAACAAATTAGCCTTACCGTTAATTGTATGCTTTTTCCGTTTAACCCGTTACGTTACGTTACGTTGTCGATTTTGTTCTATGATTTGACTTGCGTTAACCAACACTGCTCCAAAATGACTTTACCTCTCTGTCTCTCTTTCTCTATCTCTGTCTCTATCTCTTTCTCTACTGTCTACTGATCTTTGTCGCGACTTTCTACAATAAAAAAACCCTATCCATAAATGCTGTAATCCACTGTCTAGCCTCTGTCCCTCCCAAATCTTTTGCTCGCTTCTACTCTGTAAATATGTTTATATTTTTAACCCCCAAAAATCCACTTGTTTCTTGCTCCCAAAACCCTGAGCTCTCTACGTATTTGTAAATGTATTCCCGCCGTGACTTTGTACTAAGTAAAGGCTATAGATAATTATTATATGTACATAAATGTAAATGTTTTTTCCACACATGAATTCATGGCATGTAATTCGTCCGTCGTTCTTGTTTTCGTTGTTTTCCCTTCTTACAATAGCTTGCGCATGTGTTTGTCATGTAAGCGTTTAAATTTTCAAATCCGCCCGCCACACGCGCCTATCGATTAGTGTACGATCGATCGATATTTTAAGTATTTTCGCGATCCGCAGCTGCGGTCACATTGTTGCCGCCAAAAGTGACCGAAGAGATCTACATTTTTGCATTGTTTAAAAACATTTTAAATAAATTAAAATCAATTGTTAATTGCATTCGACGGCTTGCCCCCCGCACAACCGACAAGTGTGCGAACGAACGTGTCTCGACCCTCGTATCGAATATGAGCAGTGATAAAGTGAAAAACGAGCCTGACTCTGACGACTCATGTGGCGTAAGTACAAACCAAACACAGAAAAAAAAGGAAAAGAAGAGAAATGAGAAATGGATCTGGCAAAAGTAAAAATGAAAATTAATAGCATGGGGCTGGCAGGATGAGTCGGCCAGTTTTACCACAAACAGCACCACCTCGCACAGCAAATCGCCGACGTCCAGCACGAGGAGCAAGCGCCGGGGGCGACGCTCCACCAAATCGAAGCCAAAAACCGTAGCCGCCTACAAATACGAGTAAGTGTGTGGAGCACACAAAAGAAGGACCACCAAACAATACAACAAAACAGTAAGACATTCAATCCACCACATTGTCTACTTCAAGCGCATATTGCAAGGAGAATCATGGAGCCAGCATTTTCGGCGTGGCCTTCAACACCCTGCTGGGCAAAGACGAGCCCCAAGTGTTTGCCACAGCGGGCAGCAATCGGTGTACAGTGTACGAGTGCCCCAGGAAGGGCGGATTGCAGCTGCTGCACTGCTATGCCGATCCAGACGTGAGTGGACCCGACCCCGACAGATATGCGATTACTGATCTGATCTTACATTTGCTTCCCAGCCCGATGAAGTATTCTACACCTGCGCCTGGTCATATGATCTAAAGACGTCCGCTCCCCTCCTAGCTGCTGCCGGCTACCGGGGTGTCATACGCGTCATAGACATTGAGCAGAACGAGGCTGTGGGCAACTACGTGGGCCATGGCCAGGCCATCAACGAGCTCAAGTTCCATCCGCATAAGCTGCAACTGTTGCTCTCGGGCAGCAAGGATCATGCCATCCGGCTGTGGAACATACAAACGCACGTCTGCATTGCCATCTTCGGTGGAGTGGAGGGGCATCGCGATGAAGTGCTCTCGATAGACTTTAATATGAAGGGCGATCGCATCGTTTCCAGTGGAATGGATCACTCCTTGAAGCTGTGGTGCCTGGACAGTCCGGATTTTCAGCACAAAATCGACCTATCGAACACATTCAGCCAGGAGAAGTCAACAATGCCGTTTCCCACAGTAACCAGGCATTTTCCCGACTTTTCCACGCGCGACATCCATCGAAACTATGTGGACTGCGTTCAGTGGTTCGGCAACTTTGTGCTGTCAAAATCCTGCGAGAATGCCATCATCTGCTGGAAGCCAGGACAGCTGCACCAATCCTTTGAGCAGGTCAAACCCAACGATTCATCGTGCACCCTCATCGCCACGTTCAGCTACGATGAGTGTGAGATTTGGTTTGTGCGCTTCGGCTTCAATCCCTGGCACAAAATCATCGCGCTGGGCAACCAGTATGGCAAGGTTTACGTATGGGAATTGGATCCCAGCGATCCGGAAGGAGCACACATGACAACGCTGCAAAACCAGCGAAGTGTGTCCACTGTGCGGCAGATAGCCTTTTCCAGAGACGCGAGCATCTTGGTCTATGTATGTGATGATGCCACCGTGTGGCGCTGGAACCGACCTCAAGCGTCTGCCATTTGATTAATGTAACCGCATTGCGCCTCATTGACCAACAACCACAACCAAATCTCACGTGGCCAAAACTCACTTACATTTCCTCGTGTCTAGTTCCTAGATTGTTACAATTAAATCAAATTCAATGAAAGAAAGAAAGGCCGCTGCATTTTCCCGGAAAATTCAAGCTCAAATTCAAGTTCCCTTCAAGTTATATGTATGTGTCCCCAGTTGGCCATTTCTAATTGTGTCGCAAAGCAAAGCTCCGCATAACAAATGGCTTTCAATTGCTCCGTCATTTATATGCAATGCTGCACCAGGAGAATCTGCTGGCATGCCATGCCATGGCGGGCCCTGGTTGAAATAAATGCGACGAAATTGAAACTGCCAACGGGGGGAGTGCGCGAGAGTCAACTTATCCCAGCATCGCGTCAGCCAGGCCAGCAGCCATAACAGCTCCCAGCAGACTGATTAAGCGAACAAAGTCCCACAACGATTTTGTATACCCTTGCAGAAGGGATATCTTGAACCCATTGACTCTTGGTTGGAGATTTCTTGGGAGGCACAATCTGTTATCACCATCTTAATTTAAATGTTTCAATGTGGTATATTGTGTTAGATTATACTTCATTTATTTTCTTCTATAGCCATCTTCTTGGTACGAAAGGACGAAAATATTCCTTAAAATATCTGTTTCTGGCAGAAATACTGAGAAGTGTGCCCATAATTTAACATAAATACCAACACAAATACCTATGAATACCCAAATCGACTTGTACTCCACTCTCTGCAAGGGTATACCACACTTCGATTAGAAAAATCTTCCCAATTTTTGTATAACATTGTTCTTGGCTGATTGGGTTTTGCATCTCCTTTGTTCGACGTTCGTTGACCGCACCGCACCGCAATATCTCCCTGACAACTCCGCTTCGTTCCGTTCCACTCCATTTGCCTGCTATGAGTAATTAGCTAAAGTTGGTTTGGGGCTTGTGGCGGTATTAAGTTGTCAATAGGAGATTCCGAGAACTCCAGCCAACAATCGCCCTGGATGGGGGGTTCAGAGGGGTTCAACCTTGACATGCAAAAGTCGAACGACTACTACTGTCAGCGAGCGGCTCTTGGGTGCGGCTAATCCAAAGCCGTTGTTTCTAGTTGGACGAGTGTTTTTCCTTTGAGTTGGCTCGGCTCAGTTGCCATGCTGATGCTGGGTAACCAGCGGTGCTTATCCTTGGCCATAAATCGCTGCCTGAAATTGAAGCTGGCGGGTGTCCTGGCCATTGTCTAAAGGAGTACTTGTGGCCCCGGGGCCCCGTATGTTTAAGCATCGTCTGCTGTTGCTGCTATTGCTGCTGCTGCTGCTGCATCATATCTGTCATTTGTTTGTTTGCTTGCATGTACGCGTACATCAGATGCCACTCTGCCAATACCACCACCACCGCATCGTCCTCGTCCGCATCCTCGTCCACGTTGTGTCCCAGCTCCACGCATGTCCTCAGCTACGCTCGTCGTCACAGTCACATCCATGAGAATGACTACAGCGACTTCAATAAACGACGAATCATTCGCTTGCGGTTTGTCCTTACCATATACATACATATATCCCTCCTACGCATCCTAGTTTTCATGTTTCATGTTTGTTTGTGTGCCTCGGTGTCGTCTCTCTGTGATTGTGATTGCTTGTGGGTGCCCTATTATGCGTGGCACTTATAGGATATGCACTTGCAAGGGAGTGTATATTATATTTGTGTAGTCTAAAAGTGCTTTGTAGCAACTGTACTTTGAATATACTTGAAATTCAAAGGCGAAACCACTTTAACTCAACTATGAAGACTATAAAGATAAAATACCAAGTACTGGGTATCTTTTAGTCGCCTATATCGTCTAAACTGTTTGCACTTGTCTTGTGTATCCTTAAGCATTGTTGTAGCTGTTCATCCTGTTGATGTTTCACCGTCAAAATACGCAATTACCCGCACTCGCAGGATATTTGTGCACCACAAAACGCCCCTCGCACAGAGTACGAGAGTTGATGATGATTTGCGTCTTCCACTTGTCGTGCTTCAAAATTAATCAAGCCAAAACGCCTGTGGCAAACTCCTGGCTTGGGCTTGGGCTGTCGCTCTAATTCGGTTTTACATGTGCCGCTGACACCCAAAATTAGTTTAGCATGTCATTTTTGGCCAAAAGCTCACAAGCCAGCTAGTCAGTTCAGTCGAAAGGTCTGGGGATGGGGACTAAAAGCCCCCCCCCTAATCAGGCATCCGAAAATCCTTCGACTTCACTTTAAGCTCTTAAAAGGTGGGCGTATGGCACGCCCACTTGCCATTCATGAAGACAAATCGTTAAACAGGCCCCGGTGCACACTACAGTTTTTACAAATGAAGCCGGAAAATGACTTTCGATCCAGAGAGGCTTTATGCAATGACGTCTGAAAATAATGCGAGGGCGGAAATGACAATGGCTCCACGTAATCGTCAGAAGGAGATTACATTTAAATTGTATTTTACTTTAAGAAATATCTATGACAATTTTGGTATACAGAAGAATATAACAGAAATAGAAACACTGGTTGAAATTTATATAGGAAAACCTTTATCAAAGTTACACTAGTCGACACGACATTTCTACTGTGGCACAAAATGACGTT
This sequence comes from Drosophila azteca, assembly GCA_005876895.1. Taxonomy (NCBI): domain Eukaryota; kingdom Metazoa; phylum Arthropoda; class Insecta; order Diptera; family Drosophilidae; genus Drosophila; species Drosophila azteca. The sequence goes on along the minus strand of VCKU01000091.1, from coordinate 6,475,644 downwards.
TCCTGATAGATTTCGGGATTTTCATTCTTTTAAAGAATTATGGTTGTGTTTTTTAATGCATTTTTTATATTCTTATATTTTTACAAGAGTTATTTTTTCAGAGGTAGTGCTTCTATTTTTCACATAACATAAGTTTCTTATATCTGGTTGTATTGAATTTGGCAGTTGTGAAAAGCTGATAAGTGCAGCTATAAATCTCACCAAAACATTTTGCAGTTTCAGCTTACCGTCTGGAAGATATTAGGCTTTCAAATTCAAATTGATAATTTTTGTGCATTATATTTTCCCGAAATGTTGACTTAAAAAATGCAGAAAAAATTTAATAAATTAACAAATTTGCGAGATTTTTTGGTTTTAGATAGGCACATTAATTAGGCGTCACTTAAGGTATGGTTTGTAGGAATAGATGGATAAACAGCTAAGTTGCAGAGGTTTGAGCAAACCTTCCTAAATTCCCATTTACATAAATTAAATACATTTAGTAAGCAGCGAAGTGTGCGGGTCCTATATACAGATGTAATCAACCAAAGCAAATTTCTTTGAAGAGGTCTCTTAAGTATAATTTATATTCCAATTTACATTTCGCACGTCATACAATACACTCTCTTGTCCAATAAAATCGTCTGGCAATACTCTAAGCTTCTTATCACTGAACCCATCGCTGACGCAATTTTGGCTTTGTTTAATTATGATAAAAAAAAAAACAGGAAAAAAACAAATAATAAAACTTCAAAAAATAGAATGAAAGAAGAACGTATAGAAGTCACCATTTCTGTAAAATTTGAGGTAGAAATATGTATATGTAGGTATTCCCCCCCTCCTGTATCTATAGAGGCGCATATGATATGAGTGTGAGTGTCGCAATCATGGACGGCAGATATCTTTTAGTTGAAAATTCACAAATTAAATGCCATTTGCGGCTCCATTCATGCCGATAAGGTTGAAAATAAATTTAATGTGTTTCGGTTTTCGGACCCGTCACACACGCCGCACGCTCTGATGATGATCGGGCCACAAGGAAAACCGTACAGGAAAAATATGTGAAAAGTGCCAAAAAAAAATCTAAAACGAAAAATACAAAATTATTCAATAAATCACAATAAAATTCTGCAATTATGATGCAGCGGCAGAGGCGAGGCAAACCCCAGCCAGGCCCGGCCAGAGGCAGAGACAAGTAATTGGGAAACTGTATCATTAATAGTAATTAACTCTGATTGAACAAGTGGTGTGGATTGTGTCGGGTCTCGTTAAGTGATGTATGTGCATTATAATTAATGGTAGAACGGCCGGCTATAGGCATGGCATACCTGGCATGCAGATACCTGCATATCGAAAACCGAAAACCAATTAAAATTGCCAACTATATTCAAATGAGTCAGACGTAAACCCCCATCGACTGACTCTCACTCTCACTCTGTCTCTCTGACTCTCACTTTACTGAAATTGGGTCAACAGTAGAGTCCCCCCGTTTGCCCCACCCCCCACACTCTGGCCACAAGTTGAAGGCTATTCTAGATACCTAGAGTTAACACTGGCTAAATGTCGTCGTCGTCCACTCATCAATCATCTTTCGCCGAGCACAATGGTAGTGACCCAAAAAGAAAATGAAAGTAAATAGCCTCACAGCTAAGGGCCACTCCACTCCATTCCACAGAATGACCCCACCATCGGAGGAGAAGACGAAGACGGACAGCAGCTGATATTACCCAATGCGAAAATCAATAACAAATGATATTAACTGCCAATTTTTGCCACATAGGCAACTGGCAACTGGGAAACTGGGTCCGCCGACATTTGGGAAATGTAGCCAAAATAGGCGCATCAAATGAAAGGACCTTCGGGCTGTTGTTCTCCGACTATTAGGTCCTGTCCTGTCTTCCGCTTTTGCTGGTAATACAAAAGGAGAATACGCACTTTAATCGCACAAAGCCGTGGGCGGACATGGACGAGGGTTGCTCGAAACATGAAAAGGTTTTTACCCAGAAAAGGAAATGGGAGATTAACAGCAATTGTTAGTAAAATCATAGTTGTATCTGTAAGTATAAGGACATACTAGGATTGTGTGAGTTTCTTTAGGCTTTGTTGTTAGACGGAAATCAGACACACCTGCCACACATGACACTCGAAGCATGCTGCACTCTGCCTGCCTTACAAGCACTCTAGAAGGCAGCATGAATCCACAGTATTCATAAAATCAGAACTAATACTCGCTATCTTCGATCATTACGAATCTTTCCTTCAGTCAGTTTCGAATACTCTCTACCTGAAATTGAATAAAGAGTGAGCGAGAAAGATATCTGTTTCTTTCAGTCCGTTTTAGGCGAGTGATTTGATGTAACGAGACCACTGAATCGCTGATGCAAAAGTACCGAACGAAGCGAATACCTAATCTCAACGAATCGCTACTATGTTTTTTCTTTCCTTTACTTTCTTAGTAAAAGCTGTACATTACCAGTCTAATCTGTTGATGAAGCACACAGATTTACCAAGCATAAGTTCAATTTTCATGCCAGGATTATATGGTTTACTCTTTCCTATGTGGAAATACCATTCACTTTTCATTAACTGCAATTACCTCTGGCAGCCCTCGCAGTGGCGTTCCCAGCATTCCCGCTCTGCTCCTGGCTTTTGTGTTATATTACACGCTTGTGTCCTTGTGCCACAGTCACAGACACAGTCCTGCCATGCCACCGATTCTATAACTATGGGGCATATGGGTACGGATAGCGGGTAGCGGGCAGCGAGACGGTAGCTAATGGGACATGTGAGCCGATTTTCTGTGTGTGAGTTTTCGTTTTCAAAAAGCCGCCGACAACACAAAATCATTGGCACAAAACAAAGCTGTCAATTTGCCAGCAATTTCCCGTGTGTTTCCCGACAATGCCAGGCAGAACAGATGACAGAGACAGCGACAGCGACGGCCCCAAGAAGGGGCCAAATTGAACAACGAGGACAAAAACGCTTGGGGCGCAAGCACAGGAAATTGCACGCATAACTATTAAGTGGCATGCTTTTCCAAGGGGAAATGAACAGACCAGGGAGAGACGGGACGGTACAGGGGGGTAGTCCTGGGCTACAACGCATTATCATTGGCCCTTTTATGGGGGCGATAGTGGGATCATTTTTGTCTTGGTGCTTGCCATTAAATGACCCTTAAAATCAACCAACACCCCACAAAAAGATCAAGGAAAAACATATTTCATCAAAATTGCCCTGACGAAAGTTTAAGCTTTTAACATTTTCCAAAGGAAACTTGAAATCATTTTCATGAATTTTCAACAAAGTTCGGTAAAAGTTTTTCGACAGCTAATGTTTGACAAATGAAGGACTAAAAGGGCAAGGAAGCTATTGACCTAGATAGGGCTCTAGATGCTTCGACATTTTAGTATGAGTTTAAAAGTTATTACAGATTTATCCCAAATAACTGTGCCTTTAGCAGCCTTCAAAGATAACCTTTAGAAAATAAAGGCCTGTATCAAGCACCGCGAAATTTTACTGACAGGAATCTGCTCTTTATTTCGAATGTGTGGAACTCAACTAATGTAGTGTGACCAAAGAACCTAAAAAGTGATTTGCCACTCTCATGAATCACCTGTGTAAATCACATTGTAAACAGCCTTAAACTATTCTGGAATATTGTTCTCTGTGTTACAATAATTTAGGAAATTCTTTGCACTTTTCTGTCTACCATTTCTCCATCATTTCAAATATTCAAAACAATTTCAAAGCGTTTCCCTTAAGCTGCAACCTGTTGCATCCCTTTTCAAGCACATTTTTCTCCACTTTTTGTGGAGATTAAAGCTCGCGTGATATCCCACTGCATTTCATGGGGTAAGTGAGAGGAAAACTTCATGGAATTCTTATAGGAAAATCATGCAAATGTGCCAATAACTGATGCAATTTATTTAACAAACGCCACAACACGCAATTCGCCGCACGCTCGACTCCGGCTCTGGCTCCGGCTCCGACTACGGAGAACTCAAATGAAAATTGAATCCAAAGAAAATAAGAGAAAACAAAAGAGATGGACATAAAAAAGAAAGAAATGAAAAGAGAGAGCAGAACGTAATATAATGAAAATGAAAAGAAGAAAAACAAGAACTGAAATGAAATGCAATTCGTGAAGAAAATAAGGAGTTGGTGTTCCATTGCTGGATGCCATTCCACGGAGAGGTCCTGGACTTTTCTTTAGGTTTATGGTAACCACCAAACCAAACCAAACCCACCTTAAACCCTTCCTGGCTTAAGATCTAGTGGGGTCGGGGAGCATGCAAAGTCATTAAACAAAAGGCAAACGCCAAGGCCTCGAAAGGAAGTCGGTTACGGCTTATAGTCACTTACATATAGCCCGATCCCCTACCCCCGACCCCAAGCACAACCCCCGACTTCTGTTCTTTGCCAAATTCGTGACGTTCTCGTGTTTATCAGGCTCCAGCAATTCCCTGTTCTTTGTACGAGTATTATTACAGTTTGTGCTGTTCCTCTTCTTTATTTCCCTCTTTTTTCTCTGTTTTTTTTTTGGTCCTATGGCTGGTGATGCCTTTTAGCATTTTGTGTAATTGCTTTGTGGGGAAATAGTAAAAATATATATGTATATACGTATGTATGTATGTATGTTTTGTATGGCTGTACTTCTTTGTAGCGCCAGCTTGGGAATACACTGCAAGAAAATATACTGGCGATTGCTTAAACATTGCATTGCACTCTGTAGGAATTTTGCAAAAAGTCAAAAGCTATCGCAAAAATAATATCAATTTTTAAAGGTTAATATTTTCCAGACGGTAAACTGAAATTACAAGGTGTTTGGTTTCGATTGATAGCTGCATTTATCAGGTTTTCAAAATTGCAAAGTTGAATGGAACCAGTTCTAAGATCTCTAAGTTATGTGAAAAAAAGAAGCACTACCTCTGAAAAAAAACAGGAGAAGAATAATGGATTAAAACAAAAAAATTCTTAAAAAAAGTAAACCATAAATAAAAAAAACTTTAAATGTATCAGAAAAATATACACCTCTCTCTACCTCTTTTTCATTACCCAGTGCTATTAGTGACCCCTCCCCCTCCAGAGTGAATCCCTTCCAAACCCTTCGGCCAAGCATTTTTTTCGCTCAGTGTTGGGTCTTTTGGTACATAATAGTCCTGTGGGCTTGGCATGACTCGGCGATGTCTTAGTGCTGACATAATTGATATGGCCACCTAGCACAGTTTTCCATTCCCCCCTAACCCCACCCCACACCCCCTTCTAGCTAGTTTTCCCATTCTGTTGTTTCATTCCATTTTTTTTTGCAGTTGGCGTGCGCCAGGCCATGTACACGCAATCGAGATCTGTTTGGGGAGGGGGGTTGTGGAGGGGATGGCTCTCTCCAGGGGCTCTGGGCACACGCAAATGGAGGAGCTGAAATGTGGCTTCTTCTGGCAAAAGTTTCGCTAACCATTCGCCAGCGCTCTCTGGTAGCTTCCCCAAGCAATTCAGTTTAAACTTAACTCGCGACGGGCCAAGTACGCAAAAAAAAGAAAACGCTAGCAAGCAAGCCGCTAGCTTCGAGCCACAGTCACTGGCGGGAAAGAATAAAGAACCCCGAGAACAGAGACCCAGAAAAGTGCTGCACAAATATTGGTTGTTGTCTCATCATTAAAAGAGCATTTTGGCCAGCTAATTACCGCGCCAGGGGGAGTGGAAGTGGGAGTGGGAAACCCCCGGCTGAACCGAAGTGTGATGTATTAATTTCAATGTGAAAATTTCAATGTAAATCAACCGGGCACGACATTGCCACAAAGTCAATTTCCGTTGGCCAATTCCATGTTGGCCACCAACCCAGGCACTGGAAGGGGCGGCCGAAAGAGACGACAACCCATCACCAAAGAGGAGTCGTATCAACATCACCAGGCGGCCAAGCGTCATTACCATCGTTGTCGTGGCCGTTGTCGCCGTGCGCGCCATGAGTCGTCTCCGGCGTGAGAGTAGCCGACAAAGCGTCATCACCGTCGAACTGATACAGTTCATAATTCAGTATCGTGCCCAGGAGACGCAGGACAAGAAGAAAAGGTTCGCACCAGCTTCAATCCTGAGCATCCTAAAAACCAAAAACCCTACAAAGAACTTTCCATTATGTTGGCTGTCTCTGAAGCGGAGCATGCCATGCTAACCGAATGGTACTCGCATTAAGTACAATATCAAAATTCTACAGAAAAACCACAAAGCAACTAAAGTACTATTAAACCAACGCGGTCTCCTCCCATGTAGTGTGTGCTTTCGAGCTCCCAAATCTGTGAAATATCAACCAACGATGTAAATATGTAGCTGAACCGCAAAACAGAAAAGTCCTGTCCAGTCCTGGCACTTGGTAGGAAATGCACACAAAATAAATTCACTTGAAAAATGTGTGGCAACAGCGTGTGGTGTGGTGTGCTGTGGTGTGTGTTATGCAAGAATGATGAGTGCAAAATGGCCAACAGATAGGGTGTAATGGTGCCCAAAACAAGTTATTGGTATAGGAAGTGTCAGGGGAAGTGCGACGAGAATGAAAGTGAAAAAAAGAAGGGTAAAATATATGTGTTTATTTCATGGACTGTAAAAGGATCATTTGTTAATCTTTCCAGTGTCAGTTTTTCAGAAGTAGAAACCATATGCTAAGAACTCTAGAAAGCCACACAATACCTTTCAAAACCACCTCAAATTCTGTAGATCAAAAACCAATTAATCGGTGCCGCAGTGCGAGTAAAATCCTGCTTTCCCGGAACCCTATAACCAGACAGATATCTATATATGTACACCTACTTGTACCAGCCCCAGATCCTGCTTGAACGCTGAAGTTTCTCTAATTAACCATAATTGAATATTTCGCTAATTTGCTTAACTCAAGAGAAGCGCTATAGACAGTCGACTCTCCCACCCACTTGGCCCTGTTTTTCAGTTTCTATAGAGCGCTTAAGTGGCTTGTAATGAGAGAAAGATGTTTTCCAAGAACCAATCTCTTTACAACGCAGGCAAATTCTATGAACAAGTTTGGGAGACGGTGCTCGACTGGGAAGTGACCTGTAACCTGTAGAAAACTCCACAAAGGTGTTGGTTTATGATGCAATATTTATGGTTAAGAATGTTTTAGAAAATGGAAAAGTACAAGGGCTACCATAACTGTGGATATTCTACTATAACTTTCAAAGAAACAACAGGCCTTTCTATAGGAATTGTACATAATTCCATAATTGCAATTAGTTGTACCCTTCCACACGCTACGTTTTTTTCCACTAGTGAAATTCAGGCTATTCTATACACATAAATCCCTCAGCATCCCACACTCTTTTACAGGGTAAAATATAATATTTTTTTAAGAAATTTTACACGGGTCTACAACCGAATGGTGGAGGGGAGAGGGGAAAATGATATCCTCAAGGCGTTTCCATAGAAATGCATTGATTGGGTCTCTGGGAGCAGAAGGACACTGCACCTATTGGACCAATTAGTGAGGGATTTCACTATGCGAGTAGATGTGTGGGTGTGTGTGGGTGTATACTTGTATGAGATACTGTTGCCAACGCCAATTAGGATGGCTTGGAGGGGGGTATATATATATTTTTTTATTCGGGATGGAAAGTTTCCAGAATGAAGTTGACGACGCGTCGTCGTCCTGTCCCCTGGCACGTTTCGTTCTCAATGTTGTTGCTCTCGTCGTGTTCTCATGTTGTACGAGTAGATGTTGCACCTATACGTATATCGTAGCATACTGTGTGGCAGATATGTACTTGGCATGCAATTAAGAAAATCCCCACAAGTCACCACGCCCATTAAAACCACACACACACACACACACCAGACAGACACACCAGACAGACACACCTGCCACACATGCCACTCGATGCATGCTGCACTCTGCCTGCCTTTGTCAGCTTTTTGCCGAGTAGCAAGTGCTTACACACAGTCCTGCCCTTCCCGCCTTCCCCACTCCCCACTCCCTCTCCTACCACTAACCTAATGAGATGTTAACTAACTTTAGTATGTGTATCTGTATCTAAAACTGTATCTGTTTTTGTTTAACTAAAAAACCAAAAACTTTATTTTCCGCTTCACACAAACAAAAAAAAAAAAGCTAAAATTCTGTTCTTTCCCGAATAACAAAACAAAATTTCCTTTTTCCGTAGCAATTTTTAACCCACACCAAAAAAAAAAAAAGAGTTCTTTTAATATAATTTCCTTTGATTTTTACCTTTTTTTTATATTAAAACTTAGCTTTAAAATATTTTTAATCAAAGAAAGAAATTCAATAAAAATTTCGATTTATTTTTTTTTGTACATTTCTTGAATATTGTTTCTGGTAATTTCGTTTAACAATTAATCTAGCGAAAGTATCTTTAAATGCGGCCAAACTAATGGATTGTTTTCTCTTCCCACTCCGCCAACCTCCGCCCCTACCTAACCAATCCCCCCAATACCCTGCAGGCGCCTGGCCGACGAGGACGATGAGTTATCAGAGGTGCAACCGGATGCAGTGCCACCGGAGGTGCGCGAATGGTTGGCCTCCACGTTCACGCGCCAGATGGCCACCAGCCGTCGCAAGAGCGACGAGAAGCCCAAGTTCCGCTCGGTGGCCCATGCCATACGGGCGGGCATCTTTGTGGACCGCATTTACAGACGCGTATCCAGCTCGGCATTGATGCAATTTCCACCCGATGTGGTAAAGCTGCTTAAGGTGAGTGAAGGGAGGTCTATTTTAACTAAACAAAACGTTAAGTCGATGAGGCGGAAGAGATAAAGAATTAGAGAATCAATGTATACAATTTCCCTATAAATAGAGCCTTAAAGTGTTCTGAAAGTCTCACTGAAACTGCTTAGACGAGAAAGTTAACTTTATAACCTAATAGTGAAGGACCAATAAAATATCACTGAAATTGATCTTTTAGGAGAATTCCCTTTAATGCCCAAAGATACATCTCATGGTACATCTCATGGTACATCTCATGTACTAGCCAATCGCGCACAGCATCCATTTTTTGACGGTACAGCTAAAGACAATATAAAAACTAAGATGAGTAACGCCCATACAATTCTGTGCTGTATGCAGCGTCGTTTTTTCGTAGCAGACAAAATACGCGCTGTCTCGCTTGCAGAGGATCTAAATCTATGAATTGGCGGTTTCCTCTGGAGAGCTCTCTGCCTATCTGTTCTTCTTTTTCCCAGGGTGGAATTCATATAAATTCCACACTAAAATAATGGAGCTAAAAATGTTGTATGGAGTTACTGATCATTGGATTGTCTTTGGATTGTACAACAGCCGTTTTTTGGACGTTTTATCAATTTTGCCCATAGGGCTTCATCCCCAAAGGATGAACTTATTATATCGATGCATTCTAGTCCTTTTCTGTATTCTATTATCTTCTCTTCTTTATATCTACCTCTGAATTTTCACACAAATATTTTATTGTCTTCCAATCCCCATTGCCATTAGAATCTGGATGACTGGACCTTCGATGTATTTGCTTTGACGGAAGCGGCCAGTGGACAGGTGGTCAAATATGTGGCCTACGACCTGTTGAATCGCTACGGAGTGATACACAAATTTAAGATTGCACCCGTTGTGCTGGAGGCGTTCCTGCACCGCGTGGAGGAGGGCTACTGTCGATACCGCAATCCGTACCACAACAATCTGCACGCCGTGGATGTGATGCAGACGATGCACTACTGTCTGTGCAACACGGGCCTGATGAACTGGCTGACAGACCTGGAGATATTCGCCTCGCTGCTGGCCGCCCTGCTGCACGACTATGAGCACACGGGCACCACCAACAACTTCCACGTGATGTCCGGCTCGGAGACGGCGCTGATGTACAACGATCGGGCGGTGCTGGAGAACCATCATGTGAGCGCCAGCTTCCGGCTGCTGCGGGAGGACGAGTACAATATATTGTCGCATTTGTCGCGCGAGGAGTACCGCGAGATGCGCACCCTGGTGATCGACATGGTGCTGGGCACCGACATGACCAATCACTTCCAGCAGATGAAGACGATGCGCAACCTGCTGACGCTGCAGGAGGCGACCATTGACAAGTCGAAGGTGCTGTCCCTGGTGCTGCACTGCTGTGATATCTCCCACCCGGCCAAAGCGTGGGGCGTGCACCAGCGCTGGACCATGCTGCTGCTGGAGGAGTTCTTCCGCCAGGGCGACCTCGAGAAGGAGCTCGGACTGCCCTTCAGTCCGCTCTGTGATCGCAACAACACGCTCGTCGCCGAATCCCAGATCTGTTTCATTGACTTCATTGTGGAGCCCAGCATGGGCGTCATGTCCGACATGCTCGAGTACATCCTGGCCCCCATTGCACCCGTGCTAAAGACAAAGCCATTGCCCCTGCTGGAGCAAGAGACCTGCCAGCTGAGCGGCGGCCGGCCCTCCGAACGTCGCAATGAAGACAAGTCCTCCGACTGCAGTGCCCCGAACATGGCCCGTAAGAGCCTTACCACCACCACCACTGTTCCTAAGTTTGTAATACCCAAGCCCTGGCTGCTCTGTCTCGCCGAAAACAAAAAGATCTGGAAGGAGCAGGCCGTCAAAGGTGAGTCTCTGTCCCTGTCCCTTACCCTGTCCCTGCTTCAGCCTAATGCTTTATTAATTATCATATTAATTGGCTGCCTTGTCGCCCATGGCCCATCGTCTAGCTTTTTGTAGTCATACTCTCTCTCTCCTATTAAGCGGGGCTGCGTTAATTGAGTTTGAATGGCCTTCGCTTTGATCTCGGCCAACCAGCCAGCCACCCAACCACCCATCTAGCCAGTCAGCCATTTGTTATTAATGCTAAAACCTTCTTACGCAGAGCTCTTGGAGCGACGCAAAAGCAGCAGCAATACTATGTAGCATCAAGACCCAGTCCCGAAGCCAAAATAAAAAAAAAACTCATTTAAAACTAAGCAAGAATATGGAAAAAATATAACAATAAATTGGACAATTGGACAAACAAATAACCACGAAGCTCAAGCAAAAATCGCAATAATTCTTCCAAATATTTGATGATTATTTTTATGTTCAATTAAATACCCAAATAAAAGTTTTATCGTTGAAGTTTACTTAAAGTTTTTGCACGATTAACACCTTTCATTTTCTTTAGATGCAGAGAGCCGTGCTTTGGCCACCGCTGCAGAGGAAGCCGCGGCCAAAGCCGCGGAAGATGGAGACAAGCCCGCAGCGGAAACGGAAGCTGGCGGCGAGGAAACAGCCACTGCAACAGCAGCAGAGGCGGAGGCAGAGACGGCGGCAGATGGTGCTGCAGCCACCTAAACGTCGTCACACATAGCACATAGGAATAAAAAATATAAAAAATAAAATAAAAAAAACAAATACTTAAAACAAAAAAAGCAAAATAAATTAGCAAGCACACAACAGAACAGAACAGAACAGAAAAAACACAGAAAACAATTCCAAAAGAACAAATGAAAATGGTATAATGTTATATACGCTTAAGGGCAACATAGAAAATATGATTATAAAACAAAAAAACCGCTTCAGATGCGCGCTCTCTCTATGTGAAATGTTGGTAGAATTAGCGAAGTTTTAGGAACACACAGAGAACCCGATACAAGATAAATACTAAAATATATCGTATATATAATATATAATAAAAATACATTGTGGTTACAAGAATTAAGGACAGGCGACGGCACAAAAAGCATATAATACGAATAAATGTTCCAGTTCGAGTAGAAGTATGATGGATGGATGATACATGTGTATAGGAGGAGTTTTTGGGGAATTTGTTGGTTCGTTTCGAGAAGCATTTATAGTTAGAATTGAGTTATAGGACCCGTCTAACCTTAACCTCTATTTGCAGTTTAGTTTTTAGTCACATATGGAATTTACGTACATATATTAAATATTATATATGATTTCTATAAGTTCAATGTATGAAATTTTATTCTAATTAAAGTACATATATATTTTTGTAACCATTTGCCATTGATTTTCCATTGATTTTGCGTTTCTCTTTTTTATTTTTTGTGAATTTTTGGTTTCTGTCTTTGCATTTACAAAGCATACAAATTGCTCAATTTTAAGTGTTGTCTTCTCGATGGGACGATAGATCTTAAGTACCTAAACAAAAAAAACTAATAAAAAACTAACCGAAGAAATACCTGAGAACCTAGCTATACGACTTTGTATATACTCTCCCTTAAGCCCCCTAACAGACTTGGAATTTCATCCACAGCAAAAAAATGGATTTCTAAACATTTTCCACTCTACAAATGCACATAGCTACCTATACTATATATGTTTAAGGATATACATAATAGTCACGATTTCTACAAACAAAAAAAACATAACATATTTATTTTTATACATGAGCGAGTGAGAGAGGGAGGGAGAGATGGAGAAAGACGAAGGCGAAGACGAGGACGTGGACGAGCGTTTAGAGATGGATTTAAATCGCAACCGAATTTGATTTCCTATTTGAGTTTGGGTTTTTCTTTTCTTTAAACAACTTGAAATGTTTTCAAACGTTTTTCAAAATGTCTGATAGCGGGACCATTCTTTTAAGATTTACCACTGTTCTTTGCTACCAGTGCAGTAGTCGGAAGCGAAATGGGGCCGAAAAAAGCAACCAACCAACCAAGCAACCCTTTAGGCGACCTTGCATACAAAGACGGGGGGTCAAAGGGCAGTGGTAAATGTGCTTAGCAGTAAGGTACCAAATTATCAGCTGAAATTGGGATCATAGCTTTATTAAGGTAGTCAATAAATGTACGAACACACGTGGCAATCCATACATATGTGTGTGTATGCAGGATGTGTATAGAGAAAGGAGAGCATGCCATGTCTACTGGTAGCCACACACAACCACACACACACAACAATACACAATACACTGAGCAAAATAATCTACTCCTAACCACTAAAATATAGCAACAAGTATATCTATTACATATATATATAACAAACAAACTAAATATTAATACGATTAAAACTATGTGTATGTTAATGTATATCAAACTTGAACGCTCAAAGCGATACGCATACATATATATATATATCGGATATATTTAGAAACTCTCTCATAAATCTGTACAAATAAAATTCGTATATAAAATAGAGTTAGTAGTAGAGGAAAATGTTGTGCAAACTTCAACCGACAAAATGTTGTTATTAAACTCAAGATAAATGTTTAACAAAAACTATTCGAAGATACATACATACATATGTGGATATATATGAGATTTATGATTCAATGTTATTAGCAAAATGTAGCTTAGTAGTATATATACTACAGACATACATACATACATACATATACATATATGTAATTCCAGCCAATGCAAAAACACTTTTCCGAGAAGTTTCCAAGCAAACGAAGTTTCAAATGAATCCTAGCCATCTTTGTGACCTTTTCCTTTTAGCTGGCGAAAGTATATAACATACAAGCATACCATACACACACATACATACATATATGAAACTATATAAGTTGAAAGCAATCATTACATTTAAATATAATATATATACAAGAATACATTTTGTGTAAATAAAAGTGGCACAGGATGCAATATTTAATTTAGAATATTAGCCGAGAGCACCGTAACTAAAAGAGCCACAAGAATCCCCCCCATCCTATCCTACAGTTTCACATAATACTACAACTACTACTTACTATATACTGTAAATAACTTTGTTTCATCTTTTTTATTTTCCATTTATTGGCCTATTATTAACTATGTATCTTATAAGCTAACTAATGTGTACTTAAAAAGTTTTCGCAAAACCACAAAAAAATCAAAACAAACCAGAAGGAAAGCCTACTAATTAAATGTTTTTAATTTTCCTACTATGTTATAACTCAATTTAATTAAATGTTTTTAATTTTCCTACTACGTTATAACTCAATTTTGGTAATGCATATTCGAATATGTGTGTATTTAGGGGCCTGGTAATGGAGAAAAGCGGAAAACTCATTTGAGATAAAAGATAAAATGAATATGGCTGAGATGTATGCTTATTACATTACAAAATACTTTCAAGTAAATTATAATAACACCATATGACTTTTAATATACTAATAAAATTCTTATTAAACCTAATCAAAACCATTTTAATTACCATTATAATCATAAACTTTTATGTATCATAGTTTTTATTATATAATATGCTCTTTATACACTGGGCCACATCATTGAAATTTTCCGTTAAATTAATGGCGCATCATTGACAAGTGTTGCCCTATTCTGTCTAGTATTTGCTATTAGGAATCGCCAATAGGAATTGGGTATTATATCATTTAGGAAATATTTATCATACCAGATGAAAAAACTAGTCAGTTTCTATCTCAGAAAATTTTCTGGCAAAATGCAAACTAATCCTTGTAAACAGAATATCAAAATCGAGGAGTATGATTTTTTCGGCATTTTTGCGGTATATTTTTAAAGTGAGACCGTTCTTTTCGGTATATTTCTGTGTCGGACGGTATCATTCCGCTGTCACACTGCCTCTGTTAAATTTATTTTTTAATATTGTAATTAGGATTGTAATTTCTGAAAAAATATCGTATTTCGATATATCAAATTTTCTAAATTTTAATATCGCCGTATCATATATATTAAATTTAGGAAATCATTATATCGATATATCAGAAAAGTTTTTGTTCAGTTAATTCATTTAATTTAAATTGCAGTCTTTTTTTAGCGACTTTAAAAGGACGCGTTGTTTTGCATTTTCATCCAGCAGACTGAATTTGTTTTCCACCACAAGTTTTACTGCACCAATAATGTTCTTATGTGTATACGTAACTTTTTGAATTTTTTTTGAAACTCAACCAAATTGCAAAAAAGACGATGTTTGAGAAAAATATCGATATTTTTCTGGGACTTTTAGAGGGATTTTGTGGAGGCAACATCATCCCAACAATTTCCTTTTTCATCCCAACAATTTCCCTTACATTCCATGCTCACTTACGTTTTTTACCGATGGCAACATTTTTTTGTATGGGCCAGCAGCATGTTTCCCGAAATTAGCGACATTGTCGCACAACATTTTCACGGAATTAGCAACATTTTGATACCCCTTAGGAAAGGATATTATAGAATTTAGGAAAAGTTTGTTTTACTAGGCACCAATTATTGCAGAAACAAGTAAGTCCCTACCTCAGAAAATTTTACGGTTTTTGGTATTCTTTTAAAGACAGAAAATGGGTATCGGGATCGATATATTAATATTAATAAATTAATCAAATGCATTATTTGGTCAAAAAATGTAAATATGTGCAAAATACAATATTAATAACATTTTAAAGCAGCTGGGAAAAATAAATTTCATATTAATTAATTGAAAAAGGGTATATATGTATATGCTCGGGTAAGTTTCCAAATGACGTGACATTCCATGCTCACTTACGTTTTCTTACGTCGCATTTCATGCTCACTTTTATACCATGGCTTAAACGTCATTTTAGAAACAATCTAAAAAAAAAGAGTCACTAAACTTAACCAATCTTGTAGACAATTGATTCATCATTCGTATAAAATTATGTGCTCAGGCCTGAGGGTCCTATTTAGCCAGGAATATTAAACGGAATATCAAATTGGAAAAAATTTTAAATTTAGAGGTGTCTGGCAAAAAAATTGGTGTTTGAAAAAACTATCGATGCCTGCAGTTAGGAATATCAAATTGGAAAAAATGTTCCATAGCCATAACTAAAATGTTTGGAAAAAATTACCAGCATAAGAACCTTTAACTTCACGCCGCAAGCTGCTGCAAATAAAAACACACTATATTACATTGGTAGTCTTACAGCAAGTCTTGCGTTGCATTTTGCAAAAACAGCGATTGCGACTTGGCCCCAAACAACATCAACATCTGGAGCTGCTGACGATTGCGCAGTTGCCCGGTCTTTGGAAGAACCACCACGCAGCTGCCATCCATCGTACACAACAAAGTGCATTGATCGGCATTGATTTAAGGTAGGTAATAGCCATACATTTAGTTGCATTTGTGACTTACAAATTAACTTACAGCGAAGCCCCCCATTCACATATACAACAAGTACGTAAAAGCTGATATTTTCCGCAGAACAGAACATAACACAAGAAGCGTAATGAGTGAATACCCTTCCGGTAGTAATGCTCTTCTCGAGAGAAACACTGTTAAGGAACAGGAATCTGGCATCTATGAAGCACGTAATGCAGAGGAAGTCAATGTGAGAACGTCTCGTACAACTGTTCTCGACTTAAACGAGGATTGCGTGATGTTGATCATTAATTATTTAGATATAAAAGACCAGCTTCGCCTCGCTTCTTCGAACGTCTATTTTGAAGATATATTCAAGAGCTACGCCAGCCTTCGGTACAAACATCTGGATGAAAGATTTCTGCATAGAATTGACGACGAAGATCTGGACAAACTGTTGCAAATCTCTGGCGAGCATGTTGTTAGCTATGCGTCCAATGATCGCAGTTTAAAGTTCGCTTATCAACTGTCGCTCGTGCTGAGCCGCTGTCCGAATGTTGAACATTTGAGACTGTCCTTTCATCAGAAAAGGAGCGGGTGGAACGATCTATGCAGCCTGAAAAAGCTAAAATCTTTAGAAGCTGATCTGGTCTTTAAAGGTGAAGAAAGATTGTATAAGGAATTTGTTTACACACTCACGGAATTCCCGTGTCTAAGGAAGCTGAAGGTGAGGTCTATCCTTTATAACGGGGAAGGATTGCATGTTCTTGATCAACTGGAATCTTTGGATGTGGAGCTTTATGCCCATGGATTCGATGGCAACAGCTTGGTGCATTGCTCCCGAGCGATGAAGCAATTGCGGCAACTTAAATTTAGTGTTGAGAACATAGATAATAACCATTTTGAAATAATGGCGAGCAACTGCCAGCAGC
The DNA here is from genome assembly GCA_005876895.1 of Drosophila azteca. Lineage (NCBI taxonomy): Eukaryota > Metazoa > Arthropoda > Insecta > Diptera > Drosophilidae > Drosophila > Drosophila azteca. Next base: position 6,458,799 of record VCKU01000091.1, on the reverse strand, counting down.
TGGAACGTCTATTCATTGCTATTTTAAACACCGACTTAAATCTGCCATTAGAGCTGGTCGGCCAGTTGCCCAGGCTGCAACATTTGGAAGTATGGTTCAAAGGTCATGTACGTGACTCTTTTATCGAGGGATTGGTCAAGAAAGAGGGCTCTCCTTTGCAAAGCCTTATCCTACATGTGCAGTTGGAAGAGAAACAGGTTCAGCGTCTGTGTGATATTTCTACTCTTAAGGAACTCTTTGTTTCCTGCAGCAGCGTCCCCTTAGCGGACTTATTCAAGCTGAAACACCTTTTGCACCTCCACATCGAAGCAAACATTACGAATTCAATAGTTCTGGACCTACTCAAAGGACTTCCTCGCCTTAACGTTTTAAGTTTGATATGTCCTAAGATAGACAATGTGCAACTAGTGAAGAGTGTTTGTACCTGGGAGAGCGAAGAGAAACAACGGCGAGGGAAGATCAAAATCTGGCTCGAATATGGAGGGGGAAGCCGTGTTTTGTATGCCAGTCCTTTGGTTGAAATCAGTGTTACTAATATTAAACCCATATTAATAAACAAAGAACTTGGTGAACGAGATCAGAACTAGCAAATCTACAGACTCTTCTTGAATAATTTACAAACATGGGATTCGAATTAATTTTGGCTAATGGCCTTTTTATGCATTTTTGAATTTGTGTATCGCGCTACAGCTGAAATCAGCTGAAAAATAACCCCTATCGATTTCAGTATTTTATTGCAAGGGTGTGATTATTTTTATACGGTCCCCCTGCTGCACACATATACTGGATTCAATAAATCCGCGGTCACACTGAAAATAAACGCAAAAAAAACAATGAAAAAATGTGTGAAGTGTTTAATTAATTAATTAATTAAGTTAAAAGTCAATCAAGTAAGCATCACATCACTTAATGCAGTCAATCCTTTCGCTGGCTGCCAAACCTGTGGGGATGGAGAAAGGATAGCAGCCATCATAAGTCGTGGGTGTTTGCCCCAGACCAGACTGCGCTGCCAACGACAACGGCGCCGACGACGAAACTAGTGGTTCCATTTCATTCATTCATTTTGGGACCGTGATTAATGTAGAGCCCACCGTTTGACAGTGTGGTATAGTAATCTAAATCTGGGCCATCAGTTCTTGGTGACAATCACTCATCAGGCGGCTAGCAAACCGAAAGTCGCCAGCCGCCACCCAGCCCCGCCCCAAGAAAAAAGCGAAAACCCAAAACTGAAGAAAAAGAGAGAAAAAACCAACAAAGACCTCGCCACGCCAAATTAGGCAACCTGCAAACCACCTACTGTCGGGTGTCGCGACCGGCCTGCTGTTGTCGTGCCTGGGGTTAATTAATTTTTGCACAATAATCCGCTTTTGGGCAAACAAAACAGGCAGAAAGAATCTTATCTACGAATAAGAAAAACGTAACTAATAATGAGTGTAGAGCCGCCAGATAAGAGCCAAACGGAATGGAATCCCTTTTCTAATTTTCTATCTTCTCTTGCAGTGCATATTCTTTGGTTCGGAATAAGCAGCGTTCAGTAGTTGTAGCGGCAGGTTATTGTGGAACGATACGCCAGCGCCAGCGCCATGCTGATAGACAACAAATCGGTTCACCCAAGACGACCAAGTGCCAAAACCGAGATCCGAGCGTGAACCAAACGACAGCAGAGCCAAGCCAAAGCCAGGACTAGCGACAGAGAGACAGCAAATTGCATTTAAAACTGCCAATCCACTCGAAACCACTCCAATAATCCATCATCAATCATGGGCAACAAGAACTCGTGCTGTGCGTACTCCAGTCCGCAATCGGACCGCAAGTCCAAGGACATGCCGCCAGTGTTTGAGGAGCGACACCAGCTGAATCATCCGCCACACACCTCGCAGCACCAGCTGGATGGACATCATCATCATGGCTCCACGGCGGCCGTGCATCATCATCATCATCACCACCAGCAGGGCAGCAGCGACAATTTCGAGAATCAACCGAATCTGCAGCACATCTCGGAGCGGGAGGCCTTGGAGGGCGGCGATGACGATCCATCGGTGGATCCCACGGCAGCCACCATGTTCCTCGAACGCTCAAAGGTGGAGAATGGCGGCATGACGCGTAAACGCTCCCAGCAGCAGATTGCCCAACAGGCGGGCAGCATTGGCGGCGGTGGCAGCACACCCGGTGGCAATAGCTGCGGCGGCGGTGGCGGTGGCATGAAGAAAAGCTCTTCCTGCTCAACCATCTACCTGGACGACAGCACTGTGTCGCAGCCAAATCTGAAGAACACCGTCAAGTGCGTCTCGCTAGCGATTTACTATCACATCAAGAACCGTCAGTCGGATCGGCGTCTGGACATATTCGATGAGAAGATGCATCCGCTGACGCATGACCCAGTGCCCGAAAATTATGACACCCACAATCCCGAGCACCGCCAGATCTACAAGTTTGTGCGGACGCTCTTCAATGCCGCACAACTGACGGCGGAGTGTGCAATCATCACGCTAGTCTACCTAGAACGACTTCTCACCTACGCGGAGATGGATGTGGGGCCATCCAACTGGAAGCGCATGGTGTTGGGTAAGTACATTGCATGAAGCACTCCACTCCACTCCATCCGAGATTCCATTTAATAATCACGGAATCTCTGCAGGTGCCATTTTGCTCGCCTCTAAGGTGTGGGACGATCAGGCTGTTTGGAATGTGGACTACTGCCAGATACTCAAAGACATAACGGTGGAGGACATGAACGAGCTGGAGCGACAGTTCCTGGAGCTGTTGCAGTTTAACATCAATGTGCCCTCCTCTGTGTATGCCAAATACTATTTCGATTTGCGGACACTGGCCGAGGCAAATGAGCTCAACTTTCCCACAGAGCCGCTGTCCAAGGAGCGCGCCCAGAAGCTGGAGGCCATGTCGCGGGTGATGCAGGACAAAGTCACAGCCGAGGCTCTCAAGAATGGCATCAAGAAGTGGTCCTCCATGGACAACATCAGTCAGGGCGGTCCGCGTCGCAGCGTGGCCATATTATCGTGATTTATATTAGCTTACTAAAAAAAACAAGAAGAGATCTGTATTCTGTAGTCCGTGGTGTGTCCGATCGAGCAGAATTCCGTGTTTTTTTTTGTACTTGAGAACTTCAGTGATTCATTTTGTACTTCAAATTCATTTGAATAGCAATAGCACCCCCCCAGCAAGACACACAAAAAAATACATTATATATTCTATATATATATATATATATATAGAAACGTTTTAGCCACACGTCTCGAATTAAGGACCACTTTTTACATATACATTCGAGCAGTGTATATTCTTGTAAGCAAAACTACCGATTGCAGTCAAGGATTTGGATGATTTTAACAAAAAATATAACCTACTAGAACTACAGCAAAACTTTGAGAAGCGCGTAACCAATTGCCAAAACGAAACGAAAAGAAACACGAAACAAAAACCACAAGAAATAGAAAATTCTTTGTAAAAACAAAAAAAAAAACAAGCTTACTCGTAAATATTGTATTTGATTCAGACAGCCTTATGCTATTGTGGCATCTGGCAGCTAATTAATCTCAAGACTAGATCTAGATCTGGATTAGATCGTGAAACTATATTTTTGTTTACATTTTTTACTTATTATTTCCCTGTACATTTGTTACGAATTTAATTTGTTCTCCTGCATTTTCACTTGATATAATTTTGTGTGATTTTTATAGTTTCCATTTAGATTTATACGATGCGAGATATACATATATAGCTTCATCCGATCAGGCTTAAGGCACAAATTGATAAATATGTTTTTAAATTAGAAAACAAAGAAAATCTGAAAAGAAAGCACAGCGCAGCGCAATATTAATCCAAAAGATTTGTGAGTAAATTTATGTACTAGACTAGACATTAAGGGTACGAATTATATGTTTATTTTACGATAAAGCAAATAAAAGCAATCAAAGAATAATTTAAATCTGGTTATCCCTTACTGTTTTGCCAGTCCGATAGTTTTGCTGGTCCCATCTTTGGCGCGTCGTGGTCGCGGGGCTGCCAACCTTTTGGAAATTGGTTGAACTGTACGAGCGAATTGGCTGGTGGTGAATTCGACGCACTCTCACTTACGTAATTCGCCGCAAACAATTTCTCATACCCTCTACGAAAGGATGTTATAGAATCTAAGAAAAGTTTGTTTTACTAGGCACCAATTATTGCAGAAACTAATAAGTCTCTATCTCAGACATCTTTATGGTTTTTGGGCTTGTTATAAAGACTGAAAATGGGTATCGGAATCGCTTTGTTAATAATAATAAATACATAAATTAATTATTGGGTCAAAATATGTAGATATGTGCAAAATGTACTATTAATTACATTTGAAAGCATCTGGAAAACAAAATTTTTATCATTAATGAAATGAAAAAGGGTATAAATACGTCCATACGACGGTAAGTCTCCAAATGACGTGACATTTCATGCTCACTTACGTTTTCATACGTCGCATGTCGTGCTCACTCAAGTTTTACAAACGTTATTTTTAAACCAATCCAACCAAACGAAGTCCTTAAAATTAGTCAGTCTTGTAGAAAATTGTTTTGTCTATTGTATAAAATTATGCGCTCAAGCCCTAGTTTCCTAGTTAGCTGGGAATATTAAACGGAATATCAAATTGGAAAAAATTTTAAATTTAGGGGTGTCTGGCAAAAAAATCGATGTTTGACAAAAACTATCGATGTCTGCAGTTGGGACCCTAACATCGATTATATCGATGTTAATCCATGTTTTCATATTTCAACCGCTACAACTAAAATTGGAGATCCGTGTTAAATGTTAAAGAATTAAATATAGCCGGACTAATTAATAAACCAAACTACCTTGCGGGCTGTGTAATAGTGTTGTTAGTGTTCTGTTATAGCAAAGTAAGCCGCGGCACCAATTCAGTAAATTTGTGGCAAGCGTCTGCCTGCGTGCGTCGTGGAACGTCGACGAGGGACGCTGCAACAAAAAAAAAAGGAGTGGTAGCTTGGATGCGAATTGAAGCCAAACCGCCGGGTACGTACAATCTCAAACGGGGACTTTCAGAATTCAAATTGGACTCTACTTTGGCTAGGTTGTTCTGCCATATTTGTGTTTAATAATTTTGCCGCCTTTTTATGCTTCGAGCCCCAAAAAAGCATGGGCGGGGGGGCGGTTAGCCAGCGAGTCGGTTAATAAGAACAACGCAATCGCGTACACACATACACATGCACGCATTGTATCTGTATCTCTCGTTCACCATCTCTCTCTCTATCTCTCTCGTTGCCTCCACACCTCTTAACAGAGGTGACAGCCGCGGAATAAAAATAGCTAGATTCAGAAAAACTAAAAAATCATTTTACTAAATTAAGGCATATATATTACTTACAACTATTTTAAACTTAAAATACATGAAAAACCAAATGCTTTAAAATCAAATAACTACTGGGCTCCATCTAAAACAAAAAATCTACTCTTTATTATTAAAAAATAAACCATTCAAAGAGCCCTGTTAGTTGTGGTCGTCTAATGCTATCTCAGTCTTTCAGTCTAGTCTGAACTTGAAATCCATTGGAATACGATCATTTGCATCTTTAAACCATATGAAAAAGATACAAAAGTAGCAAAGAAAATCTGGCTTGACTAAAGCCGACTAACCAGCACTGAATGGTTAACTTGTGTGTGTGCTTTCGGCTGCTTTCCGAACCCGCCGCACGAAGAACTTTTACATCGTTCGCTTTTGCCTGCTTGCTTGCCTGCCTTCTGCTGCCTCCGCGTCTCATTCATTTTTCAACCGCCGAAACCACCGCCTCTCTCACCCGCGCGCGGCGTTTTTCGATTCTGATTTTTCTACTACTGTTGCACACACACGCACGCATACATACGGACAGATGTATGTGGATGTATACGTGAGAGTGCCTGCCAGCCACCACCAACACCAGTGCAATCAAGTAATTTTCGTTCTACTGGCGTCATAAGAACATACTTAAGAGAATATACATGTGTATGTATGTAAAAACTGCAACTAAATTTCGGATTGGCGGGCGGGGGCGAAGGTGCCGAAAGAATTGTGTTTATTTGTGAAATTCGTACGCTAAAAAAGAATACCAAAAATTATTAATCAAATGACTTTGCGGTCGACTTTACAATGTGTCTGTGTGTGTGAGTGTATGAGTGAGTTAGTGTGAGATATGTGAGCGCGTCTAATCTGTGTTGGTGTGTGTGTGTGTGTGTATGTGTGCACATACATCCACAGAGTTCCCATTAACGTCATCATCGTGTCATTCTTGTTTGCCTGTCGGTGAGTGGCAGGGCAGGGTGAGACGCAGGGTTGCATTTTTCAGAAATTTATTAATATTACTAGAAAGATGAGAAAAAGTGCAATGCAGAGAGTGAGAGCAGCAGCTCTGCTCCGGTGTAAACATAATTTTTACTTCCAGATTTCTGCCCCTTTTTTTCGGTTGCCATATGGTTGATGCGGCCCTCCTATTAGAACCGTAATTTTGTCGAATTGGACTTTCCACTTCTGGTCATTTTTCTCTCTTTCTCTCACTCTGTTTTTTCTTATTTGTATTTTGTTAAACAATTATGAAATGCACACTAATTGGCTGTAATGAAAATGTGCCTTAGTCGCTCGCGATCATTCCCTCCTCTCCTCTCTCATTCGCTCAAAATTTGAGAATTAAAAATAAAGAAAAAGCCAACAGCCAGCAGCCAGCAGCCGCCAGGCGGCAGCAGCAGCAGCAATAATTATAACTATAACTCGAGTTTCGGATCTCGGGGGCTATATAGAATGTGAGCCAAAAGGCTAAAAACTTGTATGCGACGCGCCGTGCCGCCTGTACTCGCTTCATTCCTCTCGCTCTCTTGTGCTCTGTGCTCTGCTGTGCTGTGCTTGCTCTCTCTGTCTCCCTGTCCGCCTCTTCCCCGTTCCGTTCATCCGCTCTCTCAGCTTTCATTTTTTGTCTCGTTTCGCTTTATTTTGTACTTACGCTTTGCGATTCAATTCGTTTTTATTGGTTTTCCGCTTTAGGCGGCTGGGAATTGTACGTAGCGTCGTTCGTGCAAAACGTTGTGCGCGCGGTGGAGGGGCTAGCTCTGAACAGCAGGGGAGCGCGGCAGGGGAGGAACTTCGTCGTTGTCGTTCAATGAATAATGAGAGACAATGTAAGGCAAAAAGAGCGTGAGCGTTAGTTTGTGTGTGTGAGTGCACGAGAGCGGCAGAGTGTCAGCGAGCGAGCGAGAGAGAGAGAGAGGGGAAAAACGAGAACAACAAAATAAAGCAAAACTCATACAAAAGTGCACGAAAAGCAGAAGGCTGGTTGGTGAGTGAGAGAGAGAGAGGGAAGGAGATGGAGAGAGAGGGGCGGGGGCCGCTGCAGAGTGGGAAAGCAAGAAAGATACAACTTTTTTTCTCTTTCCTCTTCTGCTGGCAGCCAAAAGCGGAATGAAGAGGGAGAGCGAGAGATGAGAGGAGAGCTCCCCCATCTAGAATCTAGAAGACGGAACGATGCACGCACATACAGGCCTCTTCTAGATATAGATACAATTAATTTGATTTGTTAGCACCGCATCTCTGATCCAATCGAGGAGGCCTACTCGCACCCCTGGGTGTAGTATGATGGTTGAAAATTTACAATTTTGCATGACATCCCCCCACCGCACCCCTTCAAATTGGAGTTAGAGTAGTTCGGTTCTTCTTCTTTCCTCGGTTTTCGATGCCTCTGCCTCTGCCAGCAGCATTGTGACGCAGACTCGCCGCAGCTTTCACGTGTGTGTGTGTGTGTGTGTGAGTGTGTGGTTGTGTGTGTGTGGCTTATGCATATATTGGCTGCAAATAAATTTTCGCTTGATTTGCTTTCGTCCCGCGTCCGTGTCCGCTTCCACGCCCGCATCCGCATCCATTGGTTCTATCGCCCCGTCTCGTCAGGCCATCGGCAAAGGGGGAAAACTGTACCGCGGGCCGTTTGTACATATCGCGTAAACATAAACACACCAGCGCAACAAACTGTTGCTCTCTTTGGTTGTTATTATTACCGTTATTGTTACTTTGATGTCTCGCATTTCTTCTTATTGCAGGTGGTGCCCACTCACCCCCCGCCCAAAAACTAGGAGTATATGTGTAAATATATTTTTTAAGTCCGCTCCTGGAGAGCCCCGCAATATAGCCGATATTTAGGCCAACAAGAGGAACTATACGTAAATGAACGGTAAGTGAAGAGGGAGGGGAGTGCCATTTGGCCATTTCTTGAATCCATCATTTATGATATACAGGGTGACCATTACATAATATTACTTTATTTTATTTTGGGCAGTAGATACATTACATGTTTTTCGCTAGGACTTTATCGAGTTTTGGGATTACCATAAATACCATAGATTTATGCGGGTTTTTTCTGTTTTTATTTTCAAACTTTTTGAATTCATCTCATATATTGTTTCTAGTAACTCCTATTTGTTAAGAATTAACTAATAAAGATATTCTAATTTGATTTGTTTGATTATCTTGTATGTTTCATTTGTTATGGGCGACGAAAGTCAGTTTCGTGAACATGCACTCACTTTTGCTCGCCACTGTATGTACTATGAGAATCCCACAGATTTATTACTTAGTTAATTAAATTTAAATAATTAGTGTAATGGTTTTCTAATTACATAAATTACCTTTAATTTTAAAATCACACGCGGATCCAAAATCACAAAAAAAAAATCACTCGATTTTGTACCCTAGATACATTTTTTAAGTAAATATAAATAATGCATTTGGAAGATATAATGTTGTCTTTTGATCAAGCCGATCCCAATATTTGTATGAAAATTTCCCGCGCGGGTCTTATGTCCGCTGTGTGCGGCTTTATTGTTTATGTGTATGGGTGTGTGGATAAACATTTTTTGCAATCAATTTATTGTAGATATTATGTTCGCTCTGCTTCGTAGAAATAATAGCGTACAACAACTGATTATAATGTCGATTGAACTGAAACGTATAAAAAGTATTACTCACCATGAAAACTTTGTACCTCCATAAAAGTGTTTTTTTAGTTGTAGCTGGAAATTGCTTTGCCTTGAAAACGGTCTTGCTTGACAGAGATTTAGCATTAGAGATATGGAATTAAAGGTATCGTTAAGGGGGGAAGTTAAAGGATAACAGATTTAGCAAGATGGCGTTAACTTTAGCGGGTCACGCGAAGAATAGTTTAGGGCTGTTGGCAAAGTGAGATTTTACTGGATTTATAAGTAGAATCTCAAATTTCTTGGAACCTGTTTAATATGTAATACAAATAATATGCATACAGTGTTGGCAAAAAGTCTACATAAATTCTGTGAAATTCTGTAAAGCCTCAAAGAGGAAATTCCTTTGTTCCAAGGATTGAAGATACAGAGAGATTAGTGCTTTATGATATTTTGCGCTCTTTTTGAAATAATATTTTGTACGTAGACTTTTGTGGGGCACTTTGCAAGTATAGCAGTCAACTTATTGTTTCGTTTTATAGCCGCAACTTGTATTACAGTTACTTGATACGATGACACCCTGTGTCGTCGTTACTGTTACATTGAGCCATTTGTTTTATGTGTGTGTGTTTTTTTTTGTGCCTGGCTTCATCAGCACTTTACATGCCCGCCCCAATACCACCCCCACCCCTGCCCTCCCCTACCGTTTTTGTTTTTGTTGGGCGGGCTGGCCCGGGAAATATCTTGCATACATGTGTACGACGTTACTTATGCATGTGTATCTGTGTATAGAAACACACACACATTCCTACCTCACCACAGTTAAAAGTGGCGCCCTTTTCAGTAGTGTCCTTCTCTCCCACCCAGCTCTCTTCTCCTCCTCCTCTCTCTCTTTGTCTCTCTGTGCAGCCTGGTTCGTTCCCGCCTCTCAAGATTAGTTCGTACCCGCCCTTTGCTGTTCCCGCTCTGAATTGTGTTTGCTGAATTATTTGCTTCAAAAAAACAATCAAACAGTAAAAGAGAAAGACTGGAGAGAGAGAGAAACAGAGGAGCGCAGTAATAGCTTCGGGAGGGGCCACCATCTCCTGCTCTCCACTCTCTTCAGCCTGCTTAGCCCCATAAGCTGTAACTGTAAAGCGCTTAGCAAAAAGGGACAACCAGGACCTATGCAAACAGCCCCCGTTCCCCGCTCATGCGCGAGCGCTCTCTCTTCTGTTTGCTTTTTCCCCCCCGTCCTCCTCATTCTCTCTTATTCTCTCCCTGACCATCTTTAATTCGCAGCTCACTTTTTCACACACACACACACACGCACTTACACTCCGAAGCGTTGTCTTTAATCGATTTGTACTTCTTGATATTTACATCACCTCCCTCTCCCCCCGCTCGACTGTCCTACATGACTCTCAGCCCTTTGACTTTCCTCCTCTAACCACCACACGCTCCTCCATGACTCTCATTCGCATAAGCTTGGGCTCCCTTTGAATTCCCTCTCTTCTTATTCCTATAAGCTTGAGCCTATTGAGTCGCCTCGACTCTCCTTCGGCCCTTCGGCATTTCGTTCTTCAATTCACACATGACTCCCCCTTCCACTCTCCACTCCTATATTACTTTCCGCCCATCGACTCCTCCCGTTGCTCGTAGACCTTCACATTCTCTCTCTCTCTCCTCACCTCCCTGTTTAAATGTGTGTGTGTGTGTGTGTGTGCGTTTTCTCTCTCTCTCCAAAAATGTCTATCAAATGCTTGCATACTCTGATTGGATATCTAAATCCTGAATCCATGCCCCCAGCCCCCAAAAAGCTAAGGCGAGGCATTCAGCACGAGCCCCCAGTCCTGCTGGAGCCCTGCTCGCTGCTCCCAGCTCCACTCCCTTTTTTGTGTGTCCCTTGTGTCATTCGGTTTTGCTGCTTTTTGCCATTTACAATTTATATAAAGTTATTTCTTCTGCTGCTGCGTCCTGCTGCCTGCCGTCTGGTCGGTCTGTCGCTTGCTTCATCCTTCTCTGCTGCTGCTGCTGTTACTTCCTCTGCCTGCTCCTGCTCCTGCGCCCTTCTCTTCCGCTGCCGTGGAGCAAAACATAGCGAGTCTAGATCCAGCTGAGAGGGAATACATATGTATGTGTGTCTGTGCTTGTGTGTGTGTGAGGGGGAGTATGGGTATTGTGTGTTTGTGTGAGGGGGAGTGACGAGTGTATTTGTGCAGGGGGGTCGGGAGAGGGGAGTGTGCGGGTTGCGGTTCGCTAATGGGCAATTTATATCACTTTTAATGCCCAGCAGCAAAATCAATAAAATGCCCAACATCTTTTTACATAAATTAGTCCTGGGCTCCAGAATAATACATGGTCATGTGTACAATGTGTCTGTATGTATGTATGTGTGTTTGTATGACGATTGTTTGCATGATTGTGTGCGTTTACAGCTCAACTGTACTTGCATAACTCACACGAACACACAACACACAAAATAAACGCAAACCCATTCTTACAACATTTCCACTTGCTCTCGGGATTTATATTTGTGTTGATGTTTGTGTTCCTTTCAAGGGTTAATGCTCGCTCGCTCGCTTGCTCTTCCATGCTGCTGCTGCTGTTGCTGCTCATCCCTGCAGAAATTTGTTTTGTCCCGTTAGAGCCAACAACAAAACGACAGAAAGTGTTTACTTTGCGACACTGTTAGAATGATAAGAGAACACTGTTAAGGCACTGTTAAGCTAACAGTAGCAGCAGCATCATTGTTCCACAGGAGAGGATGTACTGCTTAGCAAGCAGTGTGCCCTGGAATAATGCCAAGGCCTGGGCCAAACAATGCGTTTTCCATGCTCCAGTTTCCAATGATCCCCAGGGGTAGATAATGGAAAGAAAAAGAAACAGTGAACCAATAAGAATTACATTTAAAATTATGTTTCTTCTTTACATTGATTTCAACCGATTTAATTTCAATATTTATTTCATGCAATTTCAGGTGAATGATAGACTTTCGAGCATTGGCCGCGGCAACAACTGTGACGAGGATCAACCAACAGAAACAGGAACAGCAACCACATGGTAATTGACCCACCAAATCCCCCAGCCAGCCAGCTCTCGGCAACAGCTCGATTAAGTGACACCTCCACTTCCACTTGCCTTTTTCGTTTGTTGTAGCCACGCTCAGTGAAGGCAGTCGACAGCAGCAACAACAATATGTAGGCGGCACACAACAACAGCAACAACAAGAACAACAACAGCAGCAGCAACAGCAGAAACAGAATTCAATTCAAGAAAGATTCAACAATCACCAACGGGGTCCCATTACTATCCATCCATCCAGAACTATAAGAACACACTTGCTCTCTAATACAAAATATATCACAAGGAGGAGGAGCAAAGCGAAGGATTTTCAACATCGGAGTCCCGGACAAGCATGCAGCACGTGAGCGCTGCTAGCTCGGTGCCATCAGTTGTAGCCCCGGTCGTGACCACTGGTGGAACCACCATCACCCTCGGCGGACCGCCGCCTTTGCCCAAATCTGAACACAAAGAGGATGGCAAACCGCCGCACGGCATAGAAATGTACAAGGTGAACATTGAGGATATCTCCCAGCTGTTTACATACCACGAGGTCTTTGGAAAGATCCACGGCGATGTGGTCAATCATCAGCTGGCGGCGGCGCATGGCGGACAATTGCCGCCACCACCACCGCTGCCACCGCAGACGCATGCCGTGAGTGCAGCGGCAGCAGCGGCTGCAGCATCCACCAATAATGCCGCTGTGGCGGCTGTAATGGCCTCAGCGAATGCTGCTGCAGCAGCAGCGGCGGCCGCCTCGGCGGCGGGAGGCAACGGCCTGCCGGTGGCCACGAGCTCTGGCGGCCAGCAGGGCAGCGCTACGGTGACCACGACCAGTTCGACGGCGAGCAGTGGCAGCGGCGGCAGCGGTAGCGGGGGCACCACAACCACGGCGGGTGAGTTGCTTATGCCTAAAATGGAGGGCGGCATTCATGGCGTGGACGGGCAGTCGACCGTGGCGCTGGCCCCAGACGGGACGCCCATTGCGACGGGGACCCATGTGTGCGACATTTGTGGCAAGATGTTCCAGTTTCGGTATCAGCTGATCGTGCACCGTCGCTACCACAGCGAACGCAAGCCGTTTATGTGTCAGGTGTGCGGACAGGGTTTCACCACGTCACAGGACCTGACACGCCATGGGAAGATCCACATCGGTGGCCCCATGTTCACCTGCATCGTGTGCTTCAATGTGTTTGCCAACAACACCAGTCTGGAGCGGCATATGAAACGTCATTCCACGGACAAGCCATTCGCCTGCACCATTTGCCAAAAGACCTTTGCCCGCAAAGAGCATCTGGACAATCACTTTCGCTCGCACACGGGCGAAACGCCCTTCCGTTGCCAGTACTGCGCCAAGACGTTCACGCGCAAGGAGCATATGGTTAACCATGTGCGCAAACACACGGGTGAGACGCCACATCGTTGCGATATTTGTAAGAAGTCCTTTACGCGCAAGGAACACTATGTTAACCACTACATGTGGCACACTGGTGAGTGTGATTGATTGGTGGGGGCGGACAATGCGAGCGGCGAGCGCCAAAATACCAGACCAAATACCATAAACAAAACAAGCCAAATACCAAACCGAATACCAAATACCAAATACCGAATACCAACAACAAATCATACCAATCAAAAATCAATTCAAATATCAAAAATATCGAGTTCTCAGAGTCCAGTCAAGAGTCAAATCCAGTTCAAATTATATCCAATCCATATAGAAATATATATATAGAGTACAAGAACTACAACAACAGCCATCACCACATCACACCAACCAAGAACCAATATATCAATATATATGTATCAATATATCAACCAATCCAAAATCAACCAGCCAATACAAATACCAATCTTGCAACATGCACCGTCAAAATTCAAAAATTTAAACAATCAATAGCTTAATTAATCGTGCGTCCTCCGTCTGTCGTTCTCCATCGACTCTCTCTCAAAATCTCTCTCACTCTTTAAAATCTCTCTACCAACGCTTGTGCTTTGTCTTCCTTTTGAGTCCAGCCTCCCAGCTTCCTACTCTCCTCCTTATCACACAGTCCTCCACTGAATGTATTCACTAACGCTTCAGCTAGATGTACGGACGGTTCTGTCCTGCCCTGCTTCAGCAGGGTAGCAGGATCGTGCGTACATTATCCTGCCAAAAACAATTTAAATATATTATAAACAACACGCTCACTCGCTCATACCGCTCATAACATTATCCTTACCCCCACCATATCATATCTACATCACACATTCCCCAAAACACCAACAAACAACAACAAAACCAACAACCAAGAACAAAACCACATTCCTGTGCTCTGTTTCTCCAATCCGATCCAATCCACACACTGATCTGATTTTCATTTCATGATCCACTCCTCTCCACTCCACTGATTTGCACTCCCAAAACATTCCACTCCAAAACACCAATGGAATCCACTACTGATCTCCACTCTCCACTACATTGTTATCCACTCTACTCTACATTGATTCACATTCTCCACTCCTGATTCCTCCACTCCATTGAATCTCCACTCCATTGAATCTCCACTCCATTGAATCTCCTGCTCCTCTCCTGTTCTCCTGATTGATGCCTGTATAACTACGATCTCTCTCGCTCTCTCTCTCTCTCTGCTGTCAAACAGGGTGCCCAAAGTAAATTAATAAAAAAAAAGAAAAGTTCGTTGTTGCTGCTTGTCGATTGCCAACGTCTCTGTGTAACTGCAACATTGCTACACACACACACACCCACACACGCACACACGCAATTGGAGACATATTCTCACACAAACACACACATGAACACAAAGCTTTTATACATACATATGTACAAACATATAGTAGAAGACCTCTGTAACAGTTCTGGAGGCTTTTCTTCGAAAAAATACCAACTCAAGAAACGAGAAAGAACTTCACGTTCAAAAAAAAAACAAAAAAAACCAAAAGCATCCTGAAGATCAGCATAGAGTAGAAGAAACAGAGTTGACAGGCACACATCCCACACGCACATCCACACACCGCATACCACATACCACATCACACCAACAACATCCACACATCACATGCCACATACCACACATTACACACCACACCACACATATATTGCATATCCACAAGAGACCACCACGCCCACGTCCATATGCCCGAATCGCCAGCAGAGCCTCCGTTCGCTTCGTTCGAACCCAACGAAAGCCACGGCGAGCCAGTTTCACACACCACCACACATTTAGTAGTACCGGTGCGGGGCGGGAGGGGGGTATAACAAAATTTTTTGTGTTTTTTTCTATGATTATTGCATTTATTTTTCAAAGTTTAAGTACAATGAATTGAAAGCTTAGAAGAATACCACTGTTCCATTAGATGCACAGTCCACGTTTACAAGTGAATGGCATAATAATATGTTTCGTTCAGTTGAAAAAAACAGCTGTTTTCGTGCTTTCAGGAATTACAATATTCCTCCCAAAAATCGTATAATTTTGGAAATTTCCCATCTATAAAAACAACGCCAAAACAATAAATTTTTGGTTAAAATTAAATGATTTAATTCCGAATTTGCTAGTCTAAAGTATCCTTTCACTTATGGGAAACTGTACAGCTTCAGAATATGGAACCTTCTAGTGGAACAGGGGTATATGTTTATTTTGTATATCGAGAATAAAGAAAATGCTTGCGCTAAACAGAACAAAAAAAGAAAACGAAAGAAACAGCAAAAGTGCTTGCTGATGATAAAAGAAGAATACCCAATACCCTATACATTTCTATTCTGTTACCCCCATAACCACAGGTCAAACACCGCATCAGTGCGATGTATGCGGCAAGAAATACACGCGCAAGGAGCATCTAGCAAATCATATGCGATCGCACACCAACGAGACGCCGTTCCGTTGCGAGATCTGTGGCAAGAGCTTTAGCCGCAAGGAGCACTTCACCAATCACATACTCTGGCATACAGGTAAAGAGACAAACCAAAGAACCGAAACCACACCACATCACACCACCACAAGCTAGATACTAGATCCTAGATCCTTGATTCCTGATATCCTTTCGCCCCCCAAATGTGTAGCTGCTTAAGTTTCAACTCTGTACAAAAAAACGCTTTAACACGCAAACAAACACACAAGTCGACGGCGCACGATTGGTGCACGAGCAGCAGCGATAACGAACTCTCAAATTAGGGATGGGGTGAAGAGAAAAGAAATCGATTAACCGATTACACCACATATCCGTTTTCATCATATTTACAGGATGTATAAGAGTTATATATGTATGTAATATTGTATCTTGTCATGCCACATGCCACAGCCACACACGAACAGACAGACACACACTCACAACATTATTCTCCCCCCATCGCCAAGGAGATGTGAGATGTGTATCGTATCCTGCACTGCCATGCACCCGTCTGTGCCATGACTGAGCCCTGAATCCGCCGCCCTGACTTGAACGATAATTGATCAATGATGAATGATTACTAATCTCTAAACATTTTCTTGATATCTCCTCACACTTTTGCCACGCAAGCAGGTGAGACGCCGCATCGGTGCGACTTCTGCTCCAAGACGTTTACGCGCAAGGAGCATTTGTTAAATCACGTGCGCCAGCACACGGGAGAGTCGCCACATCGCTGCTCCTACTGCATGAAGACGTTCACGCGCAAGGAGCATCTGGTCAATCACATACGCCAGCACACGGGTGAGACACCGTTCAAGTGCACGTACTGCACGAAAGCGTTCACGCGCAAAGATCACATGGTTAATCATGTACGGCAACATACAGGCGAATCGCCGCACAAGTGCACATACTGCACCAAGACGTTCACGCGCAAGGAGCACCTAACGAACCATGTGCGTCAGCACACGGGCGACTCGCCGCACCGTTGCTCCTACTGCAAGAAGACCTTCACACGGAAGGAGCACCTGACGAATCATGTGCGCCTGCACACGGGCGACTCGCCGCACAAGTGCGAGTACTGCCAGAAGACGTTCACACGGAAGGAGCACCTCAACAACCATATGCGCCAGCATTCAAGCGACAATCCGCATTGCTGCAACGTTTGCAACAAGCCGTTCACCCGCAAGGAGCATCTGATCAATCACATGTCACGCTGTCACACCGGCGATCGACCCTTCACCTGCGAGACATGCGGCAAATCCTTCCCACTCAAGGGCAACCTGCTCTTCCATCAGCGCAGCCACACCAAGGGCCAGGAGATGGAGCGTCCGTTCTCCTGCGAGAAGTGCCCCAAGAACTTTATCTGCAAAGGTGAGTGGTGCGCCTATGCCGCCCCAATGTGTGTGAGCACGCGAGACGTGGCGTCAGCATAGTGTCCCCCAGCCCCAGCCGTACACCCACAGCCCTGCCCTAGTCCTTAGTGTCCTCCCTCCCACATTTCCCCTCACAAAAAAATAAAGAAGAATTAAACAACAAGGCAGTGGCCAGTGGTGGGGGTCGTTTCCACAGTTCTAAGGGTTGAGATCGAGATCGATGTAGCACGCGGTACGTGCATCTCCCCTGTTGCCGTCGACGAGACGTCGTCGCACGGCCACGCTGTGGAAGCGACTCCCCGGCTGCAGTAATCGTAACACAGAAAACAAAATGAATAAAACGAGAGCCCAATAGCCGTTTTCGAAATTCAAGATCCTCGCAGATCACAGATCTTCATGTCGCTTCCATTGTCCGTTTCGCAGGTCACTTGGTCTCGCACATGCGCTCCCATTCGGGCGAGAAACCACACGCGTGCACTCTGTGCAGCAAGGCTTTCGTCGAGCGCGGCAATTTGAAGCGCCACATGAAGATGAATCACCCGGATGCTATGATGCCGCCACCACCCGTGCATCCGCATCCGCAAATACCGGCTGGTGTGCTGACGCAAGTCAAGCAGGAAGTGAAACCGATCATAAGTGAGTCGGCATACACGACTGCGCTAGCGCAAGCGAGTCCCCATGTGCCCAACTTATTCGGTTCTCCTACCGTTTCAGTTCCCCACCACTCGGCGACCACGATGCACACCATCCAGCAGATCACGGCCGGTGCCGCCAGCGGAGCGGGTGCGGTCCAACTGACGCCGGGTCTGGTGCCGCTGGTCACCTCGACGCTGATTTCGCATAACGCTGCCGCCCAGCAGCAATCGCAAAAGCAGCAGGCCGCTCAGCAACAGGCGGCCGCTGCAGCGGCTGCCCAACAGCAAGCAGCCGCGCAGCAGCAGGCAGCGGCGGCCCATCAGCAGCATCAGCAACAGGTGGCGGCTCAGCATCAGCAGCAGGCGGTGGCCGCCCATCAACAACAGCAGCAGCAGCTCCAACAGCAGCAACTGCTGCAGCTCTCGATTCAGCAGGCTGCCCATCACCATCAGCAGCAGGAGCAGCACCGTCAGCAGCAGCATCAACAGCAGCAGCAGCAACACCATCAACAGCAACAGCAGGGCCACCCACAGGCGCCCCCACCGCCGCAACAGCAGCAGCAGCCACCGCCACAGGTGCCTATCGCCTTGATCAGCGATCCCAGTGCCTTGGCCCGTGCTGCCATGCAGCTGCAGCATTTGCCGGCCAACGTAGAACAGCATCCGGTGGTTTACTAACAGTAGCCCCCCCTCCTGCACGGCTATGCTCCCACCACAGCCCACAGTAGTACTCACAGTACCAGCAGCAGCAGCACCACCACCTCAACACTAACCACAACGTCGACGGCGGCGTGGTGAGAGCTGAAGCAATCAACATCATTGATCCGCACCACCCCCCATATAAGCAGCTAGTTATACAATAGTTTTTAACAGCGCGCTGGTTACGCGTACGCGTGGATTACAGAACAACAGGTCGCAGTATCCTGTATTCCTGCAGTCTTCCTTCTCTCTTCCGCATGTAACTTTCCGCCCAATCCTATGTGGAATATGTCATCCACACCTCAGCTCGCTTCCGCCGCCAGCTTAAACGTGCAATACGAATCATCTCATAGTTTGTTCTAGCCCCTCGGTCTCTCTCTCTCCTCTGTGTATCTTTAATGCTTTTGGGCGCTTAGCGTCCATTTTATTCCACGTGTTTTCAACATTTCTGAAATGTGTGCATGGCGGCGGTTGGCGTGATGTGTTGTCAGGATGGTGTTTGGCATTAGGAGAGGTGTTTTCCATTTAGCTGTGCTAAATCTATTCATCAGACTTCACTTCTTTCCCACCCTTCACTTGGAGAGTGTCAGTAACCAGCAGCAGGAGCGCACCACATCATGTATTTTATATTGTGTTTCGACTAAGTTATGATTATATTCATATAGAGAGCGACATTCATAGAAGCATCCTCATCAAACGTAACCATATGCAGATACACATACTATACATATAATTATCTTATGTATAAATTATAGTTTGTAAATAACACGCATCAGAATCCTTGGAAATCTAGCGGAAAATCTACAATCACACTTGTATTAGTTTTGCATTTTCCAAGTCGAGAGAATCATATATGAAAACACAATTTCATCGTATATACATACGCATATACATATATTATTAACACCCCCCGCAGTCGATATGCGGGGGGTGCCCCTAAAACCCCAGTTTTAATATCATCTAACCCTCTACCGATGATTTTGAGGATTAATGAGGATGAGATAAGACGCGCATATTGAGTGTACGATATACATACATACGATACAGAAATATGACGGAGGAAAGTCTAGCGATAAGTCAAAAGCAGCAAAAACTAACGAGAGAATGAGAAAAGAATAAGGAAAACAAACAAATTATTATATTTAATGTTAGTTGAACTACTAAAAGTAATAAATTGAGGAGGAAGGATGGATAATGATAAGATTGAGTACGATGATGGTGGATCGTTCGTCAGCGGACGATCGGATGAGAAAAATTAGATGAGGATCTGCAGATCGAAATAGATTTTAGTTGGGCGTGTGCCGCCCGCTATCATTATGATTAAAATTACGATTACAATTACGATTATGATATATGAATACTAAAACCTATAACAACAAGTTATTACCCAACTATTAAAGTTAACAAAAGAAACCACAACCACAATCCCCGAAAGAAAACAAACAACCCATACCCCCGCATACATATATACATCATTAGTATATATATATGACGACTAGGCACAACTCTAAAATTATAATTAATTATAACCCTATAAACTGTGCTTATGTTTAAAACAGTTGGAAAACACAACAACAAAAGAACAAGTTGAAACGAAAGCGAAAACAGAGCGAAACGATAAATGGAGAACGCCCCAAGCGCCACAAGCAAAACCACATATCTGCTTTAAATTTTACAAAAACAAAAAAAAAACCATAAGAAAAAACGAAAAAAAAGTATATATAAAAATACAAAACTATTATTAAAGATGAGTCAACATTTTAATTATTTCAAGAAGAAACACCCCACACACATATAAACAAACAAACAAACACACACACACACATTATGCTTCCTTTGAAATGCAACATTTTATACATTTAATTTTCTTAATGGATTAAATGCTTGAAATACAATTTTAATATAATTTAACAATCTGTAATTGTACCACAAATAAACGGCAAATCTAAAACTGTTTGTTTGACGACATTTTAAGATGCAATTTTGTTTTATTTTATTTAATTTTTTAATATTTTTTAAAATATAATTTAAAATACCGAATATCGACGGAATGGACAGACAGCAAAGTGAGAGTTTTCTAAATACACTAAGAATGCAGGGAACAATTGAAAATTGTAACAAACAAAAAATTAACAAATCATTTTACCACATGCAAGATGTTTTAAGCTAAGTTCTAGTGTGAGTTTTTGATTTTGAATGATTTTAATTTGTCAATTTTGGAATTTGATGATTTCGGTTATAGTGTAAACCCACACATACACAAGCACACACACACACACATGCAGACACACATGGTGACACTCGTATATATTGAAGTAGTCGTTTATGCGTGTTAGTTTTTGGTGTTTTTTGAATTTCTGGTGATGTGTATAGAGCGCAGTAAATAGAATGCATATAGAGTATATATACATACATATATATATATATATATATTGTACGATTATTAACTAATGATATAACGTGTAGCAAGCGATGGCAATTTTAAGTACCAACCAGAAGAAATTCGATTGTGTGTCAATATTAAAAACGAATAACAAACGGGCAAACATTAAGATTTATTTGTAAGTTGCGTAGTGAATAAACGTGAGAATAGTAATAACACAGTATGCCTCTCTATCCCCCCCCAAAAATCAACCACCCCCCCCCCCCCCCCCCCCCCCCCCAAACACACACATAAACACTCTCGAACATATTGATTATTAACAATTAACCGGAAAAGTGCTGTAAATGTTTCCTAAACGCAGCGGGAAGTCGTGAGAGGAGAGGGAAGGAAGGGAAGTAGTAGGAGATTTGAGAACGAAAGCATACGCTTGGAATGACCCCATAAATTAACATAAAATTTAGAAGCAACAAACAAACAGTAACAATACTAAATAGAAACAATAATGTACTATAAATCAGATACAATACAACACTATATATACCTAACAACATATGCCTATACGACAGAAATTGGACAACAAATGAAATGAAATGCATATATATTATATATAGAATATATATTGTACAAGTTACGAGTAAAATGTAATTAAAATTGATGACGTAGTAAGCACTAAACAAAAACAAATAAAAAAAAGCAGCAAACAACGCGCATCATAAGCATACAAAAAAAAAAAACAAACCAATTAAAAAATTATTGAAAATAAAGAAATTTAAATTTTCAGAGTCCGTTTGGAGACAGGAATGGAATCATGGGTTGCCCAGCAATGGCCATTTATAGGGCATTGTAATTTGTGACAATCTTTCGCAGAAATATCCGTATTTTACAATCAGGGGTGTTCCGAGAGCGAATGTCTGATCCTCATCAACAGACGATTCTTTCGGACTTTAAATATTCACAATCAATTCAGTCAAATCAGATCAAAATCGAACGAAAATTTATTCAAACAGTAAGTATAACTGCCATTGCCATCCATTGTTTGTATTTTGTAGGGTTTTAATAAAACGTGGTTATCATAGAGTACGGGCTTATATTATTTTCTATATCATTGATTGATCAAAATCGGACTACTATTTGCATTCTAGCCATGGGCCATAAAAAAAGGTAACTCATCTGCAAAGACCTCTGACCGACCACCTGTTGTTTATTGTGTCTACAATAAAACCCTTGTGAGTCATCAAGAGCGATAGAAAACATAGGGGTTGAGCTCTTTCTGTTGGAGATTAGCGTTAATCCCACCAAACTTTACAGATGCAATATTGCTTAAATCAGCTTTACAGCTGCCGTAGGAACAATCGGCTTGTATTTTATGAAACTATATAATGTGCAAGGGTGTTACCTGCTTATTTAAGCATACATATGTATTGATTGCATTGCATAAACCCATAGAAAACGAATCTTTGTAGCACAATATGTTTTCAATGATTTATCGGAATGATAACTTCTTAAATAATGTATGTATTTAATTTCCTAAGTTAGCCTTGGTTCAGAGTCGTTGAGAATCCAAAAAATATGAACTATAAAAACATACAATGTGTGTTCTACAAACAAATAGAAGGTCCTCGTACATGGAAATTAGTTTTAAAATTTTTGTAGCACAGATTTCAGCGTAAGGTAGAAAATTAACGTCAATTGAATTAAGCGGTCATGCAGCTGAGGCGATATTCGGCCAACTATCGAATGGGTTTTCCATCTCCAAAAGGCGAAAAGGTAATTTAGGTAGGTAGGCGAGCGAATTCTCCGCCCGTTTGGCAAACCACCCCTAAAAGGAATTTTTGACCGTCCTGCTGTTTTGGATAGAGCCACAGCGATCATCTGGCCATGGCAACGACGGCGTAATTTCGATTTCAGTTTTGAAAATGCTCTGAGCCTGAGCAGAAGAGCAACAATGACGACGACAACAGCAGCGGACACAGGTAAGAAATGCAGCGCAGCAGCAGCAGCAAATAACCTTGGAAGCATATATAAAAGACGCATTAACCCCACACTCCACTGCCATGCAGCAGCCCCCACACCCGCCTCTCTGCTGCAGCTAAACGATGACGTCTTAGCCCTAATCATACGGCACCTGAATGTGTACCAGCAATACGAACTGGGAAGGCTGCACCGTCGCCTGGAGAGCATTGTGCA
Organism: Drosophila azteca; assembly: GCA_005876895.1. Taxonomy (NCBI): domain Eukaryota; kingdom Metazoa; phylum Arthropoda; class Insecta; order Diptera; family Drosophilidae; genus Drosophila; species Drosophila azteca. The sequence goes on along the minus strand of VCKU01000091.1, from coordinate 6,435,655 downwards.
GATGCTGTGGCGGACACGAATTAGGAATGTGGCGCTGCACGATGAGATGTTCAAGCGTTCCAGCCCCAAATCGCGTCAGTTTCTGGCCTTTGTGCTGGCCCTGGCACCGCACATGCAGCGCCTGAGCTGCCATCAGCTGGACGTGAGGCGGCTACGCCTGTTGAGCAGCCATACCCTGTCCGGTGTGACCAGCCTGGAGTGGCTGGGCGATGGCCATCGTCGTGGTCGCGCCCGCTTTGTGGACGAGGATGTGCGCCTGCTGCGGCGTGTGTTTCCCTCGCTGCGGAAACTCAAACTCCGTGGATGCCAAATCACTGGAAAGTATCTGTGCGACTTGGAGCTGCTCAACGAGCTCTGCCTGGACGACTGCCAGTACCTGGAGTCGCAGCACTTTCGGGACCTTTTCCGACAGCTGAAACTACGAAAATTTGATATTATGGAGGACTGCGATGAGGTCAACTGCTGCGACCTGGTGGACCTGCAGCTGTGCCCCACGCTGGAGCACATAAAAATTGCCGACTACCACCTGTGCATGGAGTCGGACATTACCCAGCAGCTGCTGCAGCTGCCACGCCTCAACAAGCTCTCCATTTACTCCAAGAACTTTGTCTTTGATGTGCTGTCGCGCATAGCGCGTCCCAGCTATCCCACGGGCGGAGCCAGGCTAATCGAAGGCTTCCGCTTCAGCGGCATCCTGCACGACTACGAGAGGTTCTTCAGGGAACTCGGCAATCTGCGGAATCTGAGGAGACTGGAGCTGCACGGCCGCGGCGAAGAGGAGGGCCAGCTGCAGTGTCTCGGCGACCAAGTGCTGCGCCATCTCTCCTCCACACTCCCAGAGCTCACTGAACTGCATCTGTGCGGCTACCAGCTGGAGAGCCCCTTGGGTCTGCTTGGATTTGTGACCCACTGTCGCCAGCTGCGCATCCTGGACATAACTCGAACCCGGTGCCATGGCGATGCCTTCGTCTGGAGCTGTCTGGCCATCCTCGCCAAACAGCGATGGCGTACCCAGCCTCTGGTGCTGTGGATACGCAAGAGTGATATTAAACCCGAAATTATGGAGAGTCCCCGTCTCCTGGACAACGAGAAGCACATCAAAATCGATTGCAAACAGATACCAAACAGCCTGGATCACACGTCCGGGGTGCTCAAGTTCAGCTTTGCGAGATGATCCCGTCCCCCCACGCCCAACAACCCATAAGAGGCGATCATCCATTGTTGTGCCTGTTAGACCTGTGCCCTAGGTGTGCTGATAAGGCGACAATTGATTCAAGACTGAAGTAATTGGGATACTTGATACCCTGCAAAGGGTACGAGCAAAGACAATATAAACACTAGAGACCTACAAAACAGAATTGTATGAGTGTTACACATCTTAGAGTTTATATTGTCTTTGGTACGAGTGTTAGGCAGAGATCGATTAAGACGTTTTAAACTGAACTTTAATCATGATTTTCTTTTGTTTTCTTCATAAATATTCCATATATGTATAAATAAATAAATATACTACTATTAAAACTACATCTACGATCCATGGGAGCTAACAATCTTCAATAAACTATATGATCGATGATTGATATATGATTGTTTAAAAGGTATACAATCTTCGGTTGATCTTGAGTGGCGGCAAACGTAATATGGTTTATTCAGTGCCAGCACTTTCTTTGTTCTGTCATAATTTTCAGGCTGATTACAAGGCATCACATTGGTTGGAAAACACATCTCTCTGGCCCTTTACGATTGCATTGCTACACACAGCTCTTTATCGGATCGCTCCATCTACAATTGGGAGCAGAGGCGATTAGGAATTGGGGACTGGTCAGGGCTTATCAATGGCTGACCAACCATTCAACAAACAAGGCAACACAAATCGAGATTGGAGATTCATTCGCCCCAATCCCATATCAAAGAACGGGCCTGCCACGGGTTAGAGTTTAATTGATAATGCTACTCGCAGTAATACGACTGAGCTCGGACCTGAGTGCACTTCCATTTCGGGGAAAACGGCAAGGGGTACGGGAACGGGAACAGTATCGTTAAAAGATAACCCCCAGAATATTGGGGGACCCTTGTAGCCGCATTACGAGTAAAGCTAATACATGGAGTTCCAAGATCAGAGCTAATAAATGAAATGGTACGTAATGCACTGTAAGAAATTAATGTTTATATTTTTTTATTAGGACATTGAACTACAATGCCGATGATTTCTATGTGACGATACCACCGATCGCCCAGGCGATTGGTTACATTTAGGAAAGGATTCCGAATAACATAAGATCCTTAATGGATTTAGTAAGCCTGTAACGTATCCTGTAATCTGTATCTTCAAACCCGTGTTTAATTTCTTTCGGTATTCTTTTAGGAATTTACGAGTATCATTTTATTCCAACATTTATGTTTATTTTTCTCGTCGTTCCATATATGTACATATGTACTTACATAGCTGTAGCTGTATTCTCGTTTTAAAATTATTTTCCAACCGCCCGACTCAGTCGTTATCAAGTCGTCACTCGGAGCGGTTCGAATGCAACCTTAAGAACCAAGAAAAAATCTTAAAACACTCGCGTCATTCCTGCATTCGTGAGGATCAACCTCTTGGGCAAATAATTATAAAAAAAGAGACCTGCAAACATATAGGAAACCAGAGTCTGCTCCTACGATCTGTACTATCACCGCTTGATGATAACCTCCACCTCTGGAGGGTGGACTTGGACTCGTCTCACGCAGCAGACGGCAGTAGGAAGTTGGACCCAACAGCCATCGTCTGTTCATATAGACACCATCAGCGGCTGATTCATCTTTCTGATCATCGCTGGTACGGTAGGTGCAAAGACCCTGAGTGACCGTTAAGTGAATTCTAAACAGAAATGAAAAGTCTTCTCAGTAAGATCATAAAGTAAACTAAATAGGACGCGGTTTTTGATTGAGCATATGAGTGTGTAGAGAGATCTCTTAGTGAAAACTGGAAATAAAACTAAATCCTTTAAAATCCTTTAGCGATATATAAATTTATGTGATTCAGATGTTAAGTAATAGGAAATTAGAAAGAAATTTAATTTGTTATTTGTTTTCCAAAGATGAAGACCTGAAACATGTTACAGAGAAATACATAAATTTATAATAAATAATACGTGTTTTCTTCAGAAAGTTCAGACAAGTAATAAGAATAATGTACTTAATTTATTGATTAGGTAAAACATCATTGAATGACTATTTAATACCTCTTCGAAATCGTTAAAAGATTAAGAAAGAATGGTAAGTGGTTTTGTGATATTTATCATCGGATATTTGGTTATTATTAGAAAGTCTTTTATAATACAATCAAGTTTTCCAGCGCAACATTGTAACATCAATTATAATTTTAATAGCTTAATGATCAAGCCCATATGCATATAGGAAGGTCAAGTACAAGAAAAAAGATATTGCACTAGGTCCACAGAGCCATATTTCTAGGGCGGAAGGTTTTGATATAAACGTTTGCGAGAATTCCAGGGGAGGCGAAACAAGTTATGCTAAGTATTTGTATTGGCCATAACATAAAAAATCTATAAATTGGCTATCATTTTAGATTGATATCCGTTCCTAACGATACCACATCATGATCGGAAAACAGCGCATTCTAAGGACGGGTGTGATGGGTCTGCTGTTGTTTAGCTTCAGTCTATTCTCGATTCTCTATCTGGAGCGTATAGAGCGATGGGTCCTGGAGTGGTTCATGGTCCTGAGGCCAAACTCCCTGATCACAGGTCTGTGGGAGTCCCCGGCAATGGACATCACCGTGGATCTGTACATGTTCAATTGGACCAATTCGGAGTACATCAATGATCCAACAGTGAAGCCTCGATTCGAGGAGTTCGGACCCTACAGGTTCAAGGAAAAGATGCAAAAGGTGAATGTTGTGTGGAACGATGAGAACTCCACCGTTTCGTACAGTCGTCGCAGTCGCTTCGATTTCGATGAGGCGGCCAGTGCGGGACGACCCACGGATCCCATCGTGGCCCCCAATCTGCTGATTGTTGGCATTTACCAGAAGATGTGGAACTGGAGCCCCATGCTGCGGAGCCTCATGCTGATGACCCTGAATCTGTACGGCAAGGAGACCACCATGGTTCGTCCTGCCGGCGACTGGATGTTCGATGGCTTTGAAACGCCTCTATTCAAGATGAGCAAAATGGTGCCCACCAACTTGGTGCCGGAATTGAATTTTCCCTACGAGAAGATTGGCTATGCCTATCCAGTAAGATGAGATTGCATTTCCGACCTGCCCATATTTTATAACCAATTTTCTTGCAGCGCAATGGCAGCATGGAAATCTATGGCCATCACAATGTCTACACGGGTCGCCAGGACTTTGATAAGTTGGGTCAGGTCGCCCGTTGGCGGTATAACAATGTGACTGCTTCTAGTCCTAGATGCCGCCTAAAAGGTAGTGCTGGGGAGTTCCATCCAATTCCGTTGGAAAAGGGCAGAAGTATCTCCTACTTCCTGCCCGATATTTGCCGCGAACTGGAGGTGGACTACCACTCTACCACCGTCTTCGAGGGAGTACAAGGATATGTTTACAAGGGCAGTGCCCGGAACATGGCAAATGGTAAAAAAAATACTCAATCGAAATCTAATCCGATACTGATATTAATGTTTTCTGCTTCCAGGCACTGATAATCCACAAAATAGTTGCTACTGCCAGGACAACTGTCAGGAGGTACGATCGGGTCTGTTGAACATCTCCTCCTGCTGGTACGGAGCACCCGTCTTTGCCTCCTATCCGCATTTCCTCAAGGCCGATCCCTATTATGTGGAACACGTGGATGGAATGAAACCAGATAAGGATCGTCATGAATTGGTCGTTGTTCTGGAGCCAAAGACGGGCATGATTCTGGAGATCAAGGCACGCATAATGGCCAGTCTTCTTGTAGAGCCACGACCCTCAGGGTAAGTAAAAAGCACCGAATTCCGTTGAACATTTGGGAGCATAAAAATGATGATATTTTCAGAATCTATCGCAAGTCTCGTCGGACATTCTTTCCCCTAATCTGGGCCGATTATCATGTAAAAATCACACCCGATCTTCTGACCTACGTCAAGCTAATACCGATAATGGAGATCCTGGGAAAGGTATGCGGCTACCTTGGCATGACGCTGGGTCTGGTAATGCTGTTGTGGTATCCGCGACAGATGCTCTGGAAGAAGCATCTCTTGCAGAAGATCGAAATCAATGCTCTGGACACTCGCACCCCTGAACAGACAAAGGGGGTGGAAGAGTCCCCGCTGCTGATCGGTCTCCAATATGTGCCCCCCAACAAGGAGGATGCTAGTCCAAGCTGAATAGAGGTCCAACTATCAGATAACTCTAGGCGTAAGAGTATGTTATGTAGTAGGGATATGGTTTTAGGGTCTATCTTGCCTAGTCTACAGTCTAAGTTAATAAATGTTAAATGGTCTTCAATTACTCGATGCTTTAAAAGTATCGTTTTGATGGATTGTATGGATGCTCTGGAGTGATGTATGAAGCCATCATGCAATACGCACCAGCGTACATCATTCCTTGTCATACTGAACCATGCAGTCATACAATAATCGCCACCCTCATGTCTGGATTTTAAAACATATAAAAAACCGTTTCGGTACCTTACCACAAAATAGAGAGTCGTTAAAACTAATGTACTCGTGCGATCATGCAGAGCATAAGTATTTACTCTCATGCGCTCATACGCTCGCTCTCTCTCTCATGCGCCATTGGAGTCAGATACAGAGAGCACGTGAGAATGAGAGAGCATGGTCATTATGATCTTTTTCATGCACCCTACAATGTGAGCACATTTTTTTCAATATATCTAAAATATGTACATATGTATGTATGTATGTGCAAGTGTTTAAAGTAAATTAAACTAAAAGAAACGAGTGTCTTTATAAGTATAAATTTATATTAAATAATTAAAAAGAGATATATCTGCATACCGCATATACTGCCGATTAAAAAAAGAGCGCATACAAAAGTCAGGCCAGCCGAATCGGCATAGGTTTTTAATGAAGAATAAATAATTGTTGGTTGCTGGGTTGCTTGGCGACTTTTGAAAAATACTTAATTTAGTCGCAGAGCAGGCGCAGCGCCGCACAGACAACAGTAAACCCGAAGTGAACGTTTCGAGACGTGTTAGTTCAAGATCAGAGCGTTGACTTAACGGTGCGTAGCTGATTAAACACACATGTGCACATGTGTGTGCAAGTGCAAGTGAGATGGCAGCTAGCAAAACCAGAGAGAAATAAGAAGAAGAAGAAATTAAATCCCAAAGAGCGCGAGAGCAATGAAGCGTTTTTAGACACAAGTGTCGTCGCCGTCTATGTTTCGCCTGCATATTTACACAACAATTGCAATTAGAAATTCATATCAATTAAAAAGTATTACAACGAAAGAAAAATCTGTCATCAAAGTGAAGCAAAACAAAACAAGTGATTGGAATAAATTTGCAACTAAAGTGGAATTGGAAAAATAACAGCGCGTAGGAAAGAAAGCCAAGTGTTAGAGGAGCAACGAAGATCTACAACAAGAAAATGTAAGATAAATATTAAAAGTTCACAACGCATTTGGTGAGAGAGCAAGGGAGAGAGAGAGAGAGAGGGAGAGTGAGACGCTGACGCAGACGCAAGAGAGTTAAACGTGCCGCGTCTGCTTCCTTTTAAGATAAAATTATTAAACAAAATAAAAACATAATCGTATAGTATTTTCTGTGGAGTTTTGGCTATCTGTAAAACATTCCTTAATTCTGACTCATCGCGGTACAACGAGTGAGTTAACAAAAAGTAAACCAAGCAACAGCCAGCATCAGTTTGGGACATTCTTTGTTGTTTTTCTCTGATTTGCGGTTCTTTTTGGCACATTGCACTGCGGCCGTGTCTATTTTTAGGCCACAGAGCAAAGAGTACAACAAATAGGAATTAATTGTCAACAGGTTGCGGAAGTGACAGAGAGAGTTCAAGGATATTGCTAATGCTCTCAAATAATTGCGAATAAAAACTCGACGAGTATAACAATTGGCCATAACATGACACGACAGTGCTAAAAATTCGCGTGATTAATGTTTGGCTAAATGATTTGGCACTATGTGAAATGTGAGTCGGAGCAAACATGTCTATAATCTCCGTTGGAGTTTGAAGAGCGCAAGAGCAGTACATTGACTATGAGGCGTGGCTGTGTATGTATGCGTGTGTGTATTTGGGAGATAAAAGCAAAACAGGGCGTGGGTGAGGGTGAGGGAAAACCGCGTAAACGTAAAACGAGTTTTCCCAATGTTTGTTGTTGTTCAACCTCGCTACGTGTGCATTAATAGCAAAATAAATCGTATCGTATGTACGTGCCGGGGTGTGAGTGGCTTTGCATTGAAATTGTTTAAATATTGCCAATAACAGTAATAATACATAGCTAAGGCCTAAGAGTCAGCTCAATAGCGCGGGCACCACATGCAAGGTATATTAATCAGAAGGTCATGACTGCAGCGACAACATAAGCAAGCATAAACATATGTATGGATGTATGTACATATGTATGCACTTGTGTGCTTTCATATAAAGAGAAATATAGACATGTATGACATGGCAATCTATGTATCATACATATATATAAATCAGCATTTATCCATACGAACGAAGGAGATGCAGAGTTTTGCCTGGTCTGCCTGACCTCCTACATAATATACCTCGTGCTAATCGCTTCCATCGGTTGCCATGGACAACCCAGCAGTACAAGAAGTGTAAACAGTTTCCCCCCCACCCACAAACCGACCCGACCCTTGCGCAGTCCGCACGCAACATAACATTTCATTTATGGTTGTGACAGGGTATGGAAAAGGTGAACGTGAACGGGTTTTGTGTTCCAAACCAATACGCGAAAACAATAAGTGCGCGGAATGTGTGATTCAGAGATTCAGGCAGACAATCGTAGTACCTGGAGTTTTTGCAAACTCGAGACATCCACAAAAATTAGAGTCACGAAACGGGAATTCATCAAACGGAAAAAGTTTTCAATGCGCTGTGGTATTTTTTTTGTCGGTATCTAGAACAGCATTTACCAACATAGTGGAACATAGCCAGGGTCATGTGCGGCCATCAGACGAATGTTAACGATGAGTGATTATGCTGAGCTAATTGTCTTTGAATGTATGTACCATACGTTGCCAAATATAAATGTATATGTATGTAGTTTTAAACGTTTAGATTTGATGGTTGGATAGATAAGCAATAAGTGAAAGTAGAAAATGGTACCAAGAGAATTTATCCAACGGTACAAACTACTGTTAATGCAGTGGTGTATTTTTTGTCAGTACAGTGTTGGTTAGTATGTACTTAACATAAACATAACAGGGGTCATGTTGGAGAACATACCAATGTTAATAATGAGTGTTATATATTTTTATAAATAATGACTGTACTCGTTTGACTTTCCAATGATTGGTTACTTGGATTGATAACTGGCATTGATTCATATTTTGTATTTAACCAAAGGTATTCATATACAGGAAACTGTCACAATATAATGGTAGTTCTTTGTGGTATCTGGAACAGAACAACACTTAGAATTGCGATACCGCGGGCTCAGGTAAACAAGGAAACAGTTAACAGCCAAATACAGGTAGAACTTCTGTAGTGTTAAGAAGTTTTAGGTGGATCAATAGGTATATGGGGTGTTCCGTGAATAGCAAACTGACGGAAAACTTAAGTGTGAAGCCTTTTGAAGCCGGTTCCAAAACGGCATTAAGCAACCCTCCTAAAAACCGCAGTTTATGTTTTCCCTCGTTTCACATTTCTACGAATTCATTATGCATGTACTACATGTACATACATACATATGTATATGTAAAGAATGCATATGTCTGTATGTATTTACTTTTGCGGTTTGACTTGGCCACAAAAACGTGTACCCCCAGTGACAAGTGAACATTTTATTACAATTAGACACACCACACACACAGAAATGTATATAATTACGCAGCAGTCAGTACTACAAAGTTGCAGACGATCCGATCGCACTCTACAGCGCGTGATTAACATTTCCCATTCCCTTCTATTCGGAGTGTGCTCTCTTTCTCTTTGGCCCGCTCTCTCCCCCTGTAATTGGGTGGCGTCGGGCGTCGGGCGTCGGGCCTGCTGGCCCCTATATACATACATCTGTACATATGTATGTGTGTTTGTGTTTACTGATAAGGGGTCCGTCCTATAGATATAGATAAGCCCGCTTGTACTAACAAATATTCTCTTTTCATATTTTCGCCCTCTCTCTGTTATTCGCCACACAGAGTTAGGTTGGTTCCCCACTTGGACGACTCAGTGCCGCGTAAGAGATCGTTCGGAGCGGAGCATTCTTCGTTCGGAGTAAGAGTCGAGGAGCAGCAGCAGCAGCAGCAGCAATATAAGACAATAATAAACCATAGCCATAACGGAATCGGAATTGGAGCCAGAACAAGAGAATATGACATCACGTGTGCGTCACTGTGTCCGTCTGGGCATCATCGTGCTGGGGATCTGTTTCATCGCCAGCGGCATTTATCTATTCCGCAATTGGATCGAGATGTTTACACGCATGCGCGGCAAGGTGAGTGTTCAGTATGCGTGTGTGCGTGCCTCTATATAGGGTGCTATCTTATCACCATCCAGAATCATTTACAATTCCATTTTCACTGTCATTTCTTTTCCCATTTCGGATTGACGTTCTCATCATTTCATTCCCTTCGAGCGAGTCTTGCGAACCGGCAAATTGGCAAACCGCTCAAAGGTCAGGCCCCCGCCCAACCTTGTGGAGGTTTTTTTTTTCTTTTTTTTCTTTCATTTACATACAAATCGGAACGTTTTTTTCACCAGAAAGAACTTTGTCTTTTGATTGAAACCAATTAAGGTCTTTGTCGATGACCAAAATGAAAAGACAGTCCGAAAATTGATCACCGAACAGGTGTTCAAAAATAAAATCAACCCCCCAAGAGATAAGATACGGCTTACATTCGATCATTTTCGTATCATAAATTGTTTGCGAAATGTTCGTTTACGATCCCATTAGGTATATGTACATTTATAATATACATATATTTTATATATACCACTGTAGTATACCCATATTTGTTTCTATATGTACTTCTGATTAGCGTATGGCTGCGATTGTTGAGTCATTATGTGAGATGTGAGTGAGAGAGGCTGTGGCATTGATCTTCTGTTACAGGTTTTTGATTTATTTTAAAACGACTCGAGAGAGAACTGTCATTTTGAGAGGCAGGTCTTGAAAATATTTCATTTTCCATATGGACATTGATTTCGTAGTACATTTTGCTTCTCCTAGCTTGGCTAATATTTCCATAGTACCTTTTTAACCAAATTATCGCTTTTGTTGACAGATAGAATCTCTGTCATATTAGGCTAATGACATTTGACATTTTTAACTCACATTAAATGTGGTTTTACGTTTATGTTGTTTTCATTTTGCAAATGGGGCAATTTCATTAAGTAGTAGCCCCCTTTACGAGTATTCCAAGTAATTTTCATTTTAACTAGAACTTTTCGAGCCAAAAATGAGTGGGAATTTCCGATCCTGTAAGCTCTACATTTTTTTGAGCATAAACTATTAATCAAATGAAGGAAATGGTTTAGAAAGTGCCTCACATTCTCTTCGTTAATCTCTTTCTACCCTCCATTAGATTGTTACTCATTTTTGGAACAAAAACTGACTAATAATAGTCACTGACTGATTAAGCGCTGAGCCTTATCGAATAAAAGGGCTACCGTCCCCCTCAAACTTGAATCGCAAATTATGAATCACGACTACAGCTGTCTGCGAGGTCGATAATCCGATGTTCCCCATTATGTTGCCCATCTGTAGAGCTGGAGCGGAAATTGTTGTCATTCGCCAGGCATCTACCTTTGCGGGTCTTAGCCGCAGAATTGCCAATGGGAATGGGAATGAATGTCGGCGGCCTGGTGATATCTTATCTAGGGGAAAAAACCTGAAAATAATACCTCATTCAGCGATAGCCATGCGGCGTTCGATTAGACAACGCTCTTCATCCTTCCATGTGTGGCGAAACATTCATGAAAGACCTTAAACCATCCAAAGTCCCAGACCCTAATATGTAACCCACATCGTATAGTCGGGTGGGGGTTGGAGGGGGGCCCAACAGGTGTGCTGCCCTTAACCGAACACCTGTTTGGTGATGATACGAGTAGTAGTTACACTTCCAGACACCTGGATAGATAGACAGATCTATCTATAGATAAAGATGTATGTACATGCATATGTAATCTATCTTCCTTTGGATTGGGGCAATTTTGGATTCATTTTTTATCAGTTAGTCATTTCCGGTAGCCTACCATTTTCAGATGTTTCAGCCCTCAAGTAGTCGCATTTGCAATTATAAAGATTATAAAGTTCTGGACATAACAAAAATGGCGATCGGTCTGGTCTGGACTGGCGATCGTTATGTCTGGGACTTACAATGATTGATGGCTGATAAGAAGGTGGAGCTCCCTGATCGAGCTGATGAACCACCTGCCTTATGTATGATCTGAGCAGTTTACAAATTAAACGAGTGCAATTTGTTTTTGGAATGACGTTGAAAGTTCCGCTAAGCGAACGGATGAGACGAAAAGAGACTACTGGCCCATGAAAATTCTTTCTAATGAAAATTACAAGTTCCATAGAAATATTTTACAACTTTGTGGACAGAAAATGGTTCTAATGGTTCATCTTCAATCATGTTATAGATCCAAGCTTTATTTATGAAGGTTTGCCCAAGAGGATAGGTATCAAGGTCAACATATCAAGGTTCAAAAATTCATAAAAACCCACATAATATGTGGCACATATGTACACCTATTTATTCCACCGATCGATCGGACACGTACTTGACTAGTTTTTCCATAAACACTTCCTCCGATTGTTCCATGAGATGATTCTAGGAACGATTTCAAGGGGCCGCGATAACAGTGCTGTGCGTTTAATACGAATAGGAAAAAAACTACCAAATCTTGAACTGAAAAATACTTTGAATAAATTCATTGGAATTATATAGTTTTAGGAATTATGTATATGGAAAATAGGCGGGGCCGGGACTTGACAGTTTGACAGTTTTCCTCAAGATGAATACAACAGATTATGTTCGAATTAATCAGAACTATTTCATCTCGTTTGGTTTGGATTTGTCTCGATTGTCTATGAGTTTTCCCGATTACTTGGTAGTTTTCTCGATTACCTATGATTTTTCTCGATTACCTACGAATTAAACTAGTTAACACGCCATTTCTGCTGTTATCAGCAAAGGAAAACGACTTTGCTTGAGCTTATAGTTTTGTTACGTACTGTGTCCCAAACGACGAAACCTTTCAGTGTTTGGTTTGGCAATGATCGATGCCAATTATGGGACCCAGTGCCCAGATCTGTGATGAACTTTGATCGATCTTTTTGAATGTCGATTGAATGCGAGAATTGACTGAATTGAATTGAAGAAGTATGTATCTCGTAATTGCAATGCCCCTTCAACAATCAGTTATCTTCAATTTAAACAAACAAATTATGTAAATCGCACAATCTATCAATGAATTGAATATGCATAACTAATTACTATTGATTCTCTATTGATCTTAAAGGAAATGGCTCTCAGTCCCACATCACGATCTTTCGAGGGCTGGAAGATCTCACCACTGCCACTGAACTTTGATGTTTACCTTTTCAATTGGACAAATCCGGAGGACTTTTATGTGGGTTCTGGTAAGAAGCCGCGCTTCCAGCAGCTGGGACCTTATCGGTTTCGGGAGATGCCCGACAAAGTGAACATTGCCTGGCACAATCAAAACGCTTCCGTGTCGTTTCGCAAGAAGAGTGTCTTCTACTTTGATGCCGCTGGCAGCAACGGCAGTCTCACGGATGTAGTCACGCAAGTGAATTCCGTAGCCCACGTAAGTGTGTGTTAACTCTCGCATTGAACTCTCAAACTAACCCTTTTTCTTGTCATCCTTCAGGCAGCGGCTAGACGAGCAGCCGACTCCTGGCTGGGCAGAGTCAGTGTCAATATGGCCATCAAGATGTATAGCCAGCGAGTCACCATAACGCGAACGGCCGATGAGTGGCTCTTCAAGGGCTTTGAGCATCCGTTCATCAGTTTGGGAAAGATGATTCGACCGGACGATGTACCATATAACCGTATTGGCTTCCAGTATCCACGGAATGGCAGCTCCGAGTTCGATGGCGACATAAACATGTTCACGGGTGCCGATGACATCGCGAAGATGGGACAGATCTACACGTGGAATAATCTAACGCATACGGGCGCCTTTCCGGGAGTCTGTGGTCAAGTCAGAGGATCAATGGGAGAGTTCTTTCCCCCCAATTTGAGCACCAACGACAGTGTGTACATGTACATGCCGAAAATGTGTCGTGCCGTGCCTTTGGACTACACGGAAACGGTGACAGTTCATGGGATTACTGCCTACAAGTACAGTGGCACCGAGCATGCCGTCGACAATGGCACCCTCTATCCGGACACGAAGTGCTACTGCGTCGGCGGCAAGTGCCAGCCCATTGGCGTTATCGATATTGGACCTTGTGCCTTCAATGCCTCGGTGTTTATGTCGTTTCCACATTTCTACAAGGGCGATCCCAGTTATGTGGAGGCGGTGGAGGGCCTGAATCCAGAGAAGGAGAAGCATGAGTTCTTCATGACGCTGGAGCCGAATGCCGGTGTCCCTATGGATGTGGGCGGCGGCTTCCAGGCCAACTACTACATGGAGCCCGTCAAGGGAATAGAGTATGAATCAGTAAAACTTGTCTGTGAATTATAATTGCAACTAATTCTATTACTTTTTGCAGTATCTACGATAGAGTACCAAGCGTCATGTTGCCCATGATGTGGTGCGAGGAGAGGGTACGCGTAACGGAGGAGATTGCCGCCGATATAGCGCTGGTGCCGCTCATTGTCCTGCTCGGACAGATTGTGACTGGTATACTGCTGGCGGGCGGTCTCATCTGTACCTGCTGGTACCCCACGCGTCAGGTGACACAATTCTGCCACAGTGATCCCAAGGCCAAGGCGAATGCCCTGCGGCCCCTCACAACTTTTGGCGTGAATACGGCGGCAGCCACAGTGCCCGTCTCCCAGTTGTTCCGCCACAACACGAACGCTAGGGGCAACGAACGTGTCGGAGTCCGTCTGCTGGACTACAGGCGTGACTCTGGGGTGCAGGAGCAGCAAGATAGCAGCAGCGGCAGCGAGAACTCTCCAAGGGAGCGACTGATCAATGAAACGACTCCTGATGTGATAGTTAGATAATACATCGATTCAGCTCATGCATTCCCGGCAATGCCCACCATCAACCATGATCTAAGACTCATTTTCATCATGTATCGTAGCTTAGAAGAGTATAAACTGATGATAAAGCCATTTTGCCTTAGCCACGCCACGCCCCCCTACCTTCAAGTGGCGCCCGGCCCTTTCGAACATATCGCATTCGTCGCACATACATCCCATCCGCATCACATTAGGAGTTCCCTCAACATATCTGTGCACTCGGCCGGATAGCGCGCGAGAGAGAGATTAATAAGATTATTTATTTTAGTGCCAAAAAGAAAAGAGAAGCAGAGAATCCAAACAAAAGTCATTAACTATTTTAGTAGGTTAAACTAAACTAAACTAAATTGTAAATAAAGGGGGATGTTAAGTGCCCCCGCACCTGCCCTACCCCTTATGATCATCACCAATGTCCCAATTTGTTGAAGTCGTAACACTGCGCACGCCCAAAGTATTTATATTTATACGATAATATCATTAATTATTTTTCTAATTTCTAAGGCGATATTCTAGTTTTTATACAAGTTGAGATGGAGTGATATCAATGATGATTGATCAATCAATCAATCAATCGAGCTTGGTAACTACTATGCTGCACTGCGAACCCAAGACAGTTCAATCGATTCGATTGATCCCTGTATATAGGAAGTCTTTTTTACACATACACATACATATCCTAATAGTTCAAAGATTTCGGATATACCCCCACACATGTACATATGTAAATCAGTGTAAAGTCGGACATAAGTTAGTTAGCCTATTGCTCAGCTGTGAACCCAGGAAATATTTCCAAAAAATTCCTTAAGATACATTTTGAATTTAAAGAAAAGAATAAAACCAAAAAAAAACAACTATTAAACCTGGATATGTCTTGCTCCCAGACTGATTCTTCGACAACTGATGCCAAGTCATGCGAGACGGCTCGCGCCCGAGTATCCAATGACAAAATACACACCGGGTGTTGACACAGTTGTGTGATTGCTGCTCGGGTTCTAGAATGTAAAAACAAATGCAACAAATGGACGCAGTTTCGGATTGCTGATGCAATGGCCCGCTTTTAGACACACAAATGAGAAGAAAGTATCTCCGACAGCTTCCTTTAGCTTCATTTTATTATTAATTCCTTGTGACAAATTTAAAAATCTAATCTATTGCTTTAACCAACTGGAAAAGGCATAAAAGCAGAGGCTGATGAAGCTGAAGCTAACCAGAGAATTGAAGGTGCCGGCACCGTTGCCAGCATTGCCTAGATCCAGTTTCGAGGCCAGCTCCTCGGGCACATCCAAGTAGACACGATCCACGCCAAAGCCGAATATCAGCTTACGCAGCTTGGCCACATCCACGTAGTCGCCGTCGGAGGACCAAATGGTCAGTGTGCACTCGTTGGTCTCATTGACAGCGGCCACCAGCTTGTGGAGCTGCTCCTCGCTGTTGGCCGCAATGCCGGCACGGACCGGAAAGGTGATGCCTTGGCCCGTGGACAGCACATTGTTGAGGGCAAGCGACTCGACCATGGCGTCGCACTGATCTTTTGTGTATTCGCCCTCGCGGAAGTCGGCTCCCCAGTTGGTGGTCCACCCAATGGAGAGGACTGCCTGCTTGTAGCGCATGCAGCCGGCAAAGAACTGATCCGGATCCACGGGCACGGTTTTGTTCTGGTCCACGGGGCCACTGATTATGTCAGCATTGATCCAAATGGGATAGGACATCTGCAGAAGAAGTAATCATTTGATTGCCAATGATTGCTAGGTGGAATGATTCCGTTAGCTTACATTTGGTATAGTCGCATCCAGAATATCCAGGGAACCCTCGAAAACCTCTATGGACTTGAAATCCAGCTTGACTCCCCTCTCGTTGCCCTCGTGTTGGTCATTAAAGTCTTTGATCTGATTCAGGAATCCCTGCAGCGTCAAGTCGGAGACATTTGCCGGCGGATGAGCCATTACGGGCATATCGTCGCCGTCGCCATTCAGCTTTCCCAGCACAATGTCCGCCTCAATGAACTCAATGTCACCTTTGGAGAGTTGCTAATGTCACGATAAAAGTACACAGTACAGTGCACACAATGAGGGGTCTCACCAGCCAAGGCCTCATCGAGCAACTGCTGGCTGTTGACTGCATGAGCCCATCGGATGGCGGTCAGATTGGCCGCCCTGAATATGCTCTTTCCATTCACCATGACTTGGTCCTGCAGCAACACTATCCCAAGGGGCAGATCGGCAGCGGCGGCACCTTGTGTTCCCTCCAGGCCTTCCACACGAAAGTACTGATAATGGCTGGCATTCAGAGCCGCGCCATTGATTTTGGACACGAGCGCTTCAAGTGTTCCATGGAGGAAAAACAACGACAAGCGAATGGAATTAAATATTCAATAATTGAAGTTGAACAATGGAAAAGGGGGGACGCGCAAAGAGTGCATAGATAAGCATGCGTTTCGTTTCCTCCTTACCTTCTTTTTTTCAATAATCGCACTCACGCAGACAGACACAAATGGCAAATGAACGCTCCAATGGATGTGTGTATGTGTGGGAAAATTATAGTTAATTGTTTATTGAAATGGATGGTAAATGGATGGATGATACCTTATCCCGGCGAAGGCTGTAACTGAACACTGCTGTAAATATATAAATCTACTTCTGAGGCAGAAACAAAGCGCAGACGCCAGAATGAAAATCTAGATAGAATATGAATGGCGGGCGAATGAGCGAAATTCAAAATGAGAATTGCATTACCAAGCAGCAGGCATAATACCGACAATGACCTCTGGTCTAGAGCGGTGGCAGTGGATTTGAATAACATTTTAGCTTTTAATCAGCGACCGAAAAGTATTTAGAATAGCACTAGCCTTGGCAATCAATGAATAACTAACTAACAAGACGATAATGGTAACTAAATTCAGTTTACAGCTTATCTTGGGATCATTTTATTATGCACTGATTATGGAATTGATTGTAAATTATGTCTGATTATTCCAGAAGTGCTTTAGGCTAATCCACGTAGGGCCATTGAAGCACGTAAATTATAAATAAATTAACGGGTACATGCTTATATATTTGTAATCTACGAGCTTCTTTAGAAATCTTTTTAAATTACAGAATTTGAATGTATTAGCAACTCTACATTCTAGTATTTATTTCCTTTGACGCGTTAGGTAGATCAATTCGATATCTATAGTAATCGATACTGAACAAAGTCATCTTTATAAACTTTGCTTCAATTTATCGTATGTAACGGTATATTTGATATATTTTTTTAAAATATTCCGCTATATTTCGATAGCAGGCTAGTATTAAAAGACAAGAAAGATTGCGAGCACAATTTCACAGGGGTACATTTAATTAAAACCAATATAAAATAAAGATTTAATTTTAATAAGTATTAAGTATCTAAAGGCTAGTAATCAGAGTCTTTTTCAAGTCTTTGTTTTGCCACATTGGAAGTTTTTCACTAATTTTTAATCAGCCTTTAAGTATTTGTTGTATATATGGATGGGCGGTCGCGCTAGAAGTCTAGTCTCGCTATATTTGCTTCTCTCGATAATATAGGCATTTTAAATTTCAATGTGAATTACACTCTGCTGTTCGAAATTTACTATTATTGATTTGAATAAAATTTAAAGGCGACCCCGTTTTTTGTCGATGGACAATTTTGGACATAAG
This sequence comes from Drosophila azteca, assembly GCA_005876895.1. Classification (NCBI taxonomy): domain Eukaryota; kingdom Metazoa; phylum Arthropoda; class Insecta; order Diptera; family Drosophilidae; genus Drosophila; species Drosophila azteca. The sequence goes on along the minus strand of VCKU01000091.1, from coordinate 6,417,675 downwards.
AAGTGCTTTTGCAAAATTATCTTCAAACAGAAAAATACCTTTTTCATTGGTATATTTTGAAAATAAGACCGTATGTTTCGGTATATTTCTGATGGTCGGACGGTATATTTTATCGATAATTCCGCGGTCACACTGTCCAGCTCTACTGCATAGTAGTGCTGGGAAAAGATCGATGTTTACCTACCTTGATCTTTCGATACTTTGTATGGGTCCTACTTCGATGTATCGATTTATTTAACAACAAATTTTAACTCACAAAAATTTAAAATACAATGTTCGTATCAAAAACAAAAGATAAATGTCATATTTAAATCATAGTTAACAAAAGTTTCATATGGACGTGGCCCGGACAATGCGTTGACCATAGAGAGTTCGTTCTCTATATTGTTAAAATGAATTTGCAACTTACCTTTCAGCTTTATCCCGCCTTTTGCCATAGCGATATATCGAGTATCGAAGTTAGCAACATCGATATTTTCGATGGCTATGAAAAAATCGATGTATCGTTGTTAGATCGATGTTTTTCCCAGCACTACGCATAGCAAGCGTGTTGTTGTTTTGCTGGGTAAATTTTTTTCTGAAATTTTTTTCAAGTGATATTTAAAAATGACTTAATCTAAGAATATATAAACCTAAACCCTTTTTTTTTTTTTTTTTTGCACGTGAATATTAGTTTTAAGCATACGGCAGCAGCCAAGTGAAACAACAAGCAACGGCTTCTGCAGAAAATCGAATAGAAAATTTGTGAAATAGAAAATTCTCGAGAGCATGTGTTACTGGAGGCAACTTCAAGATCAACAAATTGTTGGCATTGTCCATTCTTAGAATTAAGGGAACAGGCAGGCAACAGGACAGGAGGAGAGGAATCGGATGGTGGGAGGAGTCGCAAGAGAACCGTGAGAGGACTCTGGCCAGCGGAGTCTCAGGTGGTGGTGGGTGTAAACAAATTTTGCCCGGCGTTTGTACAGTCCCACAAACAAACAAACACACACAGGCATAGGCACTCGCATATATACGGATAATAAACAATGGCAGCTCAAACGGTTTACCAGAAAGTCGTCGGGCTGTCCCTTCGCTCGGCCGTACATCTGTCCAAGCGGCGACTGGATGAGCTGAGCTCTGGGATCGGAGAACTGCGCCAGCTGCTGTCCTGTGTGGTGTGCTGCCAACTACTCGTTGATCCATATGCCCCGAAGGGTAAGCGCTGCCACCACTATGTGTGCCGGCTGTGCATAAGAGGACGCAAGCGGCTGATGTCGCAGTGCAGGCAGTGCGAGGACTGCTCCGATTTCAAGACATACGAGGAGAATCGTCTCATGGCCATACAGTTGCTCTGCTACAAGACGCTGTGTGTCCATTTGCTGCAGTCTTCGATGTTCACCCAGCTGGCTGGACGGTTTCCTGATTTGAGCTATGTGACGCAGTTTCCACGCATCAGGCTGCCGCCCAAGACAACGCAGGAGTTTATTAGGGAAGGGACCAACTATGAAGATATACGGGACACGTTTCTGCCTCAGCCGGATCTGCCCTTCCTGAAGAGTATTCCCTTATCTCTACCCGCGGAGACGCCGCCCACAACGGCGGCCACAACTCCGGAGCTGCCATACGAGCAGAACCTCCCCGAGCAGCTGTCCATCACCGACATTGAACTGGAGGCAGCCGCCACCGCAGAGCACTCTCACTTTTCGCATCCGCTGCCCCTAATGCCGACCGGATCGCGCATGGGTCTGATGGCTGCCCATCAGCCGTTTATTCTGAACGAAGGCTCCCTGAGCACTGAAGCCGGCTACACGGAGCACAGTTGGAACGAGCTGGAACAGGTAGATCTCTCAGATGCAGTCTCCATGTCCAGTTTCCCCAACAACACAACGGGCTATGCCATGACCTATGTCATGCCCACGGCTGCATCCACTCCCTTCGAAGCGCATCCCTCGCAAGCGCTCAAAATCGGTCAAGTGGTGAGAATAGAGGCGCCCCCACAGCCAGCTCTGTTATCCATAACGACAGCTGAGGCAGATCTGTACCACTCTCAAAAGAGAAAGATGTCCCAGCTAGACATGGAGCAGGAGGAGGAGCAGGAGCGGAAAAAGCAAGCGTTGGCTCCAGAGAGCGTTACCCAGTTGGTACTCCAGGAGAGTGCCAGCCAGGGGGCGGTGTATCTGGAGAATGTCAGCCAGGACGTGGCATACCTGGAGGATGTCAGCCAGGACGAGGCATACCTGCAGAATGTGAGCCAGGAATCATTTTTCGAGAGTGTCAGCCAAGAGGCAACGCTGCAGATTGTCAGCCAGGTGGTAATTCCAGAGATTGTCACTCAAGCAGAGGCAACCTACATGGAAACTGTCATCCAGGAGAAATCACAAGAGATGGTCCACCAGGATTCCATTCAGGAAAGTGTCTACCATGAGAAACCAGAAACTACCAGCCAGGATACATCTCCAGAGAGGGTCACCGAGAAGGTATACAAAGAGATTGTCACCGAGAAGCTATACCATGAGAGTACCAGCCAGGAGGCATCGCAGGAGCAGAGTGCCACCGAGGAGATATATCAAGAGATGGCCAGATTCTCTGCATCTCAGGAGAGTGCCAACAAAGAGAAGAGTGTCACGGAGGAGATATATCAAGAGAACGCCAAATCCTCCACATCCCAAGAGAGTGCCAGACAAGAGGCATCGCAGGAGGAGATATATCAAGAGATTGCCAATTCCTCCGCATCTCAAGAGAGTGCCAGACAGGAGGAATCGCAGGAGGAGAGTGTCCTCGAGGAGATATATAAAGAGATTGCCAATTCCTCCGCTACTCAAGCGAGTGCTGGACAGGAAGAGTCTCAAGAGGAAAGTGTCGTCGAGGAGATATATCAAGAGATTGCCAAAGCCTCTGCATCTCAAGAGAGTGTCGGACAGGAGGCATCGCAGGAGGAGAGTGTCGTCGAGCAGATATATCAAGAGATTGCCAGATCCTCCGCATCTCAAGAGAGTGCCAGCCAGAACACATCACAAGAAAATGCTAGCTCAGAGGAGTCATATGTAGAGAAGGTCTCCTCCTCAGAGAAACAACTGAATTCCAGCCAGGAGACTACATCATCCACCACCAAGGATAAAAAGAAAGACACTGAAATGAATCCTGTTAGTTCAAAGCCCGCCATCACCTCATTCGTGCAGCTGGAACCTGCCAAACCCGTCAAGAGGAAAGCAGTTAAAGCGCCGTCACCCGCTCCAGTTCCAGTTCCTGATCCTGTGCCTGAACCTGTTCCCGCAGCTGCCAAAGTTTCTTCTTCGACCAAACCGTCTGTCAAGCCCGCAAAGTCAACCACAAAGAGTACGACGACGGGATCAGCTCGTAGGAGTGCGGCAAAGCCGAAGGAAAAGCCAGCGAAGCCTATATGCCGTTGCGGAACCTCTGGAGTGGCGGTCAATCCCAAAACGACCTGTCGCAACACCCGCTGTCCCTGCTACAAGTCCGGCAACAGTTGTACAAATTGTCACTGCGTTGGTTGTCACAATCCCCATAAAACGGACTTCCTCGATTCGGATGACGATGACGAATTGGAAATGGAATTGGAAAGCTTAGAGTCCCCACCACCACCCCATCCCCAGAGCGAGAAGAAAACCAAAACAACAGCAACACCAGCAGCAAAAACAACAGCAACACCAACTGCAAAAGCAACACCAACAACAAAAGCAGCAGCAGCCGATGAGGTAAATGCCGAAAAGCCTGGTGCTACTGCACCAGCGTCGGATGGTTCCCAAGGCGGTATAAGTTTAGTGCCCCTTAGCAATCTGCAACAGTCCCAACATCCTTTGGTTCTCGTTCAGAACGAGAATGGGGAATATCAAGGTAAGATTACGATCCTTTTAGGTTCGATTGATCATCATCCATTCGATCATCTTTTAATCCTCCCATTCGCTGTGTCTTTCAGGTTTCAACATCTTCCAAGGCAACGTACCGATTGATCCCGCCACAGTTGGCTTTCTGCGTGTCCAGCTGCAGAATAACGACCCCAACAGCAAGGTTCCTCAGTATGCGTATGTGATGCCAGCTGTGCCTTCGGCTGCTCCGCCTCCACCTCCGCCTGCCCCAGGGCCAGCGCCAGCGCCAGCGCCCGAGCCAAGCCCAAAGCCTGTTCCCGTTGAGGAGTCGCCAGCAAAGCAAAAATTCAAGCCTGCCATCAAAAGGAGTGCACGTCTACGTGGTTTTGCACCACGCAATACCATTGACGAGCTGGTCAGCGGTGGCTCCTCCGTCATCAGCAATTCTGCCGCTGGCGACAGACTGTCGGCCACTGACAATGCGCAATCGCTCTTCGAGGATATCATGTCGGGTTCTGATGATTTATAAGGAAGGGAATATTGATTTCCAATTTTTTTTTTATTTTTTTTCTTTTTTTTTTTATGTGTTTATATGTATGTAAATACCCTGTGCAAGGGGTATACTGTGTGAAGTGTCTGTCTAGTTTTGTATCAGATGTACTGATATTTTTAATATGTTTTATTTATCCCGGAAAAGGGTAAGCTGTCCAAATCAAGTTCTGTGTCAAATGTCCTGATATTTTAAATCTTGTTGCCGTTCGTTTGCGTAGATAGCAAGCAAAACGGAACATTTCCAAACACTCTTATACATGTACACCTGCACATAAGATTGTAAAGATTGAACATTTTAATGTATTTATTCTCACAATTTTTTAAGCGTTTTTAATACGTAAATCCACACAATTTGTCTGGTTCCTGCCACAATTTGTGGATGTTTCTAAATTTTGTGTATACACTAAAATAGAGGTTCAAATCTCTTATCGTTCTATGCAGAACTATGTCTAGCATTAGCCCATGAAATTGTACATATATATACGTACTGTACGTCATTAGAAGTTTGTGCCACAATAGATACCCTTAGGGGTCGGTCTTTGTGTGCCTCTCAGATATATCTTTCTGAGGTTCTCATCTCGTATTGTTTATAGTAATGAATAATGTATTTGTACAGCAATCTTTGGCAGCCGCCGCTGGCAATAAGATCTTCATATGTATGTTAAGGGCAAGGCAATAGTCATGCATGTACCAAAAAATGTTCTTTTTCGTTCAACGAACAACGAATGGTAAAATATTGTAATGCTTTGCTCCCAAGTGCGGCTGCTGTTAGCCCAAAAACAAAACAAAAACCTTTTTTTTTCATAGCATAAGTACAATTTTTTTCATAGTTTAAGTGCAATTTTTTTCATAGTTTAAGGACAATTTTTTTCATAGTTTAAGGACAATTTTTTTTCATAGTTTAAGTACAATTTTTTTTCATAGTTTAAGAACCTTTTTTTGAGCATGAAATTTTTTTTGAGCACGTGAAACTAAATTATAAATAACTAAGCCATATAATATATGTGTATTACATAACATATATGTATATTCGAAATATGCGAAACCAATATATGTAAAATATTTATGAAAGCTAAACTTGAGTCTTTCTGGAATGGGACTGGGAACAGCTTGAGGTGGAGGGAGTCCGATGAACCTCTCTCTCGCGGCATCTGTCAAAGTGCCAGACCGTTTCCGGTCGGCTCTCTGTGGTGCTCATTGGTGGTCGTCGCGCACAGAGTACTCACTCAATTCTCAATTCAGAGTTTAATCAGCCGCTCCGTTCCCGAGAGTCGCCCTTAGATAAGCAGCTAAGCTGTGATGCTGCTGCTGTCTGCCTGCTGCTGCTACTGGATCATCATTATCTGTTGATTAACTCAGTGCGTGTTTGTCCCGAGTCGAGTCGAGTACCGAGTGGAGGCTGGCGCGTTTCCTCTTAATTTTTCACCGACTAACACTGATAAGCTAAAGTTCAAGACAATCTAGGAAAGATGAAGCCATTGATAGGGTTGTTGCTCGTGGGATTTCTGATGTGCCTGCCACATACCCAGTCGCAAGATGTGGACGGTGAGTTGTGTCCCTTGTGCTTCATATATCACACATTCTTTCCATCACTTGTGACCTTTGTCCATGCTTTGAAGCAGCCACCATCGAGCAGGGAGCAGGCGAATCGGATGAAGAACATAACATTGAGGCGACACAGAATCGCATGGCTGCGCAGGTGGAAGCGGTTCTCGAACACTTCAAGCAATCCGATCCGCTGGGCCTGCCTGGCGTGCCCATACCCGATCCTATAGACGTGCCCGACGTGAAGAAGAACATGGGCTTCGGCAATATGGATATGAAGGAGGTGAAGGCCTACGGTCTGTCCAAGTTCCGCATAGACACCTTGGATGCGGACCTAAAGTCGATGAAGGTGAAAACAAATCAAACTGGCTCTAAGAGACATCCCTAAAGCACTTCTACTTGCAGCTGAAGGGTGGCGTTCAATTGGATGAGATGTTGGTTAAGGGCAAGTACAATCTGGCCAGCTGGATCTCACGCGCCCAAGGACCCTTTACGGTGGTCCTCAAGAATGTGTATGCCGAGGCCACGGCCTTCCTGGCTGTGGAACGTGACGGCCACCTAACCACAGATCGCATCAAGATTGACATTACCTTCAGGGACATGTCCATGGATTTCCAGAACCTTGGTTTCATGGGATCTCTTTTCCAGGGCATGGTCAACTCTGCCCCCAATCTTGTCTTTGATGCGATGAAGCCATTCATGCTGCAGGAGGCCGACAAGCAGCTGCGCAGCGAGATCGATACAATGATCAAAACGACCATGGGAGATCGCCGTCTGCCGAACTCCATCACGCCCTTGGACAGCGCCATTGCTGAGGGGCGTAAGGTGGTGCGCCAGATGGGCTACGATCCGTATCATCTGCCGGACATGAATCGCACTATGGGAGTGTTCAGCGTGCAGCTAACGCACACCTGGATCCACGGCATCTCCAGCTTCTATCGTGTGGGCAACATAACGGCCACCATGGCCAACAAGACGGTGTCGCTGGTCTTCCAGGTGGGCACCCAGCAGGTGACTGGAGCCGGCCAATGGGAGATGGGGCTGGGCATGATGACCCGTGTCGGTCACGTACAGTTTACTGTGCAGCATATTCGCGCGACTGTGGGCGTCAGCCAGTCCCTGGACACCCGGCAGCGTCCGCAGATCACAGACCTCCAGTTCGACATGGGCAACATTCAAGTGAGATGCGATGGCGCCGGCACCTTGGACTATGTGATGGAGTTTGCGGTGAATGTGGTGCCTAATTTGTTGCGCTACCAGATCATGGATGCCGTCGAGAATCCCATCAAGCAGCGGGTACAGGAGAAATTCAACACCATCGATGTGGAGCAGGCCATTAAGCAGCTTATCCACAAGTACGAAACGGAAGGCAGCAACTTTAAATTCGATTTTAAGATCTAAAAAGCGGTTTCCTTTAGAAAATAATATAATATCTGCAAAATCAATCGGTGACTTCGCAACAAAAAAAAAAAATCTTTCAAATATAAAGAATATTCAGTGTTATTTTATATTTCGACATAAATAACGAAGAATTTAAAAAGAACATTTTTCATTTCGGTGTGCTAAAAATTTAAATTTAAGATAAAGTACAAACCCAAACAAAAAATGGCCTCCTTGGCCAAGGAGACTCTCCTGGCCTCGGATTTAAAACATGCGGCGGCGAAAAAAGCAAGACTATCCAATAAAAGAGGAAAACGTGGTGTTATTCGTAAAGACACCAGTGAATATGAAGATACAAAAAGATAAAAACGGATTCTGCAAAAAAAAAATGTTTGTAGCACACACAAAATTTGAAGGTTATGTATGAAGGAAAAAAGATGGCGGCAGTACCGACAGAAAGTTCTAGAAGTTCTAAGAGGAAATTAAAGGTTGACGGTATGGTGTCTATATCAAAAATAGGTTTTGCCAGATGCAAAATTTAATTTTAAAATTCATTGAGTGCAAATAATTTTATGACTTGTAATTTTAAGACACGCGGATATGAACCAAAAATATTTCCTCATTTTGCTTTTAAAACGGGTCTAATCTTTAAATATTCCGACAAATATTTACCATCTGAAGTTTAGTTATTCACTTTGTTCCCTTTAGCCAATGCTGCAGATTTGGTTATTTTGCTCAGCATTGTAAACAAGCGGAGCAAAAATGTTACAAATGTTTCCATAGCCAATCAAAAGAAGTTGTTTAATATATGTGGATTGTAAGGAAAATCATGTAGCTAGTAGCTACCTTCTATTCTTGTCCTGCGAGAAAAAGAGCGTATGCTATCCAAAAATGCATGACAGTAGAAAATTTAACTAGATTTGAGGTCAAAGCCAGCTAAATATAGACTGAAGTTCATAGCGGCGAAGGAGTTTGGCAAAGGCTTTTGCTTATGGTCTTCCAGCGGCATCGCTTTTGGTCGATTTCTTCGCGCCAAGGAACACCAGCTACGTCAAAGCCTACGCGGAATTTAAGAATATTTTCAATACAATTGTACCGATAATAGATGTAGTTAGTCCAAACCGTAAACATAAAACCGATACAGACTTTTTCAAATGCTCGTGCCCCAACAAAAGGTCTGAAAAAAAACAAAAAAATAATATCTGCAATTGAATAAAGATTTATATCCGTTTCAACTGAACAATCGGGAATCACAAGTCTAATTATGGGCTATCTACATTGAATGCAGAGTGGAGAGTGCCGAGTGGAATGTCCTCCTCCCTAGGGCTCTTTGATGGTGAAGCAGAGCAACTGCAGTCGCATATTCCGCTTCACACGCTCCAGGATTTCGTCTGCCTTGCGCTTCTGTTCGGCATTCAGCGGAGGATTGATCGCCTCTAGTGCCTCCATGAAGTAGTTTCTGCAGGAAGTACACATTGAATTGAGTTGAATTGAGTTGAGTTATTATACGGGGAACACTCACTTGGCTGTCTCATTGGCATAGCCTTCGAGGGCATCCCTCAGTAGGCGGATGTCCACATGCGCCTGTATGGCACCCGTAAAGCTGAAGCGTTGCACGCAGCTCATTAGACGGGCAAGTTCCTCGGATATGGTCTGAACAATAGACTCCAGGATGGGGCGCAGCAGGGCTGGTGAAATGCTGTAAATCTCCGAGTAGACGCCGACGAGGTTATCGCAGCATTCATGGGCATAGGGTCGCAGCTGGCCAATTTCCATCTCGTGATCCCACTGAAAGCGACCCAGGTACATGGAGGGCTCAATAGTGCCCACCAGCGGATCGCCCTTGTGTTCCACATACTCTTCCAGCAGGTTGGTGAACAGTTGATTCACCGTGTAGCGCGACGTCTCAATGGCCAGCGTGGGCAGGGGATAGCCATAGCGAACGAACACGTCTCCGATGTGGGGGAAGAAGCTCTTATTGCAGTAGGCATAGTTGGCAAGGCAACAGAGCATACGCTGCTCCCAGGTGACCGCTGCTCCACCACTGGCCACCGAGTCCAGCTGCTGGGCATTGGGGAAGCCCAACAGCTGAGAGACGTTGTGCGTGGGCGTCTCCTCGTCGTGGGACTGAAAGGCTAGCTCTTCAATCACCGCACTGAAGGTAGAGAGAAACTCTTGGAGGCGCTGCGACACCTCACGCTGACCATCCGACTGCGGTTCAAGCAGATTTCCCTCCCGGGACTCTGGCTGCATGCAAACAGACTGCACTTCATCCAGAGTTTCCACGAGTAACGCCTCCAGGGCGGCGGGCAGAATCGTTGCTCCGGGATAATCTTCTACACCCAACTCCCAGGTCTCCTGGCTGCCCAGCTTCTTGCAGCGGTCTGTGGAGCGCTTGAAGATGATGGAGAAACAGAAGAGCCGGATTTCGTCGATAAGTTTCTGAATGATATCCAGGGCATCGGAGGGCAGATCCAGGCCAATTAGGGTGGCATAGGCAATCCTCGTATAGCGAAGACACTGAGGAATCCACGGGAGGAACTGATGTGTGGCCGAGGCGGTGCCTATCGACCAGCTCAGGCCGCTGGACTGGCGCAATGCACGCTGATCGCTGGCTATGAGGATGGCCAGTCGCAGGTACACGCAGAATTTCTCAATTGCATTGAGAATCATTTTCTTGAAGTCTCCTGGTTTTGGATCGTTGGGACCCCGAAGCTCTCCCGTGAAGTAAAGCTGGCCCAGACGCCATAGATCCGGCAACTGAGAGGCGGCAATGTCGCAGAGCTCCTCGCAAAAGTTGACACGACTTGGCGCTTGGCTGGGATCACGATCACGACTCTTAGTCTTCTCCGGCGTGCTGGCTGCATCTTTGTTGGCATGCTGCTCGAATGTCTGCCGGAAAGTGGCCTCCAGATACTTGGCTCTGGCCTCAATGGCATCCCATGCAGGATCTATGTTCCGCAGCTTGTCTCCAATGGGCGTGCCACTCTGCTGAAGCTCTAGGCTGGTCAGGGCCTTTATTAACTTCTTTTGCTGGTCCACGCTTTGAGGCATCTTGACTACTTTCTCGTGGAGCTGCTTCCTTATGGAAAGAATACGTTGATCGACCTCTTCCAGCACCTTGCGGAATATGGGAATCTCCGTCTTGCCAAAGAGGTTCTTGGCGCGTGAGTAGTCATTGACCACAATGTCATATTCTCCTGCCTTTGCTCGCCGATCCACCGCATTGGGCAGGCAAAAGAGAAACTTGTGCCTGGACAGTGCGAACAAGACGGACCGGGTGGAGTCTGCTTTCTCCTTGCGTACCAAGACATCTGTGAAGATCTTCTGCGACTCGCTAATTGAGTCTGAAAAGAGAATGAGAAGGCTTTAGAATCACAATCCTGCCAGAAACACTTCACTCTTACTCTCTATGGAAGCCTCCAGAATGTTCAGCGGTTCGGTTCCATGCAATTTGATATCTTCTTGCAGCTTGTCCCGTATGTTCATCAGCGTGTCCAGCTGGTCAATGACAGAGCCCGCATTCGATTTGAGGAACGACAACTGTCCCTCCTTCTGGCTCTCCACTTTGCGCTTCAGATATGCCAAGCCCGCCTTGAGGTCTTCAAAGGATGTGGCCAAATGATTTTCCAGCAGAAACCAGGAAGGCGAAAAGTGCTCCTGCGACAGATCGCCACAGGCCTCGGGAAACAAGTCTCGCAAATCTTCTGGTATCTTCTGTTCATTGCCCTCGATGGATAGCCCAAGAGGATCCTCCTGCGTTAGCCCCGACTGAGTCAGGGTTCGTCGTCCCCAGGCAAAGTTTTGAGAAGGCGACTCTTCGATCCAAACAGCGGACTCCTTCAGCGGGCCGATGGTTTCGTGATAGGCACGGAACTGAACTGTCGACGTTCCCACTCCACCGCTTAGGGTGGTCACTATGATGTCACCCTTTCCCTTGGCCGGGCCGGTGCGTGCTATAATTTTGTTGGCCGATTTCCATTCCGCAGACAGCAGGCAGTCGGAACCGCAAATCTTTAGACCTGGAAGCGGAGAAAAGTTATGATAAAACCAGCTGCTCTGCCAATGCCCGTGTTGCCCGTCTACGCCTACCAATTAGGTCTTGCACTCGGGTGCCCAGGAATTCGCCTCGAATGATTACCCGAGTCCCAGGCGGACCCTCTTTTGGAGACAGTCCTGTTACCACCGGCTGTGGGGCCATGGTGAGCTATATGACCCGTGGAAGTGGCTAAAAATGCAACAAAAACGGCAAAGAAAAGAAGTTTCCAAAGTTTTAGGGTAGCTCAGTGTTAACTAATTTTCCAAAAGACAGTGTTGCAAAGCTACAACTTGGTTTGTTTATATTTGCTTCGATGGTTCATCGATGTTACCGATTTTTTCTGTTTTTAATTAAAGAAGTTAAAAAACATTTTTAAGGTCTGCCCGACTCAACTACTTAACTACTGTCTTTTCAAAAGCTACGGAAACTTTTAAACATTGTTTTCCACCAATTTTGGACGAATTAAATGTAAATGATTGAAAACATCGATGCTTGGAGCGAAATCATCGATGTCGGCCACTTACATCTAAACAGCTCTGCAGAATCAGCTGAAGAAAAATGGATGACGTCGCCACAGCACAAAGCGAGAATGAGAATTTACGGAAAATTCGCAATCGCCTGATGCAATGGGAATCCAAGACTGATCCCCTGGCGGCGCTCAGTGCCCAGCAAGAGGAACAGTTGGATGTCTTGGCGAATCTGTGGCGAGACAGCGGGCCATCGGTAAGTGTGCTTGTCGCAAGTGCCAACAAATTGATAAAACACAGCACTCATCATTGTTTATAGTTGCCGGCAGTGACCACACCTGCGATAGCAGAGCCTTCAGATGAGGCCAACACAAAGGGCTCTCCAGCACAGAGTTCTGACGATATAGAACTGCCTGCTGAGGGGCTTCAGAACACCAACGATTTCCTGCTTTGGTTTGTGGACGTCAACGCTGAGATCGAGCAACGTGGCGATGCGGTTTATCACAAATATCTGCAGCAGTTGGAGCAGCGCAAAGCGGAATGCTCCCACATGCTTGACCAAATCTCGGTGGCCATGGATCGTTTGGGCGCCCTTTCCGATGAGTACGAGTTTGTGTCGCAAAAGACGAGTGCCTTGAACACGGCCAGTGAACAGTTGATCGATGAGCAGGAGAAGCTGCAGGAACTGAGCAATGAAATCCAACGACGTTTGCATTATTTCAGTCAAGTTGAGCTGCTGAATCAGCGACTTCAAAGTCCTACGCTATCGGTGGCCAGCGAAGCGTTCCGGGAATGCCTTAATAAAATTGATGAATGCTTGAACTACATAGAGGAGAATGTAAGCCTTTAAATTCAGCCCACTTTAAGCTCCCCTTCAGCTTTGTTATATGTTTATTTGCATCCTCTTCTAGCCCAAATTTAAAGACGCCGCCACCTACAATGTAAAGTATAGACAATGCCTCGCAAAGGCCTCTGGTCTGGTGCGAAACTATGTCACCGGCGTGATCAATCAGGCCACGGAGGCTACACTGCATCCCAAGAATAACGCTGCTGAGGCATCTAACGCTCTGCAAGCCCCGGATGCTGCCTTTGCCCTATATTATGGGAAATATCAAACAGCAGCAGCGAAAGTTAAACGAGTGGCCCAGTTGATTGAGACTCGTCTGGAGCATAGCAACGACTATGTCCAGCTAATGTCCGACCTACAGCAGCACTACTTGGCTCAGCGTGCCAGTGTGATGTCGCCAGCGGTGAACCTGTCAATCCAGAATGTTAAAACTGCCCACAAAGGTGACCATTGCTCGTTGACCCGGAGTGCGTGCGGATTTCTTGTGCATGTGTGCCAGGACGAGCAGCGTTTGTTTTACCAGTTCTTTAGCACAGGCGCGCAACATCTGACGTGAGTTTTTATAAATTCAAATCGATTCAGGATTAATCAAGTCCCCGTTTTCAGCGTTTACCTAGACGGCTTGTGTACGATTCTTTATGACACATTGCGACCCTTCATAATACACATTAATCATTTGGAAACGCTGGCTGAGATCTGCTCAATCTTGCGCATTGAAATGCTTGAAGAGCATGTTCAACAGAATCGTATGTTAATGCGAAGTACTTTGCAATATTTGATAATAATCAACAATCTTTTTATCTATAAGCATCCGCTCTGGAGGCCTTTGCCACCATTGCTCACCAATTGCTGCAGGATGTGCAAGAGCGTTTGGTATTCCGGGCACATTTGTATCTACAGTCGGATATTCAGAACTTTAATCCTTCATCGGGCGACCTGGCCTATCCCGAGAAGCTGGAAATGATGGAGGTATATATACCTAGCTCTATTTACTTAACCATTTTAAAAGATTTAATAATTCAATATAAACCACTTGTAGAGCATTGCGTTATCCCTTCAAGAGCCTACTCCTTTGCGAAGATCGGATTCTCGCGCCTCCGTTATATCCAATGTATCGAGTGTTCTGGAAAATGAAAGCGTCGATACTTCCTACAGAATCAAGCAAATGAGTATGCATCAGAGGATATAACTAGCAATGAAAATTAAACGATCACAATACTACTTCTTATAGATTCCCCCGCTGACTTGCATGGCATGTGGTACCCGACTGTGCGCCGCACTTTAGTCTGCCTCTCCCGGTTGTATCGGTGCGTGGATCGTCCCATATTCCAAGGCCTTTCCCAGGAGGCCCTAAAGCTCTGCATTCAAAGTGTCTCCTATGCGGGTGGCAAAATTGCAGCTGCCAAGACGCCGATTGACGGAGAACTCTTCGAAATCAAACATCTTCTGATACTTAGGGAACAGATTGCGCCATTCCGAGTGGATTTCACCGTGAAGGAAACATCTTTGGACTTTAGTAAAGTAAAGACCGCTGCCTTTGGACTGCTGCAGAAGCGGAAACAGCTCTTCTCTATGGGCAGCAACAATGCTTTGCTCGAATTCCTGCTGGAGGGCACACCTCAAATAAAAGAGCATTTGCTTGACTCTCGTAAGGAAGTGGACCGTCAGCTTAAGACTGTTTGCGAGAAGTACATCAAAGATGCTGTGAATATGTTGATCGGCCCCTTAGTCACATTCCTAGACAAGGCACAGAGTCTGCTGGCACAAGCGGCCTCACCCACTGCCTCATCGCCGGAGTCCTCGTCCCCAAAGGCCAGCTACGCTCTGAGGCAAAGCTCCTGGGCGAGTCCCCAGCAGATAAGCAGTATCATTCAAGAGACGCAGCGCATGATCAAGGCCAAGCTGGCAGTGCTCCAGCGAGCCATGCAACTCTACCTGAGCAATCGTGATACTGAATTTATAATCTTTCGGCCCATACGTGTAAGTGTCCTGATATGGAGGATCAGAATAAGAAAAAGTGTACTTAAAATCTTATATCCCCCAGAACAATATCATACAATCGTTTGTTAAACTGGAGCAATTACTGACCACAAACGGCTACTCTACAGATGATATGATCATCACGAGCTGTCCGTCTGCGGAACAAGTGTCCATCTTGCTTTCCAGTGCTAGTATTCTGGCTGCAGAGGGTGTGGCAAGTTTTGCAGCGGCAGCAGCTCGAAAAGTCAGCACCTCGTCCTCAGTAGAAGGTGCAACAGCAAGTGGCAGAAAATTGAGCACAATGTCCAACAAAGACGAGCTGCTGGAAGAGCCCAAGGCGGAAGAAGAGGAGGCGGCTCAATCGAAAGTAGCGCCAGCGGAGAGTACGCCCCCAGAGAATGTAGTGGCGGCTGAATTAGCAGCCCCAACAAGCACGCAGGCCAGCGCAGAATAGTTTGCAATGTATCCCCTATGTAACTTATATGTATATCTATTTATCTAGCTCAGCCATGTAATATATATTTGTTTAAGAGCTGCTTAAGAGTGGTGTCTTGTAGCCTGTTGTGGTTTATCCTCTCCCAAAACAAAATGTATGTAGAATTAACATTGATTTATTTTTGCTAAACCACGTAGAATGTGACGAAGTCGAAGTAAATTATCAACAAAACTTTACGAGTACAATAACAATATGCAATTAGTTTGAATATTCTCTAATAGTAATTGTGGCAGATTCCTTTCTTTGCTGCTGGTCAAGTGACGGATATGTCGAGCTTCTGTAACTAGGATAGCGAACACTTATCCTTTGTACTTGATTGCTGCCCACCCACAGTCACACCCGGTGCATTGTTCTGGGCTGGTGTCTGCGCGTTACGATTCTGTTCCGCAGCGTCATCCTGTTCCATTATTGATAAGGCTAGTGCCCGTGCCAGAGCCTCGTCTTCAGTCTGAAGCATAAAGTAGTTTGAAATCGGTTAGTTTCGAGCAACGAAACGATGCTTTTATTAACTTACCATATTCCCCTGTATATTTTGTACTTGTGTGGCCTGCACTGGTCTTGGTCTAGGATTTGAGTTGAACAGGTTGTTTGCTGGCTTATTCTGACGACGACTTTCCGCCGCTTTAGCCGCCATCGATCGTGTGTCAGTGGATGACTTGAATATAGATTGAAAAATTCCACTGGATCCACTGGGCGCGGCTGGCGTGGGCTCAGTTGGTCTGCATTCGTGGTCGCTGGTATGGCGGTGACGTAGACAGAAATTCAAGTGGCACTGTGTGCATTTCACAGGAATAAGCTCCTTGCGTTTACAACCTTTGGCATGGCAGCGATTTGTATAGATTTTCTTGCTCTCCGACTTGCATTGCTTGTCGATGTGTTGGCCAACTGTTAGGTCAGGCTCCACACCAGGCGCTGTGGGCACTGGTTCATGGCAGAGTGGACAGATGGGGACCTGGACATTTTTCTTGTATGCTCCGGGACAATTGTGACGATCATAGTTGTAGTGGGAGGCACAAAATACCTTGTCGCATGAGTCACACTTAAAAGGTAGGAAATCTGTAAACATATTGCGAAATTAATTTAATTAGTGGTCTGTCATTGCTTCCTGGTTGGACGTTTTGCTTGCTCACCCAATCTGTTGCATGTTTGCTCGCTGCAATGCTGCCCCAAATGTGGAAACTCCATAGCGTTCTTCTGGCGTCTACTGTCGATTTCAAATTATGCCTTCTCGCAGATTCTCGCTGCTTTTATTCACTTCTCCAAAAATCGAGGAAAACTTCCAGAAAAAAAGAAATTGGTAAATGACTAAACAAAAATACAGGCAATCAGACATCGATAGTTTTTTCAAACATCGATTTTTTTGCCAGACACCCCTAAATTTAAAATTTTTTCCAATTTGATATTCTGTTTAATATTCCTAGCTAACTAGGACCCTCAGGCCTGAGCACATAATTTTATACAATAGATAAAACAATTTTCCACAAGACTGGCTAATTTTAAGGACTCCGTTTGGTTGGATTGCTTATAAAATAACGTTTATAAAACTTGAGTGAGCACGACATGCGACGTAAGAAAGCATAATATTGCAGTTTATGGCCGCAAATAATAGATTTAACAATTTTACAATGGCTGGTGGGCAACGCTCTGCAGCGCTCGTGTCGAAGTTAGTTGTTTTGGGGGCTATTGTTTATTTGTTCACTATAATTTGGCCTATAAAGTGTTGGGGTTACTCCTTGAAAGAAAACCCATAAATTATAGTAAAAATATAACATAATCGAATAATTAATCTCCCATGAAACAGTTTGCTTCGATTTCACCAGTTTATCCATTATTTTAGTAACTCCCTTGCTCATTTCAAATTCGCCCGCTCTAAAAAATCCTCGCCGTCCTGGGAAGTTTATAATATTTTCCCTGGGGAATTGCTGGGGATCTGCGAAAAAACACGGGTATGGACAGCACGCAAAACGCCCGAAAAAATGCAAGGCCTGCAAGGTAAAATCCACCCCAGCTGATTTATAGGGCATGTGGTCGTCGCCCACATGCCCTATTCGGGAAAAATTCGGGTAAGGTGAAAACCGTGAGATCCATGGAATTTCCCTTGGCTGAATTTACCCGTTATCCATACCTTTTTTGGCTCAACCCAAGCTCGAACCAAAAAGTTGTGTCGAACCGAAAAATGAGAGAATTTTACTCATTTTCGCGGTAATGCTTGAGCTCTTACTCTCTTTTACTCTCACGGTATGAGCTCTTACTCTCTTTTACTCTCACGGTATGAGTTCGAAAGATCATGCAACAAAACATCGATATAAAAGTAAATTTGGTGATTTGGCGGTATTTTTGAAAATAAATAATGACAAAAAAAACCAACGAAAATCATATTCCTCGATGTTGACTAGTCCGTGACTTTATTTATTATTGAATAAAATTTCAAAGACGACCATTGTAGATGAAAAAATTCTAGAGCACAGTAGGGGTACTCGTGTTAGTAGTTTTAAGCAGGAACAGATCAGGTTTTTTGTGAAGTAAATAACACTAGTCAACACAACAAAGTTGAATTTTGCTGCAAGCTAACGGCATAACTAATCCTATGCCATTTATTTTGGAAAAAACCACACCAGTGGTATATTCTATCTGAGAGTGGGTGTAGATCTGTAGCAGCAAACGCTCCAGCAGAAGCTGAAGGGAGGGAATTTGAGTGCCTCGGGATGTGAGTAGTTGAACGGCAATTTTAAATTAGATTATTGAACCACATAATATACAATTACTATTTACATCTATACATATTTACAAATTTATTTGTTTGAAATGCTCTCTTTGTCATGATACAAAATGCTTTAATGCGAATATATATATATACATATATATATTAATACATAAATATACCAACAACAATTAAGGAAAAATATTTTCCCAACAATAATGGTATACATTTCAATTTGGAATTCGCCAATAAGGTTTTCTCCTTCAATTTAATCAAATTTCGGGATTCACTTTGCCTTGTTTTAAATAATACCGAATATGTTTGAATAATGAGAATGCGCAGATTTAGATCTGCGATTTACAATTTGCTTTGTTTCAACAATATAAAAGCATAATTACTGTGTATATAAAGAATAAAGAGATAACGTTGGTGCAGTGCAAATGCATCGATAGCTAAAGTTTAACTTTCTGAGAGGAATTGAAATTTCTTGCTTGGAATTACAAACAGCAGCTGCGTATTGCTAGATAAGTGCTGAAGGCGAAATATAGCTCCAAATCTTTAGATCAAGAACAAATTTGGTCCCGCTGAAAAAAATATTCATAGCGCGCTTGGCTGTTTTGGCTCTTGACAGTTTTTGGAAATGCATTGAGAAAAAGGTTGTGAATTGAAGTTAAACGATTTCACGGGCAAACGGAGCAAACGCCTCCCAGTAGCTAACGATCTAGAATGTAAAATGTTTCGTTTCAGTGATAAGCGTATAGTCGAAATATTTATATACTATATTTACCTGTTGCTGATGCGCCATTTGGTCTTCTATATATTTGATAATATTTGCTTTAAAGTCTTTCACTCTGGTCAATTCGAAGCGCTCCATTTCCCGCTTAATTTCCGCCGATATGTCATCAAAATGCTGCTGACAGCGCTGTACCTTTCCCTGCCACTGCAAAGGAAAGAATGACATACAATTTCAATAAGGAAACATGAAACTTCTTATGCAGACCCACCTCATCCACTTCTAACTGGGCCTGATCCAACTTATCCGCACGATTGGCCAGCTCAAAGCGGCCACGATTCTCCCGTCGCTTGGACAACTGCATTTGTGCATATTGCCAGTTTTGAAAAGACTTGACGCGCTCATGGAAAATGCACTTAATGGCTCCAAACAAGCCCAGGTAATCCTTGACAAACTCGGCGAGAATAAAGAAATCAGAGTTGGCTTGCTCAGAGCGCAGGAGTTCCATTTTCTCCTCCACATCTGCCAGATTGGACAGGGCACGCGACAGTCCAGTGTGCTCCTCGCATGTGCTAAGCATTGCAGCGGATTTGGCCACCAAGCCGGTCAGTGCAGAGAGCTCTCGTCGTGAGGTGACCAAAGCCTTCATTGCATTATGCAGCTTTTGAAGGTTCGCATCCAGATTCTCTACCTCAGTGATCTTGTCGTCAAACCAGGGATCATTCTCATCCATTTTATAGGTAATTTTGTTTACAGTTTCGCCCACTTTGTTAAACAAGCGAATTACACCGGCTCCGCTTAGAGCGGAGGTGTTGACGGAGCGCGGCAGCTCCTGATCGCTTTCCAGAAAATTCATGAAATCCAAGTCCACACGCAGTATAGGGTGCTGGGCGGTGCGGTGGACAAAGCGTTCCAGCGCTGCACGTCGAATTTCAACCCATTCCTGGTTCATTGGAGTGCCGGGCTCGCTCTGCTGTGGACTAATCCTCACCTTGGTGCTGCCAATTATGTTCTTCGATGGGGCTGGCGGAATTATCCGTCCCACCCGCATGTATTTTCCGACCAGCAGATCATGTATGCCAAGAAAATCACTGAAGCGACGCATAGTGCTGAAGTCGGTCCGTTTGAACTTGGGAATGTTGGTTTTGGTGGTAACTCTAGACATTAGGGGGAAAGCATAAACCGAGTATATAGTATGCAATTCAATGATAAGCCAGTGGGGCGGCGTGACTCACTTGTAGGCCAAATATGAGCCCATGCCATCGCCAATCTTCTGGGGGTCGGATACAACAATTTTGATGAAGAAGTCTCCATCGTCCGTCAAAACTTCTTGCAGTGGCTGTAATTCAGAGACAGAGAGGGAGAGAGAGCAGAAACGATTCAATTGATGATAAGCACACAAACAACAACATCGTTGTTTGCTGTGGGCGGCACTAATGACGTTGTCAACGCCAAACAAAGCAAAGCAACAGCCTCTAGTTGATAAAGCAAGCAAACGCAGAGCGCCGCCCCAAAAATTAAACCTAATTGTTAACAGGCACAGGCATCCTGTTGTGCGTACGCTCTGATTTAACTTACATGCACATCCCCGATGCTACTGGGACTCATGGCTGATACGAATAAATCATTTTCGTTCTCCAAAGTAACGCTACCGGGCGCTGGAACTTCCTCCTCGTCGTCGGATGCCGATTCAGCACCATTGTTAATGTCCACCTCAGCGAATTCTCTATTGCGTTCGGGGCTTTCCACTTCCATGCTAATTGTCAATGCAGTGTCTTTATGTTTGTTAATTATATGAAAACTCCTCTCCTTTCTTTTCGTTTTTTCGACTTGGCTGGCTGTGGAAGCTTTTGCTGGCGTTAGGGAAAAGAAAACATTTTTAGGCGTTCCCACTAGCAGAAAATACCAAAGACCCGCATTTCTTTATTTAGTATTCTTGTAGTATTTGCTGGAATAATCGTTAGACTAATGATGTTTTTCCATTTCAAACTACAAAATGCAAAATATTTAGATCAGATATTTCATAGATATCTCCTCTTGTATATATATAAGCGCCACTCAATTTATAATATTAAAATATGTTATATTATATATACGCCACAGAGATTTGAAAAATGAATTTCCCAAATTCGTAATACGTATGACCTCAACTCATTTAAAGATTTTAATAGTTGATGCTCTGCTCTGCTTTTATTAATATGAAAACTCATGCTTATTTCAGACTAAGCGAATTTCAGCTGGGTGCAACCTGATTGGCAGATATCCAGGATATAAACGAAGAGACTTGCACATAAACTGAAGGAGAGTTGGCCTGGCCACAGGGCAGCTTGCCCCAGGAAACTATTCCAATAAGGACTTTGTCTTGGACCAAAGGACCACCGGAATCCGAGGTGCAGATGCTGACGCCGCCTGTAAGGGGACCAGTGCACAGGTTCGTCGAATGAACATCGCTTCCTTTAGTGCCCAAAGCAGCTTCACACGAGGACAAACTGATGATTGGCAGATTATTGGCCACTTGGAGTGTTGAGGGATATGAAGCCGTATTGGTTGTACTGGTGCTGCCCCAGCCATATAGGCTGGCCGTACCCGTTGGCACCTTCCCAGAAGCGGGAAGGCTAACAGGAGCCACTGCCGCTGACCACTCAAACGCTGTGGGTGTGTAAATCAAACCAATATCGTAGGGCACAGTCCCTCCGGTGTACAAATCGTTGATTACGAAGTAGGTAATGGTCCGCTTTTGGGTTGTGCTAGCCGTTCCCGCGACTGCAATACTTCCTGCGACCAGAGTGCTGCCCAGAACTTGAGCGCTGTTCGTAAGGCAATGGGCCGCTGTTACCAGCCAGTTGCTATTCAAAATGCTGGCAGCACAATAGTGAGTGCCTTGGTACTGCATGGACACGGCGTAGGGAGCACTATTGGCGGCTGCCGCCACTCCTCCCACAACTCGTCCATTTGGATTGGCTGCTATCGCGGACGCCTGGCAAAGGCCAAGGACCAGGAGTAGGCAGCATGCGACAAGACAGGTGCGTGTCATTGTTTGCTGACCGTTCGCTATCATCGGTTTCGGGGAACTGTTTACATCTAACTATATCGTGGTCCGTTTAAATTAAAACGAGATACGAAATTTCGCACTGCCTGCCGCTCGAAAAGATAAGGGTTTTAATTAAATTTCATGTTTTTCAGATAAGGGTGTATTATAATTTAGATTAAGTGACTCCGAAGCAGTGTCACTTACAGGGGTGTACTCGTGGTATAGGTAAATTGCATCTAGCCACTCGGCGAGGCAACTGCGCATACAACTTGAACTGCAATCTATTTCAAGATGTTCCATTCCCTTAAAATGTTCGAAATTGGCAAACATTTAAAAAAAAAAAACCCTTTTTGAATGGATGGGGATATATTTTTTTAGATTTAACAGCACTGGAAATAATACCAAAGTGCTGCGGACTTCGGTATTTTACTGTGGATGGTCACACAGCAACTGACTCAGAGTGCTGGCTAAAATTTTTTCCACGACGAAACGAGTAATTTGTGAAGTAATTTGATCTGTTAATCGCTTTTGCTTCTGCCCGACAGCATTTAGAACGTGTGTGCATCGAGCATTATTTGAATAGTATCGAGTACGCAGGGCTACGCATGCAATAGGAGCCACTAAAACCACAGGCCCATCCCAGTATCAACAAAAGAGGGGAGAGAGTGCGCAAGAGGGAGAGGTCAGCAAACCCGCAATTAAGAAAAAGTAGACACGTACGAGAGTTGCATAGATCGAAGAAAGCAGAGACGAGACGCAGACACCCGCAACAACCATGTCATCCGGCGACTTTGGCAATCCGCTCAGGAAGTTCAAGTTGGTGTTCCTGGGCGAGCAGAGTGTGGGCAAGACGTCGTTGATTACACGCTTCATGTATGACAGCTTCGACAACACCTACCAGGCGACTATCGGTATTGATTTTCTATCCAAGACCATGTACCTTGAGGATCGGACAGTGCGCCTCCAGCTGTGGGACACGGCGGGCCAGGAGCGCTTCCGTTCGCTGATACCCTCCTACATTCGCGACTCCACGGTGGCTGTGGTCGTTTACGACATCACCAATACGAACTCATTCCACCAGACGTCCAAGTGGATAGATGACGTTCGCACAGAGCGCGGTAGTGATGTCATCATCATGCTGGTCGGCAACAAGACGGATCTGTCCGACAAGCGACAAGTCTCCACCGAGGAGGGGGAGCGCAAAGCGAAAGAGCTGAATGTGATGTTCATCGAGACCAGCGCCAAAGCCGGTTACAATGTGAAACAACTGTTCAGACGCGTGGCGGCGGCGCTGCCCGGTATGGACTCCACTGAGAACAAACCCTCCGAGGACATGCAAGAGGTTGTGCTTAAGGACTCGCCCAACGAGACAAAAGATCCCGAGGGCGGTTGTGCCTGCTAGAACTAGGTCTAGACACCCAATCCAACCCCCCATCCTCCCCTACGACAACAACAACAACAACAACAGCAGCAGCAGCAGCATAGCATTTCCACACACACGCTGGCAACGGGTGTGGTGTGTGCGTGTACACTCAGGTGTAGGGTGTATGTGGCTGGATCAGCGCAGCAGCGTATCAGCGGATCATCAGCAGTGGACAGAGGATGCGAAACCTCCAACAAACAAACATCTATACACACACACATACACAATTTTATGTTTAAGTTTATTTATTAAGTAAAAAATAATAGCAAAAAGCAGAAAATAGACTAAAACAAACAAACAAACAACCAACAATTAACGAAATCGGCTAACTAATTAATGTTAATTAAATAATGCAATGCAATATACACGAGCTAATCCTGAGGCAGGCCAAGATGCATAGGGCATGAGAGGCCTTAGCTATCGTTGAAATGAGAGATCAGGGATCAAAAAGAGTTTCCATTCTCACATACACACATTCACCCGTTCCCCTGCAAAGTCCCCCATAAATTCAGATGTAGATGCCGTAGAAGAACACACGCTTTTATGTACTTAAATCAGGCCATAAGGCGGTAGACGAAGATCAGAACAGATCCCCCAAACGCCAACATTCCATTTGGCATCTTCATGCGAGCATGGGCAGTACAGGTACAGTACCATAGATACCACTGAGAGCCAGCCCCTGTGTTCAAAATGATTCCACGACTAAACAGTTTTTCCATATATAGCCCCGTTCTGTTTTGTTGCCTTTGTTTTGCCGGTTTTTACTTGGTTTTTATTTTTATAGCTCGGCAAACTGCAAAACAACTGAACATTTTTGATGGCATAGGACTTGGCCACGTGCATCTTATGAATAAATATATATGAATATATATATATTATGTATTTTTATGACAAAAATAATGAAAACAGATAGACAGACAGACAGAAAGGCGGGCAGGCAGGCAGCACCGAGCACCGAGGCTGAGGGCAGACGGCAAACGTAAACATTTAATAATATTATTAACGATTTTTGCTTCGATTAGCGAGAGAAATTTGTGCATTTTTTACGCGAAAAGCATATGGCTTACAAAATTGATAATTGAATAAAAACGAAACCAACATAAAACCTATGAATGAAATTTTTAATAAATCAAATTATGAAAATGAAAATATACACGATATTAGCAATAAATGAATTTAAAAAAACAAAAAAAAAACTAAAACCCCAAAAGAATGAATCATGATATCAGAATAGTTCGTACGGTCGCTGCAATTTGGGGCGCCATATCTTATCGGGCGTGAATGTTGTTAACTGATTCGATTCCCGCATGGACTGCGACTGCGACTGGGGCTGGGCGACATGAAATTCCCAATAAATACGAGTATAGGTGTTAGTTTTTTAGTATGGTTTTATTTCTGAATTCCGGGGTTCATAAGCGTAAAGAAATTGAAAGAATAAAAATGCCAACTTGTTTGCTTTGCAAATATTATAAGTATACGATATATAAATATGTTTAGAAAGATGCAGCACGCATCTAGAAGTTGTCCTCGTTTGTGATAAACTCATCACGAATCTTCTGCAGCTTGGTGATCAACTCGGCTACAGAGACCTCGCCATGCACCTTGTTGTCACGTGTGCGCACATTGACGGTGTTTGAGGAGCGCTCCTTGTCGCCAACCACCAGGATAAAGTTGAACTGAGCCAACTGAGCATTTCGGATCTTCTTGTTCATCGTATCGCCGGCATCGCAGTCGGCCTCGCTCATGAAGCCTGCGGCATGGAGCTGATCCTTGACTGTCTGGGCGTATTGATCGTAGGCCGGACCCACTGGGACGACCATCACTTGACGGGGCGATAGCCAGAAGGGCCATTTGCCAGCATAGTTCTCCGTCAGAATGGCAATCATGCGCTCAACAGAGCCCAGGATGGCGCGATGTATGATCACTGGACGCTTCTTCTCGCCATCGTCGGCAATGTAGTTGAGATTAAAGCGAATGGGCAGCTGGAAATCCAGCTGTATAGTGGCGCACTGATGGGCCCGCTTCAATGCATCCATAATGGTAATATCAATCTTGGGGCCGTAGAAGGCGCCATCGCCGGGATTCTCCTTCCAGGGCATGCCGAACTCATTGAGTGACTCCTCCAGGGCCTTCTCAGCATCATTCCACTGCTCGAGCTCGCCCAGATACTTCTCTGGCCGCGTAGACAAAACGAGCTGGAAGGTGAAGCCGAAGATGGTATAGACATGCTTGAGGAACTCCAAACAGCCCTTCATCTCGCTCTTGATCTGCTCGGGAGCACAGAAGATGTGTGCATCATCTTGCTGGAAGCGACGCACACGCGTCAATCCAGTCAAGGCGCCCGAGAGCTCATTACGATGCAAGACACCAAAGTCGGCCATGCGGAGTGGCAGCTCCCTCCAGGATCTGTTGCGAGTATCGAAAATGAGACAGTGGCCAGGGCAATTCATGGGCTTCAGGGCGAACTTCTCCTTCTCCGCCTCGAAGGAGAACATATTCTCGGCGTAGTGCTGCCAATGTCCGGATGTCATCCAGAGTTTGGCATTGTAGATGTTTGGCGAGATGACCTCCTGGAAGCCCCGCTTCCTGTATTCCGACTTGATGAAGCCCATCAGCGTGTTATAGATGTGGGCTCCACGTGGCTGGAAGAAGCAGGAGCCAGGCGACAGCTCGTGGAAGAAGAACAGCTCCTGCTCACGTCCAATCTTGCGATGATCCCGCTTGGCGGCCTCCTCCTGGAGCTTCTCCCATTCCTTGAGCTGCTTGGGATCGGGGAACGAGATGCCGTAGACCCTCTGCAATGTCTCGGCATCGGCTTTGCCCTCCCAATAGGTCGACGAGTTCTTGGTAATCTTCAGAGCCTTGACCTTGCCTGTGTGGCGGACATGGGGACCGCGACAGAGATCGATGAGGGAGCCGCACTTGTACACAGTGGTGCGATCCGTGGTCACCTTTTCGTTCAGTATGCGCAACTTGAACTCGTTGTACTTGAACATCTCCAACAGATCGGCTTTCTTCATCTCCAGACGCTCAAAGTTCTGCTTCTCCTTTACGATTTGCTTGACCAGGGTCTCCATGGTGCCATAGTCGTTGGTGGAGATCTACAAGAGCATAGATCCGTTAATCCTAGGCCTTTTGATAAAAAAAGACGCTAATAGTACTTACGCCTTCTCCCTCCAGATGCATGTCGTAGTAGAAGCCACTCTCAATGGGCGGACCATAGCAAAGATGACCTCCGTAGATGCGCTCCATGGCCTCACCCATTATATGAGCAGAGCTATGCCAGAAAACGGCCTGCGCCTCGGGATCGTCGAACTTTAGCAACTGCAGGGAGCAATTCCCCTCGAGCACTCGATCCAAGTCCCAGACCTCGCCATTCACCTTGGATATAATTGTGTTGTCGGCCAGTCCTTGGCTGATGCCACGGGCAACATCGTAGGGCGTAGTCTCCCAGGAGATGGCATCCACCTGCTTGCCATCGGGCAAGGTGACTTTGATGGTCTCGCGGGGCTTGGCAGCCAGTTCAGCGAGGTACTCAGCCTTGCATTTCTCCCAGAGGATGTTACGTTCCTCAATGTACTGGGGCAAGGGGTTCAGTTCTAAATCGGAGGGAATTCAGTTAATGCTTTTTACTAAGGAAAATCTCAGACTCCTTACCCTTGCGACTGTCACCGGCAGCTCCGGCTGGCTTCTCCTTTTTCTCCTTCTTCATTTTGGTAGCCTGCAAATCGAGGGAAAAATCAATAAGTCTCAATGTTGAAGTCCCAGCTTCTTCTTTTTGTTTTGTTGGTAATAATATTTTGGGTACGTATGCAATCGAAAAGCAATTAGTTGAATGATTTTTCGGTGTCTGCTATCGTGCTGGCGAGCGCTGGCTCTCTAGTTATTTGAACAATTGGAAGCGAGGCAATGACAACGATAAATACTTTCGGCTCTTCTTGTACTTCCTCGCCTTGGCCCTCCTATCTGTCTTCGAGCGTTTCTGCGGAACTTTAAAACTGATGCAATAGGGGAGGTACGCGCAGTCATACAATGTAAGTGGTGTGCGAATGGAGTGAGTGACGTCACAGCAGCCGGCTGGCAGTGATTCAACTCGAGCTCCCTCATCAATGCACAGACATACACACATACATACATATGCCAATAGTACATGCTTATGCAGGAACACTTGGAACATTTAGGACACCAACCAAAGTTGCGTAGCAGCGATAGCTTCTTGGCAGGCCTTTATCTGGCTGCTTTTGCTGCTGTTGTAGTAGATGCTGCGCCTGATATTTGGACGCTGTGGCTGCGGCTGCGGCTGGCACCGCTCGCAGGCAAGTGCTGCTTATTGCTCTACAAGACCTGCCGCCAATGCCAAGGGGCACAAGTTTTAACATAACTCGGTAATCTGTCACTTCTCATACACTGCAATGCAATTCGTTAAGAGTTTAACATGCCTTTTGCTTGTTTAAATCCAAATTACTTAATTCCGGCACCACGTTGTCACCCATTTTTTCGAAACAAAAGATCGAAAATAGTCTGACCAGTTGGGCAAAAAATGGGGCGGAAATATCGGAATGTCAGCTGTTGAAGCTATGGCGCCAAATCGAATTCGAAATGTGGCCCCAATGCGTGTCCTGTATTCGTAATTATTATTGATTTTCTTATTGTGCTGACATAATTTCTTCGCCATCGAGTGCAGTCGTGTTTACTTTTTGTGCTTGGCATATAAAAGGTGAAAGTTATAGGTTTTGCTCGCCGCGGAGTTTAAAAAGCCAACAAAATTGCACACCTATTGGAAAATCCCCTTCATCACCAACCACCGATCTCTGGTGGCGCTGAACGTCTTGGGGTAGATTTCGATTTCTACAACGTGGCTTCCAGCAAGATTCACCCCAGCCCGGGGGCGGCGCGGAGTGTGTGGGCGCTTCCCCTGACGGCATCCTCATCATGCAACATGGTGGTGGCGGAGGAGCATGCCCATGCCGAGGACATAGATATAGACCATCGTCCGCACTCGCCGCCACTCACGGGCCAAGGAGCTGGCGGGACCCATGGGGCCAGCAATGAGGATCACGACAGCGTCCTGCTGTTTGAGGGATTGGACGGTGCCACAACGGTCAACCTGGACGATATCTTTGACATCATAAAAAATGGAGAGGTCAGTGAGGTGGAGAATCTAGTGGACAAGTTTGGCATGGAGTGCCTGTCGGCCAGGGACCGTCACGGCTACACGCCTGCCCACTGGATCGCCTTGAATGGAAATGTCCAACTGATGCGATATCTGATCGAGCGCACCGCTCCGATTGATCTGCCGTGCTTGGGAACCCAGGGACCGCGACCCATTCACTGGGCCTGTAGGAAGGGCCATGCCTCTGTGGTCCAGGTGCTGCTCCAGGCAGGAGTCGCCGTCAATGCTGCTGATTTTAAGGGCCTGACGCCACTCCACCTGGCGTGCATGTATGGACGAACTGCGACTGCTGCCTATCTCCTGGGCATGGGTGCACTCAACAATCTGACGGACATCAACGGCGACACGGCACTTCACTGGGCGGCGTACAAGGGACACGCTGACTTGATGCGCCTGCTTATGTATTCCGGGGTGGAGCTGCAGAAAACGGATAACTTTGGATCTACGCCTCTGCATTTGGCGTGTCTTTCCGGGAATATGACCTGTGTGCGGCTGCTCTGCGAGAAGTCTCAGTTGGATCTGGAGCCGAGGGATAAGAATGGCAAAACACCGATTATGCTGGCACAGGCACATCAGCACCAGGATGTGGTGCGCCTTCTCTACGGCGAGGTGAAGAAAAAGTCACGTTGGATTCCTTCCGTCTCGGAGAGTTGGGGCTGGCTTTTTGGCGGCGCCGGCGACTCCAAGGG
The DNA here is from genome assembly GCA_005876895.1 of Drosophila azteca. NCBI lineage: Eukaryota > Metazoa > Arthropoda > Insecta > Diptera > Drosophilidae > Drosophila > Drosophila azteca. Next base: position 6,388,810 of record VCKU01000091.1, on the reverse strand, counting down.
ACCCCTCTTTCTCTTCCTATTCTCCGTGCTTCTCTGGGGCTATCCCATGTACATGATACGAGCCATTCCAATCACCTGGAATATTCTGCGTCGCTCCCACTACTGCTTCATCTACTGGAACGCCGTCATGTGGATTAGCTGGGCCATTGCCAACCGTCGCGATCCCGGCTACATTCCACTTAGCTCCGATGCCTACTACCGGGCCATCAAGCAGATACCCTACTTCGATAAGCTGAAGAAGCGAAACGTGATGCTCACGAGGCTCTGCCACAGCTGCCGCTGCCTGCGTCCGCTCCGGGCCAAGCATTGCCGGGTGTGCAATCGCTGCGTCTCATACTTTGATCACCACTGTCCGTTCATTTACAATTGTGTGGGGCTCCGGAATCGCATGTGGTTCTTCCTGTTTGTCCTGTCTGTGGCGGTCAATTGTTCGTTTACGATCTACTTTGCCTGCTACTGCGTGATGATCGAGGGATTCACCTTGCTCTATGTACTGGGCCTCATCGAGGCGGTGGTGTTCTGCGGCTTGGGTTGGATCCTCACTTGCACTTCGGTAGGTTCCCAGTCCCAGTCTGTTCTTTGAATCCCTCTAACACTTACCTTTCTCTTCAACAGATTCTCCATGCGTGCATGAATCTCACAACCAACGAAATGTTCAACTACAAACGCTATCCATATCTTCGGGATAAGCGGGGTCGCTACCAGAATCCATTTTCGCGCGGTCCAATACTCAATCTGTTGGAGTTCTTCGTCTGCCTGCCGGATCGAGGAGATGACAACGATCTGCTGTTGGAGGATAATATTTGATTAAGGATATAGGATCGAGCCCCGGCTCGGCGGCGCAAGGTGCCCGTGCGTGGATAATGAAAAGAGACGGCAGCCCATAACCCACTCGGGTAGGCTGCCTGTTTTGGTTTTGCTCCAAAAGCTTTGTGCTTCGAAAGAATGCTCCGCTTCGATGCGTTTTAATCTTGACACGATACGATACCTTTGCACAAGAGATAAAAGATGGAGTGTCCATTCCATTGGGCTGCTTTGGTATCCAATATGATCGGCTTGCCGATCATTGCTTTTCTAAACTCATTAACTTCACTACTCAACAAAATTCAACATTTTTTTCCGTTGTCGCCCGAAATTTCATTTAAAGATTCTTTAAATAGTTTTAAACAACCAAATCTATAAGAAAAAGTCATTTTGGGCGACCGCGGAAAAGTCGTGTTGACTAGTGCTATTAGCCTTTGATAAAAATACGCTTCTCTTGTTAATTTTTGTACAAAAATTGTTATACATACTCGTATATAAAATGTGTTATTTAATGAATCTCTATATTATATACTAAATATAATTAATAAATGGTGTAAATGTTCACAAAATGCGAGTGCGAGCGAGTGCACGCGCTCCATTTTGTTCATTTCGATATTGGGAATTGAATTGCACAAGTAATAATACTAAAACAAAGATCAAATCGAATCGGAAACTATGTAATGGGTACACTTTGGCATGTATCTTGGGCGAGGCGAGGTGATGGGAATCTAAATGGTATGAATGGTTATAGTTGATAGATTTATGCACTTTTCTTAGCTCTCGAAACAGAAATCATAGTTCTCGGGATCCTCGGGTATGGGTGGTGGATCTTTGCTGATATCAACACCCTCTGTGTCGAGCAGACGCAGCTTAATCTCCATCGAGAGCAGTGTATCAAAATCTTCGTTCTTTTGCTTGCTGACCATTGGCTGGCCGAGCAGGGCATTAATGCCGTCCGTCCAGTAATTGAATATGCTGTCGTCGGGTGCAACAAAATCTAGTGTCGAGTGATCCATGCTCTCGAACGTTATGGAGAAGGCCAAGTTTACTGCTGACTTGCGTATGCGTGTTTCCTTCATGTGCGGGCACTCCTTGCCCTCCAACAGCTGTTTGATCTCGCTGATGGGCAGCTTCTTGGGCAGCTCCTCCAATGTCGGTATGTTCTTCTCATCACAGTCCCCATAATGGATGACTTTGTGGTTGGGCGACAAACGAGCATACCAGAACTTGTCTTTGGTTCGTGTTCCACGTAAATACTTGGAGAAGCGAGTACCTGCCAAGCATTAGATATAATTAATTAAAAAACCTCCCATATTCGCATGAATGTCTTGTCTTACCTTCTACCAAAAACGATAGACGCTGTTGCTTGATTAGCTCCAGAATGTGTGGCGAAATCTTCTCCTTCAGTTTGACAATGGCCGAGGCTGTGGAATCGCACTCTTCTTTCGACGTGCGTTCTTGCTGGCGCAGTGTTGTGATCTGCTGATAGGTGAGTAGAGCTATCTTATTGCGAAAGTCCTCCAGGTTCTCTGGTCTGCATTTTAGAGTGCGCTGAATCTGCTCCCGCACCACACTGAAGGTGGTGGTGAAGTCCTCCGCTGTGGCTCGCATATCCTTCCATGTCCGATTCAAAGTTATGACACAAATGCAGAAGAACTCCTCGAAGGGCGAGTCGTGGGTGAAGAACATGGGCTGAAAGTCGCCGGATTGCTCGGCTGGCGGTTCACCAATGCGTAAAATGTCGCACAGAACCTTCACCAGTTCAATGGAGGTGCGTCCAAAGGGACATTCGTGCTCATCCGCGCGGCATGAGTTCTCTCGCACAATCTTTGCGTATTGCTGGGTGTAGTTGCGGGCGAAGTACACCATGCAGTCGAGGGCCAAAATGCCTGAAATTAGTTTTGTTATGAACTATCGTTTTAGTAGAGCACATTGCAGCACTTACCTGGGGGCGTTTCTATAAAGTCCTGAGCGGGGTTGATGTCGCACTTGAAGCCCAACTTTTTGTAGTATTGGGAAAAGTTGATATTCCCAGCTCCCGATCCACCGCCGCGACGAATGTGGTCATCACTCTGACTCAGAGCAGTGGTGTGGTCGTCAAAGGCAATGCGACGCAGCTCCTTGATTTTCTCGTGGGCATCCTGATCTTGGGCATTCATCTTCATGCGCATGCGCTTCTCCAAGAGGCCCAGAGTCAACGTTTGCAGTACATACAGTTGGTGGGTCATCTCCGTGCCCAGACCATTACCAATCAAGGCCAGGCGGAACTGTTTGGCGCTAATGGTGTTTGCAATCGTTCGCCTGCGAGCCTCATCTGCCTTGAAGAACAGAGCATTCAGCAGAGCTATGGCATTCTGTCGCATCACTGGCGAGTTGACCTCCTGCAGAAGGCGCAGAATATCCTGCAACTTGATGTCCTCCGCGACTAGCACGTGTTTGCTGCTGCACTGAACGATATTCTCCAGATTGGAGAGAGCGCTCTCCCCACAGTTCGTGGGATATTTTTGGAAATTTCTCACAATCTCAATATTTCGGGCGACAAATGAGTTCTCGGGCACTTCCCAGGACACCGTGCCGTGCTCCATTAGCTCGACAAAGCTTGCCAAGCTGTATTTGAGAATCTCTTCGTTATTCTGGCTGACGTCTTCAATCATATTGATGAGTATATCCAGACCCTTTTCCTTAATGAACTCCAAAGCAAACGTGTGATCGGTGCTCAGCGATGTGAGATCCTTAAGTCGCAGGACCTTCTCCTGAGGGCTACCATTGAGCAGCGTTTCCATGGCATCGCTGGCCGTCTTCGACGGCGAGTACTGCAGACGCAGTACAGAGCCATTCTTGATCTCGTTTCGGTTCTTCTCCGTCACATATTTCTGGTTGTTCGGCTCGCAGAACTGCAGCGCGTAGTTCTGGTGGTCGCTGATGGACCAGCCGTTGCATATATCCTGGATTTTACCTACAAGACAAGAGATATGCACATCATGAGACACACTGTTCATAAAACATTACTTCCTGTCGCGGCTAATGCGGTGCATTTTGATGAGGGCTTGGTTCTGCGCTGACATCACGATAAGGGCGTTGGTTTAACATTCTTTGTTGTCTTCTTGTTTAAGGCACAATGCTACCAAACACAGAATAAGACTTGTTTGTGGGACTTTCCCTATATGTGCCCTTCCGGCGTTGGTTCTGATTCTTAAACTAGTAATTGCTTTTAATTGTTCTGTTTTATTGACATACTTGCTAGCGGATGTCTCTGATCCAGGTTTATCAACTGCGCTATATGATTCTCGCGCTCCACGGCTATCTTCACTATGTGCGAGTCCTTTACCGTCGTTTTTTTCGGTATCATTTTGACACTTTTCTCCGGAAATATGTATTAAATTAATAGGTAATTATTATTGTTTTTTTTTTAGTAGGGGTTTCGTTGTATGAAAATCGATAGCTTTATCGATGGCTAAAAATTCCATTGTTCCTCTCCCCGTCAATAGTATCGCGCGGATAAATTGAATAAAACAAAATCAGCAAAATATGATATGAATCAGCCGAGTAAAAATATTAAATAATCAAACAATAATAATACATAGAAGCTCATAGTTCATTTCAGCAGTTGAACAGGTGACAGAATGAATGTTTTTGCATTTTTGTTTGTTGCTCGACTTCAAGCAAATAATGATATGAGTACCCCTACCTAATATCGATACTATCGATGTTTTCCTTGTTTCCGTACTAGAGCCCTTTGCCTTTGAATTCAAAAAATTAAATTCGTTTAATTCGTTATATATTTTATAAAGAAATAAACCCTGAAATAGGAAAACTGTGGAGGAAAAAAATCTTTGAACAAGCTACATAGCCTGGAGCTACGGAGCTAAATATATTTGGAAAATAATTAAAGCCTGAAACTCCACTCCGAAGCTGATTCGAATAAGAACACACGGGCTGGTATTAGCATTTGGTAAGTGATCCCAACAAATTGCGCTGCATAGAACGAAAACTAAACCCAACGTAGTCTCAGATTACATTCGGAATGCGACTTGGCTTCAAACAACATCAACCCGTGTCTGGAGCTGCTGAAGATTGCGCAGTTGTCCAGGATTTTTAAGAACAAGACAGCTGGCATTGTCACCCATCGTGCATTAACGGTTAGTATTAGCTATATAAATATGTTTATGAATTGTGACTATTAAGTTTCTTTCCAGCGAAAACGATCCCCTTTCCATATGTACAACAAATACGTAAAAGTTGCTTGCCGCAGAACAGAGTAACGGAAAAGGCAAAATGAGTGAACACGCTTCCGGTAGTAGAAAGAGAAAAGCTAATGGGGACATAGCATCTGGCAACTATGATTCGCTCAGTTCTGAGGAATCCAAAGAGAGCATATCTCGTACAACAGTTTTCGATTTAAACGATGATTGCCTGAGCTTGGTAATGGATTATTTAGAGATAAAGGACCAGCTACGCCTCGCTTCCTCGAACGTATATTTTGAAGTGAAGTTCGAGACATACGCAATCCATCGGTACAGAGTTATGTATGAATCACTGATGAATGGTGTTGACATCGAAGATCAGAAAAAACTGTTGCAGATTGTTGGCGAGCATGTGGTTAGCTATGTGTCCTGTGATCCCATTTCAAATGTCGGTCAGCAACTGTGGCTCTTAAAGAACTATTGTAAGAATCTCAAAAAGTTGAAAATGTCATTTCATCGAGAAAGGGGCGGATGGAACGATCTATTCAACCTGAAAAAGCTAAAATCTTTGGACGCTCGTCTATACTTTGGAGATTATAAGTGTACAGACTTTTTTTACGACCTTAGACAAATAACGTGTCTAAGGAAACTGAAGTTGGAGTGTTACCCCTCATATAGCGGAGTTGGATTAAATCTTCTTCATCAACTAGAATATCTGGATGTACGTGGAATCCATGGGGAGATCTTGGGAGATTGCTTCCAAAAGATGACGCGGTTGCGGCAACTTAAATTGGATCGGATTAAAAACATGAGTAAGAACGATTTTGAAATTCTGGCGAAGAACTGCCAGCAGCTGGAACGTCTGAGAATTGGTAAAAACACCCTCGATCCAACGGTGCCCTATGAGCTGGTCTGCCAGTTGCCCAGGCTGAAACATTTGCAGTTGTTTCTTGAAGGTTCTGTACGCGACTCGTTCATCAAGGGATTAATTCACAAAGAAGGCGTTCCTCTGAAAAAGCTTATCCTGGATAAGGGGGCGCTGTCCGAAGAACAGATTCGGTATCTTTGCAAAATATCTACACTCCAGCAACTGTGTATAAATTGATACAGCGTCCCCGTGGCCGACTTACTGAAGCTCACGAACATTCTGTATTTCCACATATCCATGCCAAGCATTACAAGTAACCAAATTCTGGACCTCTCGCCTAAAACTTCCAGAGACGCTTCATTTATAGGTAGATTTTTACTTGGATGGGCGCACAAACACAATTGCACGGGAAGATCAAAATCTATTTCGGAAATTTTTGTTCATAAACAACTTGCCGAACGAGATTCTGATCTCTTAGAAACCTACCAATGTTTCCTGTATAGTTGCGAAACATCTCATATGTGATTCTAATAAATGTGATTCTACATATATAGTAAATGTGTTTTATTCGTGGTCAATACCGACGACTATGCAAATCTTTTCTAGAACTTTTGAAATGAAATTATTGTCGTAAAAATCGTAGTTCCGGTTGGACCGCATCTGAAAGTAAAGCTAATTATCTAAACCCAAATCGAACTCCAGACATTTTCAATCTTTCCAGAAATTTAAATGAAAATCGAAAATATATTTCAGCCTTTTGCAATTGAGTTACATAAACGAGTATATCGTATTGGTTTGGTAATACATATATATTTCAATATAAGAACCTCCTTTTACGTATTTGTTGTAGATATGGATGGGAGGTCTCGCTGGAAATGTATTTGTTAGTCAAAGATGTATACCATTAAATATGTGCATATATAGCTATTACTTACATTAAATCGATACCGATCCACTGAACCGTCGTTGTGTACGATGGATTTGTTTCTCAACGCCTGGACAACTGATCGATCGTCAGCAGCTCCAGTCACCGGTGTGTCATCTGAGATCGGGTTGGGTTTAGTTTTCGCTTTGTTGGGACCGAAATGCTTACCAATATTAGTATAAAAGCTCTTCCAGTGTTCATACTGATCGGACATATTTCTAATATTCTGTTTCATATTTCACAAAATATTTATTTTTCGTAAAAGTATTCGCATATTTGTGAGTTTCGTTAAAATATTATTTGCTTCTCTCGATAAAAATTTTAAATTTGGATGTGAACTATACTCTGCTGTTTCAAATTTACTACTGAATCGAATTGAATCAAACTTCAAAGTCCACCCTTCTGGTGCTATCGTCGTTGTATGTAGACGAAAAAATCGGAGAGTGTTTCGATGGAAACAGTAGGAGTATTCGTGCTATTTGTTTTAAAATCAGAAACAGATCAGTTTTGAAGTCTTTCCCGAACAATCTTCAGAGCACTGTTCAGTGTTATCCGCTTCGGTGCTAGAGCTCCAGTTAGATCTGTCCTTGTTGAAAACGTAATTGTTTTGGAGAATATTTCGGAATCAGCTTACAGGCCCCTAACCTCGAACCATAAAACCATATATGTACATATATGAACCATATAGCCAGAAGGCGATTTTTGCGATGATGCAATTTATACTCCTCTGACATTCATTTCCAAAGGAGATCCATCATTTCTCAACCCACAAATAATGGACGAAATATCATACATGGTCTACAAGTAGCCTTCATTGCAAACATCACAGCCTCAGATCTGGGCTGTATGGGTTGTATTATCGAAGCCGAATCAAATGCAATGAAAGCCCGAAGAACTATACTTATAGCATGGCCTATACATATGTAGGTTTTTGTTGTTTTGTTTTTTATCATATAATTCACGTTTATTTTGTCTGAGAAATGTCTAGTACACCAATAAAGTAAATTCTTCAGCGCATGACGCATTTTAGTTATAAACAAGTATGATGATTATTATCGAAATTCAATTTGTTGTATGCATTTTATTGCTTTTCATGGATTTGACTTAGGAATATATGTATGGTATATATATCCGTGTAATATTTATATGTATGTATATGTATATGCTATGAAAAAAGATTATAGTATTGAAATGCATCTTATAACAGTTTTCATTATTGATTATGAGTATTTCTGTTACCATTTTGGTTCATCTTTTCGGTTTCGCAGTTTAATAAGTAATTCGTTACAGTTTGGAGTGGAGTGGAAATTGTTGGTTGGATATTTGTTTGCTCCACAAAGAATAAAATACTGCGCTGCTGCAACATATTGATTATCATACGTACACGTACACACTAAGCAAACAATCAAACAACAGCTGCTACGCACTAATCAACAAATTTATCATCGCCTTAATGGATATTTAATTAATTATTTATTTGTTTTTTAAATATTTCTTAAATATTCTCAAGCACTTTGAATACAGTTTAATGAGGCTTAGAAATAAATTTGATTTTTCATATTTAAATTGTGTGTTACGTTTTCAACGGAATCTCAACATTGCAAGGAAGATATTTGGCTGCGTTACGTTATGTCGTCGTCTCTATTAATATCATAGAATAGCATATAACTCTATAAACTTTAAATACGTATAGTAGCTAAGGGGCATAGGCTGATAGGCTAATCGGTTATCTAATTGTTCGAAATCAAATAAAAAAATAAAAGAAATCATAATTTTGTGTGTGTTTTTGGTGTTGTTTCGTTTTATTTTCGTTTCAGGTTCTTAGCTAAGATAAATTGTAATAAATTCTGCTAGGAAAATATAAAACTAAAGTTCTTTAATGTATAATATCGAGATTAAAAGTTGATTTTAGTTTATACAAATTCTAGAAATCGTACAATCTTACGAGACTATGAAATGAATTGACTATCAAAACAATGATTTAAATAATAAGGTACGAGAGGCCCGAGCTGGGGGAAGAAGGCTTGGCAAGGCCCGGAAGTCGGTCAATGAGTGGTGGATATGTTGGATATTTTTCCTGCTAACATTTTGGATATCTTGTTGGCTTGTTGGTCCCTTTCCCCACCAGCTGAAACCTATTAAATTCACATAGAAACTATAGTTTATGTCTACACTAAAACACTTTTTCCGATGTATCTAACACAAAAGAATTGTACATTGCATTTTGTTAATGAATTAATTTAATTGTAAATTGATTTTTGTATCAGTTTTGGGCACCCCCGAATAACAACAAAAACAGCTTTTGGGAACGAATATATCCACGAAATTGGTTTCTTTGCACATGAATCCTTAGTAAATGATTTGCCCTGACCCTGACCCCGGCCACTGTTATACAGCGGTACTGTGCTGTATAACAGTTATGCAGGGGAGTTTTAGAGGTATGTATGAGTTATAAGATGATTTCGGTCGAGCTCCGCTGCAGGGCATCGCACTGGAAGGCATCTGTGGCCGGCACTGGCGAGTACTTGCGCTTGGAGGAGCCACCGCCCGCCGAAATGGTGGTGTAGGTGGTGGTGCTGCACCCATTGCTGCCACAAATGCTGGTCACAGCATTAACCACCCCAGATCCCGACCCCTGTGCCGGTCCCGGTCCGGAATACTTTGCCTGGATCGTAATGATGCTGGGCGTTAGCGTGGCTGTGGAGCTGTCATTGCTGCCAGCGGCACCCGCTTGTGGCATCCCCTGGACAATGGTGGTGCCGTGGGCTGTGGCTCTGGGCGGCTTCCTTCGTTCGGGCGACTCCTGCAGCACTGCAGACTTTCGTATAGTCTGTTGCAGCAACGCATTCACATCGATGGCTGGCCAGGCGACCAGCGAGACACTTCGTCATAACTGGCTGTCCAGCGGCGAGGAGCTGCGTTTCTGATGACCTCGACTATGCTTTTTCGGGTGCTTGCACCCTGGCGGCGGTGGTGGCGGTGGCTGGGGCTGCGACTCTGGTGACTGCTGCTGCTCCCTCTCGTCGGCATCCTTTGACAGACTTTGGAGTGGACCCGCATTGGAGGAGAGGGAGAAGTATTCGGCCGACTGGCTGAGCGAGGAGGCATCCGCATCTGTTTGCGTACCGGGCGCACCATCACTGCGCATCGTATGCTCGGCCAGATCCACAAGGGATGACCTCTGAGTGCTCAGCGGCGTAAGGGTACTGCTGTGCAGCTCCTCGACATCCTGTGTGGGTGTGCTCATAATGGTGTGATCGGCAGCCGTGCAGAAGCTCTCCCTCTGGCCGGTGGTCTCGTCATCTTCGTCGTCGTCATCATCGTCATCGCCCGCATATACCTCCTCCCCCTGCGAACAGGAGCCGCAGCAGCAGCTTGTAGTGTGGCAAGAGCAGAAGCTGCTTCGCCTGCTTACGCCTGCCTGCTGGTTGCACTGATGGCACTCCACGGCGACGGTCAGCTCGTGGGCATTCATGTCGTCATCAAGACTGCTGCAGGAACTCGACTGATCGCGATCACAACTGCAGCTGGAGCAGCTGCTGCAGCAATCCTGGCCAGCGTCGGGCATGAAGCGTTTCCGCTTGATCCGCACACACTCGTTGCGTGCGGGCGCCGATGCAGGAGCCGCTCGGGTGGTGCTGCTGGAGCTAGCCGTGTTTATTGTTGGCTGCAACTGTGCCTCATCTTCGGGCAGATGTTCTTGACCCATCCTGACATCATCATCATCGTCGTCGTCGTCATCCTCGACATCGTCTTCATCGTGGGAGAGTTCATCGGTCTCAATGGTGGTATTGGAGTTCAGAGACCCTCGACGACGATGGCGCGTCTGCTCTCGAAGGGGAGCCATTATAATGGGTATCACACCCTCGCTGGCTACCTTGTAGGGGAAATTGGAGGTGGCGGTGCTGCTGTTGTTCTCCTCCTCATCCTCATCATCCCCTTCGGTCATGGTGGCGGCATCGATCTCAATGGCAATGGCCTGATGATGCATCACCTCGTCGCTAGAGTCCAGGGAAGACTTGTTATTGACTGGAAGCTTGGATTGGTTCTCTAAACGCGGACTGTGCTTGGCGGACTGTCGATGATTCGGATGGTTCTGGTGCGGCTGATGACGCTGTCGTGGCTGACGCAGCAGAGCTCGTCTCTTTGTACCGCCGCCTCCTCCATAATCATTGTGATTGTGATTATGATTGCGATGGCGATGGCCATGGTGATGGTGATGATGATGCGAGTGATGTGGCTGACAATGATGACTACGATGGCTATTGTGCTGATGCCGACGATGGCTGCAGTGGCAGTGGTGATGATGCGTGGTGATGACACAACAACAGCTGCCTTCCGCTGTACTGGTGCTGGCGGCGGCGGCAGTACCGGTCGTCTGTGTGGCATTGTGGCGCTTCCTGGCCGCATGGCCGTGACGACAACAGCAGCTCGATTCAGCTCGGCCGCCAATCACCCGGATATCCTTGCCGGCATTGGGTGAATGAACGATGACCACCTCCAGTGCGGCGGCTATGCTGCTGTCGTCCTTGCTCTTGCCACTGCCACCGGGTCGTGGCAGCAGCTTGTTGTTGTTGTGGTATTGGAAGGCACGATTATCGTGGCACTGGCCAAAGTCAAGGACCTTGAAGTGCTCGTCATCGGCACGGGCGGTGAGTAGATGATCGTCCCCGCTGCTACTTAGGGTGACGGGCAGGGAGAGCTGATGCTCCTCGGAATGGGATATGTGCAGGTCGTGGTGCTGTGGTTGTTCTTCGGGGGCAAACTGCTAATCGCCGCGTCGCAAGTCGCGCGGTTTGGAATTCTTGCGATAAAACCAGACCTGTGACAATATGGCTATATCCAAGCTGACCTGCAAACGATCAAACGAAACGATAAGTCCGTTATTCTCGTAAAGAGAAAGAAGGCAGATTAAGATTCCTCTTACCTGCAGCATGCCACAGATCCAGAATTGCGATGGTGCTTTCCTAACAATAAAATAACCAGTCTTAAACATATCACCGAGCGTCCACATGATCACCATGTGTATGCTCATTCCATATGTTGATTTATTCTTAAAGTTGCGCAGAAATTGCGGCGCTCCTGCACAAAGAAATTAGAGAACATTAGAGATTGTGTGTACAAGTGGCTGACTGTCTGGTCGATGGACTTACCCAACATGGCCTCTGTAAAGACGGCCACAAAGCCCATGGACTCCATGAACCAGTGCACGGAGAGCATCACAAATGTGATGACGGCGCCCAGGGCCCATACGAACAGCATAAAGTCCAGATACGATTGAAAGTCGGTCCAGTTCCAAAAGAATTTCAGATCTAAATCTGCAAGTGAAGGTTTTTCATTTTTCATTTCATTTATACATTTAAGTGAATATTTTTGTTCTTTTTAAGGCTTCCATTCTACCAAAAAAATAAGATTATAAAGAGATAACGAAACTGTTCTACAAACTGACAAATGTTCCTGTATACCTGAATACCACACTAAACTACGCCTTAAATCGACAACAAAACCGAAAAACCAACTCAAGATATATACTATTATACAGATTGATTTCACATGGAATAGGTCATGACCCAACCAGTTTTATAGCTCTATAAATCGCTGAATAACAGACGATGGCCAGCTGTGCGGATGGTACGAGTACCAATTCCAGTTAGAAATCAATTTTCATTATCTTTTTCCTGCTTTTAGGGGCTGGCGCAATTTACGATAGCCTTACAACAGAAGCAGCAGCAGCGTACAACAAAGAAAAGAAGCCCAAGGCGTGCCAATATAATTAGCTCGTGTCTATAGATGTGTGTGGCTATATGGCCGGGTGGGTGGTCGGGTTGTCCATTGATCAATGTACACCACCAGAGAGACCTTCTGTCCTTCAGTCGTTTAGCCCAGTTTTCTTGGTCTTATTTTCTATTTACAGATACGAAGCACGAGTAATGAAGGAGAGAAAACGTAAAGTAAAAAGGTTCATAAAGATAAATTATGATAAAAATAGACAAGGTTGGGCTGCTTGCTACTCTGCAGTGTCTTCCTCTAATGGTAATGACATTTCTAACGAAGCCCTGCCTGACACTGTGCCCTCGGTGCCCCCTGTGCCCCCGAGTGTGGCACCATCGTTGTAGACGGCCGGAAATTTGGCCGTCAATTGTGCGAAAACTTTTCAATCGCTGCTGCAGTTGACTCACCGTTCAAATAATGCCTGGAACGGGCACGCTTGACGCCGCCAGCCGCACTGGTTGATGCGACTACGCTCGCATCCGCATCTGTCACCACTTTGGGCAAATGCAGTTCATCGCCTGCAAAGCAAATGGGAGGGAGGAGGGTAAGGGTTATCGCTTGGCTTTCCATCTATGGACTTATGGGACCCACCTCGCAGTGTATGCTCTCGGTTGTTGGCACCGAGTCGCTTCACCTTCACGCACAGATGGATCATTAGGAACATGGTGACATTCATGACGACGCTCTGCACCAGCAGTGGAAGCTCGTAGCGGCTGGAGAACCTGTAGAACGACAAAAGGGCAAAGGTTAATATGATATGGCTTTATAATTGACATTGATTGCACTCTAATGCATAATGGGTGTACGTACATATGTATGTATCTATGTATCTAGGGGGAAAACTCACAGACAAAAGATAGTAAGATAGTTAGTATATAAATAGATTGTTACTGCTTTGAAAATGGCAGGGAGTACAGGCTACACACTCCACCCTATTATGGACTCTTTTAAGTAGTTTCAGAGCTATATTTTCCGACTCTTAAATGGGGAATCCATTCGAAAGGTTCGCCTACATTCATTAGCAAAGCAATAGTGCCAGATGTCCCTGCTCCCAACTGCTCCCATTCATTCCGATACACACAAAACAAAATACATGTAGTGTGCATGATGTGTGCTAGTCTATCTGATAAGTGACTGCTGTTGTTGGACCCCGTCATGCCCAAACTATGCTGCACAGTGTATGTTCATGTTAAGTACTAATTGACAGGTGCCTTTGGTTGGAACACCCAACAAGTGATTGATGTGTACCCTGAAACCAGAGCAACATAATCTACTCATGAACAAAATCGATTATAGAACCTAAGTGAACATATTTAACCCGCCAGAGTGGGGGAGGCTTTCAAAGCCATTTGTGTCAAGCGAGACTGTCATAAATCTGACAGATGCCAAGTGGCTGCAAAAAAGGGTCCAGAGTTCGGACAGCCACAGAGCCAACAGCCAACCCATCTGCAATGTAGAACGTGTTGAGCATTTGGCAAAGGACCAAACAAAAGCCAAACGAACACAAACAAAGTCCGCGTGGAAGCCTACAGATTTGTTGGGATTTGTTTGTTTGAGGAGCGATGAGCGAGCTTCAGTCCCCGAATGACCAAAGAGAAAAGTTATTAAAAGTAAATGCGACAATTTGTTGGATTTGTGTGTGTGTGCGTGGGGGTGGGGGTGGGGGTGGCACCACAGCTGTCACTGTCACTGGCAATCGCATTCACCAGATAGCATGCATTTCCGCGTTGCTTCCGATTGCCAGATAGCGAAAGCAAATGAACCAGACGGACAGAGCCCAACACTCCATGGGGGGGCGATGGTAGGGGATGGGTGGGCCCATGTTTACGCCTTTGGCATTTCATTTGGCATGGAAATTGAATTACAAGTTGTGCCAGAGCCACAGAGCCAGAGCGAAAGCCAATGCCAAAGCCAAAGGCACTCCCATCCATCCATCCATCCATCCAGCCATTGCCAGCCTTCACATTCCATGACGCTACAACTGAATCATCATCAACATCGACACAAAATGTTCTTAAATGACATGCAAAATGATTAAATTGATGGTAAAATTGAATAAGCATAAAAGCATGGCCAGAGATGAATATATTGCAGTAGATTAGGGTTATCTACATCTACATATGGTATGTATATCAGTTCTGAGCAAGGTTTATGGGGTGTATGCGTATGTGTCGTGGCTGGGTTCTTTGGGATTTCTATAGATCGTGGTGTCCACATAGTGTGTTCAACAGTTCTTAGCCTTTTGCGACCCCACAGCATGAAATACGTAGATATGGGATCTATTACCATAAAAACGCTAAGGTTAGCAAGTATATAGTGCTGTGAAAGTGCTTTCTTTCGTACGAGGTTACTGAGGGCATTGTGGATAAATTTCCATGCCCTCCCATGCATTCTGCCGCCCACTCTCGCTCGCTTTTTTCTCTACTTCATGTGAAAGTATGTTTTCTTTTGTGTTTGTCTAATAACTGCAATTTGCTGCAATGTTAACATTCCCTATGCACACATTTCAATTTGTCCTAGTCGGCATTTGACTTTAGCTCCAACTCTAGAGCCATGGCATACATAGGAACCCACCCTCCACCCTCCATTCTGCACTCTTCCTCCCTCCCACTCGACTCTTCATGAAGGGGAAATGTTTGGCTTTTGCCTTTTAAATTGTCATAAACACACCGTCCACGACCCGACCCCGTTCCTACCCCCTCTGCACTGCACTGCACTCGCCTGCTATTCACCCGCGGCCTCCCCTCTCTCCATGCTCAACATTTTGCACGCTTCAACGTGTAAAATATGTCGTAAAAAATCGATAAAATTGTATACGTGCACGAGGGCCGCGAGGCACCATAATGCAAACAATTTCCCACCTACCTTCCTACTGGTTTCCCCTCATCAGGCAGGCAGGCAGGCAGGCAGCCACCTTGCTCATTCAGGCTCATTTTCAATGGCAATTTGTTCAAATAGCAGCAACGATTTAACTAAATAGAAAAGTGGTTGGGGTTGGGGTTGGGTTTGGGGGTGGGAGTCGGAGGCTTTTCCAAAAAATGTCACTTAAGCTTGATGAAAGTTTTATTGATAGAATTAGGGGTCGTCCCTGGGCACTAACAATTTGTTAACACCTTTGTGGGCCCTATTCATTCTGGGTCTCTATAGCCCACTTCTCGTCCTCTTCCTGCTGCTGGTCCTCCTCCTCCTGCTGCTGCTCCTCCTCCTCCCGCTACTCCTCCTCCTGCTGTTGTGACTATCTGTAGACATAATTAAAATTTTGTGTCGCCTTCAACGCAATGTTTAACCAAGTGTGTGGCTTTTGTCCGGGGCAGAGAATGAATGTGAATGTTGGTGTGTGGTCCGCTTTACGGGGTAGAGTGTAGAGTGTAGAGGTTTCTCTTGGCTAGAACCATGTGTTCCATGTGTGTGCCTGTGTGTGTTTGTTTATGCCCCATGTGTTACACACCCAAGGTTAACACATTTTGCGCTCAACACAAATTTCATTTGGTTTTTAACTGCTGCCAAGGCACTCTTGCCTCTTGCCTTGCCATGGACACTGAAGTCCTCCTCCTCCTCCTCCTCGTCCTCCTCATAACTGTTTCACTTGCTCAAGTGCTCGTACGATAAGTCCTGCCACTCAAGCCGTAGGCACATACTCGTATACTCGTAGTTCCGCTTATTTGGGAACGGAACTACTCGGGAACACTTTTGTGTCTACATTTAGTCCTCCTCTCCTCGCTGCATGTGGATTGTGTGCATTGAGAATTGTGTAAACAAGTCGCCTGATGAGCTGCCGTGCCGGCTGTAAGTAACCGGCATTAAGGCAACACACACACACACATGCACACAACTGTAGCATAATTTTCCTTTGCCCATTGAGGCGCCATAAACGGAATGAATGAATAACGGACTGGACGGACTGCTCTCTACTGATGTTGATTGTGGGGCGGGCGGGCGGCTGGCCGGCTATAAACTGGGTCGATCTAGAATCTAGATGGATTTAGTTGTTCTCTTTCTCTCGCTGTCGCTAAGCCGCTGTCGGCTCGAGTGACCTTCCCCAGGATAAAACGATGCCGAACTGGAGCATAGTCGGGGTGGAGGGGCCGACGGTCGCCAATGAACTGTGAATCGAAACTGTGTTAAGTTTTAGGCATGGATTTTGCATAAATTAGCAGTCCTTTGTGCTGTAAGAAGCACAGTTGTGGGCAAACTTTCGATCGATAATAGAACTGTTATACTATTATATGACATTTAGAACGATATGCCCATCAGATGTTATACTAACAATAAAGTATAATATTATCATTACAGTATTAAATTAAATATTATTCGTTCTGCTCAAGAAAACAAGAGTTTGTTGTACATCGTATCGTAATCTTATCGATTAGATTAAATTACACAGTTATACAAACTGTCATACAGAAATCATATTTATAAATTTAAAAAACATAAAAGTGATAATTTTGTATTATTATATAAAGAGAGAAATCAAAAACTATTAGGCAATTATGTCAATAATCCTTCCAATATCAAGACTTCTCTTCATTTCAGTTTCACAACTGTTATACAGCTATTGTTATGCTCCTCGAAAAGATCTAACTTAGCATAATAAAATCAGCTTTTAAAAATTAGAAATTAAAAACTGTTATACAAATATTAATTTATAATAAAATCAGTTATACATTAACTGTTAACAGACAATTGTTATACTCCACAAAAAGATGCACCTAAGAATTACATATATATAATTATTGTAGAATCAGTTATGTGCACATTAAAGGTATCTCTATAAATTTATCTAAATGAACAACTGTTATACTCCTATAAGGAAAATCAATTTAAAACTGTTATAAAAGTATGCCATTATTATACAATCAGTAATAAGATTTAAGATTTCTATACATTTTTGTAAATGCGATTCTGTTATACAACTGGTTTTATACTCCCCAGAAAGAGCCACCTCAGCATAATACAAAAAATCAACATTTTATTGCATCATTTGATTTGCTCAATGAAAATTAATACGACAAGAACGGCATCCACCCATCCATCCATACAGACAGACAGACAGACACACACACACACACATCCACCCCACATGGCGCTAAGCCCATAAAAACCACAACCAAAAAGCAAACAATACAAAGATGTGCGACGAAACCCTCCCCCCGCTATAAATGCGTGGCGTGGCAACAACACCCCCACCAACACCAACACCATAAAGTGTGCGAGTGGGAGTGTGTGTTTGTGAGTGGAGACACTTCAATCTACGCCTCCAGAAACAGAGGCCCCAAAAGCCAGAAGCGGCAGCGGAAGAGAGCAAACAAAGAGCAAGTCATATAAGAAGAGTAGCAAAAAGAGGCAAATTAAGAGGTACACAATTGTAGTACATACATATGTACAGACATATAGTACATATGTATATATGTACTATAGATACCCGTAGAAGGCAAAACAATGCAATGTGATTTGCATATGAACAGGAAATTCGTTACCAACTCGCTTGCCAGATATGAACGGAGCAATATCGGTTTATTTATGCCCCTGCAGATAGAAGGAATTCGGAAGAGTTCCGTAAGATTAAGTTGGTCGTTTCCTGATTTGAATTTCCGTTTCTTTTCGTTTCGTTTCGTTTCCCTTAGCCGACCTACCGCAATGCCATACAAAGTAGCTGCAACTTTGGGTATTTCTTTCGATTCCATTCCTCCTCCTCACATGCTTATCACAAGGCAATTTCAAGTCATGCCTCTCCTCTTAAAGGCTTGCCGAAATACATATCAGCATACATACATACATACATAATATCTATTGTATATACTTATGGTGGGTCAATGCCATTCCGGCAGACACAGCTGTTATAATACGCGGGTGGCGGATGGGGGTCTAGCAAGCGTGATAATGCGTTTTCAACTTTTTATTGAGAGTTTTTCTTACTTGGAGATTGAACGCTTTTCAAAGTCAAGTTATTTTTGCGGTAAAAAGTAATCACAGCTGCTGTGGTGGGTATTGAGGTGAGGGACACGCTGTGCACACAGAAGCTCCAAAGGCGCAAAGCCCCAAAGTTTGTCTTTGTCTCTCATTAAAAGTGCCGGAATTTGTTGGTTCCAATGAACAAATTTCATGAATTGTTAAAGTTTGTGGAAGATTTTTAAAGAATGGGACTAAAGCTGAGTAAATAGATGCAGGGTTACAGTGTTTTAGAGGGTGATAATCAAGGCGTTCTGTTCTACAATAAAACATACGTACATATAAGCAATATTTCTTTTAGCACATTCATTGGAGACTGTTATACAGACTTTCATTCGAGATTCTCTGCAAAAACTAGCACATTAATTTAAGACTGTTATACAGATTTTTCTGTAAAAACTAGCAAACTACTTTGAAACTCTTATACTGTATTCCACTAATTTGAAACTGTTATACAAAGTTTGATGCGTTTGAGTTTTACTAAAAAATAGCACAAAAATATGCCTGTTATACAGACTTTTATGTACAAACTGTTATACAAATATTTCATTTTCTGCAAAAACTGGCACATTAATTTGCAACTGTTATACAAAATTTAATACAAGTTTTTCTCCAATAACTCGCGAACTTGTTTGTAACTTTTATACTAATAAAACTTGAATACAACTTTTTTGTGCAAGAGCTGGAACACCAAACTGTTATACATACTTCGAGGGAAAAGAAAAAAATGTTTTTTACTAATGGAAATTTTCTGTTTTCTGTCTGTTGTCAAAAATATAACTTAGTAACTGTTATACTCTAAGCATTTTACTGTTTGCAAAGCCATTTTTTACCTTATATAACAACTAAAATATTTAATGACAGTGATAATACTTTATGAACAGATACAAATGTAAAAACTGTAGGAAATGTTTATAGGAAAATATACAGTTATCCACATAGTTTTCCATTTTCTCCCCCCATACATTATTATGAGCTCATCTAAACTCTCTATTTAATTGAGCCAATTATCAGTTTCCGTTTGGCTCTGGTTGCCCGTCCAAGTGTGACCGATGTGTGACCCTTGGGGTTATCTTCAAACATTACATAGTTTTTCGAGCAGCCATTACGCTCGAGAGTATTACTTGTGGCAGCTCCCGTTCTGTGCCTTAAGCCGATTGGCATTATCTCAATCGCCTTTCATGGAGGGCCAAAGTATTTTTTGTTTTTGCTTTTAATGCGAGTGCCTCGACGACTGATAGACCGATAGCCAGGGTGCGGCGATTGTTGGAGGTCAATCTGGGCAGCACTCTTATCTCCCACTCCTCGCAGTCACTCTCTCTCTCTCTCTCTGAGTCTCTCTCTCTTTCTTACTTTGAAGATTTTTGCCTAATTAAAAAGGAAAAGGCAGTGGCAACCTGCCTTCACGCCATATTTCGTGCTGTGTGGGACAATCCCCTAAACTGGTGTCACCACCACCGCCGCAGTGTGGAAAGGACAGCCACACAAATTAAAATCCAGAGAGCGGGCGGACACACTCTGCAATTTTAATCTTTTGTGTGTTTTTGTGTGGTTCTTTATGCCCGAGACATTGCCGTAATTGAATTTTAATGCCAGACCAAAACCAGGTCCCTTTCGACCCCTTCCAAGGTCACGTTGTGGCATTACTCTTCTGCGATTACTTAAGCTTTGTGTTTAAAGGTCTTAGCAGATTTTTGTAATTTGCTAGCCAACGCAGAAAACGGGAAACAGCCAAGAAACAAAAACTAATCGAAAAGTCTAAACAGAACAGAGAACACAGGAAAGCAAATGCCGTCAATCCATCGGTTGGACATCCGTCGACACTGGGAGCGCAGTGTTTACGGCCAGGTCTGGAGGTCTCATTGTGGGTTGGTTCCTCTTCCATGCTGCCACGTTGCCATGTGGCTTCTTTGCATGCGAAATGTGCTCGCTCGTTGACGTTGACTGACGCAAATGTTTGCACGAAGCCAACAGACAAAGATTTCAATTTCTCAATTAAAATAGATTTTGTGTCCCACAAAGTAGGGTCAGTGCCCACTGGACTGAGAGATAATCATCTTTTGTGTGTGCGATGGCGGAATATTAAGTTTCATCTCCGAGTGAGAGTCTTAGTGCTTTAATTAATCTACGTCTTATCTGTGTTTGGGACACAAAGAAAATTCATTGATTTTGATGCTTGGATGAACTCTGGTTTATGTAGGTCAATCAGGGTCAGTTTTCCCAAAGGATTTTCTATGGAAATGTAAGACATTTCAAGAGTATAACAGTTGGCAGGGTAGTGTAATCATTTTTAGATCGGTATTACAGTTTTTATAACAGTTTGAAGATTCATATTAACTGTTGTAGAACACGATATTATAGAAACCATATTTGTAGAAGCGTATAACAGCTTTTACACCAGTATAACAGTATGCGGAGCTATATTACAGTTTGCACATCTCTATATAATTTCATTTTCTAACAATCCAACATTTGTCTGTGGCAAATACTAAATGATTTCAGTATAACAGTTTTCAGGGAAGTATGATCATTTGTAGAACAGTCTAACAGTTTGTATAACAGATTGGAGATCAATATTAACTATTGTAGATCACCATGAACGCTTGTAGAAAAGTATAACAGTTTTTGGACCTGTTTAGACCAGTATTACAGTTTGCACCTTTCTATTTATTTTCATTTTCTTACAATCAAATTTGATTATAATAATTTTTTTTTATTAATAAACATTTTTCTGTAGCGAACACGAAGGGATGCCAGTATAACAGTTTTTAAAAGAGTTTCACGAACTGTAAATAATACAATACTTCCATTACATATTCTACTTTTTGCATGTGTTCTATAATCTTTAGATTTACCTATCCAAAATCCTATAAACGTACGTACAAGTGCCATAAAAACCTTACCTAACCTAAAAACCAGAAGTTTAAATCTTTCCATGCATAAATCTTCAATCGATTCAAAATTCAACTTTAATTTTAATTAATTTTTCAAGCATTCAAACAACATTCAAACCGCTTTATCGACAAAGTCAAGTGCAATGTCGTTTATAAGGCGAAAAAATATAATAAATAAAATAGCGAAAACCAGAACCCCCCGCGTCATCATCATTATCATGTGGAACCGGTTCCGAAAATTTCTAAAAGGCTAATTTACATGCGATGCGAAAATAAGCAACAAAACAACTAACAACATCATCATCAAGAGAGACCAAAATCCGTAAACATTTATGGGCCATACACACAAGGTCGGTCGGTCGGTTGGTCGGTTGGTCGGTTGGTCAGCAAAATTTTGGAGAGCAATACCCGTACCTCTTACCCACCGACAAAAAAAATAAAACTTAATTGGAATAAGCCTCTCTGTCTCTCTCTCTCGCTCATACTCGCCCACCCACCCACACACCCGTGAGCCTTGACCTTCAGCGAAAAAGAACGACAAACAAAGTTGTTAGCTTTTGGAAATGGGGTTTGGGTTTGAGTTTGGTTTAGTCTTTTCGGTCGTGTCGTTCCGGTGAAGTGTACATTTTAATAATAAATAAATCCCGAATGAAAGTGGGCCAAAAATGTTATAAATAATTGTGAATGAAATCAGGGAATTTCAGATAAGATTGGAAGCAAACCCGAAACCGAAACGAGACATTCAAAGAATATCTATCATATCGTATCATATGGGGCCCCCTATTAAAACTCTATTATATTTGCAGGCATATCACTGTATTACGTACGATTTGATAAGTTTTTACGTAAATAAATTAATTGACTTTGGAGTAGACATCGCCTAAGCGATACTGATGGCGCGACTTGTGGGTTATCTTTCCCCTCAGACATCCCATCCAGTCAGCACTCTCTCAATTGTACAGTACAGCCGATAAGAAGAGGCTCTTCCACGAACACAAACATCATAAAATGGAATGAGAACGACTGCGGGTAGGAGAATGAGGGGCGATATCAGCAACTAGATTGCATGGGGAAGTGTCATTACACTGATATGAAGACTCCCGGTACAAAAGACCCCACAATAGATGTGGTGGTGCCATAGAGGTATAGTAGGAGTATGTGCAAAACAATACTCCATCCATTTCCAAATAATTAACAAAAATCACGTGTCTCTCCTACGAAATATTTAACAGATTTGATAAGATCTTGAGTGTTGAGAAGTGCTTGGGGAATACTTGAGGTAAAGTCCCGTAAACTCTTATAAATTAAAGCACACGCAATGTATGTTGTTTTTGGCAACATTCGCTTGTGCCTCTCGAGTCGAGCATCAATGTGTGGCGTCATAAGCGAAACTTTCCCTTTAGAATGTTTTTGGAATCTCTTAACATTCGTCTATAGAAATTTGTATCCAGAAAGATCTTGTTCCAAAGATCCCAAGACATAAATGCAATCAATATTTGAGGGAATGAATCATTTCAAATGAAACTGAGGGAAAGGCATGCTCAAAAGCCCGAGGCATTCTTAACGGACGAATGCGGAAGAGGCATGTATCTCACATGAGAACACAAATTCAGTCGGTATTCATTTGAGTACCCTTTCGAATTGCTTCGTATTCGGAGTTGATTTTAGCTAAAAATCCTTCAGAAGCTTGTCATTTCTGGCTCTCTAATAATCCATGAATTTCATCTGCAGAATGCATAACTTTTCGACTTTCTAACACAGATGCATTTTATATTTCATAAATAATAGAAGAAAACTTTGAAAACTTTGGTAATTATAACTTGTAAAAACAACAGCATTTCCCCACAAACTTGAAGAAGACTCAAGAATCTCATTAGTGAAGCGCGTGTTTCAGCTAAGTTATTACGTTTCCCACAGATGATTGCTTCAACTTTTCGTAAGCCTGAAAATATTGGGTTCATTGAACCGTCAACCCACAGTTCTCTCGCTCTCTTTCTCGCTCCCTCGCCTTAACCCTTCACTTTTTCTGCTCACGACAGCAAAAAGCGAAAATTTGACTCTAAATGAAGTTGTAAAATGAAAAGTTGGCAAAATACGAGAAAATATTTAATATGCCTGGCACACAAAAGTTTGGCAACACTTTAAGCGTAATACTATATATAGAAAATATATGTATGTATTGCAAACTTAACGAGTACTAGTACAATTTTCATTACAGTCAACGGATGAGTGCTTTAATGTTTTTGGATAATTTGTTAAGTGCGAAGTGGCAGTGCCAGTGCCCGAGCTTCTATCTCCCTTGCACTGCTGACGAATTGTGTAAATATTTAAGCAAATGTTGAAAAAGTTACAAATATAGATATCACTGTATATATATACTATATATATTCCATATTCATATGTGTAAATTATTAATACAGTTTTCTATAGTGTTTTCTGTAACGCCCCACTGACCTGAGCGGTCGGTCCGCCCGATCCAGCCCGATTGAGTCATCGGTTTTTTTGGGAACCTTTTTGGAAATCTGATGCCGCCAGTGTTAATTGTTGAATTTGGGCAAATATTTACATATATAAACCATGTAGTAGAAGTATATGTTAAAGTCTATTGCTGATATGAATGGGTCAGCCGTTGACGGAGTGACAAGAAACCAGAAACAACGCCTACTTTTTGCGTAGTTTTGTGATTAATTTTTCTGAGAATTACAGGGTATTAGAGATACAACTCATGTGATGAAAGATGGATAGATTTATAGCAATATGGTTTTGATATTGTTAAACATTGTCAAGTATTTAATATAAAAGATACTTTTCAATGATCCAGATAGTTACATTATCCAAATGTTCGTAACGGACCAAAAGGAAACCACTAGTACTTTACCAATACTGTTTTTGTATAGTGTTCAAAACGATCAATCATAGAAGAATAAAAGCTTGTGGGTAGTAACTAGAATAGCTAGAAGGATGACTAGAAGATAAGTGGTAGTTAAATGCTGGCTAAAGGTACTGCCGGATGAAAGAATGAATCTACCAACACTATGTTTGTGTGTTCTTGAGATACGAAACACTTAAGAGATTATAGTTCTATGATAGAAGGATTGAACTACGCAACTACGCAAAGTTGAAGCAAATCCTCATCTGATTTTTTATTACTAAATAACAGAAAACTTTAGGTATTTCTATTACGCCATACCCAACACTGATTGACACAACACGTAACTTTTCTTGTGAATAATTCCATCAATGTTGAGAGCAGAGTTATCTTCCATTACCACTTGAGATACTCTCTTCCGTTCTGCGAATCTTATCAACTGAAGTGTATGCCGGAAAACCATATTCCCCGACTATTTTCCAGCACTCAAAATGATAAATAAGTGTTTACAAGTTTTCAGGCAATGAGCTCATCTAACCAGCCGTTGAAATACTGGATTCCACCGATTTATTGTTGATTAAAAAAACATATGGTTGTTGCTACAATACACATAATAAATATCAACCGCAGATATGTATATATGTATATACAATATGTGCGATGGATAGCGGAATAAATCATTAAAACATTGTTAAATATGCAAAAAAAAAAATTCCCCCAAATCAACAACAAAGGCAGAAATAATTGACAGACTTTTGGATGTGTCATACTCTTACGAGAATATCAGAGAATCACTTTGTTGCTATCTGCTATCCAGATCTGTAAATGTATCTTTTGTTGGGTAAGTATTCTACATATTCCTCTGCCTGTAATGACCTCGTATTTATAATTTATACATATTTTTTTACACATTTAATAATTAATTGCAATTGCTATTCGAGGCGAATAGTCGTTCAGGCAATTTGTTGTAGCTGAAAAATAGTTAAAGTGTTTCGTGTTTTTGTAATAAACTGCCAGTTAAACTTTAGCACAGAGGGGTATAATCTATCTGCCTGTCCGTGTGGGTGGAAATAATGATAATTATTTCGAGTCGGTAGAAAAACAATGGGAAAAATTGAAGGAAATGCCTAATTGCTGAAAGCACTTCCCCCACAAACTCATGCGAGTACGAATGCTATCAACGGGTATATCTATTTTTCTACACTATTATTCTAGAGGGGAGGGGGTCTTTAAAAAGTTACTTGAATTTTCCCCCCACCTAACCATAGAACGCCAGAGAAATTCATGTCGCTCTGTGCGGCTAATGCAATCGCGTGACATAAAAACCGCCTCCCCTTCAACGTATCCTATATAAACGTACATACATATAAATATCTATATATCTGTATATACAGACGTCTCACTCTATATATAAAACAAGTAAAAACGCTCTAACTTTGGGCGGTACATGGACTATGGGATACCCTGCTGTCAGAATTGTGGAAGAAATGCTCTAAAAATGGTTAAAAAATGCGTATTTTGGTACTTTTCGGTTTATTTATAGATAATAGAGTTCCAAAAGAGATGGTCACACTATCGGCAGTAGATATCAATGGATTTTCTTGTATTCTGGCTAAAATATCTATTCTACATCTTTAGAAATAAGTAAGTACCACAACATTTCAAGTATTTGAAAAGAAAAAGAGTTCGTGAACCATAGATACAAATAGGGTACATCTTCATCCCATTCTTCGTGTTCCCTACTGCCCCATGTATGCAACATGCCACCTACGCGTTTACAGGGTACAAATGTGTATACAATACCCCAACAACCAACATTGTTCGCTGCGCCTTTGCTGGTGTGGCATTGGTGCGTTGCAGAATGTCGAACAGCTGATTCATTTGAAGTACTTGCCGGGGGCAACAGTTTTCTATCTAAATAATTAATTTATTGATTGCCACAAGAGTCAGCCACCAGACAAATTGACGTCGTCGTCGTCGTCGTCGACGAGGGACACCAGTTGCTGTGGTACAATAAATTTTTTACTTTTCTTTTCAATAATTTATAGATTGTTGTGCCCCGTGAGTGACGTGAGGAAGTAGCCAGAGCACAGCCCTTCGACAACCAAGACTCATAATTGATGCGGATTTTCCAAAGGGGTGTGGAGGGTAGAAACAGAAATCAGCTAAGCAAAACTGGTCGACCCTGGTAGCAGGCGAAGGCATGCACTTGATAGCCTTAAGAAAACGTAAAGTCGTGTGTGCAGGTTCCAAGCGATACAACATTTACGCATAGTGAAATAATGTCTTTAAAAATATAATCAATCAAAATTGAATATGTATTCTTTTCAAGCAGTTTCAACTGGTTTCAATGGGCTTTCATCTTATGGTTCATTGGGTTCCGTTCCGTGGGGCATTGCGACATTTGGAATGCTATTTTGCACACTTATTCAAATCGAATTAACAATTTGTGTTATTAATTTTGATTTATTTATTTTCTGCTTTTGTGTGCCCCAGCGATGAATCAACTCTTAAAGATAACGAATGCTAAATATATGCATTGTTGGAGGTATTTCCCTCTTGAGGGTTTGTAAATATTTGTTGTATTGCGAGAGAAATGTTGCGAAAATGTGATATAAAGGTTAATTATTCATTAAGTGTAAAGAGAAATGTTTCATCGAAACATTTATGATGAAAATGTCTGCTCTTATCTTAAACAAGGTTTTAGTAATCAAGTAATTGACATCATCAGTCATATCTTATACCATTCGATTTGGTTATAAAGAAATTGTGGCGTTTCATACTAACTATGGTGTGTCCCCAAATCATTTTACCCGCCAATCATCATGAGCTCAACTGATAAATGGACAAATAATTGTAATAAAGGTAAGCAGAAATAGAACCAATCGATATGGTATTATGCGTTCTCGGTATAGCCCTCGAATGCTGTATCAAATCGCAGGCTCAATAAAGATAAAATGGTGGAGTCCGAAAGCCTTGGACAATGTGGAAACGAAACAATCTATGGGTCTATGAAATCGACCAGAAATCATGACACAGCCAGATATAGTAGGGGTCTGAGGTGGGAATGGGGTCTGGGGTCTGGGCTGGTTATAAAATGTCAGTTATGAGAGCATTCCGGACGATAAGCCAAGCGTTTTGTATTGCCCCCGCCCGAGATAAGACTGACGCCACACAGATATGGGGTATTTGCAGAGTATGGGGGATTAGTCATACAACCTATTGTAGTACGTACATACATACATACATAGGTGCAAAAATATGAGAGTTTAGTTGCACTGATGAAAGGTTTTTCTACGGAGATGTTCTTTTATTAGCACTCACCAAAATAGTATTCTCAGCGAATTCGCTATCAGCAGGGCCAGGCAGACGTACAGTGAGAAGCCCTCCGCATCCTGCGTCTTCTTGATCTCTATGTACTGCGGTACATAGGGTATGACGCCGCCAATGACCATCGCTGAGGCGGCTGCCCAGCCCACCACATGGCCGACCGTCAGGCCCATCTCATCGTTGATTATCCAATCCATTTTTTAATTAATTTTACTTAAAATTTAGTTGGATTTCTTTCTAAATTACTTAGGATTTATTTAGTTACTTTCTCCTGGTTTTTTTGTGTTTCTGACGGATATGTTTTTCTCTTTTTTGTGGTCGAGTTGTTTGGTGTTATTTTATGTTGACTAGTGTTGGTTTTTATGTTTGATGCTTAAAAGCCGGCCTCTGGAAGTAGTCGTTTTTGTTTGCAGGGATGCTGTTGTACGCATTATTATGCTGTCGGCAGGGGATCCGATCCTCGAAGGAAGAAAAGAGTACACTCTCGCAGGCAGAGGATCCTCGAGGGAAGGTAAGAGAGGATGCCAGCGGTGGTCCTCGAAGAAGGGAGAGACAGAGACAGCCTCGCCACCTATTGTTGTTGTTGTTGTTGTTGATCACCGATGATGCTTTCTTCTCTTGATTCTGTGGCCTCTCTCAATTTCACTTTGATCTTCTTCTGCTCTCGCACACACGAACACGAAAACGCACGCACACACATGGACTGTTTACAGGTACACGAAACACAGCTGCTTTCGACAGATATTTCTTTTCCTCTCTCTCTCTCTCTCTTGCTCTCTCTTTCTGCCTGTCACTTCTTTATTTTGTCTCCTTTTAATTATATTTTCACAGTTTTTGTTTTTCTTTCGCTTTCCGCGCTTTTATATTGAATTTTCCCGAAACGAACGCCTCCGCTCCACTCCGTACCGCAGCACGCTCCCCCTCACAAATTTCTTTGGTTTGGTTTTTGTGAATTGTCAGCAATTTTCCTGCGCACACTTTTCACTAGACAGGAAAAACGGGGGGGCCTAGCAGAAATCGCTCCATTTCCATGACATCTTTGGGCTAGCGCATACCCTACAATCCAGCAGATTTATGTTGCTTTCTCTTTCCCTTTGGCTTGATTGCATTTTCCGGGTTAATTTAATCAAGTCTTGTTGTGGTTGCGGGCACTGTTGTTTGTCGATCCGGAAAACTATTAAAAGTTATAGTTTTGCTGCTGCTCGGTCCACGTATAATTGTTGTCTTGTCGCATTTTCGCACTTGCCACCTTTTCGATTATATGTTTTCCTCTGTTTTCGCTTCTGTTTTCATCCGCGGGACCAACCGAGTTCGTGTAATTTTTTTTAAAAACAAAATAAACAATTTTTGCGACATGTCCGGACATGTCTCGACATGTTCGGATGGGATTTTTTAAAAATCCCATGGGACTTTTTCTCTCTGAAGTCAAATGGTAAGGGATTTTTTTCAGCGGAGAGAGAGAGAATTTCCAAATTCTTTTGAGCGTTTCGAGCTCATTTTCGCGTTTATGTTTGAGCAAAAACTGGGTTTCAGCAGGAGTATGGACAATTGTATACCCTATTTTTTAAATGTAATGAATATTGTCTCTTTCGCAGATTAACATATTTTTTAATCACTTGATTAATTTCCTATATTCATATATATCCCGATCCCGATACCTATGATTGGTGTCTGTTGGAAGAACATACATATGCTGGAAAATTTATGTTAGATAGCTTTAAAATTGAGAGATTGACTAGTTTCTGAATTCAGTTGAGCTTCAGAATACAAACATTTCCTTAATTCTATAACATCCCTTATCCTCAGGGTATGCAGAAACTCAGTTGGGAACTTTGTTCACATGAACGACATTTTAAATGACGCGCTCCATTTTTGGTATTTTCTGTTTGGAAAATAATGCTGTATCCTGGATCCTTCCTTATAACCCACTCGACCCTGCTATGATTACGAGCACTAATTTTGCGTTTTATCAACAATTTAGCTCATTTTTTTCACTAGACGTCAATGTTGTCGATATGGAAATTACGTTATTAAATACAAATACCGCAATATACATTTGGCGGTAACCAAACTTTAATTTGAAATTGAAAGATCAAACATTCGATTTCGAAAATTCACACAAATTAAAATGAAAATAAATAAAAATGAATAAAAGACGATATACCCGACCATATTTAAATGACAATAAACTCTTTTTGTATTTTGTAGTCAGTATATTTTGTAGTTAATATACAAAAAAGGACTGTACATGGAGTGATTATCACAGTAAAAACTGAAATGAAATTTAACTAAGGATAGAGCTGGCTTAATGATGTTACGGTTTGCTGCTTAAAAATATGACTTTACTAGTGCTAAGCTCAGGCCTAGTTCTTCTTTTTCTTTTTGTCAGGTTGGGAAACTCCTTGCGACTCCTGATACTGCCGCACGATCTGTTCCTGGACATCGGGCAGGCAGGGCGAGTATCGCGAGTACTCCATCGTAAACTCTCCTTTGCCTTGGGTGCTAGATCTGCAAAGGGAAGTGGATCAGAAAGGTACTCCAAAGTGTTTAAGGATTTCCCACTTACCTCAATTCTCCTGCATAGCCGAACATATCATTCAGAGGCACCTCGGCGTAGACAGTGAACCATCCTTCCGTTCCCTC
Organism: Drosophila azteca; assembly: GCA_005876895.1. Classification (NCBI taxonomy): domain Eukaryota; kingdom Metazoa; phylum Arthropoda; class Insecta; order Diptera; family Drosophilidae; genus Drosophila; species Drosophila azteca. The sequence continues at coordinate 6,358,572 of VCKU01000091.1, read as the reverse complement.
GGTGCCAGTGATGATGCCATGACGCTTGCTCAGATGGCCCATGACGGCTCCCTGGAACTCCTCGGGTGCCGTCACCTCGACCATCATAATGGGCTCGAGGATCTGCCAATTGCCATTCTGGAAGACCTCCTTGATGGCCCCGTGGGCGGCGAGCATGAAAGCCAGCTCACTGGAATCCACAATGTGATGGCCACCGTCCTGCAGGCGGAATTTGATGCCCGACAACCTGTGGCCGGAGAGCATGCCTCGCTCGGCCATCTCCCGGTAGCCCTTCTCCACGCCGGGGACAAACTGTTTGGGCACATTGGTACCCACTGTCTCGTCCACAAACTCCAGCAGCGTGTTTTGATTTGGGGGCAGCGGCTCCATCACGCCAATGATGCGGGCATACTGACCCGATCCGCCAGATTGCTTCTTGTGCAGGTAATCGAATTCGCACGGTCCCACGAGGGTCTCGCGGAAGGCCACCTTTGGCTTGCCTAGCGTCACGGGGCAGCCGTATTCCCGCTCCATTCGCTGAGCATAGATCTCCAGGTGAAGTTCTCCCATTCCGGAGACAAGCGTTTCCTTGACATCGTTGTCGAAGAAGAAGTGGAAGGTGGGATCCTCTTTGGTGAACCTGGCAATGGCCTTAGAGAAGTTATCTCGATCTTTGGTGTTGTTCGGCTTGATGGCCATTGAGACGACAGGCTCTGGCACAAAGATCGACTCCATGGCCAGGTTGTTCTTGGGATTCGTCGTGAAGGTATCACCAGAGGCGCAGTCCACTCCAAACAGAGCGAAAATGTCTCCAGCGTAGACCTCATTGACATCCTCCATTTGACTGGAGTGCAGGCGCACGAGGCGGGCGATTCTAACTTTTTTGTTCGTGCGGGCATTGAAGATGTTGTCGCCTTTGCGAAGCACGCCCTGGTAGCAGCGAAGGTACGTCAACTGACCGAAGCGTCCGGCCTCCAGCTTGAAGGCCAGCCCCACAAATGGATCCTTGCCATCGCGTGCTGGATTGAGGACAATCTTCTCGGGATCCTTGCCCTCCTGTTCGATGAAGCCCAGATTCTCCACTTCTCCGGGGTTGGGCAGGTAGTCGATGACAGCGTCGAGCAGAGGTTGAACGCCTTTGTTTTTCAGAGCAGTTCCCACCAGAACGGGCGTAAACGTGCGATTGATGCAGGTCCTCCTCAGGGCAGCTTTGAGATCTGCCTCAGTGAAGGGTTTCTCCTCGAGGAAGAATTCACCAAAGGTCTCATCCGCATTGGACAGATGCTCGATGAGCTCCTGTCGCCGCTCCTGGCTCTCCACACGCATATCCTGCGGAATCTCGTCCAGCCTAACGTCCATTCCGTTTTCGCCTTCAAAGTAGATGGCCTGCTCTCTTACCAGATCCACCAGACCCTTGCAGTGGCTCTCCACACCAATTGGCAGTTGGATAAAGGCAGCATTGTGGTTCATTTTGGACCGCATTTGGGAGAGCACGCGATAGGGATTCGATCCTAAACGATCCAGCTTATTGATGAATGCCAAACAAGGAACATTGTAGCGCTTCATTTGTCTGTTGACGGTCAATGTCTGGCTCTGAACTCCACCCACGGCGCAGAGGACGAGGACAGCGCCATCGAGCACACGTAGTGCACGCTCCACCTCCACCGTGAAGTCCACGTGACCGGGTGTGTCGATGATATTTACATTCGTGTCCTTCCACATGGTGTAGGTGGCCGCCGACTGGATGGTGATGCCGCGCTGTCGCTCCAGCTCCATGCTGTCCATAGTGGCGCCCACATTGTCCTTGCCGCGCACCTCGTGCATCTGTGCGATGCGACCGGTATAGAAGAGGATGCGCTCCGTCAGCGTCGTCTTCCCGCTGTCAATGTGCGCCGAGATTCCTATATTGCGGATCTTTTCGATGGGCCGGTGCTCCGAAAACTTGGCATGCGAGCTGTAGCCGCACTGGGGAAAAATAACTTAATTAAAGCGAATTCTTACAACAATTACATAACATGCCGACTGGGCTGGAGAAGTTTTACCCTGTTTAGGCCTTACCCGACTCAAAGTCTGCAGTGCATTTATGCGTAACGCCAGATTACCCTGCAGTACACGCGTAATCAACGACATTTTCCTTAGTTTTTAATTAATAAAAACGGAATTCAAGTAAAAAACACGCGCTCGGAGCCACAGCAGCGCCAAAACAGCTGACGGTGTTGCAAAGCGACCAGAACACAGTTTCGTTTTGTGGTAGTGTCCTACAATGACACAATGGGCGCGAAATTCAAATCGAAGACCTGCTTTGCTTTTGATTTTAAAAGAAACAATAGGAGTACGCCTACTGTTTCTATCGAAACTCTCAAATTTTTTCGTCTACAAATAACGACGAAAGCATCAGCGAGGTCGCCTTTGAAATTTCATTCAATTTAGTAGTACATTTGAAACAGCAGAGTATAGCTCACATCAAAATTGAAAGTGTAAAGCAAAAAAAATGTTAACAAAATTCACAACTTTAGGAATATTTTTACGAAAAATAAATTTTTTGTGAAGAATAAAACAGAATAATATTAGAAATATGTTCGATCAGTATGAACATTGGTACAAATATTGGTAAGCGTTTCGTTCCCAACAAACTGCACTGCACAAAGCGAAAACTAAACCCAACCCAATCTCAGATGACATACTGCCGATATTGGAGCTGCTGACGAACGATCAGTTGTCCAGGCTTTCAAAGACATAGCCATTGTACACAACGACGGTTCAGTGGATCGGTATCGATATAATGTAAGTAAAAGCTTTATACATATCTACATATATGCATTTGTGACAAATAAATCCATTTCCAGCGAGACCTCCCATCCATTTCTACATATACCATATCTATTCGCTATCCACTATCCAGCACCCAGCATCGAAAATAGTGTGCAATTTTCTTTATTTCCAGTTCTATTTCAAACAAGTAATCCGCAGGCAGACATTTACTTCACTTTTCCGTACATGTGATCCAACTATATGTGTGTTGTCTCAAGGAACGTATAGGTCAAAAGTTAAAATAAAATTTCGTTTTCATTTATAAAAGTTTGTAAGTTATTCTGGAATGACTCCCATTGCGATTATGTTCGCGACTCGTTTACAACAAACGGGACTCTCCTCAGGAAACTCGTATCCTATACGGGACTGATTTTTTGTCCGAGGAACAGGTACAGTAAATTTCCAATAGAAGAACTTTCTAGAAAATCTAGCAATTTTTTCTGTATAATTGGGAAATATCTCTTGATGTGATTCTAAAAACTTCTCACGAAAAACGGCCAAAACAGGCCTGTCGCAGGTATAAAATCATAGGGTTATAGATGTCGCTATAGTTGGCACTTTTTTTCCCATTAAATATTGTCTAATTTCACTGTTTTTTACACATTTATTTCAATAAATTGATGCACCTATGTATGTATATGCAGTTTAAATTGTTTCTGTTTTGCCACTTGATATGTTGCAATTTTGAGAATAATAACCAACGAACTAGCGGGACGGTTGGTAGAACATACTCGTACACACATAAGATATAGACAGACAGATTATACAGCTTTAGATTAGACACACACATAATTGTTGTACTTATACACAGTTATAGACACTAAACAAAATAATATTCAAATCATTGACTCAAACGGATGTTTCTGTTGGTGTAAGATATCCACGCCACAATTGCTTCGACGTATCAAATTTTGTGTTCTGTAAGAATGAAATGCAATTGTTAATAGGATCTTATCGGTAATCGCACAAAGATAACCTAGACTGGCGTATCTATATATATACATACGTACACTTTAAGGCTATATTTTGATAATACATACATATACAGACATCAATCATTATGCATATGAGGTCATGAGTTTGTTTTTATGAAAAGTATGTATCATGCTGAGGTTTTTATCATTGAAGATAGGTATTCTTATTAAGGCATTTCCTTAGAAGGAAATTCTTGATTTTCACAGGAATTTTCGGGTTTTATTCGGATAGTTACAATGCATGATACTCTAGTTCCCTCTTCTTACAAAATTCTTGAAAAATGGCTGATGGCTGATTGATGCTTGATACGTTTTTTGATTGAATGGTTGAACAGGCAGAGCTCGAATCTGGTGCTAGATGGTATGGTATACAGAGATAGAGTATAGAACACTATGTGCCACACGTAACACTCACAACTATGCACAAAATACACGAGTACACTGAAAGAAAAACGAACGAACGATGCATACCAAAAGTAATCAAATGAAAGATACAAAAATTGGGTTTTGGTTTTTATTTCGGCTTTTGCTGGCTTCGCTTTTGGTAATTTATGTATTTTCCACATTTATTTCAATATTTATAGTTATATTTTATATATGTAGGTATGTATTTTATGGGTGTGTGTTACAGTGTATTTTTTTGTAACTTAGGTTAAGGCATAAATTATAATACAATGGTTCTCTCTGTTTTGGCTAGGCTAAATGAGTGACTTTCTTCTATAATTCCCCCCCTAAAATTCCCATCAGATCACAGCTTACAAAACTTCCCCCCAACCCCCGCGTAACACAGAATAAATCCAGCCAAAAAAAAGATTACATACCATATAGGAAAATGTTTTAGCTTCGGAGGAACCGAAGTCTCTTGGGGATCTGTTCGATCAGTTTTTGTTTGGAATTGACAATCGTCTCTATAATAAATCGCCTCAAAAGTGTATATTTGGATTTGGTTTGGGATTACTATATATTTTTCATAATTATAAATAATACTTGTATAAATTGCAAACGGAGCCCACAAAATCCCATGACTTTGGTTTGGTTTTAAACTCGTTTTGCTCCCTGGTACAGCTAAAAATCTTTACCAAAAATGTTTCTGGTGAAAAAACTACTACTAGATATTCTAGATATTGGATAAATAGAGTGATACAGTGAAAGACTTTCCACTATTTGTAGAGATTATGATACTGGTATTTCTATGATGACGTACTACAATACGAATAGATGTGTGTTTGAGTGTATGTTTTGTGCATTTGTTCGGTAAAAATCTGGTTCTGATCCTGATCGGGGTAGACCTTAGACGGGTGTTATATTGGCTGGATTCTGGCTGGTGACCATGGTTCCTTCAAGCTTGGCTGCCGCCTCCTTGCAGTTGCTGATCTGCTGCTGCTGCTGCTGCTGTGGATTCGGATTGATGGTCACCTCGTTCTCATCCGCCTCGTGCATGGGCGATAGGCGTGGCGAGAGGGCGGCATTTGTTGAGGCACTGAAGAAAGGTTGGCATGTGGGGGAATGCATAGACGAGCATGAATGATACGGGTATTATAGGTGGATAGGAGATTTGGGAAGCAGAAAGATAGATTCATATATACAAAAGATCGAGCAGAAGAGTTTTTTAGCAGCTCTCATGGATTGTACGACTATAGTATGTTGTGTGTGTGTGATTGGCGCAGCACCAGCGGACTGCCAGGACTCTCTCTACTGGAACACTTACTGATTGCCATTGATCTGTCGAACTTTGACTGTCACTGGTATGATGAGCTGCTCGGATATCCCATTCCCATCCTTGTTGATCTGCTGCCACACTGTGGTGCGATTCACCGCCTCCTGGGGTATATTCAGGCCCGTTCCATTGCCACTTGCTTGCGGCTTGCTGCCAGAGAGTGGTATGTGTATGGTGGTTGGACCTGCATTATTCGGATTATAGTTGGGTCCTGTGCCAGTACCCGCCCCGGGCGGTTGCTGATGCTGATGATGATTATCCTTCAATACAAAAATGTGCATATTTCCATAGTTTTTTGGGTCCAAAGAGCGAACTCACAGAAGAGCAAGAGATACAGATAGGTAGAGAGAGAGATACGAGTATAGCATAGTGTAGGAGAGAAAGAGTGAAGAAAGGGTGATACGTGTATACGTGTGTCTGTCCACGGTTCCACTAGACAGTTTCCCATAAGCGAAAGGAACTGCTAATGGAACTGTGTTACAGTACTATATAATCTGTGGCCAATATGGCTGCTGGTGAGGTGTTGTACAGGTGAGAGGTGTATCCGTGTGTTCGATCTACGAGCCAATGGGTGTGTAAAATTTTTCGTTTATGCCAAATTTTCAATTTATTTTTTTGTGTGTTTTGTTTTTACTTTTAAAATTTACATAAATTTCGCTACAAACATGTGTGGTGGTTGTTTTTTTTTATCTCTGGCTAGTTTTTGTGGGGTTTTTTTTCGGTTAGTTACTGGGAACTTTTTGATCCGACGATGACTATAAAATAACATAACAGGTTTCCATTTAATACATTTAGGTACTTTGTTGTACAGTGTAAACGTTTTGCGCACAGCATGACTAAAAATGGCTTATGGCTAGAATTTCATTTACATTTATAAATATCCTTTATGTTTATATGTATATATATAATAGAGTAGGAGTAGTAGTTAGAGTAGGTTTTCGGATAGATAACACATTTCTTTTTTGCACTACGAAAAGCGACAACATAAAAAATTGATCTTTTTTGTATGGTTTGGATTTAGCATTTACAGTAGGTACAGTTGCGCTTGATTTCCGATTGGCAAAACAAAAAATATTGTACAAATATATATAAAAAACCAAAATGCATAAAAATATTTGCATGCCAAGATTTAAAATTAGGAAAAATGGTGGATAAACATTTACAAAATACTGTTAAAGACATGATAAAAGAGGAAACAAAAACGTATAAAACAGAGTACGAGTATTATGCATATACAAGTATATAGAGATATAGTCGTACCGACAAAATGCAATTAAAAAAGAATGATATCTAAAAATAATTTAGTTTATAGAATCGGCACCATCGAAACGGCTATCGTTCATCGGTCATCAATGATCGATGCTTTTGTGCAGAGGTGGACTGTGGACCAACGCAAACGCAAATGAAATGGGGCTGATCTGATCAGATCAGATCAGATCGCGGACGTGGGTGTATCTCTAGTTTCTATATGTGACTATGTGCCAGTGCCAGAGTGCTGGTGGGTGTTTACTTTTTGAGCAGACTACTCTGTGCCTCGAACTCCTTTTCATTTGCATTTGTGCTGCTGCACTTGATCAGGCCAAGGCCGACGGCATTACCACTACCACCTTCAAGACCGGCCTTGGTCTCGGGCCGCTCACGACCACCGAAGAAACAGGGTAATAATTTCTGTACAAAGCCCACCTCAGCGTCCAATTGATGCAGATCATCGGCGGCCGCTCGCTTCGTCATCTCTGGCATAATATCGTCGAGGATCTTCAGCTCTCGGCGCGTAAAGACCAAATCGAGGGCCTTGCGTATGCCGATCATCACCACCAGCATGAGGGGGAAGAGAATGGAGGTCTGCGAGAAGGATTTGATCAGCCAGAGTATGATCAGACAGGCCAGCTGTATGATGGTGAACAAATGAACTCGCTTGATGGGAACCTGTCCAAGGAAAGTGATTCATTTAGTAACGTTTAAGGTATAGAATATAGGATCATTTACCTGTCGCAGGAACATGTAATCTGGCTGGTATTTGGCTGGCATGAACATGATCAATATACGATCGAAGAACTGCAGACCCTTGAGCGAGGCCACGCCCATGTAGAGGAACACACCGAACAGAACCGGCATGGGAATGTTACCGAGCAGCGGTGTCAACAGCACCGAAACACCGATCGTCAGGAAGATCATGATGTGTGTCACACGCTGCTCGCGAACACCCAGGAACTGTGGCTTCTCACCAGGGGCCGAGCACTCCGATTCCAGTTTCAAAGAATTGACATGATTGATGCTCAAAACAGTGGCAGCCACAAACCTAACGATCAAAGATTACATTAAGTATTAGGATCATTGACGGAAACATCATTCTTACCATGGCAGACCCATCACACTGCAAATGGCAATGAGAATTGAGAGAATGAACAGATCCAAATGGTAGCCACAGCCCTTCTTCAATTTGTTCTCCTTGCGATTGACAATCACAGCTGTAATCTGTTGATCCATGAAGATCAGAATGGTTCCGAGTAGAGCGGGGAACACGGCAATGATCGGGGACCACCAGGGATTCCTTTCGCTGAATGGTGGAATGAGCCAACCCCTCGAATCCAGCGTGGGCTTCAGCTCGGCAGGGACCTCCAGCTTCTGTGTGGGCACGCCCAAGGAGTAGTCGAAGAATGTCATGGCAAAGATGGCAATCAGCACGGAAAAGTCACTGATGTACTGGCGCACAGCCGAGGGGAAGAACAGGGCGTTCTTGAAGTCCTTCAGAATGGTGGAGATGATAAAGGTGCCGGTGCACAGGACCACCGACATGAGGAAGACATTCTCGGTGGGTGGAGTGCCACAGTCGCCGCCAACCAGAGTGCCATTGTTTGGCTAAAAGAAGAGCGTTAGATACAGTAGATTCAGGAGAGGGTTTAAGGGTTTTCTTACCTCGCAATAATCCCAGTTGTATTTGGCATACTCCACAATGCTGGCATTGCTGCCCGGCGGCGGTATACAGACACAATCGTATATGCCCTGATTCACGGGGAAATTCTTGCCGATGACCACCACATTCTCGATGGCCTTGTAGATGAAAATGAACGCAATCAGGGTGGCGAAGTTCTCCTCGGTGAAGCGGGTTATGTAGCAGACGAGAGCACTGGCATCTATCGCGGTCAGGACGATACAAATGCCGGCGACCCACATGCCGATCCAGAACCGGAATGTCATATAATCCCAGTCCATTTTCATGCAGAACTCATAGATGATTGACTCAAAGACCAGGACTGGACCGGTGGAACCCAATATTGTCAACGGCTGACCCGAAAAGAAGCCATAGCCCATGCCACAGACGAACCCCGACACAAGACTCTCCATCGCTGCCATATGCTTGCCCGTGGCCTCCGCCAAGAGGCCACCGAACGTGATGATTGGCGAGAGGCAGGCAAAGTACAGGAAGATCCACGATGCCACGCACTGCATGGAGAACGCATCGCGATAGTCGCTCCAGTACCAGGGGATCTTACGCTTCACATCGTTGATCAGACCGCCAAAGAGACGGCCTGTTCGCGAGAGACCAGACTCCTCCCTGAGTCGCGCCTCCTCCTCCTCCTCGTCGATCTCCTCCTTGGGCAGCTCTGGTGGTCGCTTGCGGATATCCTGGGAGGGTATGGCCGCCGGCGGCTCAATGCGAATGGTGGGATCCCATTCCCCAGGTGGCAAAACGGTGACCGCATCGAGGAACTCATCAACGCCGGCCAGCAGATGCTCGCGCTTGCGTGCCCGATAGGCCACCTCGTGAAAGATCTCATCCGACATCAGGGTGGCCATGGCACGTCCAATCTCATGGAAATTGCTCTGACTACCAGGCGGTCCAAGTAAAATGAAAATGAATCTAAAGGAGAGGAATTAGTTTAGAAAAGATCTAATGCCAAGATAGATGTGCACTTACCTTGTGGGCACTGGCACCTCTGTCAGATCGCCCATGAGCGCTGCCTGGCTGAGGCGGATGAAGCAGGAGAGTGTCCGCTCCAGAAAGTCCACTTCGCCAACCAAAATATTACTGGCCTCCGCGCCAGGAGGGATCTTTCTCATGAAGTGTGTGTTGCCCTTGTGCTGTTGATCGTTGAGCTCCGTGCCGCTGCTGGGACGTGCCATCGACTGGCTGCTGGGACTCTTCACCATATCCTCTGTGATCACCGGAAGATTTTGTGCGGGTCGCAAGTTTTTAGAATTAGATTTTTTCTCTGCATTAGTCGGGGGATTTTACACGGTTTTACACGGTTTACACGGGGTGCAAGAATCGGTTTTTGGTGTTGAGATCGGTTTTGGTTAATTTTTGGTGCAGGGTGTTCGTTGGAGGGTACGTGCGTTGATAGGTATTACAACAATAATAACAACAACACGTTACAAAACGGTCACAACAAATTAAAACATACGAAAAAAGAAGTGCAAAAGATATAGATTGGATTAAAGATCAGATAAAATCGCATTAAAGGTGCTGTAAGAAAATTCAAGTTGAGTTCAAAGTATGATACCAGTAAGTGCTAAAAGCATGCATATAAAAATACTGTACATTAGATATTAGTTAGGTGATAAGCGTGCAGGTGTGGGTAGATATGTTAGATCGGTTTAGATCTTCTACAGAACCATTTCCTTCTTCTAGTAAACCTTCATGCGGGACTGTTGTGGGGGAGGATTTTTTAGATATTTTACTACCAAACGAAGAACATTAGTTATAGAGGAGTATATAGTAGATATATTTTGTTTTGGAACCATTTTCAAAAACCATTTAAAACAATTAACAATCAAACAGGAACGATTAACAGTTCAGTTTCTTGAGTTTGGATTTTCTTTTGGGTTCTTTACCGAGCGTTCTGTTGCTGGGCTTTCCGGGCACTGTCAGAAATCGGCCCATGCCGCCGCCGCCGCCAGGGGTTAAGCTCGTATTGCCATTGGTGCCAGGCGGTCCCGGTTCACTGGCCGTTAGAGATATCGGCGTGGTGGCCCCCTGTTCATCCACTGGAAAATGTTTTTGGTTTTTTGTTTGTTTTTGGTTGTGTTTTTGGTTTTAGGAGTATTACAAAGTAGAAGAATCTCTAGGATATCTAAGTATCTCGAATTTGGGGACTTTGGATCATCATTAAATATAAACAGAATCGACTTGAATCTTAAATATAAACTGCATCGATTTGGCTCGTTTATGGTTTGGTTATTCATATTTTGTTTGAGTAAATTGTGTGGATAGACAGCACAGAATTGGGTGGTAATCATCATAGTAGAATAAGGGCTTAAAGAGCTTTAAAATTGGTAGGGTATCGGTATCAGATATTGCTATTGGAAGTAAAGTGAAGAGATCAAAGATTGAAAATTGAAAATTGAAGATTGAAGGAGTAGAACGAGTAGAAGGAGTGGAATAGTAAAATAGTAGTAAAGTTTTCAGAGACAAGACATTATGATCGATAAACACAGCGTGCTCTTGAGAAACAGAGTAGTAGTAGTAGGTACGAGTACAGTAAAAACCTTTATTTTTATAGGCTATAGAATCGGCTATTACTTGGTATTGATTGCGATTGTCCTTGCTGTCCCTGTGGGTGGTGCTGTGGCGATGCCCCAGCATGGAACCAAGTGGTGACACCAATGGCACCCAGATGCGTTGAGGCGTCAGCTTTTTTGATTGATTGAACAGGAGACGAACGGAGTAGCAAGATCGTGGTTTTTGGTTAACGTTGGACAACACTGGTTCTCCCGACTGCCCCCCACTTAACTAAATGAATGATTTACGAATGGAATGATGCTTGAAATGAGTACTAAAGTGAGTCTCGGGGCCTGGCTGTCTCTAAAAGGTAGAGATGTTCTTGAGAAGAGAGTTTTTCTTAAGTTTAGCTTTGGTTCTGTTTTGTTTTAGTGCAAGGCAACTGAAAAATTTGTATTGGCTGTCAGGTATAGAGATAGAGATTGATAGATAGAGAGAGAGAGAGTGAGTTTGTGTGGGGGTGGTGGATGTTGGATGGTGGGGGTGTTTTTTTCGCTAGTTCTAGTTTTATAAGGCTATACCTGTGGGAACAGCGAGATAACAACCACGCTGATCCTTACTCGACACACAGACGGTGACGGCTGTCGTCATGAGGGGCGTATGGCATCCATCCAGACCAGTTGCTGATGAGCCATGCAGTGAGTGCAGAGGATTGCTATTGCTCTTGCCCAGGTCTGCTTCACGACCCGGTTAATAGTTTTGTATATGTTTTAGTATTAGTTCGGATGAATGATAAACTTTTTAGTAGCGCTCTAGGACACACTTAATACGAGTTGAATGGACATGAAACTGACTCATGATGATTTCTGAGTTCTGATCTGTGGCTTGTGATGCTTGAATGATGATTCACAGTGTAACACCAAACGAACGAGATGAGCTTAGAGTAACCTAATGATTCCTTCAAGAGGAAGTTCCATCCCCTCCCCCACTATACCCTTTATACTCACTTTTCGATGACGAATGGTTGCGCATATCGGCCAGGGACCGAATGATGGGTAGCCGTGTCTTTTTGGCATACTCGTGCTGATGCCGATGGCGACGCAGCAGGGCATCCTTGACCTTGTCCTTCACGCCGGGCGGCAGGGTGCCGGCACTGACCATCTGGTCGCAGACCAGATCGGCCATCACCTCCAGATTGTGGGCCTCCATGTCGAGCATGACGGTTCCGTTGACCAGCAGGCGTCGCAGCTCGAACAGCGAGTGCAGGGATAGGGTGGCCACGTGGGGCTTGGACCACCGGTTGCCACCCTCCTCCACATCCTCCTCGAACTTGATCCAGCGCGCCGTCTCCTTCCACTCGATCTCGTCGCCCTCCTTCACCAGCATTCCCATTTCCGAGAACAAAGGATGCGAGACATGTGTCCCATCGACATCAACATCCTCGCCGAGTATAAATTGCACACGTTGTGCGGGCGGTGTTACTGTTTTACGGTTGTTACCAAGCAACGAGCAACGAGACAGGAAAAAAGAGAGAGAGTACAAGATTAGCGAAGACCTTCATTAGTGTAATAAACATTTATGTGGCTCCCCCAGCCCCAGCCCCTCCTGCCTCTGGCTTTGGCCACATTATCCTTGACTTTAGTGTAACAACTAATTGGCGTAATAATTTTTGCTCTGATCCGTAAAGGGAATTGCCACTGCCCCCACTGACCAATGTCCTCATACATATGTCCTGTTTATTGCGTTCCGTCTCCGGTTTGTTAGTCGTTCATGCATGTCAGGATTGCGTGAGAGATTTTTGGCAACAGGAAAGCTCGCATGGAGGTTTACTTGGAATGTTTTGAAATGTGTGAAAGTAGTGGCTACGGATATGGTAGGATTCCACTAAGGAACATGCGAGAACTGACATTGACACGAACCTAGACTTTTAGAGAAGGTCCCTCCCAAAGTAGGAAAGGATTTCCGTAAGTTCTAGAAGAGTTTTATCGATTCCGTTGTAACTCTTTAATCGAATTTAACTCCAACATGTTCTACTCCCATTCTGTTCAAACTTTTGAGCTGACAACTCCCCCTGCTGCATTTCGCAATCCCTAAGCCAATCATCTGTCATTTCCATTATCCCGGTGACGAGATGTCCCAGCGTAGGGCTATAATTTGTACCCCTCTCCTGCTTTCGCTTGGGTTTTCCTGTAATTTCCAACAATTCTCCGAGCTGCTTGCAAACTGATTGGCCGCATTTGTTGTCATTCCATTTCATTCCTCTCCATCATTCTTCAGCATCCATTTCGTAATTATATTTGCCATTCACACAATGCACACACACGGATACGGATACGGGCACGTTCACGCTCACGCTCACAGACCCAGGCACCCATGCCACCCAGCCATGGCCACAGGATACACCCGAGGCTGTAATGAAGCAAATTCTGGGAACCTACCTGGACGCTCCACTTCCTGATGCTTCTCGCTGCCGCTGCCGTCCTTGCCAGAGACGCCACTGGCACCTCCCATGCTGCCGGAACCACTGCCTCCGCCAGCTCCACCTCCGCCGGGACCGCTGTGATGGTGCTTGCGTCGGCGCTGCGAGTGGCGTCTGCCTCCTGGCACATGCACACCCACATAGACGGTGTGTGCACGATGTCCTGCGGTAGACAGAGAAAGAGAGGGGAGAAAGGTGGGTTTTCCCAATTGTTATTATTAATTTCAATTGAGTTTCGTAATTCTGTTAGCTTAAAGTGTCTTCTTTTAGTCGATTTTCGATTTTCCTTTTTTTGTTTGTTTCCATTTTTATGAAACTCGCATCGCTTTCAATTAGAATCAAAGCTTAAAGTTCAATTTTGGGTTTAGTCTACTGATAAGACCTGAGATTTCCTATATATATAAATATCTGGCAAGTCTGGCATGTCTGGCATGTGTTTTCAATGAGCCGGACCCTCCCTATACAAGTCGTTGATTCATCGACAAGAAAGACTAACTATTCGTACAAATAAATTTATGTTTATTACCTATTTCCCCATGATTTTTGTCCTCGGAATAAGCAATTTATTAGCTTAGCCCATAGCCCATAGTCATTGCTCGGTTTTACTAATTGTGATATCATCTCTGGCAAGTATGCCTTTGTAGTTTTTCATAAATTTAAATTAATTATACAGAGCACATCGTATGCGAGTAGCTCTCTTAATTCTTTTCCAGTTATCTTCAAGTCACGCTACCCCCCAGTCTCGGTCTCGGTCCCGGTCTTATATGGCCTACTCGTTCGTATGCGTATACTGGTGGGCGTTTTATAGAGAGACACTGAACATTTCTTGTTTAATGCAGTTTTTTCAATGCAATTTGTAACAGACTACAGTGGGGATTGGATTAGATGGAAACAAAGTCTTGGTAATCAAATTCCAAGAATTTAAATACATTTAAATATCTTTAAATTTCTCTAATACCAAAAAATGAATGTAAACCCTGTTTTTGTAAACTTTATATAGAAAAAATTAAAGAAAGAATTACTTAGAAGAAATAACAAGAGATAAAACTCCTTTTTTTGTTTCTTTTGAACATTTTTATAACTTATTTGTTCCTCATAAACTATAGCACAATCTGTTCAAGAATTTAAAAGATAGAACAATCTTAGAGCACCTCGGAAACTTCTTTAATTTCATAAAGCTTATAGCAGATTCTTAGCACATACGATCAGTAAAATATGAATGGAATATGGAATATAGAATTCTTCCTAATTAGTTCATCATTCACAAAAAAAACTCCCCTTCCTATTTAAACAACCTCCATTGTCTATTAGAATCTCCGCTCCAGTTCCGGTTCTACCCAACATATTTCCTACTTCCACGACTCCGAGATCCCATAGCCCATCTCCACTTTAATCTGAACGTGGAGTTTTGAAAATGTCAACTTGCAATTAACACGACGCAAATTTCTTGTCCCAAAACACCTTGATTTACGTCAATCGTGTGACTTGAGGCTGGTTTTACTAGTCGGCCATTGATTTTTGGTATAGGCTCAGACCAGAAAAATGTTGCCATGGGCCACGTTGGGGCGTCAGGTTTTGGCAATTACAAAATATGTAAAAAAAACGTACCCTCGAAATCGTTCTCTGTAAATTGTTGCGTAAAGTCCTCGCCTCCAGTACGCGGGTCCTTGGGCGCCTCATCGTCACCACTTGAGGAGTTCATGGTCCAGGGTCTGCAAAGAGAAATGGCATAATATATATATATTTTATTGTGTGATTGAAAAGGGTCAGCAAAAGTGTCAGCATTTCATGAAAGAAAATACGAATAATTCTTAATTATGGCACGGGTCTCTTATCAGGCAAAAGGCAAAAGTGTCTGTTAATTAGTGGCCTCTAAAGCAGGCCTAGAAAATAAACAGAAAATAACAGCTCGATGCTGAGTTGCATAGGCAAATAGTTGCCTAATTGAAATGCGCTTTATAAATCGAGACTGAGACGAGTATATATAACTGATCGGCATAGACAAAATCGACATAAATTAAGGAGTACTTAAGGGGGTTTAGTTAGGATGATGAGTGGATACCCTATCCCAGTATTGGGAGAGGAATGTTCGTGCACTGCAAGGATGGTTCTGTCTCATTCAATTTGACTTTGGCTTGCATTTCACAGCATTGCTTATAGCACCAATCAGCTCTTTTGGATGAGCGGGATATTCAACATTTGGCTCGATAAGAAGCGAAGCGAATGCTAATGCTTGCTGTAGTTGTCTTTTCCCAATCCTTGCTAGATTTCCGTAAGATACATGATTATTAAACTTTACTGGGCATACAATTCCTCGATTCCTTTATAAACCACTCTCAACATTCTCCACTCCTCATACCCGATTGAAGAGTACAAACAAGTGACATCGAGTTTGTGGTGTGGTGTCAATGCCACATAGTCATTGTCACAGCACTTTTCCGAATCACTTGTCACAGCGAGTGCCACCCCCAACCGATTCGATGGGCCAACAACATTTTTATAGAATCACTCTGCCTGTCTGTCTGTCGTTGCATTTCAATTCCTCGTATCGTATCCATTTCACAACTCTTTCACACAGATGAATAATATTTTATGAGCCATTGGCACATTTCTGCTCTTACTGCAAGTCGATTTTTATTTCACTCAAGGGGGGGCTGAATGGAAGTCGGCTGCTTCATAAATACACGTGCTACAGTTCCTTAATTGCCATTTGAATATGGATATTTACGAGTGTTTGGCCAGCAGCGGATTTTTCAAATGAATTCATTAGCATTTATTGTTGTACGTACTCGTATTTTGTTTGGTCTTTGCTTTTTGCAATGGAACTGCAACTGCAATTTAATTTGTTTGACGTGTTTCAGGCGGCATCTTCCATAAATGATCTAATGGTGGGTGTGTGTACGATCATTATAATGTCGTTTAGGAAGGGATTACATTGTTGCAAGGTTTCGGCTTGGTTCAATCAATTTCAATGTCGATTGAGTAACTGGAATTTAGGTGCAACTTCTGTCAGTTACAGCCCTTTTATCTAGGGTCTTACGTGTCTCCCAAAATAATATTTTATCTGAGAGCTAAACATATGTCATTGTGGGAGAGGCTTTGTGGGCTTAGAGTAGGGTTTTTGTGGGGTGTTAGGAATTTGGGGAACATCTAAGTATTAGATTCTTGTTATTTATTGATAAAAATAGAATCGGTCACGTTTTATTGAGGCACTACTCTAAAAATCACACTTCACAGTCGTGAATCTATTTTTTTCGCTGATTTTGGTTATTTTAAAGATTAGAAGCAAGCGATGGAAAACTTTGCATTGCATAAAGGTTTATTTCTATACAGCCTATCATCTTGTTGTGTCTTATCAGCCAGTCTAATTTTTAATCTGTCTAATAAACCGAGAGGAGTCGCAGACAGAGAGTCGAACCCTCCAAACTGTCTGCCATTTGCCGGTAAAAACTGGGTCTATCCAGAGCTTAAACATTTGTTAAGCCACCTGTCGGCGCATTAAATTTGATATCTTTATCAGCATTGGACATGACTCAGAGAAAGCAACGTAATTTGGCTTCCAATATAAACTTTATGGCTGCCATATATATGTATATTGTATATTGTGTCAACAGAAAAACGAATTCCTAGACAATTTGCACTTGGCATTGTTTAATTAAACTCTCATTGGTGTTGGTGTTAAAGCAAAGAAAAGTTAAAGGCGGTTCTGGCAGAGCCGTATATGGCCTTATCTGGCGTCTGATACTATCGAAGGAGTACTCGGAAAGTTGTTGTTTCCTATAATATATTTATGATTTTAATTGTTTTACCTTATCAGAGAAGGGTTTTTCTATAGACTTTATAGATCTCCTATGTTTAGGCTTGATCTGAAGATGCTATAAGGCGTTAAAGTCAGTTCTTATGGTAAATATGGAGATTGAATATGTATGAGAGAATTTTTAGAAAAGTTTTGACTTGGAGCAGGGATATATCTTTAAGGACTTGGGTAAGTTTTGAAATAACTGAAGGAAACTTTGGAAGTGTCACTCTTGAACGTCTTTAGGTAATATCCTTTACATCCCTTAGGAATATATATAGTACCATATCCCCTATGAATCATAGGAAGAAAAATCTTTTTGTAGTAGATTAAAAGTAGGGTACTTGAAACTTCGTGAAAGCCTCCCCCGCTGTCTGAAGGAAGGGCAAGATAAACGCACAATAAAAACAGTTACACAGCTGAATTAAAGCTCATGAGATAAGCCGGGATGGGGATACTCCTGTCTCTGATCAGAACCAATCTTCCAGTTCCACACTTTTCCATGAATCACTCCCACAGCAGAGGCACTGTAAACACACACTCCGAGTCCCCATGGGGATTACTGCGATTACTTACACTTCGATGTATTCATTATTCTTGGCCATTACTTGTCGGCAGTTGGGGTCTTATCGGAAAGCCTTCCTTCTGGAACACACACTGGTACGGTACGATCGGAACCAACGGGAAGCACTACGATATGTTGTATTTCTCTACTATTTCACAAAAACGTCGCGATTATCAATAGAGAGGGAGAGTGAGAGAGAGAGAGAGAGAGCGTGTGGGGGCCAAAGCAAAGTCTTCGATAGGCGGAATATTGGGAGTACAATAAACGACAACAAATTTGTTGTGTTTGTGCCGTTGACTTTAATCTTATAAAGTTTTTTTTATGAATTTATTATATGAGTTATAGATTTCGGTTGCGAATCCCCCGACCCGACTACGAGCCCAGGCGAATGCAGACTAACTAACTTTTGCCGATCTTTAAACTGAAGCAACTGCGCTCGCTTAACCCTCTGCTGCGGTCGCGGTCGCAGTCGCTGCTGCTGCTGCTGGTGCTATCTGCCGCCAAGGTTTATTCAGGAAAGGTGAGGCATTACTGGCCCTTGACTTGTTCTATGCTCTCTCTATTGAGAGATGGTGTTCGGTTTTTAAAGAGATAATATTACTATTAGTCTGATAAGTGGGTAGATATTATATAGAATGTATCTTTGGCACTCGAATTCTTCGGCTATAAGTTTAAACAAGTTTTCATTAGGTTGAAAATCAATTTCCCAACTTTTTTTGCGGGTATACCAGTAGATAGTGCAGTAGAAATTAGTTCCCCTCAGATACTATGGATATACCATTATCGAATGTGTGATAGATGGAGTCGCAAATGCTTTCTGCTGGCTCTTCTATGACTCCGACTATGCTGAGAGCGAGCTTTTTAAGAGCCTCACCTTATCGTAACACACCTTGAAGAGCCGTTGATGAACGCCAACAGCAGCAGAGTGCGACCGATGGCGCACGAGTACAAGCACAAACACGATTGATAGCAGTGGGAGTGGGAGTGGGAGTGCGAACGGGTGCGAGATAGTGTAAGCCGGTGCCGAAGTGCGATCGAAAGAGCGATATGCGTAATACAGTCGGCAGTTCCTTACAAAATGTGTTTTTAAACGGCCATACTTCGATCTAAACTAATCTTAATCAACAGTTTGGCGATTTTCTAACTGGATTTATTGTACACAAGCTAACGTTTTGTGCTTCAACTAACCAAAAGTGTATATTAATGGGGTTTATTAAGAGATTAGTTGTTGTTTTATGGCCACACCTGATAGCACCAACAGATCTACAGTTGTATATTAATTATACCATCATGTTTTCGACATGTACTTAACTATTATTAAGTCAAATCAAAATCAACACAAAATCGGAAGATCTCTCATAAATTCTGTCTAATTTCGAGAGCTTTTCACATAGTCGTTTGTCTAGCCTTTTGTTTTGTTGACATAAACATTTTTATTATCCACAAATACGTACATTCCTATATCTATATTTATATCTATATATTTTGCATATGTGTGTATACATTCTTGTTTATATTCTGCTTTGCTTTGTTTTGTTTGCTTTTCTTGATAACGAAAATAGTCAAATCAAATCTCTGAAAATGTTGTAGCCCTTGAATTGAAAATGTAATACATATATTATATGTAGGGCAAGTGCGTGTCGTACCACTCATAAAAATATTATTTGTAATATTTCCAGTCAAACAACTTTATGTGATTTACTATTGTTTCGATTATAGATTTCTTGGCTTATTATTATTATGGATCTTGGGTCTTAGCTTTGAATTTATTGTAGGTTTTTTTTACCCCACAATCTTTTGGTTTTAAGCGCATAATTCTTTATAATTTATAAACGAACTGAAAAACTTTTGTTTGCTGATTAAAATAAGACCAGTTATTTATTACTTTTTTATGAATACAAATTTTATAATTGATATATAATCAAATATGAAGTAAATACACATTTTTTTTGCAGTTCTACAATCAATAAAATACAAATTGAATATGTATAGAAAATGTCAGCAAAGTAATTGAATATAAAAACATGTCATTTTCCCCGTTTAAAAGTAATTTCTTTTGAGAGCTTTTTTAACATCATTTTGTATTCTCGACGAATTTCCTTAATTTGATTCCCCTTTTTTTTAATTAAACCCTCCTGCCCCACGCCACTGGTTAGCATTTTTAATCGCTTTTGCCGCCAAATGTTTGCTCCCCTTCCCACTAAATACTGTAATTAATTATTCAAATTTATACAATGGCCGAAAAGTGTTGCTCTGCATTGTTCAACAGCTGTTTCAACAAATGTAGAAATCAAAACAAAACTGGAAAATATTATAGAAAAAACAATGGGTTACCTACATATTGTAGGTAATAATATCTGAACGATGGGGTATGGTATGGTATCGAAGTTTTGCGTGCTTGGAAACTAGAAATTATTATAATTCAATTTGTGGATGCTAATGTTTCTGTTGTTGTTTTGTTTGGTAGTGGATCTGGTAGTGGATTGGATGTGGTAACTGCAAGGCGAACGCAACCGGTTACAACCGGTAAGAGCCAAACGGTACGAGTTTTAAACCCAGACCAGACCAGAGAGAGAGACAGAAAGGGAGAGAGAGAGAGAGCTTGGCAGAGAGACTTCTCTGTATTAAAAAAAGGGGATTTTTTTTAGTTTTTTTGTAACAGTTTCAGGCTCTTCAAAATACGTCCCAAGCTTTTGGTTATTGGTTATTAATCATATTGTTGTTTTGTCCCTCTATTATGATTGAATTCTGGGAAAACGAGGTACATCGAATCCGATTTCATTGTTAATCAATCTATTTTCTTGGTCCCTAAATAATTAACAACAATTAGCGCATTGACACAAAATTTGAATGAAGTCCCGGAATGGAGGTTAATGGAGTTGACGTCTGTGGGGCTCCCATTCACAAGGCCAGGCCGCCTAAAACCCCCCCGATAAAGATCTTCCAACAGCGATCTTCCACATCAACGTCAATGGCTTTGGAAAACCAAAAGTCTTAACTAATCTTTTTTGGCTTTTTGGTTGCACTTGAACGGCCGAATTAATCATTGTCAGGGGGAGTAGTCGCGTCATGGAAATTGTGTCATAAACAAGATTTGGTCTTATTTTGTCAAGGTCCCGGGCCGGGGGACCTTATCTAGAGCCCACTCGAGGCACCCTGACAACTAAATTGTTTAATAAACGTAACTCTTGTCGATAAACCTCGATTCCTATCAACGATCAGAGCCAGTCAACGCGTCACTTTAACCACTCGAGTGGCCACTCGATAAGCTCTCGGTTCTCTCTTTAATTGGCAAAACCTTATCGCCACCTTACCTTATTTTCAGTCTCGCCCGTGCATATAATATATTGCAGGTGTATATCTGGGTTGGTTTGGCGTATGGTTGGGGATTATTTACTTGATCGGTTTACGGCCTGGCGAATATTCTTTGACACCTTTCCGCTCAGATTTTTATGAGCACGATTTTAATGCGATTTTAAATATGTATTAATCATGATATGATGATAGTTCGGTGTTACTAGTTATAGTTGGTCTATTGCCTCTAGTTGGTCGGGGTGTATTGTGCTTGTTTGTTTGTTCTTTTCGTTGCTTAGGTTTGTGATGGTGTGAGTACTTTTTATAGACCTTTTATTCAACTTTTAATGAAAATTCTTCATGTTCATGATGATTGCGACTTTGTGGACACTAAAGAAAGAGGTTTTGGATTATTTTTGGATCTTTGGTGAGCCCTTACAATTTGTAATAGATTATTTTTTGTTGAATTCAGTATTATTCAGCATTTATTCAGTAAAAATCGTCAAGGGAATCTTTTATTATTCATATTCTTGAAATTCTAAGACCCTAAAACATTCTACAACAAATGCCTGTTCATACATTTGAAATTCCTATCATTTTCGGCCACGACTTTGCCCCTTATCATTGCTTAAGCTCTTCATCTTACTTTACTTTCGTTTTCCTTTTCATTTTCTTTATGGCTTTTCTGACCATGAGCCATGAGCTCATCTTGGACCTGGCAAACATGCCTCAACAACAAATCAAGGTCACTGGGAGTTGTGTGTTTGGAATTCCTCAGGGCAGACAGGGCAGTCAGTCGGACTGGCCCCATATCACTGCTCCCGCTTCCAATGTCACTCCTGTCCTGTCAGTGCCATTCCCATTAGGTCTGCTCCCTGCTCCGCATTGTGCTCCCTCCCTGACAGCCGGCAGGGCAGTCGTGTGAAAATGTTGGCATGCTGCTGGCTCTCTGGTTGGGTCTGATGTCATTCTGGCCATCCGATTCCATTTTTATTGTCTTTCGGGGGGAGGCCAGGCCAGGCAGAAGTCAGAGGAGCAGAAGTTTAACTTTTAGCAGGCAAATATGAACGGGTGAATATTTGTGTAAGAAATTTGCAGAGGGGCAGAGGTAGAGGTTAGAAGTTAGACTGGCTTGAGGCAGGTTCGTCGTGGGTGGTGCAGGTGTGAAATGTAACCGCGGGTGCAATATGCCGCGTGCCGCTCGAGACTTCCGCTGCACGCGGAAGTGACACATAAATATAACAAAGAGTGGGGGTTGCCAGTGGGGGGTTGCTAGTTGGGGGGTTGCTAGTTGGGGGGTTGCTAGTTGGGGGGCAATGGGATCAATGTCCCCCAATGAAGCGAGAATGAGGCAAGCAAAACAGAGAAACCAGGCTAAAAGAGCGAAAGAAGAGAGCACCTAAAGTGGGGGAACAATTGCAGGCACTTGGAGAGCTTAAGAGAGTTGGGTTTGTCGCAGCTCAGAATCGGTTTCTCTCCTTTTGTAACCCTCTGCATGTTCCGTTCCTCTCTCTCTTTCTATTGCTTGCTGTTGTGTGTATATTGTTTGCTTATCGAACCCACCATCCACCCCCTCCAGCCACATCGCTTATCACAACAAACACCCGAACAGACAAAGAAAAAGATAAACACAAAGACAGGCCCAGGGGAGGACCCATAGAACGCATCGTTCTCTCCACGATACGATATATCTCCCACATGCACTTGACATGTTGTTGACCCAGTCAGTCCCCAGACAGGAACAATTCCCAGCCACAACCTCAGCAAACAAAAACAACACCCCATCTCAAAGAACAGATACGATACCCCCCATATCTCACAGAACACCCAAAGTTCTACAGCCTTTCCAATTAGTCATCGTAGATAATATCCCAGACCAGACCCAACAGACAGACAGACAGTTCTAATCATAATCTGTTGACTATATATTTTAGATATAGTAGTGCTCATACGAGTACGGGTAGGGGTAGTAGACCTCGCTGATGTGCGTGTGTGGAACTGAATTGAAATTTGAATTGAAGTTGGGGAAGGTGGATGTAGAATTCCCGTTCTCCATTGTCATTTAATTGGGGACAGTATTACTGCCTTTAACTTGATTCGCCACGAGATTACCATCTTTACAGAACTTGATTATGGTTTTTATTGTGATTTCATTTGTATATCTCCATTAGTTGGAGACTCCAAAGTGCATTGTGCGGGGTCTTTACAGTAGTACTAGGAAGTGGTTTTGGGCACGTAGCTATATAAGGTCTTAGGAGTTGTTTAGAGAAAGGAAAAACTATAGACATGGCATAGATCTTTCCTATGGAAAAGTTAGAAGAGTGGGATGAAAGGTTTATCGATGGTTAGGGTGCTTCCTAAATAATAGATCAGATGATAGGTTACTACCATTACAATAGGGATACAGAAACTTCGAGAAATTTTCGAGATTTCGAGAAAAAATTATATATTATAGAGTCAGATCCATTAAGAATCCATTTAAAACAGACTTAACTATAAACTCCTTTGTTTTGAATCATTCAAGTGACTTTAAAAACCAATCATCCCCCAGCAAACAAAGAGCTTTCCGTTCCTTGAATCCCAACCCCCACAGTTATGGCTCCCCCTGCTACGAGTATTTGAATATCAATTCAATTTCCTTGGTATATATATAAAATATAATCTAGTAACAGGAAGTTGTGTTCGTTTTACCTGCTGCTATCTGTGGCTATGACTCTGGGCAGCCGGCCATGTCCGTGGATGTGTTTCAGATGCGCCTGCTGCGGCATCCTGCGGGATCCCAGTGGCTGGGGGAAAAGCTATTTGTTGCCAAAAAAGAGAGTGTCTAATTTCTTTGTTTCTGTTACTGGGTGCCCGGGGTTTGGGTGTGGGTGTGGGTGGTGGGTTAACAAAGACAAATTTCGATGGCACAGCGGGTTAATGACACCAGAAAGTCCTTTTTTAGAGCGGTTTGCAGAAGGGTTTGTCGGCGATTATCATTTCTCACGAAATTAATCAAAATTAACTTTCTGGCTTCACAATATTTCTGTATTTCTGTATTTCTATGTATTTTCAGAGATATATACTTTTCCGTATGTACGAGAGTATCCGTATTCTCTGTGAACCGTTTCCCGGCACTTGATATCTTCTACGGTTTGAGTCGCGCGGCAGACTAATCCGGCCGGCGAGCCCCACAAAAGTTTGGAGCTCTCTCTCTCTCACTATTTGGGCTGTAGTTTTCATTGGAGCTGCATCTGGAGTGCACTCTTTGGCTCTCTTAGCTGTGCACTGCACTCATTCAAATGAAGAGCGAACTCTCTTTGCCAGCTGCCTCTTTTGTTTGTCTCTCTCTCTTTGGGGGACTCTCGGGCGCTTAACACGATTGGAATTTGCGGCATTTCATGTTATCATTCTATTATGAGCACGTTGCATGTTTGATGAGGGCTGGTTGGGGGGTGGGCGTGAGAGGAGGGGCTCTTGGTTGAAACTGTGGCTCAGCGACAGAGATAAGGAGGCGGGGCTCTTGGCCATGTCAATTTAATTCTGTGTGGAAATATGTGGATGCAGCAGCATCATCCGCTTTCCATGCAAATTTTATTTCGGTTTTGCTGGAGTGCAAATTGAATTAATTCTGAACGGTGCTTGTCCTTCCACAGATGACAGTTTGGATATTGAATTCAATTACTCTAATGCGGGGGAGCCTTGATTTAGTTTCAGTTTAAGATGCCGGCATTAAATGTGGTTTAATGGTCCACAGAAATGTGGCTGAGAAATCTTAATAGGATTGTGGGCAAAGTCCTAGTTTTAGACTTTCGACTTTAGACCTTAACCATAATCTAGAGGTCATTCGACCTGATATAAACCATTATATGATGCATAAATATTTCAGATTCCTTCATAAACTTTTCTGTAGTACTTCGATGGGTTCTATTTTGTAGCTCAATTCAAAATTTTCACCAGTACTTTGGGTAATCCATTTCAAAGCGAAAATAAACTCTTGAGATGCAAAATTCGAACTATGAAAAAATCTTTTAGGCACAATTTCTTTATTTCGCTTGAGGAGGAGAATCAACGGGTAGTCTGGGATGTGCTATAACAGCTGGGACATCCTTGAAGATTTAGTAGGGAAGTCGCCGCTGGAGACTCTATTAGGAGGAGTACAAGGGGAGAGGACCATGTCAAACGCAGCGCCGTTTAACACCCAAAAAATTCACAAAATATTTAAGAAATTATTTGAGGCAATATTTTATTTTACTTGTTAAAAATCTATAATTTGTTTTTATGTTACAAATATTTGGTAACACTTTAAATTTTAAGAGTGTGGAGTTTAGGTTTGAAAATTGTGAGACTTTGGGTTATAGTTATACTCTTAAGAGACCTTACTAGAATTAACAATATACATACATATACATATATGTGTATTATTTACATATTTTTGAAGCTGTTTTCTTAAAGAGTGGTGCCATCGTAGTGTACTTAAATATGCTATGGACCATAGTAAATATATCCCCATGATAATAATGTTTAAGCTCGTCTGCTTTTTCGGATAATGCAGCATTATATTCCTAGGACTTACAAGAGTAGACAAGAGTATATTATAGGAAATATAAAGATTTTGTTACATTTAAGAACTGAAATGACTTTTGAAAAGAGTTTATCCCCAAAGAAAAGTATTTATGAGTCTCTTTAAATTCCCAGTCAATTTTGTAAGCCTTAAATCCTTTTCCATACCCTAGCTTAAAGTCCTTCCTGTCCCCTCTCTACTATTTTGTTCCCTCTCATTCCCTGCCACTTTTCATCGTTTAAATTGGGCCTCGATTCTGTGGAAATTCGCTTACAACGGATATGGGATGGGGGAAACTGTAACAGTTTTCTAACTAACCAACCAACCAACCAACCACGTGCATAGAGCTTACGAGTATATGAGGAAAATGACATGAAAGAGAGAGCGTGGAAAATGTGTGTCGGAGGCCGGACTCGTGCCTCTGTCAAGTGTAAATGAAATTTCCAATTTTGTTGCAAATGAAAGCCAAATGTTGTTGTTGGTATTGATTTTTTCTTGTCATCCCTTCACATACGGCAGCACATCTACCCCCCTGGCACCCCTCCCGTCCCCTGCCAACCACCGATGTGGTTAAATAGTGTCATACATATGAGAGGGCCAGAGGCCTGAAGATGGTCTAGAGAGGGGCTCGTGTTGGTTGTGTATTTTGCATTTTGTGGCTAAGGTCGCGTTGAAAGTGTTGCAAAATGGGATGACAACAGGGCCCCTTGATGGGACTATCAAATGCATACGATACGGATACGGATACGTAGTAGATCCACATGGGTACCCAGCTGTCACGCAACTCTCAAGAAGCTCTCAGGCGTCACTAGGACATTAAAGGAAGCTCTTTAAATACACATACACATGCAGACAAGGACACAAATCTATTTTCTTGGAAAGGTAGAAAGAAAATCAATCATGTCATTTCAAAGGATGCTTCAATCCAGAACTCAAATGTTTGCTGATTTCATTACCAAGTTTCGAGTGAATGAAAGCGAAAATTTCAGGGAGAACAAATGCTTTCCCGAAAAGAAAAGCAAATATAATTGAAATCGCCAACTGGAACTGTGTGTCTGTGCCACATGTGGCAAGTCAAGTGAAGCTCATTACCATATGCATATCAGAAAGGTAAATAATACATATGTACATACATATGTATTTACATACATAAGTAGGTAAATATCGAATGATGGATGGATGGATGGATGGTTGGTAGGGGAATCTGATTTGGGTAAAATATGGTACCTGTCACAAGAATGATTGCCATATTTTCATTGATATCGATTACATCACTAAAATACTTCCAAAGAATGTGCTGGTACCCTCAAAGAATCAGCTGTGCTTAAGAGAAAGTACTGTTATTAAGTACACTCTTCTGTACTCAAAGTTACCTTCAATTTGAATCCTATTAAATTTCCAATAAGTGAAAGTTTTCCAATTTCATTTAGTTAGTTTTCCAACTGGTAGTTAAATGTTCTTGCCTTGTAATTAGTGCATCTCCAAAGTTAAGGGTTAAGTTTTGATTTTCCCCAAAGTTTCCTAACGATTTGTTGTTGCAGATGATTTCATTAAGGCTTGGCAGTAAAACAATCGTTACCCCCTGCCCCCACCAAGTCCTTTGATACACATTTTTCTTTCTAGGATACATACGAAATGTACAGTAGCTCTTTTTCATGCTCTTTTTCTTTCGTACTCAAATTTCCTCGCAGCCATTTCCCAGTAGTCGCCCTAGAAAGCCTCTTACTGGGATTTCCATATTCCATTAGCCATCACACCAGCAGGATGTACTTAAAAGGACACACGCCGGCTGTCACTTGACGTACTCGTTGTACCTGTGGCACCTGGGTTTTAATTACACCCAGTCCCATCTTCTTTGCTTAAGGATTCAGTATTCATTACCATCCAAGCTAATTATAAGACGACCTCCTAATACCTCCTTAGACCTCCTTAGACTGTCAGCCATCGTCGGTATACGGATCCCCCAACCACCGTCGGTATACGGTTCCGCCAGTCACTGTCGGGATACGGATTCCCCAGCTACCATCGGGAGCCACCGTCGGGACCCAGATCCTCGGGCTTAAGGTTGCTTACATCCGAAATGAATTGGATTAGATGACAGCCTCTCTTTGGGGCTCTCACGATTCAATCGATTGATTCCCGCATTCTCGCGGAAGGGCGTTTGATATAGGTTCCACTGTGAAAACATCCATCGATTATGTGACAGCATTTGGTGGCTGGCGACTTTTATTTTACGGTTTTGTGCCTCCCAGTGGGACATTTTTTGTTTGTAATCGCCTAGAACATGTGCGGGGGGTAGGGTACGCTGTTTTTCGCTTTTGTTTTCGTATTCGACACATGTCTATTATGTAAAATAGTTGCTTGAATAGTCAGCAGTACTCGGGAATAGTCGCAGTGGGGGCAGGAGGAGGATTTCAGTAGAGAGGCCTCTGCTAATGGTCATTAGCTTATGCCACTGCCACTGCCCCGATGGCAGCGATTAAACTTTTGCCAGCGAGTTGTTTGTTTAGTTGGCCAGGCCGAAAGTGCTTAAACGAAAACCTATATGATATGGGGGGCTATTTGCTTGAACAATCTCTGAGGTGAGTCGGCGATTGGCGGGGCTAAGCAAATGGCTGTCGATAGCTTTGTATAAACATTGAGTTATTCATAAGAGGGGGGAGGTGGGAGATATGCCCGATACTTGGGAATACTTGGGTGGTGATTCTTTTAGTCAAGGAGAATCCATGTAGGGCAATAAATTATTCAATAAGTAATTGTCTACTATTTGTTCTAATTGAAGCTCTACTGCCAAATAATTAGTGGTAAAAATAGTTTATTTAATGGAACCCTTTTGGCCTTTTTGTTGATGTTCCAATTACACGAAAGTATGCCAGTTTTTCTTGGCCTTTTTAAAGCCTTTTCCAAGAAGTCTTGTTTGCAGGAAGAAGCCCCTTCTTTTGGCTAAAGAAGTCATGGTTTAAGATTAAGGAAGCAGATATCCGAGAGACCTTTTTCCTACCGTTTATAGGCTATACTTGCCTTCTACCCCCTAACCAATATGGCAGTCACAAATTGGCAACAGTGATGCTGGGCCACTTTAGCAACCAACTGGCCTGCTTTTAAGGATTTTGGCCCCAAGCCAGAGATGGTTAGGTTAGGCCTATTCCAATCAACATTCAGATTATGACGGCAGAGCCACAGCTAGTACAGTTCTAACCAGAATTCTTAGTGAGGCTTCAGCTACTTACCGTTTTGAAGGGCTGCAGAAGGTGGATGCAAGGATGAAGCCCTCGATGGAGAGTCTCGGGTGTGGGTGACCCAGTTACTGCGGCTGCTGGCTGGTGGCTGGTTACTGCGGCGTGTACTGCTACTGTTACTGTGGCTGCCTCTTAAATGACCTCTTAAATGCTCGTTAGCGTTGGTCTTTGCCTAGACCATAGACGGTCTTTAATCGGTGGTTCTGGGTATGACTTTGGCAGTGTTTTGTTACCGGATCTCATGGATTACACGTTATGATTGCGTCGCCACAATAGACGTATCGTTGGGATGTTTATTTTTAAATTCTTTATCGATTTGTATGGTCGCGGGGGGCTGTGGCTGTTACTGTGGTTTCACACCTTTTTCTTGACTCAATCAGTTAGCTCCATTTACCTGAGTCCCCACCGAATCATTAGCATCGGCCGATAAGCACATTTTCGATTAACTACTTTCCATATAAACACTTTATCTGACTTTATCTAAATATAACTCCGGAATTGGCGGACTCTTTCGTTTCACGGGGTTTACTTGGGGGGGTGGGGGGCTGGTTAAATGCACTTTTGGACTGCCACACAGAACTACTTAATTCTCACTTAATTCTCCCTAGAGTTTTGTTTAAAAATTGATTTGGTTAATTGGCTTGGGTTTCGTATATTTGAGGTTTTCCCTTTTCAACGCAGCAGCAGATTTTCCCTTTTTGCAGTTTACCCTCTCCGCTCCGCCCACCGCGCAGCGCACGATAAGAATAGGAAAACACGTCCGCACACGAGAAAGGAGAACCTACAATTCAGTACACGGCCGTACAGCGACAGCCAGCGGGGCGAATACGTCTCACCCAAGGGGTATACCAGATGGGGTGAGGAAAACTCAACAGCAGAGCTCTTTCTGTGGCTGGGGGACCTAATTGTAGCCACGCAGTGGAGATGAGCTGGAAACCACAAACTAATCGCCTTTCTTTGACTTACTTATCTTACTTACTTTCCTTCGTACTTTCCAATCGTAAAGAGCCAGAGGGTGAGCAGGAGAGGGATGGCCACATTAGGTCCCTTGAGTTGTAACATTGCCCATACCTTCTACGATTATTTGCCTTGGGTTCGCCTCGCCCGCACCCTCGCGTAAACATATACAGCACGGACGGACGTTCTTTTCTCTCTTTCCATGCTTTTGGCTCTCTGTTTTAGCCGAATATTTTGGCGCTTTTCTCTCTTGGCGCCGTCGCCCCAGCACTGTCCTGTCTGTGACATTTACAATGTCAGGAGGAGTCCCAATCAAAGAGAGAACCACAAAGAGAGAGAGAGAGAGTTAGAGCGTGAGAAACTGGGGGGTGGGTGGCTTGGGATTGGGGCAAACAAATTTGTTTTCAGCTTTATTTTTTTTTGGTACGCTCCGGTGGGAAACTCCTTTGGGGTCCTACGCGCTCTTTTGATTTTTAAGTGAGGAAACATGCATTTTTTTTTGGTAGAGTAGACATTTGGCAGTCATATGTTTTTCGGGGTTCACCTACACGGGAGATTATGGGTCATATAAGTGGGTAGAGGAAGGAGAAATAAGACCCGAAGAAGTATTAGAAATACCCCACAAAAAACATTCTAAGGGCAATGCGGTTTGCCTAGCATTAAGGGTGGGGCCTATAAAAGGATTAAATATCTTTTTTTAATCCTTCTGTAAACACTCGTGCCCCACACATCCTGGTAGATGCGTTGCTGTACTCTCCTAATGACATTAGAAGCATCCTCTTCGGGCTCCACTCATGTGTGAGCAATGTGTGTGGAAGTGTAGGGCAAACAAGGTTCGGTTCCCGGCACCCTTACGATGGCCATCATCATCAGGTGGCCTGGTAGCTCATGGGTTTTTCATTACGGGCGCGTGCCTCTGGCCCCCAAATTGAGCTCCGGCTGTGTTGGAGAGACTGATAACTGGCCATTCATAAGGCACTGGCCCCCTGGCCCCCCCGACCCTGAACTGAACCGGACCGAACTGAACTGAACTGAGGGGCACACTGCTTATAAAGCAATTCAATTGCTGACGTCGTCCCCAGCTCATTTGTCCAATTTGCATGCGGATCAAAGAGGTTCCCTAATTACCATGGGACTGCCATCCGTCTCTGATGATGTCTTTGTGTGTTACGATGGTGCACTTGTTTATTACAGAGATAAATATGTGGTTACATTTGGTTACTGGGTGCGGTGGTCGGTGGCTTACAAACTACAGCCCTTGGGCCTGTGATTTAGGTAAAGAAATTCTTGGATTGTGAGTAATCATTCTCCGTTTGCTGCAGATGCTGTCCGTACAGCGGGTGATCGTGCTCTGCCTGGCAGGGATCTATGCTGCCAGTGGGATTGGCATTGGGATTACCGTTGGGTGCTCGCATCAAAGCGGCTGCCTCCTCCTCGAAGTAATGCTGATCCTCATTGCTCTCCCTCTCGCCGTCATTTTGATAGTGCGGCTGCTCCTCCTCTGAACTTCCCGGATAGCGAGCAGCCGGAGAGGAATGGATACGTTGAACTGGCGCTGGTCCCGGACCATAGCCAGGGCTCCTCTGGACAGCGCCATATCCTAATCCTCCTCCTCCTCCTCCTCCACCGGTTAGACGTCTGGCTGGCCAATTGCGTTGCCCCTGAGATGGTTGGAGGGGTCCATAGGGCTGTGGATAGGGACTTGCAGTCACATCGTCCACACAGTCCACGCCGCTGATGATGTTGTTCATGTAGATCGAGTGGGGCAGTCGTTTCCTGTACTTGGGCCTGGGTCTTGGCACAATCTGCTTGTTGCTCACAAAGTAGTCCCGACGCGGGGGCTGCGGTTGCGTTAATCCGATCCTCTGGCGCGGCTTGGCAAAGGAGCCCTCGTACAGAATGGGTTCCACATAGTTCTTGACGGGTTTTCGGAACCGAGATCCAGATGGTGGCCTAGAGTTTGCTGTGAAGGGAAAGGGTTGAAAGAAAGATCCTCGCCTCTGCATATTTTTGGATACTTACAGTTGCCGTAGCCTGGCATAAACTGCGGACAGAGATTTGTGCCCTGATCATCGGTGTCTCCCTCTACACAGGGCTCTTCCGTGCTTGAGGTTGACTTGGCTCCATCCATCACTGATGCTGCAACATATAGATCTGAACAGTTCTTTAGTCTACCCTCGAGATACGGCGACATTCTGCATCACTCACCTTCTTCGGTTTCCTCTTCGGTTTCTGGGAAATATTCTTCTGTTTCTTCTGTTTCATTTTCCCTTTCGTTGGGGGTTTCCATTTCTTCTTCGCAGCTCTCTTCTGTTGTCGTAGTTTCCGGCTCGGATGTGGTGCTCGTCATGGGTGTGGGCGTTGAAGTCGCTGCCT
Organism: Drosophila azteca; assembly: GCA_005876895.1. Classification (NCBI taxonomy): domain Eukaryota; kingdom Metazoa; phylum Arthropoda; class Insecta; order Diptera; family Drosophilidae; genus Drosophila; species Drosophila azteca. Next base: position 6,326,399 of record VCKU01000091.1, on the reverse strand, counting down.
CTTCCGCCGCTAGCCTCATTTCACCCGCATCATTGGAATGAACCACTTGGATGACCTCGCTGGGTTGGCCATCGATCTTGATTTTGGGTGTGTCTGGAACTCTGGGTTTTCCATTGATTTGGAATGCCATTGGAATAAAACTCGGCTTTACGTTGCCTCCATTTCGATGACCTTTGTTGCGTTGCTTATTCTTCCGCAAAGGACTTGGTTTTCGAGGATCGACTGTGGTTTTACCCTTAGTTCGGGGAGGCACTGTGGTTGCTCCCTTATTTCTCCTTAATCCAATAGATTTCAGTTCAGAGTCCTCGTTGATTGGAATTGCTCTGGTGGTGCGACGAGTGGCTGCTGTTTTGGTGGTTCTGGTGGGTGCTGGTGTCGTCGTCGTTGTCGTCATGGTTGTTTCTTCTTCTGATTCTGCTTCTTCGGTGTTGGTGGTGCTGATGATCTCTGTCGTAGTAAACTCCGTTGTGGTCGCCTCCTCTGTGGTTGTCTCTCCGGCTGTGGTTGCTTCTGTAGTTGTTGTAGTTGTGGTTCTGGTTCTTGGTGGGGCTTTCTTTCCGTTCTTTCGATGTGGAACTCTTTTTGTTGTGGAACTCAAGATTTTCTCTGTTGTTGAAGTTGGATTGGTTTCTGTGCTTGTATCCTCGCCAGTGTTGGAAGGTATTTCTTTTTGAGTATTGGGCTTCGCTTTCACTGCTTTTTGGCCAGTATTGGGAGTCGCTTTCACTCCATTGTTTCCAGTGTTGGGCTTCGCTTTCACTTCTTTTTGGCGCGTATTGGGCGTCGCTTTCACTTCTTTTTGGCCAGTATTGGGAGTCGCTTTTACTTCTTTGCTGCCAGTGTTGGGCATTGCTTTCACCCCATTCTGAGACCCTGGAGTCTTGGCGTTTTTGTCCTTCGCCTTGGGATCGCATTTCTTCTTGGGTTTTTTTGGCTTCTCAGTGGACTGCGGCATCTCTTGGGCCAGTGTGAAGTTGGCGCATGGGTCATGCTTCAGGAGTGGAGTCCGAAGCAGGATCAGCCGCATAAAGCAGGGATGATTTATGGGAAATTCCTGAACCACTGTCGTTTCACAGGGTGGCAGAAACTCGTCACACTCTTCGCTCTCCTCGAAATCGTCGAACATTTTAAAGTCCTCCTCGGAATCGTTCTCATCGCAGCCAATCGATGTGGCCGGCAGCACGGAGATGTCCCTCAGACTGCGTCCAATACTCGGGTAACCACCTCCATCCCGCAGCATCATCTCCAGCAGTGCCATATCTTCTGGGTTCAAAGGGGAGCTGCAACCGAAAGTGCAGTTTGGTTTAGTTTTTGTATCTCAATTTGATTTGGTGGTAACTCACCTTAGAACCAAAGATCCAGAAAGCCATAGAAATAGCAACAGCAGCATCATCATCATGTGGGAAGTGTTTCTCTCGATGGTTTCCATGGAAGTGTTGCCCCAACTCGATCGACATTTGGCTTTTGTTGACCATTTTCGAGTGTCGAATGTCAAATGGTCGACGGCACACGTATCTGGCCGATACAGAACGCTACTCTCACTCTCTCACTTTCTGCCAATTGAGCCAACGTTCTGTAAGCCAGCCACAGCCACCCAGTGCCACCCTTTCCCCCTACCATCTGTAAAGAGATCATCAGCTTTCTCATTAGAACGAACACGGATCTGAGTGGCGCTCTGTCTTGTCTGATTTGTTTTCACTTTCGTTTCTTGAACGTGACTTATGCTGAGATCGGCATTATTTTTGGGGTTTCTGCTTTACCTTTTTTGGTACCCTAAGGGTGACCATCAATAGGGGGTATATATGGTTAGAGGAGAGTATGAAACTGGCATATTAATGAGATCTCTTTACAGGGTATTCCACTGTCTCTTTTCCTCTTTTATTTCCCGCACTTGTTCTCGTATTGTTTTGCGCTATTTATTCAACTTTTTAATGTTGCCATTTGATCCAACATCTCGTTTTCCTTGTTTCCGTTTGTATGTTAATTACTTTTATCGTCGCTTTCGCTTCGGGGGCAGCTATCGAGGGGGAGGTACTCAAGTTGTGGGCACATCTTTTGGGGGCCCCATGGGGTCTCTGACTAAGTAATTAATACCCATAGAATTTCTGTGGTTTTTCACGCATTGGCTTCAGTTTATTTTTGCGGTTGTTCTAGGCGAACATCTGTTCAATTTCAAAAGCAGTCGGTGACTGTTAAGAGGGTATAACACTTACCAAAGAAATAATATAAGGAATACTAAGACCAAGTAACTGGAGACTTAGTCATAGTTGGCTTATAATATAAGGCTACATTCTGAATAGTTTGTGATTGGTTTTTGGGAAACATTTGGTGATGAAGTGATTATGCTTTTGACATAAACAACTATTCCAAGAAGGAACTGTAGATAATTCCAAAATCTTATATTCAAATGCATTTCAGATGTTCCTCTGGTGTCACATTTAATATTCATGTTCAAAAAAATCTCTCTTGTTCCCTGTCACATTTCCCAAATGCCAGAGCTTGATGGCTGGAGGCGAGGCTTGACTTGTCATTACCAAATGGAATTTGCGTGTAATTTTTCTTGTCTTTCCACAAGATTTTCCAGCTGCTTTGTCATCGCTTGAGGCGCGAGAAAAACGCTTGCCTGCTGCTCGGAGGACTCTCTCTCTCTCTCTCTCTCTCTCTATCCCTCTGTCAATCAATATTTGCCTCTGGGCGAAACATTTTCCAATCAAATGGAAACCAAAAAGTCGAGTTTACATAGCAAATATTGTTCTTGAAATGATTATTAAATAGAAACCGCAGGAAAGGCTATGACCTTGAATGGAAATGTGTCTTCTAGGAGAATCTGTTTGTCCTTTTGCTTGTTGTCATGCTGAACATGCAACAGTTTTAGGGCTCAACACGAACCCTGCTGTTGACAGAAGCATATCAATGTCACACGGTTTGGACGGCATGCGGCATGCCTCGTGAGGCATGACAGATGGCAAGACTTCCAGGCAAATAATGGAACAAGAAATGCGATATACACAAGTTAATGTTTTGGGGGGGAAGCTCGAAGTGGATTTAACCTCAGGACTGGGTGGTTGGGTGGCTGGGGGTTAGGGCTCGGGGTCTGTCTTCCCTCTCGTGCTAAGCAATGTCGCGTGGACGTCGTGAGCATTCAATTTGGCGACTCGACTGATGGAAACCAGTTATCTAACACCATTTATCGCTATGGGCGGCGGCTGTCGGGGCTGTTGGGGCTGTGGTTTCTTGGCCCACAGACATGGGTTCGGGCATGGGACTTCGACTTCCACTTCTCTGTCGGTTCTGTCGGGTTTGAAGCTGTTGAAACGGGCCTCAGGTAGGGGACACTGGTGACACTGATACTGATGTGTGCGATCAATGTAACCCGCCGAAAGTTGATAAGAGGTTGCCATTTTGTCATTGACTGTTGAAAATAATGTGATGATGTATCGACATTTTTTATGACAGGAATACGTTAATTGCCGAACTGTGGGCATGCGTTTGCTCAGTTTCTGTTTTCTGGGTCGTCTAATCAAATATCGAACTTTCATGGAACCAAAAATGACTCACACTCGCATTTATTGTAAATAAATTATACAGAATGATTCTTGAAAATTAACGTTTTACGAATAGATTAATTTTATTATTTTTGGACTACTTTTTTTGGGAATTTCTGCGATTAATGATGATTTCTATCCATATATGTATTAGTATGCCCACTTCAAGAATTGTTATCTTCTGGTGCCATAATTGGAAACATAGCATCGGTAAATCTATACTAAGTATCTATAGGGGGCAACCCCCGATTCTCTTGCCCCTCCTTTATAGAATGATTCGTCCCAATACAACATTTGGTTGTTCCTAGTTCTTATAAACTCTGACTAACTAGGCGTCAAACAAGAGGAACGGACGGACAGACAGAAATGGCTATATCTAATCGGCTATTGATGCTGATTAAAAATAAAAATACTTTATGGATTCGGACACAAATCTAGTATCCCCAAATCTAGTATCCCACAAATCTAGTATCCCCTTTATAGCCCTAACTATTATTATTTAAAATATACAAAAATTGTTCAACTCAGACGCCAAACGGCAAATAAATAGAACCTAAAATCCTCAAACTGGCAACACTGCTTCAAAACATTCTTAGGCACATCGTCTTAGCAACATTTATGAAATCCACAAATCGGCAACACTTCTCCGCAACAATGCTCCGCAACACTGCTCCGCCACATAGCTCTGCAACATTGCTCCGCAACACTGCTCCGCAACACTGCCTCGCAACATAGCTCCGCAACACAGGTAACGTTATCAGTTCAACCGATTTTCAAATGTACATATTTTGCCAGTATTTCGTTGTTGTTATCCTTGATCCTTGGATAAGGATTCAGGCAGGACCAGCCCGATTGGCGAGTATAGTTGCGGCTCTGCCACTGGCTCCAACACCACTCAGCTGCTGCCATGAGTCGTTGCAGTCGGTGTGAGCCGAAGATGCAGTTATGCAGCAGTGGACCTCACCCTCAACGCCCTCCATTATCTGCATCTGAGCGTGCACGGACTTGCATGGACTCGGAGCGAATCGATTTGCGAGTGCATTGCCCCCCACCCACAACGAATTAAATGATGAGCGAATTTGAATTAGATCATTTATTTATTATTTATCTACGAATTGGTAGATAAATGCTTTGTTTTTCTTTGTTCTTTGTGTGTCAGTGTGTGTGTGTGTTTGTGTTTGTGTGTGTGTAGTATTTTTTTTGGATTTTCTTTATTGCTAAAATGAAGTTTTTGCCATTTTTTTGAGATTTTTTTTTTGCGACGGTAGCTAACTTTTACTTTGTTTTTTTGTTTACTATATAGGGGGTTTTATATATATTTATATATATATATTTATATATAGAGATAGATGTATGTATGCATGTATGTGAGTATGTATTTGCATGGGCTGTGTGTGTGTGTGTGTGTGTGTGAGTGTTTTGGATGAGCCTACTTTTTGGTGCGTTTTACACGCGTTTTACATATCATTTTTCGTTCATTTTGCTTATCATTTTATAAATATTTTCTTGTTTTCTTAGTTAGGAATGGAAATAAAATTACAAGCAATGATTGAAGAAATAAACTTTACAAATTACATTTTCAAAAAGCACAAAGGGAGAGAGAGACAGAGAGAGAGAGAGTGAGACAGACAGACAGGAAGGGATAGAAGATAGTTGATTGGATAGCAAAATAGAGAGAGAGAGAGAGGCAGAGGAGTGGAGTGGACATATAGCCTGCCTATTTACAAAAGTATTTATCCTCGTATCGCTGACAATAGTCGCAGATCAGCTGGCAGCAGCGTCCGTTGTTGAAGCGGCATCGACACTTCTCCACCTGCTTGAAGACCTGCGTGGTGTAGCCCCTGCCGCAGCAGAGATTCGAACAGTTCTCGGGATGCAGACACTGGCGGTCCTTGGTGACCGAGCAGTAGGTGGGCGAGGTCTCCAGATAGTACAGTGTGGTATATTGCGATTGCTGTGGCTGTGTGGAATACAAATAGGAGGCAGGCTGCATGAGTTATAGAGAGCAGATCCCTCACAGGGGAAAGTGAAAGTGAAACTCACTTTCTTGCGTCGCTGTTTGGGCTTTTTCATGCGACTGGAGGGCATCTGGCGCTTGGTCCGCTGATTGGGAGCCTTGCGTATGGCCTGGTTGTACTTCTGTCGCAGCAGCGTGGCCGTGGCATTGAAATCGGCCATCTTCTTCCAGCAGGTCTTCATCGAACAGGAGCCGGAGACGCCATGGCACTTGCATTTGTCCTTCATCAGCGAGGAGACGGCTTCGATGCCAACCTATAAGAAAATTTGTTCCTTAACTTCGTTCAACTTATAAAGAAACATCTCAGATTCTAACCTCAGAGTCATGTCGCAATATCTCACTGACTTCGTCTCCATCGCCTCCACGCAAATCGAGAAAACTGCGCGTCACCCGCTTGCCATGCTTCAAGTTGTCGTTGCAGCCGCCCCACTGAAAGTCCTGGTCCACCCGGTTCTGCTTGCGCGGCCCACAGCTGCACTTGGTCATCCTGCCCTCGGCACAGGCCCTGGCTATGGAGTGCGTCATGGCGGCCGCCGTCAACGCATGCACGAAGGCCGTCTCCTTGTACAGCTTCTTGAAGATGTTGCGCTTGCCGCGCGTCTCGATCGAGCAGTTCCAGCGATCGTAGCGGAACTGATCCTCGCAGTGGGTGGTGGCCAGGCGACGGGCCTCGCTGAGGGTCCCAGGCAGCCCTGTCTCCTTGCGGCACTGGTGGTTCTGCCGCCTGGTGGCAGGCATATACCGACACGGACCACCCACTTGGCCCTGGGAGGTGAAGACAGCCATGACCGTGTGCTCCGAAATGAAGTGTTCGCTGGAAGAAAGCGAATAGTATGGTTAGAAATTAATAATTTAGGTGGATTTAGCTTATAATTATTATGGGAATGTGTTGAATTTGTTTGTTTTTATTAATTAATGAATTAAATCATCATAACTACATTTTACATTTATATTTCTACATTTGTATGTATATTTTACATGAATTGCACTAATGCGACGTCTATTGGCGTAGTCTGGAGAGCGCCATCTGTGTGTCGATTTGTGGCAGTTACAGTCTGAAAACTTCAACAGTGGCTCTAAAACTGCGGAAGGGCAGTTTAAAATTGAAATTAAAACAAAATTGGTGTCGGAAAAAACCTTGAAAATTTCAAAATTATCCCGCAAATAGTCAGAGTGAAAAATACAACATAAATAGAATTTATATTAAACAATTATGTGAATTACACCCTTCAAAATCTTACATCACAAATTTGTTTTATTGCATTTCAGGTTTATTTTTCAGCCAAAGATAAAAACGCACCCAAAGCTCCCACCCACTCTTTTATATGATTTTTGAGTTACAACACACCACCCATATATGTATGTAGACTCCGTAGACCCATTCTTATCAGCAGAATAATATTCTGGGAATAACCGAAAATTTTCTTTTCATTTGAAATCGTTTCGTTTCAGTGGAAATTCTATCATCTATTTCTATTTTATTTCGGAGCTTATTATGAGGTTTTCTTTTAGTGTTGAAATGCCGACGCGCCGCTGCACCGCACCGCACCTCACCGCACCTCACATTTCCTGTCCAGCTCTTTGGTTATCACACTGCTCCGCCGCTGCTGCCGCTGCTGCTGCTGCTCCACTCCTCTGCTGATTTGCAGGAAATCTTAAATTCTCATAAAGTTTAAGTGCATCGTAAATTGGCGTATGAGTAACGAGCTCAGCACAGCTCTCTCTCTCTCTCTCTCTCTCTCTCTGGACTATTTCCGTCTCCGTCTTCGCCACAACAGATCTTTGGCTCTCAGTCTGGTATCTGGTATCTTGAATCTACCTCCCCTCTCTGTAGTATCTCTGGATCTCTCGGCTCTCCTATGTTTCCCTCACGAGATTTTGATTTAAACTTTCGCCACTCAAAAGTCTCTGCCACATTTTTGCCATTAATTAATTAATTGAATGTTTGAAATGTTTACAAATTGTTTGCTTTTGCTTTTGCCCGGCTACACTTAGCCATTTTTGTTTGGATCGAAATCCACCGGCGATCGAAACGCTGGCTGGCCAATTTTTATCTATTTAGCTCCCGCTGTTTTATTTCGTTATTTGACGTAGTTTCGGATTTGATTAAATTATCATTTGTCGGTTGACGTGTACACGAGGGGATTACGATTTACGGCCACTATTTGGAGTGTATATGGGTGGCCCTGGAATAGCTTGGAATTCCTTAAACAAAAATGACCTTCTTTTAGATAAATCTTAACCCCTGCACTTGACATGGGTCGTTCCAATGATCTATGATGTATGTATCTCCACCATCGACTGCCTATCGTATCTGTAGTTCTTCAACTTTAACTTTAATCTCATGTAAGTCGTCATGTAAGCTTTTGTATTGCTGCAATTGCATTGCAAAGCGCATTAGTCCATGGCTGCCCCACCCCCACCCCTTTTGGGTGTTTACTTTACCCATTTCAAGGTGGATAATGTATGTATGTCGCCTTAGCCATTGAAAACATTGGGTATTACATGCCCAGAGAGACACCAGCGTAATAGCCCCAAAGCTCTCCAAGAGGGAAGGGGAAGTGTATAACTCCGAGTTAATCCGTTTGACAAAACGTTTACGGGGGTGGGGGGGAAGTGGAGAATGTAGGAGAGGAGACAATTGGCAGGGAAAATGACTAAAACAATTAGCCAGACAGGGGATGGGGAGGGGGGATGTGGAAAGAGTGTATAGTGCACTTTAATTTCACAAATCTTAGCCGCCAGCTAAATATACCACACACATTCTATAGATAGATGTTGTATCTTGAAGATACAAAGTAAAGGAAAGCTATTAAAATGGCCACAAAGCAAAACAAAATGTGAAGAGTTGCTGTTAGGCCAAACAACAAATTGATAGACAGACAGAAAGACGGAGAGACAGAGAGACAGAGAGACGGAAAGACAGAGAGACGTATGTGTGCCAGCAAACATGAGCGAATGAGACAGAGACAGAATGAGAGAGAGAGAGAGAGAGAGAGAGAGCGCCATAAAACATGAGTGTTGATGGATATTTTCCTCGTGCAATGAAGTTGCTTTGAGTGCTGCTCCCTCTCCTTCTGTCTCTCTCTCTCTCTCTAGCTTTCTGTCTCTGTGCATTTGTGGAGATTCATCAAATTTTCAGAAACGTAAAATATTCAACACACACACACATATGTACACCTTTGACTGTACACACACACACATGCATAAATCCCTTTGTGATGTGCGGGAAAAGCATTTTATGGACTTTACTGTTTTTAGCTGCTGCATGCCCCAAACAGAATAGTAAATGTGCAACAGAAGTTCGAAAATACGAAAAGGAAAAGATGGAAAATTGAATCCATTCCACCAGGGGCGGCGGGCACATAAAATCAGCAGCGCAGCGCAGCATAAGCATATCGAAAGCGGAAAACGGGCCGCACCGTACCGGGCCGGGCCCTTCGACTTGGCCTTTTTTATGGGCCATTTTTACCATTTGCATTTTATTGCCAAAACATACTAAATGCAGATGCCACTTATTTGTATCTGACCCAGGTTTCCCCTCCCGCCCCCCCTGGGCCCCAACAGAAGTTCACTGCAGCGAGGAAAATGAAATGATATGATCTTCAATTGAAATTGAACATTCCCAATTTTCTTATACACATTAAGGAACTTCCATTGAGCCAACCAACTGGGAAAACTCTCCATTTATGTATGTTCCCATTCGAGATCGTTCTCTGGGCTACCAGTTCTCCACTCTCCACTCTCCAGCTCTCAGTTCTCATCATCGTCAGCTCCATGTCTGTGCCCATTCTTGGTTCTTCTTTGGTGGCAAAACTAATTGTTTGTTTGTCTGTTGGTTGGTTTATTTTGTTTTGCTTTGCTTTGGTTTCCTTTTGCTTGGTTTGCTTTTGGCGTAGCTGTCACATAATTTACAAAAAGCCCCCCACCCCCCAAGACCCGAGCCCAAGCGAATGCACTTGGTCAAGCGATAAGCGATCGCTGCAGCAGTACGCGGTACGTGCAAATATTGAAACCCAATCGGATGGTCGAGTGCTCTCTGGGGGCATTGGGAAAATCTTTGGTTATTTGGCTGCCAAGATCTGGGAGAGATCTGGATCCCAAGCTGTGTGAAGTGAAAATCTGTGGCTCTTTTTAGGGGGAGAGAAAATTGATGAACTTAAGCAAAAAGCGACTCGCTCGATTTGCTTTAATTGATGGCAGCCAAATGAGGCAGAGGCGCAGGCAGGCCCAGAAGCCCCCACCAGGCAGCAGAATAGTGGCCGCCTCGCTTGTGTGGCAATAATGGGGGCAATGAGGCGTCTTGCTCTTTGGGCAATTTGCTGTCATGAAAGCAGAAGCCTCTCCAGATACGATATACGATATACGAATGCACAAATAATCCCCAATCGTTAATAGGGAAGATAATTTGTGCTGATTTGCCTCATGAATTTTCTAGGAATACTCTCCAAACTCGCCAGATTAATATTAGTTATCTTCCAGTCTATGTTTTTGATTAAATTTTGGTTCTGCTTAAGAGAATTTTACTGTTCTTTATCTAAAGAAAGTTCTAGTTATTCCAGAAATTATGATAATCAACGGAATAGTTCGACATTTTAGCTGTAAAGAACCACCAGAATATCCCCATTTTCATGGAATCATCAGGAAAAGTAAATCTACTTATAATTGAGACACCACAAGAACAATTGAAGTGCTTGCTCATTGGCAGGGATCCACATTCAAACATGTTCAAACATGTCCATTTTCATCTGTTCGAGAATAACCGTTGTTCGGAGCGACTAAGAATTAATGTAAAGTATTTACTGTCAGTTGCCATCGAGCTTCATTGTTTGGTTTTGCTATTGCATGTGAATATCTCTCTCTCTCTCTCTCCATAAGCTCTCTTCCCGCTAAAGCTTGCGCTCTTCTTTGTGGTTCGGCTGATCTGAGCTTTCAAAAAATCAATCGTGCGTTATTATTGTAACAACCGTAAAACTTTTGGTAAAACTTTGCATGATTTTTTAATGTGATTAACACGAAAATATTCGGCTGTGTGTTTATATCTCTTGCACAACTCTTTTGCCGGTTGCACTCATCTTCAATAATTCATCTGCTCCCCATTTGTTTGGCTTAAGAGAGCTTAACAGTGTCGTCTCCTTCTCCTTTCCCTCCATTTGTCCACCTTTTGTCTGTCTGGCCGAATGTCTGTCTGTCTCTCTTTGCGGCTCTTCCTGCACCTGTCAGCTTATTTATTCATTTGTTTTATGGGACACCAAACACACTTCGAAATGCGCTGTAAATACGCGCTTAAGTCGCTAAATTGCAAGCGGTTATAACAGCAGGAGCGTCATCGGGGAAAGCGGCAAGAACCGCTCCGCTCCGCTCTGAAGCGGTAAAAACAGCAACAATTGCTGACAGGCGAAAAAAACTTAACAACAAAATTGCAAGCGTTAAAACCACAAGACATACGTCCGCCCCCCAGTTATGCGCACCCCTCCAGCACCCCCCTCCCCCGTATAAATTGCTTACAGGATGCGAGGCGGGAAGGAGGAGGAGGAGGAGGAGTCTAAATGCTGATGTATGGGATGCTGTTGTTGCTGCCCAATTTCGACAGCGTTAAAACATAAAATATGCTTCCGCTCCGCCACCCCCCTCATGAATAATGTTCCGTGCAAGGGGTAGGGGTAGTGGTAGGGGGAGGATGGGATATCCGAGTGGGTGGTGTGGAACAGTCGGAACAGTCGTCGGTGGTTGTTTCCTCACTGCCTGCTGCAACGACGCTTCATCATAAAAAGCGCATCCTTTGCCATCCTCCACGCAGCAGAAATACTGTTGGCCGCCCTGAAGATTATGGCCATCAATTTTGGCATCATCCAACAGTAGCAGCAGCAGCGGCAGCAGTGGCAGCGGCAGAAGCGGCAACAACAGTTGTAACCGTAAACATTGTCGCCCTCGTTGTTGTCCGGCCCCGCCCCCTCTCTGTGGCAAAAAACCATCGGCGGTAGCAACAACAACAAATGTGCCCCATGAGAGTTTGGCAGAAACAAAAACAACAACAAATAAACAAAATTAAAAATGAAGAAATCGGAAAACCGAATTTCTTATACGCTTAAAGATCGGGTAAGGCATTCTAAAGGGTGAACTGAAAAATAGATGCTAGATGCTATTCAATTAAAACGATACAAAGTTTTACAATACAGCATTGTTATATATTTCATATAACAAGGAGGGCTCTAACGAGCAAGGCTCTATCTAAAGTGGATAGCAAAAGTCTCGCTCATGGACAGTATTAAAAAAGGAGGTAGCCTTCGTGTGGCTTCGGCAATGCGACTTCGGCTCTTGCTATCTCTCTTTTTCCAGTGTAAGGCAATAAGTCGATTTCTCCCGCAGTCGTGTTCGTGTTTTGGATACACACACCAAGCGCACTGGAGTGTATGCATGTACAGAACTCTTATAGTTGCATTTCCTCGGTATATCATCATCATCATCGGAGTCAAATGGGAGATTATGTAGTATAGATCTCGAAGATTGCAATAGATTGTCAGGGTTTTTTCCTCAATCATCAATTTCGAATAAATGTTTGAGGAAGTGAAATATCGATCGTAATATAAAAATAAGCTTATTTTGAGCTCACTAAAATCATTGGGAATATGTAGATACTTTTATGTTAAAATATCTTTAAGATCTGACTTAGGAAAGAGGACAAGTGTTATTCAGATATAAGCACAGAAAATACCATATCGTGTTCGAATATTATTCTCCTCCCAGTAAGGAATGTTAGCTTGATAATTTATGGGGTCGTACTTCCTTTGGCCCACCTAAAAAATAAACCACCCTCTCTCCAGTAAGAGTATAAAAACCGAAAACAACAACGAACGCAGAACGAAGAACGGTAAAAGGCATTTTTATGGGTTGGCTCATAAAATTTGTGCATGGGATTTTGGATTTTGGGCAGTAAGTAGACAATAAAATGACGTCGCTACTTTTTGGATTTTTAATAAAAGTTTGTGGCAAATGATTAAAAGCAACAACAACAACAACATTAACATCTCATCGGATGGAAATGGATGGAAAGAACTGCGCAGTAGCAACCGCCAGTGGCAGTGGCATTGGCTGAGGCAGAGGCTGAGGCAGAGGCAGAGAAGCAATCAATTTATGACCACCCAGGCGGCAGCGAGGGTCGCAACGCCACTTGCTTAATTTTCTAATGCTCTTTGGGCTGGCCTCTCTATTGTACACTGGGAAAAATATACTAAAATTTTAGAGAAAATTATACAAAAATGTAATCAGTGATCGATCAGTGATTGAAATGTGCACAACTTTGCGATAATTTGTTTTGAAATAGAGACCTAGCGAAATCATTCCATAAATCATTAAGAAACTGAGTATTTTTCTCTGTGTAGCTCTGGATATTTTCATATTGAAAGCATTTTTACGGCTTACTCAGCTCACATAGCTGCAGAGGAGGAGGATGATGCTGCTGCTGCTAATGTTGCTGCTGCTGCTGTTGCTGCTGTTGCTGCTGCTGCTGCTGTGGTTGCAGCCTCAGTCCGTTTATTTACTCAAAAATGATTTCTGTGGCAAACAAGGGAATCGGAAAATGCAAAAGCAACGTTAAAGTTTATCATTAAGCAGCTGAAGCCAACCAAAAATGCCATGTTGCTGCTGCCAGTGGAGGATGTTGCTGCCACTGCTGCTACTCCTAATGCTGCGTGTGCGTGTGCGCCATAAAAATGCAATAAAAATCTTTACGACACATTTCGCTTGCAACCCTCACATAGGGCCACATTCACGGCAGCAACACACTGCTACAAGTACAAGAATATACGTATTAAATTTAGACGGAAGCTGGCCACACTTCACACCTTGCCACGCCATCCGAAGCCATCTCCCCCATTGCCATATGATGTTGCCACACGACTGCCCAAGCGGTGGCCCCCGACTGCAGTTAACGCCATTACCTAGCCCCCAGCCCCTAGCCTTTAGCCTTTGTTGCAGCTGGGAAATAGTAGCTGCCTCTGCCACTGCCACCCGCTGTTTATGTCATCAGCAACGATTTCCTTGTGCTCCGTTCTTTCCGCAGTTTTTATGGGGTTTCTTCCTATGCATTTGACAGCTTCATAGCGGGGGCATAAAAATTGAATTGTAATTGCCAGTTGCAATTTGTCCAGCATTAACAATAATGCAACATTTGGCAACTACCATCAGCAGCAGACGTTCCATTACTTGCTGCAACTGCAGTTGTAGACTCCGATTGAGAGCAATGTCTCCTGTCTCCAGAGGAACCCAAAGATTGCTGATAATATTCAGGGCTGGGCTTGGTTTTTTGACACGCCAATTTACGCCCACCAGGGCTCATACCTCATGCCACATGCCACAGCAATATGGGTGTGTTCTGGGCTACAGGGATTGACTATGGGAAAGAGTATGCTAGCTATTTGAGGAGTGGAAGGGTATATGCTATTCGTAGTGCCATTCGGGCAATGCTGGGTAAGGGAAAGAAAGGGTTTTCGAACCAGTAGCTGGATGGATGAATACCTTCCTTAAATACCTTTATACCATATATAGTAATCTTTCCTTCAGGACTACCTATAGTCGTACTTGTTGCCACTTCCAATTGTTCTTGTAATTCTACACTCGATTTGCTACTGCCAAGCCCCTTTTGTCTCTTGCAACCCTTTGACATTTATCATCTTTAAGCCTTGCCTCGCTTCTGTCTGGAATCCATCCTCCAGCTCTGCTCCATATTCTGCCACTCAATCTTCCAGTGCTTCTGATTTTCAGTGTTTTGTGGCTGCTTCCGCTTGTTGTTTTTGTTGTTGTTGTTCGTGCAACATCCATTGCATGCTGCTGCTGCTGCTGCCTTGTGGCTGCCTCTTGCCAAACTATTTATCAGCTAATATTAGATGATGTTGTGGCTGGTCTGGCTGTTGCTGCCTCTGTTTGTGGCATATGCTATACCCCCGCTTATGCTTCAACGGCATTCCAGCAATTTGTCTGCATTTCTTCTCTCCCTCTCCCTGCCAGCATCTGGAAGGAGTATTTTTCAACGATCTGTTGTCTTTGCCACGCCCATTGATGGCAATGCTTTTCCTGTCTTTATTTATCGGGTATTTCGATGGAATGTGAAAATATTCGAAAGAGTTTTACACTAATCTATGGGCGCTATTTCCTTGAATGAACTTCCAATACCGATTCTAAATTAAGACTCAAATGAACTTCGGATTCCGCATTGTCATAAAATTATCTTAACCTTCTGTCTTTCTCTCTCTCTCTGTTTCTGTCTGCCTCTTGTATTATTTGGAATTAATTTTAATGGCTGAGTACCCTCTACGAAGTTTTCCCATCAAATTTTAGCTGCAAATAGATTTAAATTCATTTTCTTGGCAATTTTCTTTTGAAGTTTTTATTCTCCCAGGCAACGGTTCAGGGAAATAAAGCTAAAGCTCGGCTATTAATGATTAATTTTCCGTTTTGGCTTAGACATGGGACTGAGACTGGGAGGGGGAGTGGAAGGGGGGGGGCTGTGACTGCGACTGGGGGGAAGAGCTTTGAATAAAAGACTGGCATAAAAATTAAACATCAACGCGAAACGCAATCAACATTAAAAGTTTGCGAGGGAGCCGAGCTCTACGGCTTACATTTTATTTACTTTCCCATAAAAGAGAGAGAACCGTACGAGAATAAACCGATAAGAGGCACAGCTCACACCCCATGTCCCCCCTGCCGAAAACCCACAGCTCACAGACTCCGGGAATTGTGGGATCCACTCAAATGCGTTTCGCATAAAATGCGTTTTTATGACACGAAAAAAACGATCCTGATATCACACCCCGAACAGGCGGCAGGGCAGTCACTTTCCGACACACCATCATCAACTCATTTTCCTCATTTTCCTCGGAAGGAAACCCCCCCCCACCCTCACTCGTACACGTATGGGGCGGAAAAGCCAAAGGACCATAGCTAACATTGCTGCAATGATGTATTAATGGACGGTCACGTAAAGCTCATAAGATTTTTACAAGCAACCCTCGCGATGGCCAACAGCCAGCTCATAAATGGCCTTGGAGGTGGAGTGTGTTTGTGTGAGGGAGACAGAGAGAGAGAGAGAGAGATTGAGAGAGAGATTGAGTACCTATAACAAATAGCAGCATTCCTGTTCTAACACCCAGTAATTGACGGATAAAGGTTGTATTCGAATCATCCAAATGCACAAACAGGGAAGGAAACGCTTCGGAAGCTATGGGGATATTCTTTGTCCACAGTAGCAATCAGCACTTTCGGATGAGCGGAATATTCAATGTTTGGCGAGTACTCGAATGTACTCGTTGACGCTGTCTGCTATTTTCTCTGTGAATGTCAATTACATACTTAAATATACTAAAAAATTTCTTAAAAATCTGTGGAGCCGTTTTGGAGTCCGTTTAAGTATTAGATGATCTACCAGACTACCAAAAATAGTAAGGATTGAATAGCTTTTAGAAACAGAAGAAAGAAACAAGTAAAATTGAATAATTTGTGTCGATTTTTCTACTTCTTTGAAAGAAGCTTTTTCAGACAGTTTCCCAATACCAGTATTAGGTATCTCCCAGTCGACTCTACCATTTCTAAATCATATCCGTACACTCTACAGTTTTAGCTCTTCAAGTTGTTCATTGAGTGCTAATTAAGCAAAAGTCCCGCCCCACAAAAACGAGGCCAAGTTGGCGCCATATACACAAAAAAAAAAAGATACCACAACCAGCGAGTAGCATCAGCATCTAGGCATAGATACAGATACAAACAGATACATATACAGATACATATGTATATGTATATATAGTAGGGTCTGTGCTTTATTTTCTAAACAAATCAAATGCTGCCAGAAAAGCATTCAATCAGTAGAGTTCACTTGCTGTAGATACAATACTCGTAATACTCATTGCGATACATATTTCTGGCTGCTGCTGCTGGCTGCTGCTGCTGGCTGCTGGCTGTGGAGGTGATAAAACAAGTTCATTTTGGTCCAGAAACGACTGCAGACCCAGAGCCAGAAGCAGCATCGGCAGCTGCTGCATGGATCGTTCGCTGAATGTTGTATCTTTTGTGGTTGGAATTGTTTTGGCTTGTAAAGTTTACAAATCAAATTATTGGTCAATTAATCGAGTGGGGGAGCTCTGAAACTTCAGAACAGATATGAAAAATTCCAGTTAATGAATATTGATTCCCACAGAAAGCACAAAAACTAATGGCATAAACAATGGGTATAAAAACTTCAGCCACAAATCATGGGAAATTCAGAAACAAATCAAATGCATTTTCAAACATTGTTATACTTCTTCTATAATTTGTTAGAAAACCAGCGAAGAAAGAGATGGTTTTTCTTCATTGTGAAAATATGGAAATTCCGAAAAAAGGAAAGTCTTTTGCACTTTCCTTGGCTTAAGCGGAACTTCTCTTGGGGTCACCCTTTCAAATGTCGCACTTTGGATAGTGCAACGAGAGATTATCCAAACAAATATGAAAACTAATTTCATGCCCAATCTGTTAACAACTTCCGCTTGTCTTCCCTCCACCCTCCCTAGACCCCATCCATAAGCCAAACAAATGGCCACACATAGCCCGAAATGTTCTTTGAGTGGTTTTTGGGTGGGACAAACTGTTGCTGCGTGACCACACAATTTGCCTGCTTTTCTGGCTATATTTTCCGCCATCGGCCTGTCAACGCCAAGATGCGCTTAAGCATTATTAATCGTTTCTGAACTGAACTGCGCCTCGGCCCAAATGATAATGAGAACTGAAATATGCAACAGTGCGGCAGAGTTTTGACAAACCGATGAATGGATGTGCATGGGGATGGGGCAGCAACAGCAACAGCAGCCTTCAATGCAGTACGATTCATTGGCATCTGCCGCTGCTTTTTGCTGCTGGCCAGAAACACAGAAGGCAGAAGGCAATTTTGCATAATTTCCGAAACACATGTTGCCTTCAATCATGCGCGATGCAGCGGCAGCAGCAGCAGAGCCCCAGACCAGACCCATACCATACCATACCATACTATACCATACCATAGCAGAGACAGGAATACATTGGACAGGGTAAAGCGCCCTCAGGGCACATAGACAAATTGACTGACTGACTAACTGACTAACTGGCTGGCTGCTTGACTGCATATCTGCATCTGAATGAGGCCTGACTGCCGACTGCCGACTACTGACTGTGCCCTGCCACTGCCACTGCCTCGGACTGGGACTGGGACTCCGACTGCGACTGGCTGTGGCAGCAGAGAGAATCAAGTGAAAATGTAGCGGAAAACATTTTAATACTAATTACAAAGAATTTGTGCCGCCGCCGTTTTGCCACTTTTACTTTTTCGTTGCTTTTTTGTTCATCCCGGGTAAGAATACTCTTTCCCGAGAAGAAGAGGCTTAAGGATAATGTGCTATCTGTACTATAATAGGCCTAGATACATAGGTATACATATGAACTTAAACTAACAATACATTAGTTACAGGACAAATCGGTTGGATCTTCGATAGAATGGCAGAGAAAGTTATAGTTGGAAAAGAAGATTTTGGCAAGAGATCTTAGGAGAGATTCATTAGCTATGATTCTTTTATTCCTATTCTGAAAAACCGAGAGCATTCCCAATTCGTTGGCCTCCCATCTTCCGTTTCTCCCACAGCTCTCACTCTCACTTTCCGGGCATCTCCTCTGAACTCTGGCTCCTGCTCTACGTCTGGCTGCCTACTGGGGCTCCCCCGAACCCCCCTTCCCCTACCTCCTTCACCGAATCCGTACCCCTTTCGTATTTTTTTCGATTTCCGAAAATAAATGTTAGCGCATTGCTCGAGGCGGACTCTGCTCCGGCACAGGACTACGCTGCACGCTGGCTCCGACTGCATTTTAATTGGAAAACATAGGGAATCCGCAGGCGGCCAGAGCGGAGGGAGGGGAGAGGGGTTTCATGCAAACTCTGGTTCCCAGCACTATGATCCCATTCCAGCAGTTCGGGGCACCCCTGCAACTCGCTCTGGTCTCCGATTGGGGAGTCGAGACTCCTCTGAGCCTCGAAGGTGGCGGCAAAATCGCTTTAATCAAATCGTTTTATGACAGCTGAGCGTGCGCTGCACTCGCCGACAAATGACACAAGAGGCACACACACACACACTCACACAGATACACACATACACACCGAGATAGACAAAAGAGACACACGAACATCATTAAGCAAACAATTGGCTGGATCGTGGAAGGGGAGCGGTAGGAGGAAGGAGGGTAGAGAGGAGAGCGGAAAATGGTATGCCATGCGGGTGGCAGGTGAGTTTTCGTTTTCCCCCTTGCTTGACATTAAACGCGTGTTAATTTCATTTAATTTGGGGCATGATTCGCTTTCCCAGAGAGGAAAAACACAGGGCGGAGAAGGGTGGAGAAGGGGGGCGGCGCAGACATTTACGGTAAACGACCCGTCCGTGTTCCTGTCCATCCATCAACGCTACGATCCATCCGATCGCATCGCTCTTTCCCCCCACCCCCCCACCGACACCCGACAGCGCGCTGCATTTGTCAATCAGCAAATGGGGAAAGAGGGGAAAAAGGGGAGAAAACTCTACTCGATCTGTGGCATTTTCTTTCTTTGCCTCCAAGGTCCGTCATCTCTTGTGCTCGGATGCCAGATCAGATAGTTTTGCTCTTGAATTTCGCTTGTGCAAAGTGAAATTCAGAGAGGGAACCAGAGGGGGTACAAGATCTGTATGTGGCAAGCAGCAAGCAGGAAAAGGAGGAGGAGATGGAGATCACACAGCGCTTTGTCGAGTGGATATTTATGTTCTTAGAAATGATCTCAAAAATCTTGAGATGTCAAGTGGGTGGCGGTTTAGTGATTTGTGGATAGGGAAAGTGATACCATCTAATGATGAGAATATGTACTTCATCTTCTTCTGCTTCGTGTGGGGTGAGTGCTGAGTGGGTCCAGTGGGTGGGGGTTTCGCGTAAATCATGCGAGTATATCTAAACAAATTGTGAGGATTCTTGAAAATTCTTCAAACAAAAAATATACAAAATTTATATGCAGAAATACCAATTGCAGAAATTATCTGCTAAGGGGAAAACACGCTTGGATTTAACTGTTTTTTCGCCGCTTAGTATTTTTTGGCATTTTCAGTATTATTGGTATTTCTAGTATTTTCGGTAGCATCTTAAGGGAACAATATAGGGTTCTGTTTTTAACGGCTCAGAGCTTATTTATTATTACTAGTATTTTCAATATTTTTTTCAGAGTTTATTTTTAGTATTACTAGTATTTTCAGTTTTCTTTTCGTATTTTCAGTACCATTTTTTTAGATCTTATTTATTATTACTAGTATTTTCAGTAATTTTAACATTTTTAGTATTTTTTTGTATTTTCAGTAGCGTTTTTTTGTTCGCGGTTCAGAGTTTATTTAGTATTACTAGTATTTTAGTAATTTTAAGATTTTTTTTTGTATTTTCAGTAGCATTTTTAGTAGAGCTTATTTAGTATCACTATTACTTTCAGTACTTTTAGTATTTTCAGTATTTTTGTCGTATTTTCAGTAGCATATTTAGTAGCAGTAGCAGAAATTTGACTTCAAATTTGTTTCAACCCATATGGGCTTTTCAATCCTTTCCATTATGTAGTACTTTTCCTTCTTTAGCCTTATTAATTCCTTGTACTTCTCCTGCTCCCAAATCTAACCTTTAGCTCCTTCTACCTACCCTTTCTAGACCACAGTCCCATCCCCATCCCTTTGCCACACAGAAACCTCTCGCATATCCATTTCATTTTACCCCTCAACTCGAAGCGACCGCAAATTGAATTAAAATACCAAACATGTTTTTTTTTTGGGGGGCAGAGTCGACTGATGTTGATGATGATGTCGTGTCGGCGGCGGCGGCTTCTTTGCACTCCTGCTCTCACACATCTTCAGCTCCTCATTTCCATAACTGTTTTTCCCAGTCTGATTGGGCTGAGAATGGGGAAGGGGAATGGGAGATACTTGGAGCTACTTTGGTGTCGCCGCCGATGTTGTCGCATCTTCTGGCTGTCTGCCTTTTCAGGGTCAAATTGGCAATTTATATCGATCTTAGTACCCCGCCCCCCAACCAATCCAGGCGGCAGGCGGGAGAGTATCAAAGAAATGCACATTAACACCTACGCCCCACTGCATGCAGCATTCGTCGAGTGTTACGCTTGAGGAGAGGAGTACGAGAGGACTTGACAACAAGTGCGGCATTATCGCCAGCATCTTGGTCACACCTTTGAAGCACCACCACCATCCGCCTCCAGCCCACCATAGAGGGAGAAAGAGCGAGAGAGGGGGAGAGAGAGATGAAAGCAAATAAAAGCCAAGTGAAGAGAACTGACTTAAACCCATTAGGCCATGGCCTAAGCATCAATTAGGTTTAAAGACCCCGACAACGATGTTTGACGGCATGCCATGACTCTTGTCGCTAATTTGCGCAAATTATGTGCCGGGCCTCTTAAAGTACCGCAAAGTGAGTGCCGAGCCGTGACAACGGGCCACCAGCCACCAGCCTCAAAGCCAACAGAGAGCAAACGGATCCTAGGCCCAGGCAGCCACGCAGCCACACAGCCAGCAATCCAACAATCCAGCCATCCAGCTATCCGAAGCAACCATCCAAAACTCCAATTATGTCAACAGCAACCGCAACAGGCGCAACATCAAAGCTTAGGCCAGGCTCCCCCTCGCTCCCCCTCGGAGAAGCGGGAAAAAGTGCATGGGATGCCGCCATCATCGCCATGCAGGCAACATTTAGCCGCGGGAGAAAGGTTGCCCACAACATATTTCGGTGACAATCGAACAATGACAAGATAACCATGGAGAATACTGTCTTCAAGAACACATACCACCAGATAGATACCCTTACAAATGTCTAATATTAAATGGGGTATGCAAAGGGGACTACAATCGTGAATCCAAACCAAAAAGTTGCGATTTAAGATCATCATAAGATAAATATCTTGTAACAAAAGACTGTGTTTTATTGGAATTTAATTCTATAATTTTTCTATAATTTAAATCAGATCTACACCTCCTAAGATATAGCTTATATTTTTTAGAACTCTGTAAGAAATAAATACATTTTTTCTATAGATAAATATGAAATCTTTAAAGCTCTTTGGATCATCTACAAGTACTGTGTTTTATAAGAAACAAATCTGTAAATATTTATTTATAAAAGAGATCCATTTTCAAGTTCCCTGATGTCAAACACCACCTAAAAGTCATCATATCCCAAAGAGGGTTAGATAAAAGCGTCAAGATTTTCTGGGTTAAACCGTTTAAGCAGGATGTACGAGTGTTTGTCTGGGGGGAAAAGTAGAAGGGAACGAACGGGGGCATGAATGGGGGAGACTTTGACTGCAATTTGGAGACGCAAACTGCGTGTGGCAAACGCTTAGGCTGTGCCCCTCTTTGATCTCCCTCTCGCTTTGATGTGTGTGTGTGGTGTGTGGTGCGTGCCTCAAGGTCCACAAAACTTCAAGGTCTCAACAGAGAGACATATGTACATATGTATGTGTGTGTGTGTGGGAGTTGGTCGGAGAGTATGTGTGTGTGTGTAGAGAAATTTTGTTGTTTGTCTTTGATGCAACTTCCTCAATGCGCTGCCAAACAGACAAAACTTTGGACGACCCAAAGAGTGATAGAGACAGAGAGAGAGACAGAGAGAGCTATAGATACAGATAGAGAAGAGGAATACATATAAGATCAAAGGGAACTCGAAAAGCCATCACGCTTTTAGACACACGACCAAAAAAAAAAACACGGCAAAACTCCAAGAAATTACTCCAAGAAGTACGATAAAAGCAAGGCAGGCGCAGAGATTGAAGAAGTGGCAGCCGCATGTTGCACTTGCCAGCCATCTCATACTCCAACTGTATCTGTATCTGCATCTGTGTATCTGCATCTGCATCTGTGTATCTGCATCTTGGAATCCTCTCTGCAAGAGTTTGTCTTACATTTTACACCTTTAAAAATGTGTTTTGTTGTTTGATTTTAGGCTTCACGCTTGAATTGCTTCTTGGAGGCATTCAACATCGGAGCGGAGCGGAGTCGACTGATTTGTTTAACTCATTTGGGTTTTGGGTTTTCCTTTTCACGCACTTTCCGTCGATTACATGAAAATGCATTTTTATGTCATGGGAACGCTCTCCATGGGCTGGCTCTATCAGTTCCATTGTTGTTTTCGGGGCTGCAACCCTCATAGAGATTGCACTTCTCCTTTCCGTTTTCATCAGTGGTTCATCATCGTCAGCATCAGCATCCAGCATCAGCTACAGCCTTTTCTTTTCTTCTCTGTTCTGTTCTGGCATTTTTATTGGGTTTCATCATGGGCCAATTTATGACCTCTGATCCTCCTGCTTTTGTGCTCAGTTTTCCAACTTCCAGCTGCTTTTTGTTTAAACTTTTATGGCGTAGCTTTAGCTTTTCCTCCTCTTCATTCACTCAACAAAAGGACATTCGAAATAAAGGAATTTACAAAAATGGGGGAAAACTTACTCAGAAATAAAAAAAACAAAATATAAAATAAAGAAAAACGAAGAAAACTGAACCCCAGTTTATCATTAAGAGACAAAAAACCACAGCAACGGAAAGGCAAGGACAGGAGGAGGAGGAGTCGGAGTCGGAGGAGATGTAAAAGAAATTCAAGTTAAACGGGAGACAACGGGGGGAGTAGCCAACGGCCTCATAAAACGCAGCCATCAAAACCGACAAAATTAAAAAGTTCAAATGCCAAATGGCAGCAAATTGTTGGCAGCAAAATTACTAGAAATACTAGAAATATGTCAAGAAAACATAGATATTCTATATAAAAATTTAAAAAAAAACCACGACGAACTGAGAATACTGTGGCGAGGAGGTGAAGTCTCAAAAATATAGAGTCGAAACAAAGACAATATAGACACTAAGATATGCAGCGCCATACAAAATTTGCAGCTCGATTCCTGACTGGCTGGAATTTAAAAGTATTCCAGCTTGAATAAGAGAGAGACAGATAGACGGGGAGATAGAGAGCGCTTTAGTTTAGGCTGAGCTTTAACTGTTTATATTGTCTACTAAAATATCTTAAAAATATCAATAAACCTTCCAGTAGATCTTCATTTTTTTTAGATTCGAAGCAAAATGAAACTATAGATCAATTGGAGAGCAGAGTATATGTATTTTTCTATAGCTATGAGTCTGCTACCTCTTCTTACAGATATCCATTTACCATCACCGAAAAATGAAATTAAATATATCTGAAGGAAATGCCAGCATATTACAAGAATGGGCACAACTTTATGCCTGCAATTTCATTTCATTTTGCAAATGTAAGTACGAATACACAAAGGACAGACAGCAGGCAGGTCCAGAAGTCGTCCAGCTGCTGTTCCTCAGACTCTCCGACTCTCCGACTCTTAGCCTCTCCGCCTCTCAGATTCTACCCCTCTCCACCTCTGATTTCTCAACCTCAGGACTGCCGACGTTTTCATTGTCGTCGTGTCGTCGGAATTGAGACAAATAAATTTCGGGTATTTGGTGCCACATGGCAGAGCGTTGCGGTGCGGAGGCCAACTGCAGTTGAAAGGGATTTTCTCTGGATATTTTTTAATTTTGCGGAGAGAATAAAAAACAAAACTTTGCACATAATCGTTATCGTCAATGTTGAGAGGGTAACAGGAGGAGAAACAGAAACAGCAAGTACCCCAAGGTGCCCCACTGGACCCTCTCGACCATAATTTGCGGCCAACAAAAGCAGCAACAAAAGAAGCTTTTCTTCTGTTGTGGAAATTAACATTTTTATGCTTCCGCAAGGGCTGCAGAAGGAACTTCAACTCCACATCTCCACATCTCCATCTCCAGACACTACATCGGAGATGATGATCTAGACAATGTCGTAGAGCCAGAAAGTTTTTATCCTGCAAACAACAATGGACCCAGAACTTACACTCATAGTTAAGAACAGAATATGAAAGACGGCTAAAGAAGGGGCTCGAATGGAATCAGCGGTAGCGGCAGCCAAGGAAACGTTAAGTAAGTTTTAATTACTCTTTGACAAATATTTAACTTTTGGGAGTAGCTGAAGGAAAGGCAAGGGAAGGGATCCTGAACCCCGAACCTTCTCTTGCGACTTCAGGAGGCAGGGACGACGTCTCGTTCGTTGTCTTACGCACAATTAAACGGAACAGATTTGCCGCTTGTAAGGCAAATGAAATCATGGACAGGACAAAAGGGGAAGAGCTCGGGGTCGGGGTGGGTCTGTTTCCTGGTGGGGTTGGCTTTTGTTGTTACCCTGTAACAACATAATTTTGCGCCGTATAATGTCATAAATGTCTGTTAAACAAAACAACAGACGTCATAGAGTGAGACGGAAAGACAGGCTACCAGAGACTGTCAAACATTATTACATTATTTGCCTTTTGCTTTTGGGTCTGTCAAAATGCTGAAATTGAAACCAACCCCGTGAGCCTCAGCCTCAGCTTCAGCCTCAGTCTTAGCCCCTCCCCATGCCCCATGCTCAGCCATCGTCTATAGGGTTTTTGTTTCTATTTGCTTTTTGGGTTCGTCTCGTGATTTTGGGATTTCTGGTTCTTAGATTACTCACCGAATCGCCAATCCAACCCCGACTGCCTTCCCCTCCTGAATTTCCTTTCATTTCAGTTCGAAAGGAAAGGGAACTTTGAGTTCCAGTAACTTCATCATCGAGTGCCCCCTGACGGCAATTATTAAATTTTCATTACATCCCCTAATCAGCATTTTGTGCATATTGATTGTCTAAACAGGCGTCACATAGCCTGGCCATAGCTATTGGCCTGCCCTGTCCTGCCATGTCCTGTCCTGTCTGTCCTCCTCCTGTAGAGATTTGTTCGGGTAGATTTGAGTTGTTAATGTTGTTGAAGGGTTTCTTGGTTGGGAATACTGATGTGATTTGGTTTTTGACAGGTGTTGAAGTGGTTAAGTAGTGGGTCACCAGAGGACTCATTGATTCAGGCATTAATTAGGGGAAGCTATTGAGACATTGCTGGCTCTATTTATAAAGATAAAGCCTTTAATGTATTGCTATTTTTCAAGGTAATTGAGCTTTTCCTGATTATCTGATTCATGTTTGAATTTGAGCGTTTTTCATAGCAGCAAGCAGCACTTTCGGATGAGCGGGACATTCAATAGCTGGCTCCTACTGCAATGCGAGATATAATATGCTATAGATGGGTTGTAGAGTTGCCAAAAAAAGTATAATTAAGCACTCTTGCTGGAGAAGTGCCATATGCCACATGCCCCGTGCATATGCCACATGCCTGATGCTGTGCAGGGTTGCTTTCACATGCCATAAAAATTAACTTTCAGTTACATTCATTAGGATTATTAGTCGCCCCTAATGGTACAAATTGATCTCACGACTCTGCCATTATGGGAACTTCACACAGCAATGGCCAATGAAGATGGCTTCACATATCTCCCAGAGGTTTCGTAAGACCCTCTGTGGTTGTTGATCTTGTGTAACATTTGAATGTTGATTTGACTCTTTCGATTTGTGCTGACATTTCGAATCAATAAAATCGCACTTTGTACTGCCGCAGCTACTGCAGGTGCCACTGCCACTGCAGGTGCCGCAGGTACCGCTGCCTGCCCATTGAGGGGGCACGCTTCCAAGTAGGCTGGGAGGCAGGCAGGCAAATGGCGAGCAAACAGCAATGTCTTCCTCAAATAAGCCGATTAATTGTAATCAAGCAGGTCTCAAATGGACACTGACTGTGCCCCCGCCCAACAACCCTGCCACCCTCTGGTACGCAACAAGACTGAATGGATGGTAGATGGTACTATTACTGGTAATGTTACTGGTAGATGGTAACTCTTCAACGGTGGCCCCCTGTCTATCGATTTCTGTTGTCTAGCCCGTTGGGTCAATGCATGTGGCAAGAGGCAAAGAAATAAATAAATTACAGCAGAAAAAAAGCAAAGGAAAGGCAAAATAAGTGAAACTCTTTCTACCACCACTAACTGAAGTATTCCTGAAGTTTTGTGCCAATTGGAACGCCATTCAGCCAAAGCACTAGACCACATACCAGCAGGGTTCCACTCCTTTTCATATGTATTGGAGCAGGTGCCTGGAACAACCACCAATTCCTAATGGTATTGTATATTGGTAGATCGTAATGCCAAAGGTGGATAGCTATCAAACTCATAGAAATCAGAGAAAATATATTTGTAAAGGAACTGTTGCCACTTCCAGGGTATCTACAGTATCGAGTTCAAAACAAACCATCCATTCATGCTGTTGGGTGGTTTTGTAATGACAAATAATAACCGGTAGTCCTGCCACTCCACCCCCTGCACTCTCCCTGCATTGCCTGCTCTCCCTGCACTCCCTGTGCTTTCTGCTCCCCATGTCAGTGGGCAAATTAATGGTGAAGTGTAAGTAAAATTTACGCTCTGCCACCACAGGCAGACCCAGACCCAAAGCCCAACCCAGACCCCTTTGTGACGTTGTTCCCATCTGCTAATAATCATAAAAAAGGCGGCTAGCAGCATTTTGACAACAGGCAACTCCACCAAATCCGCGTGCACCCCACCCACCACAGACAGGCGGCAATCCATGGTCCAGGCCATGCCCTGCCCCCACCCCACCACCCCATTAGCGGGCTTTTTTTTGGCTGACAGCCGCAAAATAAAGCAACTGAGCAGCAAACAAAACAAATATAAATAATATTACTTTATTGTTTAAGGCCCTCTTCCACCCCTCATCCCCCAACAGTCTACTGGGGACCATTGTCTGTGCCTCGGGATGGATGTTGCATTTGTCAGTAGAGGCTGCAGAGACCTCAAGAGTGCTGCCTGCTGCCCATTCGAATGTCCGTCCGTCGGACTGTCCCCCTGTCCGTCTGTCTCTTAGCCACTGCCGCCGACTGTTGCACATTTCGGGTGATATTTATTTATTCGACTTGGCAATCAAACTCAGACAGCAGAGATCTCCGGATATGAAATGGTATCTCATCAGATTCAGCAGAAAAATCCCTAAAACCCCAAAGAGTTTTCAAAATCGATGACAGCTCAATAAGTGTTCAAAATAAAGGCAAACCTTGTATTCAAATTGTAAGAATATACATATTGTATTTCAGGGGAATAAATCTTTCGATTTGATGTTGGATAAATCTAGAGCAAGCCTATCAAAAAGTTTATTAGAATACACTCAAATATTAACTGAAAAAACCTATGTACTCAATTGAAAGATATGGTATAAAAATTGTATTTAATTTTAAGGGAAATCGTCTTAATAATTTTTTGTTGAAGAACCTCTAATGGTATAAAATGGCAATAGAAATTCTTTACATATCCCGCAAAGTCCAATGAGTCCAAAAAATTAAAATAAATAAAAAGTCAATAAAAACACCGTTTCCCGATGTTATTTTCTAAAGATATTAAAACTCAGATAATGTAAACTATTGACATTATCATTTAATTAACTGTGAACTGAAAACTTATGTAAAAAATACAAAAGTTAAATATTTTTGTGTTTTTTTATAGTCAAGAACATTGATAAAAGTTTTCTTTCAATGTCTCTTATATATATTAAGCTATCTAAAAAAAATCCCAAAAAATGTTCTCAATGTCTGTTATTGGTATATTTTGTAACCTTCATTAAGCCAGTAAATGTCTTTACCAAAAAAATGTCTTTAAAAAACTACAAATAATTTTTCCTTAAACCATTTCAAAGGGACATCAAGGCATAAAATTTATCAGAAATACGCATGAATATGTTGCCAGAACTTTTGCTGAAATCTGAGTTTAAATTGAAAACCACTTCCACACTTTTCCCGTAAGAATCTTAGTAATTCTCCAAACTCTAGAAAACCAATAGCTCAACAAAATCGACGTTAGCTCCAATTTACAATAGAAAAATAGTTTTAAAAGTCCGTCTTATTTTGAACACTTGCAATGGGTATTATTGATCCATTCCCGTTCAGGGAAAAGCCCATATATACATACATATGTACATATATCGGTATGCGCTTCGAGTTGTTATTTTACAAGAATTCATTCACAAGTTCTACAACTAAATGTTATCTCCCCAGAACATTCAAAGTTCTAACTAATCAAGCTCGACTTTTGCATCAATTAATATAAATTTTAATTGCCAAACGCCCTCCGAAGATCTCCCATTTACAAGTGTTCCACAAGAGCCCTTCAATTCGCCTAATTACCAACATCTGACATTAGTTTAACGAACAAATGCTTGATTTTTATGCTATCAAAGTTCATGGAAGTCGAGCAAATCAAGATTCAAGCAGGCCAAAGTTCAGTTTGTGGGTTGGAACATGAAACATATAGACAAGTTTTTTTTTAATAATTGCAGTCAAAGATAATAATTGTAAGCGTTGATTTCTGCCCATGCCCCCACCCCCCGCCATGGAGCCTCCATAATAGGCTGGTGATCCACAAATTGAACAGTTCAAAAATGCGGAGGGAGTTGGGGAGGGAATACTCGTATTCGTACGAGTATGCTATAAAAACTCGTATGCGCCCATAAAATCGCTCGCTCTGCAGACTCTCGGCCGTAGGACAAAACAATTTGATGGCTGAGTGAAAGATCTTCATCAATTGATAAGGTTTCTGTTCAATTAAGATGCTGCTGGATGCTGTGGAATAACTGTATTCTGACTCACTTGTACAGGCTCTGCATGTCCATGCCGTTGCTGGAGCCAGCTCCAATCATCCCGGTGCCACCCAGCATTCCTCCAATGCCGCCTCCACCTGGCAATCCTGCATTCAGCATTGTTCCGCCGTATCCCAGATTGGCGGGTAATCCTTTGGTGCCGGGCACAATGATGCCAAGGTTCGCCAGTCCAGCCAGGGCATGTCCGTGCGGGTGTCCGCCGCCTCCATGGGTGGGTACTCCACCACCTGGTATTCCTCCTCCTGCATGCCAGGGAGAAACACCTCCTCCTCCTGCTCCTCCTCCACCGAGGCCTCCTCCACCTGTCGCCACAGAGGGAGCACTCGATGTACTGCTGCCGAGGCCTGCCAGACCGCCCAACTGGTTGATCAGGGCCCCGCCGCCGGATCCCACGCCCTGGGATCCACCCATCAGGGTGTTCAGCAGTGTGCTGTTGTGGTTCATGTTGAGGCCACTGCCCTGGTGGTGCTGATGCTGGTGCTGGTGCTGGCTGTGCTGTCCCAGATTGGGGCTGCTATCCAGGTTGCCGTTGCCCAAGAGCAGCTGATCCTCGCTCCGCACCTGGCCGAGCCCCAGGCGGCAGAGGATCAGCACCACAAAGATTATCGCAGTTGATGGCATTTTCACTGGTTTTGTTGTTGTATTTTTACTGGTTGGTTGGTGTATTGTTGTTGGTGATTGTTGTTGTTGTTGATTTGCTAAATGCGTTTTCTATAGTCTACTTTTTGGCGTGTTTGTCGTTTGATATATTACTGATTTTATATTGTGTGTAAGTACTTTTTTGTGTGTATTTAATAAATTACTAAATTCTAGATTACTAACTCATTAAATATTTATTACTTTATAGTTAATTATTTATACTTTTAAAAATGTTGCAATATTCTGTTGTTTGGGTTTTGTTTTTGCTTTTGTGGTATAAAAATTGATGAAAATTCTATATTTCTATTCCGATTTCCTTATGCCGAAATGCGTTTTATAATTGAGATTATGTAATTGATAATTGTATGAATTTTGTTTGAATTTTGTTTTCGGTTGCTGCTTTTGTTCGTAAACTTATTTTGGACTTCGTAATACTTTTCGTTTGATTTCCACTTTGCTTTTATCGCACTCCTCCTACATTTTTGTTTCCTTTGCCGATTCCGTTCTTGGGAGTTCTCCTTTTTTTGGACCGATTCGGATGCTGATTCGATTTTGAATTATTTTCACATTGGCACTTCAAACGGTTATGGTGTTGTTTCATCGGCAAAAGATTTTTTGTATTTATTTAAGCGATGTGGGGATGTGGCTGTGTGGCTGTGCGTTTGTGGTTGAGTTTTCCTTGTGGCTTGTGTTTTTTTTTTTGCTTTCTTTCTTTCTTCTTTTTTTTGGCTTCCTGGAAAACGTTTAGCCAGTGGCTCTTTCTTGGTTTATTCGCTGATCAAATAGGGAACATCAAAAGGCCGCGCGCCACACGAAGGCGTTCGATCTCAGTCCCAGTTCGAGTTCCAGTTCCAGGCGTTCGATTTGCCCCCTGCTCTGCTCTGCCCCTGCCCTGTTCTGGCCTGCCAATGATCGGGCGTATCGAAAACCCGTTTGAAGAGAAGCGTCGATGTTGCAGTTACCGCCACCGACGCCGTCGCAGTCGTCGCCACCGGCTCCTCACACCGATCCATCCATCTAAGTAGCTTAAGGGTTTTCCGATGCACATAAAAAGGCGCCGCCTGGCATTTACACTTGTGGACCGGCCGGCCGGCCACTAGCCATACGCACCGCACACACAAAAAGATCTCAAAAGCAAGGACGTAACGTAAGGCAACGTAACGCAACGATAATGGTTCAATCACTGGGTGTTTTCTGGCACGGAACTGATCTGAAATGTTTTTTCAACACTTATTTGTGGTTTGGTTTTTTTCACACGTTTTCTGACTCGTTTTCTGGAGTTTATTTCGATTTCGCTTTCAGTTCAGCTGAGATTGTTCGTTCTGTTGTCTGTTGTTCAACCACCGCGCCACACGTGCGTCCATCAGCTCGCTCGAAACTCGACTGAATCATCGGGGCACGTCGTCAGTGCCTCGGAGTGGCACTCGAAGTATTCGCTGCTGTTGCCTGCCTTCTGTGGCCGTTCGTTCTGATAGGCACAGCGTCGTGGTCGTGGTTGGCGCATGCGTGCCACAGCCACAGCCAGTGCGGAGTGGAGCCATAGCTGGCGGCCCTTGCAGCCCAGCAAAGATGTGCAACTGCCACCAATTGATCGCCGTCACAATATATAGACAACACTTCATTAATTATAACGACAAGTTGTCACAAGTAATTGCCCCGCAACTAATTGGCATGAAAGTATCTCGAACTATGGCAAGATGGAGATGTAGATACATTCTTTGGGCACTTTATCTGGGAGCTAGCTTACATTTTCAGATAAACCCTGCTGTTTGGGTAGCCGAGGTTTTTCCTTGTTTGCTCGCTTGCGGCCAGGGCCATCCATCAGGCAGTCTCTTAAATCTCTTACACACTTTTCTCCTTAGGCTTATCCATGCTATGCCTCACCTTTCCACTTGTCTTCCAATGTTTGGCTGTTTGTTTTTTACCTTCTCTGGCTGTGCCTCCGTTCCGCCTCCGCCTCCTCTCCTCTCCGCTGTCCGCGCCGGTCGCTACGTCAACACATTCCCGAAAGGGCAAGGCACTCACTTCGCGGACACCGCCTCGCCGCTCAAATGAGGCAAAAATTGCAGCCACAACTTTTGACCCAAAACCCTTAGATACCTTTTAGATACCATAGATACGTTAGATACTCTCCATAGCGTACTCTGCACTCTGTCCGGCATTCAATATTTGCGCAAGGTAATTACAAAAACAACATCACAAATTCCTGAGGGGTTGGGGGTTGGGTTGGGACTGGGGGGTTGACTTGGAGGTTGGGCCGAAGAGAATCATCATTTGGTTTGTCTATTTGTCTAAACATTTGTCAATTTCATTGAGCTCTGACCAGGCATATTTCCTCATGCGATCGAAGTGGCGGCAAGTGTCTTTTGATCGCACCATCCCTCTTCCGCTCCCACCCTTTCTGTCCCTCTCTCTCTCTCTCTGTCGTTGTAGTCGACTTTTTCGGTTCAATTAAGATTCATTTTAACGCTCCCCCCCCTTGAAAAGAGAGAGGAATATACCGACATAAAGCATGATTGTTCATTCTCGGCGTTTATCTAATTTACTTTTACTTACACTTACACTCCCAACTACAAGCGCCCCCCCGCCTCCATTATGTGTGTTCCATGGTGATCCGATAAGTATCACCAGCCCCGATGGGAACGGGACACGGACTTGGACTCCGCTCTTCAGAGCTGATGACCAGTTTTATTGGCTTGACAATGGGCCCGTGTCTGTGTCTCTGGGCGAGAAGGTGAGGAATTGTTGTTCAAGTGCCCTTTGATTGCGGTACTTTAAGTGGAGAGCAGAAGAGAGGGAGACGGAGACGGCGTCTCGCCATCGCGCGATCCAACATCCCCCATTCCACCATTCTAATGGTTTCTAATGAACTACTTAAGCTGCTGATAGGGAAGTGATTGACGATTGAGCCATGATCTGCTAATCTGCTCCGTGCTTGAAGTGCTGTCGATATCTGGGGTTCTGTAATGTCTACTCGTATTCCTCCTGCCCCTCAGGGTTTATCTAAGGAATGAGTCACATACGTACATATCTCCTTAAAGAGTATCTGCGAAAACCATAATCGTCTACAGATTGTAGAATTCTATGTCAGAATTAATTATTTTGCTTTGAGATACATTTTCTATTTTGAAGATACATTTTCTATCAAGGTTATATCTTGATAGTTTACCATGATTTTTGTTTCTCTGACATAATTTTGCCTTCTTTGATTTTCTATCCATCAGATTCATTTATATCTTTGAAACCTTTTGTATATTTTTGTAAAATTCTGTCTGATTGTTTACAAATGATTTATAGATCACAGATTATAGATTTTCCTCTAGTGTCTTTGAGGGGAACTGGTTTCTACTTTTATCTTTGGGAAACTCTAGTATTTGGAGGATATCTAGGTATTTTTTTAATAATTTTGCTAATTTGTAAGGCGTAAAGTATAAAGTATATATTTTAGATACAATTTTAGATCACAATATTACAGTGAAAAATTCCTTAAGGATTTCGAATGAATAAAGCAAAGAATGTGCGAAATAGTAGAGCAGAAAGAACAGAGGAAGAACTCTAAGAAATCAAGGAATACATATGTAAGTGTGTGTGAGCTTGTCGCGATTGCATGATACCCTTCAGTGATTACCAAAAGCAGGAGATGAACGAAATCTACAATGACATGAAACCTGTGAGATATTTCTGCACTTTTGCCCACTTTTAGTGTAAATAGGTAAACATATGCAATTTTTTCTGAAATTTTCCTGTAGTCCTTTCTGGACTAAACTTCAAACTGCAACCCCATTGTCCAAATTGACGTTTTTCAAATGTAATTATCAACCATATTCCAAATATGCATTCTATTCTCCCATTTGTTGCTGCACAAAAGTTCAGTGGCATTGCCCATTGGCCGTGTTTAATGGAGCGTAAAATTGCAATGTCAAAACATTTTGTGCAAATCAAGAACCCTAACCCCAAAGCCCATATAAACCCCCCCTCTGAGAGCCCCATCTAATGCGACAATGGCATGACTGAGGTCCGTTTAGGCCTTCTGCTAATTGTGGCCGAAAAGCCAAAACCAAATGCCGTTTGAAGTGGCAACTCCCCGGCATTTGTTTCGTGTTTGCCCTGCATTTTAAAACCGTTGTATGTAGACAATTTCCTGTGTTTTCCTAACTGGAAAACGAAAGAGATTTTCTTTTCCCTCGAATCGACTTCATACAAAAACATAACTCGTTGTTTATGAAAAACAAACTTTTGTTTTGGAGGATGGAGGAGGGAGGACGGCGGAGGAACGAACACACAAGCGTAAATCAAACACTTGCCAAGCTTTTGGCCAGAAGTCTAAACATTTTTACAGACACCTGCCACCAATGACGTCTTGTTTTGTGGTGTCTGCCAGCGATTGTTGTTGGCCTGGATCGCTCAATCACGTGGAGTGGAGTGGAGTCAGGTGATGGCAGAATGTTGCAGTTGCCCCTGCTGTTGGTCAGCGATCTGTTGGGACTGTGGCTCTTAAACTTCTTAATTGGAAATGGGGCGCCACCCGATGCCTATTCCTGTGCATTTATTACGATTGGCTATGATTATGAGTGTACTTCAAAGAGATATTCCACTTCAAAGAGCTGTTCCAAGTACAGGTACGACACTACCATGCCACACACACAGGTTGGGGTCGCTGCTGCTGCTTCCTTTCATTTGGCTGCTGCACGCGACATTAATTTCAGTTCCTGCCACAGAACTGCGACTAACTGCCCCCTCAACTCTCTGCTGCCACACAGCTTCTGTTTGTCCTCTCCTCAAATTAATTTCATAGCCAATTGCTTCGTCATAAAATATACTTTTACATCTTCTACGGATGCTGATGCTGATGGTTTTCTTGTACTTTTTTTTGGCCTTTTATTATGGCTCTTCAATTGAAGGAAACGAATGGGAATTCTTTAATTCGCTGCAATTAGTGCGTCATTATTATTTGCAAAGAAAAAACTATGTGGGAATCGTCAGAAGAGTTCCCCGCATTTTGGAGTACGTGTGAGTATACTCCTCTATATACATATGTATGGGTTTATAATGGACCCGCATGTAGTGCGTTCTGCCTGTCAAATTTATGACAAGTTATGAGCGGCAGCAGCATAAACAAAGGCAAAAAATATATGAAATCATACAATAAACCCATCATCATTAAAATTGAAAGCGATCTCTCGTGGGGCACGACCAAAGAAACCCCTCCTCCCCCCCTGGGGCAGCAGCTTCTTCTTCGCTTCGGAGTCTGCTAAACATGCGATAAGTTGGTGGTAGCCTCTTTAAGCTCCTTACAGGATAAGTCCCCAATTTATAGGCACAAATCGTAGACCCACATGGAGCCGGAAAAATTGTTTCTTAAAGCTTTCATCACACACGCAGAGAGAGAGAGTCCGCTTTCCCATTCCTTTGGGTCAACATGTTTATGCGACAAATATCCATAAATAGTTTTACGCTTTTACGGGTTCGAGTACTCGGCAAAAGGACTCTCAGCCCAAGGATACACGCAGAGCCTGCTGCTGCTGCTGCTGCTGCCACTTAAGGTAACCAAGCAGCAGAGGCAAGGCGGCAGCTAGACACATTTGGCAACAAAAAAAGGAGAAAAAGAAGAGGATAAAGTGCCAGTGGGATTGTGATAGTCGACTGTGAGATACTCTCCAGTAGGAGAAGTGAGAAGAACAGATATGGCAGTAGGGCTAACAGGAGAGTGTTCTTTCCCAGCATTAAGTCTTTTCCTATTGATCAAGGATACTTATACTCTATGAGCTGCTTCCTTCTTTCTGCCATAAACAGCATACCCTTTTAACAGGGTACTGCCACCGCTACTGCTATTGAAAAGGTGGAACAAAGGCGGCAACGACGATGGCGATGGCTACAACGTCGTCTTCGTCGTCGTCGTCGTTGTCGTCATCGTCATCCTCATCGTCTGAAGTAAGTAGCAATTTAATCAGCTCGCCCCAAGGAAAGGGGCACCGGCACTGGCTCGACGATGGCGATGATGTTGTCAAATGGTTAGTCTTACCCCAATCTTTCGCAACAGACTCCCAGACCCCCGAGTCAGACCCCCGAGTGTGTTTAATGTGGCGCACACCGAAAAGCGGAAAGGGAAAAAGTGCTTTGGATACTTTTGCCTCATTTGCCTCATCTGAGCCACGGTACCAAACGGAACCAACGGAATTTGTAATATGGTTTAAATGTTATTCAGTTTTCGTTCGCTTCTATGTGTGTGTGTGTGTGTATGTTTTTTTTTTATTCAATTAAAGCGTATTTTGCTTACAGTTAATTAGCACAAGTCAAGAGCCTGCGGGCCATGAAAAAAGGGTGGATGGAATGGCATGCAAATGGGGGGAAAAATCTCTCGAAACAAAACAAAAAATCTAGCGAAACGGAGCCGGAGCCGGAGCCCAGCAACATGTTGCCCCAAACCCCAATTGAAAGCATTCAAGAAGTGGCGCGGCGCGTGCTGCTTTCCGATTTGGGTTGCGAAAACGAGGTGATGGGGCTGTGTATTCCCACTGCACACTATATTATACACATCCCATCCATATTTCTATAGACTTTCGAACAAACCAACACAATCAATTATCAAGTGCAAGCCAATGAATGAATGAATGGTAGGTAGCATGGTAGCACTCTGTAGCCAAGAGTTGCAGTTAAAGAATATTAAATTGTGGGGAAAAATGTATTGGAATTAAAATCTATGACTTGGCAAAGTTAAAGCCAAAAATGGAAAAAATCATATCTGGAAAATGTAAAACTACATATAAAAAATAATTAAAAATGCATAAGAGTATATCATTGTATAAAAACATATTTCTTTATTTAAAGTTAATGAAAAAATCTTAAATTTTATCATTTAAAAAGAAGTTTGGCTGGTAAAAGTAGCCTCATCAGTCATCAGTTTCATCAACGCATTTTTGGTTCGGGTCTAGGCTAAATCAAACATGGGTTCGTTTCTTGGCTTAGAAGTGACAATCTCTCTGTTAAGACGTCTGTTAATACATGCAGCATGTAGAAATCGATGTGGAATAGTCTTTTTGTTAGTGCACAGAAGCTGAAATGTAGGAATCTGTGTATAATAATCGGTTTGTTACCTCGCAGAAGCTAATATGTATGATATGTATGTAACATACATTAAAATACACTGTTCGGAAAAATTACACTTTTGGAATGTACTTTGCATGAGACAAAAATTAGGTTTTAAGCCAGAATGAGTAGATCAGCTCCTCATACTTGGAAATGAAAATATATACACCAAAACTCTTTTTTAAAAATTCTAAAAACCGCGAATTGTTGATTCTATAGTTTTTTTTATAATCTTGAACTGGCATTTGCAACCAAAATTGTACGATCTTTCATGGGATGTCCTATTCATGTCGATAGAGTGGATATACCTGAAAATATAGTGCGGATATCGGTGCGTTTTCGGTATTCGTATTCTAAAATCGGATAAACTAGCGAGATATAGAGAATCGTTTATTATATTTATATGTAAGGGTCATCCAATTTCTTTGACCACCTCTTTATAAGCCCATGCGAACCCATGTACATGGCTCCATTTACCTTGGCAGAACTGTGTTAAGAAAATTTCAGTGTGTTTTCGAAAATAAAACCAAGATAATTCTCTCAAGAGAACTAACACAGTGGGAGTAAAGAGCCAACAGGGAGCTGGAACGATGGATTTTCATTAATTTGCACTTCGAGGCTTTAAAACAAATTTGAATAAAGCTATGACTGAATGTTATGGAAAGCGAGAGTGGAATAGAGTATAGTATAGTACTATAAACATAACGTAAAATCATTCGCATACATAAGATTTCGAGAGTATGTTCATACTTAAGGCAAGTCATTAAACGAAACCCTTTAAAGGTCACATTTTTGTGCTTCTTTCCATTCGATTCTTTCCAAAAGGGGTGGAAGCGAGATGAATCAATGAAAAGGGCGAATACTTTAAGGCTGAGGTCCACAGCTAATAATTCAAAGCTATTAGCTATTTAAAAGCTAATAATTTATTTAATGTTATTTATAAAATATATCAATATTATATATCACTATCAGTATCAAATTAATATTGTTTAAATCAGAAATTATTTGTATTGTGCCGTGAAGGAATCGAATGTTATCCCCTTAATAATACTTCTAATACTGATTTATGAGAATATATTTTTGGTTGCTAAACTTTATTGATGACAAGTTAATACCAGAAGTATTGTAATCGCTTTCCATAACGTGGATACTAGTTGGAATACCTTACTTCAGATTGAATGAAATAGCATACATTTTCTTCCGTTCACTTACACCCCATAAATGTTGCAGATTTCAGTCTCAGTTTCGTTTGAATGCATTTTTCGTTTTTTTTACCAGAAATGTTGCATATGGATGCGGTTCTCGCTTTCTCAAGCGCTCTTTGCTGCAGCAATGCTGAAGACGATAATGATGACGACGACAATGATGATGATGATAATGATGACGCTGACGATGACGACGAGGACGGCCGTTGAAGTTGAAGGATGCGTGCGCCATAATAAGGCCTATCTATGCAGCAGCGTCCTTGTGGCAGGTCTGAGGCTGCACCAAAATGCGAAACGCCCGCAGCTGCTGCCAGCACATTTGGTGCATGGTGCATGGGGCATGGGGCATGGATACGGGGACGGTGTGAGTGCGAGTGGGAGTGGGAGTGGGAGTGGATGCAGTGGTGCAGGGTACACTTGACGCAATCTTAATAACCATGAAGCAGCGTGGCTAATTAGCACAAAAAGCTTGGCAATAACCATGCTCAATGAGGCACCAGGCACAACACACTGAACATCGTACAGGAGGGCACAATAACAATAACAACGCTTGCCCCAGCGAGGGGCGTGCAATACGCGTCGTATGCTCAACGAGCCGAGGGCAGGGATACGTTTCCCCCCCTCTGCCTCTGCCTCTACCCCTTCCTGCTGCACTTGAGCGCACCACTGCCACTGCCTCTGCCCTCCACAGCCCTGCCATGCTCTGGCCAGGCCCCAGCTCTGCTACGCCCCCATGTTGCGTGTTGATTTTTGGTTCTGCTTTTGGTTTACATATCAAAACAATTAGCTTTCAATGCCCTCCCAAAAAAAAAGAGTATCACGAGGACGGGAGAAGCCAATTGCTGCTGGAAGAAAGAGAGAAAGTATAGCAAATGAAAGGTACAAGATTTCTCATCTATTGCTGGGAAAGTCCAATAAGCTATCCATCTATAAAAGAATTTGATTCGACAGAGAGAGGGATATATAAAAGACTGGATCAAAAGACCATGCATAAGAGCTCTATCATCAAGCGATCCCAGTTCCCAAAGAGCATCTAGTATTCGTCTAACCCAATACTTTCTCTTCCATCATTTCAAAATGTGGTGATGGTTCCAGGGAACCTGTTGGAGGAGTGAGTGATTCCTCCTCTGCAGTGCTCCGAGTGTATTTTGCAACATGAACTTTGGACTGAATGCACTGCTGACTGGCTGACTGGCTCGATGCCCCCAAGGCCGTTGCTGATGAATTGCTGGGGCCGCACTCTCACTCCCCCCCTCCGTTTGGTTGCCCAATCACTGAACCCCGAATGCTCTGCCACTTTCCTCAGTGGCTGCTCAATTGTTTACGTGATGTTTTGACAAACTCGACTCGGAAAAACGTAGGCGGAAAGAACAATTCCTGGTCATTGCGTATACGACAGGTGGGGCAGTGAATAGAGCTCGAAAACTGGGAAAAAACTTTTGCGCCGGAATTGCAACAGTACACCCAGTCCATACATCCATCCAATCCAGCCTCCTTGATGCTTGATGCTGTAGCATCAACCTCCTCTTTCACTTCACTTCAGGAACAGCCTTGAGCGAAGTGTTTTTTTGTGCTCCCTGACGCTGCGCTCCGCTCGGTTCCCAGTAATTGGGCGCACATATTGCCAATTAAGTTTCGGGGGAAAACGGAAAATTAATTTGAATTTGAAAGTTCGAAAGGTGGTAATTGAAAAGTCGGGTTAACATCGAGCAGCTCGAGGAGGGGCAGCTGGAGAGATGTTCATCAAGGCGACCATGGGGGGGAGGGGACTTGCTTGCAGGTGGTCATAAATTCAGCAAGAAGCCAAAACGGTTAATTGATAATGGCTGATTGGAAACTAGTTTCTTTTTGTATTTGTATTCGATTTTGTTTTTGCTTTTGCTTTCGTTCGACCATTAACATAATCGCTTTAAAATTGGAACTCACAGACTCTCAAAATGCAGTCAAATGTACAGCAGTATCTGTACATCTATACATCTGTATCTGTATCTTCGAGTAGTGTATTTGCATTCTCGCCACCGCGGTGGCAAGAGTATTAACATATCAACATTTGTTAAATGACGTTTGACTTTTGTGTGACAACGCGATATTAATTCAGATCTCAGCAGAGACCAAACCATCCACCATTCCGAGCGGTTCGGGTCGGATCGGGTCTCCAAACAGGCCTCCATCTCCGTCTCCGTCTGTCTGTGGCCTACCCACCTCTGCTCTGCTCTGTCCGTCCGTCTGTCTGTCTTTTTTATCTCTCTGTTAACTTCTGTATTTTTTTGTTTCTTCTTTTTTTTTGGCCAAATAAAATATTTAAATAACTCAATTAAGCATAAAACGCAACTGGTGGGCACTCTTGGGCAGCACGAATTTGGTAGCCACGGCCGGGGCCAGGCGGAATTCCCAATGAAATGCCCTGATATATGGCCAAATAACAATAACTGTCAACGAACATTTTACATTTTTTAATTAGCAAAACCCCCAACCCCCACACCCCGCCACTCATCGATAGATAGCCAATCGGTCTGGGGCGTACGCAGAGCCCCCATTATTATATGAAAAATAATCGTAGACAACACAAAAATATCTAAATATATTCATTCAACTCAACTTTATCTGAAATATATATATAAGCAATGGGAACGAAGCTAAGGGCTGGGTCGACTAAGGTTAAATGGGGCTATGAAGTGTACTAAATAAGGGATAAGTTTGCTATGTTTCCACAAAGTTTCATAAATTAATTATAAATTAAGAAAACATGTATCATTGATGGGAAAATGACATTATTATTAAAGAACATTCTAGCCTGTTATTAAAGTAGTTTTATTGGGTAACTATTGGATAAATCAGATGTATATATCGTCCTACACCTAAAATATATATCAAAGGCTATGAGAATAGAATGAAAGAATAAGATATATTACTTCTTTTATTTTTGGAAATTTTATTTGTAATCTTTTATCTTTTATTTATTGTAAATTATCTGTTTTTATTATTGTACCATTAGAGAGTCATGAAATTGAATTAAAAATAGTTTTTTTCTCTTCTTTTTGTTCAGCTTACAGGGCATCAATGAAACCCTAATAAAAGCCAGTAGATCGTCTGCAAATACTTAACATATTTTACAGATAACAGCGGCGAATGATGATAATGATATGTTTTACAAAAAGGGCAACTCGTCAGCTACCATAAGATGTCGAGCAGAGTTTTAAAAAATTGCTTATTAATATGAAACAAATGCCTGGGCCTGGGGCTTGGGCCACCAACGACTGGAGGCCATTTACATCTGATGAATATGCTAAGGCATACAGATATCTCTGTCTCCCTCTCTCGCATTTGTATCTGCCTGTGTGTTAATAGATACATTTGGCTTACTTTCAAATACATTTGTGTGTGTGTGTGTGTGTTAGCCTGAATCTGCATCTGCATGCCAAAGTGGCCACCAAATGAGCGTAGCTGTTGAAATAAAAACATTTGGAATTTTATTTGATTTTGATTTTGATTATTAAGTTGTATGCATTTCATTATTGCGTTGTTTGGTCCCCCTCCCGTCTCCCTGAGGTTTCCCTCCGAGTTTTTTATAGGCCTCGCTTTTGGGCAGAGATATTTTTATAGTGCTTGATGAAAATGAATCAATTTTGTGTGTGTTTATGACTTAATTACTTTATGCGAGATGGCACTCTCTCCCGCTTTTATGGCCATTGCTAAAGACTTATGGAATTTTAATAAGAACTGATGGAGGAGTTGTTTTTTTTCCATCAAGGAGGGGTAAAAAATTCCGATAGATATTTGATTTTTACCAAATTTTATATTTTAATTGATCATAATTACAAATTAAAAGTAAAATAGTGACTATGCATACTCTTAGCCCTGGTCAAATTCCTTTTCATTGATACCCTCACCGTTTTTGGACTTAATTTAATTTATGGAGATTATGTCTTCGACTTGGCATTTCCCACACACAGCGCTAAGCCGAGAACCAGAGAGGGAGAGAGATCTTGACAGACGAAACCAAAAAATACACAAAAAAAAAAACCGTATGTTTAATCAAGTTATTAACTC
This sequence comes from Drosophila azteca, assembly GCA_005876895.1. Classification (NCBI taxonomy): domain Eukaryota; kingdom Metazoa; phylum Arthropoda; class Insecta; order Diptera; family Drosophilidae; genus Drosophila; species Drosophila azteca. The sequence goes on along the minus strand of VCKU01000091.1, from coordinate 6,284,202 downwards.
GTGAAATATCAACACATACGCTTGGTCCCCCAAAAAGATTAAATTATAAATATTAAATGGAATAGAAACCCAACAAAAATCAACAAAAACAAAACCAAAAAAACAAAAAAACCAAAAAAAACATTCGACATCTTCGAAATGTATGTGCTATGAAGATATTAAGACATGAATAATTAATTTCACTGATGAAAACTTAATGAAGAAATAGAAATAAGTGGAATCTCCAGGCCCGACTTGAAATAAATTTGTCATAGTTTCGAATGCGATTCGAATGCGACGCAAAATGCTAAAAACCAGAGGCCCAAACCCCAAGCCCCAAGACCAAGACAAAGACCACACACTTGGATCGTCGTTGGATCGATCGATCGATCCCATCGGCTGATCTCGGTATTGGTATGCCAATGCCTAAGCAGATGGGCAAGTTTTTGTTGCCCCTCCACGATACGACTATATACAGATCTATAGATGGAGGCACAAGAAGAAGCCCTGGCTATGGGCAATTAATTTATTATTGGCAACTTGAAAATTTATCGAGGTTGAGCGGCCGGGCAGGGCACAAAAAAACGCTCGATCAATTTGTAGATCATAAAATGTTCTTGGGGCTTCCTTCCAGCCTACTTACACGATCGTAACTTATACAAATTTGACATTTTTACAGCTTTCTCGCTATAAGCTGTATCTATAAGTATCTGAAGTAGGAAGAAGCTGCTTTTGGCCATTGATCAAACCGCAAACGATTCCCAATCCATTAAAAGCCAGCTAAACTCATGAGGATTGAGGATGAGAGAATCAAAGATCTGCTCGATAGGCAACAAAAAATGTTTCCTCTAATCAGCAGGCCAAATAACAACTTAATTAAAGGCCCTAAAAAGCAGCTCCCCCATGGCTCTTGCCTCTTGGCTCTCAGCTACCTTCGATTCCGATTCCAATTCGAATCCTCACCTGCAGATCTGTCCACCAGCTCTGTCTCCATCTCCATCTGGGGTCTGCTGGGGTCTGTCTCTGTGTGTGTCTGTGTGTGTGGGGTGCACCAAAAAAAGCATTTCCAATTTACACTTTGCTGCTAATTTGCGTTGACGCTTTTAGAACCGCCTGGGGCGCTATCCCCAGTTTCCAGTCATCGCAGTCTGGGGATGGGGGGATCTGCCACATTCCATGTCCTGTCCGTCCAAGTGTCTCTCTGTCTCTCTCTCTCTGTGTGTCTGTTTGCCTGTCCCCCCCATCTGTCTGTCTGTCTGTCTCTCTGTCTGTGTGGATGTGTTTTATTATTATGATGCATGCAGGAGACGTTTGGCAGGAGCAGTCGCTGTCTCCGTCGCAGTCATCGTCGTTGTCATCATCATCATTGACATGCTCCTCTCCAGAGCTCGTGCTTGGCTGCCTCTCCCTCATCGCATCCTCGTAGCGATGCTGCTCTTACTCTCTCTCTTGCCATCCTCAAAGCGTAGCTGCTGTTGTCATTCAAGTTGGTCGTCAGCGTTGAAATTGTTCATTTCGAAAATGCCTCAATAACAATAACAATTGTCGTAAAACTGCACAGGATACTCCGGGACTCCGGGACACCGGGACAGAGCTCTCCTCCGTCCGTCTGTATCCGTATCTGTATCTGTAGGATTGTCTGAAGCCCAAACTGTGCTTGTGTGCGCGATTATCTATAAAAGGATTTTCGAGCAGATTAATTGCGCGTGATTGAAGCTCACTGTTAAATGTGTGTGTGTGTCCTTGTGTGTGTGCTGTGATTGGCTGTGGTGGGGCACATTGGTTGCCAGACAATTCAAAGTTTGGGGCAGCCACCTGGCAAGGAAGACTAAATGAGAAGCGAATAGAAAGGCTGCTTTTGGGGGAAAGAGTTTCAATGAGAGTTTGAAGTCTTTCATAGTCTTTCTATAGTCCTTCAATCTATCGAGAGATGAAATGTCTTTCATTATAGAGACATTAGCGAATTTGGCAAACCATTTGCGCGGTATTCTTCTTACCAATTGTCGTAGTTGATTGATGATACATCATCTGATTCTTATGATTGGGATTCACGGGATTGCGACATGTTCACATGCACTTAGCGGGATGTGGTAAAAAGTCTGTCTTCATAGAAGCTTGGGACATTTTTCTTGTATCTACCTAAAGATACCATAATATTTACTGCCTCATATTGAATCCTTAATTATAAAGACAACACATTTCAAACACTAACAATTCAATACTTTCCATTGATGAAATGTATCAACCACTGTGGGATTGCTTCAAACACTTCCCTCTACATCTCTTTTTTACGCACTCTCTCTGTCTCTCTCTCTTACTTGACCATATTGGCATGTGTATACCTCGCATCGTATTGCCATATAAGTTGGTTTTGCCTCTCTCCCCCCTGTCCCTGTCTGGCTGACTCTGCTGACTCGCTCTGTGGCTCGACTCTCTGTAAGCACGGCAGTAATATGAGCAGTAATAAAATTTGAATTTATGACGAGATTCCATTAAAGCTTCTTCACAACACTCGTGCACAGACGCGACCCAATATTTGCCTTATGCGAAATATACATACATATATGTATGTACGCGTATATATATGTACGTACAAGAGAACAGGACCAGGGGCGACTTTGGGCTAACAACAAAATTTCGATGGCAAAAACAAAAAGGCAGCCAGAAAGATGAAGACCAACAGCAGCAGCAGCAGCAGTTGAGACCAAGTTGAATGGCAAAACACTCGTAATATTGTGATTTGATGGGGGCTACCCCCACGAACAGCAGCCGCAGCCGCAGCATCTGGGAAACAACTTTGTCTGGCATTCAGATACACAGATACAGAGATACAGATACAAATTCAATAACTGTCCACAGTCCTTGTCCGCGGAAACGTTTATACGACTTCCATTTCATTACGCGTAAACGAATTGAAATGAATTTTTATGGCACAAAAGCAAAAGCAAAGGCAACAAAAAATTACGTATCATCAGCAGACACTGCATCTGCATGTAGGTCCCCCTCTTATCTTTTGTTTAATGTAAAAACTTTGTTCAATTGCTCGATGAATAATTTTTCAATAATTTTTTCGTAATTGCCTCACTTTTCGGTAAATTTATAATTAGCATTGCGCTAATTAATTAATCGCTTTTGTCATAAATACTCCCACCATTCGAAAAGTGTGAAGGGTGTGGATTGGATCGGAGGATCGGAGAGGAGTGGAGTGGAGGTTAAGCAAGTAATGATACTCCCACGCTGTAGATAAGAGGGGTTTCTTCTCTTATTCTCCCACGCCACAACAGAGAAAGAGGAGAGAGAGAGAGATATTGTCATTAAACATCGGTGGTCGGTCGACCGACAGACCGACCAACAGGTTGTCAAGTTGTAAAGATCTTTGCCGCAAATGCAATTTCCAGGAATTTCCTCTCGCTTGCTCTCGTTTTTTACGTACAAAGTCAAACAAATTTCACGAACGTTCCCATCGGAATGGGAATGGGAAATAAATATAGAAAAATACCTTATATAAAGCACTCTCCTCTCCTCTCCGTTCGGTTGGGCAAACAGCAACAACAAATTGTTAAACAACAAAAAATAAATCTTAATTGAATTGTGATACTCGTACTGATACTGACAGACTGTCTGGCTGGCTGACTGGCTGACTGTCTTGACTTGACTTGAGGTTGGGCCTGTTCTGGTGTGTTGTTGTTTTGTGGTTCTCTAGATTCTCAACATGTGGTGGAGCACATGTTTCAATCTGTGGGGGGATATGGGGCTGTGGCTGGTTGCTTTGTGTTGAAAGTGGGTGTGGTTCGGATGTGTCGTCTCTGTTTCCCATAGCACATAGCAATGGCGCATTCCTTACAACTCCAACTGAATGTTATCTATCTTTCAGATAGATATTGTATGGGCAAGTATGCTTTATCAGGCCCCCTTTTTATAGTTTTGCGTGCATTTGAAAGTCCTCGTCTTTTATGACTCGGTACACATGTCTTTATTAATAACCATTATTGATTGTTGTTCTTGTTTGTTGTTCTTGGTAAAATGCGAGGAAGTTACAAGCTTGTGATGGTGGGCTGTACTCTGGTACTATGTATGAGAATGGTTTCTTTGGGGATTGTGAAAGATAGCTGGAATGAGTGTTTTACAGGGTTCTATGTATCTTGAGGTAAGTTCTATGAATGAACATTTACATGTCTTAGAGGAAATGGTAGTAGATCAGCTTTCAGTGGATCAGATGAGGCATATTACTAGGCTCTGTTTAGTACATATTGTTCTGAAGGCTATATATATGTACATATAGGGGATCCTCAAGCAAACTGATGAACTTTGAGCTAAATAAATGAAAGAATTTTTGAGAGAGCATAAAGAGAAAACAAAGGAATGTAAGAAAACGAAAAATGTGCTGCTGCAATTGCATTTTTGTACCTCTCCCATCAACAAACATCCGCTTTATAATGCCAATTTTTTGTCACAATCAATATAAGTCCAAAGTGTTTGCTTAGGCGATTGTTAGAAATGTCAAGTTCCTTTCGCCTAAGAGTATTTTTAGAGATTTATTTACAGAGAGAAGGAATCTCAAGAACAGTTTGTGAAATGGCCTGAGGAGGTTAGGCTAAATCTCAATGCTATGCTTTCGAAATGTAGTCCAATTTCCAGGCATTACCCTAACGCCCTTTTGCCTCTGCATCAGCCCCTAGGGCACGGCCCTGCTTAGCAGAGATACACGGATACAATGGCTCGAGATGAGTGCCTAGGAGGATGCAAAACAATAAACACAACAGATCGGAAACGTGTACAGAGATTTGGATTTAAATTAAGCTAAATCCGCTCAAGCGCATGCAAGAGATACATATGTATATCCATATGCAGCGAGAGAACTGCTGTTCGCTAATAGACAACAAAAAGGTACACGACAATCTGCAAAAGATACAGATACGTGTGCGAGCAAAAAGGGAACACCATCGAGAAGCTGAACCGAGATGAACCGATCTGAACTGAAGCTGAAGTTGAGCTGCTGCCTAGCACTGGCTGTGGCACTGGCTGTGGCACTGGCAGTGCTTAAGTGCCGCGAGTACCTACCTCCTGCTCGACAGTTGGACAGCTCGACAAGTGCCACAGCCAGAGCCAGAGCAGCAGCAAGAGGCAGGGGACAGGGACAGGGGCAGGGGCCTGACACTGAGCAATGCCCATAAAGTAGGCTAAAAACTCACGTTGCTGCCGCTGCTGCTGTTGCTTAATTTGCATACAACTTAAGATACTCCAGAGTGCGAGAAAGAGAGGCAGATACGAGGCAGATATGTGTGTGTGTGTGTGTGTGTGTGTAGTGATATGGTGAGTGAGTGGGGCAGAGAGTCGTCGGTCGCGTGAATGAGAGTTCGTTCGTTCGTTCGGCTGGCAGCTGCGATGAGAGCGCGCACGCCAGGCGCAACTTCCCGGAAAAGGACCGCCAAAGTTGTTGCCGCTGCTGCTGCACTGCTGCTGCACTGCTTTGCCCTGCCATCATCATCTTTTGCTTCCTCTTTGGCCGAACAACTTGCACGAGTACCTGTGCTAGAGATGGTCGCGTGACTGTAATTTGAATCACGCAAATTGAAAAATATTTACAACACTATGGAAGGAGCTATGACAGATGGACAGAATGATTGTTTTTTAGAGGTGGATGGGAGTAGAGAGATGTGTAGATAGTAAGATACATATATACAGATGATAGAGAAATATATATGTATATACTATATAGAAGGTATCTATAAAGAGATAGGTATTAGAGACCTGCATGAATAGGCAACCCAATCGATGGGCTTCGGAATTCACATCATATCGAATCGCTCACTCAAAACGTACAGAACGAAGTAGTCGTCCTTTTACTCAGAAAATATTGTTTTTTTTTCGCGCTCGCTCTCCATATGCTTTTTGGGAGAGAGCGAGAAAACCAACCACAAATTCGATGATTTCTTGCCTAGTCTTCTGCCTAAAAGTCTTTACTTGTGTGGATGCGTAAGTTTTCTTGCCTTACCCTGAATAAAATGACTTTCAGATATAGCAAGAATACAATATATGCTGCCCAGCGATATTATAATACCTTTCTAACACGCTTCTCTCACGCACCCATCGCTTAAGCCCAAGCGGCGTGTGTGAGAAAAAAACAGAAGAAATGCCTTCCCTTCTTAGATCATCATCGATGTACCAGATTTTTTCATTTAGCCGAGTTTAGCCAAGTGCAATCGATACTTTTGCTTCAGCAATAGGATTACAGTACGACCAAACAGCAAATGGGATAGCGGAATAGCGGGAGGGAGAGATGTAAAGGTGCCAGAGAGGAACTCGTTTCGTTTCGTTACGTTTCGAAAAAGAAACTCATTAAATCGAATATCTCAGTTATCTTTATGCATCTAAAGAAGTTTAGTAAGATTGTCAACTTTGAGCACTTTCATGAATGAAAGCAGATCGGCGATGTCTGCTTTGTGATAAGCAGAAAAGGTAAAACATGATCAGTATCTGTGAGAGCAGCGGCTCTCTTTGCGTCCGATATTCTGCGTGTGGGTCCTCCAGATCCTGGTTCAGCCACTGGCCTATCCTATCAATCGACAGTCGTGTGTTGCCGAAAACAGATCTCCTTTCATCAAAGTTAATCATTGGAAAATCACTTCCTTCTCAGGATCCCTGCTCTGCACTCGACTGCGAGTACGAGTATGTGCAAGATTAGACAAAAATTTCATTTGCAGATACAAAAGATACTTACATACTCGTATGTTCTTACTCTTCGCTCGAGTGCATTGAAAATGGAGTCTGGAGTCTTACTTCCTGGCTGTCGGATGGAAAATTTCGTTGGTCCAACCACACACAAAGTGTTTCGGTAAATTTGCATAGCATCCACAAGAAAAAATAGGAAAAACAGAAACAGTTTACCCCCCCAAAGAAAAAAAAGGACAAGACCTGGAAATTAAATGCTACGTTTCATTTTCAGGGCCCACAACTTGACAGCTGTCAAAAGAGTTTGGCAAATATTTTGTCAGTCGTCGAACTGGAAAACTCTTCAAGGGTTTCCATCTCTATAGAGTACGAGTAATTAAGCTATTTTCCTGTCTCTTCTTGGCTCTTGGCTGTTGGCTCTCTGAAAGTGCATTTTGATTTTGTGTTTTTTTAACAAATTCTCAAATTCCCGAATGTTTGTTGTGTCAATTTGAAGAACTCACGCGCCACGACTTGCTATATAGAGGGATGTATGCTATATGTATAGGGTTGGGATCAGCATCAGCGAGAGAGCGAAAGAGCGACAGCGACAGGTAGGAAAAAGGTTAAGAATGCATTTAGCCCTTTGTTTGTACTGCGCCTTGCACGCGTTCATAAAATGCATCAGCGAATTGGGAAATGTTTTGGACAAACAAATCGCAGACAAGACAGACGGAGGAGGGTGGGGAGGAAGCCTCAGAATCGGAGGAGAAGGAGTTTCAGGTCTAGGCGGCAAAACGCTAAAATCTCTTGCCTTCTCTCCGTCTGTTTGTTCACATTCATGGGAAGATGGAAGCATCTCCCATCTACCATCCACCATCTCCTACTCCTACTCTCCCTGGTCGGTCGTCGCAATCCACTTGCCACCAAGAGACTGCACACAGCCAGCACCAGCACCAGGCCAGCGCTGCGCACTTTACGATATTTGATTTCCTCATTTACGGATTTAATTTTCTTTCAAATTTACCGATCGCCAAGATATCTACCCGTTCACTGTTCACAGCAGCAGCAGCAGCGTTCATCGATGTCGGAGACGGAGACAGAGACGGAGTCGGAGTCGAAGTCTCGATCGCCCTGGGCGAGTCATCCAAATCCACATCGACATCCACATCCACAGGTCTCCACGATCTCCAGTACCTACTGTTGTCTCTTTCTGTTTGCTTCGTTTTGGATGTTTTATCGCTTGATTGGTTTGGTTTTGGTTTGCCGCTTGGTGGCCACTGCCTTTGCCACTGCCACATCTATGTGGATGCTCTGTGGCTGCTTCTGCTGTGATATTGACCCAGGGGCGATGGCGAGATGCCCAGGCATGAATTGAGTTATGTTATGCTAGTGGAGCACACAGCACTTAGATCCATGGCCCATTATCCATGATAATGATAATTATTCCCATGATAATGATGATACTGAGCGTGGGCCAGTGGGGGTTCCCCACACCCCCCAAAGATGGATAGTTAGTTGATTGTCCATCGATGGTGAAACTAGGGGATATATGGCACTGAGTGCTGTATATAGGGTCTTCCCCTTTAGAGGCCTCAAATCCCCTTCGTTTTCTATTAAAAGTAAGTTCATTTCCCCCACTGATCTATCATATACTTTTTCCCCAATGACCTACCCCAATGACCTATACTTTGGCCACGCTTAACCTTGATTAATTCCCACTTAAAGCGATTCCTGTTCAGCCATCGCCCGCACAGTAGGCCACACATCAACACCCCAGCATGTGTTCCCCCCAGAAAGAACGAACGAACGACCCCAACGATCGGATCCCTTGGGGCTCTCTCACATACGTAACCTCAATTTGTCGCCACATGTCACACCACAGGCCAAACGAAGAGACCGACCGACCATATAAATAACGATTCCGCATCGCATCGCTTTCGGAGGCGCCACCATCTGTGGCGGTGGTGGTTGCTGCTTTCCATACTGCCCCAACACTGATGACATCTCCGATCTGTGATCGACTGGCGTTTCATTTAATTGAGTTCACAGCCAAACGAAAAAAACGAGAGACTATAACAATAAAAAAAAAATTAATTCCAACAGCAACAATGAAATGTTGAACCTTTTAACCTTTTTCCGTGTTCATGTGTTGGCCCGCTGTCCCGCTTAATGGCTGGGTCCACCAAGGCACTGAAGTTGGTGCTGGAGATGGAGATGGAAATGGAGTTGGAGTCGGAGAGTCGAAGCCAGAAGCGAGGGCACTCCTTGATCGAATCGGATCGCAGTTGTTGCTGTTGGCATAGCGCCAGCAGCTGCCGTTTCGGTGTAGGTTTTGGCCGGTGGGCGGGGGATGTCAATTCAATTAATGCCCAAGACTTGGACCTAGACCTTGCCACGTTTCTCTTCCTCATGGCCTCATGGCCTCATCTCAATTAGAACCTCTTAGGCCCGAGCCAAATAACAAATTGTGAAACATTAAGAAACAAAACAATATTTTCTGTGCGTTCTTAACATTCCTGTGGTGAGTCGTGGTACCGGTGAGATCCCATGAGATCCCATCTGATCCCATCTTAATGAAGATGAAGCCAATCATCAACGCCCGCTGGCCGGGACTTGACTTGTTGATCTTTTGTCCTACAATTAATGCTGCATAGGGCCAAGTCTCTGCTCTGCTCTGCTGATCGCTGATCGCACAATGAAGATATTTTCCTTTCTCACACTTTCCATAAAAAACCTTTCCGAAAAACCCAAAACGAAAGAAAGAAAGAAAGGCTCTGCATGAAAAAGCACAAAACCCGATACCCGATGGATGACAGCGCAAAAAGAAGCGCCAGCATACCGTCCCAATAGTACCATTAAAACTTGACCAATGAAAACACGAATGATCCATCCAGCCATCAATTCGAGGAGGAGGAGGAGGAGTGTGTCTGTCTGGTTGTCTGTCTCTGGCTGTGTGTGAGATCGTGTGGAGTTAATGTGAGTATTAAAACCTTTTAATAAAAATCTTTAATGAATCAATGAGCAAGCGAGAGAGTGACAGAGAGAGCGAGAGGAATGAATGAAGCCCCGAGTCAGAGCCAGAGTCAGAGCCAGAGTCAGAGCCATTGTGGCTGGAGCAGAGATGCTGGTCGCTGATTAGGAGCATTAATCGATTTAAGCCACAATCATTCCCTCATTCCCAGGCAGGCGAAAACCCCAAAAGGAATGTGGGAGCCTGGTTCGGTTTGGTGGCCAGGCCAGAGGCCAACTTTGTCTGCGCTTATCAAAAGGCATTTTTTTGAATAAAAATTAAATTAATTAAATTACAGGCTCGCTGGAGAGTGGCTCTCTTGGGTCCACACACAGGCACACACACACAAGCACCCAAGCGAGTCCAAACTAAAGAGCTGCAATAAAATTGTTTTTAATCTTATCGGAACGAACGGACAACGACGACGACGACAGGCTGAGCCTTTTAGTCGTTTGCTCTCGTTTTATGCTCTCCTCGTAAAACCCACTAAATATGCTCGACTTTATCCCGCATTACTTTGTCCCACATCCCAGCGGATACCCAAAACACATCCCAGCTGCCAGCCCAACTGCCCAACTGGCCAACTGTTCCGCATTGCCTAAACAGATACCAAAGGAATATATATATTCGTAATATATTTCCATTGAGAGTCGGTGATATCAGTTAAGGCCATTTAGTTGTTAATATCAATTTGGCCCGGGGATCACCATTCCTCAATCCACATTTTTGTATCTTTTTTTGTGGCATATGCGGCGCCGGAACTGCCAAATGACCAATGGCTCGGCGTGTCCTTGTCCGGGGAAAGGGAAAGCAAACGGAAGCACTTGACGACCAGCTGCCAATTTGCGAGAAGCACTGAAAGACACCCAAAGACTCTTCTCTGCCTCTCTCTGTTCTCTGCTCTGCTCATATACCCATTTATCTCTAGTCAGGGGCGACGACAGCTCAAAGAATGCCATACGCAACGGGCAGTCCATTGCTTCGTCTCAGTTCCATTGCCATTCCCATACGATCCGATCCATACAATCCCAGGTCCCAGATACCAGATCCCAGGTCTCAGGTTTGGCTACGGGAGCTGGGATCTGGGTGGTCGCCTGGTCGCCTGTTTTGTTGGACTGCTGTGCGGTTGGTCCGACATAGACTTGTGCATATGTTGATGATGACGAGCGGACTCTCTGCCCTCTCTGGCTACTGCCGCACGCGGCATGCGGTCGGTGGATGTGGCAGGGGAGGATGAGGAGTTGGAAGGGAGACAAAATCAAAGAACTGGAAGCACTGAAGTGATGGCCAAACTGCAGCGGAGCGGCAGCAAATGAAGTGATAAAGTTATGCTCGCCGGGGGATCCCAAGTGCCAGTGGCCGGTGCTAGTACAGTGGTTCAAAATCAATCGAAAAATGTTGAAAAAATATATGAAAAATTCATGGATGAAATCTGCAAAGGAGGAACCTCCAAAAGGAGGTGTAAAGGCTATTTTTAAGATATTTTATACTATATTTATTATATATTTTAGAGAGCTACTGGGAAGGTGCATAATTCTGTATAATTTTAGCTATAAATACTTCTTGTTCCCTAGATCTTCTTATACTCCATTTCTTATCATAACTTGCCCCACTGTACTGCCTGATCGCCTTGGTTGTGGCTTCTTGTGCGACATTCCCACCAGCGATAATGCAGCCTCATGTTGCTGGCCATTTGAATAAAAATTGTGTCATGTCAACCGGCAGGGGCCGGACGCCTTATCACAGCAGAGAGATACAGGGACCCAACCCAGCGACAGGGCAGAGCAGAGAGTGAGGAATGGACCATCAGACAGACAGAGAGACAGCCAGAGAGACAGAGAGTGAGAATGAAAGATACACTCGCACAATTGTGGATCGTTTTGGGCCTCTCTCATTGATCGCTTGGCTTGGACCCGGGGACCAGGGACTCGGGGACTCGGGGTAGGAGTGTGGGCCCACCTAGATGGCAATTTTCAACGCTGTCTTTCACCTTTCCCAGAGAGCTGGCTAATATGTGTAAACCGCGTTAGTTACGCTTCAACAATAATGAAGACATTATTAACTTGTATTTCTCTACTTTTTTCTCTCTCTCTCTCTCTCTCTCTCTTTTTTTTGGGTGATGCTGTGTCCGTGGGCTGTGTGCTGTGTGCTGTTGTGTTTCCTGCCGCAGCTGACAAGCATTTACTTTCACACACAGAGAGAGGAAGGGAGGGAGAGAGGGAGAGAAGCCTGGGCCTGGGCCTCCTTATCGGAGAGTGGTTCGACTAGGATTTTGGCCCATTCTTTAGCTGTCAGTTGCTGGCATACAAACGCCTCTGTCAGTCCGTCAGTCGGTCCAGCCGTCTGTCCGTCCTCCTCTTCATCTCTTGCAACGTGTGCGATGAACAGTTAGTTCCTTTGTCGGTGCTTGCGCTCTCCCTGGGTGCCTGCGGCACATCCTTCGGATCCTTTCGGATGGATCGATCAGGGTGGCCCATCCACATCCAAAACACAGCCAAAACTACCAATTGCAAATGTTATTTAAACGTTTTGCGCCACAAGTGGCCTGCCTCATCATCATCCATTTCCATGGATCGCTTTGTGCCCCATTCATCTGTCTTATCATCCATAACCTCGCCCAACTTCCTCATTAATGCTTTTTGCATGTGGAAGGAGTCAATTAGGCCGAACAGATGAAAGGCTGGCCACATGGCCACCCCCCAAGCACACACCACCCACCACACACTCTTCGACTCCATTTCAATGTCAATTTTCATTTTGATTTTCCATTTCGAAATGTTTTGCAAAGAGCCTGGCAACGTGTATGATAATGTCGGGCCTAATGGCCCGTGTGCGTCTGCCTTAAAGTCTGAATCTGCAATTTTCCGATTGCCTAGCATCTCCATTGCCCATCTCCTCACTCCCAGCATCTTCATCTTCATTCCCATTTCGATTCCCTCCCCTAGAGATAAACTCTCTGCAAATTAAATTGGGGTCGGCTATTGACTTCCAGATGCTGCTGGCAGGGAGACTGAGAGTGAGAGTATTTCCTGCGGCATAGGATTAAGTAATCGAATGGCCAGGTTTTGAGGTGGAGAAGGCTATCCCCATCCATGCGCCCCCCATCTTATGCTCTCCCTCTCTCTTCCTCGTGCAGAGCAGCTAGATATAACGCCTGGTGTTGCTGTGAGAAGAGTGAGAGACAATTATAGGGGTATACCAAATGGTATCGATAAAAAGTATACATATAATATTTTAAAATTCTAATCTATCAGAGAACTATCAGCTGTTATACTTCCCCTCTTTCTCTCTATGAGAATTGAGAGATAATAATAGTTACTTGTGTCAGTTGTTGCTTTAAAGAAAGTTCCACTTCCAACGAATTCCTTAAATCCCCCAAACAACAACTGGTCTACCGATAGCCATACAGCACATATGTATGTACATTTTACTCATCAATCTAATTGCAATTTGATTGAATTCACAGATTTCTACACATCATTCAAGTTGGGGTTCTCATGGGTCCATTTCAAGCCCCGAAAAATCCATTAGATGAATCAAATTCATCTGAAGAAACCAGAAATCTCCGATTGTCGCTACAGAATTTTTAACCCTCGTTAAAAATGAATGAAAGCTTATTAAAAATATTTCTTTATTATTGCAAAAACAAACAACAAAAAAGAGCACAAAAAAAAATACTGCCAAGAGAGAAGAAACAAAAGAAAAGTTTTTTGTTCTCTGGAGAAGTAAAAAATGTCTACAAAAAAAGAGAGGAAAAAACAGGCGTACAAATGTTAAACATTTGCCACGATGCCATGACGAGAGTTGACTGCTTAAAGGATCGACCGATGGATGGAGGAGGAGGAGGAGAAACCCCATACCGGACACCGACTGACGTGACAGGGCATCAATGATGAGATCTGGATTTGGAATTGGAATCAGGTATAAAGATAATGACGAATCGAATCGAAGGATCTGCAATGCAAAACTTTTGAAAGAAAAAGAAATCCTTAACGAAAGAAATAAATCTCCGAATCGGTTCTAGTTTTTTGCGCGTTCCCAACACACAAAAATGTCTCCGGAGAATTGCACGCTACGCTCTGTGGCATCCACAAAAAAAGCGCCCACAAAAATGCCAAAAACCAGGCAACAGATCGGGCATTTTTTTCGCAGGCTGTTTTTTGTGTGCGTTTCGTTGATGCGAAACTGTCATTCGGGAAAAAGGATTTTTTGGTCAGCGAGAGAGAGATTCGGTTTTTTACTGCCTTGCTGCTGGGTTCTGCAGTGGCATATTTAAAGTTATGGCCTCCGTCTTAGCCATTTAAAACGTTTTCGAAATTAATATTGCGAGCAAAAACTGTGAAATGTTCAGCAAGGAACGCGGCAGCAGCAGCAGCAGAAGACCAAAAGACAGTCCAGTCCAGTCTCAAACAAAAAGTAATTTCTGTTAAATCGCAAAAACAAAAAAAAATCAGGCAAGATCATGATCAGAGAGGCAGAGGATCATGATGATGATGATGATGATGGTCAGACAGACAAGCGAATGACGAATAGCCCATAGCTGTGTCTTGGAACGAATGCGAAATGTACGGAATCCGCCAAGACTCAAGCCTCAAGACCCAACAATTCCCCGAGACGACAATTAAGCACGAACAAAAGGCGAGTCAAGGCGAGGATCCAAAGAAGATCGTGTATTGGAGCCCCAAACCCAGGCAGTTCTCAGAGTTCTCCCTCACTCTCTCTCTCTCTCTCTCTCTGTCTGGGTGTTTGCCAAACTCCCACGGCCCACCCAGTGCTACAATTTTCACTCTTTTGCCGACACTTTCCCACAGGCAGCCACACCTACCTCCACCTCCACCACCACTTCAGGCCATCAGCAAACAAAGAAATAGAGAGAGGGAGACCCAAAGACAAAAGGCACTCGGACAACACAAACAGGGGCTGACGGGGGGGCAGGGGCAGCGATGAGCGAGTGACTATAAAAAGTATATACTTGTCGTATTCTGTAGTGAAACATTTTTATGTGCTTGTCCATCCGTCACAAATTATATAATTATCACCTGTAGATATTGGTTAGGCCGCTTATCGCCGGTGTGAATCTGACTCTGACTCGATCTCAGAGAGAGGGGCTCTTACTCAATCGGACTGTGCCACTGCCTCTGCCACTGCCCCTGACTCTGCCCCTCACTCTGCCCCTGCCCCTCACTCTGCCTCTGACTTGAGGCTGCTCGAAATGTTCGATTAGCCACGCTTTATGTCTTCATCTTTTTTTGTTTCTTGTGCGCGTTTTGGTCAATGGGTGAGGTCGGGGGCTAAAAGGTAGAGAGCCAAACCCGATTCCGATTCCGATTCCCATTCCCCTTCCCTTTTGGCCTTATCTTTCCTACGAAAAATGCCACCCAAAATTTTAATCTTTATATGAACCCAAAAGTTGAGTTGCTGCTCACAGAGAAAGTGCCGACACCGAAGACGCGCACAACTTTCATTGAGTGGAAAGTAATCGAGAAGGGATACTCGCATCGCATCTCTCTCTCTCCCTCTGTCTCCTTCCGGCCAGGTTGTCCTGTGGAATATCCCACAGACACAGAGTTTTGTCCTTAGCCCTGGGCCTGGGAATGTTTTCGGCTAATTCTGCCGCACTTTGTTGACTCTTCTCATGGGAAACCTTTCGAGAGAGAGAGAGGGATTAGAATTAGCCACAGAGTGTGGCTCTCAGCAAATCAATTGGAGATCACTTGGTATTGAGTATTTGCAGAATGGCTTTGGCGAATTGAATGGCTGAAAACTATCAATGAATCTACTACGATCTCTCAGATATTCCCCCACCAAAACACAGTCACTTTCTATGGCCATTAGACACAGTAAATGTCCACTTAAAATGGGAAAAACAAGGGGAAAGAATAACCAAATAGTCGGCTTAGGGAAGAGCCAGGCCCAAGACCTACTTAAAGATTGGATAGACAGACATCAACAACATACAAAAGTCAATGTACCCTAGAAAAACAAACCGAAACGGACGAAAAGTCCTTGATCAAGGCACGGCACGTGTACGTGAGTATTCCTATGTATTCCTACGTATCCTAACCCACTGACTTCATCTGTATAACCACTTAAGCGTGTAAATTTCCCAAACTACTCAATGACGACAATGGAAAAACAACAACAACCCAAAACTAAGAGAGAGAGAGACAAAATGCCATTAAGACGACACTTGCATAAAATGTGGAAACTTATTAACTGATGGCCAAAAGTTGTTCAACGGCAACGGATCGTTTTGGAAAAAACGCCAAACGAATGTGTGAAAAACCTGAATCAATTCAAAATAAACAAAAAACTCTCTCGAGGATTTGGCGAGACCGAGAAAAATACCAAAAATAGTTGAAGAAAATCATCAATGAGAGACAGCGGCACAGAGGCAAAGAGGCACCACTGGCGGTGGTGGTGGTGGTGGTGGCGGCAACGGTGGCGGCATGCGGCATAGGCCTCGACTGGGTCTGCTTGTGTGTGTGTTTTTGAGGCTGTCATCTAATAATTTAAATGACTTAATTATTGCGTCAGACTATGGAGAAATAGAAAATCGAATGCCAAGTAGATCGGGGCGCCTCTTTGGTGTCGCGGCATTTCCTGTTCTCCACCAACAAAAAAAAAACTCCAAAAATTTTACCTAATAATCCAATTTTTGTGGGAGGCCCCGGGGCCCCCATTAGATTATGCATTTTATGAAGTGCGAATCCAATGGGTATGGTAATCGTGTGTGGGAGTGTGGTTCTGACTTTTAGGGGCATTCTTTTTGGCGCCAAGATTGCGTCGCGACCTGGTGACGCCTCCGCTTCAGCTGCCCTTTGACCCGGTGCCGCCACAAATCGTGCCACGTACGACATCGCTCTGTCTTCTATCAGCAAACAACAAAGCGTCGGGCATATCATCCATCCCCCAGACCCCATTCGCTATGGCCGAAGGATGCAGTATCTGATCCTCAATTCACGATCCTCACGGGCCGCAACAAAATCGATTTTAGTGGCCAGCTGTTACCCCCCTGTATCTGTATCTCTCTCTGTCCCTCTGTGCCTCTGTGCCTCTGGTTCTGTGTGTGTGTGGTGTGGGTCCATCTATGATGTGTGACTTGTGCCGCAACAAAAGGTCAGTCGAGGCCGACAAAAGCCGTGAAAAATAATGAACCCTTAAACAACTTAATTATTTCTGTGTGTAATCTTCCTGGAAATCCTCAGCGATCGGTAGCCAAACAATTGTGCCAAAAAGGCCACATATTAATTAGTCATATAGAGCGAACAAAGTCCAAATTTCCAGGAAGTGTACCATTCCAGGACTGTTGCACCATTTTGGGTGGTCGACGACTACGTGATGATGATGATGATGATGATCGTGCGAAAGGATCGCGAGCCAGCGAGGTGTTGAAATCGGGAAGGAAGGGTGATTGGAATCGTAAAAGGAATTACTTTCAATTTAGGGTAAAGTTATCGCTGGAGAGCTTGTGATTATGCAAGAGGATCAAGGGAAGAATTTGTATAAAAATTGATCGTTAGAGCATTCTTAATGATAGTGCTAGATGATCACTGGATCCCTAGCTGATCCTGGTCTTATTTCATTATATATTTCACTGATCTTCTTTGGTCAAAAGCATCCACTTATCATGCCAACATAACACTCGAGACTAGGACTTATCATAAGCGATCTTCTTTTATGATGTGCCAAGGATCTCCACTGAATGGTGGCCTTTCTTCACTGATCGTTTGCAAACTCCATTCAAATTCAATGATCAGAATGATCATCTGGAACAAGAGCAGCCTCTTGCGTTGGCCATTTAACGCCAATGATCTTCAATAATCTCGATTCCGCTCCCCGCTTCTGCGGTGGCTTTGCGCATCAAGTTTTGTTGGCTTTTCCCACAGCTATTGACAGGCGGGCCGAGGCAGCTTAAGGCCATAAACAAATAGACAAACACAGCAGCTAGTAGCTGCGACCAAAAGCAAAAGCCCGGGCCAGACCATAAGACAAGCCAAGTGGCTGAGTGGCTTAGTGGCTTTTGGCCAACATGCTTTTTTGTTGTTTGCTATTTAGTGTTGTGTTTTTTGTTTTGTTTTGGATTCTGCCACTAAGATCTCTCCCTCTCTCGCTCTCTCGCTCTCTCTTTCTCGGCAGCAAAAACTGAAAAAAGTAGCAGCCAACACACGCGGTAGCAAGTTGTCTTTAACTTGGTTGTTGGTTGTTTAAGCACAGCAAATAATGAAGATGAGGCGGTGGCTACTGATGGGCGACAGGCGACAGGCGACGACAGCTTTGTCATTGTGCAATTAACGCCAGGAAAAATTCAAATTAATTGCCACCAAAATGGCGCCAATAACGCCAACGAAAGACAGAGAAAAAAACCCCCATGGCTGAAGGCTGAAAGCTGATGGGTGATGGTAGATGGTTGATGGCTTTCTGACACGCCCAAGAGAGCGGCCTAGGAGCCAAGCCCAGTACAGCCCAACGAGTGGCAAACAAATGACTAGGGCGTGTTTCCCCCTGAAGAGTCGTCAGGTGACAGGCAGGGGCAGGGGTAGGGGAGCCAAGACACAGTCTCTTTGCATAAGTAAGTTCATAGGCGGGAGGGAGAGTACTATGGCAGTTAAACCATATATCCTATAGGGGAAATCAATGTACCCCCCATTTATACCCCTTTCTCTTTCTCTCATTAGCATTATTCCAGGCCATTTCCCATTACCAACCTTGTTACCAAGTTGTCTTGTTGTCAGCACTAAAATGGCTTCTTCTTACCACCGAAAAAGAAGGCAGTAAGCAGCAACACCACCACTCACCATCATGTTTTGCACATGCCACCACCATACGCTCCAGTGAATCCCCTCTCTCTTCCGCCATATTTTCCACACTGTCTTCTGTCCCTCTCCTCGATGGCCGCTGCTGCTCGACCGATCGCACTTCCGGAGCGGAGCAGACCGCCGACGTAGTGGTGGTGGTGGCTCATAATGATAATGCATTATGCATTCCACCGGCTGTTTTTTAATTGTTATTAAGTCGAGATAAGGAGAACTTTAACACCTAACACTAGCCCGATCTTTCGCTCTCTCTCTCTCTCTAACGTATAATTTCCGACATTTTGGAGGCACTTAACCTTAACAAAAAACCTAAAAAAAATATGCTCGCTCATAGTAATTTTTGGTTAGGGTTTTTTCTTCTCTCTGGCGGTTCTCTGGCGGGGGGGGGAACGGGAAATATAAATTGTCGGAGCCCCGAAATTCTACACTGTCATCAAAGCGTAACTAAACGCCCATTTTTCTCAACTTTTTCGAATCGAGTCGGGTCTCCGAGAGAGAGAGAGGCCTGAATTTTTTGTTGTTTTTTGGGTTTTTTGGGTCCGACAGACAACCATTTTCGGTAGTTATTAGTGGCATATTTTGGCTTAAAGTGCGTGAACCATGTCGAAGCCAACGAAAATTTATTGTTTAGTAGGGAAGTTAACAACAAAATGGACCTCCCCATGAGCCATGAGCCGTGAGCCGTGAGCCATGAGCCAAAGAGAAAGACACGCAGCCCAGCCAGCCAGCCAGCCAGCCAACACGATTTTGGGAAAGGGAACGAGCGAACGAACGGTGGAGTTGGCCAGAAAATATTAACGCCTCGAGCGGCAAGTAGTGGTTAGTGGTAACTGTTGTTTTTTTTTTGTTTTCCTTTCTTTCTGGTAGGTGAGAGGAGGCGGGGAGGAGGAGAACCCAACCTCTTACCTTATTGGCTGACGTCCATAGTCGACCACCATCATCGCTGTGTGAGATCCACAAGATTTGCTGTGGACCTGGCTGCTGCCGATGCTGCTGCTGCTGATGATGATGGCGTTGATTATGGCTTATTTTCAAATGTTACCTATGTACTGGTACAGATCTCTCATCTCTTTTTTGTGTTCCCTCTTCCATTCTGCTTCTTGGAAGTGGCCGAGCGAATTATGTGGAGTCATCAATGGCAGGCAGGGGCATGCCGCATCCCACCAGAATCGTAGCAGCTCAGCTGTGGGAGTGGAAAGCACGCAAACTGTTGTCTGTTGGCCATTGGCAGTGGTGTTGGCCAAGGATTGCAGCTGAAATGATCAGATGATCGTTTCTAGGTTTGATTTTGAACTGGGAATAGAGTTTTGCATCAATCTAGAGATCAATTCAGTTCCCTAATAGGTAATCTTTCTAGCAAGATCACTCCTTATCACCGCCTTAGCTGATCCTCTATAAGACCAAAGGAAAATCTATTTACAAGCAATGCCTCGAGTTAATCGTCTCATGTCATGGCTATTATTAGGGGCCATCAGGTCTCGATCAATATCGATCGGTGGCCGATCATCTGCCGTGATCTATGCACAGGATTTAAGCGTAAAATCGAGGGCAATAAAGTGTCCGGGACGGACACAGCAAGTGTCCAACTATTTTCCAGTCAACAAAAGGCACGACACGCTCGGCTGAAGGGTCCAGAGATCAGATCATAGGACCATACGACCATAGGAGGATCGGAGGGACTCTGGTGCGATCGCGAGCTGCCCATGATCGGAGCAATGATCATGGACCAGGACGAAGCGTAGAATTTTTGCACGGCACATTAGCTGTTAGAAACAGAAAAAAAAACACACACACCCACCCACACACTGAGAGAGCGAGGGTAACAAACGGGGAAAACAGGGGAAACAAGCAATTTTCAAGCAGTGAAACAGGAGGCCCATAAACAGAGATCGGACCGAGGGACGGACCGAACGGTGGACAAGCAGCGGAGTGTTGCAAATTTTTATTTGGAAGCAATTTTCACACCCTGTGTGTGTGCGCGAGAGACAACAACAGGGCGAATATCTCATGCGGCGCAGAACCGAACAGAACCGAACAGAACCGGGGCAAAAGTGACCCCTGGCCAGGATCTCCGATCGTGTAGCTGTAGCTGCTGACAGGACACAGCGTGGCGAATGCCCAACTAGGAACCCGGTGACAACTGCTTTAGGAGCGAACTGAGAGATGCAGAGTGAGACGACGTAAAGTTGCAAATGATGCCAAATGATTGCCGACCATATAAATTTCGATTTTGACTGATTAGCACCCTACCTGCAGGACTGCAGTGAAGGCACGAAGGCAGACAACGCCCCCCGTGCCCCGTAGGACACCAGTCAGCGTTTTAGTTGCGCTTCATCCTCATCCTCACAGATTATTTGCAATTATGAGCTGAGATTTTACACTGTTAGTGGAACAATCCATATGACAACTCCCCCTTTCCCCTTTAACGCAAAAAGTTTGACTTTTCGACTTGTTTTCTAATCACCTGGGAAACTGGGAAACTCTCTATGCCCAAGAACTGTTGGCTCCTTGTTGGTTGACCAGACATTTGACCTTGTCAGAGCACGAAGCCTGCGTCTCAAGGACACAGCCAAAGGAAGGTTCCTTCAAGGCTGAAACTCTCGGGGGGTTTTTGGGTTTCTCGGTTCGGTTCGGTTATGGTTTATGTTTGGGATTGTTGTGGCGCGTTGTTTTCAGAGATATGTATATAGTAGTTGTATATTTTGATGGATTGGCCATATCGCATTGAAGGTCGGCGATCGGTTTCCGTTTCGGTTTCGGTTAGCCTCGCATTTGTTACGACTTGTTTTGTGTGCTGTGTTTGGTGGCTAACCAAAATACGAACAGTGCCAGCGACAATTATTATTCTCTGGTGACAGAGAGAGACAGAGAAAGATCATAAATGATCCTCAGTGGATAGATTATTTATCAATCATAAATCCCACATGTTCGTAGCTTTCCTTTAGCTAATAGTTAGGTAATACTGGCACTCTTTCGGTTTTTAGTAGATGCTTTTACAACCCCAGAGAGACAGAGAGACGATGATCATCTCTACCTACAGCAGCGTCGACAGAGAGAGGTCGGGGTCTCGATTTTATGATTTGTTTTCGTTTCAGCCTTCTGTTCTTACTCACTCTCTACGAATGCCAGTGCCCAGTGTCCGGTAGTACGACTGCCAGTACGTGTACGGGTATGGTATGGCATGGTATGGTATGGGAGTGTGTCTCATCATTTGGATTTTCCGCAGCAATAAAATTAATAAGAACGCGCTAATTTTTCGGGGCTTCGGTGCTTGGGTGCCCGTGACCTAAGCAAACACTGAAGCATTCCTCCTCCTTTCCTTCCTTTCCCTCTAACTCTTTTTCAGCGCCCAGACTGTGCTAATATTTGCTAAGGAATTAAAACCAGCTAACGGGAACACCAGCAGAAACCCATTGAAACGCCACGCCATTTTGTGATGATCTGATCTGATCTGCTCTCTCTCTCTGTCTCTCGCTCGCGTAATACCTCTTAATGCTTCTGAATAATCGTCCATTAATAGCTTTGACATAATCTTTACAGCGAACAAATGTGTAATTCATTGAAAATGGCCGAAAGATCTCACCGAAACGGGCCCAAAGAGCGTGGAGCGGGGGGCTCTTCTCCTCTCTTCTCGACTCTTCGCTTCTGGAGGTGCACACACATGGCCAGGCCTGTCCAATTAGTGGAAGCAGCCAGGCAATGGCACAGAAGAGCAGGAGGAAAAGGTAAGACATAAAGCCAGGCCAGCTCCGCTCTGCTCTGCTCTGCTGCCTTATGTGTATGTGTGTACGTGTATGCTTAGGTGTGAGTGAGTGGAGAGTATGAGTACATAAGCGGAAGGCTACTCCGAATTTACTCCGAAATAATGAAGAAAACTCGTTCTGGAGGAGCCATATACAGGAAATATCTAAGCAAATGGTGAGGGGCTGATAGAATTCGAGGTAATTGTGATGGAATTTAAAAGAAAAGTGCTGGAATTTAAACAGATTATTAAGATTTAAGTATATAAAAAGTTAGAAATTGATTTAAATAATATTTAAAGCACATAATTTCATTACATTTTTAAAACATAAGAGAAATAAAACAGAAATTTGCAATAAAACTTTGTAGATTTCACAAAAGATATTGAATCAAGGTGCTAGGAATCAAAGATATATGGAAGATCTATAGAGGAATGCATCTATGAAAAAATGTTCATTGTTATTTAGTATAAACCACTGTAAAATCTTAAAAAATAATCAATTTTAGGCTTTTTTAAAATATATTTTTATTTTATAATATTTTAAATTATATTTAAATTATTTATTTATATTATATTTATAATATATTTGTACTGCAATACATGTATATAATTTGATTATTATTATATAAAAATAAAATAAAAAAATAATAAAGTATATAAAGTATCAATAAAGTATATTTAAAAAAAAAAGGATCCACTTTGTATTTTATTTTTATTTGTTTTTTTAATAATTTGAATGTATTATCGAAAGGCCTGAAGCGTTTATCAATTTTTAAAAACTTTTTAGACATACTATCAACAAAATATTGTACATCCCATGGGATCTATGAATACTAAGCTGGCTTAAAAAGAAGCTCCTTAGTTTAAGGGAAAATATATCAAAGTTCTAAAGTTCTACCTTTGAGAATCTTTCTCTCAAGCCCCGAATTATAAGAACTACCTCTAATAACCACGACTTTGTTGGCATTAAACTGTATATTATCCTATCTTGATGCAAGCCCACAATCCCGTAGAAACATAGCCAGAAAATGGCCACAAATAAATATATTTAAATGCACTTAACGTCTAAGGCTGGCGAGAGATTACGAAATTGCATCAAATTGGGCAAATAATCGCGCAATGCAATCGATTATTGGGCCGAAAACTGCGAGAGCAGAGAGCACAATTCCAGAGCGGCAGTTTTCCATTTCCGCCATTTCTTATTGGGCGACGGGCTATATATATGCATATATAACAGAAGCACGAACACACACGAGCAGACAAAACAGAGACGGAAGACGGGCACGAACGCGAACAGAGCGAGAGAGAGAGAGGCGCGCACACACGATCGCGATGAGAGGCAGCTGCCTGTTCGGACTGCCAGCTAGCCGCACTCTTCTGGCGCAGGCTGCGATGCCGGACCGTAGAGATTGCTCCTCCCACTCTAGCACACACACACACACACGCACGCAAACAGACAGAGAGATGTTTGTGTGGTAGACGGAGGAGATCGTGTGTCAACCGAAGGTTGACGACGAGACGATCCGTGCGCTGCTGACAAACGCAGAGTCGGGGCCAAAGAACGCACCGGTGTTTCATTTGAGTTTCAGCGCTGAACCGGGCAACAATCTTTCACTCCTCCGCTCCGCTCGATACCACACCCGATACCCGTCGCGACATTCTACCATACCATATCGTATCTCTAGTATCTAGCCGTGCAACTAGAGCAGATTGAAAGTGTTTTGCCCAGAATAGAGAGCATACAGAGAAAACTCGACAAGTTTTAAAGCCACCATTAAACCATTTAACCATTAAAGCATTAAACCTTAATGATTAATCCAAAGAGTGTGTCCCGTGCCTCATGATTACCGTGTGATCGACCCTCGAGAATTGATTCGAGTTCGGTAAATTAATAGCACAAATATGAGAATCAATATCAATACGCGTACGAGTATGCTAATGATGATTATGCCTCATTTATAGTGCGTTAATTGGACGTGAAATTGCCATAGAAATATCACAGAGAATAGAGTACATCGTATACTCGCAATAATTCGCCCATAACAGCCCATAATCCAAACAAAACATAAATCGAATACCCAAATCTCTCAGTGAGAGAGTGTGTTGTGAGAGTACGAGAAGAGCAGTGTGTCGCAGCAGCAGTAGCAGCAGCAGAAGCAAAAATAAACAAACAAATTATGGATATAAGCTATATCTTTGTGATCTCCCTGATGCTGGCCCTGTGCAGCAGCCAGGCGGAGAGTAAACAAAAGTCTGGACGGGGCCGAGGCTCCATGTGGTGGTAAGTCAATCGATCGATCGATCGATGCAATCGAAAGCATTCACCCGTGCTCTTTTGTGGGGGTTGACAATTAGCATCGAGGCCTTAACCAGCACAGCAAACAACAAAACCAAAACCAAACTTCAAATAAACCAAAAAGGGGCACAAAGTCAAAGAACAACAACAGCCACAGAACTTTGTCTTGCTGCGGCAGGCACGCGCCAGCACTACATAACTTTCGGCCAAAAAAATTCCCACAAAAAAGATGTTAAAGGTCTTGTGCGTCACGCACAATGCGGAAGCCACAAAATGCACAGCAGCAGCAGCAGCTACAGCAGCAGCAAAAGCCTCTCTCGATCTTCGCTTTATGAAAGCAATTAAAAATTCTAAGCGCGCATTCAACTTTTACTTGAGAGACGGGGATTGCTTTTCCCCCTGCCGCCTCTGTGTCTGTGTGTGTGTGTGTGACACAGTTTTCAGATCTGAATGGAGTTCCACATGGGAGATGTGGGGAAGAAGAAAGAGTTGGTTGGAGTCTAAGAAGGAAGTCAACTCATTTTTGGAACCTACCGCAGAGCGCAGTTGCAGCCGCAGGGAAATCCAGTTTGTTGCTTAAGTCTTTCGTTTTTTGGATTTAGTGGAAAATTACGCAAAAGGAGGAGTTTAAATAAAAAAAAAAGTATCTGTAAATTCAGAAAAAATTCTCCAATAATTTATAAACTATTAAAATATATTTTCTCTTAAGTTTTAACTTTTTTAATTCTGCAATTAAATTATGAAAAAGTAAAAACTTTTAACCAAACTCCATTCGGATTTCCACACCTAATAAAAGACGCTTCAAAACAGTTTTTCTTGTAATCCTCAACTTGAATCAAATGTCATATACTAGTAGGGGTTATTTCTTTAATAAATTAACCATAAATAGTACTTAAATATTTACACACTTTCTGATGTTTGTGATTGCCATTATGGCCCGGTGGTGGTGCTGCCGCAGCTGCTGTGAGATTCCGGGACTTTGAGACTTGATGAGTTGTTTGTTTGACTTTTATCATGTGCAAAAAATTTCAGCTAAGCCTTAATAACTTTTTATAACGGCATAAATTTCAGCCGCAACAATAAAAAACACACACAGAAAGATACTCGCGTACTACAGATACAGATACAAATACAGAAGATACAAAAATTGTTGCTGAGCGGCTCGCACGGCTGCTGCGGATTCCCGTCGCATAAATCTCCGATTGGGAATCGATTTAATCCGCCTGGGAATTGAAATCGATTGGCATGCCCCCCCCGGAGGCAGCTGGCAGCCCCCCCCCTCTTTTGCTTGGAAGATGTTACACTTTCGATCAAGATTTTTTTCTTTTGTTTTTGTGTGTTTTATTTATGTATTTTTCGGTTCGGTTTATTAATTTTTGTATCGTATATTACGCAATTGTTTTAAACGGGGGGAGGGAGGGAGGTAGGGAGGGAGGTTCGTTCGTTCCCACCGCAATCAGCATTCAATTGAAATGGCAATTAATTTGCATTCAGCGTGCCAGAGGCTGTCACTACATATATTTGTTTAAGTAAATATATATTTTACTTTTCTGCTAATGAAGCGGGGCGAAAAATATTATAAAAGATCAACAACAGTTAGAACAATGGAAAATAAATGATGGCAGGTCAATGAGAGCGGGAAAGAAAGAAAGAAACCGACCGACCGACTGACAAGTCCGACAAGTGTCTGCAAATATTTAACCATCTACAATGTGTGTGCCGATAAATGCTATATGTTTGTATGTATCTATGTATCTTGTGTGTGGTTTATGCTTGAGTAACGCCGGCAATTGACGTGCACCGCCCAGAAACAACAACAAATGTTGGAAAATACCCAAAAGAAAAGCCGCAAAACGAAAAGCCGAACAAAAACACAACTGAAACTCAAGTCAAGTGGAAAAACCTTACACAAAAAAAAAAAAAAACCCTATGACAAAACCGAAAAAACATAACGAAATGAAATGAAAATGTTTGTTTGTTTGTTCAGGGGAAAGGGTCCCGTCCCGTCCCTCATACTCCCCTTCCCTTTTCCCTCTCATAATTAGGCGCAAGAACCAACTCAAGCATTAAATAGTTTTGACAACTCCTCTCTCTCCTCTCGGTAAAGATTGCTCTATTAACTTTCGGTTTTTCTCTCTCCTCTCTTTAGGGGCATTGCCAAGGTCGGCGAACCGAACAACATGTCACCCATCACCACGGGCATCATGTACATGGATCCCGCCATCCACTCGACTCTGAGAAGGAAGCAGCGACGCCTGGTGCGCGACAACCCCGGCGTGCTGGGTGCCCTGGTCAAGGGCGCCAATCTGGCCATCAGCGAGTGCCAGCATCAGTTCCGCAATCGACGATGGAACTGCTCGACCAGGAATTTCCTGAGAGGCAAGAATCTATTTGGCAAAATCGTAGATCGAGGTGAGTCACAGAAGAAACAGTATAGATTTCCTTTCCCATCATTTAGGGATACAGTTCCCTCTCCATCTCAATCTCATTAGCTCTTTCCACTCTTGTCGTGAAGAAATATGATCTACCGATCTACGGATGTCAACGGATTCGTTTTCCTTTTGCATAACCCAACTGCAACTGCAACTGCAACCTCATTTTCCTTTCGGTTTCCACTTTATTTACGAGCATGTTATGAAATGTCACTCCCCTGGACATTGTCTCTCTCTCTCTGTCTCTGTGTGTGTGTGTGTGGCGCTTGTTTGTTATTGTAATACGATCTGGGCACTTGGTAATATGTATATATATCATGCTACTCGTATGGGATACTTTGTTGGGTTGACTACCCTTCAAGAGGGCACTTTCCCTGGCTGCCTGGCTGGTACACAAAGACTTCGCCTTGTCATCATCTTGCAGCCTGCTCCTGTGCTGTGCCTCCAGTGCACTTGCTCCACTTGCATTTCAGCATGTTTATGCTAATTGGCACAAGTTGGCAGCACCACAGACTGCCAGACCAGACCACGACCACGGCCACCTCTGTCACTCACAATTGCTCATTCAAATCAATCAAATGTGCCTGTTGTCTCTCTCTCTGTCTGTCTGTCTGTCTGACTGTCGTGTCGTTGTGTCTCTTCTGGGAGTTGTTCGTTGTTCGCCTGCTGCGAGACGACTTCGATCCCAGGAGAGCTACTTCCTCGACTGCTTGTGGCTGTGACTGTAGCTGCAGCTCCCCCCGAGCGAGGCTGTCAACTGATTTTCATATATGTATAAACAAAAGTCGCGCATGCGCTGCTGTTTTGTCCTTCTGCTGCTGCTCCTGCTGCTGTTTTCATTGGAAATCTGCACTGCCTTTCATTTCTCCTGCCGTTTTATTAGCTACTGTTTTGTCCTGAATCCCCGAGCACTACCTGGGATCACTCTCATTCTGTATCTATATCGTATGTCATTTGGTGGGCGTGCCCGCGTCGCGTGGCTCTGCTCATCTTCCGTACCTCCGAATCTGCCTCTGCCTCTGTCGCTGCCGCTGCCTCTGCCCGGGTCTGCCTCTGTCTGTCCGTCTGTCAACGGCAGCTGACTTTTATAGCCAGGCTCTTGACCTTATCAAGTCATTTTTACTCTCCACTAACATCCTTTTTATGAGTCTCTCGCTCTTTCTCTCTCTCTACCTCTTGACATTTTATGGATTACATAAAACGCAAAAGAAAACGAAATGAAAGGCTGGGAAACGCCACGCCCGTCTGTTGGTGGTGACAGCTTTTTATCGCAGCACTTTCATCGCTTTCCACAATCAAATTTTTAATGTTCTCTCTCTCTCTCTCTCTCTCTCTCTGTCTTTTTGTTGCTTGCCCTTGACTGCCCTTGGCCCTAATTAACACCTAGAGCGAACCATTAACACTTGGGGTACCCAACCGATCCGATCCGAACCGAACCGATCCGTACCGATCCGAACCCACTTCGAGCGCAGTTCCAGTCGCAGTTCCAGTGGCTCTCAAACCGACTGCCTGTCGTCCAGGTCGACCCATTTGCCAGCGGGGCACATTCTCCTACATTATTCATCTTTGTCTAGTTCTTTTTTGGTTGGGGTAGCAGCCGAATCCTAACTTGTTTTCTAATTGGTGACACCTTGTCAATTTGCCACGGCACACGGTTTAACAGGCTGTCTCTATTAGTGATTTCATCTTACTTTTTGCACGAAACGAACGTCGAACGTCGAACATCGTCGTCTGCTTTTGCAATCATCGGTCGTGACGAACCGAACGGAACCCACCCCGGGGGTTGTGCCATTTGCCACTGGTACAGGGTCCCTGTGGGTTTTATATCAAGGCTCTAAACTATTCCGGGAACTGTCTGGTATGGTCTTCTTCTAAGCAGCTTATCCCACAGATGAGCCCTTCTCTAGGGCTCTAGGGGCCTCTTCTTAGCGTTAGGTACGTTAGTCAAGAGCTCTGCTTAGCCGAGGCTCAACTTCTGCTCCTGCTCCTGCGGCTGATCTCTGCTCCTGCTGCTCCTGGTGCTGCTGCTCCTGCTGTTGCTTTTGATCTTGCTCTCAATTTCAATCAGTTTCTGCCACGCCCACACACAACGGAAATCCGTTTGTGGCAATTACGTGCAACGCAAAACGTCTCGTATTACATGCGGAAATATACGTTCCATATACTATACGTTGGGTTCCTTTTTATCAGGTCGCCCATTGCTCCATTGACGACACACCCTCACAAACCCAACTCGAAACTCATTTCGCATTTCTTTGGTTAATTGCTCAGGGTTCCCATTCCCCTTGTCCATTCCCCTTGCCCTTGCCCATTCTCTTTAATTTATTATCTTTTGTTCGTTAACCATTTACCAAGCGCTATTTACATAAGAAAACCCACAGAAAGGAGAGTATGAAATACTCGAAATGCAAACATAAAACTCTCGATCCTCCACCGCCACCACCACCACCCGACCCGTAAAAAGGTAACGCGAATTCTTGCTAAGCTAATCACCCAAAAAGCAAATGCCAGACGCAATGACTGTGTCACGCCTCTGGCTCTCGTTGCCCCTGCCCCTGCACCTCCCCGCCTCCGCCCCTGCTTCAGATACAGATACAGCCAGACAGAAAGCCAACTTTCAGTATTATTCCCGAACGTTTGCGTTTGCGCATGCGCCGTCGAGGGTATGGAATGGAATCGTTGTATCGTTATCGGGGGCCAAACATCTTGCACATATTTACACACCTCATGCCTTAAATTTTGGTTACTTACGTGAAATTATTTAAGGAAAAACCATCCGAAACCGAAACTGAAACCACCAACAACAAACAAGCAAACATTAACCGGGAATCGGTGGACGATTCTCTCTCTCTCTCCCTCTCTCTCTGTCTGCATCTCGCGTAGTTCAAGAAAACAAATCATTTTTTTTGGTCGATTTCCAGGAATTTAAAATCAAAAGCGGCAAAATGTACGTTCAAGCGGAAGTTGTGCCTCGTCAATCGTCAGGCAGAGACTCGAGGCTAGTCAATCATAGCTACATCAATCGACACATTCATTCAAAAAGAGAGTGGGAGAATTTCTGAATGGCAAATGATTCATTTTGGGGAAAACCATGCATCTATAAATATACCTTTAATATCTCTAAGAGTTAACACCCTTTCCAAACTCCAAACAAGAACTCTTACCTATAAAACAGTTGACAGTTTCCTCATACTCTGTCCAGCCCTACCCTTACCTTACCCTCCCTAGAGCTCTAGCTACCTGACCATCCATCCATCCAGCCAGCCATCCATCCATCCATATACAAAGACATACAATATATCATATCTTTTGAGCTATGAACTGAAGCAAAACCACTTGAAAAATTATCTGCAACATGTAAATTCAATTTTCATTGTTCTTTATCTGTGATGGTCTTTCAGAACAGAACAGAACAGAGAGTAGAGTGTAGAGTAGACACAGAAACAGAAACAGAGGCAGTTTCCTATATAGTACTAAAAATAAAAGTAAAGCAGGGGTCCGTCCCCTCTGCCTCTCCCTCTGCAGAGACAAGACGGAGAACTGTCCACTCGAATGGATATGGATTGTGTAGAGATGGGCAAAAGTGTTAAGTTGGAATTTATAGTTGAGCGTTTAATCTGTGTCAGTTTTGGCCCCCTCTTCTGCTCTGCTCGAGATCCTCCTGTGGCATTGATAACTTGAAGTGTCATAATTGACCAGACTTTGGAGGACAAGTGCCATTACTCATACTCATGCCCGAACCGAACCAAACCGAACCGAACCGAACGAAATACTTTTGTAGCCCTCTCTTGTTGCCCACGTCGCCATCACTTGAGAGCTGAGATTGAGATCTTGTCTTGGCTGTAGATGGGGTTGCTCCTCCATGGAACACCCAGAAGGCAAACATCGTACCTACCGGAGGGGGAAACAGAAAAAAAAATTGTAGTTAAACCTCAAAATTAATTCGCTTTTCTTTCCACGTTTTTTGTTCCAGGCTGCCGCGAGACGGGCTTCATCTATGCCATCACCAGCGCCGCGGTGACCCATTCGATAGCCCGGGCCTGCAGCGAGGGCACCATCGAGTCCTGCACCTGCGACTACAGCCACCAGTCGCGCTCCCCGCAGGCCAACCATCAGGCGGGCAGCGTGGCCGGTGTCCGGGACTGGGAATGGGGCGGCTGCTCCGACAACATTGGATTCGGCTTCAAGTTCTCCCGCGAGTTCGTGGACACTGGCGAGCGTGGACGCAATCTGCGCGAGAAGATGAATCTACACAACAACGAGGCGGGCCGTGCGGTAAGTTTCACTCAAGCTTCTGCTTACCCTAGTCTTAATGTCAGCTGCTTCTGCTGCTGCTGCTTGCTGGTGCTCCTGTCCTGGTTGGGAGCCTGCGATTTACGACTGGGCTAATAAAAACCAGCGACGAATGCCTCGACATTTTCCATAGTCTCAATTAATTGGAGTCCAACGCCAATTGGCCTAGGCTTAAGCGCTCTCTCTCTCTCTTTTCGTATATGCAAGAGCGTAACAGGCGCGGTAGGATCGGTTAGGGGGGGTGTTGCACTCGTTTGCGCTTGTGTACATCGTATATTAACTCGTTGACAGCTTCCAGTTCCCCTACATTTTCATAAAAATGGTAGATCTGTGGTTTTGGGGCAGCGTACAGTGGTTCATAATGATTAGAAATCGATTAGTTATCGATAAGTATTAACATGCATCCGATATGGATATGGAAAACTATGGTCTTGAAGTCACATACAAAATCTGGTCATTGAATCCGACATTCACTTCGTTTCTTCGACTCGCGTGCGAGCACGAGGCAAACATTGAAAATTCCGCTCATTCGAAAGTGCTGATTGGTGCTATGGACATGGAATGGTCCCCATTGTAGCCATTGGGTTCACAATAGTTTGGCATATGGTTTGCCAGTTTGTTCAATGTAAATTTGAAGACCAATTTGGCCATTCAACCCCACAGTGCCCCAATTATGCCTCCTCCCGAGACCCTGTTGTGCCTCTTGTGGTGTACGGGATGCTGGCAGCGAGTGGGGTGTATAAAGTAGCACACTGAGCCAACATCCATCGAGGCTGGCTAGAGACAACTGTAGATCCGGGGCCATGGGCTCCACATCATAGCACTAGGACTGGTACGGGTACTGCCATCTCCTCCATGGAGGGCCCACCATCTGTGTTATTATTTTATTACTTGTTATGGGCTTCATCTTCGACTCCATCTCCATCTCGATCTCCATAATCGTTGCGATGATAATGGAGATGATGATGAAGTTGGTGGCTGCCTGGTGGCTGCTGGGGCTGCTGTGGCTGTGGCCCCCCAACTGCGTTGATTTCTTACTTTTAGTCGACGGGATCTGGGGCCTTGCACAATTACAACAAGAGGCAGCAGCAGCAGCAGCAACAGCAGCAACAACAACAAAGGGGGGGAACATGCAACATGCGCACAGCAAGTTGCAACAACATTTATTGATTTTTAATAACTGCAACAACGTGGCAGGCGGGCCGCCAATCTCCCAACCAGCAATCGAACAACAGAGCCAAGCACAAAAACCAGCAAAATAATTAAGTGAAAAACATATTGAGACTCCTCGATGGAGTCCGTGGAGTCCATGGAGCGTAATAAAGTCATACTAATGAACAATCTCTCTCTCCTCTCCCTGTCTCTTGCAGCATGTCCAGGCAGAGATGCGGCAGGAGTGCAAATGCCATGGCATGTCCGGCTCTTGTACGGTGAAGACCTGCTGGATGCGTCTCGCCAATTTCCGTGTGATCGGTGACAATCTGAAGGCACGCTTCGATGGCGCCACCCGTGTCCAGGTCAGCAACAGTCTCCGGCAGAGTGCCAATGCCGTCGCCGTGTCCAGTCCCAATGCGGCAATGGGTGGCTCCAACTCCAACAACGGCGGCTCCAACGGTCTGCTGCAGTCTGCGGTCAGCGTCTACGAGGAGGAGGAGCGTATGCTGAACGACCATATGCCGGATCTGCTGCTGGACAACACTCACCTGAGCAGCAAGATCCATCATCCAAATATGCCATCGCCAAATAGTTTACCCATGGCGGGGGCAAGGTCCCGAAACGGACGTCGTCAGGGACGCAAACATAATAGGTAGGCATCTCCATCCTCCAAGAAACTGTATAGAATTCACAGAAGATCCACACCCACATCCAACCTTTACTCATGACCAATCTTTATTTGTTCTTCTCGTTTCTTCAGATATCATTTCCAATTGAATCCACACAATCCGGAGCACAAGCCACCTGGCTCCAAGGACATTGTCTACCTGGAGCCCTCGCCCAGTTTCTGCGAGAAGAATCTGAGACACGGGATCCTGGGCACCCATGGCCGGCAGTGCAACGAGACCTCGCTGGGCGTCGATGGCTGTGGCCTGATGTGCTGCGGGCGTGGCTATCGGAGGGACGAGGTCGTCGTCGTGGAGCGATGCGCCTGCACCTTCCATTGGTGTTGCGAGGTCAAGTGCAAGCTGTGTCGAACCAAGAAGGTCATCTACACGTGTCTATAAGTAGGACTTACCACCCCCCATCCCCCCATCCCCCTCATGAACATCCTTATACTATCTGTCTTTTCTATGTGTATGTGTTATGTATTTTGTCTACGCTTAGCCTTTGTTATTAGCCACTTAAGAGCCTAGACTATAGCCTAGTTAAAGATACAGCTACCATCCCCCATACCCCGACTCTCTCTCTCTCTCTCTCTCTCCTTCTCCATATCATATTTAACTCTCACCTTTTTTGATAGCAGTATTACGGGAGAGGAATATCAATGAATAGATTTCATGAAAGAAGAATACAACTTATGTTTGCCCAGTTTTTAGTTTTTAGTTTAGCCAGCAAATTATTTTGTAAATTACAATTGCTGCATGTCCCCCCCATCTCCCATCCCCCCCACCAACCATCCCTTAGATTAGGGTGTAATTTTAGTTTAGCTTAAAGTTTTACTAGCGCGTCCACCCCTACCACCGCCCCTCTTAACTTTCCCTCTCTCTCTATACGAAAAAGTTTTAAATCATTTTTAAATCATCGAAAAACAAGACTGAACAAATTCAATATCGCGCCGCCGCACTCCCCACCCCCCACTACCCACCCCTCGCCCCTCCTCCGTCTATATATCGTTCGAATATCGAATTTGGCTTTCATGTTGCTTTGGCCGGGCTCAAAGCAGATGCAAAGCGGAAATAGATCAGAAACCATTTAAGAACTAAGCGAACCGAAGGCTGGAAAACAATTGGAATGGATTTTCCAACTTGGTATTTCCCATCAAAGCCTTGGGGTCCCCCAAAATCATTTACTAACTTTTGTGTACATAAATAAGATTTAGGTTTAATTTTAGTCTGCGTCTAAATGAAACATCCACCCATTTTGTTGCTTGGAATTTATGAAATTTTGCACATAAGAGAAGAAGAAAATTATATGAAATATCATTTTTTTTGTTTTGGTTTGTCCAACCCGCCCTCCGACCGCCTCCCCTCCCCCATTGTAGGTATTACTAATTAATTAAAATGCACCTGGCTGGTTAGTCGAACTATAAATAATATCTAGGCTTACGTTTATATATAGTAAATATATGTATTTAATTAATTTATACTAGATATTAGACATTGAATTTTTGTAAAGTATTAATGCGAGCGAGAAACAAAAACAAACACAAAAATCGGAGAAACTAAAAAACAACAAAAAATGCGAATCGAAATGCAAACAGAAAACAAAAACACAAATCAATAAAAACAAAATAAAAACAAAACAAAACGACAATTACAAAATACAACCTAGAGTGGAATTTATTTACTTGGGCAATTATTTGGATCAAGTGTGCGGCAATTAGCCAGTGGCAAGAGAGGGGCAACGGGGCAGCGAGGCAGAGGCCAAGGGGCAGCCGCAGGTCAGGGTTTTTTGTGGCATTTCAATATTTGATTTAAGGCAGCACAGCAGCGGCAGTGGCAGTGGCAGCGGCAGCTCTCTCGGTGGCAGTTTCCCAAGCGCATTTTTTTGCTGCTGCTGCTGCTGCAACTAAAGAAACTGTCAACCTGGGGCAGGCCACACCAGCAACAACAACAGCAACAACAACAGAGAGAAGAACCAGCAACGACAGTTGCATCTTTTGTATATCGTCGGCAAGAGTCGGACCTGAGGCTGAGGCTGAGACTGGGGCTGGAGACTGAGGCTCCCCGCACATCTGACAATGCGAACGACAATTCCGCGCTGTCAGCGGCAAGCCATCGAATGTGGCTTTCAAGTTTCAGCGACGACGACGACGACGAGGAAGATCGGACCACGACATGCAATTGCCCGACCAACTATGCAACCTGACATCCGACAGATCTAGACGAGAGCCACAGAGCCTCACAGCCTCACAAGAGCGAGAAAGAGAGCCAGAGGGAGAGAGAGATCTGAAGCTGGATGAGGCTTACATTGATCCTGATTTCAGCTACTGATCTGCAGATGAAGATGGAGTTGGACCCGGGATAGCTATGCACCCAACAATCGTACTTGTCGTATACTCCGCATATATATGTATATATAAAAAAAGTGATCGTGCTACATGTGTCCAATGCAGTTGACAGTTTTGTTTCGCTTTTTCTTTTCTTTTCTTCCTTTTTTGATACGGGTGGGAAAACAATTTTTCGTCCAGTAAACGGGATTCCACAGAGATGTTTGATTAGCCGGGTGTTTTGGGGCCTTGAACTGGCATTGGCGAGAAAAAGGATATGAATGGAAGATCAAGCTTTCATTGGGCTGCAGTTTGGAAGAGTTAACATCTTACAAAGTAAATCCAAGATCAATGGGCTGCCCATCTGACGCTCTCTACTGTCTACTTCCCACTCTCTCTATGCTCCAAGAGATCATCTCTTTTCTAGCTCCATGTTCTGACCATTATGTCAGTTGTAATTAGAGAATAGATACCAAATGCCTGGCAAATGATACACGAGCTGTTGCCTTCAACGCCTCAACGCCGCGAGACGAGAGACGAGACTCATATAACACAAAGGCCAGGCTCGAGGCTCGAGGCTCGAATGTGGCTAACGCGTTGGATCCTCGGGCATTATTAAGCATCATAACCCCACGGGGCACATACTACGCCTAGTTAGAGAGTGACGTGCCATTGTTGTTATGGCAACTCGAGGCGACAATTGTTGTCTCCAATGAGTCGTCGTTGTCGTCGTCGTTGTGGTCTTCTTGGACTTGGACTTGGACTGGGACTGGGACGTCGTCGCTGTCTGGTCCGAAGAGACATTGCTCCTAATCAATAAAACTAACGAGCGGATTAAGATTATGTTGCCGTGGCTTTTGCAGCTTCAGTTGCCACGTCGCGCACTGTGGAGCGACTGAGACCAAAAGCGGCGCACGCTCATCCCAAAAATGGTCAGGCGGCCTAATGAATTGCAAGTCGCCAGAGCCTGTCCAGCATATACAATAAAGAAAGAAAACAAAACAACAACAAAACAAAACAAAACAAAAAATAAATAAAAAACGAATCGGGATCCTCAGCTGGTGCTCGACTCAGGAGTCGTCAATCGTTCGCTCGCCGTTTCGATCGATGGATCGATGGTTCGGTACATCGATGGATGGTTCGGTTGAGCGTTCAATGGTTGGGTTGATGGGGATGTGACAATGACAGTTGTTGTTCGTCATGTTTGGTGCATGTATAGCCAGCCAGCCAGCCAGCCAGCCAGCCAGCCAGCCGGATGGCCAGCCAGTCCACCGATCCGCTCTTCTTTTGTGTTGTAATTGCAGACGCCACACGTTTCGCGCGCTGTTTGATTTGGAAATTGCAACAGATCGGCTCGGAATGGGCAATATCGCGATGGGGGCATCTCATTGGCTTTGGCATTCCAGGCACGCGCATGCCTTGGCATGACAAGACTTTCAAGCCCTCTCCGTGGCCAGAGCCACAAAGGGCCACAGCTGAAACTGAATTTTCGACAGCAAGCCTCATGGTGTGGTGTGCTGTGTGCGTGTGTTAATTAAGTGGCAATTGTTGCGAGGCGTGAGAATTTGGCGGATTAGGTAAAGAATTGTAAGTGACCTAAGACACAAACACAAACACAACACACAACACACAAAGTTGTGGGGAGTTGGAACACCCTGGGGTAAACGGTTCCCATTAAGGAAGTGATCTGAAACCCTTGGGGGTGGGAAGTTTCCTCAGTAGTGTGTTAGCATTGTATGTTTTGGTGACCCAAACCAAGAGGGAATTTCCTCCCCAAAACCCAAAAGAACTGAAGTGTTAGTTTGGTGTTGGTTTCTCAATAAGGATGTGAGCTGAGGTGAGCCATGCCCTTGAAGTGAGAGGAACTGCATAATTTGTTGACCAAAAACACTCTGCAAAAAGGCACTGCATAATTTGGTGACCCAAACCCAAACAGAGCCACACGACAAAGGATATACAACAGTTGAAAGAAAGACTTCGCTTCTGCCCAACATAAAATCTAGCTTAAGTGACCCAAATCCCTTAAGGGACACGCTGTTCCAACTAAGGACAGACTGGTGACCCCGAGCCCCCACCAAAGCAACATTATTTCAATCGACAATCTAGAGAGCCGTACCCTTTTGGTTGGCCTAGTGCTATGGCTATCAATCATCGGCCCAAGGCTGTTAACATTTGCGAACAACTTCTGCGATTGTCACTCTACCAGGAAGCAATGACCAAGCAAAGACCACCAGAGGCGAGACTCGGACTCCCCATGCCCTCAGAGACTAGACCAGAGAAGAGCCAGACTGCGACACTGGACTGTGGAAAGTGGACACTGGACTGGACCATGTAATTAACGGCACGCAAAAAGTGTTTGTAAAGCATTTATGGGATGCGAATGGGGGGCCAGGGACGGAGGCCCTCTCTCTCTATAGCCATTGGATATGGGTGTCCCATTGGCTAAAGGCGACACGCATGTAAACATTGCCATTTTTGGCTAAAGACGCGACAGCTGCTTGGACATTGGACTGTCTACCTACTTGCCTTCCCGTCTGGCTGGCTGGCCGGATGGATGGATGGATGGATATCGAACCAACTCCAACTTCGCTTCACCATCGAGTACTCCACTCCACTCTCCAATCTGGGTGGCCGTCAGTGGTGCTCTGACGTTCGTAATTGAGTTACAAAAAGGTCAATCGATCGACGGTGATGTGGAGTGTCAGTGCTCGACTTTAATTTATTTTATAATTACACGCACTTTATGCCTAATTAGTTTTGTTTTTGCTCTCCACATCTTGCCTCCTGTCTTCTTTCAGGTTGTTGCCTCTCTCTCTCTCTCTCTCTGCCTCTGTGTCCGTGTCTTCGGGTCGGGGCCACAAAAAAGTTTCCCATCATTTGGCTTCCATTATGCAGCGTTCGCGGCCACCGAATTCCAAAGGTGCGCGCGAATGGGCGTCAGGTTTGCACACAAAAAACAAAAAAGAGAACAAGAATGAACTTGTCGATGAGAAGGCCGCAGGTTTAGATACCCTGGGAATATGTTTATGATGCACACATGCGATCGGATAATTATTAAAAATATTCGTTCCTGGCGTTCTCTCTATTCCAGTGTGGCTAAGCAGCTCAGCACGAGCTAGAGCTCTCTCTACCGCCTGCTCTTTTCCAGTTAGATTTGGAGTGCAAACATCTGGTCAAAGTTATAGTACCTCCACTTTGAGGGCACACAAATATTCCCTTCCCTCCGAACAAAGGAGTAAGGTTGGAGGAGTGGAGAGTAGAGAGGGGGTGCGCCTGGGTGCCCACTACAATTCCCAGTCAACGGATGCGAGCCTCCTCGTAGTATGTAGTATACTCATTCAGTGTGCCTGCCCCGCGTCTTGGATCCAGATTGAGGAGTACGAGTGGAAGTGGACGTGGACTGGAGCGATCATCTCATCGGGGCGCTTTTGTGGCCGCGTCTTCGTCTTCATCGCTACATCAACGCACTCCTTTGTTTGTCCGGACCCTTTAGCCTGACCCTAGTACTCTCTCGCACCCCCATCCCCCCGTATATCCCTGATCTCCTCTCCGCTCTCTGAGTGAGTCGGTCGGTCGGTGCGCCAACTTTGTTTAAGTTTGCGTTGGCTTATTGTTTGCTGTTCTTTTTTTCATCTTATTGTTGTTGGTGTTGTTGCTCTTGTTGTTGTTGCTGTTCCTGTTGTTGGTTTTTGTGGATGCCCTTGCCGAAAATTAAAGAGCAAATTAAGGGGCATTATGATTGAGTTATGGATTTGGTGACGCCACCTGTAAGTAAGATGTAAGATGGGATATACTATACCAAAAAGTTTAGTGTCGTCCCTAAATTTTTCGTTTTTACCCAAAGCAAGTGAGCAAGGGGCTGACGTACAAGCGAAACGAGTTCGCAGGGGACTTGCACCCTATTGTAGATATAGGAATGGGTTCCACTAATCCATGCTAAACGAATTCCGACAGATATGGGACAGAGTTCCCCATCAGACAAAGGGTATCCATCAATGGCTCTCTTTTAAAAGCTGATTGTTTTTTGTTTTGTTTTTTTGGTGGGTGCGATTTGATAATACTTATAAAGCGCAGGGCTGGACATCCTTACCCCCAATTATCTGAAGATGAAAGGAACTCCTTTACGCCGGAGACACACCCTCTCCGAAACAACAACTTGACTACAGGAAGTTTCGCATATCTGCCACAACAAAAGATCATATCCAGAGAAGACCAAAACCAAACCAAGACCAAAACCATATCTATATGAGCATACAATATACGAGTACGAATATACGTTTATATATATATAAATTCGATCCATCTTGCAACTTCCTTTGGACGCGCAGCACTTGAGACAGTTTTTTGTTGCACTTGTACAAGAAAATGAGGCAGAAGACGATGAAACTTGGCGGCATCTTCTCAGTGCACCTTGATTGTGAGAAAGATACCGAAAGCAACAACATCAGCAGCAGGCAGGAGGCAGGAGGCAGCAGCAGGGAGCAGGCAGGAGGCAGCAGGGAGCAACAGAAAGCGAAGGCAAACAATGAGAAGGCCGCAGGAATTCCTCGACAGAGATTAAGCCAGTGGATCGAAGACAACAGAGAGGGATGGCTGAGGGGATGGGCTGGGGATGAGAGAGAGGATGGGACGGGATGGGATGGTCTCCAAACAGGTGCTGAGCAAATGGCAAACTATGCCACAAGGTATTGGGGCAATTAGTGCTCAACTAATTGATTTAAGGCATTTCCTTTCTGTCCCCATGCGAGAGGATGGAGTGCATGGAGGAGGAGGGAGAATGGAGAATGGAGGCGGAGTACGATTTCCGCATGAGACAAAAGTCGTCTCCTTGTCTCGAGTGGAACGTCTTCTCCAGGCATCTATGGCATTTGGACATCACATCGCTTTATCGCAATTCTCCTACTGCGCTCTCCCTCTTTCTCTCTCTCTCGATATACATCTGGCCCGCTCTCTCTGTCTCTCTTTCTCTGGGGAGGCAATTAAAAGCGTCTCCGCACTGATTACAACAATTTCAGGTTAAATAAATGGAACGAACAGCGTAGCGTTCGACAACGACGATATCTCTAAGCTCTCTAGCTCCAGGAGCACTGGCACTGGCCAGGAGCTCCGCTCCAGCATCCGAAGCTGAAGCTGCTGCTGGAGATGGAGATGGAGCCCATCCTGTGGCTTCATCTTCATTTCCATGGTCTCTCGACCTGAAAGTATTTAGTTTCAATTTGTTGCTTTGTTAGTGCGTGTTTCGAGATTTTTCATATCTGTGTTCTTTTTGTCGTCGACTAGGGAGAGGTCTAGAGATGGGAGTGTGATATGATTGGGGGGGAGAAGTGTTACGATAGTTTAATGGATGGAATATACGTATATGGATTCAGATCTGATTGGTAAAGCTGCACTTTGATCTATGACTAATGGAATCCTCTCTGCAGTGCTCCAAAAACCTTTACTATTTCCGTGTCACGTTGACATCTTTAGCTATAGAAGAACCTGCTTCCAGTCTGTCCCCTCCCCCGACCCCACTCTTTTGGTAACCCACAACGCTGATTAATTTTTGCGCTATTTACACGCTCGTTGGCCCGTTGTGCTCCACTGTAGGCGATCCTACGATCCAGTGTGGCTCCAGTGTGCCTCCACTGTGTGGTGATGCCTTTTAGCTGCAGCTTTAATTTTGCAAAATTAGTCACGCGATTTTTATGTACTCACCAAAACGGGCGGGAGAAGAGGTGCGGTATGGTATGGTATGAGAGTACCTCGCTACCTCGAAGTGGCATGCAGCAAAGGATGGCAGGGGGCAGGGGGCAGGTTAACTAGTTGCAGCTCCAGTCAGATGACAAATGATTTTATTAGCTTAGTTGAGTTAATCAATGTTGATGGTATTTATTAATTATGTTGTGGGCCTTCTGCTTGCTCCTCTGCTGGACCAATGCCCGGACGGCTCCGGCTCTGGCACCGTCTTGGGTTATTCGATCGCCGATCCTCGATCGCACATGACGTTCGATGGAGGAAGGAAGTGGACGACGACGACGACGACATGCAGCTATGTGGATGTGCTTCGATGTGTGCTTCGATCTGTTTTGGTCTAGGGTTGGAGGCGACTCTGCTCTGGTCTGCTCTCTGGTTGAGGGGGGACTCTACTCCGCTCTGGTCTCTGGTTGGGAGGGGACTCTACTCTGCTCTCTGGTTGGGAGGGGACTCTACTCCGCTCTGCTCTGCTCTCTGGTTGGGAAGGGGACTCTACAAATATTAGCTTGGTGGTGGCGCATCGAATCCGTATGCCAAATTCAAGGCAAAAGTCAAATTACACGCGCCGACCAAATTGAGTTCAATAATAAGCATGAAGGAAGGTAACTTTACCCACAAGACCACAAGACTGGACCTCAGTCATCGTCACGAAACGTCTTCATTCGCCTTGGTTCCCCCAGAATACTCTCAATATACAGAGGATACAGATACAGATAGAGACTGAGAGACTAAGAGAGAGAGAGACCTCCGGATGCGCCTTCGACTGCACCCGATAGTAGTCATCAAAATACACAGACAGACAAAACAGAAGATATCCAAAGTGCCCTGAGGCCCTCAAAGGGATCTGAAGACTGGCGACTGGCGACTGGCAACTGGACCCTGGTCTTGGTCTTGATCTTGGTTTTGGTCTTGGAGTGGATTTCCAACTCCAGTCTTCCAGGTAGTCACGGCCCCAGCTCCAGCCCCAGCCCCAGTCACGGGTGGGCGATCATATGCAAAGGCTCCTCTCCACCTCCACCTCTCCTGGATGGCAATTTAACACACTTTGGCGCGTGAATTAAGGCCAATTTGGGAATTAAGTAATCTGGCTTTAGCCCTCATCCTCATGCTCCTTCTCTTGCTCTGGCTGCAGTTCGGTTGCGTGATGAGATGGCCCAAAAGTTTATTAGTGACACTTTGCAGATTGGC
This sequence comes from Drosophila azteca, assembly GCA_005876895.1. NCBI lineage: Eukaryota > Metazoa > Arthropoda > Insecta > Diptera > Drosophilidae > Drosophila > Drosophila azteca. The sequence goes on along the minus strand of VCKU01000091.1, from coordinate 6,241,909 downwards.
GATACATATATGCATATAGAAGTATCCTTATATTGAAGGTACACTCCAGACTCTTGATTATGAATTAAGTATTTGATAAGGCGGAAGGCTCCTGAAATATAAATGCTCGGCACGCATACACTCAACTGCGCTGGTGTGTGTAGCAAAAACCCGAACAGGCCTGCGGGAGCAATCGGTTTATTGCTTTAGCCGAAGTCCCATTGCCGAAGCAACACGAAGGCTTTTTTACACTCTCCGTGAGCGACAGCGAAGCTGCAGAACTTCTGAACATAAGATAGGGCCGTGCCTAGCACTGATCTATAGTATCTGTACATATATCTGTAGTAAATAGTGGTATTTCTTATATGTAATGTTCTTGTTTTCCTTAAGGTATGCAATACGTAGCTTACTTAGAAATATTCTAAGGTTTCCAAATTGATTAGGAAATATCTCAGATGTGAGATATATGTACATATGTATATCTGGCTGAATCAGTGAATATTTGTAGACCTCTACGAGTAAATGATCAATATCTTCATACTACTTCTGACCATTCGAATTTTCAATAAAAGAAAGCAAATATTTGAAAGAGTTTCCTTGCCAGAATTTCGCCCGATAAAACCAATGTATTCAATACGTTAACACATCGTATCCCTGTCAACAGCTTCCTGTTACCAAAACCCATATCTTGCCCCATCCCAAAGACTTTCATCTCAAGGTCAGATCAGACCCTGAAATGACTTCATCCCAAGCTTCAGCCAACGATTGACAAAATGTAACAAGAACCAGTCAGTCGATGCGATGGCATGGCCCAAAAGAATAAGAATCTGTTAATGAGAAATGTCGGTTGTCAGTTTTAGTTGGGTTTTCTTCGGCTGCCGTTACCCCATCACCCCGTTCCCCCCGCTCCACTGCTCTTCAGTGCATGTCTGCTCTTGTCTGGTCTCGTCTGGTCTGGTCTGGTCTGTCAGGGTAAAGCTCATTTCGCTAATCGCATCAATAAAGCTTATCAAGCTCACCAGAAAGGAGATGAAGATGGAGAGGAAGAGGGAGACGAGCACAAGGCGGCCGGCAGGGGCAGGCAAATTAAATGCCCTCAAATGTCGTCGTCGTCATCATCGCAAAATGCGCTTAAGCGTGTTGATCGATAAATTGGCACAGATCGGGGCGATCGAGGCGATCGAGGATCGGGAATCGGCGCACCGATGAGGAGCCGAGTATCTCCTACCAAGATACAAAACGCACACAAAATGCGGAATGAAGTCATCTGCCACAAGAGCCCAAAGTCGCTTTGTCAACCGATTTCGCGTGTAGTTCGAGGCCTAATCTGACAGTGGATCGCCCTAGCTTTAGGTCTGTCTCTGCCTCTGCCTCTGGGGTTGAGGTTCAAATTCGAGTCCCAGATTTCAGGTCCAGCCACTGGGGAGGGGAGCGGGAAGGTCCCCCCTTCAGTTTTATGCCGGTCACACCGCCACCGACAGCTGAGCGACATTAATGCCTCCTGGCAGTGGCCCTGCACAAATTAGCAAAAATGTCCAACTGCCGGTTTGGCTTCAACCTTCCCTTCCCTTTTTTTTGGGCTATCTCTGTGATCTCTGATCGCTTATGATCGCGCTTATGTTTCTATGATTCAGCACCCCGATTGGTAGCCATCCATCCATCCATCCGTCCATCCATTCAGGCAAACCATTCGGTTGTTTCGGTTTATTTTCCATATTTCATATCCCAAACATTCGCCCTTCGTCTCATTTTGTGTTGTTTTTGTCTGCGATTTTATTTTGTTTGCGGTTTTTTCGGCCGGTCCACATCATAATGTTTTTGCGCATGGCAGATCTAATCTTTGTCCGAATAAAAACCAAAGAAAAAAAAAGGAAGGGTTCCGCGCATTTTTCGACATTTTTATGGGGAAATTATTGTAACCCAATCTCGTTTGGGCGCGCACCACAGAAACCTCGCATTGCATTTTGTCCTAACGTTGACGTCTTGCGGTTAACATTACTCTCCTCCTGCTGTCTACTGCTGTCTCCTTCTGTCTGTCTGTCCTCCCGTCTCCCTCAGTCTGTCATCACAGCAAATTCGCACTGACAAATGCATTGAGCATGCCGATCCGGAGCCCACTGGGAGGGATATTCGATTGGATTGTATCTGGAGCGTGGCACAAGGTTTGATGAGAAATACAAGAGGTTTGAGATACGATTCAGATTTACTGAAGATATGCTATCATATTTTCAATAGTTTGTAAAGAAATGAAGCCTGTTTTACTTTCTAAACTTTGTTTGAATACTTTTGCTCTCGTTAGAGATCGTTAGAGATCATTTCATTTGAATTGGCTGAATCATGAATGAATCATTGTTTGAAATCATTAATTTTTTAAATATTTTTGAAGATCAATCAGGGCCTTGATTTCTAGTAATATTTGATTATAATCGGTTGCTATTTGATATCTCTCCAGGACAATTGGATCTATTGTTCAATCATCCTGAAGAGTACTTAAGTTTTTATTTAAGGATCAATGATTGTTAAAGAATATGTCTATTTTTAGTACTAAATAATCTTATTTCTTGCAATATCTACTACCAAATTGTTTTAAAAATTATCTTTAATAAGAATGAATATTTTGTATAATTCCCATATCCATGAGAACATCCTAATTTACGTTTATCCAAACATAAAGTTTCATTATATTCCCCCTTATCCTAATTGATTAACCATTACCTTTGCTCTTCCGATTTTAATGTTCTTATCCGTCGACTGTTCCTTGGGAAGATCTCTTCTTATAGTTTTCGTTCGATGCGTCACCAAAAGAATCGTTGAATCACTTCGATAGCATTTCAAGAATTCACGAAATTCGATTTAGTTTCTCTCTCTCTCCCTCTCGGCGCCCTTGAATTTCAGAGTCTCTGACTAATACTTCCTTCCGCACAGCTGTAACTAATTGATGATACGAGGGAGGAGGGGCCACCGAGACGAGGCCTCCAAAGTAGAGCAGACCAGAGGCAGAGGCAGCAGCAGCAGCAGCACACGCTCCAAAGCGGCATTCAAAAAGGCCGCAAACACATGTAAAACTCAAATGGCAACATGCCACACGCACCATCGGTAGAGAAGAGGAGAAGTCGGAGTCGGGAGGAGTCAGGAGTCCGGGTCTCAGAGTCTCAGAGTTGGAGAAGCGTTGCCAAAAAAGGCAAAATACCGACAAACGATGAGCCGCGACTCCGACCGCAAAGCCACAACAGAAGCTCAAACAAATACATATACATACATATATGTATCTTCTGTTTTTTTTTGGTAATAGTTTGTTGGTGTTATAGGTATTGCTATTGTTGCCTGCTCTCCCTGCTCTGCTCAGTCATAAAATATTCCATTTTATTTGTATCTTGTATCTTGTATCTCGCATCGGTTCCCTTCTTTGCCTCGGTTGCCCCTTTTTTTCGGTTCAATTTTTCACACAACCTTCAATTTGCTGGGCGCTCGAACATATATTTTGTTTCCGGAGCACACCTTGCGTGTGTGGTCTCTTAATTTGCTTTGATGCCCCGGGAATCCGAAAATCCAAAATTCAAAAATCCAAAAATCGGAGTATGAAATGAAACTCAATTAAGCCGCCGTCGCCGCCGCCACGTCCGTTAGACAAAACGCCGCGTGTCAAAACAAACGTTGCCCCAAAACCTTAGACCCCCAGACCAGACCAGCAGACCCTAGCATATCTGAATGTTGCGGCAGGGGCAGGCAGCGAGGCAGGCAGCCAGTCGGGCAGCAAAAGCTACATAGTCCAGTCCATTTCCATTTTCATTTCGTTTTCGATTTCAGTCGCGGGGCCTGGCTGTGGGGCCGTTGATGTCATAATTCATGTATATTAACTCATAAATAAACGAATGCAACTTTATGCTATCGTTTCACTCCCAAACCCAAACCCAAAACCTAGTACTAGTCCTAGTCCTGGTCCTGGTCCTATCCCATCCACTGTCTGCAACTCTGTCTGCATCTGTGTACCCCTGTGGGGAGGGGGGTCTGGGGTCCCCTGTCTGAGGCGATCGGCGGGAGTCAAATCGTTTCTTTCCCCTCCCGCTCTCCCTGCTAGTATCTCTCCGCTATCCGCTAGGCAAGGTTGGTATTTAGTGCACTTAATCTACGCCAAAATACCAACTAAGCGAGATAAATAGCTGCAAAATAAACTAAGTCAGTACGGAGTCTCAGTCTCAGTCTCTGGCGCTCCATTCTGCCTCTGTGGCTGCCTCTTGGGATGCGGATGGGATGGACTTGGGGAGATGGGATGGAATGGGATGGTACTGTGTCCAGTACCAGTGAAAATGGCTATAAAATCGGCACGACTTTTCAATAAATGTTGACAACACAGCGAGCCACAACGCAATGCGCCAAGTTTTATGATATCCTGAAGGAAGTGAAATATGATATTATGAATCGCCCGCTCGGACAGTTGGGACAGTTTCTTCTCCTCCTTCTAGATGGACTTGCAGCTCGAATCGGAGTTGGAGTTGGGGGTTGCAGTTGCAGTTGGAGTAGGAGTTGGAGGTACTTGAACTGTGTCTCCCCCTCCCCCCCGCTCTCTTCAACTCTGTGAAAACCTGTTGCCGTTGTTGTTGCTGTCGCTGTTGTCGTTGTTGTCGCTGATGTTGTGTACGAGTATTATGGGTTTGCGGTTTGTCATGTTAAAGTTAAATGCATGCAGCACATGCCCTGCATTCGGCGCTGAGTGCCATTGACAGCCAACAACAACAGGCAACAGCCAACAGCCAACAAGTTGACGTCTCTGCCCCGTGTTGCACCGTGCACCGTGCACCATGTGGTTATTGCTGCCGCTGCCGCTTCTGCTTAATCAGGTTAAAAACCGTTGAGTAGTTATCGATGTAATCAAATCTCTAAAACATAGCAAAAAAGTGGGGTTGGTCAAGTGAAATGCGATGCGATCCGATCCGAACCCCTCAGAAATAGGTCTCGTCTCTCAAAAGGGGAATGAACCTTCTGGAAAAGTCTTCACTTCAAAGAGAGACCCAAAGGGAATACAATCTGCCGTTGGGGTGAGTGGCATATCACATTAAATTATGAGAATTCTCTGCACACCTTCCCAGATTCACACTTTCAAATGAAAAGAGAAAAGAGAAGCACTTTCCTTTCAAGTTCATTAAAATTAGCACTAAAAAGTAAGCCAAAAATTAGCCTAAAATCATAAAAAAGTACCTTCTGTTAACCAAGACTTTATCTTCTCTGGAACCCGACACATTTCATGGGAATTCTCAGTTAGTGTCGCTGCTGATTCACACAATTCCCGTTCCCCTGCCTGCTGGCCATCGCTGCGTATGAGCAATGTGGAAAGGTGTATGGGAGGAACACACGCGTTCGCCATAAACTCGCAATGCGCATACGCAATATATCGTCTGACATACATACATACATATATGTATATGTATGTAGTAGTATCTACATTTTGTTCACAATTGCCGCACAGCAAAGTTGCTATAAATTTCTACATGTTTTTCCACAAAAATTTTCCATTTTCCATTTGAAATCCAATTGGCCAATTGACCGTGCAACAAGGCAGCGAGGCAGCGAGGCAGCCCCACACCAGCCACCTTGAGAGCCAATAAATTTGCAATTTAATGAACTTCGGTGCATAAATATTAAAATAAATTTCGGCATTGGCCATACACTCTGGAGCCCCGTCCACAAAACCAACTAAACTAAACTAAACAGCCAAACTAATGCTAGATAAACAAATCGTTAACAATAATTATAATTGCCCATTCTGCCCGATCATAATTTGTGGGCGCCGGGGCAGGAAGAGCTCTGCCACGGCTATGGCTATGGCTCTGCTTTTGTTCCGAGACCAAAGCCAAATTAATGGGCTGACAAAATACAAACAGAAGTGCACTTATCGATGGAATTGAATTGAAATGGAATCGAAATGGAAATGGATGGGAAATGGATTGGAATGGATCAGTAAAGATGGAATAGTGGCAAGATCGGTAGTCCTTTATAATGGGATTTATGTAGGGTTTCTGTAGGGTTCTGGTATGAATAGAATTGCATTGTTAACCAAAATGTTATACATAAATATTATTTCTAACAATTACAACTGCAACATTCGAAAAAACTTTAGATCTTGTGGACAATGCATCCGAAAAAAACTATTATAATTTCGGAAATTGTTAGATATTGTTGCTATAACTATAACTATGCTATAGCTATAAAAGTAGTATAGTATACAACAAAAATTCATAGAATTGATGTTGTTAAAAACCCATTTAACAGAGCTCCAAATAATAATTTTTTGATATATTCTATTACCATTCGAATATGTATCTACCATTCATATATGTATTTCATTTTTCCCTGTTTCTGAAGGACCCCCCTGTATTCCTATACACCACCGAAATCCCTTGTATATTCGAAACCAACTGCCACATTCTTAAGTGGAACGCTACGTGACAGGTAAATTTTTATTAATTTTATGCCCATCGTCACCGTGGTGGGTGCAAAAAAGTAATTTGTTTTAATTTGTTTAATCGCTTAATCCGCAACAGACACTCGGACAACAGACACTCGGACATTCAGCCAGAGAAAAGCAGAGAGTGAAAGAGAGCAGAGCAGAACAGAGGAGAGGAGGAGGGGAAACCTGTTTGGCAAATTATACAGACCTCCGATCTGTGTGTGATCTCTGGTGGTCCTTTGGCAAGGCTGCTCATTGTTTTTGATCGTCCGCTGAGCCGCTGAGCCCCTGAGCTTCAGCTTTAACACTAAGACCAATTTATGATGAGCCTGAACGGCAGAGCTCTGGACGGCTTTGAATGTGGCTTAATTAAGCTTTGGCACTTATTATTTTCCAGTAGGTAATCCAGATGGGATGGGGCTTACCAAAATATAGTAGTCGCATGGATGTTGAAATCAATTTCTGAAAGAGTGTTTCGAGGGAGAGTGTTTGCAGACAAAATGTGCATAAATCTTTTTTACTACACCGCCGCTTCTGATGCTGACTGTCCATTTCAACACGCCTGTCAACACACACACACACAGACACTCAGGCACACAGATACACACACACACATACTCTCTTTAAAGACTCTTCTTCGGGGGCTGGCTAGTAAATCAACTGAATCGCTCGTAAAAAAGCCAAGCAGTTGACTGGAAATATATATAATTTTTGTGGCTTTTTGGTGGGTTGTTTTTTTTTCGGGTATTTCTTTTTAATTGTTTGAGCAACAATGGGTGGTAAAAATGGTAAATAAATAATAATAAAAGCCCCAAATAATTTATAAACTAAATCTTTTTTTCTGCTGTTGTTGTTGGCTTTGCGGTTTGCGGGAAAGAATCATTTCCTGTAGCCACGCACTCAGCACTTTCTACGTTAATTACGACTAAAAAAAAAAAAAGAAGAGAGAAAAACCAACTTAAAAAGCAAAAAAGGGAACCAAAAATAAATCCAATTAAATTAATAAAATTTTATGACCACCGTGTGTCGGCGCACACAGTAAAAACAATTGAATTATGAAGAGAACATTGCGTAAAAATGTACATACATATATACATATGTACGTGGCGAAGAATTAACAATGTTCACTGTTGGCTGTTCCCTGTTGCCAGTTGCCAGTTGTTGTTGCCTGTTGCTGCTCGGTGGCTACTTTGTTGTTTTCAATTTATACGTTTTTAATTACAAAAACCAAAAAAAAGCAGCAACCAAACTCAGACACAGATATCTCAAAATGAGGGGAGATCGAGTGCAGAGAGAGAGAGATCTGGTTGGGTTTTATCTGTGATATTTTGGAATGCAGTTTTCGGGGGAGATAATGTTTTACTGAGACTCAAAAGTATAGTTTCAGATGAGAGGCTAATTACAACATTTTGTTGCATATTTCCAGGTTGAGGTGTAGGGTACATTAAAGCGGAGTCGGCTGTGATGATTCTGATCAAGAGATTTGAGATCTGATTGGGGAAGAACTCGTTAAAAGTAAGCTACAAAATACAATTCAAATCTATTGACTTCTTCTCCAAAGAGTTGCCTTCTTTTAAGCAGTATTTTATAAGTAGAATAGGCTGGCAACCCTGCTCAGCAGTCCACCCATGACAGACACATGACTAGACATCACAAAAAAGCAGCTGTTTGAGCTGAGAATGAAGAGTTTACGACGACGAAATACGTCAAATAGTTTTATAACAATTATCATAAAATAATAATAATATATAAAAAAATAAATACATAACCTGAATCCCACACTTTAAATACAATTTTGGTTTGATTTGGTTGATTTCTTTGATAGGTTTGATACATATTATAAGTCATGTAGTTTCTCAGATCAAGAAGCCCACAAATTGTAAACCTCTTAAAGCTGCTTGGATTATTTCCAAGCCATTCTGATTCATTTTGTTATCTTTCCCTCTATCATGACATCCAATACTCCCAAGTACTGGCCCTGTCCCCATTGTAGGGTATTCATGGATTGCTCTAGTTCTGGAATGCCCATTTTCCAATTACGTTAATAGCTCATAACACGACGTTTTTGTTTGTTGTTCTTTGCCTCTCAGACGCTTTGAGCTATTTGAGCATTTTGTGGCACAATACGAAAATTGTTTCCTCGAATCGGTCATTCAGACGGAGAAAACCAAACAATATGTAGCGCCCTCTCGCCATAGAAACTCCCACAAAAAAAAAACACCATCAAATGGGGCTATACATTTATGTAGATCTCTCGCTCTCACTCTCTGTCGCTCTCTCTTTCTATTGAGTAGTGTATTTTAGCTGACTTTGAGTTTAGGAAAAATTACGACGGAAGGCACTTAAACGAATTGCTGTTGTGGCTACTGCTGATGCGTGCGTGTGTTCGTCCAGTTCTTCTAGCTCTTCTCTCTTCTGCCTGGGGCCATAACATTTTTATGATCCCAATTGATAGAGCGAATCCTATAGAGCTATATCCAAGCGCCCCACTACCGCGAAATGCTCTCTCAGATGGCAGGTGAGAGAGTGGAGGAGCTGTAAGGTGTTTGACAGTTGATTCTGATCGAAACCAAATGCAGTTCACTGTCTCCTTCTTTGTCTCTCTGTTCTAGCCTGGCTGGGATCTTTGTTTATAGTATTTCGAAAGCGAAAGCGTTTGGCATCCATTAATCATGGATCGTGCACCAATTGCCCACAACAATCTTCGTCTTCAATCGTTTCGTTTTTATTGTTTTTTAAGCAAGTGAGAGGGCAACTATTCAGCGGCTTCGTCAGTGTCTATTTTCATTTAATAGACATATTTGCCCCACGACTGGATTTCGCTTTGTTTATTTGTTGAATCAGCCCGTCAAACCCAACCCGAACGGAACGTCAGTCAGCCTTGGTAGGTAATGTGTTAACAGAGCAGATAAGTCTCTCTGAGACTTGAGCGCAAACATTTTGACAACTTGTGAACTTTAGACTGAAACAATCAGCCCAGTTCTGCTCCGAGTCCCCCCTCTCCCTCTCCCTTTCCTTCTCTAAGCATTCGAGAGGTATTGTATCATAAACCATAAACCACAAAATCCCCTACAGACAATTAAGGAACAATCCCGAGACTGCTGCCGAAATCTCGTGCCCCACACAGATTTCAACGAAAAATAACTTGGAGATGTATAAACAAACAGAAAAAAAGCGCCAAGCAGCATCACCCCCAACGATTAGCCCATACAATCCCATGAGAAGAGCTATCGAATCGGATCTCAATATATATAGAGCTGTCCAGCGAAATCGGGATGAAAAGAGAAAGACTTAAAGGCATTACATGTAAATATATGTGAATATGATAAATAATTTTCCAAATATTCTACGTGATATCATAAAAAATATGTTCCATCATGATCTTCATTCAGTAATCTAATTAATTAACAACTGGGATTTAATGTGGAAAGCTTGAAAGCTGAGTAGGTGATGAGACGGACAAACAAACTGACGGACAGGTAAACAGACAGACAGGCAGACAGGCGAATAGGCAAAATGGGTAAACGTGGGGAAATGGAAAGAAACGGATGTACACAGATGAAATATGAAATGGAACAGGAAAAAGCTGGGAATGTTGCGCGGCAGGGCACCTCGGTCGGTCTAGGGCTTATGCGATCCCCGCCTTGGGTCTGTAAGTAGTTCTGTACTCCCAAAAGCCATCGCCTTAAACATAATACTCTCATTGACGTACAATCGTCACAGATATAGGCCATTCAGTGGAATCAGATGGTATAGACATGGGGAATACTTCTCTTGGGAGTAGCACGAGATTAGCATGCCATATAGCCCAAGACTTTTGCTGGCTGTTTGACTCACTAAGCTTTTGGTAGCTGCTTCTGCTTTTGCCTCTGCCACTGATCTGTGAGTGAAGGAGCTCTGTGAAATCTTTTATTTTTATGGTATTTGAGAATGATTAGCCGAACAGATAGGAAAACGAAGCGTTATTACGCGAACGTGTCTGGAGATGAAGATGAAGTCTATGCAAAGCCGCGAAGATTCAGTTACAAATACAGTTGCAGGCTACAGTGGGACAAAACTGCACTCCAACAGTGGGAGCCAACTTCTCTTTCTTCGTGCACGTCTCTCTTTTTGTTCTCTTCGTTTTTCTTTCGACCATCATCATCAGTTGATATAATTTTATTTGTTCTTACCTGAGGCCTAGCGTGGCCTAGCCCAACAAAGAGAGAGAGAGAGAGAGTGAGAGAGAGAGATGGCAGCGACAAGCCCAGATACAAAGTCGCTAACCTTTTTTTTTTTATCATCGGAGATGTACACGAAAGAAAAAAGATGACAAGTTTGTCGCGTGTAAACAATTTGCGGCGGCCAAAAAGAGAGAGAGTCCCCCCTGTGTGTGGGTGGGGGTGCCAGTTCTGGAGCAGTGGTTAGGAGGGGGGAATGGGAGAGCAATGCAATTGAAACGGAAATCAAGAGGAGTGATGTCAGGCAATGGGAAGCCACACGTCACACAGTGAATGAGGAAAGTGCGTGGACATAAGGAAGTTGCCAGCATTCCTACCAAAAAAATTAGGTATCAGATGGTGGTATCTCATCTAAAAGACAGAAAACTAAGATTTGGGAAAGATTAACTAAAATCTGTGGTATCTATGTATATTTTCAAGATATTCAAAGATTTTTTAAATATTTTTTTTAATTTTAAATATTTTTTCGTTGGATTTTTGATCCTCATGAATCATCAATTTCAAACCCAGTTCGCTTGCAATTCGTAGTAACTATAAGAGCATATATTCCCCCAAAAATTAAACACAATCTTACAGATACACTGTGAAATATCTCAAAAATCTAGAGGCAACGCCGACAGCAACGCGACAGAGCTGTTGGCATCGCATTTGAGGACTATGTGCTACATTTTGAGTGCTCGTGGAACGCGCATGAGTGAAATAAATTTTCACGCTTCTAAACAGAGAGTGAGAGCAGCAGCAGCAGCGGCAGCAGCAGAGGAAGAGACTTTTTTGTGGACTGCGACGTATCACAATCAGAAGCGAGATCCGACAACCGACCGAACAACTGCCGGCCGTCCCTCCATTCATAGCCACAGAGTGGAGTGTGGAGAGTGCCGCCAAACAACCCACAACCCCCGCCGCATACACACGCCAGACCAGACGCAGATCAGTCCGAGACGAGACGAGATCCACTTGTGCTGCTGCTGGTGCTTCTCTGGCGAGAACGTTTCGAAAGTGTTTCGTTATTTATTCGCGTTTTTCCCGAGCGAGAGGTTTTTCGCGATCGGAGGTGGAAATTACACACACACACACACACGCAGATCCCACGGTTTTCCGGACGGGGAGAGCACGTATGATCTTTACGTTTTAGAATGACTCGGAAAAATATCCCTCAGAGCATTTCGAACAGCGGCGGGCAACGGTCAAGCGATCAACGCGAGTGTTTCTTCTGATCCGATACTGAGGATCGATCGGTCGACAATATACAATACATATACGCTGAGTGTGTGTGTGTGTGTGCATGTGTGTGTGTGAAATGTTGGTGCGTTTGGGTTCCCTTAGGCCACGGGTGAACATGGGAAAAAAGGGCGCAAAGGATTCGCCAAAGAAACTACAACGAAATTAACAAAAAAATCGAAACCGAAAAGGAACAAGAAACAAAACCAAAAACAAAAAGTGAACAAAGAAGAGTCGCGCGACTCGCAGTTCCACCTCGCATCTACCTCGACTTTGACTCCGTCTCCGACTTCGACATCGACTTCCACTTCCACTTGGACTTCGACTTGGGCTTGGACTTGGGGGTTTAAGAAGCAGAACAGATGAGGCAGAACTCTTCTCTCAGGAACTTGGGGTCTCTTCTGGTGCTGGCTGCTGCTGGCTGCTGGGATTCTGATTAAAGCGCGCGTTTAATTTCATTTTTTACGCTACTCCCTGCTCCCTGCTCTCTGCTCCCTGCCCCCTGACCGAAAGCGATCGTTACCAAAAGCCAGACTGGGACACCAGACTGGGACTGGGACTGGAACTGGGGACTGAGGACTGGGACTCCACCCTTGGCGGAAGGCTTTTGATTCGCTGTTCAACTTTTTGGCCTGAACTTTTGCTTTGTCTGGCTGGAACCTGCTGGCCCGACCACGACGACGACTCCTTGGCTGGCTGGCTCCTTGGGCGCTGCTCAGTACGCCGGCAGCTTTCTCCGTGTGCGTACGAGACTCACGCAGCAGCAGCCACAGCAGCAGCAACAGCAGCACTGATCTGGCCACAAAAAAGTGAAAGAAATCGCGTTGAACAGAAGAGGCAACAGCAGCAGTGGAAGATCATCCAAGATCGATTCAGATCGGATCAGGCAGCGATCATGTCGCCTGACCTCGTCAAGTGCACTGAGCTGCCAACCGCCGACTTCCCCCCAGAGTTTAAGTAAAAAAACAACCAAAAAGAAGAGAACACCGCGAGTCGCTTGATTAATTCGCACACGTCAACGATATTCAAACAAGCATCTCGTGTACTCATCGTGGCCGCAATAAAAACGGCTTTAACTTTAACTGCCTGCCAAAAAAATATACAACACTTAAGCACAGCGAGAGAGAGAGAGAGAGAGAGGGAGTGAGAGGGAGATACATACATTCAAATACAAATCCAGCAAAGAAGACGAGTACGAACGGGCCAGACGTTTGGTTTGTTGCCGCTGCAGTTGGCGGCTTCAATCGATATGCGTTTGTTCATGGTAATTGCAATTTTAATATTCGCAATGCCAATGACTGGATTCGGCTGGTAAGTGTTTTGGCCACATTTTCACATACAAAACATACACAACTTAATGGCAGACGGTAGTCAAGGATGATCTATATACGCGTGATAAGATAATCGCTACTCTAACTATAAGTTCAAGGTTGAAGACTTTGGTATTGCAGAGAATCACTAGATAGAGGTGATTGGTATAGTAGAAGTAGCGCACTTAAAGAAGATCCCATGTTAAACACGTAATACCATTCGAGTTTGGAGTGGCAGGTGTGTGACAATATTCAGAGGAAAGACTTTAATTTAATCAGCTGTTAAATATAATATTACTTATGTAAAAAGAAGTTCAAGAATAGTATTTAAAACTTCGAAAAGTTCATATTAAAGAAGGAACACAACAGGGTTCCACGTTGAAGACAATCAAATCTGATCAGTTCTTAAAGATATTCAGTTCTTAAAGATGATCAGTTCTTAGTAAGAAGTTCTTACAAAGATCAGTTCTTAAAGAGATCACTTCTTAAAGAGATAAGTTCTTATAGATGATCACTATTTGAATTGGATATGGAAGGACAGTATGATGATTTCAAATATAATTTAACATTGAAGATTGAAAGATCCTAAATCTTTAAATTATTATTTTTTATTTATTTGTCTGATTTTTCCAAACCTTATAATCATTTCTATAATTTGATGGTGGATCATTAGATTGAAGCAGAGTAGATCAGTATCGTTAAGATTATTGTGTGATCATTATCTTTTTCTCTACTTATACTTTTAAAAGACTTTTTTTCTGGATTTTTTTTTCTGGATTTTTCTTTATTGATAGGTAAATTAACAATCAGTTTATTCTTATAGGTATTCTTATTCTTACGCATATGTATATGTACAAAAAGAGATCATGCTTTTGTTTCCTTTAAAATATATAAGTAAATAATTAATAATATGTACACATAATCTCTTAAGTTTGTTTATTGATCGTAAAATATTTGGAGCTTAAATACGTATTGATTGATTTCTAATTAGTTTTAAGCATTTCTGGCTAGGTTTTCCATTTGCTTGTTTTACTTTGGGAAGATCAGAGATCTATAAATGGATATATGTGCTATATGTGGTTTATAAATATTTGTTAAATCTGAGTAAATCATTCTAAGTAATCTTCTATAACATATACATGTTCAAATCTCTCATCGACAGCTCTTAGTCTATATTCCACAATTAAATATAGGTGTAATATATAGTATATAGTATAGCTAACAAAGTAGCATCGATTTTGCCTGAACAACGTGCAATTTATGTTAGATTTCAATGCCAAAAAACCCATTACCACCCGCTCAGAGGCTATAGCTTTGGCTATGGCTATGGGCACATCTGTGTTCATGTCAAATCGCATCAATTTACGAGATAGAGATTGGCGTAACAGCTTCCGGTAGAGCGGCACAGTGCAAGCCCCAAAATAAATTTCAGTTTGGTGACTCAAAGGCGTCCAAAAGCGATCAAAAAATGGCCAAAATGCAAATGCCAAACCAAATTCAGAGCCAATCGAGCGTGGCGTGGCGTGGCCCCAACATCCGATGTCAACGGATGGAGGACCTTCAAAATGTGACGTTTGATTTAGATTTAATTACATGGTATTTTCTTCTCTCTGCCTGGGGGTTTTTTGTGGCCAAAATAGAGCGGAGTGGCAGTGGTAGCAGCAGTAGATGAAGCCAAAACCAAATGACACTTAGAGCAATTTATGCGCGAAATTACAGACGAAAAGGCAGACGTCCAAGATAAATAAATAAACAAACCGCGGAGGACAAACATCAAATAGAAAGAAAAGTGTTGCCCAAAACGAAGATCGGTGGCCGAAGAGGGGTAGGGAAGGTAGGGAAATCTGTGCGGTGGCACATACATAAGTTATGCACTTTGCCAAATTTATTTGCCGCCAAAGAGGTGGCATCAATGAGATCTCTCTGTGTGCCCAGCGGCAAAGGTAGAAATATCGTGGCTGTCAGCGGCAACGAAAGCTGAAATTTTGATTTCATTTCCACCAGATCGTCCAAGGGGGAAGCAAGAGGGAGGGGTGTATACAACGTGGGTGTGGGCGTCGCGTGTCGTAGACTGCATGACGATTTCGGTGGCGTAAGCCCCGCGATTTTCACTTCAAGTAGGAAGCATATTCCATCCATAACAGTTTGCATTGTAAACCATTTATCAACCATGACACCAGTCAGTTTGTATCGAATGATCCTTTCACTTATGGCAAACTAGTACAACGAATCAGCGTCTGACCAACTATAGTATATCGTAGCCCCCATGTTCTTACATCATTTTAATTTGAACTGTGTGCAACTGGGCGCGTCAACGCGAGCGTCACCTAACCTCGAAAGATGCCACCTGCACTATAAAAAAAAGAGGTGGGGGACACAACCAAGGGGCAGGACCAAGGGGGAACCCCTTGGGTTGGTGGGTGGATTGCGTGTGTGCTCCATGCACCGGCAGACGTCAGCAGTGGGCAGTGCATCCAATCCAATTGCAACTTTTTCACAATAAATTAATTAAATAATTAAAGCTCAAGTTCAACGCTGTCAGTTGGTGCCGCTTTTGATGTCGAACGCTGAACGAAAGAAAGAGGCACTGCCCCAGGCAGAGGCAGAGGCAGGCCCCAATTGTACAGCCTTTGGCTTTGGTTGTGCCACTTTCTACGCTTCATCTGTGCCGCCCAAGGGCGGGGCAACGCAGACAGAACAGAGCAGAATTGTAGCGGCGACAAAAGTGGCTGATGATGACAGCCAACAGGCCCTGACGGGCGACAAACTGACTGATGGACAAACAAGGTGGAAGAGCAAATACTATAGGTAATACATAGGTGGACCCATTGAGGGTTTGGGGTGTTGGGAGGTCAAGGATGTACTTACACGACTTGGGATACATATGTATCTATCTTTAAGCCAAAAGCTGCTAAAATGTGCAAAACCCATCGATTGTATATCGATTCTATTGTCTGTAGTATCTGCGCCATGCAATTTTCCATTCAGAATTGGTTCTGCAGCGGCATCCGGGAACTGGCTTTACATCCACAACCACATACAGCCACATCGTACTCGTTCTCGTATGTCATGATGGCGATTGGCGATGCGATGCGATGCCGATGATTGTTTGTGTGTGTATTTTTCCAAGCAAAAAGTGCACTAAATCAAACGGTCATTGTGTGAGCGATTGAGATCATAATCAGTGGGCCAGAGACGATGCGAAACGTATACGAATTGTGGGTGTAGATGTTCCGTTAAATGAATGGAAATTCCATATGGACGGGACTACGGCTACCAATTACAGAGAAAACTCTGTTGATCGGGCAACAATTTTGCGCTGATGTGTCTGGAATTTAATTAAAAACAGGGGCCTGGGCCCGAGATGTTGCCGATGATAATGATGATGATGATGCTGATGATGATTCAAGCGATCGTCTCAAAGATCGTCTAACAATTTATGGGGATCTTCTTGAATGTGATTTTTCCATGTGTATTGCGAAAATGAGCTCATTTCCGCTAGAAAATCATTTGACATTTACATTGGGCGACTGTCCGATTGTGTTTCCTGCTTTTCATTCAATTTACATTTTAGATTTTCATTCATTGAAAATCGGTTCATTCATTCCACCAACGAAAAGTCTCTGTGTGGCTTTTTTTTCCATTTTTTTTGGCACTCACAGCATGTGAAATGGTAATTAATGCCATGCGGGGCATTTATGGGTTAAGGCAGGGAAATAGACAAAGAGAGAGAGAGGGTGGGTGGGGCCAAGAGGCCACTTAGTCTCAAGCTGCGTTGGCTCCACAGTCGGTGGTTGCATCAACATTGTTCATACGCCCCGTGTACCTGCCTGTGCCAGAAATCTCATAATGAACAGAACAGAATTTGGCACACTTTATGAGACCCAAACACCCCCAACAACCAGACAGACAGACAGACAGAACTACTAGTACTGTTCCGTGCACCAACAATCTAATAATCATGTTCAACTAACGAGCAGACAAGCAAACGAGCAGAACTCGGCCAATTGCCAAAATCTAATGCAGATGAGTTGCTTATGAGCAGAAAAGAAGAGTCTCATCTCGTCTCAGTCTCTGACACGATTCGGTCGACATTAACGAGACTCTCACTGTCTAGAGAGAAAGTTCTTCTTTTGCATCTCACAATGTGGTTCACGTTCAAGTCCCCGACCCCGACCCCGACCTCAACCTCTCAAGTTTTCAAGTAGCTACCAAGCAGAAAACATGCTGTAGCGAAATTCTTCTAATTAAACTCATGCCATTTGTTTATTTTATTAATTTGTCGCTTTCCCCACATGTCACATTGACGAATGCGCCCGTCTGTATGCGCTGAATGCTTGATGCATCATAATTAAATCGCATGATGGCACAAATATCAACAAGACATGGGTCAAGTTGAAGGACAGGTACGGGCTAGGGAACATCTCTAGAAAAAGTTCTGGTCATCTTCTGAAGGGGAGGAGAGAACAGTGGGGAATTGGCTTGAATGTGAGAGGAACATCTCAAGATTATCATTGTTAGTAGAAAGTGAACAGGGGGGGCATTCTACTCAGTATTCTGCACAGAATTCACAGCTAAACTTCTATGAAAAGGCCACTCTTTTATCAGCCGCAATAGCTCCATTAGAACCTCATATAATCTCTCTCATTATAGCCTCATATAAAGATATTTTCCTCTGTCAAATGTCCCAAGAACTCTGAACCTGAACCTAAGCCTGCGCCTCTCTCTGTCTCCTACCACCAATCATTGTGATTAAGCACACTTTAGGCATCCTTGACATGAACATGACCATGTCCGTCGATGATGATCATCGCTATGCCTAGCTACGCCTATTTGAGCCATAATTAAGTTAAACGTTGTCGCAATTTGCGCACCTCATAGCCACAAAGGCGCAAAACGGCTAAGATTGATGTCACCTTTGTCTTTGTCTTTGCCTTTGCCTTGGGAGAGGGAGCGCTAAAGTCGTGCCCTGCCCACTGCCCACTGCTTACAGCCCTGGCAGCTTGTTAAAGGAATGACAAAGGCCGCGCTGCAACGCTCAGGGGGAGAGGGGGGAGAGAGAGAACAGTAAATATGCCTGAAATATTAGCCAAGTTTTTGTTGCGCCAATTGGACATGGACATGCCTGGGAACCTGAACCCGCTGAAAAGTAAGGGAGAAATTCCTTTGGCTGCCCCAAAAGATAAGCATTCAGAGAGGCGGCGCCTAAGCAAAGGGTGAAGCCTGTTAATATGCTAATTGCCAAATGACAAACATACAAAAAAAGGTGCCAAAAAGCAGCGTGCGACGCCCACACACGATGCCGCACCCACCAGAGACCACAGAGAGCAAATCTGAGATCTGAGATCGCGGCAGCAGCAGACTCTAAGTCATGTCAACACCTTTTTCGGGTTGTCTTTTGGCCAGTAGCTGTGCAACTTCTGTCGGGCTGCTGTGGGACACTAATCGATTGTCAATGCTGCCGCCCACATCAAAAGCCAGAGTCCCCAAGCTTCTCTCCTGCCCATATATGTGTGTGTACCTCCGGGCCATAGGCATATCCGTAGTTATATGCACAAGAGATCAACACTTGCGCTGAGGCATTCTGTAGACAAATATTTGAGCGCGTAAATGAAACTGACCAGCCACAACAGCACTTGACTTGTCCAAGGCAGGCCAGCAGGCAGACCAGCGGGCAGGCCAGCGGACAGGCAGGCAGGCGGCTCAGTCGATTCAGTCCGTCCAGTGAGCCAGTCCGCCAGTCAGCCAGTCGGTTCGGGCCATCAGTCGGGCAACTCAGGCGACCAATCCATTGGCCATTCATTCACTTGTCAACGCTTTGTTTAAATACTTTGCCACTCGCATGTTGACAAGTGGTTTAAGTCGTTGATTTGTTTGCACTAACCCACGGCGGTACGACGCTACGACGCTACGACAGACAAGAGACTCACGAAAATGAGTCAATCAAACGATTCTACATATTTACATACAAAAAACAACAACACAAAGCGAGGATCTTCAAATGGAGTTTTAGACGCAACGAAGAGGGGATGCTCTTTTGGGAAGAGCAAAGGAATATATTTAAAAGAATGTTCTTTGGAATATTTCTGTAAGAAAATTAACATAAGTTTACTTTTTACATATTCCAAGTTTCAGCTATCTTATGATGGTTTTAGAACACACCCGTTATAAAAGTTATATAAGATCTTTAGTATGTTGTCAAAAATCCTTAATTTCTTACTCCATAAGCCATACAGAATCCACCCGAAACCTAGAGCATTCGTGATCATTACATACATATGTACATATGAAGAACCATAATATACTGTAGTTCCAGTAACATAATGGATCATTAGGGCTAACGTATTCGAATGGACTTAACGAAGAAGACCTTAATGAAGTTATCAGGAAAGACAGTTATACAAAAAAATAAACCGATTTCTCCCGCAGGCATGTTCGGGTTTTTGCTACTTTAGTGTAAGCTCACCGAGCACTATTACAGATTTAAAGATCAAAATATAGTATAAGTGACATTTACTTACGAATCAAATCTCTGGTTTCAAATTAGAGAACGATTATTATTAGTGGTACTGCATTTTCTTCAATAAGTCCCAAACACTTTCCATACATTCCATTTTATAATAGAGATACTCTAACCGGGAGTATGAGTATATCCAAAATGCAGTCGCGAGCTGTGCATCGAGTATCGAGTACTCGGAGTACTCGGAGTATTGGGTTTGGTATGGGATGGTATGGGAAATTTCAACCACTTGTCCGTTCGGACGGAGGCTACCATTCCAAACCAAACTAAACCGGGCACTTTGATCAAAGGTAAGGCAAACGAAACTGAAAGAGAGAGAGAAGTCCATTGAGGCCTATAACGACACCCATACCAAGGAAAGTGCACACCGCACACACAGATACACAACAGAGGCACACTTGGAGTTTCGTATCTCTGTGTGTGAAGGCAGAATAAAGATACGTTGCGAGCCAAGTGTTGGCTTGGCCGCTGCGCTGGTCCCGATGAAGATGGGGGAATGGGGACCTGAGAGACCTGAAGTTGTTGTTGGCTCCTTTTCATGTTTGCCGACTGCTGGTGCGGCGCTGCTGCTGCTGCTGCTGACGTCGCTGCTGTATCTGTATCTGTTGCTGTAGCTGTAGCTGTATCTGGTGCTGCTGCCAAGTAAACTTCAGTTCAACTTCAAAAACCAAAAAGTGTCGAACAATTCGGAATGGACGATCGCTCAGTGGATGGATCTCTCCTGCTCCACTCCACTCCACTCCACTCACTGTGCGGCTATTTTCCGCTTAACACAAAAATCTCTGCCTTGTGTTTGATTTTGTTGTTGTTGCTGTTGTTGCTGTTGCTTTTTGTGTGGTGGCAACTTGTGTGGTTACGTACTCCCTGCAACACGCTTGAAAGGTGTTTGAGTTCTTTAGATCTCTCCAGTCATCAACGCAATGTGCATCATAATTTTCGAAGTAGCAGCCAGTCAGCCGCAGAAATCGGAGATCGGATCGGATCGGTGTAGATCGGTGTAGATCGCTGGATCGCTGATCGGAGGAGATTCCACAACGATGATCATTGTGATTTTAACTTCAATTGTTTTTACTTTGTTTACAAGCACGTCCATCATTTGATGTTGTTTGACTGTTTGCCGGATGAGATCTGTGTCTGTGCCTCAGCCTCAGCCTGTGCCTGTGTCTATGTCTGTTTCTGTTTTTGTTTCTTTATCTTTGGAGTTAATATTTTTATTTTTGTTAAGTACTTATGAGGCAAGAGGCCACAGAGTACGAGTGCGTGTGTTTGCTCTATTTGTTATATGAATTTTTTTCATTTTGTAGCTATTAAGTTGTCATAATCTCCTTGAGATCGAATCACTGTATGTGTGTGCGTATGTGTGTGCCACAGTGTGGCAGCCAGCCAGGTGGCAAAACCAACATGGGAGGGCACTGTGGTAATGGAAATCTGAAGCTGTTCAAGTGGTTTATCTACTTGTGGTCCAGCGAAAAGGGAAGCAAGAGTCGTCAACTGGTTGGCAGATACTCGTATGTATGCCATGTCTATCAGAGGCTTAAGAGCGTTAAAACAGAGTTTTTGATAAGAAATATACGTATCTTTCTGCTGTAGCCAGAGCTGCGGGAGATGAGCTTTATTTGCTTCGCAAAATTGTGAATTTATGAGCTACTTCTTGTAGTTGAAAGCAAATGGAACATCCCGCACAACCTCTAAACTGCATATTCTATTTCTTGCACAACAATTTTGTTTCACAGATCACTAAATTATTGCAATTTATGTTAAAAAGCATTCGCACTTATGAGAAGTGTGGCGCCATCATTCCGGGCACAAGTTCATTAAAAATAGTCTTATTTATTTGTGCTGCTTAGCCGAAAATCCACGTTTATTTATGTTAGAATGCACAGATACCAAAAATCCATAAGATGAACTCAATTTTTGTACACCAGACGTATACGCAATGCAGAAGAGGTCCTCAGCGATTGAATGGAATCGTTTGTTGATTCAAGTCCGCAGCGTTGCCAAAGTCGATCAATAAAATTTCACCAATACTCGGAACGTCCCATAGACAGACACACTCACACTTACACTCCTCCCACTCCCCTCACTCCCTGATTTTTTTCGTAATTTTCCCGATAGTTGCAATTTTCGTTTCGTTTTCATTTTGAATGCCATTTGGCGGGGGCAGCAGCAGCAGCGTTAAAATTTAATTTAGGTGGAAAATTAATAATTACCCAACAATGTGGGTGCAGTTGAGCATACATACATATATACTCTTATATATATGTATATAGTATGATGAGGGTATGTGTCAGCATTAGCATCGGGCCACTGGAAATTGTTTCTCTGGTTGCTCGCCTTTGGCGTTGATTTATGTTTTTCCATTTCAGATTTATGACTTTTTAATAGCTCAATTTTTGTTGGTTTTTCTCCGGGTTTTTGCAGTTGTAGTTGTTGTTGCCAGCTATTGTTTTTTTTCCAAGATTGCACATTCGCGTGAAATTTACTTTTGCTGATCGTGAACTTTGCGCCGAGTGCTGCTGCTGCTGCTGCTGCGGTGCTCTCTGTGGAAAGTGTTTGGGTTTCGGTTGAGGGTAAATAAAGCATTTAATAGGGCCTGCTGTTGGCTGCTGCTCCTCTTTTGCTTGAACTATTGATTGATCGGGTTGTCCATCATCTATTGCTTCCAAGGAATTACTTTTGCTGGTATTTTCAGCTTCAGCCATAAAAGTGGAGGTCTGTGAGTCAGAAATCAGTGCCAGACATCGGTAAACTTCAAAATAAATGGGGGGTTTTGTCATCGATGACAAAGTGCCTTACCTGATAAAAGTCGAGTAAAGCCCTGAGGAAGACAAACCCTTAAAAATCATATATATAAAAAAGTCGGTCATAGATAATCGAACGTGTGACGTTATAATAGGGTAAACATATGATTTTTTATATAGATTAGGGAGTGTTAAAGGTTGTAAATGCGATTAGTCAGAGTTGGAATCATTGAATCATTTCTCAGGCACTTGAATCACTACTTTCCCACATATATACTCTATATATTCTCTTCTAATCTGCTTTCAGGGCCGAGGGCACAAACATCCTACTCGATCCAAATCTAATGTGCAAAAAGACACGTCGTCTACGTGGAAAACTGGCCGACATCTGCCGTCACGATTCGGCCCTGCTCAAAGAGATCATCAATGGGATTAATCTGGGCTTCCGCGAGTGCGAATTTCAATTCCGTAATCGCCGCTGGAACTGCACTGTTCTGCGCAAGAGCATGAGGAAAATACTAATGCGAGGTAAGTACTCGTACTAGAGCTAGACTAGACACTCCATGTGTGAACAGGCAACCTGCTAACACTCCCTCGAAGATGGACTCCAAGTCTGAGTCTGAGTCAGCGGCCAGCTGGAGTTGCTATAAAGAGTTAGCTGCCTAATTACAACTCATCGTGGCATGCCTCTCGTCCGTTTTCGAGCGACCGCATCATCCATCAAGTTACATAATAAAAATGCAGCGATCCGCGCTGATGAATAGCGCCTGAAATGAGCCTACAAAGCTGTCAATTTTAATAAATTATTGCACTGAGAAAGGAAGGCCAGCAAGAGGAAGACCCCAACTCCGACTCGGACTCGGTTGATCCTCGTGGACGATCGCTGCACTTAATGACAACAATGCGCAAACAAAACTCGTACCAAAATCTGGTGTGCCATAAATTCCAATACCGTACACCGATGGAATTCAAGCCTCGCCCTGTCAACCTGTCAGCACGGAGAGAGGACGACGCTCCTCCTCCATTTTGGGGTGGCTTTCCAAGACATATCACCTGTCCAGACCGCTTGGCGGCTATACAACACTTTACCTTAAGCCGGGAGGGGGTAGGGAGGGGGCCGGGAGGGGAGACATTACAAGCATATGCAAATGCTTGCTGGGCGATTACAATTGCGATTCCGATTTCGATTTCGTTTTCACTAAAACGTGACTGTCCCGCCGATGAGTTGGCAGTCGCTCTCGCTCTTGCCCTGTGATTTGCATAGAGCAGCAATCGGCAATCGCTGATCGGTGATTGCTAATCGAACAAGTAATAAATCATTTTGTCGCCTTGGCTGACAAATTATAATCAATCAGGCAACACGTGCTGACAAGCCTAATGATTGCCAATTGATTGAAGTGAGGCAATTGAATAAATGTAAAAGTTAACGATTAATTATCGATAAATCCACGATAAATATCTGTGTATCTATCCCTTCGTCTTACAGATTCCCGTGAAACAGGCTTCGTGAATGCCATCACAGCCGCCGGGGTCACCTATGCCGTGACCAAGGCCTGCACCATGGGCACGCTGGTGGAATGCTCCTGCGACAAGTCGCACATGCGACGGAACGGCGGACAGCCCCAAATGGTGAATGCCGCCACCGCCGAGGCGGCCCTGGAGCGGCAGCAGCGTCAGCAGCTGCCCCTCGAGGAGCAGCAATATCAGCGGCGCCAGCGTTACCTCAACAACGGCAGCAGCATGACGGATGTGTCGCCACTGGAAGGTCTGGGCAGGAATCGCAGGCCTGGCGGAGGCAAGCGGGGGCGTCGCAAGTTCTGGGACAACATCAAGTTCCCCCAGGGCGAGTGGGAGTGGGGCGGCTGCAGTGACAATGTGAACTTTGGTCTCCGCCATTCGAGGGTCTTCCTCGATGCCAAGCAGCGCCAGCGCCGCAGCGATCTGGGAACACTGGTGAAGCTGCACAACAACAATGCGGGGAGATTGGTGAGTAAGCCACAAGGGTAACCCTTTTGGAAGCCATAGGTTCATAGTGTTCTTCCAGGCCATTCGCGATGCCATGCGATTGGAGTGCAAATGTCATGGTCTATCCGGATCCTGCACCGTGAAAACCTGCTGGCTGAAAATGCCCCCCTTCCGGGAGGTGGCCGCACGCCTGCGCGAACGATACGACAGTGCGCGCAAGGTGGCGCTGCGGAACGACGGCAACAGCCTGATGCCCGAGATGCCGCACACGCGGCAGGCGAACAAGTACCAGTTGGTGTTTGCGGACGATTCGCCCGACTTCTGCGCACCCAATCCCAAGACGGGGGCCCTGGGCACCCAGGACCGGGAGTGCAATGCCACCAGTTACGGGTACGACAGCTGCGATCATCTGTGCTGCAGTCGGGGGCACAAACATCGCGTGGTGGCCGAGTACACCAACTGCAAGTGCGTCTTCAAGTGGTGCTGCGAGGTGACTTGCGAGAAGTGCCTCGAGCATCGGGAGGTCAACACTTGCCTCTGAATCAGGGCAGGGCACTGCCCTTATCATCATTAATTGTATTATTATTTTGTTTTATTTCTTTTTGGTTTAGTCATGAACAGAATATTGAAAGCTTTCCATTTCGCGTGATAGAAACACACATACAGAGCAAACGTTTGGCTAGAGTCCATTCTTAAGTATTAACTAACCGTAACATGAGTATCTCTAATCTTTTAGATAGTTAGTTGTACATACGATCACCTACAATCATGCCCTAAGTATCATATTAGTCATATCAGGCATCCATGTAAGCTTTGTAAATAGTTGTAATAAAAGCCAAGAAAAACTAAATGAAAGAGGGAAGATTTTTATATAAATTCCGGGGGGAATTCTAGGGTTTGGTTTGCAAAAATTTGGTAGGTATATTTCCACATTTATTGGTAAAAAATAATCAACGTTTTAACCAGAACTTGTTGACCTTTCCAGCCCGATTTTCACTCGATTTTGCTTCCCAAGATTATCCCTAAATTATCGAAAAATGCCAAACGAATAACAAGTTTTTTTTGATGCTAAACGGAAATGTATTTCAAATTGATTCGCCCATTGATTGAAATCTGCATAAGTGATTAAACTGAAATGAATGAAGACAACAGAGCACACAAATCGATTGAACAGTAGATGGGAAAACAAGTTTCCCCCCATTCAAGTGTCTCTCTCTCTCTCGCTGTTCGTTTATCGGATTTTGGATTTCGTATTTCAGTTTAAAGTCATTCGAATGACTTTCCTATAAATTAACACAATTTTATTGTTGTCGACACGAGAGATAGTAATCTATAGAAATTTGCCTAAACAGCAAGCCACAAAACTTGGAACAACAAAAAATAGTAAAAATATAAAATTGAACAGAATGAAAATTAATTTGCCTCCCATTGCATAAATTACGACTGTCCCCCCAGACAGCAGATCGATCGATCGAGCGCCCATATATATTGTATACATATATCTGTGAATGCATAAATTAAGAAATCAATTCGTTGTCGCCAAAATGCATGTAATTAAGTGAATATTGAATATTGTTATATTGTGATATTGTGATGTTCGATCGTGAGCAACAGAAGCAAACAAATATCCATTATAATGGTTGTTATCGGTTTTGAAAAGGTTTTGTTATATGGTTTTAAAGAGGGGGAAATAAATCAAATGTTGTGGAGAGATTTCTTTGCTTTGTTCTTCGAGGAAAAGAGAGGATTTCGCCAGGGTAGGCAGATCATCATGTCATCTCTTCCACTGAAAAACTGAAGACTTTGAAGGCTCAAATCTTCTAAATTATAAATCCGATTTTCTCAAAGTTTCCATTTGTTAAAAGACTGCAAAGTTTTCTAGGTTAGAAAATGGAATTTGCCACCTATCTTCGGCTTCACTCCGCCAGAGGGCGCGCAAACACTGGACGATGATGAGTGTGAAAGAGAAAGAGAGTGAAAGACAGACAAGGCTACAGCGTATCGATCCCTATATGTACTTATATCTATATGTACTTATACAACCCTAAAAAGTATTAGTAAAGGAAAAGCGGATAACAATTTGTTCTATCTACCTTGACCACATGTCACATTCACATCTCAACACTCCGCCATCTTCCTCACCATCTCCCCACCATCAAAGTACCATCCCAAACCCCCATAATCTCTCAGCCTTCAAACATCACAAGAATGTCGAAAAAGCTGAAAGCTGAAATCGACTTTTCCAACGTCAAGACCAAGACTGGAACTGAACTCCAACGCCAAGCCCAAGACTGGAACTGGAACTGTATACCAAACCATTTGCCTATTTTGTGGAGTCTGTGGAGTCTGTGGATTCTGTGCCGTCTCTCTCTCACTCTCATTTGGTTTATTATTTTGGGGCTCGGGTCAATCTACCGGGGAGACAAGCCCATCCCAGCGATAAGATACACTCAGCAGCAGCGCCAACAGCAACAGCAACTCTCCAACAACTAATTAACAATCGCATTCATTTTATTTATCGTACAAATGCAAACCGCTTGACTTCCAAAAAAAAACAAAAAACAGAAAAGAAACCAAAACTGTATCTGCATGCATTTATAAAGCCTCCAATGGTGGGTTCGGGGGAGGGGACTGGGACTGGGATTGGGTTTGGGGATCGGGATTGAGATTGGGGATTGGAATCTTGTGCTTCTTCGTGGCTGCTGCTGCTGCTGCCCGGGACTGACCGAAGGCTGCTTTGGTACACTTGACTGAACAGAATGGGGTATGGGAGAGCTCTCCTGAGAGCTCTTCTCTTCTCCTCGTCTTCATGTCGTTGTTTTTCCAGATTCCAGTGGCTTTATCTTGGGCTCGTTAATGAGATTTGCTTGTATCTGAAGCCATTCGGTAGATGCATATCAGGGGATTTCAATTAATTGTGGCGACGCTTATTAGTCATCCATCTAACAAACTAAACACGCCGATGGCCCCAGACGATGGCCCTGGCGCTACCAGACCAAAACAGACCATCACCATCCCAACCCATTCCATCCCTTTCCTTCATTCATTCATTATCTTTATCCTAGCGAGGCATTGACCTCAGACTGACCTTGGATCTTACAGATGGAAGATACAGATGGAAGCAGATCAACTCAATAAAAAATGCATTTTTATGGAGTTTCTAGGTCGATTGGCCATCAGAATGCGGCTTAAAGTCTTTCATGTGGCGCTTAAAATGGCGCCTGCCTATAAATCTGAGTTATATATACATATATACATGGTATATCTTTTATGCAGCAACTAATGGCTTAATTTGTTG
The DNA here is from genome assembly GCA_005876895.1 of Drosophila azteca. Lineage (NCBI taxonomy): Eukaryota > Metazoa > Arthropoda > Insecta > Diptera > Drosophilidae > Drosophila > Drosophila azteca. The sequence continues at coordinate 6,214,213 of VCKU01000091.1, read as the reverse complement.
GTGTACATATCGGTAGACGATCAGATCCTCTCAATGATCAACTGCTTGCAACCATTTTCGCCAAATTGCAGTCTTTCTTTCCCTCTCTCTCTCTCTCTGTCTCTCTCTCTCTCTCTGGGAACCTGGGAAGACGGGGGGCGCTACAAACAATAAAAGAGAACAACTATTAAGACCGCTTGAACGCCTGTCCCGAGACCCAACAACAACAAAAACTACAGAAAACAAAACCTGAAACATGAAATTCCTGCGTAATTTGTAAGGAAAGGCGTGAAGAACACCAACGAAGGCAACACCTTAATTAATGTTATTAAAATGGAACGAACGACCGACGGATGGACCAGCCGACCGGCCAACCAGCCGACCAGCCTGAACCTGAACCTGGCTTGAACCACACCACGTCGTATCCCGATCCCCGGCACAGACCTGCAGCAGCCTGCAGAAGGCTCAAAGCCAAACCAAACCAAACCGAACAAAACCGAAAAAAAGTAGAAGGAACGAACGAAAACCTGAAGAAGTGGAAAAGAAGAGGGCAAGCGTAAGAGAATGTGGCAAAAAACAGAAAAGAAATAAGGAAAAAGGAAAGGCAAGGGATGGAAAGGGAAAAAAGGGTCCACAACTTCTACTTTGGGTTGGTTTGGGCCCTGACTTTGGGCCCTCTCAACATTCACGTTCCGGTCGGTCGATGGTCGATGGTCAATGTTTAGTGTACTGGAAAATAGGAGAACGGTCGATCGGTCGTCTGCCTCTCAGGGGCTTGGCCCTGTCAAAGTGGGGGAGTGTTCTATGGATTGGAACTTTCTAAATGTTTGATATTCAAAATAGGAAATGGGGAAATTCAACTAAGAAGGCTTGTGCTTGGAATGGCTTTTTTTCTTGGGGGAACAACTAAGGAAACAAATGTAGATCTTAACAATAAAAAGAGAAATATTTATTAAAAAGATTCCTTATATCTTAAAAAGTGGAAAATGTATCACAAATCTGAGGAAAATCTAAGACTTACTTAAGATAAACAACATTTATGATTGGGATGCACATTGGATGATTTCGACACTACTGTTGGACTCATTTATCTAACGAATCTTCTGCGTAAACAGTCTTCGGGGAAATTTAAAGGAATTTTCATCACTGCAGCAGTTTCAGAGACTCTTTCAAGGACTATTCCATTACTCAACCTCCCTAAATCTTTTACATATTTGCACATGCCTCTTACATCATTTTGGCTCCCAAAAGTGTACACATTGTTGCCCCAAAAAGGTTCTCAGGCAGAGAGGCAAAATATTGCCATCTGGCGGTCATCAGCCACGCTCCATAAGCCAACCAAAGAGAGTGAGAAAGAGAGGAGGGACAGGGAGGAACAGAGAGGGTGTCCTGCCTCTTCTGTGGCTGCTGTCAATTGTAGCTGTGTTCCCATCGTTCTAAGACGTTAAGGCAGATTTATCACTGGACACTCTGGAGCGCTGACTACTTGACATATTCATTAAATTTGCCACATTGTTGCCTGGGAGCCGAGGAGTCAAAGAACAAAGCGTTGGGCCCAGACAAAGGAGATGATGCTCATCATTTTGACACCTTAATGCGGTAATTAGGGTTTTTTTTCAGACCACGAATGGCTGTGGCTGCGGCTGCGACTGCGGCTGTGTGGCTGCCGCAGAAGAAGGATCCTTAAAAGCCGATGATCATGAGCAAATATTAACACAGAGCCTACAGGGTGATGCGATGCAGATCGGATCAGAGAGATGGATGCGCAACGCCCTGGACCTGGACCTGGGACTGGGCCTGGACTCCTCCAACCTTTAACGGTTTACGGCGAATTGGCTTAAATTATTTAAAGATTACACAGCCTCCAAGGGAAGGCGCACACACAGACACACAATAGGGGAAAAACGATCATCATTCTGTCTGCTGCTTTCATGAATCCTTTTTTTGGGTGTGAAGATTATGACACAGCAGAAATGGAAGGCCAAAACCGAGAAACCAAACCGAAACGGAACGAAAGTGGCAGCCAGCAATTAATTTCAAATATTTCAGAGACTCTGAAGGCAGCTGGATCGGCATCGGATCGGCATCGGAACGGATCCCATCCCCCGAGCTGATCCAAAGAAATTGCAGACAAATTAAGATAAATGAATTGTTTAATTGTTGCATGTGGCATGTTGCAGGCGGTGTGGCAGTGTGGAGCTCTGTGCTAATTTGACTTGTAATATGATAAATGTCAGAAGGGGCTTAAGGTGGGATCTTATGTAAGGATTTTTTAGAGGTGATCAGGACATGAGGTTTTCAGATTTCAAGGGTGCTTATTATAGTCATAATTTTTCCAGATTTTGAGAGCTAATTTCATTCAGATTTTATGGGTATATCTGTTGATATATTCCACCAATATTTTCCGTATTTTATGGCAGCCTAGAAAGGAGTATGTTCCTGCCCTTTGAGTCCCTGAGAACATATTAGTTTATCATTAACACCCAGAGATCATATATCTCAAAGGGCACAAAGAACCATCAATCAAAGTCCTGATGTCTAAATAATGCTGTTGCTGTTACTGTTGTTGTTGTTGGCGGGTTTTGTGTGGTGCTGTCTGTGCCACAAAGGACTACCGCACTAATTAATACTGCCGCCCCAGAAACTGATTGCCCCAGCGTCGTTCGTGCCTCAGCCTCAATCTCAATCTCGGCTTAAGGTTCAGCTTTAACTTCAGCCACACACGACTCACGATCGCCATCTTCATCTCCATCTAAGCTAAATAAAGTTATTAAGCCTCTGGGCCAAAAGGGAAATGTTGCAGTGCCAAAAAAAAATACAGCAGAAAGAGTGTAGACAGAAGAGTGAAGAGCACTGTGGGGGGGAGGGAGAGAAACGAAAGGCCCAAAACGCAGCATGTGTTAAAATTATATAGAGAGTGCGTGTGGACCGATGTGGACGTGGACGTGGACCCCCCTAATGGCGATGGACTCTCGCACTGAACTCTCGGACTGAACTCAACAATCTTCGGGGCTGCCACACGAGGAGCCTCCACCGAAGGCAAGCAGAGAGTTAATAAAAAACACATAATTGCGTATGTTTTGGGATCTCGGAACGGATCGGTACGGAACGGAGTTCGGGGAGTGCTCTGTGGCTCTGTGGCTGGCTGTGTGTGTGCGCAGGCTCAAGTGCGAAGTTCTGCGCAAACGCCAAGCGCCTGTGAAAATATGATTTTTGTTGCCATTTCGTGTTTTGCCACTTTGGAGGTCTTCATCATTTTTTCATCCTCGCAACGATCCTCCCTGGCTCGTCCCTGGCTCTCCCGACTCTCATGGCTCTTCGTTATTGTTTGGCTCTCCAGTTGGCTGGTTGGTTGGTTGGTTGCTTGGATGCTGTTTGTGTTGATGTTGGTTTTTGTGTGTTTCCATAAAACTGACCCCATGGGCAGTGAAATTAAGTTGATTTTTAATGCAGTCATGGTGGGTAGTCAAGCCAGGTGGGTTCCTCCCTGCCGAGTGCCTCCCTTCTCTTACCCAGCAAAAAAAAAAAATTATGCTGTTTGTTTTTGAGGAAATTTTCAATGAATTATATTGAATTCAGTTATTGGGAAAGTGAGATGAAATAAAGTGATCTTAACGGAATACAAAGACGATCCAATTTGGGGACTATTAGTGCTGGAACTTTAGTGAGTCAAGGACTTTTCCCATCAACAAGATTTTGACTAGAGATATAGTTAAGTTAACTTCTGGAACCTAAGCCTGGAAATGCTAATGCTCATCAGAGATGAGTGAAGAATATTCTTTAGAGACTCCCAAGTGATCATCAGGCTTTATTATTTAATATATTTTATTCTAGTTGTTAAGGAGTAAATAAAAATATATTTGAGTTCTAGTATGAATCTAAATTTCGTTGATTTTCAAATATTATATTTAATGATGAATTTAGGTACAATTTAATGTAAAAACTTGTCTTAATTCTACTAAATGGCAACCATATTTTTCTATTTATATATGTGTAGCCTCTTCTGTACTGATGATGTCTCAATTTCAGGTATTTGCACCTTTCCTAACGCGCAATCATCACTTTCGAATGAGCGGAATATTCAATATTTGCCTCACATTCGAAGGCGAGACAAAGGAGCAAAGTGGATGCATATTCTCCATTATCGGTATAAAGTTATCGGTTCAGCAGTACCTGAATTCCAAACCCATTTCATTATTACCATTCTTTTCAATAGTATTCCATCAAATTAGTTTCAAACTTCCCACACACTCACTCTCTCTCTCTCTATCTCTCTCTCTGTACCTCCCACTCTTTTACTAATGTCATAAGTCCAACAATAACACATAACCCAAAATACTTCCGTCTGTTCCACACACAAAGTCCAGTCTCCAGTCGCCACATACTCCACATACTCTACTCCACTCCCCTCCCCTCCACTGCAACCCGTTTCCTTCAAAGTCGCCATAATAAATTTCAACTTGTCTACACCTATTTTTACAAACATTTAAAAATTATTACACAGTCTTTTTCATTATGCCTCGTCTCTGGCAACCCGGACATACCACCAGATCCGATCCGAACCGAACCGAACCGAGCCGATCCACAGAAGAGGCCCCATGATGCCCATGAAGCCATTGGGCTTGCCCATTGCCCGTTGCCCGATGCCCGTTCCCGGGGCCTGATGACCTTAAATTAAATGTGCAGCACATGAATTATGTAAGCTGTTTAATAAAGTGATTCCATTTGCATGCAAGAGCCCCGCACGCATGCGCAGCGGGTAGTCCCCAGTCCTCAGACCTCAGTCTTCCCCAGTCCATGGTCCCCCATTCCCCAGCTCACCAGTTCCCAGTCCCGATTTAGAGCTGAAGCTGGAGATGGAGATGCACCCCAACCCAACTTCAACAACTTACTCAGACGAAGAAGTGGGGCCCCGGAGCGGAGTTGGAAGATGGAGGGGAGGATGGGGGGCTAAAGATGAAGCAAAAGCTGGAGGTGGACCTGGACTTGGACGTGGACCTGGAGCTGGACTTCGCGCAGCGCGCGCTGATTGTCGCTTAATAAAAATGGTTATTGTGTTTTACTTTTTCTTTATTTTTTTTGCTTCCCCCATCCCCCATCTGCGCTTGGGGATCCTCTCTTCTGTAGATTGCCCAGTCGCGGGTATTTATGTGTGGCTTTTGTAAGAATTATTAATGTAAATCTTTCATAATTTTCATAAGATGTGCGCGTGCGCGTGCACGAGTCCAGGCAAGAGGGGAGGCGAAGAGCAGGAGGAATCCTTGTGTTTCGGAACTGCATTTACAATGATTTATGATGCCATCTGGCAACGCTGTGTGGGCATCCTGTGCTTAAAGCTTCGCGCAACAAAGCTCCGAAAGCTCGCTGGTGAGTTCATTTCGAGTTTGGCTCCACCCACACACAGCGCTGGGCGTTCATTTTGTCCCCCATAGAGGGGAGTTCGGGACCTGCGCAGTGACCACCAGAGACAGCAGAGGGTTGCAGATGCATTCCGGCATTCGCCGGAGCAAACAAAATGAAGTTCCCTTTCCAGGATGATGGGAAGAACACACAGAGGAGCCCAACAATGACTGACAGCAGCAAATCAAAGTCACAGAGCGAGTTCTGCCATATGGCCAAATGTTTCTGGTTCTTTTCTTCTCTTTTTCTTCGAGGGGGCCTCCAATGAGAACGCATCCAACATCTGCAAATTCCTCTGTGCCTCAGCCGCTGCCACTGCCATGGTTCAGGTTCTGGCCAACTGTTGCTGCAACTTGTTGGGCTCTGTGCAGATGACGAATGCAGCGCCACATCAACGTCATAAAGCCCGGCACAACAATGCAGTGACTGGACCTGGACCTGGACCCAGCCCAAGCCCAAGCCCCGGGTGCTCATTCCAATCTCTCATCATCTCTGCTTAGGTGCACCACCCCCCGCCCCCATTCCATGTGAAACTCTTCTTCTGGTTGGTTGGCAGCCACTAAAAAGCCAAGATGGCCGCTTGAGCCAACGAGTGCTATGCACTTGAACTTTCATTTTGATGATGATGACGACGACGACGATGACCAGCGACGACGACGACGACCACTACGACTGCGACTACGATGATGTGAATGAGCTGGTGGCCTGCCCCTGCCACTGCCACTGCCTCTGCAACCTACCATTATCATGCCACCGAAGGGGTGCAGACAACTTCAACATTTAAAGTGATTTTGGGCAGGAAGAGCACGATTGATGGTTGAACTTTTGAATGGATCGAAGGAACTAGAAATGAATGATCTTCAAATTTGAAGTATTCAAACTATATAGTATTCAGTATTTAGATTGTATATTGTAGAATGTTTATTAGATATTAAAGTAGCGTTAAGCGTCACACTATATAGGGAGCTTTAACGATAACAATTTCTTAGTATTCTTAGTGAATCTTGTAGAATAAACATATATAAAACATTAACTAGTTATAAGAGTCATGCTTTATAGAGAAAGTTAACAATCAATCGTCATAGTACGTACTACAATATCTCCCCTAAAGTATTCACTCCTTATATTATCCTTAACCTTAAGCGCTTACAGTATAGTAAATGCGCCAGCCCTGGAAATTCCTTGCCGCCTTGTTGCTCGGGCTATGTGCGTGCTGCGGTTTGTAAACCACTTGAAACAATTTTTAATTGTAATTTGCGCAAAGCAACGCCTTCCTCCAACTCTGCAGACCCACCAGCCGAACCCCTACTCCGAGGCAACCCGTTGACTGTTGCTAAAACTTGACATGACCGCCGCACAGAGACAGAGGCGGACTCCGAAAGGGAGGAGGGGGTGCCGGGCAGATAGGAGATGGGCAGGACAGGGCAGGTGGAATACAGAATACAAAATACAGACTTCGGAAGCTCTGCCTCAGTGCTGGCTTGCATAGTTCAGATGGGAACATTGCTGGGATGCCAGCCGCGGCTGCGACGATGCCTGATGGAAGGAATTTTCATAGAAAGGCGCTCCCGGTATGCAGACGCGCTAGCTAAGCGAACTTTGTGCACCACACACACACCACCACCACCACCACACCACCCTATTCTCTGCCAGGAATGGGATGAGTTGGGATGGTTTGGGGTGGGGTTGGGTTGGGATGGTATGGGATTTTGTAGGTGGGCCCTGGGATATCGACTGTTTAAATTTTGGGACGACAACGCAACGCAACGTGCAATTAAAATTGAAAAATTTTCCCACACATCTGCAACCGAAAATTGTATGTCGTCCAGCGATCCAACGGTCCAAGAGAGAAGAGTGAGAGAGAGAGCAGAGAGCAGAGAGGAGAAGTTGGAGAGGAGAGGAGGATACAGTGAGGCCGTGGCCCTGCACTGATTTCTTTTTCATGTCAGAGCAATGCAAACTGTGTGCACTGATTGGAGGCCAGCGGAATTTTTCCCATACACACCGACCGACCAACCGACCGACCGGTGTACGAGGGACTCAGACTCAGACCCAAAACCAAAAACTGAAAACCGAAAATCGACAAACCCAAACCCTTTTTACCCAGTGCCACTTTGGCCCCTGGAATGCCTCGAGTTATGTTCGCTATGTCGCCAGACTTTCGATAGGGGATTCGACCAGGGGCAGGACCAGAGGCAGGACCAGAGGGAGGACCAGAGGCAGGACCAGGGGCAGGACCAGGGCCGAAAAGGTGACTGGCTTCCAGCAGAAGCTTCTCTCGAAATTACTTCGATTAATTTTCGCTTAATTTTTATTATTATTTCTTACTCCCCGAAAGATATTTGTTCGATGCGAAAATTTGTGTCATTTTGTGAGATTTTTGTCAGGATTTATGAACGTTCCATGTTTTCGTTTCGTTTCGAGTTAATTAAACAACAAAAATCAAACGTAAATTAACTAAATTATGGGTCCGTCGTCGGGTGTAACCGTGGGCAACAACATTATAATGAATTTTTCATGGATTTTTCCTTTTAATAAGCGAAAATTGTTTTGAATTTTGCTGAGGGCACACCTGCGCCACGCCACGACAGATAGACAGAGAGAGAGAGAGAGAGAGAGACAGAGAGAGATATATAACCAATCATTGGAAAATCTAGATACGGTTTTTTTTGGGGGATTGGTTTTCTTGGTAGGCGTAGAGGAAAGGCTTAAAACCATACAACCCTCAATTTTGGGGACTAATTGCGATTACAAGATAAGAAAGGAAATGAAACACTCGAATCTTGAGTACCCTCATTGAAATGTGGAGGAAAATCTAAGGACATTTGTTGCATTGCCTCTGTAAAACTGCCCCCAAATAAAATCCCTTAAATATTACAATAAATATATAATCTTTAAATCGTAATTACATATTTTTGAACATAATAATTATGTATGATAATCCATTACAATGCGTAAACAACTATACCCTCGATATCAGAGTGTCCTTATGAAAATTCAATAACAAAAGCAACCCCTCGCTGACACTTGCCCCATGACCATGGCCGTGTCCCAAATATATATATATATCCATGTTAATATCTGTGAAATTGATCTGATTTTAATTTTAACATGATGCTTTCCGCAGTCTAACCCCGTGGCACTTCCTACCCCTTTTCCGTACCGGAGGAATCCCTTTACAGTTCACTGAACATTTAACCAACAACAACAACAATCCTACCCTCCCTTTTAAGGTGTACCCTCCTTTACTCCTGTACTCATGTACCCTTTCCCTGTCAGCTGTCTGAGTCTGGTTGGTTAATCCTTTTGGTAATTTATGCGCACTCCTTTTGCCCCTTACCATCCTTACTCTAAAATAAACGAAGCGCTGCCACTTACCGAACTAATCATCATGCTGATTCGGTGCTCCTGCCCCAGATCTGGACGGACTCCTGGTTGCCGCCGCTGATCTCATCGCGTCACGTCACGTGTCCTCTCCTCCTCTCCTCTCCTCTCGCTCATTGCCATCATTGTTCTGGCTGCTCTTGTTGTCGTCGTGGTTGTATTGTTTATTGTGACAATTCTTGTCAACGGTCCAAGGAAATGTCAACGGCACATTGATGGATGTTCCGCCAGAGCCCAGACCCCGAACCAGAACCAGTGCCCAGAGGCACAGGCAGTGTCAGTGGCAGTGGCAGCGGCACAGACTGTTGGCCGTTGCTGTGGATGAAGCCACCGCCAGGTGATGGTGATTCATGGCAACTGTATGCGGTAGATGAGATGGTCAAATGGTCGTTGTTTTTGTGGTTTTCTCTGTGGTTCGAGTGACTGAAAGAGGTAAGGTAGAGGTAAAGAGGGGGGAGTTTGTGTATGTGTGTGTGAGAGTTGCATTGCATCAAGCAGTTAACGGATAATTTTTAATGACTTTAAACATTAACATTGTCCCCAAGTATGCCTAAAGAATTTCCCACTACATTGAAGCAGTTCAAGAGTTACCAAAACATGAAGTTCCAGGGCCATCATTGAGTGATTCGACATTGCGTGGAGTGTTTTATCAGCTGAAATATCATTGAGTAATACCTAAGGTTCATTTCAGTTTTAACATGTATATTTATATCAATTTATATCAATCACCCAGGAGTAAGCGTTTCCGACTCCATAAAGTATATGTTCTTGATCAGCAGCGGGTATAAAAGTCGAGCCGCGGCCCTTGACGCTGCTTGCATTGCTTACTGCTTGCCTTTGCCAAAACCACCTGGATTCTGGGGATCTTCAAAACCCCGGAAACACCCTCGTAAAGGTACATACGAAATCCGGATAACTAAGGGCCATTCTGAAGTATGAGAGGCCCCGTTGAGGGCCAATTGGGGGTAGCCTAACCTAACCTATAACTAGTATAGGACTGTGAGAAGTTTATCTGCAATTGAATTCACATTTTAAACAAAATTTGAATAGTTTTAAGGAACAGATTTTCAAAATTTAAAAAGAATCTAAATAACTCAAAATTGTCTTTTCAAGATCGGCTCCATTTTGGCTGTATAGCAAACGTTCATTCATCAGAAAGACCTTCCAGTATTAATGAAAAATAAGGAGATCATCCTTGCCGGTAACTGTAACTCATTCATTCAACAATTATTCAATATCTAGACCAATTCGAGAAGATGTAACTTTAGATGTTTATAGCTCTTTAATTAAATAGATTGTATACCTGCAATAGCTACCATACCAACTCTTTAAAGACAGCTGCCTATATTTAATGCACAACATATTGCATTGCATTGCAGCATCCTCGAAGGACAGCTGGCAACAAGTGTGTGTTCGCGTGAATCCTTTGAAGTGTAACAAGTAGTCAAGGAAAAGTCAAAGAGGGTTAAGTTCACACACGCACACACACACCCATGCACACACACACACACTTGCAAAGTCAAAAAGAAAAACTGACAGCCTAAACGACCCATATTTTGAGAACCTTCTGCCAGCACATCCTCGCACTCCGACAGAGACGAAGACCCCATACTAATGCTGCGACTGGTCCTTGAACTAACTAAGGAAGCAGACGTGAATCAATTGCCCTGGCCTTTGTTTTTTGCCGCCTGCCGCCTATACTATATAGAAATTAGCATATTTCAAAGGCAACCCCAACAACAAAGGAACGAAATTGCAATAATTGGAGTCCTTGAGAGAGGACAACAATGGGAAGGAAGAGTGACACAGCTTGGATGGCTAGATGGATGGATGGATGGATGGGGGGGCACAGGAACGCCAGTGCACCAGTTTCACTTTTGTTTTGTTAACCCTTTGATGTTCAACAGAAGTGGCACTCGGTCGTGTGTCCTTGCCACAAGAACAACAACCCCACACACCATGCAACAGAGCTGCTGCTAATCAGCGCTTTAAAGCGGCACCGCAGACAGCGGCACCAGGACAAACAGGTGCCAGGTTTCAAGCTCAAAGGTTAAATCTTTAATCAATGAAATGAAACATAAACATATCCTGTGCCTGTTCCTGATCCTTTTCGCATACGTGGCTTGACTATCCCCCCCAAGTGTGTTAATTGGACCAAAAAATGGCAGAACAGCAGGATAGAAATACTCTCGCATGCGATAAATGCACAAGAATGAGCAGCAGCCCTGCCTCAATATATCCCTGTGTCTATGTCGTGGTGTGTCTATCCTTTTGATGTGCCTAGTACCTTGGCCAGCCAGTCGCTGAGCAGCCAGGAGACACGACAGGACCTGGCTAGGAATCACAATCACCCCAAACAAAGACACGCGCACGCATGTAACATCCAACCATCAGTCGTGCCCCTCGGTACCATCCCAGCCGAAGCATGGACGATGCCGAGGATGAGGATAACGAGTGCGACGACGAGGACGACGAGGACGATGTCGATGCCGATAACAACGAAGTCTGCTTCTGCTTCTGTTTCAAATATTTCAAATTTAATTTGCATTTAGAGGCTGGATGGCTCGTCTCTCGTTTCATAGTCGCGCGACTCGTTTCCCTGACAGGACGTTCGTGTCCTGTGTCTTCCGTGCTAGGGAAATATACAAAAAACAACAATCATTAAATTTCATATAAATTACAACGAACGAAAAATATAAATAAATTAACAGAAAAGCAGAAGAAAATCAAAAATATATAAGGCAATAAAAAATCCACGAAATATTATAAAATAAATAAAATAATTCTTAAAACATTTGCAAAATGATCAATTTCTAGGTGCTGTGGATAATCCATCAATAGAATATTAAACCAAAGTCATATATTACACAATATATTTAAAATAGTTTTGAAAACTTCAATCAGTTCTCTTAATAATAAATAAAAAATAAATATATTTAAGTATCCGCACTGTTATATATGAAAACTTTATTAATAACCTAATAAGACAACTTAAATAAGTAAATATGAAAAGAACTCAAGTAAAAACTTAGCTTTGACTTCCAAATTGAATAAATTTTTCTGTTTAACTTTTGATTTACTTATTGGCAATCCCTCAAGCTAAACCACCAAAGACTCCCAAACCAATAAAATCCAAATAAAAGACCGCCATTCGCAGGCCAACTTTCCTAACAAAAACCACAAATCGAATCGACCCAAAGCCAGCCACCCAGAAACAGAGAGGGGAGTGAGGGGAACAAGAATCAGAAACTTGTATTACAGGCCAATCGGACAAGCCCAGTCTCCTCTCGTTACCCACCAGAAAACGATTGTAAATGAGTAAAATAGAAAACAAACAAACAAAAAATAAAAGAAAAAATAAATAGCGAATGTAACGACAAAGATTACGAGAAAACCTATTTGGCCAGAAAGCCAGTAAGCCAACCAGCCAGCCAGTAGCCAGAGAGCGGAGCTCAAAGTTGAAAGCCAGAGCCAAAGGCAGAGCCAAAGACCAGGCAGATCGGTGAATGGTCAGTCTCCAGAGGTCTATGGAGAAGTGCCAATTCACTTAAACTGTTCAAAATGTGTTAAAAATAAAAGGAAAATAAATTTAAAAAATTATACATTTAAACCTCTAAGGCAAGTGAAGTTAAACTAGTGGAAATTTTGAGCTTTCAAAGGATCAGAAAATAAGCAATAAATCGATGAAACTTTTGATTGTATAAGGCTTCTATTCATAACAAAAAAATAAGTGAAAAACAATGCAATATTTAACAAAAATAAAACCAAGAATTTTCTAAACAAAACTTAGTTTCTCCTTTGACTTCTCGCAGATAAACAAGCTCCAAGAATTTCCATTAATTGCAAGCAAAATAATTGAAATAAAAATGTAAAGAAAATAATTAAAAAAAAAAACGCCATAAGGAAATTGTTCAAGATAATTCAAATGTGCTCAACAAAATGTTTCCTGATGCCTGGCCTCAGCAAACGAATACATCAGCCGCCCCTGCAACAGCAACCCGAACAACGACAACAGCAACAACAACAACGACAGCAACAATTGAGAGCAGTGATAAATTGATTAACAAAAAAAATGTTGTACAATTAAATATTTGGCTACAATTGTATGAAAATTTATGCAAATCAAAGCCGAGCGATGACTGTGTGGCAAGAAGCAACAATCAAAGGCCACCACCACCAGAAGCAGCAGCAGCAGCAACAAGAAGCAGGAAATACCAACAGCAGCAACACAAACACCATTGTGGTTGCCACACAACCCGCAACGCGTCATTGCAATTTGCATTTAATTGTTGTGATTATCTTGGCCTGCTGCACACGCTGGTGAGTATCTTGTAGATAGAGCAGCTCTCTCTCTCTCTCTCTCTCTCTCTCGCCTAAGACCGAATCCATCACAATTTACGAGTATGTAAAGCAAAACTCCCGAGTGTAAATAGCCTGTCAACAAATTAACTTCCAGTCAAGCTCATTACCCTCATGTTAAATCGTATGTTGCCTGGTGCTGCTGTTGCTGCTGCTGTTGGTGGCGAGTTAATTAATTAAACGACAAGCTCCACCAACAGCAACAACAACAATCAGCCACTAGGGGTTAATGTTGCTGCTGCAGCGACAACAAATTAATCAAATTGCTGAAGGGGCTGTCCGTCCATAGGCTTGAGGGCAAGAGAAACAGCTGTCAGGGCAAGGTGTTGGCATAATTAATATTGATCTAGTGATAGCTCTGGGAAGTTAAGCTTACCTAATTGTACTTGATTCAATTGAGATTGTTTTGCGGTCATGGTGTCTGCACCTTCACAGATAATTCTCCACCCATGGGCTGGGCAATTGGAGCAGAGTAAATGAGCAATTCAGATCGTAGAAGAACTAAGACAGAGCTTAAGCAAGAAGATAATTCTGTGGAATTCATAAGGAATAAAATATACAAAAATTATGAACGGGGGTTATGCCAAATAATTATAATAATATAATAATAAAAATAATAATAGAGGTATAAGAAATGATCTCCTTAAGACAGCAAAAACTTCTGAGATACATTTGTATTTGAAATCAGGAAGATGGTAAATAATTTTACAGGTATTCATATGAATCGGTTATGGAAAAAGAATTATATCATAATCATGAAATAAGTCTTCTAATTCTTGTTATAGAAGATAGGATTTATTCATCGATTATAATTTAATATGATAAATTGAGATTTACATCTCACGATGCAAAAATAGGGAGATTCCCTTCGGGCCGGAAACGGTCTAAGTGTGCTGGGCTCCCAGTGATCCTAGCAGCAGCTATCACTTAACCTAACCTAACCTTCATCGATTATATAAATTGATTTATTGAGGAATTAATTTTCATACATTATTCTCATTTATTTATTAATCTTTTTTTTAAATCAACGAAATTCCTTTGGGATTGGGCGCACCACTGACTGCTCTTCCAGACTCAAAAATTAATGGAAACTTAGTGATCTTACATTCCCGAGAAAGTAATCTTAAACATTCCAATAAAATCTATTAAAAAACTTACCCTAAACCTAAGATAAACCTAAGAAACATTCGCCCTAGACCGGAGCAAACGCCATTTTGTTACGCTCCAGCAGCGAACAATAAGATTGCCAAAGGCTCCCGTAGTAGACTGTAGACTGCTCAATCCGCAGTAGATGATTGGACTCTGGCTCTGGCTCTGGCTCTGGATGGTGTGCCCCCCCTCTGTATGTATGTGTAGGGGGGGCCATGGGGGCCTACACACAATTGAGCTGATTTCAATTGCAGGGTGGTCCCTGGTACTCAAGTTTTATAATGCGCCTGGGCCGCTGTCAATCCGTGTCTCAGTCCTGGGCCTCAGCCCAGCCTGTACTCAGTGCGCAGTCAGTCAGGCGGAGCAGCGCAGAGCAGAGCGGAGCGGAGCGGAGCAGGGCGATGTCTGATGCTGGAGTTCGGATCGCCGCCTGCCTGCTGCCTGCCTGACTGGTTGCCTCGCCTAGTAGTTGCAGCTTGTTAATCTCGTTACTCGTGTTCTTCTTGTTGTTGTTGTTGTTGTTGTTGCATGGGGGTTGTCAACATACTTTTTGCACTGCTTGTTGACAACGGCGCAGTGAACGTTGCAGCACAGAGATGCAACGAACGAGCGAACGTTGCAACGCAGCGCAGCGCAGAGATGCAGTCAACTCGAGACGGTAAAAATGCAGGCTGAAGCTGAAGCTGCAGCTGAAGTGCAGCCTGCAATTCGTTGGCATCGTCATCCACCTCCTTGTAGTTGCAACGTCATAATTGCAACGCATAATGAGGCGCAGACACACACACACACCAACACTGACGCGCGAACGAGTCAGGTGTTGGTGCACCACAATTTGCCCGTTTGAAATGCAAATGAATTGTCAAGCTGCCACGCCTCTTGCCACCTCAGGCCACTGCAGTTGCAACTTAATTGGGTGCATGTGCAACCACACACCACACAGCCAGGATTTCACACGTTCAAGTGTCCTCCAGGACACACGGCTGCCGCTGCTGGCGTGGCATATGCGCAGCCCGAACCGCTGCTACTTTGGCAGTCTCTTCAGGCCCAACGAAAGAGCCATCCATGTTGCTGCACAGAAAATATGATAAACATATAGATACATATATGAGGAAATCAATGCCCCCCGCACTTGACAGATTAATGTCACACTTTTCAGAGAATTCCTTTCGGAAATCATATAACAAAGAAGTGTATGGAGATATTTAGGCAGCTGCCCAATGAATCATTTGACTTTCGCTTGAAATATATTTGCTATATTTGCTTAAAAATATGCGATAATTTGATTTAATTACTTTAAAGCTCTTTTTTGGTGTGGGGCGGCCGTGGGGAGAGGAAATATTTGGACTTTCAGGCTGCTGCCAGGTCACCACCAAGTCACCGTCACCCTGTTTAGTCGGATTGGATCAAAGACATTCCTAGCTGTTGCTGTGGTCCGCCAGTAGTCCCCCCCTCCACCTTCCCTGCTCGCTGAACCCCCTCTTCGAACGGACTGCCTGAGGAATGTCTCCACAAAAGTTATCCACCCAGTCTGAAATGCTTCAATCTCTGTATCTGTCTATACATGTATCTGCATCTCTTGCTGTAGCTGTAGCTGTAGCTGTATCTGTATCTGTGTGTGTGTGTTTGTGTGTGTATTTGGGGGGAAACATTGTTTTGCCTAACTGGAGCTTAGGTCTATGTCTGTATAGTTTCGGTGAAATAACAAAAATCCTTGATTTATGCATGGGCTACCGTTTGACAGACTCCAGACTCCAAGAGTCCGAACCAGAGAGAGCACCAAAGAGTTAGGTCTGCTCTGGCGGCGCCTATTAAAGCCTCAATCTTTTTATGGCATTTCAATAGAACTCGCGAGAGCGTGAGAAAGGACTGGGCCAGCGGCTGGGGCAAAAGTTGTTCAAGTTATGAAAATCAAAATGAAATTTAAAGTTAAAGTTTTGCCAGCTTTTGCCGGCTTTTATCTTTGGGGCCAACACTTTGGGGCCCTGATAACGTCTTTGGCGGGGAACAAGCTCAGCATCAGATCGATAAATTTTATAAGCGAATCAATTGCATTGCTATCGCATCGCGTGAAATACGCAAACTCCAGACCGCAGGATCTCTGGGAACTGGATTCACGAATGACTCAGAGAGGCTCTGGCTTTGGCCGTCGACTGGGACGGCGGCTTGCTTCATTCACTTCATTCACGTGTGTGTGTGTGTTGCTTATCAGTTTTATTGAAGTCGGCAAATGGCATTGGCATTGGCATTGCCAATGGTAACTAAAAGCCATATGCTTTATAAAGCTGTTAACAAAATGTGCATCAGTTTAAATTCTTTATCGGGTGAGATGTCTGGCCCGTAGACGGGCGAATGCGAATGTGAATACGATTGCGAATGCGAATGTGAATGCGAATGCCAATGCCCAGCATTGCATACGGAGAGGTAGTAGTATATTCGTATCGCAGAAACGTCAGCCAATTAAAATGCATTTTGCCTGTATTTCCCTTTTTTTTATCATCTCGTTTTCTACCCTGTTGATATTTCTTTTACTCTTATAAATTGCAGTTTTGTTTGCTTGATTAGCAAATGATGATAATGCCTGTAGAGAGGCTGTAGAGAGAGAGAGAGAGAAAGATAGGAGCGCAATGCCATGAAGTTGCATAGCAGGCAGCCTGCAGCTATCTGCAAGTCTCTCTTGGTGGATAGAAGCAGTGCAACGCACTGAAGTTCCCTAGCAGCCAGCCTGCAATCTCTTACCGAAATTGCAAAAAATTAAACAAAAAAAGAAAACCTTTTTAGCGACAAATATTCGTAAATTACAAATGAACCTGCTCTGCGAATCTTTGCCATCTGTTGGCCAGACAACGACTGCAGCGACTACTCCCGGCTGCCGGGCCGTGAATGGCATACAAATGATGCCCAATGCTGATGAGGATCTCTAAATCTGAGGACTGCCGGAGGACGTGTGTGAAAATGGCACGTTTCTACATTTCGGTCTTACATGCGACGTGCCACAATTAACCCCTGGGAGGGGAGGAGTGTGTGGCGCGGGCAGGCGGCTGAGGTAGTTTAGGCATTAAGAAAATACATACATTTACAAACGCAAACGAAGAAGGCAGACGCCATCAAGCATCACGTATACGCCTGGTATTCCTCCCCAACCAAAAAAAAAACGAAAAAAAAAAAAACAAAACTGCGTGTCGTAGATCAACGCGATGCGATGCGATGCAATGTGCGATGTGGCAATGGTCTGAGAGATCCCAGCCACAGCTACAGCCACAGCCAGAGACCCGATGAAGTTGTTCAACGTCAACTGGCACTCACTCAAACACAGCACTCCACACCACACCACCACCAGCACCACACCAGCACACAAAACCCGTATCTGTATCTCTGGCCCAAGATCTGAACACCTCAACTCAACCCAATCTGACCTTGAATGCCATGGCGCGCTCTTAAATGGGTTCAGACCAAAAGAGACCTGGGAATAAGTTCTTGGCAAACAGTACACCCCAACAACCCCCAACCCCAACACATCCCCTTTGTCTATTTCAGATCAAAGAAACTTAACCAAACTTCTTCTCGACTGATGAGCCAGTGATTCATCGTTCAGAGATTCGAAAAGATTTATGACAACTTGGCCAACAGTAACAGAAATTATATTTAGCTACTGTCTGTCTCTGTCTCTGTCTTTGGGCTGGGATCGTGTTCCTCGATTAAATCTGCTTATAAATAAAAGCAAATTTCAAATCTAGAGAAACCAAAATAAAATAAAATTAAATTACTTTACTCTGAGTATTTTGAAGTTTTTTGTGCTCAGCTTCTTGTCTGCGGTTTGTGTGCCCGAAAACTCAAGGTTAATTACTGTTTCCGAAATTTCGTTGGCTGGTCTCAGTTTTTCGAGTTTAATTGCCAACTGCGGTGGCTGTAATTAAAATTTGATTGGAATTTAAATTCTTAGACATTTCTTGGGTAGGTTTAAAGAGCTGGGAATGAAATGCTTGGGAGGCTTAAAGATAACTCATTATATTTTGAAAGGAATTAGAAAGAATTCCTGGGAGTCTGCTATAGCTATAGGAGTCTTATATTCTTGTTGTTTTATTCTTGCAGGCTCTATGGCTTACCCGATGGTCGTGCCACCTGCCGTTCAGTGCCTGGTCTCACCAAGGATCAAGTGGAGCTCTGCTACAAGGCGAGTGATGTGACAGCAGCTGCACTCGAAGGACTCGATATGGCCATACGTGAATGCCAAATACAGGTATATACATATATTCTCTATAGCATACTTTCAAGTTAAAATTCTCATTACAATCTCTGTGTCTCTCTCTCTCTTTCTCTCTCTGAACAGTTTCAATGGCATCGCTGGAACTGCTCATCGCTGAGCACAAAGAGCCGCAATCCGCATGCCTCCAATCTGCTGAAGAAAGGTAGGTTCCGTTCCCAGGTTCTGCCCTCCATTGGCAGTGGAGGTAGTTGTAGTGGTAGCCATGGCCACAAGCCATTAAGCTGACACTAAAATGTGCAGTAAGCGTGGCTCAGCTTTCACGCAAACAAAATCGCTTTATGGCCAAAGTCGACTCCGCTCCGCCAACGGCTCTGTCAACGGGTTTTGCGGTGGAGAGTCCGACTGGAGGGTGGGAGGTTGGAGGCACATTGTCGGCCCACACGCAAGCCGCCGCTAGGCAAAGAGTCTAATTAAAATTGCCCATAGCGGAGACGTTTGGTCAAGCAGACAATGTCCAAAGCTATTAGCCGTCGCATTATTAGACACGACATGGCATAAAAGCCACAGCAGGAGCATCTATAGTTTCTAATGCCCCCCATCAACGATCCCGGACTAGATCAAATTTCTATGCTTACCAGTAGGAGTGTTGACTGCAACTGCAACGGCGACTTGTACTGGAACTGGTACTGGCACTGGTACTGGGGTCCACCGTTTTGTCACAGTCCGGTGCATCTGAAACGGCGGCGATACGAACTTTGACTTTGATATCTTAATCTGTCCTCGAGGCATTGTGTTACGAGTGGCTGCTGGGGGCTGATGGGGGCTGGCAACCTCTGATGCCTCGATGCCTTGATGCCTACGCGGCGTGTGCCTTATGACGGATAGATCTCACACACTCACCTCACCCGTGTCGTGTCATGGCGTGTCGTGGCGTGGCGTGGCGACATCGTAGTGGCATCTACAAAGAGCTTGCCGCATTCTAAGCCCCTTTTGTTGGCCAAACAACAAGTAGCGGTAACTCTGATCACAGGCGCCGATCTCGAGTTTTGTGTAAAGTTGCAAGCCTTCTGCTCTTCCAACCGACTTCTGTTATGACTCATAGCAGAGTACTGTTCTGTGCCGTTTTGTTGATGTGATATGGGAGTACCAGAGGGTACTGCCAAAGATTTGCTAGCCTGGAGATCGTACTCCAGCCATTATCTGGAATTGAAGCGATTCCTCAGAATTTTTGGCATGCATTCCACAATTATTTATTAAGCTCTGTCTAGAGATTAATCTATTCTAATAAATAAATTCGGAAGTCAACTTTCTAAGAACTAAGTTTACTAAGAAAATAAGCATTAGCATTGTGAGACGCGGCAAGGGCCGCGGCTTTGCATTTGTGACAGGTACTCAGTCAGTATATACATATGTGAGGTGATGACTAATGTAACCTATACAATGTATTTTATACGAAATCTCCCTCTTTTGCTCTCTGTCTTTCGATAATTGTTTGGTTAATGTGGAGAGGCCGAGAGAGGCTCTCTCTGCGATCTCTCTCAATTTCGATCGCACTTGTCATGAGAGAGTGGAACAAAATTAAGAGTAAGAGAGAGTAATGTTAATCCCTGCACTTTGTTTAGGCCTTTTCCACGTATTTTCTCAGAATTATGGAATATTTTATCTATTTCTATTATTTTGATACTATTTTGTAGTGAAATACTATCTGTCTTCTCATACCTCACCAACTCTTCAAGTACCAGGTATAATTATTATAGATAACTACTTCCTAACTTATTATACCCAAATATTTTAGGAGAAATCCAATGCCTTCCTTCCTATTGTCTCATCTTCTATAGAAATAAATTTTTATTTCTATATGTCTAATAGAAGTGACTTCTTTACCAATTTTCAAACCTTCTTAATGCGATTTCTGTGATTTTTATTCATTAAAATGTGACTCATTATCCTTTTAACTGATAAAAAAAGAGAATCAAGCATCTACATTCATGATAAATTCATTAAAAAAGTAAATTAATCTGCTCTTTAAAGTCTCACCACAAACTTTGATTCCAGAGCATCTAAAACTTATAGCGCATTCCATGAATTTGTCGAGTAATAATTATGCCACTTCTATGAGAATGTTTTGCAGTCCCTAAACAGAATGCTTCATTAGTTAAATTATGCATCATGCGATTGCTGTAAAAATGCCAAAAACAAAAAAGAGAAGCTGAAGCTGAAGCAGAAGCAGACGGAAGGGAAAGGAAAACACAATGGAAATGGTCAAAATGGCGGCATTGCAATCCAGATGCAAACGATATACGAGTACGAGTACGAGTGTAGAGTCGACGTTGTTCAAGAGATTTCTCACAAATTTCAATGCGACATTCGGACAAGAGCAAACAGCAAACAGGAGCCTCTCGGCAGCCTCTCGGAAGAGACTTCTGAAGTAAAAGGGAAAGGCTTGAGAGGACAGGCTTAGGGCGGACACGGGGACGGGGGGATGTGCTCGGGGCCGGTGTGCTCATCTCGTTTCGGTCTGGCAGTAAAGTCCGGCGTAATTTATTTGCATTCATCGTATAAATTATATTGTAAGCAAACCACTTCATTCAATTTCAATTTAAAAAATTGTTATCTCCGTTGACGGATGCTGCCGCAGCCGCTGACAACGTACAGGGGAACGTCGCGAGAGACAAACGAATGGGGGCTGGTAGACAGCCATGGGAGCGTATCGAATACGGATGCACAATCCACAATCCACAGTCGCAGTACCAGACCCAATCCCAACATTGTCATTGTCGTTGTTGGGCCAGAACCGTTGATGTGATTATGTTGGAGGCAAAAGGAATCTTTTGGCTTAGTGGAGGCTTCATTTGTGGGCAAATACTTCCATTACAGCAAATTCTGTGCATATTATTTGCATTTGGGGCTGCCGCTGCTGCCGCTGCCGCCGCCGCAATCTTGAGTGGGCCATCATGATCGGTCCAAATGCCAGACAGAATCGGGCAGGTTAAAGTTAAAGTTAACAACATTGCCACAAAACAATGCCAAACCATAAATCTCCAAATGCATGCCACACCAGCAGCACTTCCAAGTAACTCTCGAG
This sequence comes from Drosophila azteca, assembly GCA_005876895.1. Lineage (NCBI taxonomy): Eukaryota > Metazoa > Arthropoda > Insecta > Diptera > Drosophilidae > Drosophila > Drosophila azteca. Next base: position 6,192,653 of record VCKU01000091.1, on the reverse strand, counting down.
ACTAGCCTTCATCCAATATCGAATATGGTAAACCCAAGCTTATGTCACCGACATGTCTGAAGATCGTACGTCTGTCCCACTGTCCCAATGTCCAGTGTCCACTGTCCCAACGTCCAGTGTCCACTGTCCCAATGTCCAGTGTCCACTGTCTACTGTCCAATGTCCACTGTCCACGTTTGTCAACCCGCCCGTTTCGTGCGTCCATTAAATAAGGAAGGAACTGCACATAACGAGAGTCAATATTGACAGGCAACAGCAACGCGTGCAACGACGACGACGACGACGAAGACGAGGTACGACGGGGAACGACGACTTATAAGGGCACAAAAGGCAGCCACAAAGTCAGGGATCGATGGACAGAGATCGGAGATCGGTTGGTCGGGTTGGGTCGGGTCGGGTCGGTCGCGGAGCAAACCAAGTGAAACGAAACAAATCAAGTCTCCAAGTCGCCAAGTCGAGTCGCACAATGACTGACAATCGAAACAGCGCACGGACAGGTCAACTATTTTGCATACATATCTACTATAACTTATGGAACTCGTCGATCGTCGATCGTTGAGAGATCGTCGTTGCAGATCGCTGATCTTGCTGTTGAGGCTGCTGCTGCTGCTGCTGATGCTGCTACCATGCATTATTGTCAATCAACTGAAGCACAAAAGTAGTAAAAGGATCGACGATCGACCTTTATCTTTGGTCTTCTCTCTCTCTCTGTCTCTATCTCTTTCCTTTTCGCTCTCTCTCTCTCTCTGCATGTGACAACAAGCGAGCGACGTATGTCGCAAACAATTACTTGGGATTGCAACACACGGCAGACAACGAGACATTGGAGACAGGGTACTCTGTAGACTGTAGACTTGAGCACAGAGACAGGTCGCCAAAGCCAAAGCCAAGCCAAGCCAATATCCAAGCCTCTCCTCGATCGATTTTGTGGCCAATTTATGCGAGAGGAGAGAGAGACCGAGAGAGCCACTGAGACCCCAAGGCATTGTCAAATGTAACTGTTGGCAATGATGTGATTTGGATTTGCAAATGGCTCGACGAGGGGCAAGACAAAGCGTGCATAAATCAAGTCCGTGATCAGCGATCACCGATCAGCGATCAGCAATCCACAAGAGTTGGCCGAGAGAACGCAGAGGGGGAGGAGGAGAGAAGAGTAGAGCTGGGGCTGGGGTTGGGGCTGGGGCTGGGGTGGGCTTTTGGCGAGGCTACTGTTTCTGTACTGATGCATTGATTGATGGCGTCTTAATCGTCAATCAAATGCGCGCTATACACACACAAACACACACACACACACACATAATTTCCCATTGCACTTCCACCTTCGATTGCAGTTTGGTTCGTTCATTCGATCGATCGATCGATGGATCGCTGGAATCGTCTCCGGTTGGGTATTGGTACGACAACTTGTCACAACATTGACATTTGCATTCGTGCGCATCCTGAGTGACGGACTGGCCGGCTTGACTGACTGATTGTTTGACAGCTGAGAAGCGGAGAATCAAGGAGGAGAATGATGCAAGCCTGTCACATTGACATATGTACTGTCGCCCTCGTCGCTTGGTGACCGATCCACCGGGTTTGTGTGTGTTTTCTGGTTTGTCTGATCTGGGATTGAATTGAGTTTGGTTTTATGCAAAGTGGCGCTGACAATTTGCATGTCAATCGCTTGACAAATGTTGCCAACTTTGGGGCCACTCATGGCCATGTCGGCCATGATTAACGTCAACTTTTTGACAGCCATTTGACAGCTGCTGTTGCTGCATAAGGCATTTCAAATATCATATCTATCTCTCCCTCTGTCTCGGTCTCTTGTGGGTGTGGCACACTGCCGTTTCGATCATTAAAAAGATCTTGTGTGGTGCCTAGTGGCCTAGTGCCTGGTGGTGGCCTGGTTGAACGCTTGTCCAGACCATGTCAAAGTCGAAATGCCGCTGAAATTCCCAGAGCGGCCACCACTGCTGCTGCTGCTGCTTCGAAATGCAGCGTTAAAAATAACACCGCATAAATTGCAATAGTTTCCCCAATCCAATGATTCCCCAGGGGTACACACACACACAGGCACACAGACACATATCAATCCTCTACCCATCTGAAGCAAACATTTCTTTCCTTTTAGGCTACAGGGAGAGCGCGTTTGCCTTTGCCATTTCGGCTGCCGGGGTGGCCCATAGCGTGGCGAGGGCCTGCAGTCAAGGCCGTTTGATGTCCTGCGGCTGTGATCCGACAATCAATCGAAAGACCCTCAACAAGAACCTCCGCCAGTCGCTGGACAAGGAGAAGAAGCAGTTCTTGCAGTACTTGGAAACCAATCAGATTCTAACGCCCGAGGAGGAGAAGAAGTACGAACGCTCGAAGATCGCCAGCCGCTGGAAATGGGGTGGTTGCTCCCACAACATGGACTTTGGTGTCGAGTACTCCAAGCTCTTTCTCGACTGTCGCGAGAAGGCTGGCGATATTCAGTCGAAGATCAATCTGCACAACAATCATGCCGGCAGAGTGGTGAGTCCTACATTCCAATTCTATTCTCTAATTATTCCATTTATGATCGCTTATCTCCAGGCCGTTTCGAACAACATGGAGTTCCGCTGCAAGTGCCATGGCATGTCCGGCAGCTGTCAGCTGAAGACCTGCTGGAAGTCCGCCCCCGACTTTCATGTTGTCGGCAAGGTCCTGAAGCATCAGTTCCGCAAGGCCATACTCGTGGACCAGTCGAATCTGGGCAACGGCGAACCCGTTGTGGTCTTGAAGCGGGCCCGCAACAAGAAGTCAAATAGTGGCAGCAGTTCCGGCTCCTCGTCATCGGATATGGATGCCGTCGATGCGTCTGGCACGCTCGATGGCGGCGGCCTTGGGGGCGATCACGAGACGAGGCGGCACGAGGATCTGGGCTCGGAGCGTGGCACGCGACAGCCAAACTCTGATAAGAATGCGGCGCGAATGGCACGCAAGCTGGAGACATCGCTCTTCTACTATCAGCGCTCGCCCAACTTTTGTGAGCGCGATCTGAGCGCAGATATACAGGGTGAGTCGAGTCTGTATGAATACATTCGGTGCGAATCGGTAGGATTCGGTAGTATTCGTTGGGATTCGCTTCATTCGTTCAGTAGGAGTCGGCAAATTTCTGATTCTTTTCTCGCTCACTTTGAAGTTGATTTTCTGGTAGAGAGTATAAGAAAGCTATATAGAAATTGTATGTGTTCTACTATATATGTATCTTTGATTTTATGAATACTGTGAACATTCATGCAGTGCTCTAATTTGTATCTTCTGTCTAACTACCCAAACTCTCACTGCATTGTACTGCTACTGTATAAAACCCATTACCTAATTGGTTAATTTGCAGTTTTTGTTGTCGTGAAATTTGGTTCAACTAATTAAAAATGATTTATAGATACAACTCGAGCGATAAATTTGATTTGGCTCTAATAAATAAATCACAAATGCAAATTAAAAGCAACCGCAGCAGCAGCAGGCAACAGCAGCAGCAGGCAGCAACAAATGCAACAAAAACAGCAAAAAACAGCAAAAACGATTTATAAACGGGCTACCAAAACATGCCACATAATTCAACAACAACAAATGCTGCGACCCATGCGCACAGCAGCCTCAGCGTCTCAGTCGCAGCTTCAGCTTTAGCTCCATCTCGGATCAACTTGGATCAACCGCTGATCTGTTGAGATGTGGCTTGGGTTTTGGGGCTCGGCTTGGCACGTCCACATCGACATCGACATCTAACTGCCACTTGCAATTTTTGTTGGCCATTTTTGCTGTTGACACATTTGCAAATTATCAAAGCCAGAGCCAGATGGAGGCCGGGCCTGGCCGGGGAAACAGTTTAAAAGTGTTAATTACGACGCAAATTTATAATTAATCGTCGGCCGAGCTCTGCCACTGGCTCCAGTGCCAACCCATCGGGCGTTTTGATTCATGTGCCCCGTGTGCCACGTCGTGTCGTGTCTAGGCAAATGATGGCAATTAAGCGCTGGCAATTATCGTCCAACAATTATGATACTTTGTTTATAGGCCTTAGTTTAATAGTTTATTTATGGTGTTTTAATAGTCAGGCTACAGGCTGTCCGCGTTACCTGCCACTTAATCAAATTGCAATGAAAGCTGTAACACCCAAGTGATTTTTAACTTTTACTTTATTAAAAACCTATTACATATAATTAAAAATTTGGGATATTCAGATTAAAGTTAGTTTTTATTCAGGAAGAGTTGAAAATGTATTAACATCAATCAATCAAAGATCGACCAACAACATTGTTTTCGGGTATAGAGACTTCATCTGGTCATCCAGGACGTTCGGCATCGTTTGTGCTTGTAGATCACTATTTTACCATTGAAATTGAAGGTGAAAAGTTCTCTTAATACCTATCCAAGCTTAGCCTTGGTGTTAAGGGGTGGTTCTTTTCATTTTCTCTTCAAATTAAGAAGAAGTCAGCTATCGATCTCGCGGGAACTTATTAGTTATAGCCCTCGTATAATCATCTAATGATCTGAAACATCTACATGTTACTCAAAGTGTCCTGTATAGGAGCTACATCAAAGAGTCCTTTCACTTAGCAACCATTAAAACCCCAAAGTCTGCCCCTGAACCCTTCCTGAACACTCTTCCCACCAAAATGTGCCTTCTAACTTTCTAAACTTTCATCCCATTGCAGGCACAGTGGGTCGCAAATGCAATCGGAATACCACAACCAGCGATGGGTGCGCCTCTCTCTGCTGTGGGCGTGGCCACAGTCAAATCATCGAGCGACGGGCCGAGCGATGTCACTGTAAATTTCAATGGTGCTGTAGTGTGGAGTGCGACGAGTGCCACGTGGAGGAGTGGATTAGTATATGCAATTGAGAAGGATATGGATCAGCGATCCCAGCGATCAGCTATAGGAAGAGACAGAGTGAGGCGGCAGAGGGATCATCACGCACATAAGAAAAGACTTTTCTTCAATCTAAACAAACGAAAAAACTTAACACAAATCAGTATTAAACAATAAAAATATGTTATAGGGCCACCATAAAAAACAGAAAACAAAAAACAGAAAACGATAATTGAAATGTGTAAATTCAATGATTAGTTTAGCAATCTCAAGACATATTGAATTATATATATAAAAATGAAATATAACTATATTTTGTAAATACAAATAATAAGATGCATAATTAGTCTGTCAATCAGCTGAGTTTCAATCGGTTTTCGGTCTTCCATTCTCCCTCCCCATAGCTTTCCCCCTATCAGCCCTTTTTTTGTTTTGGTCTGCACGTGAATGTCGGCAATGCTAATTGAATTAGCCGACTAAATAGTTGCCCAAGGTGCTTTCTGGCCACCACCACCGCCCTGGGCTGTTGGCTGTGTTGGCTGTGGCTACTGCCCATTGAGATTGAGGGGCTTCCTTCCTTGGGAGAGAGACCCCTAGTAAAAAACCAACGATTCCATTTGACCAGCCTTTAGTTGGCTTACGGCAGCGGTACGTGCTGCATGCGTGCGGTCGGTTCGGGAATATAATTGGAAACCATCAACAAAGGTCTGGAAAACACTGGCTAAAGCAAAGGTCTGTCCTCCAGGATCAAGGATTATGCGTTATTGAAAGTGTTGAAAAGTTGACAAGTATTAAAGTGGTTCGCTGAGGGGAGTCGTTTGATAAAGTTAAACATTGACTAATGCCAAGTGAAGTGAAACAAAAAAGGACTAAGCTGTAATCTCTAGAATATCCTTAAAAAATCTGTAAAGTTTAAATTCATCTTTCGTTTAAGACTCTTCCCTTTTTAATCAATATTTTTGGAATCTTTACCAATTGAATTGAAAGTCCTCGAAAGCCTAAAACAAGTTCTAGTTAGTTCTTCTTCCAAGGACAGGATTTCAACAGATATCCCTTTGAATTCCTTGCTCTATATTTTTCCCTTAAGAAACCCTTTGCCAACCCAGTTCATTTATTAGCTCTTTCGTAACCAAACGAAGCCCTGACAATGCAGACACGGAACCCCAAAAACCTAATGCAATTTGTCAGCAAATAAACCTCTTTATGAACCCCCAAGAATAAACCAATTAACACGCCCACAGAATACTTCTACAACCGTTTAAGGAAAGGATAGGACGTATTCAGGATGTATTTACCGTATTCGCAATTGCCGGATCCAACGGATAAATTCGAGATCTATGAGGAAATAGCCCAGGGTGTCAATTCCAAGGTATTTCGGGCCAAGGAATTGGACACCGATCGTCTGGTGGCATTGAAGATACAGCACTACGATGAGGAGCATCAGGTGTCCATCGAGGAGGAGTATCGTACTCTGCGCGACTACTGTGCCCATCCCAATCTCCCAGAGTTCTATGGCGTCTATAAGCTATCGAAGCCGAATGGACCCGATGAGATTTGGTTCGTTTTGGAGGTAAGTCCGTGGAGAAAACTCCATAATCCTGACTTAATATAATCCTTACAGTACTGTGCTGGAGGAACAGCCGTGGATATGGTTAATAAGCTGCTGAAACTGGACCGCAGGATGAGAGAGGAGCACATCGCCTACATCATCCGGGAGACGTGTCGGGCAGCCATCGAGCTGAATCGCAATCATGTCCTGCATCGGGACATCCGTGGCGACAACATTTTGCTGACGAAAAATGGCCGGGTGAAGCTCTGCGATTTTGGTCTGTCCCGTCAGGTGGACTCGACATTGGGAAAGCGAGGCACCTGCATTGGCTCGCCCTGTTGGATGGCCCCCGAGGTGGTGGCCGCCATGGAGTCCCGGGAGCCCGATATCACCGTTCGGGCAGATGTCTGGGCCCTGGGCATCACCACCATTGAGCTGGCCGATGGCAAGCCTCCGTTTGCGGATATGCATCCCACTCGGGCCATGTTCCAGATCGTGCGGAATCCACCGCCGACACTGATGCGGCCCACGAACTGGTCCCAGCAGATCAATGACTTTGTGGCCGAGTGTCTGGAGAAGAGTGCCGAGAATCGTCCCATGATGGTGGAGATGGTGGAGCATCCATTCCTCACGGAGCTCATTGAGAACGAGGAGGAGATGCAGTCGGATATTGCAGAGATGCTAGAGCTTTCGAGGGATGTGAAGAGCCTGTACAAGGAGCCGGAACTGTTTGTGGATCGCGGCTACATCAAGCGCTTCGAGGGCAAGCCGGAACGCATGTACCCTGAAGATTTGGCAGCCCTTGAAAACCCTGTGGATGAGAGCATCATTGACTCGCTGCGAAATCGCATGATGACTGGCGAATCATTCAGTTTTATTGGCGACATCCTGCTGTCCCTCAATTCGAATGAGATCCAAAGTGAATTCCCTCCGGAGGTGAGTGCGACTCTTTCTCCTATATTTCACCATCAAATTCTATGAACTTCTATGACCTCTACAGTTCCATGCCAAATACCGATTCAAGTCGCGCTCGGAGAACCAACCGCATATCTTCTCCGTGGCCGATATTGCCTACCAGGACATGCTGCATCATCGCGAACCGCAGCACATTGTCCTTTCGGGTGAGAGCTACTCGGGCAAGTCGACCAATGCCCGTCTGCTGATCAAGCATCTGTGCTACCTGGGGGATGGCAATCGGGGCGCCACTGGGCGCGTGGAAATCTCCATCAAGGCCATCCTGATGATGGTCAATGCCGGCACTCCCGTCAACAACGACTCCACCCGCTGTGTCCTGCAGTATTGTCTGACCTTTGGCAAGACGGGCAAGATGAGTGGAGCCGTCTTCAATATGTATATGCTGGAGAAGCTGCGCGTGGCCACGTGCGATGGCACCCAGCACAATTTCCACATTTTCTACTATTTCTATGACTTCATCAACCAGCAGAATCAGCTGAAGGACTACAATCTGAAAGCGGACCGCAACTATCGCTATCTGCGCGTGCCGCCAGATGCCCCCCCGACCAAGATCAAGTATCGTCGCGACGATCCCGAGGGCAATGTGGAGCACTATCGTGAGTTTGAGAACATCCTCAGGGATCTCGACTTTAACCACAAGCAGCTGGAGACTGTGCGAAAGGTCCTGGCTGCCATCTTGAACATCGGCAACATTCGCTTCCGGCAGTCCGGCAAGTACGCTGAAGTCGAGAACACGGACATTGTGTCGCGTATTGCCGAGCTCTTGAGGGTGGATGAGAAGAAGTTCATGTGGTCGTTGACCAACTTCATAATGGTCAAGGGGGGTGTGGCCGAAAGGCGACAGTACACCGCCGAGGAGGCTCGCGATGCACGCGATGCTGTGGCCAGCACCATTTACTCCCGATTGGTGGACTTTATTATCAACAGGATCAACATGAACATGTCCTTTCCCAGAGCTGTCTTGTAAGTCCCGAATCCCCTACCCCAATTCCAGGGCACAACCTAATCGAATCTCTCTTTGCCTTCAGTGGCGACACAAACGCCATAGTTATCCATGATATGTTCGGCTTTGAGTGCTTCAATCGGAACGGCATGGAGCAGCTGATGATCAACACTCTGAACGAACAGATGCAATATCACTACAACCAACGCATTTTCATTAGCGAAATGCTGGAAATGGAGGCCGAGGATATAGACACCATTAACTTCAACTTCTATGACAACAAGACCGCCTTGGATAATCTGCTAACCAAGCCAGATGGTCTCTTCTACATCATTGATGATGCCTCACGCTCTTGCCAGGATCAGGATTTGATTATGGGTGAGTCTCCCACACGGTATTCCCTTTACTTTCTATAACCCTTGAAGCTGAATTCCCGAATAGATCGCGTTTCGGAGAAACACAGCCAGTTTGTGAAGAAGCACACTGCCACTGAGATATCCGTTGCTCATTATACGGGCCGCATCATCTATGATACACGCTCCTTCACCGACATCAATCGCGACTTTGTGCCCCCGGAAATGATTGAGACGTTCCGCTCTTCGCTGGACGAGAGCATAATGCTCATGTTCACCAATCAATTGACAAAAGCTGGCAATCTAACCATGCCCTTTGAGGCTGTCCAGCATAAGGATGATGCTGAACGCAAGTCCTACGTGAGTAGCCCTGCCAAATTTGGTTTGTAAAGTCTATAAAGCCCTCTCACAATTAGGCCCTCAACACTTTGAGTGCTGGATGCATCTCCCAGGTGAACAATTTGCGTACTCTGTCGGCCAATTTCCGCTTCACCTGCCTGACTCTGCTCAAAATGCTTAGCCAAAGTGCCAGTCTCGGCGTGCACTTTGTCCGTTGCATACGCGCCGATTTGGAGTACAAGCCGCGTGCCTTCCACTCGGACGTGGTGCAGCAACAGATGAAGGCTCTGGGTGTCCTGGACACGGTCATTGCCCGGCAAAAGGGCTACAGCTCTCGTCTGGGCTTCGATGAGTTCCTCAAACGGTGGGTAGCACCCCAGTAAAAGCTTGCTTGATTTTATGATATATCCCATTACAGCTATCAATTCCTGGCCTTTGACTTTGATGAGCCTGTGGAAATGACCAAAGAGAATTGTCGTCTCTTATTCTTACGTCTCAAGATGGAGGGTTGGGCTTTGGGAAAGTCCAAAGTCTTTTTGCGCTACTACAATGATGAGTTCTTAGCCAGGTAGGATCCCAAACCAAAGCCTTATACAGAATCGTCTTTTAATCCTTGAAATGACTTTCAGAAACTACGAGCTGCAAGTGAAGAAAGTCATCAAAGTGCAGTCCATGATGCGGGCACTTTTAGCCCGAAAACGTGTCAAAGGTGGCAAGGTCTTTAAATGTAAGTTCATTCATCACTAAAGATCCCTCAAAAAACCTAATCATATCTCTCCCTCTCTCATGAATAGTGGGCAAAAAGGGTCAGGAGCATACCGATGTGGCGGCAGCCAAAATACAAAAAGGTAAAAAAACTCAAGTTGATAAACTTAAGGAATACGATGAGGAGCATATCGACATAAGTGAGACGCCATCGGAGGCCGAGGAAATGTTCCTCGAGACGCGCATGGACGAGGCCCTGGCTGCAGTACGAATATCAAAAATAGAGCAGGCATCGGCCGATGAAGAGAATCCACAATAAGTACTACACATACTACGTATTCGTACCATTATATCACAATATATTCGCATCGAAGTGTAGCACTCGATCAATAATACTACTACACATACTACTCGTACTACTACTACCAATAAAATCTCGAACCAAAAAAAACGAAATAACAAAAGTAATCAAGAATATACTTAGAAGCTCCAACTAGTGGTGGTAGGAGGATGGTGGTCGCTCGCTCGCTCGCTCTGTAAGCCGCTTAGTGGTGTCGCCCCATTTCGTATCTGATGCAACCAATCGGCTTATAGGTTTCTTTCTCCGAGACATAACACTTAGCAGCGACAGCACACCACACCACACCACACACCGCCACCGCAGAGAGATGAATTATAAGTGCTGCATAGAAAAGAAATGAAAATTTAATTAAATTAAGGTGACTTCTCCCTCTGACCCTCTTTTGTTGTTGTCGTTGTTGCTCTTGTTGTTTAATGGGTTACTCTTTTTTTTTGTTCTGTGTATTCCTTCAGCGTATCGCGGGTTCCGTGACCGAGTCCGTCTGCCGCCGCTGGTCAATGAGAAGACGGGTCAACGGAACGAGAACACCGCCGACTTTATTCGACCCTATGCCAAGAAATGGCGAGAGAAGTCCATCTTCCAGGTCCTGCTGCACTACAGAGCGGCACGCTTCCAGGACTTTGTCAATCTCTCACAACAGGTAAGGATCTACCGATCCACTGATTCCTCAACCAATCAACCATACTGTACTCGTATCCTTTTGCCTTTTAGGTACACATCTACAACCAACGGATGGTCGGTGGCCTGAACAAATGCACTCGGGCGGTGCCCTTTGAGCGGATTAATATGCGGGAGGTAAACTCCTCCCAGCTGGGACCCCTCCCTGTGCCCATGAAGAAGATGCCCTTCCGCATGGACCAGATACCCTTCTATGATACACAGTACATGGTGGATCCGGCCAATTCGATATCTCGCCAGTCGTTTCCCAATCCATTGCTGATTCAAAACCTGGAAGATGATGAGGCCTGGGATAGTCCTTTGCAGCGCAATCCCTCGATGACTTCGTGTGCCCTGACCTACAATGCCTATAAGAAAGAACAGGCTTGCCAGACCAATTGGGATCGTATGGGCGAAAGCGATAACATATACAATCAGGGGTTCTTTAGAGATCCACAGCAGTTGAGAAGGTAAGGTACCACAGGATAGCAAGATAGCATCATTCATCGTTTATTTCTTTCCAGAAACCAAATGCAACAAAATATGAATGCCTACAACAATGCCTATAACAACTACAACAGTAGCAGCAACCCAAACTGGGGTCGCTCGGGATCGCGTCGCAATTCCCTCAAGGGCTATGCGGCGCCGCCGCCACCACCGATGCCTTCGTCGAACAACTACTATCGGAATAATCCCAGTCAACAGAATCAGAGGAACTATCAGCAACGCTCTTCCTATCCACCTTCAGATCCAATAAGGGAGCTCCAGAACATGGCACGCAACGAGGGAGATGTAAGTGTAGCCCAATCTTAAAGTAACTTAGACTTTAACTCCAATTATATGCACTTGACAGAACTCTGAGGATCCTCCATTCAACTTCAAGGCCATGCTACGCAAAACGAACTATCCAAGGGGCTCAGAGACCAACACCTATGACTTCCACAATCGCCGGGGATCGGACGCCGGGGATCAGCAGCACACGTTCCAGGCACCCAAACTACGCTCCACTGGACGCCGTTTCGATGATGATGAGGGCGGCTACAACACCTCGTCGGGCAACTATGGGGTGGCCCGCAACTTTGGCCAGCAGCGGGCTCCACCCTTGAACCAGAGCTCCTCCAGTGTGGGTCGTAGCTTTGAGAACAGCAATGCAAGATCCTTCGAGCAGGCGGGCTCCTATGTTGAAGAGGAGATTGCACCAGGGGTGACACTATCCGGATATGCGGTGGATATCTAAACTACTTAGAAACTACTTCAAGAACCGGCTCCACATCCCACCAGATAGCAGATATCTTTCAGCTCTGAGCGTAATTCAACATTGAGTATAGTGCTCTCACAGTGGACTTCATGTAGAACTTAGATGTAACTTAAACTATAATTTTCTTGAAATTGTGAACTCCCAAGAGTAGCCCTTGGCGTGTGTCTCAATTGATTAATCCGTTTACATAGCCATATTTTGTTTTGTTGTCCAAATTATTATACTAGTTTAATGGTTTTTAGCAATAAATTGAATTCAGCAAACACATTTGCATTTTATTGGCGCAGAATAAAAGAATAACTCGACAAACTAACATTGCTTATGAATTTTTGTTGTAAATGATTTCACTTTCTCACTTTTAAGGTCTAAAACGCAACAACAATACTCTCAGTATTACATACATAAACTATATCCATTATACATTGTATATATATAGGTAATATATATAAACATTAATTGCTAAACAAAACGTTTGTAGGAATGGATTGAACAAATACTCTTTTGTTCGCAGGACTCTTTTGTGTTTTGTGTGTGTGTTTGTTTTTCGTATTCTTGTTTTTGATAGGGGACTTTCGATAGGGCTAAAGTAAATTGAATTAAAAATTTTAACTGCACACCCAAAATGGGCATGGTCTCATAAATTCTTGAACATGATAAAACCAAGCTTGGATTTGGTTAATTTTCAGATAATATCAATCATCCATGCCGGGCTCACGTAGACCATCTGAATGCATTGTCTTGCCGGCAATTTCCAACATAGCGCGGTCTTCCAGATTGCCATCTAAGATTGAGCGTTTCTATAAAGGATTCAATTATTAGTTCAGATCATATTTAAGTAATTTGAATGACCAACCTGACCGCCACCTTCTTCGTCTTCGTCTTTGACGGGTAAATCGCCCACGGCCCAGACTTCCATATTGCGTATTTTGAATTGCTTTCGTTTGCTTTAAGTAAAATAATATTTAACGATGTAATTTATAGACACTCTCCCAATTATAGTATATCCTTACCTCAGCTGCACATAATCTCGATATGTGGAGCAACTCTCCACACTTTGTCCATCGCCAAATGAGCAGTCAAGCCACAGACCCCAGAAATCAAACTGGCCACCCATTCCCTACTCAACCAAAAAACCGGTAATTAGAAGGGCAATCAATCAATTATATATAAGCATGACTCACCAAGCCATTGGGCATTGTCTGCTGATTCAAATTCAGATACTGATAATGATCATTGTAGCCAGTGGCCGAAAAGCACCGCATGGCGGGGCTTAATGTAAAAAGCAATGAGCTATCATCGCCGCAGAATTGTGGCTTCAGGCCCCAAGATTGGGACGCATAGCCGCCAAAGATGTATTGATCCTCGTCTTCGATGAAAAACAATGTGGGTCCCTGGTCGACAATTTTCCCCAGCATGGTGGAAAAGCTCTCGCCATGGATTTTCGATGAGAATAGAAAACGCCATTTGTGGCGCAGCTCGCGGGTTAATTGAGCATTAATGTACAAGACGTGCGGCAGTTCGATAATTGGGCGATACTGACTGTGAGCAGGCGCATCTACAAATTGGTAGAATAATTAAAGTTATAAGAGATAACAGGAGGATGTTTCTGTTTGACATACCACACAGCTCTGGGAGAATAGGAATTTCCACTTCTCTGATCATATGACGCTTGCTGCCGCCATGACGGGAATACAGTTGAACGAAAACCTCACGCCACATCAGCAGGAACTGCGGTGTCACATGCAGCCAACGTTCCAGTGCTTCACTGTGCATACTATGCTCCAGCTCTTTTCCCATATTCCTCATCAGACCCTTGGCTAAAGAGCAAGCCGAACGCTCTGTGGTAAGAAAGCCCAAATCCTGCCAGTCCTTGATGCTTGACCCCTTTGCAGTGGTCTCCAAATGCACGTAGCTCTTAATGACCGAGTATAAATACTGAAAGATGGAAGTTCAAAAGTTAACATAGTTCGAGCTTCATTCGGCGTATCCAGTTCTTACCTGCTCCAATTGCTTGACATTGAAGGTGTCGGCTCCATTTCGTCGCAGTGAGCATAACAACATGTGCATTTTCTGATCCATGGTGCCGCGCTCCATGATGTAGTAGGGTTCGGCGAACTTTTTCAGCGGTATGTTGACGGTTTGCTGGCCGGGCTTCGTTGGAATAAACAAAAACTGAGCCGTACTCTCGGCCAATGATCGTTCGATGGTCTGAGACCATGTTTCCTGTTTTCATAATAAACAATAAGCATTATAATCAAAGGAAATGCGCATTGGGGCGATACTCTATATAAACACAATTTAAGTGCTGCTGTCAGCAAATTCTTCCAAGGTCTGCGAAACGCTGAGTCGCCAAGTGCTTGAGTTCTCACAAGAGAAGGGATGGTCTGTTGGGGCCCACGAAATGGGTTAATATTGTTTATTTTTAATTCAATTTTCATTTCGCCCTAATTGGGAGACCCCTTCCATCAAAATCACGATTAGTTCGTGATTCGTTAGCAAGCAAATTCAACAAAGCAAAAGGCAAACACACAGCACCGAGCCGTCAAGCGCTCAGCAAACAAATTAGACAAATTATGAGGCACGTTCACGTTCAATTAGATTGTAGTGGAATTATCAATTGAAACCTGCTGATAAACACTGCCCACACACATATTTTCACTTGTCATGCAGCGGGGCAGGTGGTGCATCCTCATGACTCCGAGGAAGTGCACTCCGCTCGAAAACCTTGACCCTTTGACCGTGACGTGCAGCATGCAGTTTCCCGCATCTGCATCCAATTTACATTGATTTTTTTGACCCCGGACACGTGTCACACTGCACACAAACACACATTGATCATATACTATATCCTTCCTCTTACAACAAGTCGGTCTGAGGTCAGTCTCTCCAGTGCTCCGCCAGAGGCATTCTTGTAGGCAGACTCCAGCATCCGCATCTCCTCGGACGTGTACATGTTGTCCGACTCCCGTTTACCGCTCGCATTTCCCATGGCGATAGCGATTCAAATTTCCAGAATAATTCGTTTAGCAGCTGCTTGTTGTGTTTATTGCGTTGGTGATCGGAAAAAGGAAAACAAATAGAGCTGGAGAAACGATATAATCGTTAATCGACGTTAGGGTCGTAACTGCAGACATCGATAGTTTTTTCAAACATCGATTTTTTTGCCAGACACCCTTAAATTTAATCGATATGATTTTAATCGGCTCTGGTGGAAAATTGTTTTCAATTTGATATTCCGTTTAATATTCCTAGCTAACTAGAACCCTCAGGCCTGAGCACATAATTTTATACGATTGATGAATCAATTGTCTACTATATTGACCAACTACAAAGAAATCCGCATATTGCATTTGGTCTAAAATAAGGTTTAAACAGAAAAGGTCAGGACATAAAACGTAAGTGAGCATGAAATGCTACGTAAGAAAACGTAAGTGAGCATGGAATGTCACGTCATTTGGAAACCTAACCGTTGGTATGGACATATTTATACCCTTTTTCATTTGATTAATGTTAAAATTCTTTTTTTCCAGATGCCTTAAAACGTAATTAATATTGTATTTTGCACATATCTACATTTTTTGACCCAATAATGCATTTGATGAATTTATTATTATTAACATAGCCATCCCGATACCCATTTTCAGTCTTTATAAAAAGACCAAAAGCCGTACAATTTTCCGAGATAGAGACTTACTAGTTTCTGCAATAATTGGTGCCTAGTAAAACAAACTTTTCTTAGACTCTATAACATCCTTTCGTAGAGGGTATGTCTACGGCGAAATACGTAAGTGAGAGTGAAATATGACGTAAGGCAACGTAAGTGAGAGTGAAATGTAAGGCGAATTGCGACGAATTCGCCCTCAGCCAATTCGCTCGCTCGCCGTGACACGAATCGATACGAGAGAGCGTCGGCTCGCTCTCTGCTCTCTCGGCAATTTTAGAGAGAGAGATCTGATCACGTTCGGGCAACTATCGATAGTAAGAGGCGAAAGCGCGTCAAATCATTTTTGAAAACTCGAATTCGAATTAATATTATTATTATTAATATTATAACTAGGACCCTCAGGCCTGAAAACATAATTTTATACCATAGATACAACAATTTTCTACAAGACTGGTTAATTTTAAGGATTTTGGTTTGGATTGCTTATAAAATAACGTTTATAAAACTTGAGTGAGCACGACATGCGATGTAAGAAAGCATAATATTACAGTTTATGGCCGAAAATAGTAGATTTAACAATTTTACAATGGCTGGTGGGCAACGTTCTGTAACGCTCGTGTCGAAGTTAGTTGTTTTGGGGGCTATTGTTTTATTTGTTCACTATAATTTGGGCTATAAAGTGACAGATGGGAATTTGAGATGATGATACAAGAACTTATGTTCCTAAACAAGAACTACAATGTCTTCTGGTCTTCAAACACCGACTTGGCAGCCAGCTATTGAAAACGGCGCACTTGTTCTTGCCGGCGAGGAAGGCACCTCTCTCTGTGCGTCAGCGACAGCGGGCAGACTGGCTGCCCCACCAGTGGTTTCCTCCCACCAGCTTTTCGAGATACATACAGTCTCAATCCACTAAGAACTCCATTTGGTGAAGATTGGGTCCTCTGTGTATTCTGGTGTACTTCTTCCACATGTAGTGCCCACGAATTGGGTTTCAATGTTCATTTAGTAAAAGTATAATCTATGAGAAGAGAGGATACATTGGATTATGGTTATAGGTTTACTCTGAAAATAGCACCACTTACAGTTTCTATAAAAGCAACCTCATGGCGGCTTCTGAAGATAGTTCCAAAAACGTTGGAACTAAATTTATGTTATAGTTATATAGTTTTTCTTAATAAATCGAAACGGCCTGTAGTGCCCGCTTCTCAATTGTGTAATTTCTTCGACTTCTCTGATGTATCTTGGCCTTCAGTTTATATTGCTGTCGGCATCAGTTTCGGTATTCTAGTGCTTAAGACGATTCTTGAACGCTGCAACGACCGCACGTCTTCCCAGCGTGGGTCGACCAGCGTCCAACTGAAATGTGATGGAACGAATATATTTTACAACAGAACAAACAGCGTCAGGAACGCAACTAAATTTGCACATACACTTCTAGTTTAATAATAATATAAAATAAATTGACAACGAATTTTTGTTGAATTTTTTGATACGACTTTACGAAAGATTCCGAAACAAATGAATTTTTATACAACCGACTGTGACATATGTATGTTGGATAAGTGATGTCCTAGGCTAACTAGATCTAAAAAATTGCGACAAAAGTTTGTCTGGACTGGAACAAATTAAATAGGGAATAAAAAATGGTTCGTTGCATTTCTGTTCCGCAAAAATTATCCAATATTGCGTGGCTTCATCTATGTATTGCTGTTGTTCGGCGCCACAGTGCCGCAAATAATATATTCCTGCTTGCTTTCAAAAAACTTTTGACGGATTCTTAACGGATTTATTTCAATGCATGCCTGGTCACACACGGATGCTAGTTGTTTTATAGAAAATTTCGATAATATCGATGGGAACAGTAAGGGAAATATACCGTCATCTCAATTTTGACATCGTAATATAACAGAAAGTATGAAATATACCGTAAACAGTCACCCTGGATAGAAAAAAGAGAAGAATATTAATTCGACGTATGTAGATAGGAAAACAAGCCGGTAAACAAGCCAAACTGCAACAAATTTTAAATACCAGAAATACACCACTCTTGAACAGTGTTGGCAAACACACAATTCGTAATCGATAACTCAACTACAATCGGAGGCATATTCAATTTGTTATTTGGTTACCTTAGTAACACTTCGTATTAGATCAATGATTTCAAAATAGAAATTCCTATACATAAACGACCCGAAAAAACGAAAAATTCCCATACAGAAATATAAGTAACGCTGCAAAATGATTGGCACTGGTTCCAGCAGTACAACGCGTCATCGGAAGATCCGCGAACAATGCGGCTCCTGTCCGAATCGCTTCTCCAAGGACAAGCGTCAGGCAGTAACCGAGGATTCCGACACCACCGAGGTGGAGTCATCTACGGACGAGGAAGACCGCTGGAAAGAAGTGGCCCGGACAGCTGAAATACCCGCCGACTACTACAACATCCAGAAGCTCGTCAAATACATCAAGGCGGGCAATCAGACGGCCACCATAGTATCGCTGTGCTGCCTCAAGGACTACGACCTGGGCACGCAAATCAATCAGTTCGCCATCCAGGACATTGGCGGTCTCGAGGTCCTAGTCAACATTCTGGAGTGCAGCGATACAAAGTGCTGTCTGGGTTCTCTCACGGTTCTCTCGGAGATAACACTCAATATAGACATACGCAAGACCATTGTCGATCTGGATGGCATACCCTTGATTGTGGATATATTGAACTCTTCGATGAAAGATCTCAAGACCATGGCTGCCGAAACTCTGGCGAATGTTAGCAAGGTTCGTTTGGCGCGCAAATACGTGCGCACCTGTGGGGGAATACCAAAGTTGGTCGATCTTATAGATGTAAAACTAGGGTAAGTACAGGAAGAACTAAGAATATAGACCTTTTGGGGGGTAACCTTTTTATCTGCGCAGCATTTTACAAACGCCTCGAGATCAACTAAATTCCGATGAACTGGAATCTCTGGATATGGCACGGGCCGGAGCTCGTGCTCTATGGACACTGGCCGATTCCAAGCACAACATGGAACAGATGCGCAAAAGTGGCATAGTTCCCCTAATGGCACGGCTCCTCAAGTCGTGCCACATCGATGTCGTTATCCCCATAATGGGCACAGTGAAGAAATGCTCCTCGGAGCCCAAGTTCCAATTGGCCATCACCACAGAGGGCATGATAGCCGATATAGTGACACATTTGAGTTCCGAATGCGTCGATCTCAAGATGGAGGGCAGCACGGCCATTTACAAGTGCGCCTTTGACGAGACCACCAGGGATCTGGTGCGCGAAGCCGGCGGACTGGAGCCCCTCGTGACCATCATCAAGGACAAGAATATGAGGGAGAACAAGCCGCTGCTGCGTGGCGCCACTGGAGCCATCTGGATGTGCGCCATTTCGGATGTGAATGTCAAGCAGTTCGACAGCATGCGCACTGTGAATCACCTGGTGGCCCTGCTCACCGACGAGGACGATGAGGTGTGCACCAATGTCACCGGCGCCCTGTCCGAGTGCGTACGCTTCCAGAACAACCGGGAGACCCTGCATCACGCTGGTGGTTTGCCTCTCATGGTGGCACTGCTCAACTCCTCGCATGCCCCGCTGCTGGAGAATCTGGCAAAGTCCCTGAAAGAGTGCGCCGAAGATCCGGAGAGCATGCGAGTTCTCGAAGAGCTGGATGCCGTACGTTTGATCTGGTCCTTGCTGAAGAACACCAGTCCCCGGGTGCAGGCCCATGCCGCCTACGCCATCTGTCCGTGTGTGCGCAATGCCACTGATTCCGCCGAGCTGGTGCGCAGTCTCGTGGGCGCCATGGAGCTGGTTGTGGGCCTCCTCAAGTCCCGTGACATCATAGTGCTCTCAGCGGTGTGCGCGGCCATTGCGACGATTGCCAAGGACCAGACCAATCTGGCCATACTCACCGATCTTCGGGTTATCTACAAGTTGGCGGATCTAGTCAACACCACGGATGATCTGCTGCGCATGAATCTGGCAGCCGCCGTGGCCGCCTGTGCCTGCTTCGGCAACAACACGGAGGAGCTGGGACGCCTGCGCACTGTCACGCCGATTGTCACCTACATGACCAGCGACAATCCCATGGTGCATCGCAGCACAGCCATGGCCCTGGAGAAGCTATCGATGGATCCCCAGAACTGCATCACCATGCACCAAGTAGGCCGCCCTTTTGCTCCCCGTTTAATTCCTTCTCCTGATTCTCATGGGTTTTCTTTCAGAGTGGAGTGGTTCCCTTTTTGTTGGAGTGCATCGGTTCCACCAACAAGGATCTGCAATTGGCTGCCGCTGGCTGCCTGCGGAACATCCGGGAGTTGGCTTTGCGTGCCGAAGAGTATTTGCTTAAGATTGATGATGACTAGGAGGTGGCTGGAGATGGCTGTTCCTAGATTTCACAATTGGTTGTTTTATCTAATTTGCTGTTAAAATTATTATAATATATTCAAATGTTGATGAAAATCCCATAAATAAACGCATCTATTCCCATTAGAACATCTATCTATAGTATATATTTGGCGCCTATATTTGTCGACTAACTATTCACTCTACCCCCGCCCCGCCCAAGCCCCATTCAAGCCATTCAATAGCTGGCATTGCTGCCTCTTGTGGAAATGCTCATGCGTCGCTCGACGCGATTTGTGTGCGGCAGCAGACAGCCCGGCGGTGGATACCGCCATCTTCTGGGCCGCGACAACAGGGTGCCATCCGTCGAGGCTCGACTCCGGAATGGAGCATCGATGTCGCTGCGTGAGCTGCTCAAGCTGCTGCTCGCAATCTCATCTGTGGACTCTGTGTGATCGCCTACACTGCTCTCCTCCAGGCAGGCGCTGCCAATGACCAGAAACGAGCGCCGTCCGGCGCCCAGCGATGAGGCATCGTAGAAGGAACAGGATCCGGAGTCGGGTGTCAGAATGCCATCGGCCGCATTCGCCACATCGCTGGTGGAACGTTTGAGCTTGGGAAATTTGGTGAACACACGCCAAAAGCGAAACACATCACGAAACACATTGAGGACCTGCAAAAATGTGAAATTTTGATTACAGTTATCTTTCTCCTACTGGTATGACACTGGTATTACCTGATCCACACTTTCTCTGACGGATATCTCGTGGAAACAAGCGCAGGAGAGCTCTCTAAAGCGACGCTGTCCTTCTTCTAGGCTAACCATACGATCGCCCGGTTGATCTGTCTTGTTGCCTACCAATATAACAGGTATATCCAATGTGTAGTCCTATGTAGAGCGGAAGAGAAGATCGCTGTTTACTGACTGCTAATCGGGTATACAAGTAGAGCCGCGGCCCTTGCCACCGTTACTCACCTTACTAGCAGAACCCAGCTTACGTCTTCGCTTGTTGTAGTTAATGAGGAACTTCAAGCGACTGCATTCATCGAAGGAACACTTGTCCGTAATGGAATACATGAGTATAAAGGCATCCGCCCAGCGTATATTCGACTCCAAAGTAACGCCATCCAGTTCCTAAAACAAGGAGTTGACGGACTTAATAATCAGTACTCCAGTGATTCCAGTAACTCACCTGTAACTGTCCTGTGGCATCTAGTATATCGAACTGCACCTGCTCCTTGTCCAGTGTCGTTTGGCATGTGTAGATCTTCTCCAGATTCGGGTCATATTCCCCAATAAAACGGCGTGTGATAAAACGTACCACCATGGCTGTGGCGAATGCAGATTAACGTATTTTAAGGTTTCTAATTTCGAATAACAAGGAAACCTACCAGTTTTGCCCACCCCGCTCTGGCCGAGGACCATCACCTTGAGCGTCTTTTGTTTGCTGCTGTGGAGGCCGAGCTTGACCAGCGATGACTTTGGCGAAGTGGCATTCATGGCAGCCAAGTAGGAACAATCCAAAGTCTGCTAAGGAAAAACAATAAGTGGTTGAACTTTAGCCTGAATCTTAGGAGTATTACGACTAAAGGATACCCTCCAGAGCTAATGGTGATGTTTATTTAATGCAAATATAGGCGAACACCTCCCCAAAAACAATCTAATCTTCTACTCTACGCAGCCGGGGTATCCTCCTGGGGGAGTATGAGGGGGGAAGCTTTGTTTTGCGTGTTGGGTGTGTGGTTGGGTGGCGGCGGTTTTCCCATGCATGCCTGAGACAATATGTCTGCCCCAAATGACTGACATAACCTTTGTTTGCATAGATTCCTTGGGCCCTCCACAACCTAACCCACATCAAAGCCTCACTGTTTTCCCTGTCTGCCCTGTAGTCCAGTGTGTGTGTCCCTGTAGCCCTGTTGCCCTTTATTCCTGGAACAGGACTAGACCAGGTCGCATTCTTATTTTGGGCCCAGGCTCCGTCCCCGGGCATTATTGCATATTTTTGAGCTCCAAGACAAAAGCTTTAACCTAAGAAGCGAAGCCACCAAACAAAAGGTTTACTGTGTGTGATGTGTTTTTTATGGCCACCCATGGATATATGTATGTACTTTCAGATATAAAATATATGCACGATATGTACAGTGTACATTCATATATGGTCCGCCATTGGTAGGGTGGGGTGGGAAAGTGGAAGTCTGTTTGTGCTTTTGATAAGGTCAACAATGTCAGAGGCAACAAGCCACCGCCGACAACTATGAAACATTTATTGGACACTTTTTGCGTTGTCCTCGAGTCCATGTCTGGGGTCCCAGTCGCAGTCGCAGTCCCAGTCCCTGCTCCAGGGACAAGACCCACCATGGACACCCGCACAGTACACCACAACGCGTCATTGTCATGGCCATTATTATTATCATGGCCACGCCCCGAAAGCCGATTAGCAGGGGATGTCAAAACACTTCAAAAATAAAGAAGAAAATAGCAAACAATAAAATATCAATTATCACTTGGCACAAAATGTCACTTGCTCATTTGTGTCCTTGGCGACGAGTATTGTCGCGTCCTCAGAGTGGGTGACAGGACAGCCATCCCCTGGCGAGGCGGGGGTGTGTCTTTGTGTGCGTGCTTGTGTGTGTGTGGACAGGAAATGGAGAAGGAAGCTCTCAAAACAGTTCAACGACACGTGCCAACGACATGTTACTCAATTAGTTGGCAACTACAGTGCGTCACAGGAGTTTAAGGCTGGGGGACAGGATAAAAACAAAAATTTCTTGAAATATTTGTTGGGCCAAGACTGGTTTCGTTACCATGCGGCTTGGAGTTTCCCCTGGCAGAACCTCTGAGTGATCTTCATCTTAAAAAGGTGATTTCAGTTCTTTTTTTGTTTTACCAGCAAGATAAGGCTCTAAAAGGGCTTCCTTCCCACTATACACTCGATAAGAGAGGAATCTAATCAATCATAGCGTTTTAGAACTCAAAAACCTTCGGCATAAACCAGAAATCCGATTGACATTCGTTGTAGAAAGGCTGAATATTCAGTCCCGCCTGGAAGTCCATATCCTAGCACTGTTCCCAAAAATGTAGAATAATTTCTACCCCTAACTCGCACAGTAAGATTCTCGTAAACTGGAACCTCACTAGAGGCCGTTACTCTCAGTTTTGGAGCGCACTGTACACTTCAGTTGAAGTAAAGTGAAACAAATCTATCAGACATCAGTCGTCAGTTAGCTCAGACTTTGTCTCTGTCTCTAACTCTGTCTCTGTCTCTAACTCTGTCTCTGTCTCTAACTCTGTCTCTGTCTCTTCCTAGCCATGAACATCTCCGCTCTGCAGTCGTGTGCCCCACTGCTTACTGTGTTCAAAGTTTTGCTGCGTAGATTTTAATTAGTTGGATTTGAAACTCAAACACTTGAGCGGGCCAGCACTGTGCGTGACTAATGAAGCGTTTTCCCGGCCTCAAGCTGTAGTCCGCCATTGGCCTCCATCGCTGGAGCACCAGCTTCTGGAGCTACCAAGTCCTTCAGCTGTATAGGCCAGCTGCCGCCAGTCGTTGAGTCATTGAGTGGCCCATGGTTACCTGGCGTATACGTAATGCAGAGTAGCTCACATTTTGGCAGGACTTTAAGGCTCATCCGTAAAGTTTTTCCCGTAGCCAGACGACGACTTTAATCCCTCCCCAAAAGCAAAACACTTTTGTTGCTAATTTGTATTTAATTATAACGAACGATAGAGCTTTGTTCGCCCGCTCTTTCTTTTGGAGAGAGAGAGAGATACCCGTACCCTCAGACGCTAATCATCCATCCACCATGCTTTGGTTTTCACACGCCCGTATTCCGTATTCCGGATTTAGTGTGCCACACTAAATTGAATTGTTTTCCCTCTCTCTCTGTCTTTCTATGGCTGTGTCCCTCTTCCTCTTGGTGTTGTCCCTGTTATTCTTTTATTGCGCAGAATATTTTTGGTACAATATTCCTGTGTTAAGGGAATGAGACGGGGGGCGGGAGCGTGGTGCAATCAGGCAAGGTGTAAGAGCCAGCTCGAGCGCACAATAATGAGTTCTGAGAAGCATTCTAAGGGACAGCAAAGAAAAAAAACAAAAAAAATGGTTAGGGGTATTCGTTTTTGGCTGTTACATCATGGCTCAACAAGCGAATTCTAAAATCAAATGAAATGAAATGAAATGGAAACGATTGCAAAGGTTTGCTTTGCTCTCACGAAATACGAGAAGCACAAATGAATACTCAATGGGGAGTCCTAATTTTATACATATACATACATATATATGTATAATATTTGATCTCTTTGGCAAAAATAGGCAACCATTTTTTAGGTTTTGTAATAAACAAAACACTTGAACACAAGATTGGATTGAATAAGGGACAAAAATACCCGGAATAAATGCGGATATTTTTAATTTCCTTCGAAATTTGAGTTTTTTTGTAGGAAAAGTTTACTTTTTTTAAAAAAATAAAAATAATAGCCTTAAATCCAAGGAACTCAATAAATTAGGAACTTGTTTGTGGCGATAAAACGATAAATTTCAAGAAAAACTATCGTTCCGACGCCTGGTAGAGTAGAGCCAGATGTAACGGCTGGTTTTGGTGTGAGAAGAATGAGAGAGAGAGACAGATCTAGCGCACTAAAGAAGTGTATAATCCAAAAAAAATATCGGTAAAGAGGTACATTTTAGAGTCTTTAATCTGTCTGCTTCAACAAAATATTTTCCCTTTTTTTTTCTATAAAATTAATCCAGAACTTACTCCAATTTGTGTTATATTCTAATATTTACATAGAAACTTAATCTTAACAAATTATTCCATTACAAAAAATCATCTCATTCCTTATTAAGAGACCGCCAGACCATGAAAGCTTCAACCAGTTTCCCACGTAAAACCATCAAGGCGTAAGCCATGTGCCCCGAAAATTAAGCCCCACACCAAAGTTTATGCAACAAGTTCCCCACCCACTAGCCACCCCCTAGCCACGCACAACACACACAAATATTTTACCCATTGGCTGATTAACTGCTTATCTTTCATCTCGAGCTCCAACCGAAAGCATCCATTCTGATTCCAGATAAGTGAGAGTACCCCTAATGTGAGGTAATAACAGTACTCTTGTTTGCCCTAGTCATCAGGACATCGACCGGACCTTGGCATAGGCATTGAAAAGCAAAAACCCATACAAACTCAGGACTCTAAATAGAGGAGGAGGAGGGCTGTGGGTCCAGGACTCTAGGACACCGTGGGGAAAGAGGAATAAAGGCAGGTCTGGACTTTGAGCAGAGAAAGGGAACTAGAAGTAGGACCCTAACATGTCGGGTTGATGACCCTGCTGTATGTTTATCAACATACTCGTATCGTAGCTCTATTGCGCACTAGCCAAAAATGCTCCCAGACGAAGATTAAGTTACCGTTGCTCCTCCACCCCATGCCACTCTATAAGTCGATTGTGGATGCCCTCCAACCGCACCCTACCCCCGTCCCGAGACGGGCACGTGTTGGGTCAGTTGTGGTTGTCATCGCTGGATGTTGATGAGGATGATTATGCTGCTTGAAATTCCATAGAAAACAAATCAAACTGCCAGCCAAAAACAACAAGTGGTTAAGATGCTGAGTGCTACCAGGGTATAATGGGGTTTTAGATGAGGGGTGGGGAGGGGTACACCATGTGGGTTGTCATGGTGTCGACCAATTCCACTTTCGGCTAAGGTCATGGGAAGTGCGGCACTTGCTGTGTGACTCGTTGTTGTAGCCTGTTTACTCTGGCAAAGGGTATAATGACTTTGATTGAGGTTTTGCTGGGTAGGGCAGGGGAGGTAATAGGGGAGTAGAGGAGAGATATATCTACAGATGTCCGTCTGTATTTCTGTGTGAAATAACGCATCTTAGAGAGGTTTATTAGAGCCTATTAGAGTCATGCAAGAATACACAATATTCATAAAATTACAGCTATTCCTCTTCAATTATTTCGATGTTTCTTTCTCCTTCTCTCTACCAGAAAATCAAATACAAAGTGAGCGAGAAATAAATCCGAAATTTTAAGAGCGTTTTGATGGTAGGAAAAAGCTAAGATGCTGTATTCTAACAGACTGAACAGATCGAATGCCAAATCCTACAAAACTCCACCAGGTTAAGATTTGAAATTGGTCAAAATTAAAAAAATATATGATATATGTTCTCTACGGATCTGTTAGGGTATCTAAACCATCGGCTTTTCATGGCAATCCCTGCCTTTATGTTGATGATTGAAGTCGCCCCACTACTGGTACTGGTACATGGTACTCTCTCTCTCTCTCTCTCTCTCTGTATTACCGCCCTTACCTCTCTTTCACGCCCTCCACCAATCACTCACATTTCCCCGCTCCACATTTCCCGCCTTTTTGTGCTCGTCATTCCGTATTTTTCAGTATCGTTGGGGCCAGTGCGAGGTGCGTTAATATTAACTACAACAACGACGACGACGACGAAACGTCGAAACGACAACACGACAACCGTTGCCATTGGTTTTTCTCTTTCGGTTTGTTGGCTATGACCATGAAATCGAAAATGCGTAAAAGTGGTTGGAGTTTGAGTTGGCGGTCAAACTGCACCACCACATCTCCCCCCCCCACCCCACGAATTGTAGTCTTTCACCTTGAATGGGGTTTTACAAATGTAAAAGTATATATTTTGTGATGAAAATAAAAAAGAAATTGCTTTCATCGACTGGCAGCGTCTTAGACTGGCATTGTCACATTGTCATCGAAATACAAATACAAGTCGCGCGTCATAAATGTTATTTTAGTTGGCTCAAATGGATGGGTCCATGGTGGTACTACCATTGTGTTGACTCGACGCGACGTTTAACCGAAATAAACAGCTCTGTTTCTCTGTTATCAAAACCAAAATAAGACATGTCCGGGATGGGCCAAGGAAGAGCCGGAAAGTGTGGGTGTGTCTGGTGGTTTTTCAGCCGGGATAACTTGTAAAGTTGAAAAGTTTTAAGCTGTTTGATATATGATATATTGGTGGAACAAGGGGCAAGGTTTACTAAACTTTTAAAACATAAATAAATCAGGAAAAACCGGGAAGGATAAAGGCAAAAGGCTCTGAATGGGAAATGCATTTTTTAAATTAGTTCTGCCTAAAAAAAAATTCTTTAAAATTCCAAAAAACTTTGTTTTTGTCCTGTAATTTGATACGCACTTTGACAAATTTCAATTTCATAGAAGAAAGTAAAACAGAAGCCTCACAAAAAAAGTTGTGATTTCTTTTATCTACCCAACTTTTTTCATAGTCAAAAATGTACTGGAAATCCCCCTTTTAGGAGCACCCACTGTACAGTGTACACATACATATAATTATTATCAAATATTGCTGGCTTTTATCTGCTTTCATTTCATTCCATTTCAATCAAAATGTGTTGCCCTCGCTATAAATATCGATAGGATTTATGGGTGCCCCAAGTGCCCCAAGTCGACGCAAGTGCCCGCCCTCCGCCCTCCGCCTTGAACCCTGCACTCAAATGGAATATAATTCTCTTTGCTTTACACATTCCTTGCCACATTCCTTGCTGCCGCATCTTGCCACTTGTCGTCGTAGGCTGCGATGCAAAATATCAATAACTTGGAAGGACCCATTACATAGTCCTACCCTACCCACCCCGCCTCTTACTCTTTTGGTGTCTGCTTTTTACGATCCCTACCCTCATAAAGTGCTGCTACTCATTGGGGCAGTTGGTCGAAACGATGGATGGTTACCCTGGAAACGATGGTTGTAGGGCAGAAAACAGAACCCAAAGGGTTTGTTTTTCTATCATTTTGCATGGGTTTGCTTTATTCTACAGATTTCATACGCAAATAGCAACTTTTAACTGAAACAGAACTTCATTAATAATTTATATAGACATTTAACCATCTGTACTTCTCCCCATTTCAGCTCTAACCCTAGGGTATCCTACAGGTGTAACCCTTGGCTTGTGGTCGTATTTTTTCCTGGTGGCTGTTGCATTTGTCAACGTTTGCTACTGTCTGCGGTCGGCTGGCAATAAAACGCTTTTGTTTGTGGCTTTATAACCAAACGCCACAAAGTAAAAGCCGGCAGACGCCGCCGCAGCCACCGCAGAGCCGCAGAGTCGAGTATCGGGTGCTATTAACTAGTTGCTTTATGAAGGTGCTAGATGGCTTATACTCGTAGGCGGTGGCTGTTAAGGGTGTTAAGCTACCCTCATTATGTATTGTTGATCTTAAGAGCATAAAGATACATTTCCTGCATCAGAGAAAGACGGCGGCCAGGAGGGGTAAAGGAGGGCGAGACAAATCAAAGAATTGTATAGAATATATCTCAGTGCAGACGATTAATTGAGAACCACACGAATAATTTGCATTTCACTTTTGCAAATAGACAAGCCACGACCTTGGCGCCAAAATTAAAACATATCAAACAAAACAAATCAAAAGCGAAATAAAATTTGTTGTATTTCGAAAAGTTTTCTCAAAGTCAAACAGTTTTTGCTCTGCAGGCGGAAGTGCGGAAATCAAAGCTAATTAAAATGATTTACAAATCAAAAAAGAGCATATAGAAACAGCCAAAACATGAGGTTAAAAGTTATGAGTTAATGGTCCATGGATGAGACACGAGAGTCAAGGTTGCGGCGCTGGAGAGGCCAAAAAAGATCTAACAGGGGTGTAGACCCCAAAGGGGGTGGACTGTAAAAGAGGAACAGACACCCTAAACATTGAAGTATAGCTTTGAACACTTAGGGGTACACTACCCCCCTTGAAAAACCCCTCACTACGCCACTGCTTTGGCAATAATTGTTTACAGAACGCACAAAACTAGAAACAAGAACAAAAGTCAAACATTTCTGTTAATTTATTATTTGTTTACGAAAGTTTTCAACTTTGTTTCGCTGTTTTTTGTTTTTTGCTTTTGGTTTTGCGATTTTTTTTACATTCAATTTAATAATTCTAATAAATTAGTTATTATATTAAGTTTACGCACCGTTTGATCCACACAAAAATATTTTTAAACAGATTTCTGTTTTGTTTTCAATTTAAAAACATTTACAGCAACGTAGAATTTTTTTAAATATTTATAGATATTATTTATAGTTATTAAATACGATTTACAAATATATTTGGCACAATTTTTGTTTGGTTTTATTTAGGTTTTTTATTTTTATAGCCGATGAAATTATTTTGGTTTTATTTATTATTTGTTTTATTTTATTTATATTATTTATATTTTATTTTATTTATTTATGCTTTTCTGTGTCTTTTTTGGTTAAGATTTATTTGTTTTTTTATTTTTTAATTATTTTTTTTAATTGTTGGCTGTCTCTTTTACATGTGGTTTTATTTTTTAAAGAGGTTTTTAATCATTTTTTTAATCATTATTTGTATTTAATTGTTTTTTGCCGAATTGTTGACACTTCAGGTTCTCGATGCGTATTAAGCCGCTGGCACATAGCAATTATGCTTTTATATATCCGTGTGCTCTCGTACATCCATCCTATACGGCCGCCCCCCCTTCACTATCGGGTCCGAAGTGGGTTTATTGCGACGCGACGCAGTAGACGCAGCAGAGCCGCCAGATGCGCTCCAGGCATTGTAACGCCCTCCGCCCACCAACCCACCAACCCCCCCCAACCACACGACCACACCACCTGCGGATGCGGCGGCGGTGGCGGCGACGACGACGACGGCGTTAATAAAGTGTTGGCGGGCACTGTGCGTGGACAAATGTAAAATGGAAAAGAGTTCGTCAAGGACAAGGTATGTTAGTTGCAAGGTAAGCTATGCCCGATCTCAAAGTCTCGATATCGGTCTAAGCCTGCACCTTCTTGCGAATATACCTTGGACAAGGAAGTGCATGAGCACACACGCATACAAACACGCCCACTAC
The DNA here is from genome assembly GCA_005876895.1 of Drosophila azteca. Classification (NCBI taxonomy): domain Eukaryota; kingdom Metazoa; phylum Arthropoda; class Insecta; order Diptera; family Drosophilidae; genus Drosophila; species Drosophila azteca. The sequence continues at coordinate 6,162,793 of VCKU01000091.1, read as the reverse complement.
ACGACAACCGGGAGCAGCAGAAACACCGGGCAGTAGCAGAAGCAGAAGCAGCGACAGCGACAGAACACGAATGATAACACAGCAGGAGACACGGGGACTCAACGAACGATATGAAATTTTTATACTGAAACACGTATACGACACGTTGCGCTGGCGTTGCCTGAATGAGGCGAATGGGGCGGCAACAATAACAAAAGCAGCAGCAACAGTTAGCCACAAATATGTTGCCAGACGAACGCAGCAGCTAAAGCGCGCGCAACATTATGCCAGCAACATATTGCGGATGCTATAGGAAGAGATCTACAGGCTACAGACTTGTGATGTGCGGACAGAGACAGAGAGAGAGAGAGAGAGAGAGAGTTAGAGTACTTAAAAGTTTTATTCACTAAAATCTCGAGAATACTTCGAGAACAATCTGCCTGTTCTTGCCGTTGTGTCTGTTAATATGTTGCGGGAAAATGTTGCGGAACAATGTTGCTGGCGAATGTTTGTTTCTGTGGAAGCAGGCCCAAGTGGCCGATTCTTGGTTTCCGTGTGCGTATGCGTAAGTGTGTGCTTAGGACATTTCTTTTCATCTTTAGTGTCCTAGAATTCACGCCTTGAGCTGTTTAAATATTTAGGGGATAAAGGTCAACTTGTGTATCGTGACTATTGGGCTTAAGGAATTTGGGAATTCAATAATTTACACTGAAACTCGGGAATGGTTGAATAGAGTGCAAAAAACCATGCACAAAATATCAAAACAATAATCTATGTATTGATTTGATGGACTTAGTTCAAAGTATCTTTAACATAATCCCTTTATCATAATCCCATCATTCTCATCACACTGTCATCGCCCATCAACTACCGGTCATAATGTTGCAAGTACACAAAAATTGTATCTGGCTGTGGCACGCTTCGTCCTCGTACAAACATGCTGCCCCAACGGGGGGCAAATCCAGCTTTCCGCCCAACTGACCTTCACTTAACATTAGACCCAAAAAAAACACAAACCAAAATACAAAAAAATGGGAGGGGCATGGGGCATGGGGAGTGAGGAAAGTATGCAAACATTTTCCATGTAATTGGCAATAAGCCATGCCCTAATGCTAGGCCAAACACGACGCCCACACACACACACACACAGACACAGACACAGACAGAGACAGAGGGCCGCACAAACACCACGACAGATGTTTACACGGGCTTTCCACGCGCGCTGTAGGGTGCCCCCGAAAATGGATGGATGTGGCGGGTATAAGGGGCAACCTGTTGACATCGAGGCGCCTCGTGGCACGTCTACACAGCCGCATTCACTAATTGCTTCTGACAGTGGCAACAGGTTAGATTTTGTCAGATGAGCTGCACATCCATTTTGGTTAACTCCTCACACTCGACTGCCCGAGGGTTGACTCTCTGACTTTCGACACTGACCGCTCCACCCCCCTGCAAGAACAGCCCTTAGGCCATACCCTAATTCTAGATTGATTTACGGCTGCCGGAGGAGTGGCAGTGGCAGTGGCAGATGGGGTCTCCCTGCGTCCAGGTCAACGTCATAGTCATCTGTCATTTTGCATTCTTGTTGTTTACGCACCCCGAACGGTGAAAAGGTGTTCAAAACAATCTACCCCTCCCACACGCTTTAGAGTGTAATTTCTGCAACTAATTTACGTAGGTGGAAAGCTCTTTCTAGAATGCCCCCATCATTCTGACAGTTTTCAGGAGGTGGAAGATGTTTTTGAGGAAAGCAAAGTCCCTCTGTATTATGGTAATTAAGTTTCAGGCTCAGTGATTCTAAATTACGTAAATCTGTTGGTTTAAATTGCTTAATCGTTTACGAAACGTCAGCTTAAACACACTTTTGAGGGGATTTTTTTAAGGAAAATGAAGATACTTAATTTTATATGCAGCCTAAAAGTATGCTTTAAAATTTGTAAAAATTGTATGCATAGAAAATGGGAAAAGTTCTATAAGTACTTAAAGATGATAGTTTTTGAATGGTAATATTGGTTTCGATCAAGGAAAAAACGTACAATATACTACATAGTATACGAATATATATGGTACATGTTTCATAAGTCAATTAAAAGGTTAGGCAGTCTACAAATCAGAGGAGTTCTGAGAAGTTATCTGAGCTATTAAACTATTTCCAATAATGCCTATCTTAGGCCTCTCTGTGTCATATTTTAACTACAAATAATTGATGCTATTTTCCACCTTCCACCAATCTCAATCATTTAACCATTACCCTTAACCCAGTAACGAGCATTTAAAACCAGTGTGCGTAAACCTAGAAAAAAACCCTGACCCCTGGAATAATTACACTTCGATTTTCATTTTACTATGCCACTTTTCTCTCAGTGTACTGTTTTGCTACTTTGCTAAGTGTTTTCTAAATTCTATTTATGACCGCCAAGAGACTTCCTCTGGCCCCTGCGGCCTATTACCTGCTCAGAAAACTATTTCTTCGAGCTTTTGGAAAAGCTTTTCGAGAAAAACAAAATATTTGGAAAATAAAAACAAATGTGATTCGATCATTTTGCAAAAAGTATTTACCAAAAAAATCTGTATCAAAGTGGTGTCTAGTTGTATTTCCATTAATTGACAGATTTCGAACTGACAAATTGCGCAAATTAAGTTGTGTGACAAACCAATCGGTGAAAATCATTGCAAAAGTGAGTGAGAAAATGCATTTGAAATAAACAGAGATACGGAATGGATGTGTCTGAGTCAATATTTTGATGATGCTTATACAGTGGGTGGCTCAAGAGGGGTGTCTGCCATCCCCTATGCTCTTTCAAAGGGGGAAGCTGTTTTCCCATCTATCAAAAGAGGTTGTGGACACGTGCGATGACACTTGTTTACAGTATAAGAACTATAATATAATTAAAGAGAAATAAATAGTCAGATATACATACATATACTCGTTATACATAGGCTTGCAAATGAGCTATAACTGTGGTCATGTCAATTGCTGCCCCAATTCGATTATAGACAACTCTCGGGGCTTGGCCGCATCGACTGGTGAGATATTGATTCCATTCCCCTACGATATATGTAAGTGGGTTGTCTGCTGTCTGCTCTCACTCCCATCCGATGCGATAATACTGTTTGTATCTCTAGTAAACAATTTGGTCAGGTCTAGGCCTCGGTCTGGCTCTCTGTCTGTGTCGTCTGGGCATGCTTTTGGGGCATGTTCTCGTACACCCACTGCGTGATTCATTTGCATCGACACTCGAGAATCTTGCAACCTGTAATGTGGGTTGGTCTACAATCTAGTTGGGTCCTTAGCAGGTCTGTATAGTTCTGTAATCCAAAAGGAAATCTATACATATAACAGTTATACTAGAAATACTTAGTTGGAACTTAAATTCTCTCTAGATAGTATAGAAATTATTAATGATATTATTATTAATGTTATATGTATAATCTTCACATATTTTATTACCTATTTACTGTTTAAAACATTAAAAACCGAGTAAATTTAAGCCGGATGCTTCGACTAAACTTTGTCTGCCCACGCCCACCCGCATACCCCTTTGACATTTGAATCCTTCCCCATCACTCCGGCGCGTGTTGGCCATGCTGTGGCTATTATTAGACGTACTGCTGTCGCCTAATCAATTCCAGTGCATGCAACAAATATTTGTGCCCCGAAATCGCGTTGGCCAGATGGAGGCGAATACAGGCCGGGACGGGGAGTGGGCTTGGATTAGCACTGGGTTGAAGAGTGGGTTGCCCCCCACCTCCTACCGGAGGTAGACACACGCATTGTCACGTCAAAGGGATTTGGTCGAAGGACAGGGTCGAGGACATAAACAGATTTGCATTCTCATTACCAATTAAAGCGTATTCGAAAGAGAACAGTATGGTATGGTATGGGGTTTGAGGTATGGGTTGAAGGCTCCATGGTCTATGGTCTACGTGAAATTTTGAGTTTCATTTTTGAAAATGATGGAAAGAGAAGGCAATGCATGGGGAACAGAGGAGATACAAGGGGGGATGTCTCAGCTTTCTCATTGCATCAAAACTGAACGAAATGGGTACACAAGCTCCGTATTAAGGTTTGAATCATTTCCGAAACTGAGAACAAATCTTGCTGATCGTAATCCGAAGTGTTAGCACTTCACTCGGTTTTCAGTGATTCGGGGTGATCCGAAGCAGGATTCGGAATGTTCGAATGCACTAAAGAAGTATGAGTAAAGCAGTGATCTCATGGATACTATGTATTCATGCATGGCTCTAATACAATCATATTGAATGTTTATAGATAGATAGATGTAGATAGTTAGATAGATGTTCCATGATGGGAATGGAAAGTTTTCGTGTGAAATTTAGACTCTCTGCTCGAAGAAACCCAAGGGTAGTATCACATAATATGATGTCAAGAGAACCTAACTACGAAACTTCTTATCTTTCGTTCTCTTTCATAGTGACCAGAAGTGTTTTTGTAAAAGCAGTTTCTCCTCCTATTTTCCTTTTATTTTGCCAAAACAAGTGCTGTTTTTTTTCAAAATAAATCAACATTAAGCTCCCTAATTTACCTACAATCAAAGAATCTAATCTAAATCTTAACCGCCAGAGCTAACCTATTATTATTTGTGTACAAATATAATTAACTTATTTATTTTGTGCATCGCTTAGTCATGTGTTTGTGTTGTCGCATTTCGCCCTTACATTGCATTTATTCCCCTTTCATCTCGCAGCTTTTGCTGTTCTGTTCTATCAGTCTCTCGCTCCCCATCATCCGAACCCAAATAACTGTTCTTCCTCTCTCGCCTCCAAAACGTTCTGTGATTTAGCACTCTCTTTAATTAGCTGTTGATGGAACCGCTCTGCTCTCTCCTCTCTCTCCACTCAGTTTTTACTAATTCCGCTTTAAGCGTTTGTTTGGCACACTGGTCTAGCGGTTATTTGCATGGAAATTCTTTGTTTTCTGTGCTGAAAAAAACCAGCACGAAGTAGATCACACATGATCAAGCGAGTGTCTCCTGATGGCTATGCAATAGGGGCGGTTTTGGGTCTATATCGAAACTTAATGATCTGCATTACAGTTGTGGGGCATGCCGTGGGTTAAGAAAGGGCTTTAAGGAGCTGTTCGTATGGTTCTAATGATGAATTTTCTCTTTTGACACAAAGATAACTTCCTTTAAGATACAGATCTTCTCCTGTATCTCTTTATTGTTTACCTCAAATATATGGGAAAGATAAGGACCAAAATTCGTACTTTTCATATGCCAATTTCCTTACAAACTGGATCAAAAGTTACAGATTGTCATGTATTCATAAAACTACATAGGTACATATATGTACATACATCATACAACCATTCATACAACTCTAAGATCATTGAGGATCAACCTAGAACATTCATAAATGTTAGAGATCAATATGAAAGAAGATATGAGGGAGAATAGTTTAAAGACGATAAGTAGACTATGGGATCCAAGAGACAGTATTGTAACGATCGGTTAAAAACTACACCAAAATATCCATATAATTGATCCATCGATAGATAAGCTCTGTATTTATCATGTTTGCAGTCTAAACTTTAATCTGTGAAAAATCAAGAGGCAAATATGACATCCCATATGGTTTATAGGCTTTTTGGTTTCAAGTACACGGGAAATTTATGAATTTCGGTTTATTTTTTATTACCATCGAAATGAAAATGAATGAAAGAGAAGGCAATGCACGCGCCAGCCACGAGGAAAATGCATGATGCATGGAGGACAGAGCAGATATATGGAGGCATCCCCTTTGTTCCCTTTCCAAGCAAAACAAAACAAAAAAAATATCATGGTTTAAGGAAACAATGTGGCACCGAACCGAACGGGAAAATCGTTATAAAACTGCAGTCAACCGCGAGGCAACAACTCAAAACGCATTGAAGATCCATCAGGGACAGGTGTCTGAGTGCAAACAATCCACTCCAATCGGTACAGTAAGGTAAACTAATGAAAACTTATAGCGATTATGGAGTATCTGTGAAATGAGATAGTTAGCTAAAAAGAGAGACAGAGATGAGAGGCCAACAGAGGACAGAGAGATAGATAGGGAGAGACTTCACAGTCTATTTCTTATCAATAGAGAGAGAAACTATCAGCCGCTTCATAAGCCAGCTATACCCAGCAAAACCCTCACAGTTGTAGCTCAGACGCTGAGAAAGTATCAAGCAGATAAGACGGACGGACACCAAACACGGAACTAATATTCTTCCCTCGATAAAATTCCAGTGCGAATCCAAGCAAAACTCATCCAAGTTTTGGTACTGATCATAACCCTAGCAAGGAGTAAACAGGAAGACATCAGAATGCCTGAGCAGAGAGTGGCACCCGTGATCAACCGCCTGGAGGAGTTCGAACAGAAGCTACCTGGGTAAGACCAAGGGATTAGGTGGTAATCTCTTGACCTTGTCAAAGACCTTGTCATGTAACGGCGGGGCAACGATTGCTGATAAGACCTTATAGACTATAATCTCTAATCTCTCACTCTCTCCCTCCGATCTTAGCTACCTGAATAAACACAAAAAGTTGGCAATACTTTTGGATTACGATGGCACTTTGGCACCCATTGCGGACAACCCAAGCGCCACCCAGATGCCCGTGGAACTGGAGAAGACACTCCACAAATTGGCCAAACATCCGCTAGTATTCCTGGCTGTCATCTCGGGTCGTGGCCTGCGGGATGTCCAGGCTCATGTGAGCATCGATGGCACCACTTATGCGGGTAATCATGGCCTGGAGATCGAGTATCCAGATGGCTCGAGGCACGACTACGAGCTGCCAGCAGAAATCAAGAAGAACTACACGGATATGGTGGCCGAACTCAAGGAAAAGGTCGAGAAGAATGGTGCCTGGGTGGAGGATAAGCGGGTCTCGCTCACCTATCACTATCGCGAGACACCTGTGGCCCTGAAGGACGAGCAGAAGCAGTTGGCCACGGAGATCTGTCGGCGTCATGGCTTCCGGCCAAACCAGGCCCATGAGGCTATCGAGGCTAAACCGCCAGTAAACTGGAACAAGGGCGAGGCTGCCCTTTACATTCTGAAGCAGAAGTTTGGCGACAATTGGCACCAAGATGTGAGGGTGGTCTTTGCCGGCGATGATACCACCGATGAAGATGCCATGAGGGTGAGTCCTGCCTTCTTAATTTTCCAAAAAAGTTTCTTAAACTTAAAGCTGCTACTTTTTTTCTTCTTTTTCAGGTTCTCCAGGGCTTGGGTCGTTCATTCCGTATTGCTTCCGATGAACAGGTCCAGACCTTTGCCGACTTTCGGCTGCCCAAACAGGCTCTAATGACGGATCTGCTCAAGTGGATAGCCAGTGTTTATGTGTCCTAGATTAAGGGTTTAACTAGTTATAGAGTTAGTGAGATTTTATGTTGTATACTCGAGATAAATAAATCTTTATAAAGGTTTTTGAAAAATAAATAAAAATTTATTTTAGAAGCTAAAGATATCAGAGTGCTTACCTTCGAATCTGTGGCTTCGGAATGTATTATTATAATACACTTACTAGGGTTCCAATCCCTCCAATCTATTGCTATTCCTTACCTATTTGGATCTACACCTTTACCATCTTTAAAAACCACATAAAATGTTGCATAAGATATCTCCAACTAAAGGAAGATAAAAGTTCTATAAGATACAGCTTGTGGGTTACGTTGTTGTCGAATTGATTCGTTGATAAATAGATAGATTCTTTAATCTCATAGCAAACACATAAATAATCTCTGCTTGTTTGAAGATCAAAGCCAAATATTGAAGAGAATATCTTTTATAGATACTTCGACAATTATGATTTCCTGCTGCCTGATCTCTCATTGGATTAGTAGTCCAAATATAGATAAATATATGGTTAATCTGTGTTAACAGATTCACAGTAAAATCAACGAATATTTCTCTGCCCAAAGTGTGTCAACCACTAGCCAAAAATGATTCCAAAAACACAAACGACCTCAAACAAAGGTGCATCAAAGACATCGTCACTATATAACCACCTACATCTCACTCTTTCTACCCCTCTCTACACCCACCCCAAGACTCTCCTCTCTGTCATAAGAAATTTTTGTGTGGATATAACCATACAGATCGTATCGTGTGTGTGTGTGTATAGTCATTCTTTTAATATATATACATCGTTCTATACACAAGAAGATCCATTATAGAATGTGTTTTTTTATGCGCCTATACATATACATACCTACTTATACATACATATGTATGCCTCATAAATATTGTGGGAATTACTTGGCCAACGTACGGGCCAGGGTTGCCAACACCATTCAGCGAGCGAGCGAGAGAGAAAGACAGAGACAGAGAGAGAGAGAGCTGGCAAGAGAGAGCAGAGTTCGTCGGATCGTCGGATACTTATAGATCATAAGCGATGTGCGGTTGTTGAGGATCGCTGGTCATTAGTATTATTAAATCGGTCGAGGTACGTCCAGCACGGCGCGCAGTTTCCGGTAGATACAAAAGCAAAAAAATAGTGGCTATAAAATGGCAGAGCAGAAGAAGGCACCGCTCTTGAAGAAGGAGGAGGACTATGTCAAGGCCCTCGAAGGGTAAGTCCCAAAGGATCATCAGAAGCAGAGCAGCGGAATTAAGTTGCCATTTCTGTGCACAGTTTCATTGCACCTGAAAAGGATCAGGTTGTGCTGCTCCTGGATTACGATGGCACCCTCGCCCCACTCACCGAGGAGCTGTCCGTGATGCCCAAGGATACGGAGATCAATATCAAGAAACTGGCTGCCAACGAGAAGATCTTCATGTGTGTGTTCTCCGGCCGCGAACTGAGCGAGATCAAGAACCATCTGAAGTTCCCCAATGTCACCTATGCCGGTAACCATGGTCTGGAGGTGGAGTATCCCTCCGGCAAGAAGTTCAAGATCGAAATGCCCGAAGAACTCCTCGAGAAGCACAACAAACTGGTGGCTGAGCTCAAGGAGAAGGTGCGTCTACAGAGACAAATTCTTCTAAAGAAAAAAAGATCTCTAATGTGTGGTGTACACTCTTCTTTACTGCAGGTTGTGTGCTCTGGTGCCTGGGTGGAGGACAAGAAGATCTCCGTCACCTATCACTACAAGGGCGTCACCGATAAGCTGAAGGCCAAGCTCATTGCCGAGGCCAAGGGTCTGATCCAGTCCCATGGCTTCCAGCTGATTGAGACCCCCTACGCCCTGGAGGGCAAGCCACGCGTCAACTGGGACAAAGGTTAGTTCCAATATTCTATATATGTATATTCGATACGATAAATCATCACCATCTTGCAACAACTGTTGCCATCCATTTTGGTGACTGCCAAAGAACTGTCCCCATGTCCCCATGCCCCCATGGCATTCCATTTTCCCCTACGTCCCCGTCCACACTTCGAGGCACCTGTTCGAAACAATTCGATTTTTGACTCGATGGTTCGATGATTTAATTATTGCCAACATTTTTCCCTATTTTATGTGGGCGTCTTTCACAAGAAATACTTATGTATATATTCAACGAAAAATATTTTTCGACTAAATTAAATTCTCTCTCATATACATACATATATACATATGTATATGCAGATGTCTTTCACATATAAAAAATGTTCTGCCAGACAAACAACCCGCAGCCAACTGATGTCAAAAGCGCGCCTAAACATATATGTATATTCCCCCCCCCCCCATCCCATCCAACGATTATATATGTATATATGCAGTATATATAGTCAGTCACTCACTCGCCCGATTCCTTATGATAAATTAACAAATCTTTGTAATATTTCATACACACACAAGTTTTCACTTTCGATCTTTGAGTCACAATATTTTCGTGGCAAAATTTTACCCCGTTTCTGGTCGTACTAGAAAAATACATAAATTTCGTCTAAGTTTAGTGGTGGCGTATGCGTAATTTTAGATGAATGGAACCAAAAGAGGGGCGCAACGAATTGGATGTTGATGACGTTTTCTGTTAACGTTGCGTGGCTTCAAAGGTACTGAAAGAGTGGCAAAGACTTTTGAGTGATGCATTTTTTAGTTTCGTGGGGAAAAAAAATGTTTTTTTATATGAAAAATCCTCCTAGAACTTTTGGAAAGTCACTACAAATTTTTAGCAAAAAAATATCATTAAAATTATGATTTTTTAGATTTTTATTATAATTATATCTGATATTATAATTACTCTAGAAAAAGCTCTTAAATATCTCTTAATATTCTATTCCCAAAACCCTTTTTTTCTATTCCAAAAACTATTTCAAAAAGCCTGCAAAGAGATATAATTTATTACCTTTTCCCTCTTTAATAATATTCCAACGATTGTATCTAATTTTTTCTAACCAAAAGATACAAAATTTATAGCTCTGACCATTTCCAATAAATATCTTTTATCCCGTCTTTAAAACCCATTTAAACCGCTCAAAAAATATTCAATAAATTCCAATGCGATTGCTTAAATTCCCAAAAACTAAAAGAAAAAATGTATACCCCACTGGAGATGGAGATTTATGAGACCCACTTGTCGCCTCTGTCCTCTAGATGTCGTCCAACCAGCCAAAAAGTCCCCATATCAAAATCATCTTTCAGTCCAATGAGCCGTGGCGACAAAATACACCATAAATATATATACATATATATCTTTAAGACAGATATATGTTTCGTGTATGAAATGCGTGAAAATCAAAAATTAATTATGATTGTGTACCGCCTCCAAAGGCAATAAATTTCCAACAGGCAGAACGAAATTATTGCAAAAAAAAAAAGAAACTCAAAAATACACACGGAAAAAATTTATATTTTTTTTTTGCTCATAATAAACTTTTTTTTGAAAATTTAAAAGTCTCAACGGACGTGTACACAAAAGAGAAGAGGAATTGTTGGTGCCGTCTGAAAAAGAAGAGAAAACTGCAATACGGCAATACGGGAATACGGCTATGGGATCTGTGGTCTGGGGGGACTTAAATGATCTATAGACTGCGTCACCAATTAAACAAAAATGTAGCGTTAAACGCTAAAGACTAGAAGAGGCAAAAATAACATAATTAAAATAATAATCCCCCAGAGAGAAACGCCTAGAGATGTACAGACAAATGATCTATATAGATGATATATGTGCACGGGTAGTACTCCTAACTGTGTACCGAGCTAGCCAGCGAAATAGCGGCTAAATGATTTCAATTTCATCTTCCCAAACACTCATTTACTTGGCCAAACCAAAGCCAAAAAAAAATTTTGAAACGAAACCCAGAAGATACGCCCACGTAGACAGCTATAAATAATCCCCATACATACACGTAGAACGGTAGCAAGAGGCATAGAGTGGGGTCTGGGGACTGGGGCAGAATTCAGTTTTCTGTTTCTTGGCGCTGCAGGCATTTTATACAATCATCCATCCAAAATGTGTGTGTCTAGAAAACAATTCTTAAAAATTTAGAACAATTTTCGGGGCTTGTTGTTTATTGAACAGTTTCGGATGGTTCCCAGCAGTGTAGAAACCCATTTGTTTGTATGTCTGATGCGCTTCCATTGAGCTTAAACAAATATGTTTAAACAGAATCCAAAAACATGGCATGAACTGGAATTTGGAGAAAGATGGACATGTTTTCCATAGTTATTATACTTCTTTTATTCAAAAAGTATAGACTTTTGCCTGTTCGAATATCTTAAGAGAAAGAATTGTTCTCCAGCAGATCCTTAAAGATGGTTTGTGCTTTCATGCCTAGGAAATATTTCTTCTAGATCTTATAGCCTGAATATGATGGTAGATAGTGTCAGAGTAAGTTTTATATAGCACAAATTCAATTATATATTACCATCCACAATCATCATATCAAATAACTTTTATATCAAATAGAACCTTCTGTAACCACATACCTTTTTCTTTGCCATTCTAGGAGAGGGCGCCAAGATGATCCTGGAGAAGCAGTTCGATGCCGATTGGGCCAAGAACCTGAAGATCATCTATGTGGGCGATGACACCACCGATGAGGATGCCATCAAGGTGCTGCATGGCATTGGCAAGACCTTCCGCGTCTCGGAGCTGCCGACCCTGAAGACCTATGCCAACTATCAGATCAAGACCGTCGAGGAAGTCGGTTGGTTGCTGAAAGCCATCCAGGCCTACTACGAGAAGAAGAAGAAGGTCTAAGCTATGGATATCCTCTAAGAACAAGGATTAGAAGCATAAGCTAAATTCCACGCACACACACTCTCACACACAGAAACACACACATAAGCACAACACAACACATACACAATGAAAGGAGAAGGAGATGTTCTTAAGGATCGTTTATGTAGATGTTGTCTTATAAAAATACAATATTAATTATACAATATTATCTTATAAATGTATCCGAGCTAAAATGCTGCACAATCTCTCGATATCTGATTTGTGTCTTTTCGATTTTGCAAAATAAAACCATAAATAAAACATTTTACATCCCTGTTTATATCTTTGATCTGAGATCCTAAATATTTAACGCCTTTCCCCTTTGTGGGCGCCACCACGTCCGCCTCCTCGGCCGCCGCGTGTGCCCTGCTTCACCACAGTCGTAGGAACAGTGGGCGTGGCTGCGACTGCTGCGGCTGGGATGGCAGGCTGGGCCACGGCTCCGGGTATGACCACTGGCACGGCAGGAGAGATGCCAGCGGGACCACCTTTGGCTGGCACGCCTGAAGGACCCACAACTGGGAGACTGCCTGGTAGGACGACTGGAGGTGCCACTAGTGGGGGCTCTGGCCTTTTGGGTTCGCTCATATTGAGGTTCTCGTTGAAGATCATACAGAATTCGCCGATTTTGAAGACCTCACCATTCTTGCCCGAATAGAGGGTGAGGCAGTGACGCCAGAGGCATGCATAGCCCTTGGTTAGTCGAATTATATCTCCCGGAATGATTAGTTTACCGGGCTCGTCCCAAATGGAGACATTTATGCTGGCCGTGTGGTCGCCCACCTTGAAGTTCCGCACCTCGCGGTTCTCCTTCGTGACGGTGGCGGAGCCCACCTCCAGGACAATAAAGATCACATTGATGTTCTTCAGGCCCGGCTTGATGTCCTTGATGGGTATACAATCCACGTTGTACATGATAAAATCTGAAAGTTCAAAAATTAATAATTTTTCCAAAACATTTGTTTGCCTCATTTACAATTGACTTAGGGATGGGACAAATATTCCGGAACCTGTTACTTCTCCAGAGTGAAGTGCCTCAGAATTGAAAATTATTAAGCTGCCTATTTTCAGCTAATTAGTTTACTTTACTGAATTTATTTAATCATTGCAGTTAGGCAGCTAAACTTATTTAATATATAAAATTTTGGGGTAGCAAAAAGTCACATCGCCAGAAAACAGCGTGAGTGTTGGTAAACGATTGCACTTATCGGACTTATCTGTTATCGCACTTCTTGTTTACCTTGGCATTTTCCTGGCAGACCACCTCTGGTCACACTTGCCAAAACAACAGAAAAACAATAAAAACGCACTTTTCTGTTGCTTACAATATCCTTGTGCGTTCAAAAAAATGGCCATGGAGTCGGGGACAAGCAGCTCGGAGTCGGGCAGCACATCAACAAGTGGTTCCACCAGCTGCTCAGACACGGGCAGCTCCTCGGACACCGATTCCAGTAGTGCAACGCCCGAGGAGAAGCCCTCGACTGCAGCTACTCCAGCCGCGTCGAAATCCCAGCAGCAACAACAACAAACATCCGGCTCCACAGCGCTACGCCGAAAGGCGACAGAAACAGAGAAGCCCAAGCCTTTCAGTACATCTCTGACATCCGCTGCCAGTAAAGTGCGGTCTGTGGCGGCCTCCAATCATCGTTTGACCAGCGATGACGACGACGATGATGATACGCCGCCGCCTGTCAAGAAAAATGCACGCTCCACCAACACAGGAACAGCGGCAGCAGCAGCAGCAGCCGCAGCACCAGCACCAGCGAAAGCAAGGCGAAAGCCACCTCCTGCGGTAGGTAGAGCAAAGCCTCCGCCGGCATCTAGAAGCAATAATCCAGCACAGAGAAATGCGGCAGCCGCTCGGGCCACAGAGAATGGCGACTGCAAGCGGCCATCGCTCTCCTCCTCCTCCAACAGCACAGATGACTCGGGAAAGGTGGCCAAGAACGGCCGCAAGCTGCCCCTCAAAATGGCCAGCACAGTGCGGGCCAAGCAGGTGCCAGCTCGAGCGAAAGTGACGCAAAACAAGAGGAATGGTGGTGGGGCTGGATCAGCACCAATGCCAGTAGCCCCACCGCCAATCAGCAGCGAAGGAAGCGATTCGGAGAGCGGCTCGGGCTCTGACTCCAGCTCGGGCAGCGACTCGGAGGGCAGTGATTCCAGCAACTCGTACAGCTCTCAGCCGCCCAAGAATGCCAAGGGCAAGCGGCCAGTGGCAGCAAGCAAGCCGCCACGATCGGACAGCGAAGAGGAGCGCAAGGACAAGGCCAACCCAATGCGAAAGCTAACCCGATCGCTGAGCATGCGCAGGTCCAAGCAGCAGCAGCCCAAAGAGGAGACCGACTTCGAATCGGACGAGGATCTCGAGAATGACAAGATGTTGCTCACAAAGAGCAGCCCCGGCAAGAAGCCGGCACCCTCGATCCTCAACAGTGCCAAGAGCAAGGTGAAAAAGGAGGGAGTGCCCATCAGTAGTGGAGTTTTCAGCTCCCTCAAGTCCCGTCCAGTGTCGCCCATTGTTCAAACGGAGAAGAAGTGCCCCATTGAGGGTTGCGACTCCTCTGGCCATCTCAGCGGCAATCTGGACACGCACTTTCTGCCCGAAGCGTGCCCCATCTACCACAACATGTCCGCCTCCGAGTGCAAGGAGCGGGCCAGCGAGAGGAAGCTCCGCAGCGAAGCGCGCGTAAAGAAACCCATCAACATTGTGTCGACGCCGGGCAATCAGCATACAAATCTCAAATCGCTTACGCCCGAACAGCGTGAATTTCTGGCCAAGATCAGAGAATCTCGAGCGAGTTTTCGGCCCATCAATAATAATTTCATGGATTCAAAAGTGGGTTGTGGCTTTTGTTTGTTGCTAGCTATCCAATCACTAAACGCTTTTCGGTTTGCTTTCAGGTTAAGCTTGAAAAAGACTGCACGGACGAGGATCGTGAACCGAGTCTCCAGGGCATGGTGCCCGACTATGATCTGCAACTGTTTCGCGAGGCCCAGGCTCAGGCTTCTGAAAGGATAGAAGACGAGCTCAAGGATCTGCCCGTGGGAAAAGGAATCAAGTGAGTGAATCCTGGGTCTTACTTACACAGAAATACACCATCAATTGCCCTTTCCTTTCCAGATATATCAGCATGGGCAAATACAAAATGAAAGTCTGGTATCAGTCCCCGTATCCTGATGATGCCGCCCGCCTGCCCAAGATGTACATTTGTGAATTCTGCCTGCGATACCAGAAATCGGAGACGGGCATCAAGCGACATGCGGAGAAATGCGTCTGGCGGCATCCGCCTGGAGATGAGATCTATCGCAAGGGGAAGCTGCAGGTGTGGCAAGTGGATGGCAAACGTTATAAGCAATACTGTCAGCATCTCTGTCTGCTGGCCAAGTTCTTCCTGGACCACAAGACCCTCTACTATGATGTGGAACCATTTCTGTTCTACATCATGACACTGGCCGATGTCGATGGCTGTCATATTGTGGGCTACTTTAGCAAGGTGAGTCGTCCTGAAGGATTTTACTTGGTATAGGATTGAGATTATAGATATTCGAGTAGGGTGACTCTTTGTGGGACTTTTTGGGCAAATCATTTATAGGATATCGGGAATGGGATACATTCCAACGATTTCTTTCTAATTTTTAAAGAGCTGAAAGTTTGATTTTTCCTAACATATTCTTGAATGGAACTGAAACCTTTAGGAATGAAATTTTCTTAATAAAATGTATTAGAAACTCAATGTATTTCTCTGCAGTTTTTGAATACAACTAAAGATCAACGATAGGTAGTTTATTTATAGACCGGTTATATATTTTTGGATAGAAAAGTCAGTTCTTCTCAGTACTATAATATGGCTAGAGCTATGTACTCTGCTTTCAAATAGATCTAATGTATTTTTCCAACGAAATGGAAATATTCTCACGGATTATGATATCTATTATGATATCCAATAAATTGTGAATTATTTCTATATAATTTTTGGGTAAATGGAATTCGTTAGAGCCATTCAGTTAAGCTTAAAAATTATTACATAATGTTAAATTCAAGTAAAGCCGATAGTATCTTTATATTCGAATCAATTTGGTTTCTATAATGTTTGGAACTCTCAGGGATTCCATTATTAGCTTATATTCAAATGGAAAACAATTGCTAAACATCTACGACTCCTCTTTCCAAAAGGCAGCACTTTCCTGCCCAGAACATTCCAGAATTTTGAGGGCTTCCTTTATGTAATGGAATCATTCTTTCATTGAATTAGTTGTACAATTATCTTATTAACTTGAACACCATTTTGGAATTTACTTAATTAAGCAATTTAGTAGAGATTTTCAGAAGTCATAGAAGAGTATATAATATATAATTTAAGGAAAACTTTGTGTTAATAATTTTCCCCCCAAAAGTTGTAGCTCTAAAAGTGGTTAAAACTATCGCTCGAAACTTTGATGGCTAATTGCAAATAATTTTGATAGTTTTCAATGCTGATTTTCGTGTATCAAAATTGAATAATAACATTTAACAGTCTTATGATTCCTTTATGCCTAGAGACAGACAGACCGCCCGCATGCCCCATGCCTCCCAATACCCATCCCCCCAGGCCAATCCGTGGCCACAACCCATGTACGGTGCGCGGGTACATATGTATCCTCTACCCAGGATCCCAGACGTGCCAGACGTGGCACGACTTGACCATGCCCCACCAAAAACAAGATGATATTTCTCTTCTATTACTTGTTTTTTTTCATTTTTTTATGTTTTTGGGTAAATAAGCAACAGACAGAGAGAAAGAGAGAGAGAGAAACAGAGAACGAGAGAGATTTCCCCAGCTTTAAAAACAGCAAATGGTTTCTTGACCTCCCCCATGGTGTGTGCACCCCCCCTCTGCTGCTGCTGCTGCTGGTGTCTGCTGCTGCTGCCGCTGCTGCTGCTGCTGCAGTTTTACTGCAGAATGCAAAAGTTTTCGGGGCGCTGGCAGAGACTGGGTTTGTGTTACAAATTGCGCATGTCGTTGGTTTGCCCCTCCAAAAACTTGGCGCAGCATCCCCATTGAAGGCGAATGAATGTTCGGGGATGCAGCATCCGAATACGGAATATATGTATGTACATACTCCGGTACTCCGCAACTCGTACTATTTTACATGGTCTGCCTGCCTGCCTGCCTGTCCCCCCCATTGACGGTGATAATTTTCGGCAATCCTTTGTCCCACAGTTAACCTCCAAGTCCTCAGACTCCGTGCAGGTCCAGACAGGCAGTCGAAACGCCGCCCCCATCGCCCGGTTTGGGGCAGGCCCAGACAGCAGCTAGACATTGAGGATTGGGGCAGGCAGGCAGCCTCGTGGATGCTGTGGATGTTGGACACGATTGAGGTCGTGCACCTCTGTGCACCAGGGCTCTGCTCTGCTGTGCTCTGCATCTGCGTCTGCGCCTGGTGTGTCCCCGGGACTCCACTATGTGGATGCGTTCCCAGACATAATGGCAGACAAAGGAAAAACGTACAATACGAATAACAACAACAACAAAATGTTTGAAAAAATGTAGGAAAAGCCTCGTGAAGGAAAAACCCGCAATGTACATAAATGTATTTCCGAATTGTTGCCTTTGGTTCACACATAGAGGCCCCCGGAGAGCAGCAAACACCCGCTGCCCAAATTCGCAGATCCCCCAACCCCCCAGCGAGACCCTGGATGTGGGCTCTTTTTTCGGGGACATAAAGTGTTGGAGGAGTTGTACTACGTTTCCCAGTCATACCATGTACATAGTATACGGAGTATATGTCTCCTAGATCCCCCCACCCCACAACTTGTTGTACTCCCTCCCCCCCATGACTGTCCCATGACTGTTTGTGGCTCTTTCTCCTGTTACCAGGGTCTGTTTCTCCTCGTTCTCCTTTGGTTTGTCTATGATTCTGCTCTTTTACGCTTTCTCCTCTTCCCTGTCTTTAGTTCTTCTCTTCCCTGTCTTTAGTTGCTCTCTTCCCTGTCTTTGGTTCTTCTCTTCCCTGTCTTTAGTGGTTCTCTTCCCTGTCCTTAGTTCTTCTCTTCCCTGTCTCCGTTTCTTCTCTTTCTACTCTTCCTGGCTCTGTTTCTGCTGCTTTTCTCCATGCTTTTCCCCAATTTTCCTGCTATATGCGTACGTTTATATTATTTACGCACAGTTCTCCAAGCTCTCTTTCTCTCTCGCTCTGTGTATAGCCATCTCTTTCCTGTTTGTCTCTCTCTGCAATCCCCAATATCTCTGCAACACTCCACTGTTTCTCTCTCTCTCTCTGTCTATGTCTCTGCTGAGCATCGATTCATTTCATTTTGCTGGTCATTGAACTGCCGAAAAAAGCCAAAAGCGACAGATGAATGTTGCCACTGCCACTGCCACACCCCCTTCCCCATCCCCTCCCACCCACACAGCCTGCTCCCTGTCTGGACGATCCCCCTGCCTGGTATCTCAAACCAAAAGTACATTCCATCCCCCATCTACGAATGCACATACATATCTCTCTCTGTCTCTCTCTCCCTCTCTCTGTCTGTCTGTGTCTGGAATTGTTCCTAAGTATTTGTCATTGATTCAATTTGCATAATATCTTTAAATCTTTTGTTACTTCAGCCCAATCAATGGACATTCCATTTCTTAAAGTGTTTTAGTTTAAGATTTATTTTGTTGACATTCTTCTAAGCCTTTTCCCTTTCCTGTTTATTTCCAGCATATTCCTTTCCTGCAAGAGAAAAATTCGTTTTACAATGTCTCATGTATCTTAACACTGCCGCCATATCAAAGGAAAGGTTATGGGAGATTACTCATCGATTTCAGTAAGTATTCATTAAATATTTCATTATTATTAACAGAATATGGAGGGTTTTTGGTTATACATATATGTACATATGTATTTAAGGCAGTTTCGATGCTAAAATATGACTTTAATTATATGAAAAAGTGGGAAAGTGGAATAGATAATAAAATATAATGAACACTGGCATGATATTGATGAGTACTCATTTATTATTCATTCTTAGTTTTTATTAAAAACATAAACAATTCAAATGCTTAAAGAAATTACAAAGAGTAATACGAATTCTCTCACCTTGGTTCTTGTTTCCTTATAAATTTGAGAATCTATTACCTCTATATTTTCTATATATAGTATCTGTGTTTTCTCTGTGAAACTGTGGATATATCATGCATAAATTCTTTAAAATATTCTTTATTAAATAATGCCTGGAAGAAGTGATAAAAAGTTTTTAAATTGACTTGATTCTTCTGTCTTTCAAAGAATGTTCTCAATGTTTACAATTTTTCTATTCTTTGGAGCATTTCTTTGTTCATCTCAAAGGCAAGTACGGGCTATTATGCACTGCGATTCTCTAAGATATATTCTATAACCCCAAATGAACATTAAAACCTTGAATCGATCCCTAAAAGAGTACTCCCTATACCATTTCTTAAATTCCCGAAAACTTGTTGGATTCACTTTACATATTATTCGTAACTTTCTCTGCCTGTTATACCTTTCAAATTCCTTATAAAAATCATATCCTACTGAAATATGAAAACATTTAGTTTCCACTGATTGTCAGAGTATCCATTTCATTGTTCAAATTTTCCTGGAACACTAGTCTAACGATCGGTTCGGTTATACGCGTCACGCGTCATGCGGTAGCACCCCTCGTTTTTCACAGAAAATAACTGCATTCCTGCCTGGCTTAGTGTCTCATGAGCCACTTGATGGTGCATTTGGTTTGATATACATATGTATACGTCGAAATCTAAAAAAATGTAATGCGATATGTTCTGCTTTTGCTTAAATGACGTGCAATTCTTTAACTGGAACAACAATCTATAAAATGGTATTGATACTGCACTAACCAGAAGCCGACAATTCCAATGAAAATTGTGCTAAATGAGGCCTGGTTAGTAATACTTTGTGGTTAGTGCGAAAAATAATGGTGGCTAAATCATGGTTTATATATAATGAGACATTAAAAAATGTCTGGCTTTATTGATTATGGTTGTTGCTTCGTTCTTTGTGGTTCCATTCTTCCATTTTGTGGGGTCTTTCTGTGAGTCATGGGTGTATATATTGATACCCTGTATTCAAGTGGGGGTATATGAAATTTGTGTAAATATATGCAACGACCAGAAGGTAGCATCCGGGTATAAATATTCTACAAAAATGCTTGTCAGAAGAAAAAGCGAGCCGAGCTTCCTTTCTCTCTCTCCCAGTATGGCTTAGCAATAAATGGTTGTTGCTTTTCATGTCTTGGGTACCTCTTTGGGTACTGATTACTGGGTATCTTAACGTCGATGCATGGGTTTTCAACCAAAACGTTTCGACTGCTTTTGCGTGTATTTGTGGAGTATAATCATCATTGCATGAGAAAAGTTTTGAGCATGCCAGAGACCAGAGACTTGGAACTGGACTTAGCTCTTAGCTTTCCAATTGCAATTCCCTCCCCGTCCCTCTGGCTGCACACACCCCTATCCTTTTCCCCACTCACTGGTCCGCTCAGGTAAGCCGAAACGAAGAACATGCAATTTCTGCATCAATTAAACCGTAGACCAAAAGCTGCACTTACAAACGCACACACACACACACACACACACACATGGTCATGGAGGAGATGGATGTGGATACAGTGCATAAGTAATTTTTAACGTTGCTTTTATTGCTTTTTTTTCCTAAAATTTTTTTCAAATTAATCCCGCCGAAGACAACAAAAAGCAGACATAAGACAAGACATTAAATAATGAGAAGGAAGAGCCAACCTATTGGGGGCCGAAGCTTTAGATACCCTGCAAAAGTTATACGAAGAAACACATGAAATTCCAATAGGATAGCTTTATAGAAAAACATAATCAATCTTTAAGGGATTGAAAATACTTCCTTCTGCTTATTGGCAAAAGTTTATTAAAAACTCTAATACCCCCCTTTCGCAGGGTACTACAAAAGACCACCGAAAGCACAGAAAGAATCACCCTGCTGCATCAGACAGTGGAGCTTGGAAGAGAGAGAGAGAGTAGAAGAAGAGAGAGCAGCACTTGAGTCATTCATTGTTGTTGTTTCTGCTGCGTGGCTGAATGGCGTCGAAGCCGTCGGCGCGCCGGCAGAGGCGACGGTCTCTATGTATGTACATGCAATGCGGTCGTCGTTGGCGGCGGCTGCGGCGTCCAGTGGGGGGAACGAACGAACGAAACGAAACGACATTGACCTTACATACACACATACACGCACATACAAATGCAGACACAGACAAGTGCCGGCCGGCAAAAGAGCGATGTGTTGGTCAAAGAGAGAAAGAGAGCGAGAGAGAGCTTACTATTAAGTGTGGGAGAGGAAGGTACTATGTGCGAGAGCGAGCAAATCATTTTCGTCATCATTTACAGAGAGGTGGGAAAATGGCATTGGAGGCAGGTGAACGGTTTTTGGGCAGACAGCTGGTTGTTCTTCTGCGGTGGAGGGGGCGCGGAGGGAGAGTGGGTCTGTTTAGGGGTTACCTTAAGGACAGCGGACCCCCCCTCCCTCTCTCACTCTCTTGGCCCAAAGCATGTGTGCCAGAGCGAGAAAGCTGTACCATTATGTCCAGGTGTAATAACTGCAACACGCAAAATGCAAATGAGCCGCAAATAGAGGGGGGATAAAGCGAGACAGAGAAAACTTTACGCTACGCAAGGGTTGCCACCCTATCACTCACATTAACCCATGTATTAATTAATGGAAATCAAGACCCTTGCGAAAAAAGTTTCTCGCCCAAAAACAAGAACGCAGCCAAAACAAAAAAAAAGTTTGCCGAAAATTTGCTCAAACGTGCCGCTTTAAAGT
Organism: Drosophila azteca; assembly: GCA_005876895.1. Lineage (NCBI taxonomy): Eukaryota > Metazoa > Arthropoda > Insecta > Diptera > Drosophilidae > Drosophila > Drosophila azteca. Next base: position 6,140,868 of record VCKU01000091.1, on the reverse strand, counting down.
TTCGCCTTTTATCTTTTTCGGACGCTCCCGCATACGCAGCGGAAAATAAATAAAATTCTGCAGACACAACAACAACAGGCGCTGACGGCGGCAGACAACAAAGGTCAGCACAGGTCACAATGAAAGGGCGTCGTCCTCGTCGTGTTGGTGGGTACAGTGGCCCCTCGTAAATGATAACTTTCGTGATTCGAAAAATTCAATCAAACTGGAAATTCTCGGAGATTTTTAGAGTTTAGAATTTTAGTAAAAATAATACCACATAAAGATGATGGGCAAGCATGACGAACAATATTTGTACCACTGTACTAGTGCCAAAGCAAAGAGCGTGTATTCTCGTACGTGGTACTCATTACTCACTTTGTTGTTATCGCTTCGCCGACTGTCTAGGTCTACAAAAAGGAAGAAAAAATAATAATTAGAGCCTTGCTAATTTGAGTTAAAGTTGCTCTCTACCCTCTGCCTCCGCCTCTCTCTCTCTCGCTCTTTGTTTTATCAAACACTTTTAGAGAGCATTTTTCGTTCTGTAAATCCTTACTCGGGTACTCGCAACGCCTGTGGCTATGCAACATTCTGCAGAACAGAACTCGCATCGTCAGCGTTCGAGTTCGCGTTCGCGTCGCCCGCCGACCGCCGCCGAATGGGAATCAAAACGGATCGATAAAGTCGTCTCGACATTTCCACTCACACTCACACTCCCCTCCCGCAGCCGCACCACCACTCGGCACTCGTCTCCTGCCGCTTCGTCGCGATGAATCCACGAACAGCAGGAGCGAGCTTGGTGGAGAGGAGGCGAAGTGCGGCACAAAGAAATCAAAGTGGCACCCAAAACGCCCCCTTGCGGCCAAAAGCCAGGGCCCTTCTCCTAACCCCCCTTTAACCCCTCTCTCTGGCTTGTACAGTGGGAAAAAAATTTCTGAAAGAACGTTTTAAAAAAAAAAACTTAAGACTATTACATTTTCGAGTTCACAAACTAAACAACTAAACAAATGTACACAGAAACAGTGTATTCCCATAATCCAAATGAATTACGTCACAAATTAAAGTAATCCATTTGTTTGCCCTAATTTCAAACTTTATTTGGGCTATTAATTAATTTAATTATATTTCGCTCCCTTTTTCGAACTTTTCTCCCACTGTGCGCAGCCGTGCAAAAAAGCAGCACAGCCACGTTGCTGGTGGAAGCTTTTGCCAGCGTGCAACCCTGCGCCCAGCAGTCAGGATTTCCCAACCGTTTCCCCTCCCCCCCAGCAGCTGTGTCTGCCGTCTGGCCCATTGAGTGTGTCTGCTTCTCAACTGTGTCTCTCTCTCTCTCGCTCTCTCTCTCTCTTTTTGACTTTGCCCCTGTATTGGTGGCTGGATGCAAGTTTTTTTCCCGAGCCTGCCTCAGTGGATTTTATGTTGTGAGGGCACCGTGCGTCCTCGTCCTCGTCAATTTACTTAGCTGCACTCATTGTTGCTGTTGCTGTTGCTGCCGCAGCGGCCACATCGTCTGCTTTCTCTGTCGCTGCGACTGCTGATGCCTCCTCTGTTTTGTATACCCTTTTGGGAGAGGGTATTTCGAATCTCACATGTGTTACAGTCTTTAGTCAGTAGTTTTTCAAAATCGGATCACCACTATTAAGCTATCTTTCTATTGATCTACCTAAAATATAAAAAAATTCTGCTCCGATTGAGCTGCAATTTCGACATCGTAAAATTCAGTCCCAGGATGGTTATAAAACGTATTCCGACAGCAATATAAACTGAAGACCAATATACATAGACGATACATACAATAGAAGACCAATATATGTATGTATGTACATATGTACAAGTGATATTGAGGTTCCAGCTAAACTTTCTTCATAGCTCATCCAAAATGTAATCAAAATCGGAAGACCCATAAGAGTGTACAATTTTGAAGGGTATCAAAAACGACCTCAAAGGGTCGCCTTCGTTTCTTGCTGGTATTGTTGCTGTTGTTGTTATCTAGAGTCGGGAATTGTTGCTGCCAGACGTCGTCGTCGTCGTTGTCCTCGGGTCTTTTGGGGTGGGTCCTTGGGGGTGACACTGTCGTTGGGTTGAATGTACGCCAGAACGTTGTTTAAATGTCCCCCCACATTTTGCCATTTCACCCCTTTCCACCCATTGAATACTTTGCGGAATCCTGTCTAGACACAACACGCACACAGACCCACTCCCAGATCCGAACCGAAACGACCCGACCCGGGCAGAACAGAACTGAACAGAGCAGAGCAGAACAGACCTACCCATACCGCACGGCGCTCCGCACAGGCAGAGGGGGCGGGACAAAGTTGGTCACCATAAATAATACACCGGAAGTTGGAGTTGTTACTCTATCTATAGCATACTTACAGGAGTTATGCTGAACCGTATATGACGATACGTTTGTGCCTTACCTTTGCAGGCTATCTCCTGACACGAGTGGAGGGCAAAATCGGTTCGCCGGAAAAACCGCTATCCGATCTGGGTCTGATCTCGTACAGGTCCTACTGGAAGGATGTGTTGTTGGATTATTTGTGCAATCGTTCAGGGAATACCCTGAACATCAAGGATGTATCTCAGGTAATGAGTATTATGTATTCGATTTATACAAGAATCTAAAGTAATTTTTCTATCCCCCATCTATAGGAAATGGCCATATACTCTTATGATATAGTCAGCACCTTGCAGGCTCTGGGCATGATGAAGTACTGGAAGGGCAAGCATATAGTACTCAAAAAGCAAGTAAGTTCATCGTAACGATCCATAGATCTTCTAAAGATCGCATTGTTAATATACGATCGTTATTTTCTAGGACGTTTTGGATGAGTATGAGGAGCGTGTTAAACGCCGCGGTACCTTTCCTAAAATCGACGACTCCTGTCTGCGCTGGCAGCCCTACATTCCCGTACAGCCCAGGGCCGAATCGCCTTAACGCCGTAGCTGGAAGCATGCCGCGGCATGCTTTATGGATGACGATGACTCTGCACCCATGTACCCCGCATCATCATCCTGATGCGTATTCGCTTAGAGATTTTATTATTTGTGGTTTTACTGTACTAGATCGTAAGGCTATTTTTGTGTATTTGTGTGCGTGTTCGTCTGTATATGTACTTTTTTTTTGTTGCTAGCTCTAGATAGTAATTTTAGTACAAAGCACTATAGGGAATTTGACCAGTTTTTCTGGCCAAAACCCATTTTCCAAGGTCGTTAAATTGCAATATTTTTGACTTTGAATAACATTGGTCTTCAATGTTAAGTTAACAGATGCCAAAGCCAGCTGTTTTTTTGCACAAAGTAATTTTTTTCTAAGTTTAAAGTTAAAAAAAGTAGTTAATTGAGCAATTTTAGTGCAGTTTTTATAATGCTTTCAAATCTAAGAGGTTTTTAATATGTTCTTTTGTTTTTGAACTGTACAATTTTTACTTATATTTCGTGCAATTTTTAATTGTTTAACCGGTATCCTTTTGTGACAAAAATTAGTCTTTAAAAAGGCCTACAAAAAGAGTGAAACCTATTTCAATCATAAGATTTAATACATATTGTAGAGAATTGAATTTACTTTCAAATTCATATCATATTAATGTGCACTTTTCCGCACTTTCTCTGAAATTTGATGTTTTAGGACTTAACCTAAAGGCAAAACATACAGAGAGAGCGAGAGGGAACGATGCCTTTAAAATGGTTTTCTTCATTGTGGCTATATTATTGATCCGATCTGATCTAGATTCAACATTCTGATAGAAATAGTCATCCTCTATTATTCTGCGTTTTTAGTTTTCTCGTACTATCAAAATTTGGTAAAATTCCCCATAGTGCATAGGTTTATAGTAAAATTTGCCTAAAAAAAAAAAAAGAAAAAAAAAACAAACTTAAAATGACAAAAAAATATACTCGGTTTATGAGCAAAGAAGCTTTTCTTCGACAGAACAATCACCCCGTCTATTATTCTCATTATACTCGTATGGGAGACAAGGATTTCATGGGTGATCGATCATCTTTTTGATCTTATCTAAAAAGACTGGGATACGTTCTTATCACATCATTATCTGAAAGACTGGTACCGGTACATCATATCGTCAGCTCGGAGAACCTTAGCACTCTCCTCATCACATCATTTGTGAGACCTCTCATCATATCATCCTCTGGGTTGGATGAATCATGGAAGAAATACCGAAACCGACAACACGTTTACATGGTCGTCTGGTGCGACGTGCAACAAAGCGAGTGGCAGAAGGAGGTGCAAGAATGGCAGGGGATAGGGTATGGAGCGGTGTGTAGCAACAGCACAAAAAGTGCACACAGGCGCACACACCACACACCGAGAGACAGAGACGAGCGCATTGACATTGTCGCTTGATGCAAAGACAGGTAGACAAAGGGGAAAGGGCGGCTCTGCCAGCAGCAGCAGCAGCGCGGCGGCAGCGGCAGCACCAGACAGGATGTGTTTGTAGATGTGAGTTACAAGGGGGCCACGGGCCATGGGCTGGGGAAAGAAGACAAACATGTTTATAGCCAAAAAGCATACATATGCATCGCGCAGAGAATGAGAGAGAGCAGCAGCAGAGCCACAGAGAGAGAGAGAGAGCCAGACAGAGGCAAAGAAGAGCACAGTGGGATAGAAAGCATAGATAAAGCTTTGGCTTTATTATTCGGATAACGATGAAACAGCTGCAATCGTTCCAGGAAGTCTAATAATACTTTCCAGATATTCTCAAACAATCATCGTTATTTTTTTTTAGCAATGTGTTGCAGAAATTTCCAGAGAAAATGTGTTCTATAATCTCACTGCCAGTAGATAAGTGAACCAACTAGAATATTGTTGATACAACTTGCGAAAAAAATTTCCAGAATCTCATGTACATTCATCCGAATGTATATACTATATGGGGGATCACATTTCTCATTCAAAAACCAAGACCTCTTCGAATTTCGGTAGAGCTGTTATTCCTAAACACATTTACAAAAAAATGTATAAGTGTATGTGTGTAAATGTACATTTTAAAGTAAAATGGGCGTTCTATGAAATAGTTTCGAGTCATAAAAAAAACCAGCAGATAAGCGAAACAACTGGGTTAATGTGTCCGCTAATATGCATGCAAATACTTCTAACAGAGATACTTCTATGCATAATTTGTCTAAGGGAACGCACTCAAAAGTGTATAATCCGTCTTCCGATAGAACATTAATCGTACTTCGTAGATTTCAACTTATTTATCGTCCGAGCCCACTGTGTGAAGCTTTTTTGTTGCAGTCAGTCGGTTGGTGGTGCAGTTTTATAACAAAGGAACTCGAGTAAGAACTGGCAAATGTATATACAGTGGATATTCGTGATAATGAACCTCATATGCAAGACAGCTCTCAATTAAAAGTAGTTTATAAGTTATTTAGTATTGAACAAAAAAGGCACTGCCAAACGGAATAAAAAGTTGCAAATTATAAATTATCTGTATTTTTTCATGTAAACCACATCGACTTTTCGAATACCCACTGTACCAGCAGCACATGCAGTTGTGAAAGCAGGAAGCAGAGCTTCTCCTCTCAGTATAGCATTCAATATCCTATCCCCCTCGATGGCGACGCCTCTGTGCGAAAGAAACGGCAACACATACAGTCTCGCTCCGACGACGCCGCAGTCGACCAAGTCTGCGGCAGTGTGTGTGGAAATAAAATTCGCGCATTTGGGTTTTGATTAAGCAGAAACATTGAGCATTCAGCATTTTGATCGCAACAGCCGGCTTGCGCGGTTCGCTCGTCTCCAATCTCCAATCTCCACTCTCTTGCTTCTTGCTTCTTGCCTCTGCAAAAATTTATCTCTGGCTTTTTTGGCTTTTGGCTCGACGGAAACGAAGAGCTTGGGCAAAGTCAAAATCAGACAGGCGGAGACCCCCGGCCCAGACGAGCACAACGACTACGACTACGACAACGGTGGCGAGGCTAGGCGACGACCACGACGACGTTCTCAATAAATAAAATAAAAGGCCAGACCGTGTCTGGGCGGCCGCACAGTCGTTTAGGCCGCACCAAATGAGAGACAACGAAGACGGCGACAAAGAGCAATAGACGAAAAAATGTTAAAACTGTTAAAAGTACACTCGCGAGTGTCCGTGTGTGTGTCTGTGTGGTGGTGTGCGTGTGTGTGCGGTGAACAATTTACAAAGAAAAATGCAACGGAAATGCGAAAGAAAGAAAAAGTTCAAAGCGGAACTGCAAACATATTGTGAAATTTGCGAGAGGGAGAGGAAACTATCAACGTGGTTGCTTTCGCCTGGAGCTTCTGGGGTTTTCTGCGAAGAAAAACGGAATTTAGAAAAGAGCGAAGAACAGAGAATTGCTCGTCGGAGAAGAGGTTCAAGATTTATTTATAGCATTTTGATATCACAAGGCAGAGCAGCGGCAGCAGCAGCAACAACAGTAAAGTGACGCAAATGTTTGAGGCGGCAGCTTCTAGACTGGGTATGGTATATGTGTGTGTGTGTGCGAGCGACCACATGATTCTACATACTTCCAAATTTCCTTTTTGCCCACACGCGCCACTCACACCAGCGCAATCACACACAAACACTTGGACAAAGTTGCCCTGCAAAAACTTTTTTGTCGCTCAAATATTAATTTTAGACAACATTTTTTCTGCCCCAGACACCGCACAAACACACACATGCAAATGTGCCCATTGCCTATGTGTGTGTGTGTGTGTGGTTGATCGTCTGTGAGCTGGTTTTAGCTTCCATTTTAGTTTTTTTTCGCTCACTCAGGGTTAAGGGCAGAGAAGGCGGCTTGGCTGGGGCCAAAAGCATGTGCTTGCACTGCAGGCGCTGCATCAAGAGAGCGAGAACCAGACAGAGAGAGTATGGGCACCCACTCACACAGACATGCACTCGGGTCGACAATTGTCGTCGTCGTCGCTACTATTTGAGGTTAGGAATGCCCCACCCAAGCAAGACACATACACATAGCAGCAGACATGGCCGCCTCACATTATATATATATTTATATATGTACATACAAATGTATACATATATATGATACATATGTACGTACTCTGCGACATTCGAACAGAAATTCGCAATTATTCACAAGTCGAAAAGCAAAAGCTGTTGGCGATCGCTGCCGACATCTCTGACACATCATACGCTCGCACACCCATACACCCATGACCGCATACATTTTCAAAGCGCGGCTGCTGCAAAGTTTATGAGGCGTTGTAAAAAAGAGAATTAAAAGTTTCGGCTGAGCAGGCTGTTAATTTTAGCGTACCAACAAAACTTGTGGGCAAAATTTTAATTTGCTTTTATACCTCTATTTGCACATGTATGTAATCGTGTGTGTGCGTGTCTTGGACAAAAGAGAATTCGCGAATGTGGTGGGGCGGGCACGTGTGTGTCTCTCAGCTGCTGTGTATATACATATATGTGATATGTGCGAGTGTGTGTGTATTTGTGAGTGATCACGCACGTAGCTTTGCTGCTTCGGCTGCCTGTGCTTCTGCTGCGTCGGTTAGTAACAGCGGAGAGAGACGGACAGAGGGAGAGCCAACGCGAGCACAAAACGCCGGTTCTTTTTTCGCGTTTTCTTTTCCCTACTCTTTTTCGTTGCTTCTTTGGAAGCTCTCTTTGTCATTACTTTTTCTCGGGCTCGCCGCTCTCTTTTTCTTAGCTTTTAAAGCGGTCTGTTCAAAAGGGTAGCCAATTTCTTTCTCTGCCAATTTCTTTATCGCTCGTCTATTTCCCTACGCCTTTCTACTTTTCTTTCGCTCTTTTCACACTCCTCTTTTCTCTTGAGACCGTTTCTCTTTTCGCGATCCATTGGGTCGCACTGTTCGGTCTTCTCTTTAACACTTTTTTGTTCATTCCTTTTCTTTGCAGATATTTCTTTTGCTTATTTTCTTTACAGGTTTTCAAATATAGAATATCAAGGGTCTCTGCCTGCCTGGCGCGACACCAATTGCGAAAAATTTTGCTTTGCTGAATGAATATAATAATCGGCATTTTTCGCCACTGATGACGTCACGTCCCCCACTGGTTGGCTGCTCTCTCTCTTTCCCTGTATCTCCCTCTCTTTATGTAGTCATTAGCACGTAATGTCTGTGTATGGTGGCCAGAACGAGGTGTGCAAAGAAGCATATGACTAATTTGGTATTGTTATTGCATAAAATCGACAACTGGCAAGAGCTTCAGGGGCAGACATAGACATCCGCAGCAGCAGCCACATCGGAGAGGAAAAAAAAGAGCAAAAGCTTAACCATTATGTGGCGGCGTCGCATGAAGTCATCAGCAGCAGCAGCAACAGCACCAGCAAATGCGGCAACAGCCTGGAAAGAGACAAACGTATGCTGAGAGAGTGAGAGAGAGATCGTTAACCTTTAAGCTGGACATGGGACTCGGCACAAGGTCGTTTCCTCCCGTGGCTATGGCGCATGAAATATTATCTCGCGCGGCGAGGAGTGAAGTGGAAGCGACGCCATTTGTTGCAGTGGCAGCTACAGCAGAACATTGTTGCCAAGCCAGCAAGCACCATCTGGTCTCGTCTCGGACCTGGGTTGGGGCTTGGCTTCATATCTCGTCCCACAAACCCAACCCACCTTCTTGAATGTCTCCTACCATGCGCGCTAATCAGAGACCGGGGCTGGTTTTTTCACTGCAGTCAGGTACCTGAAGTAGCGCGCGTGGTGTTAGACACGAACATCTGTGTGGCATCATCATTTCTACAGAATACTATAATATTCCATGTGTCTCCCATGTCTATTGTACTTCATCAGGTGCTCTGGTGTGTCCTGTAACCCGGCACATGTTGAAGTACACTCAATATGAGGCGAATTTCGTGCGAAGGAAACAGTTAAACAATTGTTTAGGTTAATTTATTATTGAGTGTTAAATTAGACATTAATTAGACTACATTAGATATTATATAACTTTGGTGTTTAGTAGAAAATTGTATGAAAATAATGCTTAATCTTTAATAAATGTATTTCATATAACATTAAATAAAAGTTAAAATGAACAGACTTGTGGTTTTTCTGGCAGTTTCGTAATTGTTTGGTAAACATTAGATAAATCATCAAATCAAATAAATTCCCAATTGATTTTCTGTTTCTGGGTTTTTGGCCACTTGTTCTTGCTTTCCATACAGGTGGCGGCTATTCAAGTGCTAAAAATAGATGGCCTTGCCGCAGTTCTGACCCAATAAACTGAACGAATTTGAATCAATCCCATTAATCATGTCTATAAATGGCTTAAATGTATGCAAAATACCGACCACACAGCTTTTAAATATTCAAATTTTTCAAACACCAGACAACCCTAAACCAGGCGCCAATTATCGATACGCTATCAGTGTGACCGTGTTGTACTATGGATTGGGTGCCAAAACTCTAAGTAGTTACCTAGAAAAACAGACATTTTTGTGACCTTTTGGTTGACCTTTTTGCTTAAACCTTTTTATAAAAACAATCCAATCTTGATTCATTAAGTGGATAGTACTATTGGTTCCTACCTAGCTAATAATACTAGGCCGAATATAAAAATCACGGAATATGATTTCCGATTAACAAAAACGAATGTTAACCCATTGTAAACATAATGCACCTGCAAGAAAAATTCAGTACTATTTTCCGTGGGTTAACTTCACCTCTTTAAATAAAGGGGGGTTAAGTGGGTTAAGTACGTTTTTAAGGTCGTCCGTAAATTTTCGACTTTACCGCATTCGACTCGATTTATTTGTCAAAATTTTAAATACCAATAAGCAACGCGACTAGACCGCCTGCTGCCGACCGAAATTCAAAAGCTCAGCGCTCACACAGAGAGAGATCGAAAGGAGAAAGGACAATGCTGCGTTCCCTTGCAACGACACGAAACGAATTGGGGACCCTGCGTGCAGTGCTCCTCCGACGCCCCATCACTGCCTATGGCAAACGCGGATATGGCCAGATTGGAGTGCGTGCCCTCAGCACCCGACTGCTGGCCAGTGCCCGGAATCTCCAGGCGAGCAGGTACATCAACATCACCACCTCCACCTCTGGCTGGCTGTCTCTCTCCCCCTTTCGTTGAGGTTAGAAATTGTTGTGTAATATTGCAAATGCTGCAGCAGGAGCGCACCAGCAAAAGGGGGAGGCGAGTGCGGTGCAGAGGCAAGGGCAGAGCTATCTGCTGATTGACGGCGTCGTGTTCAAGTATTTAGCAATGTGTACGTGTGCGTGTGCGTGGGCCAGTGCGTGTCGGTCGTCGTGCCTCAAGGTCGTGCATCCGTATGACGCGTGATAATGCTGATAATGATGAATGATAATTTGGCCAAAAATGTGCTGCCTAGTGTTTTCCATGCGTGTGTGTGTGTGTGTACATAAACAATCAGAAAATCAGCTGATTGAAGCGCCTGTATGAGGCAAAATCAAAGGAATATTCAATGGAAATTTACTATCAATCCTCCACAGGTCCACATTAGACAGCAGCCGGCCTCAGTCGCTCAACGCTTGGAGCTATAATTATGCCCGCACCTATGCCAGCCTGCCGGAGCATCTCCGTGTGCCACTGCCTGCCCTATCGCCCACGATGGAGCGAGGCTCCATTGTCAGCTGGGAGAAGAAGGAGGGCGACAAACTCAACGAAGGTGGGTAGGCTTTTGCTTAAGATATACCCCCAATCCAATCGGTTTATATGCAACTTCTACTTTTCCATCAGGCGACCTGCTGTGCGAAATTGAAACTGACAAGGCTACCATGGGCTTCGAGACACCCGAAGAAGGCTATTTGGCCAAGATCCTGATACCTGGCGGCACCAAGGATGTGCCCATTGGCCAGCTGCTGTGCATCATTGTGAACGATCAGGCCAGCGTGGCTGCATTCAAGGATTTCAAAGATGATGCGCCCGCTGCTGCACCAGCAGCTGCTGCAGCACCCCCACCACCACCACCAGCAGCAGCCGCACCAGCAGCAGCACCCGCTGCTCCTGCACCAGTTGCCGCACCACCGCCAGCAGCAGCACCCGCACCCGCAGGTACAGCCCCGGCCGGCGGTCGGGTGTATGCCAGCCCCATGGCCAAGAAACTAGCCGAAGCACAAAAGCTGCGCCTACAAGGTTGTACATCCCAAATCCAACTGTCCCACATCCTGCTGTGTGCATGCACCGCTCGACTAAATACCTCTTATCCCAGACCTAGTCCCCGTCCAAATGTTCTGTTACTAATCCCCGGCTTTTGTGTGCAGGCAGTGGCAGTGGCGTCCATGGCTCAATAAAATCCGGTGATCTTGCAGGCCAGAAGCCAGCAGGCGCAGCAGCACCGGCACCGGCCAAGGCAGCACCAGGCACCCGCTACAAGGACATCCCGGTGACCACCATGAGGGCGGTGATTGCCAAGCGTCTGCTGGAGTCCAAGACCCAACTGCCCCACTACTATGTGACGGTCCAATGCAATGTGGACAAAGTAAGTGAATGATGAATCTCCTTTTGATGGTCCTCCCACTCACTATTTACCCTCTTTTGCAGCTGTTGAAGTTCCGCGCCAAGGTCAACAAGAAGTACGAGAAACAGGGCGCCCGTGTCTCTGTGAATGATTTCATCATCAAGGCCACTGCCATAGCGAGTCTCAAGGTCCCGGAGGCCAACTCCGCCTGGATGGACTCGGTGATACGCCAGTACGATGATGTGGATGTCTCCGTAGCCGTCTCCACGGACAAGGGTCTCATCACGCCCATTATATTTGGAGCCGATCGCAAGGGCGTTCTGGATATCTCCAAGGATGTCAAGGAGCTGGCTGGCAAGGCGCGCGCCAATAAGCTGGCACCACATGAATTCCAGGGCGGCACCATCTCAGTGTCCAACTTGGGCATGTTCGGTGGGACAATCTCTTCCAAAATCGTCAAGAAAGAATCCTAAAATGTATTTGTTTCTCTTTTTAGGAGTCAACCAATTCTGTGCCGTGATCAATCCCCCGCAATCGTGCATCTTAGCCATCGGCACTACAACGAAACAGCTTGTTATAGATCCAGATAGCCCCAAGGGGTGAGCTCTACTATACTAAACCGAAATCTCTTTTTCGAACACTTTTATTTATAATCTTTGCCCTTTCCATTTCAGTTTCAAGGAGGTCAACCTGCTGACCGTCACTTTGAGTGCTGATCATCGGGTTGTGGATGGAGCTGTGGCCGCAAGATGGTTGCAACACTTCCGCGACTTTATCGAGGATCCCTCAAACATGATATTGTAAATCGGCCCCGGCACCCAACACCCACCAGAACTCCAACACAAGATTCGTAGGGACTCGCCAACGAAATAAAAACTGGATAAATGGCTTCTATTCGTCTATTACACGTCTTAAATATTGTACATTATTCTATTGGTTTTGCTGTCTTTCGTGGCATATCTGGCACTCATCTGATTTTTAGCGCTATTTATATATAAATATTTAATTGTGTAATATTCGATGTAGTGTCCACATAGGGAAACGAAACGCAAAAATACTTGAATGATATTCGAATTAACTCACTCTCAGAGCTGTAAATTTCCGTTTGATATACATAATATATATATTAGTGTATGCTTTAATCAAATTCAATTTGTTGATCATGTCCACTATGAAAATGGAGGCTAAGTCGTTAAAAGTCCAAGGACGCGTTGAAATAAACTCATAACACCTACAAAAAACTCATACACATACGTTCTAGCCCATTCTTCAAAAACATAAGAAAAGGATTTTCATTTGGAAAAGGTTACGGATTATTTTCGAAATAGTTTAATGTGTAGTATGGGTAACGAGGAGAAGGAGAAAATACCTGGTGATGGTGTGAGAAATAAGATGCAGATGTATCGGAAAATTTGTAAATTTCCATAAGTCTTTATGTAGAACAGGAATAAACTTAGTGCAAGAATTAACATTAGAACATAACTAGCAGTCCTCAATCCTCTCCTTGTCTATATGTTTTTCCCAACTGAGAGAGACTGCGGAGATATTGCCCCTCTCCTTATTCCTCCATTAACGATCCTATAGTCGTGCAGTGAATGCATTATTAAGTGGCACCAAGCCGAAACTTGTCAGAAACCCAGCAGTTCGTGTGCATGAAGAAAAAGAAGATATTTTTGTAGTAATAAAATGTATAGAACTTATTTGATGGATGATATCAGAAGGAGAGGATAGAACATAGAGGATATTATCTTAGAAAAATTAGCTGCAAACATTACCATCAGATTAAATCGAGCACAATGGTATTTCGAAAACGTTTGCAATTTAAAGTACTTTCTTTATTACATTAGTTTCTCTATTGTTGAATTGTAATTGTTTTCGAATCGTAATTATTTTTGAATTGAAAGAGTTGTTCAACTGAAGTAATTTTTAATGCTTTCCTAAGTAGAAGAAGGTGCAGTATTGAAGTAGTTTGTGAAGTGTTGGGATTCAAGATTTAAAGTACCTAGATAACGATAGTAAAATTTTTTATAGGCTGCTGAAATTGGAAGGGAATCAAAAGACAGACGAATAGTTCGTTGATTTGAAAAAAGATTAGGAATGGAAAACTTTAAATAGTTCCCAAAAAAGATTCCTATTTTTATGATTATGATTGGTAGAGTAATTTATATGGTCCTGGAGGGGAACCCGAAGGAGCCCGAAATACGATGAGCAGCAGTAACAGTTACGGATGACATCAGCATGCATTCCCAAGAAGAAATGGAACCCCTTTTGAATTGAGGAGCTGCCCATAGAAGGTTTCCAAAGAAATTCGTACTCCCAAGAAGATCCATCTATCACTTGGACTCCCAAGAATATCCATATCCCACCAAGAACCCCAATAACTTGAATCTTTTCCAAAGTTTCCCATGACTTTTCCACCTTCTCCCGAATCCGTTTAAAGTTCAGTTTTCAGTTTGGTTTATTATAGTATTATGTAACTAGTTAATTGCCAAAATGTTACGAACTAAGAAAACACATGTTGCAAGTATTTACAAATGTAAGGATAAGCTAGGATCGAGTGCCACCTCTGGAATGGTTAGTTGGTAGTGCAGCGAGTGGTGGGTGGGTGGAGGATTACCACTTGGCGGGGCCCAGTTCGCTCCATTCGGAGACGTACTGGGACTGCTTCTCCAGGGCGGGGAACCACTCGTCGCCGCCATAATCGATGGCTGGCAGAGAGCCCTTGTAGTTGGCCGGAAGGATAGAGGGATCGAGGAACTTCTGCAGGGATTTCATGTCACTGCCATGGAAGTGCATCTGTTTGAAAGGCAACAAAAAGAGATTAACATCAAGTAAAATTCTAAATGGATGGTTTATCCTTAAGAAGGGATAATACTTACGCGCTTGTTCAGCTTCTCCTTGACGAAGGGCTTGAAGAGCGACCAGACCATGTTGAAAATGAAGGGCTGCTTGACAAAGTGCACCTCCTTCATGCGCAGCGGCATTGCCTCTTGGATGAAGGTGAGCAGACGCTTGGAGAAGCTCGGCGACAGGGCCTTCACCTGCTTCATGGCCAGGCCATCAAAGTCCATGATGCAGACAACACCACGCACCTGGGTCTCCTCCTCCAGCTGGGCGGCAATGTGGACCATGTAGAGCATGCGGAACATCTCATCGCTGCTGATCTCGCTGGGATCCCAGAGCTTGCCACAGTTGACGATCAGCACACGACGTCCCTTCTGGTCGCAGTTTCGCAGGACATTGATCACGCTGCCCTTGATGAACTTCTCCTTCACCTGATCGACCAACAGGCCACGGACCAATGATGCATACTCCTTACGGAAGGCGGCGGTGGTTTTCATCTGTAAAATAGCAAATGGCAATAGCATTGGTAGCATTGGTAGCGCCAAAATAGTTAGATTAGAACGATCGGACGATCGATAAGGCTGGTCTGACCCTTGGACAGGACTATAAAATGCTTATAAAACTTATGCGGCTTCCTATGATGATAAAAACCAAAATGGCGTGAGTACGATGATTTATGGTAGTCAGTTCTCTTGAGGTTCGGCCTCTGCATATTCCCTATAAAGCATTCATTAGCTTTCAGTACATTACTCTCCACAGAAAGATGTACCTATACATATAAATACATATGTACGATTATATGCATTGAATAAATCCCATTATAAATCGAATCCGCTTATCGTTTGCTTGCTTTTTGTGTCAGAGGGTTCGGGTTCAAAAGCGTATCAGCAGCGAGAATTGAGAACATTGACGAGGTATTTTCTTGTATTTAATGATCATTTGTGGATCATACGTTTTTTTTTGGTTAACATAAAGGAGATGGAAACGATAGAGGATGGTTAGGAATACCTTGTATATGTGATCCATTTTAAGCTTTCTAGTAGAGAAGGAAACTCTTTAGAATCTCCTCAACACATTTTGTACCCCTATATCTTTCATTGCTCTATAGCTTATCTCGCATCGCTTAATGCATCACTTTTCCCCTCCCTCACTTTTCTTCGGTTTCTATAGGTTATAGACCTCATTTCAATAATTCTCGCATGTCCGATGTTTGCTGGCGATAAGGAACTTGAGACGCCCTAAAAATTTGATTTGATTATCTTTCAAATACAGAAATTATAAAAATACCAAGTCACTTTGTCAGCCATTTGTTGATAACGGGACGGTCATTTGGGTCTTGTTTCTAAGGCGTTCAATCTATATGTTCGAATAAAGTATATGATGAAAGCAAGAGATGCAATTGTATGTGGAAATGAATGTGGAAATGATGTCAGAAAGCATTGGATAATCATTTGCTTAGAGCTGTGTGGAATGCATTTGCTTCAAGATAAGCTCTAAAAGATATGGGACTAACGTAATCGAATGTATTGAAATGCCATCATATGGTGGGCCAACCCTCGGCTCACTCGCTTCACCTGTTCCTGGCTCTTTCGCCCCTATTTGAGTAAAATATCGGAAGACAACCTAAAACTCTTGTATAAAACTGTGAGATATAACGAAGGGTCATTTTAATGCATGGATAAAATCTGGATAAGAGATGGAGGTTTTTATCCTTTTAATTAAGGATTTTTCAAATTATTGAAATAATGCATATAAATGAAGGAGGAAGGAATTCGAGTTCCCCCATGGAAGATAAATCTTCATGTCCTTAATTATGTTTCCATTTTTTACCATTTTTTCATTTAATGTTGAAATAGAATGATCTACTTCATAATAGATGTAACTTTTGAGTATCTATCCCTCAGAACCGATCACTTTCTGGACACGTACCTTTTCCAAAGCGCCCTCTGGATAGAAATGGCAGGCGCGCAGGAAGACTGTCAGAAAGGCATCGTCATCCTTGTAGTTGAGCTCGGGTGTGGCCTTGAGCAGCTCGCGCAGCTTCAGGATGGCCTCGGCTTTCACCTCCTCCGTCTCGCGCAGCTCCACTCGGGCGATTTCCACTGTCTCGGGCTTCAGATAACCCACACGCAGGTTGAATGCCTCCTCGCTGATATCGCTGGACGCCATTGTAGCTCTGGTTTTTGGATTTTGGATGGGGCCTGCGTGTACGATATTTTTGGTTAGTTTTCTTTATTGTTGTTTGGTTTGGTGATCACTGAATGCATTTTCGAAAATTGCATCTTAATTCACTTTTGATTTGTTTGGATTGACAGAACAATCTGTTGTTTGAACAATCATCGAAAATTACATCTTGATTGACTTTAAGTTGGGAACGTGTTTCAAGGGTTTCGTATTTACCTAAGTCTAGCGGTAGTATTCTGAATCGTCTCTTAACTTTTTAGCGAACTTTTGATACGTTTTTTGTGTGTTTCTAGTAGTGTTCTTTATTTGTGCTTCCTCGCGACTCGTGCGGTTCGAGTCAACTGAATTTCGGTTTGCATTTGGAAACCCTTATGAGTTAACTTCTATATTATATACTGATACATACTATATGGCGTCGTTCAGCGATACGACTTGGCAGGCAGCGACTTGGCAGCAGCAGAGGAGCAGCAGAGCAGCAGCAGAGCGATCGAAGCAGTGCCGTCGTCGACGTTGGGGCTTGACTTGATTCGGCACGACTTCCATTCCCATTCCTTATCTCTTAGACGACCATTGACTGGAAAGACAGAGACAGAGGGAGAAAGAGAGGGCGCAAAAAAGGTCACCATTTCGACTGTCAATCACCTCACGCCCTTTGCCAGAGAGCAAACCCAACTAAACCCAGTTTATGCTTCAGGGCAGGCATACTAAAAGCGCTGTTTTGATCATGATTGAGGCCCGACGATGTTGACATGTTATTGCTCAGAGATCTTGAACCTTACCTTTGGCGTAGGTTACCTCCAAGTCCGATCCCCTGTTTCAGCTGTAGCTTCGTGATAAATAAAGTAAATTTGCCAAAAATTGTATATAAGTTGAGGCAATTACAGCCCAGGCATGCCTGCCTATTGACAGCGGAAACATATGTACATATACACGGTTTTTGTTTTTGAAGCTACTCATATCTCATAATGCCAATAAAGTCATCATGCTGACGCTTCGAGGTTGACCAGGTTGTTACCGTGTACCCTGTTCTACACTGTACGAGCACAGACTCTATAGATTGTGATCTACAAAATAGATCCATAGTTTAAACCAAGCTGATGGGTATATTAGGTATTACCAAAGGCTATTGAGTTTATTAGAAAGATCTAGAAAACTGTTCAAAATTTGGAGTGAATGGATTGCATTTCCGATCTATTTTAAGCATCATTTTTGATCCAAAATATTTATTGATTGAATTGATACAAAGGACGATCTAAAAATATATTTTGATAAAAGATTCTTGAATATATTCAATAATATTTTAATAATTTAATATGGTTAAGTGGTTGAATATTTATTATATTTCTTTCCCAATGATCCTAATGCTTCTATGATAGATCTATCCTTAATGTTTCCGATTAATACTACAGGGTATGCAAACTACTTTCGACTAAAGTCCAAAGCAGAGTCCTCAAGCAAGTGATAAGAGAACCCAAAAATATTCTACTTCTATGGCTATTATCGAATGTTTCATGTTCTTGTTAAATGAACAGCAGAGGCAACGCCAGCGGCAGAGTCGTAGCAGAGACAGGGCAGCGACATCGAAAGTATTCCTAATCACAGCTCATAATCCTTATCAGTGGCGGCAGCGGCAGGGCAGCAGAGCAGCAGCAGCAGCAGCGGCGTAGGCAGAACGATCGACAGGCGCTGTCAGTAAAAGCAGCGCTACGAAATGCATCAGCGGCAGAGCAGCGACAGAGGCAGAAAGCTGCGCAAAGGCAAGGTGCAATAATAAAAGGTGGTTCATTTTCAGAGATGACTCTTTCCATTGAAGCAAACAGAGCGCTACGAAAACTTTAGTTCGCATTGGAAATGCGCACCTCACCTTACACAGATACACCTTGCGTTGCGTTGACTGATCAATTGCTGCCGTTCCTTGGGTGTTTCGGGGCAGCGAACAGGTTGCAGCAGATCGGTGCGCAGCGGTGGGTGGTGACAGGTGAAATGAAATCTTTTCACACCTTTGATTTTGATTTTGTTTTTCATTTTTATTTATTTATTTATTTTTTTGGGGCATTGTATCGTAAACGTTATCATTGTTGGTGCTGCTTTTGTCATTGATATTGTTATTGGATTCCGTTCGTGTGATTGTGAGACGTGTTCGATTCTTTGTTTTGAAATACATGTCCAGTCCATGTCTCCAACAACAGAATACCACAACAATACGAGTATCAGCACTGGCTAAAGTCGACTTATACTCGTTCTCAATGCACAACAAAACAGATATCGTATAATATTGTATGTGTGTTCCTATAGTGTAGTCATAGGGCAAAGTCTGCACACTTGATACGATTTGTTGTCGCTTCTAAAGCGAAGGCGTCAACTTGCTGGCTTCTCAATATCCATTGATCGTAGAGAATGAGGGGTATATGGGCACTACCATGATAACATAGCGACAGATGCCTTTTTGAAGGATAGGTTTCTAAACTTTATAACTTGGAAAATGAACACTGAATATTTCATATAAATGCAACCAAAAATATTTTGCAGATAGTCTTACCCGATTCGCAGGGTTTTTATGTACAGCAACCTCAAAATCTTAAAAAAAAATCTAATAAACATTCAAATAATAAAACATTTCTTTTAAAATTTATCTTATTTATTCTTCTTTTTCTTAACATTTTGCTCTTAAGAATACTAATGATTACCTTTTGGATATTGTCATAGTTTATTGAAAATAAATTAGATATTTTTTCAATCTAATTACCGGGTATCCCTATAGTCGGCATATCGTCTGCACTGCACATAATTCTTGTTGTTCTTTTATTGTTTTCGATTTCTCGCAAGTATTTTCTGTGGGCATTCGAATTTTAGTTGCTGAGCCAAGCATTTGTTAATTATTTTTGATATTGTTGCTGTTGCTGCTTTATCGAGCTTCGCTTCTGTTTTGCCCCCCCTCGAACCTCTTAATGAGTATTTAAATAGATTTGTTAAAAAGATAACACACACACACAAGTACACTCTTTTTGAGTGTGTGTGTGAAGAGTGTGCAAGTTCGATTTGCGTTTGATTTACTACTAAAAACATACGAAAGATTCGATGAACAAAAACATTCATATCTGTTAGGACAGCAGTTAAGAAATGGCATAGAGTACGAGGAACCGTGGGACAAACAATTCCAAACATATACCACGTTTCATTGAACATAGGAATCATAGGCTATAAAATATGTTAAACCACAAGTCACGACTTCTATGTTCTGCTAAATATTGTTAAGCGTTCGAACAATCTAATTATTTATAGCACAAGGTTGGCTTATCGCTTGAATGGGGAAAACTAATTCACAATTGAATGGTCTTCGTACCACACGTCACTTCCACGTTTTGATCAATGCCATGGCCCATAAAGGGATTATATATAGAGCCTCTGGAGCTCTAATCTGAAGATTTGCAACGTAAAAACAGTAAAAAGTTTCCATGGATTCCGTGCTTCAGCTGAAAGACTAGGAGTTTCCAAAATCATACCGATTACATATGTCATATCGATATGTTGAACACATGTATCCAATTTAGATAAAATTAGCAGAACTAGTCATAAATAGTCAATATACAATATAAATACATACGTAATATCACGGAATCACTCTTGGGCCAACCTTTGATCGTGTGTGGGGGAAGCTCTATATACTAGGGGAGTACTTGAAAATCGAAAGAACTTTGCTTGCTGAGTAATTGTAACAAGGGATTCTATAATGAACAACTGCACAAAGTGCACAAAATCAGTTCCATTTGATTGGTGGTTCATTTCGTCATCAAAATGCTTTCACTTGTACATTTGTATGCACCTGTCCACACCTGAGGCTAGACTTTGACTTTTTCAGTAAATCGCTGACGTCGCGACGTCGGATGTTCTGCTCGAAGCAACAGCTAAACACATAAGTGTGTCATGTCTGAGAAAATATACTACGCCAACACTTAAGGCTTAACGATGGAGAAACCATGAATGAATAATATCCAAGTTATGGGAATTGAACAAAAGTCTAAGTGGTACTTGAAGGGATACGTTTTGGAGGAGTAAAGTAGATACATATTTGCTTAAGACTTTAGGGGGAAGTCCATGAATGAATAATATCTACGTTTCAGAAATGGAGAGAAATTTTGGAGGTTACTTTACTTGAATATATTTAGGTAAGGAATCGATAGAAATGTCTGACCAAAGTCACTTAAGGAAAAGTATTTTGACCCATAATTCTGGCTATTAAATTTATACAAATTTTTTCCCTCAAATTTTGTAGTCGTAAAAGTACTTAACAGGAACCAATTTAAACCTTTACTGCCTAGAAACAATTTGGAAACTAAGCGAATAGCCGTAAGAATAACAATGTATTGCAAAGTACTTGTAATTATATGAATAAACTTGACGCTTCAGCGACCATAACTGACCTTACCAATGAGCCAGAGAGCCATAGCACTCGTTAATAGCTGTATATAGCTGTCTTCGGTATTCGTAGTTGCTTAAGCCTTGATTTGAAACCTCAGCAGAACTCATCAGAACATTTAAGATACCATCAAAAGTCTTTAGAAGTATACAAAAACCAGCGGAAACGTTGTGAGCCGCGGCAAGGGACGATGCTCTACTGTATACCCGTTACTCAGAATATATGTGAACTTATCACATTTGGTAGGGATAAATGGACTCTTGGCCTTTTCAAAAGGCTGTATCTGGTGTCAAAACCTGAAACTAATATAATTGCGTGAAAAATTAGAAATTTTCCAGCATTGACTGTTCAATTTTGATCTTTAAAAGCCTTGTATGGTGCTAAAAGATATCCATACTGTTGTAATATCCCAACTGTTAAGCATCGCCATGAGAGTCCTCTTAATATTAGCCCTAATTGGTGAGTTTTAGAGATTGAATTTTTGAATTATTCAAATTTTTCTCTTTAAGCTTTGGCTTTGGCCTCGCCAACGCCAAAAGGAAGTAAGTGCTTGAAAGCTTGTCCTTTAATCGTACAACCTGTTTGTGGGTTCGATGAAAATGGTAAACACCTTCAGTTTCCCCACAAATGCATTCTCGAAATTGATAACTGCATACGCAAGGAAAAAGGCTTGCCACGTAAGACTAAAAACACAAGAGTTTGTAAAAACTATTCAAATCGATCCCATTTTACAGCAATGCAGAAAATTACCACAGGGGATTGCAAGGGAATAAAGGTCGGGTAATTTTGCCGATAAGGTTTTATATATCTGATCATGTATAAAAGTTGTGGAATTAAATAAATATCAACACAACTCTGATCTTTGGATTCTCTTTAAATTTACACCATCCACATTTTGCGAAGGGGCTAGTCTGTGTAGAAACATCATTAAGCATCCGATCGAAGTGATAATACCCTCTGAGAGGTCGCGTAGGGGCCCACCCACGCCACCCCTTTAGAAGTATACAAAACCCAGCGGAAACGTTGTGAGCTGCGGCAAGGGACGAGGCTCTACTGTACACCCGTTACTCAGAATATATGTGAACTTATGACATTTGGTAGGGATAAATGGACTCTTGGCCTTTTCAAAAGGCTGTATCTGGTGTCAAAACCTGAAACTAATATAATTGCGTGAAAAATTAGAAATTTTCCAGCCTTCACTGTTCAGTTTTGATCTTTAAAAGCCTTGTATGGTGCTAAAAGATATCCATACTGTTGTAATATCCCAACTGTTAAGCATCGCCATGAGAGTCCTCTTAATATTAGCCCTAATTGGTGAGTTTTAGAGATTGAATTTTTGAATTATTTAAATTTTTGTCTTCTTAAGCTTTGGCCACGTCAAAGTGTACCAAAGAGTGTCATAATAAAATAAATCCGTTTTGTGGAGTCGATGAAAACCGTAAGCGACATGATTTTTCGAACGGATGCCTTCTCGATTTGGAAAACTGCAAACGAAAGGAAGCAGGCAGGCCAGGTAAGACTAAAAAAAGAAGAGTTTGTGAAAACTATTCAAATCAATCTCATTTTACAGCAATGAAAGCTATTAGGGGCAGTTGCGAAGGAAAATTGCCTGGGAACTTGACCGATAAGGCTTGAAATATCTGAGCATATATGAAAGTTGTGGAATGAAATAAAAATCAACACAACTCTGATCTTTGGATTCTCTTTAAATTTACACCATCCACATTTTGCGAAGGGGCTAGTCTGTGTAGAAACATCATTAAGCATCCGATCGAAGTGATAATACCCTCTGAGAGGTCGCGAAGGGACGAGGCTCTACTGTATACCCGTTACTCAGAATATATGTGAACTTATGACATTTGGTAGAGACAAATGGACTCTTGGCCTTTTCAAAAGGCTGTACGAGTATCTGGTTACAAAACCTGAAACTAATATATGTAGGTGCGTGAAAAATTAGAAATTTTCCAGCCTTCACTGTTCAGTTTTGATCTTTAAAAGTATTTTATGGTGCTAAAAGATATTCAAACTGTTGTAATATCCAAACTGTGAGGCATCATTATGAGAGTCCTCTTAATATTTTCCCTAATTGGTGAGTTTTAGAGCTTCAATTTTGGAATTATTTAAATTTTTCTCCTTAAGCTTTGGCCACGTCAATCCAACTTCCTATTAAGTGTAACAAAGTTTGTCCCTTTATTTTAAATCCTCTTTGCGGGATCGATGAAAACGGTAAGCGACATAGTTTTTTGAACGAATGCCTTCTCGAAATGGATAACTGCACACGAAAGGAAGCAGGCAAGCCACGTAAGACTAAAAGAAGTTTGAAGTTTAAAAGAGTTTGTGAAAACTATTCAAATCAATCTCATTTCACAGCAATGAAGAACATAACCAAAGGCAATTGCGATGGAAAATTGCGTGGGTAAGAGGGGGTAACTTGGCCGATAAGGTTTTACATATCTGAGCATTTATAAATATAAATATAAACATATAAATATCAACACAACTTTGATCATTGGATTTTATTTAATTTACACCGTCCACATTTAGCGAGGGGGCTAGTCTGACTAGAAAAATAGTTAGACATCCGATCGAAATGATAGTACCCTCTGAAGGGGCGCGAAGAGAGGCCGGGCGCACTCTTCGAGTACCGGGTATAATAGTTAAACATCTGATCGAATTGATAATACCCTTTTTAAATGGCCGTAATTGGTTAAAAAAACCTCAAACTAATATAGTTGCGTGAAAAATTAGAAATTTTCCAGCCTTCACTGTTCAGTTTTGATCTTTAAAAGTATTTTATGGTGCTAAAAGATATTCAAACTGTTGTAATATCAAAACTGTTTAGCATCGCCATGAGAGTCCTCTTAATATTTTCCATAATTGGTGAGTTTTAGAGCTTCAATTTTGGAATTATTTAAATTTGTCTCCTTAAGCTTTGGCCACGTCAATCCCAATTCCTATTAAGTGTCGAAAATTGTGTCCTTCACTCTTAAATCCCTTTTGTGTGCTCGATGAAAATGATAAGCCAATTCATATTCAGAACGAATGCCTTCTCGAAATGGATAACTGCATACGAAAGGTAGCAGGCAAGCCACGTAAGATTAAAAAAAAGAAAGGTTTGTGAAAACTATTCAAATCAATCCCATTTTACAGCATTCAAGAATATTACCAAAGGCAGTTGCGAAGGAAAATTGATTGGGTAACTTGGCCGATAAGGTTCAAAATATCTGTGTAGATATGAAAGCTGTAGATTGAAATAAATTAACACAACTTTGATCATTGGATCCACAATCACCACAAATAATAAAACACTTCAGATTTTAGATAGTTTCTAAAGCGTACGAGTATGTGGATATTTATTGTCCCTAGCACCAATCATCACTTTCGGGTGAGCGGAATATGTACTATTTGGCTCGTATTCGAAGGCGAGATGTAGAAACGAAGTGGATGTAAGTGCTCGATATACTTGATGTCGTTATCTGCCATTTTATCCTTCTTTGCCTGGGAATCTATTTGAATTCCTCTGCGTATACTTGATATGTAATACATATAGTAATATTGGTCAGATTCTAGGGTTTTCTTTTGCTTTTCTAGTTTCCCTGGTTAACCGTGCTTACATAACACAATTAAGTAATTAATTAACAGGCTATTTGGCTCTCAATACGCGGTCATTATCTTTATGGCAGAACGCCTTCTATGCCCCCTCCGACACATACTGTTTATAACTGCAATAATTTAGATAGCCCAACACACTAGCAACAAATTATTTATCAGCCAAGAAGATAACGAAAAGGTGTTCCAAAGAAGACAAAAAACAAAAAATACGAAAAACTGCACACACGGTCACACGAAACAAAAGAATCCGTCAAGTCAAGAACAACTGCAATGAACTTCACCCAAATGGTGGCCTTCAGGGGCTGCTAGGGCTGATGTCAAGAAAGTTAAGAATTTCATTTTTCAAGTGCGGCAATCAGCAGAAATTCGACAGCAAAAATAAAAGCACAAAAAAAACCATAGAAATGACTGAAGCATGAAGCAAAGTACGACCCCCAAGGGGGCTTTTCCTTTAGCTAATTGATAGATTAGGCATGGCTGATATCGCTAAGCTGATTAAAACAAGTTTGTTGTTTGTTGGGCCAAGCAGCAATCGTTGAAAAACATAATTGAGTTTTCAGGTAAATCTGGAAATTTTTGATCAATTTTGAGCAATAAAGTCAATGCAAATAAAGGATATCCGAGGATTACTTTGAATTTTGTTAGCACGTTTATAATATTTCACTCAAATAATGGCTGCTGTGGCACAGAAATTAGGTGTACTGTGTTTTTAAATTCAATCCTGGCATATTATTTTGAATAATTTATCATTTTATGTTATTTTTATCGCTAACACACCAGGAATTATTGTTACCTGGCCTACACCTCAGGTTCTTTTAGTTTCTTTCGCTTAACTTTTAAATTACGCGCCTCAAGCAAAGCTTTGAGCATGACAGTGCTGTGTAAGGTTTTTGAGAGAGCTTTTAACTCTCCCTCCAAAACGAAAAAATGAGCTCTCTTGCTCTTTTTTCCCACTGAACTCAAATCCACCTAGAATCAAACAGCCTGACGATTTAAGCTTCCTTTTTCGATGTTAACTCAATGTTAAGTGTAAAATGTGGCCTGCAAATCAATTTGCAGACTTTTGTTTTCGATTTTAGATAAGAATTGTTGGTTTAAACCTGAGCAAGTCGAGTATCTATAGCCGATTTCAATAACCAACTCTTGTGAGCGCTCTGCGCACTCTGTTTTGTATTGTTTGTTGTCGCTTTTGGTTTTTTTGTCAAGCTTGAGTTGGCCAGTTAATTAATAAATAACAAGAGCTTGAGAGCGCTTTTCAATCGCCATACACGTTTCAACCGCGTTGCCATTTGGACGTCGTCGCTACTATATCTACATATATCTTTCCGTGTTGCGTATTCAGTCGCACTGTCAACTCATCCCATTGTTGGGATTGTCGCGTCCTGCCTGTAATACCCTCCACCGTTTCCGCCCCTTACCCTGCGGCAGCAAAGTGTAAAAGCAAAAAAAAAACTTTTAAAGTGAAACGTGAAACATCTTGCAGTACTCGAAGTACCGTTGCCAAAAATATTATATCTTACTTTCGGGCAGATCTTTGTTCGGTTCGGCTTTTTTGCGGTAAGTTGCGTTAACATTATGGTTGTTTATAGGGGTTTAGATGGGAGGGGGAGTGGGGAGTGGGGGTTCCAGGTAATGTTTTTTGGGCATTGTTGCTTTTGGATTATGCGCATGCGAGCAGCAACGTTTGACACACTTTCTGCCTTCGAGAGTGGAGTGGAGTGGCGTCTCTTTCTGGCTGTATGTTTGACTGACTGCCCCAGCAGGCAAGTTATGGCTCTCTGTGGTTGTTGGCCATAAAAACAATTACCACTTGCTTACCGCTTGCCTCTGCCTCTGCCGCCTGTGACGTTTGCTGCATTTCGTCAGTGCGCAGGCGCTTTGATTCCGGACAACGGACACGGACACTACAGAGAGAGAGAGCAAGAGAGAGAGAGAGCAAGAGAGACCAGTCCTCAGACCAAGTCCAAATTTACAGAGCTCACTGCTATGCATTATAAGGTGTTGCACTTCCCACCCCCCTGAGAGGCACGCTCACTGAGAGGCATGCTCTCTGCGGGGCTTAGCACGCTGATCTTCCTCAATAGATGATAATATCGCTGTAAAGTTTTTCTCTTTTTGTTTGTTTAATAAAGTGGAATACTTGCCCAAGGCGAATGCGGCGTGCAGGTGATTATAGAGGATGCTTGGCACTTGGGCACTTGCGACTTACAAAATTAACAACAATTTCGTGTGTGAAAATAAGTCGAGATGCGATATGAGATGTATGTGAAGATGTTACTTAATTTGTATGAAAATGTGATGAGAGTTATTAAAGAGTCTGTATATGAAAGCGAAATTGAAGTGTACGCAATTTAGTGTTTAAAATAATTAAATATTCCGCTAAAAGTGATAAAAGAGAAACTTTAATGATACAAAATATACAAAAAAGAAAGAAAGTAAAAGTAATGAAATGCTACCACAATTGTAGATGATTCTCTTGGAAGAGTAATTGCTTTCAATCCAGTTTTATTCTTAAAAATTGTTTTTGAAGGAAGGTTTATACTGGGATTGTTTCCTGTAGTTCTAAACAGTAGTTCCTGTGGTTCCTTTTTGTAGTTGATTTTTGTTTCAGCATGTATTTACCCGATAGGAAGTTTTTAATGGCATTCATACAGTTTTCATCTATAGTTCTTTATTGTTTTTAATTGCTTTAAACGAAGCTCCATAATACTTTTTCCGGTTATCTAAGAAAAGTTTCTATTGCAGTTCTATTCCATTGGATTTTTCTTTGCAACAGAGCAACAATTAAATAGATATATCTTCCCAGTTTTATTGTCTTCTGTGTTTTGCTATTTTCTATATATTTTCTATTCAAATTGTTCTAATGCTGTTTCGTGATCAGACAATTGGCACCTTCCACCACAAAACAGACATATTTTTTCCTATGTATCGTATTTCATACTTTGAAACAATTGTTTTCAGCTGCAGTTAGACTGCAACCTATATACATATATGTATATATATACCTAGTTATATGTATCTGTATAATGCCATGGAAATGTAACCCAATTGAAATGTTAATTGATTGACGACACACCAAGCTGCTGGTCTGGCAATTTTCTGCACATGTTGCCCATTCCACATGGATCTGGCGTCGCGCTCAATTGGATTTTAATGTCTGTTTTGTGTTTTCTGATTCACGGGATCGATGGTCGCCGAAGCCTATAAATATTTCAGACAGTGATTGGTCGAATGACACCAGAAAATCGGACACTAAAAACAGTCTGTGGTGTGTGGTGTGTGGTGTGCGTGTTTTCCAAAACTATTCCCTAATTGTCCATTCGATTGTGTGCGCACTATTGGGCCAACTAATTTCGGCCCTGTTTGCCTCATATTATACGTCTAATACAAACAAGTACGGATACGGTTACGGGTAGTATTCTATAACGATGTTTGACCTTGCTGCTGACTACGAATTTTGAACCCAAAAAACCAGTTAGACATCTTTTTTAAAAGTCTGTTTGTGTGTGGGCTTTGGAGTTTGCCTAAATTGTTAACATTTTGTCAAGTGAAGGATAAAAGATTGTTAGTGCAAAAAAAAAGACACACACACGCACACCAAAAACGCCGTTATTGAATTAGAAAATTTACATATCTCTGAAATACAAGAGAAGTTAAATTCGTACTTGGGCGAACTGAAGGCAAGTTTTTATTGGCCACAGATCGAGTTGCTTTTGGTTTTGGTTTTGATTTTGATTTTGGCATTGTGAAAGAAAACGAAACGAATCGAGACGAATCGAAACGAAACCGGCTATTCCTGATTCTATAGAATGATATTTATATATAGTATTTGAAAGCCGGTTCAGTGGGTGATCGATGGCGGTTTTGTTTTGTAAATGCTATAAGTGAGGCTACCACCTGTACACTTGTTGTGTTGATAAATTCCGTTATGTCTAGTTGCCCTACATAGGAATACGCCGCTAAAATGTGTGATTAAATAATTCTATTGGTTCCGGCATAACGAATCATAGACATGAGTATTACTGGGAGATTGCTAGAAGTTCTCAAAGATCTTTCACCTGTAAATTCAGTAGAATTAGAGTGTCAAGTATTTTATGATGACAGTGTAAATCCCCGAACTCTAAAAGCATATAAATTGTGTTGTATTTTCTGGAAGCGTTGCTTAACAATTTTCTGGACACTTGGCTGTCAATTGCTGTGAATTATTACACTTGAAAAAAACACACAAATGTGTGACATCATTTAAGATAAATACACAGTAATTGCTTAGAACATTTTCTTAAATTTCTATTCCACTTAGTTGCATGCATAGCACTATATGAATAATATTAAAAGTAATAGTAATAAAGTCTAACGATAACACCCCACTCGAAAGTTCAGAAGTGTATTATTCATCTTCAGTTTATAGAAATTTTCCGCAACCTTCAACAGAAATTGAAGCTAATTTGCATCTCAAGCTGTGATTACTTTCATTGATTTGTTTATAACCGGCTAATTGCAGTGGAATCATCGTATCGTACCTGTTTTATGTCAAATCAAATCGATTGATTGATATTCAAGGCACGTGATATATAGTACTTATGCATTAGACTTTTGATCCGCGCTGGCATTGTACAATATAGAGTACATCGCTATGTAAATATGTAGCTAGTGGATTGTCCCATTTATGAGTCAGGGACAAAGACTTGAACTGATCTTGAAGGTGGTGGGGTTACAGCTGGTACAAAACGAAAAGATTGGCAGTTTTTTGGCAGACTCATTGACCCCACTGCCACACTTCCCCACTTCTTTGAGACACTTTCAATTAGCTCTTCATCAAAAGTGAAGTTTTCTTTAGTATGGCAAGTCATGCTTTCGATTTTTCATACACTTTCAAAGGGGTAATACTTACTCGAAATATTGTTTGGTAGGTTTTAATGGATAAAGGGATAAAGTATTAGCGATCGGCACGCCTACTTGGGCATATCTTGCAAAGCGTCTGTGTTCTCTAAATGGAACAAAGAGTTCTATTGTCTTGGTGCCGATCACTCTTGTACACGCGTGTACGTGAGCGGCAGCGCAGCAGCAGGGCACTTTCTTATGCACATACTCGTAAGATAGGGCCATGCTTACCTCTGTCATATATAGAACGAATGTTATGCTTCAATCTTAAAAGTAGAGGGATGCAATCTGATCTTCCTGAACCTATTTGTACGATAGGAAAATCCATTGAAAGCTATTTCAATTTCACGAAAGAGAACAAGTTACAGAGGCTGCTCCAAATTTGATGATGTTAAATAAACAGTAAACAAACGAAAGTGTACTCAACACTTCGACATTTTTTGTAGTCCATTTTTCGAGCTGCAATCCCCCGTTTAGCTGGGGTACACAAACAATCGCTTCGTCATCTTTTGTAGCACTACAATCATTGCAAAAAAAAAAAAATAAAATAAAAAATAAGAAGAAAAAACTGAGAAAAAACCATAATTTGCATTTAATAGCCAGATCGGATAGTTGTTGGTTATGATCATTTTTCATATGACTTGTTTATTTATGCACATCATGGTGCGGTGGCTTTTATTCCTTAGATCTAATAATATATGTACGGTATGGGGACGGGAATCAATTGCATTTCAAATTTTATGACATTTTTGTCATTGTATTGTTTTGTTTTGTTTTGTTGTGCAGTTGTTAACTGGAATACGATTAGATGACAGCCGTTGGCTTTATGGATTAATTCAGTATTCAGTTGTGTGCTAATCTAATGTACATATGTATATACAATAATCGTCTGTTTAAGGTTAGTTAAGGAGGGGCTCCCGTCGATTTCAGTGTGCGGACACAGACCCCATTAGACTTTCAAAAGAAATTTGAATTTGAATTGTCGTAGTGTGGTGTGGTTTGGGGTGGTGCCATTGATTCTTTGTTCTTTTTTTTCCTTTTGTCCGGCGATACCAGTTATCAGCTTAGGAGCTGTGTTATATATCCCCGACTGGCACTGCTACTGGCATTGCTTTATGTATTCCCAGAGTGATAGTCGTGATAGTCGGGCAAACTGCAGTTCGTTTCTTGGGTCCATAATTTCCGCCTGTCGGTTGTCGGTTGTCCATTGTCGGTCGTTGCAAGCCCCAGAGGAACGCCTCCAACTTCAGTTCGGATTGAGGCAAGCAAAAGTTGAGGCCAGGCCACAAAAGTTCAGCGAAAACAAAAAGTAATCCATGTATGTATCTGTGCTCTGTGATTGTATTGTATTGTATATAATTATAATTGTTGAGGCAGGGTGAAGTTGAGGCACATACCGGTACCGGTAATGCCTGTTTATCTCCGTCGGGTGTACTTTAGTAATTATTTTACTGGCTTCAGACTTTGATCGGTTTGGGGATTGTAGTTTTCCTTTGGGGGAACTTCGAAAGGGCTGAGATCGAGGTTCAGTGGCGGTTTCCAAGAAAATTAAATATACTTAACAAACAAGTTGCTGAAGCTCGTAAAAAATAAGCTTGTTGATTGATCAGTCTTTTGACTGAAGCATATTTTATAAATCTTTACAAAGTGTTGAAAAATTGGGGAAAGTCCGTATGAAAAATATGATTTTTGTTTAAGAAGCTCATAAAAAGTTTATCGGCTGAAAATATTTCGATATGATTTAAGGTCTGAAAGTAAACACCTTTCAAAATTATCTGAAAAAACGTTCATAAGTCCCAAAACCTGGAAATATATCAATTTATCTCAGATTAAGATTGATACTTTTAAATATTTTTGATAGGAAGGTTTTACTTGATCGCTCTCAAAACAGTTCATGGCGAACAATATTCCGTTTTAGGGTCTTTCAGGAAATATCCCATTCTTCAGTGGAACCCTCTAAAAGAGTGATCAGAATTTAATGGAAACAATTTCTTTCCCTTTTTAACGTTTCAAGTTCATTAAAAAAAACCCACACAATAGATCTCTAAATTAAGAGTCGTTTCAATGTCAACATGAACCAAGGTTCAGGTTCAGGATCAGAATCTTCCTTTCAACGGAAAATGTTCCTTTCATTTCAGTAAACTTGTTTTTTGCTTTGTTCCAATGTTCAAGTTCACCAAAAAACAATTCAGAGATACAATAAACTTGTGTATCCACTCTTTCTTCCACCTTCATAAGTGCAGCCTCATGTTTATATATATAACCTTAAAGAAACAGAATATCTTATGCCAGAAACCAGATCTTGAACTGCTGAATCATCATGAGTGTGCTCTAGTTGGTCAACAGTGGGAATGCCTCAACAAAGAATAGGGTTCCCCACAAAAATTCATATCGTATGACCGCTAAATGGAGAGGAGTGATCAGTGTCTAAAGTCTAACACCTTTTCTCTTGAAATGTGATAAAACTAGACAGAAATTGGATTTTGAATTGCTCATTTAAGTTTTCAAAATGAAGTAATTTAGCCTCAGTTCGATTAAAGTAATTGATATAAATGTCACCAGTCAGATTATATGTCATATTATCGTCTGAAAGTTAGCCCTGTAAATGTTATATCTATTTGACATTTTGCATGCACTTAATTGAGTTTAATTTAAATTTTCTCACGACAAAAATAGACTTCAACCCAACAATATATGTATGTATGTATAACTTGGAGTATGTCACTTTTGATTTTTCTTGTGTTTCTTGATTTAATTGGATTTTACTACAGACCGAAATGAAGGGACAAAAATAAGAAAAAAATACTGACCAACAAATAAATATGCGCATAACTTTATGGGCTGTTGAACTTCATACAAATACAAATAAAAACAAAGGCAAATACAAAGACAAAGTCAAATACAAAAACACAAAACCAAAAACTCAAAAACCCAAAGCAAATAAAAACATAAATTACCCGAAGACCCATTGACGAAATTTCTGGAGGCAACCGAATAAAATAATGACCAACAGAAGACACCACGCAGTAGATTTCAGATGGCAAGTCGGGCCCTAATTGGCCCGTCTCTGAGATACAATATCCACTGCTGCTTCAACTTGGCCTTGACTTTAACCTTGATTCGTGTTGACCGCACAATGTCTAGTCTCATAATAAAAATCAAACAAATATCAAAAACTTACTAATTGCTTTAATCACAAGAGCAGCACTAAGTCAGCTTTAATGGACTACGATTTGCACTACACTACTACACTACCGACTGCTTCCTCCACTCTCCACTCTCCTCTCTCCACTCGTTTTTCTCTGTCGGACTTTTGTGTGCCATTGTCAAGTCCTTCATGACAGGGCATAGATCACCGCCAGCTCACATATTGCTACGTCACCGAAGCGAATGGCTTTTCGATTTTTTTTTTGCCAGCCAAGGTGTTGCCAAGTCGTCTACGAGCCAATTGGGCGGACCACGTTTCGGTTTCTTCGAATAGCCAAAAAAACGACGGGAAACGTTGTGAGCCGCGGCAAGGGGCGAGGCTCTACTTCGCAGAAGGGACAAATTGATTTTAGGCCAAAGAAAATTTTATAAACATCGGGAGAGATTTTAATAGGTATGTTCGATAATACCCTTTTCAAATGGGCGTAACTGATTAAAAAATCTGAATCTAATATAATTGCGTGCAAAATTAGAAATTTTCCAGCCTTCACTGTTCAATTTCGATCTTTAAAAGCCTTGTATGGTGCTAAAAGATATCCATACTGTTGTAATATCCCAACTGTTAAGCATCGTCATGAGAGTCCTCTTAATATTAGCCCTAATTGGTGAGTTTTAGAGCTTCAAATTTTGAATAATTTAAATTTGTCTCTTTAAGCTTTGGCCAACTCAATCCAAATTATTGCTAAGTGTGACAAATTTTGTAATTTTCTTTTAAATCCCTTTTGTGGGATCGATGAAAACGGTAAGACATATACGTTTGGGAACGAATGCAATCTCGATATTCATAACTGCATACGCAAGGAAAGAGGCTTGCCACGTAAGACTAAAAAAAGAAGAGTTTGTGAAAACTATTCATATCAATACCATTTTACAGCATTCAAGAATATTACCAAAGGCAGATGCGAAGGAAAATTGCTTGGGTAACTTGGCCGATAGCGTTCTAAATATCTGTGTAGATATAAAAGTTGTGGATTGAAATAAATTTTAACACATCTTGATCTTTGGATTATATTTAATTTACACCATCCACATTTAGCGAAGGGCCTAGTTTGTATAGAAATATAATTAAGCATCCGATCGAAATGGTGATACCCTCGGAGAGGGCCGCGAAAAGGGCTTTTGATGCTGATCCAGAATATATGCTCATACATGTATACATTATGGGGTCGGAAACTCTTCCTTCTGGGTGTTACACACATTCACTATCGTTAAAAATTGAATAAACCTCTATACTAACTATATAATAGTTAAACATCTGATCGAAATTATAATACCCTTTACAAATAGGCGTAACTGATTAAAAAATCGAAATCCAATATAATTGCGTGCAAAATTAGAAATTTTCCAGCCTTCACTGTTCAGTTTTGATCTTTAAAAGTATTTTATGCTGCTAAAAGATATCTATACTGTTGTAATATCCCAACTGTTGAGCATCTTCATGAGAGTCCTCTTAATATTTTCCCTAATTGGTGAGTTTTAGAGCTTTAATTTTGGATTTATTAAAATTGGTCTCCTTAAGCTTTGGCTTTGGCCACGTCAATCGAAAATGAATCGAAAGAAAGGTTAAAGAAAATTGAAAGAGCTTTGGACGAGGTTATCGGAATTCCAAGTTCCTGTAGGACAGCTTGTCCCTTTATCTGGAAACCTGTGTGTGGGTTCGATGAAAAGGATAAGCCACAGGATTTTGGGAACAAATGCCTTCTCGATATTCATGACTGCAGACGAAAAGCAGCTGGCTTGCCACGTAAGACTAAAAAAAGAAGAGTTTGTAAAAACCATTCAAATCAATCCCATTTTACAGCAATGAAGAAAGTTACCAACGGGGATTGCAATGGAAAAAAGAAGGGGTAATTTTGGCGATAAGGTTTTACATATCTGAGCATATATGAAAGTTGTGGAATGAAATAAATATCAACACAACTCCTGACCTTTGGATTGTATTTAATTATACTCGGCTATATGTATATATATACGTAATGGAGTCGGAAACTCTTTCTTCTGGGTGTTACACACATCAACTATCACCAAAATTCGAATACACCCCTAAACTCTTCGAGTACGGGGTATAAAAAGAAGCATAAAATATTACAGAGGGGAAAGTGAATTTGTGGCATGCAGAAGATTGGAGACCCTTACCGCGTTCGGAACTGCAGCAATATTAACTGCAACTTTTTTAATATTATAATGAAATATTATAGAAGATATTATTGTAAAGGAAATCACATCATCTGAATGATAAACTAATGAATCTTTAATCTTTGATCACTGATCTCTCTGATCTATTGCGGCCTCCAATAAAATATTCATAAAAGTCCAATCATTCATAAAAAACGAAACCTTGTTCTTAGGACTTCACCCTGAATGCACTTCTCTATCTCTATGGTCAGTGGCAAGAACCCTGACCAACATTTGATACCCATTACCGGTAAGGGTATACACTAAGTGGTGCGGCTCTCGAACGCACGTTGTGCGACCAGTTTTGGGCGCTATTGTCTATCCGTCTAACGATCTTTTCCTCACCCATGCACCCCCTTTGCCCGTTTTTGTCTAACTTTACCTGTTTGTGCGAGCCGCTTCCTCCGTTGTGGCTAGTTTTCGGCGTTTTTAGCTTATGAAGATCAGCATTGAGTCATACATAAACATGTCTATGGGTATACGGACATAGACACGCAGACCTACAGACAGACGGGGGGACGGACAGACCAATTGGACAGTTTCAGGCATTGGAGCTAGAAAGGCATTGAACTGTTGCTGCCGCTGCCAGCTGCCGCTGCGGAAGTAACCCAGTTGTGCCAATCGACTTGAGGAAATACTCGCCTTGCCAAGCCACACAAAACGTTTAAGCCCAAACCTAAACAATTTTATTCTCGTTCGCAGCCTGAATCGGTGAACAACATCCACAGCAGATCAGATCAGATCGGACGATCAACAGCAACAATATGGGAAAGGCAGACTGCATTAGCTACGATGAACAGCAGTTGCCATACATCGATCTTGGATCGGCTCGCATCCGCATGGAGAAGGAGCCGGCACCCGAATGGGCACTCAAGAAGGCTGAGGATGAACTAAATGAAAGACCAGGCCACAAGGAGCAGGCCATCAAGGAGCTAAGAGAACTTATACAAAGTAAATAGAAGGAAATCATCCAAATTGGATACAGCTGATTTCTAATGTGTGTGTGTTTGTGTGTTCTCTATTTAGATGAAAAGTATCTAAACTTGCCACTGGACGATGAGTACATGATGATGTTTTTGCGTCCTACCCATTACTATCCAGAGAGTGCCTTGAAAAGGGTGAGTGTTTAGTGAATTGAAGATCTTAAAGATCAAAGTGGAAAGCCCAGCTAATCCAATATTTACGCCCTTTTTCAGCTCAAGAACTTCTATCACATGAAACTGAAATATGGCATTGCCTGTGAGAACATAATCCCCGCACAAATGCGTAATGTCTTTGAGTCGAATATACTAAATCTGTTGCCAGAAAGAGACCAGCATGGTCGTCGTATACTCGTTCTAGAGGCAGGAAGTAAGTCATTATCGTAGCTCACACAAAATTAGTCCCTTAATTAATATACCTTAATTTTCACACCAGAAAAATGGAAACCATCACAGGTACCACTGCCCGATCTGTTCCGTGGCATACAGCTGACAGTTTTGGGTTCGATGGTGGAACCGTATTCACAAATTTGCGGCGCAGTTGTGATCATTGATATGGAAGGTAATATTAACTAGAAAAATACTCTTATATATGTACGATAATGGGTTTTTCTTAATCTTTGTTTTGTAGGTCTGCCACTTAGCCATATTACGCAATTCACACCATCGTTTGCGGCCATGTTGTTGGATTATGTACAGGAATGCATCTGTGTGCGCTTGAAGGCAGTTCACATTGTAAATAATTCATATATATTCAATATGCTCTTTGCCATATTCAAACCATTCATACGCGAAAAGCTGCGCAAGCGTGTAAGTATTCAGAGTTCTTAGATATACTTCTATATTCTATAATTAATATTCCTAAATGTATGTTTACTTGTAGATCTTCTTCCACGGCAAGGACTTCAAGGCTTTGACATCTCACATTGAAGCCAGTGCCTTGCCACCGAAATATGGCGGCACTGCAACATGGGAACTGCCTCCTGGCAAACTTCTGGGAGAGTTCTTCGAGTGTTATTCCAAGGATTACGAACGTAGGTTACTTTTCTTAATACCTCTCATAACTTTTCCACTAATTTATTTCGTTTTTTGTTTACCTTTCAGTTGCTGACAGCTATGGCTATACTGCGGGCTATAAAATCAAGAAGTAGACTACAAATCTACCTTTCCCGACCTACTATATGCCCACACTTTCCTCCCCCATTTCGATTCGTGTTTTAGTCACTTAAGTTGGGTCATTTGTGATATTGCAAATATTATTGTACTATTATTAAGTTAAAGCAACGCTCAAAGATTGGCAAGTTCGTGTACGAATCAATAATCATCTATAGGGTTTTCTAGGATATACATTCCGTTTACTATACGTACGAGTATAATGTTCTATTTGATAATTAAGTGTTGATACAATAATAAAGATGTGAACATTTGTTGATAAAATTTAATTGAATTATCTTGCAATCCATTGGGATTCTGGCGATTAGGAAACACAAATCTGTATTGAAAAGGTCAATATTTTCTACTAAAGACTCAACCTATTAACTAATCTCTGGCGTACGATTGTGTAAACTTTATATATCAAGTCATAAATTGTCTGGAAACCTCAGGAATAAGGACAAATTTGATAGCGTTTAAAATATTAATCTGACTGTATGTAGTATTGAATGGAATCTTATAGTCTAAGCAAAGGTTTCTAAACAAAAGGGCAAGAGATTTACGAAATTGAAACTCATCTTCATCTCGCACTTGAGAACGCCCCAAATATTGAATATTCCGCTCATCCGAAAGTCATGATTGGTGCTATGGTTAAGAAATGAGTTATGAATGCAACTACCTTTAATTGAGACACCACCAGAGCTATTGAACGCTTGCTCATCGACACGGATCCAAATTCAATTCATACTTCCCTAGACATCATACGGCAAACAAGATATAGTTCACAATACAGCGGCATAGGTTGTGCCGGATCAGCTAATATATGTATATTGTATATCGCTCTTAGGAATCAAGAGAAATGATAGATGTCAAGAGTGGGTGTTGCTGTTAATATCCTCAGTGGAATATATTGCATGCAAGTTGACAACTAACCCCATTCCAAGATCCTCTCTTTCCCAAAGAAATGCAAGTAAAATGTTTTTATAAAATATGTACTTTGATATTTTGGCCTTGTGTTTGGTTCAAGCAAACTGCAGAAAGACACTTGGATCAAGAAAACATTTACAATACGAGTAGAGTACAAAAATGTCTTATGAGTTACAAAACTAGGGAATGTAAAAAGAGTATTCGTATGCCAAACGAATGGCTGGCTTCCTTCGCTGGCTAACTCATCTTTGGCATAGGCACTGGGAATGGTTTCGAATTTTGATGGTATTTGGTATTTGGTAACAGTGTATTACCTAAACTAGGAACTACGACTAAAGCACTAGGACGGCTTAACAAGCTAAATGGCGAAATGATGCTTCCTGTTAGTCCTGCTTGTTCTCGCTGGCGGACGTAGAGGCGGTGGCCACACTGTCACCCGTCTGCGAATTGGACATCGCCTTTTTTTGGACAACGATTGGCCTTTGGCCCCGCTGGGCGAGCAGGGGAGAACTGTCCGGTGTTCCGCTGGTGGTACTCTTCTCGCAACCCAGATTGGAGGCCTTCGACTTAAGCTCTTCGGCACTGGAGTAATGGGAGCGATTCTTGCCATTCGTTTTCGTTTGGCTTTTCAGATCGTAGCGACGACGCCGGCACCAGGACATCATATGTTCGACGGGTGCCCAGCAGAGGAGGATCAGGCCAATGGCCAGGCAAACACCAGCAAAGATATGCCCCGAAATCAGGACAATGGGCAGCACCTTCAGCTGATCGGCCATTTCCGGTGTGATCCTCACCTTCTGCTCGAACCAAATCAGGGGAAAGAATATTCGTGGTACATCCTTGTACAAGGCAATCCCCTCTATGGGCTCCACCAGCATGTTGACCTGAAAACGGGCTGCAACTTCCAGTGGAATCCCTGTATTTGGCTCGACAACCATGTAGAACTCATGATCCTCCTGCTTGGGCTCAAGGCCCTCCACTTGATCCACAAAATACTGATCGCCGTTGTAGAAATGGGGATAGGACATGAAGACGGGCGATCCAAAGCGACAGGCACTGATGTTCATCACTCCCGAGGGAGCGCACTCACCGCCGCAGTAGCAAAGATTCTCGGGATACAGTGTGCCTTAGAAAAGAAGAACAAAATGACATTATCTGACCTTTAAGAGTATAAAGAATGTCGGTGCCACTCACCATTATCCACAGATCGCGGCCCACCGGCGAATTTGTAACCCTTTAAGCCTTCAATCTCCACAGTTTTGACATAGTCCAGCGGAACCGTGCGGCACATATCGGGGGTGAAGAGTCCTACACTGCCACCAGGTTTCAGATGCTGTGGCTGGAATTCTCCCGCCGAACCGTTGGTCATGCCGCAGAAGGACTCGAAGAAGCCCGTGTTCTCCTGGTAGTTCCACGTGTGCATCTGTCCCAGCTTGGCCAGATCGTCGGCACCCGTAAAGACATTGAAGACCCCGGTGAGGTCGGCACTGCCATTCCGGGTATAGAACCAGCCAAACTTATCGAATGGCACCTTGACCTCATCGCCAAAGATGGGCATGGCCATGGCCACATCGATCATCACATCGCTGTAGCCAGTGAAGAGGAGCTCATCGATTTTCCTACGGACAGACATTTCAGGGCCGTAGACCTTAAGACCCACATCGACCATGGCGCGTTTCACACTGGGCCAATGCTTGGCCGTGGCAGCAGCGGACTGAGGAGAGAAAAACCATATATGTGTTCATAGGTAAGCCCGTTTCAGTGTCCTTTTGTATACCCACCAGTGCAACAGCATTGAGGGTGGTAATCTCATCGTCCAGACTGCCGTTGCTGCCCTCCTCATCGAAGTAGAAGAAACTCCTGCGGCGATAGCTGACAGACGCATTCTCCGGATGCCAATCGATGTCCACCTTGTCGGGCCGCTCGCTAAATCTATACGGACCCACCTGCTCGAGTATGGGCTTCGTTGAGAGGTTGCCAAACTCCTCGGGGTTCGTCCAATTGTACAGATAGATATCCAAATTGAGTTCCAGCGGCGGTGACTTCCAGTTGTCATAGACACGTGTATCTGGTGCCAGAACCATTTGCTGTGAAAGATGCAGATCCCCGCCCCCAATTGTGATTAATTAAAAATCTCAACAAGTTTCCCTCGAACTCTGACTCGCGCAAATTGCGGCGGCGGCACTTCTTCTTTGACTCCCATTTGGGGGATTGGGGGCGGCTCTAATCAAGTACAGCTGGTCGGATCAACACGTGTGCCCTCCACCGTTGTCATCCGTTAATTACCTTGTGCATGATCCAATTGAAGAGGTCGTCCCAGAACATGCCACACAATATGCCGAACAGTCCCAGGCTAAAGCCAAATATGCCAATAATTAATTTGCGATTGCTTTTCTGGCCCCACATGGGGCTGCTCTGTGTTGGCATCGCTCACGCTGTGAATTGGGGGGACACTCTAATGGTGACTGGAATGATATGCAAGTTCTATTATTAACTTTGGCAACGAAAACAGAGGCTCAAGTGCACATCAATTGGGATATGATATCCATATCAATAAGGAAATGAGTCAAGGTCTCTGGAAAATTATTTATATATGTAAATATGTACTTCAGAATAGCTCATTTTTGTTCCCAATGATGATACAGATCATAGAAAATTAAAGAATATTATATTCAGTCGAATTTCCCTATTACGAACCTCCGTGTATCGAAGTCTTTTATATAACGAATGTATTGAAATTTCTCTATTGCGAAAATGAATAGACTTGAAGTCCTAGATCAAGGGACTCCAGACTGTTGACTACCTTACTATTAAAGTCACCTGCCTATACCCGTCGATACTGGATAGTTTGAGCCAGGTTTGGGGAAGTTTGGTGGTACATACATGTGTACATATGTATATTCGCAGCACAGATAAAATAAGTTTAGGAGAAAGAAAAAGAGTTCAACATTCGGTTTGTCTGACTAGTTTTTGATAAAATTAATATTAGTTGTACGGCACTAAACATAGCTGACTTATCTGAAAGACAGAGAGAGCCTTTTGGGAAAAGCATGCAGCGAGAGCGAGAGAAATATATGATTAACTTTGGGTTTAGCCTAGAGCATTAATATGCTCCTTTCTTTCCGACTTCATACGTTTCAATTTCTAGTCTAGTGATATATGACCATTACTCGTTCCGATATTTCGAACACGATAGATAATAAATAAAGTTGATGCGCTTTACAACACTGGTACGCAACGTTTCTGGCAAAAAAAAGTGTCTTGCAAAAAGAAAAAAATTCAAGGCGTCATTGCGAATTTGAAAATTGCTTTTGAAAATTATCTATTCAATTCGATTCTCTAAGTAAAAAGAAAAATGGGTAAGATTTGCATTTGAGACAAATAAGTTAAAGACTAATTATTTGTACAATTCGCATATCAGAGGGAACTGATCAGAACTCAATTTTCGCCCGTCTGAACTCACTCTACGGCAACCTGACTGGAGCTTCACCACGCGACGTGAAATCCTTTAAACCGGCTAATTTGGGCCATAAGAAAAAACCTCTGGTTGACCATCGACTTGACATGTGCCGCAAACTGGCCAATACAGATCAGGATGTGCAGTCCGAGAAAGACATTATTAAGATGTGCATATGCGAGCGTCCAAGTAAGGCGCTCGAGTGTGGTGGCTGCCACCAGTACTTCCATGGACGCGTTGCCGCAATTTGCGAGAAGCATCCTTCGGTGAGTTCCTGCCTGCCTAGGCATTTCTTTACTGATGTTTATGGTCCGTCTAACAACACATGTGCCCATAGGATGCTTTCCTGATGGACTTTCGTCAGTGTCCCTATTGTGCGGCCAGTCACAGCAGGATCAAGGAATCTGATTTGACCTGGGATGAGATCCGTAAGATGGAGGACGCTAAACTACCCCATGATGATGATGATGATTTCTAAATCGAGTTTGATACTCGCAACACAATATGATGGTTCACATTCGAAAATTTATCAATAGAACATATTACAGGTGTCTTTAATCAATGTTTTAACGTTTTTTATTCTGTCGAGGAGTCATATGTATTATTGTATATTTGTAGCCGTGTATTTAGTGTATTTGTGGCTAGAAAATTAGCGGAACGACAACTGCGTCGTTTCTGCGCCTTTGTTTTTTTTTGCAGGATTTTGGGAGCCGAACGACAAGGAACGACCGCTGCAGAATGCAGGATCAGCAGCCAAGTTACATATATCGGGTTACTCCATAATATTTCGAGTTTGTGTCCTCGTATTAACCTATCTATCATCTCAATTGCAGTGCGGATTCAATGCTAAACTCCCAGGGGCATCGCCGCACTCTAATCAGCCAACAAATTCAATCCGCCGATAGACATTTTGGAATCGCCTTGGAATGTCCAAGGGCACCCCATGAATCCAGCCTGGCAAGTTGCATCTGCTGGACGCATTGTGATGGAGTCGTCCTTGGATACGTACCGAAGAATTCTTCTATTGGTAAGTGCAGACTCCTTAGATTGCATTTGCTTCTGC
This sequence comes from Drosophila azteca, assembly GCA_005876895.1. Classification (NCBI taxonomy): domain Eukaryota; kingdom Metazoa; phylum Arthropoda; class Insecta; order Diptera; family Drosophilidae; genus Drosophila; species Drosophila azteca. The sequence goes on along the minus strand of VCKU01000091.1, from coordinate 6,098,593 downwards.
TAATTTTGTTCTTTCCCTTGGCTGCAGGGATGAATCGATGGATGAATTAATGGATTCACTTTTGGTTCTCCTACAACTTCGTGGAGATCCGCATTCTGATAGCTGCTAGGCGTCTAATGATAAATCAATGCCACTCGAGAGTTTGTTTTGGCTTCTACAAAGGCCGCAATCGGTGCAATTGGGTCCGCCCAGAACTTTTTTTGTCTTGCACTTGAGTACAAGAAATAGGAATCTTCAAGTTTGAGGTAATTAGAAATCGGCTGTTAGTCATACAGGGTAATCCGAGTTTTACTCAAGGCAGTATTCCAAATGATCGAAAGCATTAAAGAGGCATGAGTGTAGCTGTGATTTAAAGGGAGCTGCGGTTAATGTGTGCGACTGTCCCATGCGACATCATTGCTATGCCTATATGGCGTAGGACTATCTGAATACCATTTATTAAAATAGTACATATTTATGAACAAATATGAAGTATTGTGCATTACTTTTGAAATTATTAATTGTAAAAACCTTTCCTGTTTTTTTGTATTACATCCAAGGAGGCATCCGACGTACATAAGTTACTTGCGTTACTTTAGGAAGTACAGTGCTTATTAAAATAAAAAAATCTACCATTAGCCGATATTGCGTTTTTTTTCTGGAATTGTTTTTAAACAAGCAAAACTTTTATCTTTCTAATATGTAAATTGAAAATGTAAATTATACATCTTTTCTACATTCGTACTACACATTGTTAGATACAAAAACTATTGCATACTTTACGGCTGGATTACACTAAAATGTTTTTACATTTTATTTTTCCAAAAAAAATTCAAATATATCTGAAACTCTATTCATAGAAATTCCAATGGATCCATTGGACATTTATCCTAAATTTCTTAGAAATTTAGAGACAGATTTAATTGGAGAGAGACAGATTATAAGTGAAAAAAACGGCTTTCCCGCTTTTAGGACCATTTTTCAACACACTGCGAGCCCGAGAATAATTAAAAATATTTTCCTGTGGCTCACATTCACTATAAGTCGAAACGTTTGTGAAAATTGCAGTTTTCTAGCATCTCTCCTTTGAGCTGTCCATTCAATCAGTAATCAGGGCGTAGCTGCTTTATGTACACAGATATATGGATAGATACATATGTATTTATTGAATAGTATTGTTGCCATTAGGAAAAACAAAGGAAATGCAAAGTCTATTTATTATTGATTGATAAACAAATACATGACCTTAGAGATGGAACTGCAGCGAGTAAAAAATATTACTAACGTCTCCTTTTTAATCAATATAATTGAATCAATTTAAGCAAAACGTGACATTCAATTGATGTTTACACCCATGTAGTCATGTCGAATAAACCCATAGTCATAAGTATACGCAAATACTATACATATATATTTTGTCGATTCCCGACCCTATCAGTGGTGATAATTACAAAGCTTCGCCTGACACTTTACAATGGATTCAGCGTTTTAATTAGTTGGAAGCTTCCCTTACTTACACTCGTACATAGTATAGAGTTTTCCGAATGGAAAAGCAAGCAATAAATAACAATAAATATGGGTATATTTGTCATAGCGAGTATCCACTGCATTCCGATAAGCGGATTTCGAATTGCGTCTAGGTGAATAGACCCATGAGGAAGAGCTGTCTCTGAACTCGGACAGACAGACAGACAGTCAGAGAGACAGACAGACATTGGCGAACAATTGAGGAAATTGAACTGCACTGCACTTATCGCTTGAATCCCTCACAATCTCTGAAGAGTTCCCATCATTTGCTATATAACAAATCAGCATAAATATTTGTATATATGCATATATGCCCATATGTATATGCATATATGTGTATGTATGTACATATATATGCTGGAATTGTTCGCATCACTCTGATATATCGTCATAATTGAGTCTATCAATTGACCCCACAGTGAGCTATGGTTGGGTCTTTGACACTTTCCGTTATTGCACATGAATACGAATCTATATATATATATATATATATATAGTCGGTGTACATATATTCGGGAGCGTGTCAACCACTGAGTTACTTTAGTGTAAATGTTCAATTGATATGATTATGATGTCTTTTGAATGATGAATGACTGTCGTCGAGCATTTTGTCGGCGCCTTTTTATTGTTGGTTGCACTCTTCAGATGACAGATGTTTTAATTCAGGTGGTTCCCAAAAACAAGCTATAAGTTAGTCTGTTAATTCAATTAGATCCAGAGCACAGAACACAGAACACAGAAGATTCACATTTTCATCGAAGGAAGACGACAGACAGTCCGACACTGAATAATTGCCTTCAATTAAGTTCAAAAAATGTTCTTGTTGAGAGAGTTATTCATTTCGTTATTCATTATTAAATTAAGGAATTGCGTGAAAGGAATTCGTGCTGTGCTTGGCTGTTGATCTTTCTTATTAGCATTTTTTAGCATTTTTGATATGCACTGAACGCGTAATGCATATGCCATGCAAATGACCAAGAGAACACTGAACCTGCTGTCGCAGAGAAAGTGTTTGCCAGCAATCTATAGGAAAACGTTAGAAAATAACTATAGTTCCTGAATGAATGAATGATCGGGTGTTTGATATACAGTATAAACACACAAGAAACGTGATATGACACATCTATTCTATTCAACACCTACTCAAATTCTAAAACAATTTCCCAACGCCAGCCGCAAAAGGCCCGACATTGAGACACACTCAACCGCAACTTGTTGAATCGACGCAGTTTGCAAAATAAATTCCGTCTCATCTCGGCAAACAAAGCAAACACAATTTGCATTATGGCTAGTCTTTAGTTTTTCGATCTATCAGCATGCAATTAAGTTCTCTCAGCCTTCAATTACAGCAAAATGCCCGCATCAATTAAAGACCAAAAGCTAAACCTATAAATATAATATTTATTTTGGGAAACTGAAAGACAAAGTCTCTCGCCATTTGGCACTGTGCAACCGATTCATTTGTTTTCTTTAACAAGCCGCACGCAGCTGCAATTAGTGTGCATCTCGGTTTGGACTCAACTTGAACTTGAGTCATACGGGTCGTATGGGTAATTTGTTCTCAACCAGCTGTTCTTCTTTTCCAGATTGAATGCTCTATATTTAGCAGCTGTATGGCCTGAGGATTGCAAAGTGAATAAGTCATACAAAGTGTGAGCGACTCCTTTTGTTTTTTTATGCCTAGACATCAGTGGAACAAAGCGAAGTTAGGCACAATAATGCTGATAAATGCATTTATACCGTAAGGGTACAGTGGCAGCTCTGATGGTGGACATATTTACAGGTACCTACTCCCTCCCTAGAGAGCTTTCGCTGTACCCTGAAGATGATCTTCTTTGGGTTGAGAATTGTGGATCGAAACACCATATTGAAAAGTACATGCTAGAACATTTGCTCTCCCCCGTCAAGAGAGCCAACACTGTACCTCTATTGTGGAATTCTCCGTTCTCAGAGCCAATCGATCGACTTCGATTTCTTTAATTGCCTGTAATCTTAACAAGTCTACCGGCGATTAAGCCAAATCAAACCTAAATGTTAGCCGTCAGTGAATCGAAATTTATGGATAAGCTTTCCATGAGCGCTAAGTAGTACATACCGCGTACTATTGTTTCTCTAACGATTCTCTCTTCCTCTCTAGGCACTCACTTGAGGTTGGCTCTTTATTTGTTAAACAGAAACAAATCACAAATATAGCATATCCTTATGGTGGATGGCAATGGAAATTCGATAAGGATATGGTGGACACACTCGAAGGCACTTGAGCACGTGGCGGTATAGTTTACACTCTTCTAGGATAGCACTTGCCACGGATATGTAGATGGATATGGAGAGAGAACGTTCGTTCGTTCTCAGAGCAGTACCGTTACCCACGAAAGCTTGATTACGAGTGCGGCGGACACAGGCACACAGCACAGCCCTCAGAAACTACAACGACGACGACGGCGACGAGCGGTGACCGACCGGCGTTCAGGGCAGAGCAGAACAGAACGGAACAGAACAGAACAGTACAGAACAGAGAGAATCAACGGCGGAGCAACAGCTGCCGTTGCTGCTGCTGATGATGAATGTCAGTCAAGTGCGCCGCCGGCACATCACATGGAAATACATACGACTTGAGAAGAGCTTTCTACACATGTATTTGTGGGTGTGTGTGTGTGTGTGGGTGTTTGGGTTAATTTGCGCTTTAGATTTTCCATAGTTTTGTCATTGAATTTTGAATTAAACTTAATGAAATCTGAAACTCTGTCGGCTCTCAAAACTGCACGCCAACGGAAACTGGGGCAAATATTATAGATCCCCCTAATCTATATTCGAATGCAATTTGTATTCGGAATGCAATTACGCATGTCCAACCAGCTTATGCAGAAAAAGTAAACAAATCATAAATGATTTGAAATAAAAACCAAAATTGATAACAACTTGTCGAAACCTTATCAATGCGGCTAATCGTTGAGATTAGCACTAACCGAACCATACACAAATCAGCTCATACTACTACTACACATGTAAGCTCCGTCAATTGACCCGATCGAGAACCGATCAAAGTTTCATCGATACTCCATTTTTCGCACATCAACCAATAAATGGGCCAAAAACTTCGCCAACGACAAGGGAAAACAAAACCAATCCAATGGAAAAGCCACCTACGATGACTATGGAATTGGCTGAGGCAATAAAACAATCAAATGTGTGAGAGCAAATGCTTCAGCGGGTGTTCGGGCTGGCTCCCTTATTGGATTATTGGCTCTCTCTGTCGCTATGAGGGTGGCGTGCCGTGCGTATATGGATTAGTATTCGGTTGAGTGACAGGTGAGTTGCCGAAACAGATTATGTTGCACTGAAGTAAATTAGGTTTTCGGGAAAATGGAACACGCGGCATTTCCTGATGTGAAAGTGGGTCGCAAAATCCAATTTTTCCTGGTATAACGGTTTTTACATTTGAATATGACAGTGCTGCAAAACCGCTACAGAAGTGCTAGACAGCGTGCAAGTGATCTGGTTCGCATTTAACCAACTGGAACTGAACGGAACCACATATGTTATTGTACTGTTAAGTGTGTTCTGTTAAGTAAATCCGCGCCTTACAGCACCACATTTTACTAGTTCTAGAGTGACCGTGCATGCCCAACTGCTGCATCGAAAATTTAACTTCAAATTAAATGCGAATTCACAACACATGCAAATATGAGATACGACTTCGAATGTAACTAATGGCAGGATACTTATTGGTTATTATCATAAAATCCGAGTAATTCGGAGATCTCTCGGAGATTTCCACACAAGGTAAGTGATTTGAGGTTCTGTTTGCCATCGGCTTAGAAATGCGTTTTTTTATTGTTTTTAAACTTTAAAGCAATTTAAACCAAAAATTCAACATGCACGTGCATAAATGCTTGACTAGTCATGGAGAAAGTGAATGTGGGTTGCATTGGCGCCGACTGCGTCCTCCATGTGATGTGTGGCTCGGAATTGGATGAGTATAATAAGATAACAAGTGGCAGCGCCCGTTATCTGCAACGCAATAGAAGACACATATTAATTAAAATGCCATTGCAGATATTGCATCATACGGACTGTAAATATGAGCGTGCGGTCCAAGCGAAAGAGTCCTGCGGCTGTGAAGAGCACCCGCCTGTGGGAGAGCTGCAGTGAGAGCCGGAACAGGCGATCGCGCAGCTCTGGATCATCGGTGATGTTGAGGATCTTATGGACAATGGCTGCACTCTGGTTGCTCTGCAGAATAGTGCGACTGCTGGCCTCCACAATCAGTATGATGATGACAATATACCAGAACATTTGAATGAGAAAGAAGGCAAAGAACTCATCCGTCTCAAAGACGTCCAGTCGCTTGGGGTTCAGCACCGCTTCGAGGATGTAAAAGTCATCGAAGAGTATGAACAGAAAGGATATGGCTATAATGCTGAGCAGTGGATAGGTGAAGTACTCCTCGATGGTCTGGCAAATGTCGCACAGCAGATTGTGGATGTTCGACACCTGTTTGATGGCATATTCCGGATTCAGGCGTATTATCGAAGTCACACTGTACCGCTTCATCGGAGTACTGATCCAATTTCGCAAACGATGCGAGTATCGCTTGTGGTTGACCACCGAATGCATGGGCGAGAGCTCCAAGGCGTTGTACTGCTCGATGTGTGCATCCAGAATGTCCTGCAGGATCTATTTGTGGAATATATACGTATGTAACTTGTTCTCTTAGTTAAGTTTATCTTCTCTCACTTCGTTGAGCATGCTAAAACGACTCTTGGCCAAGTCCGTGGTGCATAGAAACTTGAAGACCATTAGGCTGATGTTTATGTGTGGCAGGGCGAACGTGGTGAAGGTCTCGAACGAGGGCGAGATGATGGCACTCACCAACAGGCCATAGCTCACACACAAGTAGATGACATTGAACAGCAGCATGCCTAGGGAAATCAGGAAGCTGAACAACAGTATCCTGCGATAGTCCAACTTCCATCCCAGCCGTACAAAGATCTCGTCCACGACAATGTAGTTCTGTATAATGCTGACCAAACGTTGACGCTTGAACATGGTGAAGCCAAAGATGGTGGACATGGCCAGGATGCCAGTCAGACGCAGTGTCTTATCGCCCAGCCGCGTAATATTCGTCTGAAAGAAGTAGCCAATTATGGAGTCACCCTCCAGGCCAGAGGTCACGAAACACAACACGAAGAACAGATAGTGCACGATACCCGCGACGAATGAGTATGTGGATGTTTGCACTTCCTTCCGCGGATTCAGATTGAGCCGGAACGGCGCCAGGCCCAGCAGGGAGACGTATGTCAGCGGACGCAAAGCCTGAAATACATTGTCCGCCTGGGAGATGCGCTCCCACACCTTAAAGGCCATTTTACACTGTTCAACTAAACTGCTGGTTTGGCTAACTGTGGCGCAAGAGGAAACGTCTGCACGACTCGCGTATTTTCCGCAAACTGAAGAACGGAAGTGCCCGGCTGATGATGATTGCCAACAGGCAGCGCGAGACAAGGCTCATATATCAAAAACGTTAAAGGGTCTGACACACACACACACACCTTGGCACATGGCAGACAACAGGGGACACATGTACGACGATGGGACATAATAATAAGCTAATATCAATAGCGACAAATATTTAATTAAGCTTAAATGAGCCACCGCGAAGAGGTACAGGAGGGTGACCAGGGGGACAAGGTCATCAGCAAACAATTGCCCCGAGTTCAGCGGCGATTCCGTGACCTGGTACATCGTACTACAGGCTACGGTCTACAGGCTATACATTACAATTGGCAAACAATTTATGGTAAGCGTGAAAAGGCATTTAGTGCCCACGCAAGCCGACCAAAAATTTAGTAATACGCAAAAAGGAAATTTCACTCAAGATATTAAGAGCATTAACCTGATGGATAAGTGGGCCAAAGCCATCATAAAAAGCACTAACAAAAGCCCCTAAAAGTTACCTTTAAATCCTTTTTTTATGATTAATTTATTGCCAATAAATAATTTAGATATAGACAACACTTTGAAAGCAACAAGAACAAACATTTAGATACAAAATATACATATTCTGGTACATATGTAGCAGTTGCACAAAACATCTGGACGTACTCGTATTCTATATCATTTCACCCCGACTCCACCTCCACCGGCACACCCACACTCACACCCATAATTGGTAGTATACATCTACATCTGCATCTAATTTGTATGATTCGTTATATTATTGAGTGTCTCACAACAGGGATAATAATTCCCATTGCCATTGTTGGGGGAATTGGATGTGAACTGCAGCAGGATGATGAGATACGTGGTCAATGCGCCACTGATCTGTTAAAGAAGATTAAATTCGTGAAAATTAGTTAAATGTAAAGTTTATTCCATTACTTACCGTAAAATATAAAGTTCTATCGATATTAAAGAGACCCGCGGCGGTAAAATTGATTTTCAAGTGCATTAATTGCATAGAAAATTGCTGTAACTTTTCCTTGACCTCCGGACTTTTGGTTTTGTTCATCAGAGAGTGTACAATGCCACCAGTTTTTTCGCTTTTCTTGATGGCCCGATTGCTGCCCTCCACAATCGAAATGATGGCTATCAAATACAGAATCATCTGACACGAAAAGAAGGTCACGAATTCCACCGTCTTGAATTTGCTTTCGCGCTTCGATTTGCCCAGCAATGTCTCCAGAACGTAATAGGCATCGAAAACAATGATCAGAAAGGCAATGGAGATGATCGTAAGCAGTTGATAGGTGAAGTATTTGTTGGCCGTGGCGGCAGCCTCGCAAATCAGATGGTGTATCTCCATGGATTCCTGTATAATCTCAGCCGGATCTTTGGTCACAATTGTGTACATGGAAAAGGAGTCGAGACACTGGAGGGAACGTTGCTTCTGGGTCACTGCCTTCAGGCTGCGCGAGTCCCACTGATGGGAGAGGTTCTTCAGTACCTGCAAATATACCAAATGAATTTTTCAATGAATAACTTCAGAATCAGATCTATCTAAACCTTGTTTAGGGCACTCAAGTAGATGCGCAGTTTGATCATCAAATTGCCGGCCAAAAAGCAAACGGCACAAACCATGAAATGCGGCGAAAAATAACTTACAACATTGGTTATAGAGAATGTGGCCGCATCTCTCATGCTGATCATGAGGAAGCTGCCCCCGACATAGGCCGACGCAGTGCCAACCAGGACAAGGACCAAGCGATTCATTCGACGTGCTGCAGGTCCCTGGTGATGCGTTATCCCAACGCGCGGAAAATACTCGCGTTCCAGGCCATCGAATATGTCCAGCACAAGCAGCAGCTTCCGACGCTTGGCCAGTGATGTGAGGAGTATGGCTATGATGCCAATCATTCCATTGACCTTCTGCAGGCCATCGATCACATTCGAGACGTCCGACAGAAAGAAGTTTGACATCAGGGTGCGTGGATCGAGGGTACTGTACACAAAGTTCACAACGTATATGATGATGCGAGAGATGATGTTGAAGTAGCCAAAGTAGGAGGCCCGGAGTCTGCTGCTGCCGGCGGCTGTGCTGGTCACATAGTAGGGCACAATGCCCAGCCAGAGTGCCAAGAACAGGGTCAAGCGGTAACAAGTGTAGACGTCGTGCGGACGCGTTAGGTAAACCAAACGTTTGAACAGCCACATGGCGTATGAGTAACTTCGGACTCTGACTCGCACAAGCGAGATAGTAATCTCCTTATGAATAATGACACGCCAATGAAATGGAATTTTAACCCAATCGATGGAATGATTACCAATAATCTTCAGCTAATTAAATAAAGAGCTTCAAACGGCAGAAAGGACAATAAAACTTGTCGTCTGATGTTCATTGTTCAGTTTCAGTTTTCAAACCTTATTCAGTGCTTCCAAGTGCTGCCACAGACGATGGAGGAAGGCCCCGAACAGGATCACAGTGCTCAGCAGAAAGATCAGCGGTACATAGAAGGCCACAGCAGCGGGATAGCTGGGCCTCACATCGTTCCGCAGCAGCATCCACGTGGAGCTGATCAAATACGCCAACTGCACGAGGGACATCAGAAAGAGCTGCGAGTGCCTCAGCCTCATGATGGCCGGGTAATTGAAGACCACACCCACATCCAGTAGCTGGCCATCAATGCGGGATATCAGATTGCAGAGGTGGATCAGCAGGCGCACCCGAATGGTGCTGCACAGAAAGAGTATGGAAATGCCTGTCATGCCAATGAACTTCTGCAGCGAGTCCCCGACCTGAGAGATTTCCGACTTGAAGAAGTAGCCCACAATGCTCTGCTGTTGGATGAGGGCCCTGAGGAAGCAGTAGCTGAAGAAGCTCAACTGGAGCAGGGCATTCAGGTAGCCAATTTTACTGAGCTGATAGTGTCGAGCCCCCGCCTGGCCCCTGAGTCGGAATGGCGTCAGACCCAGGACGTAGGTGCACAGCAGCAGCGTCTGCTCCGCGCCCTGGGCATCTCGCGGACTGAACAACTCCCGCCAAAATCCACTCATCGAAAGTGCAACGGTAAAACTGTTGACCATTCGGTGGACACAAGTTCCTTTTATAGTTTTATCCTTAAGTTCAGTTCTCTGATTAGTTCTTTAAGTTTTCATGAGCCACAGAAACCCACACCTTGGACTTGATGGCTGGCTGTGGTCTAAATGTTGTCTACTTTTCGCCGCCGCTGACAGGTCAGGTAATGGAAACCCGTCCATCACACATTCATTCAGCAAGTTTTTATTTAATGACAGTTTTCACCCTCCTTTTGGTGGCCAGCGTTTATGAAATTAAAAAACTGGTGTGGGTTCATGGTTCATGGCCAGTGTCCGGGGCTAATTAAATTAATTGAATTGTATAGAAGACAATGCTTTAAGGAAGTGTTTAACAGCAAAGGTACATAATGGGTTTTCCTGGTGAGTCTTCTGATCGATTGGGGAATTATTAAAGAGGAGAGGGAATGGTTACCAGTCTTTGAATGAAGATTCCCCAAATACATACAGTGCCTATCTTTGGGGATTCAAGACAGTAAACACTATGGGAGGTTATGTAGTATCTCCTAAGACACCCCAATTATCCGAACTTTGCCCATCTTACCTTATTGACCATCACCAGACGCATCTCCACCAAATACGTGAAGCAACTGAATACGGCAATGGCTATGGAGATGACCGTATGCTGAATGAGGAAGGTAAAGTGCAACGCCACACTGGGGGCCACCAGTGAGGAGTACAGCACAGAGAAGGTGCCACAGGTGAAGCAAAAGTTCACCATAAACATGGAGAACAGAATCATATAGCTGAATCGAAGGACCTTGCTGTACATGATCTTGATCCCGACAGTCTGCAGTTGCATGTCCATGGTGTGGAATTTCTGGAGGCAACGCTCCAGGCGATGGTTGGGTATGATGGCCGTCAGATAGATGACAGTGACGCCAATGAAGCCGCTGACGATCTGCATCATGTCCCCGAAGTAGGTGATGCGGGAACGGAAGAAATAGCTGGCCACGGACTCGCAGTTGTTGAAGATCGTGAGGCTGTAGCAGATCGTATAGAGGGTTATGTGCGCAATCCCATTGACAAAGCCGAATATGGTCTTCTTGATGTCCTTGCGGCCGGTGGCGCTGTCGCTGCAGATGTAGAAGGATGTGAGGCCGTGCCAGTAGGTCACATGGAAGACTGGCCGGAGGCACTCGTACAGCTGTTTGGCGGAGAGGAAACGACGCACGCGACGGCGCAACGGCTGGCACAGGCCGGACTCGACCTCGATTTCCACCGTATCCGTATCCTTGTTCACTTCCATGATTCGTATCGTGTCCGCTCCGTTTGAGCTTCGCCCGGCAACTGACGCCAGAGACCACAAATGATTTGCATTTTTACCGTGTCAAAGCTCCTCCCAGGAAACTCTATTCGTTCTGTCTGTATGAGGTGGGGCCCGCAGCAAGAAAAGTAAATAATTTTCCATTTTTATATGTACTGTCTCGGTCTAGACAGCCGTTGCGGACAAGCTGCTTTCCGGTCCGGGCCCGACCATTAACCTATTAGCTTAAGCTGCTGCATTTTAATTAATGGCCATTTCCCCAGGGGACATCTTTGCCCCAGGGTATTCTCCTGACCTGGTCCGATTTCCCCCACATTCGGGGGAAGTTTTTTCCGCTTGTCATTGTCGGGGATATTTTCCTATTTGGATCAATGCTCTCTGGTCAATAATGAAGTTCTTTCTTCCTTTTTTTTTTGCTATGTTTATTGGGCCCCATCGTAAGCCTAATGAGTTTTATGGTTTCCGTGAAATGTTCACATGAATTTATGTCAATTGTTCAACAGGATATTGCCATGGTTATTGCCAGGTGTGTGGTTGCGTGTGGATGTCCTTTTGTCAGGTGAGATTTCGGACAGCTCGAGCGGAAGCGTGTCATCGGACTTGAGGGTATCATAAATGATAAGATTATGATGGTTTCCATTCAGTTCGTTGGCTGATTTCAATAATGCGCAGAAAAGTGAAACGATTCTAAGAATACCCTGAAATTTGCATATTTTTGCATTGAAAACAGTTTAGCTGAAAAGGGGGTGAATCACAGAAGGCAGAAAATAGGATTGACTGTGAATTCATTGTCATTTTGTAAGAGTATTATTCTAGATTCTACATCAAAGATGAGGACTCTTTCAAGACTGCGCTCGAGTGCGTCCGTCCACCCAGGACCTAGTGTTAGCTGCAGCTCCAGGACCAAACAAGACGACTGCCCCACCCAAAGGCCCATCAGCATGGATGACCAGATGGCGAAGCTGGCCAGCATGGATGCCATCAACATAAATTTTCTGCGCAGCGAGGGCCTGTACACGTTCCAGCTGCTCCGCAAGAATCGATACCGCTGTTCCAGGCAATTGTGCCAGGAGAATGCAGAGACGGAGTGCAACTGCTTCTCCACTGCCGATGAGCAGGACCAGGAGCATCTCTTCTGTGGTAGGGGCTGCATCAACCGTATGCTGAGGATCGAGTGTGGTCCGCTGTGCAGCTACGGAGAGCGATGCACGAACAAACGCTTCCAGCTGCAGCAGTGCTGGCCCTGTCGCGTTTTCCGCACCCAGAAGAAAGGCCTCGGGATCACAGCAGAGCTGGCAATCCCAGAGGGAGAGTTCATCATGGAGTACATGGGAGAGGTGATCAATAGCGCGGAGCTTAAGCAACGACAGCATCGCTGCGCAGAGAACCGCCAGCGGAATTACTACTTCATGGCCCTGGGGGGCGGGGCCACCATCGATGCCACAATGAAGGGCAACATATCGCGGTTCGTGAACCACAGCTGCGACCCCAATGCAGAGACCCAGAAGTGGACGGTCAACGGGCAGCTGAGGATCGGTCTCTTCAGCGTAAAGTGCATCATGCCTGGGGAGGAAATCACCTTCGACTACTGCTACCAGCAGTACGACAAGATTACGCAGCGCTGCTACTGCGAGGCAGCCAACTGCAGAGGCTGGCTCGGCAAAGAGCCCGAACCGGAACCCGAGTAGGTCTACCATTATTACAGGCAAAGTAGGCAACACTTGTTGACCATCCTCCCCTCTCCTCTCCTTGTCAAACCCAATCAAAGCACACGATCTATGAAGAGCAACAACCAGGTTAAACCAATATAGTACACAGTATAGCACTCTTGTGTTTCCATGGATTTACATAAATTAATTTTCACTCCACTTCCCTGGGACATGAGCAATAACGTGGGCATGATGGTAAAAGTGATTCCCCTTGGACAGCCACGCTGTCTGCACCTGCCTTCTTGTGGCGTTTGGCAGGTAAATATTTACCAGAGGCACTCGCCACCCACACCCACAACCACACCGACACCGACACGCACACTCACCTGATTGATGATACTGAGGCGCCGCTCGAAGCTGAAGGCAATCACGCAGAACAAGCAAATCGCGATGGATACAACCGAATGCTGCAGGAAGAATGTCATACAGACACAGAATGAGGGCGTCACATCCAGGGAGACGAGCAGCCGGAACACGCCCACAAAATACACACCCAAAATGAGGAGCTTGAAGACCAGCACCAGTATCGAATATCGAAAGATACGCGAATACTTGACGCGCACCCCAATCTTGGAGAAGTTCGTATCGAGACTGTGAAGGATCGTCAGGGTTCCCAGGAGTTTGCAACGCTTCAGGATGGCCGAAGTGTAGATCACAGCTCCGGCAATCAGGCCATTGAAGATCTGCAGACGATCGCCGATGGTGGAGATTTCCGTGCGAAAGAAGTAGCCCACAATGGACTCGCCCTGCCGCAGCGATGAGATGTAGCAGAAGCCGCACAAACAGATGTAGATGAAGATATTGAATACGCCAAAGCAGGACATCTTCAGATAGGATTCGCCCATCTTCCGACGGACCACATGGAACGGCGTTAGGCCGTACAGAAAGGTGAGGAAGAACAATGGACGTAGTGCCTCATAGACCTGCGACGAGATGAAGTACTTGCGCACCCGACGCAACGCAGTGGACATGACTCAACAGAAACGCAACAGCAAGGACCGCGCACAACCGTCTGGGTGAAAGTGTCAACGCGAACTGGTTCGCAAATGGATGACGATGTCCTACGAAGGATTTAAACGAGCTAACGAGGCATCCGGGGGGTGGAAGATGGAGCAAAACAAATGCCGGCAGGCGGAAGTTATGCCCAAGCCAGAAGCTCATTATGATGTTGCCTGGGATTTGCAACAGCCAGCGGCAGAGCAGGGCAGGGCAGTGAGGCAGCAACAAGTGTCCCTTAGTGTGGGGGTGTTGATGGCCAAGGCGACGCGTTGCCTTGAATTTTATTCATTTGTTTGGCTAGAATGAAAGCTGCCAGCCAGCCAGCCAGTCGACATGTGTGTGTGTCTGTCTGTGTGTCTGCGCTTCGTGACGGGCAATTCATTATCTTCATTATCGTGTGACACTCGGGTAATCGCATATCTGGTCACACTTCAACTGTCCTCGAGCACTAGGGGGGATATACATGGGCTATGTTGAAAGTGGGATGGGCTGGAATGGGATGGGAGTTGTTCCTGACCATTGGCTTGCCATAAGCTGATCAGATTTCTTTTTTCAATTTGCTTCACACAAGATTTCTCATGGGCATAAGTTAGTTAAGACTTCGGACTGATTGACAGGTGGAATATGAGGATAGCAAAGGCACAAGGATTGAGATCAACATTGAGTGTACTACGGAACCTAATGGAATTGATGGGGAACTACATATATATAACACCAATAGAATGATTGGGATTGGAATGCCGATTGGTTTGGGATTGCCATCCGAAACGATGCAGCGGTCTCGACGAGTGAGAGTAAGGAAAAGGACAAGGCAATGCAATATAAGCAGAAAGACAAGTTAGGAGGGTTTATAGTTGTATCTTCATCATCATTGTTTAAACATCTACATCTACTTACCATGTGAAGATAGTTGAAACGACGCTGAACCGTGCGCGTAATTAAACAAAACAGAACAATTGTAATGGATATGGCCATCAGCTCGTAGACCAGTATGAAGGTCAGCTGCCAGGAGGCGCGCACCTCCATCTGGGCCAGGCACACCAGGCAGGTGACAGTAATGATGGTGTCCAGCAGGGTGACCAATGCCAGGACCAAGGTGGCCACACCAAAGACTGCATTGAAATTGACGGGGTGGCGCAGAAGATCCAGGCGTCGATCCACCTCTATGACCGTCTCGATGAACCGCCGCAGGTGTCTGCGCAGCAGCAGGGGCATAATGAAAGTAAAGACTGCCGACAGAATGCCACCAATGTTGTGGATCCGGGTGCTGAACTGTGAGATCCGATTCCGCATGAAGTAGCCAATTAGACTCTCGTTGTGGAGATTGATGTGCGTGTAGCAGTAGGCGAGCAGCAGCCATCGGGAGATGGCATTGACGAATCCGTACCAGGACTGCTGCATCTTGCCATCGCCCTGGGCGTTGTGGGTCACCACAAACGGTGTAATGCCCAGGGCATAGGCAATGGCAATCATCATCTGAATGGCTCCGCAGTAGTCGCGGGCACTGAGCGCCTCGCCCAACCGCCGCCTGCAGCTCCGATATGACTTCCAACCGCTCCGTATCATGGATAAACTCTGACTAAATGCCACTCCACGGCATACTTTCGTGCGGCTCTGTCTAATTTAAGTTGTCACTAGAGTGCTGCCCCCATATCGCAGATTAAAATGCATATCTCGGTGCGGGCTGTGTGTGACTGCGGCTGCCATGGCAGCAGGTTTCATTTGTAGTACCTGTTGAAAGGCTGATGGAATCGTTGCCGCCCCCCCCGCGACGTTATCTAAATTTGTTTCTCCAATTAAGGACGGTACTCGAACGAAAAGGTCGGTGAATGTATTGCCGTATCAATTCATAATGTGATGGGCTTAGTTCAAGTGGAGGGATTAATGTGAATTAATGTACATGGTGGGTGCCCAGGAAAGGAGGATGGGCTACGTATGATGTCATATGTACGTGTGTACTACGTATGTATATTTCATATGTATTCAGGAAATCAATTACATATGTACATATATGCAATATTAAAGGTTACACAAATATCTATCCGAAACGCCTGCCTTACTTGGACGATCGCATATGGACATCTGAATAATATATTTCCCGGACTGCATAGCCGAAGCGACATCCTGATCTGTATTGGCCAGATTGCGGTACATGTCAATTCGAAGGCCAACCCCCGGCTTCTGGTCAAAATTGACTGGTTTATGGGATTTCACGTCGCGAGGTGAAGCTCCAGTCATGTTGCCGTAGTTCGGACGGGCGTTCTGATCAGTTCCCTCTGTTTCGCGAATTGTAAAAATAGTTAGCCGGACATTTACTTTTGTCAAATGCAAATCTTACCCATTTTTCTTCGTACTTCGAGCTTTTAGAACAGCAGCGACTTCAAAAAAAGGGTAATTCAGTTACCAGAATTATAATCTACTCTACACAGCTTACTTATCCAATAAAAATCAGATCAAATTGAGAATTTTCTAAGCACAGAATACGCAATGACGAGTTAATTTTCGTTTTGTTTTTGCAAGACACTCACCGGTGTTGTAAAACGCATCAACTTTATTTATTATCTATCGAAGGCGAAATATCGGAACGAGTTTCACTAGACTTAAATTGAAAAGTATGAAGTGAGAATGAAAATAGCATATTAATTCTATAGGCTAAACCCAAGGTATATTTCAGATAAGTCAGTTAGTTAAGTTTAATACCATAAAACCAATACTAATTTTATAAAATTAAATTAAATTAGAAAGCAATAGAAAGCCCTACAAAAAGTGCATATTACCAAATCCAAGCAAAAACCAACTGAAATATAAACAACAACGAGACGAGGCAGCGACTGCTGCCATCATCTTCATCTGTTGCCAGAAAAATGAACAATGCAAACGAGATTGCATAATGGATCCCCCGGCTTAATGAGCTCTCAGCTGCGTTGTGTGTTGTCGTTGTCGTTGTCTCCTCCAACGTCGTGCCTGAATGCAACAAATCATGTGTCTGGCTCAGAATTTTTGTCGCACATTTTTGCTAACAACACATCAACGGCATAGTAACTAAGCCACCAACAAAAGCCAGTCATAACACTAACAATATGCAATCGCATTGGAACAAGAGAAGAGAAGAGGAAGGTCTTGAGGTCGGTCTCTTGGATGGAGATTTTCCTCTCTCTGGCTCTGGCTCGGTCTGGTCTGGTTTGTTCCGAGCTTCGGTCGTTCTTCCATGACAATGGCGCCGCGTCGGCATTGAGCAAAAGTAACTTTGGATTCAAGTCAAATTATTTTGTCTTTATTTTTTCACACGTGCAATGTATGGAAATTTTCTATCCACTTGAGTGGTTGCAGCAAAACAGAAGTAAAAATAAGGGATTTGCAAGTAAAATTAACAAATCGTTTTGAAGTAGATGAAAATGGAATAGTTTTTAGTTAAATTGCAAACCGAAGTGAAGCTAAACTTGAACCTGAAATATTTTAAAGAGCGATAGAAGTATTTTCTTATAAATGGACTTTTCCAATCTCTGATGAAATAAGTATGGATCAAAGCGGATGCTCGGACTGTATACTCTTTATCATCACCATCTTTCTCTAGGAAAGGCAGACTCGCAGTACCGATGTATCCGTTCCGTCGGTCTAGCAATAATAATAGAATACACAATTGTACCTATACCTTATTATAACGTTACATATAAGGCTCAGATTTACTGAATAAAAATTATTTCGAATATACAATTCAACTTGCAAATGTCTAGACTTTTCTTTTAAGATCTTAACTGTATATATCTTTGCAGAAAACTCATCTGGTAAACCAATGAATTTGGGGATATAAAAATCATCTTAAAATAATATCAATTTATTGACCCACATCAGAGTGCAGTGCAGTCATTCACTCATTCAGATAAATATTGTTTCACCTAAATAAACTTTGTGCAAAAAACTTTGCAAAAATTAACATAACAAACAGTATAATGAAAAAGTTCAAAAATGCTTTGTTTTCCTTGACCAAAGTGAACCAAAAACCAAGCCGAACAATTATTTGAACAATATTTGTTTCCAACAATCATTTTGATGCGAATTCATTTCATGGCCAAAAACGACGATGAAGGTTTTCCTCAATTGACAAGAAAACAAAATGCAAACATATAGAGACACAACTAAATTAAATAAATAATTGTTTTAGGTGGAAAATATTTTAGATAAAATTCGGACACGATCTCTGATGAAACCCCTGACATTTCGACCACCAAACAGTGTGGCGAAATAGTTTCTTCTTTGCTTGTTTTTGTTTTTTGCTTTGATTGTTGATGGGTTACAGAACCCAAGGTGCCGCCGGACTCCACGTGATGCTGTGGCAAAGAGTCAAAGTCAGTCACTGGGTTATGGTTACCTTACCACAGACATGGAGACAGACAGATGGACAGACGGACAGACAGACAGTCATTGGTAGCCATCCACACATCCAGCAAGAGAAGAAGAAGTTAATTAGCATCAGCGCCGTTTCAGACCAAGTTAATTATGTTATGTTATTGTAAGTTATCTGGGTTTACGCTTTGTTACCGCACTTCTTCCGATTCTCTCTTCTACCCAGCCATGCCATCATCTGTCCCTGGGGGGTAAATAGCCTTTAATGATGTCTAGATCTTCCAATACTACTTGTACTATTGACAATAACAATAACTATCATATTTATGGTCTCGGAGAAGTTTCTGCAAATCAATTGTAATGTAAACCAACCCAGCTAAGTGTATCCCAGGAGATCAGGCAGAGCAAACTCTGCCAATCCAATCTCTGAGCCACTTCCCCTTGCCATTCCATTCGCAATCGAGCCGATAAAGAGTTTTTATGTCAATCTAATGATGACTTTCCTTTGGCAATCGCCACGCAATGCGAATGTTGCATAACTCCACACAAAACACACAAAATTGCGGCTCAAACAATGAGAGCCCCCCAATTGTAATTAAAAAAGTTGTCTGCTTAATGGGAATGAGGTTTGCTATGCTCTGAGGCTGGGCAAAGATGATAGATGTCAAATGGTAGATTAAGCGACCCAATTATGAGTATGTGGCGGTACGTCTTGGTGTGGTGTGGGATGTTGCCAATACATTCGTATATGGCAAAGGAAAGTGAAATTGCAGGCAATGGAAAATTACAAGCCAAATGTGTGTGTGGCCCACACCAAAGTCTGGCAGTATCTATGCTGCCATGACGCCTAAGGTCTCTCGTACTTAACTTCATGGTAAGCAGAGTTTTATTTTTATTGTTGCGCTGACGGCGGAGACCCATTTTTAATTGTTGCTTTGCTCGCCTCTGGGTGCCCATTTGGAGTGCAGATCTAATTGCAGCCACAGCCATGGATATGCTTTTTGAATCTATTTTTTGTGATATTTTATGTTTTCTGTGTACTTTTCGGTGTCTGTATGTCAGTGTGTGTGTGGCGGCCTTTTGCAAGTCAGCATTCTTCAAGTTCAAGTTCGGGGGGCCTCCATCATTATGGCGATCAAAGTTTGGCGCTTGTTCACACTTAATGATTTCACCCATCTATAGTTTCGACTGATTTTCAGATGCTCGGATGCATAAATCACTTAAGCAAATGCGTTCAAAGTCATAGTCATAGCACAAACAAGAGAGGCAGTTTTTGATATGCTGGAACGAAACATTAAATACCCTTAGCACCATAATTTTGGATATTGAATCAATTGGAAATAAATATAAATTCCATTAATGATTTTTCCCTCATATTTATCATTGTGTATGTTTAATTTTATGATTAAGCCACAATACCCTAATCAAGGGTACACAACAAAATGTGCACGGTTGTCCCCTGGCCAAATGTGAAGCGATTTTGAATCGATTTCGAAGTTGTTGGATGCCACTTGAGCTCACCTATCGACTGCTGGAAAATGCAATTAAATTTAATTTACCAAACGACCTCACATCGCCTCACATCGGTTGCTGCTGCCACGTATCATGCCTCATAGTTGTTAATATTTGAAATGCAATTTGAAGATGCGCTCGCAAAGTGCGAGATGCGTGAGAGGACATCTCGAATCAGAATCAGAAGCTGATTCGCCTTGTAGGGGTGAACTTGAGACCACTTGAGCATTGAAAGTGCATAACTTAACAGATGCCATTGGACGGGAATCGACATTAAGATAACACCTAGGATGATTGCATGTAAGCCAAACCCATTTTTGAGTAAGAATTTTGTATAGTGTTAGGATTTACTGTAATAAATAACTTTTGGTGTGTGTTAAGGTCTTCAACTAATGATGATCTTTCACTTTCTTGAAGGACTTGCAAATACTACAAGTAAATATCTAAAGCTGCTCTCCCCATGTCCAACCCAACCCAACCAAAACCTATTTCTCTTCTGTGTTTTCTCATTCCATTTATCACTCTTTGTTGTTTATTTTTGTTGCCTTATATTATATTTATTTCTCTTTCACGCTTTTTTCTATTTTTTTTTGCTTCTCTAACACCCGTACCGTAGCCTTTTGGCTAATGATGAGCAAATTGTGCCGGAAGCAATTTATGCTTTATTGACACTTTATTGACATCGTTTTGCCTTTTGCACCTTTCTTTTTGTATCGCCAAATAATATTCAATTGTTACATAAAAGATTACAAATTAAAATAAAATCAACTTATAATGCATAATCATTTGTTTAAACAAAGCATATAACAGTCTTAAGTGATCGATGTCTTTTATATTTTCTTTTTGGCAAAACGAAAGATTCAGGCAACAAACTTGTGTGACGAACATGTTTGACAAGGTTCGAGGCGCTGCACTTCAAGCCAACAGCTCAAGCACACACACTGACACAGTTACATGGCATGCAGGCAGTAAGTGGCTGCAGCTGCCAGCTTATTTGTGGGTTTAATGCTCTTAACTCAATTAGCAATTGAATGCAGCCTAAGCCTTCCTCCAGTTTACAGTTTCTTATCATGCAGTACAAGGTTGTATTCAACAGTGCTTCTAGTGCTTGCAGTGCTCTAGTACACCTTACCTTCTTTCTGATATACCTTGCGAGCAGGCCCCCTGCAAGCGACGAGTCTGCCATCGAACATCGAGTCGAGCTTTTATTTTTGTTATTTTTGATTTTCTTTACTTCGCTTTGTTTCGTTTTGCTTTTGGTTTTGTGTTTGCTTTGCCTTTTGGCTTTGGCTTTTGGGGGCTTGGGGCTGGACAGGCTATAAACCGTGGCAAGATCGTCATTGCGTTCATTGGTAAAAGTGAAGCGTGCGCGTGCGGTTGTTGCCTCAACTACCACAACTACTACATACAACTATACTGCAACATCAGTTGGTCTCCCCCTCTGTGCTGTGCGAGCTTTGAGCTTTGTTTTGTGTCGTTTATTCCAAGCCAAACGAGAAAGGTGATTATCTCAGTTATTGGTATCCTTTAAGGACAAGTGATCTGCTGTTATATGCGACCAGTGAATAAAGTTTTTTTGTTGGGAAACATTTTGATTCTCAATAGTTCGATCTGTGGGTTTGTGTTATGGAAATTAAGGCGTGGAGTTGGAAAATGGGTCACTTGTTGCACACTGAAATTTCTAGTAAAAATTGTACTATAGATCTACCTAAACGACACCTAATTCTAATCAAAGATACCAAAATTTAAGAAAGATGCTATTCCAGTCTTAGGATATCCAATCAATCAAAGACTACAAGTTATATTAAGACCTACCTCACCTTATACTAATGGAATCTGTCGACTCTATTCTTCAGAGAATATTTCACTTCTTCCACACTGATTTTCGACCTACCCCAAAGAAATCTGTCACAGTAAATTCTGTCAGTTTGAAGACCATCGCAAATAGTGTGAAAAACTTTGTCAGTTAACGCGACAATGATGAAGTGCGTTTCCACCCCCACCCACCATGTTTGTCCCCATTTCGGACGGCTTTATAGACCGACACTCGCCCCACCCCCCCCATTGCACCCAGGCAGGCATTGAGGCAGAAGATTACGCAATATGTTTTCAGTGCAAATGAGTGGAAAATCTAATTTTCCAGCAGCATGCAAATTTTTTTCGGCTTGTAATTGCCAAAATGTCACGCTGCAGATTGTGGCAGCTGGCCCAGTGGCAGACACTAAGCCTGCCTTTTGCTACAGTAGCAATTTTGAGATCGTAAAACATTCAAACAACATACTATTAATATTTTATGGCCTTTGCCATAAACGAACTAGATAACAGAGAGGGGAGTGGAGAGGGGTGCTCCGAGGCACCCCCCTTGGAGATCCACCGTTTGGCATTTTAATAGCTGGCGCTGGGTACGACCTCGAATGAATGAATATCTAAATAAGAGAGTTAGTATTTAAGGTTGACAGGCAGGCCTCCCCTGGTTAATGGAAGGAGTAGGATCTCCATTGGCGTTTGCATACAAGACATTCCACAGTAGAAATCTCCAGTCACGATTCCGTCTCCAATTGACAACAAAATAATTTATCTCCTCGGAATGCGGGAAAGTCCACCAAAAAAACTAAATCTCTCTCTCTCTTCACTCTTTGGGATGGATTCTGTTTAAAGGAAAGTTTTTTTTTCTTTTGGCTCAAAGGGGCGTTTCTTGGCACTCTGCTTTGGCTATAATTTGGATTCAATATGCGAGTATTTCTTGGCTGATTGTAGTGTAGTTTATTGTGTGACAAATTCCAGTCCTGCCGCAGTCATCATCATTACGCTGCTGCCTTGATTTCTGGGTATATAATAACAAAAGGTCTGTAAATTGGTCTTTTGATGCTGATGTGCAATTGCCATGAAAATTGTGGGAAGATTTTGAATGCCCAAAGGGTTGCTCATCAAAAGATACTTTAAAGATCGTTTTGGGTAGTTTATAGAGAGTTGAAAGTGTGGATTGCAGTATTGAAGATTTTCTTGGGGGCTTACATATTTTTGGGAATTTTTTTCTGACTTTCTCACTGCTAAACTTATGGATTCCTGGGGTCATAGGTGCTTTGAAGTCATTAAAAATCGTGGTTCTACAACCAAATATTAAAGTTACTCGACTTTAAAGATAAGGAATAATTTTTCTTGGCTTTAAGGCTGCCGCTTCTATATTTTTCCAGGTCTACAAAATTTTAAAATATATTTTTGGTACCTTACTTACTTTGATACTAATAGACTTTCAATCAAAATTATGAAACTTAAAAAATAGGAAATAAAACACCGTATATATTATTTTTTTCATGGCTGTATGGAGACATGTATGTTCTGGATAATATAGCATATTCTTTTTTATTCCTCTTTAATATTTCCTTGATAAAGTTAAACATTTTGAATTGAAAAAAGAGAAGCTTTGAGTTTTTTCCTAAAAAAGTCATAGAAATCTTTTTTTCTACCCAAATTCTTTGAACATTAGTTATCTTCTCTCTACAGTCCGCACCTACGCATACCTGACCATTCCAACAATTGAAAAAATCCATTAGCACCTGCCTCAGTAGCGTTGAAAGATGAAAGTGAATATTCCCCCGAGAGATCTAAAGAGAAGCTTCCACCAGAGACGACCCTCTGCCACTGTCTCTTCCCCTGTCTCTGCCCCTGCCTCTGCCTCTCTCATCTCTTTTTTCCAACTCATCTCGCCGTACAGCTCTCCGCCGACACCTTGTCAATATTTATCGATATGGCCTGCACATATAAATACTTTTTTATGTCATGACCAAAAGCTGAAGCCAGCCAGCAGCAGCAACAATTTTCACTATCATTTCATTTCGCTTCAAGTTGATGTTCATTGTTATGGTTTTTTGCTGGCTGTCTTTTAACTTTTGCTCATCTGAGAAAACCAGTAACCTGAGCAACCTGTAGCATGGCATGGTAGTTGGTGCATTGCTTTGGTGTTCAGTAAAAGTAACGCACAGCAGCAACAGCAACAGCAGCAGCAGCAGGCCGACCGACCGACCGACCACAAGCGGTGACTCCTTGTCCTTCTGTCTGGTCTGGCCTGGCCTGGCCTGGTGCACAAAACTTGGCCAACGCCGAACAGTTGACAGACTTTCTTCTACCGTACCGTAGCGCCAGTCCAGTTTTTCTACATATTACTTTTTGAGCGCCGACTTTTGTTTACTGTTGTTCAGCTGCTGCTGCTGCTGCTGCTGCTGTTGCTTCTTGAAAGAAAACGATGGACCAGACCTGGCCAATTCCAGAGTCGACACCAAGACCTGGCCAAGACCAGACCCAGACCCGACCAAGACCAGGCAATTAAAATGTCGCCTCCGTTTCGCTGTTGCACACACATCCGCATGCAACTTTCTTAACGGTAGCCAGTCGGAGTCGGAGTGTCAGAGCCACAGCCCGAGCCAGAGCCAGAGCATCCTGCTTGATTACGGGGGCAGGCACAACCCTTCTACACCCGTCTAAAAGAGGTCAAAATGGTCTTGGACGCATTGCAAAACCACACACACAAACACAAACACAAACATTCTAATTAGCACTACAACAAACCTCTTGAACAACATCAAAAGCAACTTATCAAGATATCTACTATACATACATATACATATGTACATATGTATGTACATAAGGTGGGGATGTCTTGTTGGTTTTGTTGGTTGTTGCAACAAGTCATCATTGTGGCCATTGTTGCTGTTGCTGTTGTTGTTGTGGCAGGTGCTGCTGCGGCTTGGCAAATCCGTCTTCTTTATAATTACTGTCATCGCTCTGTGGAGTTGTGCTTAAAACACACAGAAAAACAAAAACTCGTCTTGGCTTGCTCTCTGCCGTTCTACAAACAAGACGCCGATGCTGCCACTGCAACTGCAACACGGTTTCCACAGAAATTTCTCTAGAGAAATGTGCTTGTATGCGATTTTATCGATTGATTTCTAATTAACAGGAAATGCCATAAACAAATCTGGGCAGTTAAAGGTAAATCAAAGAGGTCTGCAGTTAAAAATTGTCTTTGATTTTGTAGGTTATGGTTCTTAGAAGCTTTGGAATGGTAGGAATGGAACAATTAATGGAGTGTTTCGGAATCTTCAGTCTGTTCAGTCTTCAGCCCTGAATAGTTAGACTTATATTTTATGCCATTCTATTTTCAACATTAATATATAATTATTTGTACAACATAATTTATTTAAATATACATATATTTAGGTGGGTTTCTTTCATGTTTCTCTCAGTGGATTGAAACTTTTGTAGTGTTTTTGCATTCATTAATCGAAATATTTATATTCTTCCATTCCAAATTGAAGGCTTATTATTTATAATAATAAATATCTGCAAACGTCTATTAAATATTTAAAAATATCGCTTCGATTGTAGCAATTTACTGGTTTTATTGGAAGTTTTGCCTAATCCTCTTGGAGTCTTCGGAAACACCTGTGCGCTCCCCTCGAAGCAGCTAATGAAAATTTTTCATGAAATTTACTTCATCTGAAATAATGCTTCAGGCGCGTGATACATAAATAAAAAATTTGTTTGCCTTAGAAGAAGATAAAAAAAACAAAATAAAAAACGGCAGCTAGCCGTAAAAAATAAAAACCAGTTGGCCAAAGGCTGTAAAATGTAATGTATAAGCCGGAGATTAATTGCCCATGTATGGGGTGTATGGAATGGAATAGACTGGGGGGTGGTGGGGGGAGGCACTTGCTAGGCAGATGCAGCCACGAACCACCATGCCACAAGTGGCTTGGAATTAATTATTTAACACAGACTCACTGACACTGGCTGTGTGTCGTCTCGGAATCGGAATGTTGCGCAGATGTGTTCACGATAGTGTTCATTATTTCAAAGATTGATCCTCCTCAGCTTCACTCTTTACAAAGATTTCAGTTTTTCAGTTTTTTCAGTTGCTTCTTTTTTTGGTTAGAGCAGTAACTGCAGTTATTTTGTAATAATATTTATTTGGCTATTGAGCACGTTTTGAAGGTTGCTTTTTGCAACCTGTCCCATTCCATGGCTCAAGTGAATTATATAAAAGAAATCCAAAATTTAAAGAGCTCAGGCCTAGGCCATCATTAGTCATATTGTATCGTACATCTCCCACAAGCCCCCTAAATGCCTTTCTCCAGCTATTTATGACTTCAAGTGCCTCCCATTGAAATGTTCAATAAAGCAAATATTGCATAACAATAGAAAACAAAACAACAACAACAAAAAGAAGGTAAAAAATGAGAGCTACTTGTCAGCTGAAGAGACTCCAAAAAAAAGAGACTCCAAAGAGTGGGGACAATTGGTTCGGAAATGTGTATTTCTGTGGCGCTGCCAATGCCCTTCCTTACCCACGACAATTAGTCGGAAGACAAAAAAAACAACCAAAACGTGTATAGGAAATGTGTTTATGAAGCAACGGAAATTCAAATTAAAATTACAAAATTTACAAGCCGTGAAAAGGCAACAACAAAACGGCATGCAATTGCGCGTGTGGCCAAAAACCCAGGCATTTTTTTTGGCCTCTTATCAGCCGGAAGAGTTTTTTGTTCATATATTGTATATATTGTATTGGCCAGAGACCAGAGAGAGACAGAGACCCTTCGGCCATCATGTGTAATGCATGACCATGGAGTGCCCCAACGAACTCTTTCAACTTTCTCCATTTCGTATTGGTATGCACAAGGCAAACCTCTCCTCACCTCAACTGACAGACTTTAGAGTTGAGCTAGAAAAGAAAGAGTACTACCCATGTATGTACATGGTGCTATGTGAAGATGGTTGGTTGCTGGCTGTTTGGTTCCAGTGTTGTGCTGTCTAGTGTATGGGGTTTTTTCTGGCTGTTGGGTTGGTCAAGGTTTTTGGGTAAGGTCAGTCACACCTGTAGCACAAAATGAAGGTCAGAGAAGGTTTGAAAATGGACAAAGACATATATAACCATCGTTCTATTACCTAAAGGTTCCCAAGTGCCCATATCTTTTTCGATTACCTTCTAAAACGTTTCACAATTCGAACCATGAAAGATCATTCCTAAACTTTCATTAGAAATGGTTCAACGTTGACTCAAAATCTCTCAGTGGCTTTTTCCATTAGAACATTCTTTGTCCGCTGGATCGGTTCATCTGCACTCAACTGAATCATCGCCGGGTTAGTCAGAGCTAATTAAATCTCTTTTGTCTGGCTGCAGAACAAAACATAGCCACGCGTTTCAATCATTCCCCCAGACTCGACGATCGACGATGATCCAGTCAATACCAATCCGGATCTAATTGCAAAGGCCGTATAGTGGTTGTATGGACAGACTTTATATAAGACTTGTTCGTTTACTTCATGTAATTTTGATGAGTTAAACATTTGCATACAATTTTCATGTTTTCTATGTGGAAAAAAATTAAACAATTAAACAGATTTGCATGGGAGGTGGGTAAAGTGAAGACTCGCTATGGGTGAACCGACACTGGGTTGCTAAGTGAAGAATAGATGGGTTGATAGGGGGGAACAATTCTCACGTTACCGTTTTTCGTGTGTGTGTGTGGGGGTATTACGAAATAGCAACAAGGTTGTCTCTATCTGTCCCGCACATTTTCGCCCAATTCCGAATACTGGAAATGGAAAACTACTCAATTAGATCAAATGGAATCAAATTGCACACAAATGACAATTGTGTGCGACAAATTCCATCTACAAAACACAGTCAAAATTGATCAAAATCGATGCAAAACATTTCCAATCACTGATTTCGCATAAAAAAAGAGTCGCAGCCTTCCCCCTCCTACCCCGCCTGCTCATCCAAGCGGAAATGCTGTGGGTTGGGCTCCCACCCGACCCGATCCGATCCGATCCCACCATCAGATCTGTTCTGATCAGTTTTGACTAATCAATGGCCCACACTTGCCTCTTTGCAGTTGCCCCGAGATGTCTGTGCTGCGGACGCTGCTGCTGCTGGCACTGAGCGCCACCATGGCGCTGGCCCAGCGCCGCCTGGCCCTGCCCGATCCCCGGAGCTGTGCGAACCGGGTGCGCCACGCCTCCTACAGGGATGCCCGCGGAGTCTCGCACTCGTACTTCTTCAGCTGGGAGCATGCACCGACGCGCAGCCTCGAGGTGGACTGGCTGGATGCGAGAAACATCTGTCGTCGCCACTGCATGGATGCCGTTTCGCTGGAGACGCCGCAGGAGAATGACTTTGTGAAGCAGCGCATATCGCGTGGCAATGTGCGGTACATCTGGACGTCGGGCAGGAAGTGCAACTTTGCTGGCTGCGACAGGCCTGATCTGCAGCCGCCGAACGAGAACGGCTGGTTCTGGTCGGGATCGGGCGCCAAGATTGGACCCACCTCGCAGCGCAACACTGGCGACTGGTCGCAGACGGGCGGCTACAACCAGCCCCAGCCCGACAACCGGGAGGCTGCCCAGGGCAACGACGAGAGCTGCCTCTCCATCTTGAACAACTTCTACAACGATGGCATCAAGTGGCACGACGTGGCCTGCCACCACATCAAGCCCTTCGTCTGCGAGGACTCCGACGAGCTGCTGAACTTTGTCCGCTCCCGGAATCCCAATGCCCGCTTGTAATTCTACTCTTAAATCTAATGGTTAAGCTTAAACAAAAACAAAAAACAAACAAAAAAGATGAAATTAAATATTTATGTAGCCTTAGACGGAACATTGATTGGTTGATTGATTGATTCATGGACTCATTGACTGTTCAATCCAATACTGATGCTTTCCACGCGCTTCTGGCCAATTCTGTTAACATTTTTTTGTGGTTTTGTTCGCAGCAAGAAAAATTCTAAAAGCAAAACTTGAATAACATTTCAGTGTCGATTCGCGCATAAAAAACAAAATTGTTAAATAATTTTAAAAAATTGTTAATAAATACAAATTCAACCCATACAAAAAAAAAACACACACCCACCAAATCTGTTATTTTTCTAGCTAATTTGGGAAAACAAGGTTACTATCGTTAAGGCATATTTTCCTCTGTATCTGAGCCATATCTGAACCGATCTGCCGTATGAAATTTCTATGAATTATTATCGGATGAATGGCAGCCGCAAATTTCTAGCATAATTTTAGGCGGACTCAGGAAACACTCATGCCGAAAGTTCCAGGAATTCACATAAAAGTCCAGGCCTACGCTTCACTGGGCCATCAAAGGACGAGGGGCTTATCAGTCGCCTGCCCAGGCAGGACGTCCACGCTTTCAGGCTCTTTTAGAATCAAAGAATTGACGTTTAGCCCTAGGATCTGTGGAGGAGAATACAAAATCATATTTCAAAGTACTACGTATCTTACATTGCCTATATGCAACATTGCGCCTGAATGGTATATGTTTCATTGGAAAGGGAAGGGCCGAATGGCAATGGTAATGCTGGTAACGCTACGGATCTAAAATCCAGCCCTCATATCACTGCGAAAACGGACCTACCAAGGAATACCAAAGGAATTCAAATTAGTTTTATCTTTTATCAACATTTTTAATAGGTCAATCAAATATCACAAACACACCATTTAAACTATATTAAATATATAATTATGGCCAGCCTGTTTAAGCCTATTAGCAAAGAAGCTATTAAACTTTCGTCGGGAACACTTGAGGCCTTCATCTGACGATCTACATTCAACTCGAGCAACCCAAAATTTTCAAAAGGATTCCCTTGCTGGACCAAAGGGGTAAGAAACCGAAACACAGCTTTCACTTTACCTTTCCAATAGAAGTCAACAAAAGAACAACATATTTTTGATGTTGCATCGTTTTTCATGTCAACTTCAGTTCTCTTTCTCCACTCTAACGAAACGAAGCAAAATAAATCGGAGAAAAAGAAAGAAAATAATCACCAGTTCTCTCTATTAGTGATAGCACGGATTTTCCTAATATTTTGGCAATAAGATAACTAGTGTACGTTGCGATTCCCCCCTCATACCGACAGATTATTGATATTGTCCTTTTGGTTTCGTTGTAGGATATGGACATCCTGGAAACTAGCAGCGAAGGGGAGGCAACTGACATCGACTGCAGTGACGCTTCCACAATTTACGCGGAGGATATCGATGAGGGCCAGGAGGTAGCTCTTGATTTGACGAATCACTCGCATATGGCGGCTCCTTCTGCTGTCCTGCGGCAGAAAGTATGCTACAGCTGTGCCGGGACTTCTGCTTCGGCTGCACCCACCAGTTCTCACGGGTTTGCCGCCACCCAGTCTCAGTACCAGTTCCAGCTGGAAGCCAATGACACCTACGTGCAGTTTTTGTCGGATAAATTTTCCAACTACTCTCCAGATACCATGAACCACGTGCAGTTTGAGATAAGCAAAGTGCTCTTCAGGGCTGACATGGGAGCATACGACAAAGCTGGAAAATAAAACACTTTTTCCTAAACCAAGCCAAAGAAAAATCACCTTGGGATTCACTATGTGTAAACAAATATTCTTAAAATATATCCCATACTATAAAATTGGCTTTTCATTGTTGGTTTTGTAATAATAAACACTTTGATTGTAAACATTTAATGTATATATTTATATTTAGTTCATTATAGTTCTATATTTCACTAGAAAATGCATGTAAATATATATCCATATATCGTATAATAGTTATTTGCTTTATCTGAATACTTTGGTAAGTTCTGTTGCTTGTTGGAACTTATTTATCTATTTTCATATAGTTTATGTAGTTTATGTTTAGGTATAATTAAATTATTAAACAATTTGTTAGCCATTTAGAGATTGCAAGAAGACACAAAGTTAGAAGATTTCATCTAATAAAGTAGCTCATTCAGGTTACACGATATATGTAGTATGGTATGGTATATCCAACTAAAATCAAATTCACATTCAAATAACTTTAATTAAAATAATAATATACAGTTCTAACGGCTAAGTTGTACAATTAATTCGATTCGTGGTTTCATCAGTGATTTTGGTATGTCATAAAAAATATACAAAATATATTAAATAAATTCCAAGTGAATATACAATTAAAATCAAAATCAAGGCGATTTAAAATCTTAGTCACTTAAAACTGATATACAGAAATTAACAAGTGTTTACAATAGGATATTGAATCGGTTATGGATTATGTCTAGAGTTCTGTGTGTGTATGTGGGGATGGTGGTGGTTGTGGTGGTGTTGGTGGTGGGTGGTGGTATCTTGCTCGACAAAATACAATCCTAAAAAGGTAAAATTAGACACAAATTAATACAGTAGTAGTAGGAAGACATTCGATGGGGGAGGGAACAGAATGGAGGCAATGGCAATTGGTATTAGTAATTTTCAAATAAAGCTTACACTTCATTTCGCTTCGGTTCGTGTTATATCATTATAGCCAATTGTTAGTTAGATAGACTTTCCCTTTCCCTTTTTGTAGGATGTTAGTTGCATGCACTTAAAGCCAAGGTCTTGCTTTACCTGCCACAAGGAAATTTCAATGTCAATTTCAAACAAAGGAACACCAAACAAGTTTTAGGGCTACGATTACGCTGGGGTTACGCTCTACGGCAAAGAAACCACTGCTCTACGCTCTCTACGAATATTATCTGTGGTTTATTTTTTAGTAGCTGTGCGTGTACTTTTGTGTTTTGGTTTTTTGTTTTGAGTAACTTATGCAGTACTTGAGTTATGTGAGGCGCCACTGATCGCGTTGAACAAAGCCATGCTATTGCGCTGATTTATGCTTTCGGCATCTTCGCTAAGCGGCTGGAAGGACTCGTCGTCGAGCAACTCACTAAGCGCCTGACACAGTTTCTCGTAGTTCTCCTTCAGCACATGATGGTACTCCTTCTGATCGGCACTGATCATGCGCTCATTCACGCACAAAGCCTTGTGGCAGACGCCAATAAAGTCACTGGAAAAGCAAATAATTCACCAATTAGAATATATGCCACACAAACACATGCCAAACATACCGAAACACATCCTTCAGATCACCAACGCGATCGAGTGAAAAGTTGTTGATCACCTTGGCATCCAGAAAGGCATGCGCATAGGCCAGGGGACCGGCATTTACCGTCACCGCGACGCTGCCCTGCAGGCGCAATTGCAACTTCTTAACATCGGCTGGCGGCATGATAATCTCCTCCAGCTCTGAAACCTTGGATTGCATCTCATCGATGGCCACTTCAATGGGACTCAGTTCGATGATCTCGCGGGACTTGACAGGAATACGCTTCAGCACATAGGGGAACGAGTATGTAGCTGTAGGTAAAACAAAAGATTAATAGATGATTCGATTCGATGATTTATCTCTTTTGGGTGGTCCCACTCACTCTCAATGACGGTCTTGCGTTTCCATTGCTCCTCAACGCTGCCACGTGCTGCTCCCGACTTGGTGAACGGTGTCTCGTACATGAAAGTGTTCACATCGTGATTCTGCTCGAATTCATTGAGCCGCTGATCGAGCTCAGTTTTCGTAAAGAAGGGAATCACATGGGTGACCTGTATGTAGGCCAACTTGGCATCCAATTCATCGACTTTGACCTGCAAAGCAACGGGGGAAATCAATCATCAAACGTTCATCTCAAAAACTTCTATCTAAGCTATCCTTGAAAGTTATGTTATTCTGTAACTCACTCGTTAAACACACACATCTACGACAGTATTTTTACTGAACTCGTATAAATTGTGTGTTAGTGCGGACTCATACTTTTTTTAAACAATTATAATCCTCGAAAATTTTTACCGAAAAACCTAATTAATTAAAGGTTTTCATTTATTTTGACAACAAAATTTTACAACAAGAAGCCATGGACGATGGTCTATTGCATCGGACACAGGCCCTGAATCTCTATACATTCGGCCGGGATTCAAAGAACGATGATACAAGTCTCACTCCAAGCCAAGGGGAATCTTCATTGAATCCCAAAGCCAAGGAGTTTGTTCCCTCATATAAGAGCCCCCCAGAGGTGAAGAAATTTGTACCCTCATATAAGAAAGCAGAGGCGAAGGAATTTGTTCCCTCGCGTAAGAGCTCAGAAGTAAACGAATTTGTACCCTCGTATAAGATGCCAGAGGTGAAGGAATTTGTTCCCTCGCGTAAGAACTCTGAAGTAAAGGAATTTGTTCCCTCGCGTAAGAACTCAGAATTAAAGGAATTCGTTCCCTCATATAAGAAGACGGAGGTGAAGGAATTTGTTCCCTTACATAAGAACTCTGAAGCAAAGGAATTTTTTCCCCCATTTTCCCGAGAGGTGAAGGAATTTAGTCCGTCGTATAAGAACCGAGATGTGAAGCAATTTATTCCCTCGGAGAAGCACTTGGAAGCGAAGCAAAAGTCGGAGATTTCGGAACATCACGAGGATATTACCAATGGCAAGATATCGCAGCGCGATATGCAGATTATCAATATACAGCGGCACATCTTTGAGCTCCTCACGGAGCTGGGTGAAGAACAGATGCCCCTGGACACGGTCGTAGTGGGTCTCTTGCCCAATGGCCAGGGTCTCAATCTAAAGTTTACAACCAAAGAGTATGCTGGTAGCAAGAATCCATTGGACGAGGCATTGTGCAAGAAGACCTACCTCACTCTGAATGTCAACGAGACTGAGGAGTTTGCCAGCAATCCGGAGAATGTGTTGGTTAATCAGTTCCTCATTCGGGTGAACGATCATATAAGCGAGAAGTTGGAGCTCACCGAAGACGTGGAGGCTTCCAAGTTCCAGGTGAACCGGAAGCGCAGCTACACGGAGCTGGAGATAGAACAACAGATCGAGCGTATCAAGGTGTTTGACAACTTCTTCAACTACACCGAATCGATGCTCAACCAGGAGAGGGTCACCCAAAAGGCCTTTAAAGAGCTGCTTCACAGTCTTGGAATGATTGCGAACAGCAGCTGTCCAAATACACCGGCTGAGAGTCCCCGCAAACCGATTCAGACTCCTCCGAAAGCCGCCAAAATCGATGAAGATGAGCAAGAGGAAGTGGAGCCATACTTGGAGGTCTCCTGCAAGAAGTCCGATTCCAACACCACTCTTTGCAGCAAAAAACTGGAAAGGAATCTACGCAGGTATATGAGGGACAAGATCTATAGCTTTGAAGGTGAAAACGGCGTTCAGCTGGTGAACCAAGTCAGCGAGCCGAATCTGCAAGAAATTTTGCCGGATGACTATGAAATGGGTGGGCCGCCATCCACGCCAGCCATTTTCCAGACGACCAAGACCAACCCACCATTGACCTACAAGACCTCCAGCACTCGAAAGTATTCAATACCTACAACAAAGATGACAGCACCACCGTCAGCTGGCAACAATCCTAGCATCAGCCAGGACCAGATGGAAAGCGTCCCCTCAATGACTCAGAAAATTCGTCGCGGCGGCGGTGCCACAGGCAGCAACACATCTGCGGTGACCAAAAGGGTGCAGCCAGAGCAGCAGCCACAGTTCAGTGCCACAGGAGTGCGCAGCAAAACTTATCAGCGTGTGGCCAAATCGGGATCAGCTGGCTCTCAGCATCTGCGATGTCTGCGTGCCTGCGTCCCGGAAGCAGCGGCTATGGCAAGTCGTCAGGGCAAGACCTTTTCCAGAAGCAGTGCCATAGCCAGTGGCAGTGCCACTGCGACTGAGGTTGCACAGAAGCAGGCGGCTGCTTATGAAAATGCCATCAATCGTGGAGGAGTAGCTGCCGCGAAGCAAGATAAAACTCAGGGGGGCGGCAAAAAGCTGCCACGTGGCACACATGCTTCCTTGATGCGTCAGTTGGAGATCCAGCGAGTAGGTGTTCAAAGAAAGATATACATACTTAATTCGATTGACTGACTATCTGTTATTCTCTCCACAGCGCATGAGTCTTATGCACGGCGAAGGCGACCACGATTTTCTCTGCAATGAATATCTCTTTAAGTAATTATTAATTGAGATCAAATGCAATGTACGTGTTATTTTTACGTTACTAAAAGTGTTGTCTCCCCGATATTCTTGACAAATCACACAATTCATTTTGATCATGACCCCAATTGAGGCTTTTGCTAGGGATGGCAGCAAGGACGCAGCCTTACAGAGTATTTCCTTCTAAGCAAATCTTGCATTTGATCAGATTCCAAGGACAAAGCTTCACTAATATTTAGTGGATTATCTAACAATTCCTAGCACTTTTCCTTTCATTATTTCGCACTGCAGATGAACAGAACAAGAATTGCCTCTGCCTTTGAGGAGCAGGTGCCGGAGTAAGGCAGCAGCAAAACGTGCCATTGGGCCACAAATTGGTACCACAAATCGAACCTTCCTCGCCATTCTCATTTATTTCTTCGAGAGAGCCGAGGCTCTCGATTATGCTGGCACTCACCGGCGACGAGTCCATGATTAGCTTAACAACGTCCGCCCCAAATTTCTCCTTGTATTGCTTGGCCAGACGCTCGGAGATCTCACTCAACGAGGTGAGCTTGGGCTCCTTGTACACATATTCAATGGCATGATCCTCCTCAAAGTACATCTGAAAGAAAGAGCAATCATTGGACTAGGATTTCCTCGTCGCTATCTTTCCACTCACCATTCCATAAAAGACAACCCTATAGAAGCGTCCCAGCATGCGTTTGCCCGACCGATTGACCTCCACAATCTTGCTGTAAGCCTGCGCCAAGTGCTCGTAACAATTGGAGAGCTCGATGAAGTCCCGGGCCCTCTCGTGGATGGGCAGAATCAGTTTGTACAGATCGCCGAGGCACTCGAACCGCTCGGCACGATCTAGCAGATCGGCGCACTGCTTCAGCTGTTCGAGCAGCATATATTCGGTGTACTGCGAGTCCTGGGCCCCAGCATCCAGCTTGAGGCCCTGTTCATCCAGCGGTATGTTGCGTGATATCTTGCCAAAGGCCGCCGAGGACCAACTGAGGCTGGAGCAGGCGGTGCCACGCAGCCGCAGATACTCGCACATGAGGGCAGCGATGTGCAGATGACAGCAGGCGGCCTCCGAGAGATTGCCGTTCTGCTCGTGATTCCGGGCCATGGTGACCAGCCAGGTGTGCCGCAGCTCGGGCGTGGAGGCATACGAATTGGCCAGCGAATACTGCAGTTCGAGCAGCCTCTCGGGGTCCATGTGATGGGCCTGCATTTGAGCGGTGGCCATGAGGACAGTGCGCACGCGACGCGTTAGATCCTTCACCTCCATGGGGAAGCCGGTTCCCTTCATGGCCTTGTCGCTATTGGCATAGCTATTGATTATCGACAGACTCTCCTGGAATCGGGCGTTGTTCAGCCCAATCACATTGCCAATCATCTGCGACACCGAGATGATGACCTGCAGGTGAACGCGTGTCAAGGCCTTGCGGCCGCTAAACTCGAAATTGCTGCGCATCAGCAGATACAGAACGGCACAGGATTCGTGTCGGATCTCCACCAGGCGACTGTCACAGGCCTTCAGCAGCTCGTACACCATCTGGCCGCAGAGCATAGCATTGCCCTTAAACAGGGCCATCGAATAGTTGTTGATGAACGCACGCAGGGCAGCAAACACATGCTTGGAGAGTCTCTCCGACTGCCCCAACTGCAGGAAGCGCAGATATACCCTCGCCAGCTTGCGCAGCACCAGGCTGTCGGTCAGTAGCTGACGGAACTGCAGGACATACATGCCCAGGCAGTCGAGTATGATCATGCCCACCTCTGTGGCCAGATTTGATTCGTACAGAGCCAGCTGTGTCCTGGCCATGTCCTCCAACAGGTGTTCTCTTGGCTGATTCAGAGTGCCACTGCTCGGCTGCTGTTGGTCCTGCTGATGGCCGTTCTCCAGCCCCGCTGGTGGTGCAGTCCTTGCGGGTAGCGTATGCGCCTTCGTGGAACGCATCTGACGTGAGTCCGCCGTTAGCAGCACATTCTTCTTGCCCACATAGCGGAATTGCTGCAGCGAGAGATCAAGTATGGCCAGAAATTGCAGGGTCTCTGTTTCGTTGCAGTTCTGCCACCAGGCCACCATCTGATCCTGCGACAAGTGCTTCACAATAAAGAGGAATCCCAACAGCAGGTCCTTGCTCTCGCCAACACTAAACTTGTCGCAGCGTGACAAGATCTGGGCATGCGTGAAGCTCACAGAACGATTGTGACCATTACGCAGGGCCACATCGGTCTCCCCGTTGGTGTAAGCCCCAATAGTTGTGGTGTCCTGCGAGTGCTATAAAAAAAGATACAGATTTAGTGATGCATCAATTATGGAGTATGGCTTCTACTTACCCCTGAATCTGTGTTCGAATTGAGGGATAGATTCGATATACCTCTGCTTATGGGCTGTCCCGCAATGGCCGCCAGGAAATTGTTCTCCCTCATGTGAACGGAAGTGCGACACGGACTCATCAGCTGATCATTGTGCAATGTCAATCGATTCTTCGAGCGCGGTGTGGACGTCAACGAGCCAAATGTCGAGGAATCCTTGCTGAAGACATAGCTGCTCGAGCAGCTCAGGCGTTTGGTGTACGAGGCGGAATCCACATAGACATGTCCGTTGGGCGTGGTGGCTCCCTGCGTCTCGGACAGGTCATCTATGCGATGCAGATTGTCCATCACAATGCCCAGCCATGGCACGTACAGCAGAGCTATGCGCGAGAGCTGTCCGCGCTGCTGGTAGCGTCCGTCCAGCTCGTGCTTTGCCAGCAGGTCCTTGAAGATGGCCAGGGCATGCCGCCGCACATGGCCCACCTCATTGAGGCTGCTCTTAAGCTCCTGCAGCAGAAGACCCGAGAGGAAATGCTGACGACAGAACTCCTCGGAGAGCGTAAAGTGTTGCATCATCTCGGGCGGACGATTCTTTGGATTCAGCACAAAGGGCAGATTGAGCGGCACATAGTGCTCGTGCTGGCAAATCTCCTGCAGGAAGTTAAACTTGTATTCATGCAGCACCCGAGGATTACCGGGAGAAAACTCCTGCATGTAGCAGCGTATCAAACGATAGACAAATCCCCGATCCATGTAGCTGAGACATTGCCGCACAAAGCGGGCCAACGAACGATTGAGAAGCTGTGTTTCCTCGCCCAAATCATCGTAGCGCGTCGTGATGTATATGATAAGGACCTTGATGAGCTGCTCCACCCGGTCCGCATACTCCTTGGGAAAGCGTTCGTTCCGTAGCATTCGAATCCTGCCGGTCGCCAGCAGATGCTGGGCCATGCTCTTCACAATCAAATCGAAAAAGATGGCCGAATAGCGCATGAATTTGTTGACAATCAGGAAATCCGTATTCTTGGGATTCAGCAGATACGGCAAATGCCTGCACAGCTCTCCATGCACTGTCCTCAGGCGTGCCGTCTGCTGGCTGTAGTACGGCGCATGGAAAACGAACTTCACGTAGGAGGCCAGGAGATCGGGACGCTTCGCATCGAAGCTTATCAAGTGGATGATATTGGTCAGCAGACGTATCACATTCAGGCCAATCTCCTCGGACTGCGTGTGCACCAGCAGCGTAAACAGTTCGTTTAGGAGCGTAGGCAGGTAACTGATCAGGGAACGCATATCGATGGCATGCGCCGCCTTGAGAATCTTGCAGGTCTCCGTTTCCGCTGGCAGTGCCCCCGTCTTGCCACCCTCCAGCAGACGCTCGCAGTGCGCAAAGAAGTTGTGCAGATGCTGATCCGCTGTCAGTACTGTGGAGTCTAGTCGCAGGGCCACTGTGTACAAGGGACGCTGATTGTCGATCCATTGAATGTCGGGGCCGCAGTTCTGCTAAGAAATTGAAAGGGTTTATAGGAGAACCAGAGGGGTTTGGATTGCGGGTAGGTGCGGGAAGCATGCGGATGGACGTGCAACGTTCAGCAGCAACAGAGCAAACGAGAGAGAAAACACAAAGAAAGAGAGCGCAGGTTAGTTTTGAAGACAGGATGGGATATGAGGATGTAAGAGACAAAGAGACAAAAACAAAAACATGAGTGTGATGAGAGCTTAAGCAGCTTGAGCGGCGGAACTTTCACTTACCCCCTTGCCCCAACCCAGTGGCTGTATGGACAGATATCCCACTGGCAATGTGGCAGCCACTGGCAGCGATTGCTCCTCCAAACAGATGCGATTCTTCTGCAGCAACGGCAGCCAGGCGTAACCAATGGGCGTCTCAAAGGCTGCCTGAGCATCAGATCGCTTCTTGCTCAGATTACAGGACACATGGTAGAAGGAGAAGAGCAAATGATGCTCCGGAAAGAGACCCAAAGGGAGACGCAACTTGATCTCCTCGTACCACGTGGGGGTGACATTATGATGGAGTACGGGACAGGCGATTTGTGAGACTAGTAGATCCTGTCCAGGTCGTCCATAGATGCACTGGAATCAATAATACAGGGGTAAATGTATTCCAGCATATAATTCACTCTATTGCCTTACCTTCAAGGGCTTACTGTACTCCCCATCGCCATCTCGGAGCTCCACAACGACCGTGATGTTCCTGGCCCGTGAGAACAGCTTCTGGCTATCGAACTGCAGACTCAACGGATACACATACAGATGATTGCAGAAGCTCGTGTACGGATGGGCCTCCCGTTCGTTTTGGTTTTGGAATTCAGCCAGCTCTAGGGTCGGCGGCTGCTTGGAAGCCGGACTGAAGGTCGAGAGTGGTGCCAGAGACTTGGTCAGGCCGCAGGGCACTGTCTGCTCTAGGACCTGTAACTGCATCTTGAGGTGCCCCGGAATGATGGTCAGCTTGCTGAGCTTCTCTGGCTTGCGATAGTCCGCCAGGAGCTTGAGCAGCTCCTCGTCCTTGAGCTTGGGCAGCTCCTGGCGATAGATCGGACTAAAGTCGAAATCCTTGTGCGGCTCCACGTCCAGTTCGTGGCTGTACAACTTGAACAGGGGCTTGGCCGCCCAGGCAAACGGCTGGCGGTAGTGTCCAATGTGCTGGGCGCAGCTCTTGGCCGCCTTGCACACCTTTTGGCCGAGCTTCGGATCCTTGCCCGCCTTCAGGTAGGGCTCCGCGGCCTGGGCAATGCCACATTGCAGCACCTTCTCCACGCGCACCACCAGATAGATGTCCGCATGGGGGGCACGCACCGAGAGCAGGCACTGTCGCAACTGCTGGAACTGCTGTCGGGGACAGCGCAGCAGCTCCGCGGACACACCATCGAAGAGGGAGTGTGGCGCCTGCGAGGCACTCCTATCATCTCCGTCTGCGGCACGACGCGGCACACCACAGCCGGCCACTGATGCCGGAACAGGTGTGTTCGGCAGCAGTTGGGCATTCCACGAGTCATTCACATTGAAGTAGAAGGTCTCGCTCATCTTGCGTCCCGCCTTGGCATCGAACAGCGCCAGGCTGGTGATGTAGGGCTCCACCTGCTGTTCCGCATCCTGCCCGGGCCCAGCATCTGCCGCCACAACCTGCAGTCGAAAGCGTAGACTGTGGCACGTGAGGAGCATTCGTGTGCCGAAATGCTCGCGATACTGCTCCACACTATCACTGGATGTGGCCTTCGAGGCGGTCTGGTAGCAGGCAAACAGCCGTCGACGCTGCTCCTTCCTGGCCAGGGCGATCGAGTGATCCGTCTCCCTGCCGTATTTCATCAACTGCGGGTGCAACGACTGATCGAGACCCTTGAGGGTGCCGAATGTGGGCTGCTGTTCCGCTGGCTGCAGCAACTGCGGTCCCGGCTGACGCTCGAGCGAAGCATTGCGCTTCTCCTCCTGGGCACGATTCTGTGCCAGCACTGAGGAGAGTTTACCCAGCCAATCCTTAAAGTCCTCCTCATTCTCGGCGGCCAAAGTGAACGACTTGTGGCCCGTTGTCATGCGCAGTTCAAAGCAAAAGCGTCCACGTTTCGGATTCTATAAAAATATGGATCAACAATTAAGAGGAAAGGAATTGAAGGAATATTCCATCTCCTACTTGAACAACTTCTGTGCAAAAATCCATGACAATGGTGGCCTTGGCATCGCCCTGCTTCTCATCCTTGTGCAGCTCCAGCATATAGGTGCCATCGATCTCCTGGCGCAGATAGCAGTAGCGACGCTTAAACGATTTGTTTCCTATATTGGCAAACATACGATCGGCAGCCGAATCGGGTCCTTTTAACAGATATCCCTGCTTGGTGATGGTATCCGCCTGAGAGCGTGTCATTTGTTCATCAATGCGATCCTGATCCGCATCGATTTCGTACACTTCCTCGAGCAGTTCCTCCGCAGGCGAGACACTAAATGAAACGAGAGAAAGAGAGGGCTAAGTATTAGGGATTCTTAGAATCATATTTCCATTCACTTACCTGGGCAAATCATGACAGTTTCCACCATAGGCATTATATTTGTAATGGATCAAATGATTCTTGGCTCTGTAGGTGTAAAGCGCCTGTCGCGTGAATCTTGTGCACTCGGCCCGTGATCCCTGCTGAGTGGCCAAATCTTCTCCAGGTGCCGCCTCATCTGCCAGCTCGAACTCGTCTGCCTCCTCGGGCTGGGCGAGATGCGAACGCAGGGTAATGGAGGACAGGGCTGACTCATAGGATGATTCCTGTGACACTTTCTGACTCGTCGAGCCATTCGACGAGCACTGTGAACTCTTGCGTGACAGCTGGGCGCCGTGCCCATTGACGCTGCTCAAACTGCTGCAGCTGCTGTGTCCATTCCCAGTCCCAATCCCATTCCCATTGTGGAGACTGCCATTCGATTGAGTGCTGCTCTGGCGGCTCACCTGACTGTGACCATTCCCGTTGCCCATTAAAGGGCCATGCAATGGACACACAATCGCCTCGTTGGGCGGCTCAAACCGATCGGCCACTGATTTGGCCGTGGTACGCTGCTTCCGCGGCATAATGATCTCCTACAAAGAGATGCAGATGTAGATATTCTCTTTTAAATATGGGTTGGGTTTTATTTTACTCACTGAAACATCATCTGCTGGATAGATGAGCAACTCCCTTTGCGGATCATTTTGGATTACTGTTTTATTTTTGGCCACAAATGCCTCAAAATCTATGGGCTCCACCACAAGAGGTTTGTTCTATAAAAACAATAAAAAAGAGAAAGAAAATTAGTTGATATTTTCCATAATTTGTTCTTTTGCTAATTTATGCATGACGTGCCCCATCGACGCGTTCGTCTATAAATAGAGAGCTATACGAGTGTTCGTTGGAGCAAAAATAATGCCCAAAATGTTTCTCTTTCTGAGAGATTTATCGGTACAACGCACGCCATAAATTTATCCCCACTTTGTGATGTGTCTCTATCCCCACTCTTAGAGTTTTCTCCTTGAAAATCCCCTATCCCTCTCCCCAAGAAAATACATATTGTAGACCTTGACCGCATTACAAAACGAACGCCCCACACTTTACGCCGCCGTCTCTGTATCTCTCTATCACTCTCACTCTCTCTCTTTCCCGCTCGCTCTCTGTCTGGTTCTCTGGTTGTAATGATATCTTCCATGTCTGATATTTGGTATAAACAAATTCGTTTCGTTTAAACATTTCACTTCCAGTATTTTGCCAGCTATTTTGTGTATATTTTTTGGTGTTTTTGCGTATTAGATTTTCAGTCGAAATGCACATGATAACCCAAATACTACAATGTTGCATATAAGGAAGATATTTTTGAGTAACCCAATTATTTGCATTAAGATTTTGGTATTTGCCAAATCAGGTATACACTTGACTGGAAAGTGTTCCTTTAATTCAAATCAAAACAGCTAAATCTTATATTTCTTTTCACAAATCATATTACATTGAAAGATTGTAGATCTATACTTTCTGTAATAACAAATTCCGCCCCAAAAACCATATTACATCCACTAATTATGTTCCATCCATTCCATTTATTCCCCAATTTGTTTTCCGTTAGAAGGAAAAGCTTTTTTGGGTGCAGCAACATTTTAGTTGTGTTTAGAAATAACTTTATGAACATTACGTTATAAGAGAATAAATGTCCAATTATTTTTAAACAAATTTGAAACATTTTCGGGAATTTTTGACACTTTAAATCAGTTGTTTTCAGTGATGGAAACTTGTTAACGAGTGGCAATCACTCGTTTGAAATTTTCAGTGATTTAACCTGTTCAACGAGTGGAAATCACTCGTCGCTAATGTGTTTTAAGCGAATTGAATATCTTTTTTCACTTATGGTAACATTCATACACCCGAACACAACGTCATTCACTGTCATTCAACGATTGTGCTGCTAATGGAAACAGTCACCATTTCTCTTTCTCCCTTTCTCTCACTCTCTTTGGAAGGGTTAAAGGGTGTCACTTCCGTTTGACATTCTCCTCTCCCCTCTAGCCCCTCTCTCTGTCTCTTGGCATGTTGTCATTTTATTGTTTTCTTGAAATTCAAGGTGTGTGTCCGTATGTGTGGTGGTGGTGCCTCAGGAAGCGACAGGTCACAATGTAGGCCATGGGAATGGGTTCCGATGGAACATTTGATGGACGCTTAACTGCGCAGATACCAAGCATATGAGGCCATCGAGGACATTGAGGACATGAAGGACATTAAGGACAGAATTGTCATAGGTTGGGAATGGCATGTGGGGTTAGGTCGGTATTTTTAGAAATAGTTCATAAATTTAATGGCCATTTTTTATGGAATCTTTCCACGCTGATATTAAAATTTAATGATTTCGTAAATGAAAAAAACTTAAGGGCAGATTTAACAGAATTTTCGCAAGGTTAGAAATAAT
Organism: Drosophila azteca; assembly: GCA_005876895.1. Lineage (NCBI taxonomy): Eukaryota > Metazoa > Arthropoda > Insecta > Diptera > Drosophilidae > Drosophila > Drosophila azteca. Next base: position 6,055,179 of record VCKU01000091.1, on the reverse strand, counting down.
TTAAGATTTCCCATTTTCCAAAAGGCATCTTGTGTATCTTTTAATATCTCATCTGTATCTCAACCTGAACCCTTGGGTTCAACAAAAAGCAATCTATATACGCCCAACCACGCCCCCAAGCTGCAAGCAAGACCTTCTCCTACTCCCACTGTCACTCCCACATGCCACTCCCCACAGTGCAATGTCAATGCACTTCTGCCACTTGGAACATGTGCGCCACTTAATGTCGGGGGAAAGGCAATTTTCATTGTAAGCCCAGGTCTGAGGTCTCTCTCTCTCCCTCTCTCTGTTGCCTCTCTCTTGGCTCTTGGCACGCACTGCATGCAAATTGGCAGACGGTCGCCGCTTGCGTAATTAAAAACCGGCGGCAGAAAAAGGTAAACGAACAGCCCAGCCACAGCTAAAGCTACAAGCCACAGTCCGGGCCACAGTCCGGGCCGGGTCGACAACAAGTGCATGGGCATTACGCAAATAAAGCTGTGGGCTTACAGCAAATCAATTTTCGGACAAGTCGAAAAGCTAAAGCGACAAGCGACAAGCAATCGGCGATGGGCAATCGGCGATGGGCGAGAAAGTTGAGCACACATTTGGCAGCAGAAAGCAGTAAAAGGGGATGCCAAAATGTAAATTGCAGAAGGAGGAGATTCCAAGACTTAAAAACTAATAAACTGCATCTCTCCCTGGTGGGGGGTAGTCCAAGTCCATTAGTCGACACGCAAATCTTCACTAAAAAATGCTTCATCAACCACCAAATCAGAGTTGACCACGGCACGCCGTGAAGATCTCAAACAGAAGGCCTAATCAGCATCATCATCGGAGGGAGCTATCATCAAGCATGTACAAACTATCAAGCATGATCAAGGTGAAAGCCTCAGTTTATAGAGTCGCAGATTAGGATACTCTTTAAGAACAAGTGCAACACGACTATTTATAGAATATATACAAATATATGTACACAGATGAGAAAGTACATAAGGTAGAAGGCAAACGAAGGAAATGAATAGCAATTATATTTTTAGTCTTAAGTTAATAAAACAATGTGAACGAAAAATATTACGGAAACATGGAATACATAAAAATTCATATTTTAGTCGTATTTAGCGATATCAGAAAACCCTTCTATTTAGGATTTATACTATATTTATACTAAATTTATACTACATTTATACTATAATTTTTAATTCTTATTTTTAGTTTTTGTATTGTAAAATATCAGTAATAATAATTTAATAAAAATTGTTTCAATAAAAAACGGAAATAACACTAATTTCTGATTTTTTTTAATGAGTGTTGATTTTTTGGAGACTTTTTTTTAATTTATAGAACATTTTTTTACCAAACAATTGGTTTACAGCTCTATTTACAGCTTTATGTCATAGTCTTTCGATCCAAGTGGTTCCGATTTAAACGGATAGTATTTAACGAAGAGACTATCTTGTGGAAACAGAAATATGAATTCTAGGCTATCATATTCTCCTCAAATTCTTCTTTGAAAACTTATTTTTTTCTATAACAGAACTCTGAATTAGACATTAAACAGCCATGCTCTGCTTTTTGCAAATTTTTGCGATAACGATTTTAAAAATTGTAAATGTAATTGTAATGTAATTATTATGCTCCGGTTTTCGCCAAATTTTCCCATCGATAGCATTTTATTCCCCAATTTCATTTCGGCTTTGTTGTTGTTTCGGTTTATTGGGGTGCAGTACAATTTCAGGTGGGATAAGAACCATAAAATTATTCAAAAATAAATGTTTAGTCATGCTCCGGTTTTTGTAACTTTTTTGCTAGCTTTTTAATCGTAAGAATCTAAGAATTTGCGCCTTGATAGTCTGCATATACGAACCCGATTTCTTCCCATTTTAGCCATGCAAAAGTCAGAGTACCCTCTTTAACTGAAGTGTATCCATAATAGACATTAGCAACAGCCATCAACCTCCAGCCAGATTCAATTTTGCAGTCAGCGGTTTTTGAGGTTTGAGGCGCCACCATGAGAGAGAGGCAGGCAGGCAGGCAGGCAAAAACGTGACGTTTTGTATGCATATTTCACTTGGAACATTTATTGCTTGTGGCAAAGTGCCTCCCGCCTCAAGTGGCATGTGGCAGTGGCAGTGGCAGCCACTGGATCGCCACTCTCTACCATTACCATAACCATTCCTCATTCCTCCTGTTGCCCCGCCCAAGAGCTTGACTTTCATTGATTTCAGCAGACGAATTGCGCTGGCATCCCATCCGCCGTCTTGAATGTCACTTGAGTCGCCTTTGCCTTGCCCCTCGCTGTCTCTGGAATCTTGTACGCCCCCATGCCACTGGCTTATCAGTGGAAATTGAAATTGCAACAATGCGGCAGAGATGTCTGCATTAACATCTCTTGGGAGCTGCCACAAATGGTGTGGATGTGGCTGGGGATGTGGGGGGTCACTCGGCTCATTTGTGTTTCGCTTTGAAGTGGAAACCATTCAAGTGGTCTATGAATTTAGCCCCCATTCACCCATTCACCCCTCCATCCATCCCTCCACCCTCTCCTCTCCCTGCACATTCAGCCCTTTTCCTTTCCCTTCTTCCTGATTGGCATTTTCATGGCATGGACAAATTGTGACTAAATTTAGCTTTAGCTTATGCCATATTCTATGATTTGTAATTGCTTTTGTTGTTGCTGTTGCTGCTGTCTGCTGAACTTTTGACCCACACGAAAATAGCTCTCCCTTTTCCGTATCGGAAAGCTTTTTTCCGATTTCATAAGTGGAAAATGTGGAAAGTAAAATCGTTTTTAAGGGCAATTTTTATATATAAAATGCTTTTAAAAATTGTTCAAATGCAGCAGAGGAACTTTCAATGTAAGAAAGATCCAGAGAATCATGAAATGGGAAATGCAAGATTAACTTTTGAAGGTTTTTCAAAGCATCTAAAACAAAAACAAGAGGAACGGCACGTCTAGTTTGTATGAGTTTTATATAGCCTTGGGCTTTGGCATTGGTACAAAAAAATACACTATGGAATATCTAATATACATACATATGCATAATATTCTCCTGACACTGTGTTTTTGGTTGTTCACTCAAATGACAACACCAATAAGTCCATGGAGCACTTATGTATATCCGCTTTGTTCCTTCGCCTCGCATTCGAGTATGAGCCAAAAATTGAATATTCCGCTCATTCGAAAGTGCTGATTGGTGCTATGCACAAAGAATACGCTCAAATTCAAATGTTCTATGGCCCAATTTCAGATTCAAACATTATCCTGTAGTCCATTCGCACATTAAATTCACGTAAAACTGCGGAAAATGCCGGGTTAACTAGTACTTTAATAAAATTCTCTCTTTAGTTATGATCGTTAATCATTTTCAATATACAAAATGTTCTTGTAAGAGAGCAGCCTTTGACTATGGTTCAGTGAGGCTGAAAGTGAGTGTTGGGTCGGTAAAGGAATGACAAATTGTATTTAAAAATTAAGCACAAACTTGAATTGGGGTGTTTGAAGGGGGATAAGTATCTTAAATATGTAACTAAGCCTTGAAAAGATCTTCTAACATGCCAAACATCTAACATCCCACATTAAACCATCATTAAACTGAAATACTCATACATTATAGAGTCCTCTCTGAGTGCATAAGAGGGGTATGCGTTAGAGGGGTATGAGAAAATAGCCCCAAAGAAATTATAGATGATGCAATAAAAGGTTTAATAAATTATGTAAATTGTTGAAGCCATTCTTAGATATTCGTTGTGATAAAGAAAATCCTTAGGTCTTTGTTCTTTATACTCCAAGACCAATGACCCAAATACAGTTGAACGTATGATTCATTGGATCTCCAACTCAATATCGCATTAGTTGCTCCATATAATATTGCTATATTAAGCAAAACAAAGCTTCGATTAAACATGAGTCAACTTCGAAGATTACTTATCCACAATAAAAGTAAGCAAAATGGGGACTTTTTATAAAAAATATGTTCCATATTTTCTGATTGCATTTCCTCTACCCAAGGTCCCCCCACCATATCATATTTGCCTCTTGGGTTTCCTTGAAATTCCGCAGATATTACAGCAGCGATTTCCCCTCATTTTTCTCAAGTGGTTAAAACATTTGTATGTATTTGTTTATTTAGATAAACAGAAATTACACAACATTATGGTTTTAGTTTATTTTTGCAATTTATGCGATATGCCGGAATGGTTGGGAAGCTCGACAGCTGGCATCCGTTGTGGCGGCATTGGGGCAGGGGCAGGAGGCAAGAGGAATGTGGCAGTACTCATAAATTCCATAAAATTATGCCCAAGCACAGATCCCCGATGCACACATCTCACAGATGCATTCCAGACCGAAAGAATCAACATTTCTGGAAGCACATGGAATGGTGCGAATCATATTTACAGTTGAGGCCGTGGATCCCCCATGGAATGCACTGATAAAAAAGCCTTTTGCATCATCGTTTGATATTTATTTTGTATACATATTTTACATTGCTTTATCAGAGGTTAAAGAGGTTTGTCCAGTCGCAGGGAACTGGTTTCTGCCCAGTAAGACATACCGTATGTTTTGGTCATCATTGGTGTGTGGTTACTGTCGTCTGGGTGGGGCAGGGGTCGGTTCAATGAACCCCCACAATAATTATAAAAAATAAAATGATATGTAAGTGGAGATGGAGCTGGAAACACCTCTGTGGCAGGTAGGTTTTTCCCGCCCCAAAAAGGTGACGACCAGTCAGCAGTTTTCCTCAGGCATTCCTTAAAAAAAACAGTTCCAGGCTTCAAAAGGTGTTGCAAAAAAAACCCCTCCCACCCGAAAAGGCAACACAAAAATCATGAAATTTCTTTCGCATTTCTTGCATTTTTTAATATATATAATAAAATAATTTATTTAAAAACTTTCTTTATACTTTATTCAACCAAATTTCACCCAGTTGGAAAGATTTGTTTCGCGATTTGTTTAGATTTAAATTTACATACAAACATGCAACATGCCACATGCCATACCACATGCCACATAAATATCTACACTATGGATGGTTATATCGCACTATTGTTGAACAAATGAGGAAACTTATCATTAGCCTGCTCCGCCGTTCAATTCAAAAGTAAAGCCATTCATTAGTTGAGTTTTTGTTAGCTTCCACAATGGAGGGAGGCAGAGAGAGGGGAGACAGAGAGGGAGGGAAGGGAGGTAGAGAAATGAATGTCGCGTATGCATAAATGGCATTCAAATCATACGTTTTAGACGACTACAATAATGCCACACAACTATAGCATTACTTATAGATACTGTATTTTAATAAATACATACACTAATCGCTCTCTGATCAGAGCATTGCATAAGCATCTCTAATGCTCTCAATCGACAATCGACAGACGACAGACGATAGATGATGATTCCATTCGGTTTCTGGGCGGAGTAAAAGTTCCGCAAACACTTTCTTTTCTTGCATAATCTTTGACTTTGTTTGGTAGACGTTTTTATAGAAAAGAGAGGGAGATAGATTCGAGATATAACCAAAAAGTATACATATGTATGTGGAGTAGAACTAATATGTATAGCCAATATATTTACCAGAGAAATACTCGAAAAAACGCTAATTGGCAATTGAATTTGGTTGATTTGCTGTTAGTTTATCTATAAAATCTTCCCTTACTAAAGCTAGAGATTTTTTTTAGCCTTATCTGTCTTCCACTTCCCTCGATCAACGACAACATAGGATGGTAGCCTCTGTTCCTCCCCCTCCCAGAGAGCTCCTTCTCCTACATCTTTCTCTACCTCCCAGAGAGCTTCTACTAGGACTGTACCTCCATAGCTCTACAAGTGTCAGAGGCACTTTTTGTGGAATAGCATCCTTAATCCTAGGAAACACCACCTTCACTCTGGCAAAGACTCTTTGCGATTGCCACGAAAAGAAGCCTCCATCAGCCCTGTCATTAGAAATGGCGTTTGCTAGCATTTCTTCTAGTTCTGCCAAAGAAGGGAAGTAAGTCATTGGACGCATGGCAAAGAAACGCCGGCTGAACAGGAAGTTGATCGACAGGAAATCGAAGCGGATGCCTGACATCAGTCGATCGGGTTGCTGCACTGCGGCACTCAGGATAGCCAGGACCAGCAGGAGGACCGCAACTAACTCTGCGTTGAAGATCTCTAAGATCAAGACCCTTCCAGGCACGTAGTTCTGTGGTTCTGCTTCTCTTTCTCCCATTGGAGGGTATCTCTCATTCGTTTCCTTGGCCATAATACGCATCAAATGAGTCACAGGCGCTCGTCTTTGTTTTCTTTAACGATTAAACATGAAATATAATCATACATCTAATAATCACAGCCCCTCCCAAAAGTTCCAAAGAAAAATTCATAGAAATATCCAACGCTTCTTTGGGTAATCCCCCACCCCTCCCCTCCCAAATTAGCATAGAAAAGCACTTGTCTGCATAATGGAGCAGGTGGTGGTGGTGCTGGAAACCGTTTAAAACTTGTATTCTTTAAGCGGCTCAAGGTCAAAAAGGTATTGTAACTGGTTTCCCAATGGAGGGAGCCCTGTGGGGGCTATTAGCCAATTTAACCAGAAGTTAAGTGCAAAAGAAATACAAGAATAACCAGAAGCAACCTTGAAGTCAAGTTGCACACACACACACACACACGCCCTTAAAGACGGTTAACCCAACAGCGGAAAAGCAGTCGAGCAGTTGGAAAAGCAAGTGCAGAAAACCCCGTGGAAAACTGAAGGCAAGAAAAAGTTCCCACGCAGCAAAAAACCTACAACAAAAAGGCGGAAAAAAACGACACACAGAGACGAAAACTAATGATAGAGGAGAGTGGAGATAGAGTGCGAATGGACGATAGACGACATAGGCCGCCTCCTCCTCCTCCTCGTTGGCTCTGCCTCAGTTCTTGATGCGATGTGTGTCTTCGGATGATAGCAAATACCAGTAATTAAACATCGAAGCGCGCTCTGAAAAGAAAGTAAAAGAAAAGCCAGAAGGCATAGAAAAGAAAAGCGTACGGAGTACACACACATTTTTCGTGTAGAGAAAAAAGGGGGGAAAAAATCAATCAAGCAAAGAAGATACCCTGGAAGATCATTGAAGAATGATAGGTTCTAACTTTGATTAAAGACCAAGTACGTACAGACATAAAGGGTGCTCGTACATGAAGAGTGCTCGAGCATGAAGAAGAGTGCTCACAGCTAAGCCACACTGGGAGAGGGAGATTCTTGAAAATCTTCAATAAAAGGTATATGAATCTTTTAGATCGAAACTCAATGACTGTTCTCCAAAGACTGCTTCTAAGACTGCTTCCAAGTCTGCTCTTAAGACTGCTTCTAAGACTGCTCCAAAGACTGTTCAATCAGAATCGCCTTTACGACCACGCCTATGTTTGCTGTTTCCTCTTAAAGTTTTAGGATATATCTAGTACTATAATATATTACATATTCAACGTTTATCAGTTCTGGTTAAACTATGAAAAAACTCTGAATACGATAGTTCTTCTATCCCTAAATGTTTCCATGGTTCGTGTCCAATTTGTGGCAGTAAAAATTACGTTTTGACCTTCTTCGATATCTTTTACGAGTCATATTTAAGATTTATAATAAAAATTGTTCAGTTTTACTAATTTTTAAGCCCGTTAATTTATTTAAGTTAATTTATCAAGAAATTAGTCGACTTTTTATAAACATTATATGCAAATCTGTGAAAACTTACAGCAAAAAATATATACAACGGATAGGAATACGCCTAGAAAAAGGTAGAAATTCAATGAACCACAAGTAGTTATTTCTTACGAATCTCATACAGTAATCTCTGCCTTATAAACTACAACCTTTAGAAACACATAATACCCTTATCACACTTCTATCGAAGACAGGGTATCATTTCAATCAGCAGACAACGCAACAATTGAGGCAAGGCGGTGGCTGCAAGCAGTTGCTGCTGCTGGTTGCTTGCTGCCGGCTGTTGCAAGAATATTGTGTGTCGTTTCTTTAATTACAGACATCTGAAGATAGCACCGAAGATATGTATGTGCTTCATTTGTACGAGTAGATGCCAACCACTTGATGATGATGCCTGGCCTGGCCTGGCCACTGGAAAGTTGACATTTTCAGTGCAGTCTGTTTGTTTTTTTCTGTGGAAAATTGGGTGCCACCGAACCAACCAACCAGAGGGGGGAGGGAGGAGGGCAGGAAATGGGTGGTTGATTCTTCTGCCATGTGTGGTTATGGATGTGGGGGCAACTTTCTAAAAAGAGTACTTAGCACTTTCAATTACATTCAAAGACCACAAGCAACAGTCAACAAAAGAAACAAGAATCTGGCAAACTAATTACATTTATAGCCGCCACTGTAGCCGGGTCTCACAGGTCTTTCTTCGTCTCTACCGATGATGGCGATGATGGCGAATGGCGAGTGTGAAATATGTGTTAATTACACACCGAATGGCCATAATAAAATTCAAGTATCTTCTCATTAATTGCTCAATTGTTGGGATCTACACACACACAGAAGAGAGGTCTTTGGCGGGGTTAATAAACTCTTCGTTATTGGCCAAAACCCTAGAGTGCCACACCCGTAATGCCATAATCTTTGGCTTGACATTTCTCGACTGCCAGAAGAGAGGGCAAAGTGGTCAACGTTTTTGAGAGACCCACGAGTATTCACACAGCAAGTGGCAAGAAAACACGTTTCAAAGAATAAGCAACATTTGAAGCCTTTGTGGCATACTACACTGATCAAAAAAGATTGGGCGAAACGATTTGGCAGAGCAATATTTGATATGAGATATACAGGAAAAGCTAAGAGACGCCGATGCCAAACGACCGAACGAATCGTATACCGAATCTCACCGAATCGAATACCGAATCCTTCCGAGACAAGTACCGAATCCAATCGCATCCCACCGAATCCTAACGATTCGAATACCGAATCTTGCCAAATCGAATACCGAATCCTTCCGAGACAAGTAAACTTGTCTCCTAAACTGTCCTAACGATTCGAATACCGAATCTTGCCGAATCGAATACCGAATCCCACCGAATCGAATACCGAATCGATTCGTTTCTCCCCTGTTCATCCAGGGCTCTAGTTGCGAATGTCTCATTGTTTTCCAACTATCATAAAAGGAACTTTGAACTTTCAACTTTGAAGAACCATTTCAATTCAACTACAGACACAAAAGACCCATAACACAAACACAAAACACATTTCCATATACAAATACGCGTAGAGCAACAGAAAGAGAACATCAGAGGTTTGTGCCATTCCCTATCCTATCCTATTTTGAGGGCAGTAGTGGAATCCCAATTCCAATCCCAACTTTCATTCAAAGAAAACAAAAGGCTTTCGCGTTGACAGAAACGTTGCACAACACAATGAACAGTAAAACAGAAAGACTAGGAATAGAGGTTACTGACATCGCCTCATATATGGTATATGGTATATGGCAAATACTCGTATGCAAAGTGGGAATGAACTTCAGTGGCACTACTACGACTATATGTATGCCACTAACCCTGGAACTCTGCAGCATTCCAATCCCCTTTGGGGGGGTTATATTTGCAAAGAACTTCAAACAGTAGAATGGAACTTCAAACACACAGCCGTAGAATGGAACTCCAAAGCACACACACAGAGACCTGACATTGTGACATTGTCCAAACGGAAGCCGAGTTTTAGTTGGTTAGTTTTGTTTTAGTTTACCCGTTTTGTTATTAACTTTTCTGTGCTTTTTTCTCTTCTGTTTTTGTTGTTAAGTGTGTCAGCAATAGAAAAAAGGTCTGGCAAGTGCTAACAACTGACTCACGCCCTGCTCTCGCCCCCTCTTTCTGGTTAACACTTTTTCTGGCCAAAAGGGAACAAAATTTGCACAAGAAATATTCCCTAGGGGCAGACAGTACTTCTTATAAGTAGAATCGATTCTATTCGATTCAATGCAAATGTCTCTATCCATACAAATGGGAGGAACACTTTTCCTATAAAGGCGAGAGATCTCTAAAGAGAAGAGGAGGAAGATGAAGAGGAGGAGGTCGGAGGTGGAGGAGTGGGAAGGTGCAAATCATTTTGCTGTAAACAACTTAAATGAATACAAAGTTGAATGGCAAATGTCTGACTCTGTTGGCGGGTGTGGGCGAGAGGGAGGGGTAAAGAGCTCCTCCACTGTGCTCCCCAACAATTGGTTTGTTATATCGATACCCTATAGCATAAGGGGTACTATGATTTGTAAGACAAGTTTTTTGGGAAGAGAAAAGACAGTCGTTTTGGCATGTCTCCCAAGGCAAATATTGAATATTCCGCTCATTCGAAAGTGATGATTCTGGTGCTATGGACACAGAATGTCCTAAAATATGAGTTAGATCAAAGACCATGTAAACACTAAGATAAGTAACATCCATACAATTCTGTGCTGTATGCAGCGTTTGCCTCTAGAGCGCTCTTTGTTTATCTATCTCTCTCTTTCTTAGGGTGGAATTTCTGACAGAGCCACAGAAATAGTTCAAAATACTACAGAATATAACCTATATATTCTATATATTATTATATTATATTATATTCTATAGTAAATACAAGTCTTCTAGAGTATCTAACTGTTCGCTTTCCTTTGACAACTCTTTTCCTGATTATTTTCATTATGCAATAGAGCAAAGTGCAGCAGCAACAAAAGCAAAACAGCAGCCTCCACTTGTCTGCTCCCACTTCCCCCTTGAACTCCCTCCCCCTTAAACAATTGTCAGCAATAATTGTCGCAAATAAAAGAAAAAAACAAAGTTGTATTGTGCGATATCAAGTGGAATATTCACAGAGGATGGCGGAGGCGGCAGCGGTACAAAACACTGAAGAAGCTGTAAGCCTTGGGGGCTCCCCACTGTGCTCCCCATTGTGGGTGTGTCTTTGTGGAGACGTTTCGTGTGTGGGTGGGCGTGGCTGAAGTTGGAGTTTCAGTTTTTCGATGATTTCATAGGCATATTCTATGAACATGTAATATTTTTGCTTGTTTTTGAGGGTTGGGCTGTTGAACTTTGAAATGAAAATGTAAGACTTAGTTTTGCACTAAAAAATAGTAGCTGCTATTTCAAGATAGATAGAGCTTATATAACGTCATATTTAAAGATGAAACCTTCCCAATATATTCCCAAAAAAAGGTTCTATTACGTAGATTCCAATCCCCTGAAAGACTGTCTTATTAACCTCTTCTATGCTTTCAATATAGATACAGAAGTGCCTTTAAAAGGATGATTATGATTCTCTTAAGATATCCCAATCATAATAGTAATAGTTCCCCTTCAAAACCTTTCCGTAAAACTTTCCCATTCAATCCATATCGAAAGAGAAACCTAACCTAAAACCTACCAACTAGACAAAAGGGTCTTTAAAGACATTTTGTAAAGAGCTTCTACTTTTGATAAGCTTACGACGACGACGTCAACCAAGACGACGCTTACAAGACTCCAGATGACAAACCATTGAAAATCTCTTCTTCGTCTTTCTTACACCTTTCACTTTGTCTAGTGAGAGTTTCTCCATGAGAGCCATGATCCAGCAGCAATTGATTTTTGGCACCTTTCTTAAGATATTCCTCCTCTCCTACCATTTTCGGCCAATTGGCATTCATTTCATTCACAGTTTTCCCCCCACCGCCACCCCAAATTCTCATTTTTTCTGTGGTTTATAGTCGCGCCATAATTTATCAGTGCATAAAAATATCTTTCTATATGGAGGCTGATTTTCTCTGCGAGAGGAGAGCAAAATTCTCGGTATGAAAAATGATTTTCTTTTTTTGTTGGCTTTCAACAACTCAAAAAAAAAGGTGAAATTCTTGGTAAATCATAAAGAATAAACAATAAATAGATACAAACAATAAATAAACGCCGAAACAATGAGAACAAAGATTTATTCTTGTATTCATTCAATATTCATTTATTTATTTTGGCAGAGCGGTTTTTTTTTTATGTTTGTTTGTGGGACAAACGAGAGCGAAATTTAAACAATTTAATTTAATAGCAACAATTTTTTGAACAATTGAAGGTCCGCCGCGGCAATTTGCAACTCAATTGGAGCGTAGCCGGGGCAGGGCGGACGGGGCGGGGCATATGAGTTGTCCGTTCCACAGATGTTCCACCTGCTGAGGCGAAAAGAAAAACTCGCCCGAGCAACTAGTACCAATATTTCGACCAGAGGTTACCGAAATCGAAACAAATTTTGTAGAGAACAGTTGAAAGCTTAGTAATATTTCTCAAAAGCCAACAATATTCATTTCTGAATCTAGGAGATCACATAATTGAGAAGAAATTAAAGTTCTTCTTATAGAAAATCTTAGGTGAAACATTTCCCTATTTCTGGATGTAAGACTTATCCAATCTAATTGATAATTGGTAGATAGCTAGCTAGTAGCATTATCTTAAGCTAAACCAAAACTCAAAATAAATTCTTGAAAATTATGGAAACCACAACCCATCTGGGAGCACTAATGTTAGAGCATCGAAAGAGTCTGAATACAAAAAATATCTTAATAGATCATCCAGATCCAGGGATTAGTTTTACCACTCTCTGGATACCCATTACCATCCATCAAATATGTACATAAGTATACCCTTACACCCCACTTTCCTTCCAGTACCTCCTCTAACTAGAAATCCCGACAAATCATTCTCACTTGAAGACCTGTTTTCGTATGAGATGCTTCAATGCTTATTTTTGATATAGGGGTTCGGTAGATCGTGTATATCGTGTTTCAGGTACTGCGACTGGGACTGGTTCTGCTTCTGCTTCTGCCTCTGGTTGTGTAGCACGTTTTCAATGTCAATATTTACATGGACTGTCGCACGGTGGGGGGTGGGGGCTATGTGAGGCGTTAGATGCCAATAAACACACTAAATAATCGTCAAACAGCGTCATCATCAGCATCATCATCATCACCATCCTAATCATCATCATCATCATGTACATTGCTTTTAATTGCTTTGAAAGAAGACTTCTTCCTAGTTTGTCCAGTCGTGAAAATTGTATGCATACGAAAAGAAAGTTTATCTCTTGTGAGAAATCAAATTAAAATGCTCATGACATATTAAAATTAATCATGTGGTGGCCAGAGGAGCCCCAGTCCAGAGAGCAGAAAGCAGAGAGATGTGCAGATTATGTGACCCCCCCTGAAACGAGGCAAAGGCGAGTCCAAGGTCAGATCAAGGAATCGATAAAACTTTTACCGGCTCCAAGGAGAGGACACATTGAGGTCACCCGCTTATTTCTGTTGCCGTTGCTTTAGCTGTGATTGCTATTGTCGTTCAGTGCAAGGCACGCACTCAACTGGAATTGCTATGGATATACATATGTACGTATACTTAATTACAGTGAGAACTCCTTTAAGCAGTCATATCTGGCAAAGGAATCTGGTATGGTTCCTAGGAGAAGTTCCATCTAAGTCTGATACTATCCCTATACCATCTTTCATTAGCAGAACTCTGTATTGGAAAGACTCTAATAGTACTAGACTAGTACACGGAATCCTGTGTGGTGTCACATCAATAGAGCTTTTATTTTCATCCGTTCTAAGTGGAATCCATACCTGAACAGTAGACGTCCGACTCAGGAGCTCGCTTGAAGGAAAGATCTTTGCTGCTAGTCTCTTATTTTCTTCATTTCTAGGAAGTGTGCTCCCTAATTTTACCCGAAGAGGTCTCGGAACGGAGGTCTCCCCATATAAGAACCACTATACATAAATGAAATCCTCAAATCATCACCCGGCAGTGCAGAAATCTTCAGGAGAGCTTTCAAAGATTCTTATTCCCATGAAAGTCTCTTCGGATTTACTATATAAATGTACTGTAATCATGGCCTAGAAAAACTTTGATTCAAGTATTAATTGCTCCCCGAGAAACTTTTTAGGAATCTTTTATCTAAAATTCCCTTAAATTCCACAATCAGCTTTCATAGACTTTCGATCTTTCGTAAGCTTTTTTTATCGTATAAAGTAGAGATTTTGTTGCACTACCTACTATCCAATTATCTTTATTATATTTTAATTTTGTTCCCTAATCCAAGTTATATTTATTAGTATAAGCTACTAACGTTAAGTGTAATGAGCACTCAATCAGTGGGTGACCGCCGCAGGAGACCAGTTTCCATGTCGTAAGTGGAAGGTCTCCCACTGCGTTCCCCCCACGGGATCTTTCACTGTAAATGCTTTAACTATACAATTAAATACTATATTTGCTTATAATATACATGAGTATGTATTATTTTTACCGCAATAGAGAGACTACGCTGATAGCTCCCAGTGCTGTTTTTCTACAATGATACAGAGAAAAGTAAGGGCATTAAAAGTTAGTAGGGGGTTAGTATTGGATGATCTTGTATGTAAAACAGATGAGAGATATGCATAGATGACCATGATGTGAATGCGATAACCATTCCATAGCTATGGCTATAGGTACGAGTCAGGGGGGGATTAAGGGGAGAGCAGAACAGAACAGAACCAAAAGTAGCGCTCATTAAAAATCAGAAGGGGACAACAAAAAAGTCAGAAAAAAGCCCAAAAAAGCAACACAGAAATAAAATAAAAGTTGGGGAAACGATATTTCCGGCGAGGGATGAGGTGGGGTGTACGACAGGGGGAGGACAGGGGGAGGACAGGCGGTGGACTCTGTGACCGACAGACGAGATACAAAATATAGAATAGAGGCAGGCACACAGAATACGTAGAAAATAAACAATAAAGAGGAGATGCGCAAAAAGAGCAAGGTAGGAACAATAGCAACAATGAAAGCGACAGCGACCGCAGCAACAACAACAACAGAAATCACAAAAAACAAAACCAAAAGCAAATTAGAAAGAATTTAAATAAAGACTCGACCACAAGATGACCTGGAAGGGAAATGTTTTAGTATAATAGAATGGATGTATATACATATACATATATGTATATAACATTTTTTGATATAAATGGGCTTATGTAAATATGTTTGTGCCATTTATAAAACATTTATAGATTTTAAGCAAGTATTTTCTTAGTGTACGACCATATTTAGAGACTAAAAATGAGAGAACAAGCGAATGATTCTGAAAAAAACGAATAATTCCGAGAAAAAGCGAAAGATTGTGAGCAAAAGCGAGTTTATATTAATGGTTTTTGGTTTATAGAATCACTCAATAAATAAAAAAAATATAAATAAATTAATAAAATCAATCCCAAATATTCTCATTGTTTTTAATAGTTTTTATGTAAGTAATATCAGTGCATACATATGCACTTCTTTCCCTAATGTATGTATATCGTATTTGTGAATTCTAGAAATATTAAATTATAAAAAAAACACTATAATAATAAATAATAATAAAATAAATAATAATAATAAAATATAATAATAAAAAATAAATAATAATAATAAAAAAATTATAAATTATAGTTTATAAATTATAAATATGTCTTTGTAAATCTTCCCTAAAATTCATTGTGGTCAAATATACATACATACATACATATACATATGTACTTAAATATACCTAAGCCGCATACACCCCCTACTAGTATTCTCACAAATAACACGGTATCAAACAGCAGGAAAGCAAAAGCACTTGAGCCATGACCATTTTACCTACTCCACTTCCTATTCCACCGCACACTCCAACCACTTACCACTCCACTCATTCACTCGTCACTGCTTCACACGTGAGAGTCGAAGAGGGAGGGCGAATGAGCATTCAAAAACAGTAAAAACCCTCATTAAACAGAGGAAACCCCCCACCAGTTTGTCTGCAAACATTGTGACACATTAAATATAATTAAACCATAAACAAAAATTAAACAAATTAGGTTTGCGTTACGTGTACTAACTGATAATTTGCATTACAATCAAACAATCAAATGGTTCAATCATGCCAATAAAAAGCACCAAACGGTTTCCCCACTTTGGGGAGACTTTGGGGAGACTCGCGAGGAGAGATCTTCGCAACAGTTCGTTTGTTTCAAGATTTGGGTTTGTTTTGGTTGCCATATAAGGAACCTTTATATGCTTTATACATTTCTGTATGTTTTCTTGATGATCAACATTATTGCGAGATGAGGTCATGCCCCAAAAAGGTGCAGAAGCTGCCTTGAGAAATGCTTCTCTGAATGGGGATACAAACGTGGCAAAGCCTCATGTCTCATAAATCATTCCCGGAAGGGAATCTTTAAGGAATCCATACGACTATGTGAGAACTACACATGTTTGAGGATTAAGGTTATAATACCGTGTGAGAACTACACATGTTAGAGGATTAAGGTTAAGGTTAAACAAGGTCAAAAGATCTTGCAAAGAACTTTCTAATGCTTTGAGTTAAAAATTAATTGGTTTTTTGTTAGTTAAATGATATTTAAATGGCCTTGAAAATGCAGTTCGTGAGTTAAGATAACTTATTTCTTATATAAAAGCCAATATACTAAGTATATGGCTTTCCACAAAATATTTCCTAGCGTAATCACGACGCAATTTGCTGATGCAAAACATTTCCAGACCTTTTGGGGGGTTGGGGGTTCTGCCTGTTCCCCCCTCGTAAATTTTTTGCTTAATGCAAACCACACAAATGATATTTACCCGGCGATATCGCATAACACAAGCTGCGGCACATGTTTCGGGCAACAGTTTACACAGGCAAAAAGAACTTATTTAACAGAGAGAAAATAATTTAATGTAAAATGTTTTTTTTCTTTAAACTGTGTCAAGACATTTTATCTTTATTAATTTTTTGGTTGGGAAATATTTGTTAAGTTCATTATGCTATGACCCCATGAACCACATTAAAGTGAACAACATTTTGGTGGCTTTTAACGAAATATTTAATTAATGTTGGAGCTGCCAATGATAGGAGCAAAAGGAGAGGCAGAGAGAGAAAGAAATGTCCCCAAAAATAGACATGGAGCAATTTTCGAACAGTTATGGGATGGGGATGTGCAAAACCCCATGACAACTCCACTGTGACCCACAATAAGCCACTCAACCATCCAGTCAATCATTAGAGACGGTACTGCACCGAGATACTCTACAGAGTACAAAGCGTATACTTTATTCGAGAAAGAAGATACACTCCATAGAACACCAGAAACTCTCTCTCTTAACTACAGGTGGAGCACCATCGCCTGCACCTGCTGTTGCTAGGGTATCCAATACTTTATTTGGCCTCCAAATTGAACCTTTTTTTCTGTTACTTTTTGTTGCATTTATCCAAGTATCTATATCTATTCGTAGCTATCAACAGCTGCTTATTATGGCTTGATTGCCTGTCGTACAGAATTGATTGTTGATTGTTAGGCTGTTCATTTGGCTTTGACTCTCACTTTACGCACTAATTGAATTATGGCAGAAGCATTGCAGCGGGCAGTGGGGAGTGGGGTGGGAGAGAACGCCCCCCACTCGTAATTGACATTGGAAGCGTGGATAATGTTGTGGCTCTAATATGATTTTCGTTGGTCTATAATGCAATTAGTGGGGAAGTAATGGTGTGTGTGTGTGTCTGTGTGTGGGAGTAGGAGAAGAGACAGCTACACGTGGGTGAGGCACCCAAAAAAAAATGGAGTCACGCCTTGTTCACAGACAAACATCGATAAGAGGAATTTGAACAAGGCTAAAAATAGTCAAAAAACAAACAGAAACATCGGTTTTTTATTGGCCCTAAACAAACTGAACATCTTCTCTTGATTAGCCTTAAACAAACTTAAAATTTTGTTGTAACCACATAAATCTCCAACCACAGTGATCCTCCAACTTAGGGAATTACCACTGTTTTGTGTTCTCAGGCACACCTCGTTATCATTAACCACGGAATATAAACAAAATTGGATGCTGTGGAATAAACATCTGCATGAAAACTCATGGCCTTGACGTGTCAAGCTCTCTCTCTCTAATCAAATCCACCTTCCAGAGAGAGAGCGCAAGAGGAGTGGATACAATGACACAAAAAAAGTCCCAAAATGTCCCAGCAGTAACAGTAGAAATTAGAGATGTGACTGGGGCTGATGGCCTGTCCATTAGTGACAGAACTACACATATCATGGATCCATATCCCACTTCAAAAAGTTTTTTTTTCAGGTATTACCATATTTATATGCAAATTCTTGTTGGTCTGTAATTTTCTGAAGTCGTGACAATTTCCCTTCCCGCTCCGCTCCCATCTCTAAAAAGTAAACAGTTCCACTTGAGAACAAGTCTTCTTGCCCGCCCCCTCCTCACACACCCAAAACTAACAATGACTTTGCGGCTTATGCAATGGAACGTGAATGAAATATTTTCCTTATAAAAAAACTTATGATCTGACGATGAAATGTGCTAAGTGAAAAGAAAATATTATTAAAATTCAAACATTTTGGATGTTTGCCAACGAAACAGCCTCTGCAATGGGCTTGTGTGAGTGTGTGTTGCAATAGGAAAAGAGAGTGGGGAAATATTTGTGGGAAATTCCTTTGAATAAAGAAAAGTATAGACAAAATGTCATTGGCATGGCTATAGTATCATTTCGGATATATGTACATATGTATGTATACATTCCTCTGATCCCACTGCTAACCAAAAACAAAACATTAGTGCTGGAGAGTGACAGAGAGAGCGACACACCCACATGAACAACAAAAACTGCAGTTTTGTACCAAAATAAAACTGTAAAACAAAAACAGAGAGAGCAGAATGGAGGGTAGAGTGAATGAGGATACAGCATGAATAGAATCAAGGTACATACATACATATGTATGTATATCAAAAGCTGATGGAGCACGTAACTGCCTAAGCTTCGATTTACTTTGGGGGAGGGTGGAATGAGATGCAGGTGCAGGGAGTTTCAATACAAGATGAGTCATTTCATTACAGTTGCGTTTGCGTACCACTAAGAGAGCGTGGTCAACAAAATGTGCAACTGGAAAAACGTTTAATGCCTCAACTTGTATTACGGAAACGACACAATTTGCCGGCAAAAACAACGATTACTTACCAAAACGGCGCTCTCACGCACCAGCTGAGAGACGTTCTCTCTCATCTGGCCCGCAGAGGTGAGCTTATTCAAGCCCCGCGTAAATTTACGCTCCATTCTCTCGATTTCCTCGTCACCCTTTTCCTACTCCTGCCGCAAAGGGTTCGGAAAGCGTTGAAGCATGGAACAAACAAGTTGTTGTTGTTGTTGTTGTTGGTGCGGCCTGCTGCTGATGCTGATGTTGTTGTTGTTGTGCAAAAACCGGCGGAACTACGAAAATAGACACCACTACACATACACACGCACACACGTACACCGTACACAAACGGACAGGACAGGATGCGCCGCAGTGGGCAGGACAGGCGCTGCCTCTGACCTGATGACTAATGCGTTGTCCTTTCCTCCTTCCTTTTTTCCGCACTCTTTTCTCCAGCAGCCACAACTTTTCCACTGACTTTTCTTAATTTTCCTACACAATCGGTAAAGGATACACAAAACTGGACCGCACCAATACACACATAAACACTAAATTCCAGTCCCCTTTTTAGGGTGGAGAAGAGGCCGCTGGGACCCGACGGGAGTGGAGTGTATTTTTCTGCCAATTTGCCAAATTCCGGCAAAAAGCATACCGAAAGAATATAAACAATATATTTTAATGAGTTCAATACAGCTGTTTACACATTTTCAAAGACATACACGGCTTGTTTTCAACGGGAAACTTATCCATAATTTGTTTATTTTCGCGTTAACCATGTTTTTTAATTTTGAGTGGCGCAACTTCAACTCCAATGCAATTCTCTCCTTGCCATTTATTTACGCGTGTTTTACGTACATATTGTCCGAAAATTTGAAAATGCGCGTGCTGTTGTGACCGGTCCGAGTTTTTTGTTTTTTTGTTTTCTGTTTTCAGCTGTGCTTCGCGGAGTCGATAAGAAAATTATCGATAAAGTATATCGTAAAAATTCCGACAAAAGTCATATGTCTCGATTTTGATATTCCGTTCAATATTACTAGCTAACTAGGACCCTCAGGCCTGAGCACATAATTTTATACGATAGATAAAACAATTTTCTACAAGACTAGCTAATTTTCAGGACTCCGTTTGATTGGATTGTTTTAAAAATAACGATCATAAAACTAAAGAAGGGAAAATTTCAAATCCGCCCGCTGTAGAAAATCCCCGCCGTGGAGGGAAGTTTATAATATTTTCCCTGGGAAATTCCTGAGGATCTTCGGAAAAAATCGGGTATGGACAGCACGCAAAACGCCCGAAAAAATGCAAGGCCTGCAAGGTAAAATCCACCCCACCTGATTTATATTCGGGAAAAATTCGGGTAAGGTGAAAACCGTGCGATCCATGGAATTTCCCTTGGCTGAATTTACCCGTTATCCATACCTTCTTTGGCTCAACCCAAGCTCGAACCAAAAAGTTGTGTCGAACCGAAAAATGAGAGAATTTTACTCATTTTCTCGGTCATGTTTGAGCTCTTATTCTCTTTTGCTCTCACGGTATGAGCTCTTACTCTCTTTTACTCTCACGGTATGAGTTCGAAGGATCATGCAACAAAACATCGATAACAAAGTAAATTTGGTGCTGTGGCGGTAATTTTGAAAATAATAAACCATGACAAAAAAAACCAACGAAAATCATATTCCTCGATATTGATATTCCGTTTAATGTTACTAGCTAACTAGGACTCTCAGGCTTGAGCACATAATCTTATACGAATGATGGATCAATTGTCTACACGATTGGTTAAGTTAAGTGACTCTTTTTTTTTTAGATTGTTTCTAAAATGACGTTTAAGCCAAGGTATAAAGCTTAAGTGGGCATGAAATGCGACGTAAGAAAACGTAAGTGAGCATGAAATGTCACGTCATTTGGAAACTTAACTGGTGGTATGGACGTATATATACCCTTTTTTTTATTAATGTTAAAATTATTTTTTCCTAGCTGCTTTCAAACGTAATTAATAGTGCATTTTGCACATATCTACATTTTTTGACCCAATAATGCATTTGATGAATTTATTATTATTAACAAAGCGATCCCGATACCCATTTTCAGTCTATATGAAAAGATAGAGACTTTCTAAGATAGAGACTTACTAGTTTCTGCAATAATTGGTGCCCAGTAAAACAAACTTTTCCTAAATTCTATAAGGTCCTAAGGGGTATAAATCTGGCCACATGTTGCTGGCCCATACAAAAAAATGTTGCCAACGGTAAAAAACGTAAGTTAGAGTGAAATGTAAGGGAAATTGTTGGAATGAAAAAGGAAATTAATGGGATGATGGTGCCTCCACAAAATCCCTCGAAAAGTTTCAATAAAATATACGGTATGACCTAATATATTCGGCAATTTATTTTGTGTGTTTCAGACATGTCCGGGCATTTCTCGATATTTTCAGGTGTGATTTTTGAAAAATCCCATGAATGGTATGGGATTTTTTCTCCTGAAATCAAATCGTAAGGGAAATTATTCTCCCATGGCCGAATGTTGCAAAGACCCCGCAATGAACCCGAACTGGTTCAAGTGAACCAGATTCAGTTTTTTTTATAGCTAGTTATATTCTTCAAATTCAATTGCTATAACAATTGATTGTGCTGTTCAACTATTGTTTTTGTGTCAAATAGCCTTTTTAAAATATTGAAAATGTATAATTACAAGCGTAGGGGCGGGCAATTCGGAATGTACACTTGTTTTTGCGCCTAACAGCACTTTTCGTCTTAGGCGACTATTATCTCTGATAACAATTCTGGTGTTATGCACAACTTGGGCTGTTAGGCGGAAGAAATCAGCCGGCGGAGAGTGTACTGTTAACGGAGTTGGCGCCTAATTTGAATTCTAATGGCACGAAAGGGCGGCATTTTGTACTCTTAAATGTTTTATTGAGGTAGGTTCTAATTGCTGCATGTTTTTTATCTTATCGAAATACGCTATTTTCGATCGAGCCCAGGATGTGTTTATAATCTTTAATCAATTTAGAGATTATTCCACTTTATTTTTCTCAACTTTCGCAATAAGCTTTTCTTACCATTACCACCATTTCCATGTCATTCCTAAATTCTGGATAAACTAAATTTTCTGTCACACGACTTAGTATGGATAGTATGATCCAAAATGATTTCTCTTATCTTAAGATAAACATCCCTCAGTGTATAGAATTCGTAGGGTATCCGTTTCCCATTCCATGGCATTGGCCCGGCCCCAAGTTCTGTTTACAGCCGAAAATGCCCATTCTCTTGTCAAAATCTTGATGATGCAACACTTTGTGCATCAAATTTCATTGAGGGATCGTATTATTTCCAGAAGCTTCCACAACGATGCAACGCAATACAGATGTGTGTTATGCCCAAATAAGGGGAATCGGAATATCTTATGTTTCCCATTCCTTCCCCCCGTCACGTCACTCTTCCGCTAGCCGCTGGTCCACTTCTTTGGCGATATAGTTTGGACCATATTGGACTAGTTTGGATATATAGAATTTTCGATATGTTTGACGCTTCTTCGTAGTTCTCCTAATGACATTGCTGTATGGATGCCTTGCCCTTCCTGCTGACCTTTACGACTGCAAGTGCAAGGGCTATCATTCCTCGTGTTCTTGTAATTCCCACCGAAGATCTTCCCCAAGCACGGAAGGGGTAAGGGGGGGGCTCCAAAATGCCAAAAGTAGAGCCACAAAAGATCGTCCCTGTAACACCCCATACCAGATCAATCCAGGGCCGCAAATTGGGGGGTTTGGGGCGGGGCATCACACCACTCTAGCTCGTGGTCATGCCATGGGGCAGCGCGTGATTTTTTTGTAAATTTCAGCAAGCTCAGCGTATATGCATCGATGGATGGATGGATGGATGGATGACGGACCGCGGACGAGATGGGAGGAGAGGAGGGTTCGTTCATTGAAAGATGACACACCATGCCGAAATGCACCAAAAGAACAACAAATAATCCTACGATACCTTCCAGAGAGTGAGCGAAGCACAGTGGCGTGGTGGGGTGTGGAGAGGGTCTCCACTCTGTTCCTTCCTTAGAATTGCTTGGATGTTTATACTAGATGGATGATTCGACCGACGATTGAGAGAGAGAGAGACTGAGTGACTGAGAAGATTTTGTCGTTTGTTTTTCATTCATTTTATTATTGTTTCGTTCTTTTTTGTTTTTGTGTTATTTACGAACAATCGGTTTTAGACACAAATACAAATACATATATAGTTTTTTTTTCTCGCTTTTGTTGCTTCTTCTTTTTAAAAAACTACTACAAAAAATTGTTGTTTTGTTGTTTGTTGGTTGGTGTTGTTTGTTGTTGTTGTTTGTTGTTGTTGTGGTTGTTTGCTGTTAGCGCTTAAAGATCTACAACATATAGCTTATGATCTATAACATATAGCATTCTAATGGCATACATACTCGTATTTAAATGGGCATGTATGCGGGCTATACTCGTACATATACATATACACATACACATATAATATATATCAATATATATTCATATAAAAAAATACAACAAATTTGCAATTCGTTTCACATTTAGTTTTTATCATTCCTTCCTTTTATTTTCTTCGCTTTTTTTTTTTTTTGTTTCGTTTCGTTCCGTTTCTCTCTGTATCTTTTCTCTTTTACTTTCGGTTTGTATTCCTCTCCTCTGTGGCTGTTCTTTTCAATGAAATTCGCCGACACAGAGATTCGGGGAGAATCACAAACCACCTAAAAAATTCACAAATATTTCTTTCCATCTAACATTGAGGGGGCGGGGGGTGGGGGGCGCTAGCTATGGCATGGCGAAAAAACAAAAAAAAAAAAAAACGTCATCATCATTTATCAGCATGATTGATTGCGCATCAATCATGATTAGAATACATTTAATCTGGTTCTTTCGCGTATTTCCTTTTTTTTTTTGTTGTTGTTGTTGTTTTTGTTGAAACGCAATTTTCTTTTCTTTCTTTTTTGTTTGTTAAAAAACTAATTTTAAAACTTATAAATACTACAACGTACGAGATCCGATCCGCCGAAATCTCATAGAATTTAAGCAAAAATTTAATGAAACACAAATTACAAATTAAATAAATTAAACGTAAACGTAAATTAAGAGTTAAATATAGGCATAAGGGGTATATAGAGAATAATTTTTAATATATATGTTTGTATACACTACAAAGAGAAATATTTGAAAGAGGCGCGTGTGTGTAATGTGTGTGTGTGTGTGTGTGTCGATTACGATATCGATTAGCCAACGGGGGCGAGAATTTATGATCGATTCGATTCGATTTCGAAAACGAAGCGAAAGTAGAAATAAATTGCAATGGATAGCAGGAAGCACGAAAAAGGTGATCGAATTCGAATTCGAATTCGCACGAACGTTAAGGCTGGCACAAGAGAACAAAAAGGTTTGTGGGTTTCTGCCAGACCGAAGTCTGTATACTCTACTTTCCCCAGCCATCGAAAATGGGGAACAACAACGGAGACTACTATATAATTTAATATTATATAAAAATTGCACTCAAATTGTAGGTGTGTGTGTGTGTAGTTATGGTTGTGTTTGTATCTTTTGGACATAACAGAAATTGCACTCAAATATATTTAATGTAAATCTAGCATTTAAAAATTGTGTGTGTGTTTAAAAAGTATTCAAGCAGAGGGTTTTTTGCTCTTTTTTTTTTGCCGATTGCACTGTTTTTTTTTTTTTTGTTTCAGTTGTTGTTCCTCTGGGTTCATTTTTTTTTTTTTCTTTTAATTTTGTATTCTTTTCTTTTCTTTGTTTCTGAATCTGAATCTGTTTCTATATGTGTGAGTGTGTGTGTGTGTGGGTGTGTTCTTATTTAAAAAAAAAATATAATATTTATATATGTATTCATATTGTTTAAAGGAAATTACTATTTTAGCAACAATCGAGTGATCACATCGTTTAAACGTACGTACATTTTACTTAAAACTACATCAAAATCAATCATAATATAATAACAACAAATATTAGATGGGCCCATGGCCCAGCGGGCACAAGCTGTGTGGGGCGAGGGCGGGGGCGGGGCTGTTGGTCAAGGGCTATATGGTTATCAAAACCGTAACCTGATTTCACAAATTTCTACCACTGTTTATCTGTGTGTGGGTGTGTGTGTGTGTGTGTGTTTTCTCCTTTGTTTCCCGCAGCAAGTACAATATTTACATGAAAACACGACAAAAATGGTTTGAAGAAATATCATAGAATATCTTCAGATATCTTCTAGACAGGGGGGGTGGCGGTTGGGTCCCCTCCCCTTCCCCTACATACGAGTACATATGTATATATATTATATAAATATATATATAACCCTCCCATCATTCCACTCGATGATGACGACAACGCACAGCGTGATAACAATGTAATTAAGGAGCAGGAAAGGGTGTGGTGTGGTGTGGTGTGTAGGGGGCGGTTGGGGGGGTTACAACAGATGCTTGATGTATCAATTATCACGCGAAATGCAGTATTACAAAAAAATAAAGGATATACCCACATACACACACATATATATATGTATATATACATACTATGTACCATATATATACATACATATATGTGATTGATTTCCTTTGTGGGTTTTAAAGGCTTCTAGCAAGCCTTTTCTGCTTCCTTATAAACAAAAGACTATGAAAAATGAATAGTCTTTGGATTATACATACACATACATACATATATAGTACACATACGATATACATATACATATATATATATGTATATATGTTTAAACAACATCAATATGATCACCAAAACATTGTAATTGTTTCTGGGGCCTGGGTTTTCTTTTTTATGGGGGGGTTTGGGGGATGGTCCCCGAAGCAGTTTAACTGCAACGCCATCCATCCATCACACGACAACAAAATATTTATATATATATACTATATAGCATATACATATAGAGATAGAGAGAGAGAGAGATATACATATAGTAGCTTTAGAGCGGAGCGCGGGAGGTTAGATAGATAGAGAGAGAGATATAGAGATAGATAGTTATAGATACAATAGATACGATAGCTAGCCTGTGAGGTTAAGGGCCTTTCGTGTATGTGTGTGTGTGTGTGTATGTATGTGTGTGTTTGTGTGTGTGAGGGGGCGTGTCTACTGCGATGTACCGAAATTTGATGGCGAAATGGAGGCAGGTGGCGTCTCCGTATCCCCACCATCCACCTGATCATGATCGGCACGTACCCTGGGCGTCGGTATGGGCGCACTGCTGCTGCAGCTGGGGCCACCCAGCGATGTCTGTGACGATGCCGCCACCGCCGCCGCCTCTTGCTCACGCTCCATCTCCAACTCTTCGAGTATCTGGGCCCTGTTCTGCTCCCAGTAATACACTGGCAATCGGAGCGTCGTGGTCAGCGTATCGTTGTGCTCCTCCAGCGAATTGGTGGCATAGTGCTCCACGAGTTTCTTCAGCGTGGGATAGATGTTGTACGGTGCCGCAAAACCAAAGCCACTCTCCGTCTCATAGATGATGCAATGCTGAACATTGCCCTTGCAGACAATCGACAGCGCATAGTGGCCGGCATTGCGGGCACGAATGAGGAAGGTGCCCGACGGCGAGCCGCGGAGCAGCTCCTCGGCATCACGACGCGTGGCATCCTTGAGGAACCAGAAGGCCTCGTCCCTGTGTGGCAGATTCAGGACACTTTCGTACTGTTGCCGCCAGTTCGCGAAGCCCATCTCCAGTATGGCATTCAGATCGTCTTCCGTGAGATTGAATCCTTTCAGGCGCCTAATAAAAGGAAGAGAGAAGACGAGAAACGGAAGCTGTTAGAGAGAATGTTTGATTATGGTCAAAGAGATAATGAAATATATGTTTCAATTATTTAGATAATTATCCTTAAGAGAACTTATACATCATTGTACTTCCGGGATATTCAATCGAAAGATCTCTCTTCTTCGAAGGGCGTGTTGATTTACCAAAGACTAAAATCCAATTAAATCTGTCATCGGCCTACTCTCGTTCTTATAGGCGATCACCCATCAGGCGATGACGCTGCCTCTGCCACTGCCACTGCCGCTGCCGCTGCTTGCATTCCGAAACTGCCGCCGTTGAGTCTACGCTCGGCTAGACCGATCACATGAGCGGGGCTTCGCATTAGGATTCGCATTCGGCTTCGTTCTTTGTTGCGGCGGCGGCGGTGCGGCTGCTATTCGATGTGATTCACGGATCGCAACAGATAAGCGATAGGCAGGACAGGCTAGGAGTAGTCATTCATATCGTAAATCTTTGGAACTGTCTTCTGGTGCGACCAAATCAAGATACGAAAAACGAAGCCCCCACAAAGCGATAGACCCAAAGACCGGGAGGAATATTCATTCTACTATCTAATCATACAACCCAGTCCCAATCGAAGTCCCAGCCAAGGGGTAGACCTCCCTCTGCCCCATAGCCCGCCACTTTTATTTTCTTATCGCCATTGACGGTCCCTAATCTTTGAATTTTGTTACACAAACCTTGCCGTTTTCTTTTTGCAAAAAAAAAATCACATATACATATAGTTCATTATGTATGTATGTATATATGTATATGTATGTATGTATATGTATGTATGTCTTCCCTATGTAGTACATTAAAGACGGAACGGAACGAATTTATTAAGAACTTGGCAAACTTTTAAAGCATGATAAGGAAAGCTATCTTTAGCAAAAAGTCTCTCCGCCTTATCTAACCGTCAGAGACTGCCTCTTTTTTTTCATAATTTTTGGTCTAGTCATTCCATCGATTGTCGGGACCACAGTCTAGGTAATGTCCATAGAAACCCCATAAGAGAAAGAGAGAGAGGAAGGGGGAGAGAGGGTTTACTTCTAAAGCCCATCCAACGATGACGTACTACACTGTAAAGTTAATGACTGTTGCTATGTATTGCTTAAGCATTTAATTCAAGAATTAGTTGGATCTACAAGAAGCGGACGCGGTGTTTCTAATCGTAAAATAATGAAGATAGCTAGGTAGGTATTTTTTCGGACAAATACATACATACATATCTCTGGAAATGGACATTTTTCGATGAAAACTTAGTTTGAAAAAGGTGTTTAACTACGAGGGTATTTCGATCTTTAGAAAATAATGGAATAGGATATTTTAATTGTTAATCTAATGCTAAAATCACATCAGATAAATATCAGAACATACAACAATTAAAAAAGCTTTTAGAAGACCTTGGATTATCTTGTTTATGGAAGAAAGATTCTCATAATGCAGTTCAATCATTGTTAGATGGATAGATAGATATATCAAGGATATATAGATGGATCATTCATGTTTTAAGAGAGATCTTGATTATAGAAAATCGTATTTATTCGAGAAGTTTTAGAAAACTTTTACTTCAGGGAAATTATCGGGGAAAGAAGTAGTATTTTTATGGAATAGAGACTCTGTTCATGGAGCATTGATATATCGTAGATCGTAGAATGCATCCCTTAGATGAATAATAGAAAAAAACTACTATATATCCCAGAAAATTTTCCACACAGTCTTTCGACCTTGACTACACTCCATATATGTATATTTTATCGCCATATAAGGGCTGTCCTTTCAGAACTCAAGAAATTCTTCGAGTCTAGAAATAAAAATAAAAAAAAAAAAAGAGAAAACAATTGCAATTTACGCGACCATACACACGACCTTGATGTGGCAAAAAAAAAGGAATAGAAGAGAATATACTCGGGTATATTATAGGTACATATATTATCATTTTATATGGTCAAGCGATTATAAAGGGTTCCCGCAAAGAAATTGAAATCTAAGAGACTTTCTAATCAAATGAATGATAAGCGAGGGGACGAGACTACTTCCAAGGTGAATTGGGATTTTCCAACCCCCCCCCCCAAAAGCGAGGGGTTCGCTATGCGATAGGAGACACCACCGATATTCCTGCTAAGCTCACACGACTAAAGATAAATATATATATATTATAGATATAGGTATAGGGGGCATATATATACATATATAGAGGAGTTTCCAGTTAAAGGCTTTTCAGGCACGTAGACCCCCCCAATGCATTGGCTATGCGCTGTGGCTGTTGCTGTTGCTGTTGGTGTTGCTATTGCTGCTGGCGTGGTCGAAAACCAAAGCCAAACAGTTAACCATGTTATGCCATTATCATCGGTATCGGTCAGACTTTGGGGCTGGCTCTGACTGCCGGCTGCCGGCCGCCGGTCGCTGAATGTTCGGAATGAGCGATCGTCTGTCAGTCTGTCTGTCTGTCTGTATATCTGTCGACTGTTGCCGCGTGTAAAATGAGCCAGAACCGAGCAAACCGACCGACCGACCGATGGATTTTGTGCATTAACATTCCCCCAATGGCTGGCAAAAAGTGCTAGCTGAAAACTGCAAACTGCAGTGCATGATACCAGCGAGTGACCAGGCCAGGCCATGCCAGAGACTACAGAACACAACACACACACAAAGACCGACACACACACACACACAGACCGACACACACAGTCACACAATCCAATAAAAGAGCACTTCTATGACTGTGTCTGTCTGTTGGTGGGCTCCTCCATGCCACCCTAATCAGCAAACCACTTGGAAAGAGCTAAGAGCTTTAAGCATTCAATGACGTCACCGTGTGCTCACGTTCGTATCGTTTCGGTTAGGGTTCAAGCGTTTTAGCACTTACTCAATATATTTGTCCTTGCGCAACTGCAGCATCTGAAGCTCGGGCTTGGTGGCATTGATCTGACGCTCGAGCAGCAGCTCCTCCTTTTTCTTGCACTCCATGTAGTGGTTCAACTGCTGCAGCTTGTCCTGCAGCACTTCGAGCATGGCGTGAAGATGGGCCTGGTTCTCCTGGAGGCTCTGTCGGGTATTGGCATTGTTGCTGCAGGCCGAAGCGGAGGCGCCAGCCGTACCAGCGGCCGAGCCGAGTGTTGATGCTCCTCCGATTTCCGGTGCACTGCTATCTGCGGCGGCGGGTGTCTTCAACACCGACTCGTTGACTTTGATTTGATCGCGGAACATCTTCTCGGCATTCCCAAACACGCCCTGCTGGAGCTTCTTCTCCTGCAGCTCCTCCCGAATGGCATTGAACGAGTTCTTCTTCTGGTCGAGGCTCTGCTCCACCTGCTGCAGCATTTGCGATGTGCGAATAAACTCATTGCTCAGCATCCCCAGGTCACCGTGCGGATGGGCGTCATCCTCCTCGTAGGTTCGCACAATCGGATGGCTCAGCATTATGTCCAGCGTCTTGTTGTACATACTCAGGGAGTTGGCCTTGTAAAAGTTGACCATTTCCACCACCGAATTGAACAGTTTTTTCTCAATGAACCCGTACATGCCGTTGATGTGGCAGATCTTGATCAGCTTCTCGTTTCCGTCCTTCATCAGTGTCAGTGTGTATTCCCCCTCCTTGGAGAGCGCATCGCGCACCAGGAAACTACCATCGGGCCTTCCGTGCAGTATATTCTTGGCCTCCTCGCGGGTGATGGGCCCAAAATACCAGGGCGCCATGCGCAGCTCATCCTCAAAGGGATCGACCAGCGATCCAGGGGCCTGTGGCCGCATCGTCGAGTAATGCAGCGGTGAGGGTTGCACTGCGAAAGAAAACGCAAAAAACGGAATGGTTGAAAAGACTTATTAAAGGTGGAAAGAACCCCCTGAGCAGCAATAAACTAATAAGAAATTCAGAGGCTAAGGGATCTCAATCCAAAACTCAAAACTCTTTCAATTATATTAGGTCTAAACATTCCATTAAATATATATAACATTCCATTAAATATATACATATATCTTTACTTGAAGATCTCAACATGAAACAAAACCCAAAAAGACTACACTTAACAATCCACAAACGATATCTCCAAACCCACTCTCGCTCTCTCTCGCACTCCGTATCTAAGCAAATGAGATCTCAGCCCCAAAAAAGTAAAAAAAAAAAAAAAAAACCTCTCTCACAGATAGTACGATATGCAATAGAGGCACGGTACACATGTAAGCGCCTATAGTGGCGTCCCGGCTCTCGCTTGTTGCCAAGCGCTCTCGCTCTGGCCATGCCGTCCGTGCCATCTTGGGAAACCCTGTAGCGAAGAGGGGGGGGCGACAACGACGTCGATGATTTAGGTACTCACTTGTGTTGGCTGTTTTATTTGTCTCTGGTAGGGGGGAGAGGGGAGGAGGAGGTTAACTAGCGGCGGCTTAGTTTTGATTATTGAATTTGGATTCGCGTATTTTCTTGTGGTGTGTTAATTTCACGCTTATAGCTCGCCACTACCACTACCGGAGCACACACATCTTTCTATTCTCGATTTCGCGATTCGGACTGAGGGGAGACACACACGCGCACACACACATACACCGAACACTAATACTACGCCAATACGACACAGGTTAAAAAAATGGTTGGCTTTAATGTACAGGATTCGTATGGTTTTGTGTGATATTTGTCGATTATTATGTTCAAATTGGCTGCTTCAGTTCTTTGCGGATGGCCGGGTTTGTGGGGTTAACTTAAAACATTTTTTATACGGCACTCATGGACGACAAAAAAAAGTATAATCACAATCAGCACACCATTTTTTTTGGGAAGAAATCGTGCGGTGTTGGTTAACGGACAGTTCCACGTGGTATATCGATACATCGATATATTACTTTGATAATATTTTTCGCTGATATTTTTGGCGGAGAAAATTAACGATATTTTCGTCTAATATTCGAGATTCGAATTAATTCTTGTGAATTTGGCACTCTAGATTTAAGAATTAGCAGAGATGAGTGCTCATCCAAACAACAATTTAATACGATTTTCAATCAATTTAAACAATATCGTAGAAATCATTAAATTCGATATTTTTGATACCAGTGGTGGAAAATCGTAACTGTGCAACACTTGGGCGGGATATATAAATGGAAACTCGTGTCATACCGTTCTTTGACTCATTTATTTTACATTCAAAAACTTATTTTAGAGTAGAGCTAAGCTACAGCATATATTGTAATAAGAAAATAAGGATTTTGCGGATGGAGCCCTACTCCAACCATCTGCGTAAATCAACTAGGCAGCCACTGCACTTCTTTAGTTGGGTGTTTGTGAGTGTTTTGTAATTAATTTCTTTAGTTAGATGTAGTTATAGTCGATCTGCGTTTTAGGCGTTGCGATTTCTAAGGTAATGTTTAGCGTTAATTTTTCTTTGTATTTTTGTGTTTGCCCTCTTCTTTATAAATTGGTAAACGATAGTTTAGTTATGAGGCTTGCGCCATAGTGGTGCAATAAGGTTCGTATAATGCGTATTATTGGTTTTGTTTACTTTCTTCTCCTGAATGTTTATCAATATGGTTTCTGTATGTATATATGGAGTGCCTAATGTATCTGAATGATGCCCGATTCCAGCAGTTTCATTATCTTATCGGCGATTGCAGGATTCTGCAAGTGTCTGTAAAAAAAATTGGCATTAGAAAAGGCCTTTCCCTATAACAATTGTTTGATTGATCGTAAACTTACTCTTTCACAGCATTTGGATCGTTCTGCATCTGTTCGAGGATCATGCGCATGGCCGGGTCTTTGAGGATCTGCTGAATTTCGGGATCCGACATGGCATTCTTGAGCACCTCTTGGGGATTGCGTTGAAAGTTCATCGAGCTCTGGCGGTAGCCCTCGATGGCCTCGGCATTGTTGGGATCGAGTTCCAGCGCCTTCTGGTAGGCAGCCGAAGCCTTAGAGGTCTGCTGCATGCCCTGCAGAATTTTACCCTTACGAATGTACCCCTTAATGAACTTATCGTCCAGCTTGATGCAAGTCTCGCAATCCTTGAGACCCAGATCAAAGGCAGCCAGCTTCGTGTAGCAGGCAGCACGATTACTATACAGTTTGGGATCGTCAGGATTGCGCTTGATGGCCTCCGAGTAGTGCTTGACGGCATTGCTGTAGTCGCCCTTCTTGAAGAAGTGATTGCCCTGCTCCTTCTCTTCCTCGGCCTTTTCAGGATTGATGTAGGCTTGGCGCTCCTGCTCCTTGATTTTGGCCTCCATCTCGCTGAGCGACGTCTTGATTTCCGGGGTCCGATGCTCGGACATGGCCTTCTCAAAGTAGATCTTGGCCTGCTTGTAGTTCTCCAGCTTGCGATAGGTGTTGCCGATACGGGCAAACGATTTGGCAATCAATTTGAAATCAGAGCGGTTCTCACGGCCCACCTCGATGCCCTTCTCGCACTGCTTGATGCACTCCTCGTACTCCTTGCGCTCAAAGTACACCGCAGCAATATTGTTGTAGAACGTGATGTCCGTAGGATCGTGTTCGATGGCAGCATTGTAGTGCTTGAGAGCTTCGTCGAATTCCTTCTTCTTGTACGCCGCATTGCCCAGCTCCTTCTCCTGCTTGGCAAAGTACTTCTTCTTCTCTTCCTCGCTCATATCCTCCACCCTCGGCTCGGCCGGCTTTGCCGGCTCGGCGTTTCTGCGTGGTGGCGACGGTGCACGACGTGCTCGCGGCGGCATCTGTGGATCAACGTCCATGGGAATGTCGCCCTGCGACTGCATATAGTTAAGCACCGAGGCGGTGATCTCTTGACGGCCCTGCAGCAAAATTGTATTTGTCGGATCGTACTTGAGGCCTGCGGGTTTAAAAGGTGGAAGGGGGCAGTCGAAGGGGAGTCAAAGTGAGGTTATGTTGTGACCAGACGAGATGATTCAATCATCAATCACTTACCCTCGTTGTAGGCCTCGAACGCCTTCATAAAGTCATGCAGGCCAGCTGCGGCGGCCCCCTTGCGCGAGTATCCCTTCGGCCAGGTGGGATTCAGGGCGATAGTTTGCTCGGCGTCCTTCAGAGCCTCGGCGAATTTGCCGGCCTTGGCAAAAGCGGCCGAACGGTTGCTGAACAGAACATGGTTTTGGCTGTCCAGGGCAATGGCTTCTGTGTAGGCTGCAACAGCCTCGTCGAATTTTTCGGCATTCAGGGCCGTGTTGCCCTTTTCCTTGAGTTCATTCACTTTCTGCTAATGACTCAATTTTATTAATAAAGGATTCTCCCCCTTGTCCTGCTTTTCCACCTACCTGCTCCATTATTTATGCAGCCGATTTATATAGCTATTACTTTCTTTATCAATGACTTGTTGAAACACAACACGCTGTTTCGCAGTTTCGATTCGATTCGAAGTTTCAGGAAAATGCAAAAAAAGAAATGCCGACTTTTCTAGAAGTTAGCGATGCAGTGTAGAGCTGGAGAAACATCGACGTTAACATCGATATACTCGATTTTTTTGCCAGACACCCCTAAATTTAATCGATGTGATCTTAACCGGCTCTGGCGGAACATTTTTTCCAATTTGATATTCCGTTTAATATTCCTAGCTAACTAGGACCCTCAGGCCTGAAAACATAACTTTATACAATAGATAAAACAATTTTCTACAAGACTGGTTAATTTTAAGGACTCCGTTTGGTTGGATTGTTTATAAAATAACGTTTATAAAACTTGAGTGAGCACGTCATGCGACGTAAGAAAGCATAATGTTCCAGTTTATGGCTTCAAATAATAGATTTAACAATTTTACAATGGCTGGTGGGCAACGCTCTGTAACGCTCGTGTCGTGGTTAGTTTTGGGGGCTATTGTTTTATTTGTTCACTATAATTTGGGCTATAAAGTGTTGGGGCTACTGCTGTATACTACTGTATATTTGGTGATTTGGCGGTAATTTTGAAAATAAACCATGACAAAAAAAACCAACGAAAATCATATTCCTCGATTTTGATATTCCGTTTAATATTCCTAGCTAACTAGGACCCTCAGGCTTGAGAACATAATTTTATACGATTGATGAATCAATTGTCTACAAGATTGGTTAAGTTAAGTGACTCTTTTTTTTTTAGATTGTTTCTAAAATGACGTTTAAGCCAAGGTATTTTCAGTCTTTATAAAAATACCAAAAGCCGTAAAATTTTCTGAGATAGAGACCTACTAGTTTCTGCAATAATTGGTGCCTAGTAAAACAAACTTTTCCTAAATTCTATAATATCCAGGTCCTAAAGGGTATGAAAATGTTGCTACGTGCAAATGTTGTGGGACAATGTCGCTCGATTCGCGACACATGCTGCTGGCCCATACAAAAAAATGCTGCCAACGGTAAAATACGTAAGTGAGAGTGAAATGTAAGGGAAATTGTTGGGAAGAAAGACGAAATTGTTGGGATGATGTTGCCTTCACAAAATCCCTTAAAAAGTTTCTATAAAATATCGTCGTAGATATTCCGTCTAATATTAGTTTCCTCAGATTATTTGCACTAATGGCGACGCGATTGCCGCCTACTCATCGACAACAACGAGAGAATGCCAACGATCCCCCTGGTGACGGACAATAAAGTTTTGAAGAGAAAAATGTGAACTCATAGGAATTTTAAACGTTGGTGCCCACTTATCGACGAGAATTTGAATCTGAATGTCGATTCGCAATCGAACTACATTTTGCAACCGAATTTTGCAAATCAGGGGTGAAACCAATACCGATAGGCCGTCTAAAAACATCGAAAACATCAGCGCCGAAACGCCGAATAGGTTCTGCAGAAATACCACTTTATACCATGACATTTTGGCATCAAAAAATACCATAGTTTTTATATATACCATATTATATTTATATATATCTGAATCTGATCTGAATAATTAATATTAATTTATAATACTGTTACGTTGCGTTACGTTTTCCCAATTTTTGGAACAGTCGATAGTATCGTGTCGTGTCGATAACACCTTGATTACACCTTATTATTTCCGTTTTATTTGAATTTAACAATATTAACTAATTGAACTAACTATTATTGTTAACAATTACAGTTGTTACCATAACATTACAGTTATACCATTTTTTGCGGCACAAATTTATCGCAGATCGTAGATTTTATACCAACTTATCGGCATTTCAAATATATACCAGCACTGATGTTTATTCTTACCGATAGTTTGACATTGTTTGGAGCTGGCAACGCTGTTGCAAAATAAAACCAGACGCTGCTTTTTTTATCGTGCGGCTGAAAATTACTTGGAAAAACTGGCGAAAACTACATTTTCCTGAAAATAAGGGAGGACGCGACTTAGCTAAACGACATAGCTCGAATTGAAGCACACCAGTTTTCCAGCAGCACTTTCGTTTCAGCTCCACTGTAATGGCGGAGTATTTGGCATCCATTTTTGGCACGGAAAAGGACAAGTAAGTCAACGCAGCGGCCAGCATGGTTCCGCTACCCCTGCACCTGGTGTTTTCGACTAATCGACGCTTGTATTTGCACTTGCAGAGTAAATTGCTCGTTCTACTTTAAAATTGGCGCCTGCCGTCATGGAGATCGCTGCTCACGAATACACAACAAGCCGACATTTTCGCAAACAGTACTCCTGCAGAATCTGTACGTTAATCCGCAAAATTCGGCTAAATCGGCGGACGGGTCACATTTGGTGGCCAATGTTTCAGACGAGGAAATGCAGGAGCATTATGACAACTTCTTCGAAGACGTTTTCGTTGAATGCGAGGACAAGTACGGAGAGATCGAGGAGATGAATGTGTGCGACAATCTGGGCGACCATTTAGTCGGCAATGTGTACATCAAATTCAGAAACGAGGCCGATGCAGAAAAGGCGGCAAATGATTTGAACAATCGCTGGTTCGGAGGCCGTCCTGTCTACTCGGAATTGTCGCCGGTAACTGATTTTCGCGAAGCCTGCTGTCGACAGTACGAAATGGGAGAGTGCACACGTTCCGGATTCTGCAATTTCATGCATTTGAAGCCCATTTCGAGGGAGCTGCGAAGATATTTATATTCTCGGCGTCGGCGTGCCCGCTCTCGTTCCCGCTCGCCACGTTCGCGTCGCTCCCGCAGCCGGGGGTCACGTTCACCCCGCCGACGTCGTGATGGCAACGATGGAGTTGGAGGAGGCCACTACGAGCAGCGCGATAGAGCTGCCAATGAAGGACGAGGCATGGACCGTGGTGGCAACGATCGGGGTGGCAATGATCGAGGAGGCAACGACAGGGGTGGCAATGATCGAGGTCGCAAAGGCGGCGGTGGAGGAGGCGGCGGTGGCGGCGGCGGTGGTGGTGGTGGTGGTCGTTATTAATCTTCTGGACTTTCTTCAACATCAATGCAATGGGGAGAATCGCCAATTCGTGTATTTTATATCGATGATCATTTTCCTTTTGATGTGTTTTTTATTTAGAAGAAAGGGGTCTTCACCACCTATGTACAAAGCCCCTGCTAAATACTTTACCGAGCGCCCATTAGGATTGTAATTACTATACACACATTCGTAATAATAAAAATTGAGTAAATACTATATACAAAAACCAAACAAATGCCTCATCTGGTCATGGTCTGTCTTATGTTTCTCTTAATGCAGTTAATCGCTCAACAAATTTGTGGACTATATTAAATTTTAAATTCAATTGTGGCCTAGCTTGGTGGTGACTTCTGAGCAGTGGGATTGGCTGTAAGATTTGTTGCCGGACTCTTCGGCTGCTTCTCCATCTGCGTCGGCTGCTGCTGTGCTTCGGAGGAGGCCTCCATTGCCTTCAATTGCTTTGTCATGTCAATTTGTTGCTGCAGCGAATATCTGTTCTCATGCTTACGCCTCTGCTGCTGCTCCACGTCGCGTATAACACCCTCGTGTAGTTTGAGACTGGAACGGAATCCATTCATTGGATTGGTCATAGTTTCATTCATGAATTTGGTCTACTCTACTTACCGGTCTGCAGATTGTTTATAATGGACATAACCTATTATGGTGCAGGAAACGGTCACCGCCACGCCCAGTGTAAGCCTTGAGGTCATCGACATGTTGAGTTCGTACCAAATTATTATTTGTTATGCCAATACTCGTAATTTTGTGTATATGTTAGCAGTTTTGTTTGAATTTGAACAGCAAATTAATTACGACATGATTTTGAAAGTAAAACATCAGCTGTATAGAGCTGGAGAAACATCGATGTTAACATCGATATAATCGATTTTTTTGCCAGACACCCCCAAATTTAATCGATGTGATTTTAATCGGCTCTGGCGGAATATTTTTTCCAATTTGATATTCTGTTTAATATAATATTGCTGTTTATGGCCGCAAATAATAGATTTAACAATTTTACAATGGCTGGTGGGCAACGCTCTGTAACGCTCGTGTCGAAGTTTTTTGTTTTGGGGGCTACTCCTTGGAAGAAAACCCATAAATTATAGTAAAATATATTTCATGCTTAAAATTTGCTCCGTTTAAATTTTCCTGTGGCAGATGCTAGGTTTATGCAATAGACTGATATTAGGTGAGCAGCCGTTGTGGACTTGTCTTTGTAGTTTTCTTCAGATAATTTCGCTTTTAATGGACAACGGTAGATTCGCTTATATTTTACTCTTCTGAAGGAGAGAAATACATGCTTTAGTTTGGAGTTACTTTAATACAGTGTGCCTTGCTTAAGCAAAAATAAAAAATCAAGTAGTCATTGCGTATTCTATGCTTAGAAAATTCTCGGATTCGATCTGATTTTTATTGGAGAAGTAAGCTGTGTAGAGTAGATTATAATTCTGGCAATTGAATCACAACTTTCATTTGAGGTCGTCGGTGTTCCTATTACTAAAAAAAAAAAAGTCGTACTGTAAATACGAAGAAAAATGGGTAAGATCTGCATTTACTTGTGTTAAATGCAGTGTCCGGTTAATTATTCTTACAATTTCGGTATCAGAGGGAACTGATCAGAACTCAATTTTCGCCCGTCTGAACTCACTCTACGGCAACCTGACTGGAGCTTCACCACGCTACGTGATATCCTATAAACCGGCTAATTTGGGCCATAAGAAAAAACTTGTGGTTGACCATCGACTTGACATGTGCCGCAAACTGGCCAATACAGATCAGGATGTGCAGTCCGAGAAAGACATTATTAAGATGTGCATATGCGAGCGTCCAAGTAAGGCGCTCGAGTGTGGTCGCTGCCACCAGTACTTCCATGGACGCGTTGCCGCAATTTGCGAGAAGCATCCTTCGGTGAGTTCCTGCCTGCCTGGGCCTTTCTTTACTGATGTTTATGGTCCGTCTAACAACACATGCGCCCATAGGAGTCTTTCCTGATGGACTTTCGCCAGTGTCCCTATTGTGCGGCCAGTTACAGAAGGATCAAGCAATCTGATTTGACCTGGGATGAGATCCGTCAGATGGAAAACACTAAGCTACCCGATGATGATGATGATTTCTAAATGTATCATTAGCCTGAATTCGACAATAAGGAGGCATGAATACTTTGGATTCACGTGGCCAAAGCCACAAGCTAACAAAATAGCCCACGAAATCAAACTGAACATACAATGCTGCAACAAATGGTGCCAACAACTAAACACTGATTTAATACACGCAGCACACTACCTAAAAGACATAAGACTTAGACTAAGACACACAATGCCCTATTACCATGCCCTAATTGTTTGTTAAAATTAATATTGCTATAATAATAATACATTTCCTTATTCCAATAATTAATATTTTTGTCGCGGAGAAAAGCATTGAGAGTGAGCGAGAGAAAAACGAAAATTTTCGAATTTATGCTGTTGGACCCAACGAAGCGAATACCGAATCCATCAAAAATCGGGTGCCCCTGGCAATGAAAAAGACCTATCCTATGTATATATCGATGCAGAAAAATACCCAAATACAAGCGATTACCTATCAATCGAAAGCCATGTATCGATTTTGCGCGCACTACTATCAGCTATTCAAACTAGAAATGGCACTGCCTGTGCTGTTTTTCTTATCTTTAATCTCTGGCTTTGACGCAAACAGCGACTAAAGTATTATCTATCTAAATATAGTAGAATGTTGTTATGTTATCGTGTTGGCATATTCTTAACGCTGATATTGCTGCATGATGCTCCCCAGTTTGTTTGTCTGGCTGTGGAAATGAGCTGGAATGAGCTGCAATAGTATGCGGTTGCTGTGATGGTTGTGTTTCATTCAGAGGATTGGCCATTAACAATAACGCACAAGGAAAGGGCCCAAACCCCTGGAATGGGCACGCAGCTCCCCAAATTCTGGACATGCGCACGACGAACAAAAGAAAAGGAATAATGAAACCAAAACCGAAACCAAAACCGAAACCGAAACAGAAGCAACAGCACAAGTACAACATACAAAAGTATGGGCCAATGCGGCGTATGGGTAACATTTAGCCAGGTCCACAGTGCGACTCCAGTTTTCCACACGTTCAGTTTTCAGTTGTGCCGCTGACACGAAGAGGAGAACACCACCAGGCACCAGGCACCAGGCAACAGGGGGATAAAGAAAATCCCAAACAACAAATAAAAAAAAACAAAAGAGAAATATTTTACGTGCGTGCGATATTGGCGTGCGCTGGTTTGGTTTTTTGTGTGATTTGTTTAAAGAAGAAATAAAAATTGATAAAACAATCAACAATTGTTGTTAACGGGCATGAAAAGCCATTAAGTTATTAACATATGTACACCATAAACACATCGGAAAGCCACGGGGAACTTCAATTTGTGCCATTCTTGTGTGTGTGTTCTTTAAGAGCCATTGTTTCTTGTCTTTTGTGGGTTTAAATATTTATGTCAGTGACGCAAATATTGATTTAAATTTGTGCGCGCTTTAGCTCTGACTTAACGTCTAAATAGGTCTAACGTGAGGGGGGGTGGCGGGTGGTTACACAGAGAGGTGTTTCGGCACGAACTTGTGCGCTTACCTTTAACCTCAAATCCCCACACTACGCTATCGAGGCCGCTTTTTATGTTCGTTTTATTTATTCAAGAAACCGCAAATTGAAGTTTCCCCTCTTTCGTTTATAGTGACTCAAATATACACTCGTACGTAGAGACAGGATGACCAAAGTGGAGCTATACAAGTCGCGTTTATTTGTGACAATCATACATCTGTGTGCCCTGGGCCAGTTCGCCTATGGCCTCTACTATAGCCATTTCGAGATACAGCGCAGCTACAAACTCAAGACCACAGCCAGTCGTCGCCTGGTACCGGACTCACTGCCCCAGAAGGTTAAACTTTTGTCCTACTGGTCCCTGGTGAGTCGATTTATGGATAATATCATTTTTTATACTCACCCCCTGCCCCTCCGCCTGCCCCTGTTACCATATATCATGATGACCATATGCATTGACCATTAAAAAACGACGGAAATGCGGCCAACTTTTGGGTTATTTCAAGTGTGCAGCAACAAAAAAAAAAACAAGACGAAAATGATTATTATTATTCCACCCCCAACCCCCCTTGGTATTCCCCATTTATGTCTGCCATATGTTTATTTGTTTGTCTGCTCATTGAGGTTGTTCAAGTTGGATTCTCCCTCTCGCACTTTTGTTTTCCAATTTTACATACATTTTTCTTTGCTCTCATATCTGTGGCGCTATGAAGCGATACGTAAATCGGTGCATTCCTCATTTCCATTGCACTTTTCGTTGTTGTGTTGTTGTGTTGTTGTCGTTGGAGAGAATCTTCTGGTAAATCATTTCATTTCATTTCATTTCTTCTCTTACCACAATATTTATTTGCTCAGTTGTTCGCCGATCGGAGCAACAAAAAATTTATGGTACTGACGAATGCCAGATTATCTTATTGGCGCGAATGTTCATCTTTTAGGGATGGGAGGGGGTAGGGGTTGGTTGGTTGGTTGTGCTGGGTGGGCTATGGGCTGGTTGGCATTTGGCAGGCGTCAAATCTCATTTACATATCGTTAAAATTGTTTAGAAAATCGATCGGATCGGATTGGATTGGATCGGTTCGGTTATTGCATATTTCACACATCCACTTAGCTTAGCAACCAATGAAATTATGGTCTAAATGTTTGAGGGGCTGCTGTCAGCAGGAAGAGGCAATTATTTAGGGGGCACACGTTTCGGTTATAAATTATAAGTTTCCTTTTTTGTGTTGTTCTTGTGGTTTTTTTCCAGGAATGTTTTTTTTTTTTTTGGTTTGGTTTTAGTTTATTATTGAACGACCTTGCCTGCCCTTGATTAATCGGCCCTCCCCCCGCCCTGCCACCTTCTTTCCGGCCTCTTTCAACGCTTTGATCTTGTGAGCATAAAGTGCTTCATATCTATGGATCTGAGATCTGCACTCGCTTTTTCTTTAGCAAATCGCTTTTATGTAGTCCCACACGAGCATTTTTCTATGCCATTTACCATCCGGTTCTAAACTTTTTTACGCTGCTACTATTTTTTTAAATTTTTTGTGTGTGTTTTGGGCATTCCAATGGCTTCCGTCAAGCGTCCAGACGGACGGACAAACGGACGAACGGACGGATAATTGTTTATATCAGCGCCATCAAAATAAAAAAAAATAAACTTCAACTATGTATTTTCTGGCAAACAATTGCATTGTTGGAGCAAAATATATCTAAGAGATACCAAAAAGAAAAACATATGTATGTATTCTTGATTCTTACATATACATGGAACATACATATAATATCTACAGATGCATATGTAGATACATATGTTTATGGATTGTTCAGCATTGTTGTTGATTTCCAACGATTTATTAGTCTGATATTTATAAAGCGAATTTATGGAATCACAAAGTGTGATTTGAGGCTCTGAAAAGTCGACTAATTTTTGCTGATTTTTAGAATATAGCTTATAATAATTACAGTCCCTGGTTTTGGGATAATTTAAGGGACACTTTTTGAAAATAAATATAAATATTTATTAT
Organism: Drosophila azteca; assembly: GCA_005876895.1. Classification (NCBI taxonomy): domain Eukaryota; kingdom Metazoa; phylum Arthropoda; class Insecta; order Diptera; family Drosophilidae; genus Drosophila; species Drosophila azteca. Next base: position 6,012,633 of record VCKU01000091.1, on the reverse strand, counting down.
GCAATTATCACACAAGGTTTAAAAAACTTTAAATATCAAATAGTTAAGATTTTAGATCTTGTTATCGACTCTTTGAAGTTTATTATTTAAACCATAATTCACAAGGAATTTATTACTTTTCTTTATACCCATTCTATAATGGGTCTTATTCTAAAGACCTAAGATATTTCCAAGAAAGATTTGTATACTTTATCTTTTGATAAAAAGTGGTTTTAACATTCCCAAATCTTTCTCAGAATAAAATCTATATAGATTCACAGGTTCTTCTTCTGAACAATCCATTCTTTAGCAAAACCCCTCAAAATACAGACTATACCCTACCGTTTCGAATACTCTATGACAATCGATTTTGTTTAGATGTGCCTGTCCCATTCGTGTAGTTTATTTGCTCTCGCTGAAAGGTTTCGATCTTGATTGTTATCTATATCTCTGTGTAGAATTCAGTCTGGAATGGGGGGAATGTTCTCGTGATATCCAAACAAAAAGCAAACGCCCCCAAATACAGGGGGAGCACAAATTGCTGACAAATCACAAACAAAATTCAGTTGAAGATCCATTCGTTTGGCATCATGTGGTGTTCGGTGCCTCTGCCCATTGTGGGGCTGATCTTGATCGGTGGTGGCCAAGTGGCGTTAGCCACCAAGTGGTACAGCGGTGGTGCAGACTTCAATAGTCCCGCCGCCTGGGTGGATGGCTACATGCCCTGCCCGGAGGATTTGGTTGTGTTTCCCAAGTACTTTCCAGCTGTGCTGCCCCTGCCTGAGGAAATCTCCATTGACGGCATAGTTTTCCCCAGGGATGGGGCCATACTGATTGCTGAGGAGTCCACCATTAGCTTTGGCGCTCCCAGGAACTCCAACTGTGACAGTAATGAAAAGAAGGCCCATCTGAGGCCGCCCAAGTCAAGTAAATGGTTTGATCCACTCACCTGGAAGTGGGCGGACATATCGAAGGGTGTATCCTCCCCCGTTCCGGAGCTGGAGCGTGTGCCCTGCGACGATGAGCAGGTTATTGTCAAGGGTCATTCTCCGCTGGCCTTCGATCTGGAGAATGTGCAGCACCTCCGAATGGGGCAGTTGATTCTGGCCGGCTCCTCCATCTCCAAGTTCTACTTGGAGCAGCTCTTGGGCCGTGATCTGGGGGCTTTTCTCTTCCCCAATGGTCGGGATGTCCAGGTGGAGTACTACCGCGGAGAGCTGTGTGGCTGCCACAAGGACTTTGATCGGCTCATCGAGCCCGTCTGCCACAATGTCCAGGAGCAGTGCGAAGCACCCCACTGCCTCTCGCCAGTGCGTCCCTATGGCTCCTGTTGCCTGATTTGCGGTGCTGTCCTTACGATGCCCCGCCAGCACTGCTCCGAAGAGGATCGAAAGAACCTGCAAAACGAGCTCAATTCAATCATCACCAAGCAGGATCTGGCGGCTGAGATTCAACTCCATGTGGATTACGTGAGCTCTGAGCAGTATGGCAGCTTCCTGCAGGCCATCGTCACGGAACGGGGTGGCTATAGCGAGCGGAGTGTGGAGTTCATGCAATACCTGGCCGAGCATCGCAATCAGAGCACTTTCCTGGCCAAACAGGTTGGCTTAGTGCTGACGTCATCCGGTCATCCACACAATCCGAATGTCAGCTTTGCTTCCGTTCTCCTGATACTCTTCTGCATGGCCCTGGTGGGCGTGGTGAGTGTCATCATTTTGGCCCACTTTATGCCGGAGAATCCCTATCTGAATCGCATTCCCCAATGGATACACGATCCCCGTCGCTGGCGGTGGCATCACTTGGGTGTGAGGCTGCGCCGCAATCCCCTCTTCAACCGTTTTGAGAATGCCGGAGCTGGTGGCGGCCCTAACGATGATGCAGTTGGTGGAGGTATTGGCGCGGATCGTGTTACTGTGATGGGCTACGATCGCGACAGCGATGCCGTGAGGGAAAGGTCCTTTGACAATCCCATGTTCGAGCAGGGGGCAGCAGAAGTGGCTGCCAAAGCGAATACTTCCAAAGAATCAGCCCAGGATCAGCCAGATTTGATGGGGGCTCCCAAAATGGAGACCGGCGACCTGGACAGCTGTAGTGTGGAGGAACAGGAGCTAACCGAAATCAATTTGGAGTCCTCCGAAGGCGAAACGGACGAGGAGGCGGAAATATAGTATTAAAGCATTATTTTTCTGTTATTTATAAGCATGACATAACCTCAAATCAATTATCAGAGACCAATCGATAAATTACAACAACCACAAAAAAACACCACCTCCCCTTCCGTGATAATGAAAGTTGATAATACAGTTAGCGGTCCTTTCATGACGTAGCCGTTGCTTTCCGTTGGCCTTGCCCCCTGACCTTCAGAGACACTTAATGGAATCGATAGTTGCCGTCAGTTGCGTTACCACCGGGATTCTGAAGAGCTATTGTAATAAATATATGCATCTATTCATAGGATAGGCGGCACGCCCCTATTTGCCACACTTCATATGGTTGGGGGGGACGGACAGCAGTTGACAGAGCGCTGGTAAGGGTAGGAGGTAGGAGATGGGGGGAGGTTGAGTCTTTCCAAAGCGGATTAAAGCACTGCTCCCAAGTGCTCAAATTAACTTCTGTCAATTCATACTTTGTACCACGGCGGCGGTTGCGACAGATAAGCGCACCTTATCAGTATCAGAACTCGAATACAAACATATGTATATGAAATACCAGTGCAGCGGCTGCTAGTAGCGGGTCTGTGCCGGCTAATCAGTACGTATCTGGCATTCGAAAGTTTAACATTAAATATGGCCAGGCCCACGACGAAGTCGCAGAACAAAGGTTCCACATCACCGGGCTTCAATAAAGCGGTGCAATTATTGTTGCATTTCACGGCCGTGCTGCAATTCTGCTATGGCGTATACATTTTCCACAACACCCAGATGCCCAATACGGTCCCCTTTGCTGGAAAATTCAAGTTCCTAACGTTCATTTGTGCGGTAAGCAAAACACGACTACAATATATCGTTTACTATCGATACCGGTCTTTCGCTGAGATTGCGTTTAGATTGAATGATTTTTCACTCCAACGACGAGCGTCTTTTTCCCACTCAATAGATCCACTCCGATCAAACGGAAATGTTCAACGTCCAAAAAATATATTTCACCTGGTCACACTGCTCTATTGTTACACAGTTGCACTGGCATGAGTTACCTATCGTGTTGAGTTATTGTGGTTGAATGCTGATGATTATAAATCAACCAAGCTGTTAAAAATGGCAGATAGATATGATACAATTATTTAAAATTATTTTCTTTAAGGATTATTTGTGTATTTTCACGTTTAGCGCAGCCATTATTTTTACGCGCCACAATTTGAATTGTTTACAAATTGGTTTCGATGTCGCTGTTATCGATAACACCGACCTTGAGTTTGGGGTGGGAATCAAGTTGGCAGCGTCCGACTCAGTTAGTGGCCAGTATATATCAATTCATATTTTGTTTCGTTGACAAGCGGACCGGTTTGGCCGTGAAAAAATCAATTAAAAATCAAATGTGCGCAGCGGTGAGAACAAACTCCGTTTACGGAGGTGCCTATGGAGCGCTGCGGACTGTGTTGCACTTAACTGCCGCCGTTCAGTTCATATATGCCATATATTATGATTATTCGTATGTGGAGTTCCCAACAACAGAGCCCGAGATGAGAATACATCATCCGTTCGGTGGGAAGTTTAAATATCTAACATTTTTGGATGCGGTAAGACAGCACAGAGCATCATCCCATGAATACAAATTACGGTGGTTTAAAGTTCAGTTGGTAACTCGTTTTGAATCTAATCTGAAAACGATTGGATAACGAGCTTACACGCAGCTGTGATTGGGGGAAGTAATTCCTTCCACTCCACTCCACTGCACTCAATAGCCAAACAACCCTTCAGCTGTAGTTATCAAACACACGCCACACGCCACCTGCGTACGAGTATGTGTCTGACCACCCGTTTACCTCCCCTTTCCCCAATTGCAGATAATACAGGCTCTCTACTATATCATTTCACTCGTCAATGATTTTGTGGGAACAAATGAGCTGGCCCCCAAGCGGCCCCCTGCCATACGCCAGTTCAAGGACTGGCTGATGGCCACCCTCGCCTTCCCCGTGGCTCTCAATGTGGGTGTCACCTTCTGGACGCTGTATGCCATCGACCGTGAACTCGTCTTCCCCAAGGTCTTGGACCCCGTCTTTCCCAGGTGAGTGAAAGTGCGATTTTCTGCTACGTGCTCTTAATAATTGAATTGCATTTCAATTGCAGCTGGCTGAACCATGTCCTCCACACCAATATTGTTGTCTTCATTGTGCTGGAGCTGTTTACCTCATATCGCGCCTATCCCAAACGCAGCAAGGGTCTCATAGGCCTGACCATCTTCATGGGCGCATATTTGGTATGGATTCACATTGTCAAGCATTACTCCGGCGTCTGGGTGTATCCGGTTTTGGAGGTGTTACAGCTGCCGCAGCGAATTGTCTTCTTTGTGGCCGTCATTGGGTTCACATTGGCACTCTACCTGGTCGGCGAGTTCTTGAACAACACAGTGTGGGCCAAGGAAGTGAAGCTGGCCAAACGCAAGTCCAACTAGGCTGTGCATCTACTTAGCTAAGTGTGCGGTGTTTGCGGTGTTCTGTAGTAGTCACGTTTAATTAGTAACTACATATAAACAAAGAAATAATTCGCTTATATATTTTACATACCTATTAAAATGTGAACAGTCTTAAACATAATGAAGTCTAGAGAAGAAAAAACCAAATAACACACACCAACTTGCTAACGATATTTCTATTCTTAATAAGAATTACATTATTGTATTTGAGATTAATAGTCGTAGTTTTCGCTGTTCTCCAGAAGGCCTGACCTGAGAGACCTGAAGCCGGAGAGCAGTGCAGAACGTCTTCTTTCGGTTTTAAATAGTTGAATCGTTGACATTTGCCTTTTTCAAATTGAAACCTCATATCAAGGCACATCAAAACACTTTGAATACCTGCGTTAAATCCTGTAATTTCAAATATAATATAATATAGTACGAGTATCATAATAAAATCGCAAAAACTCTGGTTTAATGAAATTCAATATTCTATGAAAGGGAAGATTTGAAAAGGGCGCTTCAAATATACTGTTACTTGTCAAAACAAGAGAGCTGATGACGAGATAGATTACATATTTGTTTATTTGTGGAATAGCTGTGGGGTAAGGTAAGGTGAGACTAGACCCCCCCGAACAGCTGACCACATCAAGGTATATCGCATAAAAGGTAGCGACGGGGGCCCCAATAAACACCCTTGCATAGGTGGCCGCACTCAGTGGAAATCAAATCAAGAACCCGAACCAAAAAAACAACATGACCAAAAGCAAAAAGAAAACACGTGAATTGAACACCGTCAAGGAAGCCGCCCAGGCCACCACTGACCGTCTGGACACTTGTAACGATGCCTACACAAGCGGCGCCTTCAAGTACCTGCGACTCCTTGTGCACGTGCTGTCTGCGGCCCAATTCTCGTATGGAATTTATTATCACTACTTTCGGGTGCACTGGCCCAAGGATTTGCAGGACGAGGAGGAGCTCAAGACACGCTGGGGCGGCAAATTCAAGTATTTAACATTTCTGGACGTCATATTGCAGGCCATATACCATAGCCTGGCCTTGCTGAACGATCTTTTTGGCGACAATACGGTCAACGTGGCGTCAAAGTCCAAGTTGCGATCTGTGCGCGATTATGTATTTTCGGCCTTGGCCTTTCCCGTGGCCCACAATGTTTGCATCTCGTTCTGGGTCATATACATATGGGATCGTGAGCTCATCTTTCCCTCAGCACTTGATGCCATATTTCCGAGGCAAGTGCCCATAATTATATTAATAACGCTAACGTGGCATCTATAATGAAAACCTTGATCCTTTTGCAGCTGGCTGAACCATGTGGTGCATACGAATGTGGCCCTGCTGGCGGTAATGGACATGTTTACGTGCTTCCGGCGATACCCCAGCCGCCTGGCCGGCGTCACGGGGAACATTTCGTTCATTCTGCTGTACATTATTTGGCTGCACATCGTTCGTTACTTCAGCGGCGAATGGGTCTATCCCATTTTGGAGGTGTTACCTCTGGCGTTCCGCTACCTGTTCTTGGGCCTTTTGGTGGGCTTCAATCTCGTTTGTTACTTGCTGGGCGAGTTTTTGAACAACATTATCTGGGGTCAAGAGTTGAAGTTGCTGCGGCAGCATCAGAAGATCAAACAGGGTTAGAATTAAGGATTTAAAATCGTTTTATTAGTCACACAAAAAACATATGAGATGATATATTTTGTAAACATTGTAAAGGCACTTTCTGTAATATCATTTGTGTTTTTCCATTATTCGTTGTGCGTGTTGGTTGCCCCTGAAAGAGGCAGCGGCGGCCGTTTCTCTTGTTATAGCGTTGTAGCTATATATAATCTATAGTCTAGTGTTTAAGGAAACATCATTTACATACAGACACAGAGGAGGATGTACTTAAGCGCTAAATGGGATGAGAATTGTAAAAACATTCGAAAGTCTAAATCTATGAGTATATCGTACTTTGTAAATCGTAATCAATATTTCGCTTAATTCTGCTCAATAAAACAATTAAGGAAAACGCATCATCGGACTTGTGCCACGCATGCCCTTCACAATATACATACGTATGTAAATATAAATTCTATCGAAACCAGGCACACAAAAATATACGAACTGTTTTCGAAACTTAAGTAAATGCATTGGGTTGAGTATTGTTCTTCACCAGTCTTACTATTTGGAAGGAAGCAGCAGCATTTTCAGCTTATCCGATTCGCTCATAAATGTGGGCTCGCCCGCCCTGTGATGTCGCTGGCCATTGTGTCCCAGCAGGGAGTGCATCTCGGTGTCTCCCTCTTCGTTGGCGGCATCGTTGCGCTGACGACTGGCCGCATTGAGCAGTCGCATCGCCTGCTGTAGCTCCTCATTGCCATACGAGGGTATGTTCAGATTGGCAATCTCGAAGGGAGTGGCCTGAATGCCCACATCACAGCTGGTCTTGCTGTTGCGCGAATGTGGCTTCCCCATGGACATGCCCGAATAGGAACTATGCATCAGACTGCCGACATCCAGGGCCACGTCCAGCTCCACCGAAGAGCAGCTAAGGGAGTCGTTGGCACGATCCCTTACATAGTCGCGCTTGAAATCCATCTGCAGCAAATCAGTCAAGCCATTGTTGATGTTTTTGGAATTATGATGATGATGATGCGATTTGGTCGGTTCCTTTCGTGATTTTCGAGATTGGCGACTCCGTGTGGAGTTGCGGGAATGACGATTGCCATTCGATTCGTTTGATTTTTGCATGTTCTTGAGGAAATTCTCCAGAGCCACCTGCTTGCTGTTCGGCAGCTCCTCAATTTTCGGCCCAGTCCTAACATCATCATCATCGTCGTCCTCGCTGAGCTCCTGCTTGACCACCACGTTCAGATCTTGGATTTTCATAGAGGCTCGTGAGTTCTCCTCCTCGGATGATGTGGTCATGTCCTGATTCTGCAGGAATGGAAAGATAAATTCGCCATTCTTTTGCAGGAACTCATTTAGAATCGAGGGATCCAGTCCGGCATTGGCCGTGCGACGTTTCATAGAACTGTAGTTGTGCTGCTTCTTGGTGCTGTGGGCAAAGACGCCCACTTTGTGACTAGCATTTGGATACGTTGTCTTCTTCAGGGCAATAACCTGCGACTCCACGGAAGTGCTGCTCTCTCTTCGGCCGCCTGCAGTGCTATACTTGCTGCTCCGGCCCGTGGCCGAGGCAATGTAGTCTCGCCGTCGCTGAGTTCTCTTGTTGCTCGTGGAGGTTCCATGTTTGCCCCGGCTCCGCGATGCCACTTTGGTCTTCATTTCGGCTATCTTCACAGAGACCTGAGAGTCGACCGAGTTGCGTCGTGATTCCACCGAGACGTGCCGCACACTCACACTAATCTCCGAGTCCAGGGAGTTCTTGCGCGGTCCCTGACTGGAGGAGTTTGCTGTGCCTGTGGCAGCCCCTGTGAGGGCCATGCGACGCTTAACGCACTGCGGCAGATAGTGCACCCAAGTGGAGCTAATCTCATTCGTCTCCGAGGAATTCAAATCGTTTACATCAAAGTTGAGCCCCACAGGATCGGTGTGAGTGTTGTAGAGCGTTATCGAGAGCCGGCCCTTGTCCTCGAAGTCCTTGCGCTTGGCCCAGGTCTGGGCAATGACCTTGTGCTTGGGCATTTTGACCTCCTCGACGACCTCTTTGCCGCACTTTCTATACAGAAATCACAAAATGATTAAAATAACATTCAAGGAAAACCGAAAATATAAACTTACTTTCTTATATAACGTTTCCAGGTTTCAATGGAAGATGGTGTCCAGCACCAGGTGGACATGACAATGCCTGAACTGAAGAGGCACAGCAAATGCAGCTGAAGGACACCCACACTGGGACGATTCTCGATGCGACAAGAGCTCTTCTCCTCAAAAACGGAAGATATTTTGCAGCTGAAAGAAAGGTAGGCCAATGAAAGAGATTAATATAAGGATCGAAGGATATACATATAACTGCTCTCAATGCTCACATTATAAACTCCCTGAAGCTTTCAGCCCACTCCTCGGCATGTCGGAACTCCGTTACATGACAGGCAATGGCCACCAGAATAAAGACCAAGGTGAGCAGCGCACAGACACCCATGCGCATGATGATCAAATGGATTTTATTGCTAGCCGATGTGGATTTTATGTCATTGGCAAAGTGCTTCAGGCCAAAGAGCATCACCATGCCACGCGTTATGAAGTAGCCGCCAATGAGAATGACACCACAGAGCGGTCCCAGCAGCAGGCCAGCCCGCATCGGATGATTAATGTAGCCCACAAAGCAGATGCCAACAATACTATTGCCATCCACCTCGCTAAAAGCCATCGTGGTGATGGTCAGCACCAGAGGCAGCGACCAAGCAACCAAATGAAAGTACGAGCCCTTCTTGTCGATGCGATCTTGGACATGGCCCATGGCGCGCCAGTGCCAGGCATAGGTGAGGAAAACAAACCAGACCATGCCGGCTGTAAGGAAGTAATACACCAGCACAAATATTACAACGCAGGAGAGATTCTCGCCGGCGGTGGGCTCTGAATGGCGAAGAGTGCCATCCTTGCGACAGACAATATCCTCACGCGATCCGGAAGTGAATTGCACGAGCCAGCTGTAGAGAGATAGAAAAAGAGCTTACATGAGTCTCCTGTGGGCCAGAAGGATCTGTGGGGGACTCACCCAATGCAGGCAATCAGGAAGCAAAGATTTATGTAGAATACAATCACAGCCGGATATTTATTGGCATTCTGCCAGTCGATGAGAAATGTGGCCACCACAAATAGATTGGAGACCAGGCACAGCGTGCCCGCCCATCCAATCAGCTTGTGGATCTGTCGATGCTCATCGTCCGTGTACAAGGGATCCTTGCAGCGCACACCGCATCCCTCGATGTCCGGATAATAGCTGGCCGCCGTCTCGGCCGGCACCAGAGGACTCAGGCACTGGCCGGTTACATTGAATTTCATGCCGCGAGCACTGTTTGTGCATTTCGTTGGAAAAAGCGTTTCGTTGCAGCGCAGAAATTTCGGGAAAAATGTTGTATTGTATAAAATGCGACACGGTTCCAGCGTAATCCGGCACATTTCATACGAAGGCAGGTAGACCATGTCCTGGCCGTTGATTTTCTCGCATTTCGGCTTGAAAACAGCGCACAGAAATGGCTATAAACGGGAGGTGGGAGTGGTAAGTTAATAAATTCAGCTGTAGATTTCTGTACTGTAGATTTACGTACCTGGATAACCGACCAACATTTTGGTACATGCCGCAGAGCGTAGTAATCGTTGAGCTTCTCGTTGAGCTCTTTTTCGGTATGAAAATCTGTTAAATCAAGGCTACTCAATTCATAGGGCAATTTGGAGCCAAAGCAGGTATTCGTGTGATTCGTGGTGGCATAGCAGCGACCCCGTCGCACACACTGAATGTGGCGACTTTCCAGATCATCGAACCAGGGCTTATCATCTTTGCCTTTTTTCCCATAAAGACGGTAATTGAGAGTGCCATTGATGGGCTCCAGCTCCACATCCACTTGCTTGACACTCGCCGGCGTTGTGCTGCTATACTTAGACAGGCTGGCTGTCGTCGATCGCAAGCAGATTGAGGCCACCCACAGGCAGATAATCGCTAGTTCCCAGAAATGCCTGGTGTGTGGGGAAGGGGGAGGCGGTGAGAGGGTAAACAATAAAATGGTTTGATATAAACCATTTGGCTGCGTTATTTACTTACATTTGCATAATGCCTTCCGTGTGTGCCGTTTGTGTGGAGAGTCAAGAATAATATTCGCTAATAATACATCCAATTGCAGCCTTTTGTGAATTTTAATGGGCCCCAAGCGCGGCAGCCGCTCCTCGTTTGGAGCTACTTGGAGGATCGCTTGGAGGAGCCGCTTCAAAGCATTGTGCTGATGTTTTCGTTGATTTCTGGCTTCAAATATATTTTAATTCAATTAAAATATGGAACCAAGGAGAAAAACAAAAATAAACGCGAGTCCGCGGCCGAAACTTGAGAAATTGATATCAATATATCGATAGATTTTTTTTGGTAATATATTTGTATTGAATGCTCACTTTTTTTAAATATTATTATTAATAATATGGTTATTCCGCGGAGAAAAATTGAACACTATATTTCTGTTGTTTCACGCACTCGAGTTTCGGGGCGGCAAGTCCGTTCTTTCAAATACGCCCGCCTTCAAAGGTTGCTGGTGCTTACAAATGTGATCGGCTACATGCGGCTGGAGAACGTATGTTGCTGAGAAAACAACAGGTAAAACCGCCCAGAAAATCCACCCTGTTAAAGGTTTGCAACGCTTGTAAACAAACCTTCCCTTCCAGTATAATTTAACAAACGCGGTGAGGTGAGGTGGGCGCCGATAAAACTAGAGCTGAACTGGAGCGTTCTGCTGCATTGTCCAACACTGATGCGCTATCGAGTTTTGTTTTGTATACACTAGTTCAAGAAACCAGTTCAAGCTGCAGTAAACTTCCGTAATGATTTTATTACGACGATAAAATTGGGAAAAAATGTTACTCAACTCAAGTGAAAATCAATGTGTATTAGATCAGTGAAGAATCTACAGTTAAGCGAAGCCCGGCAGTGACTCAAGAACGCCACAAACTGTAGTTCATGGCCGTCGAACTAGTTCAGCGTTGAACTGCAGCACACAAACACAAACATCGATGTATTTTTTACATCCCTACACTGCTTCATTTTCATTTCACGGTCCAACAAAATACGAGGAGAAAGAAAGGGGGCTTGGAGGCTCAATTCAGAAAATTGAATTATCCAAAATAAAAGCCATGGACGCCACAGCAGTGCCCCAACACACTGCGAACGATATGAAGTCACAAGCACCAAGCCAGCCGCCGGCCGCGGCGGCCGCAAAGGCAACAAACGAAAATGGTGTACAAACAGGAGCAAAAAAATCAGAAACTAAAACTGGCTCTGGTGCGTACCCGCAGCTCGCTCGGTGTCCGAACATGCTAATACGCTAATGGATGTGTGCACAATAACTAATTTCATGTTTACTTTCAATGCAGAATCAACACATTCCAATATGGTGGCCGAAAAAGGGGAAAAGGTGGAGAAATCTAAGGCCGAGTTGTCCACTGAGAAAGTATTGATTACCATATGCAGTGCCGATCGGAAGACCAAGAAGACGTTCATGTCCCTGCCCACGAGGAAGGATGTAATGGATAAGGGTGAGTAACGAAATATTCTTACGTATTGAAAATTAATTAAATAATTATTTCCTTGCGTCCATTTATTAGCCCACAAGTATGGCCTAGCCGGCAACACCATTGTCCTGGAGAGCAATGGTTGCGAGATCTGCGAGGATGAGGTCCTCTTGTTTGCAGCCAAGGAGAAGATTCTGCTAATGCTGCTGGCCGAATCGGACGAATATGTAATTCTGCCTCCGCCCTCGCCACTGAGCCGATCGGAGCGTGCTGGCAGCTCGGTGGATCCCAGTTTCTATGCCAACAACAGTATTGTATCGAATGCCAATGACTCGACCGTCTCCAATGACGAGACTCTGTCGCTGGCCAGCGTTCCGCCCAGCCATTCAAAGACGTCGGGGCTGTTTAAAGAATTTTCGATACCTTGGAACAAGGTACCCAATGATATAATGAAGTTGCTGCGTGGAAAGAACAGTCTGGGCAAGCGCCTAAACACATTTGGCAATATCCTGGTGGACGCATTGCGTGAGCGCTCTGTCCATATACCCATAAGGGTGTTCAGACAAGTGGCCCAGCAGGCGGCCGAAAAGTATCCAGATTCGCTGCTGGAGAAGGATCGCGAGGGTCAACAGATAGCCACTACGCCCCAGTCGCTCATCTCGAAAATGATCAACCGCAACAATGCTCTGAATAGGCCGCAGAAGCGAGCCAGTGGCTCCAGCAATTCTGGAAATTTTGAGATCCACATCAGCAGCAAGAAGCGCAAGTCCAGTGTGGGCGCTACCTCAGCGTCCAATGGCGACGCCAAGGCCAAGGAAAAAGATCCGGCAATCAATCGGGATTTGGAGGAGAAGAAGGAGCTGCTCATCTCAAGCTATCGCGGCAGCACCACTGTCGAGCCAGCCACCATTACCGAGTATATGAAGGAGTGTTTCCCGCTGCAGCGCGCTTTCTTCAACAACAGCGAAAAGATTCCCGACATTACATCCATTAAGGATAATTGGCCGTATATATTCAACAAGGAATTGCTGTACCAGCACTTTGAGCTGCTCATGTCAATCGATCCCCGGCTGCTGGAGAAGCGTTTGAATGGCGAAAAGGAGCGTATATTCAGGTTCTTCAAGACATCGAAGAACAAGAAGATAAGTGCCCTGGATGAGAGCAATGCCAATTTGTTGCGTGGCCTGGCCTATCATTTCAATGAGGATCCCGATTACATATTCAAGCAGCTGGACAGAGGTCCCTATCCCAAAGATGTGCTGCAGCAAATGAACCCAACAAATGCCCCCTGGGTGGCTCTAGTCAGTGAGTATTTCAGCCTTTAAAAAACAAGTTAAACAAACGACTAAGTCGACTAAATAACTCTATTTTAGATACGCCCATGACAACAGGCGATGGTGTGGAATTGCAGAGTGAGGCCATGGTTTATATTGAGGGCCAAATAATGGCCCAATTTACCGCCAATGATGGCGATCTGCCCGACATAATTGCCCAATTGATCTGCTACTATTATACCTTCAACATGATGTACCCCAAGGAAGCCAATCAAACACTCGAATTTATGGTCATCTACTTTCTGCAGCATGCCCCCGAGCAGGCGCGCAACTCCAAAAAGGCAGTCACAGCCAACAGCAAATTCAATCAGCTAATTGCCAAGCTGGCCAATGCAAATGGCTGAAAATCCATAAGCCTCAAATCAATCAAGCATCAATCTCCTCCCCTTCCTTGCTCTATGGAAGCCGCCTCTCTGGAGTTTGGAGTACATGGAGTCTCATTATTCTGTTTAGTTTATTTATTATTTTTGCAGACCTATTCCACATGTATTTGTACCACTATGTCTAAGATTTACATAAAGCGTGTAGTAATGTTGTGTATACATTTCTGATTTTGTTCCCCCCACACACGCCAACGACTAATATTCAATGCCCTTCTTCTGGAATGGGTTGTTCTTCATGGCAGCCGTCAAATGTTTCTTCTGCTTTGCCACCCGTCCTTTCTGTTGCTTTGGTCCCTTCGCCTTATGTATCGCTTCTTTCGCCTGCTGTTGTGGTACCTTCACACCAAATCTGGTCAGATCTATAATGGCCGAATCTAAGTTTTCCTTCCGATTGGACACTAATACGCCCAGAGTCAGTTTTCTTCGATAGAAATCGCGTTCATTGAAGGTAAAGTTCTTGACGTCGGTTGGCAGCTCCCCCTTGGACGCATCGCACTCGGCAAATGTCGCCTTTGCAGGCTGTTTCTTGTTCTTTCCCTTCTTGCCCTTCTTTCCTTTGGATGGAGTGGGCTCATCTTCGAAAGATTCCCACGTGGTTATCTCATTACGCTTCTCTTCGATTATGTTTCGCCTGTGGTTCTGCTCCCGTTTCTTTCGGAAATCCTTCGCCTTCTCACTGTCAGCATCGAGGCGATCAGCGCTCCTCGCCTCCGCGGCATCGTCTATAAGATCATTCTTCACATGTCGCCATGGCTGGGCTGCTTCCTCGGGATCGTGAATGGGTGCCGGTGCCCTGTTGCGTAAAAATGGTGCGGGCCTGAACTTCTGCTTGCCCCAGGATTTGGTGCGATTCTTCAGCATCTCTTTATGGTCAGGTTTCCCCATTTTTGTGCTTTGAATTAGGTTGCGTTGGTTTTGTTTTTTGAACGTGTTTATTCCAAAAACAATGGTAGGGATGGACGAATATTGTACTCGGAATTTCGATAGCAAAGGTTATCGATACTTGGTTAGCATCGACCATCTCCAAGCAGCACAACACGTGCGCCGGCGGTGGAAAACGAATATTTCTTGAACTCTGGCACTTTTATAGGATGCACAACGGCCAAGGACATTCCAACTCCAGCTTGAACCATCAGCCAGTCCAGGATAAATATCATTTCTACTCGGGGGCGCCACAAAACCAAGAGATGCGCAGCCGTGGTGGACGTGGAGGTGGCCGTGATGGCAACAATATTCCCAATGTCAACAGACAGAACGGCGGACAGGCTGATGGACAAGGAAATGGATACCACCACAACAATGTGAATAAAGGACGTGGACGCGGACGTAACGGTGGCGGTGGCGGTGCCCGTGGTCGCCATGATGGACGGGATGGTCGAGATGGTCGGGATGGCCATGATGGTCGGGATGGCCATGATGGACGGGATGGCCGTGATGGTGGCAATGCCAACCAATCGGAGTCGTTTAATAAATTCCGGGATCCTCATCAGCATTCTGGTCGTAGATCTCGCAGACCAAGAGGAGGAAGAGGTCGCAGAGATTCGCAACACGGAGGTGGTCGCAACAATAATTGGGGTGCCCCAATGGAGCCTGTTCCCAACTCTGGTTTCTACTACGAACCTATGGGACAAGCGCAACCTGATGCACCACCACCAGTGATGGGCGGCTTGGAAGTGCCACAGCTACCCGAGGCTACCATGAATTATATTCCGTTAACAACAGAAGCACCGATAGAGCAGAAGCAGCCTGCCATTGAAGTAAATCCCACGGTGCAACCTGTCAACATTAACATCAAGAAGGAGAAGAAAGACTCGCACTCGCCAGCTGTGAAACCTGCACCGCAGCCGGTCAAAAAGCCAGCAGAAAGCAGCACCGAGAGCTCTTCCAGCAGTTCTGATGAAAGCGTTGAGGATGGTGAAGTGGTCAAAGCGCAAGCTGTGAAAACGAAGCCAGAGGCCGCAGCTGCTAAGACACCAGTGACCTCTGCCAAAGCACCAGTGGCCACTTCTTCTTCTTCATCATCCTCATCCTCCGAGGACTCAGACAGTGAGGATAGTCCGCCGCCAGCTAAAAACAAAACTGCAACTAAAGAGAAGGAATCAAGTGGCAAGACTTCAAAGAAAGTGAAGAAAACCCCATCCGAAGAGGATGTCATCTGTCTGGGCACTCAGAAGCGACACTTTACCATACCCGATGAGGATGAGGAGAGCAGCGAGGATGAGGATGAGGACGATGACGATGACGACATGGATGAGCAGCACAAAGCCAACAAAAGTAAAATCAAGCAAAAAGCCGATAATGGATGTGCACTTTGCGACAAGAAGGCAAGTATTTCTGATATAGTAAGGGGAAAAATTCTAATTTTGTTTGCATTTTCATTTGAAACAGGGCCACACGTCCTTCGAGTGTCAGATGATCTGCGGGAATTGCACGGCTCAGTATCATAGCCTCAAGAACTGTCCGAAGCCACCGAATCTGAATATTGCTCTGCAGGCATATTTGGAGTACACCATGCAGCAAGTGGCCGTGTTCAATGTGGATCAACGTTTTACTCTTCCCGCTGGTGCGGTGCCAGCAATGTCATCCGCCCCGGCTCTGTCTACGCCTGCCAAGTCGAAGAAGGAAAAAAAGACTCCCAAGAAGACCAAGAAAACGCCACTAAAGAGAATGAAGCTGGAAGCCGCCAACGATGACGACGACGAAGATGATGATGATGATGAAGACGATGAGGAGCCTAGCAGCGATAGCGAAGATTCCGAACTATCTAGCGATGAGCCAGCACCTGCCCCTAAGCAAAAGCGAAAGCGGAATGCTAAGCAGGCTAATCCTCAAACTCCCGCCAACATACCACCGCAAGCGTTTCCATTTTCCCTGATGGCTGCCGGCGCCCCTTACAACTCTCTGATGTATCCATATGCGGCGCCCTTTAGTTTTCCTAAACAATAAGAGTTACAATAGTTGGATGTAGTTTTTAAATATTTTTTGTATAAATGAATTTGGGGGAAATTTCCACCGTGCTTTAAAGATGTTACAAAATACAAGCAATGATACATTTATATTTGCAAACCAGCGGGATCCTGTTCTAAAATATTCTATAACATCCCTATTTATTAAGATCTTTTTTTTAGTTTGAATTTTTCAGTTTACAGCTTTGTGCTCTTTTATTAAACTCTCCAGATTATTTCTTTGGAGAAACTCGGTGCAAAACTGGGACATGCAGCGGCGACTTTCGGTATTCTTAAGATTATTAAGATATTTAATTAAGAGCCTGTTAAAATGTAAGTTTCATTTATTTAAATTGAATTGTCTACCAAGTTATCGATAGATCATTGAAGCCCTGGTTGTTGGTGTACAATTTCTCTGCCAGCCCTGGACTGGGCGACCAGCTGTTGCATGCCATGCTACAATATTTAGTTTGTATTTTGTGTAGTGCACATTTATTATATTAGACTAAAACAGTTACATCGGTGAGGTGAGTGTTTCATATAATATATCACATATAATTTAAACAAGGCATATCGATTTGGCCAATACATACAAATAAAGTATACCCTCGGTTCGTGGGTCTCGTCTCTTTTCCGTTTCACGCGCTTCGCGGTTCATGCAGTAAGTCTTTCCATATCAAAAATTCACAGACAATTTATACAGATTAGTTTTACCAAAAACATAGAACTTTGACGGTGCAACTATTGAGGAGCTCTGCTACGTGCAAAGGGCGAATTGCTCACGGTCCCATTCTGTGCCGCAGCTGCAAGGATGGTTGAGGGCGCGGGGATCGATGCCTGGCTTGAGCTGGTTCTGGTGCAGATCCGAGATGACCTCATTGGACACGACGCTAATGGCCAGCTTGATAATCGCCTGGTAGTTGAGTGGATTGACCGCGAAGCTGAGAATGCCGCGGGCTATTTGTTCGTACAGATAGTCACGATCCAGCTCGAGCAGTTCCTCCCTCACGTCCATCACGCGATTCTCAAAGTGACACTGAATGGCTGCAAAGACGTTCTTGTCTAGGCCAACCAGCAGCTCGCGCTTGAACTTCACCAGATAGTGTTCGATGAACACGATCTCGTTGCGATTCAAGTGCGCAAAACGGACCGTTTCCTGGATCATTTGCTCGCCAACCTGGCTGACCACCAGCGAGGCCAGGGATCCAGCCGGTGTGGGCCGACGCTCCGAGCAGGGACGTACATCCACAAACGGATGGATCTCGTAGCTGCCAACGCCAATGGTGCTGGCCACACCGCTAAAGGATACGTGTGACACACGGGAGTTCCTTTGCGGAGTATTGGGCTTGGCCACCGGTGGTCCCAAGTCGATGGCATTGTGATGATCCTTGCCAAATTTAATAATTTGCAGTGCTTTCTGTAGGGAAAAAAAGATTTCAGTCAGAGTCTGTCTGGATAATTGTCTATAATAACTTACAAGGTGGACATATTTCTTGGCATCGGAGATGAATTCAGCTATGCGGGCGATCAATATTTTTAGCGCACATTCATCATCGCTGAGATCGTCAGTGAAGCCTGCCAATATATGGTTGAGTATGTACTGGGCCGCCTTGTAGATGGGATCGTCTGGGGTAAAGGTAAGCGGCGCATGGCCCTCCATGGCAATGGCTGCATTGAGGGCATAGCAGAGCTCGCTGTCCAACAGGCCATCAAAGGTTGCCTGGTAATCCTCACAGAACGATGGCCTATCACGCTTGTTGTTCTTGTGCTTTTTGTGCTTGCGTCGCTTTGGCCTTAGGTTTCGCCTCGTCTGGCGGGTACGCTGCTTGATCTCATCCTGGATCTGCTTCCATTTCATCTCGTATTTGGCCTTGTGCTCCTCAATAAATATTCCACGCTGCAAAGCAGCTTCCTGGAGCAGAAAGCTAAGGCGTTGCTGATTGGCTATACGCCCGTCCAGACGCTTCTGCCACGACTGTGCCTGTTCCTCGTTGTTCTTCATCATTCGCTGCTTCTGCAGCAAACGCATGTTCTTGTTAAAACGCTCCTTCTTGAATTGGAACATTTTCTTCTGCTTGATGAGGTGCTTCCTCTGCATATCGTGGCAGAGGCTGACGTGCGCCTGTACCCTCATATTTGTCAGCATCTTGCGATGCTCTAAGAGCATGGCCTGCATGGCGGTCAGGTTATCCAGCCGCTTTATCCTCTCCAGCGTAATGTTGTACAAGTGCACCATGCGTTCGTGCTTCTCCATGTCCAGGCGCATCTTCCTGGCCACCACCAGCGAGTGGGACTGATGACGGGCCGCCAGATTGAGGTGATCGCGTTTGGTGATCTCCTCGGCATTGGCTATCAGCAGGCGATCATGATGCTCTTCCTCGCGACGCTTGTAGGCCTGCAGAATATAGTACAGCTGGGCCTTGTGCAGATCCTTGCGATGCTGATTGAAGTCCTTCAGATTGCAGATCACATCATTCGTTTCGGTGATCTCGCCGTTGTCCCTCAAACGCCTCAGATTGCGTTCGTTGGAGTAGAAGGTTCTCAGATTTGGATCATGCAGGGCATTGTACTCAGGTATCGCCGCCCCAGTCACCGTTATATCAAACTCCTGTTTTTGACTTTTGAACTATCAAATAAACGGGAAATAAGTTTTATAACAAGGAAGATTTCCTTTGTGAATGAGAGAAAAATGCTGTGGATCTTTCGTTTCGAATTGCACAAACAGAGACTGATAAAGCGCCAAAACATCTTTCATCTTTATAATGATTAATCTGTGCTGTCACTCACCGATTGCCCGATTTTGTCTTTGGAAAATATGACTTGATTACCGGGATACTTGAGCATCGGTAGCTTACAGTCGAGCGGAATTAGCTCCCATCCGGGCAGACTGTTGATCGGCAGACCCGTGTTATTACTTATCTTGAGAAGTGCCGCATTGCCCGACTGATTGTAGCGGCGCGGCATTGACAGTAAATCGATCATGATGCCGCGCGTCTTTGATCCCGTTTCCTTTACCCAAACTAATATTTTTCTGCTAGTAACATTTATTTTGTATTTGTCTTTTGGATAAGAAATTATTTTCGAATGGAGTTTCAAAACTATCTGAATACTGATCAACTTTGAATTTAAAACGAATTGCCTACTAAAACATTTTTCGGGGAACAATTCCTTATAGAGATTATATAGGATTAAAGTTTATAGAGTAATCCAATAAAACCTCCTAATCATGAGGGTTGTATACCCAGCAGACATTTCATTATAGCACTCAAAGAAAAGCGACAGATTGAAGCTGCCATCTCCATTCAAGGGTATACCCAGATTCTATCCCTAAAAGCTAGGCTAGCCTTCTTTTCTTGACGTTTGCTCCTATTTTTGTTGTTGTTGTTGTTGCTGCTTTGCCTCATGGTGTTTCTGTGCTTGTTTGCCTCTTATTTTACTGTTCAATGAAAGCGCTTAGCGTTGGGGTCGGGTGTTTGGGTGTTGGGTCTCCTGCTTATCAAAGCTTTTCTTGTTACAGCTACCTTTGTAGACATAGAGAGAGAGAGAGAGAGAGAGAGAGGGCGAGAGCGGTAAAGAAAGCTTGACAAGAGGCGACCCTGCATTGTGGGTGGGGGACACGTCTTTGTCCTGTTTGGTTATCGTTGCCAAGAGGCAATAACTGTGAACCGGAAACTATAGAAAATTCAATTTATTCACAAACAAAACTCCATTCAATTTTGCTCATAAATTGTGTGCTACTGAACCGGATTCAATATTCAATATGGCTTTGGCTATGGCTATGGCTATGGCAAATATTATATGTTTTTGAATCCACTGTGCAATGACGGATATCAAGCGTTTCCCCTAATTCCGTCTACTTATCATATGCAAAATCAACAACCACACACACATTATAATTCCACTATTTGTTTTGGTAATTTGTATTCCGATTTTTACGATGTCCGTAAAAACCCTCCAGACCAGACCCATCATTAGTTGCGCTCCAAAGAGCACAAAGACGCCAATACTGACACCCCATCTCGTGTGCGGCTGTCTGTCTGCGGCTTACATAAATCCGTGATTCAGTTTCCATTTCCATCTCTGTGTCCCTGTTGGGGGTGACCTCGTTTCCTGCATTCTGGCCATCCCATCAGATTGTTTGGCATCCCCGGCATAAATATTTACCCAATCGGTCAGGCAAACAGGCGTCAGCATGTCTGCATTGCCATAAAAAAAGTTAAATTACATATAAGGTATGTCAATGCGAAGGATAAACCTTTTTTTTCCAGACTTCCAAAACTTTTTAATACCTCAGTTTCAGGGTAGGACCTTCAAATTCGCTTGGGAATGAGAGGTTCCACTGGAACATTTACGTGTGCTGATAAAAACATCTGTTAAAAACAGCTGATATTCTTTTTCAAAGCAATCCACTGGTTGGTATAATTTCCTATAAAATTAACGCAATTTTAAAGACAGAAGAAGTAATTTTGGAAATTTGTGTGCAATAATTCACGACAAATGTTATCTTCAGTATGAGTTCTAATCGCTTATAGGAAATTTTTACAGCGAACATTAACCTTCTCTTGAATATACCTTGAATAGTTCTTTAAACTTTTGTCTTCTTTTTGTTTCGCTTGCACCCACACCACATATATTGCCTTTCTCTTTCGCTCATGTAAATAAAATCACACCAAGTGCTGAAAACGTAGTACTTGCTCCAAGCACGTGCTCCAAATACGCTCTCGAGTGTGCTTTCCATTTCATCTAACACCCTGGCTCCTGCCTCCCGGCTACTGGCTAGTGGCTTTTCACCACCTCCCCACATGGCGTGCTCTCACGCGAACTGTCGATGCCATAAATAAAAAATGATGCTGCGGTGGCATCCCAAAAACAAAAACAAAACGACAAAAAAAACCAGAAAAATCTAAAAGAAATACCAAAAGGTGCGTGCCAATCTCTAGTGGGCCTGTTGGTGTCCCATTTACCGTTATATAATAGTTACTTCCTGTAACGATAAGAGCGGCTAGAGATGAGAGCGTGAGCAGAGGGCTTAACGAGCTAATGATTACGAGTATTCAGATTGAAAGAGAGGGTCTACCATCCTCAAGGTCAGAAAGTACACCCCTACCACCCAAGAGGGCTGTGACTGTGAATGCGATTATCATGTGAATCCGCTGTACAAAAATTGGCACTACAAGGTATCCTTAAAAATTATGTCAAAGATATTTAATGCCATGTAATCTTCTTTGAAAATGAAGCTTTTAGAAGGAAGCCCATGGCTTTGGGGCCTAAATGGTGATGAAAGGATAGAATAGGATAGGTGTAGAGATGTCTGATTTTCTGCAACGATTTAAATAACATCAAAAACATATCTTTAAAGATGTCACGCTCATATCTCTACGAACCATCCCCTCAAAGCAGCCACAAAGCGTCCATTCCGAACCACCCCCACACCAACTCGCCCTACACCAGCCACCCACCCACCCAGTGCGTGCTGGGACAACTACTCCCCATCTCCTCCCTTGTATATCTTTTTAAACCGAAAACCGAATACGACTGACTGCCGGCAAAACTTCACACAGCTGTGGCTGTGATGGCGTTTGCTGTTGCTCTCTTTGGCTTAAGCTCCTATGTTGGCTCCTAACACCCAGGGTCTGTTAATAAAAGGTGAGACATTTCTAGACAGTGCTCTCATGAAAGTTTATTTGAAAATACCGAGCTAAAACGGTTGTAAAATCGATTGAAAGATATGCTCTAATAAATATTGCATTAAATTGGTTTTTAAAATTGCAAAGAAATCTGTTTCACTTTCGGCTCTGTTCGGGTCCAGACGGTCAGCAGCGCATCTGAATGTATGCGTGTAAACCGGTCCAAACAGTGGGATTTCAGAGTGTTTTGAGTGAATGAGTAAAAATATTCCAAAAAGACGCCCTTCATTTCCCCTTAATTTTCCCTTATTCGTAATAGATTTTTTGTGCCATAACGGGCATATGTACATATGGCGCACAAAAACACTTCACAATTACAAACTAGTAATTTTCCCGCAAGAAAAAACATATCTTCAGAGAGTTGTCTGGTAATGCCTTACCTTGAAATGATATGCCTTGGTTGCTACCCCCCCAGTTTAACAGAGACGGCCGCTTTCCATAGTGAAAGCTGGCGGCGAGAGCAGAGAGAGAGAGAGAGCGAGACTTTCGCCCAAGCTTTGGCTTTGCTTGCGCTCAATTGTCTCGCGTCCATTGCCGAAGTCGGTTCGTTTTTGTGCGGCCCAACTGCAACTCTGTAGACGTTCCGTTTAACGGTATAAACGGAAAGAACGCTGTTGTTGTGTGACGCGCGGCAGCCGTTTCTGCGTGTGTGTGTGTGCGTGCGACAGAGTGTGTGTGTGTGTGTATTTCTATATGTGCGCGCGCGATTGTGTGTGTGTGAGTGGTAGTCAAACAAATAGCAAAACGCAAAAGCGAAAAGGGCCGAAAGAAATCATAGAGCAGGAATCCCGTACAAACGGGGGTGGCGACAAACCACTGCTCCCTGTGTAACCACCACCCCCCCTGCCACACCGCACACAACCCGCTAAATACGCTCACGTATGCACCGTTAAGGGCGCCATCCATCCCATTCACAAATTCCAATAACAAAAATAAATGCAAAAAAAAATACACGTAGAGTCGGCAAAAACAAAAAACAAAAACAACAAAAAACCATTTGACGAAAACAACAACAAGTGAAGCATAATTTGAAGAAGCAGCAGAACAAAAGGGAAAGCAGAAACAACGGAGTCGGAGAGAGAGAGAGAAAGAAAAAGCCGTCCCTGAGTGGGAGAAAGATAACAACAGTCGACAACAACAACAGAATCTGATAGAAGGGGAATTAACACAACGGAAAAACAACGAAAAAAAATTAAGGATTTAAAAAAAAAACAAAAACAAATTTTGATTAACGGATCCCAGAATTTAACGGACCTTGAAAAGATTTAAAAGAAAAGAAAGGAAAAAATTGTTTGGGTCTGCATCAACCGTTGTGGGCGTGGCTAAGTGCATCCAACTGTAATGTTCCATTGTCGACGATCCCAGTTCATCATCCACTCATCATTTTCATACTCATCATCATCTCCGACGTGGGTGCCATCAACAAAATGTCCAAGGCGACGGGAAACATTGGACCCGCGCTAGGAGGCTCTATCGGTGGAGCAAACGGTGTTAGAACGGAGGATCACATAATAACCATCAGCACTGCCAGCCTCACGGAAGCCAGCAACGGGGAAGCACTGAAGCAATCATCCGCCAGAGATACATCCATACACCCAGCTGTGCCACCATCTGTGGAGCTGCAACACCAGCCGCCCAAAGCAAGCAGTGCCCAAACCCACACGGGTAATCAAGGATACTCCTCCCTTTGTCGACTGTCGCAGTTGGTTAGCTACCAGAACAACATTGCGGACGTCCAGCATCGACGTGGTAGACGACTCCATGGACTGCAGTTGCCATTGCATCCCTTACAGCTATTTGGATGGTTGGTCCTTCTGCTCTTCGGTTTGGCCAGCTATTGGGTGTTGATCCCCGCATTTCATGCACCGCTACAGGGGCCGCTATATGGTCTCATCACTGGGCTGTATCTGGTGCACATTGCCTCACATTTGACGGCCCTGCTGACGGATCCGGCGGACAAGGAACTGCGGCGAGTGCATCGCAACGATCGCATTGTGCCCGAGTTCGATCGCACCAAGCACGGACACGTGATTGAGAACGGCAGGTGTCATTTGTGCAACATACGCACCTCATCGAGCCGCACCAAGCACTGTTCGGTGTGCAACAAGTGTGTGGGAAAGTTCGACCATCACTGCAAGTGGTTGAATCATTGCATCGGATCGAGGAACTATGTGGCATTCCTGATGTGCGTCGTCAGTGCGGTGGTGGCCACACTGGTGATTGTGGCCGCGGTGATTGCCCAAATCGCCTTCTACTACATCCAGCCGGAGTGGCTGAGCTTCTACTGGTGTCGCTCCATCAGCGATACGGATGGCGGCCATCAAATGGAGCCCGGCGACTACATAAATCTCACCCTAAGTCTTGGTAATGGGACCATGATGCTGCTGGAGCAGCCACCCGACGACGAGGAACCCCAACAGATGGATGAGCAAATGGAGAACATAACCATTTCAACGTTGCCCACACTCCTGGAGAATTTTACGGCATTGATTGAGGCAGCCGCCACATCCCAGCCAGGCATCAATTTGACCACGAATCAGACCATCACACCCGTAGTTGCGGGTATAGGCGTAAATGAAACGATATTCCTGCTGCTCCTGGGAGTCCTGGGACTCTTGGCAGCCGTGAGTGCAGGCTTACTACTCCATCTGTGCTTTTTCCACATCTACATCTCGTTTTTGGGACTCACGACCTACGAGTACATCAGGAATCATCGTCAGGCCCAGGAGGCCAAAGCCAAGCAGCTGCTGGAGCACGGCACAGCTGTGGGAGCGGGCAAAAATGGAACAGTTCACTTCTCAGCAAACCTCCCAGAGCCCCACAATCCGTCCAAAACGATGCCAGGTGGTCAGCAGCTCTACTGTTTCTCCAAGGCGCCACATCCCAACCAGCAGCAGCAACAGGAGGCGGGCCAAACAGAGCAATCGATGCGGTTGCATTGCTGTGCCAGCTCCAGGGAGTTCCATCAGTCGCGGCAGGCCATCTATCTGTGCTCGCTGCTGGAGGAGCGCACCAGCAGCGCCGGTCACCATCCCCTCCTGCAGGACGGCTTGAGCAGCTTCCATTGCTGTTCGAGTTTTGCGGCCAGCTCCCTGCAGCGTCGCGTGAGTGTGGCCAAGGGCACACTGATCTCTGGAGAGCCACGACCCCAGCGTCCGGCCACGTATCTGCAGTACACGGAACAGTGCACACTATGCACCTTTCGCCTGCGACGCGAAGGAGCAGCCGCTGGAGCTCCCAGCAGTGCGGGGGGCAGCAGCAGCACGAGGACTCTGTCCAGTCAGGCGGGTGTTTCCTCCGCATCGGCCACTGGGGCGGCAGGGAACATCTCCAAGCATCAGCGTTGGCGCAGGAAATGGAACTGCTGCGCCAGTGTCCCGGACAGTCCCGACGTACCCAATGATCTCCTGGCGGCTCTGACCTTCAGAGAGCGCGAGAATGCAGAAGCGGCGGCCAAGCTGAATGCCCAGGAGCTGCCCATACAATTTATACGAACTCTGAACGGGGGCATGGATCACCCAGAGGTGGAACTGCCTGTGAAGACAACGACGCCGCCGCGCAGCTCTCGATTGCGGCACATGCTGCGCCTCCTGGGACGCTACAGAAGGCCGCGGTGTCGCCATCATGGGGGAGGAGCCCATGGCGTGGCGGCCAAGGAGCATCATCAGCATCATGGCGGTGGCACTATCAAACAGAATCAGATACGTCCGTTGCAACTGCAGGCGGCAGGACGTGGTTACGCCGCCTCCACAACGCCCACAACAACAACGCCACCCGGGAGTTCACCGAGTCGGAGTTCCGCGGAGAGCAGCAGCGAATCGGTGAGCACCAGCAGTCCCTCCAGTTGCTCCAAGAAGGAGCTAATGCTGTTGCCGACATCCGTGATCCGAGATGATAGTGTGACAACCTATACACTCACCCTGCCACCGGCCCTGCCGCCACCCACGCGACGCAAGATGCCGCAGGCCAGTCAGGAGTTGGCAGAACTTGCCGAGTCCCTTGGATTTGTCAGCAGTAATCATCATCATACGCCGCAGCAGCAGCAGCAGCAGCAACACTTGACACCCAACAGTCGACAGTTGCCCCACACCCTGGGGAATGTCTATCGAAGGCAAAGGAGGAAGCACTTCCTGCGCACCCGTTCGCCCACACTGTCGCCCATCCATGAATCCGGCCTCTCCAACCCAACATCGCCGCAACCGCTGCGCCACCATCCACACAATAATCTAACACTCAACTGTAATTCCAATCCGGCCAAATGTACGTCCCCACTCGCCAACCGTTCATCGATGCCCTCATCCTCGGTGCTCGTCCAGAACCTATGCAGCCTGGCAGGCGAGACCCTAAGGAAGACCTCGTCCAATAGTTCGCTCCAAAGCATCAGCTCCAACTCTAGCAGCACTTGAATGCCAGATGCCAGGAGCCCCTAAAGGAGTGTGCTGTGTGGTGTTAAACAGTTCCTCGAATGGTTTCTGTTAAAACCTTTTAGATGATAGCCATAGTCATAGTCATAGTCGTCGTACCCTTTGGTTTTTGCTGTGGATCCACAGGAAATCAATTAATCTGCAAATAAGTATCCAAAGTCATAACCAATTGAAATCAATTAAGGCCCCCCCCGCCCCCCTCAAGCGACGGAGTAGCAGGAAATTGCCAGTGGGATGCGATGTGGTTTCATGACCCGAAACTTAATTACCTTTTTTGCATGGGTTCGGTTTTTTGGTTCTCCTCTGTTTGAGTTTATTGAAGGCATATTTGATTTATTAAATGTCCTGGCCAGGTCCCTCGAGGGCTAATTGAATATTATATTAACATTTCTCGGTACTGGAGGAAACTATGGAAACGTGATTTACTCTTGAATGGAATTTACCTTTGGGCTGTGGTTTTATTTTGGGCTTCAAAAAGGTTTAAAATTAATGAATTTTTGTATTTTTTTGGTCATCTAAGGATGCTTTTCTTTATGGAAGTTGGGAATATTATAAGTTTTGATATTCTAAAAAAATTTTCCTTTTTGGTTTGTAAGAAATAAATGGAATATCATTCAGTTTTGGCATCGAAAATTGAAGGTTTTTGTGAGTATTTTTCTGGTTCTAGTTCTTTAAAAAAAAAAGGCATCCAAAATTGCAGGTTTTTCCAGTATTTTTCTGGTTCTGGATCTTATAAAATGGCATCGCAAGGAACTGTCGTTTAATGTGTAGTCATGTAATCCTTAAAATTATAATTTTTACCACACCCTAAAACAGTTCAAAAGAAAGAACACGCTTGAACAAATTTAATTTTCAAGCCTTTAAAACAATCCCTAAAAATTCCCCAAAATCAAAGGTAATTTTACCTGTAAATCCTCCATATGAATCCTTTTATTGTTGCCACATCGTTAGATGCTAACTGCATTATCCCCGCTCTCTAGCACATACTTACTACATGTCTATCCCTATCCCTATCCCTAACAATATGCGCTCATCCTTTGTCTTCATTGAATGACTTTGCAGTTGAATTTATAAAATATGCAACAGCATGTGCTGCCAATGCAGCCAAGGGGTCGGGTCGTGTCGTCTGTTCTGTTCTGTTGCGAGCGAATCATTTGGAGGACAGGTCACACGAGGGGGGGAGCAGCAGCTCCACACAGATATTGATTTTCATTTTCCACAAAATTTATAAGCAAAGCAAAGGCGTTGGGGTGATTACGTATTGTATACGTATACGAGTGCGCCGAGTGTATCTGTATCTGTATATCCACTCGTATATCCCTGGCATCATCTGTACAAAAGAGAGTCAAAACCATTCCAACATTGGTGTGGGCGTGGGGAGGGGCATGCCTCGCCCCAAGGGAAGCAGACTGCTGATGTTGATGATGCTGCCGCCGCTGCATGTTGCCAAATTGTTACGCAAATGTTTTCATTCGATTTAAATTCAAATGCAGTGACAAAACTCGACAATAGACCCCAGAGATATAACAGATACGAGTACCAGTACGAGTACGGGTATGCCCCCATGCCCCATCCATCGTGCCTTTGCCAATGGAAATTGTCATGACTCTAAACCTGATTATGATGACAGAGAGAGCGAACGGGGGTGACAGAGAGAGACCCCATTAAATATGCTGACAAAACTGAATAATTAATGAAATACAAGTCGAAAAAAAACAGGATAGAAGTACAGCAAGGAAATGCGTCAAATGTGTTATTGAATCGCGGGGATTGAACGCTCCTGTTCCTGTTTCTGCTCCTCTTCCTGTTCCTGTTCCTTCAGCTGTCAGTCAGGGGGAAACTTTAACGAATGGTTGGATAGATATCAGGGCTTGCTCTGACTAGTGCTTGCCATAACGAGGACGCACATCAGGAGGACTTCTGGTCCTCCTATTTCCAGACAGAACTAGACGTCCGTGTCGGTTCTCATGTTATTGAAACTGACAGTCGAGGCAGAAAGCCAAATGGAAAGTCCATTTTTAACTGGCTAACACACAGACTGGGGGGAAAGGGGAGTGGTGTGGTGCGGTGCGGTGTGCTGTGTGGGATGTGATGTGGCACGAGTAATGGTGTGGCATCGTGTGATGTGATGTGAGACGGATGGATGGATGGATGGATTGTTAGCGCGAGAATTGAGTACAGGAAATAGCTGCAGAAGAGGTGTTCGATGTTCAAGGTGTGGCAGGTGTGGCCGGTGTGGCAGCTAACTTCACTCAGAGTGTGATTAGTTTCTTGTTTTCTTTCTGTCTGTTAAACAGACATTCCAAATCAATTTTCTTACCCTTCATCATTCAGGTTGTGAAAGCCAACATTGAATTTTACTAGAAAAAGTACTATAAAATCATTATAAAGTTATAAAAAAACAAAAAAAAGTTGTAGAATCCATAATTTGCATTCAATTTACAATCATTTAGCACTTTCTTATAAACTTTCTAACACAATTCATTTATCTTAAACCTTTCATTGCCTAAAAAATCCTTTGGTTGAACTTAAATTCAATTCTTATGCTATTAAAGTACAGCCAACTCAAAGCATATCTGCTGTAAAGTTTTGTTTTTAAAGAAAACTTCTGTTCTGATTCTCCAAAAGTTTACCACAAACTTTTTAACTTTCAAAAAAAGAGAAAAAGGAAGGAAATGTGCTTTTATTTTTGGTTTAGTTTCGGTTTAGTTCCTAAATCACATGGGGATATAATCCACAATCTTTGAATATAAAAAGAATATGTAAACAAGTTTAATTCGTTTTAAAGTAGCATTCAAAGTGTTTTATTTATTTTAGAGTTCTATAGTTCAACTAACAACTGTTTAATTTATGGTAAATTTCAAATGTTTTATTCATTATGATGGTATACAGATTTTAGATGATTTATACAATCTTTTCTTTTTATAACAATCGAAGTAAAGTCTTCACAAATTACTTTTATGAAATAGTCGTGCTATATCCACCAATATTTCGGCAACAGTCTGTAGAAAATAGTTCAATTCTTAAGAACAGTAGTTTTACATTCCAATTTTAGTACTATTAGAGTCGTATTTTGTTTTTGCAATCTCGGGAAAGCTTGTGTTGCTAAATGTACTCAAAAAACAGTATTTCTGCCCATCCCAAGTACAGTCGTCACAAAATGCTGTCCTCGAAAGTTTTCTGTGGAAACTTATTTCCCCTCTAACTTTCTCCGAACCTCTTTCCCTGACTAGATCACTTTTAAATAATTAATTTCTTACTTTTCCTTTATGAATTGATGGCCCCGCTCTTAAGTGAATTTCGGCCACACTGTCAGTTCTGGTTAAATAATTAAAACGTTTTGCCTCGGTCACACTGTCACATGCGAAATAAGGCCAACAAATAAATGGAAACTTAATTAATTATTATACTGGTTGACCCTACAGCGATGGTCGGAAAGCTCCAGAAAGAAAATCAAGTAGTTGACATATACCCAAAGCTATTTTTGGTTAGAGAAACCCCAAATGAAGAGAAAAAAAAGGATAGGGAAAGAGCTACAGAGAGAAAGAGCTTGAAAGCCAGTGTCATTGAGCCTTCGTTTGACATGCACTCTTTTGCAGAGAGATAGACAGACAGACAGACAGTTCGCTTGGTAAATGACTGAAAACAACATAATGCAACTGCTATAAATGGATTTTCAATGCAGACTTCACTGCACTGACAGCTGGAGCAACATACAGTTTTCCTTCTTTGGGTATTCCTTTAGCATTTTTCCACCCACTTTATGCCTTTTCTGTTGCTCATTTCCGTAGAACGCAAAATAAAAACATGCTGCATACTTTTGAGGGAGCTGTTTCCTCTCTCTGATGTATGCTACAGTTTTCCATGTGTGTGTTTGTGTGTGTGCAAGAAGAGTGCTTGGTGTTTGTGTTTGGTGTGGGAGGGAAAATGTTTAATTTGATGGCACTTGGCATTAACATTTGGAACTGCACCTGCCACCAGGAGACACACACTCACCAACAGATACACGACTACCAGTACGACACGAGTAGGAGTACATTCTTCCAGGGTTCATTAAGTATCCGACGTGTGTACATCCGACACTGAGTAGAGTAGAGTAAAGTAGAGTAGAGTTGAGTTGAGTGTGTATCGTGTGTGTTCTTCTATGGGTGGGAGTAAATGGTTGAGGCTATGGTGACTATTCTGGCATTTATTTTCCATTATTTCCTGGCTTCTCGAATCGCTAGAATAGTACATAAAATATAGAGTAAAAGAATTTCACCTTAAAATGAAACCAAACTACAATTGTATCTCATACCTGCTCTCCACCTTTTCGTTACTTTCCTCTCCTTTTCGTTACTTTCTCTTCTTTTCTGCGCTTTTTTCTCCAATCTCCCTTTGAACTGTGTCTTTCCATACAGCTGTACAGCTGCTCCTTCTGCCTCTAGCCCTATGTCCGGCCCAACCGCCAGCTGTCTGCCCTGTGGTCATCCAGCTACACTTGTGGACACCCATGGTCATGGGAGAGCTGTCCATGCGTATGCTCTCTAAAGTCGGAAGTCCTTGCACCTGAACGGGCTACCTCCTGTGTGGCATTTCGTTTTTCATCACTTTCGGTTGTCAGTAGAGTAATTTAAGCAAAAATTAAAGTAAAATATATGCATGTACATATAGTAAATATATCGCTGGCATAGTCTGTGGTATATGGCTATAAAAATATTCCACTTTAATTGCATGTTCGTGTCATGTACATGCAACGCCCCATCGCACCACACGACCAGAGCCAGAAGCAGAACAGAGGGGGGCTCCTGGGCTCCAGGCAACGCCCTCGAGTTTTCATTTCGATTCTTTTACTCCCGCCGCCTGGAGATTGTTTATGGAGACACAAGCTCCTGGGGATCTACATTTTGGGGGCTGACTGACTTTCCCTATGGCAACACAAAAATGCATTTGCTGATGTTGTCATGACCACTTGTTGTTTGGTTTTTTGTTGGTTTTTTCTACCCCACTGGCAGTTGCTGTTATTTCTGCGCATCAATTAAAAAACATTTTCTCTCTTTTTTGGTTGCAATATGCCTTTGACATGCAACAGAGAAATTTCCACCCACAAAGAGAAAAAAAATGTACATCATTCTGTGCCTACACTAATCGAAAATTAATATGTATTTTGAGGAATTTCAGAAGTTTCTCGGCTTTTAAACTTTTCTTGGCTTGAAGAAGTGAAGCCAGGTTTTCATATTTCCACTTCGTTGCTACAAAGTTTCTTTGCAATTGTTCCTAAAATGTTAAGAATTTTCAAGAATATTTTGAAAGATTTATTATATGCAGTACTCAGAGAATTTGGATATGTTTTTCTATACCAATTATGGTTTTAGGAACAAGTAAATTTCGTATACTTTTTGTGTAGAAAATATGTTTTATTTCTTAGGACAAATTTCTGTAAAGTAGAGTAGATTGAAAGGGTTCCAACGACATTCTTGTAGATACCCGAATTGTAAAACCTACAAGCCTATAATTGCAAAAGGTATCAAAAACGAATACGTACAATTTTTATTGTGGATTATACAGAGAAATGTCAGAAAAATCAACATTTCCGAGTGATAAAAACATTTAAGAGGCTTAAGAGCAAACGAGGCTAATTGGATAATAGGATTTTGCATCAAAATTTATACAGATTACTGGGAAATTACAACAAATAGAAAGAATTCTCAGTACCACAAAATATATGAAAAAATTTCAATGAGCTGTCAAATATTTGTTGTAAATATTTGTGTGGCTTTTAGGAAAGTTTCATTGTGAAATACCCTGGGAAATTCATTCCTGGAACTGGTAATTATTTATGAGCATTCGTGGAACATGAAAAACATGTTTACTACACAATTTTCAGAAATTATTAGGCAAAAGCATTTGAAGTGTTAAATTTCTATTTATTTATAGGAATTTTTGCCAAGTGTATTCCAAAAGTTTGGCTAATTTCTCAGGTTTCCTTTCAGAGTGGGTGTGCCTGATGTCTGATGATAGAACCACCCACCCACCCACCCATCCTTCTATCGGCGTCTTCTATGCAAACGAATTATGATTGATTTGGCTGAAATTGGGTGCGATGTCTAGTCGGGTTCAGACAGGTTTTACTTGTGTATACCGAGTGGCAACGCCCACTCCGCCCACTGATTTCTTGGTTGTCATTAGCAATGGGTGGTATTTTGGGTGATACTTCGATGGGGGGGTGTACTGGTGCCCCATTGTTGGCCTGGCTTGCCTTTCCTTTCCTCGCAGTTTTGGTATGCCTTTCCTCTAACTCTAATTATAATTCCCTTTCTCTAACTCTGGGATGCCCTTCCTTCAACTCTAGGCTGTCCTTTCTCCAACTCTAGGATGCCCTTTCTCCAACTGTGGGATTCCCTTTCTCTCCAACTCTTTGCATTGTCTCTGGCCTGCCATGCAATGACATTTTTTCAGTTCTTATTCTTTTTTTCCTTTTTCGTTTTGGTTCAACGAACTCTACTGCTGCTGGGTGTACCCCCACGTCTTTGGGTGGGTTCTACCAACCATTGTGTTCTACCAACCAGGTAGGATCCACCTTTCACGCCTACTACTCCGTCGCCGGTGGGGGCCCAGCTTTTCATATGCTTTTCAATTTAGTTAATGACTTGCCCAGTGTGGTAGTGGTAGGCCCTTGAACCGATTTATGGGTTCGGTTCTTACTCAAAAACAAAGAATGTCCTCCCCCTCCGTAATGTAAGGAAAATGAAGGAAAAACTAAGTGAATGAGACTGGAAAATTGCTTGCATAAAAGAACGAATATGCAAGAAAATACAATAATAATTATATTAATTTAGGCAGCAAATTGAATGTAACACACACACAAATACATAAACATAAACATACATATATATATATATATTTTGATAAAATGTGCAGCCAACCCCAAAACAAAAATGAAACTAAAAATGAATACGAAAACGAAAACCAATTAAAACCAATGCAAAAATATTTATAAATATCAAAGAAAAATCTAGCAAAACAATTAGAAATATTTCCACAAAATGGAGACACACAAAACACAAAAAGAATAACTAAAATATGCTATAAAAAAAAACACCGTTGCGTATATTTAACAGCAAATAATAATGGGAAAAAGCTTTTCCATTTAATTGTTTATTTTGTCTAGCTTTAAAAAAAAAACTGTGTGTTTTTTCCCCCCGTTTTTTTGTACTCTTTTGCTTGATATATTTTCTAGTATTTTATGGCCCCCCTTTAAAGAGTTAAGTGAATTGTATAAGGCTCTCTAAAGCGCCAAGGATAATAGAGCGAATAAAAAAATACGAAATAAAAAGACAAACTGAAAAAAACAAACAACAAAACTATAAAACTATCATTGGCCGGCACCTGTCGTCCAGTGTGTGGGGTGGGTGGGTCATCATTGGGGGTTGTTGTGACCCGCTTCGCCAATGGCATTTTAAATATTTAACAAGGCTGCTGCACCACATGATGGGAGATAGTTTTTCCCGGGAAGAGTGGCTGGCTGACAGCGGTCTCTTGAAGGGATGGGATGCTGGGGATCTCTTGATGGGGGACTCTGCTGGCGGTAGCTGATGATGATGATGGAGTCTCTGTCTCTGCTTGGAGATTGAGAATTATGAGCCTCTGACAGTGCAGTACGTAGTACCCCTATGCAGTCCGAGGTCCTCATTCTTGCGGCATGCCACACAACAGCTCGTGTTGACATTTACATTTGACATTTGCCCTGCGAGGCGGAATTTCGCCTAATTTGCTCCACGTTGCGGTCATTATGGTTTCGTAATCACTGGGATTCCACGCTCCCCACGGACTCCCCATGGGCATGTCCAACACTCATTTGCAGACATCGGTTCCCGCTGCGCGTTTGGCCAATTTTGTGGTTTTAGTCAATGAAATGGTTGGTCGGGTGTTTTAATTTAAGTTTAAGTAATCAATAAACATGGAAATTTCTGCCAAAATGTCCACTAAAAGTGAATAGAAACTAATTTTTATATGATTCTCTACAGATATTATTTTCTAAATATATTTTAAGTTGCCTAATTTAAACAATTTACATTAAATTTCATTAACTTTCATAGGAAAACATTTTCTATATTTTTATAGGCATTTTTTTCTTTAAGTAGTTTATCCTATAAAACATAGGATTCCTGGTAAAGGGAATATTGAATTATTTAAAAAAAATCCCCAGAAATTTTAGAACCTAAACCTCAGCTAATATTATGGGTATCTTGGATCCAATATATACATAAGTCCATGATTGCAATTGCCAGCCATAAAAACAGTTTTGGAACAAGAAAAACCAAAAAAATATCTAAAAAATACTTGAAAATACTGTTTAAAATGTCAGAAAATACTATACAAAAACAGGAAAGTATATACTATAAATTCTTAGAAAAAAACATGTGTGTGAGGGGCTATTGCATGAGGT
The DNA here is from genome assembly GCA_005876895.1 of Drosophila azteca. NCBI lineage: Eukaryota > Metazoa > Arthropoda > Insecta > Diptera > Drosophilidae > Drosophila > Drosophila azteca. The sequence goes on along the minus strand of VCKU01000091.1, from coordinate 5,977,669 downwards.
TTTCTTTAAACGATAGCCAGAATGTATGGCATGGTTTTTATAAGTAACATTTCTTACTTTTCCATAAATAAGTTCCTCAAAATTAAAAACTTAGTCAAAAAAATCTTAAATTTGGACAAAAAAGGGGGAGTTAAGCAGCCAATCGCTGGGGTTACCAGAAAAATCCTATGAAATCGATTCGTAATATTCCACTATGAAAATTTCTTTATTGTTTTGGTTTTTCCACTTGTGTATGTTTAGGGTTTTTCTGTATTTTTATGATTTATGCAAATACATGTGCGTAAATTAACAAAGTAAATTGTTGTTGGCATTTTTTATGTTTGCTTTTTTGTTGTTATATCCTGTCTCGGTACGTGTGTGTTTGCATCGTCAAAACAAATCACACATAAATGACAGATACACACACGCACACACACACACACTGAGTACAGCTGTACACCTGTAATGGCATCTTGTGTGTGGGTGGGCGGCCCTAAAGCTTAGCGCTTTCCCAATAAAACGTTGGGGATTTATGCGTACGTGTCATTTGGCTTGTTTGTCTTTTTCTTCCACTCTTTCTCTCTCTCATTTTGCAACAGATAAACATAACGAAAAGGTATGTACGTGAGTGTATATATATGTATTCATTAGGGCTGTATATATGTATCTATGCAACACGTTGGCAACATAACAAATAAAACCAAATCCAGCAGACGACCGACCCCCCGCAATACTCGAGGCAAATAAAGGAGCAACTAATTGAGCAACGCCTGTTAAGTAGGCTTTGTGCTGGGGGCCAGGCAGGCTTCTAATACATTTAAAGGAAGGATTCCAAGGATAATAGCAGGGAATAAAGGGGAGATTTTAAATAAACAAACGGGGAATGTACTTTGGAAAGGACTTCTTCAAGAATTTGGGCGTAAAAGAGAGTCTCTTAGGAGACTGTACATTTGTAAGTATTTGCAACTTAAATTTTAGTAGATGGTAGATGGTAGAGTTGTTCAAATATTATAGATAGAAACTGTTGCACTTTGAAGAGATTTAAGACTTCAATCAAGTCAGAGATACTTAAGTTTTTAAGTGGTTTCTGAGTGTAAGAGAAGACTGCTCTGGTAAGTTGGATTTGGAACAGAAAACTTGGCCTTAAGATACCAGATTCTCCGATTCTACACACACTGCCGATCAATAGTATAAACTGAATGCATTTTCATATTCATTTCATAATATTCAGATCAGGAGAGTAAAAATGCCATCCACTCCTTTATCTCTATACTCTACCAGTATTTATGGGGTATAAACTGTTGAAATTCCAAAATAATGACGCATAAATATTGGGAATATATACTGTATATATTTTATAGATTTATCTCTATTAAAAGAATTAAATAAATGCTAATCCCAAGTGTTAAGGAAAGAAAGTAATGAGGGGTCTAATTGTGAGAGAAAGTAATCTATGTACCAACTATTTCTGTAATTATTGAATATAATTAAACAACTTTTAACTAACAGCTTCCCTGATGGTTATACTATTTACTGCCTCTGGCATCTCTCTCTCTCTCTCGCTTAGGTGGTTAATAAAACTAGTCCCTGGAGGCTGTTCCTGAAAGTTTTCACACTAAAATCTGTTGCACTGCATTCAAGTTTTCGACTTAATGAAACTTTTTTCTTTAGTTTTCTCAAGTTTCTACGTTTAAGTAGGGCGAATGCTCCCCTAACAACATCTCTGTCAAAACTTATATGATATTACTGCTGGCCAAAGTGCAATAAATAAAACTTTAGACACCATTCCTTAAGCAATAAAACTACCTCACCGTTCCTTTTGCTATAAAACTACCCCACTAAAAGCAGAAGTTGGATTTTTTCTGCATTTTTAACTTATTTCAAAAAGCTAATCCAATCTTTAACCTTTCGAGTGGCAGGAGGAGGGGTCTCCTGTGTAGCGTGTGGCTGGAGGGGGGTCTCCTGTGAAGCGTGAGGCTGGAGGGGGGGGTCTCCTGAGTGGCTCTCTCCAAGTCAATCAGTAATATTCACGTTCAATTTGGCCATTTGGCCTCAGAGATGCCGCCCTCATCATCATGACTCGTCTGGGCGTACAAATATAATTAAGTGCAAAGGCAACACACCAGACAGCCAGCCCGAAAACACGGAAGAAGCCTGAGAGAACATCCTTCCATAGCACACACACACACACACACACTCACACACCAAAGCAAGGCCGAATGGCACAGCCCCTTCATTACCGTCACTGCAGTTGGAAGGTTGGCTGTCTATCCGTAACACATGCCCCACCCCATCCCCCCATCTCACCTCCTAGAGCTCGTCTCAAGTTTTCTTCTGTGTTTTCTCTCTCTCTCTCTCTCTGTCTCTTTCTATTTTTTTTCCGTTGCTTGATCTGGAATCAGGGCTGACGGCCAACAAGCATCATTAGTCCTAATGAGCTGTGTGTAATAAAATTTCATCACAAAATGTGTGCAAACAACATTAAAGCAGAGGTAAACACGGGCCAGGAGTTAAGGATGGGAATGGTATGTGGATGGTAACCTTCAATCTGTGGCCCATGCTCAAGAAATTAATTAATAAACCAATTTGCGTTACGCTGGCGGTGACGCTGTCGGTGACGGTAATGAATATTAAAGGAGATTGCCTTGCCTGGCCTTCTCGAAGGTTTCAATGAAATGCATCCTGCTGGGACTTTGTGCATCTGTTCTCAGACACTGCCACACACTGGGCGAAAACAAGGTTTACAAATGCAGGCACGGCACAGCCCTATCCAATGTGGATAGAAAAAGTCTCTGCAGCAAGCCTTCGTGTGGCTTCGGCAATGCGACTTCGGGTCCTGCTATCTCGCCTTGTACAGTGTAAAGCAATAAGGTGATTTCTCCCGCAGGCATGTTCGGGTTTTTGCTATACACACCAGCGCACTTGAGTGTATGCGGGGCAAGCACTGTTGCTTAAGATCTGTGTATTAGTCATGATTATGGAACACATATAGAACAAAATATAATCCCTTGTAGCCACAAGGAACGCCCTAATCTTCTTCTACAAGATATGAAAGGAACTCTGGGTAGTTTTCATGTTGTATCTTCAGAGATTTTCAGTTCCATCTATACCCCAAGTAATTCCCAAGAGAGCTGCCTGCATTCATAACTTGGCCCCATTTCAATTGTGTCTAAGTGGAGGGGAAGTGGCCCAGCGAATGATGCCAAATTGTCGCCAAAGGGACGACGGACCTCTCTGTCCCTCTGCCGTCTCCTTATTTGCTCGTCTACTCTGTACTGGCTCTGCTTCTCTGTTGTCTCCTCTCATCTGTTCTTGTCATTTCTTTGCATCCAATTTTTGGGGCAAGCTTCCACACTTCTGTGTGGCGTTCCATTGTCCTTGAAAGGGGCACAATGCGGGCCTGTTACGCGCTTTGGCCTTTTATTATGGTTTTATTACGTCAGCAAAGGGAATGTGTGTGTACATATATAGGACGCCAGCAGAGGGGAGTAGCCCTCAGAAGGGGGGCAGCAGGGTCCCCTAGGATATAGGGCTACAAGCAGCAGAAGGGGCCCTGACTTTGACCCGCTTGCATAAGAAATGTCACACGACTACGACTACTAGATGGGCGCAAAAATTTCCAAGGAAATGGTATGAGGGCGTAGGGTAGGGCGGGGCTGCCTTTGATTAAGTGGCAACATCTAGTGACGCTTTAAAAGCCTCAACCCATTAACCCATTTCGGGGACCCGAGTCCCGAGTCCAAGCAAAACGAAGCATTTTCGGATGACTAAGTGGAAAAAGTGGGAAAATTAAGTTTTTATTTGTGAAAGCCCAAGGACGAATGTGATGTGTGTGGGCGTTATGAATACGTATGAGTGGTTTTCGTTGTTGTCTGTTTCTGTGAAATGAATGGGTACGTGAACATGCACTTGCATACGAAAAGTTCTCAAATGAAAGTAGATAAATGTATAATTTAGTTTCGAATGTCAGTTTTGTGTTCTGTTTGGTTTCTTGAACGACAACAATAAGAAACTATTATTATAGGTCTTTAAATAGATGCCACCTTTAAGTGGTTATATTTACTCACACACATTGTCAGAAATAGACAGAAATTATATGTCAAAAATAGACACCAATTATATGGATAAAAATACTATTTAATAGCTATACAAGGTATTTGGTACTTGATGCAAATTTGCCTCGACAAAAACGTTCCGAATGATTTTTAAAATGAATTTATTATGTGATTTCTTAATGCATATGTTTAAATTGTTATTTTTCTGCTACGACCTTCGACGAACGTATTTTAAGCAATTTTTTTTTAAGATCGCAAAACAGGGAAACCTGAAAACAGACATTATTTTTCGTTCAATAGACTACAAAGTTTACTTCCCATCTTTATCGAATGAATTAGGAGAACTTCTTAATTATTATGATCATATTGAATGAATTATGAAAAGAAATCTTCTTCATATTTAAGATCAACATAGTTAGCATCAATTATACTTCAAAGACAGAGTCTTTAAACCTAGGGTTTAAGGGGAGACAGCAATCATTTCGAACGAATTGGGAAACCTTAATTTTGATGATCAACATTGTTTACTTCAAAATTACTTCAGATATGTAGGCTTTAGGCTCTAGGGAAGTGGAATCAGCGATCAGAACAGACAGGAAGACCAGCGAGAGGTTACTGGTCCTCTTATGAACCAGAGAACACCTGGAAAAGGTGTTCAAAAAGTATACCTCCATATAGAGTCAACATCGAAAAGACTTGGAACGTGTTCGCGACGAATCTAGATAGACGACTTGGGATGTTTATTAAATAAACGATATAGGACCAGCTGGGGCTGCTCTTGTCAATTATTCAATTGGTTTTCGGTTAAATGATAATAATATTATATCTTCTCTTGTTCTATAAGAACAATTAGCTAAAACCGAATTGAAACAGCTAGCAGCACTCGTTTTGCTTCGCTTTTTCGAATTCCGTTCCCCAAGTTTTAATACCAGAGATCCAATTGTATGACTATTCTAGCCCCTTAGGGCTTTCATCACCCCACCTAACAATATTGTGACTGAAACACCAATACTCGTGCCACTTCTCTTTAGAGTCTAGGCCAAACACGAAAGAAAAATCGCCCTGAATGGTGGGGTTAATCGCAATTCGCACGTCAAATGGCGAAATGCAATGCACGCAATAGAAGCGGTCACTTTTTCTTTCATTTCTTCTATTTTTCTACTATTTCTTTACTATTTTTTTGTCGTTGTTTTAGTTTTTGTTACTCTTTTCCAGCGGTTGCACGCAAAGAGTTTTTGTTGTTTGTATTTTTCAATTTGATTGCCATCACGCCATGGGGAGTGGTTTTTGGCCAAGCCTGCGCTTTAATAGACCACAAACTAGCAGTGTTCCCAGAGACCCCAAGAGATCTCCCCCCCAATGGGGGGACGTGTGTACGTGTAGACCTCCCCAATGCTACCATCCTTGACCATTTGGAATTTCATTGCACTGGCTAGAGAACTAGAAAACAACAATTTTCCTTTGAGTTTTCAACTTTTAAATACCCAGCTATACAGAATTTATTTCTAGAAAAGTATCTAATGGGAATTAAGCAAGTGGAAAGTTGTTAATGAATACTCTTCTTTTCATGAAAGTATTTTAGAGAATTATTATACATATATAGTACATAAAGTGGATATCATTGATTAACCAGATTATATGATCATGTTACCCTTATATTACATTACTTTTACTTTTACTTTTCAGACTTTCATAACTAATCCTTTGCGGATTATTTTTGGTAGATAGACAGAGAATTTGCCTTTATACAACTTGGTTGAGTACAAGAGACATACCTTTAAAACTATGGATTCCAAAATGACAAAAGGATCCCTCGAAGCACTAGATGAAAATGGAATATAATATAATATATATAATATAGAAAATGACTCTATTCATTACTCATGTTCACGCAAAATTGTTCCAAATCTTTAGGAATGAAGATTTCTTAACGTTTTCCGGGGGAATAGATGGATTTTGTAAAATTGTATACAAAAGATCTTCTATGTCCCTATTGGGTAGATTGGGTAGACTTTCTTTAAGCTGTCACAAACACCTTCTCAAGCCCACACACATTTCCACTCAACAACCAATGAGTATCAAAACTTCAACACTGCAATTCCGCTGTTACCCTTCACCTCCCTTTCCTGCTCCTCTTATTGTGCTGTAAACTTTCAGTTGTATGCGTAATACAAGGCGCAGATATTTCTATGGAGAGGGCTCCGACTCCGGGTCCTCCGTGTATACGTATGTGTGAGTGCGTGTGAGTGCAAAGGAATGAGGTCATATTTTGGAGTCTGGCATCGCCGTTCACAGCAACTTTGTCTCCTTTCTTTTGTCTCTTTTCGGTTGTCGTTCTGCTCGTTCGACAGCGAAACAAATGTAAAGCAAGCCGTGGCAATAAAACAGCTACAACAAGGCAGAGCAGAGCAGAGCAGAGCAGAGGAAAAGGAAGAAGAGCAGAACACAAAACAGCAGCCGCCAAAACAGCTTCTAAGTAAATTGCGGCACTTGAGTGGCAAGGGCAAAGAGAGCAAGTTCCGAAGAGGGGTGCTGAGGGAGAGGAACGAGGACAACAAAAGGTATATTAAATTACGGGGTAAGGCAGAAAGTACGGAAAGAGAAAAAAATGTGGAAACCTTCTGGCAAAGAATACATCTCGGAGCAATGGATGAAGTAGGAGCAGGGACGTGCATATACTGGAACTATTCAAGGTGGTTTATGCTTTCGGGTCTTTCATACTCAGACATATCGAAAGACAATGAATTTTGCTGTTTTACTGATCAAAACAAGTCCTGAAAAGAGTGTATGTACAGAGAGCAAATACAACACCATGTTCGTATGTACCTACCGTTGTTTTAAAGTATCCGTACATAGTAGATCCCTTGCTCAGCCAACTAGAGGCCGTCTCATGCACTGCCTTACCTACTTTTGTATATGACTTGGCAGAGCCGAATGGAGCTTGCGGGCAAAGTGGGAGAGGGAACAATGGAAAATATAACCAAAGGAAAAAAACGCATGAAAGGTAACTTGAGGTGATTAAGTTTTTGAATACCCTTCAAGTTCTCGGCTCTAAAATCAGTATTTCCAAGCTTTTTTTCAACACACATAAATACAGAAGTTTTCAAATAAAAATAATCCATTTTTTTTTAAGTCAATGTGGTCTTCCTTTTAAAAATATAATAATTTACTCCCTCTTAGAGTATCAAAAACAGAAAGGTATTAAAAAAAAGTGACGAATTGCGAAAAGCTGAAAATGGCAACCCCACCAGCGTCGTCCTCTCTCCCTTGTCCTTCTCTCATCTCGTTTATGCTCTCTTTTCGGCTCCCTGCAAAAGGATTTAACGCCTCGTTGAATGGCAAGCAAGTTAATTCACGTTTTTTTTCGCATTACCAATTTTTCATTGAGCTTCCTTTGGTTTGGAGCTGGCTTCTAGACAGACATTCTGTGGGCGGGGCGGGCAGGTTGCAAAGGTTGCCGTCGTCTGCACTTTTCTTATGAACTGGGGTCGGGGTGGGGTGGGGATAAGGCTAATTCTGTTGTTGGAAGCTCAGGGATCACGAAGCTGATTTGTGCGGGCTCAGTGAGTGCTTCAATTGGATTAGAAATTTCATTGCGATTAATTCTCTTAACTGGTTTCAAGTTCTCTAAACAGTACGTTGTCTTTTTCTAGTCAAGATCAAATAACAGGGACAGCTTACTAACCATGAAGGTCCTTCCCATTGGGGAATGGAATACGTAACTTGGGTCCTCATTGATGCCTTCGGTAGATGTTTTATATGAAGATAATCCTCAATTTTGGAATACTTTCCTCAATTTCATCATTCATTCTAATTTTAATTGTTTTCTCTTTCCTCTTTGTAATAGTTTCTAGCGCTTTCCTACCCTGAAAAACTGTAGAAGTAATTCAGCTTGCATGTCCATTTTTTTTCCCAAGTTTAACTTTTGAATTTATAATGACGACTGACCAAAGCAATGGAAGGTTAACATTAAATAAATATAACACAACCTCAGTCCATTCCGTATAGGCCATAGAGGAGCCATTCTGGAAATTGGAAATGCCCCTTGCGGTTGAATGGAAATGGGAGAAGAGAGAGGAGGCTGGCGGGAGCCCAGGAGAGAGGCCAGAGAGGAGGAGCTGGTGTTGGGGATGGCCATGAGCCAAAGCAATTGCCATTCCTGCCACATGCAATATGCGGTTGGGTGGGTGTGGCTTCATCCCATGCTTCACTGCCACGAGACCCACCTACCTACCGCCCCCCTCCCTCTCGGCCCTCTCCTGTATTGCTGCATTTCTGCTAACTGTAGAGAAAGCCAAGATTGCTTTGGCTTTGGCTTTGGCTCTTGGTCCGCCTTAATTGGTGCGGAAATTATTAATTATCTTTGGCCGGTGGCAGCCTTCGGCTCCGGCAGCTTCGCATCTCGATGGCCTTGCACCAGAAATCGAAAGCATTGAAAGGCGATTGCCAGTGTCCGGGATACAGATTCAATTTTCTGCTACCGTCAGCAGCTCCAGAAAATGCCAGAAACAATGTACTACAAAGTGGAATTGTCTGCGGTCTCCTAATTACCACTACTGCCCCGTCCCAACCAACCCCACCCCAACCCATCCCAAGTCCCGACCCGGCCAAGTGCATTGCAAAATGTTGCACAGCTCTTTTGGTCGTTCTGCGGTTGACCATTTGAGTGTGTCTGGTAGATTGCGGCCTTAAATGAATTCACTTTGTTAGGGGAAAGTTTCCATCTGTAGGAGGGATATGATATAGCCATGGTAGAGGAAGTTTATAGTGCAAAATAAGGGTAGACTAATTGATTAATCTAATTTCCGCTTAATTCGTTTACACCAAAAACTTCAACAAAAAACAGTGACAGCTGCACTTCTGCAGATATTAATTTTATTTCCAGAAAATTTTACATTCTGTAAACTAGAAAATGTGGAAAAACTGAAACGAAAAACCACAAGAAAACAAGTGCATTACATTTTCAATACCTTTTCTTGCAAAAGAGTATGCAGGATACCAACCAAGGCTTTTGTCTAGGAAAAGCTACTCCAAAGTCTTCAAATAATGACTTCTAAGAACCACCATCTTACATTGAACCACTTCTAAGACAAGTCAATCTTTGCGGTTGGTTAAGTAGAGCATGAATCTGGTGGATAGACGAAGGTCTTCAACTGATGAGGAAATTGTGGGCTTGCCAAGAGGCAAAAAGTTGACGTTGGTGCACTTGTAATGTTTAACCACAAACTAATAAGAGTAGCTAAGAATTTTCCAGCAATGAAGAGATAATTTATGCGGTTTTTGAAGCACTTTGAAGCGGGATGCTGAGGAGACTTTTAAAATGCATTAAATTAAATGCAGAAAATATGATAAAATGTAAAAGAATGAAAGTGAATTCAATATATTCCTATTAAGGTTTAATATTACATGGTTATTAGGTGCTTAAAAGAAAAGTCTAGACATTTGCGAGTTGAGTTGCAAATTCGAACTGAGTTTTATTCAGAATGTTCGAGCCTTATATGAGGTACAATTTGTATTCTGTTATTATCGTTATTATTAACGGGTACATCGGTACTGCGGGTTACCAATTGAGTGCATGCCATACATACATTCGATTTCTTATTGCTTTCTGCTCTTGACTTTTGGGATGTCGTATTACTTAGAATGTTTACTTAGAATGCATTGGTTCTGTATTAATATCAGTGAACGTGTAAAGACTCTTTATCTTTTAAGTACAATACTGTGTTCATGTTTAGACAATGCTTTAGAGTGCCTTTAGATCTTTGAATCTACATTAATATCTACATCTACATCTATATTAACGAATCTACATTACTATCTACATCCACATTAATGATAAATGGTTAAAGTTGATAATTTTTTATGGAATAGTTCTTCCTTCTGTATTATTACTCCTACTATGCTCCACAAATGTTATGCAAAATAATAAAAGCGTTACGGAAACTTTTCGTACAACTTGTAAATCACTTTTTCCTACAATTTGCCAACATTACCAGAACCAAGGGGTAGAACCCCCTGGTTGCAATTGTTGCCCATCCCCGATGCCATGCCCCTGCGAAAAGTTCTTAATTGCTAAATGCCCCAAAAGCTTGCTGCCTCTGGCCCCAGAGGGTGCCGGCGGCCGGCCGGGCGACTGTCCCTCAACATCTCATTTTTGGTAAGTTGGCTGGTAATTTGGCCATAATTATGACAAAGCCAACTGCTGCCAGCCAGCCAATGCCACGCCTATTTTGCCTGTTACTATTTTCTGTTAAACTTTAATTACTCGCAGACATTCGGGGACTTCAAAATGGCGTGCATTGTCAGCAGCAAAAAAAAACAAAACTTCTTAACCCCTGACCCATGGGCCCCACCCTTCCCCTAGGGGTGTGCAACAGGAACGTAACAGAAGAGAAAGAAAAAAACAAGAAACAGAAGCCCAAAAATAGCAAAGCAGACAGAAAAAGTATGAGGCAGAAGGTGAACAAAAAACGGCGTACGGAATATCTGCCTTTCGCCATTGATAAAATTGCATGCCATTTCCGGTCAGTAAACTTTCGATGGAAAAACTTTTCTTTGTGTTTGTGACTGCTGCGTGTATGTGTGTTTGTGTGTGTGTGTGTGTAAAGCGGAGCAAAAGTAAATTTCCAATTGTGCAAAGTTATGCAAGTTATTGTGCAAGCAGCAGGCTGAGGGCCAGGCATCGTTGGGATGGGCATTTGCCAGCATCTACCTGTCTAGGTGTGCAATAAATATACATAAACAGTACGTTTCATAAGCATATGACTGCCATTGATGGGTGATATAAATATGGGTGATACATCACTGCAATAGAACGAATATCGATGTTGCCTAACAGCACTGGATGGCGCTTCAATAACACAATATTTACGCAACACCACATTTCCGCTGCGCAACAAATCCGCTTTTTTTGACAGACTTAAGGCTTTTAATATTTTTGATTTAATTTTTTTATGGCTTATGGAAAAATTTTATTATATTTTCATATTTTACCACATAACTTAAGTACTTTACATCTGGTTTAAAATTTTTTAAAGAATTATGAAATTCCTAAGAATTTTTTAAATTTTGTTTTCTGTATCATGTTTGTTTCAGATGTAGTGCTTTTATTTTTCTCATAACTTAAGTTTCTTACATCTTATAGCATAGAACTTTCAAATTCTGAAAAGCAGGTAAATGCAGCTACTAATCGGATCCAAAAACTTTATAGCTGCAGCTTATCGTTTGGAAATTATTTAAGTTTCAAATTTGATTATTTTTTGGAGTATATTTTCCGGAAATTTTTTTTTTAGCTCAGCAAAAGTCAGAGAAAAATGTTTGTTGATCTTTATTTGGGTTTTAAGATGGGTACATTAAATAGGCGTCATTCTGCCAAATTTTCCCATAAATGAAAACTATGATGAAAACAGATATGTACATATATTGCAGATCTGTGATTGATAAATCTTATTAGAGTTATCAACCTTTTCCAACAGTCATCACTTTCATCTTAAGACAACAACTCTGCCCCACTCAAAGCCACCGTATAGCCCCTTGCCACACTGTACTTTTAAGCCAATTAACTTTGTTGCTCCAACAAAGCTCGATGCTCGATGCCCGAAAAACCGCAAGTTGGTAATTTCGTTAAGCTGCTAAGAAGATTTTGAAGTGCATGCAGCACAACTCGAATAACTCAATTAGTAAGGCCTTTTGTTGCAGACACTATGTTACGATGCTACGATGCTACGAGGAGGAGTACTTAGTTTCTGTTGTTGCCACTGGGGCACTCTTTTTGCTGCTGCTGTTGCTGCTGCTGCTGCTGCTGTGCATTGACTCGAAGCGCAATTTTCACGCTTCTGTGACTGGGCCAAGCCCCAAAAACGAAAGCGAAAACGAAAATGAAAATGAAAAGAAAATATGTAAGCAAGCAAGCAAGCAAATAGAGGCGAAGGAGATGCACCCAGTTAATTGGAAAAAAAGCAGCCACCAGCAACTGCAATTGGAAGTGCACTTGCAATGAAAGTGAAACGTTATATTCCGACACTTTGTAAATACAAATACCCAATGCCCAGTGCCCCAACTGTCCGCTATCCAGGCAGTATCCACTATCAAAGGCAACACCATTCTGCTACACTGAGAAATCAGTTAAGATTAATTAAGATATTCACTCGATTGATAAAAATTTAAGCAGTAATTGGAGAGTTTAATTCAAATGCTTTGATCTTCATTGCATTCCAATTTATAGAATTTTTAATGGGATCCAGAGTATCACAACTTAGGCGACCGAGAAGCCGGATATGATAATCATATTAACCTTTCAGGACAGTATCGATGACAGTTAGTGATCTGCTTTAAAGATCTGTCATTCAGTATTGACGTCCTCGTGTTTTCCCTCAGTGCAACTTAATCCACCTCCCACTTGTATTACTCCTTCTTCTGTCCCCTCTTTTTTTCTGTGTTTTTTTGTCAACAGCTCAATGTAAATTTGTTTAGCTTTTGCACTTTGTCCACCTGTGCGTGGCTTCAAACCCAGCCACACGCTCGGCCGCACCCAGTTCTGGCTAATGTGCCCCTAATTAGTTGCCACAAAACACCTTTGTGGTGCTCCCCTCACCAGGGGTAGTCCCCTCAGCCCATGGGGTTTAAAAAAATGAGCCACAATTTTCACCAGCATTGCGGACATTTGTCAACCAATTTGTCAGATGAGTAATTCGGGGGGCAAACCTACTGAGAGTCAATGCCTAAGGGAAGGGTCTATCATAAAAATTAATATTCTGTCATTACTCATACGTTTTCAATTGAATAATGAGTGGCTATGTAGTCAGGGCATATGTACTGAAGGGGTAGTCCAGACTCTACACTCTACAGTATCGAGCGAGTACAAACGACGAGAAAAAACGCCACTCGCCACAAGCGATTCAATAGCTTTACGATGAAATCTCAAGATATCAATGCTGCGTAAAATTGCTGAGAGATAACTATGATCGTAGAATCAATTAACAAATGAATTACTGGGGATACTTACTATGCAGGGCATATGTACTGAAAGGGTAGTCTAGATTAGCGAACGAGTAAGACTAGATTAGCGCCACTCGCCACAAGCGATTCAATAGCTTTACGATGAAATCTCAAGATATCAATGCTGCGTAAAATTGCTGAGAGATAACTATGATCGTAGAATCAATTAACAAATGAATTACTGGGGATACTTACTATGCAGGGCATATGTACTGAAAGGGTAGTCTAGATTAGCGAACGAGTAAAAATTACGAGACAAAACGCCACTCGCTACGAGCGATTCGTTACATTTCACGATGAAATCTAAAGAGATATCAATGCAGCGTAAAATTGCTGAGGCATTACTCTGTTCGTAGTACCTAAGAATCAATTAACAAATCACTACTGGTTTAACTAGAAAAACCTTTTAAATTCATGAAAATTAAGCTCAAATATATAGATAAACTAAACAACAAACGATTTCCTTCTATATTTCCTACAGCTTACAACTGAACTAAAAGATGGTCAACGATGATGGAGGCGAGACACAGAACACCAAATTATTAGGATATGACTTCTATCGCCGTACTCTGGGATCACCGCGCTATGTGGTGGCGCCCATGGTGGACCAAAGCGAGCTGGCCTGGCGCATGCTCTGCCGTCGCTATGGAGCCCAACTCTGCTACTCGCCCATGTACCATGCCAATTTGTTCGCCCACGATCCCAAGTATCGCAAGGATGCACTGCAAACGTGTCCAGAGGATAGGCCGCTGATCATTCAGTTTTGCGGGAACGATGCTCAACAGATACTGGATGCAGCGCTACTGGCACAGGATTACTGCGATGCGGTGGACATAAATCTGGGGTGTCCACAGGCCATCGCCAAGAGGGGACACTATGGTTCATTTCTGCAGGACGAATGGGAGCTGCTGACGGATATTGGTGAGTGGATTTCCATGAATATTTGGAATTATATTGAATTCATTTCTATCTCCTAGTCAGGACACTGCACGAGAAGCTATCCGTTCCGGTGACCTGCAAAATCCGCATCTTCGAGGATCGGGATAAAACCTTACGATATGCCAAAATGCTGGAAACTGCCGGCTGTCAGCTTCTCACCGTTCATGGCAGGACCAGAGAGCAGAAGGGACCCCTCACAGGTGTGGCCGATTGGAGTTACATTCGGGAGGTGCGAGGGCATCTAAAAATACCCATATTTGCCAATGGCAATATACTGGGACTGGAGGACGTGCACCGGTGTCTGGACGAGACGGGGGTGGATGGTGTGATGAGTGCCGAGGGCAATCTACATAATCCGGCCATCTTTCAGGGCTTAGCGCCGCCTGTCTGGCAAATGGCCAAAGAGTACTTAGAATTTGTGGATCTGTATCCCTGTCCCAGCTCATATATCCGAGGACATCTCTTCAAGCTCTTCCACCACATGTGAGATTACACAGATAAATGTCTACTTTGTGGCACTATAAACTGTTTTTCTTGACTTTTTCTAGCATGAACATACGACAGAATTCAGAGCTCAGGGACACACTGGCCACATCGAACCAGCTAGAGCAGTTCCAAGCTGTTGTGGACAAGGTCCAGGCCAAATATGAGCCCTATCACAAGAAGGAAATGGTTTATGTACCTGAGGAAATGGATGCCACCATAAGTACAGATGTAAGTTAAGGAACATCTTTTCGAAAAACCCATGAACTTCATATGTTTTTATCTTGATAGACGCTCGAGCTTTCGCCCTGGCTCTGTCAGCCGTACATTCGCGCCTCCCCCGAATCCCATCGTCAGAAAATTGCCGAAAAGGAGCTGGCAGCCATTGATCCGAATCGCGCCAAGCGTCAATACTTTGACAAAGACGGCAATGAAATCTCCCGGAAACGCATGAAGAAGCTGCGAAGACGCCAGCGACGACCCAACAAAACCGAGGAGCAGGTCCATCAACGACATGAACGACGGCTGCAATACTGCACAGCCTGCTCCAATCCGCAGGGATCAAAGTGTGAATTTAATCTATGCCGCGTGTGCTGCAAGGACAAGTGCTATGGCGAGGACTGCGACTGCCGTGGCCATGGTATACTGATCAAATCGCGACGAGCCAAGGCCAAACAGTACCAGGAACATTCCCAAAAAGAGGAGCAAAACGATTCCGGCGTACGCGTTGAGAATCTGGATAGCGATCCTGTGCCACCTGTTGTGGCAGGGGATGGGGATGTTCCCTGATGTTCGGCTTAAGTGATTTTTTTTTGTAGGAAATGACTATTTTAATTGTTCCTATGTCTACAAATAAAATATAGATATTTTTGGGTGTTGAATTTAGGGTTTTAATTCTTAATTAATTAATTAATTAAAAGTAAATAAAAACACATTTTTAAATAAATCAGTTCCGATATTATTTTCGAAATTTAGTAACTAACTAACAGAGCCGTGCGCTTCGCTGCTTGGTAAATGAATTTAATGTTTGGGAATTCATGAAAATGAAACAACAGGCGTTCAAACCTACATTTTTGACCCAAAATAGAGATATTTTTATACTAATTTTTAAATTTTGAAGAACCTATTGATAGAAAAGTAAAAAATGTTATTTATAAAAACACGTACTCTAGCTATTATTTAAAGAAAACTATATGCAATTTCGTGCACGCGTTGCGGAGATAGCTTTTTACACACAAATGTATAGTATAGATCAGGGGTCGGCAGCGTTCTATGCACTGTGCATAGGAAAAGGACCCGTAGCAAAGCAGTCGTGTGCCGAGTAGAAACTTCGTGTAGCGTCGACCCTAAGCACACGCGGCTTCTTTATTCTGCTCGGCGTCTCGGCAGAGAAAATGAATCGTGTTGCTTCGTGTCTCTTGTCTACGAGTGTTCTGAGTGTTCCAACAACTGCTTAAAAAGTTAAAATTGGAATGGAAAGGGGCCTGTGGTGCGTCTTCAAAATACTAATCATAGATTTTATTCTCGAAACTAAAAAATTTTGCACACACTGTGTTTAATTCAGTTCACACAAAGAAAAAAATGATAAAATGAGAATCTTCTTTTTGGCATTTAGTTGGGCGCAGCCTCCGGATCGTCATCGTAGTTGGGTTTGGCCAGGAAGGGTATGCTAAAGTCCACCATATTCGGGTAGACCAAAAACTTGTTGACCGTTTCGCATAGCTTGCCCTCAATGACGTTGGTAACAATGGTCCAGTCGACGTTCTTGTCACCCACCTGGGGCTTGGTGGATATCCACAGACGCGGTGGCCCCCGAAAGCTCAACCACACCCGATCGGAGGGCGGAGGCGGTATATTGATTGTGCCGCGAGCCACCAAACCCTTGAGATCTACCCGCAGTGTGATGTTGGCATTCATCCGATCTATGCGTTTCTGCACGTACGGCAGCTCGGTGGCATATTGGAAGAGAGTTGAGGAGGCTATGCGGTGGACGAGATGCAAGAGACGTCGTTTGTGTTTCGACGGGTTCTCGGAGACTCTGTGGGACGCAATGGGGTTATCAGCAGGAATTCATCATAGAAGGCGGGGGGGGAACTTACTCAGGGTCTGTCGGTACGCTCTCGATGGAGGATTCACTGGAGGAGCTCTCGTCATCGCTAACGTTGAGACTTCTGCTGTCTAGCGGTGTCTCAAGTTCAACTTGACTGCGCGTTTCTTCGGGTACATCTGGCTGGGGCGATGTGCTGGGACCGCTTTCGGTTTCCACTGGCGCGACCTTGGCCTTGGCCCGTATACGGCGCAAATTAAGTTTGGTGGTCACCGTAATGTGGGCCAGTCCTTCGTAGGTGAGGTCCGCATCCACCCAGACACCGCGCTCGTCCAGCAAAGGCTGGGAGACGCGATGGCACAGCATGGGCGTATCGCCCATGTAGATGTTCGTTATGTGTACCTCCTCCATGTAGCTGGGCAACTGTGGGAGAGAGATCACAACACAAATCGCAATGAAATGGATTCTTTGACTTATTTCACTTACCTTAATCGAGTTGAGTTTCTTTTGCATAAATTCCTTAATCCTTTCCTGAAGCTTGGGGTTATGCAGCATGCTGTAGAGGAAGCGGCCCATGAGGAGATTCGCCCAGACAACGCTGCCGGAGGGGCCCAGAAACAGGGATTGGTCAATGCCCTTCCATAGCTCATTTTCCTGGCGCTTGGCGCGTCGCCTCTGTGCAGAAATGTTGCTCATTGTTTAGTCTCCAAATTAAGCCAAAAAAACATACTTTCTTTTTCTCTGTGCCAATCTCGGTCAGGCGGACACTTCTGGTCACTGGGATCTCGGACTGGTTGCAAGCTTTCTGCGGAGAAAGCTACAAATGAAAAATCATCAGAGGTAGGGGTGAAGAAGCCGCACCTGATAGACGGCCATGAAACGCACATATTCCTCGGCATTTCTGCACACATCCGAACTCATGATCATTCCCTGGAATGTCTCCTCCTTCGGCGTCTCAGGCAGAGACTCATCCGCGCCTAGCTCATCGTCGTCTGCGTCTATGTCTGGGAGCGTCTGCCTACCTTCATTCACATGTGCGGAAAACGACACCTCACCCAAGGTCCGATCATCACTCGGATTCTCCTTTGGGATCGCCTGTGGGTAGTGCAAAGTGCATTAACGACTGGGAACGAGATAAAACAAGACTAACCCCAAGTCCAGCGATGATGTCTCCCATGCGGGTTGCGGCTTGCCTGGCTGCGTGTTGTCTGGCGGCGGCCATCTGCACTTCAGTGTCCTCAACAGTACGGGCCATCGGCAACTGCAGCTCCTGCTCATAGATGCGTCCCTTGCTGGCGGCGAAGAAGCGGCGATACCAGTCCTCCTTCTGCCGGTCACAGCGCGCGAACAGCAGCACGCTAACCTTCTCGCCACAGGGTACCGTGATGTCATTTACATCCGTGTCCGGATTGGCATTGTTCCGTACTTGTTGCGGCTATAAGTAAAGTTAGAGCTAGAACCGTGATCTTCAGGGCATTGATGGCATCTCACTTCTGCTGCTGGACTCTGTTGTCCCTGATCCCCGTAGGAGGCCTCCTCGGACTCCTGCTCGAACTCTGAATCACAGGTGTTCTTGATGACCAGCTGGATGGGATACTTGCGATTGAAGTGGCTGCAAAAGAAGGCAATGAATAGAAGTGAAGTTCTGAAGAGAGTTCTCCTTCTGCTCACCGCCTATTGGTCAGGCCCAGGGGCAGCAGCTCAACGCGACAGTCCCTCAGATCGTAGGAGCAACGATCGGTGAAGGGGATCTTCTTGGGGTCGATGGGCTGCTCGTTCCATATGCAACGCTTGGGTATCTTCGCTTGGGTGCCGGACATTCTCAGGATGCAGCCATCTAGTTGTACATAGATGGGTCGCGTCAGGTGAAATGTGAAGGTCTGCGGATCGTAGGCTTCATCCATCCCGTTCATCCAGCCCGAGTAGGTTTTGATCGTCATTTGATCCTCCGCCAGTGGGATCTCACAGACTGGCATATTCTCGTAGTTCGGTATCCCGAACATGCCCCTTTCCGGATGCGCGGAGAACATGAAGTGTTCAAAGACCCAGAGCAAGTGTTTGCTGCACGAGTCCATCAGAGCGAGAAACATCATTGTGGCAAAGACTCCGCGTAGGAATTCCTTCATCGGCAGTATCATCAGCACCACCATGGAAGCCGCCAGAGCTATGGGCGTGGCAATGGATGCCACCGTTCCGCGATGGCTACGCCACCCACTAAGGCTGAAAGCGCTTCCTTTGGAGAAGAAGCTGAACCGCGATTTCGATTGGGGTCTATCGGGAGGTATTTCATCGAAGAACACTGAGGCATCAGTAGAAGCGTGTGACTGGGCCTCAGACAGTATCCTTTCGCCATCGATATCATTCGTACGTCCCACGCGTGACCACACGATTGGCAAACCTGCTGGTTGTCCTGCTGGTCTCATCACCATGGGTATCATGTCCTCCAACACCTCAACTCCAGACTCAAACTCCCCATCCCTTCGGGCCTGGGCCCGTTTCTTTGACTTGCCCCTGGAAATGGGTATATCCGTGGACGATGTTGAGGCATTCTGCCTGTCCTCCGCTGCCTGCTGGCTGGTCGATGGCTCGTTGTCAGCATCCACCACAAATCGCCTTCGAAGAAATCCGCTGCAAAACGCATAGCTCAGCGTACTGGGACTTGTGCTGATTGGTGCCTCATTGTTCATGGCTGCCGCCGCCTGATCCTTGGGCCTTCACCTAAGGCTTAATGTGGGTCAGCTGGTGTTCACTGCTGATCCTCCGAATCCGCCTCCACCGCTCGATGCGGGCTAGAGTGGCTATCAGATTAGGACCGCTGGACGCGGGTTAAACGCCTTCAATGCTGAATGATTTGAAATTTGAAATGTTTGTATTTTATTTTTAACACAGTTTGCTTTGATGCCATCTACCATACAAATTAGTTTCAGCGGAGCAAAATGTATCTCATTGTATTGCTCTATCTCGTATAGCCCTAGAAGCTCAACGGACGGAAGGACAGGTAGGGCTCTTCCTTCGGTTGCGCCTGCATTGCCCCACCCTGGCGATTGGGCGTTGCATTTATTTTTTCACTTTTTGGGAATTTCATCGTTTATTTTATTAATTGAAGCAAACTATGACTCGACACAAAAAAATGTCAAAGTGCCGTCGTTTGTGTGTGTGTGCAATGAAATACGTTATTAGTAGTGTTCACAAATGTACAAAAGGATCCTAAAGCATGCCACACTACATAAATAAGTAGTTCATGTGTACCAAATATGTAGTTACCGTGTAGTTGACATGTAAAATGTTGCAAAATGGCAAAATACCGTAGATCAGAATCGAGGAATATGATTTTCATCGTAATTTTCGATATATTGTGTGGTCAGACAGTATATTTTATTGGGATTTTCTGAGGGATTTTGTGGAGGCAACATCATTCAAACAATTTCCCTTACATTCCATGCTCACTTATGTATTTTACTGTTGGCAGCATTTTTTTGTATGGGCCAGCAACATGTGTCGCGAATCGAGCGACATTGTCCCACAACATTTTCACGAAATTTGAAACATTGGCACGGAATTGGAATTTTCCCATAACATTTCCACTGTTTACGGCGAAACGGCCAATTTTACGTGTAAACGAATTCGCCTTGTCCAAAAGTGTGCCATCGGCAATATTCACCCCAAAATATGTTTTTCCGCCAGATTTGTTTAGTGTTGTGAAGCGCCAATTGTGGCATTTCTTTCTTTTCTTTTTCTTTTAATTACAAAATTATTTTCTGTAGGCCCTGTCACCTTAGGAAAGGATATTATAGAATTTAGGAAATGTTTGTCATACCAGCCACCAAATATTGCAGAAATTAGTCAGTCTCTATCTCCGAAAATTTTAACATTTTTGGTCTTCTTATAAAGACGAAAAATATTTATATTAATATATTATATTAATATTACTCAATTAATCATAAAATCAATTATTGGATAAAAAAAATGTAAATATTGTAAAGCAGCTGCTATAAACGAATTTTAACAATAATCAAAGGAAAAAGGGTGTACAAATGCCGATACTGCCGGTTAATGACGTGACATTCCATGCTCGCTTACGTATTATGCCTCATCCTTTATTGCTTAAACGTTATTTTATAAATAATCTATACAAAAAGAGTCCCTAAACTTAGCCAATCTTTTAGACAATTGATTCATTAATCTTATAAAATTATGTGTTCAGGCCTGAGAGTCCTAGTTAGCTAGTATTATTAAATAGACTATCAAATTCGAGGAATATGACTTTCGTCGGATTTCTTACGATATTTTTTATCGATTATTCCGCGGTCACACTGGTGAACAGCGTGATCGGAATTTGCTCAAAATTGTGTTTTTCGCAAAAGAAATATAAAAAAACAAAAATATTAATCAATTAAATGCCTATTTCATCGTGGTCGTTCCAATAAGAATTCAGTTTCTATTATTAATAATTATATTATTACCCTGATTCGCACAGTTCACATGAGCGGCACCTGTAGCACGTGCTTGCTGCTAATAACAATAACAAATGGAACAAACAAAACCATTTTACGACTTTTGCGTGCCATTCAACAAAGATGACAAACAAATGCGGGCCATACTCAACGAGCTGGTGGAGTGTGAGTAACATTGAGTGCACTAATTTCATTGACTATTGTTGATACCCCCTAACCGGCAGTGGGGTATAAGACGATTGCCATCGACCAGAGCTTTGACCACAGCAAGAAGGATGCCGGCAAACGTGGCTCCGAGATGTTTCCCGCACCACACGGGATCGAGCATTTGCGGAAGGAGTTTACCAACAAACTGAGAATACTGCAAAGGATAACAATTCTCTACGTGGATGCTAATATTTCGCATGCGATGGTAAGTTATTAATTATTTGCTATTTTTTCCTGTACTAATGTATTATTGCTCGTGTAGAGTGTTTCGTATAATCTGAGAAAGTTCAATCTTATTGCTGGACAGCCCAAAACCGATGCAGCACTGACGGTAAGCGCCCTGGGACTTACAATCTTGGAACTCCTTTTTTATTCTCCGTTCTCCACCAGCATTGCTGCACCACATTCACAGGGGACATAATAACCTTCGATCCTGTAGCTGGTTCGAGGCTTGCGGTCAACAGAAAGGCCTACCAGGTGGCCGTGCGGCGTGGCATGTTCTTCGAGATCAAATATTCGCCAGCTATTGCCGACTCCAACAATCGCAAGGACATGATAAAAATCGCTCAGAACTACTCCATCAAGGGCAAGTCCAAGAATATAATTCTCAGCAGCGGAGCAGAGCACGAGTTCCAGCTACGAGGACCCTACGATGTGGCGAATCTGTAAGTTGAGAGATCACAACATTTCGGTTGAATTTTTTATGAATTTACCATTTCAGAGCCTTTATATTTGGCTTATCGGAGGATCAGGGAAAGAATGCTGTGGATCGGTTCTGTCGGCAGATCTTTCTGCGTGCCGAATCGCGTCGTTTGGGCAAAACAATAATGTTTGTCAAGGGAAATGGACCCATAGTTTTTTCCGACAGCTCCGACGATGACCAAAGCGGAGCAGATGACGACGAAATGGATGGAGTGGTCACCGAAATGTCTAAAGACGGTGAAGATGAAGAGCAAACTGCAATTAAACCACCCAATAAAAGACTGAAAGTGGCATAAACCTAACGTAAATGTTTGTTTTTACTCAAATCGATATCCAAAATTCGCTACGTTGTTTATAAAATTGTACAAAACAGCTGGTCTCGATCACTAAAGAATAGCAACGCTTTCTGTTAACATAACATAACGCTGTCGGTTAACATACCACTGTCATAACATAACTTAACGGTGCCGGGAATTTTCGATATTTTAATTTTTAACGATATTTGTATCGGATTTCGTCATTCCACATCATTCTTCGAGCTTCGGACAATGCCGACCAATTCCAAACGCAATCGCGACAAAATAAATATTGTTTTTACACCTCCTTTAAATAAAAGACCACTCAATAGTACAAGACAGAATAGAATATAAAATATTTATCAATTATTTTAAAAACCTACGTCATAAACATTATAATATTGAAAAAACCTGGTAAACTGCATCGACGGCATCCACTCGTCGACCATGTCATATCATATGCTTATACCGGCTTTTCATTTTGAATCTGGCGGGCAATCGCGATATCTGGCCCGGTGAATGACGTGGAATGGCGAAATCTCCCATCTCAATGTACACAACATATCGATGTACCCTCATATCGATATATGGATTTCAACAAAACAAAATGGAGGTTCGTGTGGTGCGTTGTCCGACATAGTGCTGCTAGAATTTTGCATTAAACGGTAATTAAAAGTGTAAATCAATTGATGAAATTAACAAGAAAACGCTGATAAAGTTGCCGGCAACCGGATAAGCAAGAAACCCAAACAAAATTGAGCGTATTTTAAGCGAAAAGTGCATTTGAAAATCGCACCCGAAAAAGAGACACTTGAAAAGAAAAAAATGTGCAAAGAAGAAGAGAGAGGAGAGCGAAGAGCGAGCACAAGACGACACACAAGCGACGAGAAAAACGGCAAAAGAAATATGTATTTCGCGAGACGACGACGACCGCACCGAGCGGCGTCGACTGTGACGGCGACGGCAGAGAAAATCAAAGGCTGAAAGCAGCCAATGTCCAATTTTCAATTGTTTTCCCTAGTGCCAAGTGCATTTTGTAAATATGTATGTTTGTGTGTGTTTTAATTAATTGGCAAAAATAAATAATTACAATTTCCAAAAGAAAAAAAAAACAAGACATAAATAACAAAATCTAAATGTGTGAAAAAGCAGTGGTCTTGGAAGTGTTTTTTTCTTCTGCTGCCTAATTAAAAATGGACCTCTCTGTGCAACTCTGTGTGTGTTTGTTTGTGTGTGGATCATGATGTTTGCTGTCTTTGCGGGGGTGTGGTGTATGGTGGGGACAAGCAAGTAGCCAACAAAGTTGATTTCTTTCTTCAAGTCGGCTCCTGGGTCTCTCTCGCACCGCACAAAAATTAGTTGCAGTTGATTTTTCCCGTTTCTTCTTTGTCGAAGAGATTTTGCGTTTGCTCGCCATTTATAATTGCTGCCTTCCTTTTCCCACTCACACACTCTTCTTCTTTGACTCCCAAAAATGTTGTTGCCTTTTTTTCGCGTATCGCGCGTCGCATAAATTTTGTGTATGTATTGGTCTCTGTGTTGGCTGTGTGTGTGTGTGCTGCTGCTGCTGCAGTATTGCCAACATCGGGAGATGCAGTCACAGAGCACAGCACCATTTGCACCTGTGCAAAAGACAATCTCCCTGTCGTCTTCACCCCCGCGGCGTGTTCAACTCCCCTAAATGGTACATTTTCTGTTGTCCCTCTTCACTGCTCTCTACATAACACATAGTTTGATATTGTTGCAGCATCTCCTTGAGTTTTGTTACTAGTAAAATTGTAGAGTAATTAAAGTTCTAATCGAACCTATCCGATATGTTAATTTGAGCGCAAGAGCAGCACAGCAGGCAGATACATTGGCCCCTGCAACGGTATCCTATCCCCATCTCTTCTTCTTACTCTTTGGGCTTCAACCATTTGATTGCTGGCTGCTGCTCTGCCTCTGTCAACTCAACTCATCTGTCTGCCTCCCTCTTGCTCATTTTTACCCATACTCTCCAACACTCACACAAACACACGCTCGGACACACGTTTTTCTAGCCGGGCCACTCGCTGGCTGGCCTGGCCTGGCCTGCCGTTTGGTTTGCCTGTGCTATGCCTGCCTGCTGCTGCTCTCTCACACTATAACGCGCAATTGATGAGAGAGCGTAAAATTCATGCGCTTGTCGCTGCTCTCGACGCGACGCGTCTGTTGTGCGTCTCTTCGTCTGCTGAGACGGCGGCGGCTGGCATCCATCGGCTGAAACAATTTTTTGTCTTTTACTGTTCATGACTTCTTCTTGTGGTCTTTTCCTTTGCTACTACTGAAATGAAGAAAAAGATATATACCAGTGGGGGGAAGTAGAAGAAGCAGGAGCACCAGAGATTTCCAGTAATATCTATCGATTTCTTTGTTTGGCTGCTGCCGACGATGACGGCGGCGCTGCTCCAACTCTACGTGCGCGTATATCATGTTTAATTGTAATTATCGTGTGTGCGTGTGCATATGTGTGAGTGTGATTGACTATGTATATGAGTGAGAGAGAAAGAGATAGAGGAGAGGAGAGCAAGAAGCAGCAGCAACAGTCCGCGAATGGCAATCGTTGCGCTTTTGTAGTTTGCTTCTTCTTCTACATTCCTCTTTTGTTGTTGTTGCTGTTGCCGCTGTTGTTGTTGGTACAATTGTGCTACAATTATTGTATCTACACTTGAATTAGCAATTGTTGTATTCGTCGTCATTCCTTGTTTCCGTCGTCATCTGTCACTCGCGCGCGCTCTTGTCCGAAAAAAAAATTGATTGCGTGACCACCAACCAAATGAACTGTAAAACTGTTTGTATGTGAGAGGGAGAGCGTCGAAACGGATTAGCAGCACCATTACCATTGCCAGCAGAAAACCATAAAACAAAAACGGTGAGTAAATATTTGTTTAAGTATAGAAATTTAAGTTGTATTCTGATATATGGTAGATCCGTGCAAAGGTTAACACGAAACTTTGAGAAATTTATGACAATGGGAAGGCAGAAAATGCTTTTTAGAAAAAATAATTATGTATCTTCAAGCCCAAGCAGCAGATACAGGCAGACAGTCGCTGACACACACACACACACACACACACACAAACAGAAACGTACTCACACAAACAAGAGAAGCCCGCACACACACACACATACGAGCACACGAAATAATTTCAGAAGCAGAGGGAGAAGCAGTAATAAAAAAGCGTCACACGCCATACCCTTTCCACTCAACCGCACTTCCCCCCGCCCCTATGACCACTCGTTCACTCATTTTATTGAGAGAGTGGGCAGCCCCCATTATTTGCGGCGAAAAAAAAAGAAGAAAAGAAAAAAAGCAGCGCCGCCTTACGTGACGTGCAAATGAGAACAACAACAACAGAAGCAAACAAGAAGAAGAAAACTGAAGCAAACAATTCATCGAAAGAGAAGACAAACACACACACACACACACAAACAAAAAGACAGGGGAAGAGCGACGAGAATGAACGGAACAAATGGATGGATGGAAAAGCAGCAAAACCAAAACCATATCATCCATCCCAAAAAACCGAATCAAAACCGACCAAACAACACAAGGCGCAAAACATATGAACGTCGACGACGACGACCCCACACACACACACACAGATACAGACAGATGTACAGATACAGAGCCGCGTGCATACCACACAAACAAAAGCCCAAGCAGCGCCACGGATATGCGAATGCGAATAAAATAGCAACAACAACGTGGAGTAACAGCAAGAGCAGCCGCAGCAGCAGCAGAGGAGGAGCAGCAGCAGCAGCAGAGCAGGGCAACCAGCAACAACAACAAATATGCGGCGAATTTGCACGAATCATGCGAAATCTCCAATACACACACACACACACATACACAGGCCGCACTCCTCACTCATCCATACATATGCTATGGCCCCCCATCCCATGCATAATACGTGTTTTTTTGTACTTGTCGCCGTAATGTTGTTGGTGGTTTGTCGCCGCCGTCTTTTCCATTTCTCGCCGCCCAACTGCCAACCGCCGCCATCATCATCACGGTCTGCGCTTTGCTTTTCAGATTTTTCTTCATTCTCAGCTCTGTCGCTCTCGCCATCTCTTTCGCCGCCTTTGACCACCCAACAACTACACCGTAACACTCAATCCTGAAATGAAAACCAAACCTCTTCAAACCAAAGCTAATTTTTTCTGTCCATCTTTTATTTTTTCATTTTCCATTTCATATTATCTGGCACTTTATTCGCATTTTTGTTTGTCGCTTTTGCACTCTAATTCTATACGAAAAGCTGTCGGCATGTTGTCGCTGTGTCTCTTCTGTCTCTCGGTTGGAATCCCCCTAACATGGCGCTGACGCTGGCTGCTCTGCCGCCAAAGGCCGGCACACGACCCCTTCCATCTCCACACTCCTCTCCGCCTGCACCAACAGCACAAGCACCAGCCCAGCCCCTCTCTCTGGTCGCCCCCCTTCGTCTGTGGCAGCAGGCAGCACGTGATATACTCGCTTTGCTTTTGTAATTTTGCTTTTGGCCTTCTCTTTAGCGCACGCTATGCTTTGCTTTCGTATTTTTTGTTGTTTTTTTTTCCCTCTTCATGCATTCATTTCACTTGTTGGGCTGTTTTTTTTCTCTCTCCCTCTCTCTTTCTTGTGCTTCTGCTTTGTGTGAGCTGTTCGCCGCTCTCTCGGCTTTAGCCGGCACACAGTGCGCTCGTGTTAGTATTCATTCAAGAGAGCGGACTCGACTCTCATGCTTGCTCTCTCTCTCTCTCCCTTTCTCATTCTCCCACTCTCTCACTCTGGCAGTTGTTCTGCTCAAAACGGCTGTTTCTTGAACTTCCTTCTCTCTGGCTCTTCTACTGCTTGCCGCCTCTCTGCACATACTCTCAATCGCAGAATGACAATGGGCACCTCTATCCGGTTTAGGTCCAGGTGCAAATTTTTATACAGCAATTTTAACTCGATAATCGGGTCAGGACTTGTATCTTTTGTATGAGGAAGGACGACTGTTTTTGTGCGTGTGTGAGTGTGTGTTTTTTTAGGTAATTTTTACATACACACTTTTCGTAATTCTAGCGGGAAACATGGCGTCAGTTTTGTCACATTTCGCCTATGGCCATGCCTATGCACGCTTCTGCTTTGCTCTCTTTGGCCACACTGCGAACATTTTGCAACGTCATCGTATGCATCCACTGCACATATGAATTCATGTGTCCACGCATTAGAGATGGCCAGGTGTTTGTTTTTTGTTAGTGCTATAAAGAATTAACACCTTATTTTTAAACATTTAAGTTGTTAATGATTGTTAGCCAAAAATGGAATAATATTTTAAAATTAGCCTAAACCTCTCATAGCGGGATAATCCTTCATAGGATCCACTCACTAACATGAACAATTCTGAAATCTTAGGGTAAATCTTCTTTTGTGTTGGCTGGTGTCTTTGTCCAATCTCCTCTTTGATATTATTTTTCGTAAGCAACACTATCGTTCATTGCTCATCTCTAATACCAATTGGGCATGCCATAAATGTGCCGTTACACATTCAAAAAGCTGCGACGCGACGTGTTTGTTACTTTTTTTTGCCCAGCGAACTTTTGTGTGTCGCGGCTGCTATGTTTGTGTGTGTGTGTGTGTTAGGGGAGTTGGTGCTGGCGCTGTGCTGCGCTCTTTGGCTTTTCCGAAAACTGTGTGTGGCAGCAGCAGCAGCGTCGTTTTCGTCGTCGCCCGCTGCTGTTACTTTACCTATTTTATTACCATTTTTATGTACGTTTCTGTTAGAGTGTGTGTGTGTGCGCGTTGCGCTGCTGCGCCCATCTGTCTCTGCTTTGCCATTGCCACTGCCGTTGCCGCTGCCGCCTCTACTTCTACTTTTACCCCCCGCCCCTGCACCCAAGAGTCGTCTCTTTGGTTTGCTCTTTGCCTCTTGACGGACTTGCTGCTGCTGCTGTTTGTGTTGGTGTTGCTTTTCTTACAAAAACCAACTGTACTTTTTAGTAACTGTTAGAGGGTCGAGCCAGGGGCCACTTGACTTGATTGTTATTAAAGCATGTACAATGTACATACCACTGCTCATATGTACATATGTATGTATGTATTTATGTATGTACATTCATAATTTGTTATGCATCATATGTGCACATATTTCTACACTCATACAGTGAATCCATGATGTTTTCGTACATCTGCTTTCATATTCACTTGATGTACTGATAAAATTACATGTGTAGATGGACATTGAAGTATACTAAATATTTCTTTCAAAAATATAAGAAAAACTAATTAGTTCTACCAAAAAATCGAACAAATTCATGAGACTACCTAGTACTATTTGTTTTCCACTATGTAATTCAGTAGAATATTGTAGTTTTGCTTTGTTGCTAAAGTAAAATTCTAAACATTTCTAATAATTCCATATATTTTTTATCGCAGTTATCATCTGTAGATGTTTTTTGTGCCTAAACTTTGAGTAGTAAACAAAATAAACTCTAACCTGATAATAATAACTTAAAGACTTGTGGAATACCCAAGCGAAAAGTATACCCACTTAAAATACAGTATATAGTATATTCTTTCTGTAGAAAAGTCAACGTTTTACGTATTTTTACATAGTTAATCTCAATTCCACTCGAATTTAAGGGATACCTTTTCTTATGCATTAATTTCTTGTATCATTTTTGAAAAGTCACACCGAAAAAAAGAGATTGTATAATTGGCACATTTTGATTTAATTTTTGGTTACAGACTTACTCGTATCTTTTTCAAGTGGCAAATAAACCTGATTGTGATTGTGAATGTGAATGAATGAATGCCTTTACGAATACATCAAATGGAACTTATGATTAAACATTTTGCAATAACAATAGCAACAGCAGCAACAGAGAAATAAGATTGAGAGAGACGAGTCGAGTCGAGTCGAGACAAGACCAACAGTTCATTCACCTTCTCTCTTCTCCGTCTTTAGTTTAACTCAAAGTTTGTTGTTGTTGTTCTTTTTCTCTTGTCTTTTTGACAGTTGTGTTTTGCGCTTTGGTTCGTGTTTGTGTGTTTTTTGGCTTGAGCTTTTTCTGGGCTTCTCTTTTTGTTCACCTTTTGAAATCTAACGAAATATTTGACCCACAATGAATGAGAGTGTGGGAGAAGAGTGTTTAAGATGTACCAAAGAGAATCCAATCCTCCTCTTTTGCAGATAAAAAGATTCATACAGCGTTTACAGTTATGTTTTTGCGTAGTCTATACAAATTTTGTACAAAATTCGGCTGTGGAATCGATTTCGTACTTCTCCTGCAACAAAACTTGAAATATTGAAACTGCAATCCACGAAACGGGAGTCACGTGAGCGATAGAATTCAACGTCTGACTCTCAGATATCTGCTCCAGGAGCCAAACCCCTACTAATAGGAATCTGTCCGATCGAAAAGATCCTCGATTGTCTTCGAAATCTAAGGGCGCTTCGTTTGTCATTGACCAATTCGTTATCTGAAGAGCAGGCAACACCCGTCTTGGACGCACGAACGGACCACAGTTTCGTCTAGATGGACTTTGTGGATTGTAATTGGATTTGCCAGTTGCTATGCCGATGATGATGGCGGGGCTGTGCGAATTGGGCAAACCCCAAAAAAAAAGTGTGAGAAAATTCGCTCGTTTGCTAGGGTTCTAGATTTCATGGCTCATTAAACGATGGAGCATAAAGAAAAGAAGAAATATATACAAGTGGCGACCCCACCCCACCTCATAGTAGTAGTAGTAGTAGTGTTGTTGTCCGGTGGGTCACACCGAAATGTTGCGTCGCGGGCGACATCAGTGTCGTCGTTGGTGCGGCTGCGGCGGCGGCTGCGGCTGTGACTCTCGTTGTCGTCGCTGCCAAAGTTGGACACACAGAAATTTGCCTGTCTATTATCACCTTTAATCGATTTTTCGCTTATTTAAAACAAATGTACAGTTGTGCGCAGACACAGGCACAAAAGACCATCGATACACCGACGGCACCACCAACGCAGACACATTTGAGCATATTGGGAGCAGACACTGTCTATGGGCTAGCTATGGGCAATGGCTATGGCTGTGGCTACATTTGCAATAAGTAAAGTATAATTTCACAATTTTTCAGATGTCTGCTTTGGCTTACACAAACAACGCAAACACACAAACACACAAAGTCATGTATATGTACATAGTAGGGGCAAACATACAGTAGCGGTCAATGGAATAGTAATCATCATTCAGGTTCTTTCAAGAGTCAGCGGGGTCACATTTATTTGTTCATTGTTCTAATCATATTTGGAGGCCGAAATTTATTATTATTAATAAATAATATTAATCTTTAAAGGTTGAAAAATCTTTTTGAAAAGTTGCTGCATATTTGCTTGTGACAAATCGATCTGATCGATTGTTCTTCTTCAACTATTTTGTTGATCGCTGCTGTACCCACAAAAAAAAAAATCATACACACTCTCGTACATACATATGTATGTGTGTATGCATATTACTATTGCTTTTAGTTTATTGTTTTTGCAATTACTTTGGCTGATTTTCTTGTGTAAAAGCGGCACGGCACTGGCTGAAGGTGGTGGCGGCGGCGGCTGCAAAGGCAGGCAATGGCGACGACACACAAATGAAGAAGAAGCAGCAGCAGCAGAAGAAGAAAGAAACAGACTGAACTGAAGAAGAAGAAAAGTAAAAGAAAAAAAAAGTAAACTCAATGACATGTACCCACACACACACACACACACACAGAGACACAGAGAGAGAAACACACCGATAGCCATAAACACGCTTTGATAAAATATCCAAAGCAAGACAAAGGCGTATGCAAAAGGGGAGAATGTTACACTTTTAGGTGTAAGATCACGCCCCCCCCCCTGGCAAAGTAAAATAAAAGTTAAATCAAGATAGGAACGAGAGCAGATTAGAGATCAAAGAATTGTCTTCTAACAAAACATATGCAAAAATGACTAAATATCCTAATACCCAGCCACCCCCCTAAATGCCTAAGCCCCTGGAGCGACAGTCTGTCTATTCTGTCTATCACACTCTTTCGCACAGAATTATGTGCTGCTTCGTATGTACCTTTCGACTACTACTACTACTACTAATATTAATAATAATGGAAGGGTGGAGGGGGGGAGGTGAAAAAGCTGGAAACTAAATAAATAAATAAATAGCTGAAATTGCAAAAGCGAAATGTAATTGATTACACTCAAAGCAGCAGCAACGGCAACAGAGAGGAGAGCAAAGACACACAGAGAGAGAAAGAGCGAGAGAGAGAGCGACAACTGGCTAAATGATTGTCCAATGAGCGCGAACAACTCATGGGTTTCCAGAGAGGGGGGGTGATGGTGGGTTGGTTAAAAGGAGGGGGGTAACGGTGCTAAGCTCTCCGCTTAGCCCCATGTCAGGCTACCGACCATCCATGCACTCTTCGCATAAGTTTCGCTGATGATATGTTTCTCTCTCTGTGTGTGTATCTGAATGAATGGAGATGTGTGCAAATGTGAATATGTGTGTGTATGTTCGGTTCACTGGTTGACTGACTGCGGCGGCGATGCCTCTGTCGGGCTGCCTGCCTTTGCCTTTACCCCTGTCAAAATACACTCGCACCAAAATGTATGCGTACACCATTTAAACAAACAAAACTAAAATTCTTTCCTCTACAAATTATACGATATGAGAACCAGGGAACCAAAATCCTGTTTAACTATCGATAGGCGGTTTTTTTTTTTTTTTTAAACTGTTTAAGCCGAGGTCGATTTTGGGCAACTATTTGTATTTGAGGGTTTTGCAAAAAGCAAAATTAATTGAAATTAATGTTAATTTCTTGGTTTAATAAAGCTTAAAAAATATAGCATTAAGGGAGCAAATTTCAGGGATTGTTTTTTAGATAGTCCAATATGTTTAGGGAACTTTGAGGAAAAAATCGTATCAAAAATAATTTTTCTTATAGGAAAAAATAGTAAACGAAAATTTGACCACAAAAAGTGAACTTATTTAAAAAAGATTTCCGATGAAAGTTAATTGATTAAATTAGCTGAGTTTCAATATTTGTAGGAAATAATATCGGGATAAAAGTACTTATGGAAATGTTGGTTTTTATTGAATTTTATAAGAAATGCGAATATTCAATATAGAAATGTAACATTCGCAAAGCATTTGTCAGCATAACTCTCCTAGGGTGTACGAATACACGTTGTGCCCATTGTATGTGCGCACGTATTTATAACAGTACACAAGAGCAGCCAGCAGCAGCAGCAAATTTTCGGTTGTGTATGTAACTGCATATCTCTATGTACGAGAGAGATATGGTTCCTCTCGCTGTAGTTGTTGCTTATGTTGTTGTTGCTGTTGTCTCTATGTTTCTCTGTCTCTATCTCTACTTTCCATTTGCACACAAGCACACACACATACATAGAAACACACCATAAAACAGACACCACACCTTTGCCACCCCACTCCCGCCACTGCCACTCCACAAGCAGCTCCTCGAATCTCCTTCTCTTTGCTGGTGGCATTTGCATATCTTTTGGCTCTGCTCGCAGCTTCCCCCGCTTCACACTCCACACTCCCTACCTACCTCTGGCTCAACTTCTGCAAGCTACACACCACCCCACCACCACCACCCATGAACCAGTCAGTCAACCCACCCGCATTTTTCTTATTTTTTTTTCTTTCTCTGCCTTTGCCTCCGCCTCTGCCTCTGCCTCCTCCTTCTCGCTCTCGCTCTCATTTTGTTGCCGTTTTTCTGCTACTTTAGATTTTCGGCTAAAAACGGGCAAACGCGCGTCGGAGACAATGCGAGAAAAATCGATAGAGTTGCCATTGTTTTTCTCACTGTCGCCGCATAAGATTTTCTACCCCCACCGACACCACCGACATCGACATCGACACCGAAACCGAAACCCACCCAACACCCAACAACATTCCGAATCGAAAGCCCAACCCGAACCGAAAATCCCAGGCAAAATCCATTTCCATACCTAAATGGAAACTTCAATCTTCTGTTCTATTCATTTACCATCCATCTACCACCCTCTTTTTCTATGTGTGGGCTCATTCAGCAAAAACCAGTGAATCATTTAATTATTTTACACTTGATGTTTGTTTTTTTTTGTGTTTTTGAAACATTTTTTGGTGGGTGATTTGTTTACTCTGTACAGTTTGAACTAGAACTATCAATTTATGATTATTTTATTTGATAGCCTAGAAAATATTTGTCGGCTTTTCCCCTCCTGTACACATTTTTAATTACAATTTTTGTTGTGTCATTTATTCGTTTTGTATCTAACTAAATTCCATAAAAAGTTTGGAGCAATGCAAACGAATAAAATCAATTTTTGAACTAGTTCATTAATATATTTTTTTCTTACAATTATTTATTGAACAAATTGTTAATGGGAAATTTGTTATTATTTATAATTATTCCATTACATTACCTTAATCATGGTTATTCCCAAAATATATTTTCTTAGTATTATTTGTGTTTTTTTTTTTTTTGTTGTTGTTAATGATTTCTTAAGTGAACTATAAACCCCAAAATCATTTCCCCATCTGCTCAAAAATTTGAGGGGTCAAACTGTACGTTCTATGTGAAAATGTTCGAAATTCATAAGCGTATAGCTTTTCCCCTTAAAACTTGATGCAACAGCAACAATCGCAACAACAATTCTATCCTGTGTTAAGTACAATATAGTCATTAATTAATAATAGCAAATATCTTAGACTTTGGTATGCACCAAAATACACATATACAAATTTATCATTGAAACACGTGTTTTTGGTCTGTCTTATTGCTTGTCAACCATTCATTCATCCCATTCATCTTCTTTAGTCCTATCATCATCACTATCTTTCATTTATAATATCTTCAGGATGGGTCAATACGTATATATGATGATCGATTATCTATGTATATTAAAGACTAAAGTTGAAATATTCATAGTTAGCTTTAAATTGCATATGTAATATTTAAGTGACAATCAGAACGTTTTTGTTGAGGCACATCGGCCTGTTTTTTCAGTCATAACATTTGAACCTTTGTGGAATACTATATTTAAAGTTAAACCATTAGTTTTTACCCTAACTTTAGATATTTCCATCTTAAAATCAAACTAAAAATCGTCTTTTCTTCTCTTTGCAGATCAAACAACGAAACAAATACTTGGAACTATGCTAATTTCGCTTAAAATACGCTCGCCATAAAAAAGAAAAAACAAATAAAAATGCTCTGTCACCTGATAAATTGCCGTTTAACGTAGACCCATTTATAAGCCACAAGAATTTTATACTAATATTAATCGAATGTTTGTTTATTTCGTTGATTTCCAGCTGTGAGCAAATGTGTTTCACTGCGTATATGTCAAAGGTCGGCCATGAAGTGCGCGAAACAAGAAAATCAAATGACTTTAATAATACTATATGAAAGCAAGATCAAGACGTTAAATTGCACATCAGTTGTAATTAGGTTTAGTAGTTAGAAACAAAGGAAATCTATAAACCAATATACATATATACCAATATATATATACACCTATAAATAGTGAATGAAAGTGTGACAGAGGAGAGGCCCCTCCAACAGAAAATAACTAAAAAGTATATATATATATATGTTCAGGGGTCCCAGACAACCCCAAAACGGAACTTGAACTCGGAACTCGTAACTGAAAACGAAATCCAGTTCCAGTTGCAGTTCCACGGATTGGATTCCACCTTTTTGACAACGGCCACGCGCAGAGAGCAGCATCAAAATTAAGCCAATAGACGACCAAACCTAAAAAAAAAACGCAGCGTCGCGTCTCCATCGACGCGTAACGGACATTTCTGTGTGCGCTGCGTTTCAAAAATCTGATGGATGGAAATGCACAAAATATGTTTCACGGAAATCATCAAGGGTGAGTTTTATGAGTATTATCCTTTTTCCCCATTTTTTCTGTGTGTGTTTGCTTTTTGGTTGGTAAAATGTCACCCCAAGATGTCCTGGAAATGGGTTAAATAGTTGTCAAGAAAATGGGGGGGAGGGGTGTTTTAATTTAAAGATTCATTGAAATCATCAGATCTGGGTGTGAGGTTCATTGCAAACAGCCCTTAAGCAGACATGAAGCTCACACTTTTCTTGTTAAGTGATTCAGTGAATTGGCATGTTTTATGTACATATAATCGTATCATGTTTTCTAATATTTTATCAGTTTCCATTCTATTTGTCCGCTACATCTGTAAAGAGAGAGCTTTCCTCACTCCAATACCTGCCGTTACATCTCGCCATCTTTGGATAGCGAACAGCTCTGTTAATCAGCTGACAAGTTAACAGTGGCCGCTCTGTTATGTTTTGAACTGCATAACATTAAAGATCAATGCTTTTCTGATATAAATATATCGTTTTAACTCCTTTGGAAGATACAGAAATTTCCATACCGACTCGGCTATCAGGATGTCAAACCCTATCCTTAAGCTACAACTAGATCACTCATCAATATTCATCACTAATTCGACTCTCGTTTCTTTTGATCTTTTCTTCGTTACAGAGATCCCTATTACCGTTACGATGCGGCCGCCGCCGCAGCAGCCGCCGCAGCGGCGAATCCTCGGGCAATGGGCCCACCGGGCGGCTATCCGCCGCGCCACAGAGCCCCACATCCGCTACAGCAGCAGCCACAATATCCATCGTACCAGCCAACGGCGGAGAATCTGTACGGGCTGGGGGCCGCCGATCAGCATGCGGCGAGCATGGGCGTTGGTGTCGGAGTCGGAATGGGTGATCTAAGTGGATGGGGAGCAGCCCCCTCGGTCCCGGGACAGGCAGCAGCGTATCCGGGTGCCGGCCTGGGGGCCTATGGACATCCGCAGGCAGCTCCACCGGCGCAGCAGCAGCGCCAGAGCAATGCCAGCGCCTACCGTCAACATATGCCCGCGTACGGACAGCAGGAGCAGCAGAAATTGGCTCCCTACGGTGCCCAGCAGAGCATGATGACGGGCTACGGGAGTCTAGCGCCCCAGCAGCAACAACAGCAACCGCCCACGCCACAGCAGCAACAGCAGCAGCAGCAACAACAACAGCAGCAGCAGCAGAGCCAGCAGCAGGCTCGACTGCCGCAGCACTATCCGCAGGTCCCTGGGCAGCATCCGCTCTATCCCGGCGTGGGAGTGGGCGTCAGTGGGGCGCCAACCAGTGCCCTGCAAGCGGGACAACCGGCCGCACCGCAGGCCTATGCCCACAGTCCGTACGGCAGTCCAATGCAGCATCAGCCGGGACGGGGTGCCCCACAGCATGTGGGCTATGGACATGCGGGGCTCGATCAGGCCTCGGCCTATGGTCAGCATGTGCCGGGTGCAGCGCCACCGGGCCACCATTTGACTGCGCAGCAGCAGCAGGCAGCGCAACAATTGGGTGCCCACCAGCAGCAGCAGCTCCAGTCGCAGCAGCAACAGCAGGCGCAACAACAGCAACAGCCGAATCATGTGGGTCTGATGCAGCAGCAGCAACAGATCCCAGGAGCCGGCCTGCCGCCACCACACATGGGCATGCCGCCCAGCTATGGGAGCCACCACCAGCAGCAGCAGCAACAGGTGAATCCCCAGCAGCAACAACAGCAGCAGCAGCAGGCTGCGCCTCCCTACATGTCCTCGAGCAAGCATCAACAGGCGGCGGCACAGCTCAACTCCTCGCCACAGTACAGGGCGCCGTTCCCCCAACTCTCGCCACAGATGTCGCCGCGTCCGCCCACTATGTCTCCGCATCCACAGATGTCGCCACGACCGGTGGGCGTGTCGCCAGCGAAGCCGCCGCCGCAGAGCAGTCAGGGACAACAACAGCAGCAGCAACAGGTGAACGCCCAACAACAGCAGCAGCAGGTGAATACACAGCCCAGCCAGCATAGCATACAGGGAATGGTCGGTCTGCCGTCGCCCAGGCCGCAGCCACCGGTCGGTGGGAGCACGGGAGCCAGTTCCAAGGTGCCGCCCAGCGTGGGCGTAGGAGTGGGGGTGCCGCCCAGTGTCGGAGTAGTCCCAGCACCCGTAAACACTCTCCAGGCACTCGAACAAATGGTGATGCCCACCCAGGCGCATGGCCTGCCACCGATGGACTATCCTTCGGCGTACAGGAGTGCCGTTGTGGGTCCGAGGATGCCGGCATCGCCATCACCACAGCAACAGCAGCATCACCAGCAATGGGGTGGACCCCAGCATATGGCGGCCATGCAGCAGCAACAAGCCCAAGCACAGGCGGCCGCCCAGCAGCAGGCGGCAGCACAGCAACAGGCGGCGGCACAGCAGCAGGCAGCGCAACAGGCACAGGCGGCGGCACAGCAGCAGCAAGTGCAACAGCAGCAGCAGCAACAGCAACAACAACAACAGGCGCCACCACCCGCTGCACAGCAGCAGCAGCAGGCGGCAGCGGCGGCGGCAATGTTGCAGGCACAGCAGCAGCATCACCAGCAACAATTGAGCATGTACGGTCAGGCAATGGGTCAGCAGCAGCAGCAACCTCAGCCTACGCAACAGCAACAAGTGGTTGTGCCACCAGTGGCGGCACAGCCGCAACCGCCAGTGGTAACACCTCAACAGCAGCAACAAGTGCAGCAGCAGCACCAACAGCAGCAGCAACAACAACAACAACAACAGCAGCAGCAGCAACAACAACAACAGCAGCAACAGCAAACCCTTAATGACCAACTGCAGCATTCCATAAACGATATTGTGGGAGGAGGCGGTGGCAGCTCTGGAGGAAGCAGCAACAGCAATCAACAGCAGCAGCCCCAAATCTCAGCCATGTCCTCGCCCTTGCATCAGCAGAGTCTACCAAGCATGCATCATTTGATGCAACAGCCCAATATGGAGGCAGCAGCAGCAGTACCTCCGCAACCAACATTGACATCGCCGCATCATCAGTTGCAGCATCAATCGCCCATACATCAACAGTCGCCACATCACCAACAGCAGCAGCAGCAGCCGCAGCATCTACCGACTTACAATCAATCGCAGGTGCAGGTACAGGCGCAGGCGCAGCAGCAACAGTTTGATCCCTTTGCCAATATATTGGGGGATGCCAGTAGTCAGGCGTCGGCAGTACAACCACAGGCGCAGGCACAGACACAGGCACAGCAGCAGACCATGTCGCCGGCACATGTGAGCTCCCCAATACCACAACAGATGCAACAGCATCAACAGCAAACTCCCCAGCAACAACAGCAACAGCAGACGCCCCAACAAGTGCAAGTGCAACACCAGCCGGCACCCACGACACCCTCTCATCATTTGAGCAGCATACTCAATGAGACCGCAAACTCGAATGACTCCTCGACTCTGGCTGTGGCCGCGAATGACAGCAACAACAGCAGCAGCAACAGCAGCACCAACAGCATCGTCAACAACCAGCCAACGTCCGTGCACGACAGCAATTCGCAGAGCAGCATCAATAGCAACAACCAGCAGCAGCTCCTTATGGACAGAGATACGAATTCGCATGGCGCGACTTCAGAGCACTCCACACAGCATGCCGTGAGTGGTGTAGATGTTGGAGGGCTCTTTGATCAGAATTCCATGTCCTCGTCGAGTGCGGCAGTGGCTGTGGTGGCCTCGAATGCAGCCTCCGCAGCGGCTGCCCTGCTGGACAGCAATTCGCAGTCATCGAACACGGAATTCGAGAAGAATCAAAGCGAAAGTGAAGGCGGTTTGAGTGGCAGCACAGGCACGGGTGCCGCCTCCGTAACGGAAGCGGAACTGCCACAAGACGAGACGAGCATGTCCAAGACGCAGGATATAGCATCCATGGGAGCAGCATCCACAGAGCTGCTGCCAGTGGTGGGGCAAGATGATCTGCTCGACAAGACCACAGAGGATCTCGAACAGACAACGTTGAGCCAGCCCTTGGGCGGTGATCTCTCGACCTCTCTGTCAGAGGACCCGAAATCCGGGGAGGAAATGTCCGAAGAGAAATCCCAGCCAGCAACAGCTGTGCAGACGGAAAGCGCTACCCCCGCAGTGACGGGAGCGGTACCCACACCTGCCATTCCTCCGATGGGTATGCCATTGCATCCTTTGGCTCCGGGCTATGATGCTGCGGCGGCGGCACAGGCTATGCCTCCAATGCTGCCACCATATGCAGCAGGAACGGGTATGTATCCCCCCTATCCGATGTTGCATCAACAAGAGATAGCGGCCCTGCAACAGCAGATCCAGGAACTGTATTGCATGCCCCCGGGCCACGAGCCAAATCATCAGGAAAAGCTGATGCGCCTGCAGGAGCGCTTGAATCTCCTGCAGCAGCACGAGATGGCCGAACAGTGTTCTGGGGGGCCGCAGTGTGTGCTCTTCCAGAGCATGCCACCGTACATAGGAGGGGGATCAAATCCTCTGCTCAATCAGCAGATGGTCGAGTCTCCCCAGGTGTCCTCGACCACAGGCAGGGGTCGCAAGGGTGCAAACAAACCAAGGAAACCGCGCGCCAAAAAGGGCGACAAGGCGGGACAGGCGGGCAGCCAGCAGGATCTGATGGATATCAGCGGCAATGTTGTGGTTGCAGCAGCCAACGCTGCCATTCCCACCACACAGCTACCAGTGTCCGAGGATTGTGTGACGCAGGGAGCGGGCGACACGAGTGTCGTGGGAATGGTCGAGTATAGCGAGGGCATGGGCGATTTGTCCCAGGATGTGCACTCGGCCAACGAGCTGGACACCTCCACCGATGGCAGCGGCAAAAAGAAGAAGCCGCGCAAGCCTCGAACCCCCAAAGACCCAAACAAACCGCCACGCGACAGGTCGGCCAAGGTGAAGAAATCCCGTGATCCCATGGATCCCAATTCCACAGAATCGCCAGGACCCGGA
The DNA here is from genome assembly GCA_005876895.1 of Drosophila azteca. Classification (NCBI taxonomy): domain Eukaryota; kingdom Metazoa; phylum Arthropoda; class Insecta; order Diptera; family Drosophilidae; genus Drosophila; species Drosophila azteca. The sequence goes on along the minus strand of VCKU01000091.1, from coordinate 5,937,710 downwards.
CGCAAACGGGGGAGTGTTGGGAAACGTCGCAAGCAGTACGGCGAGGAGGGCAACGAACCGCCAGGAGACGGCAGCGAGGTGGAAGATAACAAGCCGCTGGTCCCCAAATCGGGATCTGGCGATGCCGATGGCGAAGCTGAACCCACATCCGGAATCGGAGGTGGGGCAGGAGTCGATGGCGAGTCGCCCGACTATGATGACATTCCCGTGTCGAAGATTCCACGCAGCGCAAATGAAGAGGATAAGGATCCCGAGGCGGGAGACGAGACTGTGGATTCAGTGCCAGATTCCGCAGGAGATGCTGCCTCCACACCCAGTCGCAGGGATCGCAAACGATCCACCGCGAGGAGTCGTCGCAATGCGAACTCCGAGGATGGTGGCAGTGCACGCCGCAATCGTGGCTCCCTCTCGGCCAAGGCCCTCAAGAAGCGTAGGAACCGTGGAAGGATTGTACCCGAATCCGATGGCGAAGACGATACCATGGATCGCACGCCCCCGCCATCGCCACCGCCCGACTCAGAGCTGGATTCGAACAAACGCCGCTCTTCGAGGAACACACAACGCAAGAAGTACGTCGACGATGTGATGCTACGCTTCTCCGATGACGAGAACTCCCTGCTGGTGGCATCGCCCGTCAAAAAGGACAAGAAATCCTCTGCTGCGGCCAATGCCGCCAACTCGAATGCCGGCAGTGATGTGGAGAAGGCAGAGCCTCAATCTGGAGCCGAGGGTGATGCCGGCAACTCTGCGGGCGAGGGCGAGAAGCCTTCCCTGGCGATGGACGAGAGCAGCCAACTGGAGGCCAGTTCCAGCACCTCGGCAGCAGCCGCCGCTGCAGCGGAGAAGGAGCGTCATAGCTCGAGCGAAGTGGCATCCGCTGCCATGTCCTCGAAGCCCAATTATGTGTACATCAACACTGGCGATGAGGATAGCATGGTGGTGCAACTGGTGCTGGCCATGCGCATGGGCAAACGTGAGCTCATTCCTGAGGTGCCCAAAGAGAAGACGCCCGAGCCAGCGCCAAAGGTAGAGGACAAATCGGCAGACAGTGATTCTAAAGAAGATTCTGCAGAAAAGGATAAAGAAGCGGATGAGAAGCCCAAAACAGAGGAGGAAACAGAATCCAAGGATGAGGAAAGCAAACCTGAGGATAAGAAACCAAAACCCGAAACGGAGTCGTCTGAAATGGAAGTCGACGACACCAAAGAGGAACCTGTCGAAAAAGAAGAAACGGAGAAATCTGAGGAGGAATCCTCGGAAAAATCCGATGAAGAGAAAATGGAAATTGATGAAACGACTGAAACGACAGTTGTCAAATCACCAGAGGAAGCAAAATCCGAGGCAGAAGATGAAGAAGCCGCCAAGACTGATGAAGAAGAGGCCGCCGCCGCCACCACAACTGTGGCTCCCGAGGAAGATGAGAAGGAATCGGAGACAGAGGATGAGGCCAAGCAATCCGAGACCTCGGAAAAAATGGAAGTGGATGAAAATGTAGGAGACTCGCCAAAGTCCCCCAAAAAGCCAGCAACAGCAGAAGAAGAAGAGGAAACTGTGGAGACCAAGGAAAGCGTCAAGAGTCCTTCCTCCAAGCCAGAGGACGCAGAGGAGGCTACCACGGAGAAGGAATCGACAGAAAAAGAAACCGCCGATCCCAAGGAGGGTGAAGATACCGACAAGAAAGAATCAAGCACTGAAGATGGGGATACGAAGGACAAAGAGAACAAACCCGAACCCGTTTTCATCGATGTGGAGGAATATTTTGTGAAATATCGCAATTTCAGTTACCTCCACTGCGAGTGGCGCACCGAGGAGGAGCTTCTGAAGGGCGATCGGCGTGTGGCCGCCAAGATACGTCGCTTCCAGCAGAAGCAATCCCAGCAGGTGAACATCTTCGAGAACATCGAAGAGGAGCCCTTCAATCAGGACTTCACCGAAGTCGATCGCGTGCTCGACATGTCTGTGCATACGGATGAGAACAGTGGCGAGACCACAAAGCATTATCTCGTCAAGTGGAAGTCTCTGCCCTACGAGGACTGCACCTGGGAGCTCGAGGAAGATGTAGACAATGACAAAATCGAGCAGTATCTGCGTTTCAATAAGATCCCGTTGCGCTGCGAGTGGAAGAGTCGCAAGCGTCCGCATCCAGAGCAATGGAAGAAGCTGGAGAAGACGCCCATCTACAAGGGGGGCAACAGTTTGCGTCCCTACCAGCTGGAGGGTCTCAATTGGTTAAAGTTCTCCTGGTTCAACACCCACAACTGCATACTGGCCGATGAAATGGGTCTCGGCAAGACCATACAGAGCTTAACCTTTGTCCATTCGGTTTATGAGTATGGAATACGCGGGCCTTTTCTGGTTATAGCCCCCCTTTCGACGATACCCAATTGGCAGCGAGAGTTTGAGGGCTGGACGGACATGAACATTGTGGTGTATCACGGTTCGGTGACCAGCAAACAGATGATACAGGACTACGAGTTCTACTACAAAACAGACAGCGGCAAGGTGCTGAAGGAACCCATTAAATTTAATGTACTTATAACCACCTTTGAGATGATTGTCACGGACTATATGGACCTCAAGCAATTCAATTGGCGTCTGTGCGTGATTGATGAGGCCCATCGATTGAAGAATCGCAATTGTAAACTGCTCGAGGGATTGCGTCAGCTAAATCTCGAGCATAGGGTCCTACTGTCTGGCACACCACTCCAGAACAACATTAGCGAATTGTTTTCGCTGTTGAATTTCCTCGAACCCGCACAGTTCTCCTCTCAGGAGGAGTTTATGTCTGAATTCGGTAACCTCCGGAATGAGGAGGAGGTGAACAAACTGCAGGCACTGCTGAAACCCATGATGTTGCGACGTCTCAAAGATGATGTGGAGAAATCACTGGCCCCCAAAGAGGAGACCATCATCGAGGTGGAGCTCACAAACATCCAGAAGAAGTATTATCGCGGCATACTCGAACAGAACTTTAGTTTCCTGAAGAAGGGAACCACATCGGCCAATATACCCAATCTGATGAACACCATGATGGAGCTGCGAAAGTGCTGCATCCATCCGTACCTGCTCAACGGAGCCGAAGAGCAGATTCAGTACGATTTCAAGTCGCAACATGGCGAAGATCCCGAATCCTATTACAAGAACTTGATTCTCTCGGCGGGCAAAATGGTGTTGATTGACAAACTCCTGCCCAAACTGAAGGCCAATGGCCATCGTGTGCTGATCTTCAGTCAGATGGTCCGCTGTCTAGACATTCTTGAGGATTATCTTGTCTACCGGAAGTATCCCTTTGAGCGGATCGATGGACGCATTCGTGGTAATCTCCGACAGGAGGCCATCGATCGCTACTCGAAGCCTGGCTCCGATCGCTTTGTCTTCCTGCTCTGCACGAAGGCGGGCGGATTGGGCATCAATCTGACGGCGGCCGACACGGTGATCATCTACGATTCGGACTGGAATCCCCAGAATGATTTGCAGGCCCAGGCTCGATGCCATCGCATCGGGCAGCGTAAAATGGTGAAGATCTATCGCCTGCTCTGCAGGAACACCTACGAGAGGGAGATGTTCGACAAGGCCTCGATGAAGCTCGGCCTCGACAAGGCTGTTCTCCAGTCGATGAACACCCAGGGCTCCAAGGATGGCAACAACAAGCAGTTGTCCAAAAAGGAGATTGAAGATCTACTCAAAAAAGGTGCCTATGGTGCCGTCATGGACGATGACAATGCAGGCGATAAGTTCTGCGAGGAGGATATCGATTCGATCCTAAAGCGACGCACTCAGGTCATTACCATGGAATCGGAGAAGGGTTCAACTTTCTCGAAGGCCTCCTTTGCCGCCTCCGGCAATCGATCGGACATTACCATCGATGATCCCGACTTTTGGACCAAATGGGCCAAGAAGGTGGATATCGACCCCGATGCCTGTGAACGTGATGAAACCGAAGATCTGGTACTCTCCGAGCCCCGACGGCGCACTCAGATTAAACGCTATGGTCATGAAGATGTAATGGAACTCAATTCCGAGGATTCGTCGAATGAACAGAGCGATGAAGAAGGAGGAATAGGTAAGATAATCATTCCACACCATCCCACCAATTGGTATTCCTAAGACCTATAATGTTTTCCCTATGCAGGTCTACGTTCACGACGCCGCAAGGAAAAGCGCGATCGCGCCAGGGAGAAGAGAGAGAAGGGCCATGAGGAGTACATACCACGTGAGCGTGATGCCTTGGCCGCCTTGGGTTTGGAGGAGATTCAGTATGGCAACTGGGCCAAATCCGAATGCTTCAAGGTGGAAAAGGGTCTGCTCTCCTTTGGGTAAGATTCTTTTTTTTTAACAATAAATATACATATGTACATATGTGCAATAAGAGGATTTTAGTATAGAAATTTGAAATAATAGTATTTCATTGTAAACCAGGGGAAACTAAAGTGTTAAGGCATTAATCAATCAGTACTTTCGGATGAGCGGAATTTAATTAATCACAATGATTTCTGTAGAGGTTATTGGGACGAGCAAGAAGGAGTCAGCCTAATATCACCGGATATAACCTTTAAAAATGAAAACGGCTTATTTTTATGCATTAACTCAATCAAATGATATACATTTTCATTTTAAACAGAAACATAGCTACAGATCAGAGATCAAACCGCGCTAAAATTCAGTGACGCGCATGCGGCGACGAATAAGATTGTTGAGCTTCATGTTTAGGATGTAGATCTTGCGATTAAGCATTTTCTCCTCCTTTTCGAGAACTTGAGCCTCTTCCTTGCGTTCGATATACTCGCTGACACTGGGCGCCACGTATTCCTGCAGTTGGTTGCGCAACTCCTCGAGGGTAGCCGCGTCCTTCTCGTTGTTCACCTTGACGAGGGCCACTTCCTTTTCCAGTTTGGCAATAGCACGGTTTACCTCCTCCGTGCGATTGAGAACCGAACGCATCTCGGCCTCTAGGTTCATCATGGCCTGCTTCTCTTCGGTCATCGCCAGGGAGGTTCTCCCGGTGACGCCCTTAAGTCCCGCCATGTGGATGTTCTTCTCCTCCAGCTGATTGATCAGCTCCGTGCGCTTGATGATCAGTTTCTCAAAGTCGACGGCCGTGAGGATTCCACTTAGATCTGATTTGGTGATGAGATCAGCACGGTGCTGCTGGCAGGTCTCCTGCAGCGAGACAATCGTTAGCTTCATGGTCCCAAGCAGAGCACGGGCATTCTTAAACCAATTGCCGGTGAATTTGCGCAGCTTTCGTTCGATTTGTCGCTCTGTGGCCGACTCCAGGAAGGCCACATCGTTTTCGTCGCGCAGAAAGTGCAACATGAAGTTGTTCTCCGTCTCCATGGTCTCCTCGGCACGAGACCGCAGCTCTTCGATCTTGGCACGCAACTGCTTTACCTCCACCATGGCTAAAGGATTGAAGTGCCTTGAAGTGCATTTAAAGGAACGAGTCAACATCGCATCAGTTCTTACCATTCCTCTCGATGTCCACCACACGCTTTTCCAACTCGGCTGCCCTTTTCTCGGCCATCTCGGCCTTTGCCTTGAAATTCAGCTTGTATTCATTGCCACGACGTCTATCGGTGCCTCCTGCGGATGCCAAGGACGACGTATGGGCCATGGACATGCGTAGGGAACGCTTGGAGCTCTTGCGGCTGCTGATCGTCGTACTGCCATGGAACGATGGTCGCTGCCTTGTCTGCAAGCGTTTCAGTATCGAAGTGCGACGCTGTCGCAGGCCAATCAATAGCTTGGGATCGTTTTTCTCCAGAAACTCGACCATTATGTAATTCTCCAGCTTCAAGGTAGCCACATCGTTGTGTATTTGCTCGATGGTCTGCAGCATATCAATGGCATCAAAGCTGGCCAATTGTGCGACACGCTGCTCGTACGTGTTGCCGTGGTAATCCTGCAAACCAAACTTTAACATAATGCCCGTAACGTCCAAGTCCTGCGCCGCCACAAAATCCTGCGGGCCAATAGACTTGACACTCTTACGCGACTTCGCATCGGACTTGCGACTTAAATTTATCGACGACGCTCTCTTGATACTGAGCTCCGATGTACTTGACGCCATGGTGTTGGTTTTGGTTTACTCAATATTAGTGGTGAAAGTAGGATTAAAGAATAAATTTGTATATATCGTTTCGAACAAGTTGCCTCAATTTGTCTGTAATAGTGACTATGATATATGATATGGTTTTGAGCTATTTCACAAAAAAAGACAAAAATATGTAAGATAACTAGATTGTTAAGGGGAAATATATAGATGATAGATGATAGAAGTGACATAAAATCCTACGACGGGTAGTTTAAAGACGGTTCGTGTGTACATCTGTAAAATATTGTGCTCAAATTCTTTTCGTTTCTTTTTGCAGTTGGGGCCGCTGGTCAGAACTTTTGGAATTGGGATCATTCAAGCGCGGCTGGCGCGATATTGATGTTGAGGATTGTGCCCGCATAATCGTAAGTATTACAAACCATACAAAAAATGTGTATAACCTAAGGACTGCAAAACTTAATGATGACCAAGCTATGCTAATATTGAGAGAACTTTAGGTTTTCGCTGAGTAAAAACACAACTTCTCAACCTGCTGAAAGAAACCAATTCAAACATTAGGAATACATTTTTCAACATTTTAGAGATCCATCCCATAATTAAACTATGTTTTCCCATTCCCCTTGCAGCTCCTCTACTGCCTGCAGGTGTACAAGGGAGACGAGAAGATCAAGACTTTCATCTGGGATCTCATAACCCCAACGGAGGATGGAGAGGTGCAGAAAATCAGCAGGGATCATAGTGGCTTACACAATTTGGTGCCACGAGGTAGGAATGCCAAAGGTATGGTAAAATATACATTCACGCACACTTCCAACTGCTGCACGGACGTAGAGAGTTATCCAAAAAGAAAAACCACAACAGAAAGCATCAAATAATTGTCCAAAAAATGTTCCTACACTCTATATCTTCCATATATCACATGGGACTCTTTGGACTACCTACTTAACTATTTTGTATAAACTTCTTAAATTCCTCTTTGATCTACTATGAGATCTAATATAAGTCCACAAGGGATCCTCCATTTTTGTGTAGTGTGTACGCTATGATGTGTTTGGGTCTGTGTACTACTGCCCTCCTTCTACTTCCTCTGGCTCTCCTGTGGTGCCCTCCTATTGTACTCGTATAACTCACATTTCAAATCAAAATCGCTCGACTTGGACCACGACGTTCTTTGAGTTTTTATACTCCCAACGAACTTTACTTGACTGACGGACTACAAAAAAAAGTGTGTGTATGTTTTGTTGCCATGCTTTTGTATAATAAAATCTTTTATTATTTGTACATATCTAAATATATTTATTAACTAATATTTTTATTATATATATTGTAAAATACATTTATTCATTAATCATAATATTAATACATATTTGTTATAAACTTGTTATTAATTATTGATTTATCTTTGCAAAGAGTAAATGTTAAGAAAATGTTGAGCATAAGTCTTATTTAGAGAGCTATTAGAAACCATTAGGATCGTATAGATCTTATATCCAATAGATTTTATAGCAATCCGCGTCATGCGGCAGTGCCGCTCGGTCTCGTTACAAGCTTCGTCATTTCGCATATTTAATTTTATTCTAAAAGAGAACATCATTATGATGTATCATATAGGATATGGAATATAATATAACCATAAGGGAATCTCAGGCAAACTTATTATTAAAGTTACTCTCTCGAAAGTTGTTAGTTCTTGTCTGAAAGAATAAGCTCATAATAATATCGCGAAATCATCGATAAACAAGAAATGACGATAAACTTCTAGTGCAATAATTCCTTTGATAATTTCACCAATCCATCCAAATATTTTTGAATAGTATTTTGTAGTCAAGTTGATATCTTTGCAAAGACACATCCTCCGCACTTCGTTTGAGCGAAGATAACTTTTTGTTTTTAGTAGCTAACATTAAGAAAACCATATCCATTGTATATACATATGTACACTACACATCTCAAGCAAATATATTCAGATATATTGCGCTGCATTTGTAACCAATTTGGAGATGATCTAAGATCAAGTAGAACTGCAAAACTCATTCTCATTCATTAATCGCACAACAATCGAGTTGCGCTCAGGCGTATGCAAAACGACTGAGGACAGCTCCGAGGACCCCAAGACATTATCTAACATTATCCATACGAATTGTTGCCTTACAGGACGCAATGGTGGAAAGTCGAATAAGGAGTCGACTGGCAGCTCAACCCCAGCACCGGGCACTGCCTCGGGGAGCAACAGTGGCAACACAACCCCCGCCCACAAGTCGAGTGCTCTGGATGGAAGTGGAGAGAAGGATGGTGGACTCGGCGGTGGTGGAGTCAGTGCCAGTGCTGTGGCCGCAGCGGTTGCCACTCCCATGAGCATCCATGATCCGAATCACTGGAGCAAGAAGGAGAAGTACGATGCGGATGCCTACCTCGAGGGCGCCTACAAGAAGCATTTGGGCAGACACGCCAATAAGTGAGTCACGTGTGGAATCGAATTAGTGCAGTTAACACCACTCCCTCGTTCGGAACAACAGGAACAGACTTTTACTAACTCTCTACCCGTATTCTCCTTTCTTCTTTCTCTTTCGCCTTTCTTATTGCGTTGATTTGCGTTTTGTGTTTCGTTTATCCAATGTTCTCCTTCACAGGGTTTTGCTGCGCGTACGAATGCTCTACTATATACAGCACGAGGTGATTGGTGAATTCGTGCAGCAGATCAAGGACAACACTCCGATCAGGTAGGACTGGCGCTTTAATCGAAACTCGCTCTCCTCTCAGCTTTCATCATACATCTTGTTTGTTGTTGATTGATTGATTGACTGACTGATTGCTGGAGCGTGTTACATAATTAATTCATTTTTATTGAATTTTATTATTTGTATTTGTATAGAGAATTTGTATTTTTTTTTTCTATTTACTAAACTAAACATGCCAATTTGTCAACTATTTTATAATCGAAATTCTTGTAAATTAATTCGCTTGAACTTTTTTGCATCAGCTGCTGGAAAGTCCTGAAAACCAGTTGTGGAACCAGTTGTGAACCATAAAAATAACTGCATTCCAGCAAAGTTCCAGCGAATTACAGCCCTGACTATTGATCTATCTTAAACTCTCTCTCTAGTCCTCTCTTTAACTGTAATTGCTCTCTTTCTCTCTCTCTGGCAATGTATGTTTGATCGCTCGCTCTCGCTTGTCCATTAATGCTAACAAATTAAGTGTAAACATTCTCACACAACTCTGTATACATATCTCTCTCGCTCATATCTAACACTCATTTCTTTTAAGTATACAGTACTGATCGGTTATGTGACAAATATACCAACTAATTATATGACAAACACTTTTGTATACATCGGTTATCTGCAAACGAGCTTTTGTTCTATCAATTAAGCCAGCGCTGATATTTTAATCGATTACATTGACCTATTCACCCTTATTTCTTGCCGATAACCGATAAATTATGAATATACAACATTCTATTATTTAACTAAACGATTTACATAACCGATTTATACACTGTATATACAATATTTTCACAATTTTCACACACATTTTGCCAACTAATCTTCGGCATATTTCGTCGTTAACCTACTTCCTATCGCTATGTGTTTGTGTGTGTGTGTTTTTTTTTATTGCTCGTCAACTCGAATTTGTTTAACCAACCGAAAAATATTTAATTGATTTCATTATGAATATCCGTACATAACCGTACGATACGATACTACCGTCAAAACTGCAGCAGTACGAAAGCCAAGCAGCAGCTGGCACTCCCACTCCATATGGAAAGGTAATATCCCCCGAAACCGCCATATATCGATCGCCTATCGTTCGCTCTCTCGCACGCACGCACGCATCGCAACACGCTCGCTCCTCCATCCAAGCAGGCGAATAGGGATACCTACGCTACTACTCCCCCTCTCTCTCTCTCTCTATCTGTCTCTATATCTCATATACTCCTCGTACAGTCGTGCAATCGTCCTCATCTACAAAACAAAAAAGAAAATATATAAAAAATTTAACAAAATGAAATTTTTTCACATTTTATAAAAATAATTAAATTTTGTATATTTTTGTACTTGAAACAAAATTCCAAATTCCAACAAAAAAAAAAAAGAAACCTATTTCGAAAATGTTGAAAAATTAAGGAGAATGAATCCTTAGAAAATCATTTTGAGTTTTGCTTTCGTATTGAATTTTATTCGCATTTTGTAGTGATAAAAAATCTGTAGTGCAAATTGGCTATTAACAAAATTATTATTTTATTACATTCTGTATATTTTTTTTTATTTTTATCATTTGTATTTACCTTTTTGATTTTATTTTTTGTTTTATTTATCATACAAACAACAAAAAAAAACCAAACAAAAAATTATTGATCTTAAAATAATCGAAAAATTGTACTAAAAAACCGCATTTCTTTTTGCGCATTTCTCAAATCTTACGCTCTCCCTCCCTCCACTGTCGTATCGTATCGTATCAAACACACATTTGAATCGAAACGTTTATCGAACGCAATCGAATGTCTATCGAACGAATGAATCATGTAGCGAGCTCCCCATTCGCCCGCCGCCAACGCCAGATCAAGTGCCATCCTCATGGTGGAATCCCATTTGTTGTGATAAGAGTCTATTGGTCGGAACCTACAAGCATGGCTGTGAAATGTATCGTCAAATGCGCGCCGATCCCAATCTGTGCTTTGTCACCCATGTGGGCGCCGGTGCCGGTGACGATTTGGCCGTCACGAATTTGCCGATGTAAGTGCTCAAAAAAAAACAAAAAACAATTAAAACAAAACAAAAAATTGAAACAAAAGTAGTTAGCATAGCACAATCCATAAATACCATTAAGTAATCCCCCGCATAAGCCACATACTATACTAAAACTAGAGATAATCCCCCCCCACCATATAACATGCTCAGACTCTGACCAGATGTCAAGGATAACGAAGGATAAGGAACCAAAGAAAATGCTTGAGTCATTCAAAAACATTCCCACAAATACTACTCACACACCGAAAGCATTATTCATTTAAAAGACATATCTTTAATAGCTGAATGCTTCAGTTTCAGGGGTTGTTTTATTGAGATCAATAAATTTAAGAGTTGGGAACCAAAGTAACCAATAGAGATGTGGGTCTGGTAACATCCATTTAAAAGAGAATTGTAATAGAGGAATCCAGGAATTCTTTTAGCAGAGCTCAACAACAGCATGGTCACACTAAACATGCGCTTTTTCCATCCCTCTGGTCTCACTCACGGGCACACACATTGACGCATTGTCGCACTGATGCATTGTCCTCATTCGAAGCCATCCATTGCCATTCACTGAATGTGTGGTGTGCGAGTGTGTGTCTCTTGAATTTTCTCTCAATTTTTAAGTGAATCTTTATGTGGCATGTGCTGCTTTCCCCTTACCCTGCCCCCAAAAGCAAAGACTCTTATATACAAAAAATATATACTCGTATATGTTAATCCTGTGTTGAATCTTTTAGACATTTTATTAATCTTGTCTTTGGTTGGTTTCTTGAACAGAATCGAAGACGATGCAAATTCTAAGCACGATGACGGCGACGAGGTGGACGATGATGGGACAACAACGACCAAAGATTCTGACTCCACAAAGTTGACGGGTGGCGACAACAAGGACTCGCTCGATCCGGAGCGTCCCAGTTCGTCGGGTAAGACCATCAGCAGCACAAGCAGCAGCGGCGATGGAAACGGCACCGAAGCGGCCACCAAAGCTAAAGCTAAAGCGAATGCTAATGCCAGCAGCGACATGGAATCGTCGTCGTCTGCCCCGACTGAGGGCAATGGCAGCGCCGTCGAGGCGACCGCCGATCAGCAGCCGGCTGAAGCCCTCCCAGAATCGGCAGATCAAGATCAAGAAACGAAAAGCACAAAAGATAAAGCTAAGAGCGAGGTGCCATCTGGTGAGGCAGTCGGAGCTTCCGACTCCACCGCGGGCGGCACCACATCCACATCCTCCTCAACGCCTGAGGCTGACTCCAGTTCGGTTGAGGCGGGAGGAGATGCTGCCGCGAGTGGGGTCGAAGCGATGACTGTCGACTCTGGAGAGGTAACCAGCGCATTGGACACTGATATGGAAACCAAGACAAAGAAAAACCAAAAGAAAATCAATGGCGAGGAGGCTTCTACGACAGCTGCTGCTGGAGGCGCCGCCGAGGATGCCGCTGCCATTGCTCTGGCCGATGCTGCCGGCTCACCCGAATCATGCACTAACGCTACCACAAATATCACCACCACCACCACCACTACTACTACTACTACTTCCATAACCAATCCATCATCCAACACCACCACAACCACAACCAACTCGGCGTCTGCAGCGGCGACGGCCAACAGTTCAAACACCGAAAATGCTAACTCCAACTCAAATTTAGGCCTAGACGAGGAGGAGAGTGTCGCCGGTAGTTATCCACCGACAGTGGCCGCTGTCGAGGATGCCACCACCATGTGGCCATCGATGCAGGATCTGAATACGCGCCTCCGACGCGTCATCACCGCTTACCAGCGCAACTACAAGAAGGAAGAGCTCAAGCAGCAACAAAAGGCCAAGGTTAGTCCCTCCAAAATGTTACTCTTCGATCACAACCACAAACCCTATCATCTCTACCACCAATCCACTGCCTCTATTCCCTCATTTCCTTCATTTATATTCACGCAATTCACGTGCATTTTGTCATCTCCGTCCCCTAATCATACAACGATTCTTGGGTTTGATACCAGCCAGAAATATGCTAAAAAAAAAAGTATTTGTGTTTGGGTCTGTGTTTACAAATGTCATGTCTGTATAATAATTGGCTTTAAATGTACATTTTACAAGAAATACATTGCGTTTTGGAAATAAATCGAATACATTTGAGGATCAGATAAGAAGGGAAGATCCTTATAGATCCTTAGAGAATCTTAATAGATATACGGCTGTATTTTGCACACATTTTCCAATTATATTCGTCTCCTAACATTTATCGATAACATGTTCGATAACATGTTTAAATTAAATTTAATTTGATCGAATTACTTAAATTAAACGATTATTTATCACTTCTATTTCTAAAATAAGAGTAATAAGATCGTATTCGGAATGAAAATGAAAGCAAAACAGACATTCATCCATTTTTATCGACAATTCTATCGAATTTTTATCGATACACATATAAATAATGTCGAAAGCTATTGAATTAAACGGAATAATTCGTTCGTTTTAAGATGTTTGAGCGTTGAATCCATTCAAAATGAAATATTCGTATAGTTCCAAAACGCAATGTATTCGAATTGAAATGAAAAAGTTAGTAAACTCGTAAAAAGGATTTGGCTTACGATCATTCTTGCCTATCTAACACACAATAAGTGCACCTTTTAGTCACTTTTTCTTTTGTTTTCTGTTTGTTCCTCACCCACACCATTATTTGTCGAATTATTATTTCTTGTCGTAGTGTCCAGTGTTGAAACGTACGTAGTTTTGTTGCTTAGCTGTTGGCCCGTAGCTTAGTTTTTGCGAACCGTACACCGTAGTTTAAAAGTAGAACAGAACGGAACGGAACAAAACAGAACAAACGAAAGACAGAAGACTGAAACCCAACTGATCCAAGAGAACTAAGAACCGAATCCGTAATCCCAAAACTAAAGAATTATTTAAACAGCCAACAGCTGAATAACAAAACTATGTACCAGCTGGAAGATGCATCTGCCTTGAAGGATGCCTCCATTATGCAGTCCATTATCAATCCCTTATCATTGCCCAAATCGAAATCGAAAACGAAAAATAAAAAAACCCCAACATATCATCCAGAATTCTCTATTTTTTCATCTCTCCTTCATCTTTGACTCTCATGAATCTTGTTCTTGTTGTTAACTGAGTTCTTACCACAAAAAACCCCAACCTCTCTATCTCTCTCTCTCTCTCTCTCTGTGTCTGTCCCTCTGCCCCACAGCTACAGGCATTGGTCTCGTCAACGCCACCGTTATCGGTGCCCACAACGCCCACCCTTCAGTCCATGCAAATGCAAATGCAGAGCGGTAGCGGCAACGCCGGCCCCTCCGTCGTTGGGTCCAATTCGAGTGGCATCGGCAGTGGGTCGAACAGCCAGCTGCAACAGCAACTCGATCCGAGTGGACGCAGCCTTCAGGCAATGATGCAATCGCAGGGCCCCAGCACATCGGCAGCGGCGGCCGCTGCAGCAGCCGCAGCCGCTGGGGGCGGCTCAGCGAGCGGATCGGGGCCGACGGGCGGCGGCGGCCATGGAATGGTACAGCAGGGCAGCGGATCGACGGTGCCGGCGATGCCCACCGCCGCCGATATCAGCCTAATGTTGAGCATCCTCAACACCACCGATGTCAGCCAGTTGGCCAATTTGGATATCAATAAGCTGGCCATGTACCTCGTCAGCATGAACAATGTACGCTAGTGATGAGTACCACACATTATACTATATTTATTATACACAATATAACCCCAATATTCATTCAATCCACCCCTTTTGCCCAACCAATCAACCCCCTACTCAACCACTCAATGACCAAAAACACTCCACTCCCTCTCTCTGATACTCTTTCGAGGGGTGTAATAGACCATGAACAGTCCTCTAGCTGTTAACTGTTAACCTACCCCTCCCCACCCCGCCCCGATGGAAGACTGTAACCCACACACTGACACAAAACCAAACATCACGTCACACAACAAATGTCCGTCGTTCCTATCTAACATAACCCGCCCATAACACCAAATTGTACAAATTGAATACTAACCTGCATGAAAAATCTAACAATATAGAAGTGCATAACTTTGATTGGTTACTAACATGATAACATTCACATATCTATCTATATATTTTATATTGAATTTCAAACATATCTAGCTTAAGAACTTTTCAAGTAACATTTCAACTTAAAACAAATCTAGCTATGAATCGGGGAATGTCTATACATATGTACATAAGTACATATATCCGTATCCAGATGTGGAAACTTATCAATGAATATTAGCATAAATAGATTACGATTCAGGCTGGGTTAACCTCAAACGACTAATTTTAGCAGGGAGTTTCTCGATGAAGACCTAGGTCTAGAGTAGAGTCATACGTCTCTATTATGTCTATATTGAACGATTTCTTAACATATAATGTACATATGTACATGTTGTTAAGAAGAAGTAAAGTAACTTTTTCCTTTTTTGTTAAATTCTCACAAAAGAGAGAATTCAAGTTGCTAATCTTTTCAAATCAGCGTTGCAAATTAGTCGATAATTCGATTAATCAAATTTAACGGATTTTCTGTTTGCTCCGCTTTCGATACACGAATGCAAAACCCAACCATACTTCAGATTATCGACAAATCTTTTTAGTGGAAAACGAAGGCTGGGAAAACGGTGTGAATCTGTCTGAATAAAAAGTAATTTTGACACCCACAGAACCCAATCCAATCCAACCCAACCACCCACCCGTCAACAGCACCTCCTCTGAGGTGTAGTGTGGTAAAGTGAGGTGTGGGTGCGCTGGTGCTAGTGCTGCCGGCGGTCTGTCACCACCGTCTATGAATGCCTCTCTGTTTCTGTGTGTTCGTGTCTTTTGCCGAATGTACAAACAAAAGTGAACGATGACAAAAGCCGAAGCTTCGAATGACTTCGGCAGAAAAGGCCACCAGAAGCAGAGGTAGAGTAAAAGCTGCAGCAGCAGCAGCAGAAGCAGAGGCAGAGGGAGAGCGCAAATACACTTATGCTTAATTTATGCAAAATAAAAGAAATACATACACTCGAAATTTGAACCCGAAATGGTGCACACAACCGATGCTCAGATTATGCTCGGGAGTCAGTCGCTGCTCTCCTTGGCACACCACTCCACCCCACCCCACCCCAATCTCTCTCCTGCCCAACCAGCAGATGCTTCGCGAATGAGCAGCCAAAGCGGAGAAAATGTCAAACCACTTTGCACACAGCGAAACACCCTACCGCCCCACCCCCGCATCATCACCAACCCATCGCAGCCCATCCCACCCTCCGCCTGCTGCCTAGTTGTGTTGTGTTGTACAAACCGTTGCTTTCGTTTCCTTTTGGGGCTAGCAACTGCCAACAAACAGTGGAGCCCACCATGTATTGGCCGAAAGGCTTGGGTCAAATTATGAGCGCGGAGTCAATTGTACAACCTGACGCGACGGCTTACCACTGTAGTGGAGAGCTGCCGACCCGATGGGGCAACCACGACGACAGCGACGACGGCGCCGAAGCTGCCGCCATTATCAAAAGGCAAAGCCAGCGAGCCATCAATCAAGCCTACAACAAAACCAAGAACAACAGCCCTAAGAGTAGGAAAAGAAGAAGAGCAGTCGCAGCCAGCAGCAAGAAGAGAAAAAGTCAACTCTTGGTATACCCTTGACGAGGGTATTGTTCTTTTGACCAAATGTTGCCCAAGCAGGATGAAATTCTATCTGAACCCATTATACTCCTGATTAGAGTAACAAACGTATCGTCCCGATTGTCCTGTATGTCTGTTTCTATGCAAAAAATTTAGAGAATAGAATATCGGTCGAAAACCAAGGATAGTCCAGACAATCATTCAAAATTGTAGTTCTATATGATTTTACTCAGCGAAGTTTAATCAAGACCGGATGGCCACCACATCATGGAAAGGATGTTTAGGGTATCTTAGGCTTCGGCAACCGAACGTAGCATTGCTTTCGTGCCGCTCTTATTCTTGCTATGCTATTGCTGTTGTTGTTCCTGTTGTTGTATTGACGAAGTGAAGTTCTTCTTTGGTGACGATGATTGTTGCGGCGGCGTTGGTGGACGACGACGTCGACGACGTCTGGTCGTTGAGTATTCGATATCGGGTGGTTTCTGCTGCCTGCCGCCTAGCTACACGTTTGGCTTGGCTGTACTTACCGCCGCCACCGCCACCGCCTGCCCCTGTATGTGTATTAGTTTTTCATGCGAGTGTCTTTCTTTCTCTCTCTCTCACTCACTCTCTCTGTGTGTGTGTGTGAGTGTAATTTTACATTTTCTGGATTTATCCAATGTTTAATTTTTTTTCGTGTGCGCCCACCCAAAAGCAGCGGATGAGGCTGTGCTACTCTCTTTTGCTCTCACGAACTGAATTATTGAGCGGAATATGTGACTTGGCACTGGCTGACTGCGTGTGTGTATGTGTGTGTGTGTGTGTGTGTGGTGACGGTGACCTGTTCCTGTTTCTGTCTCCGTTTCGGTTTCTGTTTCTGTTCAGTTCCTGTTCTGCATGCCCCCAGCCGCAGGCGTTTTTCGATATAGCAGCCTAATTGTGCTCATTTGAGCTCCCATCTTCATCTCCCTTCCACTCGACGTTGCTTGGCTTTCGTTTCGTTTCGTTATGCTTATTTTTATTTTTGTTCGCAAGAGGCCTTTCTTCCTTCTCACACTGCAGCCGCAGCTTAAAAGCATTTTTTCTGATTCCTTTTTGCATTTGCAACGTGTATTTAGAACACAGGCATAGATCTCTTTCTCTTTCTTGCTCTCTTACTCTGTGGGCTTGAGTGTGTGTGTGTGTGTGTGCATGGCTTTGCGCTATTCTTTTTTGTGCCAATCTTTGGCTGGAAATGGGACCCAGTCGAGCCCACCTTCGATTTGCTTGGATGCTTTTGTTGCTGACCGCTGACGCTGCAGCGCTGTTGCTGCGCTGTCTCTGTTGCTGCCATTCGATTTATTATTTTATTAGCATTTGGTGCTGCTGCTGCTGTGCACAGTGGTATAGGTTGTATATTTTACATACTTAAAATGTGGAATGTGGGAAACTACTATTTGATTTTGGTAGATGGTCGGAATTGGTATATCTGCAGTAAAATGTTATTGCAGCAAAGCCCTTTTTCGACGTACATATTTTTTCATCGGGCAATCATGAAATTTCACCGTTATATAATTTTTGGAAATATACGATTTGTGTTGATCCCATATGTTCCACTGTGCGCGTGCGCATCACGTGTTGCTGTCGTCGCATCATCTCGTTTAAATGCAGCTGCTGCGTCGGCGCATTTTTTCCTTCTTTCACACCTGTCAGTCGTAAAACATTGGAAAAAGTATTGCTTCAGCCGCGGTACCCACTGTGCCGCCGCATGGTCAGTCGTCAGTCTGTCAGTCAGCCAGTCCGTCCATCAATACGTGTGTCTACCTGCTGATGCTGCCTCTATTCTGTTTCTCTCTTTCTTACTGATTTAGTTTGTGAGTTACGCTTTAGTCAAATTTACGATAGAGAACATGCATCAGACAAACCTCTCCCTCGCGCTGCCATCACTGATCATGCTTGCATGTGTGTGTGTGTGTCAGTGTGAGTAAGTGCATTTGCCGAAGATGTGTCGCCATTGCATCGATTGTGTGGTGATGGTGGTGGATATACAAATATACTTATGTATGTACATATGTGCATATGCATATAAACGTGTGTGTATCTGTATATCTTTATCTTACGGATTGATTAATAATCTCGTTTCGTTTCGTTTTTTTTTGCTCTGACTACGTGCTTATCGCACTTTAGTCATGTTTCCATCTTTCGCTTGAGTTTCTCATACTCTTTCTCTGAAAGAGACAGAGACCCGTGTGCATGTAGATTGCCCAAAGGTCGAATTAATTAAACAATTGCAAAATGCCAATAATCGAAGGGGCTGACATACACACACACACATGCACACTTGTCATATATGGACAAGTTAAGCGGAATATTTCCAAGAACAGTCACCATTCTTCAGCCGCACACACACACCCATTGTACCTGCGGCTCTTAATCCATTTTCATGGATTCGCCTTTTTGCCTGATTCTCTCTGTTTGGTTATTATTTCATTTTATCCCTTTTTCCGCCGAGTGTTGTCCTGCGTCTCCCTTCCCCCCTCCCCACTGCCGTCATTACCGAACATCAGACGCAGCCGTCGCTCGCTTCCCCATTCCCATTCCCATCCCCCATTCTGTCCACCTTCTTCTCTTATGCTCGCTCTTTCGCTCTTTATTCCTCAACAGTGTTTTTGTGGTACATTTGTTTCATTGCTTTGCCTTTTTTTTTTTTTTTGCCGTGTGATATGTTTTATTCCCCCCGCGCATAGCTCCCCCTACCCCGTCCAACGTACACGTGTGTGTGTGCAGGCTCTGCCTTCTTTTGCTTACATTACACAGTTGACACAATGCGGTGCTGCTGCTGCTTTGCCTCCTCATTCTTCAACTCGTCCATCCAGTGCACACTCACTCACTCACACTTATGCTCGCTGTGGCGGCTCTCTCTTGGTTTCTTCTCTCCCTCTGGCTTGACTCTCTCGCTACTTTCGGCTCTCATTCAGGCTTGCTATTGCTCTCTCTATCTCGTCCGCTCTGGCTGTTGCAAGTGACGCTTGCCGCTCATTCACCTCAGACTCAGACGACAGGCTTGCTTGTGCCTGCCTGCTGCCTGCTGCCGCCTGCGCTGCCCATCTCATTCATATTCACATTCACCAAAACGGCGTTTGGCTTAATCTCACGATTGTTTGGTTTTTCTGCTCTCCTCTCACTCAATACTTTCGAGTCTGGCTAGCTGCTAGCGGTGCGGCGGCGGCTCTCTGTATCTGTATCTGGCTCTTGGCTTGGTTTTGGCTGATTCGCATTCGATTTTAGCTGCCGCTGCCGCTGTCGCCGTCGCTGCTTCCGTGCGCGTACGCGCCTTGATGTGACTGTATGGTTGTTTATGTGTGCCTGTGTGTGTGTGTGAGAAGTGTTTCTTGTATTTGAGTCCGCAATGCGCTCGCTCATTATTTGTTTGAGCGCCGCGGTGTAAAGTTGTAAAAAGTCCAAGTGCTCGTCCGTGGAGGAACGGCGGTAAACGAGAACGAAACGGAACGCGAACGCAAAACAAAACTCTTCTTGTCTCTGTCCTTTGCATATGTGTGTTCGTTCCCATAAGTGTGTGCGTGTGTGCCTGTGTGTGCTGGTTTGTGGGAGGGAGAGATATAATAATCATAATAATCAAACGGAATGGAATAATGTAATTGACAACGTGCTCTCTCCATAGTCGATAGTTGTCTCCTCGAAACGAAATTGAATGATAATTAGTGCTTAATTAAAATCAATAATCATGACGAGACCATAAAATCAAGCGAAACCACATTCGATATCAATATTCTCCTTGTGATACTTGTGATATAGGCGGTGTCCGCGGGTGTCCGTACAAAATGGAGGTTATTAAACCCATGGACTTTAGCAGCTTCTCTGCTTTTTGCGAGCATCTCAACAAATCTTCTGTGGCAGCAGCAGCATCAGCATCGGCGGCAGCAGCGGCAACAGCCACAGTCACGGCAACAACAACTACTACGGTTCCCTGCCTGAACAATGGAAATGGCATTTATTTGGAGGTAAAGCGGAATGACAATTTATTGCATGGGGCATCCATCTCCTCTCTGTCTCGCTTAATTAGAAAGAGAATGCAAAGGGCAATGGAAACAGGGAAACTGGAGAAAAAAAAGTAACGGAGCACAATAGTACAATAAATGTACTATGCCTAAGGCGTTTTCAAGGAGTTGGGTGGAGGTCGCAGTCCAGAATGAAGGAGCGGGAAGGAGCATGTGTGTAGCAGTAGCTTACATGCATGCCAAAGAAGAAGACAACCAAACTTACACTCACTCACTAACATAAACATATGTACATATACATATACATACACCTCACCCTCTAGCACTAGCAATGCGCTCATTTAAATTCGTTTTTTCCCCCGTTGGCCTCCCACTCCATACCTCAATACCTCCATACCTCTGCCACCGTCTCTCTAGCGATTCTCCTACGGCCAGTTCCAAGTCAAAGTCGAAGTCAAGCCGCCATCGTTTTCGTTTCCCCACTAATAATCATAATCAATCGCTCGCACTTGTAGTATCGTGTAAATGCAGAAGACGACGACGACGACGAGCGACAACGACAGCGATATAACGGTTGGCGCGGGGAGCAGAGAGTAGAGTGTATGTGCGCGCAAGCGAGACGCAGATAGATAGGCGAAGAGGGTCTCCGAGAGTCTCTTTATCTGGTTCTGCGCTTTGTCGTTTGTTTTTGTTTGTCCCCCTTTTTGGATTTCGTTTCTCCTGTTCATTCGTTGGCGGCTGGCTCTGGCTCTGCCAAGGAGTATGGAATGGATACGTGGGGAGGGAGAATATATAGGTGGGTGGCAGTGGGCACGGTTGGGGGAATTTGTTGTAGTAAAAAAGCCGTTAGCTGTATAAACAGAAACAGGCGAACAGGGTTGCCAGCCTGTGTGCCACACTTGGCATCCTTTTGGAGCAGCACCAACAGCAGCAGAACCAGAAGGAGACCCTAAACACAAACGCAAACATATGTACATATGTATGTATGGTGAGCACATAAACTATCAAACAAACACTTGAACATGCAAAGACGATACCACAGTGGAACTTGGCTATGAGGAAACATGAATAAATTATAAATCAATATACTTTATTCGATATTAAAATATATAACATATAGGAAATGATCGAATTGGGTCACTGTACAAGCAACGGGAATTGCAATGATTAAATTGCACAAACTAGTATTTGTTCGTGTAAATGCCCCTCTCAATATTTGCGACTACACAAATATTTACTAAGATAAAATCGCTATGGAGAAGTGCCACTGTAACGCCCATCTGTGTGTTTGGCTTGCATTTAGTTGTGGCTTTGATTTCACATTAGTTGAGATGGGCACACACTTACCAGTCAGCCAGCCAGTCAGCCAGCTAGCCATCCAGCAGCAGCAGCAGCAACAACCTGGCAACACTTGCCCGGTGCTCTTTCTCACACTCGCCTCGCGCTCTGCTCTCCCTTACGACATTTGTATACGTAGTTTCTCGTTCCGGTGTGTCTGTCTGTTAAGGAGTGAAGAGTAGGGTGGTGGGGGTGGTGGGGAGACATTATTCTTCTTCTTTGGACGTGGGAGACAGAGCGGACGGAGGAGAGCCCCTTTTGCAATTTTGTGTATTGCTACTGACTTTTCCTGGGCACCCATTATTATCATAACTAACTAGGAGAAGACGACACGTACACATATACGTATATGTATATATATGTACATGTATATGAATATGTATTGTATAGAGGAGACCCAGCACTTGAAGGTGTATGTGTGTGTGTGTGGTGGAGAGTCGTCGTCGTCGCTCCTTTACGGGTTGTGTGCGACGTCGGCCCCGTGCAATTGGTCTCGCAGGATTCATTTGTTTGTCTCCGGGTGTGTGTTTGTGTTGCCTCGTGCTCAGCTCATGGTTGTGTGTCGCCTTTTGCCCTCTGTACTCGCGCTGCCCCGTTAGAGCAGAGCCAAAGCCAAAGCGGAGCGTTATTAGGGGTGTAAAATGGATTTTTTACTTTTATTATTATGATTTTATTGTATTTCCAGTTTCAGTTTGTTCGTATTTAGCCATCGTCGTCGCACGTTCTCCGTTCTCTCTCTCTCTCTTCCATTGTCTCTGTCTGTGCTCTCTGTTGTGTGCATTCTCCTCTCTCATTTTCATTTTCCGCCTTTTGCTTTTGGGCTTGCCATTCGCATTTTGTTTTTGCTTTTTCGCAAAAATTGTAATTCAAAAGCCAGGCGGCAGTCACAGAAGGGAGGAATGGGAATGAGAATGAGAATGGGATACACCGAAGGGGTATAGATGATGGTGATGAGTGTCTGCCTGAGCCCTGCCCTGGAAGGAACATCCCCTCCCCCCTACACACCACTGACACCACCAACAGCAGCAGCAGCAGCAGCCGCCAGCAACAGCAGCATAGCACCCACCCCTCTTGGGGTCGTCTCGCATTACGTGAGGGGCGGGGGCGGCGGGCAGAAGGCTTCTGTTCTGTTCGGTTCGGTTCCTGGTGGACGACGACGCTTTTTAATTCCTTTTTCTTCTTTTGCCTTCGAAATTGTGTAAATATTCGTAATGAATTTGCACTTGCAAAATGTACATATCACATCCGGATGGATACGTCGCTGGTGGGTGGTGTGGTGGTAGGGTGAGATTGGGATAGGGGTGCTGTTTCCAAGGGAGATGTGAGTGTGGGCACAATAATTTATACACTGCATGCACACACGTTGCTCGACAACTGTGGGATAATTTCATGGAATTGTGTGGAATTGTTTTTGGTATAGATAATACTACTCACTCGTATTTGAGGCAATCTATTTTGATAAATAGACTTATTTTATTCCCATATATGAGGCAGGGGAATAACAATTGAAATGGAAATATTATTTGGAAATTATTGCACTTGAAAGATATATGGCTATGATTTATGATTACTAAAGAAAATCTTATATTTTCTGGTTAGTATTGTGAGTGCTTAAAATTCCCCTTACTAGCACTATAGGGTTAAAGAGATTTACACACACATGCATATGTGTATTGCGAGGGAATTCGAGTTCGAATAATCAACGTGAAGTTAAAAGAGCGAGAGAGCGGGAAGGGGAAAGAGACGAGTGATGACCTGAGACGGCGATTGATCCCATATGATGGTGAGGAGGAACGAATGGAAATGGAATTGGGAAGGTGTCACAAAAGAGTGAGACGGAGAGAGGGAGAGAGATCCCATGGACGGAGAGGACTAATAGATCCTGTTAGAGAGAAAAATGGGAGCAGTGGCAGAAAGATAGTTGTCCCACTCTAGCCAATGGAAGATGATCCTTGCACAAGAATTTAATCCAAGAAATCCTCTCTAAATCTCACTACTAATTTTCGACTGTATTACAGTAGATCAAAAAGATCAGCTATTTGAAAGTATTGCTACAAAAAATTACCAGTGAAAAGAGCAAATTTTTAAATGGGAATGGAGGGAATAAATATCATCATATCAGAAGGTAAAAGGTGTCTATAGATAAGAAATATCTTATCTTTGGCTTAAAACTGGAATTTGCTTATACATATGACGAGGGGCCATCCCGTTTAATCTGTTGACTCATGGAACGGCTAGAAAAGTAAAATTACATCACTGTTTCCCATACGCGATCCCCAACATACCCTCCCATACTAAACCATAAATGCCTCTTTTCTAGTGTTTCCAAACTAATTAAATTTTCTTGAATTTTCTTTTAGAAAATGGAGCGCCAGGGCAAGATGGAGATGGCGGCCAAGGAGCGCGAAGCCCAGCGACTGCAGCTCATTCCCAAGAAGTGGAATCGCCGCGAGGAGTACGAGTTCCTGCGCGTTCTCACCGGCTACGGTGTGGATTTGCATTTGACCACACCCATGGGAGCCAGTGGAAGCAGCCTCAGCCCCGATTGGACCAAATTCAAACAGATGGCCCATCTGGAGCGAAAGAGCGACGAAACCCTGACGGACTACTACAAGGTCTTTGTGGCCATGTGCAAGCGTCAGGCGGGGCTCAAGCTGAGCGAATCGGAGCGCGGACTGGAGGGCATCATTGAGGAGATCGAGAAGGAGCATGCCAAGCTCATACTGGATCGACTGGAGCTGCTCGCGAAGCTGCGCGAAGTGGCGCGCAATCCGCATCTGGAGGAGCGCCTCAAGATGTGCGCCATGAATGCCGACACGCCCGACTGGTGGGAGCCGGGGCGCCACGACAAGGAACTGATCGCAGCAGTGCTTAAGCATGGACTGTACCGTTCGGAGACGTTCATCTTCAATGATCCCAACTTTAGCTTTTGCGAGTCGGAGAAGCGTTTCATCCGGGAGTTGGAAGCACAGATTCAGCGCACCATTAAGCTGGAGGCCTTCAATGCCGAGAAGGCGGAGAAGCTGGCCGCGGCAGAGAAGGCAGCAGCGGCAGTTGCAGCAGCAGCAGCCGCAGCAGCGGCTGTGAAGAACGAGGTGATCGACTTGGACGATGAACTGATGACTGATGAGAGTGTAATCAAAAAGGAGGCGACTCCCGCCACGACACCCGTCAAAGATGAGGTCAAGGCGGAGGAGGAGAGCCCCGAGAAGAAGAAGGAGACACCTGAATCCCCAACGGAAGCCTCCGCCAAGAAGAGCGAAGAGCCGGAGACAGCGTCTGTGCCAGAGGAAACGGAAGATTCATCCAAAATCAAGGATGAAGATACAGATACAGTCAAGGCAGAGTCCACTCCAGAGAAGGAAGTCCTCTCCGGAGCTGAGGATAAGCACAGCGAAGCGGAGAAGGATTCATCTGCTGTCGAAGCCGCAGATGAGTCCAAGTCCAGCGAAGATCAAGCGAAAATGGAAGTGGATGAGCCGATAGCCGAAAATGGTGAGCAGAAGGAGGAGACAACATCACCAGAAGTGGAGGCAGAGGAGGCAACCCCAGAGTCCACATCAGCGGAGGAGAAGGAGAAGAAACCTAAAGCCAGCGAAGAGGACAAGGAATCCCCCGAATCCGTGGAAGAGGAAATAAAAACATCCAAAATGGAGACTGAAGATGTGGCTGCCACAGAAGAGAAGGAGAAGTCTCATGCATTGGAATCATCCCCAGAGAAGGAGCTCTCCGCCGAAAAGGAAGAAGACATCTCCGCTGAAGAGCCAAAAGATGACAAAACCGATAACAAAGACAAAGACCAGGAGGAGAAGAAGGAGACGCCTGCCGAGGAGGCGGAAGCTTTAGTGGAGAAAACTCCTGCGACAGAGGCAGAACCTACTAGCCAAGTCACCCCCAAGAAGGCGACAGAGAAACCAGCAAGTGAAGAGGAAATCTTGGATCTGGTTGCCGCCGGCCCACCCACCGATCCCGACGACGATGAGGTGATGAAGGAGAAGGAGAAGGCCGTCGAAGAGGAGTGCAAGAAGCAGGCCGCCGAACTGAAGGCCCGCTTCCCCGATCTCGAAGTCATCCAACCGGCCACCGTGAAGCAGCAGAAGCTCGAGAAACCGAAGCTGGAGATGTGCATGATTCGGTGGTTCAAGGATTTCGCACTGGAGCGACGCATCGCCCACATTGTCACGTGTGTGGAGGCCAACAAGTGGCCGGTGGACAGCAAGTACAGTGCCTTTGCCAGCTGCAAGGGTGCCACCGATCTGAACATCGCCCTGCACGAATCGATACCCCATCTGATGAACAGCGTGGAGCGGCGACGCTCGACCACACCCGACGTCATCACCATCACGACGGATCAGGGCGTCACGAAGCATCTGCAGGCATCGCAAATGCAGCTGTCCAATGTGGCTGCCAGCAGCAGCAACAGCAGCTCCTCCGCAGCTGGACAACCATCTGCGGGGATAGGATCATCCCTGAAGCAGTCGACGGCGCACGCGCACACGCCCACGCTGCCCGGTCTCGATGCCAATAGCATCAATGCGGCAGTGGCTGCTGCTGTGGCCGCCGCAGCGGCTGGTGGGAATCCCACATCGCTGTCATCCCTGCTGCCAGGCATGTCCCTGAGCGCAGCGACCGGCTCCGCAGGTGGGTCCAGCAGTGTCGGCGTCGGTGGGGGTCTGAATGTCCCCAGTGGCATGTCCTCCAGTGCCGGCAAGAAGCGCAAGCGTCACATTGCCATCGATGTGGAGACGGAGCGGGCGAAACTGCATGCCCTGCTCAACAGCTCAACAAGTAAGTCCTTTTTATTTCTTCTATTGTGTCACATACTTATGCCGTTTCCACTTTCACAGTGGCACCCAAAGATTGGGAGAGTGAAATAGCCAACATGGAGGCTTTGACAGGCACTGGAGCTGGCTCTGGACGTGGTCGTGGCGGAGGATCCTCCTCGGCTGCCCTGAGTGGCATGCAACCGCCGCCGGCGCATCAGCATGCCTCCCTCTCGCGACAGCAATCGTCCGGACAATTTAGCAAACCCGCTGTGCCGGCAATGAAGACGCCGCCACCATCCATGGGGGCACCCATGGATCTGTCCTCAAGGTGAGACTCGCACAGACACTGTCTCCAAAAGAAGAGATAACTAAACCAACCTCTGATTTCTCTCCCCTCTCTCGGCCGTGCCCCTGCAGCAGTCTCCCCAAAATGAACATGACGGAAATGCTCAAGTCCGCCTCCAGCGCGGGGGCCATTGATCTAAGTGAAGTGCAGGACTTTTCCATGCCCTCGAAGAAGTCCAGTGTCCATGCGGCCCTCAGCTCCGCCTTCCCCTCCTCGATGGGAGGCAGCAAGAGCAAACTGGATGATACGCTCAACAAATTGATGAAAAAGAATAATTGCGTAAGAAAACCGTTGATTAAAAAAGAAAAAAACCCCACAAAAACTAACTTCTCTGTTCTGCTCATCTTTATAGACCATTGAGGAGCCAGTGATTGGCAAAGAAAAGAAGCGCAAGAAGCTGGATGAGATCGTTTTGGGTCTGTCGGCTGCCAAGGAGCAAAAGACCTTCCCGGATCCATCGCTGCCATCCTCGAAGAAGCCACAGATTCCGCCGAGTGTCTCGGTGACGCCGGCCAATATGCAATCGTCGTCCAGCCAGCAGCAACAAGCGAATCAGAAACCCTTCACCATCACTGTGACCACAGTGCCCGGAAGTGAGTTTGAGTCTCTGCGCATTGCTTTTTTACAATTGGGCCCCCAGCGCCACACCATAGAATTCCTCGACTAATCTCTCGATTCTCTCTTTTTATTTTTGCTCTCCAGAGTCCAAGGGCGGATCATCCGGAGGCGGTGGCGGCGGCGGCGCAAGCTCGTCGGGCAGCGGCGGCGCCGGGGGCTTGAGCGCCCTGCAGAACATGGCCATGGGTGGATTGTCGTCAAAGGACAGCCTGAATGCCTTGCTCGCACAGACCATGGCCACCGATCCGCAGACGTTCCTCAAGCAGCAGCAGAAGATGATGCAATTCCTGCCCCCTGCCCAGCGCAAGGCCTACGAGAACATGCTCGCCGAAATGGAGCAGGCGATGAAGCTCAGCTCCAAGTACTCCAACTCCCCCCACGACACCAAGGTCAACAAGTGGCTCTCGGACATGACCAATCCGCTGAGCGATCAGCTAAGCATTGAATATGCTGGCGGCGGCGGTGGCAACAGCGGGGCTGGTGGCTCGTCCTCCAACAGTCGCCGCTCGAACCGAGGCGGTGGTGGTAGTTCCCAGCAATCTGCAAGTGCGGCACAGCTCCAGAAGCAACAACAACAACAGCAGCAACAACAGCAACAGCAGCAACAGCAGCAGCAGCAACAACAACAACAGCAGCAGCAACAACAGCAGCAGCAGCAACAACAGCAGCAGTCGATGGCAGGGCCACAGAACCTGACGGGAGAGGAGCCAGTGCCGGTGATTAACAAGCAAACGGGCAAGCGTCTGGGTGGCAACAAGGCGCCGCAACTGAAGCGACTAATGCAATGGTAAGGGCTCGTGGCAGAATTGCAATATTAATTAGATAATGGAAACTTTGGAAAGCAAATTGAATTTTCCTCTGTCTATTTTGATTCCCACATTAATCGCCGCATCTTCTCTTCCATAGGCTCACGGAGAATCCCAACTATGAGGTGGATCCCAAATGGCTCGAGCAAATGCAGAATCCCATGTCTGCGCCCTCGCCAAAGCCCAGCTCCATGGACAGCTATGGCTCGCCGGCTGTGAAGTCGCATGGCGGTCGACCCTCTTCCAATTCCAGCAATGCCTCTTCGTCGTCCCACAACCAACAGCAGCAACAGCAGCAGCAACAGCAACAGCAGCAGCAGAGTGCCGCTCAATCGCCGGCTGGAAATCAATCGAGCCAATCGAAGAAGTCGTCGCGTCAGCAGTCGGCTGCAGCGGCTGCCTTGGATCAGGCGGCGTTGCAGTTCAGCTCGCTGGCAGGACTCAATCCCAGTTTGTTGGCCAATCTGCCGGGACTGGGTGGCTTCGATCCGAAGAATCCCCTGGCGGCCTTTGACCCCAAGAATCCGCTGCTGTCGATGCCCTTCGGCGGGATGCCTGGAATGGCGAATCTGCCCGGATTGGGTAATCTGAACAACATGAATCTGTTTGCCAGCCTCGCGGGCATGGGAGGATTGGGAAATCTTGCCGGTATGGACGCCAATTCGCTGGCTGCGCTCATGGCTGCTGCTGGGCCAACGCTGGGGGGCCTTACAGGCTCCTCGGGCGGGGGTTCCGGCAAGAGTCAGTCGCAGGTCGGCGGTGGCGGAGGCGGCAATTCCTCGTCCAGCAAGAAGAAGCAACAGCAGCAGAGCGAGGCGGCACAACTGGCGGCCGCGGCTGCAGCCGCCGCAGCGGTAAATGCTGGCGGTGGTTCATCCGGTGGCGGAGGAGGACAAGGCGGCAAGAATTCGGCTGCATCGCAAGCATCCCAATTGGCGGCCGGCTTTCCGTTCCTCTTCCCCAATCCGTCGCTGCTGTACCCGCCCATGGGTCTGGGTGGCCTCAATCCCTACTCCTTGGGCTCGAGTGGCCTCGGCTCGGCCTACGACCAGCTGGCCCAGCAGTACAACCTGCTCAACGGAGTGGCGGCCACCTCGTCGGCGGCCAACACCTCCTCGACGCAGTCCAAGTCGCACCAGTCGCAGTCCAAGTCGAGCAACTCGCGCAACTCCTCGGCTGCGGCGAATGCCGCCGCCTCCAACTCGGCGGCCAATCTGATGAATGCGATGGCCAGTATGAGCGGTGGACAGAACGTGGCCAGCACAGTGACGACGCCGTCCAGCTCCAGTTCGGGACGCGGCAGGCAATCGAGCAGTCGCAATGCCCAGGCGACGCCCACTGCGGCGGACATGGCCCAGTTGAGCAGCCTCCTGATGCCTGGAGCCGATCCCCATCTGCTGGAGTCGCTCAGTCGGATGAGCAGCATGGATCTGGCCCAGGCCACGCGCCTGATGAGCTCCCTGGGGATGCCGCCATTACCGACGCCCTCGAGCAGCGGCAGTTCGAGTGCCAGCAGCAAGCGAGCGGCCGCTGCTGCCGCGGCCAACGAAGCCAACGCTGCCAATGCCGCAGCGCAGGCGGAAAAGATGGCCGCCAAGGAGCAGCAGAAGTGGTTCGAGAGCTTTGCCCGCGGAGCACTACCCACGGATCTGGCCGCACTGCAGGCATTCTCACAGGGCAAGATGCCCTCAACGTCGTCCTCCTCGAATACAGGTGGCGGCAATTCCTCGTCCAGCAAGAGCTCCAAGTCCGCCTCGAATGCAGCAGCAGCTGCAGCAGCGGCGGCGGCAGCGGCAGCCGCACAACTCCCACAGATTCCGGGAATGCCGAGCGACTTTTCGCAGGCATTCCTCGCTGAGATGGCCGCCCAGGCGATGGCAGCGGCCGGTGGCTCCCTGCCATTGAGTGGGCCCGGATCGTTGGCCTCACTCGCGGGTCTAACGGGCGGATCACAGGGCAACAGCTCATCTGGCAACAGTAACTCCTCTGCATCGAAGCGACAGCGGGAGCAGGATGCCTTCAAGCAACAGATGGACTACTACACCAAGACACTGGGCCTGGGATCGGGGATATCGCTGATACCCACGTCCTCGTCGGGCGGCAGCTCTGCCTATGCCGCTGCCCTCGACGCGGAGCAGCAACACCATCAGCAGCAGCAGCAACAACAGCAGCAGCAACAGAAGTCGAAGCGATCCCGCAGCGAGATGCATCCCACGAAGGAGGAGCTGGCGAATGCCGCCGCTGCATTGGCTGCCGGTCTGCCACTGAATCTAGGGGCCAGCATGAGCAGCATCGAGAAGAGCTTGAGGGCAGGCAGCAGCTCAAGTAGCAGCTCCACGCCAGCTCCCATGTCCGTGGAGCAGGACAAGGTAACCCTGACGCCCCTGAACTCTGGTGGAGGCGGATCCTCATCGAATGCGGCAGCTGCTGGCCTGGCGGCCAATCTGCCGTCGCAGACGACCATCACCATAGCACCGCCCATCAGCAGTGGAGCGAGCACCAGCAGCGAGCGCTCCGAACGATCAGAGTCCCGCATATCCCTGACCATCACGAATGCGGCGGATGCCGCTAAGCTGCCGCCGCCCTATGAGGAGGCCGACGAGCTGATCATCCAGCCGATACTCAAGAAGCCAGCGGCACCCGGAAGCAGTCACGGCGGCAGTGTCGAGGATCTCGATGCCGCTGGCAACACCTCGGCGGCCAACCTCAGTGGCTCATCCTCCTCATCGGCCGCCGCGGCTGCTGCAGCGGCCGCCGAAGAGAATCGCCGGTCTTCCAATCGCCTGAAGCGACCACGCTCCGGCAACGATCAGGCGGCCGCTATGGAACAGCCGCCCGAGAAGCGACGCGAACTACGGTCCACCCGGCATACGCGCCAGTCGGCGGATGCCGCCACGCTGAACCTGTCGGCGGGTAGCGAATCGGAGGACCGGAACGAATGAGTATTGCGGAGATCTGAGCGAACGCGCTAGCAGGACGAAAGGGCCCCCGAAAAGGGGGCCATAACTAGACGACAAAACCCCAAGGAGACGAAGAAGAAAGAATTAAT
Source organism: Drosophila azteca (assembly GCA_005876895.1). NCBI lineage: Eukaryota > Metazoa > Arthropoda > Insecta > Diptera > Drosophilidae > Drosophila > Drosophila azteca. Next base: position 5,906,404 of record VCKU01000091.1, on the reverse strand, counting down.
CCAGAAGAATATAAAGATAAATGATAAGAAGATGGAGAAGCAGAAGCAGACCAGAACCGGCGCAAAAGCCGAAGCTGAAGAGATAGCCGCCGCCTCGTCCGCTGATCAAAAAGCTCGATTGCGTCGCTCGCGCCGAAAATTGAATTCTAGGCTATCTGTTACCACTAGACCCCTTAAGCTTAAAGTTGTGTAAAGTATAAGGAAGCATATATATATTATATATAGATATAGAACGTAGGATGAATGAGCAACTGCTGCTGCAGTCGGAGGAAAACTCCTGGAGGATTACTGCTGCTGCACCACCCTCTGGCTCTGTCCGGCAGTCGCGGACACTGCTGCAACACCGCCCGCACTGATGGCCAGAGCCAGAGCCTGAACCTCAAAGAAATGGAATGGTGGCTGATTTGCTATGCCATGTGCGAATGGTTCCACCTCTGGAGTGCTCCAACTGCTGCAAAATTGGAGCACGAAGCGGTGGGGTTCATTGCTAGCAACAGCAGGGCTACAGCCACATCCACATCTGATCGATTCCCCCGGCGGCATATACATAAATATCCATAAAGTTACGAGTATATTAAAAAGCGCTTATAATTTAATTGTAACGAGAAGCAGAGTGCTGCCGCATGCTGCATAAAGATTATCCGTTATCCGTAAATTATTGCAACAAACACACACGTAGCCGATAAGCAGAGAAAGCAAAGCGAAAGCTGAAGCAGAAGCGGAAGCTGAAGTAAGGTTTAGATCTTAGACCAGCGCTGCAGATCACATAATATGTATGTATATCCATAGATCTATACAGACTCCACACTTGGGTTTCTCGCATTGCTGCGCTGTCCTCACACACATGAAAGTTTATACTATATAATAATGATTGATAACGATGATGATGATACCTGTAAATAATTTATGAACCAATCCCATCCCCCTATGAAATGGCTCTCGCATTGCTTAACGTTTTTAAGATTGTAAGACAGACACCGCGTATTCTCATACTGAATCATTTTCCATAATTTTTAACCTCCCCCCCGCCACCCCCACCATCACTATGTTGTATTGTATCGCCCGCCCTCTCTGTACCGTCTATCTTTTGTCTCTTGTCCTGCGTGTAATTGTATAATTATTTTAATTCGTGTAATTAGTGAAAGGAATCCATGCATAGATTTTAATTTTATATTTGTAATTTGTATGTTTTTTTAATCGCAATTTTGTGTGTCGTGTGTCCCCAAGAAGATCCGATGCGAACCCGATCATCCGATCAGGCGCGTAACTAAAAAACAAAAAGATATGAAAGAAAAAAAAACCTAGAATGAACAATGTTTATTGAAAAAAAATAGAACTTTTTAATTAAATCAATTTTAATGTAATTGACGGAAATGAGAATGTGGCCAAATCGCCACGATACCGATACGCATTGAGCATGAATGAAACACAAAGAATTATGAAATTATTTTGTCCGCACTCCACTGAACAATCCATTCAGACAACAAGAGCAGAACAGAACAGAAAAGAGCGGATGCGGATCAGTGCAGAGTAGAGCAGAGCAGATCAGATCAGATCAAGCAAACAGCATAATATATGGCATACCTAATTGTAAGTACGAGTACGAGTATAAATCTTAATTAAAGCTATAAATAATATAACAGCAGAACAACAGAATCAACAGCAACTACAGCAACAAGTAACAACCAAGCATCAACTATTGATATTGATATTGATGATAAATCAAATAAACATATAAAATATAAATTTCAAAAATTACAACAAACTTCGTGTTTTCACTGATCGAAATTATGGGAAGGAGAGGTTGAACACAACACAAAACACAACCATCCTCAAAGATGGCCTAATCGATGCCATTTCAGGTAATTTCAGAAATGGTAAAATAAGTATAAATACCTCTAACCAAAGTCTACTAAAGCCAGTCGTTTTTAAGATCGGAGAAGTAGTAGCAATGCAGTATTCCATTATATTCGTGGTATTGGCGATAACCTTGGGCAGATCCTTGTCCCAGCATTGTAAGGTGAGCTCAACATTCAGTTTATGGACGGCATAAATTCAAATAACATTGCGATGCCCTCAATAGGTGGTTGAATCCCAACACGAGTGCGGAGGATACTGCTTCGGAGCAGTGAAACCCGTTCTGGAGTACCTCGCTATCCTGCAGAAGCGAGTCGTTTGTGCTGCAGGAGCCGCAAAAGTTCAAGAACGACACTGGCGATCTTTTCCAGCTGCTTAACTGCATCCAAGCTCCGTAGCATCAAGTCATCCTACACCACTTGTCCGATGGTAACCAGTTGGTGGCCGCCGGCTACGGCCTGTACGGTTCTGTCACTGCCACGGCATAACCTACGATCCGCCCATTGCCGACTTCATCCTCACCGATCGCAACATGCGACACGAATGCGATTCCATGGTATTTCTTATGATGCAGGTCGGCGGTTGGTCAGCTACGGAAAGATCACAATCCTAGACATTGTCCCCAAGAAAATACACGAGACCCATCTTCCTCGGCTCCAAGGCGAACGTTGAGGAGGCGCTCAGCAACTAAAATTTACTTTTTCTTTTGTAATTTACTAATACACCCAACACAAGTTTGATATTTTTACATAAATTAATTCGCTTTCATATCCTGGCATAGCCGCACGGTCGTGAGGTGGTGGATGATTTCCACGTTCGAGTTATCGCTTCTCGACCTTATGGCTAAGATCAAAGTGTAGTATCTGTTCTTGTCAGCTTAACATCTGATTGTTTCTCCATTGGGGCTTGCTCCACGTCTGACACGGGTTGGCCCGGTATTGCAATATCGCCGGGATTTTCAGCCCAACTAATTAAACAATTTGCACACTAGTTTTAGAGGATCAGTTTTAAATAATAAATAGTATTAGAGGAGTAAATGTTCTTCACTTTTTATTGAGCCACACACTACTAATACTAATCTAAATCGTTATATGGATTACAATTAATCCCCATATGTCTCACAGATAACGTAATCTAAGTCACTGCATGATTGGTCGTTCATGTTAAATCCGTCTTGATTGATAAATAGCTCGACGCATTGTTCAGAGTTGCGAAAGTTATCGGGTTGGCCATTCCGCCAGTGAAAGAATGTTCCCCTTAAGCCAGTGGTGGCCGAAATATACTCCCCTTCTGTTTCTAGATCATTCAGATCTGTCCAATAATACCCCTTTATCCTCAGCATCCCTCGGATTGCCATAATCTCATCCTCGCTTTGTAGACTCACCAAATGAGCTCCCATCTCACGGCATTTTTTCAATGCGTCGTGCCAGTTTTTTTTAATGCTGTGATCTACGTAATAGTATTTGGAACCTATTTTTTTGAACTGATCGAAATGATACAATCTCTGAAGTCTACTCAGGGACTCCTGCTGGGTCGCCGTCTGATTTCTTAGAACCTCTAGCTTTCCGTCGACTAGAGCAATTTTCGAAAGATTTTTTTTCAATTCCTGCTGGGTTGATGTCTGTTTTTTTTGAACCTCAAGCTTTTCCTCCACTATCGCGATTTTAGATAGAGCATCTTCGGACTGTCTGAAGCTCTTCTCCACCTCCTGCTGGGTCGCCGTCTGATTTCTTAGGGTCTCTAAATTTTCCTCCACTATCGCGATTTTAGATAGAGCATCTTCGGACTGTCTGAAGCTCTTCTCCACCTCCTGCTGGGTCGCCGTCTGATTTCTTAGGGTTTCTAATTTTTCGTCCACTATCGCGATTTTAGATAGAGCATCTTCGGACTGTCTGAAGCTCTTCTCCACCTCCTGCTGGGTCGCCATCTGATTTCTTAGGGCTTCTAACTTTTCGTCCATTATATCGATTTTAGGTGGTGGTGCGGGTTGGATTATCTTCATCAACTCCTGTTGAATCGCCATCTGCCTTTCCAGAGTCTCTAACTTGTTGGCCATAAGGGCGACTTTCGATAGAGTGTCGGCCGGCTGTTTGGCCTCGCAGGACTCGACTCGCTTTTGCAGAATAGCAAGGTACTCCAGAACGGGTTTCACTGCTCCGAAGCAGTATCCTCCGCACTCGTGTTGGGATTCAACCACCTATTGAGGGCATCGCAATGTTATTTGGATTTATGCCGTCCATAAACTGAATGTTGAACTCACCTCACAATGCAGAGACAAGGATCTGCCCAAGGTTATCGACAATACCACAAATATAATAGAATACTGCATTGCTACTACTTCTCCGATCTTAAAAACGACTGGCTTTAGTAGACTTTGGTAGAGGTATTTATACTTATTTTTTATGTACAGTGGCAGGGTATACATATATGTATATATTCTAAAGAATATATGAGTGGACTGATAATAAATTGATAATTTATATAAAGTGGAATAATCTCAGCAGCTAAGAAGAAAAGTAAAATTGTAATATATATTTTTATATTTTATTTAAGAGTCAATAATCTATAAGACAGATGGCAAACGTCAGGCGTAATATTCCAGGAAATGGGGTCCATGAGGCATTAGCCGTGTGCTTGGGCACAAAGCTGAACCCCTCTGGCACCCGAATCAGCATTGATCTTCGGTTGTGGTGGCCTGCTGTAACTTCTCCAACATGAAGCGGTACAGTAATGATTGCCATTCGAGTAGGAGCCGTCGCGTGCTCTCCACACCCTTGGTATCCGATCCCCAAGGCTGGTGCAGTTATTGCATATCAACGTGCAAATATATCTTCTTCCGGTATATGGTAAAGATGGATCCAGGCAGTGTTGGAGGAGCCGTCCAGCGGATTGAAGCCGCAGCCATTACGCCGATATCACAACGAATTTCCCACCGCCTAGTTCTCTGTCTCCATCGTCGTAGACCATCGGGCAAGTGGTGTAGGACGACTTGATACCATGGAGTTTGGATGCAGTTGAGAAGCTGGGACAGATCCCAAGTGGCGTTCTTGAACTTTTGCGGCTCCTGCAGCACAAAACGAGTCAGCATAATGGCATTGGAGTCGAACACCGGGTCCTGTTCGCCCATTTTTGCTGTTAATGAACCTATATTGGATTATGAATTGGATTCTTTAGATTAATTTGTAAAAGAAGGGGACTAGGAGAAGATGCTGCGGTTTTTCATATGAAATTTTTAGATATTTTTGAAAGATAATGTTTAGTAACTAATTAGTCGAAAACAAATCTGTTTAATTTTTGTTTTTTGGAGTGTTTAATAATGAAAAATCGTGAACAAATAATACAAGACACAGTTTTGTTTTCCATCAAATTACATATACATATGTACATACATATGTAAATTTTCTTGAATTTCAATAAACTTTGACATTGATCTGAACACTTGATTATTATTTGGCGGATGGCACACGAGCAAAGCGTTTGTATTAAAGTATATTATCCCGTAGAATGTTAAAGAATAATTCAATCATTAAAGAATTTCGTCTGAAATTCAGCAGCTATTAGCTGGGATTATCCCACATCATTATCAGTTCACGACGGGATGAACGGAATGGGACCATCCATAAGTACATATGTATGTATGTACATATGTACATACATTCATAAGTATGCCGCCATTGTACATGAAGACAAGGTATAAATATCTCTAAAAATGTCTAAGAAAACCAGTCGTTTCTTAAACTGAATTCGGACAAGTAGTAGCAATGCAGTGTTCCATTATATTCGTGGTATTGGCGATAATCTTTGGCAGATCCCTGTCACTGTACTCGAAGGTTGGATCAACCCAGAAATCACGTATTGAGAGGGAATCGGAAGAGGAGAAACTTCAGCTCGCAGGATACTTTTACGGAGATATGAAACCGGTTCTGAATTATCTTGCCATCATGCAAAGGCGAGTGGAGTCCGGCTTGGCCAAACAGCCGGTAGATGCTCCATCTAGGATGGCGCAAATGGATGAAAAGTTAGAGGCTTTAAGAACACAGATGGCGACTCAACAGGAGTTGGAAAAGAGCACCAAACAGTCAGAAGATGCTCTATCTAAAATCGACCTAGTGGACGAGAAGTTAGAGGCTCTACGAACAGAGATGGTGACCAAGCAGCTGGAAAATATCTCCCAAGCCTCAGAAACTCTATTAATAATTGGCGAAATTGACGATAAGTTAGAGGCGCTAAGAAATCAGATGGCGACCCAGCAGAAGGTGGAAAAGAGCTCCAAACAGTGAGAAGATGCTCTATCTAAAATCGCGATTGTGGACAAAGAGTTAGAAGCCCTAAGAAATCAGACGGCGACCCAGCAGATGACGACCCAGCAGATGGCGACCCAGCAGATGGTGACCCAGCAGGAGGGGAAAGAGTTTCAAACAGTCGGAAGATGCTCTATCTAAAGTCGCGCTAGTGGACGAAAAGTTAGAGACTTTAAGAAATCAGATGGCGACCCAAGAAGAGTTGGAAAAGAGCTCTAAACAACTAGCCGATACTCTTTCAAAGTTCGCCTTAATGGACGAAAAGCTAGAGACTCTAAGGACACAGATGGCGACGCAGCAGACAACGACCCAGGAAGCGTTGGAAAAGAGCTCCAAACAGTTATCCGATACTCTTTTAAAATTCTCCCTAATGGACGAAAAGCTAGAAACTCTAAGGACACAGATGGCGACCCAGCAGGAGGTGGAACAGAGTTCCAAACAGTCTGAAGATGCGCTTTCTAAAATCGCGCCATTGAATGAAAAGTTAGAGACTCTAAGAAATCAGATGGGGACCCAGGAAGATTTGGAAAAGAGCTCCAAACAACTAGCCGATACTCTTTCAAAGTTCTCCCTAATAGACGAAAAGCTAGAGACTCTAAGGACACAAAGGTCGACCCAGGAGGAGCTGGAAAAGAGATCCCAGAGTAGACTTGAGAGATTGGATCATTTCGATCAGTTCCATAAAATAGGTTCCAAATACTATTACATAGAAAACAAAATTAAAATGAACTGGCACGATGCATTGATAAGATGCCGTGAGATGGGAACTCATTTGGTAAGTCTACAAAGCGAGGATGAGTGGAAGGCACTCTACAAGAAGGTGGATAGAAGCAAGCATTATTGGATAGATCTGAATGATCTAAAAACTGAAGGAGAGTATATTTCGGCCACTACCGGCTTGAAGGGAACTTTTTTTAACTGGATGGTGAACGAACCCAATAATGATTATAGCTCTGAAGATTGCGTCGAGCTAAAGATCCCCGATGGTAGGATGAACGACATTCCATGCGGTAAACTTTTCAACTTTATCTGTGAGACATCATGGAATTAAATTAACTGTAATCCATATGACGATTCATATTATATTATTACAAGAGTATGTAACTCAATAAAAAGTGAAGAACATTTAAGGGTTTGAAATGCTTTGCCCAACAAAGACAGACGACTTCCATTCTCAAAGTTTCTGTAGTTTTGAATGTATTATAATATTATGGATTTTGATGTATTTTCACAGTAATTGAGTAAACTTAGAAAAGAGCAACAAAAGTAGCTGCTGCGTGTTGAATTTTGATAAAACGTAAAACGGTCTTCCCAAGAATTCGATGGGCGCTAGCCAACTCCTATCTAATCGTAATTAAAAACTTTGTTTTGGTATACTTATTGGGGATTAATTGCTCTAGCCAATGAATGGGGAGTATGGGGTAATGGGAGGTGGGAAGGGGAGGTGATTGGAAAGAACTTACAATAAATACAAAACGTACAAATATGTATAATATACAATATATAAATCTGTGTATCAGCAGTTAAAGCACTTCGCTTCGCTTCGATGCGGTAGTAAACTTTGAGTCTTAAAGTCTAAGATAATTTGCGCATGATTTGCTAGGGGCTGGCTTTTGGCTTGGCTTGGTTTCCGCTTTCCTTCTAGTTTCGATCCAGGTTAGTGGTATGTGAGGAAAAGTGACCGTTCGCAGGCCTCCTCCAGAAGGGCCTGTTGCCTTTGCTTCTCCTCGGGCGTCGGCTCGGGTACCAGTTCGTCGAAGCCATCATCCGAGTAGGCAGGCTCTTCGTCCATTGCTCCCTCCGGCTCCTCGCCTGCAACAGGCGGCAGTAGAGGTTCTCCAATGATGAGGCGAATATCGTTGGGCAGCGTTTCGGATGCCTTGAGCTGCAGATAGATGGCCTCGGCTATTTCCAGGGTTCGTTGCACGTCGATGTGGCCCGAAAGTTCGTTGACGTGCTTCAGTATTTCAGTGAATTCGTACTGACTCTCGATGATCACATTTGTCTCCTGATCCAGGATGGCCACGGAGAAGAGCAAGTGAAAATTGGGACAGGGCAGACGTGTCCAGAGGCACTCCCACAATTTGAGCACATCCTCGTTGCTCAGCTCCCGCTTGTACCACACAAGCAGCCACCTAAAGCAGAAGTACATATTGTCGGAGTCATGGCTGCGCATGTAGTTGAACAATGGGGCGTTGGCAAACTCGATGAGCCGCCGCAGCTGAGCAAACTGGTTCTTCATGCCCGCCTGGTCCATGTCGAAGTTGGTGAATACCATGTCCATGAATCCCACGAAGCACCAGAAGGCATCCACCTCGTCGACCTGAATCTCGAGAATGGGCGCCAGCAGGTCCGACATTCCCTGAACATAGCCAAGATCGAAGTTGTACATTACGTATGTCATGAGAATTCCCTGCAGCAGGACCAGGTTGGGATTGTCCTCTCCGGCAAAGAACTGAAGCGAGCGATCGGTGCGTTTCACATCCTTCTCGATTTGGCATTTCCGTTCACGGTAGCCGCAAAAGTTTGCCTCCTGTGCTGTGGTCATTGCCAGCCATTGCGCCTTCATGTTGTAGTACTCCAGCGATTTCAGCTTGCGCCTCTCCGTTCGCTCCGCGTCGGTGTCGGACCAATGGTAGTAATTCAGCAAATATTTCCACGCCTCGGATCGCAGGGCGTGGGTTATGCCACCGCGAAATACGATCTCTTTGATCCGGTCGCTGTTCGAGATGCGACCGTCTGGTGTCTGAAACTCTAGCCACTGGGCCTCATTAAGGGGCAGGCCTGCAACAAACATAATCGTGTTGAAGTCAAGTTTTTTTCAAGCAATTTTCTTATCTTAAAACAAACAAACCTCTTTCCACCCTCTGGCGATCGGGCAAGTTGTTGACAATTTTCTCGTCCTGAGCATTGAGGTTCTCCAGTTCGCTATCCGCTGGTGACTTGTCCGCACTACCTCCGCGGCTCTGGCTGTTCGATGAGCAGGCGCTGTTGGTGCTGCCACTCAATCCAATTATCTGATAGTTGTCGGGCGAGGTCTGACGATCGCCACTCAGCAATGTGCCTGGCCTCGACTTTGGCGAGCGCTGGAACGGCGGCTGAACATAGTCTGGAATGTTGCCGAGGAAGCCAGCGAGCTTATTGGGTAGCCAGCTCTCCCGCGGCAAATGACTGGACTTGATATCGCCAATGTCCAGTTCCGCAAAGGTCTTTTTCAGCTTTTGATTTTCTGTGGTCAAGATTGCGTATTCCTCGCCACCACGAGTCGTCTCGGAACTCTCGATAAAGTGCAGATCTCGCATGGAACGCACAAACAGATCGGCGTTGCCGTGCTGAAAGAAGAACTCGCTATGGACGCCGCCACCGGACTTGCGGATGAACCGTATGGTCTGCCCGCGATGACGAACCTCGACCGCATCGAGTTCGTCTAGCTGGACCCGCATGATTCTCGCGCGGGATGAATTTCCGTTTCCCGGCTCGATGGGCTTTGTGTTGAAGGCACGGCACTCCGAGGTGGTGCGGTTCCGCCCTGATATTCTGTCCACCAGTGCCCAATCGCCCTGGTCCTGGCTATCGTCAGCTATCATGATGCTATCGTTTGGCTGCCATTCCAGATACAGACGGCGGCGAGGCAGCTCCGATGACGTATACTCGACCAAGGACAAGGAGCCACTTGTGTTTAGGTCAGAAATATGCTCAGCACTGGCCTTCTTCAGCAGCACCCCATCATGAGTAAACAGAATCTAATCATAACAAAAAAGCAGACAGGCAAAAAAGCGTAGTAAAAATTAGTAAAAACATCATGAGTCAGTTGAACAATAGAGAATAGAGAATACTTACGTTACCCGTTCCCTGGGGCTGTGGCAGCGGCTCCTCCCCTGCCGAAATCTGCGATTCGCTCAGGACACCCAACTGAATCTGCTGACAGCGGTCGTATCGCACAGATTCGTTCATAGCTGCCGTGCTGTTACCTTGTTAGCTTAACTTTTTTTAATTTTCTCCTATTACGTTCTAGATATAAACAACAGTGTAGGGTTGTCAATATATCGATATATTTATATCGTGATTTTTGTTTTTAAAGTCACGATGCATTGTAAATGGCAATGATTATATCAAGATTATATCTAGTTTCATATAATCGAATAGTTTTAGCTAGTTATTATATTTTAGCCTGTTAATACCGTAATATACCAAACAATGGATATAATCACAGTCAACACAGTATTCTGTATGTAGTGATTTTGATTTCAAAATGTATATTCAAATATCGATATATTTGACGAATATTATTAACGATATTTTTTCCTTCTTTCTGGCGGGCAGTGTAACTTGAATTTAAACAGAAACCTTCATCAATTTCGTCACCTAAGGCATGCCCGAACTGAAAATTACAGGGAAATGTCGATTATTCTTGTGCATAAACTAGCTGACCTGGCCAAAAATTTACCGTAGTGTTGTGAACTATTTTTTTTTGACTCAAACTATTTTGTTGAATGCGAATGAACTTCAAGAACAATTTTAAATCTGAATCCGATCGATGGTTCTGGTGGTGTATCAATTTCAGGAAATTGTACTTTTCTTGATGAGCAGCACATTCCATATAGAGCACGACAATGAGGATATTCTTTGTTCATAGCACCAATCAATCGGATTCAATATTTGGCTCGTACTCGAATACGAGACGAAGAAAAGAGTGGATGAAAATTCTCGATGAAAAAATGTACATACATTTATTAATAATGATTCTTTCGGAAACTTTAGAAAATTAATGATGTTAAGTTGACCCCAAAGAAATTGTTATGAACGCCGTGTTGGTAAAAGCCACTTGCGACACACTTTATATTTACTCACGTCATGGCCACCGGACTCATCTCATCCGAATACTGCAGCAATGAAAATGATATCGAGAGCGAAAGTAAATATTCGCAAACCGTGCACTGAAGAATACTCTGTAGTTTTTGGATTACCGAAGAGTTCCGAAAGAACTGCGACCATTTCAAAATAAGCGCATAGGTATCGTATCTTTTCGTGTTTTGTAAATAGATCAAAAGTGCCTCGTTCGTGTGATAAGTGTTGGGTTCTCAGTTGGCCGAGAAGCATCTTCGGCTAGTTTTGAAAACTTTTGAGAGAGTTCAGTTTGCGCCAGTACGTCCAACGAGCGATACACTTAACCATCCGTCGGATTCAGATTCTCAAATAGAACACATTTAGAATTCAAATTCAAATTGCAAATTTACAGGTGGGTGCAGATCCTATTCGAAAAACGAATATTAGATGCGTGACAATTCCAATTGTACCTCAGTTTGTGTTCAACCATCTCAAATTGTTTTCAAATTCGGTTGGAAAACAAGCCATTAGGTGTTATATTAGGATTATATAATAAATGTTAACACAATTACCTGAGAGTGTCAACAAAACAGATGCATCCCCTTGCCTGTGCAAGGAAAATAGAGAATAGAGCAGAATGCGGTGCCATATAAGAGGAAGGGCCCCCCATATATGAAAAATTAAATGGGAATCGTAAACATCATGGATCTATATCCATTGTCACACTCAAGCGTAGAGCGTAGAGCGTACAGCAACGGCGTAGAGTTATAAATATAATACCTATATAGGTACTGTACATATGTACAGTTCGGTCTGTGGAAAAACATGATTCGTCGATTTTATCAATGAATTGCTCAACCGATATGAGATCAGAGGAGATGAGTTGTGTTCGGTCGACATTAATGTGACTGTGACCTGGGAGAATCCGTAAACATGAACTAATTACTCAAAACAAAAATCGTCAGAGGCTATGGCTATGAGAGCCAGACCCTTACATATTTGAATGTCTCTTTTGTATTGGGGAATCTCTCTCTTTCTCTCGGTGATATCCAACGCCATTTCTCCCACCCTCGGGTGACCCAACTTCCCACTCTTCCTATCTGGCATCCTCTCTCGATTTCGTGTTCTCGTGACAAAGCCAAAATATTTGTTTCGTTTCGTTAATTTGAGAGGAATGAATAAAGAAAGAAAAACAGCAACAGAGCCAAAAAACATGAAAATTCGTCGGCCAGAAATAGCGCCACCCACCGAAAGTTTTGAAATTGAATTGACTTACAGAGTATTTTTAAATGATTTGATTGGCTATTCTTTTTTATTGTGACCAATGGACTGTGCTGTGTTCTCTCCACTTGCAGTTGTAGAGTGCATGCCATGGAGAAGTCTTCGCGACCCAAGCGCAATCGTCGCCACAGCAGGTGGGTCATTTGATTGGAAAATATTCCATTCGAACACACACGAACACGAACTATATAAAATGGTCTTTGCAGAAGAGCCTGGCCACCAGAGGATGAACTGCAGCAGCCGATGCGAGCCGCCAAGCGGCTGTTCACTCCAGACATCAAGCGCATGCTGAAGGATTGGCTAATCCGACGGAGGGAAAATCCCTACCCCAGCAGGGAGGAGAAGAAGCAGCTGGCAGGAGAGACTGGCCTGACGTACACCCAGATCTGCAATTGGTTTGCCAACTGGCGGCGGAAACTGAAGAACTCGGAGCGGGAGAAGGCCAAAAAGTCGTGGGGTCATCTCATCAAGAACTACAACCACAATGCGAGGGGGAATGTCGAGCAGTTTAGCATCTCATCGGAGGACAGCATATGGGAGGAGGAGATGCGACCATGCGTGGGGGAAGATGATGATGGGGATGGGGACGCGGACTACGATGACGATGAGTTGTCCAGCCACAGTACTGGCAGCGATGGCAACGCAAACAATGCCTCCACAGCTGTGTACAAGCCAAACTTTTACGTGGAATCTGGAAATATGCCGATGTCGGAACACAGCAGTCATCGCATTCCCATGTTGCCCACTGTGCCGGTGGGCAGCGCCAAGTACAAGCACCAAATGATGGAGAAGTATCTGCGGGATAGGACTGCAGAAGACGAAGCGACGGGGATTACGCAGCCTGCCACCCAGCTCAACAAGTGGCTGGAGAGCGCAGCGAAATTCACACCAGACCGAAACAACTATCACATCGAATGGAATACGAACAGGTAAGGACTCCATCGGTTATTGATTCTGGCTGATTGATTGACTTGATTGCACTTTCAACTAGACAAAAATGTGGAAGTGGACAGGGACAGGAACGCCCTGCTCAGAGCCAAGTGATCTTCACCAGCGATGCCACGGTCGCGACACGCGGTGATGGCTGGATGCTGCACCACAAGGACGAGCTGGATGCGGCCGAGGCTCTTGCGAATCTCGCCTTTAACTGCAGACAACGCTGGCATCACATGACAACGATCAGCTCCTAACGATCGGCACCTAAGAGGAATCCTCAATCGCATCTGACGCCATCATTCCAGCAGAAGATTCAGGCCCGTTGGAAAAGTGCAATCTAGTCATAGTTAACATTTTTAGCTGCTAGTTTAGTATGAAAGACAAATTAATCACTTTTTCGCTTTTCTTGTTATTTAACAAATGCAATTTTACAACATTATGTCTCGTCCGCCGTCTCTGTGGTATTGCCATTGCCCTTGGCGTGCACGTCCAGGACTTGCACCAGATTGCCCTGATGCGTCTGCAGTTGTTGGACCAGTTTGCTAGCTGCCAGGTTGAGGGTTTGGACGAGCTGTGCCTGGGCTCCCTGCAGATTTGGCATTTGTGCATAGGCCATCAGCTCGTTTCTGCTCAGCAAAGTCTTCTCAACAATACCACCCAGCAGCACCATCTGCGGCACTCTGCGTGTGATCTTCAGCAGTGTGGCAATCTGTTGCTGATTTGGTGAGAACACAATGCAGTGATTGGAGTGGAAGAGCGGCATGATTGCCTCGTACGGCGTGCCGGTCACTGCTTGGTCTATGACCTTGCGGCCATACGACTTCAAATGCAGGTTTTGTTTATGCAGCTGGACGCGCACCCGGAAGATCTCGTCGGCGGTGATGGAGTTCAAGTGGAAGATGGCCACCAGTTGTGAGTGATTCAGCCAGTTCCGCACTTCCCGGGCAATGATCTCGTTGTAGGGATTCTCCAGCTGTTCCTTGGTGCGTTCGGCGCGGGTCTGAAAGCACGACCGTGCCTTTGGCAGCTCCGGGTATTTTGGCTGTGTGACGGCCACAACACGAGCACGTTCATAATGTGGCTCCTTCGGTCGCTGTATGTTGATTTTTCCACGAAAACGGAGGAACTGCAGCACCGGAGTGCGTGTAGTAGCCAAGGGCAGGCCTGTAATTGTCAATTGACAGAGAGGTACAATAATTTAGCGGATTGTATAACCACCAGCCAGCCGACATTCAGTGCTGCAACAAATCAGCCAGGTTATTAAACTGTGTATAGCGCTTACTTCTCTGTATTAAATTGGACATGTCTCAAGGTTGATCCTGTTCTTAAATGGTGATTTTCTTTCTATTTTATTTACAGTTCTGTTTTGTAATAATTAAATTCAATTGTGGAACTACGAAGAAAGAAGAAGAAATTAGTTTGAGTGTAAAAAGCGAGGGATCCAACTGGAAAGTTGAAACGCTTGCCATGGCGGGGGCAATAGTGTTCCAATTTTTCAATAATTCATACCGCTTATTTTAATATTCACAAAAATTATTATTTATGGTCAAATCTGTTGAGTAGAGGTGGAAAAACATCGATGTTACCATCGATGCATCGATGTTTTTTTTTTCCATTATTTTAAACATCGATTGTTTATGGCTAAACATCGATGTTTAGTCTTAACGTCTTGTCCGCGAAACATGTTAATGGCCCATACAAATAAATGTTGCCAACGGTGAAAACGTAAGTGAGCTTGGAATGTAAGGAAAAAGGAAATTGTTGATAGGATCTCCGAAAAAGTCCCAATGAAGTAGCTAGCCAAGTCCTTATACACTGACCACATAGTTTTATCTGACAAATTAATCAATTTTCTACGATATTCACAAGTTTTCCTTCTTGGCAAAAGTCTAAAAACATCGAAAACATTAAAGCGCCGATTAGGTTCTTCAAAATACCAATATACACCATGACAAAATAAAATACTTTTTGCAAAATTTTGGCTTCAAAAAATACCATAAAGTATTTAAAATACCTTAAATGGTCACGCTGGTGCAGCCCTGGTTATTCGCCGTTAATGAACGGTTACTGCGAACGAACTAGTTTAAATTAACCCACTTGAATCATCATAAAAAACATCTATTTAAAGTTGAGTTAAATGGCAGCATTACTCTTTGTAAATTCTACATATTTATTACGTTCTCTCCCCTATTTCTCGCCAGATCAGGGCCTGCCAGGCATTCTAGTATAATTTCCCGGATCTTGGCTTTACGTATATCATATCTTTATTAATTTCATATGACAACAGCAGTTTAGTTTGAATCAGAGTCTTGCTCGTACTTTTGCTCAGACATATGACGATGCAGCTTCTCCAAAGCCTCATGGTCCTCCACCAAATGGGAGGGCTGAATGAAGTGCTTATTGGCACAGCCCGATACAGGACAGCGGACACTGACGTTATCCTTGATCATGGCGTTAACCGATCCCCTGTCGTAGATATGACCACACATCTTGTTACGCATGGGCTCCTTTATCAACGCCATCGCCCATGGATCGTGTAGGGAAAAAAAATCGCCGCCGGTTTGCGCAACTTCGGGGCCTTCGCCTGCCAGACCAGCAGCGGATTCAAATTCCTTCTTAAAGCATTTATATTTGGCATTGTTCTTCACGTTGTAGGACTTCTTAGCGGCAACTTGCTTCACTACATCGACTTTTTGCGAGAGCACCTTTGTAGTGGAACTCTCACCCTTGGCCTGATCCATGGCCTTGCATTTGTCTTTATGCTCCTGTTCCATTTTAATCCATTGTTCTCCCATCTGCAGCCGCTTTTTTACGCTTTCTTCGAGAAATTTTTTCATTTCGCCATGCTCATCGCAGTCGCCATGCGCTGTGTGGATTTAGAATCTTTTACAACTTGAATAAATTAGTTACTTGGAAATATATTACCGTCGGCCATTTCCTTAAACAAACGTGCGTTTTTAACAAGCATTTGCAAATTGCCATCCACATTGATTGTAAAATCATCCATCATGCACAGAATATTCGAGAATGCCAGCAATTTTATTCAAGTTCTTTGATTTTATTTTGAACGTAGAGTATCAGGTTTATCGATGAGAAATACGGTCCGACCCCAGAATCTTAACGACATATACCGTAAATATACCTTCATTCTCGATTTCGACGTCAAAATATACCGAAAAGTTATATACGGTAGCCCTGCTAGAGATTTTAGACCATTGACACAAAGTTGTGAGAACGAGAACTGTTAAATTTTAAATGCCAGATAAGCTGTCTACAGAACCAAATTCTGATATTACCAAATTCTAGCTACGGAGAGGAGAGGGGAGAGAGAATCCACAAACACCAAGACCGTCATAATGCATAGGTATAGAATTTATTTAATTACAGTTATAACATTAACATCTATATATATTATGTATATATGTATGTATAAGTTGCATTTCGCTAATGGGTTCGTTCGGTTCGGTTTTGTTTTGTTTTGGTATATGCGGGCTGAGAGAGATAACGGTTTATCTGAACAACCAACAACGCTATTGGGAACAATTAAATCAGACTGCTGTCTGGATCTAGGATCGGTTTCGGGATCGGGGAGAAGAGGTCCAAAATGTCTGGATTACGTCAATAGTTGTTGGAAAGGAAAAGAATAATAATAATAATAAGAAACCAAGTGTAAGAAATAAGTGTAATTTAATCGTTTTTCTTCAAATTAACTTAGGAAATAACTAAAAAGTGTCTTAAAGCATACAACTTATACATAAACATATTTTTAACAGCGCTTTATCTGTTTTTGTTTGAAAATGTTTTCTTTTACTTTACTTTCTGTTTTATCTGTTTCTGTATGATCTGATCTCATCCACTGATCGATCGTTTCGTGTTTTTTCTTTCGTATCATTAATTGTGTTATATAATGTACAGTTTCTCTTTAGTTTAGTTTTAAAACATACAACTAAATACGGGCTAAACACTAATTAAACTGTATTTACATTTCATATATCTGTTAGATTCTAAATAATTTAAATATTTTACAGTTGTGTTTTGTTTTTGTTTTCTTTCTTTTCTTTTCTTGTTTTTGTTTCATCTTTTTTTGTATTGTTTTATTTTGTTTTTTCGTTTTATCATTTTGTTTCTTGTTGTGTTTCATCTTTTTGTTGTCGTCACATAATTTACAAGTGGGCGTGAAAACGTACGTTCAAGTTTAAGGAGTGTACAGAGAGGGTAGGTAGGTAGTACTATATAGTTTATTGTATAACATATGGTTTCGTGGGTATGTTTAGGGTCTGTGTATGTGTCAGCAGTGGGCTTATGAGGGTATAAAGAGGGTCTCACCCCGCAACTCCCCAGACAATCATCTTACAAAGTTTCGCGCGCGGAAATAAAATTAAAAATCAAATATTTGCAACACGGAAAAGGGTAAGCGGAACGGAACGCCTCGATTTAGATAGTCCAGTGTTTTAGTGTTGTGGCAGTGGTGGTGTTGTAATGGGGGATATCGAAAATTTTAAAAACCAAAAATAAGATCCTACAGCAATAAATTTTCAAGGGGTCATCGCACAAAAAGACCTACAACGTCGAGTCTGGAAGAACAGAACCCCCCGTTGCAGGGATTTTGGTGGAAAGCAAAATAAGTTGCTCTGGTGCAGAGCGTAGGAGAAAATCCAACACAAAACTAGTCTCTCTCTAAACTTTAAAATATTTGGCTTAACACATATTCGTTTATAATTAAATACGCTCTATACGTGGCTATATGTATACTCGTAATGTATGTATATGTATGTGTGTATGTGTATGGTAATATAATGTAATGTATACGTGTGTATGTAATCGTAGGAAAAGCCTCTGGGCGCATCTTTAAACCTAATTGTGCTTCAAACAGCATTGGCGACAGATCAGACCACACCAGACAGGTAGGGTAGGTTCTTGGGCGCTCGTTTTGGGTCCTTGGGTCTATGCCAGGCCCTACTTCTATGGAGGGAGGGAGGGCCTATCATAGAGCCAATAAACCAATTGGAAAACTCAACAAATTCTAGGAATTTTTCGGGCGGAAACTTTGTAAGATGTGGGGAAGTATTTGGCGGAGTTGGGACCCTTGAAGTAGTCACCAATCGAAAACTTAAACTTGTTAGGGGCATAGAGAGGGGTATTTGGGGCCATAGAATCATCGGATATTCATATTATGTATGGTATGGTATTGGTATGGTATGGGTAGTAGTATGCATAGTACAGTAAACAGTTATTATGTTTTAAGCTTTTTTTCGTTTAACATTTGCTTGTGTGTGTGTGTGTTTGTTTGTTTTGTGTTGCCTTTACGTTTACTTGTTGTTGTGTATGTGGTTTTTTCTTACGTTTTCTTTCATTTTAAATTAAGCAAAAAATAAAACTTTCTTTTCTTGAGATCAAACTTAACGATACTTTGCAAGCTTTTCTTTTTCATTTCATTTCATTTTGTTTTGTTTTTCTTTTTTCTTTTAAAGGATTAAATTAGGGGAAGGTTAAATAATTAAATTTAGACAAATATATATTCATCGTATTTTGCTTTTTGCATTTGCTTTTAAAGTGTACATGTGGTTGCGTTGCTGAATGCTGGATCTTTTTGCTTTGTTTGAGTTCTGTTTTTGGACATTCGGTATTCGCTTCGTCATATATTCAAATCAAATACATATGCATATCTATATTCTGGGAGCAACAATGTTCCATTCCATCCTAATTATCGTCTCATCTCGTCTCTTGCATTTATTTATTCAATAAAGTTTGCATGTGATTTCTGCTTGTTTAAGTTCTTTTTGCTTTGCTTTGCTTTTTTAAACTTTTGCTTGTTTAATCGCTATTTAAAATTACTTAAAATACTAGAAGAGCGTAACTTGTTTTGTTGGTTGGTTGTAGTTCTTGTAGTTGCCTGCTGCTGTTCATCGTTCTTGTGGGTGGTCTTTCTTTTGTCAGAGTCTGGGCAAAGTGTTGCATCCAAGAGATTTACATAGTCTGAGTCCGGTGGTATTGCCACTGTCCTGGCTGCCTTGTTATGTGCCTTAGACAGTGGCTATGACAATCAGTAGGTGTGCTAACTCGGCCACACGGTTCTTGAGATCCGGAGCGGCACGCTCCAGGTTCTCGTTGGCAAAATCGCAGGCCGGGAATATGTGCACGACGTAGGCGGCCTGTTCACTGCCCGGTATGGGAATGTTGACAATGCCGGCTGCCATTTTCTGTTGCAGATAGGTGATGAATCCAGTAGTTAGGTTCCTCGAGTGCTGCAGCACATCGGCATGGTCTCGGCCGCACGGCAAGGCTAGCAACATGCAGTGCTCTTTGTCAACCTGTTCATGGGATTTGAAATGATATTTGATTATCATCTGTAACAGATTTCCGGTCGTCCCGTGAGAGATGAGAGTGGAAGAGGACTTACCTGCATCTTTTTGGCCACTCCCTCCAGCTGCGTCTGCTCCAAGCGCATACGCTGGGCAATCCTCAGTAGCGGCGTGCTGCTCTCCGCCAGACTTGGCAGCGAGGCACGGGCCACATTGGGATTGCCGTGCACGAAGTGCATTTGAACGGCCGCCTGGTCCGTTTTCAGGGCCAGTAATCCTTGCCACATCACAGGATAACGTTGAAGCAGTGTAACGAGCGAGTCACCCGGCGGCGGGGCCAGTGCTGGCGGTGGTGCCTGTTGTTGGGCGGCGCCCAGCTCCATGCCAGGGTGCAGAACAGCTGCAGGCATTTGCTCCTGCTGCTGTTTGACTGTGAAACGGAATGGAAAATGTGCATCAGTCAGGGCTGTTGGGGGATATGGATATCGTGATTGCAGACACTCACCGACTGCTGCGATCATGGACATGCGCTCCATCTCCCTCTCCCTATCCTCCAGCTGTATGCTGCCATCACGTCCCAGGAACGGACTGACACTCGCCCCGACAGGCGGTGGCGGCACCACCACGCTGATGGAGGCCGCTGGTCGATGGGCTGGCGGCGGTTCCAGCTGTATACCACCGCTCTCGTAGTAGCCCGCCCGCGTAGCCATGTCGCTGAAGTGGGCATGGGGAATGCGAGCGTTATGCACATAGACCTGCGCCATTTGAGGTGAGTCTTAAGAAGAATAGAGGAGAATATCATATTAATTAGTTTTTGTATAAGATTGGCTTCCATTCAGCACTTACCCGCTGCAGTGCGATCCTGTGGACTCTGCAGACTGTGAGGCACTGCAATGGTGCGCGGTGGTCCACTGCCTGGTCGCCGCAGCTCCAACGGCGGACTATTGCTGATCATCTTGTCGTCGTAGTCGCCGCTGCGCATCAAATGGTGTTGATAGAGCATAAAGTCCCTGGAGGCAGCCACGCCCCGATACGTGGAATCGTTCTGTAGGGAAGGAAAAGATTAACAAATGAGTAAAGATTAGTAAAGGGTTTCTTCGAGGCAGGGCTTCAGTGTGCTCTTCTTGATTGACAAAAGGGGGATTGGGATTACGCTACTTGTAAGCTCCACAAGTAAAACTCGTGCATTACCGGTGTTATGGGCGATGCCTGCTGATGGGCCGGCGGCGGGCTCTGGGTGCGTCGTCCACTGACATAGGCACCCAGATCATGCTGCAGCGTCCACAATAATGTTAGCAATTTCAAGAGTTTAAAGTTAGTTTTAGGATTAATTTTGGTTACAATTATGCTTAGTAGAGAGGATTAGGTCTTTAGGTGTGACTAAGGAAGAATGGGGATGCTTACCAGACTCGTATCGAATGGCGGCACTCCCGCCATTCCTGGTGGCAGAGCCAAGGGCGAGACCCTCGGCTGTCCCTGCGGACTGATGTTGGGAATGGCTGTGCGCAACACTGCAAAGAATCGAGATCGAGAATTAGTTACGCTCTGTATGGTGATTGGTAGAGCCTTCCACTTACCCGCTGCTGCTGCTGCAGAGTTAACCTGCTGCTGCGCCGACTTGAGCACTGCAGCCACGGAGACGGGCGGCGGACTGCCCACACTCCCTGGCAGGATCTGTCCTGCCTGCAGGCTGTGCACCACGGGATTCGGTTTGCCGGGCGCCAAGGGCGGCGAAGGCGTCAACTGATGCTGCTGGGGCTGCAGATGCGCCGGGGCCTTCTGTTGCTGTAGCAGCAGGCCTGGATGATTGGGCAGCATGGGTATACCATGCGGCGGCAGCTGCACCTGCACTTGCACTCCTTGCGGTGGTCCGGTCTTCTGCTGGTTGGGTGGCTTGTACAGCTGTTGTGCGGATGTGGCAGGTGGCAGGACGGTGGGCACGTAACCAAAGTTTGGTTTTCCCAGCTGCTGCTGCTGCATATGTCCTGTCGCCGAGGATGAGGGTGGCAGTTGCTGCGGCTGCGGTACCACTGAAGCCTTGGAGCTTACGACATGCAGGATCTGCGGTGGTGCTGCAGATGTTGCCTGCTTGATGACGAGCGTCTGCTGCTGTTGGGGCATGCCTGCTGCTGCTCCCATCTGTTGCTGTGGCTGCTGCTGTTGCCCCTGAATTCTGGGAGAGTGTGGCGAGTGTGCAGATGGTGGTGGCACGTTCACCAGAAGATGCTGCTGTTGCTGCTGCTGCAAGTGGCGTGCTATGATTTGTGGCTGGAGCAGCTGATTGCCTGCGGCATCTGTGAGGAGCATGTGTCCTGCAACTGATGACTGCGGTTTCGTGGGAGTCAGCTGCTGCTGCTGCTGTTGCTGCTGCTGGAGGTTCTTTTCCCTGTTCAGGACATGCGCCTTCAGTGGCTGCGGTGCCCGCACGTTGCTCAGCTGGGCATGTTGCAACACCGTGGGCAACGGGTTCTGCTGAAGCACAATCGGTTGTTGTTGCTTTGGTGACGCCACCAACTGCGATGGTCCCTGCTGCTGCTGCTTTACCAACACGCTGACAGGTTTGTTCAACAGAGCCGCTGCAGTACCCGGCTCCAATTGCACGGACTTGTTGCCCATTGACGCTGTGATGGGCGCCGCCGTAGATGGAGCCAGAACTGTGGCATTGATCTGCTGCTGTGGCAGCGGCTGCTGCTGCTGCTGGTGTTGTTGCTGATGCTGTTGCTGCATCTGCGGTGCCGCCTCATTGCTGCTGTTGGTTGGAGCTGCAGCTGTGGCTGCCGGAAGGTTGCCCTCCTTGCCCTGTGGCATTCCCGCGGTGATGACTCCCGTGACGGGATCCACCAGGGCCTTGCTCACTGCATCCGCTGCTCCCCCAGTGATCTTCTGCGTGGCCGGTGCTGCCGTCTGGTGCATGGGCAGCCCTCCACTGGGTATCGACGAGTTGATGGCCTGATACGATTCAATCTCCGCTGCAGCAATCGCCTTTTTCTTGGGATGCTGCGGCATCGTCGACTTCGTGGTATGCACGGGCATCACTGGTACCACTGGCACCACTGGCACTGGAGCAGGAACAACGGCAGCAGGAACAGGAAGGGGAACAGCCGATGGCGTTGCGACTGTGGGTTCAACCTCTTTGCTGTCCAGCTGTGGCATATGTGCGGCAGCGGCATGCTGCTCTGGGGCATGCAGGATGGGAGTCGCGGGCGGTGCAGGCGATGATGAAGATTGCGATGAGTCCTCCATCAGGCTCGACAGCGGTTCACAGATGGTTTGCTTCCTGTCCTTGGTGCGTCGTGGACGACCCACGGCATTGGTAGGGGGATTCACGAGATCCGTTTTCTTCGTCTGGGCGTTCCGTCCGGAGCGGCGAGGAGGCGTCTGGGCGCCGATTCCGGCTGCCATTTGTGTGTTGGTATTTCGCACCACATCCTCGATGATGTCATCCACTGTGCTGCGATCCTCCTTCTCCTGCAGTCGGCGGGACTTGCGCGTGTTGCTCGATTCGCTCGAGTTGTCGCTAATCGTCGCATCGTTGTGTGGCTGTGGCAGGGATTGTGGTTGTGCTTGTGCCTCTGCTGGTGGCTCTACATCTGTGCTGCTCCTGATCGACGGCTGCGACTTGTTGATCGTCAGAATGAGACGTGGCCGCTGATCCTCCACTGGCGGCACCACAGTCGCAATCTTTGCCTTGGGCTCCGCCTCCCCAGAGTCATCGTTGAACTCATAAATGTCCTGGCTGGAGGCTTGCACCTGAGCCAGCGCCTGATTCCTGGCCTTCTTCTCCGCTGGCGTCGGCACTGGAGTGGTCGGCGTTACCGCTGCCACAGCTGCGGCTGTGGGCGTGGGTGTCACCATTTCCATGGCCTTCTGCTGCTGCTGCTGCTGCGCCAGTTGCTGTTGTTGGAGCTGCTGCTGCTGCAGGAGGAGATTCCTGGGCGGACGACCCTTCCTGCCACGAGTCACAGGCGCCGTCACCGGTTTCCTGAGCCGCGTCTGCACTCCGTTGTCGCCAGGAGCGATGCCCAAGCCAGGATCAGCTCCTGGTGCAACGCCTGGTGTGGTCAGTGGAATTCCTCCCTGCTTCTTGGCACCACGCGGCTGTCTGCCACGCTTGGCGGCGCCTCCACGACCCGGCGGCCTGCCCACAGTCGGAGTGCTGGGCTTCGGTGGCATCTGACGTGTCTCCGTCTCGTCCTCCGTGTCGTGATCGTTCAACGACGTAGCGGGAGCAGGAGTGGGAGCAGAAGCAGGCGAAGGAGCTGGAGCAGATGGCGGTGTCGACACTGGTTTCTCCGTGGGTATGGTAGGTGTAGGTGGCATCTCCACAGTGGCAGACACAGCAGCGACTGCCACTGTCGGGAGCATCTCCTTGATGACTGCCGGAGGTGCCGGTGGCTCCCGTGGATCCAGCTTCTTGATCACACTATCGATATTCACCTCCTTAGCGGACCAATAGTCGCTGTCCACCTCCTTAGAGTCCTGCTCGATCAGCTCATCCTGCTTGGGCTGCGATGAGATCTTGATGAGATTTTCCTCCGTCAGCAGGGACGTGCCACTGGCTGTGGCACTGGCCGCCTTTGGGGAGATTATCGCCGGACTGCCGCTGCCACTGGTCGTGGGTGTGGGTGTCCGTATTACGGAAACACTCTCCGAAGTCTTGATGACCAATGATGCCGATGGCGCTGCCTCCACGGGGGTCTCCTTGATGGTATTGGCATTGGGATTCACATTTGGTTGCGTTGGATAGTGGATTATCGCATTGGCGGCTGTGGTCGGTACTTGTCCTGCTGGCGGTGGCACAATATGCTGCTGGACAATCAGTTGCTGCTTGGTTGTTGGACTCTGGATCACGTTCAGTTGCGGTGTTGGATGCGGTTGCGTGGCGCCTGGAGAGGATTGCTGCTGCTGCATCGATGGTTGCTGTTGCTGTTGATTCGGTTGTGGCACTCTCACCAGCAATGACGGACTGTGCACCATTGGATTTGCAGGCTTGCAGGGCGGACTGTGTGGCAACTGTTGCTGCTGCTGGTTGGGCATGCCACGTGGTGGGTGCTGTGAAAACATCGGTGGCGGCGGACCCAGCTGCTGCTGCTGCTGTTGCTGGGAAGGATGTTGTTGTATCTGTTGTTGCAGCTTCTGGATGTGCAACTGTTGCGCCTGCATCGCCTGCTGTTGGTTCAAATGCTGCTGCTGCTGTGCCTGGACTTGATGTTGCTGCTGCTGTGCCTGGACTTGATGTTGCTGCTGCTGTGCCTGGACTTGATGTTGCTGCTGCTGTGCCTGCTGTTGCTGCTGGTTCATCTGATGCTGCTGCTGCTGTTGGAAGTGCTGATGCTGATGTTGTTGCTGCAACTGATGTTGTTGCGCGGGTGTCAACTGCAGTTGATGCTGCTGCTGTCCATGGAGCTGCGACTGCTGCTGTCCATGTTGTTGCTGCTGTTGCTGCTGCTGTTGTTGTCCATGCTGATGTTGCTGCTGTTGTTGTTGCATATGCTGCTGCTGTTGCTGCTGTCGTTGCAACATTTGCTGATGCATAAACTGGTGCACTTGTTGCTGATGTTGATGCTGCTGATGGGCTGCCGTCATCTTGGACATCATTTGCGGCGACAACTGTTGCTGCTGATTCTGCTGCTGCTGCTGCTGCTGTTGCTGTTGCTGTTGCGCCTGGTGATGTGGCGGCTGTGGCTGTGCATTCACGTGGAGGTTCTTGTGCCCAAGAGGCGGCAGGCTGCCCAAAGGCGGAGAGCTTGCCACCTGCGATTGGGTGGCCTGCTGCGGCTGTACTGTCACTACCTTGCTGATGATTGTCGGATGGTGTGGCACCTGCATCGGCGGCATCTTCTGCATCGGCATGGGAATCAGTTGTGGCGATTGTGACGATTGCAGATCCATCAGAGACTTGGGCGATGGCTGCTGCTGTTGCTGGTGTTGCTGCTGCTGGGCGGTCTGGTGCTGGGGTCGTGGCTGGTAGCTGTTCGGCTTGCTTGTGGTGGGTGATGTGGTATTGGTGGCCACCACTCGCGGCGTAGGACTGGCCATAGGGCTCATGTTGCCGCCTTGCGGGGAAGTAATCAGGGCATGCTGTTGCTGCTGCTGATTACCCCCTGCCACGGGACGACCCGCAGGACTCAGTTGGCTCACCACTCGATTGATGGGTGCTCCGCCGCGTCCCGGCGATAGCAGTGGACTGTGTGGCGACTGGGCCCGAATGCCCATCATGTAACCACTTGGCGTAGGCTGCTGTTGCTGCTGCTGCTGCGGATGATGGGGTGAGAGTACCATGTGGGGCACCATAAAGTGTGCCGTCTGATCTGGTATGGAGATGGTCGGGGGCTGCATGATGAGCGACTGATTGCGCAGGGCCAGCTGTTGCGGTGGCGTCTGCTTGGGCGTCGAGGCCTGTGGCATGCAGGGTATGCTCTGGCTGGGTGTTGGACTCCCGAACGATATCGAGGGAGAGACGGAGCTGCTGCTGTTCGAGCAATTGCCCATCACATTCGACAGATCCAGATTGATGACGGGTGTGGGCGTGACTTTGGGGTGTGGTGCAGGTGCAGGTGTAGGCGCTGCTGCTACTGCAGGAGCAGGAGGCAGCACTGAGGGTGCGGGTAGCACCGTTTGCACCGGCTGCACCAACGGTTGCTGCAGTTTGCTGATTGTCGGCGGCTCAATCTTCACGGGGGAAGATGATGTCAAGGACTTACCGCTGATCAGAACAGATGATGGGGGCTTCTGTTTCTGCTGCTGCTCCAACGATGGCAGTTTCGTGATCACCGATGGTGGAGCGTTCTTCGAAGGTTGATCCTCCACTGGTGCAGGGGTCGCGGATGCCTTGGCTGGCGCCGCTTCCATGCTGCTCGACATAGACTTCTCTGGCGATGATGATGAGCTCTGAACGGTCTCATCAATCTTGAGACTCGGTCCACTGCTGTCTGCCTCGTCGGCATTCTCATTCTCCTCGGTGTCCGTGTCGATCTGGAGATCCCTCTCAGACTGCGGTGTGTCTGCCTTGATGTCCATCATGTCCTCGTGCCTCAGACTCTGCACAGCCTTGTTGATTTCATCGGGATCCAGGACTCCTCCTGCACCCACGACCACTGGCGGTTCTGCATCTGTCTCTGGCTCAGGTTCTGGTTCTGGCTCTGCTTCGGGCTCATCTTCTAGAATGGCTGGTGGTTCCACGGCTCCCTCGATTGCCTTGGCCGCCAAGGCGGCCTCCTCATCGGGTTCGGCCACAACGAGAGCCGACGCTGACGGCTCCATTTCGCTCTCGTCCATGCCATCCAGCGAGTAGTCGGCCGTCGAGGAGGTGCCAAAGCTTTCGCCCAGCAATGCAGACACGGCGCTCTCCGTCTCCTCCTGGGAGATGGTCACGCGGGATTTGCTTTCCTCAATTTTGTCCAGTGGCTTGGTGGCTCCTGGTGGCGAGGCCACCGGAATCTTGGGCTCGTCTGCCAAAGGATCTAGCAGGGAAGCGCTGTTGAACTCCGCGGAGATGGACTGCACTGCCGACTCGCTGATCCGATCATCCAGCTGGCCATCGAAGCCGGGAATGAAGATATCCTTCTTTTTGCCGAGCGCCGCACTTGTGGGAGAACTCTCCGCCGAAGCAGCGGCCGCAGCGGCGGCCGTTGTCGATGACGTGGGTGTCGTGGCCAGCGTCGAGGAGTTCACACCCGACGCTCCAGCTCCGGCTCCACTGCTCACCGGCGTCTCTGCGGATTGTGTGGACAGCATGGAGCTCGTGGAGTTCGTGATGGTCGGAGTCTTGGGAATGGGGCTGATCAGGCGTGGCTTCTCTCGCGAGGGAGTGAGGCTGTCACTGCCCCTTGCACTGGCGCTGGTGCTGGTGGGAGTGCTCGGTGGCACCTTCGGCTTCGGGGGTGGTGGCTGTGGTACATCCACATCATCATCGTCGCCGATGAGGCAGGGCAGACTCGGCGAGGGCTTGCACAGCGGAGGCGATGCAGATCCAGAACGATGCTTGGATGCGTCCATCTGCTCTTCCGCATGCTTGGCGGCTGCCTGGACATTCACCGTCAGCTTGCCAGGCGTCGGGGGTGGCCCCGGTACCGGAGTGGGCTGCGATTCCCTGCGAAGCAACTTCTCCTGCTTCTCCTCCTTGGAGCGCTTCTTTTTCTTCTTCTTGTCCTTGCTCTTGTGCTGCTCCTCGCCTGCCGGCTGCTTCGGCTGAGTCTGGACACCCATAGATGATGGCTTCAGCTTCAGCTCCACCGAGTTATTGTCCTCGTTGTCCGAGAAGCGGAACACATCGGTCATGTCCGATCTGTAGGTGTTGGCCGTCGAGGGTGTGGCCTCCTCGGGCAGCGTCTTGCTGTCAAAGTCATCCATCAGTTGGGCCTCCAAGGCCCGTCCCGCCTCATCCATGTCCACGCTGTTGTCGTCCTCGATCTTCGTGGCATTCGACGAGGAGGATTGCTGCTGCTGGGTCGCCTGCTGTTGTGCCGCCTGCTGCTGCTGTTGTTGCTGCTCTCGTTGGGACTTTTCGCGTCGCTTCTTCTCGCGCTTCTCCTTGCGATGACGTTCTCTGTCCGCATGAGAGGATGATGATGAACTGCCGCCCGTCTGCCGAGGGGTTCTCTCTACTGGTGGCTGATCCTCTTTTGGGCTGATGGGCAATTGGTTCTCCTGAATCTTGCCCGAGGTGTGTGTCGGTGTGGGTGTGGATGGTGGGTCTTGTTTGTAGGTCTGCAGGGCAGCCGACACAATCGGTTCTCTTGAGGAGATCTCTTTGACTCCCCCTTCTGGCTGATCGTCGGCGAACTGCGACTCATCCTCGTCCGAAATGATGCCAAAGATAAACTCCATCTTGTCCTCGCCCCTCGTCTTGTCTCGAGAAAGTGCTGGCGCAGAGGTGGGAGTGGCGGGCACGGGAACGGGCACAGACACAGGTACTGGAGATGCTGTTGGTGGTGCTGCTGGGACAAGGCTGCTGTTGCCAGAGGAGGCATTGTACAGTCTCGAGGCTGAGGAGGAGGATGAGGTATCCAAACTCTTGGATTTCTTTGACTTTTTCAAGCGGTGTCTCTCCTCCTTGGACAGCTTCTCCAACTTCTCCCCGAGATCGTTGCTGCCGGCAGATGGAACAGGAATGGGAACAGGATCTGCTGCTGCTGTTGCTGGTGCAGCTGGTGTGCT
Organism: Drosophila azteca; assembly: GCA_005876895.1. NCBI lineage: Eukaryota > Metazoa > Arthropoda > Insecta > Diptera > Drosophilidae > Drosophila > Drosophila azteca. The sequence goes on along the minus strand of VCKU01000091.1, from coordinate 5,877,741 downwards.
GCTGCCCATGTGGGGTGGTGCTGTGGTGGCAGTAGCCCCGGCGATGGTATTTGTTTCCGCCGTAAGGTTCCTCATCTTCTCGCGCTTCTTCTCCTTGCGCTCCTTGTGCTTCCGCCTCTCGCTCGCCGAAATGTCCAACGATATGGGCAGGACACTCTCTTGGTCTCGCTCCCGCTCTCGTTCCGTTTTCAGTTCTTCCAAGCTTTCCACAAACTTGTTCGCTTTCAAATCGGACGAGTGCACATCGAAGATCGAGGGCGTGGCTATGGATACAACGAGCGATGGCAGGGGCTGCTGAGGCTGAGGCTGGGGCTGGGGCTGCTGCTGCTGCTGCTGGGCTGCCTCTATCTCTCTGGAGGAGGAGGACTTCAAGCGTTTTTTGCTCTTCTTGTGCTTCTTTCGCGTCTCAGGCGAATAGTCCTTTATAGTCTTGCCCGTCCCAGAGTCAGAGTAGACATTGGAGTAGCAGCCACCGACGGCAGAGGTGTAGAAATCCCCATACTCCTTCTTGATCTCCGTCTTCAGCTTCCGGTCCTCCACCGAGGAATGGGAATCGTGGCGGGACTTGTAGTCTGTTTCTATCTTTTTCTGCTCTCCACAGCCGTCCGACAGCTGCTCCTGCTTGATCTCTGGCTCTAGCTCCGGCTCCGGCTCTATTTCCATCTCTGGCTGTGGCTCCTGCTTGATCTGCACCTGCATCTCCGGGGCTCCCGGCTGCGACTGTGACTCAGAATCGGAGGCAATGCGCGTCGTGTGCGAGTTGCGCTTTCCGTGCTGATTGTGCTTCGTGAAGTTCCTGCGTATCTCATCCTCGGAACTGTCATCCCCATCGCACAGACGAAGCAGATTCTGCTGCATCTGGCGGACGCGATTGGCAACCGCCTCGTGATCCTCGCATCCTTCGGACCTCGCATCGGAATCGGAGAATATGCGGCTCCGCATCATCTCATCGTCGTCGTCGTCGTGGTCGTCGTCGCTGCTGGAAAGACCGATGTGTCGGCCATGGAAGCTGCTGCTGCCGCTGTTCCGGTGGTGCCGGTCCTCGAACTCCGTATCCGAATCGCCGTCGTAGCTAGTGGACCGCTTCTTCTTGGCCCGCGACTGCTTCAGCTGCGAGAACTTGGCCTTGATCTTCTTCTCCTCCGCCTGACGCTGCATGTTCTTGCAGCTCCTGGCCTTGACCTTGTCGTACATCGAGACATTGGGACAGTCGTCGGGTATGTCGAAGATCGAGTGCTTCTTGGAGGCATCATCCGTGTCGTCAGAGTCCCCGGAGCTGAGCATCATAATCTTACTGCGCTGGGACGATTTCGAGGAGTGGTGCCCCTCGTCGGAGCCCCTCGAGGACTTTCTGTCCACACTCCTCCTTCGATGGTGGTGTCCATGGTGATGGTGATGCCCTTCTCGATCACGTTCACGTTCCCGATGCCCCTTGCCACTGGAGGTGTTGGTCGGAGCAGAACTCAGTTCTCCCGCAGAGCCACTGCCAGCGGCAGAGGTCCGTCTATGGGGATTATGATGATGCTCTTGATCCGGCAGCTCCTGATCCTGCTGCAGCTGGAGATGGGAGTGCGCATGCATGTGCTGTTGCTGCTGCTCCTCATCGGTATTGGTAGACTCGGCCACCGAATGGCTTGAACGCTTTTTCTCGCGATGATGCTCTCGGTGGTGCTCACGGTCTCGCTTGCTCTTGTGGCGCGACGAGGAGCTGCTGCTGTGGTGATGATGACCCTCTCTGTCCTTCTCTCGATCCCTCTCCTTCTCTCGCTTTGGCTGTGGCTGCTGCTCCTCCTCGCTGGTATTGACGAGCTGCTGCTGTTGCTGCTTGAGAGCTGGCTTTGGGGTGGCGGTAGTCTCCAGCACGTCCATCGATGGAGTGACGACATCCATCGAAGAGGGCGCACTGGCACTGACACTCGCTATGCTCTTGCAGTGATGCTTCTCCCTGCGATGATGCTTCGAGGAGGAGGAAGAGCTGCCGCCACTGCCATGCGACTTTGAGTGCGAGGAACTAGAGTTTGTCTTGGAGTTGGAGTCACCGTCCTTGGAGCTGGTGATGCTGTTGCTGCTCTTATGCTGCTGCTCCTTGGCTGCGTCGTGACGTTGATCGTTGAGCCGCTGGTTCTGACTGTTCTGGCTGGGAATGGGATTCTGATGGTTCTCCATGCGTATCCGTTTCACATAGTCATCGTGATGATTGTGAAGACCACCGACGCCTCCACTACTGTGGTTGCTATCCTGCGAACTCAGGCGACGCTTGTGAATGCGGGGACCTGGAGAGTTTCTCGACGATTTCCTCGAGCGATTCTTGGCTGCGGCAACAGTGACATTGCTAACATCGTGCGCTGTTGGCGTGGTACACGAGGAGGGTGGCACTGCTGTGGCATCGGCGGCATTCTCTTTGTTGTTCTGCCGCTCGCATTCAGCAGCGCTGGGCGTGACATTATGCGAGTAGAAGCTACTGGCCTCGGAGCTGGCATCGGCTTTGCTTTTGTGATATGAGGACATCTCGCGCATTCTGGACATACGGGATTCTTGATCCGAGTCCGAGATGGATCGTCGAGAAGATTGTTCTTTTTCTCGGTGATCGCGCTCACGATGTTCCTTTTCGCGATGCTCCTTTTCACGCAGCTCTCGATCTCGTTTCTCCTGCTCTCGCTGATCCTGTTCTCGCTGCTCTTGCTGCACACGCTGCTCTCTTTCTTCACGCTCCTTTTGCTCACGTTCTTCTTGAGCCTTGCGTTCCTTCTCTTCTTTGGCCTTGCGCTCCTCACGTTCCTTCTCTTCTTTGGCCTTGCGCTCCTCACGTTCCTTCTCCTCTAGCTGGGCCTTGCGCTCCTTCTCCTTTTCTTCGTGGTGAGATTTGCGCTCTTTTTCCTTTTCCTCTTGGTGGTGCGATTGTGTCTTCCGTTCTGGATGAGCCTTTTCCTTCTCTTTGTCCTCCGATTGGTGGTGGTGGGCCTTCCGCTCCTTATCCTTATCCTCACGCTCTTGATGCTTCCGCTTCTCCCTATCGTGGCGCTCCTTCTGGTGCGCCTTCTCACGCTCCTGACGCTGTTCCTTTTCGGAGCGCTCCCCAGGATCGTCCGTGTCCGTGGAGTCTTCGATGCGTGGAGTCGCCGATTTTGAGGATTGGGATGTGGCGGAATTCTTGCGCTTGTCGGAGGAGCTCGTTGAAGATGAAGTGGAACTCTTGTCGGTCTTTTTCGCCTTTTTGTCGCCGCCATCCGAGCGGCTGTTGTGCCTGTTGCTGCTGCTGTGAGTTCTGTCCGTGCTGTTCGAACGGTTTGCACCTTGACCGTGCGACTTGTCCACGCTGTTTGAGCGGTTCGTTGTCGTCGACGTCGCGTGGGATTTTTCTGAGCTGTTGGATCTGTTTGTGGAATTGGACTTGTCCGAGCTGTTGGAACGGTTCGAACTACTGTGCTTGTCCACAGAGTGGGACTTGTCCACAGAGTGCGACTTTTCCACAGAGTGGGACTTGTCCACCGAGTGGGATTTATCCACAGAGTGGGACTTGTCCACAGAGTGGGCCTTGTCCGAACTGTTGACTCGGTTCGAACTGTGGGTCTTCTCCAAACTGTTAGATCGGTTCGTGCCTGTCCCACTGTGGGCACTGCTGCTGCTCTTCTTGTGGGAGTGCGAGTGGGAGGAGGAGGAGTGGGATGTGGATGTCTTGCTCTTGGGCTCCTCTTCGCTGGAGTTCTGTTGCTGTTGGGACTTTTGTACATGTGCTGTGGTGGCTGTTGCTGAGGAACTGTTACCGTTGGACGATGATGTGGAATTGGAGGAGCTCGAGGGGGCATTGCTGTTGCTGCTGGAGGTAGAAGTAGTAGTCCCCACATTCGTGCTGCCCGGCACAGAGGCGGACTTTTGCAGCTGTGCTCTGGCGCTGGGCGACTGTGAAGGCGGCTGTGCCTCGGCGGGCACGCTCAGACTCTTCGTCAGACTGTTAGGTGCCGCTGGTGGAGGTCCGGGCGTCTTGGCTGCCGACTGCTGCTTCTGCGTCACCGTCTCTGGTGGTGGCGGTGGTGCTGGCTGTACGGCTGGCGGTGGTGCCGCAGTGTTTGGCAGAGGCGGGTGACTGGGGAACGGATACTGCAGTCCCTTGGTGGCTCCCGATGTGGCTGCTGGAGATGCCGTTGCCGAGGCAGCTGTGACTACCGTAGCAGTAGCCGTGGGAATCACACCCCCTGGCCCTGCACTGCTGCTGGTGCTGCTGCTGATACTGGTGCTGCATCCCGCCATGGGTTTAACGGCAGACAGTTGTCCGCTTGGCGTCGCCGCTCCCACCGATGGCGAGGGTGAGGGACTGTTGTAGGGAGACATCGACGCCTGGGGCGAGTTCATTGGCGAAAGGCTGCTCAACCGCTGGAGCAGTCCGCTTGTCGTCGTCTTGCTGCTCGTCGAGCTGTTGGACAGAATGGGCGTGCAGTTGCCAATGATGGGCGTCGTTTTGGTGGCCGCCAGATTTGGTAGCAGCGCTGGTGAGGTATTTCCACTGCACAGGCCATGCCGCGAAGCTGTCGATGTGGATCCTATGGATGTGGAGCCGATGGCAAAGTCCGCACTGCACGGATCGTACCACTGGTTCTTCTTCAGTCGCTGCAGATCGTCATCAAAGATGGACTTCTTGGCGAGCAACGACTTGACAATATCCGAGGGCTGTAGCTCGTCAATGTCCAGGAACTTGTGGCGCGAATTGCTTGCCGAATGGCAGCTGGATGCCGTGCCACTGGAACTGTTGCTGTTGCCGTTGCCAGAGTTCGCCGGATGTGTGCTCAAGCCGCTCAGATTCGTGTGCATCGACAGCTGCCACGAGGGCATCGTTGTGCTGCCGCTGCTGCTGCTCGACTGCGGGGCATGGCTGTGGCTATGACTGTGGCTGTGGCTGTGGCTGGAATTGGTGTTGCTGCTCGTCTGCTGCTGCTGCTGAGTGTTGCTGCCGCCGGACCATCGCTCGTAGTTCTCCTCAAAGTTGCGGAGGCGTTCATCCAGCGAGGGGCTTCCTCCGGCATTTCCAGGCACATCCGAGTCGCTCGAATTGGAGCTCAGCGAACGAGGACGTGCCGGACTGGCCATTAGGCCCAAGGAGGTGCCCGAGGACGATTGCTGCTGCTGCTGTTGCTGCTGCTGCGAGTGGTGCGAATGATGCTGATGCTGGTGCGAGGAGGATCGCCAGTAGCGTGAGGAGGGACTCGGCAGGAAGGCCGATGATCCACTGCCGAGTCCTGCACTTAGACTAGAGTTGCTGTTGCTGTTGGTGGGGCCACCGGCTGCCGAGGAGCATCCCAACAGGTAGCTGGATACACTGCTCGAAGAGCAGCTGCTGCTGCCTCCGGCTCCGACACTGCCTCCACCACTGCGATGCTGCTGGATAAACGAGTAGCCAAACTTGGGCATCGGCAGCCACATCACCTCCCTTACCCTTTCCCTCGTCCGTTCTCTCGGGGGAGGCAGGCGACGTGGCTCGGAGGGCAGCACTTCGGGCCGCTCATCGCACAAAGGCGTACCCGGCCGCGATCCGTCCGCACTCTCTCCGCCGCTGGCCTCGTGCGAGTGATGGGAATGTAGCTGATGGCCGCGTCCTCGCGATACATGATGATGGTACTCATCGTTGGGCGGCGTCACACCGGTGACTCCTCCACCCAGCAGCAGACCACCCCCGGAGCTGCTGTTGTTCCCCATTGTGGGTGGCTGCTGCATGGGCGCGACACGCCGCCGCTTGGCGGCCAGCGAGGCATTCATCATGTGCTGCTGCTGCTGTTGCTGCTGATCCATGCTGCTGGCTCCCATCAGTCCATGGCGAAACGCCGAGGAGTTGGAAAGCGCCGCGAAGGCGCCCACATCAATGGACGGTCTGCGGCAGCTGAGCATCAGAGACGGCGAGGGCGATGGCTGATGTCCAGGGAACTTCATGCTGTTGCTGTTGCTGCTGGAGAGAGGCGGTGCCTCAGACACCCGTCGAATCTCGCTCTTGCGATTGAGAGGATCGTGTATCACATCACAGTTGGATAGGGGGTTCAAAGGTTGCTGTTGCTGCTGCTGCGGCGGCTGCTTGTCCCCAGAGGAGGGATAGGGATCCACCAGCTAAAGAGACGATGAAAGAAAAGACGAAAAGGGGTTCGAAAAAAGAGTAAACAGACTGCTGTGTGGAAGGACTCACCCCTGAGGCATTGGAATGATGATGGTGATGGTAATCCATTTTGATGCGCTTCCTGGGACTGACCATGCCTCCTCCCCCCTCATCACCACTGGACGGGCATTCATCGAGAAGGAGTTGTTCTACAAAATGGAAAGAAAACGAAATGTTGATTGCTGGCAATTTTTATACCCGGTACTCGAAGAGTACCGAAGATTATATATTAGTACTCGAAGTACTCGAAGAGTATATATTAGATTAGTGGTGATAACGGATGTGTGTAACGTCCAGAAGGAAGCGTTTCCGACCCCATAAAGTATATTCTTGATCAGCATCAATAGCCGAGTCGATATAGCCATGTCTGTCTGTCTGTCCGTCCGTCTGTCCGGTTATCCGTCGGTCCGTCTTCATTAGTGCCTAGATCTCAGAGACTATAAAAGCTAGAGCAACCAAATTTTGTATCCAGTCTCCTGTGTGATCAGTCTACTCCTTCGTTTGGATTGAAATTTGTAGATGATGTCTTACCGCAACGTCTACGACTGGCTCCTCCCACGGTTATGCTGCTGCCGCTGTTGCTGTTCGTGTTGCTGTTCATCAGCGTCGCCTCCATGGGGGTTTCTCCACTCCCGAGTGTCCCGGGTGCCAGGCGTGCAGTCACCGGCGAATCGCTTCGACTGCCGACTTTGGTTGTGGTTGTTTCTGAGGCATCGTGAGGCTCCATCATGTTGCCGATGGCTGCACCGCGAAATCTTCGCAGTGCCGCCACATCGTTGAAATCAAAGTCGATGGTATGCCTCGCATTCCTTACCATTCGCATCCTCACCTGCGCCATGGCAGCCGGCGACATGGGGGGCATCGACAAACCGCTGTTGCTGCTCCCCACCACAGATGGTAGCGTGGCGGTGGAAGCAGCAGCGCCTGTCACCGAAGCTCCTCCCGTAGCTGTTGCCGGAGCACCTGAGCCGCTGACAATGGCAGAGGCAATGCTGGGCGCAGGCATTGAAGAGCTAGCCGAGGGAGTGCCTCCACCGCTCGTGGGCGTATTGCTGCCAGTATCGTTGCAGATATCGTTTGAGTTTGTCTGAAGGCGGCTAAAGGAGGAGGCACGACCTCTGGACTGCTGTGTGGAGGATTCATAGCGATTGAAACGCGTCGAGGAACCTATAAGGAAAAAGCAGAAGGGTAACCATTAGGGGACTGGATGATGGAGATCCCTCTTCCATTTTGCTGCACACTTACCTGCATTCTGTTGCTGTTGCTGCTGTTGCAGTTTCTCCTGCTTCTCCTGCTTGTCATAGAACGCATCCTGACACTCTCTGGAGGCAAAGTCCACCTGCAGCTTCCTGCCACGCATGATGGTGCCCCGCATATCCTTGACCGCTGCCTGAGCATTCTGCACCTGATCGTAGAGCACCAAAGCCAACTGTCGCTGGCGATCAATGCTCACCTTCGTGACAGCGCCAAAGCGCGTGAACTGCGACTGGAGAAAGGACTCGGATACCTTCTCGCCCACCCCATCGATCCACACACAGTTCGTGGGCATGGACTTACCGAAGCCGAGCTTGATCCGATTGCTACCCAGATGCTCGCCATCCATTTTGCGCATGGCCTTCACGACAGAGACAATGTCCGAATACTGACAGAAGGCGTAGGCATTGAGGCCCTGCTTCTTGATGTCGATCTCGATGATCTCCCCGAAGCTCTCGAAATGCACACGCAGTTCGCTCGCCGTGATCTCCTTCTCCAGGTTCCCGATGAATAGAGTCCGCGTCGACTTTGGGTGGTATTCGTCCAACTCTGCCTCGTAGGGGCGGAACTCGTTGTCCTCCACGTCGTAGCCCTGGTAGGGTTCTACCTCGATTTTACAGCCGAAAAAGTGCTTGTCGTGTGAGACCTCCAATGCCTTCTCCACATCGTCGGGCTTCTTGAAGCAGACGAGGGCATAGCGCTCGGAATTCTGGCCCACGACCTTCACCCACGTGACCTTGCCGTGCTTTTTGTACTCATGAAAGAGACCATCCTTGAGGGATGTGTCCGAGGAACGGGCGGGCAGGTTGCGTACGCGTATCGCCAGTGGGCGATTATCTTCGGAATGCACCACAGGATTCACAGGGAGACAGGAGGAGGAGGAATGGCCGCCGCCACTGCCACTGCTGCTGCTGCTCGAGCTGCTGCTGCTGCTGGAACTGGAACCACAACCGCCACTGGGTATGGCTACGGCACCAGCATTGCCACTGGGATTTGAAGAAGTGCCTGGTAAAGGAATGGAATGGGATTGAATTTAATTGTTTATTTCTTCGAGGGGTGGCATGAATCAAGGGATACTCACTGTTGACAGCCACCGACTGGAGACTGCGGGAGATGCTACGACCATCTGCACATTGGATGCCCGATTGGACCGGACTGGACGCGTGCGAATGTGACGATGTTTGCGATGACGCAGACGAGGAGCTGTGGGAGCTGCTGTAGCTGCTCGGCGAACGCGAATGCGACCGGCTTGACGAGGTGGTGCTGCGTCCATGCAGATTATGATGATGATTATGATGGTGGTGTCGCTGGTGTGGCCTCGACGCGGATGCTAGGGAGCAGGCGGATGCGGATGCTGATGCAGAGGATGATGTGCCATTGTCGACGGCAGCTGCCAGGGCAGCGGCCACATTTAGAATGTCACCGCCACTGCCACTGGTTGCTCCTCCGCTGCCGGCACTACCCTCCGCTACTACTACTGCTCCTGCTGCACCGCCAGGGGATGCAGATGCAGATAAAGATGCTCCAGATGCAATCGTTGGCATCGTCGGAGTTGCCGTGTTTATTGTATTATTTAAACTATTATTACTAAAACTATTGTTTGTGATTGTACTTGTCGTCGTCATCGTCATCGTCGTGGCAGCTCCTCCTCCTATTCCTCCCACTGCTGCTCCTCCTGGCGATTCAGAGCCACAGCGTCCTGTCGCTCCTCCTTTGAGCAGCTTATTGAGTTTACTGCTTCCGCTGCCAGTGCCACTGCCACTGCTGCTGCTGTTGTTGTTGTGGTGGAGGTGGTGTTGGTGGTGACTCTTGCGCATTACATCGCGATCATCCGCAGCACTCCCCGCATAGGCGACACTGCGATGCACGGCGGTGGTCGCCGTTTGGGCGGGTGATGAGTACGAGACGGAGGTGGCGGCTGCGGTGGCGGCACATCCCACGGATGGCGCTCCACTGGCGCTGCTGTAATGTAAATGATGCGGAGGAGGATGTGGCTGCTGCTGCTGATGATTGCTGATCGGTGAGCTGCTCATTATAAAGCCGCCGGCTGTACCTTGAGCTGTGGCTGTCGCCGCTGCTGTCGCTGCTGCTGCTGTGGTAGTAGCTGCTGAGGGGCCGGCATTGCCACTGCCACTGCCACCAGGACTTTTTAATTGGGCCGTTGCAGCAGCGGCGGCTTCGTACCATGACTGCGGTGCCACCACCCGAGGAGTGTTCTGCTGATGATGTTGTATATTGTTGTTGTTGCTGCGATCACCTAACGCTTGTGGCGGCGCCGGCGCGGCTCCTGCAGTTGCTGTTGCTGCTGCCGTTGTTGTCGATTGCGTTGTACTAGCTGCTGTCGTAGAGGCTGCTGCTGAACCATTCCTGTACAAGCGATCTCTATTCCTGGATCTATCAGTGGTTCCTGTTCCTCCTGCTGCGGTTCCTGTGGGTGTAACGCTGCTGCCGCTGCTGCTATTGCCGGTTGTTTGCTGGTAATTGTTGCTCAGGCGACTGCTGCGATCGTAATAGTTGTTCCTTTCGTAGCTATTTGTCGGTGGTTCTTCTGTAGACCTACAAAACAGATCAGAAATTACGGGCGAGATTATAGCATTATTTCAAGTTAAGTTTGTTTTATCAATGGGAGGAGTGAGTATTTCCCCATCAATCTAAATCATAATGTTGTTAGCTATACCTCCGCATAATATATTATCTCACGATTTTCCCTGGGAAAATCTTTGTCCACAACTTTTCAGGCCCTTGGGCGGGCAAATTTCTATTGGAGCCTATCATGGAGAATTATTGTTCACTTAATTTAAATTTTTCTCTTTTTTTTTTGCGAAACACTTTAGAGAAAAATTTCACCCGAACCAAATAAATAAACGGGCGCCAAATGACGTACGTCGTCGGTCTCTTGTTTACGCGGCAAGCAGTACACACACTCGCCGTCACACAGACACCACACACACACACGCTCAGGCACGTACGCCGCTACATGAACACAAATACTATCACACAACACAAAAAACGCCGGGCGTTCGGGAGAGCCACGTTCTTTGGCTTTTGAAAAACGACGGCTGCTTCTGGCTGTTGTTTCTATTGCTGTAACCGGTTTTTGATATATATATATTTTATAATTCTTTCTCTTTTATTTTTTGCCTGGTTCTTTATCTTTTTGCTTGCGTTTTGGTATTTCTTTCGTTGTATTCGGTTCGGTTTTACGTTTTGCCGCCTCTGCGTTTGTTTCGCGGTGCTGCCAGACTGTCTGCCTGAAATGTCGTAAACATAAGGACAACGCAATGTGAGCAGCGTAACGAAATAACGTAAGCGTGGGTTTCGTGTAGAGTCCACGTAAATTACATGTAGAATAGAAAATTTAATTGTGTGAGAGATCTGATTTTTAGGAGTTTTAGCATAGATAAATCAAATTAAATTATGCGGAATGTGAATAGTCTACTAATAATTTAACCTAAGCAGTTTCATGGCAATTGTATGTGAAATAGTCAAGTAAAACGGTTATAAATTCATGCCGATTTTACTGAGAAACAAAAACCATATTGTAGAACTTTTTGGAGATAAAATAATTCCATATAACACTATTTCCTGCTTTATGGCTTATAATTGCATATTATTTGCTTTAGTTTAGTTTAGTTTTGTGACATAGAAATAAACGTTTTCCGTTGAGGTAAATACCATAAATATTCATGTAGATATCATGTAGATTTAACATTTTAGAGACATTTTAAAGATAACAGTCAAACATACCATTTTACCATTATACTTTCCAAAAAACAGCATACAAAATTTCACATTCAATATCGCGCTACACCAACTGTTGTTATGGGATCTCAAACAAACTATAAATTAACCTACAAACGAAATGTGGTTCTCTACGAGTAAGACAGAGATAGAGCGAAATAGTAGTTCTCTAAGCGGGAGAGAGAGAGATAGAAAGAGTGTCAGATTAAGCCTCATTTCTACCTGAGGAAAAAAAGGAGCCGGCTGATGGAAACAAAGCCATTAAAGATGGTGAAGTGAAGCAAAAACCAACCCCCAATAAAATAAATTAACGCGCAAAAGGCTCGAAAAGAACGCTCTCATTGAAGGACAGGAGACGACTCGGCTCTGTGGAATGACTTGAGGGTCGGTCGTCCTCGTGCTAGGGTCCGTCATCCTGGTTCTGGAAATAACGAACCGAAAAACAGGCGCGACCTTTTGCTAAATGTTGTTTTGAATTCTCATTGTACGAGAATTTCCTGAAGAAAGACCAAACGATCACACAGTCGATCTCCCTTTTTGAAAATATGTATGTACAGATGTATGTAAAAATACCCAAAGTGTGTTTGTTTTTATAGCGTATATAGAAAGTATATATGTATATGCATATGTACAGCGATTTATGAGATCGATTTACAATTGAGGCGTACGAACGCGTTCAATGGCAAAGACGCTCCAACGGGTCTGCGTCGTCTCTGGCTCTGGTCTCTCTCTGGTTCTCCGTTCTGTGCTAATCTGTTGTGTCGATAAGCCAAGCCCCCTCCCCCATCCCCATCCCCATTCATCCGTCCATAGAGCCAGACTCAGTCCACGACCCAGTCCTCAGTTCTCAGTCCTCAGTAACAGTCTCTCTCATACGTATTCCATTGCCAGGGGATGTGTGTCATATGGAATAACTTTGAATCTTATTAACAAATACTAAGGGTCTGGTTCTGTCTCCCTTTCTGTCTGTCATAATGGAAGCTGCAGCCAAAAAGGGTTGTAGGTTGTATACATTTTGGTTTATCGTAAGAGGATCATCTATCAGGGAAATCTTGAATATCTATCATCTATCAGGAATTTATCGAACAACATCTTTCGGGGAATTCTTTGAGTAAGGTTTCTCGGAAATTCTTTGAATTTTAAGAGGGTTTCCTTACCCTTGACCGAAGTTCAAGGTGGTTTCTAGGTTTCTGGGTTTCTTGTTTCCATGAATTTCAGTTACAGTTTTTGCATAATAATGTCATTTTGTAGATCTAATAGATATTGTTTTCAAATTAACATAGAACTCAGTTTGAACAGGAATATACTGTTTGAAAATCCATCAGCTAAAAAGAGAGTTTCAGCAGAACCGATCCAAAGTTCGCCATAGCCATAGAAATAATCTAAATTTAATCCCAAAAGCTGGAGGGATTGACAGAAAAATTTCTATATTCGATTGTATATTGTTCAAGGTATTTTTCAGTATCTCTATATGCCCCTATAAATTCCTATAAACTCCTTTCAATCTATCAATCTTTCTGTATCTCCATCTCTCTATCCACATATCATCTATCTATCTTTAGATATATTTCCACTGTATTCCTGAGTTTTCCCTGAATTTCTATGCCTTCTCTGTCAGTAACTTTTCCTCTGTATTTCCCATCTTTTCCCATGTGTCTCTCTGGGCAGAATAAAGATTTTTTTAAAGCCGCATTAAGCGCTTTAAGCAGAAGCACTTAAAATATGGCCATATAGAACGAATCAACGTACAAATGGAGGGACGGATCCCCATCCCCATAAACGAAACGAGTATGTGCTGTAGATACTAGATACATATATGGTGTATATGTACAAATATGTAGATATTCCTACAGATATAAGTGTGTACATATAGAGGATGTGCGAGACTGCTGCTGGTGCTGGGGCTGCTGCAGTTTCCCAGCGTCGTTTGCTCAGGTCAGAGCATGCAGCAAGCAGAGGCAGAGGCAGCAGCAGCAGCAGAAGCATCAGCAGCAGAAGCAAGCAGCACTGTGTGGCATTTGACTCAAAAGAGGCGGTTGCGGGTGGGCACTCGAATGAATGATATATATTGTATATCTGTGTATCTGTGAAACTGCAGTCCCAGAGTCCAGAGAGGGAGAGAGAGAGCGCCATGCGGCATGCGCACTGGAGGTGCCACAGAAAAATCAATTCAGCTAAAAGTCCACCCGGTTTTAGGGGTAACAGAACACAGGACACAGAACAGTTGCACGGGGCAGCCAGCAAGCTCGTCAGCAACATTTGTTGCGCCATTTCGACCACGTGAGGGTTGGGCGTGGAGGAGAAGTAATCCTCGACAGAGAGAGAGAGAAAGAGAGAGAGGGGCTATGGCTGGGGCTTTTGGGGCGTCTGTAAATTGCATTACTGCCATGTTTTTGTCGGGGGGTAGCGGAGTACGAGCCACAGCCTTATGTAATACATACATATAAGAAGCAGCAGCATCAGAAGGAGCTCCCTCTCACTCCCGCCCACTGTCTCTTTTGTCCTCACAAAAAGTTTCTCACCGAACGTCCTTGTTTGAGGTTATTTCTGTGTATATTTCGAATGGATAAATGGGCGGATGGCTGGGTGGATGGGTGTGCAAATGGGGCTGTATATGGGATTTGATGAGGCAGGAAACCCTCCAGTATATAGTAGAAAGCAGGAGGATATACACCCACAGGAATACACACATATGTATGTATATGTATATACACACACAGACACACATACACAACAGTGTGGAGAAATTCCTGAAATCCTTTTTTAGCCTTTCATTCAATCATTGTTGGGCGGCGTCACAGGGCAACATCCTGCCTCGTCCTCCTGCCTGAGTCCAGTCCCAGGACCAGGCCCAGGCCCAGGAAAGGACTGCTACTACTGCAGTCAAAGTAATTTCAGGGGAAGGCGAATTCCCTGACTGGTGTCCTCCTTCAGGGCGTGAAATTTATCAACATCAGGAGCTGCAGGCAGGCACAGCCACATAGTCCCTACGAGAACCATCCTGGCAGACCCATTGGAGCCAGAGCCGGAGCCTCGCACAAAGTTGAAGGACACGGGAATGACAGGACATAGGGACGTAAAAATGGGTATTCTCTGGCAAAGGAATTAGATAAAAGTTTTACACAAAAGGCAGAGAAAGAGAGAGAGAGAGAGATCCAGCATCCCCGCACATCGAATGGAAGATAGAAAGAGAGAGAGAGAGGGAGAGATTTGCCCCAAAGGTTTAAACTTTTCCTCTAAAACACAGCACAGCCCTTGGGTGGGAAGGTAGATTACTGAAAATTGCTGGAAATTGTTGGCAAAATGTCTGATACGCCCCAAAGGATAAGCAACAAAACTTATTAAAAGGCAGGAACCCCTGGAGTTATGCGGAAGATTAGGGACAAATAAAGATAAAGAAAGGAAGAAACAAAGTTTGAAGGGAATGAGGAAATGGCATTTGTAATAAAAGCTTTTCTAGTTTTTGAATCACATAATTTATATGCCCTAAATGTCCATCGTTAGACTTCAGTCTGGTATAGTATATTCCCATTAGATCTAGGGAAATATTTTTGGTACACGGAAAGGTCTCATATATCTGAAATGATTTGATCTTTCTTTCGAATCGTATCTCAAACATATTTCCGATGGTTTTATAGTGGGGAGCTCTCAAAACCCCACACAATTGCTCACTTTTTTACCATTTTTTTCTAAGGAATAACCAAGAGAAATGCTCAATGTTTTTACTATTTCTATTAAAGTTTTCCATAAATTCGCAGGCGTTATAGAATAGGTTATAGTCCGATCTTCCGAGATAGGGAGAGAGAGAGTGAGAAAATGCTCCAATACTCCAAAATAAAATGCAATTAATGTATAGGTAGAGAGTTTCTAGTAGAGTTGCGGCCCTTGCCTCGTTTTAGTTCCAAAATATTGGAGTACTTTTAACGAGAGAGAGAGAGAGAGAAAGAGTTTTCGTCCTGATTTCTACATTGAATCTTTAGCTTCTCCTGAAAATATTTTTACAATTTTACATAATTTTTCTCTCTCTACAAACCGCTCCGTTTAAAAAAAAAAGTAATCCCAATTGCATACCAAATTTTCCATTGGACTTAATTCCCAAAACGTATTCAAAAATTCCTTTCAATCTGATTCTGATTCTGACTTTTTCTTCTCTGGTCTCTCTCAAAGGACCTGCACTTAAATTTGTTTCATTATTTGTTTGGGGGATATCCCGTATATATGTATGTGCTTTACATAATGCGATGTGCTGCGCATTTAAAGCCTTGGGTCGTAGGATGGCATGGCAGGACATTTACCATTGCAGTTGTCGCTCTGCTCTGTCCTGTCCCGTGGAAGTAGCTGCAGGCAGAGGCTTTAAAGTTATATAAAAGCCTCAGAGATAGTGAGAAACGGAGATACAGAGATACAAGAGGGCAGAAAGATACAGATACCAGAGCCAGTGGGTGGCTGCTGTTGGCGCCCATGGCTCGTCGATGCGGATGCAGGACTCTCGCTCTTTTTCGCTCTTTTGTGTTTTTCGCGTCTTTCTCGTCTTTCGCTCTTTGCTTATTATTAACTTCAACGGGGACGACGACGACGACGATGACGACGACCTCAATTAAAGAGACTTTCGTGTGGCAGTTGCAAGTAACTGCGGTTGTATGCGTGTCGTCTGTGCGGCATGCGACAAAGTCAGAGGGCAAAGTTGAACAAAATTTTAAGCCAGCCAAACGACAGGGCAGAGAGAGAGAGAGAGAGAAATGACGCAGAGCTGCTGGCAGGCAGACCCAGACCATTCCAGCCATCGAGTCAGCCAACCTTCGAGCCCTGGCAAAGTGACGCAACCGGAAGCGCGCGCCTCTTTTGCCACCCCACACCCCTCAAAGTGGTTGGGTGGGTGGCAGAGGAAATATCAGGGCAGAGACTTGCGAGCTGCAGACAAGGGACGGAAGGGAAAGGAGTACCAGTGAGGAGAGGTCTGCCCGGTGCCATCGTTGCTGTCTCTGCTGCTCTGCTGTTCTGCTGCCTGCTACTGCGTTGTTTCTTATGCCCATAGACAAACGTAGGAGACCCAGAGAGCGGTTCTTACACAGCTCGTGCCAAAGAGAGAGAGAGAGAGAGAGACACCTCTGACTGGCGCAGGCGCCTCTACAAATTCCTGTACATACATTTGCACACAAGGAAATGGAAATCCCACATGGATGGGTGGGGGGGTAGTATTACATAGTCGAATACATAATAAATATGGGGGGCACCGTTATCTTTCATGTCCTGTGGTGTCCACCCACAGCCGCAGGCTAATAATAAAACAACAAGACCAACAACAGGCGCAGCAGGAGCAAGACAGAAGCAATAATAAAAACAGCAAAACAGCAAAACAAGCAGCATAAATTGCAGTAGCCGTAGCCAGTAGAACAAGCAGTGCGAAACTGCTCCCCAGCATGGCGAAGCAGGAGGAAGCAGTCGAAGCAGCCAAAAGACAAAAATAGCAAAAGAAAAGTGGACTATAAGGCAGGCAAAACTAACAATCATCCATTCTATGCCCCCAACTTCTCTCTCCACTCAAATCCCTAACCTTAGATGAGATTCCACTGCCTGGTTTCTGGTTTCTGGCTTAAAACGAGGTCGTGGAAATGGAAAATGAAAGCAGTTCGACAAAGACGAAGCGACGCCATGTTGGTTTTTACATTGAACGCAGAGCACGGTACACGGGACACGGGACACAGGACACCAAACGCAGAACGCAGTAAGCAGCAGCGACAGCGACAGAGGCAGAATCGCAGTCGCAGCGGAAACTCTACCTCTCTTGCGTTATGTCTCTGTGTTTCTCTCTCTCTCTCTCTATATACGTCTCTCTACTGCACTAACGAATGCCGCCAATATAAATTCTCATCATTGTTGTTGGTTTTACTGCTGTCTATGCTGCTTGCCACCCACTACCTGCCCCCCGTTCCCTGCTATTGCTGTTGCCCCCATCTCGGTGTGCAGCAGCTCTACTAATGAAGCTTTTGCAACAAGAACAATGTCATCTGAATTTTGTGTATTATAAGGAGCATGCACTGCTTTGGGAGTGGCTTTAAAATACACACATTATATACAGAGCACAGAACAATGGACAGAGCCAAATGAAAACTGTACTCGGAAGGGCTTTATGGAAGAGAGCAATAGGAAAAGTAGTAGATGAAGCTGTAGTAAAAGGCAGCTGTGGTATAAGAAGCTGTAAAACTTATAGAAAATGAATAATCAGCAGAAGAAGCAGTATAAGGTACGCAATTCGAAAAGTAGGTGGGGCAGGCAGTAACCGCAGAAGAATAAGTAGGAGAGAAGAGTAGAGTAGAGAAAGCAATAGAATGTAATAGAAACTGTAGAAGCAAGAACCTCTAGAAGCCCCTGGAGACTGCAAAGAAAACAGTAGAAGGAAAAGAACAGTCAAAGAAGGACCAGTCAGAGGAAGCTGTGAAAGAAACAGTCAAAAAGAAAACACCAGAAAACGTAATGGAAGCTGTAAAGAGCAGAGGGGACGACGTGCAGAAGCACTAAAAACAGTATAAGAGCATTGCCATTAGTTCGAGTGGTTGTAACAGTAGTGGGCGTCAGCGACTTAGGTGCGTTGGAGCAGGGTGCCCAAGCAGACACAGCAGCAGCAGAAGAAGAAGCAAGAGCACGCACACACACGAAAGCAGTGCTGCAGGAGAGCAGGAAAGAGGACAACAGTTTTCATTGCCTACTTTCGAGCGCGTGTGCAAATTATCAACTAAAGAAGAACAAGGGAAAGCACAGGAAGGAGACGAAACAGGGCGAAGTAGGCAGAAGAACAATCACTAAGAAGAAGATGAACAGAATCAGGATGGAGAAGGCTGGGCAAAAAACGGGAGATTGTGCAGGAGAAAGCAGCAGAAACAGAACATTCCACGGAGAAGCACAGGAAGGAGGCAGGCAACCGGAGATGAAGAAGCCCCAGAGATGAGACATTAAAAGGATTGATGGGTGGATTTCTGTGGCTTGTAGCTGTGGCTGCTGCTCTTCTTTTTGTATGCCACTGCCACTCCCTGAGCCACGCAATGCAACAAAGTAATTAAATTACAACAAATAGAATATGTATTCCCTCTGTGCCAGTACGAATACGAATACGAAATATGCATTGCATGAATTTATTCCTCATGGGTAAAGATACATACATATTCTCGCAAGTTGAGAACTTAATGGAAATGGATGGCATACGAAAGTCAAGTATAAAGTTGCAAATGCCAGCAACTGCCAGAGCATAATTTTCTTTTAGAATTGCAAATGGAATTAATGCAAGCTAAAGGGGAAAGGAAATGTTGAATGGAAATGAAATTCTAGAGTCGAGAATATATTGGGAGAGTGAAGAAAATACTGGAGGGAGGAACAAGAGAGAGACTGTAGAAAATACTAATGTGTAATACAGTAAATTCGGTATTTTGCAAGTAAATAAATTCGAAAAAGGCTCAGAATTAGGAAACAGAGTACTTTAATAAGAAAATTAAAAAAAAATACTGAAAATCTAAAACTGGCAAGTAAAATACTAAAACATGCTTAGTATTTTGCACCGTTTTTAGTATTTAAGCTCATAGTCGCTATAGTGAATTTTGTGTATTTAAAAGCCCTTAAAATAATGAAAATAATGTATATCAAAAGCCTCAAAAAACAATTAAAATACAAACAAAAATATAGGAAAAATACTACGTAGTTCGGAAATATACCGAAATATTAAAATAATGAAAAACTGCGTTTACCTCACAATATTGCATAGTAAAATACTGCAAGTTTAAATACTGGATAGAGTAAAAAACTTCTTATTAAAATACAGAATGTTGGATAAAAACAGATACTGAAATGTGGTATTTAAAATATCTAAAATACTGAAAGCTAATTATAAAGAAAGCTGTACAAAAATATAAGCAAATTTCTGGTCCATCAAATAAGAGGACATTTTTCAGAAGAGCATGGAAGATTTCATCGAAATTTTCACTACACAAAACACTCTCTAAATGGTGATATATTCTTTGTATGAATATCCTTCTATTGCATCTCTCTCCCAAAAATATACCATAATCCAATCCACATTTCATCAACGATTATCTCCCAGGCGAGTACTTAATTCAGCAAAACTCTAAACCAATTAGCAAACCATTTTAAATGAGCTTAAATTGAAACACAGACGAAGCGACTTTCGGGCAGACATCCACAGCACACCCTATGTACCATGTACTGTGGCCCCACCGAAACCTGACCGCGTGGCACGCTTAAACGCCACATTATCATCAAAATGCCACATGCCACATCCATGGCCACATGCACAGAACATTTACATTTGTCCTGGTCTCCTAATTTGTTTAGTCGTACATTTAAAATGAATTCAATTTTGGTGCGGCAAGAGAAATGAGATTCAGATGCGAATGGGATATGGCATAGAGGGATAGAGGGGATGCTCTCAGGCAGCGGTAACTTTGTTTGTGCCAAAGCGAATCAAGTGAAAACGAAGCGAAACACAGAGCCAAAATGAGCTGAAAATGCAATTACACATAAGAGGATGATGGAGAGAAGGAGAGATACTCGCACAAAACGCATATAGATACGGATACATACAGTACATAGATACAGATACAGGTACAGGGTATGGAATGGCGGCTCTAGAAAGTATATGTACATAATCAGTTATTTTCGGTGGAGGGGCAGAGAGAGAGAGAGCAGGGAACACGGGGCACATGCCGCAATGGGGCGTAAAACGTTGACAATTTAATTAGAATTGATTTTTCGATCAATATTTTCCAGGGAAATTCACAGTTGCAATTGACGTACGTGTCTGTGTGCGTGTGTGTGTGTGTGCATATATCGATGGATGGTTATATAATACCCATAGATACACCCACACAGCAACACAGCGATACAGATACAGATACAGAGAAGAGATACACTTTTTGGGGGGAGCAGGAGAAGTGGAAGGCACATTCATCAGTGTGTGAAATTTAATTGCATCCCCATACGAGTATATTCCTGGACATTCTCCCCATCCTTCTGGCACATTCCCACACATTTCTCAACTCACAATTTAATGAGCAATATTTCTTCTACATATGTACATATATATATTTCTCTCTATCTGGTATATATATGTATATCCTCTCCTGCTCTATCTGCTGGAAAGCAATGAAGCATTTCCCCATGAAGATTGATTATGGCTCAAGTTTTTCTTCCCTCCCTCTCTCTCTCTCTCTCTATCTATCTATCTATATCCCACTCTGCATTTTCCTTCTTTTTAATGCATTTTGCAATTTATTTCAATGCATCGAAAAGGATTCTGGGACACGCCCAAATGGGAGAAAACGAGACGCAGGAGATGTGAGTGTGCAACCACAGAAAAGGACAGAAACAGGGCAAGTGGTAAGCGGCTGGGGGCAGTATCCGCATCCAGGCAATGGCAGGGCGATAAATAAGGAGAAGAGCGGGAGAGAGAGCGAGGGAGGGAGGCAGGGAGACAATTCCTGAGGAAAACCAAAGGGTTTTTACCATCTCTTTCTCTTTCTGCAATGGCTTGTGGCAAATGGATGCTGGGATGTGGAAACATTATTAATGACGAGCTTTGGGCCGTTTTGCTGGAAAGATATCCAGAGAGATGTATGGATCAAGATAAGTATCGGGGCGATATATGGATCGGTTAGGGTTTTGGGAAAACTTTGAGATATAGAGCACAAAGAACGGACAAATGCAGCAAGTATATCAGGAATGCTCATCTGCTTAGTTTTTTGTCTCTGATTCGAGCCCAAGCCAAACATTGAATATTTCGCTTATCCCAAAGCACTGATTGGTGCTCGTTTGTATCATTTTTATGGACTATGCAGACTCGGCAATGTTCTAAGAGTTATATATTTTAAGATTTATGTATAGTGTCACTACAAGAAATTCGATATGAAAGCAATTCTTTCCATACTGGTGCATTCCATATTCCATATATATATATCGATTGCGTACAATATTTCTTATGTACTCTTATCTTTTAATACAAAAACGAGTTATTTTTAGGCGACACTTCATTCCTTCTTCGAAATTGATATAATTTCTTGTT
Source organism: Drosophila azteca (assembly GCA_005876895.1). NCBI lineage: Eukaryota > Metazoa > Arthropoda > Insecta > Diptera > Drosophilidae > Drosophila > Drosophila azteca. Next base: position 5,856,544 of record VCKU01000091.1, on the reverse strand, counting down.
CCCTTTTCACTCTTTGCACTCCTTGAGAATCTCGACTGTAGTTTGCACTCAAAAGAGTTGCACTTATGAGAGGAATTTTCGGCCTAACCGAGAGTTGTGAAAATTACTCTGGCTGGCCGCAATATTGCGGTCATCCTTCATCCCTGCCTGTCTCTACTATCCCCTCAATTGTGGCACAAACTCTCTGCCACAACCATAAAATGGAATTCAAAACTCATGTCCGTCGTTCCGAGTGTCGTATTTATGGTTGGCCATCAAAAAAGTTTGAGGAAAATGCACTTTTATGGCCACCCAAAGCCCAAAGCAAAAGCATTTCCTAAAAACCCAAGCCCAACCCCCCAGAAAAGAAAAGAAAGAAAGTTTAATGCTGAAGTGCTGTGGTGATGAAGATACCCTTTAAGAGTGGGAAAGGTATATTGATTGCTGGGATATTTATAACAGCTAGACTCAAGTATCTTAGAGGCTTTCCTCTGTCAGGCGCCAATCTCTCTATCAGAAAATGAAATCAAAACAGAGAATGAAACCAAATCTTAGGATCTTCTATGCAAATCTTCTATGTATCCATGAAAATTAAGTATACGCAATCCTTTCATGCCCTATGACAAACTTCCTTCAAAACACCATATTACCCTCTGAAAGTGTACACCGAAAAGGGCGTGGCACTTTTATAGATATGCATCGATTTTTTCCCATTTAATTAAATTGAATTTTATCCATGGGAAAACGCATTGCATATTCATATAGTATTTATTTTAATTGAAAAAACGAAAAACCAAAAGCAAATAACAAATAACAAACAGAAAACAAAGAGGAAAAGGAAAAGGAGAGAAAAATCCCAATCAAAAACCCAACCAACCAAAGGGTAGTATGCGCAATGTTACGCATACGCCCCGCATGCCCTTTTTGAAAGTCCCCTGCAAGTCTATATCTAGGAGGAGGGGAGGGGGGTATACGAGTATACGTATGTATATGTATATATAGAAAAACCTTTTCAATATAAATTGGCACAGCCACATGTCAATTCACATGTCCATTTTGAGGCATAATTTAAACTGACATTTTCCGCGAACTTTTCCAATTTTATTCTCCCTCTCTCTCTCTCTGACACTCTGCCGCTGTGTCGTTTATTTCTGTTTTTTTTTTTTTCAATTTTCGCTGCTGCACAAGTAACCATTTGGTCAAAGGCAAAAGCAACAACTAATCATCAGGCGGCCCAGCACTGAGAGAAAATGTTGGCAAGAGAAAGATGTTAATATTTCATGAGAGGAATGCCCCAAAGAGTGAATCATCTTTGGGTATCTTTGTTGTCAGTTGTCGGACGACCAGAGAGAGAGGGAGAAGAGGGGGCAACATGTGTGCAACGAGCATCTGTATCTTTTTATCGGTTTGTCTATAATTTTATCACAGCTTGAATCATTCAAATGCCAATATTTGTCCAAATGTTTTCATCTATAAGCAGGAGATGATGATTCAGTTTATTCTTTACTCTGAAATGACTGCAGAAGTCAATGGAAGATACTTGATGACATATAAGATAAGAACACAGAGAACACAGGGGAAAAACCGTTTCCTTATCCTAGAAACTTCCATTGGAGTTCCAGTTCTTGTAGAATAAAGAGCCTTATAGAATCAGCCATATATCCCCATAGAATTTTCAATCATTAACAACCTACAACCTTTTAGATCCTTTGGTGCATAAATGCATACATATCCAGAGATTTCTAAAGCATTCTCAATACAGCAGTAAAGGATAAATGAACGCATTCGAGTCTGAGCCAAAAAAGGGACTATTCCGCTCATCCGAAAGCGCTGATTGTTAGACAAAGAATGTATTCATTTGGCAGATGCTTTGAAGCGGCTTACTCATCGGCTCAACCAGATCTTCGATCTTGTCTCTGAAATCCATTAGCACATTGAATTCGTACTTTCAAATGGCAACAGAAATAGTTCACAACACTACGGAAAATGGTTTGTGCGGTCAGCTAGTGTTATATTTATTAGCACTTCGTATACCCGACACTGTCTACGAGTTCAAAGGTGTATTTTTTGTTCAAAAGTTCATTGACTTTTGCAACACATTTAAGCGGTTTCCATATATTATCTCATCCAAAATTTATGGATATCCATGAATACCAATGGAAACTAATGCACTCAATGGATATCATGGATCATGGCTAGTGATTAAAACCATTAGTCATCATTGATAGCATCATTCCAAGCATTTCCACAGCACGCGTAAGTATTTAGTAGCCATAATTTACTAATATTCAGCTTTTTAATTGCCACTTTTAACTATTTAATGTATATTTTTTTACTGTGAAAATTTATATATATATTTTTTGTTGTGGCTAAAAAGTAATTCCAAATTTTATTTGCCAATTTCCGGTTAACGTTAAAATTTTTCGCTCAGTGCTGTTTGTGACATTTTCAGGCTAATGCAATTTTCCATTTTTCCCCCATTTCACAACATGTTTCAACCCATTTTCAGTTGTTAAATTTTTAATGAAACTATTAGTAGGTTCAAGGTACTTTAACAGCTGCAAGTATTACGACTAAACTATACTATACTGTACTATACTATACGTATTGCCACATCGGCAATAGCTGGCTTTTCTTTCAGTCTCCCACCCCTCCCTCTCTGACACTCTGGTACTCTTCCTTCTGTGTATAGATTATTCCTGTCTGTTATTCACATTATAAACCTGTCTTTCATTGTAATACTTGCTTGCAATATTGTAATATATTTTATAGTATATGTTTTTTATACCAGCTATAAAAATTTGCATAGCTACGATGTAAACAAATCTTTAAACCGGAAATATGGGAGTTTTTCTAGAAAATTGTGGTTGAACTTCAGCTGTTACTAATATTTATACTTCTGATGAGTCTTCCCTATTTAGCAAGGCCTTACTTTTCGGTCCACAGAATCCAACAACAAAATACACAGTCTTTGATCCTAAAAGTCAATGATCAAGTTGAAGCAAAAAAAAAATGGATTTATCGATCGAAAAGTGAAATGAAATTAGTTTCTCATACAATATCTTGGTATTTCTATGGTCTATGATTTCTAAAACTGCAGAAAACCCAACCAAGTTTCATAAATTATAGTAAAATTTTCTCTTTAGAATAATCCCTCAACAATCGTTCTGGTATCTATTTTTTCCAGGTTAAAAGCTTCTAAGGCTTCGTCTTCTGCCAAAAACTATATTTACTTTTCGCAAATTTTTGTTATTTGCGAAATATTTGTTGGCTAACAAAAGGAGGTTCGTAGTTTCTTGGACCAGACACCAAACAACGCCCCCGCAAGTTGACGACGCGAGTCATACAAGTATGTCCGGCAGTGTCTGTGTGTTGCCTTTTCAACAAAAGAAAAACGCCAGAAATAATAACAACAACAAAAGTTTTTGAACTTTTTTTTTTTGGCTTGCCGCCTGTCAATTATTCAAATATTTTGCACACTCAAAACACACACTCATATACTCATACACTCATATACTCATGCACTCATACACTCATTCATTTAGTCAGTCATTCATTCATTCATTCGTTGGTTTTGCGTTGGCCGCTGCCCATAGGATTTCCACATAGGAAAAAATTTACATACGCATTTATTTGTGTTTGTTTTTTGTTTTGTGTTTTTCCTTTGCTGCTTTTTGTTTTTTGGCGAAATTCAATGCACATTGTAAGTAGTTTTTGGTGTGCGCATTGCAGTGGCAGGCACTGTTTGCAGTCACTGTGTTGCAGCAGCAGCAGAAGCAGCAGCAGCAGGCATTGCGTAAGGCTTTGGGAGTACGAGTAAATGGGTTAAAAGCCAAACTACTACCAAAAAAAATACAACAACAAAACATTTTTTGTCTTTGGTCTGTTTTTTTGCTGCTGGGTTTTCCCCACGTTTCTCTCTGTTTTTCCTGGTCTTTCGCTCTTCATTCCGTATCTGTATCTCGTATCTGTGGCACCATCTAAACCAGGTTTGACAGCAGCTGTCACACAGGTGATGCAGGCCAGGCCACTGACAAGACATCAAAAATTGAATTTCCACAACGAAAAAGAGTTAGGAGGCGGACAGCTATACGAAGGAGGGAATTACAAGAGAAGTTGGGGGGTAAATGGAGCGAGTTAAGAGAGACAGACATAAGATGTGGATGGGGTTGTAGGTAATACTCGTGTGAGAGAAGATTGAAGCTATTTAGGCGGAAGATTCAACGAAATTTCGATAGACTTTGAAGAGGAGAGCTGACACCCTCCAATGATCTATCATCTCTACCACCACTAAGTTTTTTTCAGCCTATATTCAACGCCTATATCCTGCACTATAGAATTACATTTGTGAGCATTTTTTTTTCAATTTTAAATAACATTTTCGCGCCCTTAAAGACTTTTCTTCAGGGAAAACCCATCATAAATGTAGGAATAACCAGGCGCATGCGCCTCATTCGATTACCTCATATTTCCTCCTGTCAAAAACAGATCCTTCTGCCTGTGACACGTCTCCAGAGCGATTACAACATCCCAAAATTCAGACAAAAATGAGGTAAACGAAGCGGGCAAAGATGTCATAATACGAAACCAAGGCAAGGGCTGAGTGGGTTGCAATTTCTTCTACGAATATCGATTGAGTAATAATCCTAGAGGTGTATGATTGAGGCATAACTCTCCTCGTATAGATACAGGACTGTTACTTAATGGTAAACCAAATTTCCTTAGACTTTAAGAGGTATTATTCACAGTTTTTTAGCAGAAACTTGTAGGATGATTAGAGAGAATGATTAGAGAGAGTAACTATATGACAAGGAGTTAGTAGGAGAGGGACCTCGAAGAGATCTTAAGAAGGATCTAGAATGACAAGTAGTTAGAAGAGATCGTAAGAATAAAGACAGGACGAAGATACTAGAGAGATCTTGGGTTGGTTTTTGGTGAAGATTGAATTGCTGAATTTGTTCGGGGAACAATTGTAGAGAATTATAACAGACTTTTAGTGCTATTTACTCGTAAATTTTATATGAAGTATCAAGAAAATTAAGACTCTTATAGGAAGCTAATTCCAACTCCCTCTAACAATCATTCCTGCATTAATTGGCTACAGCATTGATGGTGGGGGGACATTGGACCGACCATCGAATGTTCGAATCGAATTGACTCGAACGTGGTTCAAACGATTGACATCGAAAAAGTCATTGACTGTAAATTGAATTTCTGTTTTTGGTCTTCAAATAGAGACAACGCCCACCACCAGTTGCAGACCCTCCTCGAGTGACCAAGAGACTGTAGTCCAAAGTGCATTGAATACGAGAGTCCAAAAGTGATTTTCTGAATATTCAGCGTGTGGGCGTGTGGGGGATAAGAGGTCAAAGCGTATTTAAACGTTTTTTCTGTGTGTGTTTGTATGTGTGTGGGGCTTAGCGTCTTGAACGAACCACCAACAAGAGAGGGCAATAAAATTAAATAGAAAGCTATACAAAAGTACAATAAATGCAATAAGTAGTCGAATAAATATATATGTACATATAAAAGAAATCAATAGTCGTGAAAGAAACAGGAAGTACTATGGGGATAACCATTGTGGACTGATTATATTTCAAGGGAAAGAGGTGGAAAGAGGTGGAAAGAGTTGGAAAGAGGATAAACGGGGTCCATTACAACATATAGAAGATAGAGGCCCTTTTTGTTTTCAGAGAGAGAGAGAAGGTTTTTCCCATCTCTTATGACAATTAAGAGCAAAATTGAGAGAGATCGCGATCTGGTTTCACGTTTACATCTTAAATATAATCATTAAACATCAATGGATGGAAGATGAAGAACCTTCCAGCCATAGAAGCCATCAGTATTTGCTCTTTTACCCTCATTTCTTTTAGATATTTGTAGGATCCTCATAAACCTTCATTATTTTGGTATATTTATCCTTCAAATCTCCTTAAAAGTATCTGCCACAGTAAACGTATTTGATATTATTATTCGGTAGTCTATGGAGAAACTATAAGTACTCATGGAATCCAGATGTACATTATTATCGTGAAAATATATTTAGTTTCCAAATACTACAGAGATTCTATAAACCTGCATTAATATTGATATCTAGTTTAGTATCCTGATGTCAAGACTTGACTTTTCCGCAAAAGGAAACTTTGTCTACCCTGCAGCACATCTTCCACAAGGGAAATCCACATCCCCCAAAAACCTTTGTGTATTTGGAAAAAGGAAAAATAAAACTTGCACTATAATTACACCCGATACTCAAATAATGAAAACATATGGCACTTCATCTTGCTCAAAAAAAATCCCCTGCAATACCCCTGCTCTGTCCTCTCTGCCCTTTTCGCCCTATAGCAACCTCTCCTCTCTCTTCCTCAGTCTCTTCTCTCTGCTGTCTTCCATCTCGAACGTCCATTAAAAACTGCAGCTGTCAGGGAAGGGAAAAACTTTGTTGTTCTTCCAACTTTCAGGGCAAATTGTACGCCAAAGACTAATGAGCAGGCGTGCAAAAGGGGGGTAGAAGTATATCTGGGGTGTTGGGTGTTGGGGATCCATCCAGAGACGACTGCCAGCCAGTGGATGAGTCATGACAGTCTAATTAATGCACAGATATTAATCATGTCGCGAAATCCGAGGCACTGCCTGTAACTCGAAACGAAATCAACAATGGAAGAGAGCACAGGACAGATGGATGCTGCAGCCAGGCCGCAGCACTTGATGTTCATCATCACGATGATAACGATGATGATGATGATAATGATGCTGATGCACTGAAGCTGATGCACTGATGATGGGGTTGGCCACTGATGAGGATGGTGCCTGTGCCCTGGCTTAATTATCAATTAGGCTATGGTACAGTGCGGTAAAAGAGAAAGAGATCCAAGAGGAATAGGGGTACAAAATGGTAGCCTAAGGAAGGGGATACGGAGTGACAAGTGCCAGAGGCGCCAGCATCATCAGAAGGGAAAAGAAAAGGGAACTTTTTAAAGAAATTCGTAGTCTATAGTTTACACTCCAATGACCTTAAGACTCCCAACACTCTTCCTTATTCTTTGTATCTGTATCTTTGATAGTATCATTACTTATAGAGTTATACCCTTTGCCGACTATGAAATGTAGCCCCTAATGCGATGATTTTTGGTAGATCGGTTGATGGTTTTACTATTAATAACTATACCAAAAAGTAGCTACCTAAATTTAAAAGTGTAGACACCTTTTTCGACAAAAAAACTTATTTATCAGGATTTTTTAGAATTTTAAATAACATATTTGCTCCCTTAAAGACTTTTCTTCAGGGAAAACCCATCAAAAATGTAGGCATAACCAGGCGCATGCGCCTCATTCGATTACCTCATATTTTCTCCTGTCAAAAACAGATCCTTCTGTCTGTGACACGTCTCCAGAGCGATTACAACATCCCAAAATCCAGACAAAAATGAGGTAAACGAAGCGGGCAAAAATGTCATAATGTAAAACCAAAGCAAAGGCCGAGTGGGTTGGAATTTCGTAATCTCTCTTCCACCTAAAATTTTCCCACTCTTTGGTCAGCACGTAACTGACGTGCGAACGCTAATAAGCGGGGGCGTGGTCGCCTGTGTCTCAAATGCCAGCTTAAGGATGCTGCAGGCCTCTCTGCAGCTTCGTTAGATGGGAAATAGGTTGCAAACAGAAAGGAAACAGAAACAGAAAAGGAACCCAAAGATAGATGGAAGGTTAGGGTAGAGAGAGGGCAAAGATAGGAGGATTTCAGAGATAAGGGACCTATTGGGGGATAGAGTAGGAGTCCCCCCATCTCCAATCGAACATTGCCACAGCAAATTGGCTTACACCATCCCACAGAAGAGGATGTGACACAGGATTACGCTGAGGCATAGCTCCGATAATGGAAAAGGGACCCGATGAGGATGCAGGGGCCCATGCCCTGATGATGGATCAAGGATGGGGACGCACACGGACATGGGCAAGGCACAGAGCTCGTGTCTTCCTTGATTGGCCTTTCTCTCTGACAGGTCGCCTCGGGGAGTTCCAGCCACAGGACAAGACACGGAGATTGCCCAGGTGGTTATCCCAACCCCCCCATCAACCCAACCCCCAAATGCTGACCAATGAGGCGTATGATTAATGCATCCCCCTCCTAGTGCCATTTCTCCTCTCTCTGAAAACAGAACTTTCCATGTCAAAAGTAAAGAAAAACTCGTGTCAGCAAAACTTTGTGCGTTGCAGGCAACCAAATTTGGTAGTCAATGTAGAAATGACATTGAGATTCATGGGATATACTCAGGAATAATCAGGAGTTTTGATGAATTTGATTATGCCATTCGATTCGTGTGTAAATTAAAGGTAAACCCCAATGGGATTCGGTTTCTGGGATTTTCCCCCAAGGCTATTTAGTTGGTTAAATTTATCTATGGGAGCATCAATGGGGAAATACTATGGTTCATGACTTGTGCCCCTGTGGCACAGTGAACGTTTAATCCGAAAGATGTGTTGATACGCACAAAGTTGCCATAAGCGAACGGCACCAGAGAGAGATTCGGTCGTGGCAAAGTCCGAAAAAATCTTCAATATTCCGAGGCAGTAACTATATCCCCATGGATCTGTTTTTGATATGAATTACTAGAGAATTCCATTTCTTCTTTCATTATTTGATGCCTTAAAAAGATGTTTCCTAATGGTTTATCCTTCCTCCTTTCCTCAAAACTCCTTTCATCTTAAAATTTATTAAATATTTCAGGTTTTTCTGCTATATATTATATGTACATATTTTTTTTAATTTGTTAATCTTTTTGCTGCTGTTTTTTGTGTGCAAACACAATGTTTTGCCTTTTACTTTGCTCACGTTTTTCGCATTGCTTTTGATTAAGTATCTTGTTCAAAACAAAAACGGGGCTTGTTGGATGTAAGACAAATGTGTATTTGTTTCTTATCTAATTATCGTATTTAACATTTGTCGTTTTTTTGTTTTCTGAGATGTAAGACACGTATTTTTGTTTAATATTTGAATGATCTCTCAATATACAAGGCAGAAAATTAAGCGAAATATAGACAAATATTTAAGGAAAAGGAACTGCAGATTGTTCCAAGGAAAGATCATATATGGGGTTTCAAAAGCAACCAGTTTTCAAATAGGTAAGAAGGACTATTGGAGTAATTTTTGATAGCAGAAAAATCTAAATCTAAATCTGAATTTAAAAATTTCTTCCTGCAAAAGGGCTTGCACCTTGAACGATGGATCCTTCCAAGCATTTCTTCTGTAGTTTTCTTAAACGAGTACTTCCTGTATCTGTATCTCTTACTATTTCTATAGGAACTCCACAATCTTCTAGATTAAATTTGATTTTAGTATATTTATAAAACTTAAGACTTTGTGAATCTATAAATATGCCATCCACAGATCATCTAAAGGTTCTTGTAGAGTCGCAGTAGTTTTCCACTTTTTTTCCTCTACTTTTTTATGAAAATTTTCCATAAATTTCAAGCAACCAGAGACGACACACCAAACGACAAATGAAGTGGCGGTAGGGGGTTTGGTCTGTGGTCTGCATCTAAAAAGCGACTCAAAAGATGACCTTTTGGCTTCTCTTGAAATCAAACTCCCGTTAGGCATAAATTTTCATAATCAAAAATACAAGACACACACACACACAGACACACACAATAACGTTAAAGGCAAAACCAAAAAGTCTATTGACCCAACTGAAAAACGGTGTTTTGTCTTTTGCTGTCTTTTATTTTATTGTTTTTTTCGGTGTTTCGGTGCCCCGGGGCCAATGGATGACTCGGAGACGGAGGGAGACACCTAAAAACCTTGAACAGCTCTATTAATCTAAGGTGTTGCTTTTTTTCGCGCTTACTCTTATTTAAACTCCGACTGTTGGCAGATGGTATATGCTTAAGAAAACCTATATTATTTGACTGATTTTATTGTATATTGGGTTTTATTTTTTTGGGCTTTGTCAGAGCCAGCATTCGTCTTGTTTTGTGCTGTGTTTGATTTCCTTATTAGAACCTGTTTCCGAAATCTATTAACGTTTTTTTGTGTTTGTTTGTTGGTTCCAAAGTGGGTCAACATTAACATATATTGATCTCTGGTTCACACACATTTGACAAGCACTGTGCACACACCATGCACAGTGTGTGTAAGTGTGTGTGTGTGTCTCTGAGTGGCTGCCAGCTGATCATCAAGTCAAGTGCAATCAACGAAAGCAAAGCTCCAGGGAATTGAGCTCAATTGAAGGCAATTGTGGAGACAAAGCTTTGCTCCTCCTCTCGAGTGGAAAGAGCATGCCCAAAAGAGACAGAGACGGGGAAACAGCGAGCGTATGAGATATGCTGAACATTGCGTATACGTTATACGGTTTGCCGCAGTGCAACCAAGTGCCAAGTACCCTCTATCAAGGGTATTCACATGTAAGGTTCAACGACTCTGCAACAGCGGAAAAATGTGGGGAAAATGTGGGCGTTTTTCACTGATTTTGATGGGATCTAATCTTCAGTATTTTCAGAGCTTTCAAAAGTAAACAAAAATTGATTGAGTTTTCAGTTCTTAGCAATTTTTTTGGTATTATTCTAGTATTTTTTCTACCTATATTTCAGTGGTTTTTTATAGCAACATGCCAGTAGTTATTCGTTCATTATTATAGTATTTTTATGTACTTTTTCTAGTATTTTCATGACATTTTTCTAGTATTTTCATGGTATATTCTAGTATCTATATAGTTCGGAAATATTTATAATATTTTGTGGTATTTTAAAGTATATTTCTGATATTTTTCTCGTTTTTCTAGTATTTTATTGGTATTTTCTAGTATCTATACGGTTTGTCTATGTTTCCAATGTATATCTAGTCTTCTGTGGTATTTTAAAGTATAATTCTGATATTTTATATTGTATTTTGTGGTATTTTCCTGAAAATAGTTGTCTAGAGATTTCTCAGGATCCTCTAATTAATCATTAACATACCTTGAAACAGATTTACGTAAAGCCCCCTTACCCAAGAATGATTCAAAAGTACTTTCTATATTCTGACTCAACATTTGAATCACATTAGAAGAGAATTCCCCCCCATTTGAATGAATGAGTATTTGTTTTGTGAAGAAAACCGCCCCCCGCTCCATAGAAAATTAAGACTTCTATTGAGACTGAATCAATATTTGAGTTTAATTTTCTTGCTGTTTGTTTCAATCATTACACAAAGGAAGATATTTTCCTACTGTTTCTATTACAAGTCGGCCAGTGATGTTTTTTTATTGCTATTGTTGTTGTCTCTCGAGACACGTGTGTGTTTGCTTTGGTTTTTATTATATTTGTTGTCTGTACACTATATATGTATGTATATATAAAACTAGGGAGAGGTCAACTTGATTAGCGTGTCGTCGTCTCTCGGATTTGACTGACAAACTACCAGACACAGACATAGACATAGACACAGACATAGAGGTAGTATAGTATGCTGACTAACAGATAGATCTACTGAGTGACAGACCCGTCAAATGGTAAAATGCTCGTGGTTTTGGCTGACTGACTTACTAACTGACAGTTAAAATAGTTGTGGTATATGTATGTGGCTGATGTTTTTGAGGGACTTACATCACTATCATCATCACTCAATGGCCGCCTCAATAATCCAGGACTTGAGGCAGGCAGCAGTGTTGCTTCAAGGATACGCACCTGAAAGATACAAAAATAAAGAAAAATTTTATAAAATTTGCATACACATCGGAAATATTTTCTAGCTATAAATTGTTAATGATAAAAGTTTAATGCCTCTCTTTTCTCTTTTGCAAAAGTTCAAGAAAAGTTCTTAAATATTGCCAAGAAAAATAAATAAAAAATTCAGAAAGAGCTTAAAAACTTGGAAAAAAATGTGTGGCAATTATATCTGCTAGTTAATATTTTTGGAAAAAATAAATAGAACGGGATTTCAATTGATTAATGATGTTGTTCGACATCTTAATCCTTATTAATTATGCATAAAACTTGTTTAAAAATCTATAATATATTTTATATTATATTAAATAAGTATATATTGAGTTGCTATGGAACCTTTAAAAGAAAAAACCTCCCAAAATACTTTCCTTTCCAAGAAACCTTTTTAAAAACCTATCGTTTGATAGGTAATCTTTACTTAAAGTAGAGTTCCCATAGAGCATTAACCTGAAGCACCTCCAAAATTAGTTTCCAGCCCAAAAACCACCATCGAAAACCCAACTTTTCCATAAGAAAAGAACCCTTTCCATATGTCTAAGGAATGTTTCTAATGTTTGCTCACAATTCGTTCCCCAATTATTTCCCCTTATTACTTTTCTCTGTCTACCACATGTCTTAGTCTTATCATTAGCAAATAAATCCTCTGCCAAAAAATCCCTAAAGATTGAAACTTTTTTAAGTATATTTTGTTGGCAGATTTTCGGTGGTGGGGTCTGTGGTCTCTCAGACATACACAGACCTAAAGCCGGGCCAAAAAGAAGAAGAAAAAAAAAAACTTTAATGATGATGACGAGATGATTTTTGTTTATTTCTGTGCCAAAAATAACAACAGGAGAAACCGAGAAAAGTGACAGAATCAAGGGAGAGCAACAAAAAAAAGTGGGAGCAGACAGAGAGACACAGAGAGAGACACATAGAGAGGGAGAGAGTGGTAAAAGAGGAGGCTGAAAGACAGACAGACAGCCGGCAGTCAGTCAGTCATTCCCTATGATGTATTATTGTATACGAATTTATTGAGCGAGGGGCGGAGGAGGAGGGTATGTGAGGGGATTTCTGTTTTTCTGCTTTGTATTGTCTGTTATTATATAAATAACGACAGATATATGGGGAGGTGTGTGTGGTGGGGAGAGCAGTCCTCTTGCTAGAGATTGTGAGAGATGGAATCGAAGGAGGAGGAGAAGGTAGAGGAGCCGGTGATATGTTTGTCATGGCCAGACATCGACTCGTCTCCGAGACGGTGACAATCGTCAACAATTTTGCTCCAGCACCCAGTGGGACTCCCCGTCTAACACCCTCTCTGCCTCTCTCTCTCTGTCTCTAACAAACCGTCTGTCTGGTTGATCTCCCTTTCTCACTGTCTTGTGACTTCCCTTGGTATACCCTTTTTGTAGTACAATTCAAGCTTTAATCAAAGAAAAAATGAGTTCTTAGACTCTTTGAAATATGAGTACTATGTGGCATTTTAACTTATTTCTTAAGATACTTTTACCATTGGAAAAGTGTGGTGGTTTCTTAGAAGGAATTATTCAGAATTCCAATTGCTGCACCGTTCAAAAAACAATTTTTTGCGAGAAAAACTTTCGAATATTCCAATTTATTTAATAATATATAATAAATACAATTTATAAATATTTTCTGTATATAGTATTTACTTATAACCCTAAATTGTATCCAAATCGAATGACTATATCCCATTGCTGGCCTCTAACCTTAGAAACCATCGATCTTCAAGCGAATCAAAAGCCTCTCTTTCACATTTACTTTCCCTCTACTCCACACTCTCCTCTCTCTTTAACACAGTGTCTACTCCACTCCACTCTCCTCTCTTTGACACCGTGTCTACCCTTCTCTCTCGATAGATTTCTGTCTCTGCACCTCTCTGCTATTTCCCACTCTTTATCTGTCGCAACTTTTATTGTTGTTGTTGTTGTTTGCTGCTCATTTTGTTGCCATTTCTTTTACTCTGTAATCTTTTTTTCATGCGCTTTAATTTGTTTTCGTTTCTCTTCTTTGTGTCTGTCTTTTTTTCTGTCTTTTTTGTTGCTTGGCGATTCCATTTCTTGTTATTTGCCAAAAGTTTATTGATCTTTCGCTGACATTGGAGCAACAAAAGCAAACACACACACACGAAAAAGAGATATAAAGAGAGAAAGAGAGAGAATGAGTGAATCAAAAGTTTTCCATTGGAAAACCTCACCTTTAAGAATCTTTTGTATTATTTATGAGCCACACAAAAAGCAAACATCAGAGGGGGGGCCCGAGAAAAAACAAAAGCAAAATCGAAAATCGTGTCAAATATTCCAAGGGCAATAATGCTAAAAATACTTGTTTAAAATAAAGAACACAATTTTCACGCAATCTTTCTTTCTTGTGAAACAACACATATGGGCCATACAAAAGGGGGGGCAGTGTGTGGGGGGAGGGGGCAAAAAACAAAGTCTGAAAACTTGAAATATTCTGAAAACCCGAAAGAAAAACAACAGGCAAAAGCCCGCGCAATAATCGGCCAGCAATTAAAGTCAAATTGGAAAATTTACGAGCGGGTAAACAAAAGCCAGCAAAGAAAAACCTGCTGCGGCAATCGGCAATCGGCGGTCAGCTGTTGTTGTCTGTTTTGAGAGAAAGACGAAAGACCATTAACAAACAGCAGCTAGCAGCTAGCAGATTGGACCATTAATATCCCAGCCACCAGATGGATGGATCGCGAGAGGTGTTAGGTTGTATGGTAACAGAAATGTACATACTCTAAGATCTTCAAACAGCAGGGGGAATCTCCAGCAATTCCTCACAGACAAACTCTATCCTTCAGAGCTTTTGTGGCTCGAAAAAAACGTTTACACTGGTTTTATAACTATTTCTGAGCCTTTTTGGCTATGTCAGATCATTCAAATAGTTTACATTCTCTGAAATCCATATATTTTCATTACAATCTTCACCTATAACCCATTTTTTTCGTATTCGTTAACAGAAAGTCAAATGGAGAGTGAGCGAGTAACAAAAAAAGAAATTTTGTCCTCTCACACAGTACAAATGTTCCGTTATTCCTCCTGAAGGGCTCTACTCTGCACTATAAGACCCACCTATATCTTTTTTCTCGTTCTCCAACTCTAAATAACATATTTTCCACTTTATACCTTAAAACCTAAACAAAAAGGGTAAGAAAAACAGACGTTAGCTGACCCACAAATCTACAGAACAGACAAAAAACACAAAGCAAAAAAAATTAACAACTGATTTTCCACGAAAAAGCAAACTAGAATCAACAGAGGCAGAGCCAGGCTTTTGTCAGCATCCTTTTTGGGTCGCCCGGCCCCGGGGTCGGTCCCCCAAATAACAATATTAGTTTACAACACTGCAAAAACAAACACATAAACAAATAAACAGACAGAAATGCAAATGAATCTCCAGATGAATAAAAAAGCAGGGAAATGAGGGGCAAGAAGAATGGGTGGCAGAGGGTGGAGAGGAATATGTGGAAGAGGAGATGGAGAGGATGGGACACACGCCTTAGCCAAACGACAGAACAAACAAAACGTTGGAGAAATCATAAAAAAGTAAACTTCCCTACATATCCATCGAAACAGAGAAGAAAACAAAACTAGAAAGAAAGACTGACGCTTGGAGACCGCATTTATAGATACTGTAAGATAAAGATAATAAAAGATGTAGGTACTATAAGATGTAGGTACTATAAGATAGGATAACAAGTCAACGAAAATGTACATGTGAGCAAAATCTTCACTTAGAAGAAGTCACTAATGATTGTCTTAAATATGTTGATATTTTCAGTATTTCAGTATTTATAAAGAAATACAAAAGACGGTATATAGAACGTGGCGTCCCAAACCTTTCCCCAAAGTCATAAATACCCAAAGAAGAGAAAAAAGCGTATGGAAAACAACAAATATTGAAGTGCACGCAGATTTGTCTGCCAACTGAGACGCGGCGTCGGCGTCGTACCGACCGACCACTGCAGCATTAGTCAGCAAGAAAAAGAGAGCGGCAGCGACAGAGACAGCCACGGCCATGGCGACGACGACGTCGACGGCCACCCGCCGCCCCACAAGTGGAAGCTAAAGAGTGAAAGACCGAAAAAAGAAAAAGAAACTTCCATTCCGCGGGGGAACCGCAAAAAAAGTCATTGACACGAAAAAAACAAAAGAAGTTTACGTTTAAGTTGAAAAAGCACAAAAAAAAAACACATAAAAACAAAGAAGAGAAAAACAAAATGAATCCCAAGATACCAAAAAAGAAAGAGAAGTCAACCCCCAAGATGCAAATAGAAATAAAATTAACCCCTAGATGCATATAAGACTTCAACTTTAAACGTTTCTAGGGAGAAATAACTTCGAGCTAAAAAGTTGGGAAAATCCAAGAAAAATCCAAAGATATCTATAATGAACATATATACATATGTATATATAGATTTATTACTATAAAGAAAGTGCATCTAGGACTAATCAAAGAGGAAAGTATGGTACCGGCTGTACTTTTTAAAATACTACTAATTTTCATTTGAAATTCCTTCGGTTTTGCTTCTACTTTTCCTCTAGTCTTTACCCAACTTTTCACCCCACTCTTTCCACCCACTTTTTCTCCACTCTTGCCACGGCTTTTCCCCCCAGTCCGCGTGTTTCCAGCACTCTTCTAACCATATAATTTCTTGCCACAAAAATGGTAAACTTTTCTCAACTATTATATATGCGCATACATTTTCCACAGTTTCGTTGAACTCTTTTTTTGTTTTTGTTTTTGTGAAGTTTTCTTTTTGTGCGAGCCACGCCCACCACCTGCAATGGTCTGGCCATTGCAATTTTCGCGACAATTTTACCGTTGACAAAATTACCGTTGATTTTGGCACACAGTAAGAGAGAGAGAGAAAGCTACAAAATAGCTCTGATGCTCCACATCTCGGGTTCGAGAGGGAGTTGCGATTGTACTTTTTTTTTACATATTTTACAGAGGGATATATATCAGTAGTTGATCTTCCAAACTTCCCTTAACACTCGTATTAAACGATGAAAAAATCCATGGTTCCAACCAGCACTTTCGGATGAGCGGAATATGCAATATTTGGCTCCTACTGGAACACGAAAGGAAGGTACAAAGTAAATTCTCAATGTACTCGTTGTTTGCCATTTTCATTTGAATGCACTTTGTGCCTCGACAAAAACGTTAAGTTGGTAAAATAGTTAGAATGTTTTTAGGAGAACAACTTCAAAGAATAAACTTCTAAATGGTTTGAGAATGATTCTAGAAATTCTTGAAATATTTGCAAATTATTTTCAAACACATTTCTGCTTCCAAATCGCTTCAACTCCTAAAGTGTACATATGTATATCCCCTAGTACCCCTAAAGCTAGTACAACTCCATTTCTTATCGGTTAATCTTTTGGGGTTTTCATTGTGGTGTTTGCTTATGCAATTTGCACTCGTGCAAAAGTGTAAGAGTGTGTGCTCGTTTTGAGTACGAGGCGCATCTGGTCGCGTGCAGTGGAACAGGCCACAACAACTGAAGCTACCACCACAACCACACCACAATCTCAACAATGTATGCGTTATTTTGCTTTGCTGTGCAGTGTATGGGTAGTACAGTGTTGTAGTGTTGTGTTGTTGTTGTTGTTGTATTGGTGAAATTGGGTTTAGTGTTCAATTCCAACACCCACGTTCTACATTGAGTTTGTTGGCCCCTCGCAAACTTGAGAGCCGGCAAACGGCTTGGCGTGGCATGGCATGGGGCATGACTATTCGTTGCTGCAACAACCAGAAGAGTGCACTCAATGTTTAATTTAATTATTTATTAAACAAGTGATTTGTTTAGGAAATTTAAAGGAAAATATACAAGAGAATATACTGCAGTATTTTGAAATTAAAATAAAATAAAAAATATTTGAATATTCCAAGGAAGAGTAGAAAAATCCTCCACAACAAAATGCTATTTATAATTTAATATTGACAGTATAGAGAAGGGTCCAGAAGGCCCATCCTATTTATAAGACATTATAGAAGCTTCTGTAGCTTAATTTCCTTTCATTGTTTTTTACATACTTAATTGATTGATAAACCAATTTTCCACAAATGGTAGACATTTCCCCACTCCATCAAACAAAAACATTTCGTTCTTTGTTCTACCCACTTGAAAAAAAGGGAAAAAGAAATATCTGCCACACTCTGGAAGCATTTTCCATCGGCCCACGTCTCAAGAAATTAACATAAAAATGTTGCACAGATTAGTTTCATAGATAAAATTCAAAAAGAAGGAGAAAAGAGAAGAGAAAACCCTAAAGAAAACGACTGACAAAGGGAGAGAGATGGAGAGAGAGAGGTGGTTACGGATAGATGGTCCCAGACTTGCATTAATTATGGAAATTGGTGAGGAAATGGCAGGACTGAGGTATGAGGCATAGGGAGTATGGGTATAGGGAGCAGAATGGGGAGTGAGGTGAGTACATAGAAGGGGAGGATACGTGGGCCTTGGAGACACTTGAGAGAGACAATTTTACTCTAGTGGGGAGTACAAGTATTTGTATAGGAGGATAGGAACAGGTAAATTTCTTGGCTAATTTGCATATTATAATTGTGTTCCTAAGAGCTTCATTTACTACAGATAATAGTCTTCATCGATGGCTAAATTGGAGATGGTAGAGTGGAACTGCAGCAGCAGCAGCAAAATGGGGAGGTGTAGAGGAATACATAGATATGTATATCAAGAGATATACTATATGGAGGTAGAAAAAGATACATAGTAGGTAGCAATCTCTTAGGGAAAATATTGCTCAAATAAAGCGTCATGCAGCAGCACCCCTCGGTCTGTAATTCGTGCGTCAAAAGTTGAGGTAATTCTCCGGAATTTTGTTCTCTTTTCCAGAACCCAAGCTTCATGATTCTTCTACACGCGAAACCCATGTTTCGAATGTAACAATTCTTTTTGCAGGTTTTATTTGATTATCATTGAAATTTTGGTTGAGCGCACAATTAGTTCAATGCTCATCGTCATCATCATTATCATCAGCATCAAAGCAAAATCATCATCATCATCATCTTTGGTGTATGGCCGTCATAACAATTTGGTTTTAATGCCGCAAATTATTGTTGTACGAATAAATATCTGCAACATGGCGAGGCGAGTGCGTTGCACTTGCAGCCTCCATATCTGTGGCATGATTGTCCATCGAGGGGTAACGAGGGGAGCCCCACACGCACACACGCAGACTCAAAACTGCAACAGACACACACACACACACACACACACACATCCCACTATCCCAAACAGTTGGGTGAAAGCCACCGCCGCATCTCACAGATACTCGGGGTACTACATTGTGTATCTATGTATCTAAGCTGGCAATTACAACGTTTTTGTAGCTCCAACTGCAATTTCAATTTAAGCCAAAATTATATAGGGATGCCGCTACAATAAAAGAGAGAGAGAAGAGAGTTTTGCCACTACACACTCAGACAGCGAATAGATGGGTTGCCAGATTGTCCTTGATTACGGTTATCATCTTAAATGTCGGAAAGTCGGAAAGTCGAAAAGACTCCCAAAAGTGTGTAAGAAACATACAGAAACGACACCTCAAAATTGAACCATCAAATCGAATCCCCCATGGTATCCTGACATCCGAATGACCTCATCAACGAAAGAGTTCCACCATTCATCACCAGCTCCAGCCAGAAGAAACAACGTCGAACATTCATCAAGCTTCAGCTCCAAGAAGAGCCAATGACAAAGAATTCGCGTACAAAGAGACAGCATTTGGCAAATGATTCCAGCCAAGAACAAGATTTATTGTGAGAAAGGAAAGACTGGGAACTGGGGGGACTAGCTCTTCCCCCTTTTGTTGAGTGAGAGATCCAGAAACAGAAACAGAACCAGAACAAGAACCCGGGACAAAACAAGAAACAAAAAGATGAAGGTGCGGGAACGCTGTGAGCCACGGCAAGGACCGCGGCTCTACTTTTATACATAGAATATAAAAAAACAAAAAGTGACAAAAAGAGTCAAATTACGTTAAAACTTTCTACGTAAAATGATATAGTCCTTTGATTTACCGAGTGATCGCCACTATAAGATTTATATGAAAATATATTCACAAATCGAACAGCGTTTGAAAGACCTTTTTCTTGTTGGATGTATAGTTAAAGGACTAGTATTCATCAAAAACTATAAACTATAGTCCCTTTATAATTTCTTAGAATTTTCCAAAGAAAATAATACACTCTTCCGCAGAGTATTAGCAAACAAATGAAATTAATAACTCCACATATTTGGACCTATGTCCATATGTATGTATGTACAAAGCTCCTATTCCGATGGATAGAAACCGGTTGGACCTCCTTCTTCTCCACCATTACATCTGCAATCAATGCAGCAGGTGGCCAGCCTGTCTCCACTCCTCCTCCTCCTCCAACTCCCGCCGCAGAAGAGAACACGCGATCAGTCCCAGAAAAACGAACCAAAACTGTCTGAAGAGTGGGACAATGGTTAATGACACAGCAATGCAGCAGTCGTCATAGCCCCACACTCCTTTTCGGGGGGTGTCTCCTCCCCTTCGTTCGTGTTGGAATGAGTGGATCCGGTTATGCAAATGAGAGATCAACAATGTGGAATGGAATATCATGAATATCATTCCAAGATTCCCGTGGTGGCATCGTCAACCACAAAAGAAAAAATCAATCCTTCAAGGGAAGGTCTTGTCTCGTCTCGCCTTCCTGTCTTTCTCTTTCTCATACAGACAATTAAATTTGATTAAGCCAAAAGGAAGAGAATTCTTTAAGTGTTTTTTTCCCTGTTATTTTATTTCAAGTGGAGAGTGAGAGACAGAGAGAGAAGGATAGGCATAGAGAGCACACAGGCTCCTTATCTGTCATTAAAGGTTCGGTTCCCGGTCCCTCACATCGGGTCGAATCGGTTCTGCTCTCCGTTAAATCCCGATCGCAGACAGCCTTCTTCTCATCATAAGTGGAATCGGCTAGGAAGAAGGGAGAGACAGAGAATGACTTACTGCGGAGCAGGTAAGAAGGAGATGGCGAGAGATCCACTTATGAGAAGCGGTTAAGTATGCGAGAGGGAGAGAACAAAGACATCCCACTAAGTGGAGTGAAGGAGCAGGCATAAATTATGCTGGCGACGACGAAGCGACGCTACTGCTTTCAATGCCATAAGCCACAGGCGACAGCAGTAGCAGAGAAAGCTTTCAAGTAGGGAGCAGCAGAAGTAGAGCAGAGAAAAGGGCAGAAGCTTCCAAAGCAGAGAGCAGCATCCTAGCTGATCAGCAGCAGCGAAACAGAGGGAATGAGGGGAGAGGCAGCGGTATCACAGGTAGTTAAATCATCAATCGAAGCAGAGCAAAGGCATCAAACCAGAACAGATCGGAGGAGCAGCGCTACACATAAAAGGTATGTCAAAAGCAGAGCTGCAGCAGCGAAGCTGCTCTCCATAGAAGTGTCAAAGCAGCGAAGCCGCTCTCAGCTGAAATGTTAAAGCAGAGAAGCCGCTCTCAGTGGAAGTGTCAAAGCAGAGCAGCCTTAAGACAAGCCTTAAGCAGATGTTTCAAACTAGAGCGAAAAAAGCTTCCTAATTCATAGCAAACAAAGTTTAGATCAGAGCCAAAGCTTCAGTTTCTTCAAAGCAGCGGCAGAGTCGCAGCAGAGAAAAGGTCGCAGTAGCAGCAGCCGCTGCAGTGAACAGAGGGAGGTGTACCCCCCAAAAAGAGTTATGTAGGTAGACTCAAAACCTTGAAAACAAATATAAAAAAAAAGCCGAACTAAAAAAAAAAATTAAGAAAAACAACAAAAATCAAGATAAAGCGCGCAGGTCGGTCTGCAGGGATAAGGAAATGGAGAGAATGGAGAGGCCTCTCCACTGTCTCCCTCTTACGCTTTTGCCTTCCTCCTCCTCTCTCTCTCTCTCTCTCTCTCTCTCTCTTACTCTTACACTAAGTGGCCCAAAAATCATAAACATTTTCAAGGTTACCAATTTCGAGGTCTGGTCTGGTCGGTCCGTCGTCTGCCAGTGGCTGCGGCTGTGTAGGAAGCAACATCATCAGCATCAGCCTTGGCGTCTCTCCTCCGCTAAAAACAATTCCTTAAGCCAGATTATGGAACAATTTTTAACGATCTATAAGTCATAGACGATACATATATTCGAACATATAGACCCAAACCATATATGGGTAGGGAGTGCGAGTGTATTCCATGGGAAACACAAACAACATTAAATGTCGCCACTTTTAAGCTTCGAAACTGGTTTACATAGCCAGACACAAACAAGAAGGAATAAACATAAGGAAAAAAACTATTAAAAATCATAACTCTTTCTTATACTCTTTGATGTGCAGTTAGGAGACGATCTTCAATAGGAAAAGAAGGTAACTTAAAGTCCTTAGAAATTTAAAAGGATTGAGTTTGAAAGATTCTGTTTCTTATAAGATTCTCTAAAGTTGTCTTTAGAAAATGGAAACTTTTGTTTCGAGTAGAATATCTTTCAATGCAAGATCGCTTTCCTCTGGTAGAAAACGTATATTACATGGATTCTTCTTAAAAAGGGGAAGAAATGGTCAATGATCATTAGATCTATGATAGGCCAGGCCTATTGCTATGATCCCTAGATCTATAATCTTCCATTCAAACACTGAAAGTAATGTTCTATTTTCTTATAACTTCTTATTTTAAAGTGATCGGATATTTATACCATTCCAAAGATCGTTTTCTAAATATTTGGAAACTACGTAAAAATTTAAGATATTTTTAAAATTCTTTCAAAATTGGTTAAATTTTTTTATTTAATTTGGGACATTCTATGACAATCCAGTAAATTATACAAAAATGTCCTGAAAAATCATACTCAAAGAGATATATCCTTAATATTTCTTTATAATGTTATAGCTGGAAATGTTTCTCTTAAAATTGAATAAAAATATTGCTTCGAATATATGGCAGGTACTTCTCTTTCACACAGAGACTTAGCCCCATATTACTAGGAGTAGTCTTTCGTATTATGTACCTACTAAATATATAGGTATATTTTTTTCTGTGTGTTTTTCCTTATTGTTAAGGAGAGTTGAGTTGGCAGCACCTACATACAATACAACGTGAACGTGAGCAGGCCATAAGGCTACGGGTAGGGGGTACGGGGGGTGCACCGGTTGGAGCGGCGGTGGTCGTGCCGTGGCCGTTGCCGATGCCGATGCCCATGCCGCCAACCGGTTATGCGAGAGACCCAAAGGTAAGACGACTTGAATAACATTTTCAACGTCGCGACGTCTGTTGCTGTTGCTGTTGCTGTTGTTTGTGGGTTTCTTTATACTTATATTTCTCTGTGTCTGCCTCTGTCTCTGTCAGTCTTTTCTTTTGCTTAACGCACAACAGGTACATTTTGTAGTAGAGTGTAGGTAGATACACCGTACACACACACATCTATAAGGCACTGTGTGTGTTTGTGTGTTTGTGGGGGGGGTTCTCGTTCTCTTTCTGTTTATATGGAGATTTCCTCTGCTGTCATTCTTTCCGCTGTTTGTGTGTGCCTCTGCCTGCCTTGGTCTTTTTGTTGAAGCTCCTCTTATGTACTATACAGATACATATACATATGTACAGCATAGTATAGTATGGATATAGTATAAATGGAGTGGCCTTTGTATGGTTTGGCATAACCAAAAGAACTCAAACTCGACTTGGAACTGGACCCCAAAAGAGTGAACCAACACCAAAAAGTCTTTTCATCTTAAGCTTTGTCATGTGTTTGTTCATATTCCCCCCAGACATTCGTCTGTCTCTATATACATGTACATACATTATATAGTATATTATATTTATGGCCATTATGATTATGTATGTATAAGGCTTGTTTGTTATGCTGATTGCGCCTTTTATGAGGAGTACTCCAAGGCAAAAGCCAGTCAAAGTTCTAAGAAAGGAAAGGAAAAGCGGTACTTGGAAATTCTATCTGCAAATAATAATGTGTTTTTCCAGACAGTAATTGCTTTGAAATGGTATATCTTCCGAATAAAGAGAATATTTTTATATAACAACTAATGTCATGGCTTGGAGGCACTGAAACTAAACAGCTCTTATTTCCTTTGAAACGGTAACTATCATTTCAAAGAAATTTTCCACTCTAAAAGAAGAGAATTCTAATGGGCGTTTGTGCCTCGAAAAAAAACGTTTAAAAATAAGCAAATAATTTCTGAGGGATTTCTATTATAAAAACCCATTTGTAGACCCAATGATCCAATATCTAAGCGACTTCTGCTCAAAAGAAAAACAAACAAAACAAATTTTGAGAAAATTAATGAGCAAAAAACATCTAATAATTGTCAATTATTGCACAAATTGGCAATAATTAGTAACATAATAATTATATATATTTTAAAAAATATTCCACTCTTAATGAACATATTTCAGCATTAAGAAATCAACCAAAAATGTTGATTAATTACATATTTATGGCAAAAACGACGATATACGTACAGACAAACTCTTTCCATTCGATTATTTACATTTATAATTTTTGGGAACCAACAAACATTGGGGGCTAGGTACGAACAGATACCAGATCGAGATCGAGAACCCCAAAGCATTCAAAGCAGCCGATAGATCCGCTCTAAGAATCCGAAAAAAAACAAACAGAAAAAAAAGATACTAAAAACCACAAATAGAATGGAAAAACAAAAATAAAAACTAGACTCCACAAATTGGGGAAAAAATCCCCCAAAAAAAAAAACGTACAAAGATTATTTGAGACAATCTCCAAAAAAAAGAGAGAGAGGGAGAGAAGTAGGGGTTTAGGGGAATGGCTGTGGGTAGAAGGGGAGTTTGCGTATCTCCGGGTTTTTGTTTTGCTTTCACTTGAGTTTCGTTCAGGGAGTTACCATTAATTAGGAAGATTGCTGCAGCTACTTTTCAATAGGTTAACTTGATTCGATTACAAATCAATTGAAATTCGAATTAAATGAAAGGCCATTGAGAGAGACAGAGAAGGGAAAAGTAATCTTAGCTCCCAGCGGCTCCCAGCCAGAAACAAAAATTGACAGAGGGGCGCTGCCGCATAACGCGGGAACCTTACGAACCGATTATGACAGAACGAGAATGAAAGAATGTCAGATGATATAAAAACACATTTTAATCTCTAGAATATAATGGAACCTAATGGATTGGAATGGTATATACAGGCATGAATCTATGATTTTTTCCTTGTGTCCCAAAATACGAATATAGTATAACTATAAGCCCTAAGAAATTCTTAATCTCGATTTCAGTGTTAGATATTATCTAATGAAACTCTCGATATCGGGCCAAAACAACCCTAGATTTGAGTATTAAACGAAGCTAAAATGTACAAAGCTTATTGATTTTTTGCAAAAAACATTATGTGATCCAAACGCTTAAGACAGCCGCCTGGAAAAACGTTTATACTTTTCCGATAAATCAAATATTAAAACGATTCAATTATTCAAATACTCATTAACCCAAATTGCTGCCTGAGCTCTCTGGAGGCCTCCATGGGCCTCGATGTGGCGGTTCGTACTGCTGTTCCATGCCGTGCCATGTGCGCATCTAAAATGTATTTACTGATTCATTGGCAATTGGTGGGCCTTTTGTCTATAGCGAGGGAGACAATGTTCTATAGAGAATGCAAGGGGGAATACGTAGGTAGAGGTTCCATGGAGAATGCAGCGGACATTAGGGGGTCCATGGGTATTACGGGGTCCTAGGCAGGGGGACTGTCATTATATATGGATTTCTTATCTTGGTATTCGTGGTATTTGTGGGGTTTTTCGCCGTATTGGCGTTAATTTCCATATGATACAATGAACGAGTGTTCTATTCTACTTTTCGCTTTTGTTTTGTTTCGAGATACTTTTGCGATTTCTCGTTGACGTCAATGGGGTCGATTTTACTGCTGTGGATGGATTTTTCTTTTCGGGTGTTTCATATATAATGGAGGGGTATAAACAGAGCATATTGTAGGGGAAATAAAGAGGAGTAAACAGACATTTAAGGGGAGAAGTAAGAGGGTATTAAAAGGAATGTTGATGGAGGGAATAAAAGATGGATTCATTTTTAATTGTTTTAAAGAATGATACTCTTGTTGATTGAAGCAACATTCAATTAATAAAATTTAATTTCTTCCGAGAAAATTATGGAGAATTTCTATGGATTCATATATTGGATGGCATAACTCTGAGAGAGGAATTCTCTTAAGATTCTTCATGTGAAATTTGTTTAAATCTTCAGTATGGTTTATTTTCATAAATGAACATCAATTCATAAGTGTTCTGCTGTTTTTATGACTTCTTTCGGTTTAAACGCTGGCCATAGCAACAATCAGCACTTTCGAATGAGCGGAATATTCAATATTTGCCTGCTGGGAGCCCTTGAAAGAGGGTTGAACGTCCATGTATGACTCTATCTATCATTATGGCACGGGTATTATATTATATCTATATATATTCTGTGTGTAATTCAGAGAAATGTGCACATGTTGTCCCCGTAATACTCGTCGTCGTTGGGGGAGTTATGATAATGACAAAAGTGGTTCCATTTAGAGCACTTTTTTCGTTCTTACTGATAAGATAATGATAATGATAAGCCCACCTTCCCCAACCAAAACCACAAACGAAAATCGATTCAACCTACGATTTGAAACCCACTCATCAACAACCACGCAACCTTTTCAAGAATCCACCAAAAATTTCCAAAACAAAAATGAAGGTAAAAGCGAGACGGCGAAAGAGAGACAGGGAAAGGGAGTGAGAGATAGAGGTGGAACCAGACGTTTAGTCATAATTCCCTCACCCCAATCTCTTGTATTTTTATCAGGTTATAATTTTTGTTTTTGTTTTCGTTTCCTTTATCAGAATGGCACACATAATGTGCTTTCGGTTCTGTTCTTTTTTTTCGGGGAGAGGATTTATGGTACCTCTGCAGCCCTGGCACCCTGCGTGCTCGTACCATCCATAGACCTTATAAACAAAAGCCCACCACGTTCCGAGAGCCGAAAGATAACTCCGAAACTCTGCAGCAATTAGACAATAACAATAGCAACCCAGTCGACTCAGAGATAACACC
The DNA here is from genome assembly GCA_005876895.1 of Drosophila azteca. Lineage (NCBI taxonomy): Eukaryota > Metazoa > Arthropoda > Insecta > Diptera > Drosophilidae > Drosophila > Drosophila azteca. The sequence continues at coordinate 5,829,796 of VCKU01000091.1, read as the reverse complement.
AAATAAAGGCCTACATTTTTGATAAAACCATAGAACGACCAACCACCAGCACATGGAAATTCACTGACAGAGTGGGTGTTGGGGGGGGGTCTATGATTATACACAGATTTCCAGACCATATGTTAGCTAGAGAAGTGATTAAAAATTAATGTAGGAAAGGTCAAGTACTACTAAAAGTATTTAAGAAAATAGTTATTGAAGGGTAGACGCTATGTACCAAGTTTCTGATGTTTTTATTATAAAGTATCACAGAGATCTCAATTCTGTATATACTATATCTCTATAGAAGTTCCATTAAATCAAAAACCATTTGAAATCTATAGATACTCCCATCGACTTGCTCGACAATCAAAAAGGTCTGAGATTCCGTCATAATTATGATTACTTTCCCTAAAATATCCGTATAGTCATGTTCTTAAAGCAGTAATCTATTAAAAATGTATTTCATAAACTCCTAAAAATATCCTAGAAGCAGCGAAAACTCGCTGTATACCCAATGTCTGAGTAAACCTATATTTCCTATACGCTATATACGACTTACGATGTCTGAGAGTATATTTGTTTAATAAATGCGTTTTCCACTGCTGCGATTAGATAACATTTCTTCTGATAAAGCGATAAGGTAGGCCCATGAACATGTGAGTAACGGAGTAGCTAACGGAACAGCTAATGGCAAACTGGGAGGAGGGCAATAGTACTCTATTCTACATAAATATTTAAATGCTGCGCAATGGAATGGATATCCCTATGTACCGCCATCCATTAAGGGGGTATCTGTTTCCGCTTATCGCCGACAAAAGGGCCCTCTAATGTTATTACACTCCACAGACAATGCCTCATATTACTCGTATTTCTATACTTCATAAAATTCATATAGTACACCCCAGACTTGTCAACAATTCCGCATATATTACTTTTCACACAACGAAAATCCATAATTCTTTGTCTAACAAATTCCTCTGTTTATTGGCGGAATACTCGTAATTGCTTTTTTCTGTATTTTTTTAGGGATTGATAAGGTTTAAAGCTATTCTGTTCTGTTCTGTTCTTTTGTGTTGTGTTGCAGGAAAGTTTTTGTCAAGGTTGTTAAGTGACCTTCAATTGAGGGGCGTAACTTCACTGATTAGGAAAATGAATACTAGGAAAACTATACTATATAGTCTGTTGTGGTATTTCTGTTTACTACAAATTGATGAATTGTTACTCATATTTCCCGACCTTTACTTTTCTATAATATATTTTAATGATAGTGAAAATTGTACACCAAAAAGATTCTCCAATAGAGTAAATATTTGGTTCAATGCATAGAAACAATCTGGAAATAGATTCAGTGAAGCATTTCTGGTTGTAAGAACTATTATTTCTGGGAGTTAAAATCATCTGAAATAAAACATAATAGATCGAGAAAAATATTCTGTTTGAATATGGTTTCGTTTCGTTTGAATTTGTGCGCATTACAATGGGGATATTCCGTTGCCTTAGCACCAATCAGCACTTTCGGATGAGCGGAATATTTGTTATTTCGCTCGTACTCGAATAGGAGACGAAGAAACGAAGCGGAAGTAAAGGCTCGATGTCCTCTTTGGCGTTTTTTGCCATTTTCTTTGAGAATTTCAAAAATCCTTGTCGATTTTGTTCAAGAAATATTCTAATATTTAGTGCGCTTTTGGTAAGACTCCGATTTTACTGATTTGTGGTCAGAAATTCCATAGTTTTAAGACCCAAACAATGCTCAAATATATCGTATATTTTAATCCCATAATACCCCCTAATTAACGCCTCAAACATACATACAGAATACCCATTGCTCTCAAACAAATATACACATGTATTTGATTTTCTTTTCTTTTTGAAAAACATCAAAAATTTTAAATCCCTTTTTGGCAACGAAACATACAAATGCCAGCCAACAAAAATCTTAAGCTATAAGTCTGAAAGCAAAATTGAAAAACGTTTTTCAACTGCATTTTTCTGGCTATTTCTGTAACACACCAAATGCATTCATATCGGATCGGATTGGAACAGATCGGTATGGAAGGGAATTTTCTGTGTACCATAGAAACATCAATTTTTTTTTGGCAAGCAAGCAAAATTATTGAAAATTTCATTTGGGGAAAAACTGGTTCACACAGATACGGATTTACAAATACATCTGTTGTTTTGGGGGGGAAACTATTTTCGCATATTTACCAATTGTAATAATTCATGTGTTTTACGAGTATGTACATATTTTCATCGGCATTACGACACACGTACCTGCAAAGATCAGAAAGAAATTGGTTTAGTTTAAGGTGGAAATGAAATGTTTCTTAGGAGTATCTACAGATCGTACAGTCCTTACAGATCTTTCTAATATCAAAGACATTTTAAAAATAAAAAAATTCAGGTACTTTTGGTAAAGAAAAGTGTGAGGTGTAATGAGAAATAAATTCGTTAAATATTTAAAAAATATCTAAAAAATTATACGAAAATAAATTTTTAATTAAAAACTTTATTTGGAATTTGGAAATCAATTCTCCACTTTTTTTGGGATTTTCTTTGGTCCGATTTTCTCTCTATATTAGATCTCTCTGTCTTTTTTTCGGCATGCTTTCCGACTAGATCGCTTCTTAGGGTGTGATATCCAAAATGTGATATGAGATATTACTGAAAATAATCCACCTTCCTTACACTCTGATATTCTTCTTTTTCCCAAAGGTTCTATAGTTATCATAGTACATTCTACAATACATATTTATAATCCTAATAACAATAATCTGTAAAACAATAAACCTTCTTTCTATCGGAAATGTCCTTGAAATATGGTAACCCCAAACAATGTATGGGTCTCATTCTTCCATTCTGTTTGCTTTATTTATACCAATGATTTACAACCAAGTCTTTAGTGTATAAAGAACTTTTGTTGTTCTACCACTGCTGGGAATTTCCATTTGAAATATTACGAGAAAGAGAGAGAGAAAGGGTGATACAAAAGGGGAATCCAAGCCGGCGTTATCTTTACGCAACATTTGACAAAGATGCAAAACAAAAAAAAAACAGAGAAGAGAATAGAAACCCTCACTGAACAGAGGAAAGCTTTTACACCACGTCATGCCATACTTCTCTCTATACCCCATGTCATTCCCTCATCCACATTCTGTTATTTATTCCTATTATTTCCCTATTCCCTTCCCTATTTCAAGCTCTTATAGAATCCTTATGTCAGCCTCCATTCCATTGCCAGCTTCAACCTCGTGCACAACGTCATACCATGGTCTCTTATTCAATCCCTATTCGAACCTCCAAGCTCCCATTCATACCTCATGTCCTATCTTTCATCCTGGGCTTCTTTTCATTACTTTTTTCTTCTATTTTTGCGTCTGGCTCTTGCTTCTGAATGGCTGAGCATTGTCTCATCTGTCTCTAAATATATTATACAATATTCTACACACACAAACACACAGACATTTCCATAGGGACAGGACAAGCCTTAGCAGGCGAAGGCAAACCACAAGAAAGCTGAAATAATAAAAAGGATAAAAAAAAATACTATGAAAAAAAGGGGCAAGGTTGATCACACATTTTGCCTCAAAAGTATTAAATTACACACAAGAGGAGGAGAAGGAGCAGGAGCAGGAGACGAGAAGACCCATGACAGGATGAACTAATGAACGAACCAAGGAACGAACGAAACCAAGGGATAGGCTAAGGGGTATACGTAGTACAAGGCATATGGTGTAAGGGATACTCATACTCAGAAGATACGATTATTCACACACATCCATTAACCATGCGACATGTTTGCTGCCCAGCTCTTCTCTGCCCTGCTGGGTGTGAAAGAGAGAAAATACAATTAAGCGACCTCATTTGCAGGCGGCGCGAATGCAGGCGAAACAGACCCAACAGAACTGAGCAGAACTGAGCAGAACAGAACAGAACGGACAATGTGGAGACATTTAGAGGCAGTTGCAGCCACTTTGACTGACAGCTGCACTTAAAGAGCAAAAGAAAACGAGGAAAACGCACTGCAGAAAAACAAGCTCAACGAATAAAGAACAACAATAATGAATGCTAAAAATGTGTGTAGCAACTAAGGGATGTCCATTATGCTAACCATAGAAGGATGATAAGAGGTACATATTTTAATGGAAAGAATCCAAGAAAAATACTATATCTAAAAGAAGTTAGATCCTAAGGTATGAGCTAATAGTTCGGTTAGTGTTACTCCTAAAACATTTTGAAAAACTCTACAAAATACTGAAAAATATACCAAAAAAATACCAAAGAATCGCACAAATTCCAACAAAAATATTATCGGGTAAAGTCTACTATGGAAACCTTCAAAAAAATATCACAAAAAGACCAAAAATAAAAGTTTTGCCACAAAAATATTTTGCCAACAAAACTATTGCAAAAATTCGGAAGCATCTTGTTTTCAGGCCCCGAAGAGGGAATGTGAATGTAAAGAAACATTAAAACCTTTCTTTGTTTTACAAAATCAATATACCCTTCCTGTTTTGAACTACAGGGTACACACAGCTTAAACTGCAGTGTCTGAAGCCTCAAGTCTGAGGCGAAGAAGCGGGTGAAAACGTTGATAGTTCACGAACTGAGACTAGACCAAGCAATTGAGCTCCAAGTGGAGACTGAGACCGAAGCTGAGCTCATTCTTCAGCCACAACTACAGCTACGGCACAAGAGATACAGATACAAAGATACGCGATACGTTGCCATCCAGCTGCAACAGCAGCAGAAGCAACAACAACAACAACAATAAAAGCGAGCAAAAACTAGTTGCAACTAGTGCAACATCACAAAACGAGTTTCCACTAAGACTCCAAAAATACAGAAAAAAAAAGAAAAAAATACGAGACGCGATGCGATGCGATGCAAGAGCTGTAAGCTCTGGAGTGGGCGCTCTTTGTGTGGGTGAAGACCTCCTTCATGAGACTTGTGTATCTGGTGGATACTTGCAGTGTGAGAATTCCTTCAGCGAGCGAGCACACACAGCTGGTCGGAGTCGTATCTGATGGATGCCACAGCCCGCATCATTCGCAATTGATGGATGTGTATGGTGTCCAAACGGAGGCAGCTTTATGGGTTTGCTGATTATCGGCGAAAAGCCTCAAAGCAAAAGAAAATCCCAAATCCAGTTAAATTAAACATACGCTGAAGACACATATAATAAATTGAATTGAGGGTAAGCCGATAAATATGGTACACTGGGAACGTAACGCTACTCAAAAACGATTTCCCATACCTCAAAATAAGCCTCAAATCACCTTTCCATATTTCCACTCATTAATTTCTCTACATTTCCAGCGTAAACCATTACAAACACTCCTCTATAAGGTAGTCTATCGAATTGTGAACTATAATCACTCTCTAGACATTGAAATATCATCTCAAATCACCCATCATTCATTCCATTCAGTCCAAAACTATTCCTCCATAAACAATTAAAAAATCCATCTCTATGGTGGATTCTGTCACCGACTTTCGTCACATCACCAAAAACAGATCTATCTCTCATACCAAATAAGTCTTTGATCTATTCTGTAGCCACGTTTCGTACATCTAGATTCTAGAATCGCATTTAAGTATTCGAGTCCATTAACAAGCTGAGAAATTAATGAGAAATTCAATCATCTTGACAAATATCTGTCAAATTATACAATTTTTATTTTGTTTTTGCACAGAGTTTGTCGGTGAACATTAATCACGAAATTGTCAGCAATTTAAAAGCAATTTAATCAAATAAATTTGTATATACAAATTGTTGAAATCTACATATAGTTTTCAGGAGAGGGAGGGGTTGTTCGTGGGAGCATCGAGAGATCAATAGTTTACATAGAGGTGGAGGTTGTAGAGCCTCTCCAAATGTGGGTGTTAGTGTCGCTATCCGTCTCGGTGTCTAGACACCCATAAAATGCAGTCAGTACCATTACGTTGTTTTCCAATATGCAAATAAAAACTAAAAAGCAAACAAAATGTATATATACATTGGCCTAGAGGGAATGGGTCTGAAGCCAAAGCAAAGACGACAATTTCCGGGTGTCTAAATCGGTCCCCGGTGCTCAATCTCCTCCGTTCTACCGATCCCCAGTCCGAGGCCCAGTCCCATCCCCATACCCGTCACCGCCACCTTCTCACAGTCACAGTCCCAGTCACAGTCGCTTGAAGTTGAAGTGAAATGACGTGTAACGATTTAGCAGGCAGTTGGCAGTTCTGTTCTCTCTGTGGAAGTTTTCTTTCTGGGGTAGATCGGTCGAACATATGGTGTTTTTTTCCCCTATATTAGCAGTATATTTATTGTAATGGGGGAAGTGATAAATTTAAGTAAATTATAGGCCGTTCAGACAATAAATATTCGTTTAAAGTTATTATAAACACTCTTAAAGACGAAGAACCTTTGGAACTTTAGAAACACATTTCTAGATAGATAGATCTAGGTTTAGATTGGAATTTCTTTGAAAGAATGAAATAATTTTAATCATAATCATTACAAAATACATTTCAATAATGAAACCTTTTCAAATACAGTTCAAAAGTTGTAAATTTAATGAAATAGCCAAATGTTCCTCTATAATAACATTATGGAGATCTTTTTCTACCCCTTTAGATCATCTAATTCTATTCCAGTACTGACTTTTTGGCTTCCAAATTTTAGTATATTTTTTGTAGTATTTTTCCCGACCCTTTAGTCAGGCTGATCGGCTCAGTGTTTCCGCGGACAATTAACCGTGAAAGCAGAAAATCAAATGTGAAATTTAATGCCTGGAAGTATGGGAATGGGATTTGCATAACTTGACATAAATCAAACGGTAAAGGCCGCAAAAAGGGTGGAAGTTTAATGAGAGTAAGAGGGAGAGGTAGAGCTGGCGCTGCCCTGCCTAAGCCATGTGTGGCAGCAAAAAAAAAACAGTTTCATTTCATTCATGGAAACCGCGTTTGAAAGAGCGAGATGCCCATAGGAAAAGGAAAAGAGTTTTGCATTGGGGTTCGTTCTGGAATATTTGAATTTGCATTTTGTTTTGTTTTTTTGTTGTTGTTGTCTTTGCCCTCGCATAATGCACAGCTGCTGACGTTCTCCCTCTCCCTCTCTCTCTGACACTGCAATCACCTTCCCTCTGCAGTCGCTCCTACTGATGCTACCTCTCTTTCTCCTATGGAAGTCTACTCTGCCGCTCCTCTGCCATGTCCTCTGTCGCTGCTCGGTCTGCCTCTGCCATGTCGCTGCTCTGTCTGCTGCTGCCTCTGCCATGTCACTGCGCCGCTGCTTCTGCCTCTGCCCTATGCTGATTTTTGCTTTTCAGAGTCCATCCACGTTGTTCTCGATTCTCTCTTCCAAATTCCACGCTTTGTTTACTGTATACCCTTTCAATAAAGAGCATATTGAGCATACAAGAGAACAGCCGCAGCAGATGATTCTATATAGCCATGTTTTTCAGTAATAGCTCTAAAATCTAAAGATATGTATTTGAAACCTTGGCCACATCCTTAGATCACAACCTTCTATCATTATCATAGAGTATCCATGGCAAATATGCAGATTTTAGGGTATCTAAGGCTGCGACTAAACTTTTCTAACCCTTCGTCCATTCGTATTCCCTGCTCATAATGTGGTATCGCGGACTTCCTTCCGTTGGGCATATAAATCAATATACATATACACATGTACATATATATATATATTTTGAATGTCAAAGTTATTGTATGGCGCTGCATAATAATCAAGCAACCAAACAACGAAATGAAAAGGTTTCTCTGCCTGTGTCTGCGACTGCATATCCTGTGCAGAACAAGTTTAGCTCTAGCTACCTCTCTCCCTCTCACCCCCTTCGGGAGAGCATATGCTAGACAAAGCCATACAGAGAGAGAGTCAAAGCTAAGGCTCAAGGTCCAAAAACCGCTAAATAGAAAAAAGAAAAAACAGTAAAGCAGCGAGGGCTTTGTTTTGTTTTCTTCTTTTTTTTTTTTTGTCTTTGTCATTCTCCTCGCATGATGACGTTTTACACTCTGCAGGAAGCCATATGCATACACACACACACATGTGTACATACATATGTATGAATATTTTTGCAATTTATAGTATCTCTCTTTCTTTTTGCTGGACAATTTGCTGTTATTATTTTCATAAGTAGCTTTTGCATGGGTCTCTTTGTTCTATCTCCAGACAGTTAGATAGTGGAAGAGGAGCAGCAGAGGGGAGAGAGAAGAGTCTAGAACAGAGGAGTGGAGAGTGTAGAGCGGATGGGAGAGTGAGCTTGAAAGCGAAAGGCCGCATGAATGAACTACACACACACACAAACACCCATGTGTGTGGTATCTCATTTGTTGCGTGAGAGTGTGCGTAAAACTGTAACTGAACTTTGGACCTGGGTGTAAAGGCATTGCCAACACCCAGAAATAGAACTGAAGCACCATCTCAAGCTTAGAGATGAGAGATGGTTAATAGAGAAGGCAATTAAAGGTGGGAAGACGATTAGTGATCGAAACTAAATAGAGAGAATGTATAGATATGTGATATGTGAATCGATCAAATTTGATCAAAATATCAGTTTCACCGACAAAAGGCATTGCCAAGAGCCAAAATTAGAACAAACTGAATAGAAATGTTAAATGAAAAGGACACCTATGATGGAAACATTAACTTTTAAGCATCATCAACAAATTTCTTGTTTATAGATCTCATAATTTCCATATACATATGTATCTAATATAGAGTATTTATCTATTTGGAATGTCAATCATCTCAAAATGATTGTTCGTGCACATAATAACTCTTTACAGATACATTTCATGACAGGATAGGTCAGTAATGACACACTATTTAGAGATACTAATATATTGTTTATTAAATAAGCTTTTGATTCATGTTTTCCCCCAGTCATTAAGTTGTAAAATTCCTTAACATTCATAATATTGTGACTCAATCAATTGAGTGTTATCTGCGATCTTTGCTTTGAAAATACAGTTAAAATGCTAACCAAAATAAATCATTTTTATTCCGCTCTTGGCGCTCAAAAGGATTGTAATTGATTGGCTATTAAAAAATAACACAAACACAAAAAATAATCTATTGCGGAACGCCCCATCAAGACCAGAAGACCATGAGTCTGAGCTCTGTATCTGTCTCTGTCTCTGTCTCTCTGTTTGTGCCTCTCTGTTTCTGCCACAAATGTTGTGTCTGACAATCGTCTAGGACTGGGTGCCGCCGCATGGATTATTTCCCAACAAGTGCAACATATTTTGGCATTTATCTTCTCGCGTGACGTGTCTGTGGCGCGCTGCTGCAGTACCGACTATTGAGAATTAGTGTGCCCAAAGGGCACTAAAAAACGAGTTCAATGACCTTTTCGTTTGCAACTGAGCTGCAATGAATGACGACCCTCTAATGGGGGGTTGTCTCCATGCGGGTCGTACGTAGTGCCTTCAAGCAATTAGAAATATAGCCCTAGAAGTAGTTTTTACTTTGCTTTTTCTTTAGATATATGGATAAATATATTTCCGATGATGTCAATGGCTGGCTGTGAAGGGGTGTATTTATGGGGCACGTGATATGACTGTTTATTGGTTGAAAAAGAAATTTTTTTATTAAGTTTTTATTATTGTTATTATAGGTTCTCTCCCACTATATTTTTCGAGAATTTCACTCCAGCACTTGTCAACAAAATGTGACTTTTTTCTTAGAGGCAAAGAAACTGACTATTTTCTGATAAACTTGGGACTCCAAGACTTTTAAATGAGTTGTGTTTTTTGTATGGATAAAGTTTTTGTTTAATTTAAAAAAGATAAGTATTATTTAATGCTTTTTTTTAGCGATAAGCTTGTGTTTTTTCTCTATAACTTTATTATGTTTTCAAGAACTTTGACACTTTCCAAAGTTTTTAAATTTGAAAAATATCTACAGATAATGTCTATCAAAAGTAGATCCTGATGTCAGAGTTTTATTTTGGCTGTTGACTAGTGTAATTATGATAGCCAACTGATTTATATCGAAGCGGAAGTTGGAGAGGGGCGGGTGGTTGGATGTACCCCCTGTCATGTGGGCGTATAAAACTGTATGTATGTATGTACAACTGTCTGAGTGAAAAAAAAAAATCAAAGTAATTTACAGAATAATTACGGAAATTATTGTCAATTATTGCAATTGAAATTGTGCAGGGGGCCCCCACCACCACCCACCCGAACAGAATTATGGGTGAATATTACGAGGTATTTGGAGGGATATAGGGTCTCCTACCTAGTGATATATTGTCTCGGTAAATGAGTACCTCTCTGTCTGGTATACGATTCCCCCCTTTGTTATTTTTTCATCATTGTCACTCGGGGCGTATGCGTGATGTTATTGCTTTTGTCGTTAATTCAATTCTCGCTTTATATTTATGTGTGTGTGTTTGTATTTTTTATTGTCGAAAATAAAAATATCTTATACATACAAACGTGCTATATGCGACTGTATTGTATATAACAATGGATATATCATACAAAATTTACGTAATAATTTATTTAATAATTTTTTTCTGCACTTGTCAGCTGTTTTTTTAGCCAGAGAGGGAGAGAGAGAGAGGCACGACATGGGGCGCACTTCTTTGATGTAACATACATTTTTAATTATTATTTTTAATTGCTTTGCTAATTGGAAAAATTGGAAAATTGGGAGAAAACAAAAACAAATAAAAGGCATACAAAAAGCTGCCTATTAAATATGTAAATTGGAATTGCAAATTTTTGGGCAGGATTTTGGGTGAGGTTTTGCAATTACGGAGGGGGGGAAAAATGTGATGAAAATATTTAGGAATTTATGACCATTCCAGTTTCGGTAAAACTTGTCCTAGATTTAGTTTTAATCCCTTTTTCATTTCATGCCATGCATTTGAACGAACATTATCCCTAGTTTCTAAAAAAAAATTCCATTTGTAAGCCAAATCCCAGAGTAATTCCCACTCTAAGCCGGAACTTGAGCCCCTACCCGAGTGTTGTGAGAGGGGGAGGCTTAGCTCTTGATAAATAACGAATTTCCTTTCCTTTGATCTCCACTTGATTTGGTTTCTTCCTTCCATTTCCAAGGGTCGGAAAAGCTTTTGTTTCCATCAACGAAAGTCGTCAATAAAGAATGAGACTAAGAGATTGACAAGGAGAAGGAGGGAGATACAGGGAAATAAGTTGATTGAGGAGGAGGATGAGTAGGACTGAGAGAAGGAGGAGGCATAGAGGCAGTATAAAGACCACAAATTAAGCTTAAGAGTGAGCGAGACACATTGCGAGGTGGCCTGCTTCCCTCTAAGAGCGAGAAAACTCAATAAATCGTTCGCTTCCAGGATAGAGAGGGATAGAAAACACAGGATACGCCGTTCCTTTGATGGACACTCATCATTTGCTTCCTGCACGCACGCGGTTTCTCTTTGCTCTTTCTCCTTTTCATTCTCCTTCTAGTCCAAGCAAATCAAAAGTCCAATTGATTAAACACAGAAAAAAAATACATATTATAAAAAAAAGAAAAAATAAGAAGAGGCATAACGAAAATAACAGCAACATAAAAATTTGCTGACCAAGCACGGACTTTGAATTGTACATGTGGTTTGCCTGGGTGTGTGTGTGTGAGGCGGCTCTCCACTCAAAGAGTGACTGTGTGTATGTGTGTGTGCATGACTCATTTGCAATTAAACGACAAAGAGAAGCAGCAGCAGCACGCAAGAGGGAGCGAGAAGCAGCCGCAGCGACACAGAGTACAAGAGGGAGCGAGAAAATGCCAGCATAAAAATAAAGCACTCGCCGCTGCCGCTGAGAAGACGAAGAAACCCAACAAAAGCAGCCCAGCCAGACCACAAAGGCACCAGAGGGCACAGAGCGATCACCACAAGGCAAGGTACATTCAGAAGAGGGTAATGCAAATGCTAATAATGCCGGTTTTCGTGCACTCCATCCTGTTTGTTCCTTATCTCTCTCTCTCGCAAACTCTCTTTGTGTCACGCGATGGCAAAATGCAGCAGCAGACACTCTCTCAGACACTGCCTTGCCTTTCTGTTCGATATGCCTTGACAGCAAAAAGCTAAGCCAGCAGAGGGCAGCCGCGTATGTATGTGTATAGTCGGGCAGAAATCGCAAATACACGAATGAGTGTGTGTGTATTTGCACATGCCAAAAGGCAAAATTCAAAATTGGCTGCGACGTCGACGTCCACTGCGACTGCGACGGCGACTACGACAGCGACTGATGTTTACACAACGTGCGGTATATTTGCACCACCACGAAAGCAACAAAAGCGCTGCCTGCCTGCTTCTTTTTCTCTCTAATTGAAACAAGCAAAAGGCAAGACTATTGTATGTCTCTGCGAGTGTGAGTGAAACAAGAAAAACAAGCACCGTCACAAGCGAGGGTTGTGGAAGGGAGAGGCGAAACGTCTACAGCTGGCTGTGTTAGATGCGAAAAAACGTTGCCAAAGGCCGCTACGTTGCCAAACTTCAGCAGAGCAAACAAAAAGAAAAAAACTTTTTGTGTAGCTTTGTGGCAGCGGGCTTGCTCTATCTCTTTCGGACACACAGCAGTAGTGGCTCTCTATCTCTTTCAGACACACTCCGCTGTGTAGTGTTTCTCCATACCCCCCCCTTTCTTTCTTGAGTTCCTGTTTTATCTCCTTCTTGAAGCCATACTACAGAATGATGATAAAATTGCTGCTGCTACAACAATGTTGCTATAGTAAATCGTAGGCAGTAGGCAGGAGAGAGAGAGAGAGGCGTGTCTCCCCCCCTCTGAAAGGTATTATGTATGCAGCACCTGATCGTATCTCATGGTATCATTCTCCTTTATGGAGGAACAACAGAAGAAAAAACCGGTTAACAACGTCATCATCACATCGGCATAGCATAATCCCCGGGTTCCATGGTGTTCCAACTGGTTATCAGTATAAAAAAAAACAGGTAAGAGAACCCAACAAAGAGCCCATAACCATACCATCATCATCCTCTTCTTTCCTTATATGCTTTCCTTATATACCATATAGTATACATATGTAAGCACATAATTTTTTGTCTTGAGCCCGTTTTTCAGCTCTTTTGGAATAATAATCGATTTCTTTGCTTTGTTGCCTCTTCTTTGTTAGCCATCTCTCTCTCTCTCTATCTCTTTCACTCTTTCTCCCTGTGCTTCTACATCTCTTTCTACTTCTCAACTTTCCTATCTCTTTCTAACACACTCGCACAAAAGAGTGTGTGCCTTGATGATAATCTTTTGTGCCTGCGTCTGTCTGCCGTCCGGTTCTTTAACACCGCACCTTTTGTCAACGTGTGTGTGAAGTGCGGCAACGTTGCCAACGACGTCAAAGTCTTAGGCGGCTTGAGCACAGCACCGCAACACTCACATGCGAGTGCAAGCGAGACAAAGAAATAGAAAGAAGCTCACATGCGAGTGCAAGCGAGAAAAAAGATGCGGCGGCTCAGGTTTTGCTTTTGGGTTCATCTTTCAGATTATATTTCCGAGATACTACATATTTATATCATCTTGCGGTAGTGGCTTTGAGATACTTTAGCCTCTGTTTATTCTATATCACTTTTATCTCCACCTACAGCATCATCTTTAGTATATAAATATACAAATGTATCTTTTATGTCTTCCAATAGAATGAATATTTTTATATTTTTTGATTAAACGTTATAATTTTTTTAGAAAATAATTTAATTTTAATTTAATTCAATTTATTCATAAATAAATTTTTTTCGTACATCGGTACGTTAGAGATACATTTTGTATCTTTTTTTAATGTCAATAGAAGTGATATTTATCGCATATTTTATTCCTTTCCTATGGAAATTGGTTGAAAGATCTTTTTAAACGAACTATACATCGAAATCCTTATAGAAGATCTTCCACTGGCTCTCCCGTTTGGAAATTCTTCCAAAAGAAACCTTTGTAATCCTCTGTAAACTGCTTTTACAAAGTACTATCTATCCAGAGACCCTATAGTCATACCCCACAACAATGCAATACCTCCAATCAATATGGAAAACCTTTTTGCCTCATTCCACATTCCCAAACACTTGACCAAATATCGGAAAACGAATATAGACATACATATACATATGTACATCATATGTATTTTTACAGTACGCTTAGGAACGCCAAAGACCCCTCCACCCCTGAATGGTGGCATAGGAGAGGGGAGAATAGCGGTTCATGCAAGTTGAGCAATTATTTTTCATATATGTATACATATATATTCGTAGATATAATTGTACGAGTATTCGTAGCTGTATTCGTATTCGTACGAGTATTCACGCTGTGTTCCAAAGCTATTGTTTTACATTTTTGCACATTATTTCATTGTTTTTGCGACGTTTCGTAATACTCGAACTCGAACAAAAACAATTGTAATACAATACACAAGAAAATGCCATGCAATATGCGAAGGAATTGATAGAGATATCATATGGGGGGGGACGCGGCATAGGGACAGAGAGAGGGGCGTGAGGGCACAGACGATGAGATAACCCAACCTTTTGCATGGGAAAATTAGAAAATTCCCAAATAATTTCACACATGAGATGATAGGAAGCAAATGAGGCAGGAGGATGACAGATGATGATGTTGCTAGGTCCACAGATAGGGGGAAAAATGATGATGAAGATGTATTGTACAAGAAGATGTTTGAAGACGAAGCTGAAAATGAAAGATAGAAGATACAGGATTGGGCTAAAGGTGACACTAAACATGAGAGGTTGAAATAATCATCTATTTCTTTTTAGATATTCTATATGCTTAAAAGTTCTGAAAGCAGTTTATTGCTTGGGTAATCCGATAGTGAGAGACGCAGAACAGACCCCTGACGGACCTCTAGCAAAACAAAAACAGACCCCCTAGAGATAGATAGATACTATATATAGAGAGAGTAAGGGGGTAGGGGAGGGGGGGACATACGCTGGACAGATGGATGGAGAGGTAGGAGGTACGAACATAAAAACACGCCATAGGGATAGAAAATGACTAAAACTAAACATTTGAATAATTATCACAATACGAAAGTACAATAGAGGTAATTATCCGAAAGAATATAGTAAATGCCGACAATAGTTGAACTGTGTTTTAGGAGGAATAGTTATAGTGTATAGTGTATGTTATACGTGCTTTAATATATGGTCTATAAATATATAATTATTTTGTAGTAGAATTTCGTGTATCTTTCAGTGATTTTTTGTAGGAATTTCGAAATATTTCATATTCCGCTCATCCGAAAGTGCTGATTACTGCTATAGACAACGAATTTTTCTTTTCATGTAAGTACCTCAAACTTTTAGATAGTCATTCTGATTAATTTCTGTTAGAAAATTGTTCAGCAATTTTTAAATATCTCTCTAATTTATCAGACATTTTTAAAAATTCTCAAAACCTTTCCAAGCTAAACCTTTTCTAATTAAAATTTGCCTTTTCTTTTTCTTTTTTTTTAGTTTATTTCTGCCCCAAAAGTTTGTTAACAAAATGCTTAAAAATAGACACAAAACAATTGCAAAAACACACAGAAAAAACACAGATACAAAGACCTAGGTACTTGTACAAGTTTTCTTACAAAATGAAATGAAACAAAAGCAAGGAAAAATAGATACAATATTTAGACAAAAGCAAGGGAAAAGAGTGATGGCTGATAAATTGAAGAAGAACAAATGTATCTGTGTATCTGCAGCAATTACAAAATGCTTGCTCTTTTTTGGCTCTCTAGAGATACTAGAATAAAAGATTGGGGCCCTTCCTTGCTTCCACAGAAAACTAGAGAAGAGGTGAGATACTTGTTCACCCATGAAAATCGAGAGAGCGACTAGAGAGACTTCTATATAGAGACTTCTCTCCTCTAGAGAGGAAAATATGGAATTAAACGAGAGGGAAAGGGGTACGAAATTGTCGGACATAGTACAACAATAATAAATGTAACATGACATTGAAACAAGTCAAAAAGCTCTAGAAAAATACACATGAAAATACATACATATACACATACAATACATATGTACAAACATATATAGAAAATCTGATACAGATCATTGTTGTTGCTGTTTTCTGCTATGGCCACATCTCGTGTTAAAAAGCGAAACACGAAATACAATTTAATAAAGTGATCCGAAAGATAGAGCGGTGGGGGGACTGAAGCGAATGGGGGGACTGTCAATAGAGGGTCTACCGAAACAGAGAGGTCTACCGAATAGAGAGGTCGGAACAGACCTGAATGGAGGGATATGTAGGAGTAGAGGGGTCTGAATGGCGAGGTAGGAATCGAGGGATCTCTGAATATAGCGTAGGTCTGTGGGTCAGGGCGTTGGGTCCGTAGATGTGGGACAT
Organism: Drosophila azteca; assembly: GCA_005876895.1. NCBI lineage: Eukaryota > Metazoa > Arthropoda > Insecta > Diptera > Drosophilidae > Drosophila > Drosophila azteca. Next base: position 5,813,491 of record VCKU01000091.1, on the reverse strand, counting down.
TGTTTTAAACAATTAATTAATTAATTAAATTACGATCATTTCGAAATGCTAATCGACAGATCTGAAATTGCCTTGGGATTGGATGGAAATTTTATACACAAATTAATGAAAAATGAGAGAAGCTAACAAAATGTAGAGCCAATAAAAATGTTAATGTCGATAATAGTATCCTTTTGGTTAAGGGAAATTTGTGCAAATTTTTACGATTTCTTGTACATCTTTTCCTAAGGGATATATTTTTATTCCCTCTAGCTTTAATTATAGGCTCTATCGTTCGTGTTTTTCATATATTTTCCTGTCTCTATCTATCCCTTCCTTTCTCCATTTTTCTCTATAATTTGTTCCGTAGAGTGCAAGAGTCAAATGTTTTAATTGCTTCATTAGGCACCGAACCGAACCGAAATTTTAAATGTTTTTGTCTGTTGGTTATTACTCAAAAACCGGCCTTATAGAGAGAGAGAGGAGAGACCTACACCAACAACAGATGTGTGGCACTGGCCTCCCGAATGTTTTGGTGCATTAAACCCGCATCAATGCCAGACAATAACAGTGGGTCTCTACTGTCTGTCTCTGTCTCTACTATATGCCTCTATAATACACATTGTTTCTGTGGTAATTACCGCAACACAAATCATCAAATTGAAGGCACTTCCACAAAACGCCAGACCAGACGTCGAACCCCAGAGACAGAAACATAGACCCATAGCCCCATAGTCATGGTTTTCTTCTGACATTGACAATGAACTTGCAAGTATTTATACGCCCATACCACACCATACGATGCTATATATTATGACAGTCATAAGAAGTGAGGCATAAAACACTAACAATAGTTAACAAAATTTTGGGGCTTTTTTAAACTAATTAAACATGTATTACGCACTTTTCGAGTTCGGTTTTTACCGGTTTTTCGTGGTCTTTTTCTTTTCTTTTGGTCTTCGTCTTGTATTTTTCCTATAAGAAATACTAGCTATTTTTTTAACTAAACGTCTTGAATTTCTGCTTTTTGGGGAGATGCTTTTGAATGATTTTTCAATGTTGACTCATAGATTGTTTTCAAAAAAATATAAATCTATATTTTGTGTAGTTTTTGCTTGGGATTTTCTCTCTATTTTTCTATAATTTTTCTATAATTCTTTGGTTTTGATTTGTTTTTCTTTATTTTCATCAAATTTGATACATTTTTCTTCATTTTTTTGTCGATTCTACTTTATTGTTGGTAAAATTTGTATACGTCTGTGCTATATTCCATGTGTTTACTTTAGGATTGTCTCGATTTTGTAGATTGTTTGAGTTTTCGTTGATTATTCCTTAGTTCGAAATTTTCAATTGTTTTGAACATTTCTAAGGTGAGAATTTTAGCACTTTTAGAGGGAGACACTAGACAGGTGTTTTGGTTGCAAAGTTTATGGGTTTTTTTTAGGGCGTTGTTTTGATCTTTGGCTGTGTTTTTGCCTTGTGTGTTTTGACCCTGTAGATCGTTTTTGTGTGTGAAATGTGGGCTAAAAATCATTGAAGAATAGAGAGAATATCTAGAACTATTGCCACATTTAAAAAATATATATATAGAAGATAAGATAAAAGAAGATACATATTACTTAATAGGAGAGCAAGGTACAGATGTATCGGAAATGTGGGAGACTGTTTCTAAGAGTTACAAGTGCCACATGTTGTAAAGAATCTTTCCTCTACAAGAGTATCTCTAGGGTAGCTCTAAATGTATCTGTATGTATGTTGCTGAACCTCTAATATATTTTTACGTCTAATTTGTCCGATTCTCCCTTCACCTCTCACTACGAAAATATCGCCCTGTACGTCTCTAGTATCTGCCTGCCACTCTCTTCTCCTCTTCGCGTATCTGTATCTTTTGCTGTTGGCCTTAGTTCTGATGCCTAATATTTGTACACGTAGCCACCGCAGCGCACACAAACACACATACGTACATCCACATGAGGGGCCCACTCAGGTAAGGCATATAGATACAGATACTCATAGAAGAAAAGCAAAGGCAAAAGCAAAAGATACACAGATACACGGCGACCAAGTCAAGGTAAAAAACGTTACGTTACGCATTCTTTTTCGGGCACGGCCACAGAGAGTCGAGCCATTAGGTTTTTGTATCTCAACGATTACAGAAGCAGCATCAGCATCAAAAGGAGGAGCAGGAGGTCGCCGTCGCCCTGTCAAACCGTCAGCTTAGAAATGCATCACAGACACAGATACAGATACGTATCCCCACTCGTGATAAGAGCTGCTGCTGCTGTTGGTGCCTTCGTGTGGGCAGCAGATACTTCTTATACAAGTAGCTCCCCATAAGTGGCCTACGCAGGCAGCCAACAGATACAAAATTTACATAGCAAGTATCTACGTATCTCGGAGGTTTTCTTTCAGTATTCTGGTTACAAAAATGGGCAATCGTGACTAAAGCATTTCGGTGGCACCCACACACAGTCACGCATTCTCCTAGATACACACATACGCATCTAACAGATACGACGTTTTTTTCCATAGAGATAGTAGAGGGTAATTTTCTGTCTTTGAAAGCTGGAAAAGACCTACTGAATCGAAAGATTTATACGGAAAATCATTTGAGATATGTTTCCAGATTCTACAATCCAAAATTTTGATTCGTTCGATTTTATTTCTCAATAGATCTATAGATTTATTGTTCACCGACCTCCCAGCTTATCCCTTAAACAGATTTGTGTTTTGATCTATGATCCTTGAAAAGGTATCCCAAAACTACATTCATAGTTGTCAAATAGATCTCCTTTCGGAGCTCGGTATTCCCTAATTTGTTCACCTATTCAGATCTCAGATCTACCTTTATCTTACCTTTTTAATTTCTGATTATTATTATTGTTGTTAATATTATTATTATTAATGCTGCTATCCACAACGAATGCTGGCTGCTGCTGCTGTTGCTGTTGATGATGTGGCTGCTGCACAGGATGTTGCAGGATCTGTTGCTGTTGCTGTTGTGGCGTTGTGGTGGTGGTTGTCGTAGTTTCGGCTAATTTTCCAAAACAAATGTTACGGCTACTGTCGCGTACCATGTTTCGACAACATTCGAGCACTCACAGCAGTTGCTTCTTCCACGGATATTTAGACGTTGCATCGCGTCGTATGCCACAAATAGAGGCCACGGCAGCGGTAGCGCATCTTTATCTATTTCAAATGGAGTGCGCACTCCCCTTTGTTGCATTCAACATTATACACATTTCAATCTGTATTGAAAAGATCTTTATCTTTATCTCGATCTATATCTTCGTTATCTTTGATTTTTGTTTAGATTTTTCTCGATTTTAGATACCTTTTTTATGAGGGATTTATGCACTATTTTATGGGGTGGGGGGAAACAAAAAAATACATTTATTAGATACACTTTATAGATATCTTTTTTTGAGATACTATTTTCACTATCACACTCACACTATTTGGGGTGTAGGGGGTCGGGGTTTTGCACTTTATTTTGGGGTGATTTTTGGGATTTCTATAGATCTCTTCTCTTTGGGATCTCTATAGATCTTTAGATTTCATCACTTGCGCCAATTTATGTTAATTTAAACAACTAAAAATGGAAAAATTGCAAAAGTATCTTTAATTTAATTCAATTCTCAACAATTTAAACATATTGAAATGCACAATGGGGTACGGGTACGGTTTCCACAAGCCTCTCCAGATCTCTCAGCAGCGAACAATTCTCCCGCCCCAAGACCTACACAGATCTCTTTATAGAGCCCTCAAGTCGGATGTTGCTGATTGCTTCCCTTATAAAAATACACTACAATGATGCGGGTGAGCGGTGGAAAATGGGAACTCATAGAACATTTTGCATTTCAAATCAAAGAACATCTAACAGATCATAAAAAATACATTAAAAGAGTTCTTTTATTATAGGAAGTTCTTTTTAGTAGCAGAAATATACATAAAATGGAGATATCCTCCATCCAGATTATCTGTGGGTTCAGAAAATAACCAGAATAGAGATTCTCCATATAAGAATCAGCCATTTAGAAGCAAAAGATAAGTTTTCCATAGGAATCTGTCGTTTATAGCCAGAAAATATACATTTTCCTAAGGGTTTTTGTTCATTTCCTCTCATTTCAGAAGGTGGAAAATGGTGAAAACGAGAGAGACGTTGTCCGTCGACAGAAGCACGTTATTATAATCCATTCCAGATACCAGACCGGGCTCCTACCCCTACCTCATCCCCTCCCTTTGCTATGCTATGCTATCCTCTCTCTCCATAAGAACATCCCATAATATACCATTCCATCCAAAGAACATGGTCGGGTCGGTCCGGTACCCAGGAGTTTGGAAGGGGGTCCATGGCGAGGCCGAAAACCAACCCAACGAAGCGTAGCTACAGGGTGTGGGCCGGTGGAAGGGGAAGTGGCAGGGGGCTGTGTTCAGAGGGTTAAGGGTAGGAGAAGAGGAGGGGGGTGGCAGGAGGAGAGCATGTTAAAATTCCATGCATTAAAGAACCAAAAGAAGAGAAACAAGAATAGCAAATACAATTCATGCTGCTGTTGAAGTTCGGCAACGTCGCCTTAGCCTTAGCTCTCTCTCTATATCGCTATCTCATTCCCTCTAGCATGATATTGCTCTATCTCTCTTTTTCTTGCAGCCTGTGCCGCTGCTGCTGCTGCCTGCCTGCCTGCCTCTGCTGGTCTGCCTGCTGCTGCTCTGCCCGGTGAAGTTCGGCAACATCGCTTGTTTGCTTATAATTGACGTTTGCTTTGCACTGAAAGCCTGGGGTCTCTTCGGTTGCCAGAGTGAGATAGAGCTGCTCACACTTGGTTGCTAGAGTGAGATGGGCGACTGGTTTTCGACGTTCGTTTCATGTTGTTGCTGCTTCAGCGCGCACACACAGAGAGCACAGAGCACGGACTGTATGTGTGTGTGTGTGTATTGGTTGTGTTATATAGTTTTATGTATATAAAGAATTTATAGCTGGTAATTTTTTTTTCTTCTGCTTTTTGTACGGCATGGCTTGGGCAAATGTACATATGTACTGAGCAAAGAGTGTGGTGTGGGGTGGGGGAGGCCGCATGGAAAAACGAGTATCTCTCTGCTCTGTCGCTCTCCGTTGGTTTTGTTTTTTTTTGCTGCCGTCCGGTCCGCCCGTTCGTCATTGTTGTAGCGCTGTCGTTGTCGCTGGCCGCTGCCGCTACCACTGCCTTCCCCTTCCCCTGCTCAACTACTCTTGTATATTTATAAATGGTTATGTAGTCATTTTTCCGTCTCTGCCTGCGCTGTGTGTGTATGTGTGTGTGTGTGTGCTGTGTCGTGTCGATGAGGGGTGCTTTGGGAACGCGCGTTGTTCTTCCGTTTGATGACGACGTATCCCCTGCCCTGCCTGATACGGCATAGAATTGTAGCTTTGTAGCCCGCATGTAGTTGTAGTTTTTTCCATTTTGGGGGCGCAGGCAGGAAATCACATATAGCCTGGCCATGTGTGAGTGCGATGGCTGTAGTTTTGTACATACATGTGCATGTACATCTCTGTATGTGTGTGTTGGCTGTACAAAAATGGTAACTGCGCAGCCGCTGTCCGGTGTATTGTACATATACCGAACGAAACGAGCTGCCTCTCACTCGCACCTATGCTAATTTATACAAAGAGGGGGGCAACACAATGGGGCTGGCTGCGGCTGCTCCAATCGATCGTGAAAGTTTCTCTCTCGCGCGCCAGGGCCTGGCCTGGCTGTACTTAAAGTTGGGGCCCGCGCGGCAGACTCGCTTTAGTCGCCTTACATGCCTGGTGGGGTGCGGTTGTTATTTCTCTTTGCTGCTTGCCTGCTCTCTCACTCTCTATCTCTCTGTATCCCGACCACCCCACCCACCCTCTTTGTTGACGTGTGCAAAAAAGCAAACAGAAAAAAAAAACTAAAAGAAATAACAGAATTTTACACAGAAAAAATAGTTTCTCTTTGTGCGTTGTTCACGTTTTTTGCGTTTCGTTAAGTTTTTTTCGTTTTAAACAGGCGCCGCCTGACGCCATTTTGAGACGGCAAGAGACATTCATTTAAGGCCTGCCTGCCTGCGCGCTCAGGTACCATTTATTGCAATATTTGGTATAGTTTTTTGGAAATCTCATATTGGATGATCTATGTACGATGATTATGGGGGAAAAACCCCATTAAGAAGAAGATGATTGCCTAGAATTCATGAATATTCGAAGCAGAAGAAAAAACCAGTTTTGACACACACACATGCATGGATCTACATCTGCATACATGTATATATACATGAGCGGGAGTGTATGTATTTAGCGCGCTGCTACGTGACCACATATACATGCACAGCAGCAACTACACCGACGACGACCGACCGCATTTGCAGTGGCTGTTTGTCAGCAGGAGAGGGGAATGGGGGAAGCATTTGCACTGGTGTTTTCAGGGGGGGCAGAGAGAGAGAAGCATTTGCAGTATTTGTGGAATACAGAGAGGGGGCTGGGGTGTGGTGTGGTAAGGAGAGATGCCACCACATGCCGCGACAACTTTGTAGTTTTCTCGCCACACACAACGACGTAGTATTCCACAATCATATACACCCATACCAGCGCACGCGCACGCATACAAAACGGGTTAAAGGAAAAAAAAAAAACCAACTCGACGCGACGACGCGACACGACAATTTCTCTCCAACCCAAAACGCAGGCCATCTCTTTTCGATCTGCGCAAGCAGCGCATATGACGCTCTCTTTCGCACTGCCTAGTTTATTTTGCTTTGTTGTTTTGTGTAGTTTTGCACAGACACACACAGCCACGGACATATACATACATACAGATGTGTGCATGTACACGCCAACGAACGAGCGCCATGTTACTTTTTCGTTGGATTTTTCGCCTGCTGCTGCTGCTGCTGTTTGTAGCCGCTGCCAACGTCGCTGCTGCCGCTCTTTATTTTCAGCCCCGTTGCACGTCATCCGTCGTTGCCCGTGCCCCCCCTCGTGTATACACTAATGTCCATGTGTGTGTGTGTGTGCTTTGAATTTCTGATGAAATTCTTTGCTTTCGAGTTAATTGCTGCCCGCAGCCAGCAGAGGACAGCGACAGAGGACTGCGAAGCCGGCAGCGAAGCAGAGCTGAGCAGAGCAGAGCGCCCCAGCCCCCGCCCCAGACAGAAGTTGTGCCATTTTTCTTTGTGCTGCTGCAGATCGGATCGGCTGGGAATCCACGTTTCTATATAGAAATTGTTGAATTTTTTCCTTTTTTAGTTAACTATTTCACGTATTTTTAATCCATATTTTTTGAGGATTTTTTTCGATTATTTTTCGGTATTTTAAAGGATATTTGAGGATTTTTCATCCTTTTTTCTTAGTTATTAAGTTTGTTTCCATTTTTTGGTTTATTTTTCAGGATATTTCATTCTTTCCTTGGGTTATTTTTGGGAATATTTAATCTTTTTGAAGGATTTTCCTTGAGGCGATTTTTACACTTGTTTAAAACACTGTTTTTGTACACTTTTTGAAACTCCAAATATCTATAGCAAAGCTCTATAGATTCTGGCACCATCCAACACACATTTGATTGGTTTTCGTTGGGTTTTCGGTTTCCTTTCTTACCAATTGCGCTGAGAGCTGCAAAGAAATAGACAAATGGAAAGAAATATTATATACTAGTGATAATGATAATCGTTTTTGCTAATCTGTAGTAATATGTACATTCCATATAAATACAGACTGAGTAGAATCATTTCTTGGAAATAAAATCTGTTTTTGCACATGTTCTTGAAAATGATGTATTTTTTCAGATACCATTTAGCCATGGATAGCTGATATGTCTTGTTCTTTGAAAGAAATCAACAGTCAGGAAATAGTAACCCCCAAAAGAAAAAGTAATTCAAGAAAAATATCCTAAAAAGATAATTATTTTCTCATAAAAATATAGGAATATTTATATTACTGGATATTTGTATTAATTTTCCCAACAAAGGCAGTTTTCCGGCTCTAAAAGTTTTGGTTCCAGGTGGAATTCCTCTTTAGGGAAATTCTAACTACGCATTAATTTCTGCTACTAAAATTGTACTCTCACCCTTTTTCCCTGCCTCAGTCTCCACGGAAACATCACTATATCTGTCTGCTGTATTACCTCTTTGGCAACTCATATGTGTTACCGATTTCCCCTTTCTCTTAGGATCTCCAAGAGGGGGCTCGGCTCGTTGCTTTTAGGTCTATGCAACCCACAAAAATATCCCTTAATTGGTACCTTTCCCCTCAATGAAACGATGCATTTCCCCCATAAATGACCAGATATTTCCCTCGAAATGTAGGCGTATCTCCAAGCAAAAGTCTCCCTAGGTATCCTCCTAACAAACCGCCCCCCCAAACATGTTTGCCCCTGAAAACGAACGCATATTACGGGATACACCACCTTGCACTACGCTGCTGTCCATGCAGGCGTATGCCGTGCCCCACCTGTCTGCTCCTGGAATCTTCGACAAAATGCGCTAATACTTACACCATTGATGAGATGTTCCTTAACGGCTCCGATGAGCGATCCAATCCACTGTTTTTGTCGGCTTATTGTACACCCGTTTTGGACTGTATTCGAAATTTACGCATTTTCTTGGTGGTATTTAATTGCTGGTATTTTTTCGAAACACCTCCAAAGAAGCGACGTGACGACCGGTACAGTTCTTTGACGGTTGGGAGCTCGGAAGCTATAGCCCAACGATCCCGAACCGAATCGCGAGTCCAAATATTACCGTTTATATATTATCTGTATGCTGTATTACTTGTTTAGGAGGACACAACAAATTTTTGGGGTATTTTTTTTTGCGGTTATTCTGTGAATTTCATTCAACAGAAAAAGCATCACAAAAATTTATTTTTGTATTGAGAAAACAACAAAAAAATTTTCATAATAATTTCTTTTTTGGTTGGTATTTGAATATTTGCTTTTGCTTTTCCGTTTTGTTTTTGTTTGTATTTGATTGTATTTGCTGTGGTATTTTATTTGCTGGTATTTTTTGTTGTAGCTTTTTCGCCTTGGAATTGGTGTAATTAATGCATTTTTCACACACACACAAACACTCGCGCACACACAGAGATACACATATATATAGATTAAGGGGGGTGTTGGTAGCAGCAGGGGGTTTAGGGGGCACTTTTTATTTTGTACATAACACTAATAATTTTAATTTATTTTTATTTTTGTTGTGTGTGTTTTGGCGGCGTTTTTCTTGATTTTATTTTACTTTTTTCTGGTATTTTTGATGGAAAAAACGCGCGCGCCTCCGTCTTGACTGTTTCGCGGCGGCCGAGATACATTCAGATTCAGAGATACATTTGTGTGATACATTAGTGTGACCGCGGATGTGTCGATGAAATATACCTTCGTTTGACCCTCAGAAAAATACCGAAATATACCTAAAATAAAATTAAATATACCGACCGTTTCGGTCTTAGCCCACTAAACCCCCCTCTATTTAAACAGCTGAACGATTTGAGCTAAACCGCTAAAAAACAAAACTGTTTGTATATTATCCGTGTAGATTTATCCTTCCTCATTCCCTATAATCAAAATTTTGACTATATCTTTCACCTGAACTGCTCTAAATTTCTACAAGTTTCACAATTTTCATGGAACGTATATGAATACCCAATGGTTGACAATGGGTTAAGAGTTCACTGAACAATATTCTTTGAATTTAATATTCGGTTTGATATTACTAATAAATTAAGACCTTCAGCATTGAACACATAATTTTATCCGATTGATGAATCAATTATCTACATGACTGGCTAATTTTGAGTACTCTTTTTGATTGGACTGTTAATAAAATATGGTTTAAACAAACAAGAAATAAGCAAAACAAAATGCAAAACGGTGCTGAAGGAGCAGGAGAGGGTCTACATTGCAGCCCATCCTGTATTCTTCCATGTTTTGGATGAGGGGGGTGGTTGGGTGCCTGCAGTGATCACACAATGCTTGCTTTTCTGTCGAATGCTCTTTTTATCGGTATTGTGGATATCCGAGATCAAAAGCATACTTTAGCAAAATTTAAATTTTCCCGCGACATTCACACCAAAGCAGGCTGCCAGACATATGAAGTTTTCTGAATTTTATTCGTCGATGTGGCAGCTTTATTTTGGTGAAATGTTAATGCTAACGTTAACCGTACCCGTTAAATATAGTTTTACATGTTAACTACACCACAAATACACATTTGCTACAATTACAAATATTAACGGAACGAAACTGGAACTTGGATAAATTTGACAGACCGAAAAAGGTAAAATATTTATTTATGGCGTTACAAGAATGGGCAATGGCTCCTAATTTGAATTCAAAAAGCATGTTTGTTTCCCTACTATTTCTATCGATACTATCGATGCTTAGGAAAGTTCATAGTGTTTTCCATCCTGCCCCACTAAACGTCAGCAACCCTGTCTGGCTCACACATCTTGCTTAATTTAATACTTTCATAGTATTTTTTAAAGTATTTTCCAGTATTTTTTACAACGCAAAATTAATGGCAACAAATTACAATTTTGAAAAATAACGGTAAAGAACCAAATCCGTTCAATTTAAAAATTACTAAATTTAGTAAAAGATTAAAATTAATAAATAAATATAATTTTATTTACATTTCACATAAATGCACACATATAAGTAAATACATGCAGTTGCATACATACATCCATATTTGAATATGTGTGAGAAAAGGCCTACGAAACGTGCATCAGGTAGCAAACTCTCTCGCCCGCGCTCTCTCTGTCTCACTTGTTGCTCAGATTGGTGCCAACGCAAGGTCAGTTTAGATACGGTGAGGCACATACTCCCTCTTCGAGCTGAAAACCCAAGTGTCAGAGCATATTCTAAGATCGCCCACACCTTAACTTTGATAGACTTTGAATCAACTTCAGTTTTCGGTCCTGAGCGCCTTTTTCCGCTCTTCATACGTCGTTTTTCTCTCTTGCCGCGAACAGACACAGATACTTTTGGATCGGATCGGATCTCTAGCATTTTCCGTATCTGTGTGACTTGCCGCGAGTGTGTGCGCGCGCGCGTGTGTGTGTGTGTACTCCCTTCTGTTTGAAGTTTATAAAAAGAAGTCGAAAAATTGTTGGCGCTGCAACCAAAAACAACGTTCCACTGCCGAGGCGGCCTGTTTGTTGTTTTTCTTTTCTGTACAACAGAAAATGTTTTTGGGGAAACGTAGCACTACGATTATACCCCCCACGCAAGGAATTTCCATGTATCCCCAGGTTCTTCTATAGCTGGAAATCCGATTGTCCGGTGAGTGCATTTACAATTTACAGTTGGTTTTGTTTTTCTCTTTCCACGCGGTGTTTTTACGCAGTTTCTTGACTCTCTTCAGAGTTTATTATCTTGTGGCCTGTTTTTGTTGCTGTTTTCTCATTCCTCCTTCGCATCCGTTGCTCCGTCTTCTTAATCATTGCCGTCTCTGTTTATGTGCCATCTCAAAAGCAAAGATAAAGGGTTTGCTGTGGTGGGGGAAGAGAGAGCAAGAATGAAAGAGAGAGAGGGAGAGAGAGTGGTCTGTTATTAACTGTTATACTAATCGCAGGGATCAACTGTTATGCTGGAGGGTCTACTACCGATCAGCTGATGGGCAAATGGAAAGTACAGGGTATCTTCTGATATGAAATTCATCAAAATCCTCTGATCCCCAATGGTATTCGGTATCCATATTGCTATGTTAACTCAAAACGGATTTTCTTACTCGTATGTCTTATAAGACACTACAAATTATACATATGTACATATGTATGTACTGGTACGATTACATGGCTAGAAATTTTAGTGTGGATTATGTGCATTTCTGTAACATGATGCCATGCCTCAAAGTGAAGACATTACTCGTACAAGGCAGGCGTGTGGACTCTGAAAAAAAATGCACTTCTAAGCGCTTTTCGGTCGACGACAATGGATGGATTGGATGGCTAATTAAAATGTGAGCCAAGCTTCGCCTTGGATGCACAGATGTGCATTCATCTTTCTAGATTGTATAGTTCTGTGGCCGGACAGGAATTGTGCAGTTAGCGGGTCGGTCTCTAATTATAGCCCAGCGTCTGCCTCTGATCTCATGTTTTAGATGTTAAAACTTCCACAACATGTGTGCTCCAGACCAGAGCAAACGATACCCCCAACAACAGAATCGGGGGCTCCTCCTTTCTGTGTGATTCTGTGCGCTAGGCGAGTGTTCTCCGGGATGTATTTGTGTGGTCAAATCAAATTGGAAATATAAACACAGAACCATTCACTGGAGAACCAAGAAAATTGTATGAGCAAATTTTTGTATAGACTGTCCAGAGTATATATAGAGATATGTACATACATATGTATGTATCTTTATGTAGTTTGCCCCAAACCCCATCATAACCCCATCTGCAAATGTATTGTGTGTTGTCTTTTGACGTTTTGTTTATTTGCCCGTTTCCTCAGTGCCGAAATTAATTAACGAACAAACAGAAAACAGAAAAAGTTGAACAAAAAACGATCATACATATACATATGTATGTACATATGTACATATAAGGAATACCCTACACAAGAAAACTTCTATTTGCGAAGCGAAACTCTAAATTTCCTTTGACATCCATCATTGTAGAGTTTCGGGATATATGTATGTATGTATAAATTATATAAGAACTTAGGGATAAACGTTTTAAACATCTTATCAAAATCATAATACCCTTAATCTTTGAAAAAGTAGGTAACAAATTCGTAGAATCTGGAGTTTCTCCGGTTTTATGGGACCACAAAGTTATAGGTATCTTTATCTGTATCTGTGAATGAACTCTTTCTTATCTGGGGGGGGGACAGTTGAAATTATGAAATATTTTTAGCCTATGGAGCAGCCAGTTCCATGTTTGTTGGTGCCCCGAGAATGTGCTCCACTGTTCCCCATCTTGTTCGAGACTTTGGGGAATGCTTATCTCTCCCGAGCGTAGCACAGTTTACGTTTTTGGTTGCGTGCCCCCTCCCCCGGCCCCTCTATAGCAGGCGATAAGAGATGGACCAGAAGCCCCAAACGACGGCTTCGGGCATGGGAAATAGGGGACTAGAAGACGGCCACGAATTTGAAATGCTCTCTCAGTGAAAACACTAAAGAGTTGGAATTCTGAAAAGCATACTCAGTTCTTTTACCTACTATTCTAGTTTTATCGCTCCAGTTCGATGGAAGTCGGGGAAGATTGTGCTATGGTGCCATTTCAGACTTCTCTGGAATATTTTGCATGATTTCCAGTATCATAAAGTGCTTTTAATCGGAAGGAGAACAGACTTTCTTCTCCTCTGAACTCTCGTTACACATACTTCACCATTGTTGATTCTTTCATTACATCTAGGACTATAGAAGTACTACATATAATACCTAAAAATAGTAGAAGACACATAAAACTGTAAAGCAGCAGTTAAAAGCATAACATAATAGAAAGGAAAGTAATATTAAAAAAAATTCTAGAAAAATACCGATACGTTTTCCTAGGCTTACGTCACCAATTTTGACGGTAGGATGGTAAAAATGGTAGATATAATGCCAAAACATACTATTAAATACTCAAAACTCTTAAAAATAATAAAGAAAAATATCATAAAAACGAAACAGAAAAAACACTAGATATAATAAAACGATTTATCAGGAATGCTACATTGGACATGAAAGTATGTAGATCTTCTTAAAGTGTTTTCCCTTCTTTTATTTAGAAGCCTCGACTCTACCCTTTCCCTCCATTCCATTCTATTCCATTCGACAATTGTTTTACTATAAACCAAATACGAGTGTGCCGTTCATTTAGTGCAAGATCCAAGACTTGGAGCTGATAAACGAGGCAAGGCAAAGGCAAGGCAGGCAAAGGCAAGGCAGACAGGCACCAGGCAACAACGGATTAAACTTTAGTCACACACAAAACACTGGGGTTTATCGCCAGTTGGTGGGTTGGGGTTTGAGTTCATTCAGTTTTCCGTTTCGAGACTGCGTCTCAGTCGGTGCGTAAGATTCGTTGGGTGCGGATGGTGGATTTTGGATTTGGATTTGGTACGAGTAAACGGCGTTTCGGAAGAGACGAAAATAAATTGTGAAAATGGGAGCATAGCATCGCATGTTGATAAGAAGATCAAAGTGTGCAGAGAAAGAGATCGCTTTACGCTATACCACATGTACATACCACAGAAGAAGAAAATTGTCACTAATGTTGTCTCTTTTTCTCCTGTTCCACAGAGCTTAAGGAAAGTGCAGCATGAAAGGATAACGGCACACCAGAGAGAAGAAGTGTAAGAAAGAGATAAAGCTACTATAACTATAACTAAAGCTGTCTGTTTCAGATTTCAGATGAAAGGATAACGGTACACCAGAGAGAAGAAGAAGAATCAGAGGAAGAAGAAGAGTAAGCAAGATAAATAACTACTGATATTGATTTTATATAGTCATTGTTTGTCCTTTACAGATTATCCTACAGAGGATCACGTGGCACAAACGAAACGAAACGAAAGCAAAAGCTGATTAAAGACGCGACCGGAAGTCCCCCAGAGAGAGAGAGAGAGAGAGAGAGAGACAGGGAAAGAGCAAGAGATCGAGAGAGAAGAGAAGAGTGTGTGTGTGACCGTTTGCGATGTTGGAGCTGCTGCGACCGCATCGCAGCGGCCTTATCGCGGCTTTCTTTGTGCTCGCCGTACTCACCCCACTATGGGGCACGGAGGCGCAGAGGCCGCCCCAGCATGGGCGTCGTGACCGGCCACGAAATCCCCCGCGACAGTACATCAAGACGCATCCCTGCGAGCGTTCCTCATGCTATCCGGCCACCGGTAACCTGCTGATTGGTCGCGAGAATCGACTGACGGCCAGCTCGACCTGTGGCCTGCACTCGCCGGAGCGATTCTGTATCCTGTCCCATTTGCAGGACAAAAAGTGCTTCCTGTGCGACACGCGCGAGGAGACGCGTCACGATCCGTACAAGAACCATCGCATCGGACAGATCATCTACAAGACGAAGCCGGGAACGAATATACCCACCTGGTGGCAGTCGGAGAACGGCAAGGAGAATGCCACCATTCAACTGGACCTCGAGGCGGAGTTTCACTTTACCCATTTGATCATTACCTTCACAACGTTCCGGCCAGCGGCCATGTATATCGAGAGATCTTTCGATTTCGGACGCACCTGGCATGTGTATCGGTACTTTGCCTACGACTGTGCCGACTCCTTTCCGGGCGTCTCCACGGTCCTGCACAACATCACGGATGTGATGTGCACATCGCGCTACTCCAATGTGGAGCCGTCGCGCAATGGCGAGGTGATCTTCCGTGTGCTGCCGCCGAACATCAATGTGTCCGATCCGTATGCGGAGCATGTGCAGAACCAGCTGAAGATGACCAATCTGAGGATCCAGCTGTCGAAGCTGCACAAGCTGGGCGACAATCTGCTGGACAGTCGGCTGGAGAACGAGGAGAAGTACTACTACGGCATCTCCAATATGGTGGTGCGCGGCTCCTGCTCCTGCTATGGCCATGCCTCGCAGTGTCTGCCCTTGGACATGGCCATTCAGGGCGAGTTCGGTGATGGCATGGTCCACGGGCGGTGCGAGTGCACCCACAACACCAAGGGCCTCAACTGCGAGTCCTGCGAGGATTTCTTCAACGATCTGCCCTGGAAGCCAGCCTTTGGCAAGCAGACGAATGCCTGCAAGAAGTGCGAATGTAACGAGCATGCCGTCAGCTGTCACTTCGATGAGGCCCTGTTCATCGCCTCGGGCCATGTGTCCGGCGGCATGTGCGACAATTGTCTGCACAATACCCAGGGCCAGCACTGCGAGGAGTGCATGCCCTACTTCTACCGCGACCCCACGCAGGACATTCGTTCGGAGTATGTCTGCCAGCCGTGCGACTGCGATCCCAATGGCTCGTTGGACGATGGCATCTGTGACTCGGTGAACGATCCGGAGAATGGCGCCGAGGCTGGTGCCTGCCACTGCAAGGCCTTTGTGAAGGGTCGTCGCTGCGACCAGTGCAAGGATGGCTACTGGAATCTGCAGCCCGACAATCCCGAAGGCTGTGAGGCCTGCACCTGCAACATTCTCGGAACGATCAACAACTCCGGCTGCGTGATGCACACGGGCGAGTGCAAGTGCAAGCGTTTCGTCACCGGCAAGGACTGCAATCAGTGCATGCCAGAGACCTTTGAGCTGTCCGAATCGGAGGATGGCTGCTCCATGTGCAACTGCGATGCCGGCGGCTCCTATGACAACTTTTGCGATGTGCTGACGGGCCAGTGCCGCTGCCGGCCGCACATGACCGGACGGACTTGCTCGCAGCCCAAGCAGAACTACTTCATACCCGATCTGCATGTGGTGCACGAGGCCGAGGTGTCCGACGTGTGCATCTCGTATGGCAACAATGGCAACTGCAGCACTGTGGCAGAGGCGCCCACAAGCGGCACCATTGGCTTCACGGGCATTGGATTCACGCGCGTGCCCGAGAACTCCGAGATGGTCTTCACTGTCGACAATATTCCCCGCTCGATGCCCTACGATGTGGTGATCCGCTACCAGAGCACCTCGCGCGGCGACTGGGATGATGCCTACATCACGCTGGTGCGTCCCGATGAGATCGATCCGGATGGCGAGTGCGCGGAACTGGTGGCGGCCACCTCGTCGGAGACAAGGATCCCATTCAATCTGCCCGATCGCAGTCGCCAGGTGGTGGCTCTGAATGATGTTTGCCTGGAGGCGGGCAAGGTGTACAAATTCAAGATTTACTTTGAACGCAGGCGCCACAATGAGGACAGCCCCACGGCCACCATTTTGGTGGATTCCCTGACACTGATACCACGCATCGAGGTCACCCCAATCTTCACGGGCTCGCCCATGGCGGACTTGCGTCGGCGAGAGTATGCCAAACACAACTGCAATCAGTCGCTGTACGACATCAACTACAAATCGGATCCCGAGTGCCGAGATCTGGAGAACTATGTGAGCACCTATGTCCATGACGGTGCCAGCATGTGCAACTGCAATCCCACAGGCTCCTACTCGAAGGTTTGCGACTCCAACGGCGGATTCTGCCATTGCAAACCGAACGTTGTGGGACGGCAGTGCGATCAGTGTGCCCCGGGGACCTATGGCTTTGGGCCGGAGGGATGCAAGGCCTGCGATTGCAACAGCATCGGGTCGAAGGACAACAACTGCGATTTGATCACCGGCCAGTGCCAGTGTGTGCCCAACACCTATGGCCGGGAGTGCAACCAGTGCCAGCCGGGTTACTGGAACTTCCCCGAGTGTCGGGTGTGTCAGTGCAACGGACATGCCGCCCAGTGTGATCCACTGAAGGGCACGTGCCTCAACTGTCAGGACTATACCACTGGCTACAGCTGCGACAGCTGTCTCGATGGCTACTATGGCAATCCGCTGTTTGGCAGCGAGATTGGATGTCGTCCCTGCCGCTGCCCCGAGACGGTGGCCAGTGGCTTGGCCCATGCCGATGGCTGCTCTTTGGACACGCGCAACAACAACATGCTGTGCCACTGCCAGGAGGGCTATGCCGGCTCCCGCTGCGAGATCTGTGCGGACAATCACTTTGGCTCGCCGGAGAATGGCGGCACCTGCTCCAAGTGCGACTGCAGCAACAACATTGATCCCTACGACACGGGCAACTGTGATCGGGAGACGGGCTCCTGCCAGAAGTGCCTCTACCAGACGACAGGCGACCACTGCGAACTGTGCCGCGACGGATTCTTCGGGGATGCCCTGCTGCAGAATTGCCAGCAGTGCGACTGCGATTTCCTGGGCACCAACAACACCCTGGCCCATTGTGACCGTCACTCGGGACAGTGTCCGTGTCTGCCGAATGTCCAGGGCCTGCGCTGCGATCAGTGTGCAGTGAACCACTGGAAGATTGCCTCCGGCGAGGGCTGCGAGGCCTGCAACTGCGATGCCATCGGTGCCGTTGAGGAGCAGTGCAACCCCTACACGGGTCAGTGCAAGTGCAAGCAGGGATTCGGCGGCAGGGCGTGCAACCAGTGCGAGGCCCACTACTGGGGCAATCCGAACGAGAAGTGCCAGGCCTGCGAGTGCGATCAGTATGGATCAGCGGACTTCCAGTGCGACCGGGAGACGGGCCATTGCGTCTGCCACGAGGGCATCGGTGGCTACAAGTGCAACCAGTGTGCACGCGGCTTCATTGGCCAGTTCCCGCACTGCTCGCCCTGCGGCGAGTGCTTCAACAATTGGGACATCATCCTGACGGCCCTCGAGGACTCCACGGAGGCCACCATCCAGCGGGCCAAGGAGATCAAACAGGTGGGCGCCACCGGTGCCTACACGGCCGAGTTCAGTGAGCTCGACAAGAAGCTGCAGCACATCCGGGACCTGCTGCAGAACACCACCGTCAGCCTGGAGGACATCGATCGACTGGATGCCGAGACGAATGGACTGAAGCAGCAGCTCTTGGCCTCCCACGGTCGCCTGGCCGAGACGGAACGCAACTTGGACGACATCTACAATTCGCTGAGTCTGTCTGGCGTGGAGCTGGAGGGTCTGCAGAATCACTCGCGTCTGGTGCAGCAGCTCTCGAAGGAGCTCAAGGAGAACGGCATTCAGCTGCAAGAGTCCAACATCGAGGGAGCCCTGAATCTCACGCGTCACGCCTACGAGCGGGTGAGCAATCTGTCGACGCTCAAGGATGAGGCCAACGAACTGGCCTCCAACACGGATCGCAAATGCAAGAGCGTGGAGACGCTGTCCAACAAGATCAAGGGCGAGTCCGATGCCATTGCCAACAACGACAAGACCATCGATGACTACCGCACCGAATTGAGTTCCCTGACCGCCCAGATACCCGAACTGAACAACCAAGTGTGCGGCAAGCCGGGCGATCCCTGCGACAATCTGTGCGGCGGTGCGGGTTGCGGCAAGTGCGGTGGTTTCCTGTCCTGCGAGCACGGCGCTCGCGCTCACTCGGACGAGGCCCTCAAGGTGGCCAAGGACGCCGAGCTAGCCATATCCACGAAGAAGGATCAGGCGGATCAGACCATCCGCGCGCTGACGCAGGCCAAGCTCAATGCCTCGGAGGCATACCAGAAAGCCAAGGCAGGATTCGAGCAATCGGAGCGGTACCTTAATCAAACGAACGACAACATTAAGCTGGCCACCAAGCTGATCAATGCCGTCACCGATTTCCAGGAGAACAAAACGGCCTCGCCGTCGGAGAGCAAGAAACTGGCGCAGGATACGCTGCTGCTTGACCTGAAACTGGATCCCAAGGAGATCGAATCGCTGGGCATGAAGATCAACGATGCTGTGTCTTCGCTGAAGAACGTCGAGTCCATCATCTACAAGACGCGACCGGACTTGGAGCGTGTGAATAGCCTGCAGAGCACTGCCAATGCCACCAAGGAGATGGCCAACAATATTCTGGATGAGGCCAACTCTGTGGTGGAGAATCTGATCGCTGCGGACGAGTCGCAGGGCAAGGCTCAGGATGCCATTCAGCAGGCGAACAGCAATATTGAGCTGGCTGCCAAGGATCTGGAGAAGATCGACGAGGAAACGAATGCAGCCGAGGCGCCGGCCAATCACACCGCCCAGCAGGTCGACGAGCTGGCCAAGAAGGTGCAACGCCTGCAGAACAACATCGTGAAGAACGATCGCGACGCCAAGGAGATCACCAAGGAGGCCAGTCGCGTCAAGCTGGAGGCCATGCGTGCCCGCGGTGAGGCCAGCAATCTGCAGTCCTCGACCAGTGCCACCAACCAGACGCTCACCGATCGCGCCAGCCGCTCGGAGAACGCCAGGGAGCGGGCCAAGCAGCTGCTGCAGCGCGCCTCCAAGCTGACGGTGGACACCAATGCCAAGCTGAAGGATCTGAACGATCTGCAGTCGGTGTACCAGATCAAAAACCAGGAGCTGGTCGAACTGGAGTCGGCCATTGGACCGCTGAACGAGCAGTTGAATGAGTATTTGCGGAATATTCAAGATCGGGCCGTTTATTATCGGCAGTGTTAGAGGGCGGGGAAAAGTGAGTACCAATAATCGATCCTATCCTATCGATCCAGCGATTACCAACACTAGTTTTCTTCTCCTTGCAGCCTCCAGCGGCCATTTCAATTGCCATATTCATGAACAAATACGCGAAATGCAAAATGCAAATAACGAGAATTACGAAAGCAAAGGAAGAAACAAAGGCAAACAAGTTATTATGTAACACATGTTAAGTTACCGTTACGTTCTGTACTCTAAGCAAAAACCAACACTGCAATTCTAATTTTAAATTGAAACACACTCGAAAATTCAAAAAGCCCTTTTTAATGTGTACAATCTTCTTATACTACTATACCTTACAAAACTTTTAATGCAATAAATGTAATTAAATAAACTACTTAGATTTGGATAAAACATTTGCTGTTTATTTAAGTTTAAGAGAGAAAGAGAGGGCCACCATGCAATAACACTACTCAAGAAAATTCATCCTTTTTTTCCGCTGTCGCCGCCAACAATATACAAGCTTAAAATTTAAATCGCGGGCTTTGAGAACTTTTTGCCCAATTTTACCCGATTTGTAGGGGTTTTGTAGTTTCTAGTTTTTGGTCACACGAAAAATGCAAGCCACATGTTCTCCAGCAGAGAGCAAAAAATTCCCATATCAGGAGAAAAAGTCCCATACCATTCATTTAATTTTTAAAAAATCCCATCTAAACATGTCGAGACATGTCTGGACATGTCATCCACTGAAAACAGTACACTAGACTTCAAAATTAATCTAAAATAGTCCTCGAAAATGCTTCTGATACAACGTGTACAAGGCTGCAGATACTCTCTCCACACGGGGAACTATCCCAACAATTTCCAATAAAGTTCCAACAATAGTTCAAACGATAGGCGACCAGTGGTTATTTTCAAAATTACCGCCAATTCTCAATATTTGTGAACATGCTGCAGAAGCATTCGCAGAAAGTCGATATATATCGATTCCATCCATCGTATGTGCTCATACTTGACACGCAAATATAAGTAAAAGAGCGTCATTTGAGCCGATCAGCCTCTCTTCGGCTTGACCGCTGGGCTTTGGAAAGGTAGGGACAACAGGCAAAAACAGACAAAAAAAATGGCAAGGCTCATACGAACCTCACCTCAACTGCGAACCTACATGGTGGTCCTCATGGTATGCTGGGCAATGGGGTGGTTTTTAACTTGCATGCGTTGACTTTTCTGGTTCGTTTTGCCTGCTGTCCATACCCTCTTTTTCCTCAACAAGGGGACTTTTATAAACTACTTTCTCTACTTTCTACACTCGGACCGGCAACAACAGCGCGCGCATTTTCGGGATTTTCGAACTAACTAAAAACGAATAAGAAAAACCGCCTTGCCGCCCCCCCAATTGAACTGGTCCGCCGCGAAAAATGAACGAATTTTATTTAAAAAATATACGATATTTCGCTAAAAAAATATTATAAAATACCATCTCTAACTGATTGCCCCTTAATTCGTGTTTACCGTAATTCCACCTGATTTTGTCTCGCTTTTATGTTGTGCTTTCAAATAAATCCAAAAACAACGAAGAAATTAAGCAAAAAACACAAAAATGTAACATAAAAATCGCGCCATAAAAATCAATAACAAAAATGCTGTGAAAAGCCAGTGGAAAAATTGTATAAATAATAAGAAAATATCCGTACATTTTTTGGAATTTTGTTTCAATTTTAATCCGTTTGCTCCGTGTCGTTTATGTCTGTGCGTGTGTGTGTGTGCCCCTTCGTTCGTGTTACCGTTACAATTCCGAAATATCTCGAATGAAGCGAGAAAATGAAATGAAATATTGTGCAAAATAAAAAGAGTCATGGAAAATAATCAAAGCATATGAAGCAAACAAACGCAATTATTGTTCATTAACAAAAAAAGGGAAAAACAAATGGTTTTTTCGCTCTACCTTTTGTGCTCGTGTTCTCGCAGAAGAAATCTATGAACGGAACTTCCACATTAGAGTCCGAAAAAGCAACAGCAACAAATCCATCATTAACTATAATATTACGGCAAAAATACAGAAAACTAAACATAATATATAATATAATCATAGCTATATAATTAATTAACTAACTAACTGCAAAGCTCCCATCAGCGATACATCATTCACTTTGGGGAGCCTCCAAAAAGCCGACGGCTTTTTGCTTTTGTGCCAGCGAATTTTCTTATCTCTGGAAAACAACAACAGCAGCAAAAACAACAAAAACAACGATTATGGCAAAGGTAAAGCTGCTGCTAAAGCTAAGGCCTCCTGAGTGAAGCCTCAGCTAAGCTCTTAATTTTATTAGAAAATTATTTATTTATGTGAAAACCAAACAGCTGTCAGAATACCCACCCACCACTTACCCCACCCCACTACAGACTCTTCTTTAACGTGAGTGATTTGGTATAGGGGGGAAAAAGAGGGAGAGCATTTAGCTAATATAAAATAAGAAGAAACAAAATGTTTCTTAGACTTTTATACATTTTACTCTCTAATGGGAAAAGTACATAATTAGGTGTCTATTTATTTAGGGAATTTTGGGATTAATTTAGTTACTAAAATTATCATAGAAATGTCATATTATTTTTCCAAAATGTTCTTTAGTGAATATTGCTTTGTTTAATTTTATTATTTCGATTGATTTACATACATATATTGAAAATAACTAAAATTTGGTAGAAATTGAAGTAGATTTGAAATAGAATTATAGAGGAAATATGTCATCAATAAAGGTAACAACTATTTTTGTATGTTTAACCCTACAAAAAAACAGCATACCATGGCTGAAAGGCTATTATGGCTACTAATTTATCTGAAATGTCTAAAATATAAGTAATAGCCCTTGATTCAATATTATTTACCCGATTTCTGGTACTTAAATCGCATAAAAATCATCTTTAAGCACTTTATATATAATATTCTTACTTCTAAGTATTGGCGTAGTCTTTGGAATTAGCTGTTTGGTTACCCTAATCCATAAATCTTGCCTATAAATCCTGAACCATGCACCAAGTCCACCAAAAGAGTAAAAAAATCCACCAAAACATTGGAAAAATATATCCTTCTTCCTTCCGTAACTTTTATTATAATTTGTATTCCCAAAACTACTATAAATTAAAACCATTATAATACTTTTAAATACTATCTTATAAAGCCCTTAGGTTTTGTGCTTGTAATTTGATAGATATCCAACTGCAAAGCCTCTGAGCAATGTATTCCTTAAAGAAATCCTTCAAAATTAGTTGCACTCCTAGGACATAATCTCAACAAAATCTGTTGTGGAAATATAATATTCTCCTGCAATTTTTGGTCCTTACAAAACCCAAAAACCAGACCCCAGCGATGGGCTACCCTACCTACACAACAATTTCTTCTTTGGCAAATGTTTGTCAATTTGAATTTTATTTTATTGCTTGTGTATGTACTCTGTGTGTGTGTATGTGTGTATCGGTGGGTGGAGAATGACTGCCTGGGCGTGGTTGGTGTTTTGGTCCTTGGGTGGGAGTCAATATGGGGAATGGGCCTCCATCCCGGAGACGGTTTTCACTTGTTTGTATAAATTATGCATGTTTTGTGGGTTTTATGAGTTGAATTCGCATTGATTTCCTTGGATTGCCGGTGAAAGGTGGAATCAATGGAATCGTTGGGTGGAGCGGAGTGGAGTGCCGCCGCCTGCCGTCCGTCTGTCCGTCCTCCTGATTCACATGCATTTTATGATGTGTAAAATTGAACGAGAATTGTGCAGATGGAACAAAATGTTGTAGAGTCATAAAAAATTCGAATGGCAAAATAGGTAGAAGACGATGGCATGTGGCTGGTCGTAAAATGTAACAGAAATCGTAAAGGTAAAGCAAAGATAATGAAATGTGTGTAGGAAAACTTCACAGGGCTAGGTTCTTGTGCTGCAACTTTTGGTATATCATAATTATCACAGGGATACAAGATCATGTAACCATATACATATGTACTTCTAAAAGTCCACCTCTTTAAAGGTACATCTTCTGCTTTTTGATGTCTTGGGTGAGTTCTACAATGGATGAGTTCTTGTTAGAGATCGTTAGGACCTTCCAGAGGACAATCCCCTGCCATTTCTGGACTGAAATCATACCAAATCTTGCAATCGCGATCCAAATATTGCATATTCCGCTCATTCGAAAGTGCTGATTGGTGCTATGGACGAGGAATATACACATTGTCATGCGCCTACAGTCGTCGAATTGTTGTGAACCCATTCTCTGCCCAAAGATATAGATACTTCAGAGAGAGCTTTCTCTTTTTTAACGACTTCAGAGTCCTGCCATCGGTGTAATGAGAGAGAGTTCTCGAGAGTTTCTGCCACCGCAGAGCAGGAAAACCCACTTATTGCTCAATCTGCAGAACATTACGATGCCTCGCCGTAAAAGCCAGAAAAGCCTTCAATCCCAATCAACCGATTGATGGTCCGGACGGTCCGGAAAGCGGACGGAAGGGTGATTGCGAGTCAGTGCCAGCGCCAATGCCCCAAGGCACTTCGCGGCCATTTTTCACTGGCTACCAAATGGAGCTACATTTTTCTTAGGGTTTCTCCTTCTCAAGCAAATTTCGCAATACATTTTTTATGACAGAGCACGTGTGTGGCAGGGTGGGGGGCAGGAGATGTGTGGGATGGATGGTTTATGGATGGGTGTGAGTGGGGCGGGTGCTGTGTGGGTGCTGTGCTGTGAGGACCTTAGCCAACAGTCGCGTGCCTGTTCGTTTCGTGACAGGTTTGTTTTGTTTCCTGATAAATTACCTTTTCACTTGTCGCTCCATATAGAATTATTTCTCTTTATCTTTAACTTTCCCTCATTTCCCTTAGCTTTTTGTTTCATTTTCATGGTGGGTGCTCGTTCCATTTTCTGCTCGTTTCATTTTCTTCTAGGAGGGTGCCCGTTCCATTTTCCTGGAAGCAGCTGCTCGTTCCAATTTCTTGGTAGCGACTGCCTATGGAATTTTGATTTTCACGGAAAAGTCTGCGATTCAAGTTCAGACATGAGGACCCACCCACACACACACAGAATTACACCCACACACACAGATGTAGGAACAATTCTACTTTGCAGTTGGGTTCTCGAGACGCTCAAGATCTCATTGGACCCGTATTATTATGTACTCTAAGGAGAGGCTAACCACAGGCCATAGACTCCCCCCAGTGTGCGGTAGTTTTTCTGTTGTCCTTGACTGAAAATAAGTTTGTGGCTGATGGGGGGAATATCCAATATGATGGACTTGAGGGATACGCTATACACAGAGGAAACTGTTTATAAAGATTTTTCTTTTTTTTATATTTTTATAGAGTAAAGATGAAATAAGTGTGTTGCAAGGGAATTACCTTGATATTTATGGATATTTAGCAAAATTAATAATAATCATCACTTTCGGATGAGCGGTATATGCAATATTTGACTTGAACGCGAAAACGAGACGAAGAAACGAAGTCGACAGTAAATGCTCTATGCTCCTGTCCATTTTCCTATCTTCCAGGAAAAGTTCCCTTTAAATTTCTTTTTAATTTCACTTTCCCTGTAACAAATACTCCCTCTACCTCTGGTTACTGGGTATCTTACTATATCCTTCAATGGCTCAGGAACTTTTGTTGTTACTTTTGCCTTTTTTCCGCGACATGCTCATAATCATCAGAGTTTCCCCTGGCAATCGCCTCCTTCTCCTCCTCTCAGCCCTCCGTCGCAACCTTCTCCCTCCCAACCACCTCCGTTTCTGTTGACTTTTGTCGTCTTGCCCCATGGCCCCTATATCATTATGTGCAGCAGCCTGTAGTAGTATTATTATATTCCTTTCATACAATTGTCGACTGGGGGTCGCCTCTTAGATACACATTTTTGTTGTTTTTTTGTGTCAACAGCAGCAGCGTCAGGCACAACCACAGGAGTCGCTTGCAAGTGCAAGGATAACAAGGAAGAAGAGATATTTTCCTTGTAGACTCTCGTTATATGTATTACCCCCCCCAGTAATGCGGAAAAGATGTGAACGTTAAGCATGAAATATACCAGGAAACTGAATATTTATTGAGGTTTTCTGCAGATGAAAGTTAAATTTTGGTTAGTTTTCTTACGAAACTTCCATGAAGAACAGTGTTCGGCACGCATACATTCAAGACGGCTGCTATGTGTAGCGAAAACCCGAACATGCCTGCGGGAGAAATCGAACTATTGCTTTACACTGGAAGATAGCAAGATAGCAAGAGCCGAAGTCGCATTGCCGTGCCGAGCACTGAAGTAGAATCATCTGTAATACTGGTTAGTCCTGGTAGGATCACAGGCTACGGCTATATGGCCTCCCAAACGTGTATCCATTTTCCCTGCCTTTTAAAAATGGCTTCCACTGCAGCCATTTTTGCGGCAGTCATCATTCTGCCATTGGGCATTTTTTTTTTTGCCTCAGATGTGTGGCAGCATCTGTTTCAATATGGAGAGGATAATCCACCTGCCCCTGCCACAACACTGAATCCCGTGAAACGTTTGCCATTTATGATTTATGCTGGCATTCGTTGGGAATTTATCCTGTATTGACTCTACGCAAAATGCATCGGCATTCGCATTCGCATAGAGACGACGGCTTTGGGGCACCTTTGCCTTTCCCTTTTTGCGGGGATCCCCGCTTTATTTATGGCAGTCGTTTGGCCCGTGGAAATTTATTGATAACGCGCTTCCTGCCACAATATGGAAATGCATCCTGGCTGTCTGTTTGTCTTTCGGGGGAAAGTCGTGTACACACACATGGCAGACAGGAAGCCATCGTCTCGATATCATCAATGCTAATTTGATGTATCATAGGTTGGGGTTTTGTTTTTGTTTTGGTTTGGTTTTAGTTTGAATCGAAAAGCGGAATAAAGTGGAATTTTTAATTAATGAAGTTTCCTAAAATGGGTGGGAAAGGGTATATTAAAAAGGCCAGAGGGCACTGGGTGCTAATTTAATGGCATGGGATGTTGTTTGAATTATTTTTGTTCAAAGTTTGTGACCTAAGTTATGGAGAATTCTGTATAAAGAGAGGAGACAAAATAATTTGGAGGATTTATACGAACATGCCTGCGGGAGAACTAGGTTTATTGCTGTACACAGTTTCCAGAAGCCGTTCAATGGTTCTGGTGGTGTTACAGTTTGGATAGTAGAATTTTTCATCTGAATCGTGTTTGAATGGGAACATTCTTTGTCCATAGCACTAATCAGCACTTTCGGATGAGCGGATAATTCATTATTTGGGTCGTTTTCGAATTCTAGAGATTCGATTCAGATGATTCTAGACGATAGCTGGAATAAAGTATACAAATTGATTATATGAAAGATATCTTTCGAGTATATTACGAAAATTGACTGAAACTAATACTAAAACTAGTTGGTATTTCATTTCGGGAAGTTTCATTTCTCTTTATGACCTAAAAAATTTATTTTTTTTATGTCTAAAGTTTGAAATCCTAAAGATATATGCAAACCCTATCGCACTCTCGTAATGAACATAATTAAAATTCATCCTAGAAATTAATTAAACAAAAAATGCCATATACCGACTAGGGGAAATGGGAAAAAGTTTTCTTTTTTGCACATAAATAATCCCACACTTTTAATCCTAATTAGTTTTTTTTGGACACTCATAAAATGAACCTCAACTCTGAATGAAATTCGAGTGAATTAAAACCGAATGAAATGTGTACCAGGGATGGAATGGAATCCTTCGGCTTTGCAGTGCGTCCCACCATCCTAGTAAACCCCTCTTTAGAGTCATTATCCTTGCATATTTGGTGGGCGGCGGAGTCACATGTGTGTGCCCCATGCATCGTGCAACGTTTTTGTCGTTTTTCTCGTTTTATTTTTTCCATTTGAAATTCCAGCGTAAACACGTGGGCTGCCTGCACTACGTGAGTAGCCCTCCCCTCTCCTCCCCTGTACTAGGGGGCAAATGTTGTAAGATTCTTAAGCTAATTTCATTAAATATTCATGGCCACGACACGACAATGCACACACACACTCACACATGTAGACACCCATGCATGCACACCCATTCACGTTGCAGTGGCAGTGTGGCATTGCTGCAATGCCTCAGTGCCAGCCAGGCAGCCTGTCCTTTGGCTGCAAATGGAAGGATGCAAGGATGTCAGGATGGGCTCTGCTCTGCTTATGGGTGGATCCTTTTTGGGCTGTTGTCAAAATGTCAAACTGGCTTAAATTTTAACGTGCTTCGAGCCAAGTTTTTGGAGAATTTGCCGCACATGTGTGGCTTTTGTCGATAAAAGTAGAGCCACACACACCCAAAACACACACACAGACACAGCGTGAGAGGGAGACAGAGCGAGAGAGGGAGGAGTGCCAGGATGGTTGGATGGATGGTATCGTAGCCATTGTTGCCCCTAAAATTAATAGTGTTTATTTTGGGGCTCAATCTACAGCATCAGCGTCGGCATCAGCATCAACAGCAGCTGTTCCTCCCCTGACAAATTATCATTTAATCATTTGGCAGCTTTGTCAATTTATTGTATACCTTTCAGAGGCGTGGCCTTGGGGGCTGAAGGTTATACAGATTGCATTTTGATTGATGTAAAGAATATCAGCATTGGATAGGGGAAAAAAGTTGAGTTTTCATTTGATTCTCAAGTTCCCTTCTTTGCCGACAATCTAGAAATAAATCTGTATCTTAGAAATGTATCTTGGAATGTATCTTCGCTGTCTGCCAATTGTCTAATGCAGTATTTTCTCATACAAAATGGTTTTTGCCCCTCTATGGCCACTGCCACTGCAACTGCAACTAATTTAATTAACTTGGCCAAAAAACTGGTCCCGAAACTGGTGTCTAGTTTGGGGTTGAATTTGCGACATGCTGCATAAATAAAATGAGCGCAGATAAAAACGCTTGAGGCAAGAACAACATTGGGGCTGACCCGCAGACGGAGCAGACGGAACAGACTTGCCCCTTGGGTTGTCCCCTGCCCCCTGGGCTTCAGGGTCCTACCAGTCCGTGGTTGGACCATTAAATATCCTGACAAATGGCATATTAGCATTGGGCAACTTTAGCCAGTGAATGGATGGGTTCAGTAAGCCAAAGGAATACCCGCTCGGAGTGCGCTGAAAAGTCAAGTGGAATTGGTAAGAGATTTGGCTATTAAGAGCTGGTTTTAAGGAGTTTTATTGAGTGGAATGAAATGAAATGTTTGGCTAATCAATGGATTGATTTAAGGGATTCGATTCAAGGGAGAACAGAGAGCGGACTGCATTTGGATAGCTTCAGTTCGAAGGGGCTAAGAACTTTCTCTGAAATATCTATTAAAAATGTACAAAAAATAGTAGCAAAAGGAGTGACAGTTTTCCGTGCTTGAAAGGGTATCTAATGGTCGTTCACTATCCATTGGATGGTATAAGGAAGGACATTAGAAGCAAGAGAGAAAAGATAGAGCTGACTGCCTTAGGATAGCTCCAATCTGAGGGTCGTAGAACTCTCCCTGAAAGATCTATTCCACATAGAAAAATTAGTAGTAATAGTAGTAATAGTTTTCCGTGCTTAAAAGGGTATCTATGGGTCGTTTCATAACCATTCTAAACTTCTCTCTGTCCAACACTATTTGGTGACCATAAATTTCCCCAAGTTTTTTCCTATTTTCCATTTCAGAACTTTGCCATTCGTTTTCTTTGTTTGTTTCTTGTGCAGCAACTGAAATTTCCTGCCAACTTCTGTGCTCTGAGTTTTTTTGCGTTGTCGTCGACGTCTTTGGACAGCTTGAGGAATGGCCAAAAGGATAAATGTAGTTGGAATATCTATGCGTTCATTTACATATCAGCAAACGTCACATCGACTCGGTTTTTGCTATGCAAATTGCACCAAACATTCTCTCTAATTGGGCAAATATGTGTGGCTGGCAATCAATGTGAAAAAAGGTTCAAACTGTTTTGGTTGTAATTAAATATTAACACGCACTCATATTTAATGGCTGCCATTTGGATTAATTGCGAAAAGCAGAATCAGCATAAACCGTGGGAAATGCAATCAAAAGATTCAATAAATGAAATGAATAAATAATAAAATAATAAAATAATGAAAACTGGCGCCAAAGGTAAACCAGTAAATGGGGGAAACGTATGTATATAGGGGGAGGTAGAACCCAACCCAACCCAACTCAACCCAAAACTGTCTATCGGTCTGCCAGTCTGTCGGGTCTGTCGGATGTGCAGATCCATAAAAAGTTATTCCGTCTATCTGTGTGTTTTTTTCTTCTCTTCTTTCCTTTTTCTCTCTTTTTGAATTGCTCGCTGAACATGAAAGACCCAGATAATAATTGAATTTTTTATTGAATATTGTACGAGGTACGAGGAGTGCCCTAGAAAATGGCCTAGAAGGCCATTAGAAAGAAGAGTACATGTGGAAGGTGTAGGGGGGTGGCAATGGAGGTACATGAAAAAAGATATTCAATTTGATTAGCGCATATTGTGGGCTCTAAAGAGAGTTAACTTCAAGGTAGAAACTATATAAAAATAGTCATGAAAATGTTTCTAAAGAGAAAAGAAAATATAATAGAAATATTATTTAAAATATGTAGTATTCGGTGCCTTTAGTTAGTTCTAATATTATATAGAATTTTAAAACTGCCTTTGACTGTCTTTGACGATCCTTCCTACGTTTCCTGATACTTTAGGTATATGTCCTCTAAACCCAAGAACAAAAATGTAGTTGACAATATTTTTAA
Organism: Drosophila azteca; assembly: GCA_005876895.1. NCBI lineage: Eukaryota > Metazoa > Arthropoda > Insecta > Diptera > Drosophilidae > Drosophila > Drosophila azteca. The sequence goes on along the minus strand of VCKU01000091.1, from coordinate 5,782,810 downwards.
ATAATTTTTATAGATAATAATAGATAATATATAAATAAAATAAATAAATAATAATAATAAAAAAATAATAAAAATAAAAAATAATATTAATAATAAAAAAATAATAATAATAAATAATAATAATAAAAAATAATAAAAATAAAAAATAATAATAAATAAATAATATTTATAAATAAAAAATAATAAATAATAAAAAAAATAAAATAAAAAAATAATAATTATAAATAAATTAAATTAAATAAATAAATAATAATAAATAAATAAATAATAATAAATAAATAAATAATAATAAATAAATAAATAAATAAATAATAATAATAAATAAATAATAATAATAAATAAATAATAATAATAAATAAATAATAACAATAAATAAATAATAAAATAAAATAAATAAAAATAATAAATAAATAATAATAATAAATAAATAAATATGGTTCACTTTTTTGATGTTTCTAAATTCTAAAATTAAAGACTTCCACGGGGATTTTTTCTTTACATATTCGTTACGACATTTATTCGCGACTGGTAGTAATTTATGAAATTCTAGTATTTTATTGGTACGAAAATACCGGAAATACTCCGTAATCAGTGTCATTTCATTGGAAGGGTGTCCGTTACTTTATGGGAATTTTGTACTCTTAAAAATCATTCCATAAAAGTGCCCTAGGGGAAATCCTTGGAAATAGTAATATCTAAACTAGTAATATCATATAAATACCAAACAAATGCCAGAATATATACCAAGGAAATATCAATATATATATAAAAATATATATCAAAATATATACCAAAATATATACCAAAGAAATAGTATTAAATATATGCAATTTTATAGTTTTTTCATATACCCCAAGTAGAACTGGAAATCACTTTATTTCGAAATGCTTTCACGTTCCAGCCATAATCCTGAATCCGACGACTCTATTGGAATATTCCCCCTACTGCTAGCCGCCTGCTGCCTGCCCCACTGCCTGCTGCATGCTGCCTCCTGTTGGCTGGCCGCTGTTGCACATTCAATTACCCAACAGGAATGGGGGAAATTGTTGGTTCCTCTTATTTCGTACCGCAGCAACATCCGAGTACATATTTGATTTTGATGGTAGACAAATTAAATAAAAAAAATCCATGCTGAAAGGTGTAAAAAGCGTGCAACCGTTCCCATATATGTTTAAGTGTCTGTGTGTGTGTGTGTGTGTGTGCAACGGTGGTGCACTCAGCCACATGACCACATGATGGCACTACGACAGGACAGGACTGCCAGGTGGAGGATGGGTGTGGATAGGTGTGGATGGTTCTGGATGGTTTTAGTCCGTTTCTCGCACTTTATGTGTTTGTAATTGAAAATTAAGCGCCTGTCATCGGGGCCAAGGCAGAGTCTATCCCTCTCCCTCTCTCTTTGTCTCTCTCTCTCTCTCTCTATCGTTAGTGTATGTGCTGGCATGTGGCGTGCATGAGGACTATGGACTATGGCCTGTACAGAAAGGATAGAAGATACAGACAGATAGGTGAATCGGATTTCGATTTGCTGCATGGTTTGCCCTGCCCCTGCCCCATGCCCTGCCCCATGCCCCTGTCCTGGAAAATTGCCAGCTATGGCCAGGCGATCCAGTCTACTCTCTGGAAATCGCTATGGTGCCTGTCATGTGCGGTTAATTTGTTTCAAATCAGCTTAGACGCCCCCCAAGAGGAGCTCTGGTTCCAGTTCCTCCTGTTTGCCTTGATGACGTGGCCAACTAATTTTCTCTAGTTTCCATTTTCCATTTTGCTGTGGGTGTAAGATGACAGATGGTGAGGATGTAAACTAATTATATGGTGACTTGTTCTGTGAATTTGAGTCAATAATTGACTATGTCATAATTAAAGTTGGAGCAAGAGGTAGAGATTTCGTGGGAAAGGAATCCCGGTTACAGTCTATGCCCATCACTGTTTTACCGTGTAGAATACTCTTTTTTTTAAACGCTGATGTAGATGTAGATGTTTTTTAGCTGTGTCACTGGCTGCAAGGACAAACGACTCACTAAAAGTTCTGAAAATATCTGTCAAGTGTGTCTCATAGAGCCCTCTTTATATACTTTGATGGCATTTGGCCAGATATTCAATTGATCTTTGCTCTTTGGCAGTCCCTTTTGGACCCCTTTTGGACCCCTTTTGGCTGATGGTTGAAAGAGTACAAGAAATTGGTGAAACAATTAAGAGACTTCCTCTCCGGTACTCTCTGGTCCTCGCTGTTCCACTCTGTTATATTTTATATTAGATTGATTCCTGAAGAGTGATATGGACTTCAAAACCCCACATATGCAGACACCAAAAGGACTCTCGATATTTTAGAGTCTTTTCCTTAAAGAAATTATGGTCTATATTGAATATTTCCCCTGGAATCTCGACTATAGATTTAAGGTTTCATAGATGTGCCTTAGAGCCCGTTCTGAATCCACCATAAGTGTTCATAAAATCACAGCTATACTCAAGCCTCTTGAATGCTTTCGATTATTAGGAAGCCTTACTTCGGTCTGATTCGGATTCAGCAAACCTTCGTGTGGCTTCGGTAAAACGACTTCGGCTCTTGCTAACTCGCTTCTACCAGTGTAAAACAACAAGACGATTTCTCCCGCAGGCAGGTTCGGTTTTTTGCTGCACTGTACTCTACCACCCTCTATCGAGTGCCCCCCTATCGAGTGCGGTTAACAGCTATAAATAATTGTTGAATAAAGAAAAAATGTCCTTTTAAAAGCCCCGCCATCACAATTTTCCATTAAAAAACCTTCGTGATCATTCACATTTTCCATCGCACAAAAAAAAAGTTAATTCTGTACCGGAAACTCTTTTTTCAAAACCCAATTGTCTTTTGCCGTTTCACGCAAATTGAAAGCTTCCGTAAGTGAGACATTCATAAATCATAAAAAACTTGTACTCCAAAAAAAAAAGAACAGGAAAGGAAAGGATTCAATGGCGAGGCGGCGCACAGAAAATTTGCACTTGCTGAAAGCCAATTGTTTTTCCAATGCAGTTTTTTCTCTTTCCATGCGAAAGTGTGGAAAGCAGGAGGCAAGCGAGAGACCTGAGAGAACTGGAAAAACAATGGCCATAGAACTTACTAACCCAATTTAAGTCCTCGGTATACCAGAAAGCGGTATGATGACGAGCGTACAGCTCTAACCCGGACAATAGCAACAAGCGTTATATATACTGAGAATCACAATAGCAACAATAGTAAGGGTACGGTGTACGGGGTAGGGGTACTCGTGCCGTGCCACTACTAGTGGCAGCTCGGCACGCGATGCCCCAGCATAAAATATGAGCCAGCAAAAGGCGCAAATAAAAAGACGAAAGCTTCTAAAATTACGGAAGTACAGTGCCCGGACAGGCGGACAGGGACACGGACGGGGTAGGGGTAGTAGTTCTCGGTTCTTGGGGGCCACACAGAGTAAGCTCCAAGTAACCGCAGTCGTACACCCCCTCAACCCCATCCCTACCGCAGATATAAATGTGGCTTCGGTTTGGTTTGGCTTGCGAATGTTTTGTGGCTGTGTGTGGGTGGCGGTTTTCCCTCCCCCACCCCCCACATTATTTTCCCTTGAACAATAACAATGTTTTGCTCGCAAAATAAATGAAAAATGTTCTGTACGGGTTAACTATATGAAAACTTCGGGGAGTTCTTCTAAGAGCTTTCAACCCCCCAAAAATATAAAACGATTATTATGCTGCGGCTACTAAGCTTTAATTATGGCAGGTGGGGATTTGCAATTAAGGGCAAATATTTGAGCAATAGCTAGGGTGGTGGGGGGTGGTGTTTCTAATGAATAAACATTAATGAGATTATACAGAATATTTGTGTGGGAAAGGCAGGGATTTTGAGGTGGGTTTTGTAGGGAAATTCTATACATTTTCAGGCAAGGATTCCTAAGACTCTTAGAGGAAACTAAGGAGCCTAAGAGATTGAAATAATAAAGAACAATTTGCGAATGAGTATGAAAATACTATAAATACTATGAAATACTAATCAAATGTATAGCTTGGGGTATTACTGCAAGGACTTCTAAGACTCCTAAAGGCTCTGAGAATAGATGGAGTTTCTCAGAGAAATATTCTCCTGTGAAAGCAAGTTTTTCCACATAAAATACCAAAAAATCACTCTTATTCTTTGGAAACTTACTTGAACGCACAAATCAGCTCTCAGTTCAAGAAAAAATCTTTTAGATTTCACATATTTAAGTGGAATTTCCATAGCAAAACTCTCTGTATTCTCTATCCTCTCTACCTTCCTCTATAAGAGATTCCCTTCAACTCTTCCAACGCCACCCTTGAAGCCTCCATCCTGCACTTCTCTTTAGGGTACAATACATTTCGTTTGCATTGTTTTAAATATCTTGACGGCAAACAACAAAATTCATTTTCATTTTCCTACTGGGAACGACTGGGTCCGACCCCTCCATACCATATTATCTCTGGCAGACACCTTTTGTGCTTCGTGCGTGTTTCGTTGTGACTTAAATATTTTCTTCTAGAACATTTCTCACCAGTTGCGCCATAAAGCACTCTGCTGCCACTCTGTGCCCCACTCTGTGGCAGGGGCGTGTATTAAGGGGGTATTAAGGGAGCGTTTGAGGCGGCCAGAGAAGACAACGCTGGGCTTAGGCCACAGGCGTCCGTTTTAATGCTCATTATAATTATGTGTGTGGCATCAGCACTTTTATGGCCTCTTTCCTGACAACAAGGGAAATGACGAGGGAGTTGTATAGACTAAAAGGTACCCAGGGCAGGCTTATGATCTGAAATTCCATAACTTAGAAAGGAATTAAAAACTTACTTTATTTTGTTTTGATTATGCTGAAAACATACTGAATATATACCGAATACATACTGAATGAATACTGAAAATATATAAAAAATATACTGAATATATACCGAATACATTTTGTACTGAATACACACTGAATAAATACCTAAAATATACTGAATATATTTAAAAATCAAAATCCATCGAAAGCGGATTTCTGTATGCCTAAAATTGTGGATCTAGAGAGATTTTTTATCGTTTTTCGAAGACATTATTTCATGTATTACTATTATTATTTAAGCGTATCATTTTGCCTATCGAACATCTCGAATATACCCTTAATTTCTGCAATTACAGGGTATAGAAAAACAGTGCTCACAAAACAAGCTCACTTAATGACTTGCACGCCAGGTGCCGCTCATGTGCTTCCGCTTCTTCTGCTTCTTCTCATGCTCTCCTTGCTCCTTCCTCTTCCTTGAGCAACATCAAATTTCATACGACCCGTTGGACGCTACAACAAATGCTCATAATTTGTGTGTGCGAATACGCCACACACCTGAGGTGCTGACACACGACTTGGGTGCATTTAATAGTCTTGGGGTTGCAAATTATATAAGGCACACAACGGGGGGAGGTGAGGGGGTTAGGGGTGGGCCTGGAGAGGGTTGGAGCTGAAAAAATGTAGAACATTTGAGGTTAGTCAACTCTGCGTGGAGTTTCTGGGCGATTTTGGTATGACATCAGCTCAAATGAATTAAGCATTCATTTAAATGCATTTGCATGAGTGCGAGTTAATGCTGGTTTATTCATGAATAAAGTACAAGTACAAGGTGTGTGTTTGGGGTTTGATAACATTTATTTGCAAATATCGGGCAAAAATAGAGGGTTTTTCTGGGATAGAAGGGAAATGGGTTAATGTATGCGGGAAATTTATATGGAAATTGGCACAAATATGGCACAAAAATCCAACTTAGGGGAATATTACCAGGGATCGAAAATTGCTAGGAAAATAAGTCAATAAAATTATGAAAAAAACCAAAAAGTGGGTAACAATGTAATACGGGTACAACGGCTCACTCACCACGCTCCCCTCCTCTTCCCTCAAGAGACCCCAATATCTCTCTAGGTCTCATCATATAAATGGTGTGTTATGGGACCAGATCCTGGGCAGAATGAGAGGCTGAGACTTAGAAGTCATTAGGCAGGAACTTCTTTACAGAAATTCTTACCAAAACTTCTTTCCAGAACTTCTTAACATCATTTCTTAACAGAAATTCTCTACAGAAAAGAAATTCTCACAGTCCTTAGGTATCAAATTTTTTAAAAATTTTTTTACTATAGTTTTAAACACTAAACACTGTATGTTGTAATTTTGAACAACACAAAAAAATTCCATTTGCAATCCAAAGTAAGTTAAAATCGTACAAAAAAGTAGAAAGTTAGTTACAGGTCTTTGAGCCAGAGCATCAAAAACGAATCATACATTTGTGAGCTCCTGAAACGACCTTCATCCTTGGTTTTTTTTCTCTCTCTCTCGTGTTCTTTGGCTTCATTCGAGCAGCATAATTGAAAAGGACCCCAGTAAAAGCTGGCAAAGACAAAAGACAAACCCCAGGACCAAAGGAAGGTGGAAAGATAAAAGGTTTACAAAGCGTTTGACTGCTGCTTCAGTGGCGGCACCGAGTACACGCTTGGACGTGCACTTAGAAGGGCGTACATCCTGCCTGCCGCACAGTGCCACAGGACAGTACTTAGCCACTGACAAACAGGACATACAGCGACCGACCTTCAGAGAAAGGAAAACATACAGACATACATAGGAGCATATGTATGCTCTGAGGAATATGTAGGGAATGGGGCATAAAGTAGGGCATAGGATAGGGCATGGGGTAGGGCATAGAGCAGGGCATTAGATAGGACATAGAGCAGGGCATTAGATAGGGCATAGAGTAGGGCAGGAGTAGCCTCCCATTTGGCAAATGACGATTACAAGATCTTCGATTCTTAAATGCTCAAATACTCGATGGATGATCATTTAGTTATAACAGCAATAGAACAGAAAATGGACTTCCAAAGAACATGCCTTTCTCTCCAGTAAAATACCATTATAACCCCTCATCCGAGCGATGACCTGTACAAAAATTGTGGAAAATTCTATGCTAACTTTTGATCAGCCGCGGGGCACATAATATAGAAGATGCATTCATATTTATGCACTCACACATATGTTATGAATACTTATGGAAAGGCAAAGGCTGCCAGTGTGGCTTGTGTTAACTTTTGCGAGTAGTCGCTTGACTAAACTTGGCCAAAATGTTTCCCCATCAAATGCAAGCCTGAATTCTAATGCAATTAATCCACAGCCAGTTCCAGCTCCAGCTCCACTTCCAGCTCCAGTTTCAGATAGTGTGGAATATGTTTGGCTATTATAAGGTTGCACAAATGTTTGCAGGACATAAGACAAGATGCAATTGCAATGCAGGAAAACTCCAGCCAAAAAGTTCAAAGTAAAAACTATGTGCGCTGCATTTGCAATGCGGCAACAGAAACCCCTTTGTTTTTTTTGTTGCTTTAGCAGAATTTAGCATTTTTTTACTGCAGTCCAGTTGGCAAATTGGAAAGTTGGACAAACATGAGAGATCAAAGCAGCAGCAGGAAGAGCAGCAGAGACAGAGCAGAGGCAGCAGCAGCAGCAGAAGAGGCAACATTGGCTGTGGCAGTGGCAGCAGGAAAATGTGAACACAGCACAAAAGAATGAAAACTATTTGGCTTTCCTTTTTTTTTGTGTGTTGCTTTTTTTGGAATTTTTCCATGCTCAAGTTTAAGTTGGTTTAAAGTTCGAAAAGTAGCTTCAAAATAGTTGCCACATTCTTTAAGAAACCCCCCCTAGGGGTGGGCCAAAACTACTGCTAAATTTAATCCTCTCAAATGTCAAAAAAATATGTAAATTTCACAAATGATTTCAATCAGTGGCCAATGAATCATTCGTAATGCCAACCATGGAACCCAAAGGGAAAGCAAAGAAAAACTCTTGCTCATTTGCATAATTTCCACAGATTTTCTTCACTGAAAATCATATGGAAATTGAAATCAAATTTCAATGCACTTGAGGGTTTTCCCACCACCCCTCTCACCCCTTCAGCAAATGTCCATCTCCAATGAGTTGGCTGTCACACTTTCCACAACTTGCGCTTTGGGTTTTTTCTTTCTCTTGCTTTTTTGTTGAACCCCTGACGTTGACAGTTGAAAGGGCTCAAAAACGGCAGTCGATAGTTGACCCAAATCCACCCCCCACTACCCCAACCAAGCAACCAACCAACCATCATCCATCCATACCATCTATGAGGTTCCACACAGACGTCATTCTGTCTGTCACGCAAATACATATACATGTGCATATATGTACATATATCTATGGGGGAAACTACCAGAAACTCAGAAACGAGCAAAAAACGAAAAGCAAAATAATTTTCAACTCATTGTAAAGGGTATTTTCGTTTTTGGGTAGATGTTTAGACTCCAGAGAATGTGGCAGAATGGCAGTAATGAAAATAGTTAGCCATGTATCAATGGAGACCTATTTACAGAGAATTCTGACTGCTTTTAGGGCAACTTTTTACTAGCATTTCTTCAGGTAGAAGATTATTTGGAACCACTAAGATGGGTCCTTAATATATTAACAATATACATAGATGGTTCTGTTAGTGTCTCAGTTATAGGTAGTTGCAATCCTGAAGCTTAATACGTAACATCTGAATCATGTTTGAATTTGAGCTCATGAGAGTAAGGAAATTTGGTGTCTAGAGCACCAATCATCACTTTCGGATGAGCGGAATATTCAAAATTTGACTCGTACTCGAAAGCGAGATGAAGGAATGAAGCAGATTTAAATGATTGATGGACTTGTTGACGTTGACTGACATTTTCTCTGTGTCGAATACTTACTGCAAACACTGTGACACTGAGAGAATATTTTCTAGTGCTTTCTTTACGAATTGCCCTTTCAGATATAACAAAAATTACTATAAATATTATATAAATATCTGCCATTAAAAAATACAGAATATTTCAAACATTTTGCACCCTTATAACACGTAGAAATTCAATCCTAAAGCCCACTCTACAGGGTATCTCATGTTTCGACCCTCCCCCTCAAGACTCACTGTCTAATTCTTGGTTCCCTTTTCGTTTGTCATTCTGCAATGGTGCAGCGCCATGTAACTGTCAAAGTTTTTTTGGGCGGAGAACTTGTTGTTGTTGCATCTCCATCTCCCTCTTGCACATGACACCCCTTACACATGCTCTCGCCATCTCTTTCTCTGTCTGGCTGTGATGTGTGGCTCTTATGTGACATTGTTTACCTTTGGAAAAAGAAGAAAAATGATTTACGATTTGAGTTTTGCGCGCATGGAAAACAATGTCATTTTATTTTGGCACTAGACAAGGATAACGAGTAGAGGGTAGAGAAAAAACGAGGGGATATGGGGTTAAGGGGATAAGAAAACTGCAACATTTTCCGAAAGCAACATAGCGAAAGCGCAATGAAAAGCTTTGCGGGAAAAACGTGACCACATGGCGGATGAGTAACGGGCGAGCATATAACTAGGGGCTAATGGTGTCAGGTCGTGCTCAGAGAATGCTCATAGAATAGAGGAACGAAAATATATGATAAAGGACACATTTATGTGGGGTTATCCTAATCCTATATCTTTCGAAATTCTCCTTAATTTGTTCTCTTTATAATCCACAAAAAATGGTACCAAACCAGAGAAGTGTGACCCTTTTTAAAGGTCAACACAAAGTGCTGGGAGATGGTACGACACAGTTGTTTACAGACAACATTTCCAGTAACAACCGCATTCGAGCCACATGTCCGTAAATGCATTACGACAATTCCAGTGAAAACCGCACAAAACTAAAACTGAACAATATGCAACAGCAAACAGCATAGGGACGCATTCGAAATGGCCTAAATGCACAGCCTCCAGCCTCTAGCCACCAACGACAGCAACAACAACTACGTAACTCCCTTGCCAAATGTTGGTAAAGACAATAGACATGACCGCAAAACATTCAGCAGCTTCATTAAAGTCCACACAATTCGTTTGGAAAATGTCGTTCCGAAATTTGTGCATTAATTTGTTGGAATTTTTACAGTTTTCGGTTCTGCTTTAACCATGGAAATTGGTAGAAAAATGAAGCCATGACAAGAATGGTGGAAAATGAAATATATTTCATTCATTTTCATTAATTGAGGATTAAAAAGTAATCCCTTTTTAATGGGAGACATGGGCTTGGGTTGATGATTTATTGTTGTTTCACTGGATCCATTGAAAAGCTGAAATTTTACTCATTTTCTGTGATTCGGTAAGCCAGCTTGAGTATTTGTGATTGGGTTGCAAAATTGATACATCGGAAATGGAATCTTGATGAATTCTGAATCTGCTATGAGTGATTGAAATCTGAAGAAATAAATCAAAGTTTATTGTGTTACACAATCCTCAGTAATCCCGGACGTAAGTTCATTGCATGATGACTCCTATGATGACTCCTCTTAACTATTCCTCCCATTACTTCTCTGAGTTGTTCCTTTGATGCTTCTCTAGCTTCAAAGGCTTTCAATATTACTAAAATATGTTCTAAAAAATGTTTAAAAATCCATGGAGTGATACCACTTTATAAAACTCCCAATATGATTATTCACTACCACTAAATATTTAGGAATTTGCAAAAAGTTTATGTTAAGACCTTAAAAGAAAATTCTAGACTTTTGCGAGTTGAGTTGTACATTCGAACTAGTTTTTATTCTGAAAATCCGAGCCTTATATGTAATATTACAATGAAGAATGTATAAGGTACACTTTGGTATTCTATTATTACTGCTAGACCCAGGGAACGGGTACATCGGTACTGCAGGTGGCTTATTGATGGCAAGCAAGCATACGAAATTTTTACTCTTGACTTTTGGGTTGTCGTGTGTGTTAATGAGATCATTAATGAGATCATTTCTCTGTTCGCTCCCTAGCAGTCATAAATTCTAAACTTTACGTATATTCTGTTCTAAGAATGGATCGGTTTTGTGTTTATCTTAATAAAAGTATAGAAGACTTTAATTTTTTAAGTACCCTAATGTGTTCATGTTTGAATAGTTGACTTGCTCTGGTCTAGAATGTTCTCCAGTAAATCTAAAAAATGTCCTCCATTCACAAATTAAAGAAAATGTCCACAAATTGCCAGCGGCAAATCTCGTTTGGAAAATCATGTAATTTTCTATAATTTGACCAAATGATATGCGCATTTTCCGTAATCAAATTGGCTTCTAGAGTTTCGCCATCGATAATAACCAGGATTCCAACGAACAGCCATCAATTTGCGTTCTCCTGACGTTGATGGATGTGTGGCAGTGTGCAGATTGTATTTGGTTTCCAGTTCACATGGCCGCAATTCCATTAACTGAAGCCATTTTCTTTTGACCACAACAAATTGCGCATACGCCATGTTTCACCTATCCAACAGAGGCGCTGTTGCTGTTGCTGTTGCGGTCCGGTAATATTTCTCATCTTATTCAAAATGCATAGCAAGGTGCAAGGTGCAAGGTTGTTGGTGGTGGTGCAAGGTGGTGTTGGTGGCAGAGGAAAACAACATGCTTTCAAATCAATTGCAAATGCAATTTACAAAATTGATTGGGGACGAAAATGAAGAAAGAAGAAAATGTTGATGGTATATGAAATGAAGATGGGGCGATCTGGATTGGTGAATGGATGGATGAATGGATGTTCCTTCTATAGAAATGCCTTGGGGCATAACAACTTGTGTTGCAGCAAGCGATTTACATTTTAAATTTGTGTTAGCTTCGAAACGTCCTTCTGCTTCTGCCTCTGCCTCTGTCTCGTTTTTCGTCGTCTTCTGGTGAATTGCATAAACTGCATTTGCAGTTGCCAAAGGAAAATAGAGAGATGTACGAGTAGCGCCACGTACATATCTCTGCCGCCTTTCTCGAGTTGCACACTTGATAAATGTCCTCCTCGTAGACTTGGGAGCTCTTCGTCTTGGTGTGGGTCCTGTTTCTTCCCTGGAGCATAATAAATTATGCCCAAAATGCTTTTTACATACCAAATAGGACAATTTCTTAGACAATTTCTGTTGCTTTTAAGCACAAAATTGCTGCATGTACAGGAGTTTTTCTGGGTATTTAATGGGAAAAGTTTTCACAGTTATGCAGCAAATAATGGTGGTTATTCCTTAACAGAATATCTCTCAATTTGTATCTTTTGTTCAATAATTAGCTGCTTATCCTCTTAGTGCCAGCCCAAGTCTAGAACCTCTGTAATCCTCTTACATTTCTCCATTTTGAGCCTCTCCAGCTGCAATCCTCTGCTTGCTGTGGCACGTGGCCACACACATAAACTTGGCGCCTAGTGTCGTCAAAACTTAATTACAGCATTAAATGAATCGTAAATTCAAGACTTGAAAAACACAATGGAAATTCCCAAAGAAAACTCGTTTACATGGCACTTGAGGAATTTTCCTTCTCTCTTTTTGGCCCTGTTTAAACAAAACAAATGAAAATGGAAAACCCAGAGGGTTTTTTCGTTTTTCTTTTGCTTTCATTTCGAGGGAAATCCACCTTTTTGCTGGAGAGTTTTCTTTGGGGCGAAGATTTTTAATCGCAGCCTGGAAGTAGGCAATAATTTTCGTCATTCAACTTTTGCAGATTTCCCCATTTATTTCTAGACATTTTTCCTGTATCACAGCACAGCATGTGTGTTCTCCCTTAACTGCTGCCACTTGAAACTAGTCAAGATGCACATAAATTAGATTCTAACTAAATCTCCAGTCTGGACAGAACCCCAGAGTCTACACTGCAGAACAGAATATATATAGCTCGACTGGGACATTAATTGTCTGGCCTGACAGTGCAAGGAGAAGCTGGCAGGGGTAAGGGCAAGGGGACAGGACGACGCCGCTCCATCTGTCTCTGTAGGCTCTATAAAAATGATTTAATTTTACGCACGCCTGCAGCAGCCGCTTGGAAAATAAAATCCAGTAAAAAGAAACAACAAAATGCTGGCCTAGGAGCCAGTCACAGCTTGTCTCCGCACATTGGCAAGATATTAAAAATGTTATTTGCCAGACAATTTGGAAATTTATTGACATCGCACAACCGCTGTCGCAGTAAAACAAAAAAAAGAAGAAAATGTTTCACCATTTTTGTATTGCGCAGCAAAGTATGCAAGGAATTATATGCTTCTATGTAATGGGACATTTTTGCAAGTCTCTTAAAAGTATGCAACACTTTTTGACACTGGAATTTTAAATATTTACCCAAAAATTTGATGAAATTGTCAAACATTCATTGATAGCACTTGTTTCATTAAACGATGGAAAATCTAAAAATCTATAGAAAATGTAAAGAGGTTAATTCATTTATTTTCATTTAAATCATTTCTTTATTTTATTCCTTAGTTGATATAATAAATATAACAAAAGAATGCCGCTATGGACAGTGTCTTGGCTGGTTTTTTGTTTATCTTTAAAGTGCTCCACTTATGCTAAAAACTAAAAAATATAAAAAATTTATATAAAACCCAGTTCTTTTAATCGACGTTGCAACGCGTCATTGATTTCATTATTTCGCTTAGTGCTAGCAATTCATCATGGACGGCACATTCCGAGAAACTTGCAATTCATGGGTAGGGGAGAGTCTTGCGGGTCCTTCGGGCGTTTTATTTTCTTTGGGTCTCGTCTTTGAGTTGATGCTTCTTTCTACGTGTCTTCTCCGCTTTTCGTGTTCGATATTCAGTGAGTGTAGAGTCTTCTAACAATAAGAAATGATAAACAGGGACAGACTGCCTGAAGATTGGTGGCTCTTTCTCCCCTTTCTCCCATTTTTCTGCGAGAGACAGCGGCTTGAGTAGACGATTCTTGGATGGTTTGAATGGAATTTTCATAGAATTTCTTGAACCACTGTATAACGAATATTACACTCAATAAACGAACGTATATTACGCATAAATGATGAAAAACTATGTAGGTAAATATGTTTATATCCATGGAAAGGTTATATGGATCTAGACTATAACATGGACATTCGATTTGGTAGTATTAGCAGCATTTCTCTATTTAATTTGGTAATTTCCAGCTCAAGTATCCAATATCCAACAGATACTCTCAGTAGCGGCCATCCATTGGCTGTAAGACAGCAGCCACTCGTCCTTTTTGCTGCTGTCTTGCTGTTTGGTGAGATAAACCGCTTAGTGCTCTTGATGGATTCAAGCTAATGGCTTGTGAAAATGCTTTGTAGCCTTCGTTGTAAAATATATACGAGACGAGAGGGTAAAACTCGAGAAACTTCGAACGAAACAGGAGACGAGAGGGGAGACGAGAGAGGGAATACAGGTTGATTGAGCTGTTTCGATCTGAACGTAGGACGTAGGTGGATGGATGGTAAAAAGTCATTGGGGTAGTTCCCATTTGCTGTCTGTCGTAAAACCCGAAAGGGTGCCTGCTGTCTTCCTGTCTGTCTGTCTGTCTGCCTGCTGGAGTAATGTATGTGCATATGTTTATGGAAGCCATCCATGTGAGCCTCGACTGGCCCGGGGTTTTGGCCACTTCCAAGTGGTTTTTGGTGTTGTTTTTGGTGTTGTTTTTCAATATGTTTAAGTCCTAAATCTAATAGAAAATTTCAAGTGTTTGGTTTAAGTTTACTATGAAAATGTTTGTATAACCAAAAACTGAGAGAAAATGTGGCCAAGGACTTTGTTTTCGAGTTGAGAGGAACGAAATTTGATTAAAACTGAAGTTGAATGTGAGATATATCAACATTGGTTTTAAAATTTGAATACATTTAAGGCTTTCAGAACTTCCGCCTCTTGGAAAACATTTCTTGTCTAGGTTTTCCTTCAATATTCCTTCTTTTATTTGTAGAAAGATGGATTTTCACTATGAATATCAAATAGAAAACCCCTCAAAGGGGATTGAGAAATGACTAAAATCATTCAATCAATGTTAAACCATTTCATCATTATTTTTCCTCTACTATTTTCTTGGCTTTTCATAGCCACAAAATCGTTATTGATTGACGGGGAGCTGCTGGGCGGGACTGGGGGTTATGGTTAATGCAAATTATGCATGCCTTGCCACAAGCCGGCACTCAAAAGGGTATACTATACATATACTTAAAGGGTATGCATGTATAGAGGTCGCAAGTCAGGCCAAATCTGGCTTCAAGTGGCGCCCCTTGCCACTTGTTAAACGCTATTAATATACATAGAAGAAATATAGAAAAAAATTTAGAAAAAATGTAGGAAAAGATAGCTTTGCTTTTTGGGGGTTCGAAGCTAAAGATACCCTGGTCTCCCAGGGTATTGTGGGTAGTTGCTAAGGGATCATTCTTTGGCCTTTAATATGAAATATCTATGGTAAAAGAATAGTTGTTACACCCCCTTGGAGAGGGTAACATTCTATAGTGACAATGGGCGTTGCTTTTACCCGCTTTATGGATGGTTTTTAGTATATATTAAATCCTTGTATATATGGAAATCGATAAAATTTTATTTAGTTCCGTTGTGGTTCCGTTCCGTTCTGGTCCGTTCCGTTACGTTCCGTTTTGTTCTCCTCGGTCCTTCCTGCCTGCCGCTGCCTTGTCAATGGGCAAAGGACATGCGTTTGCGCTTAACCTACATGCAGCTGGTGGTGTCGTTGTCGTTGTCTCGGTGGGTGCCAGTGGCATGGTGGTGGTAGGTATATCCTTCCCCCCACAAGTATATCCTGTTGTACCCACCCTCGCTCTCGGCTTGTGCCGGCTTTCTCTGTCGTCGTCAGCTGTATTTCGTTTGCTTACTTTCTTTCACTTTGTTGTGACAGTATTTATTTGTATTCCAATCGATGCGTATCGCCGCCTCCTGTTTTTGTTGTTGTTTTGTGCTGCTCCGGATTGTCGTATTGTCGTGGTTCCCGGGCGAGCGGTAAAATATATATTGTTGTGACAAATATTGGATACAGTGCGCACCAATTGGCCCTTGGACTTTTGTTTTTAATCGAAGTTGCAATATTTTTTAAAGTAAATATAATAAAATGGTAAAGCAATAAGGAGAAAAGAGAAATGTGAAAGTTTTCTGAAGGAAAACAATAGTTAAAGGAAGGTTTTGGCTATAGTCTTAAAGAGTGACTTAAAAAACAGTAGCTGAAAACCCGGAGAAGTATCTTAAGGATTAACCAAGAGGCAAAAGCTTAAAAGGTGTACAATTTCAATGGAATTTATTGATAAATATATTATTATATTATTTTATACATTAACTATATTATATTACAAATTTGAGCGCTTGAAAATGGAGACATTCTCTGTCTAAAGCTTCAATCATCACTTTCGAATGAGCGGAATATTCAATATTTGACTCCTACTTGAATCGGAGACCAAGAAACGAATAGAAAGTAAATTTTTGATATAATATATATAGAGGATAAGTCGAAATCCGTATGAAATCCTTATCGAAACGTTGGTTATAAGATTTATTCATGGTTCATTCCATAAGAAATTTATTAAGCAGAATATTTGTTAAGCGAAAACCCAACAATTTCCAAGAAAACCGCACAAATTTTCCCCACAAATTATACAACATGGGAATTCCGCCATAACTTATTGATTAATCAGTAATATTTCACTTTATTATCCTTTGGCGCAACCCTCAGCGGTGGCAGCAGCAGGGGCAGCAGGGAGTCGTCTCCGATGGCTGTGTGTGTGTGGAAAGGGTTTATAATGCAAATTCCCCCAACGCTCTTATCGGCCACATTTAATTTCCCCGAACAGCTGCCTCCAGTCCCTCCCCAGTTATCGTGTCATATTCCAATAATTATGGCCACATATGGTGCAAGTGGCAGTGGCAATGGGAAGAGGCAGCTGAGGCAGTGTGGAGTGTGGCACTGGCATTGGATTGGTGGAGCACTGGCTGAGAAATGAACACAGTTTGTGCCACACGCCGTTGGTGGAAACTTTTGTGCATTTTGCACTTGATAACAATCGCTTTGGCGGGGCGAGGGAGGGGGCGGAGGGAGGAATGGTCTCCGGTGCTGTACAAACTTTCACGCGAAAAAGTTCAAGGACATTCTGGGACGTATGGGTGTGGCATCCAGCACATGGCCCCGTTCTCTATCCATCTATTCATGCTGCTGCTGCTGCTGCTCCTGCCTCTGCTGCTCCTGCCTCTGCCTCTGCTGCTGCTGAGGTTGAAACTTCGAGACGATGGCAGAGAGGCCTCTGCCTCTAACTCTGCCTCTAGCTTGCCTCTTTTGGCGGCTTGTTTGACTTGTCTGTTGAAAATTGCATTTTCGATTAAGTCGGGGGCTCTGTGTAAACTGCCATCGAGTACATTTCATATTGTGGAATGTAGCAAATTTAGATTGTGCAACCAACAGCCCTCCACAAAAAACCAAAGCCCAAAAAGAGTCTAAAGAGCTGAAGAAAGTTTCTTGTGTCTGCCTAAACGATGGGAAAGTTGAAAGTTTGATTGTTTGTCGAGCATTTAGCACATTAAATTAAGTTTTTTGTGGGTTTCCAAGAGATGGAAATTGGTTTAGAAGGAGGCTAAAAGGCGGCTTTTCATAGGTAGGAAAATGGCGGGGAAGAAGCTAAGGAATTGGTTGTTAGACAATGTTAGTTTGGAGGCAGATGGTTGATATAAGGAGGATATAAAGTAGATCTCTCTAAGGCTCTAAGAAAAGGTGGTTTACTTTCTTTGCTTTGCTTTGTAACGTTTTGTGGTCCAAAATCTACAGATGTCTATAGTAGATCCAGTTTTAGATCCCTTGTTGAATAATGTTGAGGATAGATTCTAATAAATTCCATCCATTTGTGGTCGAAAATCTCTTGATGTCTATGCTCGAACCAGTTTCACATTCCTCGGTAAATAATGTTAAGGAATTCTAATAAATTCCCTTAAAATGTATATAACCTCCCCTTCAAAACGTGCAACACTTTTCTCCATATTAGATCACAGCTTCACAGTCTGGCAACTAAATCCCTTAATGAGAAGTGGGAGCTGGAAGCCTTATGCAACTGCCATTCCCTAATAGCATTACTTATCTATTACGTACCACAAGAAACCGTCCCGCCCTCTGAGTCCCAACTGCCCTCCTGCCCTGCTCGTGTCCTGTTCGTGGATAATTAGCTATCTCTGTGATATTATCCCCCCTTGATGCTATAATTTCATTATAGCCACGACCCGGACACTTTTCCACTGCCAGCCACTACCCACCCCTTGGCACTGCCATAAACAGCTCGATGGTGCCATAAAACTCCTGCTGTTATGGCCTGACTCTCTTCCTTTTTCTGATTTGATTAAACTGCAATTAGCTTTGGGTGGGGGAGGGGGGAAGACCCACCCTCTGAAGTGAAACGGAGCTGCATAATGTCCGATGACATCAGCCCAAAAGGGCACAGAGAACTCCACCCCTGGCGATGGCTTAAAGTGCGTTGAACTGGTGCCAAGTGGAAACCGGGGGAAAACGCCCCACTGAACTACTTTGGCCACACGGCAGGGCAGGGCAGCTACTGCCAAAAAGTCTGGGCACGTGCAGGATGTACTACTAGGATGGATGCCTGGACCCAGCTGGCGCCAGTAAGCAAAGCTACACTGTAAAAAATTAAGGGTAGAACAGAAGGGTTTAGAGGTCACGAACTAAGAATGTTCTTCTCTTAGCTGATACGACAATCCATTGGTAGGAAACTGGTTACATTCTTTGCTTAAAGCAACAATCAGCACTTTCGAATGAGCGGGATATTCTATATTCATGTAGTAAAACTCAGATTATGAAATAATGGCTAGAGGTAGGTATCACCTGTGCATATGCCTACTAAATATACAGAAAAATTGCACAAAATTTGGTAAAGCCATTTGGGAGGAGTTGGACCCTAAATATCATCACACAATATGATCCAATGTCTTGCAGTTCCATTTTCAAGAAACTTTGTGACATATCAATGGTGAAAATTACGTGTTTTCACTGAAAAAGTTACCCATAAGCGACTAGATATCATTTCATATCATTCCAAACAGAGTATTTGGAGTATTCCAGTATTTTTTCGCTGAATACTGAAGTTATTTTTACCATTCCACCTTTGCCTTATCCTTATACATAAAAAAAAAACGTCTACCTCTTTCTAAACCCCCTTTTCTCTCAGTGTAGCAACGCAATTTATGCGCAAAGTCATCCGTTTTTTAGGGGGCTAGAAAAACAGTCGAGGAAAAGTGTTTGCTCTGACAGCTGAAATAATTTGCATACTTTTCCAGAATCTTTCAAGATTTCCAAACTTAATTACATTTCTCTCTCTCTCTCGCTCTCTTGTGTTGCAGGATCCGGCCACATCACGTATACCCCGCCTGGATGGCCATTCCCGGATACCACAGCCGGGCAGCTTTGGCTTCGCACCGAACACCACCTCACACATACGACCCCCAACGAGTGCTGGCAACACCCTGAAGGCCACCCAAATCTTTCGCACCCCGGCACTGGCAGCTCCAGCAGCGGCCAGACCGCGTCCAGCCAGCGTGTACACAGGAGCAGCCAGAGAAGGACCAGCCACAGGACCTCTAAGGGAGCTGGGGAGCAGCCTGAAGAAGAGCGCCAGCGGCGAGAGGATCAACAATGCCGTTAGTCTGCTCAGCAAAAGGACGACCACAGTGTTGAAGAAATACTTTGGCACCAACGCCAATGGAATGATCCGGAGCAGCTCCCCAGGGGACACCACAGCCAATCTGCAAGCAAAGCAATCGCCCATGACGAGCTCTTTGCCAGTGACGCCCATGCCGGGTGCTGGGAGGCGTGGGGGCATGGTCAACAGCCAGCAGCTGACCAGCAGCACGCCCATGCCCCTGCTGCGGTCCGAGACGTTCGTCTGTGACGAGGAGCAGGAGAAGCAACTGGACCGAACACGATTGGAGAGCACGCGGATATCCAGCACGGGATTTGGGGAAACTTTGAATATGGATACGCATGTGGATGCTAATGCCACGCAGGTCCTGGCCAGAGATGCCACGCGAATCCTCAAGGATGCACCCAAGACAATGCTGGATCAGGCCCACCAGGTGATGAAGGGTCTGAGCAACAAGATGAGCTCCTTGGGCTCGCCCATAGCACCGGCCAAAGATGCCACCCAGACGATTGTGCCGCAGAGTCTGTCGCCGGGATTTGGGGTAACGATGCACGTGATGACGCAAGATTCGGTGGCGGCAGCCAATGCCACCCACACAATCTACACCTCCCCACCGATGCTGGGCAGGACGATGACGGTGATCAAGGCCCAGGATGTCACGCACTCCGCCGGAATGGGAGATCTCACCAAATCGATCGAAGCACCGAGAGATTTTCCCCATGGAGGAAACCTAACGAAGAGCATGGACCAGTTGCCGCTGCTGGAGCACATGTCCATGCCCTCGGGATTGGATGCGGTGGCCGGCAAGGGCAGATCACAGACCGAGCTGAACGACACGCTGGACGTGACGTTGACGCCTCTGGCGCCGGACAAGACCAACATGAAGCTGCCACTGAACTCCACGCTGAACACGGAGCGCCTCCTGGATCTCAGCGGGCTCCAGTCGCCGGCCCGACACATCCAATTGTTGAATCTGACGCGGGAATTCATGGAGGCCACACCGCACAGGCATGCCACACAGATGGGGGGACGCCGCACCATGGGGCACACGCTGATGTGCCTGTCGCCCCAGTCGGCGACGACAACGCCGCACGGCCTAAGGATGGGCATGGGCCAGCAGACGCCACAGCCGGTGCACCTGCTGTCGCCGCTGCTGAAGCAGGCCCAGAGCGAAATGGTGCTGCCCACAAGGACGCCCGATGCGGATTCGGCACTGGAAGGTCATAGGACGCTGGAGAACACCCTGACAGCTTCGAGGAGTCGCACACGCTACAGCTTTGGTCTGGATCTGCCCGACTCCACGCTGGACTGCTCCATCGAGCTGGTGGACAACTCGTTCTCCTCCTCGCAGCAGCAGTTGCAGCAGCTGCAGCAGCAGCTCCTCAAGAAGCAGTCGTCCTTCGACATGGACGAGAGCCTGGGCATCCTGACGCCCGACCAAATGAAGGAGTTCCTCGACTCGCCGCAACACAACAATCTCATCCACAACATGGAGCTGCAGCTGGCCGCCGGCGGTCATCGGTTGCACCATCCCACTATGCAGCAGTTGCGCATGGAGCAGACCCCCTCCCCGGAGGAACTGCCATTGGATCCCATCGAGATCAAGACGGAGATTGTGAAGCAGGTGGAGACGGTGGCTCCACAGCCGCCAGCGAGTCAGGGGCAGTCGAAGCTCAGCAATAGCTTCATCACGAGCGTCACGAGTGTCACCAGCCTGGACACGGGCTACCAGGGCGATGGCGAGATGTCGCGTCCCGCCTCGCGCGGCGCCTCCGATCACTCGCCCAGCAATGGCCCCCAATTGGGGCGGGTGAGCCGCCAGCCCAGCTTTCCGCCGCCCATCCCTGCGGCAGCGCCAGCAGCGCCCATGCGGCGTCAGGACCCGATGACGGACTCGGATTTCTTCACCGAATCCGATGCGGACGATGTGCTGCAGCGGGGGGATCGCAGGGCGCAGGTGATCGATGGCCAGCTGTACGGGCCGACCATGCAGCCGAGTGCCTCGGTGCCTCAGATGGAGGATTCGTGCATGGAGTCTTCGGGGATCTTCACAGATGTGGAGAATCGCTGCGACGAGGAGATGCGACAGCCAGAGCTGGAGGTGGATCCGGATCCAGATGTGGATATGTCGCCGGATGACTCCACACAAACCATGCGCAAGGCGGGAGCAGGCGGTCAAGGTCATTCGCAGCAGCAGCAACTCTCGCAGCAGCAGCAGCAGCAGCGACCCCCCAGCAGCTGTCTCTCTTCCTCGTCGGCGGCCACGACGCTTTCGAATCGAACCTCGTACTGCAGCGTCGATGGGGGCAGCACGAAGAGCTTTAACGACGAAGCTTTCGTGCCGACGGCGGCCGAGTGCTGCCGATCGTCGTCGCTGGCGCTTTCAGTTCAGCCCGCAGCGTCGCCGCGTCCACACGCCTCTTTGTCATCGCTCTGCACCGTCGAGACCTATCGCGGCGGCTCCGTATCCGCCTCCTCCAGTTCGTCGATCGCCTCGCCCAAGTCGTGCAAAGCCCTGACCGCAACGGCAACCACCACAAGATCCACCACTAGCGCATCCAACCGATCGGCGGGCTCCGGCACGGGTACGGGCACCCCCCCTCGCGGCACCAAATCGCCGCGCAATAAATCGCATACGCCCAACAAATGGGATGCCGTTATGAATAAGATCGCCAGCAACAAGCCGTTGATCAAAACCAACTACAATGATGTGAAATCGAAAGTGTCCAGCACCCGCGCCGCCGCCGCCATGGCTGGTTCCACCTCAAACTCTGTGTCCAAGGCCACCACGCCCAGTCCGCGGGGCAGTCCCAGTGTCAGTGCCAGGCGCTCGCCCTCGGCCACCCCAAAGGGTGTCGTCGTCGTCGTGCCACGACACCACCAGCCCCTCGTCATTAAGAGGAGCAGCAGCAGCAGCCTCACCTCAAAGACGGCGGGCGCCACACCATCACCGCCACCGTCAACGCGGCAGCCACAGGATAAAGGCTCAGTTGGCATCGGTGGTGTCGGTGGGGTCGGTGGGGTCGCTGGTGTCGGCACACGGTCTAGCTCCAAGTCACCAACGTCACCCACTTCGCCGCCCACCAAGAGATTGCAGTCGACGCTTATCAATCGGTAAGTGGTTCCAAAAGATATCATTTTCGGTGAGGTTCTCTTGGGTGTAGAGTGAAAGAATGAATGATTGGAGAGTGTTAATGATGATAACAATCAAAGAACCTGAAAAGAAGTTATCCCAAAGCAAACATTACTAAGATCGAAGATGATTTTTCAATAGGTGGATCGAAATAGATTCTTTAGGGGTGTTTTATAGATGGAAAGGTGTGATATAAAGTTAGATTATACGATGTGATGTGATACAATGTGATATAATAAACGATTTTTGAGATCTCAATACATACGAGTAGGTTTCCACACCTATTCTAGACCTATTCCAGATCTATTCTGTATCCATGCTTATCATTTATTATTTAGTAGATGACTGAGTTCTTTTCAGTGAGTTTTTCTATAAGATTACACATAATGTTTGTCAATCAATACAAGTAGATGATAACAGTCGGAAACTTTCAGAGGAATATCGGAAATGGGCGTGTTTACACAGTGATATGGTGTGAGGGTTTGATTGAGGGTTTTTGAGATAGTTTTTGAGTAGAGATATACATACTTGTTATAGGAGTCTTATTGCCCATAGATCTATAGGTCAACCCAAAAAAGTATTTTTCGGGAGTATTCCTTGAAAGTTCAATAGCAAAAATCAAACAAAATATTCTCAAATCGAGATTTTCATAGAATGTTTCCATTTCACTTTACTGTGACATTGTTTTCGATTTAATTTTAATCAATGAATTTGAATATTTAAATATATTTTAGCACTAATCTAATATTTATACAAAAGAAAGATTAGATTATTAATAAATATATTTTAAAGCTGATAGGCCATCGAAATAAATATTTAAAAAAATTATAAAAAAAATTATAGAATAATGTTATTATGATAACATATATTATATTATAATTATACAAATGATATACATATATGTAGCCATAGAAAAAAAACAATTGTATATCAGGGAATTCCTAAAGAATTTGTAAAAATATTACCCATACATTTAAAAGATGCAGGATTTTTTAGGGGTGGGTTTTGAGCTGCCTACAGGCGCTCTTAACTTACTTTTTGGTCAATTTCGAGCTGTTCCGATCTCTCGGGTGACCCATAAGGCAGACGACAACTGAGGTTTGAGTGTATCCTGTATCACAATCACAATATCTCAAAAATTCTCAAGAATTTCTTATATTTAGAGTATCTGTATCTTCGACCTGGCAAGTCTCGACGTTTGCCTTCTGTTTATTTGCTTTTAGCATATCTTTTGCGCAGTTTCTTATCGCTCCTAACAGCATAACAATCTTATCAAAGCTTGTGCCTATTTTTTGATGGATTTCTTGGGTTCTTTCAGGGTGTTTCACTTTTTATTCATAAGAGTACATATATATATTTCTATATAGGGCAATTGAATGCTTTTTAATGGCCACACACCTACCTGCACCTGCACCTGTACCTGTACCTGTGCCATGGCTATCTTGTCCGAAGTTTTTTAATGAGTTCAGGGCCATGTGTCTGGGGGTGGAGAGGCCCCCTCTGAGTAGATAACAATTGCAGGCAAAAGTCTTTCAATAATTCATCAGAGAACACTCGTAGAATTTGAAATTACGCACAAATGAAGAGTGATGAGTGGGGTAAGGGGGGGAATAAATAAATAATTGTGGAATGAATGCTATAATACTATAGATATATCTTATATACACATCTATATGTATCTGTTGAACTATTTAATCTCTGCACAACACTTTTTCCTTGCTTTTTATAAACTTTTTTTTGAAAGGTGCAAATTAATTTGCTCCATCTACACTTTTTTTTGTTCTATTGTTAATTTACTGTCTGTGACGTCATTAGCTCTATGTGTGTGTGTACAAATTAACCACAATGGCCTGCCCTGAATTGCCTTTAATTAGATGGTAATCCTCCCCATTGGCATACGCCCCCCGTGCCACAATTTGGTCGGTAAAAAAGTTCATGAACTTTTGGGGAAAGACCAGGGAGAAATAGCAAAAGGTGTGGCAGTGAAGACGTTGCTAAAGTTGCTTAATTTATGGTATTCGTGTCGTGTGTATTAAACATCGTTTTAGCCATGGCTAAGTCTGATGATTGTATAGCAAAAAGTAAGCTTAAAGAGGGAGGGAAAACACTGGGTGCTGTGTGCTCTTCAAATTGAGGCGAAAAACTCTATTCTGTGTGCTGAATAAAGCTTTACTTTATAGATATATAATGTATCTATAATATATGTAGGTTCGAGCAGTCGTCGAAATGCGCACGCAAATTACTTTGTCGCCATTGAAATGACAATTTCGCCCCTAGGTAGGGGGGCCTACATTATACAAATTAACTCTAGGGGGAGGCAGGGTTGGAAATTAATACCTTCTAAGCTTTGTAGAGAGAGAAAAAGAGGGAGTGAGAGTACGAGGGTGAGATAGGTACATGGGGGAGGTTCAGGGTCTACTATCTAACATATTGTTAAGCATTCCAGAAGGCGGAACAGATTATAATTTTATACGCATATTTATACACTTTCAGAGGGTAATAGGATGTTGGTTTTTAGGAGATATTTGAAACGTTAGAATGAACGATTTTTGGACTAAATAAAATGTATCTACATAAGTCCTTTTTGTAAGGATTGATAGCAGTGGCTATCCTTCTGTTTTTATGATATTATATCATCTTAGAAGCTGTCTGGATAGCATCCATACACCATATAGTATCTAGCAAGTAGCAAATACAGTGGAAAGTCCTTAACTTCCTAAAGGAATACAAGAATTGGACATTTCTGAACATATTGTACTTCTAACAAACTATGTATCTATGGAACTTTCCTATAAACATACATATATCTCTGGACAAGTGCCTTTTTACTGACAAGTACGCCAGATACTAATCGTTCTGAGCTCTGAAATATTTATTCAATATCTATATGTTTTTTTTTTGCCAGGTTTTTCATCATCATCACAGCATAAAGACCTTGGTAGAAAACCCAGAAAAAAACGAAAATATATTTCTAAAACTAAGACAATAATAATAATCTTTTTCGTATGGCTTTTCCAATACCTCCCATAGAATAAATACACTTTCCAGCGTATCCAAATTTTCGTTGCAAAAATCACATATTTTCCCTTCCTGTTATTTGTGTTTTGTGTTTGGTGGATTTTTCCAGTTATTTTTGCACAGTTCGCAGTTCAGTTAACATGCAAAACATTTTCAATTACAAATTTTTCGCAATAGCCCAACAATTGCAATGCAAAGTCAGCAAAAAAAAAACCACACAAATTAACAATCCGCAGAGAATTCCCTCACAGCCTTCCTCTCCCTCCCTCTCTCTATGGCCTTTGTATTTCCCTACACGACTCGAGGCAACAATAAAAATTCATTAGATAAGAGATTTTAATCGGTAGGTAAGCCACGATTCGTGGAACTGCATTTGTTTGATGATGAACCCAACTCATGAATTTTCTTACAATTTTTTAAACAGACATCAAAGATTTTTCAACAAGACATCAGGCAACAGCTCCCAGCAACAGACCCAAAACCAAACCCAAGCGCAAACCCAAGCCAATTGAAGTGCGAATATCTGTATGTCTGTATGTATGTATGGGTGTCTATAGATATAGATATATTTCTCATCTGAGACGAGACGAGTCGTGGTAGAGCCGATCCGCGTGTTGCCGGCAATAACAAACTGCGCAAACTACGCAAATGTGAATGTATCTTGTAGTGTGCGCTTTGTTTGGGTCACGGAACCGGCTCGCGCGTCCGACTGTGTGAAAAACACCCAAGCTCAAGTTGAGTACGCGCATATCTATATATATATATGTATCGAAATGTGTCGCTAGGTGTGGATATATCCATAGATTTGCTCAAAAATCAACTGTGAACTCACTCGGGGAGGGGATTACGTAAATGAATGAAATGAAATGCTTCCACGTAATGAGAGAAGAGAATCTTGTGATATTGAGAATGGGAATCGGGTTTAAAATGTACCGAAGGTTGACGGTTGTAATCCCCATTATGCCTACTCGACTATAAATGAATGTATTTGTGAATGATTAGAGTTCATTTGCGAGTGTATTCCTGTTTGAAAGTAATAAATAAATAAAAAATAACTTAATTCCTTTTAAGCTAATGAGTTTCATACATTAAGTAGTTCTATGTTTTATTTGATTAGATATTGCAATTCATATAGCGAGATATTTAGCGAGATTTATATATTTAGATGTAGATTGCAGTTATAGTAGAGCATTACGTCATGGATCTTACTACAGAGATTTTAATTATAGCCTCCAGTCCAGAAATGATATCACTTTCGTAATGAATAATTGCGGTTAGACCTTCAGTTTTATTTTGGTTTTGTTTTTGTTAAGATAAAACGGATTTTTTGCGGGTATATATGGATGTAGATATATAACAGAATATATGCAAATATTTAAAAAAAAAAACGTATTAGCTTTTAAGCTTAATTTATACCAGAATTTAATCAGAGTTATCTACAGTGAAAATTCGAAAAAATATATTCTTTTAATCGTAGTTACAATGGGTCTTAATATTATGGAAAATTATAATAAAAATTAAATATAATTCTTTGAAGTCACAAAGTAGAAGCCCATTCCCTTTGTTATGGTTTCTGGTCTTTATAGAGTCCTTCTAATCTTATCGCTTCTGAAAACGACAGAAATTATCATGATTCTAAATGGCCACACGGCTTTTAGGTGTGTTGGTAAATGTTTATAAAGAATTCCATAAATAATATATGAATATAATATTTTTTAATATTTTAACACTTCAAATTCTCATTGGATTGACATCTTATTCATACTTTTTTGGCATATTTTTATTCACTTAAAAGTTAACAAATAAATATGTCTGTCACCCTATATGTCGCATAAATATTTCGCTTATCAAACAAAGGAATTTTTGGTCTGCTTTTCTTACTTGTCTTCAAAAGTTTTCATAAGTAAAAAATACCTCAAAAAAAGATTCCTCTTATCATTCCATGGAAATACTCTAAAGCTTTGTTTGCCTCTCAATGAGTGGCAAAACCAATTTCAATATCAAAATTTTGTTGTTGAGGAATCAAACAAAATTCCTAACCTCAAGAGATTCATTAAAAACTTTTAATCACAATTCAAACAATCAGCGAGGGACAATCAAACACAATTTTTGGGATTCGTGTACACAAAAAAAACCCAGTAAATAATTGAGAAAAAACTACAAGGCAGAGTTAGAGGTAGATCAAGACCCCGCCGTAATTTAGGTTCAGTCTTTTGGCCATTAGCGAACACATGTTATCGGCCAGAGGGCAGCCAGCAACAACGACGACGACGACTACGGGGCGGCGTGTAACTTGAAGATAAACAATCCAATCCGAAACAGAGGGGGCCAAAAGCCAAACGAATAAATATCATAAATTTCGACAAGGTCAACAGAATAGTAACAGCAGCAGCAGAAGGGGCAGGGGCAGCAGCAGGAGCAGCAGAAGGGGCAGGGGCAGCAGAAGCAGCAGCTACAGTGGCAACAGCAATTAAGGAAGTCTCCTCCTGCGCCTCCCAAAAGATAAACCCCAGAACACACGAATGCAAATATTGATTTTTCATCTAGAAATAGACCAGTGGCATTTCCTCTCTATCTCCCTGGCATCAAAAATAGGTCTAGCAGGGGGTAGTAGTGCCGTGTAGAGTTGGGTGAAAATTGGAAATCGAACATTAGGCGCGTCTCTCGCATAATAACGATTTGTGGCTGTCTGGTAAGCGGATTCATTAACACGTGCATGGCGAGGCTTTAGCTTTGGCTTTGCTTTTGCTTTTTGCTTTGTTTTCTCGTCTGGCTTTTCAGACAGATTGTTGCTTTTTTTCGTTGTAAGATGAGAGAGCCATAAAATGAGTTTTGAAGAGAGTGCACTGAGGGAAAAAGTACAGAAGATTCGAGGGGCGAAAACGTTGGTGACAAGTTGGGAGTGGAGATTACTTTTGGATGTAAGGGAGAAACTCTCAGAGAAAATCTATGTAGATACGTTCTATGTTCAACTGAATGGGGTGAGCGCTCTCTCAGGCTTCGGCTGGCTCTCTTTGACGACCGCTTTTGCGCTCTCGTGATCGGCTCTCTGCTCTTGTGATCGGCTTTCTGCTCTCGTAATCGGCTCTATGCTCTCTCGCTATAGGTATAGAGGACACGAGCTTACAGACAGCCTGTAGCGTCTTCTTACAGCTATATATTTTGTAAATTTAAGTTTAAATATACAAATTTTAGTGCTTTTTCATATCTCATACCTATATTACTATACAATCTCCCAGTGCCTCTCATCACCATCTCAAAGATACATAGATACATACATCTATCTGTGTTGCGACCCATACAGCATTTACGACTTTGACCTTTTGCAATGATATGCTATTTTTCACTCTAATGACAATGACGACTGTTTCGCTAATAAAATGACCATAAATGTCATGGTGTTATTAATGAAAGCCATCAAACTCAATTGAAACCATACGTTCGTTCGTTCGTTCGCTGCATGGAAATATCTCTAATAAAGTCGTTTCAATCTGCCAAGTCTTCCAACCATCAGCCATCATCAGCATCAGCCTCCGACTTTGGGGCATGCCCCAGGCGGACAGCAGCTCCGCTCCGTTGTGACAAGTGTCATGAGGAGCTGTCAACACGTTGAAAGCCGAAGCCGCGTGTAGCCAACAGCGAGAGAAGTCGACTATTTAACGCCCCCCACCAAAAACAACAACAACCACCGCGAGAGCAACAACAACCACGAGTGCAACAACAACCACAAGAACAGCAACAACAGCAGTAAAAAAATATAGTTTTTAATTAAAAATGCAACCAGTTTTCCTTTTTCTCTTTGCTTTTTGGCTTCCGAGCTTTGCTTTAAAAGTTTCCTTCAAATTATGTAAAAATTTTGGCATGGCTGAAAGGGAAAACCAAGAAAGATTTTAGACGAAGTTTTAGATACACTTAAGATACAAAAATATGTGAAACTTCTTTGATAACTTTTTATGGAATAATTTCTATGGGAAAGGGGATTTTATAGCTAGGAATTTGATGTTTGATCTATTGATTCGAGACGTTACTAAAATTTCATGTTTTCCAGACAGATTTTAGAGACTAAGAGACGAATATTACAACATATACATATAATATCAAGAGATCTGTAAAGAGATCTATAAAGAGATCTGCAAAGATATCTATAAAGAGATCTGCAAAGATATCTATAAAGATATCTATAAAGAGATCTATAAAGAGATCTGCAAAGATATCCATAGAGAGATCTATGAAAAGATCTATAAAGAGATCTGTAAAGAGATCTATAAGAACATCTATTTAATATAGAGATAATATAGAGATCTTCTCTACATATTTCCCTTCATAAAGCCTAATAAAAATACCTCTAGAAAGTGTATAAAAATTCTGTAAAAAAGGTAAACTTGTTTACACAAAAAAAAACACCGAAAAGCAAAGAAAAAAGGCCAACAGAATCACCCTGTCCTCACCCTTTCCTCTCCCTACTTTCCCCCATGTACCCCCTCTCATCATACATTTTTTTCTTTTGCTCTTTTCCTCTTTTCAGTTTTGTTTGCATTTTTAATATAATTTTTTTTTTTTGTTGTATGCATAGCTGGCCAATTCATAAATTTATTATGGGGGATTCAGAAAAATAAGTGTTTATAAATATTAAATTAGCTGCTGGCGCTGCTGCCGCTTGTTCAAATGAAGATACAAAGATACAACTGCGAAAAAGTTCGTTCTGACTTGGCAATGCCCAACATTTCGAATTACTCTTGAATATCCAGTTTGAAATTTGAAATTGATTATATTTTAGTATCTGTATCTGTAAAAACCTGTACTTTAATGGCCTATCGATTCGGAGAATATTTCTTATTATTGAACTATATAAATTCTTCGGGAAGCCATCAACCAGAGCATAAAACTTAACACCAAATGAAATACTTTATGGGTTTTTATACGACCATTCCATCAGAGGGAAATCAAACGGAAATACAACAAAAATAGCCAACCAAAAAATGGGAAACAGAGCATGAGTTTTCGAATATATATTTTTGAATTTTAATGTAGAAATTAAAATGTAAATTATTTGCACAGCATGAGGTGATGCGATTACTTTTTGTTGCCTGCTGGAAATGTTTATTTTTGGTATAGAAAATGAGGTAAATTTTTGCAGAACTTTTGGTGGAGGGTCTAAGGTTTCAGACTGTTGGATACCCTGGTATTTAAGGTACTAAGAATGTGCCAGAGAGAACGTTCGAATATAGAGAGTTTGAGAGTCCTCAAACTGCTTGAAGACGCGAGAGGACGGGTGGATCTACACATCACGTCGGGGTCACCGTCCAGTACGGCACGGCGGGGCCCTAATGTAAGTGAGCC
Source organism: Drosophila azteca (assembly GCA_005876895.1). Taxonomy (NCBI): domain Eukaryota; kingdom Metazoa; phylum Arthropoda; class Insecta; order Diptera; family Drosophilidae; genus Drosophila; species Drosophila azteca. The sequence goes on along the minus strand of VCKU01000091.1, from coordinate 5,751,889 downwards.
AGCAATGGATTTATTTTATATCACGTCGGGGTCACCATCCATCGCTTACTCATTTGCATTAGGGCACGGACATGACGTCTAAGTCACCAGCCGAATCCTGCCGACGCTGCCATTCCTCAATCCCAATACACCTCTCCTCTCCCCTTGAATGCCCATTAGGAGAAAACATCATTGCCGTTGCCCAACCAGAACACGCACACAAGAGCCGTGTTAAATGCTAAATATTTGATTGGCAACAAATGAAGTTAAAAGTTAAGCCATAGCCAGAGCCAAAGCAATTTTCAGGCCAATTGTCAAAACACAATTTTGGGATAAAAGTTCGCCTGGAAAAACTGTATTGTAGCCCGCAAAATTCGGTTGTGAAAACTCCAAGGAAAAACTATTTGAGTAAATTTACGGCGTAAACTTATCCCCTGAGAGCGAAGAGAAGCTGCGAAGTGAAGTGGTTAAGCTCTTGTTTGCTTTTCCAATTTACAAGAGAGCGGAAAAACCAACAAAAGGGAGTGGGAGGGGGAGGGGATTTTCGTTGTGTGTAAAGCATTTAGATGGATGTAAATCATACCCGATATTCGTTTCGGGTGACCCTGAACTTGCGCCCGAAAAAAAAGCGGATACGAGTGAAGGGGAGTCGCGTGGAGTCGAGGGGAGTCCAGGGGCGTCGAGGGGACTCGAGGGCTGTCGAGCCGGCTTGAATGTATAGCCAATCAGGCGTCGTGTGAATATTTATGCGCTAATCAATGATCGGCTTGTATTTATGGGCGTATTCGAAACGGTTTTGGTTCGGTTTTGGTTTCTGTTGAATAATAATAAATTTCCATAAAGAGCGCCAGTCCCAGGCCCAGGCCCAGTGGCAGTCGCAGAGTCGGGGCGTAGCATCTAGATTGTGGAAATTTATGGCGTGGTTTGAACCCAATCCCTACTACCCTTTGACCTTTTTTATGAGTGACATATTTGCTGGCAAAACACGCGGCACAGGCTCGTAGGGCCTGTCATTAATCATTATTATTCGGACAAGTGAGAGCTTGGGATAGGTTAATCCTTGTGAAGGAAATATAACTAAACCAGGAACAGAACTTCGGACTCCTCGATTGGGTAATAGATACTGTACAGGAAGTACACTGGAAGTTCTTGAAGTTGTTAGAAAATGTAGGCAATCAGGAGGCATGAAGTAGAGTTCGCCATAGATGTATCTCTGATGTTCTGCAGGCTTCTGCTTAGAGGACAATCATCCCAATAGACAGAGGCTGTTTGGGGATCTGTATGTCTGGGGTTCTGTTAGCCTCTGCTTAGAGTGCAGTCCTCTCAATAGACAGAGGCATATACAGGGTTTCCTTCCTTCGAAAGTTACCCTAGGTCTGAGCTCAAAGGTCCCTAGACAATACTCTAGACAATACATTGGGGAACTGTAATACCTAAAGGCTTCCTTGGAGTTGGTTTCGGTAAATTCAAAGCCTACTAAGAAGATTTCCCTGAAACCCGTTGAGAGCAACCCAAAAACCCCATTGATAATCTGTAACATTATTCATTTGATTGATTCCCTCATGAATATAATCGCACAGAAGTCCATAAAATATTCACTTTTTTACAGAATTTAACCAGAATTTTCCCTTGTTGTTTATCTTTCCCGTGCACATTAATCTCTCATCGAATATTAGGTTACAAAAGGCATACAAAATATGTCATAGAAATCGTTCCTCTCTTTTTTTTTTGCCAGGTTGACAAATGGCAAAGCGGATTGAAGCGACCCCAGAGAGATAGAGAGAGAGAGTAAGAGAGGAGCATAGAGACTTAGTCTTAAGCCTAGAATTTTAATGAAAACCAATAAATCTTTCCGGCAGATTTACATATTGGCGCTGTAACGAGTTTCATTGAAAGAGTTTTAGCATTTTTTTTTTTGTGTATTTCAAAAAAGGTTTTCAATGCCCCTTGGGGCATGGTTTTTTTTTTGTTAATTAATCAACTTTTGTGCCCCTTTTGGGGGCAGATTCGACGACCAACTGCTACGGGGTATCTGCATAAAGTTGTTAGCCAATAAATTGGAACCAGAACACTCCCCAAAGGCCCCCAACCGATGACGATGTTTCCCAGTTTTGAAAACTCAATTGAGCGTAACCAAATCCTATTTTCAATCAAATTTAATGAAATTTTCTGAATGCTGAATGCAATTCTCGCGGCTTTTGTTGCATTTTGACGTCAATTAAGCATTTCGTTTGGAAAATCCAATCCCCCAACCCCTTCCTGTCTCTGGGGGGAACGCTTTTAGAATATTTATTCAGAGTTTGTTGAATTTTTCAAGCCAAACATTTTGCAGGTTTTTCTGTTGTTTTTTGCTAGACTCGAACGCATTTGCATTAAACATTTATGCCAATTTGCAGTTTACTTTTTTTCGCCCCTCTTTCGGTGGAGTAATTACCAGGGAGGGGTGTGGTAGAGCTGGGTTTCTCTTGGGTTCCTAAGTGCACAAGAAACACGAAATTTTTGAAATTTGAAATTGTAATGAACTTTGGTTGGTTGGTTGGTTGGTCTGTGGCCGTAAAACTTTTGCCCAGTAGCTGAGGAAAATTCTGAGAAAATTCTTTATTAGCAGCTGAGCGAAGCGAATTGGACGGGTACGGGGAGGGGGAGGGTATATTGCTATGCAAATTCACAGAGTTTTAAGTGCACGATAAATCCGAATCCGTAAATAGAACGAAGCTCAAGGTTCAAGGTGTTGTTTATTTGGATGGATTTTTGGTTCTTTTGGGTTGCCTGAGAGGTGTTATTCTGTGACCCTGAGTATACTTACAGAAATTTGTTTATTTCAATATCAAAGATAACAGGCATATCTATTTAATAACATTGTTCCAACTCTTTGATAGCTGGTAGCTATCGATTATATGTACAATCAAATATGTACATGTATGTTCATAAATCATTGCGATAAAAGAACATTGCTGAACATTTGCAGACCACTTTATTTTCTATAATATTTCCAAATTGATGCCAGTATTGCCAATTGTCAATATAAAACGAATCGATTCCCAGAATTAAGATTCCCAGTGTAAGGAAGTTTTTGAGGGTATCAGATAGATCTCTGGGACTCTTAGATAGACTTCTGTCAAACACAACTGTATTCGGGGCAGATCCCCATCAAATAGTTGCCTGCCAAATGGCAGCTATTTATTGTTACATATTGCTGTTCTTTCTATGCGTGTTCAATCTTGCACTTGCTTGCTCTGCTAAGCGCTATCCCGAAGCTAGCTGTTCGTTAAGCTCGCCCTTCGTTTAGCTCGCTGTTCGTTAAGCTCGCCCTTCGTTAAGCTTGCTCTTCGTGGAGCTCGCTCTTCGTTTGTTTGCCGAGCGAAGCTGCGCTCAGCAATCGGAGCGCCAATACTGGCAATGAGATAATAACTCGGACGATCGGGTATCAAAACCATTACCCCCCCACACTGTTTTAAAGTCTTTTAAAGTACATTTTAGTTTTGCATAATATTTAAAATTTAATTTCCTAAATTTAACATGCTAAAAATGTTCTGTACGTAGTCTCATGCAAATCTTATATATATGTATTTTTACGTAAAATTACCAATGTTTTCCATCAAATCAGAAATCATTTTCCGTAAACTTTAAGATATAATATGGTTGTATTAAGAAGGGATTCCTCTGAAAATAAGAGTAACGCTGGACTAAATGTTTCACTTAAAAAGAAGATTGTGTTTGGAAATAATACAAGGAAAGATGTATTTAATAGCTGGCCATAATCTGTGATATTTTCTGCTTTACAGGCCATTTTTTTAGCTGGAAAAGTGTCATAATCTATAACTTTAACGAATATGTTTTCTAAAATACAATTAGTCAAATTAGTTCCCACAACTTTACTCTATTGAAAGCACTCAATAAACTTCCGACCACAAACCTAATTAGAAGAACTTTCCATTAGTATTGAATCGATATTCCTGATGCCGCTTGATGTTGCTTGATGTCGATTTCAATTAAAAAATAAAAACTTAATTAAATAGCACTTTAGTCATTTCATTTGGCTGATTAAGTGGTAATCCTAAGCCACTTTTCATTTTCCGCTTAACCCTGTTTATCTTTTTACCTCTTTCCCTTTTCCCTGTTTGCCTTTTTTGCAAATTAAATTCAAATATGTGTCACTTTTACGGGGTTTACTTGGTAATTTTTCGTGGGTTAGGCATTGGACATTAATAAGCAATTAGCAACGAATGACCTCAATTCGGTTTGGATGGGGAAAACAGGGAAAACTGTCTGGCAGTACGGGGAGTACGGGCTGTACGGGAGTATAAAAAGAGTCCCATGTGCCCAATGACATTTGATGGGCTTTTAAGTGCCAGCCAACGAACAGCTGAGTAATGCTGCTCCTCTCACTCTCCACAGCGCTCTCTCTCTCTGTTTACTTGTGGTATTCCTTAGCCATCATTAACATTATCATCTGATACAAAAATTGGAAGTTCCACATAAAAAAAAGAGGCCCTGGAGGGAAAATACCTCCAAAAACCATAAATTTCTGTGAGCGTGGCAAACAAATTGGCTTCCGTGTGGGAAATTATGGCCTGTGTGTGGAGTCGAATAAAGTGCGGAACCGACAAACCAATAGACAGGCGGCCCAGGGAGAGGTGGTGTGGAGGAAAACTAAAAGATTGGGGAGAGAATCGGGGAAAACAGATGAGAAAACTCTGAAATCGGGGAAACCAACTAAAAAACTGAGGTATTGGGGGGGAGCTACCGAAGAAATTGAGGCATTGGGAGGGAGCTACCGAAGAAATTGAGGCATTGAGGGGGAGCTACAGAAGAAACTCAGGAATCTATGGGAAACGACTGGAAAAACTGAGGGAGGAACTCAGGGGGAACTGAGGAGCAACTGTACGCCCAGGAATCAACGACAAATCATGATTTGTCAGGGCATATCAGCACTGGGGAGGGGAGGCAGTGTCAAAGGCATTGGGAGTGGCAGAGGCAGTGGCAGAGGTTGAGGCAGTGGCTGCGACAGTGGCAGTGGGAGTGGCAGAGGCCGAGGTGGCAGAGGCCGGAGAGGAGTGCCACTCAAGGAGGCCCCCAGTCGCTCTCGTGTCTCACGTGAGCATTTACGCAATCAGACTTAACCCTCACATGTGTCACTCCTTCTGCTTCCACTTCTCCTTTGACCTACTCTCTCCATAGCCCCATCCCCCAGCCACCATCAATGTTTTTCCTGTTCTCTTGGTGACAACAGGGGAGAGGGTATTATGAGTTCTATCTGCAGTAAATGAAACATAATTTGTATATTTTAAAGAAGAAATTCGAACCATTCAAATATCATAAAGAACCCATAATTCCACCTTCATTTATTCTTCAATAACTTGGTAGAACTCCATCTCAGCACCTAAAAAATGTATATTGAAAAGTATCTAAGACTATTGTTTAGGGTACCTAAGACCATCTCCTAGGGTATCTAAGACCATCTTTTAGGGTATCTGCGACTTCGACTTGCTTATCTCTTTCTCTTTCTGTCTCCCTTCTGGCGTTTCCTGTTCTCTTATTGATTTCTTGTTGTCGTTTTGGGGCTTTGGCAACATTTTGACTTTTGCTCTCTCTGCTGCTCTGCGAGTGAAACACCTTAAATCTCTTGCATGCGATGTTTCGTAATGTCAACAAGAATTTTCCCCTTTTTTCCCATTCGCCCCTTCTCCCACCTATTGTGTCGTTTTTTACCCCCTCTCAATGCTGAGATGTTTTTTTCGGTATTCAATCTCTTGTGTGGCAATCGTCTGAGGATTTTAATTTGTCGCCTGCTCTCATCGGCATTTTTGAAAGGGGGTTTACGGGGTGGTGAGGGGGCGAGGGGGGAAATGCTTTACAAGTTGGTGAAATTTTCCTGCATTTTTGCTGCTCTGCTTTTCCGCTTTTTTTCTCTCTCGATGATTTTTGATTAATGTTTGAGTTTTTTTCTGGTTTGGTTTTTCTTTCTTTGCTTTTGTCTCTTGACTTCTTGGGTTGACTTCTTTATAAATTGGATATTAACTAATGAGCTTAAGTGATTTGGTGGCATTTTGTGCTCTGCTCCCCCCTTTTCACCCCCTCCATCACCCCCTTCTTTCGTGTTTTGTTGTTGTATGTTGTGAAAGCATTGGAGATTTTTGGGGGAAAACATTTTACTTGGAGTGTGTTACGCTCTGTGTGTGTTCTATGGAAAGGGAAAACGATGCTCTGGATGCCAAGTGTTTGAGTGTGTGTTTGTGTGTGTGTGTGTGTATGTGTGTGTGTGTTTGTGTGTTCATTGTGAAACCCATTCATGGATAGAGCAAGTGGTTTATCAATGGATTGTGTAATTCATTGATTTAAAGGGCTGAACATTTTTTGTTGCTGGATTTTGGGGAGTGAATTATAGTATATAATAATAGTATTTTTTTTTCTAGTATTTTTATTAGTAGTCCGTTATTTGTTGTGCAGATTTCCATGAAATAATAATACAAGTTAAATGAATTATTCATTCATATTCAATGAATAACGAGCTACCAATAAAAAGTACTAGAAAATAGTCAGACTTTTTATACTTAGGAAATCTTAATGGAAATCTGCTCATTGAATGATAGACTCCCCATAAAAAGTCCTAGAAAATAGTCAGAGTTTATATACTTAAGGAATCTAAAGACTGCTCATCCCATAGATATCTGGAGTATTTATTCTTTTTTTATTAATGATGATTTATGAATGATGATTTATTAAGTATGACTGTAGATCGTAAAAAGATAATGCCACAAATCTCTGTAATTTGCTTTTATGGAAGACTTCCCTTAGGTAGAATTTCAACAGTTGTCATTCACATGTTGTAAACGTTGAATAAGCATAATGGGAATGTCTCGTTTTCATTCGGGAATAAAGTGCGTGCACGAAGAGGCTACTGAAACGATTCGGTGGGATTCGATGCTCCCATTCGACTTCGGGATGATTCGAGATGATCCGAAGCAGACTGAAGGGATTCGTATTGAGCGAATTCATTAACAAGGCATGAATGTAGCTGAGAGTTTATGAATACTGTGGATGTTTCGAATCTGACTGAAGGAAGGATTCCTATTGATCCAAAGAACTAAAGAGGCATGATTGTAGCTGTGTTTTCATGAATACTGTGGATTCAGGCAGGAATCTAGTACATACTATAATACTTTAATACTATACTACTATACAACTACTACTATACATATATATATATACTATACTATACTCATGTTTGTATTATTTCTCTATTAAAATTTCGTTATTTATTCTGTGCAAACAAACATTGGGTTTATCTTCACATATTTCTGGTTATATATGAGACTCTGTAGGCTTTCAACTTATCTTAAAATGACTTTAGCTACTTATTATTATCTTATCAAATTGTGAATTCCAACCAAAAACCCTCAGCCAAGCGCTCTTGAGTACTCTTAAACCATAAAAATAATAATCAAAATATGTACATAACAAAAAGCCCCATTAACCCTCATATATTTGTACATATGTATGTACACATACATATATGTATGTGTGTATGTACAAATGTATATGATGTGGTGCACCTACCCCAATTCAATTTCACTTGTACACCCACGCGTATCCTATGATACTTCAAAGCGACTGCCGACTGCCGGCCAGCCACTTAGACGCCCATCAGGAAACTCCAACGAAAGAAATAGATTGCTTGGCCTACAAGCCTAGGGGACAGGACAGGACAGAGGAGGGTAGGGGCAGGGTAGGGGCAGTGTAGGGCAGGGCAGAAGGGCAGGGCAGGGCAGTACACAATACCCTGATATTACAATACACAGTCAGTCAGTCAGTCGTGTAATTCCAACTCATGAATCACATGGATTATTTTTAAACGACATCAGCATCAGCATCAACATCAGCATCAGCTATGTTCCGTCCATCTATCCGCAGCACTAACTCAACAGAACTTATCCTCAACCTCCGAAAACTCTATTTTTGCTCGCTCCCCAGGCGGCAGCAGCAACAACAAAGTGTTTCGGCCTGGCCGAAAGAGCAGCAGCAAACATCATCAGTATCACATCCCATCCCCATTCCCATTCCCATCACGAGGCGAACAAGCGAAATTAGTTCAAATTCTATATTTAAAAGTAGGACTGCCGGCAAAATGCTGCACAGCCTCTGCTGCTGCCACTGCCACTGCGGCTGCAGCTCCATTGCTGCCACTGCCTCTGCTGCTGCCACATTTCCAAACGGAGCGCAACGCCTTGGAAAACACTTGTTTCGGTTTTTGGCTTGGACTCTTTTCTACCACCAAAAATGTTGTTGCCCCGCTGCCGGGTGCCGGGTGTCTGTTGCTGCATAATCATCTGGCAACATCGGCAAGGTGAACATCGGCGAGTGAAAAAAACATAAGGTGCGTCCCGGAAGATTTCGTTTATAGACTTTGGCAGACTTTTGCATAAGTTTATTGTTCGAATATGTCTGAGAAAAGATTATTTTTAAGTTGGAACTAAAGTGTGTTTAAGCTGGGAAGTTATTAAAGTTGGGAATTCAGAGTTTAAAGACTTTTGATTTTGCAGTTTTCAGAAGTTATTTGACTCTTGCGCCTACCCTCGGCTCACTTGCGTAATTCGTTCGGCTCTTTTGCTCTGATTCAGACACAAAACTTTTGTATACCATACAGAAATATATTCCATAGTTTCGATTGTAGGATATTCTTTTCTCCAGTATAAAAGGATGTATTGTATTGGATTGTATGCCATATAATAGCCGATAATTATCTAATTTTTTATGGTTTCATTTTGGAGATATCTTATGTTTTCGTTACTCTTACTAGTTTTTACCTGTTCCATTATAATATATTTTTTTATGCTCTTCTAATAAGACTCTTAATCTTCCTTCAATCATCTCCCTACCATAGAGCATTCCCCCATTCGTTTAAGCCCCAACTATAACTATTTTCTGTGACTATTCTTGAAGTCAAACCGCATAGAAAAAAACCGCGAAAAACGTTGTTGAAATGTTCAGTTGTTTACGCTCAGCTTCGTTTCGTTCATTGTACTAGAAGACTGGGAGTACAGAGAATACAGAGAGTACGGGGAGTACGAAGAGTACGGGGAGACTACTACTACGAGACTACGACTACGAGTAGTAGTCGAAACATGAATAGAAAATACGAGTACGAGTACTCAGAGTAGAGTCGAGGCGAGTGAGTGGGGGGCGCTGAAGCGTAACGGCGCCGGTTGCTAAGGCCCAGAGAATCAATTAGGTTTTTGCTTTCCTGCCTTTGTTGTGCTCTACATCTATCTTCTTGGAAATTGTGCTGGGGTTTTTGTTGAAATACCCTCCCCAGACCTCCAGACTTGGATTTGGGCAAACATTTTCTTGCCAATTAATACATTTATGCATGTTCTTAATGGACACTTTTTGCGTGCGTTCTTCCTTCCGCTCTCCCAGAGAGAGAGTTCCAGTCGAGTGCCCAAAGAAACAAGGAAACATTCAGACTTTCAGAACCCAATTTCATGAAATTGTAAAGCAAATATTTCCCTGACTTTGGGGTCATTGGGGAATAGCAAATATTTGACTGGAGCATCGTCTGGGCATCGACTATTTATAAAGCAATTCTACGGTTGACCGCAATTTCATCGAAATTTTGAATCTGAATCTTTTGTTATTGTAACATAAATTCTATCTAATTGGGTTAGACATATGCATTTGATTTGGAATACGCACAAGACCTTGGGGAATATGTGGAAATTTCAATATTTATGATTGTTTTGTTATTAATGGAATAATGTTTTCGTGTGTTCTTTGGGGGGAAATATTGGTGCCATACTGCAACGTGCCATACTTGTGAGATTTCATATGATAATATGATGAAATATTGCACAATAGATCTTGGAATTACAGCTGTAGAGAGAGAGGATCTGAATATGAATCCACTTAGTCCTGGAAATATCATAGTTGATCGAAAAGAAGGTTTGGAAATGCATTAAATATTCTTAAAGAACTATAAAGAATAGTTTTAATCGTTGGAGCAGCTCAAAGAGGCATGGAAATTACAAATGATATAGATGTAAATGTAGATGTTATGTAGATGTTATGTAAATTTCATGTAATGTAGATGTTAAACCCTTTTCAAAGAACTTCTTCAATTCCAATTGAGTTTCTGCCCCACTTTCCTCACTTTTCCTCTTTGAAACCATTCAAAACCTTTGCTAAAACAATTCATTATGAAATTCCACCATGAAATTAAGTTATTTTCTTACGTTCCATTGATCCACATTCATTCAAGTGAGGGGCAAACAGCGGCAGCAAAGGGAAATTAGAAATTAGAACAATGCCTCTAATGAAAACCGACACGAAACCCAGCGATAGATCTACACCGATCTCTGCTGCCAGTGGAGGAGGTTTCCCCCAACATCTAATGATGCCACAAAGAAAGAAGTAACATTTACATTTCTTATCGTTCAAGTCATTTCAATTTGCACATTCGTGGCGCTTTTGCCGACATTGTACGAGCATGTAGTCGGCTTCCCTGTGAAGTCTCAATGGAAGATACAGATACAGATACTCGTAGTAGCAGTCGCATTCCCAGTCGTAGATTGTAGCGTGCTGCCTTCTCATTCAACTTTTTTTTTTTGCAATGGTTTCCTAACCTCAATGCTGTCGTTGTCGTTGTCGATCTATTGTAAAGTATATCCCCCCACTGTCCATATATGACTTAATGCATTGCACTATAGAGAGGGGGGCAAGTGTGGCAAAGCAAAGAGCTACAGCTTATGAGCAGGTTGTGGCAGGCAACATGCCCTGCCCATCTATGTAACGGAGTCAATACACTCGCGGGTTGTCACCATCGCCGTCGACGTCTTCGGCTTTTGTTTCACTACCACAGAAAGAGTCGCCACAGCTGGCTAAGGCATTTGGGGCATTCGAATGGGAAGTGTTTATATAGGTGATCAAATATTCATATGTTTATCTGGTATTTTAATGGTATTTGTATCTTCTTTCGTAATCAATTTGAAGGTGTTACCACTTTCGGGTTACCCAACTGCTTATTTTATTCTTATTTATTATTTTTTTATATGATAAGAATAGGTATTTTCTGATGATTATAAACTGACTTTATTTTATAACCATTTCAATCTTCAAAGTATTCGTTTATTTATCTATAAAATTTCAGCCTACTCTTCACCCAAAAGAAGAGATCATATATAAAAAGAGATCAATACTTTTCTTCACCCAAAGAAGACATCCATTTCATTATGTGTGGTCTTTATTTAATTTCATTCATTTTGTGTCGATCGTTATCTTTTTTTGCAACCAAATCTGGCCAGAGGTTGCCTCATTAGTCCAAAATGGTTTGGCTTTACATTTGGGGGAGAGCCGAAACCTATTAGAGCGTTTTGCAGGGCGGATCTAATGGGAGACGCTCAGGCTTTATGGTGACATCAGTCAGCTAGATTTTGGAGATTTTTGCAACAAAAAAGCCTAAACATTAACGACTTTAATTTGCCAAAAATTGTGTTTAATTTAAGGTAAAAAATACACAAAAATTCTATCACGAAGACTCTACTCAGATATCGTTTATTGCTCTAAATGAGATCTATAAAATATATTGTAGATATTTTATATTGTAGGTACTATTGTAGATTATATTGTATTCCCCTGAATTCAAATCCAATCTCTACCAAAACTAATTCCGTGCACTTTAGAACCACTCAAATCTCACGTTGACTTTCATTTGAATAAGAGTAGACACTGTGTGGCTCCATGATGGTTACTCACTCCTTCTGTTTAGAGAGGGTGTTCTCGTTATTGTTACCATTTCATGGCGATGGCCTGGAGCTGTAGCTGGTGCCTGACATCAAATGCTGCTAATGTTCATTAATAACTCATGCGTTAAACAAAAGCACGTTCTCCCCTGGATTGTTCTCTTGTCTGAAGCAAGAGGGGGAGAGGGGTGTCTGATGTGAGAGGGGTGTCTGATGGTAGAGGGAAGGCTGGGGGTGTCTGAGTGTATGGTCTGGGAATCTGGTTGGAACAACACTGGAAGTTGTTCGTCTGGTTATGTTGTCACCAAAAGGCAATTCCAAATTGGCTTTATGGGAAATACGAGTATACGAATGCTGTACCAAATTCGATGTGAAGCATCCAAGAATCTCTGCCTCTCTCTTATCTTTGAATTTGAAGTTTCCTTTTCATTGTTTTATGTCTTTATTAGAGAGGGAAAGAGAGAGAGCGGTAGGGAGAGGGAGCGGGAAATTAGGTCTGTATTATTAATAAAAAAGGTCACCTAGAAACGTTGTGACGTTGTTCATGTTTTTTTGCAAAAGAACAAAAGAATTGATTAATGTGAATTTTCACAAGTTTTCATATGCAAGAAATCGCATAATGAACTCATTGTGCCGCTCGGTCGGTCCATTCGCAAAGGAAGTGAACAATTTAATTATTCTACATTCTGTTTTTGAGGTTAAGAGGGCAAAACTCTGAAGTAGAATTACAACGAGAATCAAAGGCAAAAGTGCAATCATACCGATTAAAGTAAATTGCCTGTGGCCGTCGAGTGAAAGTACCGACGAGCTTTGCTTTGCTTTGCTTTCCTCTGCTGAATAAGGAATCACGATAAATATTCTTTCAATATGAAAGCAAACTTCAAAGGCACTCAGAAATTGCCAGTGCAATGCGAATTGAGCTCTGGGTGTGCTTGAATAAGCAGTGAGAATGATATAATAGACGATAAAGATACCCATTAGAACAGAAGTACTTAGGGAATTATTTAAGATGGAACAGGGATGAGCAGGAAACATATACTAAGGCTACAAAAGATTTTTTTTGATTACAATGATTATCAGCTGTAAGAAAATGCAAGCCACCTGCACACACGCTACGCTTGTGCGTCAACCCCTGGCTCACTAGCTTCACTCGTGCAAGATCATAGTGCCGTATCTTTATAGCGCTTAAAATCTTGTGGATATATAAAAACAGAGGGACATACATAGCTCTGTGTATTGGCTCTTCCTGGGTAAAGAATCTATTATAAACTTTATAGAATCGAAAACACTTTCTTCATTCCCTGACATACCTCTCCATAGATACAGCATACCTCTATTTTCCACCACTAATGGGTACTCAGAAAAATCTCAAATAAATGGAGGAGAAACCCATCGAGGGAGCAGCAGCATCAAATCCATGCATCAAATGTTTGGTTTTCATTTCAGCAACGACAAATCATAATGCAAACTCTGCAGGAATGGTGCCTCCCCCAACCATCCACCCCTCTATCCATCCATCCTCTAGATACATACTTCTGGTATCTGCTGGAGTATCTGCATACAAAGCAGTATGCAAACACAACTTCAACTGCAATTAAGTTTAATGGAAGCTCATTAAGAGTACGAATTGTTTCAGCACAGAATGCAGTCTGGGATGAAGGCTGCAGGGGGGGACTAGGGGGAGAGGGCAAACAATTGCATAATGCATAGCACACACAGACATCAGATGGAGTGTGGACTGTGTGTGTGTGTGAGTGTGTAGATGGGGCTTCCAAACATAACGCTAAATTATTGAGGAAGCTGCAATTTGAAGTTGGCTTGCAACAGCCAGCGAGGAGGACCCAGAGAGGAAGTCGCTTAATTGCTCCACCAATTTCATGTCTTGTGCTCTTTCAACCATCATCCCAAAAGGGGATCCAAAAGGGACTGGCCAAAGGGCAAAGATCAATTGAATGCCTGGCCAAATGCCATCAAAGTATCTAAAGAGGGCTCTATGAGAGTCACTTGTCAGATATTTTCAGGGCTTTTAGTACGTTTTTTGGCCTTGCTGCAGCAGCAATTAAAATGCAGCTAAAAAAAGAGCAGGATTAATTGTCAGCTTGTAAAAAAGAAGCAGTTTACAAGGGTAACAGGAGAGGGGTACGGGGTTGAGATGGGTGTAATCTGTAGTTGGGGAAATGCAGGAATTTCGTGAAGGCTGTAATGGTAGGCGATATGACTGCTCTTGAAGATCAACCTTAACAGTAGAGGTAGAGCATTTGTAGATCTGCAAAGTACTTTAAAATATTCAAGGATATTTCATTTCTCCAGAAATTGGTACGACTTTTACTCTCGTAATCACAGGCACAGATTCTAAGTGAAAGATTAAAAAAGAATAGAAAATGAAAAAATTAAGAATAAAGTAATATTTTAGTTTTGTCTTAAAATATATCCAAATTATCAAGGAATATAATCGACACTTCACGTCTTCTAAGACCCATGAAGTCAGTTTTTATCTAACAACTTAATTTCTTTATTCTTTATAAAGTTTATTGAATCATTCATTCTTCTAACGATGATGGGCAATGTCTATCAATAAAGTCGGAATATGGAAGAAGATAGTAGTGGAGATATAGAGAGGTAATGCCTCCGATCATGCACCAATGGGCCTTCGATCTAGTTGCTACACAAATTTACACTGAACCTTAGTAGCAAATATTATTTCAAAATAAACAGAAAAGTTTGCCTTTCCTTTAAAGTCACAGATTTTGCATTATATTGCTATAAATCTTTTAAAAAAAAAAACGAATTATATATTTATCTTAAGAAAACCAGATATCCCTAGAAGAAGGAAGATGTTTGCTCTAATGTCACGAGTGCCTGTTGGCTTTACCTTTCAATCGCAGAATGTTCGATCCAATGCGAAGGCAACATCGTTGAAAGGGTAAGCGGAAAGAGATCTGATGACAAGGACCAAAACTCTCCAACCAAAGCGACAGGTTGGGGAGGTGTACATATGTGGAATATGCGTTGGGGTAGGGTCTGACATGTGCCACATGCGCTCTTTGGAGGGTGGGGCAAAATAGGGGTGGGTTCTGTCTTGCACTTTGTATTCCCTTTAACTGAAAAGGGGTATATCTGAAGGGACGATGTCTTACAATTCTTATTCAGAAAAGGTGGATGGAAAATACTTCTATCTATGGGCTGTAGATCTAAGACGAAGACTGGATAATACTTCGTTCTATTGTCTGTAGATCTAAGACAGTGATAGCCAATTTTCCATTCTTTTTTCCAGTACTTACAATCAATAATCTCTTCAATGAATCCATCATCCATCCATTAGATCAATCCCTCATAATTCTCTTAAATATCCCAGCTTAAGAGAGTATCCAAGAGCTTCCCATTTGACACCCGACTGTCACCCCTACCCCCCTCTTGTGTTCATTAATTTCTCAACATTTGCATTTCATTAATAATGCATTTTAATTACAATTGCAACAACACCTCAACAGCAGTTCCTCCTCCTCCTTCCCTCCTCCTGTCGTTACTCCTGCACTTTGTCTGTGGTTGGTCTATGGATCGATGGGTTATATATGGGAAGGGAAATGATATTATAAATATTTATAACAACATCGCAAAGTTTAAAACGGGGAAGACGACACCACAGACACATTGATTGGGGGGTTGGGGTGGTTGGGGTTGTTGGGGGGTGGGTTTGTGCTATTTAAAATGTACAATTTGATTATAAAATCCGTCTGTCTTCAGCCCTCCCTCTCGCACTTTCTGGTCTTCCCTTCTCTTTCTCTTTAATCGATTCTTTCGCTCAATTTCCGCACAATGTTTAACGCTTCAGTGGACTGTGCAGCGTGTCGATGGGTTTCGTTTTTATACCATACCATTTTTGCATAATTAAATCTACATACCCATCCATTTACCCATCTATCCATCCATCGTGCCGTTACTCTACACTGTTTCCCCCCCATCCATCCATCGTGCCGTTACTCTTCACTGTTTTCCCCCCTTCGAATTAGGTTTAGATAATGTCTAAAACTTAGTTATTCATTACTCGATTTTGCACTTGTTACCTGCATTTTCTGAACTGGTTTCTTAGTCTGTTTTTTGTTGATAGTTTGCGGAAGTTTTCGATTTTCTTTGGCTTGGGTTGGGGGGCTTGGCTGGCTGGTGGCTCGTCGTTTAGGCCTGGTCAAGGCGGCGCCTTAAATGGCACAAAAACTGGTGACACAGAAAGCAAACCTTGGCAGTGAAAATATTGCCAAACGCCGGCCTGGGCTTGGCTATAAACAATCATTGTTGTTGTTTTTGCAGCAAACATCTAATGTCTTGGCATAGTTTTTCCGCAGAGAAATTGATTTTCCGTGTCTTAGTTTTTGCCTTCCTCTTCTTGCCGCTTTTTGCTGCCTTTTCGAGTTGCCGACCAAAGATCGTATTAAATATTCATTAAATGTTGTTGATTTAACAAGGGGAAGAAGAGGTTGGCCCGTGTTGTTTCTTAGAAAACATTTGTTGTTGAACAAAAAACACAACAAAAAACTGTACCCTATCTAGCAATTGTTTGCTTTTTCATGTACATAAAGGTAGCTCCTCTTCTTGGTATAAAAAAACAATGAAAGGTAGGGGTATGGCCGGCCAAGTACTTTAGTTTTAACCCCCCCATTATCCATCGGTCCTAAGCGGAACTAAGCTTAAAACTATTTTCTATTGCATAAACGACACCCCGAACTTTATAATATTGTACTTTTGGGATTACTCGAAAAATCGTTTTTTTTTACAGGTGCAATTTTTTACGTAAATCCTGTAAAATTATGCTGCTTGAAAATTCTACTTGTAGATCTCTCTTCCCATTTCTTTTACCAGTTCGTTGGTAAAATCCTCCAAGCTTCATAATTTTCATTAGCTCTGAATAGTTTTAGATTGTGTTTGATTATAATACTGAAATAATTCTATAAAATGCAGAAAAATATATGGTGACAGAAGAGAACCCTTTGGCCTTCGTCATTTTGAAAGTATGTTACAGCATCACACTCTCCTGACAGTCCAGAACCCTCTGAACTCTCAATAGAATATCCTAATTTTGATTGTAGGTTTGAAAAAAGTAAGGAATTAGAAAGGTATCAGTTTGTCTTACTCTTGAGGAGGCATGAACCATACAGTTCAAGCGTATAAACCTATAGTTCTCAGATTCGTTATTTCAAAATTTGATTCCAAAGTGAATAATCAAAGACGATTTCAATATTAATTATACAGCTCTTTTAAAATGTTTAAATATGATCATAAAAATATGTTAATATTTTGGCTTCACCCATTGTGGGGATAATGGTTTTGATACCCGATCGGCCGAGTAATTATCTCGAATAAATAATACACGGCGCAGAAATAAAACTGCGATTAATTGTTTAACGGCGGGTGGCGCGCGCTTGCTTGCCCTTCTCATTGCTAGCATTGGCGCTCCGATCGCTGAGCGCAGCTTCGCTCGGCAAACGTAGACAACGAAGTGCGAGCCTCACGAAGATGAGAGCTAAACGAACAGCGAGCTTCGGCAGAGCGCTTAGCAGGGCAAGCCAGTGCAAGATTACATATGCATAGAAAGAACAGCAATATGTAACAATAAATATGTAGCTGCTCTTTGGCAGGCAGCTACTCGGTGGGGACAAAGACAATATAAATATATATCAAATATTTGTGTTTATATTGTCTTTAGTGGGGATCGCCCCGAACACCTATTATTTTCAAGAGTTAAAGCAATAGAAATACGGAGAAAACTTTTTTCTCGCAAGAACTCGTACTCTCAGTCGTCCCGCTTAGTGATGAAAAGTTAATCAAAGTCTTGCGATTATTTTACCATAGTAAAAGGTGCGTAGCAGTTATTATCTGTCTCTGTGCTTAAGCTGTAACTGTTACAGCAAGTTTTTATCCACAAATAATTGCAACATTAATTCACTTCTTTCAAACTCGACAATTCCCAACGGAACTTACATATTTTCCCCCCTGATAAAAGTAGCTTTGGTTTTGCTAGTTTTTCTACAGCTGCCAGCCAGGCAGCCACTTATAGTTGACATTTTTTGTTAGCAATCTTGTTTTGAATTCAACCAAGCAACCAACCAGCCAACCATCCATCCAACCATCCATCTATCCATCCATCCACCGACAATCCTTTTGGCTGTGTGCACGCATTAACAACTTGATATAATTGCATTTAATTATGCTACAAGAAATTCAATTAACGGCAGCAGCAGCAGCGGCGACAGACAAAACTCAGCGGAGGAAACCCATAAATACATAAAAAATATAGAAAAAATAAACAAGAAAAAATTATGAAAAATATCTCTTGGACTGCTGGCTGACAGTTGGCAACTGCAGAGCGACAAAACTGCATTTCATTTCGCAGGATGAGCGTATAAAAATTATATTTAATTATGTATGTTGGTACTGCCATCCCAGCGGAAACGCAGTTGGCAATGCTAATTCCTTTTGGCCATTCGCGGGCTCGCGCTCGCCTTTTTTCTTTGTGGCATTTCCTGCTGCAACATTTTCTCCCCCTCTTTCTCTGTCTCTCTCTTCCTCTCTCTATGTCTCTTTCTCCTTCTCTGTTTTGTGATGTTTTCAATTAGCGGAGCTGTCGGCGGAAGTCGTTGGTAAAAAACTCAACTCCAAATGCCAAAAGAAAAATAGTTGTACAACGGCGACGAAAAGGAAATTTCACCCACTTAACGGTAAAAGGTGGTGCAATAAATTTTCGGCCAGCTTTTTTCTTCTTCTTCAATTGATTTTACGATTTTCACCTGGTTTTTTTTTTGTTTTTCCTTTTGTTTTTGTGTTTGTTTGGCGACGCGTGAAGAATTTTTTGCAATAATTTCACAGCTTTGTGGCTTTTCCAGTGGCAAGTCGGAGTTTTTCGAGTGCTGGAAAAGCCAGGGAAAATTTTCGGAGAAGGAAAAGAAAAAAAATACGACAATCGATCAAATTAATGAGCATTTTTTTATGGCCATATTTGGCGAATAAATTAATTGTTTTTGGATTTTATAAGTTGGGTAATTACAAAGTCTTATGGGGAAATTAATTGTTAAATAATAACCTATAAAGAAAATACATCAAATACATGACTACATATGTATATCCCCTTGGACCTCTGCGTCTATCTGAAATCGATCAGAACCTGGACCTCTATATCTATCCTAACCTGAAAGATCTTAAATCTCTGCAGAGTATACAAAATATCCTTTATTTCTTAGTACCTAAGTCCCTCCCGAAAATAGCATATATATAATAGATATTATCTTTTCTTTCTCCTTACAGTGGACACTCGTATAGCAAGGATGGCCACAAGCCCTTGAATAGTGATTTGCGTCTGTTGTGCGTTGATGGCACTGCCACTGCCACACAGACAACAGGAGGGTCTGTGGGTGGAAGCGGCTACCCAAAGCCCTTGGCAAAAACTCCACTGCGTAAGTAATGATTTTATTTATGTTTTATAGAAGATATAAACCAAAGATAAGACTAGAAGGCTTCAGAACTTATACTGCCAGCCAAGATCTGTTGCGCCTTCTCTCTAAGATCTCTCTTTCTCTCTCTCTCTAAGATCTCTCTTTCTCTCTCTCTCTCTCTCTAAGATCTCTCTCTCTCTCTCTCTACGTGCTTCTGTAACCCAATCCTACCGCAATGTAGAGAGATATTAAGAGTCTCTTGCTTACGTGTCTGTTAGTGATTCAGAAGCAGTTTTACAACTGCTTAATCTCTCTTTGTTACAGTATCTTTATGACAGTCTGATACTGTGGAGGGCTAGAGTTTTAGGGCGACTAATTACGCGAATGCAACGACCAATTGCAAAGCCTATGACGATTTCCATTCTGCAGTGCAGCTTGTGTCATCCACTGTGATTACTAATTTACTATAGTTTATTGTTAGAGGTGCTCCCGGGTTTAAATATTTAGAAAAATCCACATTAGTTAGGCTCAGATCAATAGGAGTATACTAGATTTGTGGTTAAAGTTGATCTGTGTAAAACCCAAGAATATCGTGACGGAATATGTAGATGCCTTTTTTTTAAGCCAATAGTAGGTTGTCAGAACTCTCCCGATCACAAAAAGACATGCCACGCCCAGATCAGGCCATAAATAGGCAAGATATAGCCAAAAAAAAAGGGCGTCTCTCACAAATTTCATGATAACTACACGTTAAATACAAATTTGCTACAAATTAGCTACATATTGCATGTAATAAGCGACCTCCGTTGTGTGGAGACACCTGACGATCCGATCTACATAGTTGCATTCAATTATTCATGGGTTTTACATGATTTCTACTGAAGAACTCTACTTCTACATACTAAAAGTATGCAACACATTCCAACATGATCACTTTCCGCAAGCAGTTCAAGCAGTTAACAAGCCGTGTCAAGCAGTGTTCCCATAAGCAGTTTTTGTTGCTGCAACATGTGATGTGCTTTGCCTCGCATCTAAGAGATACAACGAAACTTGCTCTCCCGCCACGAAACAAAACTTGGCTTCGAGCTGAAATAACTTTGAAACCGCTAATGGTAGAATGCCCAAAGTTTTAAGCCGCGAACCGGCTTTTCTCCTACCAACCAGCAACCTGGCTGTTAAGAGTATCTCTCTCCGCCATGCCAGGGAGCGCGAACGAGCTTTGTGGTGTGCTCTGGCCGTACTGGTAGATACATTTGTATCTGGAATCGATACAACGGCATTTGCCTGCATTTTGTCTCTTCAGTCCGCTGCCGGTTTTTCTCTCGTTTGCACACGGGGCTCCGTTGCCGTCTCCGTCTCTTACGTGTCTCGTTTTTTGGTCTGTGTGTCTTTTGGTTCTGTCGGTTCTGGTGTCGGCGTGTTCTCCGTGATATTGATTAGATCGCGCTTTTCGTGATCGTCGGGGCAAATAATTACCAAAATTGGTCGACATGAAATAAGGCCTCGTCTCCGTCGTACCCCGACAAAGTGCCCGTGTGGTGGTGCCAGTGCCAGTGTGTGATCAAAAATCAATCAAAAATATACTCTGAAAACCGAAATTCAGTTTCAAATGTGAATACTACGTATGAATCATCATTCACAGTTTTTATTCAGACCGATTCAATGGACTGGCGGCCTCTTTAATGCTCCTGTTCACCCCTATTTGTGCAAAACTTCTTACCAAACAACAAGGGGTGGGGGATGGGGTAAAACAGGTTTTCCGCGCTTCGTTTTTCATAGAATGCCGGTTTGTTTTCGTTTTCGAAAAATGTTTTCAAACTGAAACAAAAGCATCGTCTGGTCTGGTTTGGTCTGGTCTGCGCCATTTCAAGAGGTCGGCAAACGTTTTGACCACCAAACGAAACGGAACGGAACGGGAATACTAACCCCCAACCCCTAGCAACCACCTTTCGAGTGCGCTTGACGTCATTCGGGATTCGAGATTCAAATTTCAGTGTAGGGATCCCTCTTCTTGTGTTTTAATGGTGCCATTTTCTACCCTATCTGAAGCGTTGTTTGTTCAAGGGTATCTAAAGCTTCCCTACGCAAAGCCACCCCTCTCTCTATATACTATTTCGATTATGTTGTTGTTGACATTAGCCCCGAAAAAGTTTGTTTGATGAATTTGCGAAGCAAAAATCGCATTAGGTTAGGCGCTCAATCAATCAATCAGTGGGTGCCCTGTGTGCCCCGCCCTTCGCTCACACCGAAAGCATTCCTCATGGCTGTGTTCTGGCCATAAATTATGCTGGCCTGGCCCGGACTGGCCTGGCCTGGCTCTCAGCCTCGTAATCAGTTTTGTTACAGTTTGTGGGCCCCCTCTTTCTCACGAACTTTTGCAAAAGCGAGACTGAAACCATCTAAAGCCGCAAAATGGCTCTGCTGTTGCCTGCCCTGGCTCTGACTCTCTATTACCAGTTACCGTTAGCCTTTTGTCGGATAGAACCTGTAAGATAGAAGGAGGCTAGGGAGAAAGAGCCACAGAGAGAGAGAGAGGGAGAGAAAGTTCATTTACCTATGGAAAACACGCTGGAAACGTGCCTCTTGTTCAAAGTTTCAGATCAAACTTCATCGGCATTCAATGGGCAATGGGATGGTATGGGGGTGCTCACCTTTGTCCAGGCCATTGCAAAAGTTCTTTGTAATGTAAGCCCCTAATGATTGGTTAATCCGCGAACGACAGGATTCTGTGGAAGCTCTGGCTTTAAGCTGCTTTCAGATTTCAGATTCATATTCATATTCATATTCGGGGAGTGCTCGAAATTTAAATGACCGACTCAATGATCTCATTAGGCGATGACATCAGGGGGATTGGAGTTTATGGCTGTCATTAGGTGAAGAACATAGAAGCCAGAAGTGAACTTTTGGGTTGGGAATATATTTTAGTTGTTTAACAAATTTTTAGAGAAGGTTTAGATGGATGAAATTTCTCCTTTAGAAAGCTCAAACACTAATTGGAATTTTAGGAAATATTTGAAAATTTTTCAAGCTAGAAAAAAATTATAAAAAAATGGGAATGCACTCAAATTTTGTTCTTATTTTGTTTGAAAATCTTCTAGATTTTTAAAAGTTTTATTTAATGCAAATTTAAGGTCCATTTATGCTACAGCTAACCTTAGTAGACCTTTAATCATTACCAAATCTCATTCAGATCTTCGCGTAATGGTGACAGATGGTGACAAATTCTTCGTAGCTTAGACATATGATGTTACCATTAAATAGAATCAAAAACAGAAGCTGTCTTAATCCGATTATGTCTGATCCGATTAGTGTTTAGAGGAAATCATTAGTGGGCGTGCGTTCCACACACAAAAGAATCGCAGCTTTCAGCGGATATAAGCCATAAAATATATCCATTCATGGTGGGGCATACCCCACCAACCATTGAAGAATAGTCTTAAGGTTTTATTTTTGTAATTTATGTTTTCCTTTGATCGTTATGAGATGGTAGGGTTTTCTAGATGCAGAGCAAAAGCCAAGTGCATGAGGCGACACCTGTTTCCGGCCTTGTCTTCTACCTGGTTTGGCCTCTCTTTCCCTCTCTCTCTGGGAGACTTGTCTCTCCATTGCCTCTGGCTATCGTATGTCTTTGATACTCGCAGATGCTGCTGCTGTGCTGCTGCTTTGCTGCTGCCATTGCTATAATTTCCATCAAAGTTTTCTTTGCTTTGCTTGGCTCTGCTCTGCTCTTGACGTGACGCTAGAAGACAACCAACATTTTTCTGTGAGCGACGACTCTTTTTCTTAATTTTCACTCGACTCGTTCGCTGGCTCTGGCTGTGGCATGCTTTTGTGCCTTTTTTCTACATTATTATTATCATATTTGCATTTTCAGTTGCTGCTGCGTTGCTGCCTCCTTCTCTCTCTCAGTAACTGCGTTACTGCTGTCTCTGTCTCTCTTACTGGGTTGCTGTCTCTGTCTATCTATAGTCTGTCTGTCTGTACAATCCTGGTTGGTTTGGGCTCCTCTTTAGGGAAGCTTCTGCTCTCCTGGGTCTACGGGCTTGGTCTCTGGGTAGAAAAAGTCTTTTGTTTGCTTTCATTTCACTCCACTATCACTCTCCATCTCTCACTCACTACCTCTCTCTTTCCCTTACTCACTCCCTCTCTATTTCCCTCTCTCTTTTCCGCGGCACTTAATAATTATGTGGGAAATTTGCAAAATAATGCTAGACAGAAAATACGACTACCAACATTACTACTAGGGGGGTACGACTATGGCTAGGGGGTACGAGTATGGTTAGGGGTATGGGGTATGCTTGGTGGGGTGTTTCTTTTCATTTTCCATGGCTTGTTTTCTGTTTCTGTGTTTTCTGTTTTGTATAAATCGCTTAACTATGCGAGAAAGTGTTGTGGGCGTTATGTTGTAAAAATTATGCTGGCAAAAATACTGGCAACAGGCAACAGCAAAACAGGCAACAAGCCAGAGCCAACAAGCCAGAGCCACAAAACTGAAATGAAATGCATTGAAATCGTATTGCGGCAACAATTTTCAATTTGCCAACACAATTTCTGTTGTAAACTAAAGTGAAGGTTGTGCAAAAAGTAAAAAATAAAATGAAAAAAAAGTTGAATTTCAATCAAGGAATTTTTCAGCATGAAATGACAGGCGAGAAGAAAAGTTTTGTGAAGAAAACTCAAATGAATGGAGGGCGTGTGGAAATGTGCAGGGGAGAGAAAACTTACAGAAGTCTGAAAAAGTTTGCAAGAAAAAAAAGGTTGGGGTTTCCCAGGTTGGAAATGTGCAAAGAATTTCGTAATTAATAAATAAATATTAATAGTTTGAATGGGGGAATATTTGGAAGCCAAACTTAAGACTTAAGCTTTGGTTTTTGCTTTCTAAATGGCTTTGGGCACTCTTCGATTACAGAATGAAACCGCAACGAATCCATAATTGATCTATGATCTTTTATAGAGTAGAGTATCTTTCACCCTTGGAGTCTCATGCCTTTTGGCTATCGACTATCGATTACCATAATCTCCACCCAACCAAATTGATAACCTTCTTGTTTTTGAACCCTCCCGAAAAATAAGTATCTCAAGATTGCTGTCAACTTTCACTTGATATCTTTTTCTTTTCTCTGATCGTTGAGTGCACTTTTGTTGTTATCGTTATGGTATTGTTGTTTGATTTTTTGCATAATGCAGGCTTTCTTTATTGAATAAGAAATCAACGCGAAACACTTTTCATTTTGGCCATAATGAAGCGCTTATATGCCATGCCATGCCAAGTCGGGAATATGTGCCTGCCAATCACAAAAACCGAATCGAACCAAAAACCAGAAGACATACATAAAACCGTTTTCATCAGCTGTTTATGAATTTCCCGCTGGCTCTCTGGTCACTGAACCAATTCCAATACCAATTCCTATACCAATTCCTATACCAATTTCTATTCCTATACCAATTCCTATTCCTATTCCTATTCCACTTCCAATTTCGATTCCATTCCATTCGAAGCTTCAACTTGGTTGAACTGAAAAACTCACTGGCTGGCTGTCTGTCTGGTTGCACGTTGTTGTTGCACGTTTCAACGATGTGTTGATAATGTTGACGACGACTGTATGTCGGTTTGTCGGTTGTCGCTGTCTCTGTCTGTCGGTTGTTGCTGTTGTTGTTGCTGGTGGTTTCGATGGTTTGTATCGCATTTCAATTCTAGCGTGTCCAAAACGCCCGGAGACGCTTTTGCCGCTGTCAGTTTTAACGAGCTGTTCTTTCGTTCGTTCGTGTTTGCTTTTGTTTTTCCCAGCGCCAGCACGAAATTTTCCATACCCTATAAAATGTAAGAGTGATGTATGACATTGTGGGATGCATTAGAACATTTCTACATGCCAAAAGTTAAGGGAAGAAGTTGCAGAGAATGTTCTAAAAGCTATATTTTATGGTAGGATAACCTCTATCAGCCAATACGGCAACCCTACTGTATTATAAGACACTAAGACACTAACACACTAATGTACGGCCACACTACAAGAATATCAAATATACGGCCACATGGAAAGTAGGTAGATCGACGCCCGATCTTTCGTAAAGGCGTATCAAAAGTATCGGAGAAAGTCGTGTGAAATAAAGAGCTAAGAATACAAACCTCTTTTCACTCTCACTTCTCACTTCTCTCACTTCTTGGGTGTGATATAAGGTCTTACTCCCCCTATTCCTCCGCCAAAAGTTTCGTTAGAAGTTTTCAAATCAAAGATAAACCCATCAATCATTCTAGAATTCATCTACTAAAAGAAGTAATCATTCTAGAAGGTTTTTCAATGATCAATTCACTAAATTCATTCATCAAATTTTAACGATATTATATTCATGTACATATGTATGTATGTGTGTCATAGATTCTCGAATAGTTCTTTATGGTTATCCCAACGAATGAAAGTTAGACACGATCGTAAATGTTCTTGCTTTTAGTTCTCACAGATTTTATGCCGAAAACGCCAAAAGAACTCTTAAAAGAAACTTCCCCATCGATTTGAACCTTCTCCGATCCATTTTATTACCCTGTGTGCAATCTTTAGTCCCTGCTGATTTTATTACCTTTTTAATAGGGTATTTCCCTAGTCAATGTCTGGCCGCAGAGTTCACGATTCTCGGATTCACCTGCATTTCGGTGTCTTTCTTTTTTCTTGTTTTTGTTTGATTGATCGCAGCATTTAAAGCCGAGGCGGCGAGGCGGCAGCTGGCCAAAGTTTTTCTTTTCCGTTGAGTTGTTGAATGTTTAACGGGAGGGAGAGCGACACAGAGACCCCAAGATAAGACCCCCAAAGAGCCTCAAAGACCCCCCCAAGGCCCCCAAAGACCCCCGATGATGACTGTCTGCTGGACCATGGGTTTCATCTCTCTCCAGCAACGGACACGAATGCATTTGTGGCTAATTTACATATCAAAATAAGCCATTGCCTTGCCTGGCATTGCATTACAGATACAGATGTAGATGTGAGTGTGAGTGTGAGACGGTGAGTCAATTGATGGGTTCGTCCAAGGCATTTCCTCTCTCTGCAGAGCCATGAGAGTGCATTAAAAAACCCACTGAGTCCACCCAACTTTCAGCTCAATTCAATAAATTAATTGGGTCGTTAGAGTCGCTCAACTTTTACCACACACTTCCTGTGGGCCGGTAGTCACGTAACAGTCCCCAACTACGAGACCGCTACCGAGTCCAAGTAGAGCCCGAGTAGAGTCCGAGTAGAGTCCGTTTCCAGTGGAAGAAGTGGAAGAAGTACTTGCACTAACAATTGTCATTCAAATGTGTATTTAATGACCTCCCAACCCACTGGCCCCCAGAGTCCCCACTACCCTGAGCACCGCCCAGTTCCCCTGTCCCCAGTGCCTAGTCGTTTGGCTGGTGCCAAAGTTTCTTTTTGGGGGTCGCACGTGCGGTCGCTTAAAAAATATTGTTAGACAACCGGAAGCATTTCATAGGCCCTCATCAATAAACTCCATCGCCCCAACCCCTGCACCAGTCCCCGCCACATCGTTGTTGCTGTCATTCATTAGAGCTCCAAGTACATTCACACTCGTAGACACAGACAAAGAGACAGACAGACACGACAACATAGAAAAACGTTTGTTTGTCTAATGGAAATCTCGTTGACTGTTTTATCAGGTGTCACACACAATTCGTTGGCCCCAATTTTGGATTAAACTCTTTCCATGACTGGGCAGGTTTGAGGGTTTCATTAGATAAAGCAGGTGGTGCTCATATAATGCTTTTATGGTTAATAGATTGAACTGATTTGATTAAGAGAGAAAATACAGAAAAAGAGAAGAATAATAATCATATTTTTGAATAGAAAGACAAATAATGAGACATACCAAAAGAAGGTTGACAGATTTATTTGTTTGTACTCGGTAATTGAAGAATTTAGGGATATTTTACGGGTCTGTGGTGGGTGTGGATGTCTGTAGCAGTCAGAAGGAAGCGTTTTCTTTTCATTAAAGTTGGTACAAACATTTATTTATGATCAGAACTAACAGCCGAGGCCGATATAGCCATATCTGTCCGTCTCATCCGTCTGTTCATTCCAATGAGTTCCTAGATTTCAGAGACTAGAAACCTAGAGCCAGAGGCAGAGCTAAAGCATAAAGTTAGAGCCTCGGCCCTTGCCGCTCAACTTTATTTCTCATTTTAATTAGAAATTGCTGAAATAATGGACTTTTTTTTTGACAATTTAATTTCTCTTAAGCTTTGCAAATAGTGCATAAAATAACCACAATATTTTCTTTAAATTTAGTTGAAATTATGCAATATATTTAGCTCAAAGCAAGCGAATTTGCAGCAAATTTCCCACCAGCCACTCCCACTCGCACCCAAATCTTCTGCCTTATCTGCATAATCATAATCGTCTTATTGTATAACATTTGCGCAATCTTCCTTTGTCCGAATCTTATCCATCTGTGGCGAAATGAATTGGCATTGTTTATGGATGAATGTGGGATGGGAAAGGGAAAGAGGAGAGGAGGAGGAGACTTGGTTGTCTGTCGTATAGAATTGTCTAGCTAATTTTCACAAATTGAACAAATTAGAGGTAAACTCTGATGTCGACAGCTCAATTAGACAACAAAACGAGGCTGCTGCTTGGAAGATGTTGGGCAAAAGGCCACCTGCTGAGGGAATATCTACACAGAGGCATTGGCATTAGGCGAATGTTGGCTTAATAAATTCACACATAGCCCCCAAAAGAAACACACACAGACACAGACTCAGACACTCATTTATATGCATGTAAAAGTATCTTTGCATTTGCTTAATGAAAATCATTTTCATAAAACAAATTGCCGCCACTTGCTCTCGCTGCAGTCAGCGTCAAGCGTGCCCCTAAAGTGTGCCAAAACGAAAAAAAAGAAAGAAATTGTAGATAAAATAAAAAATAAAAAGAAATGAGTGCCTTTCAGCCCCCTCAAATGCAGCCTCCGGGGCGCAGACGACAGGGTTTTAAAAATAAAATTGCATTATGAGTGCAGTTCCATTTGCATTTGCCAGTACGTACCCCCCTCCCCCCCTTTTCTCTCGCTTTCTGTTACGTATACGAGTAGTTGCAGCAGCAGCAGGCAATAAAAGTATCTGCGTATCTTTTAGTTAAATGCTAGACTTGGGGTGTACTTGGTGGCAAGGCAAAATGGTTATGCCAAGGGGAAAGTTTTAATTATTATTTAACTAGAATAATTTTGCTGGATTTTTCTTGCTGAAAATTAGCGTGCATTACGTTTTGTCAGTGGTTTGGTTCTAAAAGTCTTAATAAATATATAATATATATCTTTAAGTAAAAAAGTTCATCCTGGAATGATTCATCCTTTATATTCCAAGCGAATTCTTTGCTTCAGTAAAGAACAGCAAAGAAATGTACGGAAGGAAAGTAATAAATCTAGAATTAGAGCTACAGCTACAGTATAAAGGTAGAGCCGCGGCCCAAGCCGCACAACTTTCTTGCACGATTTAATTAGAAATTGCAGAAATATTTTTTTGACAATTTAATTGCTTTTAAGTTTTGCAAATTGTACATAAAATTCGCTCAATTTTTTCTTTAAATGCAGTAGCTTATATTTTGTAATAAATTAAGTTCAAATTCTAAGCAAAAAGAAGGAAAGTCAAGAATGTCTGTATGTGGCACAATTTTTATGGAATGTGAATTAAAAACTTCACAAAATATATAAATTTTAATTACGAATTTCTAATATTCAATTATGAAGATAAATATTCTTTAAACTTTCTAAAAATCATCAAGAAGCAACCATAGAAAATTACTTCAAAAAGTTACCTCCACTTTTTCTCTAACCAATATGCCTCGTCCAATCATCTTTTGCATATCTTTCCATTCTAGTTCCCCTAATTATTTCCAAGTATATGCTCTGGGCGACCCATTTAATGGTTTACAGGGTATCAGGCCCACACTCAAACGAAAAATCTATGCCATCAACTAAAATTGTCTTTTGGCAGAGCCCCCAGGCCCAGGCCCAGTGCCCTTTTTGTTAAATTTACTGGAGCAAATAAAACCGAGGGATGGGGGGAAGAACTATAATTTCAATGACATTGTTTTTGGCAATTTCCACAACATTTTATGTGGGTTTATGTCTCAGTCGAAGTCCCAGTCCCCAGTTTTTCTTTGACTACAATTTAATGGCAAATTTTCATGATATGCCGGCGCGGCATGCTATGCAGTTTAATGATTGTTTATGTCGGATCTGCATGGGGTGCACCGCCAGACTGCAGACTACAGACTGCTCTCTGGTCAGTTTTTTAGGACCCCTATGGCAGGAGTTTCCTTTGCTTGTGCAAAACTTTTGTGAATTTAATTTATGTTTGGAACATTAATAAAAAAAAAACGAAAGAAAGAAATTAGTTTTGTTGCCATTTTGAACCGGTCGGTAAATGTTAATTTTTTTATTGCCCAAACCGAACCGAACTGAACTGGGCAATAGTTTTTAGTCCCCCACAAATGCTCTTCTTCGGGGGAGCAATGAACGCAATATTTATGGCCCGATTTTTTATGCGGCCATATAAAAAAAATCGTATTAAAAAATGGGGTCCATGGCGGAGTTTGAACTGTTTGAAATGAGTCGATGCATTCAGTCATTGGGAGCAATCATTGCTTTTATAGGTCTGTCTCTCTCTATCTCTCTCTCTGCTTGCTGATAGTGTGAAGCCATAAAAAATAGCTCTTAATCAGTCGGATTAAACTAGTTAAATTTGTGTTTAAATGGCTGCAGGAGATAGTTTTGTTTTATTACGGATTTTTAAAGTGCAACGATGGCTTTTTTGGAGGCGGAATAAATTCAGAAAAAATGGGTTTTTTTTTGGAAAATGTGTATAGAAGTTACGAACCAAAATTCAAGCCGGGTTTCCGCTGCTTTTTCCCATAATTCAATGTATCCTTTATCTAATAAATTCACACTTGATTACAGCTGATTAAAACTATCTCCATATCTAACAATTAACTCAATCGAAACTTGTTTCATATTTGAGCCAGATTTAATCTCAGAAAATCATAGCTTTTATTGGGTTTTCTTTTTAAATTTTTAAAGAAATTATGTATATTTCTTTTCTGAACCGGTTAATGTGAGTTTTTTTCACTTAATTTACATAATACCCGCTTCGCGTGCCGCATCTTGGCATGCACTTGCCACTTGGTACTTGCCACACGGTACTGTTGCCATTTAAATTATGTATATTTATGCTCACCTCCTTTATGCTGCTGTCGTCGTGCTGGCTGGGGGCTGGAGGCTGGAGGAACTTCTCCTTTGGGCCATGTCTCTTTCGATTAATTGCTTTTGCAGCTTCCGCTGCTTTTCACCCACCTGAACCAAGAGACCGAGACAGAGATGGAGAGAGAGTGGGAGAGAGTGAGAGCTTTCCAATGAAAAATGTGCACACGCCACAGGACCACGCCCACGCGGCAGCAGGGGGCAGAGGCAGAGTCTGAGGCCAACTTTTAATTGAAAGTCAAATTCAATTTTTGCATATTAAATTAAGTGGAGCCCGCAGCAATTGCCTCCTCAACTTTCAGTTCATCAGAGACGGTGCTGCTGCCGCTGCCGCCAGTTCCAACAGAAAGTTCATCGAGTTGCCCTTGAGGATTGGTATGGTATATCCATCCTCAACTTCCGTTTCAAATGGCGGATGGGTATGGGGTAGGGGGGGTGCATAACTTCCCTTCCGGCATTCCGAGGTCTGACATTTGGTATTGAATCATGTGCTCAGTCGTGTGTGAATTATGCTTGCCAAGTCCTCCAAATGACTGGGCCCTAATTTAGAGTCAACGAAACAATAAAATCTCAGATATCTCGATGCACTCTGGTACATTCTCTTCCTCTGCCTCTGCCTCTTGCCTCTCTGCCACAGAGAAACATTTGACACCTTTTCGTGTTGCATTTTGGGGGCTAATTATAGTTCGCCTGGTCGCCTGACATTTGCTGGGCTCTGTCTCTGCCTCTGCCTCTGACAGACTGCCTGGCCCGGACTGTCCCGACTATCCCAACTGTTCCGACTGTTCCGACTGATCCGTCTGTCGTCCCGATGGCTCTGCTCTGACATGCTGTGACTAAAGAGGGCGCCGCTGCTATTCATAGCATTGAGGCTGATGCTTCGTCTGCCAAACGGAACAGCACAGTGGGATATTTATACCCCGTACTCCCAGAGTCATGTGATCGATTGTTTGGAGATTGCTGCGATGATCTTTATTGGTTTACCTGTCTATTCTTTTATCGCGGAATCGGAAACACTTATTCATCGGTATCTTGATCAGACGGTCAGCTAGAACTCATACTTAAACCCACTAGATTCACTTCGATTCACTTGGAACTTTACACAGAATCTACACAGAATCGCCAAAGGATTGATATTTAGTTTAAAGAAACTTCTTAGTAGCCTATGAGAAAAGATCTATAAATCGTTATTAATGACGAATTCAGAATTACTTAGGAATTACCTCGGAAGTTGCTGAGTTCAGGAATAAATTAGAATGGGTTTTTAGTTATTACAAGCTGATCTGGCAACTCTTTATGAACTATTTCTGTTGCTCCAAACGATATCATTTGCAAGCATCAATTGACATCAGAGACAGATTTGCCATTGCCGAGCAAAGCTCTCAATGGTCCTGGAGGTGTCTCAATTTAAGGCTGTGGCAACTTTGCAATCATCTGAATCATGTTTCAATTTGAGCGCCTGACAATGAGGACATTCCTTGTCCATAGCACCAATCAGCACTTTCGAATGATCCCACTTATTCAATATTTGGCTCGTTTTCGAGTGTGAGACATTGTTGGATTCGTTCTACCATTTTGCATGTTTCTTGCTTTATTTGTTTCAATTTTTGTATGGTATTTCTGGATATTGTTTAGACCTAAACACTATTGTAAAATAACTAAAGGTGGGTGGTGGCCGGACAGTGGTTCACCTCATGAAATATTAAATTATTAAAGAATTATTACTGGGGCTTTGTTTAAGATAATCCCTTGAAACCTAGTTGTAGTTTGACATGTATTTTTAACATACTTTGAGATTATTTGAACATGGGTCTACTCTGACATATAGGGAACAGCTTTGTTAACATTTGATCAACCAGCTTTAGTTTTTTCCCTGTTACATTCTCTGTTAACCAAACATCTCTGATGTAAGACTCTGAGTTTGATTTATTCCTTAACCACTAATTATTCATAAGCCAAGACCACAGCACCACTGTGCTGAGGCATAAATTTCCCTGGGTTTTTCTGTTGTTGTTTTCCAACCCACTGGGAAATGTGTGCCTCTTTTTCGTGTGCGAGGTAGTGTTCCACATTCAAATGCTGTGACTGTGCCACAAATCATGGCGTGCAATTTGTCAGCTCATTTCGTTT
Source organism: Drosophila azteca (assembly GCA_005876895.1). NCBI lineage: Eukaryota > Metazoa > Arthropoda > Insecta > Diptera > Drosophilidae > Drosophila > Drosophila azteca. The sequence goes on along the minus strand of VCKU01000091.1, from coordinate 5,719,380 downwards.
CGGGTTTCATTTTGGCTTGCTTTTGTTAAGTTATGATGACATTCAAACCTGTCAGCGAGTGCCGTCCAAAGAATGAGAGATTTGTGGGAGAAAGGAGGGGGAGGATCACTCCCTGGTGGCACTTTTTCTCTCCACTCACTTGAAGATTTATATGGATTGTGTTGCAATCGGCCAAGGCATGGCATGCACCTGCTCTCTTAAGAGATATACATAGATATTTCTCTTTGCAGCATCCAAAAATTGAGGTCGCTTTGTCGTCGTGCCACAAGTGTCTTCTGGCAGGCCATCATTTATCATTCTCGTTGCGAAATTCAGCCAGCAGCCAGCAGTTAATCCAACATTTAGTTTTGCACTCGAAAAATATAGAATATGTAGATATATATAGTTGCATTTGGGGTACTCTGGTGGGGGGTTTATGCTCAATTAAACACAAAATGGTTTTCTGGCTATTTCTGATTTGTGTGTCTAGGTTGTTGGCACCATCACCATTCCCTGAGAATTCTCCGAATGGTTCCCTCTGCCTTTAGTATGTGGAAAATGCCATAAAAATGGAGCATGGATGTTTGGTTGCCATTAAAAATAATTTAATTAAAAGCCACACACAACTGCATTTGTGGGTGGGAACACTGGCCACAATGTATACACACACATAGGCGGTGTATAGACGGTTTAATGAGGCGGCTAATTGAATCGGTTAATGGCGGGGTCCCCCAAGTGTATGGCAATTAAATCTAACCATTATAAATCCATCCAATGTCAACCAGCAGTCACCGCAAAAGGAAATTACTTTATACCTAACTGAAAACTTTAACCATTCAAAATGTCAACCTTGTGTTAATCACAGAGCAAAAAAAAAAATACAGCAAAAAAATACAACAAAAAATGTAAAGAAAATATATGGTAAAAAATAAAGCAAACAAAATGCATTCAAGCGGCAATTGTCAACGGCAACATCAAATTAAATCTACCGCCATCGCCAACGTCTGGAGATTGTGCTGTGCGCGGGTGTAGCCTCACCTCCCCGTCGACGTCTCTGTCTCCCCTGCCGCTGACAATCGTTGATGCATTCGAGAGCCTGTGAAAGTGAAATCTCGAATCGTGATATCGATCAGACAATACACCGTCGTCGCATACTCATACATATAATACACATCAAGAGTCGGGGCAAAAATGGGTGCCCACAGCTCCAAGGAGAAACTGTCGCGCTCCTATTCCGAGCGCTACATCCACTCACAGATGATCGAGCGGGAGCGCTTTGGCAGCTTTGGGAAACGCTCCTCCAAGGCCCAGACAAAAGGTGAGTAAAAGAGGGAAATGTTAGTCCCATGGGGGACTGGAGTCCGGGGAGGGAAATGCTAATCCCCATGGGACTGTAACCCACATGGAATGTAAACCTGGTTAATGTGGTTTGAGTTTACCAAAGACATCTATGCTAATCGGGGTAAAAATAACAGAGAAAATCTCGAAAAACCTTAACAATTATTTCAATCATAATTGCCTCAACTTAAACCCTTTTCTGTTTCAAAAAATTTTCCAAAAAACCCAGAAAATACTTTCATTTAATCTCCAAATTCAAATGCAAATTCCCCGCGAATCGAGTATTCCATTTAGCGCTGCGAAACTTTGTCCATGCCACATGCTGTCTGTGGTTGTCGCTGTAACTGCGGCTGTGGCATGGCTTATCGTGGCTGATAAAAACCGCCCCATAAGGATTATGTGACTCGGTGCAATGCTCTCTGGTTTGGCAGATAAAAGTTTCCCATTCCGGCCTAAGCTGCAGCAAGCAACTTTTATTTCCCTGTTTCCCCTGTCTCCATGTCCATGTCCAGCACAATTAGCCGACAGCTAAAAATAAAATTTATTAGGTTTTCCCTGCAGCTGCCGTGGTGCAGCTTCTGCTGGGCTCCCTGGCTGATTGCCCCGCCTTGTTGTGCCGGCCCAAAGCAGCCGCAAATTATGCCTAACAAGTGCGAGGTCTGGGCCAACAATGAAACCTCGTTAACGGGCGGGGGGGAACCCGGCGTGAACTTGAATCAAAGTTGATTATTGCGGTGTGGAGATATGATACGATACGAATAAAATATGATAGATGATAGATTGTTGTGGCACAGGAAGGGAAAGGTAATTAAAGGTGGATTAGATTATAGTTATCAAGAAAGCAAAACCATGGAATTCAAGAAATATATACTTAAATTATTTGGACTATAAATAAAGAGCCATAGAAATGCTCTTCCTTTTAGGAAAGCCAGAAAGTAGCTCCATGAGAGTATTACCAAAACTAGAGCGCTTTGTCTCTTTATCTATCTGTCTCTCTTTTTCTCAATGAGGAATTGTAATGAATTCCTGGTAAAAAAAAATCGACCTGAGAATTTTGTATGGAGTGACACATCTTAGTGTCTATATTGTTATTTAGTTTTCCATCAGTATTTGCACACTAATTTACTTCTAAAAGATCTATATATGAGTGATCGGAAAATGTACAATTAAGCATTGAATGTAACATCTCCAGTAGAAATATCTTTCTTCAATAAATTGCATTCATTCATGGTTGCATTTCCTTGAATTCGTGGAACTATTTCCCATTTCTCCCACCCCAACTAGAAATCGTTCTAAAGTGCTCTTCAAGTGATATTCAGTTGCTTTCATTTGGGAACACAGAGACTCTCCCCCTCACTAAACTCTCTCCCCCTGCCCCCCTGAGTGGAAACTTAATAGATTCATGCACTCGCATAATATAATTTCACCCTTTTTTCATGCATGTTTATCCAACAAGTTTTATCAGCTCTCCCCCCAATGAAGGGACAGAGCTGGAGGGGGGCGGTGCAGACACTTCAATTATGGAAACGCTTTGTTTTAATCCACAAAACATTGGGAATGCAAATAGCCCCCAAAGAGGGGAAGGACCCCCAGCTGGGAAGGAGGAAAACAATTTATGAAATTTGAAGAGTGTGTTGTTTTCTGCTGTGAGTTATTAAAGGGTGGGGGAACACATAAACTCTCCTCTCCCTTTCCTTTCCAACCCAACCCAACGGAAAAAAAGCGCACTTCAAAGCCTTGCGTTGCGTCTGGCAACGTGTTCCCGCATAAATTATATATCATCATCCACAACCATCCACATATTGATTGCTTGCAGAGACACACAAAAGTATTTTACTTGGAATTTTTTCTTCATATTATATATATATACATATGTATGTATGTACTTTTGTTCGCACCCATCTCTCACTTGTGTCGTTTGTCATTTGCAGGAGCTGCCAAAAAGCGTGATGTGCGCAATCTGAGCATATCGCCAACCGATCTGGGACCGCCGCCAAAGACCCAACAGACCGCCAAGGGACAATCCACACGCGGCAGCAAATCATCGGCAACGACCACGCCCACATTGATACGTAAGTGAAAGAATTTTTCAATACTTTTCACATTCTATACTGCCATAAAATATGTAAATTATGAAACGAACATACGTATACGTAATAGATATGCATGATGGTCATACATTCTGCTCTGCTTTGCTGTGTGGCCTTTGCATTCATTGCTTGCTCTCTGCTACTAAAACATTTATTGTGCTGTAATATATTTATGCACTTGAAGAGGGGTGTACTAGATTTTGATTTTTTGACCCCATAAAGCATACATATTATTGAACAAGGGATATGGTGAAATATTCCGCTAGTTTAAAAGTATTTCAGTATAAATATGATGAAAAATTTTCCCTCCAAGGGAGATGTCCAAAGAAGTTGTGCAGTTCAGAAAACTATAGCATAATATAGATAAAATTCCTTATAGTATTTGTGCCAACCACTGTTATATTCGTGTACATGAGCAGCAGCGCACTTTCCTATGCTCCTAAGATAGGAGCTTGCCTAACACTAGTAGAGGGCAATGCTTTCTCCTACTCTTGGCTATTAGTCTTAAGAGATAATTGTATCAGGAATAGATAATATGTAAATATGTATCATGTACATTAAAGCCAGGGGAAATATTGTCACCTGTCACCAATATTCACATTTTTATACCTTAACTAGCTGAATATTGTACGTAAATCTTAAAGTTCAAGCCCAAGTTGTAAGTTGTGTGGAAAAGCCATAATAAATGAAATATAACCTTTGAATACTTTTGGATACCTTTTCTTAGAAAAAGTGCTGTCCAGAGCTTGGGTTTAGGTTTTTCCCACATCAATGTAAACTCTGGCTGGCTGGCTGTTGGCCCTTGAAGAATGAATTGTCAGTGAAAAGTCTGCCATTAGACCTGCTGCCATCAAAATTCTCACCGTCTGTTAACGGCTATGACATTTGCGCAGCTTCTGTAAAAACCCACTTGAAATGTGTCAACTTTTGTCTAGAATCGCCCTCTGTCCCCCTACCCCACACCCTACCTACCATCTCCAGCAACTCCAGGAAGAGTTATATGCGAATTCATGGGGCTCAGGTGTGATGCGATGCTCGACTGGAACTTGTTGCCGTTTTGCCCTCGATGAGTTTGCTGAATCTGCAGTGCCCCTCCCCTGCCCCACCTGCCTGCCTGCCTCTCCCTATAAAAGTGTCGTGTCCAGACCAGCATGAGCATGAGCCCGCTATATTTCAATTTAGGGCGTGTCTTAGATCTCAGTGTCCGCTATACCAGCGCAGCTGCCCAGCGACAGAGAGAGAGAGAGAGAGAGAGAGAGAGAGAGAGAGAGACCGAGGAAAACAATTTAGCGACCGATTCCGATTCCCACAGTGAAGTCCACAGTACGGAAAAGCCGGCAAATCTGTGGTGTGTGGCGTGTGGTGTGTGGGGCATGGGACAGCTGCCAGCTGCCGTGGTGTCCCCAAAAGCCTCAACTCCAGAGGTAATCTGTGCTGGAAATTTGTGCACAAATTTGGCATCGTTGACTCATTCCCGTGACTCATCCCGTCGACTGACAGACCAGATCAGTCCAGACCGAGGAGGTAATGATTTTTCACTGGGCTTCCATTCGGCCAGATGTGCGAATGCTGTAGATTTATTATTGAAGTTTCTGTTTCAAGAGATCATCGGCAGACTTCCAGCGATGCTTCAATGTCTTAATTCTCCAGCTAAAACATACAATATTTCTTGGAATTGGAAGGGGAACATATCATGCCCCTTGGTTAGGAATTTTTCTGCCTTAATGGACTCGGGGGGTTGTTCTGTCTTGTTGCATAATTAATCATAGTTCTGATGAGCACAAGATGATAATGATAAATAGTTCTAACGGAAGTGAAAATTAAGTATTCTTGAAGGAATGTAGAGCACACATTTGTGGCAATATTTATTCTTTACTTTACTTTATTTATCCAACATTTTTGTGAAAACATTCCACTGGCAAATGTTTTACTATAAATATTCTAATGAGCAAGGGAGTTTATCGGATTTATTTGCATTACATATGCTTACATGTCATTGAATACCCGATACTAAGAGAGTTAGCCGCGGCCCTTGTCGCGTTTCAATAGTATACTGTTGACACCAAATCAAACCTTACACCAAAGACTCTTCAAATGAAGAAATAAAGATGATAAAGTCCACATCTATCATCATATTCATCAGCATCTGTAAGAAACTCTTAAGTATGCAGATACCATCCTAATCATTGCCACATGTTCAATGAATAATAATGTTCCAATGGCCCGACTCCATTATCTGATGGATGATACATATTTGGCATGTTCTATAATAGAATTTTGGTGGCCTCATTCATGAATATCAACAACAACAACGAAAGTGGGCCAATCGAATACGGAAAACATGAATATATTTCTGAAGAAAAATGAAAAATAATTATGTAGATTCTTGTAGGTTATTCACCGGCGCGGGTTAGTCTGAAATTCATTGGAATAATAGGAAAATATACAAAATTTGGCCAAAACTTAATAATTAAATCTGGTATTGAATCCCATTGGATTGCAAGTCCAATAAAAACCACTGGAACCCATATTAATCTACGCCATAAGCTGTGGAACCATCACAAGCATCGGTGGTTCAGTGGTAGAATGCTCGCCTGCCACGCGGGCGGCCCGGGTTCGATTCCCGGCCGATGCAGCTTACTTTTTTTTTTTGTTTTTTTGCTGCAAGTTTTATTATTTTGTTTACAGAGAGTCGTGCGCGCGGGGCTCATGCAAATGTTTGCGACTTTGCATAAATTAGCTTTAATAGGGAAATTCATTGTGTGCCGCCCCTCGACGAGATGTTGGCTGCTGCTCTGCTGTTAAATTGCTCGAAATGTCGCAGAGTTGGAATGGAAGTCGTTAAGAGAATATCTCCTCCTCGTCGTCGTCGGAGTCTTCCCTAAGTAGGGTCCAGCCTCGGGCAATTCTATTTTTATGCGAAAGACTCTGTCTAATTTAAAATTACTTTTCGCCTCTCCTCTCTTTCCACCCGGATCACTGATCTCCAGTGAATGCATAAGCTCCAAAGAGCGGAGTATTCGCATGCGCATGCTTATCGGGTTATTTTCACACACACACACAAAAGCGAGCAAAAAACGACGACAGTGAAACGTGTTTTGCATATTCAAATGCACGCTCCAGGCGGCTGGTATGGCATTTCTTTCACTAATTAAGATTTATTCAGCCAACATGCGAGATTTCATGCAATTAACGACAGCAGAGATTTATCAAAAATTTTATCAAAACAAAAAAAAAAAAGTTATTTTGCATCGGCCGGGAATCGAACCCGGGCCGCCCGCGTGGCAGGCGAGCATTCTACCACTGAACCACCGATGCTTGTGATCAACTTAATAAAAGTTTTCCACTCAAGGTGGAAAATCCGCGAAAAATGGCAAGCATAACGGGTTTTACTAGAGGCAGATAGCATTACAACAGACTTTATGCAAAAAAAAAAAGTAAGCTGCATCGGCCGGGAATCGAACCCGGATCACTCGCGTGGGAGGCGGGCATTCTACCATTGAACCACCGATGCGAGAATTTTCGTAACTCCACAAATCATGTACACAAGATACGCTACGAGATCAACAAAAGAAATTTATAATTATTATTATTAATAATTAATTATTAATATAATAAATTAATATAGAAAAAAATGATGATCGACCGTTTTAGATCTATAGTGAACCCTTTTAGAGCCCAGATATCCTTCCTTAGATCAATCTACTCGACATTCTGTACTACATTCTTGTTTTCTAAGGCACAAAAACACACATATCTATTGGAGATCTAGAGATCTGTTTGAACACGTAACCGAATCGATTAGGTGTTATGCGATATGCGCTTCATTTGGTCAGCTAGAATCAGCGTTTCAGATTTCTCTTTAACTTTCTATTATGATTAACTTGGACACTGTCATAAGTCACTAAGTGAGCAGATAAGAATTGGTTCTATTCTTTTCTGGGTTCATTGTTTCATCTATGTGTGTGTGTGTCTTCCAATCAGCACTCCCATGAGGAAAGGTAATTCCCGCTAATTGCACGCAGGCTGATCGCTTTTGATCACATAATCGCAGCACTCTTCAGTATTCGCTGGACACCTCTATGGGGCAAACGTGCCTGAAATAAACCTACACAAAGCATTTCGCTGTTGACCAACCCACACGTCTACCTGGCGCTTACTCTCATCAGGTTGGCAAAAAAAAGAGCAGTAAAAAACTTAAAGCGATATGTTCATTGGCATAATTGTGCAAGATCGATTGAATCGTCGGCATTTTCTCACCTCTTTGTATCGCTGAGATACAGATACTTGGCGACCCACGCACTTCAACACTGAAGACTGTGGGGACTACGGGATTGGGAACGGATTAATCTGCTAGAGATCCGGTTACTTCACCTGGTAAATGGTAAATGGTAATTGCCTACCGATGGATGGCTGGCCCACGCGTGTGTAAGTTTCTTAAACGAAAGCAAAATCGTTACACGATTAGAGCTCGTTACTCTTGGAAGATCTCTGACATTGAACCTGCCTTCCATCTACCGTCTACCGTCTGCCGTCTGCTCTGGCGCTTCTTAATCGTTGAGTTTGGTTTTTTAGTCGTGTTTTAACCCCCGCTCCGTCCCAACTCCGTCTGTGACATTGGCATTCGTGGCATTGTAAACTCTTTTTTCGGCATCCATCGGCTTCGGTATGGGTATGGGCATGGGCACTCGTTCAGTTCACGTTCTCGCATAAAAAACAGAAAAAAACAAAACTCTCATTGTTTGTAGTTGGTAGTTTTTGCCGCCTAGACTTGTACTAGCCATTTATGGCTTCTGGCGCTGGCTTGTTTTTGCGGTTAGCATTGAAATACAAGCTCCTCCTCGGGCTCCTCTCCAGGCACGAGCACAAATTACCTAAAACAATATACGAGTACTAGATAGGGGAATGTCCAAGACGGGTCCCAGGTGCAGGGTCCCGCGTCCCGAGTCCCAAGTCGCGGGACAAGCCATGAGGTCAGCTTTGGGCAGTGGACAAAAGCGAGTTGTGTGCAGCAGCCAAAGAAAACAAAAGCAGCAAATTATGCTAATTATTCAAAGAAACCTGTATCTTTATCTGCACCAGCAGAGAGCTGTAGTCACAAGATACACAAAGAGCGAGAGCTGAAGAGTTGACAGAACAAAGAGAAGAGAGAAATATGTACACTTAAGATAAAGAGAGGGATTACCTTACCTCTCCTTGTTTACGCTCTCTCTCTTTACATCTGAAAGCAGTGCAATTTGAATTCACGCGCTTATTGTGTGTTGGGGCCTGATCAGCTGATCATCAAAATTCAGCCCTGGTTTTCTCTTCATTGTTCTCTTTCATTTCATTTTTCCCCCAATTTTTCTCTTATTTTATTTAGCAAAAGTATGTTGTGTAAACATACTCGTATGCACTGCTTGAATACTCTTTGGCTGCATTTGATCTCTTTCAACTGCTTCAAACACGCTCTGGCAACATTTGAGTGCTTCTACTGCTTGAATATTGCTTTATCATTTGCCGCTTGTATCTGTTTATTGTGCAAAAATACTCTCATTGTAATGCAAATTATTAAAGCAAACCTGTATTGTTTTATGATAATTATTCAGCGAAACCTGAACCCGTTTTGGCAGATTGCGTACATCATTAGCAGAATCAACCGCAAACTTAATTTCACTCTAATATAATCTTTTAAAAATTGTTCAACTGCTTGAACCGCTTGACCAGTCGTTAGCAGACACTGGCAGACACTGCTTGCAGAATGCTGATAATATGTTGACACCTCGCGCCTTATCTGGCTGAAAGACACTCAGAATTTGACCTATTTTTCCAATATAGGTATATGCATAGATTGATAGACTTAGAAGATAATAATTTTACCTTCAGATAAGCTTAGATCTGTCTGTCAATTAGCTACTCTTAGAACTGCTTTCGCACTCTTTGCCTCTTTGCATTTCAGTTGAAACTGCTTGTGCGAACTTTCTTACCGACTGCTTGCCATGCTGTGCTTCAGCACAGACCACTTGCCACTTTATGTGGTCCAAAAACAGGTGTTTCTGTTTCAGCACGCATTCCTTCTCCTTGGTAGCACCTTACGTTTCGCGTTGCATGCTGAAAACGGAAACTGGTTTTCTTTTGATTTCATTAATTTGGTCAAATTATGACATGCTGTTGCCTGTAACTCTGCATCTGAATCGCATCGCGGGGCAGTGGCTGGGCTGGGATCTGGTTAAGGCTCTGCCACAGAGTGTCTCTCGCGCTTGGTTCTTTTGCTGCGCTCCCTGCCTTTTGCCGGCTCAAGTGCATTGATAGCCTGAAACCAGAGAATTCTCGTTTCTCGAATATTATCACTTTTTATGCCCTCAGTAAGCCCCGAAAACAACATTCAGACGTTTTCAGTGTTCGCCTTCAAAGTAAATTCAGAACTCGACAAATTCAAATGTTTTTTTAAAAGTTGCAACAAAAAAAATCTCCCATAAATGTTTATAATTACATAACCATACCAGGAGCTTCAAGTTGTTTCACATCCGTATTTTGGCACGTTTGTTGTTCTCAAGAACCAAAAATCACACTCGAAACATGGGTTTCATCGCTTTATATCGTTGTATTTTTGGCCGCGATAAATCTACTAAAATACAGAAAACAGAATTAACTTGGAAAGGCCCATCGCTGTCATTAAGTAAGTGAATATCCGCTGTACACTTTCACACTGGTTCCTCTTGTAAGGGGAGGGTGTCCAAAAACAGCTTCTTCTAGTTGAGGTAGAGGCTTGAAACTTGACACAAAATTTTTATAAATTAATAGTAAGATGATGTATAAAAATTAGCCGGATCGAACCGCTATATCTATAGCTGCCATAGGAGCAATTTGTCTGGGTCTCAACATTTTTTATGGCGCTGCCTGAAAGTAGGCAACACTTTTTGATCTTCGATTTTCTTTGGCTAAAATATAAAAATATATTTAATAATTAATAATAATTCTAATTAATTCCAGAAAAACGTTTAAATGGAACCACAAATGGCGCCTCAACTGCGGCTGCAACATGCCTTATTGGCAACACTAAAGGAGCTGCCACAAAGCCAGCTGCAGGCAGTGCAACACAAATCAAACAACAATCGCCACAAGCAAAACTTAAAACTACATCCGTCAAGAGCTCCCCAATTGTTAAGATATCCGAAGGTAAGTGTCAAAAGGTCAAGCAATAGTAATAGTAATAATTATGGCAACGATGGCAAATCGAAATTGGAGCACTGCCAATCGATGGTAACCCCATTATTTATTTCCTATTTCCCTTTTTTTGTTTTTTTCTGTGGCGTGGCCGCCGCCCAAAAGTGAAAGCATACAAAATTCAAGTCCAAAATAATTTCGTTACCAATCGAATTAATTTTTTTTCTGCATTTTCTATAGCCATTGTCTGTCGTCACACAACGAAAAAAAAAGTAAATACTTTTTGCTGGCAATTGCCAAATGGACTCCTGGGGACAGTTTTCGACTGGCAAAGTTTTTCTGTTGGGGGGCTTAAGAGTTTGAGCAACTTTTGTAATTAATATTAATGCAGCTAATTAGCCATTTGGGGATTTTGGGCTGATGAGAGGAGGCCTCTTAGCCACATGTCTGGTTGGCCCTGTTTCGACACCTGTTCGAGTGTAGTTTTCAAATGGAAAAGTCACAATATTGCAGTGGGTTGATGTTCGTTTCGTATATTGATATTCCATTGGGGATGGTCTGAATGCCATTAGTGTGTGGTGATTACTTTTTATGGCTCTCGTCTATACGACTTGTTTAACTAATTTGGCCGTCTTATTGTAGTATTTTATTCTTCTATGTTTTAATTAGTTGTCGCTGCTCTTCGTTGTGGGTTTTCGATGGGTATGATTGGTATTTTAATTCAATTTCTTTAGGTAATAGAAAGAGGAGGCTACATTGAACAGTAGATATTTCTGGCATGTAGAAAGAAAACTGCAAAATATTTCACATATTTAGGAAGATATTTTCTCGATTGCCTTCGATGGAATTACTTGGAAATTTCTTGCTATAGATTTGTCTGATATCTGGTTGTTTTTCATATTTTTTTTTGAATTTTTTTATGCACTCTAGGCCTTGATTACATTTAAAATTCGATGGCAAATATGCCACGCATTCACTGGCAACTTTTCAGCTTGAACTGCTTGTAAGAACTTTCTTACCGACTACTCGCCTTTTACTCACTCCCTCCAATCACCTTAAAACCTCAGTCTGAGGTTCACATGCACTGGGGTATCCCTCAACGTTAGGGGACTTTATTCACGTGATTCTCAAGCAAGAACCTTTTTTGAAATCACCCAAATTTGTTCTCTGATATGCAGTACCATTTATTGTTATCTATGACATATAATCCCAAACTCCCACGTATATAGTAATGATCGTAGTGCTCTAACATCTTTCAATCTCAACTCAACGGCGTTGAGTAGCCCGTAAATTAAGCAGCAAAGCGCCAACTTCTTGCCTCAACTCTGACAATGATCTCGCACTCATGGGGGGGTCTCTGGTCCCTCTGGTGCTTACATAATCATCGTGTCGTGTGCATGACCCCCACACACTGGCACTGTGGCAAGTGGTTCTACATAAAACCCACACACACACGCACACTAACACGCATATGCACACGCACAAGCACAAGTACCCTCTACAGGAGGGTGGGGGGGGCTTCTCCGTCTGCTACTACCCACAAATGTCAATGCTGGTTTATGCCGCTACGCGTTGCCGCATTAACAAAAATTTGCTTTGATGTTCAACGAGTTGTTGTTGCCTCGTTTTTTTTTTGTGTTCTAGGCGTTGGTGTGCACTCCCCCACCTTCCGCTGTACCGCCCCTTTACACCAGGCACTGCAATGTTTTGGCTTATTTGAAGTTAAATTGTTTGTTAAATGTTTTAATGCCTTCTACTTCAGTGTTGTCGCTTTTTGTGTGTGGGAAACCAACAGCAAGGCTTAGCCAGTGCTCAAAACCACTTTCTTAGAGCTACTGTCCCCATGGCTCTCTTTCAATAGTGTGTGTGTCCATGACTCTCTTTCGAGTGTATGTGTGTGTGTGTGTTGTGTCTGAGTATTTTATCAAATTTTATTTATTGCTTTCACACCAACCATTTGGGGGGTGTCGATCAATTAAGTTGTCATTTAGTTTTGATTGTGCGTGATTGTGGCGGCACAGGCCGCGGCCCGACCCGCATGTGAAAAAGTTTGTGGGAAAGTGCAGTTTTCCAGGCTAACGAATATTGAATGTTCTTTTTTGGGATATAACATGAATAATACATACTTCTTAAAGCCGTATCATACTGATACTTGATCTATCATACTGCCATATCTTATCGTAGTCTTTGGTTTTTGTTTCTTCTTTTTTGAAGTAAAGTAAATCAAGATTTGGGGTAAGCTTATCTAGTAATAGGAATGATTCCATTCGTATACCTTCTTTACTCCTTGCTTCCAAAGAAGATCTATCTATCTATCTATCTGGCTTGTTGTTCCATTATACCTATGGCAGATCCTATGGCTATTCTTAACCCTATGGGTGTCCATAACCCCCTTCAAAAGGGTATTTTTTACAGCACGCAAACTCTTTTTTCGCTGGCTGGCTTTTGGGTGTGTTTGTGCCTGTATCTATGTGGATATTTTCTTGTATGTTTTGCCCATTATCTGACAGCTTGTTTTCACTCCAATTTATGGCCTACACACACAACACACACACATCAAGTTCATTGATTTCGCCTGTCGTCTGTCGAATTGTGTGTGTGGGGGCTCTGCGGCTCCGCTTAATGGCCATTTTTCACGCTTTTACTCAATTAATTGACAAAATAAATCTCTGCCTCTTTTTTGGTGTCGATAGTTAACGGCACGCTTTGGCTGTCACTGTCACAGAAGAAACGATTGAAAATATCATCGTACTCTCGTATCATCATCATAATCTATCAAGTGCTGTGCATATTATTATTAATTTCACAATCGAATTGCAACAAACAACAAAAAGAAGAAGTTAATGGCCTTCCGCTCCGCCCAACACGCACATTTCCAGTATACTTTTACTTTTCTTCTTCTTTTGCAATGTATCTGTATCTGTATCTTGTATCTGCAACTGTGTCTGCCATGCGTAACCCCCCACTGGAAATCGACAAAACAATCGAAAAGTAGTCGTACCACTCGCACAATGGATATCGAGTACTCGTCGTATGTAATGGCACGTTTCCATTTACAATAAAAAATTATAAATTACAATGCAAAATACAAATGCAATTCATTTCGGGGGCCCCCACACAGAGGCAAAGCTTTTTGCAGGCCCAAAGATTTATAGGAAACATTCATTGCTTGCTGTCGTCGTCGCTGGTGGTCGGTGGAAAACGCTTTGAAGTTGGAGGTATACGGCAGACGAAGGTGTTGTACGTGGAAGTGTCATTTATCTTCTAGGAAATTGTGTCACATACATAGAAGAGACAGAAGCAACACAAGTCTGAAACGATGTTTTTATGTGGCGGTTCTTTAGAGAGGAGTATTCGTACAACATACGGCTGCCGTATGAATCTTTGAGGTGAAGTTCCCAAGTCATGTTTTGTGTCTTGATATAGCACCTTGTCGAAGAAGGTGTAGTATTCTTTAAGACCCCAATTGGGGTAGTTTTCTGGCCAGGAAATATCCAATGGATACATAATACCCATCAGAAGATCTTTAGCGAGTAGAATCACTCCACCATGTATCATTTTCTTAGCTCCTCTTCCATTTCCCTTCTTCAAATGTTAACCGGAAATATATCAATCATTTCCATTATGAACATGTTCGTAAAATGTTTGCAAAATGTTCGTAAAATGTTCGTATCCAATAAATTCTCGCTTAATTAAGCCATTCCTAAATAACCCCTTAAGCACATCAACATTAACATTAGCATATGTACTTTTGTAATATTTAAAGCTGCAGGAAAAAACCTTATTGAACTGTCAACAAATATTTCAGAAACCCAATTCGCATGAAAAATGTATGCAAGTCAAAGCCCCGTAAGATTTCTTCTCCCTCTGCTGTGGTGTGGGCTTATTTGCACACAACAAAAAAGTTGGCCAAAACCGTAGCCAAATATTGCATAAATTGTTGAGACTCTTGGGGCTCTTAGGGCCTTGTGTAATTTCGTGTTTGAATACACTTATTTTCTAGCGTGAGAATTTCGTTTTCTGGTAATTATATGAATACATTTTTGGATTGGATTATTACCCAAAGATATACAAATAAATTCCGAAAATCAGGGTACAGGGAAATAAAAGACGCTTTCTGCAATTAAACAATTGTTTTGGGGGCTTATATAAGTCCCCGAATTCCCCTCCAAATCGGGCACACGCTATCCATTAATGCCGCCCGATAATTGCATTTCCATTGAATCGAAAATTTGTTTAATCAAATGGTTATCCCATATAATTGATGGACATCTCTTTCTTTTTTGTGGCAGTTAATTGGGTTTATGTTTGATTTCGCGAATTAAGGTCAAGTTTTTTGTGCGTTTTATTCAATAAAAAACTGCCATAATTATCCGGATTTAATCTGCACAAACCTGATAAGGTTTATGGCCCCAAACCCCAGAGGTTCTATCTAACTGGAGCGTGGCTTTTAATGAGCTGTGTCTCAGCTCTGCTCTATCGTTCTTTGTCTTTATCTTTGTCTCTGTCTGTCTCTCTCTGTAATCAGAGCCAAAGTTTTCTTTTTTGCATACTCTTGTCTCATATGACTGCCAGTCAATGGCCAGGCCAAAACGACAAAACTACTTTTGCTGTTGGCCAACTGTGACGCGAAAGTCACGGCGACAATTTTGCTGCTTAAAGACAAAGTCCATCATTACAGAAACAATGCGGTGATGTGCGGCGGCGCAACCTTTCTTTCTTTTCAAGTGTCTGCCAGCCATATTCGAAGAGGGCACAAACCTCGGAGAAAGGGTTAATTGAGGTACCAGAATTGGCCAAAAGAGAGTGCAAAATATTATTTGATTTATTATTTACTTATATTGGGGATTAAAAGGCTGCATTGGGGTTTAGTTTCGATTGGTTTTTCAGTATGCAAATCAGGGGAAATATTCGGTTTCTATCTTCACAAATGCATTTTCGACAATACCTAGAAAAATCATTAAATAAAATAGGAATAAAAAATGGAACAAAATGTGGAATAAAAAATGGAATAAAATATGGAATAAAACCTGGCATAAAATCTGGAATTAATTCTGTATATATATAGAATATAATGGAAGAAAAATATACATTTATTTGAGTGTTAAAAAAGTATGATTATATTTTTATATAGTAGACTCCGAAGAGAACTAAAATCCCTAAAACATTACCTGAACAAATTCTTTGTTCTAAGTTTCTTCGATGTTTTTATTGTCATTCTTTTAACGCGGAATTTAACAATCAATCAAGATGCACATTTTTGGTTAAGATCGTTTAAGTTTTGCTCTAGCTAAGGCCCCATTTTCCCTTGAATTTTTCAACTAAAAATTATAAATCTTTGGAAATTTCTCAGCCTAGTTTTAAGTAGCTCAACAAAAGGCTTGAATATACTCTATATTTTGAAGCATAATACTCTTCTTCTGTTTCTCAATCTGTCTCTGTCCACACCCTCGCCTTCATTTCTTTGATGTCCATTTTGCATTTCACTTTATGTAAGCCTCTGGAAGTTTTTGCCAATTGCTTTGTGCGGTTTTCGTGTGTCGCCGTGGCGGTATAAGCCGCAGACGCTGTTAAAGTCGCTGTTGAAGTCGCGTTTGAAGTCGCTGTTGAAGTCGCGTTTGAAGTCGCTGTTGAAGTCGCTGTGCCGGCGTCTCCGCCATTTGTTGCTTGCGGCTTGGGGGCCGCTGCCTAGCCCGCGCGTTAGTCGCGCGCTGAACTTTCAAACAAACAGACGTGTGCGGGACCAACGACCAGCGACCATCGTGGTGGTGTTTTCTTTTGCTTTGCTATTCGGGGGCTCGCTCAAGCTCCCCTCGTATAACGCTTTTACAGTTGGACAAGCATTGGGTGGTCGCTGCTTTGCGCTCCGCTCTGCTCCGCTACGCTGCTTAAGTGCGCGCATGCCCCAAAAATGGGCCTCAACGAGTGCTCAGTGTTCTACGGCTCGACACAAAGTCTGAATGCGACTAAAACCGCGTCCACGTCTGAGTATTCGTTGCCAACGGCTGTCGATGTGAAAGAGTTCCAACAAATGTTGAAAAATCATAAGAATCTGCAGGCATCCAAGAAGTACAGCTACAAGGATTATCCCAACGATGTGAAATACGGGAAAATCTATACGGGCATCGGCTGTGGCGGTCCAGCAGCAGTAGCTGCCGGAGGAGGCGTTGGCGGAGGTGGCAGTGGCATCAAAAAGCTCTTCAACAACAACAACAACATCAACAACATGAATGTTGGTGTGGGTGTGGGCAAAGGCAGCAAACTGATGCCCGTCACAAGGATACCGACCACCAAATCCATGATTGCCACAGGAGCAGCCACAGCATCCTCCGCAGCGACCGCCAACGACATGGATATGTATCGTTCGTTCAGCAAGAAGAGCTCCTCCTCGTCGTCCTCGTCCACGTCCTCGTCGGGCAGTGCCTTTCTGTGGAACTCCTTTCGGATGCCACGAAAACAGAAATCCCTGCTCTCCGATAAGAAACGAAGTGGCGGCGATGCCGGTGAGTGTCCAAATCAATTTCCTTTCAAAGGGGATTCACCCACCCGTCTTTCAATTGCCATCGGTTTGTGACCCATTTGAAGTTTGTAGAGAACAATGGGAATTGTTTGGCTCTGGCTATGGCTGTGGCTGGCGGCTATTTGGTTAACAAGAGTGAAAGATGAGACGAGAGATCTTTTGGGCCCAGACCCACTGATTCTTGTATAATTTGAAAATTGCTTAGGCATGACCCACAACCCAAAAAGCAAGCACAAAAAAAACATGTCTAACGGCTCCACAATCTCCCATCTACCATCTCCCAATCTCCACCATTTACTCCATTTACTCCCTCTCCAGTTGTAGGGTATACGAAATCGTGGTTCTTTCTATTGCCAAACGAGGCGTTACAATTTTTCCCCCTCCCCTCCCCAACATCAAGTTTTGTTCTCCCGTTCTTCTCGTTCGTTCATTTCTTGGGACTTTAGCGCTAAGTGTTGCAAATACGATTTGCCTTTGGTTTCCATTATTTCAGCTTAATTATGAAATTTTGTTTTGCTTTTGCTAAAAATAAACCACAGGAAAATACAAAACATCAAAAAACAACATTTAATTGCTAGAGTTTTAACCATTTTTCATTCGGCAAGTCATTTATTTGGATGGCTTTTAGATGGTTAGGTCACACAGCATACAACACAGAGGGGAGCATTGTCATCAGTCTTGTCATCACTTGGATACATACTCGTACATGATACGTGATTTTACAAGTTTGTAGAGCTTGTAATTGAGAGATTTGTGAAATTAAGGGTTTAATATTGGTTGGGGTTTGATTGTTTTGTAGAGGGTAGTGGTCTTGAAGGCGGTAGTCGAAATACAAAGTTCCAGACAGCCAGACAGCCACATTTAGGGTACAGCTATGGCTCTAAGAGTTATTACAGCCCAAAGGTAGTTTCCTTCTAAGAAGCGATAGTCCATCGTTTACCCATTTAAATGATATATGGCTTCAGTAAACATCCTCAAATGCTATCTGCCCTAGAACTGCCTTTTAGTCTTTCCCCTTCCATTTCTATTGCCTCTATCCACTATCCCCAAATCCTAATCTCTATCTCCAAAAACATTAGAAACCTTCATTGCCAATGGCCCATTTTCGGCAACATCTATGTTTTTTTTGGCCAGATTCCTTAACTGATGGGCAGCCTGAGCGGCGGGCACTTTGTGGCCCATACAATATTGATGGTTCTTAACACTTTTACATGCCAAACATTCGGCCATCGAGTGCGCATGCCCCTCAGCGCATAGGCGCAACAAGAACATGTAGAAGCCACAAACACAAACCAAAACCTTCTGGGCCGGTTGGTATCTCCTCTGGACCATTATTGATTTTTTGAGCCAAGAATTTTTGCACAAAGTTTTTTGTCTGGTCTTGCAAGGGTCCTGTACAAAGTCTCAAGTTTTTCTGTGCTTTTGGATGACTAACAACCCCAACGACGGAGACGTCGACGACGACGACGACAATGATGATGATGACTCATCTCCAGAGCTACCCCAACAAGCCAAGAGTAATGGCAACAGAAACAACACTTTCTCACTCACTTTCTCTCGCTGGCTCGCTTGCTCCCTCTTGCGCCTGCCTGTGTGTCGCAGCATAATAAAGGCAGTAAAAAAGAAATGCTCTAGAGTCGAAGGTGAAGATACCCTAGCAGTAGGGGTCTAGGTATCAAATGGGAACTATATGATAATAAGATACAATTTTGATCAAAATCTATGGAAGATAGGCAACAGTTCTTACAGTTTTGTAGGATTATCTTTAGAGATGAGATATGCTAGCAGATAGAACTTATGGTAGTACCATCATATAAGGTATAAGGTATGTTCTAAACAAAGGAATGAACCTTCAGCGTGTTGGGTTTAGACCTTAGGAACAGGACAGCTGGAAAATCTAGACTACCCTTTGCAAGAGCATAAAAATTGCATAATGTACTTTTTCCTCTTCCCATCATTCTCGTTGTATGACAGAATGTGTGTATGTATGTGTGTGAATGAGTGTACGTACATATGTGTGCGTATGATGTGGGACATTTGACACACTGACACTCATTGTGTATGAGATATGACAGCCGCAAGGAACAGAACGCAGGCGCAGTGAGCGAGAGAGAGAGCACGAGAGCGTGAGCTCTGCTTTATCAAACTGTTATACACTGCTTGTTTACAGTGCTGCCCAAACTGTGCACGCATTTTCGATTCATTTTCGCTTTTTGGTGGGCATTTTTCAAGTGGAACCGAGTGATAAAATAAAAATTCACTTAATGCTTTCAAAATTCCCCCCGCCAACGATTGACTAATAAATCTTTGCTCGCACAAAATCACAAAATTAATTAATAAATCGAAAATGTGGAGGGGAACGAAATGTGAAATGCCGAAGACAATTAAATCATAGCCATGTTGCCTCGGCGTTCATTAACGGTACTGTTGCGTTTTTGGCGCAAACAAACTGTGACCACACATGGCTCCAGGCCCAGTCCCAGGCCAGCAGATAGCAGATAGACAATCGGCTCTAATGGAGTCAAGTGCAGACCTCGTAACGGCACCGCTCTGCGGCGTCAGTGGCAGCACGATACAGAGGCTGTGCAACACAGGCAGGCCAGGCCAACAAGAAGAGGTAGAGGCAACGCCAGAGTAGAGGCAACGCCAGAGTAGCGGCAGCGAGTGGCGTCTGTGCAGCGGCAAGTCCAAGTCCAAGTGGCGGCTTCTGTGCAGCAGAGCACAACCAATTGTTGCCACAAGCAGCTGCTGCTGCACCATAAACACCAGAGAACAGACAGAGCAGAGGCAGTGGCAGCAGCAGAGGCAGAGGCAGCGGCAGCCAATGCGAATTGATTGATCAATGCCTTTCAGTCTCGAGATGTGCCTTGGCCCCGAGCCAAATTGTCAAGCGGTCAGCCAGTGGCCAGGGGGAGGCACGGGGGGGACAATCCATTTCCAGGCCAAATGCAAAGATAAAGCCACGCATTGAACTTGTTTTCTTTTTCATTGGCAACCCCATAATTAAGGTCGGGCTATAAAATATTTATGGCCAACACTAATCGATTCCAAATCGGCTCAATAGAACTAAGATTGCGGGGTTTTGGTACAGTTTAACCAATGGAAATGAGTTGATCCATGTAAGAAGATATATGAAATGATGGTTTAGTAAGAGATGTGAGATCTTATGTGGGGTTTTTAATGGGATTTTAATAGCCTGAGTTTAGCAAGAGGTTTTGATAGGCCTCTTTTAAGGGGTTTGAACTATAATCCATGGAGAAACTGGGGATAAGCTTTTGGGGGTGTGCCAAAAAGCTAGAAAGAGTATGAATAGAGTATAGAGCAGGGCTGTGGCTTGAGGTGGGAAAACATTTGTGGTGATACCCTATAGGAATTGATGCCATTTGCCTCTTCCCCTTTCTGCTCTGAAATAAACCGACAAACTTTGTCTTCAGCTCATTCCCCTGATTATAATTTCTTGATTAAATTATAATTGTGAAATTAGTTACACCTTTTCCTATGTGTTTTCTTTGTTGTAATATTTGTAAAATCTCTAGCAAATCCCTCATATAAAATTATGCTATTAAAATAATTATAATTTCATAATTTCAAACAATTCGCTTCGCTGCCCAAACTTCCAATTTGCGGATTATAATTTGAAATTTTGTGCGTGGAAAATTTAATAACTTTTTTATGCCAGCTCCTCGCAGTCTTTCCTCATATTCCTCTCTCCCCATATTTTTCCCTGCACAAAGCCAAATGCGTATTTCTCTTTTCGCCAATTTGTCGCGACGCTTCGTGCTTGGACTTGGACGCACAAAGACCCCAAAGACATGGACGCAGCGGACAGACCCAAGCAAAGACCCAAGCAAAGCCTGACAACAGAAAAAAAAACTATGCCAAGTGTTTTTTATTGACTTACGCACAGTGCGACGGGCTCTCCTCTCTCTCTCTCTCGTTCTCTCTCTCTCTCTGTTGTTGGCTTTGCAATTAACACTTGTTGACAAGTTCACTGGGCCATCCAGGCCAAGCCATATACACATTATTGTGCTCTCTGGCTGATTTCCACTTGGGCGTGGGCGTTCAACAAACAGCTGCTGCGGGCCTGTGCCTCGGCCTGTGCTGTGACCCCACTCTGTCGGATGGGCTATGATTTTGTGGCATTAAATTTTGATTTATATTCGTGTTAATTAATTAGACGCCAGTCTGCAGTTGAATCCCAGTTGTAGTGTTTTTTTTTTGGGTCTACTCTAAATGAAATGACAAAAATTAATTAATTACGAGTATTGCTCAGGCGCCTAGTGGTTCGCCTGCTAAGGCTATTAAGTGACCCTCATTGATGCAGCATCCCAGCAGTTCCATCTCCACTGACTTTGTCATCAATTCTCCATAGAGAATATGTCTCTTTTGCTCTTTCGCACTTTCTATACACATGTCTCTCTCCCTGCGCTGACGTCAGAGTGTCTCATTTTTAATTACGCGCCTCGGGTCGGTTCTGCTTATTGTACACTTTTTTCGCGCTGTTCATTAATGCTGTGCACATATGTAATTGTATGAAAGAGTATGAATACACAGACGTACACTGGGAATAAATAATAGATACAATTCAAAAGAACTCTTTCCGAAATCACAGATGGGTTATAATCAAATGTGGGCTAAGCAATCAAATTCAGTTGATCAGGAACTAAAGAAAGTAAAGCTCTTCTATGTATATAATAGAACTAATTTTACTAAATTGTGGCTGGTCAAGATTCTTAAGAATTTCACAGAGAAATATTCACATAAGTGAAAATGAAATGGGTTTATTTTTATCAACGATGATATAACGATTACTGAAAGTGGTGCTAGAGGGAAACTGCTGCTGTTTGAGTGAGAAATACACTAATTTTCCTGTTGAATAATATGAAAATTGTTACAATTTTGAAATCAAGAAAAAGGCGTTGTCATTCCTTTGATGACACAATCGTAGAAAATAGCTGCCATGTGAAAAAATAATGTAGAAAATGATCTAGCATTTTGTTCATGCGAAAAAATAACATTACAAAAGCAAACTGTCATCTTCACTCATCAAGCAGTTCACTTTAAAGTGGTAAAGCAGTTGCTTAATCGGTAAAGGCGTAGGCTATGCGTAGGCGTAAGCGTTACAAGCAGTTGTAGAGGTGCCTAAGCAGTTTATACATTTGACAAGCAGTCTGTATTTAAAAGAGGAATTAATGGGAGTAAAATGCTTTACCAAGCAGTTGTAAAAGTGCCAAGTAGTTTATGCATATAGACAAGCAGTATTTTTAAGTAGTATTTGAGAGAGGAATGGCAAGGCAGCGATTATTTATTTGCTAATACATTTTTCTGGCAGTGTCTGATCAGCGATATTGTGGCGATCTCTTGTGGCGATCATAATCCACCACATGGTGAAATCAGCAAATGCTGCCTGCCGCCCCAAAGAAAATATACAGCAACTAAAGCTCACGAACAGCGACGATCCCAAACGAACAACGACACGACACGATCGTGAGCGATTCGCAGCGACTCGCGCCTCGCGCCTCTTTATTTTTGAATTAAATTCATTAACAGTTTATGTTTAGAAGTTTGCGCGATTGTATCGCCAGCGCGTATTTAATTTGTGTGCGGATTGTATGGATTATACGGAGTGAGATTCCGGGGCTACGCGTGTGCCAAGAATTGGAAATTGCAAAACAAAGATGTGAATCAATCAAAAAAATCGTGTGCGTGTGCATTTTTGTGGAATTCAAAGTCCCTACCGCCCCAAAAAGGAGCCCAGAGGATTCTCTCGCTCTCTCATTAAGGATGTCCCCAAGTGTCGGCAATTAAAATCGAATTCCCTTGATACCGTCAAAGACCGGCAGAGTCTCCGCTGTGGCGCTATAGCTATGGCTCTGTTAATTGAATGCCTTTGGCCACATTAAACCAAATAGAGCGGAAGCAGTGTGCAAGTACCGTAATGATGGAACTGTACGAGGCGGGTGGTGCCCCCCCAGTGGGTGGTGGTGGTGCAGTAAATGCGGGTGCCATAGTCGTCGATTCGTCGTCATCATCGCTGTTGGTCGTCGTCTGTGATTATGATGAGCATACGGAGGATGAGGGAATTGGCGGTAAGGCTATGGCATATCGTTTGCATTTGCATTTGAAAATTGAACTGGGAAAACGTGTATCAATACAGATAATGGAGGGTCCTAAGGGGAGAGCATTGTGTAGAAGAGAGATTCAGCGGGATAGACCTTCAAAAATATTGGTTAATTATAACATCTGTTGTTAATTTTCACCAATTCTTTGGTGCTCATGACATTGCGACGCAATTTCCGACTGTCTCAAACGGCAACTTTTAATGCAATTGGCGCCCGTATATCAACAAAATATTGTGCAAAATAAATATAAGAAATAGGGGACTAGCGAAAAGCATTAAAAGCCCCCAAGGAATTAAGCAACAAAAAAAGAAAAGAATATATAATATAGTCATATTTTGACGGCTGGCTGGTTGGCCTAGAGCTGGCCACAGAACAAACATGAATTTTGGCAAAAACATTCAAAGAGCGTGTACCCTGTAGAGCAACAGAAGTGGGAGAGGGTATGGATATAGAGAGTATAGACTATAGAGACTGTAGAGACTATAGATGACTATAGATAGAGTGTGTATATATGAGGATCTAATGAGATTTGTATCTTAAGAAAACCTTTGCCTAATTGCAGACACGTTCTTTGGCAGAGATTGGTGATTCATTGTATCTGTCAATCATTGGGATAACTATACATATATTATAGAGATATTTAGATATCACAGAAATAGAATAAAAGAATTAGCTATGGATGGTTTTTGCCTGTGTTCTCTATGGGGTATATTCATGGTTTGATTATTCTTGATCCACATTCATATTGATTCATATTCTTTGCTTTGTTTTGACTGCCTTTTCCTAGGGTATTCGCCATTCTCTATGTTCTTCTTTCATTTGTTTATGCATAATTATTATTCTCTGGTTTTCATTTCGCCATTTCCTTTGCTCACTCATTGGCTTTCCAGTCATGAAGCTCTTTTTCTCTTTTTTTTCCTCTGTGGTCTTCTCTATCGTGGGATTTTTTGTTGTTGTTGTTGTTTTCTCTTTCCGCTGTTTGCCAACCGCAAAATAAGTACATCAATCATATGCGAAAACATTGGAAATATCATAGATATATGTATACCCCAGCCCCTGCCCCGACCCCACCCTCCTTTCAGTCATGTAATGATTAATTAGACAAATTCAGTTCGGGTTTTTTTTTATTGAATTATTTTCGTATCTCTGGCATTGTATCTATTGGTTGGCCAAGATAATACTACTCTACTACTCGTAGCAGAACAGAAGCATTGTTTTTCGTGCACAACTTATCTAAAAATAATCATTAGAATTTGAGCCAAAAAGTATCTTTAAAGTGCCACAGAAAAACAAGATAGGATAGAGGCGAAAATAAATGGGGAATGCGCCAAGCTCGACGACGACTCTACGACCTTGAAATGTGTGTGTGTGTGCGTTCCTATAGGCATTGCTCTCCAGACAGACACAAGAAATGAGAGGCAATATTCCTCGGTAATGAGTGAAATGTAAATCTCTATAGATCCCTGCGATCTTTACCCCTAGATGTGTCTTTCAACACTCTGCCCACAACTCTGGCAGTTTGAAGGGATCTCCGTCTCTGTCTTCTCTGTCTCGGTTCCATCATAAAGACTACTTTTTTTTTGCCACTGATGGACATTTAGCAGATATTGGAAATCGATATAAGATATACATCCGTTTATCTTCTTTGTGTAGGCCTTTTGGTCTTCTGGGCCTTCTTTAATGTTTATCCATTGAGCGTTGTTTATAAATGACCTGGCTGTTAGCTGCTGGCTGCTGGTCTTTCCTGACTTTCTGAATGCATAATTTAGTGCAAATAGTGTTTACTATTTGTGTCATTAGGATCCCAAGAGGGGGGAGAAAGTGGATTTATTTGAATTGGTTTGTTTATGGATTGGATATGTTCAATTAAAGAGAGGAAAGTGTTTCTAATGCCTAACATTTGTTGGGTTATTTTGATGGTAGGTTTCTTCCTGCCTAGGAAGTGTAATACTTACTGAATGGAAGTTCCGGAAGAGATGTTGTTTCTTTCAT
The DNA here is from genome assembly GCA_005876895.1 of Drosophila azteca. Taxonomy (NCBI): domain Eukaryota; kingdom Metazoa; phylum Arthropoda; class Insecta; order Diptera; family Drosophilidae; genus Drosophila; species Drosophila azteca. The sequence continues at coordinate 5,694,193 of VCKU01000091.1, read as the reverse complement.
CAATAAAGTAACTAAAAAGTGTATTTTGTTCATTCATTTAAAGACAAATGACGTCAGTCTTAAATACTTAAGTAAACTATATTATGAGAGAACATAAAATGTACTTTTAATAAGCCAAAGAAAAGTTGGATTAGCGAATATAATAAATTACTTTGCAGTACATTCGATACATTGGAAATCTGGGATATATTCATCATTTCATCAGATCATCAGTACTTCTAAAATATATACGATTCATTGCCTTAAATCGTTTCCTTCGTTCTTTAAAGAACACAACGCATTAATTTCACGGGTATATCTCTTTTTTATACGGAATATTATAGAGAAAACTTCCAGAAGAAACGGGCTATCATTTTGGGTTATTCCTTGGCTATTTACTTACAATTTTTGGTAAATCCTGTCTTAGCCTTTAGTTGAGGCACAAATTAGTTTGATGTACTCTTGGACGTTGATATGCAATGACTGCACTATCAAGTGGGCCAAGCCCCACCAGCATAGAGCTATTACGCGCAGATACTAGACTAAAACGTTGCCCTCCCTCCCGTCCTCCTCTCGTCCTCCCACCATGTGTAGTTCTAGGAAAAATTAAGCGGAAAAATTACATTAAATTCGTTTGGTTTTGGTTTTGGCTTTCGAATGACGTCAAACGCTAGAACATATTCAGTAGATCATAAAATAATGTTTTATTGAACAGATTTCCAAGGAAAATCATTTGCTGTACACCAAATTTTTCGTAAAAAACACAGAATCCCAAAACCATATCAAAGTTCTAATCAAATTCCTCTTCTTTTTTGTAGTAATTTCTTTTGCATTCTTCACTTGTTTTTTGCATTACGTTTTTCTTTCAAACACTCATATGTCGAGTGGAAATTTGCACAAATTTGCGGCCTGCCACTTGACTCTCTCGCCCACTGTGAGGCGTGTGGGCAGTGGGTAGTGTTTTGGGGCCAAGGGGGGGCTCTGCCTCGTTGCTAAAACAATTTGTTGTTAAATTGCAATTAAAGCAAAGCACCAAATGGACTGACACACACAGCAATAAACTCCAAAGGCTGACGAGTGTCTGTATTGCAGTATATACCCCCGTACCCCCCCTTATGTATACCCTTTCCTTCAGCCCCATTTCCCCCACTCGAAAAAAGCGCGAAATAAAGCAGAGACAGCAGAGACGATGGAGACCCCCATAAAGCGATAGAAACGGCAGACACTGAGGAGACAGAGACAGCTGCAAATGCAATGAAAGAGACAGACACAAACGATAGGACAGAGACAGCCACCACAACGATCGAAAGAGACAGCTACAAATGGTAGATAGAGACAGCGACAGGCGACGTTTAGTCGTTTCAAGTTGAGGCAAGTAGCAAGTAGTTTGTGTCGAGGAGTCAAGTGAAGTGATTTTCGTTGTTGGGGTTTGGTTTTTGTGTTTTTCTGAGCATTTTCCAAACGCAGCAGCTAATTGAAATGCCAGTTTGCGAGTCGCTGTTGCTCGTTTTAATTACGCGCATTTCCATTTCCATTGGACGGACATGTTTTTTGTGGGTCGCCATGGGTTAAGACAGGTTGCAGTTGCTGTTTTCCAAAATTCACTAAAATGGCTAAAACAACAATGAGCCAGAGGCAGTGGCAGTGGCAGAGGCAGAGCCAGAGGCAGCTGCCTAATGCCAAATAAGATATTTCGGAATTTCAATTATTTTCTGTCGCCCAAACGTCATTGCACACACACAGAGAGCAGGCCGGACAGTGTCCGTCCAGGCAGCAGCTGTCCGTCCGTCCATCTCAGTGTCACAGCATCACACACAGCACAGCCCAGCCCACTGTGCAACGTGCACCATGCACCGCGAGAGACTGGCCAACACTGTGGCAGTCGCAGTTCCAGTCCCCGTTTGACACATGTTGAGTTTTTAGCTGAAAACCCAAAAACGCAAACACACAAACCGTCATTACGAGCTTGGCTGACCGAAATCGAACCCAAACACCAAACCCCCCACCCATGTGCAAACCCCTGAGCATTCAATGCATTTTGATGTTGATTGATATTGTATGGGGGAGAGTTGTCCAGGAGGTGCCACTGATGGCATCCCACAAGACGGGGGAAAACCCCCATACAAAAGAGAGAGAGAAAAGTTAAAGAGTAGCTGCTGTTGGAATTTGCATTTACTTAAAGTTGGGTGAAATTTCGTTTGGAGAATTTGCATATTTTTTTAATATTTCTTTTGCTGCTTCAGTAATTCAAAGCCAATACCAGATGTAACCCCTTAAGACTGCTTGAACCAATTATTTTTTTACTTAAAGAAGAGGGTGTTAGATGGCAACCCCTTTAGAAGTTCTTGAACTACTTATGTTTCGTCTTAATCTTCTATATTTTATTAAGGAATTAGCACGAATTCCTTTTGGATTATCAGAACTTCTGTCTTATGTGGATTTCTTCTCTCTTCAATAGTTGATTTTTTCGTTAAATGTGAACCAATTAAATCTTCAAAAATATACACATCCTTAAATGAAGTCAAAACCTTCCTTCCTTGTTTATGGGAAAATCCCTCCGCCCGAAACAACACTTTTCACACCACGAAAAAAACATTCCAAGTCGGTATTTTTCTGAATGAAATCACCCGCCGCTGAGAGAGTGTTTTCCCGTGACCCGATGGCCTGGCCAAGTGACAAATGGTCTGGGAAATGGGAAATTGGCTGAATAGGAATTGTGAAAATGGAAGGTGGTCATATAACTACTGAGGTGGTCGGTTACTGGACCATAAAATCGTCCAAATGGAATGGAATATCGCATGTATGGTTCGGTGCGGGGTGTACCACCCGTTGGCCCGCTCGCCCGCTCGCTCGACTGTCACCAGATTGAGCCTGTCCTGTCAGCAACTTGTTGCGATTCGACAGGGACCCAGACCAGGCCGGAGAGAGAGAGTGAGTCGTCGGGCCGTGAGAATATTCTGGCTGAAATTGTTGGAAAATACGCTGGCAAAGCCATGGCAAATATTCTCTCTTGGCCTTGCAATTAAATGGTCGTAGCTAATGTCATTTAATTGCCTAATTGCCATGCGAAATGCTTGGCTTTTGTTTCTTGGCTGAAACGAATTCTGGCTGAAAGACGGAGCCTGTCGTGTGCCAGACCCGTTCGAGATGCACTCGCACGCCGCGGCGTGTGTCATTGAGGAAATGCAGGGGAGAGCAGAGACGAGGCATCAGGTGCGACTACGGCTCCTCAATGACTTTGTCGAAGGTAACTTCCTTCCTTCATTAATAATTGCTATTTATTTTGCTATTAAATATGTTCTTGGAAGAATATTCTTGCCAATTTGGGAAAAGCCAAAGGAACAACAAACTGCTTTGCTCTGAGATTGACCTTTGCTTCATTTTCTTGAAAATTAATTGTCATATAACAGATCATTGTTCACTAATCGGAACACCTATGATAACACATCGATAAGATGCCTCTTTCAGTGTCTCTTTTGGTGCCTCTTTTGGGTCCTCTTTTGGTGTCAGTTTTACCTCTGATTTTACGGAGATTCTTCGTAAGACCTGAACTCTTCTCAAGCAAATGTCTCCCTGTTGTCATTGGAGTTTCCATAGCATGGTATCGTTGGCATTACACAATCTTTAAAAGGCGGCTAAAACCGAAAGTAACATTTCCATTTTGTGTCCACTTGAATTCCACCTGCCACAGCGGCTGTCGTCGGGTAATTCGTTAATTGAATTAATGCCACAAGCAGGTTGTGATTTTGTGCAACAATTTATGAAATGTCTGGAAGTGCAGATATATCTTCAAAAATGCTGCTCAAAATAAACAGAAGTTATTAATCGATCTCTAAGTGCTTCGATTTTGAAGTTGTATTGTAAATGCAACTAAATTTGAATGTAAACTACCCTAAGCTTATATGAAAACCCACATTTTCCTTGTGATCATGTGGCAAAAACCAGTTTTAATGGCATCACCTTGGTGACAAGGCAATTTCGCTCTCAATATTTGAATAATCATCCAGCGGTAATGATCTTAACTCCGGAAGACAACTCCGCCCCGCCCCGCCTCGTTCATTAGAGACAAGTAACAAATTTTTCCTGGTACCATGAGAGACATGGGCTCCGCTCCGCTCCGCTCCTGCCACCTGATCTTGGCAACGTTGTATGGCCGCTTTGGTCATAATTTATGTGGTAACATAAAACCGTCAACCGTCAACCGTAGACCGTATGGCTCGTAGACCAGGCCAAGAAACAGCTTCAATTTGGAACCGCAAAACGGCGCGTGGCTTGTAAGGAAATCGTGTAAATTATGGACTGATCGATGGATCGATCATGGCGGCGGTTGCTGAACCCCCAAAGACATACACCTCTTCCTACCTATCACTGTCTCTGTCTGAGTCTGGGTTTGGGTTTGGGGGCACCCTATCTTGGGGCTTGTCAAGGCCAATTTGCGGGCTAAAAAATGGCCACGCATCCTCTCTCTAATTGACAGCCTCGCAGCTGGACAGAAATCGTCTGGTAATTGATGATGATGGGGCACCAGCAGCAGCAACCGGTACCGACCTATGGCATTACTTGGGGGTACTACTACGAGTATTTGGTGTTATGGGTGTGGCAGTTGTTACACCTCGGAGCGGCGGCATTTGCCGAAGATTGCCTTGCTTTCCCTTTTGTCAATGGAATTATGCAAAAGGAAAATTTATTGCCATTGCGGTTTTTAGGCACGAGGCAATTACTCATTTTTTTTGCTAGACGCTTGGACGGGTTGCGGGGGGGCAGAGGAGTGGTTCATCGTTAGATGAATCATGGCCTACCTCATCCTCATCATCGTTAGCTCATCTTCAGCCTCATCTTGATCTTCGTCAGGGGAGCAGAGTGTGTGTTAATCTTCATCGAGGAGAAGGTGGAGGGAGAGTCTTCAGGGGAAGATGAGTTAATGAGCAAAGACTCGAGACTTTCGCCACTCGAAAGTTGCGTAATGTTTGCTATCTTGGGGATAGGTTTTGGCTCACATTACTAATGACATTTTGATAACCCCTCTTTGTCTCTCTCTCTCTCTCTTTGCAGAATCCCTACGTTCTGGCGTGGATCAAACGGAATTGCAGGAGCTCAATGGCCAGACCTCGACACCGCCAATGCCAAGGGACTCGAAGCGGGCTTCCCTTAGCCAGGAGTCGCTTTGCGTTTGCGGTGTCGCCGCCGACATCGAGTACAAATGTCAGACGGAGCCCAAGCTCAAGAAATGCGTATGCAAACCCAACATCAACAATACCCAGAAACAGACAGGATCCGATGCAGTTACCGCAAAGGATATGCTCAAACAGGATGAACAGAAAGATCAGGAAAACATAACCCGTAATATAGCTAGTAGTACAAACAAGGTAAGCGAGTGATTATATGAAAGAAGATAGATAATATATATCCTTTGCAATCCCTTTTCCAGTCGAGTCCCGTCTGCGAAGTCATTGGAAAGTCTGGCAGTTCGTTGCCGCTGCTTGGCCATTCCCGGGTGGACATATCCATCCAGTATCCCGCCCTGAAGCCCTACACTAAGAACAATGTGCTGGATCCTGATCGCTTGACGGAGTTTTTCGAGGCTAACCTCAACGAGAGGCAGCAGGAGCAGCGTCAGACGATGGGACTCGCTGTCATGGTGCAGTTCATGTCTCAAAAGGTTAGTAGCGAGAAATCAACAGCGAGTGACCAACAGCGAGTGCACTGTGTAGCGGATCAGTGCAAGGATTTAGCTGAAGCAGGCGCCAGGGATTTATACCTAGACATTCAGTCTCTCTTCAGCCCTTCCTTCCAGACGGTATCCGCATAGCTCTTTACCAGCCCATTGGCATTGTCCTCCTCCACATATGGGACGGGTTCACCTGCTCTAATAATTCCCGAATTGTTCCCGTTTCCATATGTTCTGCTCTGTATTATTTGCGAGGGATTGATGGATCGACCCGGTCGACTTGCCATTGTTTGAGAAATTTGCCTTAATCTATGCTTAAAGTTGAGCTAATTTCGTTTAATTGTGTCAGTGCGGCCTAAGCCGAAACAGAGACCAGAAAACCATGCCAGAAACCATCGCAAATACCTCAATCTCTCGGCCTCAATGGAGGCCTCAACCTCATCCCTGATCCCGGGCTCACTTTTTGTGTTTGCACTAATTAAAAACCGAAACTGAAATGTAAAGTTTTCCAGGCAGAGCCAGATGCTGCCCAAAAATCCCCGAGATACACGCATCCTTTTCCCTTTTGTGCGGATGTGGAACTGTGTGTGAAAGGCTTTCTCTGAGACAAAACGAAAGGGTGTGAGCCAGTGGCACATTCTAGAGATAGAGAGAAAGGATAGACCTTGCCATTCAATTAATTGTTTGCCATTTTCGGTGTAAAGGATTTAATTAGACAAATGACAAATGCCAGGGCACGTGTGAGTTTTGTCGAGATTTGCCAGGAAGAGAATATATCCTTTTCTTTATTGGAATACACTCTTTCTGGCTGTCCTTTTTTTGTCCATCGCCTACCTGTTCGGAGAGCGAGGGTCATTGCTGGACCCTCTATTAAATACCAATAACAAGGTCATAAAAATCAGCGACAAACGCGAAAAGCATTAGTTAGACATTTGCATATACCAGGTTAATGCGGGGTGCAGGGGGGAGTAGACATCCTTCCGAGACATCATCGAGGATGCCTCCTGGGCATCGTAAATCGATTTATGATGTTGTTTGTCTGCTGACTTTTCAACCGCAATTGCTTTTAGGTAGAATTTGCTGGAATTTCGATTTGTCTGAACTTGTCATTTGGCAGCTCTTTGAGGCAACAGAACAGAGGAGACTTTAAAGCCACCTTCGAACAACTTCCTTGGGCTGAATGTGTCCTGGCCAGCAGCAAAGCCTTTTGTGTCATACAAAATGTTTAACAATTGTTGCGCAAATCCATTGGCTTTAGTGCCTGTCTCTCAGGCTCACACACAAGCCCCGAAGGATAATCGAAACAACAGGCACACAAACAGGAAGAGGAGACTCCTGGCACTGCTTCTCCAGGATACTCTGGGATATTTTACTCAGATTTAACTCAGTCTCTCAGTCTTATGCAATGAAAAGATGACAGCATACAATGTGTGTCATCATCTGCTAATGCCCTTTGTATTGATGTCATTTGTGTTGGCCATTTGTGAACATTTCCCCTTACTCGCATTCTTTCTGCTCTCTGTTTTCTGTTCTCAAAAGAAAGTCATTAAAATAAAGCAAAAATTCCGGCATACCCTAAGCTGTTGCTCGGAAATTTTCACATTTGAGCTGCGGGGAATTTGCAGGAAGCAGAAGAGCTACAGCAACAGCAACAGGATGTGCATTAAGCAAGTTCTAAAATTAGTCTCTTTTTTATGTTATGTTCCTTAAACTCTTGGGGATTCTTTTATCCAACAAAGAGATTAGCTAAGTCTTTGGTTTATTTGGTGGAAATTTTGGTGGGAAATCATTCAAAGTTTAACACATTATTACTCTTCCATTACGTGAGACCTGAACAAGTCAGCGGTTATCCCATCCGGACGCTCTTATGAAGTTTGCTATCTATCTAGAACATATTTTGGACATTTCCGAAATGTCTTTTACATAGGGCATGCCCAGGTATTGTAGCCTTCTTCTGCTAAGAATTGTTCAGGAGCAGAACAGGTCTCTTCCTTCTCCTCGTCTCTACAGCAAATTTCGTGAACATTTTTAATTATTTACTTAAAAATAATGAAGAATGATTACATTTTTCCTTCAATGAAACTTTAGTTCTTAGACTTTTATTGAGGCTTATAAAAAGGACACAGTATATGCCAAAGAATTCTTATTTTCCTCATAATTTTTAGCCTTAATCTTAAGGCCTTCGTTTTGATCTTAAAGCCAATGGCACTTGTTCATACTCGGAATCATTCCACTTCCTTTAAGCTATTCCTTCTTTAGTTATCTCTCCAATATTTACTCCTGAAATGTCTATGCAAAAATCCAATAAATATTCCACCAGAGAATAATTTTTATCCACTTTAAATGTTGGTTAAGGTGCAGAAAATACTCTATAAAGTTCCTACTATAAATATTCGGAATCTCTAATATATACTATTGAAATGTCTATCCACTATCCACTAAATATTCCTTCTTGAATAAGATCCCTTGCAGCCTGATTGCATAGCAAAATACTCTCTAAAATTCCTAAATTATCTTTAAAATTTCATTTTAAACTAACCCAAAAATGTGACTTTGAATTTCCTTGAATTTTGGACCTTCCCCGTTGGCGCTTGCACATGTCCTAATGCAATTTGTGTATTTATCTTTTGCATTTCCCATATTTACTTTATTCACGTTTGGAAAAAACAAACCCATGGAACCCGTGAATATATTTACGAGTGCAAATGCAAATAGTAGATATCGGCAGAGTGTGGCAGAGCAGCATACCACAATATTTGGGTAACTTGTTGCATGCGGCTACCGGCTAGCGGCTGGGCCGTCGCCGCGTGTCTGCAAACATGCAACGCGCGGAGGGATTTGTTTTTTCAGAGAGTGAGAAAGGGATTTCGGGGTAACACACGGCAGCGGCAGTTACAGCGGCAGCTCATTTGAATATTTTCCCACTAAAAGCCTAAACTTATGTGCCGCACGGAACATAAATATTTATTTAGATATGATCCCATCCGATCCGATGCAGCGAGATTTCACAGTTTGGTGTGAAAACCGTGGAAAAACAGGCGGCACACACACACTCGTGCCATGTAGCGTAAACAGCAAGGACATTAGGTTAGAAAGGACAAGGCTGGAAGTACGATTTTTGGGTTTTTATGAGGTTTTTAGTGTCCGCTGAAGGACAATTGCCGATCCATTAAGATGGCAGATAGCAGAGAATGCGCAACATGAAATTGTCTCAATTGCAGCCAAAGGATTAAATCGAGGCAGGAGACGGGACTCATCACTCTCTCTGTCTATCTTTCTCTCTCCTTTCACTGGCGGCAAGTCACCGATTTCAACACTTTAATTGCCAACGTCCTTGTCAGGTAATTGCCTCTTGCTGTCTCTCCGTCGATATCTCTCAGTCGATGTCTGCGTTGACTGTCATCCAAGCCAATGCCTGACGTCGGCACCAGAGTCGTCGGAGTCGTCGGAGTCGTCGGAGTCGGTGTCTGATTCGGAGGCACAGCGACAGGATGGCAATTAATTTGCTGGCGACTGCAGGCGTGGACATGGAAATTGGCTGGGCCACCTCATAATTTGTGGTTCGGATTTAAGCAGGCGACTGTCTGCCATTGATTACAGGGTATTTTAGCTGAGAGTTTGCTATAGAAGTCTGTGAAAAAGGTCTAGACTACAGCTTTAACTAGTAAAGGAAGATTTTGACAACCTCTTAGAGCTCAAGTACCATCTAAACTCCTGTGGTAATTGCAATTTGTTTTAGTTAAATCAAATTTGTAACATCCACTCGAATACCAACCCCCTGGCCAACCTTTGGCCTCTGAGGCGCTCTGTGAGCCTGAGGCCACTTCGCTACGCATCCACCCGAAGTGTTGCAGAGAAGGTGCGCGCCATTACAGTGAATTTGAAGTGCATTCAAGACACCCACACTGAGCCGCCCCCCCACAAAATGGGAAACGCGTGACCAATGCTGCCATTTGGTGCCCTGCCACATTGTCCGTTTGATCCGAAACCACATGAAGTTGGCCAGAGATCGAAGCCTAAGCCGTTGGCTGTTGGAAATCTCTCGAGGCGTGGCCCAAGTGAAGCCAGTCCCTGCCCCTCCCCTGGCCACTGAGGGCTACACCTACATTGCATCTTCTCTTCTAGTTTTTTTCATGGGGCAGGAAGCAAAACCCAGAACCGACAGAACAGAACCCTTTTCGCAGCATGTTTTTAAAAATTGCATTTTTATTTGGTCTGCGTCTGCGTCTCGCATAAATCCAAATCCCTTGTAAATATTTTGCTCGCCATATCCGGAAAGATCTACCTGGCAGGGATCTCTGTCCCTCTTCCTTGTCTTCGATCTACCTGCGGGGTATAAAAGCAGATCCTTCTGGTCCTTTGGCCATCAGTCTACTTCAAGTATTCGTGTTCAACACGTCACAACTGTCGGAAACAGAGAGAGCAAATATGTTTGACAATTTTGATTTCACCAACGAGAAACTGTCGTCCCAGACGATGGACTTTGATTTGATCAGCTGGACGGTACCCTCCTACACCCCCACGAACTATATGGATAACATCGCCTATGCCCAGGGCTATGCACAGCAACAGGTATGCAGGGGGGAGATCCACTAAGGAAACCTCTAATGGAAATTATAAATTTTGCGTTTGTATTGATGGGATTTTCCCAGCGAAACGAACATCCCAGACCTCTCTCCATCCGCATTGTCTGTGTAGGGAATTTCCCTCGCTCTTGACAATTTTCCTTTTGTTACGACTTCCGTGCAACACAGAGAGACTCTTGAAAATATCTTTTTAATTACTGGCAGTACAGGTAGAGGCCATGGCCGAAACCCGAACTGCATTTTATAGCCGCATTTATAGCCGATCTCTAACGTTGTGAATCTTTATTGCTTTTAGCTGGATGCCTGCTCGTGTGCGGAGACCAAAGAGCAGTGTGCCCGGGACAGGAGTGCCCTGGAGGAGACCATCGGGCTGCTGAAGCAGACGCAGCGGGATTGCGAGCAGCTGCGCCAGGAGCTGCACGCCAAGGACGTGGAGTGGGCCCAGCGGCAGCAGGAACGAGAGCATTTGCATCGCACTGAACTGAAGCAAGGTGAGGATACAGCTGCCCCTCTCTTTGAGCCACAAAACTAACCCAAAGTTCTACCTTTAGCCGAGGAGAAAGTAATGGAGACGCAAATGCTTGCCAAGCAAAGGTTCTGCGAACTGGAGGCCCAGCTGCGGGCCAAGGACGAGGAGCACAAGCTGGTGCAGGAGGCCTACCAGCTGGAGGTCTCCCACAAGCTGGCCCTCAAGCTGGACCAGTTGACCGCCGCCGAGGCACAGATCATGGATCTGCAGTCGCGCCTGCAAAAGGCCGGTGCCCTGGAGCAGGAGCTGCGCGACAGACTCATCCGCAAGAAGAACATCCACACCACCAGCATTCACGAGGCCGCCCAGCGCGAGCAGGAGCTCAGCGAGCGTGTTCAGAGCCTCACCAAGGAGCTGAACACGTTGCGGGAGAGCAAGGAGTACAGCGAGCGTGATCTGCGCGATCGCCTGACCCTCTCACAGGACGAGATATCCGTGCTGCGCACCTCGTCCCAGCAGCGTAGTCCCCCCAGTGCCAGGACCAGCCTGTCCGACACCAGTGCGGAGCTGTGCCGGCTGACCAGCGAGGCCGAGAGCCTGCGCTGCGTCCTGGAGCTGAAGCAGGCCGAGATTTCCACGCTGTCCAAGGAGAACGCGGACCTGAAGCGCGAGGGCGAGGAGCGCCTCAAGCTGGCCAACCAGTTGGATCTGCTCAAGTCAAAGAACGAGCTGCTGCAGCTAGAACTAGAGACCAAAGCCGAAAAGGAAAAGTAAGTACCAAAAAGAAACCCAAACCCAAAAGACACTCCATGCTAACATTTCACTCTCTCCTCTCAGGGAAACCCTACAAAAGTTGGATGAACTCCAGAAGGCGTACACCCATGAGAGCATGAAGCGCACTCGTCTCACCTTCGACAAGGAGGAGATGGTGTACCTCCTCAAGACGCGCACCGAGAAGCTGCACAATGCCGAGGCGCGGCTGCAGGAGCGATCCCTCAGCTCGCAGGACGGCACGCACAGCTTCAGCAGCCGCAGCACCAACGAGTCAGCGTCGTCGCCCACCTCGCCGATGATCAAGGGCATGATCGAGAGGAACGACTCGATCAGCTGGACCCTGGAGATCGACGGCGAGACGCCCAAGGTGCACTCCGCCAAGATGGTGCGCCGCAACGGCTCGCTACGCGGCAGCAACGAGCGCAGTCCCATCCAGCGCCGCCAGCAGTCGATCAGCAACGGACACGCCAATGGCCACAACTCGTCGTCGTCGTCCCTCAGGAATGGCACCCCATCGTCGGTGCACAGAAACGGCGGACCCAATCCTCTCTCGCAGAGCATGTCGGCCACAGCGTTGGTGCGTGGCAATCACTCACTCAGCGGCGAGCCGGAGTCCCGCACCCGATCCCATTCCATGTGCATCAAGGCCTCGGCTTCGACCTCCTCTGTTTGCGAGAAGCGACCCACATCCGACCACGCCACGCTGGGCGGAGAGCTGCTGTTGCCCGACTGGAACGAGGATCCCCATCCCGTGTGCTCCAGTTCGCCGCATGCCCATGCCAAGCGCAGCTCCACCATGAAGCTGATGGCGTCCGAGGCCAATGCCCAGAAGAAGTTCCAGGAGATCCAGGAGTCGGCCGGCGAGGCCATGGTCTCCGGTGCCAACTCCGAGGACGAGAGCTGCTCGGCCTCGTCGGAGGACATGATGCGCAGCTCCACCTCCAGCACGGCCTCGGTGGGCTCCCTCTCCAAGCGACCGAAGCAGCCCTCCTCCCGCATGTCCATTGAGGAGGCGCTGCCCTGCACCCCCATGGAGGTCAGCTGGTCGGAGGACGCCGCCGATGCGGAGGCCGAGGCATGACAGGACATGCCGCCGCCGGGTGTGAGAGTGGGAGTGGGTGTAGGAGTGGGCTACGAGGAGCGGGCAGTCATCGAACAGATTGCCGTTGCCGAAGCCGCCGAAGAGGCTTACGAGATGGCCGCCTATGCTGTGAGTGATGTCCAGCAGGAGGAGCTCATTGTGGGCGAGCCCGAGGACGAAGAGGATGACGACGAGGACGACGACGATGATGATAGCTTCTAAAGCGCACCTTGTGAACAGAACATGAAATGCAAAATGATGATAATTTATATGTATTAAATAATAGTTGATATTTCTGAATTGAAAAATGTTTGTGTAAATAATTGCATTTAGCATTATTGTAGTAGATATAGTAGATGCCCCAATCCCTGCCCCCTGCCCCCTGCCCCTGCCCCCCCTCCACTTTACCTATGTACAACAGGATAATGCATGGATATATAACAAAGGAAAGGAAGAATTACAGCTAGTAGAGCACACAGCAAGCGGAGCCGTCACAGTCCGTCTGTCATACGAGTATGGGATATGGATATGGATATATTGGAATATAGAATACGGAAAAGGACACACATGAATGTTATAGTATACCACTAACTTTTTTAAAGGAAGCCACACACACATACACATACTACATACAGAAAATCAATCTATAAATTATAAAGAAAACGTTTCAAAACTAATCTGAACCAGGAGGCAGAGCAGCAGACCCTCTCCTGCAGTAATGTAATGGATAGCATTTAGCATTGGAAGCAGTATGAATATTTGCATAAAACTTATTATTATTATACCACATACCATAGCGATAGCGATACTGATACTGATATTGATATTGTACTCGAACCCGCAACTCGCTGATATCGTACATGTTTGTTAATCCCAATCCAAATACGAGCCCAGCCTCTAGCCTCTCTAGCGATGATTGTAATCCTACCCAAGCTCAAAAACCCATTCACTCGATGTCTTTAAAAATGCCCGCTCTAATCGTGTGTAATAATATTAATAATAATATCGATAATAATATAATGTACCAATTAGTATGTCAGATCTATAAGCTTTATTCTTGTGTTTTGTATGGAAATTCTAGAGGTACGCGTATTTATTATTTAGTTTTTAATGCCTTATGGAATGAGAAACTGTTTAAAAGCCTAGTTTATATATCTCTCTCTTAATAATATATAGTATTTGTATTAGTTTTAGTTGAATATGTTTTAATCATTTTTGTTATCCTTGGATTGTACGTTGGTATCCGAAGTATGCGAGTTTTATATGTATAGATTCGGGATACGCAATAACTTTGTAACACGCAGGCATTGTCATTAACTCTTAAGTATGTTATTTTTATTATGTGTCAAGAGAGAGCTACCTACAGCTACAGCCCCAGGCGCCAGGTGCCGAAAAGAGCAGCAAGAAGAAAACACTTTGCAACAAATGATAAATCCCTATAAATATTTTTTGCTAAATAATTTCAAGAAGCCCTTAAATAAATAAGTAATTGTTTCAGAAATTATTATAAAAGTCTAAAATTTATTGCTCGATTCACAGATAATGGTAATGGTAATATCTCTCTAAGCCCTAACCGCCTCACGATCCTTGCCCACACGATCCTTAAATTCCTGCACTAGCTTAAACTTCTGGATCTTGCCAGAGGTGGTCTTGGGGAATGCCTCGACCTGGAACACATAGCGCGGTATCTTGAAGTGCGCCAGCTTGCCCTTGCTATAGGCTCGCAGAGTCTCCGCGGTGAAGGTGGCAGGATCAACGTCCTCGTTGAGGCGGACAAAGGCGCAGAGCTCCTCACCCAGTCGCTCATCGGGCACTCCAATCACCTGGCAGAAGAAACCCCAAACCCCAATCAATCATTGAATCCTAAGGGGAACTTTGAGTAGTACTCACATGAGCTTCGATGACCTGCGGATGGGTGTTTAAAAAGTCTTCAATCTCTTTGGGGAATATGTTCTCGCCGCCGCGGATTATCATCTCCTTGAGACGACCCACGATGCGTCCGTAGCCGTTGGCCTCCATGATGAACTGATCGCCGGTGCGCAGCCACTTGTCCTTGCCGATGGTCTCCTCGGTCTTCTCCGGATCGCCGTGGTAGCCCAGCATGGTGACATACCCGCGCACGCACAGCTCTCCGGGCTGGCCCAAGGGCACGCACTTGCCCTCGGCATCGATGACCTTGGCCTCGACATGATCCTGCAGGTGGCCCACCATGTGCAGTACCTTGTCTTCGCTCTCACCGGGAACAGACTGGAAGATGACGGCTGTTGTTTCCGTCAAGCCGAAGACACTGTGCATTACCTCAACGCCCAGGACCTCCCTGACGTCCTTGATGAGCTGCGGCGAGACTATGGCCCCACCGGTGATGGCCTTCTTGATTCTGCCCAGCGGCACCTGCAGCTTCCGCTGTGTGCTCACGAGGTCCACGTACATGGTCGGCGTTCCGTGTATCACAGTGCACTTCTCCTTGACGATGGCCTGCAGCGAGTCCTTGGGACTGAAGCCAGCCGCGGGCAGGACCAGAGTCGCCCCCTTGCTCAGGCCGGCCATGATTGTGATGACCACACCGAAGGCATGGAACAGTGGCACTTGGACGCATATTCTCTCCCCCTCGAGCTGGTTGCGGGTACCCACATGGATGCCGTTGTTCACAAAGTTATAGTGGGACAGGGCCGCCGCCTTGGGACTGCCGGTGGTGCCCGATGTGAACTGGATGTTGCAGGCACTTTCGGGACAGATCTTGGCCTGTAGCTTGGCGATCTCCTCGCGCTCGGTTTTGCTGGCCACATCCAGGAAGTCGTCGAAGCGCAGGGCGCCCTTGAGACCGTCCTTGCTGTCGATGATCACGGAGCGCAGGTGCGGGAACTTCTCGCTCTTGATCTTTCCCTGATCGGCGTCCACTATCTCCGGGCAAATGCCGCGCAGAATCTCATAGTAGTTCTGTGTCTTGAACGTCTCCGGCGCCACAATGGCCTTCACATTAACCTTGTTCAGGCAGTAGGCCACCTCGGGGCCCTGGAAGGCCGGATTGATGCCCACCGAGGTGAGGCCGGCTCGGGCGGATGCCATCATCCCCAGGTACCAGTGCATGTAGTTGGGCGCCCACAGACCCACAGCATCGCCAGGCTGCAGGCCCAGCCTGCGGAATCCCGCCGCCAAGCGGTCGACCTCCTCCAACAGACTCTTGAAGGTGTACCGCTTGCCCTCATGGCAGGAGACGATGGCCTCCGTATCGGGATATTTTGATGCCGACAGCTCCAGCTCCTGTCCCACAGTGCGATAGACGAGAGGCTCTTTGCCAATGTGATGTCGGTGGCTGATGCAAACGGGCATAGAGGTGGAGACACTGGGGGGTGAGGAAATTGAAACATTTATCAGTTGGACTATATCTGGGATTTCTCTTATCGTATTTGCCTGTAAGTTTTATCAACAATTTTACCCCGAAAATTCCAATTCACACTTTTAACAAGCGAATTCTATAAAGGATTAATATTTAAAAAATAAATTTTGAGTTTACTGATGTTTTAAAAGATTTTCCATCGCGATTTTCAAGGGACAACTTATTTTATACGATTAATGAATCAATTTTCTATAAGATTGCCTGATTTTATAAGCGTTATTTTATTTTATTATTTTCCTAAAATTTTTTAAACGTGAAATTGCCTAAAATAAGACAAACAAAAGGATTGGCAACTCTTCGAACTTATCACTTTTTATTGATATTAAGAATCACCCCAATTATTTCTTGTTCCTAACATTTCTTAATCGAATTTTTTCTTTAATTATAGTTATTTATATTGGTTCTATTAATTCTTTAACGTGCTAATTTAAATAATTTGATTTTGCGCGCCTATAAAATCTTTTGTGTATCAGCCCTAGTTTTTCCTTCCGCAAGTTTTATTTATTACCGCCATAGTTTTTATTGGCGCCTATGTGTTGATACAACAAAAAAACTCGGCCAGATGGCGCCATACCGAAAACAACCACCAGTATAAGTATGAGTATAAGATGACATGAAATTTTTAAGTTTCTTATACGAAACCGTCGATTATTTATGTATGTATGTATGTGTGTACGTATGATGTATGATGATATGATGTATTACATGCAAAAACTTAGAGGTACTGTATTGAAAATTACCAAATTATTTAAAAAGTTCATTGAATAAACATTCTCCTTCATAATCGAGATGGAAAATTTGTACTATGTATGTACATACGTATATATGTATGTATGTATCTTTCCACTACTCCTCCATCCACTCTTCTCTAGAGAATGAAGTACTTGCCAGCTGTAAGCGTGTGAGATAGCAGCTGGAGAAAGAGGACAACAAGCAATCTAATCTAGCAAAGATATTCCATATATGTACACATTACATATACATACATATATTTAAAAGTTGCATAATTGAAGTAATAGATTAACAATTGTTCTATATGTGTATACATGTACATATGTATAGTTGTGTACATGCTTACATATGTACTTGTGAATATCAAATATCTATTAAAGCACATTCATCGCATATCAATTAACACTTGGGGGTCTTCACTCCCATAAATTATCAGGCGAATGGAAATTTTCGTCGACAAAAATTTGCTTATCTTTCAGATGTCATCCAATATAATTCGCGATAATTAAAACGCTACTAGTCTGATCTATTTTTACACCTATGCATCAAGGGAGGCGTGGCACTTAACTAGCCCTATATCCAGGGAGGCATGGCACTTGACTTGGCTATTTATTCCAGTCTAAGATCTAACTTGAATGGGCAACTGTACTCACAGCAGCTGGTATCAAAATGATTACGCAACACAATGTGCAGAAGTTTGAGGGGAAAGGGGGGAGAAGGAGGGGATACACACACACACACACACACACACACACACACCCTAGTTGAAACTGCGCATTTAGTATCTGAAAACTGTTATCTAAGGGCGGAATATCAAGACCTATCAAGCCCTTGACCTTGGTAGAGGGGTTCTCATAGATGGTTATCCTTTTTGGGTGTCCTACCTGCGCATCGCCTGGAGCAGGAGTCCCTGCCGCAGCACATGCCGCGAAACAATCTGCAATCTCTTATTCATTATGTTTGATATCACAATTCAAATGGAATAGATTTTAAAAAAAATATCATAATATTCACAGATTCAGTTGAACCACAACACAATCCACAATTCGCAATTCACAAGTGTAATTAAATTGATTTTAACGATCTTTTGTTTTAGTCAAAGTCTTGTTATAGTTTTTCTGGTTGGACGTCCGCCGTTCTCCAAGTTCCGAAACAGACTGTGAGCACCGGCATTCTAATCGCCGCCGCCCATCTGGTCTGACGATCTTCGTCAGCTTCGCATTTGTTTTGCTTTGCTTTGCTTCTATTTTCTTTTCCATTATCAACACTTTGTTTGTGTTTGCCATTCCCGAATAGACAGCACGTGTGTGTGGCTGGCCGTCTGCTGTCGCTCCGTCT
The DNA here is from genome assembly GCA_005876895.1 of Drosophila azteca. Classification (NCBI taxonomy): domain Eukaryota; kingdom Metazoa; phylum Arthropoda; class Insecta; order Diptera; family Drosophilidae; genus Drosophila; species Drosophila azteca. The sequence continues at coordinate 5,676,169 of VCKU01000091.1, read as the reverse complement.
GCTCTATAATAGCATTCGTCTGCTCTGGTCTTTGGGAGCTTTTTGGGGACGGGACGTACGACCGGTTTTTGCGGTGCGTTGCCGATTTTTGTTGCTTTTTATGTTTGAAGCTTTTTTTTCTTGTTATGGCGTGATATTCGTAGTTTTTGCAGTTTTATGATTCGATTAGGGTGGACAATGTTTATAGTTAGGTACATCCATACATACATAGGTCTATGAGTCCGAGTCAAGAGTGAGTCGGCAGAGTAGTTTGTTTATACATCAAAACTGCGATAATGTAATAGAACTTAGATTTCCGATTGTATAGCAGCTGATAAAGTTCACATATGTACATACATACATACTTATACATACATATGTCTGTACATATATAATGGATTTGAATAGTAATTGGAGGGCTGAGTATGGGTAGTATCGCTTTTTACTAAAGTACTACACTTACTGGAGATTACATTTCGAGTAGTTTGTTGACTTTTTCTTGATTGTTTCCTTATAAACATACATATGTTCATACAAATGTACATACATATGTATATATGTTTTGTGTGTTAACCCCTATATCTACATATGGTATATATTAGAAGAATTTCATTAAGGATCTTTCATAAACAAAATGTCCAGTTCTATTCTGGAGTTATGCTTTACTTACGAGAAACACTTAAAAAAAAAAGTTATAAAAAGTCAAATTATGGGGAAGGTGAAGAATTTCACAGTGAATTTCCTCATGGCGACAGTGGCACCTTTTTTTCAAACCTTTTTTTTCCCGTTTACGATTACATAGGATATTCCGGTTTGGACATGGTATTTATTTGTGAAATTATACATGAATTTCAAAATATTTTCAGAACTTGCAGCTCCGTACAATGCCAACATGGCCGTAATTGCTTCTCTTTGTGGAAACCTTTAAACAGCCCAACGTTGTTCTGGCCAGCCATTTCCTGGTGCTGGCCAAGGTTTAGGAGGAGGAGGCCTGGCCTGAACCCCATAGTCAGGCATTTGCTTTATATGACCAGGCCCTTCCCCGGGAGAAGTCTCAGGAAGACTAGGAGGCGCTTGAGGCGGTTCTTGAGGCTTCTGAGGCTCAGGAGGATTCTGAGGCTGCGGAGGATTCTGAGGCTCCGAAGGATTCTGAGGCTCCGAAGTATTCTGAGGCTTCTTCGCACCTCCAATTTGGATGTTGTTAACATTGCGATTTTTGTTGCCCTTTGGCGTGGCAGAAGCCAAAGCGAAGAGCAACAAAAGCAGTCCGTAGCAGAGCTTCATACTTGCCAGATGGGGAATCAATGCGTAGCCAAGTCCGTCCCCTCCTCCATTTATACGATTATCGGAGTGTTGAAGCTGCGGATCGAATCCGATCGAATACGTTACGGTTGAATAATACACCCTGGTTTTGTATTGGCAATTATTTGTGAAATTGCACATTTCTTTGCCCAGAAAGGTCATAGGCAAAGTCTTGCATAACTCCATTCAGAGCTCGAAGATACCCTTAATACACTCAGAAATCTAATGTCAAATCTCTTTTCCGGTTTCCCTGTTGATATTCTTGTTAAATCTGACTATATAAGATATACCATATATAAGATAAGAATTAGAACAACAAATTCGGCTGGCATTATGTGTGGGGTGGTGCTTGAATCATTGTGTCTGGCATCTTCGATAAGGTGGCCCGCCACACTTCTGTGGCCGCGCACTTCTGTTATCGCAGCTTGAAGATCCCATATAGGGCAATGTACTTTTTATTTGATTGACCTTGATGGTCTATTAATACCCCTTAACTACCTTCACACGACACTAAATTTCGACAAAGAAATCTAGCAATATGAGAGGGACTGTGAGCAATTTACTGGAGCGCTCTATCCCGGACTTTTCCGTCCTCAAATCTTTTGAGGGTCCCGCGCAATTTTTCCTTTTTCTTGCCCAAGCAAATAATTTTAAAGGTATATTATATTTACATATTTCTGTATTTATTTATTTTTGAAATTTCAAAGCTCGGCTTAAGCTTCACGCGGATGACTAGGCTCACCCTAACCTCCAGATTAACTTTTAATTTGGATGTTGTTAGTATTCGTATTGTTGTTTTCCTGTGGCCAGGCATCGGCCCAAGCGAAGAGCAACAAAAGCAGTCCGTAGCAGAGCTTCATATTTGCCAGATGGGGAATCAATGCGTAGCCGAGGCCCTCTTATCCTCTATTTATACGATTATCGGAATGTTAAAAGTGTAGATCGAATCCGATCGAATACGTTACGGTTAAATAATACACCCTGGTTTGGCATGGTAACTATTTGTGAAATTGCACATTTTTTTACCCAGAAAGGTCATAACTCAATTCAGAGCTGGAAGATACCTTTAATATACCTACTTCAGGAAGCAGGGCAAAGCGGACGGAAGATCCAGCAGCGGTCCCGTATGAAAAAGGGAGGGAGTAGTAGCAGCGCTGGCTAGCATCGTTGGGTTAAGAAGGGAAGGAAAAGCACGGGGCAGGGAACGTGCAGCAAAAGCTAAGTTTGCAGTTAGGTTAAGTTGATTGACCTTGATGGTCTATTAATACCCCTTTAAAACCTTCACAAGACACTAAATTTCGACAGAGTAATCTAGCAACATGAGCGGGACTGTAAGCAATTAACTGGAGCGCTCTATCCCAGTCTTTTCCGAGTAATACATCCTTAGTGTCCTCCGATCTTTTGAGAATCCCGCGCAGTTTTTCCATTTTCATGCCCCAGCAAATAATTTTTAAAGGTTTTTTTTATATATTCCTGTTTTTAATTATTTTTTAAATTTCAAAGCTTGGCTTAAGCTCTATGCGGAGGACGAGGCTCACCCTAACCTCCAGATTAGCCTTCAACTTTGACGTTGTTAGTATTTACATTTGAATTGGTGTTGGGATTGGGGTTTTCCTCTTCCAAGGCACCGGCCGAAGCGAAGAGCAACAGGAGCAGTCCATAGTAGAGCTTCATGTTTGCCAGATGTGGAATCTCTCCTCTAATCCTCTATTTATACGATTGTCGGAATATTGCAGCTGCGGATCGCATCCGATCGAATACGTTACGGTTAAATAACACATATTGGTTTTAGCATGGCAATTATTTGTGAAATTTCCCATTTTTTTTACCTTTAATATACTCTGAAATCTAATGTCATATCTACTTTCCGCATTCCCTGTTGAAATTCTTGTCAAATCCGACTGTCAAAAACGTAAGGGACTTGTGGCTTTTATGCAACGAAAAGGCAATGAGGTTAACCTGTAAGATACATATTTAAAATATCGGCAGGGCGCGCTATTACAGCGGGCTTAGAGTGCCGGGCAGATGTGGGAGCCCAGATCGCAATCCCTCAGCAAGCAGGCAACTACGAGTCGTGCGCTGGTGTGGCAACACTTGCGCGATCGAAAAGACGGTCTGGTAACACTACAACGCGCACAAGACAAATCTTCTAATTGAAAGTGGAAATAAAGCTAAATGAAGATGTGGATAGTCGCTCTATCTGGGGATCATATAGTACATGCTGTAGGTGGAGAAAGAAGGAGAAAACGGTGACATTAGGATGCCACTTAGTTGATTGGGTGGGTCTTTCCTGGCGAAGCAGCTAAGCTTTGAACAGCTGAGTAGGCGGGTTCAGTTTCCTTTTGGAATTCGGATCACAGGCGAACAGATCGACTGATCCAGAAAGTCTTTAAGAAACCGAACAGTTTGATACTCAAGAGTGCTACTACTCAAGTGTTAGTTTTTGTCAAAGTTCCGGCAGCGGCAGTAGAGAATGAAACCCTTTCCTTGTAAGAATTGATTGACCTTGATGGTCTATTAAAAACCTTCACACGACACTAAAATTCGACAGAGTAATCTAGCAATATGAGAGGGACTGCAAGCAATTTACTGGAGCGTTCTATCCCGGTCTTTTCCGAGCAACACATCCTTGGCGTCCTCCAGTCTTATGGGGGTCTCGCGCAGTGTTTGTCTCTGGGTAACGACCACCTCTTCCATCTCCATGATGGCACGGGTGTGCTGCACTTCGTCCACAAACTTCCGGAAGTCCTTGCCGTGACCGCGGCCCGTCTTGAAGCAGTACTCCCTCTCCACCTTGCACTTGCAGACCAAGTTCTCCATCGACATCTCGTAGAGCAGGGTCAGAAAGAGCTCCAGATTTTTGCCGAACCCCTTCACGCTGATCGACTCGTCTGCCGTGTAGGGGCGTTTGTGGATCGAGGCGAAGGGCACCGCCAAAGTGTGGGCTGTGGGCATGCAGTACTTTCGCAGTTCGTTCACGATGGGCATGCTGATGGTGATGGTGTCTGGTATGTGGAGCTTGACGTCGAACACGCGGCGGAAGGCCTGCTTGAAGGATTTGCGGAAGATGTCGTGCCGGGACTCGTTCAGCGGCGCCAGCTGGTCAACGACCCGTAGGCGGGTGGTATGCACACACTCGAGGCGCCGATAGGCCTGGTCCAAATGATCCTTGATCAGGAACCGCACGTACTCCATGCTCTGCTCGGGCACGAGCAGCACCGAGAACTGGGTCACGATGCGCTTGGGCTTGTAGAGGCTGCGAACGCTGTCCGGCTGGTAGACCTGGACCTTGTGTATCGACAGGCTGGGCAGGCACCACTTGTGCCTGAGGTACTCCTGCTTTGAGCTCTCGTACGGAAGGCGTTCGATGCCGCACGTCTCCTTGAACTCCATTCTGCCGACCTCCGCCAGGCAGATGATGTCCCAGTCCTTGTGCGTGGGCGGCATCACATGCTTGGTGATGTCCTTCACCAGTATACCGCTCTTGGTGTCCGTCAGGGAGTTCATCAGATGGCACATCTCGGACATCGGCTCGTGGCCCGTTTGAGATCGCTTCTCGGCACTGGCCTTCTCGTTCTCCCGCACCTCCAGCTCGAAGTAGATGTACCCGGAGTGGCTGGTGGGCACCATGGGCGCGTGATCCGCTATCCACAGGTGGCTGCAGTGAATGATCAGGTCGACTGTCCTGAAGTACTCCGGCCGGTTGTGGATGATGCCACGCAGGCCGTAGCTGCCCTGGTAGTGGCTCGTCTCGATCACGAATTTCACGTTCACGGGCAGGTCGCCGATCTCCTGCTGCCAGGCATCCAGGGCGTATATCCAGCACATGAGCGGGCCCTTGGAGGTGGCCACTCCGCGGCCGTACAGCTTGCCATCCAGATGTGTCATCTTAAAGGGATCGTGGGTCCAGTGCTCCTCCGGACCAATCGGCGGCACGTCCAGGTACCCATAGATGATCACGGAGGGCTTGGCTGGCGTCGAAAAGTACTCGGCCAGGAGCACATACTGCGTCTGCTCGGTGCCCTCGACGGTGGCCTTCACCTCGATCGTCTCCACGGTGAACGACATCTCGAGCAGGCGCTGGGTGATGCGGTCGACGATCTGTCTGGTCTGCGTCTCGTACTCAATGCCCTTGCTGATCGACCGGATCTGTATCATCGAGTCCAGATTCTCGAGGAACTCCCTGCGCCGCAGCTGGGCGGCGTACACGGCGTCGGAGAGGTCCGTTTCCTTCCAATGAAATCGTTCACCCTTGGGGAAGTCCTCGATGCACTCCCCAATCCCGCATCGGCAGAAGCTCTTGTCCTTGCAGAGCATTCCGCACACATTGTTCTTGCCCCAGCAAATCATTTTGAGGGTATTTTTTATAAAATTTTGGAATTTTGAAACTGTTTTCTTGTTGTTCAGATCAAAGCCAAATGGGAAATGGTTTAGTCTGTGAGAAAGAGCTACCCTCAAAGTCCGAGTACCCTCCGAGTCTTTTCAATCAAGAAGAGGAGGAAGAAGAGGATGATGTCCTGCACACGCTTTGGGACTCCCCCATTCCAATCCCTTTTGGCGGATTTCTTAGATCAAAATCTCTTTAAAATGTGCAACAAAGGCTCTCACAAATCATTCAATGAATCCCTTAGGCAGTCCTCAAGTCAACAAGGGAGGAGAGAGAGCGAGTCTATGGAAATCCCAACGAAACTTGAGAAGTTTTCCCAGACTCGTGGCTCTTCGCTGGGGCTTTTGGCGCCAAAAACTGTGTCATCCTGGATCCGGAGTGGGGATTCAACAATTGTAAACAGACGCTTGCGCGGATGCTCGCTGCCGCCGGAGGCGTCTCTTTCGTCATGTTGCCAAGGCGCCGAGGCGCTGAGGCAACTCGAGTCGCACCTGAGCACCTGAGCGAGCGCTGTGTGGCAAGAAGTTTTGGGGCTGGCAAATCAGAAACTCGCAGACGCTCGTGGCAAACGGTTGTTGCAGCAGCAGCAGCAGCAGAGGCTCCCAGTCCGAGTCAGAGTTCGAGTAAAGTTCGAGTGCGAGAGTTGGAGTCGGAGTGCGGTGGAATCAGTGGTCGAACGGGGCAAAGGACTGCCTGCCGCCTGCCGCTTGCCGCCCGGGGGCATAACCGTTGACGCACACGCAACCGAAACCATAAAAGGGGCTAAACATATAAATTTGTGTAGTAAAAGTGAAGAAAGCGAAAGAATCAAAGTGGAATAATAACAAGGCGGATGTGTTGGCTATAGCTACAGCTACCGCTTTAGCTCCTTGTAGGCCTTTTAGCCAGGAAAACATATAGAAAAGTGGCCTGCAAAAGAAGCCAAGAAACGTTTTTTGTTACCTCTCCGAATACACCTGACTTCTGTCTTCTCTCTTCGTGCATGTGTGTGTGCTTGTGTGCCTCTGTGTGTGCCTGTGTGTGTGTACCTGTCTGTGTGTGTGCTGGTGTGAGTGTGTTGCCAATGAAAATGCAAATTGTTAGTAACAAATATTGGTAAAATGCGGAGGCCGAGAGAATTTGTGCAATGCGAGTGCGAAGCGAGTGCCAAGTACAAATTTTACAATATCACAAATCAATAAAGGAATTATAATAATCAGGAAATCCACACACTGCGTGACCCTCCCCACCCCCTGGATAATGGCCATATAAACAAGCTCTTGGCTTGGCAAAAAGTGTTCCACCCGTTGTTCGTTCTTCCTCCCGGCGTTCTTGTGTAATGGACGGCGAGTGAGAAGGAGGTGAAGAGCGAGGACACGAGGACAACGAGGACAGCCGCAGCAGAATGTCTCAGCCGCGCGGAGGACGCGGTGGACGCGGTGCTGGCGGTGCCGGCGTTGGCCGGAAGACCCCCTCATCGTTGACGGGTCCGCCGGACGATTCGACAACGCCCAGCGAACGTGCAACGCCCGCCAGCAAAGCCGACTCCGATCCCAAGGACGACAGCTCCAGCAATGGCGACAAAAAGGATATGGACCTCTTTCCGGCCCCCAAGCCGCCCAGTGCCGGCGCCTCCATACGGGACACGGCCAACAAGGTGCTCAGCCTGGCCATGAAGAGCGAGTGGACGCCCATCGAAGCGGAGCTCAAGAAACTGGAGAAGTACGTGGCCAATGTGGGGGAAGATGGCAATCACATACCCCTCGCAGGAGTACACGATATGGTGAGTGCTAAAGGACGAGAGGACTACAGGGTAGTGTAATTTGTAAAATCAATTTTGTGGCAGAACGGGAACAGAAAGAGGTACAGGAACTGCCACAGGAATAGCAATGGGAATAGGCATACAGGTATACAGGAACACAGGATGTATGCTATGTACTAACGTCGCCCTTATCAACGTCGACGGCAGGCATTTTCCCATTTTTGGTTGTTTACCAGCCAAAATAACGACACACAGTACAGCACAGAAACAGAAAACAGAAACTGTAGGCCAGGCCAGAATGTTATTTGATAGCGCGTCCCAAATGTTTGGCTGCCAAGGCAATGGCTCGGCTCTGACTCTGACTCTGGGTCTGGGTCTGGGCGCTCGTTGGCGGCAACGGCGGCGGCAGCGGCGTCCTGCCACAAGTTGCGCTGACTACCCAACCGAACCGATAAACTCATAAAACATTGGGGAAATTGAAGCGCTTCGATTTCAATTTACCATAAAAATACCAAACGAAAAAGTCGTTGACATAAAATTAACGTAACGTTGCACAGTCGTCGAGGCGCAGGCAATGCTAATCAAATGCAAGCTCACAGACTAGACACCCAAAAGGGGTAAACAGTTGCGGGGGTGGGCTGGGGGGGTGCTACACACAGACGAGGGCTAGACTCTGCCCGAGACGATATTTGCATAAATATAGCCATAGCCTCCGCCTGAGGTTCTCCTCTGCTATTTTTGTACCTCTGCTATTTTCACCCGACTTTCATTCAGGTCTCCGCTTTGATGGGTTTGCTCTTGATTTCGTTATAATTGCGGGGGATCGGACTGGGACTGGGAATCTATATGTATGCAAATGTACGACTTAGAGTACGAGTACGACTAGTACCGCTTATCAGCTGCGGATTGCGGAACAATTCCATGATAATGATGATGAATATAATGAATGGGACTGCTTATGAAGAGGAATAGGGTCAAGGGGCTTAGTTCCGAGCAAATTGATTCAGATTGTGTAGCAACAGTGTTTGTTTTTAATCATTCTTTACAGAATATCAGTTATGATTTATTTAAGTCTGTTTTTTATGGATTTTTAAATTATAAATCAGCTTAGAAAGATTTTTGTAATGCATTTAGATAGATGAAAGCGACAGATTCTTATCCTAAAGATCCTAGTGATCAATCACCAATCAGCATTTAGATATGTGAAGTCTTAGCGTTTCTACAGCCTATATTTGAGGATAAATATGATACATTTGTTTTCTAAACTTCACTCAATGTCAATTAAGAAAACTCTTAAAGATAAGGTTGAAGTATTTGTTAAAAATATAGGATATACATGTACATACATATGGCCCTTATCTACATAACATTAAAATTAAATTTTCAATAGAAATGGCATCTAAGATAACGAATAAATATGCGCTTGTATTGTTATGGAGCGAAATTTGGAGTATCTATCGAAGATATTGCCACCACTTTATTTTCATTAAAGAAATTATTCATAAATGTTACCCATCCTTCTAAGAATCATATACATATCTTATTGTGGAATACTGAAAAATTAGGCAGTTGCTTGTTATTAAATCTTAGAGACGTTCTTCCGCATAAAAGATTTTCTGAATGCTCCAAAATTAGTGGCAAAAACTTAGTTAAATATTTATTTTATTAGCTGATAAAGAACTAATAATATAGGGAACCTGTTGGTCGTTCCAATCAGCTATTAGTTCCATTTTTAAAGAGCTAAAAAGGTGAACCTGGGAAGGTCCTAGTTGGGGTATTTCAGGCAGACAAGTGTGCCAAATGGACTCTACCTTTGAATTGCTTTCCTACAAGATAATCTTACATCCCTCAATTTAGTACTAAAGTATGTCTGATGCTATCTATATTATATTCCGTTTCAGAATACCGGCATGACACCGCTGATGTACGCCACCAAGGACAACAAGACCGCCATAATGGATCGCATGATTGAGTTGGGCGCCGATGTGGGAGCCCGCAATAATGTAAGTGTTTTGGCTAAGAATAGCCCCCCAATGGCCCGAAGTTTAAAGCAGTTCCCCAAGTAGTTTCCCCACAAGGGACCCAGAGACCAGCTGTTGTTGAAGCCGCTGAAATTGTGTCAAATCAATAAAAACCGCATAATTAAATCCCGTACAGGGAACGTCGATGGGTAACTCCCAACACCAGGCACATCTACATCTACATCCACGCACTTTACGCACACGCACTCTTACCGGTCCGGTCCGCTGTGGACTCCAACGAGGATTCCCGGCGACTCACTCACCTCAATGGGTCAACCGAACAGAGCTTGGCCAATGGTCGACCCAACTCGGGTTTGGCTTAAAGTGGAAGCAAGTTGGTTTATTTTTTGTTGTTTTTTTTTTGGCTAAATCAAAGCTGAAACACGCAAGAGTCCGGTTGGGAATTTCGTCAATGGATTGTTGGGGGTGGCATCTGGGAATTCTTTTTTTAAGGGAATATGTTTTGATTGAAGCTTTAAATGTGGATATACTGGAGTCTTACTACAATTTTATGATATCAAAATGCCTCCTTCCTAAAGCCATCTTGAGGATGGATGGGCCATAGCAGTGATGCTGTATTGACCAGAAATTGGTGACTAGGAATCACAACTAAAGCTTGCCTCAGTCTCCTGATTACTTAATACAAAATACTATAAAAATCGTTGAGATTTGAGTAGGGAATCTCTGCTTATAAGAGTCCCACAAAAAGCCTTCTCATTGCAAATATAAACTGGAGTTACGTCAACAACTAACTAGACTCTTCAAGTAATCACTAGAACACAGCTGAAGTCTCTCAGATGAAAGGTCAACGATGATGACTATAATCATTATTTCTTCTCCCATTTACAATCGTGATTATTGCCAATTTTCCTTGCGAATGTCAAAGCCTCAGCCCCAGCAAATGAAGTGACCAATTGACATCGGCCCTTTTGGCCGCATTTGGTTTTGCTTTGCATGCCGCAATTACTTAGCAAATTTCATTCGTAGCTGCTCTGCCACAAGTGCCACACAGCTCTCTGCCACTTACATACTTTTGCTCGTACATTTTTTTGGGGGCCTGAAACGATAAAAATCCTTGACCTAATTACAAAATAATTGTTGGAAAACCCAGAGAGAGAGAGAGAGAGAGAGAGAAAGAGAGACCACCGGAGACTTGTCGATTAAATTACGAAAACAAACACAGAAAATTCTGTTTCTTCCGCTCATAAAAGAAGGCTAAGAAATCTTAAATCTTGTTAGACGACCAAGTTCCTAGGCAAACGAAAATGAACATGTTGGAATACCAAAATACAAGCACCGACGAGTGTTTTATTGTTATTGAGTTTTACAAGGCCAAAAGCCGGCCCTGTTGTATAGCCATTCGGAGTTGTGGGGCAGTGGGGTTTATGGAGGAGATCGCTGAATGTTGGGGTTGCTATAATATTTGAGCACTTACCTTTGTTTTGTTTGGGAGATACTGTCTGAATGTTAGGAACTTCTTCCTGAGAATGGCTTGGGGTTTGCTATCCTATGTAGATCCAGGTACATCTGAAAATTGATCAATTTATGATATATCAGTTATATTTTGTTTGGAGATTAGTATAAATAAAAGTTTAAGCTCTGATTTCTATCTGATTGCCCCTGGAAAGACTGCCCCTCCACAAATGGAATCTACAGTAAATAGATATCCTACAAAATAATATTTTATTATACTTTTTAGGGCCAAACAATATCAGATAACTTTTATACCCGGTACTCGAAGATTATAGGGGTATGTTAGATATGTGGTGATAGTGGACGTGTGTAATACCCAGAAGGAAGCGTTTCCGATCCCATAAAGTATATAGTCCACAAAGGACAAATATCTGTGGCATAAGTATTGGGTATAAAGTAGATCCGCAGCCCTTGCTGCGTTTCTTCTGTGACTATCTCAGAACATTGGATTGCATCATCTAAATATTTATTTGCATGACATTATGTGTTAAAAAAACATAAAAATTACGCCATTCTCCTCCTCCCATTACCAACGACACACCTTACTGAGAAATAGTTTAGATTGCACCCCATTTCAGGATAATATCTTGCCATTCTAATGTCGCTCCTTAAACTCCACCTGCGGAAAGTAATTACATTTATGCTACAAATGAATTAAAAACTTAGCCCAACTTTTGTCCAAAAAAAAACGTTCTTGTTTATTGCATTAACAATTTGCAATTTAGGCAAATGTCAGTCCAAAGAAATTCCGACACGGCACGGCAGGTCGAGAGTCCAAGAATCGTGACCATTATAATGGTCATAAAGAATACTCCGCTCCGACTCTTACTCGTACTCGTATATGATGTAACGGCCGACTAATTAACATTTTTAACTTCTCAACATCTTTCGGGTGGATCTTTTTCGGGACGATAGGCGGTGCCTGCCATGTGAGGCCGTGAGCCATGAGCAACACCTCTTTGCAACTTAAAAGCCAATTAATCAAGCACATGACTGGAAAGTACGCCCCGCCCCAGCACGCCCCGTCCTATAGACCATTTGCGGCATTTCGGGCAGCCTGACCTTTCGAGTGAGTGAAAGGATAAGGCGGCGTAAGACCTCGACGTCAGGCGCCACTTCCGCTACATTTTTATGGCCAGTGGCCAGTGGTGGCGTCATTAATATGCAATTTTAATTAAGCCCAAGAATGGTACTCCATTCTAGCCTCCCTCCATATGTGACAGCGATGACAGCGGGCATAAAAAGTGCTCCTTCATTTGTCAACACCCAACCAACCAACCAACCAGTCCATTCCATTCCATGAGTGCGTGTGCCAAAAATTAATTAACTTCATTAGCCGCAGGGGTGTGTGTGACCCTCTCTTAGTAATGCAGATTTATAATTATTTGAAAGGACTCTGCGCTCTCCGCACCCTGCACCCCCACTCCCCTGCAGTAGAGGGTGTGTGACAATGTGGAGTAATTGCCGGAATGACTTCATTTGCAACTTCCAGGGCGTCAACTGGCCCAAGAAAGCGTAGCGCAGCACACTTATCTGTGCCGTAAACACCCACAAAAAACTGGGTCGTGACCCCTCTGCCCACCCCTAAAAATATCCATGGTAAAAGGCAAAAATGTGCTGGAAAATTTGCGCTTCCGTTTTGGTTTTGTTTCCGGTTTTTGCTTTCGTTTTTCGCCAACAGAAACAACAGACTGACACAGGCCAAAACCCAGGGGCCTAAAGCGGGGCCCGACTTGACTCAAAAGTATGCAAAACAGCGCGTGAAATATTATCTGTCTGCCTGGCTGCCACTCGCTCGAAACTGCCGTGCCACAAGCCCAATCGCAGACCCTGCCCCGGCAGACCTTGCCTCCTCCTTGTGGTGGAGTGTGTGTGTGGCTCTGTTTGCTTTGGTTTTTCCCTGCTGTGCAACGTCTTGGATTGGCTTTCTGGACATGTGTCAAAGCCGTCGACCGTCGACCGTCCTGCGGCTTGCGTTCGTTTTATGCAAATTAGCCAAAGCTGCGGGCCAGAAATAGTCGCAAATAAACCAAAAGAAACATCAAATTTCAAATTTTCACATGCAACGAAGCTCACATACACTCTCCTACATAGTATATGCCTTGCTCAGGGGTTTTCCCAGGGGAAAGTACCGACCATTGCACGCCCAGGCGGTGTTTCATTTGAGATTCTTGGAACCGACTTTTTGCGTTTTGAATTCTTAAAGAAAACCTTCATCGAATGTATCCAATTACCAGCTCTGGTTTCCACCTACCAACCCGATGACAGTGCAAAAAGAAAGTCCCTTCCATTAGAAGCCTATACAAAACACATACCTATACAATACTCGTACTCGTATGAACTGGTATAAAACCAGTTCACTTCCGTTCTGGTTGAGAACAATGGGGGAGGCTTAGTTATAAATTAAGTCAAAAACGTCTTGGGGGGTTCTTGGGGCTTGTGGCCCACAGGACGTATGTGTAACGTTATGCGTTATGGCTCATTGTATAAGGCAATAAATATTTAGTGCCCCAATTCACTCACATATGACTCACTTTCACACCCCATAATCTCCAAAATAGAGGCCAATATTTCGTTGGACCTTATCTTAAAGTCATTTTCTGTTTTTGGAGATTTGGTCAGGGTCATAATTTCTGTTCCATTTTCCAGTTTTTTGTTTGTTTGGGTTTTCTGGAGCAGTTGATGCAGTTTTTGCATGTGAGGTTGGGCCATTCCAAGGGCCATTAAGAAATGCCAGTAAGTGAAAGTCCGCATGCAAGATTGTGGCTTAAGTAATCAACCAAAAGGCACAGCCAACCACAACCACCACACCCTGATGCCACATGCAAAGCACAGAAAAGCACAGCACAGCACAGCCCAGAGCTGACTTTGACCCATTGAACTGGCTCTCTGACCCGGCTCTGGGAGTGCGGGTGGGCGGGTGTGCGGGGGAGTTTCCTGCGAGTGAATTGCAATTGATTTAAGTTCCCATTCTTCTCTTTTTCAGGATAATTATAATGTGCTACATATTGCGGCAATGTATTCGCGTGAGGATGTCGTCAAATTGTTGCTAACAAAACGCGGAGTGGATCCATTCTCCACCGGTGGCGTAAGTATACCCTCCAATACCTATAGCTATACCTATACCCATTGTATACCTCATAAGAACGAGTACCTCTTGAAGGTAGCCCCCACCATCCCCAGGGGTGACACGTAAGGCGCTGGCAACCCTTGGGTTATTCCATAGGCATACCTCAATCCCTTCTTGAGCCTGCTATCAGCTTCATTAATGACGAATGCCTCGAATGCGGGCAATTTGAGGCCATTAGACGCATACTGCCAGGGCCAAAGGTCAGCCAAAGTCCTGACGAAGATGCAACACTTTGGTGGGGCTCGCATGTTGCATGTGACTTTGGCGGCAACTAACAATTAACTGGCGACAAGGTTACGATGGTAAAGTCTCGACTAAAGCCAATGCCACTGCTTTAAAGAGGTAGAGGGAGAAAGAGAGCAACTCTGTGGCAAATAGTGTTGGAAAACAGCTCAGAAAAGTGTACCCATTTGGGAATTGGGTGTATAGGTTTGAGGGGTATTTCAACTTCAAGTATAGCCAAGAAAATCCCATCCTATAACACACCATAGACAGCCGTCGAGTCTTTTCTTTTGGCTCTCATTTTCGTGATAGAATTAATACGATTTTCTTCATTTTTCTTGCCGCAATGAGTTGTTCTAGGATTGCTGATTTAGGGAGCGTGTGCTGCACCTAAATTACTGATGTTTATCAGAAGAGAGCACCCATTAAGCGGGAAAGAGAGAGAGCTATAGAAATAGTGAGAGGCAGAAGCGAGATAGAGCTAGCTTTGAGGCAGATGCAAAACTTTTGTTTTGGCAACAGCAAAGTTTCAAGTGTTCCCCATTGGCGTGTGTGTGTGTGGGTTGGTGTGTGCGTGGCAAACACCGCATCCACGTGCCACACCTGCCCTGCCCTGCCCTGCCCCTACACAATCCAACACCTGCCGCTTCCCTCCGCTCTCTTAACCTAAGCCCTAAGCCCTGCTCCTGCTCTTGGCCACCCACTGCGGCCTGTCAGTGTGAGTAGTGGCATAAGTTTTTTCCAGGTTTTTTTTCGGCTGTCAATCTGTGATATGAGCTTAGCGCGCTCCCCCGCTGAAAATGGTTGGGGAGGGGGGGAAAAGTGACACGAATGTGCTTATAAACGCAAAAGCGAGCCACTCACCAATTCAGTAGCGAACGGGATTTTGAACCGAATGAACCCAAACTGTCTTTTGGGTGTGAACATTAACCAAAATAGTAAATAGCAAAACGAATAGCAAACGAATAATTCATTCGTTCTATTGCTCGTTTATTAAGGTGTTGCCAAGCCGATAAGTGCGTGCCCCCCAACCCCCACCCCAACCAACAGTGTGTACACACACCTCAGTGTGTACATCTCTTTTGTATCTAATGTGACACCTTTTTCCATCTTTCAGTCGCGCTTTCAGACAGCCGTGCATTTAGTGTCAAGTCGGCAGACCGGAACTGCAACCAATATCCTGCGCACTCTCCTCGCAGCTGCTGGCAAGGATATACGCGTGAAAGCAGACGGCGTAAGTGTGACCAAGTGTGCATGTGAGTGAGTGAGTGAATGCGAGTGACTGATAGCCACAAGTGTTGCCTAAGAGCAGATCCTCTGGCAAATCATAAACATCCCAGTACTCTCTCTGGGCACAAGTGGAGTACACACTCGACTCCAGTGCCAGGCGGTGCCAACGTAAACAGAGACTTCATGAAAAAATCACCAAAAAATACAAAAAATAAATATAATAAAACAAAAACTAAAGCAACAATAAACCAAACAAAATTTGTGGAAAATCGATAGGCCAAAAACCACCCACCAATCCAGCAAATGCATTTCGACTAGCCGAAAATTCGCAAAAAAAAAACCCACCAAAAAATAAAACACATTTGTCCCAAATGCACTGAGAAAACATAGAGAATTTTCAGTGATTTTTTGTATAAAAAATGTCGAGGATTAGCCTGGATAGTAGCTAAATATATTAAGGGAAATAATAACTATTAATAACCTTTTCCAAGAATAAAATTCATTTGAAATGAATCATTTCATATACTTCGATTTTTGGGCTATTTATTTTGAGGTTTCATTCATTCCAATAAAGAGTTTTTTCATAAGAGTAACGGACTTACGTATGACTTTTCCTCAAGGAAGGTTGTCGGAAGCCCGGGTTAAACCAAAAACGATACCACTACAATAATAGTAGGATGCGATTGGAGAGGATGCTATTAGATAGGATGCTATTAGATAATTCCATTAAATACGATTTAGGAGACTTGATAAGCCCGTTCTCTTGACATTCATAGTCATTGAATGTCAGTTCTGTAAACATTCCCTGGCTATCACCTGCCTAATTCACTTGCATTCAGGTGTTTCTCTCAGTGCCATGGAAAAACGAAAGAAACTCTTGCCAAAGTCAGCGAGTTTCCGTCAGAGTTGAATTACCATCACCGTCATCGTGCCTCGCTGATTAACTTGCATTGGCTAACCGAAAGAAAAGCGGCAGCCCGCCCTCTGTACACTGTACACAGTACCTGTACTATACCCAACCCCCATGCCCCCCTGGCCAAACCCCCAACCTCCCCCACCCAACCACAAAAGGAAATAGTAACTGAAATGCGGAACTATTTGTCGCATCACGTGCACGGGTGCAAATGCACGGGGCGATATTTCCATTACGCACGCGAGGGGAGCGCATAAATTACACTCCGAATTGCCATCGACTTTATCCATCCGTGGGCCACCGATTGATTGTCTAGACACAATGCTTGGATGATAGTGGAGCTGCTCCACACCGATGCGGTAAATGGCAAACAGCAACTTGATTTAAATCAATTAGAGAGAGGGAGAGAAAGAGCTGAGAGAGTGTGCGAGTGCCTCAGGATCAGGAGGCATTGTCAGGCGAAATTAGGCATCGATTTGGTGTGTCTTTCTTCTTTGGGACACCATCCAAATAGCTTAACATTTCGACGCTGATACTGGCACGCACCTCGCTCGACTCGACTCGATTCCAGTTGCTCTCTGGAAAGTGGTGTACTCCCCCAGCCCCCCTCCGCCCCCCTACGAGGGCGCTCAACTCGTTGCCAACAACAAACAAATAACAACAAGGTGGGGATACGGATACCAGCAACAACAAATAAAAGAAAAGGGGGTCAAGTCGCTGTACAACTTGATTTACTTCCCTCGCTTTCTGATAGGGATGATGACTCCACCCCCACTCCACCCCACACTGCTCCCTCCACTGTTCCCTCTACTGTCTAGGGGAGGGGGAGGTGCCTCTGGCAGTTTCAAAGTTGGAGCGAAAAGTTGCGAAAGTTGGCTAAAAATAACGAAACAGAAAGAACATGTTGCCGTTAACACTTGAGGCTCGAATTGGCTAATTGGATATTTATGATTATGATTGTGTGTGTGTGTGTGTGTCTGGGTGTGTGTGTGTGTATCATAATTATGTATTTAGTAGTTGTATGCTAACCTATCTCTCACCTAGCGTGGCAAAATCCCATTGCTTCTGGCCGTGGAGTCGGGCAATCAGTCCATGTGCAGAGAGCTGCTGTCTGCACAAACGGCGGACCAACTAAAGGTAAGTTTTTGAACCAAATCAAAACCATAAAACATATACAAATCTTTGGCTTACAAAAACCCTTAGTTTAAGACACTAAAAATAAATCAAAATTGGGGTTCTCAAAGGTTCAGATAAGCTTTCTTGTTTGGGCTACATTTTACGACTCCAAAAATAGTACATTAAATTGGTTGTCTGGGTTTTCTGCAAGGTATATCAACTATAGAAATTCTTAAGAAAGCATACAAATCTATAGCCGATTTAAGCACTCTGCACTTAGAGAAAAGTGGCATAGTTAAAGAAAACACACCTATATTTTAATGAAATATTTGGTATTTAAATTCAAATCAAATCAAATTAAAATATAGGCATAAATCTTTAATTCTAAGTAACTCTTCTGGGCGAAAGAATACCTTCACTTCACATTTTTTACAAAGATTTTAAAGTACTACTTAAGGCCATCTGTCAAAAATTCTGATTATGATCGTTAAGGGCAATAAGAAATGTTAATTTCTTTCGTAAATATTCTTGGAAAAAAACAGAACACATCTTTGACAAAGTCAAGCATTTCAGAGCTCTAAAACCATTCCCCAGTTTCTTCAAAATTAATCAAATCAAAACCAAGCAAATAAATAGTACACACGAACGTACTATATAAACTCGAATTTCTGCGAATCTCTAGGAATATCTTTAATCTTATCTGAGGTTTCAAATGGCCCCTGTCAAGACCTCTTTAAGTCCTGCTTTCAATCTCAAATGTCAACCAAATAAATCATACAATGCATAATCTATGCAAATTTCCTTCACATTCTACGCATTCGTCAAAGAACACGTGTGAATCCTTGGAAAAATGTTGGCCCTCTGTCAAAGTTTTTCCAAGGTCTCAACCGCCTTACAAACAACTCCATGAATGCCAATCAAATGTCCAGCTTGCTTGTCAGATTATGTCCACATCTTGAGACCTGAGCCCTGAGCCCTGAGAGCCTTGAGAGCTGTTCGAAAACAAAGTAAATAAATCAAAAATGTAAATTCCTTTCTCCTGCTACGCACTTGGGCACTTGGGGGTGTGGGGAAAGTGAAGTTTGGCAACACTGCAGCGGGCAAAAGTGCAACAGTGTGCGACATTGACAAAGTTTGCGGAAAATTTCAATTTGCGTGAAGACCAACTTTTCTCCGGCTCCCCAACCCGACTCCGATTCGGAGAACTTGAAGTGCAACACATGCCAAGAGCAATGCGTGTCGATTAAATTAACCAAAGGGGTGCCACTCCGAGGTGGAGGGTTCTCTGTTTGGGTTAGGGTTCAAGTTAAAGTTAAAGTTGAGGTTGACTTTGGCCGCTGCCAGAACACGCAATCAGCCGGCAAACAAAGTGGGTCAAATGTGTGGCCAAAACGCAGCTTTCTGCTGCTGGCTGGGAAATATACGAAAATAAAACGAAAATGAAAATGGAAGTGCAATTTCTCATGTGCGGTTTTCGTTGGCAGGCAACGACGGCCAATGGAGACACGGCCTTGCATTTGGCCGCCAGACGGCGGGACGTGGACATGGTCCGGATCCTGGTCGACTACGGCACCAACGTGGACACGCAGAACGGGGAGGGCCAGACCCCGCTGCACATCGCTGCCGCCGAGGGCGATGAGGCTCTACTCAAGTACTTCTATGGCGTGCGTGCTTCAGCGTCCATTGCGGACAATCAAGGTGAGTCCCCAAAACTGGCTCAAGGATTTGGCCTGATGCCTAATCTGTTACCTCGATCACACATCAGATCGCACTCCGATGCACTTGGCCGCCGAGAATGGGCATGCGCATGTCATCGAAATACTGGCGGACAAATTCAAGGCGAGCATCTTCGAGCGCACCAAGGATGGCAGCACACTGATGCACATTGCGTCACTCAATGGCCATGCTGAGTGCGCCACGATGCTCTTCAAGAAGGGTGTCTACCTCCACATGCCCAACAAGGACGGGGCCAGGAGCATACACACCGCGGCCGCCTACGGTCACACGGGCATCATCAACACCCTGCTGCAGAAGGGCGAGAAGGTGGACGTCACCACGAATGTAAGTAGGGGAGGAAGGGGATGGTTCTACCTATCCTATATAGTTATTAAGATATCCGATACACAGATAACCTTTTCAGTCCTCTCTGTACCTATAATACCTGTAATAGTTATCCGATTGTAATGCGTTTTGCTAGATCTGTAGATATCAAGATGTTGCATGAGGGACCAAAAAGACTCTCCATTTACAGTGTATTTGTTGTTGTACAATTCTGGGACCGACTCAGATTGAGCTGAGAATTAAAGTACCACTAACCCCCATGCAATATCTTGATTATCGAATAGTCCTTGCTTTCTGTTAATCTTTGATGGAATGCCGCATCCAGCCCTTATAGTTTCTGAGATCCAGGTGTTCGGTCAGCCAAACAGGGTTCCTTCCTTCCTTTGTAGATTGTAGAGTTTGAGAATAATGTTCAATGTTCTTTAGGACAACTATACGGCCCTGCACATAGCCGTGGAGTCGGCCAAGCCGGCCGTTGTGGAGACCCTGCTGGGATTTGGTGCCGATGTCCATGTCCGTGGCGGAAAGCTACGCGAGACGCCGCTGCACATTGCAGCGCGAGTGAAGGACGGCGATCGGTGTGCCCTCATGCTGCTGAAATCGGGGGCCAGTCCGAACCTCACCACAGACGACGCCCTCACCCCCGTCCATGTGGCAGCTCGTCATGGCAACCTGGCCACCCTCATGCAGCTGCTGGAGGACGAGGGCGATCCACTGTACAAGTCTAATGTGAGTCGGGGTCACCAAAGTTCAAGCGATAAATCATTCATTCTTTCTATTATCAGACGGGCGAGACCCCCCTGCATATGGCCTGCCGATCGTGCCACCCGGAGATCGTGCGCCATCTGATCGAGACGGTGAAGGAGAAGCACGGCCCGGACAAGGCCACCACGTACATCAATTCCGTGAACGACGACGGCGCCACGGCGCTGCACTACACTTGCCAAATAACCAAGGAGGAGGTGAAGATCCCGGAGTCGGACAAGCAGATCGTCCGCATGCTCCTGGAGAACGGGGCGGACGTGACGCTGCAGACGAAGACGGCGCTGGAGACGGCCTTCCACTACTGCGCCGTGGCGGGCAACAACGATGTGCTGATGGAGATGATCTCGCACATGAATCCCACGGACATCCAGAAGGCGATGAACCGGCAGTCGTCGGTGGGCTGGACACCGCTGCTGATCGCCTGCCATCGGGGACACATGGAGCTGGTCAACAACCTTTTAGCGAATCATGCCAGAGTCGACGTGTTCGACACTGAGGGCCGATCGGCCCTGCACCTGGCCGCCGAGCGGGGCTACCTGCACGTCTGCGATGCTCTGCTGACGAACAAGGCGTTCATCAACTCGAAGTCGCGGGTGGGACGCACTGCCCTCCACCTGGCGGCGATGAACGGGTTCACGCATCTGGTCAAGTTCCTCATCAAGGACCACAACGCGGTGATCGACATTCTGACGCTGCGGAAGCAGACGCCCCTGCACCTGGCGGCGGCCAGCGGCCAGATGGAGGTCTGCCAGCTGCTGCTCGAGCTGGGGGCCAACATCGATGCGACGGACGACCTGGGGCAGAAGCCCATCCATGTCGCCGCGCAGAACAACTACTCTGAAGTGGCCAAACTCTTCCTGCAACAGCATCCGTCGCTGGTGAATGCGACGAGCAAGGACGGCAACACCTGCGCCCATATTGCCGCCATGCAGGGCTCTGTGAAGGTGATCGAGGAGCTGATGAAGTTCGATCGGTCTGGCGTGATCTCGGCTAGAAATAAGTTGACCGATGCCACGCCCTTGCAGCTGGCTGCCGAGGGCGGGCATGCGGATGTGGTCAAGGCGCTGGTCCGTGCCGGTGCCTCCTGCACCGAAGAGAACAAGGCGGGCTTCACCGCCGTCCATCTGGCGGCCCAAAACGGACACGGCGCGGTCCTTGACGTGCTGAAAAGCACCAACTCCCTGAGGATCAATAGCAAGAAGCTGGGCCTAACGCCCCTCCACGTGGCCGCCTACTATGGCCAGGCGGACACGGTCCGCGAACTCCTCACGAGTGTCCCCGCAACGGTGAAATCGGAGACGCCCACGGGACAGACTCTGTTCGGGGAACTGGGCACCGAGTCGGGCATGACGCCCCTGCATCTGGCAGCCTTCTCCGGGAACGAGAACGTGGTGCGACTCCTCCTCAACTCGGCGGGCGTACAGGTTGATGCGGCGACAACGGAAAACGTGAGTAATCCTGAGATATCCTGTGATGACTGTGTGATATCTATCCATTGATTTTTCAGGGCTATAATCCACTCCATTTGGCTTGCTTCGGCGGACACATGTCAGTGGTCGGTTTGCTTCTGAGTCGGTCGGCGGAACTCCTCCAATCACAGGATCGGAATGGCCGGACTGGCCTGCACATCGCTGCCATGCACGGCCACATCCAGATGGTGGAGATTCTGCTGGGACAGGGCGCGGAGATAAATGCAACCGATCGGAACGGTTGGACGCCACTGCATTGTGCTGCCAAAGCCGGTCACTTGGAGGTGGTGAAGCTGCTGTGCGAGGCCGGCGCCTCGCCCAAGTCCGAGACGAACTATGGCTGTGCCGCCATCTGGTTCGCCGCCTCCGAGGGCCACAACGAGGTGCTGCGCTACCTCATGAACAAGGAGCACGACACCTACGGCCTCATGGAGGACAAGCGATTCGTCTACAACCTGATGGTCGTCTCCAAGAACCACAACAACAAGCCCATCCAGGAGTTTGTTCTGGTCTCGCCCGCCCCCGTGGACACGGCCGCCAAGTTGTCCAACATTTACATAGTGCTATCCACAAAGGTGAGAGCGATCTCCAGAGCAGACTACCTTAAACTCCAATTTCCTGTACTTCTTCTGTAGGAAAAAGAGCGCGCCAAGGACCTGGTGGCTGCTGGCAAGCAATGCGAGACGATGGCCACCGAACTGCTGGCCCTGGCTGCCGGCTCCGATTCAGCCGGGAAGATCCTGCAGGCCACCGACAAGCGGAACGTGGAGTTTCTCGACGTCCTCATCGAGAACGAGCAGAAGGAGGTCATTGCCCACACCGTGGTCCAGCGATATCTTCAAGTGTGTGCCTCTTGTGTGCCCCCGCCCAACTCTGGAATAATCTTTAACTGAATCTGTGCTCTGCAGGAACTCTGGCACGGCTCGCTGACGTGGGCCTCCTGGAAGATCATGCTGCTGCTGGTGGCGTTCATCGTCTGTCCGCCCGTGTGGATCGGCTTCACCTTCCCGATGGGGCACAAGTTCAACAAGGTGCCCATCATCAAGTTCATGTCGTACCTCACCTCGCACATTTACCTCATGATCCACCTGAGCATCGTGGGCATCACGCCCATCTATCCGGTGCTGCGGCTCAGCCTGGTCCCCTACTGGTACGAGATCGGGCTGCTCATCTGGCTGAGCGGCCTGCTGCTGTTCGAGCTGACGAATCCCTCGGACAAGTCCGGCCTGGGGTCCATCAAGGTGCTGGTCCTGCTCCTGGGCATGGCCGGGGTGGGCGTGCACGTGGCGGCCTTTGTGTTCGTCTCCAAGGAGTACTGGCCCACGCTCGTGTACTGCCGGAACCAGTGCTTCGCCTTGGCCTTCCTGCTGGCCTGCGTCCAGATCCTGGACTTCCTGTCGTTCCACCACCTGTTCGGGCCCTGGGCCATCATCATTGGCGATCTGCTGAAGGATCTGGCGCGGTTCCTCGCGGTCCTGGCCATCTTCGTGTTCGGCTTCTCGATGCACATAGTGGCGCTGAATCAGTCGTTTGCCAACTTCTCGCCGGAGGACCTGCGGAGCTTCGAGAAGAAGAACCGCAACCGGGGCTACTTCAGTGACGGTAAGTCCAGACGTTTGCTTTGCTTCCACTTTCTACCTCTACTTTCTTTCTTGTCCAGTTTTTGGTTCCTTTATTGTTTACTTTAAACTCTTTTTAAACGTGTTCGATGTGTGTTTTGATAAGTATCTGTATCTACTATCCTGCCTTGAATGAAATCTGTGCTGTGTGTGCTCGATGTTCACCTAAGAAATAATAATAATACTCTAACTCGTACTCGTACAACCACATAATACAACAATTGCATGCTCAACAAGTACAAATACCAACCAATCCAATACCAACAACCAACAACTACAGAACCACCTCCAATCAATCCCCCCCCCAAATTGATGTCGTGTCCACACCCCCCGCTCTCTCTCTCTCTCTCTCTCTCTCCCTCCCAGTCCACTACTAATAATGTTCTCTCTGATCTCAGATGATATGCCCACTCCGAGACCTCCTCCAGCGGAGAACTATGTCGATAATCGCTTCAGCGAGTTCCGACGCAAGCACAAAGATGATCGTAAGTCCTCCTCTCTCTCTCTCTCGCTCTCGTACTCCCCCCTCCCCCTGCCTTTGCATGGTCTCCACCCATGTGCTCTCCCACCCTACTCATAACTCCTTGGGAACCGGATGCACTCCGTTCCTAACTCGCCTTCGATGTTGTGCGTAAAAGTTTTATTGTCATCTTATTTTCCAGTTCTATGGAAAAAGCAACAGCTCCCCGCACCTCGTTCAAAACAGCGTTACGTTACGTTACATTACGTAGCGTTGCGCTACGTTACGTTAGCCTTTGCTCGTTTCAGTTACAATCTTTCGTTTGAGGCATGTTTTGTGTGGGGCAGGACCCCGCGAGAGTCATGGCCCATGGCCATGTCACCGGACCCTGGGGTCCCGCCCATCTTTTCTGTATCCTTGATGTTGTGGATCAATGTTTCATAGGTATCATGTTCTAAGCTTTATACTTTTACTTTTCCTTATACTACTTTCTTTTTTTTCTATAAGAAATTGTGCAATGAGTGTGTTTTTTAGTTGATGATTTCTTATGATTTTGATGGGATTTGATATCTAATCACTTAGGGGATTAATTATGGGTAAAGTGTAGTTTTTGTTTTGTATCTCTTATAGTTCATATTTCGTTTTTTACTAGTTAGGAATAGATGCTAAGATTTGTGCTATGGGTGTACTCTTTTCCAATCAAAGAATTCAGACAACTTTTGCAGACTTTCAAAGAAACCAAATCTTCCGAATAAAACCTATATAATTTCCTCAAAGCGAGACAAAAGTTTGCCAAATAACACCACTTCAATATTATGTATTGGGGTCCGTTATTCCCCCAAGATATATTCCGTTTTCCGATTTCTAAACAGACTATTCCACAACCTTCTACCCTTTTTATTTTCATTTATTTTTGATATGATTTTCGTTTAACTGATTTTAGTCGATGTCTAGTCAAAATTTCCAAAACTGCATGTTGATGTTTATAGAATATTACTACTCGTACTCGTACTCTCAAAATATATCATGTATCAGCCAGCTAGCCGTATACTCAGCCATACAATATCCGCAATGCCATGCCCGCCCGCCTGCCAGGGGCTGGCTTTCAGCTTGTGCCGCTTGCCCACCCACCAAATTCTGCACCCGAGACCGACCAGAATCGAATCGATATACAGATATATCAGATACAGATCCCGTATTCGTATGCCGATCAATGAAATTCCAATGCGATATCTGCGATGTCTGCGAAACTGCGAACGTGTTCTGCTGCCGCCCCCCCCGCTTTTGACGTGTTATCCACACACAGGCACTCAATAACCACCCATCCACCCAATATTCAATATTCAATATCCAATATCCAATATCCAGTACCAATAGCACGCCTGTGCCAAAGAGCCTTCGCATTCGCATCCAAGCAAAGCATCCAAAGTGAAGTACGAATCAAATGCATTTCGAATAATGAATGTGAATGTGTTCGGTGTTAGGACCCATGACGCCATTTCTGGCTTTCGAGCGTCTGTTCTTCGCCGTCTTCGGACAAACGACCACCCTGGACATCAATCCCATGCGACACTTGCGTCCCGAGTGGACCGAGGTGCTCTTCAAATTTGTCTTTGGCATCTATTTGTTAGTGTCTGTGGTTGTACTCATTAACCTGCTAATTGCCATGATGTCGGATACTTATCAACGCATTCAGGTTTGTATTGACAAGGCCACTAATCCACCATTTCTCCCTTTCTCTCTCTCCCTCTGCCTTTATTTCTTTTCCTTATAAAACATGTACTACTACTCTATATACTCTGCTGTTTATCGAATGATTTTCTATATATATATATTTTATTATTTGAATGCTTTATGGTTTAATATTTACAACAACCTGTACCACAATTGGACCACAATTTATTGGCCATTGGCGTTGTTCGTGGGTCGCTATTGGTTGGCCACAACGAATGGCCCAACCGCTGGTCAAAATGGGCGTCCGTTATCTTTTTATTTTTCAATATAATTTCCAATGTGTGCGCGTGTGTGTGTGGGTGCGTGCGTGATGTACTGTGCTGTCCGGGGGTGTCTATATGTATCTATATATATGTATGGGGTATATTTCTGGACACAGTGCGCATGCATCCGATAAACTCGTTCGAGTTACTGTTCTTCGCCGTGTTCGGTCAGACGACGACCGAGCAGACGCAAGTTGACAAAATCAAAAATGTAGCCACGCCCACTCAACCGTACTGGGTTGAGTATCTGTTCAAAATTGTCTTTGGCATATACATGCTGGTGTCGGTGGTTGTCCTAATTAACCTGCTGATTGCTATGATGTCAGACACCTATCAACGAATCCAGGTAGTATTTTTGCTAATGGCTAATGGCTTTTCTGATCTCTTTAAACATATGCTACAATACAACATACAATATTATACTATATACCTACTTATTACTATATATCCCTAAGTTAAGTTATTGCCATAACATGATAAATAATTAATCTTCAAGTCTCTTTCAGCCTTAAAGAAAAACCAACGTTTTTATAAGATATATCAGATTGTTGTTTAGAGATTATTTAGAGTTTTTTAGAGAACTTTTTACTGGCACATTTCTGTAGATCCATCAACCGCCCAGACTTGCATCTTCCAGGTTTTTTCAGGAAATGAAAACCCATAACTGTAGCAATCTGAGAGATACACTTTCGCAGCAAACTGTATCTCAAAGATGGAAGCCTATGCCGAAAACAGAACAGCCACACGCCTAACTAAGACCTGCGCCTTAGACTAGATGGAACTAGTACAGCTTTAGTGTTAGAAAGCCTTAGAAAATTAGTCGCCGCGCCTAGAAGTGTGCCCTGCTTTTGCAAACAGTGTTGGGCAAGGAGCCCCGGTCCAGGCCGGAGCCCAGGCCAGTGCTGGCTAATGCATGCTTTGAAACGTGTTGCTGCATGTCTTTTTGTGTCTGTGTTTTGTGTCCTAGGCCTAAGTCTACAGAGATATACCAATGAATACGTTAGGTTTTGTATGACAATTTCGGGAGTATCCCTTTGAGGAATTGCCATCCAAAACAGGCGTCTGCATTTGCATATTTCCCTTATTGATCCTTTTTGCAGCTCTCTTTTAAGTTACGTATTTGTATAAGCCAAAACCAGAAACGAAAACGAAAACCTGGCTTCAGCTCACGAAACTCATCCTGTGTATTCTGTGTGTTCTTGTACTCCTCTGTCATGCCATGCCTCATCATCCATCATCATATCTCACTCTGCTAAAAAAAACCTATGAAATACTAGGCACAATCCGACATCGAGTGGAAATTTGGCTTGTCCAAGCTTATACGCAATATGCATCGCACCACAACAGCGCCCTCGCCGCTTAATTTAGTTACCACCTGGTTTATGTGGATCGTCGAGAAGGTCAAGGTAAATCCAATCCCAAATCCAACCCAAAGCTACAACAGCTGGCTATCTCTCTCTATCGTATCTCTATACTAAATCCTAAATGTATATCTATCAACTCGTACCAGAACTGTCCATCGGACGGGTGCAGTCTCTGCTGCTGCTACTGACCTTTTCCCCAACCCATTTAAAGCAATTTGGCAACAACCGCAAAGGAAACTCTCACCCCAATTGTGAATGTTGCCCACCTGCACTGTCTCCACACTCTCCGCACTCTCCACCTTTCACTTTTCTGTGAAATCCGAGCACCTGTCGAGCACTTGTACTCCGCACTGTCTGTCACTGATATGCTTTTGATGTCCAACCAAATGCTGATCGCCGTTTATGTTGTGTCTCTTGTCTTGTATGTCATTCATGTCCTGTGTCTAAACTCACACAAACGAAACGAAACGAAATGAAATGAAACGCCACAGGCACGCATGAAGAAAAAGAAGCGTCCAAGTCTGGTACAGATGATGGGAATACGTCAGGCCAGTCCCCGCACCAAGGCCGGCGCCAAGTGGCTATCGAAGATCAAGAAAGGTGAGACAAGTATGTATCGCAGCAGTTATCGCTACACGATAGCATCCATGGGTATCTATGTATCTACATGCGTATCTACATATGCATCTCCCTGTTGGTCAAGTGCGGGAGGGAAGTTCTGTAGCTAACAGCGGTCATCAAATCCATCTCTAACTGTCTCTTTCTCTTCACCTGTAAGACTGTCTCGCCATCTGTCTCTCTTTCTCCTCTCCTCTATTTCTCCTGTCTTTCTCTTTCTCTCAACCATTGGCTCGCTATAGCTCAAAAGTTCTTCCTCTACTTCCAACTTTCTTTCACCCTCTGGGTGCCATATTTCTAATCGCATTTTGTTTGCCCACCCCTTAGACTCGGTGGCCCTGTCGCAGGTGCATCTCTCGCCGCTGGGATCGCAGGCCAGCTTCTCGCAGGCCAATCAGAACCGCATCGAGAACGTGGCCGACTGGGAGGCCATTGCCAAGAAGTATCGAGCTCTGGTGGGCGACGAGGAGGGCGGCTCCCTCAAGGACTCAGATGCGGAGACCGGATCCCAGGAAGGCAGCGGTGGTCAGCAGCCGCCGGCACAGGTGGGCAAGCGAGCCGCCATTAGGGCCGCCTCGGAACGCAAATAAATTTGATTACCAACACTGAATGGAACACCACAACACACTACACAACTGTACCCTTGGATTTCTTACTAAATTAGTTTCGATTGCAGGTCTAAGCTTCACTCTACTGTCTACTGTCTTCTGTCTTCTCTCTTCCAACTATCCATCCTACCATCCTTCCGCCACCAACTTCTATCTATCTCTTATCGACTCTACTGTACTTTCCTGTACTGTACTGTACTCCTTAGTTCTAAGCTCTAACTCTAAGCTAACCTATCGCTAAGTCGCACCAACCCTTAGTTAAGCTTCACCCTTCTATGACCTTAAGGTAAACTAATTTAGCTAGAATATTGAAATTGTTTTGGGTAACCTGCGAAGCGCCTCAGCCTCATCAGATCAGATCAGAGTTTGATTTACTTTTCGATATCGATATCATTTCTACGACAATTACGAATGAATGAATGATGAACAACAAAACAAGTTTTCCATATTCGAGATTTTTGAAATAAGTGAATTTTATTAGTCCTTTTTGGACTTACGGCAATCGATCCATTTTGCCCGACTTTTTAAAGAAAACTCCTCCTAGCATTTTGTATTAAGCTGAAGCTGAGAATCCGACGATGAGCGATCGACCATAGCTGATAATTCTAATTATATTTATCGTAGTTTGTAAGTATCTAACTTTAGCTTGAAGTCCGTTTTATATCTAAATACCGTACCGCCTGATCTCTCATTGTTTTTCTATCATTGTCCAGAAAAAATACCAATTTCGTATTTACTAAGCTTGATTCATTTTTTTAAAGAAAACCTACGCCTAAAAATTGTTAATTGTACTTAATTGTAAATAAATAAGCTATATTTGAAGAAAATTGTGTATAAATGTTCTGATTGAAGCTGGAAATTCGTGAAATTTATAGAAGTCTTGCCGACTTTATTTACTAAATCGCTGGGTAACCGAGATATAGCCAACTCTATCTATCCAAACGGGCAAATCTTTCACAAATTCCATGATAACTACATGCTAAATACAAATTTGCTACAAATTAGCTACATATTGCATGTAATGAGCAACAGAGACACCTGGCGAGGAAATGTTTACGTTTGTTGTACGTTTGAATTGGATCGTTTGAATTTTCAGCTGCTTAATTTTAGTATTTTAGTACCACAAATGTGAAATGTAAAATACTGGGATGTTGCGGGGATGTTGCGGGGATGCTGAGCAACATTGAAACTTTTTCCAAGTGTTGGAGGCGCCACTGTTTGCTACATTTTTACTACATTGTGGCTACTACACCGTTCAAATTAAGTATTTTTACGCAGCGACGATGTAACAGGTGGTCAATTCAAATTACACATACTCTACATTATCTTATTGAAACGTGTGGATATAATGTAGATACAGTGTTTAAGAAATGTAAGTTACACATATTGTATACACGATAGATTTCAGCTTTTGTCAAGTGGCAAAAAATTTACATGTGGCATCTAGCCTTTGTCAGATATCAAAACGCTATAAAAACCATAATTTATGGTTATCTATTTCGAAATGGAAAAAATATATAAAAGTACAACAAAATTTCACACTTTTGAGCGAGCCTGGAATACGGTGACCAATTCTGACCAGTTAACGCTGCAAAAGGATCAGATTAACAGCTACGAACCAACAGAGTTCAAGTCGGTGGGCAAGTGCCTGTGGCATTCGCAGGACAGTCTGTTTCCTGTACAGTTGGTGTTATTATTTAGGACTATAAACTTTAAAAAATTCTATAAATTGACTGATATGCAATTCGAAGGATCTAGTGTATGATGGGGTATCAACAATGATTGGTATAGCTCTAAATATATCTTTGAACCTCAGATCTACCAGAAATAGTTACAATGGGATCGTGGCATGTAAAAACTTCGACTATGATGACATCATCCCGTTGAAACACTATAAATATTTCTACGAGTATAGCGCTAACCATTCTCCATTTACTTGCCTCGATTTGTCTCCTTCATGTATGCACACACCAGAGTGACAGATTACCGAGCCAGATGTCATTAGCCGTGCGGCAGGCAGAAACCACATCCGTCGCCATCGCCAGCTCCAGCCCAGCCCCCGTTCCGATTGACCAAGGTGTTGAACTTCGAAATTGCATTTTAATTTGGCCTTAACTGCTGGCCACAAGCTGCAAGTTGTAGCTGCTTGTGCCGTGGCGTGGCATGGTCTGTGCAGGTGTCACATTCTGCTGAAACTTGTTGAAAACCTCAAGTGGTCAATTGTTGCAGTTGCTGCACAGTTGCACATTCATATTATTATACATAATTGCCCCATGCCTTGCCCCCGCTGCTGTCACCCGATTGCTGCCTGTTGACATTGGCTAGTCGCTGTCGTTGCTGCTGCTTGCTGCAGGTTGTCTCTGATATTTGCCACAGATAAAATGTACGAAAAGTGAACAAGTTTCGGCTGTGGTTAGAGCCAAGGCTTATGGCCAGCAGCGTGTCTATTCAGCCAGCAATTAGGCAGTAAATAAATTTTATTCCGATACAGTAGCACACCAAAAATCCCATCCCAGCTGCATGCAATCCATCCCGATTCAAATTCAAATTCAAATGAATTCTCAAATGAGAGTGCAACAAATGATGCAACCCGGAGATGCTGGCTGGCTGGCTGGAGTTGTCCATCATTCATCAAAGGTTGGGTGTCTCCTGCCTGCCTGCCTGCCTGCCAGTGGAATCGCTGGAATCAGTGGAGCCAACCAACATGTGTGTGGTGTTGGCACAGCAGGTGACATTTGCAGACCAGGAAAAACGCAGATACACAGAAATAAATGTAAATAAATGAACAGACAACGACGACACCCAGGGAACACGACATGGAACAACTTGTACGATCGATGTACGTGTGTGTGTGTGTGTGTGTGTCTGGCTTGCTTTGATATACAAAACACTTTTTCATATCGAAATTTGTGATATGTTTTGATTAATGGCCAGCGACACAAACACTTAATTTGACGCCGTTCCCGTAGCTGGCGCCTTGAGGAAAGGAAACCAGCCAAACAGCAGCAGCAGCAGCAGCAGCAGCGATACCACCAGCAACAGAGTCACAGCTACAGTCACAGCTACAGCCACAGAGATTCTCGACTCCAACTCCGATTCCAAGCTGGGTCTTGGACGATCGTGCGATGGCTGCTGGTTGGCTGTTTTTAGGGGCTTGGGAGAGAAACAATAATCTCGTGCAAGATTAATTATTGTAATCACATCAACAGCAGAGCCCATGCGAACCGGAGAGCAGGCTGTGGCCGAGAAATGATCAATGATCATCAAAAACTGGATTCGAAATTCGAATTTTCTGTTGATTTTTATAGCGAACTCCCCGAGATCTCTCGGTTAGCTCTCGGTGTGGCGTGGCTTGGCTTGGCATGGCTCTCGGGCATGGGTTACACATTTCATTGGCTAATCAAGATGCTAATTTGAAGAAGATTAATTTGTGTGCGAGTTTCGGACTTGTCTGCCCCCAAGGCACCTACCTACCTACCTACCTACCTATATGATATATCCAGAGATGCACAGATTCAAAGATTATAATCGGCTAAGCCAGGGGAAAGGCTGAAGGCTTATTATTAATACAGGCCAACTCTGGCATCTCTCTGGTATTTAATTAAATCCCCGTATCTGCCATTTAGCATAGCACCAGCCAGCCAGTCAGCCATCCAGCCTCGTGTAGAGAGATCTCCAGGGAGTGTGGTGTGGTTGTCCGTGGCTGTTGTCCGTGTGCAGTGACACGCAGATTAATTGAAATTTTATGAGTAGCGTAGACGTAAGCCATCAGCGAGACCACCTTTTGCCAGCCCCCTAAGGTCATAAGAGCCAGTATTCCAGCCAGTCGGTGGTATCCAGTCGCTAACTGGCGGTGCAGTTGGAAAGCCAAGCCACAGCCACAAACAACTGCAACATTATGAAAAATTGCCTACAACCATATAGCCATATGCACAGTGGTTGCACAGGTCGATGTGGTGCACAAAACTATAGGGGAGTAGGGTGTATTCTTAGGGGACTTTTGCATCACTGTTTCAGCACGATCCTGCTGGCGCGATCGCCACGCTAATTGATAGACTGTGAAATTATTTAACAACGGCTGGAAAGTGAGCCTGGGCTTCGGAGGAACTACCAAGATGAGCCACCAGGTGGGTCAGGGCTTGATGACTCTGGGGGACTCCAGGTCTGGTCGGCACTCCGTTTGGTCTTGCACGAGAGCATTTAGATTTGGCCCCTGGCCACACATTCACATTCATATCCACTCCCCTGGGAGACTGATAGGGGGACAGGAGATGTAACAGAGAGACGGGACTGCCGTGACAGACCGCCTAAGTGAAAAGTGTTAAAAAGTGCGGCCACAGTTATGGCAAATTTCGAAGACAAATGAGCAGCAGCCACGGCGGCGCGCGGATGGCGGTTTTTTGACATTTGCGAAATTTGAAATGTCAGCCAGGGACCGGGACAAGAGCCCTCCTTGACGAAGGTTTTCAATGGGAGGTCTCTGCTCTGGTCGAGAGAGGGATAGAGGTGGATCCATAGCAGATCGTTATGGCTGGGCGGGAATTTAAATTAAAACTCAGGTGAAAGGTTATTAATTTGCAAGTGGAACTGGGGCGTTGTCCGTCTTATTGTTAATAAACGTCTTTCCACTCATTTGGGTTAATGTTGATGGCACTTTGACAGGGCCACCGACAAGGCAGTGGCCATGACGATGACGACGACGAGGATGACGAATGCCAGCAGACAGCAGCAGAAGCATCAGGCAGCAGCATCTGGCAGCAGCGTTGATGTCGAATGAAATGGCAATGACAGAGGTGAGAGTGCTTAAGGTGGATCGGATTAATATGAATGGGGAAAGTTTTTATTTGCTGGATAAGTAATCGCAAAAAGGTTTGCTTATAAACTGCAGCAGCAGAGCAGGGCATAGGGAGGGGAAGATAGTTAAGAGTCTATAGAAATATATGCTAGGAACGCTCAGGAATTTGCAAAGCTTCCAGGGCATACGAGTAGCTAGTAAAGTAATAATGTTGGATAGTTTTATAAAGAAACATTTTCCGCAATATTTTGTACTATTTCTATTGCTCTTCAAGCTGATCATCACTTTCGGATGAGCGGAGCTTTCGATATTTAGCTTGGACTCGCATGCGATCTACTTGTAGCTGCTGTCTGTCATTTGTAAAGCTTTCAAGGGTAGATTTTCCCGCTTAGAACACTCCAACTGTCTATTCTATATCCGTGTGACTATCTCTAATGCAGAACAATCTGCAAAAACAGATCAAA
Organism: Drosophila azteca; assembly: GCA_005876895.1. Taxonomy (NCBI): domain Eukaryota; kingdom Metazoa; phylum Arthropoda; class Insecta; order Diptera; family Drosophilidae; genus Drosophila; species Drosophila azteca. The sequence continues at coordinate 5,642,435 of VCKU01000091.1, read as the reverse complement.
TGTGCTGCGCCGCTCATTAGAGCTTTGGAGCTTCAATGGAGTCTCCCCTCCCCCCACTGGATTGATGCAATTTTTCTCCACCATTTTCAAGTGCAACACGAACGGGGAATCTGCAATCTGTGGGATCTAGAATTGCCGGCCATTTGCGTTGTAACTTATGGCCAACATCAGTGGCACAATTAAAATCATTTAGAGGCCAATTAAATTTCGTTAGCAGCATTAAAATCAGCCAGCCCCAGTCTCCAGCCCCCAAGTCGGATCGGGTCACATGAGAACCATTCGGATGGTCCATGCCAGGCGGGAAGGAGGGGCTGAGGGGGGGCTCAGCTGTGGGTCCCCAGCCCTCTCTGTCAGTGACAATTAAAAGCACCGAAAATGGCTGTTGAATGCAACCAGAGACACGGACACAATCAGAGGCAGAATCACAGAGTCAGAGTCGAGGCCTGTCGTTGTCCTGTGCTGGACTCCCAGGCCGTTCCTGTTCCCATTCCCGTTCCCATTCCTTCAGTTTTTCTAGTCCATGAGTGCGGTGCGTGCATTTGGCAGTGGTTGGTGGAAAGTGCGTGTTGTTATGCGATTTGGCTTAAATTGGCTAGGCCAGATTCAGATTGTGTCTCTCTCGCTCGCTCTCTCTCTTGCTCTGGTCGAATGTGTGGCAGCTGGGGTCGCCATTAGAGGCACAAAGCGATGAGCATGGGAATTTCAATTAGCCAGAGCCTAGGGAGAAATCTTTCCCACCGCCTGCCTGCCAGCCTGCCAGCCTGCTTGCTTGCCAATTATTTCCCCTGCTGCTTCTGCCGCGCTTAAAGCTGCAAGTCAGCCACTGACTGAATGAGTTGTTGCCAAATAAAATAAATTCACAAAAATTACACATTGGCATCCGTGTGCCGTCAGTCGTCGAATCTCCATCAGCCATGGCCCTGACTCCATCTCCAGCTCCATCTCCATCTCCAGCTCCATCTCTGGCTACTGATGATGGGTAGGTGGCATTCAATTTTCTACAAATTTGCTACTCTTTCTCCCGCAGTTTTTGGAGTCGCAGTTGCGGTGCAACTTTCACAGCTTCTTCGGTAGAAAGAGAGAGAGAGAGAGTGCAGCAGCCCCGAATGGGGGGCCATTATTGGGTAGCTGTATCTGCATTTTGTACGCCTCCAAATCGAATAATTTGCGCATAAGTTATGGTCACACTCGTCTATTTTCAACCCCCCACCCCCCATTCCATACTCCTTCCTGTGTGCTGTGCTGTGTCGTGCGTGCTGAATTTCCCTCGCCTACCGTTACCGAGTGGACATGGCCACGGCTCGTTGGCCATTTCGCCCGGCTACCTATCTGCTAACCTATCTGACTGACTGTCTGCCCTATCCCAAGACGAGGCTGAGGCCTGGGGCCGCGGTAGGGCCTCCGAGTCCGCTTGAACCCAGCCAGCACCCCAGTCCTCCAGTCCATCAGTCCACCAGTTAGCTAAGCAAATTTCACACTTTTTAGCCCAACAGCGCAGTGGCGCAGCCGCAAAAGCGGCACAGATTGAGATATATGAGAACGTATATGTATCTGTATCTGCATCTGTGGTAGAGGGAGTCTCGAAATGTATCTATCAGATCGAATGTGGCTGAGCGGCGATAGGGCTTGCAACATTGTCTTGAATCAACTATGGATATACTAAGCAAAAGGTGGAGCAGAAGGAACCGACCAACGAATCCAATAAGATAATGAAAATGTGCGTGCGAGCTTATCGCATTTGGGTGAATATCTACATATCTATACAAGAGTTACACTTGACCCTATCAGAGAATATGCCAGACAATGTCTACAGGTACAACCAGCGTTTACATCCGCTTCGTTTCATCGTCTCCCATTTGAGTACAGGCCAAATATTGTATAATCCGCTCATTCGAAAGTGCTGATTGGCGGTAAGCGCTCAAATTCCAACCTGATTGTGATAGGATGTTTTGCTCTACCTTTAATTGAGGCCCCACCAAAACTCCCCAAAAGAAAAGTCCAATCTTTTTCCTTCAAAATTTTTTATTTTAATGTTTTTCTAAAAAGTATCTCCACACCCCTCAATAACATACAAATATAATCAAAGATAAAACACGATTTTCCCTACTAATTTACAAATATGGTACATGTTCTCTAAAATGTTTTGAAAGTCGTGTAAGACATAAGAGGTAATACCTCGCCTTAGAAACGCAATATTCGCCTTTCGAATTTCCTCTTAATGTCTCAAATCCAAACAAGTTTTCCTATCAGAGGTCCTAAGCACTCTCCATTAACAATCAATATGATAATGCTGAAATGCTTGCAGATCTAGGGTATAAAAAGCTGCAAAGAAAATAAACGTTCAACGCCAGCCAAGGTCCTCATCACCAGATCGCTCCACAGATGGAGCAGCTCCAGCCGCAGCAGCATTCGCATCTGGATCCGGGAATGGGTTGTGGACTGGGATGGGGATGAGGACTGTGGACTGGGGGACTGGGAGAGAGATTCTGTGTCCGCGTCGGCGTTCTCGTCGCTGTCTTTCATTTCCCTTTGATCTTGTAGCGCCGATCAAATCGATCAAATGTAATTTTCGCAGCACGAACGTGCGGCATGGCCAAAAGAGACCAACTATGAGCGCCAAGTGCTGGGCCCTCGACGATGTGCCTGGTTCTCTCTCTCTCTCTTTCCCTGTTCTCTGTTCTGTGTTGCGGCCAAGTACATTTACACCAATTGCATTGATCGATCTGGGTGTAAGTTATAAGCCACAGCAGCAGCAGCAGCAGGAGCCCCCTGAGACCGTGCCAAATTCTTAATAGTTGCAAGCCTACTCGTAACATCCGAACGAATGAAAGAATCCAGAACCAAGAACCGAGAATCTCCAGTAAATATTCAGAGACAGAGCCAAAGCCAGAGTCAGAGCCAAGATGATCACGATGGCGTTTTGTGGTTAAGCGTCTGGGACTGGGAGAGTGGAGCTTGGACGATGGCGGTTTCGCTATAATTAAGGACTTTGGTGTAATTTGTACACCTATTTAGGATCGCGTTGATTACAGGCCGGCGTTTTATTGCTTTTGACACCTAAAGGGAAACCGGTCCAGGTCCAGGCCGAGGCCGAGGCCAAGGCTTTTGGCTCCTGCTCCTCCAGGTTAACCCATTTGGAAGCTGTGCAACAGAGAGCAGAGCCTCAGCCCCGACCTTAGCCAGAGCCAGAGCCCAGAGATCCCCCTATTCGATTGCGAACCGAAGTGGATTTATTGGCTGACGTGAGTATTTAGTGTTGACGGCATAGAACAAAGGAGTCGTCGCCGCCCCAGCGTCTCACTCATTTGGCAGACACATGCCATGGACGGAGTCGCTAGTGGGGCTCTTGGGCTGCTGGGCATATTCCCACATGAAGGCGGCCAGCAGCTGGGAGCCCTTGATGTAGTTGTCCACCGAGATGCGCTCGTTCACCGGCCCTCCGCCGAGGTCGTGCTCCGCAATGGGCATCACCACCACGTTCTTGTCCAGCACCCGCTGGAAGATCGAGGGGGCCAGCAGAGAGCCGCCGTCCCGTATGAAGTTCGGCTTCACTTTGTAGGTCTTCTTCATGGCCTGAGCCGCCGCCACGTACTCGGGAGTGTTGCAGCGTCCGCTCCAGGAGGGAATGACGAACTTCTCGCACAGCATCATCTTGTTGGGCGATCCCCGCTCCAGCCAGACCTTTCCCAGGTGCTTCTGCAGGGCCCTGGTGACGTCCTCGGGCCTCTGGTTGGGCGCCAGGGCAATGGAGAACTTGCCGGTCACCTTGTGGGGTATCACAAAGCGGACGTCCTTCTCGTCGTTGGCCCCCTCGATGCCGTGTATCGAGAGATGGGGCAGGCCCCAGTTGCTGGCGAGGGCCACATGCTTCTTGTTGCGGTTGGGCAGCTGCGGCACCTGCAAGTATTCCCCGAACTCCTGATAGTTGAAGTCCGCACACCGCACGGCATTCATGTCGACGGGGTGGGCGTACTGGGCCCCCTCGATGAGGATGTTCAGGTGGGGATCTGTGATGCGGCTGAACAGGTAGAAGAGATCCGGCAGCGCCTCGAACAGGGTGCCGCCGTGCTCGAAGCTGCTCAGGTCCCGGTTGCAGCACTGCACCTCCAGGTGGTAGTAGATCAGGCCCCTCGAACCGTACACCACGCCCGGGGTGGTGGCGCTCTGCCAGCGGCGTGTGGCCATCGCCACGCAGGAGACGTTCCGGAAGAAGCTGATCCGCTCCTTGAGCACCGTCTCGAGGCCCAGGCTGCCGGAGTGGGCCATGCTCTCGATGACGAACACGAGGTTGACGGGCAGCCGCAGCCCTGCGTCCCTGTAGGCCTGAATGGCGTTCAGCCAGCACAGCAGCGGACCCTTGTCCATGGCCACGCCCCGCCCGTACAGATACTGGCCGATCTCCGTCATCACAAACGGATCCGTGCCCCAGCCATCCTCCACCACAGCCTCCTCCACGTCCAGGTTGCCATACACCAGGATCGTCGGCTTGCTGGGACTCTCCACAAGCACTCCAATGATCACCCTGGGCATCGGAATGGTATTGAACTCGTCCGTCATCTGCATGCCCAGATGCTCACCGAAGGCCACCACATCGAGGGCCGCCAGTCGCTTCAGCAGCCAGTTGATGGCCCTCCTGATCTCCTCGCGCTTCTTTTCGCTGGTGGACACCGTCTCGTAGCCCACCAGCTCCCAGAGATCGTTCACGTAGCACTCCCGCTTGATCACCACCGTCTCGAAGAGGCGCTTCAGCGGGGAGTTGGGTCCGTAATCGGTCCCTTGGTCCTTCTCCAGCAACGATGAGTGGCCGCCGCTTTTCACGCTGAAGCTGATTTTCGACATTTTCGTATGGGGGAAATGGGAAATATTTTTGAATTTTGTCTGCTATACAAATAACTCAATTCCAGAACTACAAAACGGAACAGAATCGAATACTGCTGAAGGTCGTGCGGGGCAGTCAGACGTATTAAAAATAATTAAATGTCCCACAACATTCACACACATAATTCATTATCGCAGACAGAGAGAGAGAGAGAGAGACAGAGAGAATGGTAATTTGTCTAGCCGAAAAGTTGAATTCCAAAATTATATCATAAATAATTTGTCAGCAGTTTGCCAAAAATTGAGAGAATCGAGCGGCATTATCGCCGGCAATTAGTTGCCACAAAATCCGAAATTCAAATTATTGGCGTGGGCCTTTGGATAGATGGTTATCGGATCGAATGGAAAACAATTGCTGTCCATGGGACACCCAGAGAACGGACTATTGAAAGCTTTTGTCGTCGCCAGTTTCGGGGGCGTTCTGCGAATCGGCCGCCCACACAAATTCACGGCTGCTTCAACAAATTGCTTTGACACTTTTCCAGCGAACAGCGAACAGTCTGGAGAGAGAATGGAGACGGCTCTCTGCTCTGGCTCTGCAGTGGAGCTCCAACTCGCAGCGGGGGAGCGCCGTTAAGCCCCACATCGACACTTGAACGGCAAGCGTGAGTGGCTTGAAAAATTGCGGATATGTCACACGATTTTATGGCTATATAGAGAGGAGATCGCTCCACAGCAGCAGCAGCAGCAACAGCAGTCGCTGCCCTGTCTCCGCAGGCGAATGCTAAATCATCATAAAAATGTTGCAAGTCGCAACAGGACTTGCCCCTCTGCCCATTCCTGTTGCTGTTGTTGTTCTGGGCCCATGACAACTGACTGCGTTACTGCCCCAAACAGACCAAAGAGGGTCCAAAGAGTCCACAGAGTCCAGAGAGTCTACAGGGTCCACAGAGTCCAAGGTGTTCTTGATTACTTGTTGGGGGCATGGGGCAGCACAGTGGGTTCTCCATCATGAAATAGTTATTACAAATAGGGAAAGAACGAACCCAATTAATGTTAGGAATCTGCTTATATTCCTTGGTCTCCATTTGGAGCAGCTACTGGATCATAAATTATATTATACAATTGCGTTTCGGATTAGCTGGCTAAGCCAATCTTTCTATTAGCATATAAATCGAGTAAAGCCAACCGGTTAGTTGGAACACTAAAACGATTAAATCGGGGATATATTATATTGAGATTATTATAAACTTTGCGTGGGTGCAGAAAACTGGGCCACAAATCAGGCTAAATTATGGCTCATTTATAGAATATTTACCATAGTTACTGGAACCACTGTGCCCACTGGGGACTGGCACTTGGGTTCTCCACTTAGTAGGAATTCCTGCTGCTCACTTACGGCAAATGACAAGACGATTTCACACCTCGGGGAGTCCTCGCTCAAGGCTCCTCGCCAAGGCTTGCCCCTCTCTTTGTGTAACGAGCTTTGTACCCACCTGACAGCCTCTAGAGAGGGGGAGGGGGCAGGGGGGGATGGCTGGGCACATGGCAGATTATGAGTGCATGGTGTACTTTGCCTCTGGGCTCTAAATGGACACTGGACAGTGCACAAAAGTTATGTATTAGCGCTTTTATTGGTGAAATGTACATGTTGCATGCCAAGTGCTCATCCAAGTCCAGCCATTCGAGAGGACATTCCACTGGGAGCACTTATAGATCGTAGCTGGTAATTAAAGGCATTCCATACCATTCCATTACGATCTCTAATCATTGGCAACTAACCGATCTAATCATCAAGAATCGACTCAGCCTTTGGGCAGAGATTGACATTTAACCACCCGATAAATGGCCATCCCATTCTGCAGAACAATCGCCACATCAAAGCAGAGAACAACCATGCTGATGTGTAAAACAGAGTTATCAACAGAGTTCTGGGGCACCAATGAATGTCCGACCCCACGACCACTCCAAGTGCCCCATCCGCACTTCAATCAGTAATCACAGAAGAGCCAACAACAGGAGAGGCAACAAAAACCTGTACCACGTTTGGCGGCAAATTGGAATGGTATGGGGATGGGGTTGGGGCCCAGGCCGAGGCCGGCATCCTTTGAGCCTTTTGCCAAATTACCGCGCATTTAATTTCCACTTTGATGTTGCATGCGGCAAGCAGTTTGCCAACCCGAGTGTTGAGCATTTTTTCCAAACTCTGAAAATCCGATTTGCATGTAAATTTTTGTGGTTCTGTTGCTGCTGCTGTTTGCTGTTTGCTCCTCATAATTACACACAGATTTTTGGTAATTTTTGGAAATTTTATTTCGTTCTTTGGCTCGACAAAAGTTCAATGTGTGGGCCAGAATTTATAGGCAGTTTGATGGCCAAAGGGGCCAAAAATTGGCAAGCCTCAAAGCTGGGATTGGACGAATATGAGTATGGATGGATGGATGGATGGATGGATGGATGGATGGATGCCTGAATGGCTGGCTTGCCGTTGACAACATGTTGTTGGCGCATTTCAAGCGGCATTATGATAATTTTATGGCAAATCATTTTGTTTACAATTTTACAGCCCCACGACTGCGGCACGCCCAGGTGGATGCGATGCTGTGTGGCACGTCTGCTCTCTGCTGTCTGTGCGGCTTGTATGTGGGCGGCGCCACGAACCAAACTTTACACTGTGAATGCTGTGAATGATTATCGATTTTACATGGCAAATTATAGGTATCTAGCGGACATTCTCCCTAAAATGTATCTTAAATTGAATTTAAATGGTGATTTTGGAGTGCATTTAGTTGGGTCTAAGTCTGAGTTATAGTTCGGGGATTACACATGGCTTAGAAGAGTCTAAAACCCGTCGGTGGTTCAACCCACTCGATCCACCTCCACAAAGCACTCCGAAAACCGGCCCTCCAAAGTGGGCAGAGCCATAAAAGATCCACTCCAATCCACTCAAAAGGCCCCGAACAAAGCAACTACATGACAAGTACATACTGGCCGGATCGGTTCGGGGTCTGGGTCTGGGTTTGGGTCTGTGCCTGATCTGGTTTTTGGACCCCCAACAACATCGAGGGGGAGGTCTGGTGTTTGGTCCAACACTTTAGCTTTGCGAACGAGCGCTAAAGAGCTGCTGATGCTGCGATGCTGTTGTTGCTGTGGCCCAAACAAGACAAGGCCTTCTCGAAGAGGAAGACACACACCAACCCAACCGAAGAGTGCAAACCAGTTTTCGGGGTCCCCAAACGAGTTGGCAAAAACAGTTGGTATTCGGTTTTTGGCTGAACGAATCAGTGCCAATGATGGAGCCAAAGCAACGCCCACAGCAAGCAGCAAGCCACAAAACGAAGAAGAGGAGCGACTCTAGAGAAAAATGGCTGAAACGAGAGGCTTATCTCAATTGCCGCTCCACTACTCATCTCTAATGAGAGATCATGAGAGACAGATCATGGTCCGTTATAGATAACACGACAACAGCTACACACACAAGAATGGGTATCAATTTTCCTGTTTTGGCTGCCAATGAAGCGGCAAGCATCCCATCCTGGGGCATCCTGAGGAGGCATGCAATTAATTTTACTAAAATTACCTATCCTTACGCATCCTGTAAATGGGATTACCATAGACTACCATAGAATACCATTTCTGATGGATGACTGAGGGTTCCAAATGTGTGGTTTTTCACACTCTTTCACGCCTCTTGGTGTTGCACTTGCCCCAGCCACTGCCTGTGCTAGGCTAGTGGGCGTGTCCTGTGTCTCTTCTCAACCAATTTTGAATGCTTCTCCAAGGCCTGAGATCTAATTTCTCTGTGTTTGTCTGTGTGTCTGTGTGGAACTTTCTTTCACAATTAAGCACGCTTTCTGCCCAATTTTTAACCCCGAGAAATGCACGCATTTCATGTAAACCGATGCCACATGTGTCCATGGCTGTGGCTGTATCTTTGTATCTTTTTTGAGAGTGTATCTCACAGATATAAGTATCTGTGACTGCCTACATTAAGCGGAAGATCGGTTTTTGCTCGCTTTTCACTTCGAATCGTATTATCCCCGGAGATGCATTTCTCTCTCTCTCTCTCCCACTCTTCGGTTCTCTTTTTTAACAAATAATTATGAAGAAAAATATTCGTTTCGGGCTTGCATGAAATTATTTTGGATTTTCTCTGGTTGTTAAGGTTACAAATCGCTCAGGGGTGGGGGGTATGGTATGAAGATTATTTTTGGGATATATTTCAGAGAAAATAAGCCAAGAAATTTAGTTATTTTCCTGCCTTAATCCTTTGCCATCCTTGATCTCTTTTCGCTTGGCATGCAAAAAATGTCAATTTGCATACCAATTGCAGCCGGCCTCCCCCCACACCCCACCCCACCCCACCCCCTTTCGAGTATGTCAAAAAATGTGAAAGTTTAATATAGAAAATGCTCAAAGCCCCTCTGTGTGTGTGCCTCGTGCCCCATGCCACGCCAATCCATTGACTGACAAGGACAAGTCGTGTGCGACAGTTGACAGCTGCTGCCTGCCACCGTTTGATGCGGTCTGGCCGGGGGGTGGAGCCGAGCCTCTCCGCTCCGCTCCGATCCTGGGTGGCCATGGCCGCCACGGGATGTCCGTTGCACAGTAGTCGATGGGTGGCAGTGGCTGTGGCGTCTCCTGATGCTGCCTGATGATACTGATGTGGCCACCAGCTGGCGCCACAGCCACTGGACGGTGCCACGCTGATGAATTTATGCGGAAGCCTGGATGAGAAATGCATTTTTCATAACAAATTGAAACGCAGCAGCAAGCAGAGAGAGAGAGAGAGAGAGAGAGAGGCAGAGAGAGTATTTTTTCAATTAATATTTATAAGGTATATTAATATTTGGCCGATCCTGTGGGGCGTATCGCCAGTAGTGGTGGCCAGGCCATAAATATTCGAGAAGAAAAACAAACTGTCAGACATTTTTATCAGCAATTAATCGTGTTAATCAAATGCCTTGTCAGCATCATTTACCAAGAAATGGATTTACGTAATGTCTAACCCCGCGATGGCCCCCAGTGAAAAGCTTTTTCGAAACACCACCAACCCATGGCCAATTTCCAATCAATCAATGACAGATCTGGCTAATGCAGTGTCTCGAGTGGGGAGTGGGGAGTGGGGAGCTGCTGGGGTCTGGGCTCTGTGGTTTCTAAAACTCATTGCATTTCATATACCAACAAATTGTTGAAATTAACCGCACGAGTCACCAACATGGATGCACAATGGCGTGAAAACAAGTCAAAGTTGATGTTGAGGCTCACTGCGTGACTGAGGATTGGATTTGGGTTCGGGATTCGGGGTTCGGGCTGGACAACAGAAAAGGCGATCTTAAAAAGGTTTTCCATGCTCGTGCCATAGAAAGTTGTAGACCTTATCCGAGGCTCTCATCTCAAGTTGTCATGTCAACGCTTCTGATTCTGATTTCTGGCTATTTCTTGGCTGCATTCCACACATGTCACGCGTACCAAAAGCCACTACCAGTACAAGCCAAACCCCAAGCCAAGCCACGCCGCAGATTGATGCCCGTGGCACAGTGGGATACCCTTTTTCGGAGCTGCGCAGATGCCTCATGCCTGGGGGGGGGGCATGGAGCCGCTTGTGGCAGCCGCATCAATGTCAGCATCAGTCGACCAATATCATCAACAACGTCGCATTCGTCAGCGTGATTAATTTGCTGGTCTTGTGACTTGTAACTTGTAACTGCCAACTTTGTCTGGGCCCAGTCACTGTCCCCTGTCTCCGTCTTACCTTCTCTTGTCCCTTGCCTTTGGGCTGGCCCTACCATTGGCTTGGCTCGTATTGGCATTTATTAAATGCGGATTTAGTTAATGAGTTATTTTTGGTTGACTGTCGCCGTCGGGCTCATAAATCAGGCCAACAAAGTGCGGGTCTGTGGGTCTGGTTCGGGGCTTAGTCCGTTAATATGCAATGATTAAAAGTGTCATTTGTTATGACTTCCAATATGCAAATTGAAGACTGGCCCCGAATGCTATAACCTCTTATGGAGATGGCCAAGAAAATGGCTAAAAAATATGTATAGATTTTGAGATATTTGTCTATCAGGGGTCCTTGAAGAGAGCCTTCACATACGCCTTTCCATATGAACATCAGTCAGGAATAGAATATGCTTTACGGCCAGGAACCCCTAGATAATATATAGTCTCTGCAAAAGGCTCAAAAAAGTCTCGAAAAAGACTCGAAAAAGACTCGGAAAAGGCTCGTTTCTTGTAGGATTCTTTCGTTCCTTTCTGTATGGCTCCAAAAATATCTAAAAACTCTGTTTTCCGAATAGTTTGGAGCATTGAAGCATACGTTAATTTTCTAGTAAAACAAATTCCTTTCTTGGGACATGGAGAAGACACTTCTGGCCTTTCTTTTGTCTTGATATGTGGAAGACTTTCTTACTGAAATCAATAGAATAGAATACAAGAACAAATTCCTTTACAGAATAGTTGTAAAACCCCGAAAATTCCTTAGAGAAACTGCGATATGTCTGCGAATATTTTCCCTCATTTTGCTTGGAATTAATAACCAAAATATGACGCAGCGAAAAGGGCCAACAGAATCGTTTAACAATGGGATGCAAATATCATTTATTAAAGGAAAGAACTGCCAAAATAATATTTAAAATTAATGCGGGGACAGTTGTCCAGCTTCAGATGCTGCACCCACATCCGTACCGATCTCTTCACACCTGTTTCGGGGCGAGCGAGAGAGAGAGGGAGAGGGCATACGAGTATTGTCAACATGTGGTCCTTGCTCAGGGATCCCGCTGAGCGACGTTTGAGATGCAGTTGGACCTGGACCTGGGGACTGCTGTGTGCAAAACAAAACGACGCCGCTTTGTCTCCTGTTGTCTGGACCTGACAGGAACCCTGGCAAAACACACATTTAATCGGACAAAGCGGAAGACAAAACAAATCGGAAAGTGGCTACCCCCTACCCTTGCCCCTGCCCCTACCCCTCTGATATGTGTATGCATAAATATGTATGTTTGGCTAGCCATAAGTACGGCATGTTTATGGCTGCCCTACACGGACACTGCATGTCCTTAAAGGATATTTACTTATGGGATATTCTTGCTGTTTGCTTATTAATGACTTCGCCCCGGGCCTCATTGTCTGGAGGAGATTCGCTCAACTCGATTCGGCTTTGGGCCCTGTTTTACATTGTGGTTCTTTACCGGCCCCCTGTTGGCCCGAACCAATGTTGGCCCTGGTTCCGTTTGTGCCTTGCCGCTAAATTACAAGAAATAACGGTCCATCGTTCGCCAACTAACGGTACCCAATGGCTACTGTGCGCGCGCCGCTTTTAACTTGGAATCTTTATGTATGTTTTCTGCGGTGCCACAGATTTTCCAAGCCAAGGAAGGGGGTGTCTCCCAGGGGTGAAATCTTTGTAAATGGTAACAAATAGGCAGTGGCTGAGACTCCTTCGACTGTCTACTGTCTATGTGTGGGAGGAGAAAGTAGAAGCAGAAGCTGAAGAAGGGTTCCCTATGGAGTAGAGAGGGTGTTCATAGCTGAAGAAGGGCTCCTAGTGGTGAGTAGAGGGGGTGTTCGATGGGAAGGACTGGAGGAAACAGTATTGAACTCTGGCCAACACTTTAGCCCCTTCCCAACGATAGTCTTGAGGTCTATAATTTCTTTAACTTTTACCCTTTCTGTTTCCAAGAAAAAACCGATAAGATATATGTAGAATAATTACCAAATATTACGTGCAGCTAATTCAAGTTATTTACATTTATTAAGAAACACTTCATCACCCTTTGGCTTATTTATGTATATATTTGGTAGCTCTTGCATAATATATACCACAGGGAAAAGGGCAACAAAAGGGGGGGCGGGGGTCTTATCATTCACAATTTATCAGCCAGGGCAGGACAGGGCAGGGCAGGGTCTCCGTTTGGTGTCAAATTTGGGTGTTGACCACATGAGCGCGTACATGGCAATCAACGCCAAATTATTTCTTTTGTATGCCACCGCAGAACGCCCCATTGCCGCCGTGTGGCATCCTTCCTTCCTTCCTACAGCACAGCTGCATGCCCCAGCAATTATTTCAGGTAGCCATGAGGAATGCGGTCGGTCGGTCGCTCGGTCTATCTATGGTATAATTTTCGGCTTCCCTGACTTTGCAACGCATCCGATCGGATGGAGGTAGAGGCACTGGCTGTGGCTGTGGCAGAGGAGGTTGCATATCGATGGCGACACCTTGCGCCATCATCGCTCGGGTAGATTACTACTGTAAATATTATTAAGGCAGATTACAATCGCTTCAGGAGACGGAACCGTTCATTAAAATTATAATTTTTTCGGTGAGTCTTTCGTAGGTACAGTAACAGTATCAGATTTCGTGTCTGGCCAAAGTTATCAAACGCAGAGTTGCGCATGCGCAGCGCCAGTGATGGGATCAGATGGGCTTGGGAGGGGCTTGGACTGGGGGTTGACAATGGCGACCGACCAGAGAGAGAGACGACCATTTTACGCGTAATTGACAAGCTCTCTGGGCCTTGGGTTTGGGTCTGGCTTTGGGTCTGACTTTGGGTCTGAGTTTGGGGCACATTTATGCGGCATTTAAACCAACTAATTGCCGAAAAAAAAGAGAAAAAAAACACACACACACACAGAAAATTTCCCTGCGATGTGAAAACTTTTGTGTCATGTTTAATTATTTCCACATTTATGTAAATGTTTTCCCCAGACACAGTTATGCGGACAATTAGATACCCGAAATGCCCAAAAATAGCCCAAAATTGTGTTGCGTGTGTTTAGGTGCGCGTGAAAACAGAAACCAAATGGTAATGGTAGTACAGGAGGAGGAGGAGGAGGAGGAAGAGAGACGAACCCCACGATAGACCCATTGAAAGTTCTACCGGGTGGCAGACAATTCGTAAATTATTCAACAAACTGTCACGCAATATTCAACCAAAACCAAAAACCGAAAACCGAAAAAGTTTTCGGAAATCAAAGCCAAAGCCAAAAGCGTTTACCCACTGCGGACCACACATTTAGCCAATTGATTTGGACCCCCCACTCCACTCCAGGGCACTCTCCATTATCGGAATGGAACACACACACACACACACATGCAGACAAATACACGTAAATGTCCAACAATTTTTGACAATTAGCGGCGCTTTTCATGTTCATTTGGAATGCTAGGGTGGTGAGGGGTGGGGGGTGTATCCAGAGGGTATCGGGGGTATCGAGATCTCCGTCATATTGACAATTTAAGCGCAAATTTGTTTCAACATTCAACGCGCCGTTTGAGGCTCGTCCACGATTGAAAGCTAATTTCAGAATGGCCCCAGCAACAGCTCCAACCCCCTCCCCAGCCCCTGCCACTGCCTCGGGGGCCCAGTTGTAAACGGAATCCACGCAAATGTATTTCCATTGTTAACAAATCGTATTGAAAATTTCTGACATTTAAATGACATTTGAATTGGGTTAGAAAGCAATTGGCCGGGCCAGCAGCAGCAGCAGTCGGTCAGCGCTTTTGAAGGTAACACCAAAGTGCGATCATGTTGAAAGGCAAAACGGTTAGAGAAAATTGGTGGGGCAGGGTAGGGTAGGGCAGGGTAGGGCTTTCTGGCCTCAAGTTAAGGTAATAAAGTGATGGCAGAGGAATGTTGGAATGAAATGGGGGATAAATTCTGAACAAAAGAAACTGAAAACTGAGGAATAACAACTTTAGAAGTACTTTCAGAGGTAAATGAGACACAAAATGTAAGGAAAACCATTACAAGAAGATATGTAGATGTAGATGTATGTAGATACATGTAAATATATTCCAAATACTTCTTTGGCCTATGAAAAGCAAAGAAATTCCATACCGAAAACTGGAGAAAACCAGAAAAACTTGATGAAAGATCTTGCTTGTTGGATTCTCTGACATTTTATTACTTTAGGACCTTGAAATGCAATAACTGCACCATCAAGTGGCCCAAGCGATACCAACAGAAGGCTGTCACGTATCCCAATTCCAACTACAATTTTTATTTATATAATAAATGTATTAATAAACAATTATTTGCAAATTATATACCAATAACATAACAATTGAACAAATCGTAAATGCATCAGAGGACAGTACAAAAAAATAGTTTTAAAAATAGTAAAAATATTACAGCAAAAAGTTCTATATAAATACTAATTCCTACTCAACTTTTAGTGCAGAAATATCATAATTTCTGGCCCCTATAAATTTCTTAGAAAATCTTATAAATATTTTTACGTCTCCCCCAAAAGTGAATCACTTTCACCGACAAACCGAAAAGTGTCTTTCCAAATATTAAACCCACCAAAATTTGCCCCCACCGAAAAGTTCAGCGATTGACGCATTCGAAATGACTCAAGAATCGCTGAATGCTCCCCTCCCCTCCCCGTGCAGTAAAACCAGAAGAATTCATCGTAAAATCTTAAGCCATAAAAATTGTACGCAAATTTTTTGATCGGAAAAGAAAAGCAAAGCAACGAAAAAGAAGGCCAGGCATATGGCATATAATGAATTTTATCAATTTCTTTTGAAATTTACTGCCAAAATGCTTAAGCATGGCGTCGATTTGCTTAAAGAAATTCCATTGTTCTCGGATCGAACAGAAGAGAAAATCGAACAGAAACCAGAAGAAAGAGATCAAAGCGATGACCAGGCAGGAGCTACGTCTGACTGGGGGCAGGAAGAGGAGGAGGAGGAGTAGGAGGTAATTTTCAATTTTCCACAATTACAGCGATCGACGGGAAGTAATTTTGGCCCCTTGCACACACAAGACAGGGAGGGAGAGGGGCCGATAGATAGGCTCTGGTTGGGGGTTGGGGGTGTGGTGTTTCGGTGGGAGGGATGCTGCGTGTTTGGCACAAAGTGCAGATAAAATTAATTAAAATTTAATTCAATTCAATTCACTTTGCGCCGGCGCAAACACAAAGAGATTTATCGCTGATAAACGCGCCTAGAATGGCCAACTTTGGGGCTCCGACTGGAGGTGGAGGTGGAGGCGCACAAGATCAATGAATTGGTTCGGCCATTGCCTGATCCGTACCCCACCCCTGGCTTCCGCAGACCGCCCTGACTGGACCTGGACCTGGACCTGTACCGGGACTGGCCCGCAATGGATCACGCCGCTGATTAATACCCTGTTGTTGGCTAGGCCAGCCATTAAAATGCCATAAAATTATTAATTAAGCAAGTGCACAGCAAAAGCCACTTGCCAGATTTATGACGATAAAGTGGAATGGATCCAAATCGAAACGAAACGAATGGCGAATGGAGGCGAATGGAAAAGTGAATTTTCCATCTCAGGGCTGTCCAAATCCCAGACGCAGTACCGAGACTCCCGTTCCAGTTTCCCCCGTTCCCCATTCGAGAGTGCCGCCTCAAGCATTATGGATTTTTAACGAGTTTTCAATTTATTTGCGCGCCAGTCGCGGAAAAATGCTTTTCGAGTGCTTTTCATACAGACACTCGACCATCATCAAGTGGCCTTCCTTTCATGGGGCATGGTGCATGGTGCATGGTCATGTGTGTGTACTCGAACATTTGTTTTTCATTTTTCCAGTGGCTGTGGACTAGTCAGACCCCAGAAATGAGAGCTGTCAATGGGGAGGAAGATGGGATATATTCTATCTATAAATATGGAAAAATATACAGAACAGAGAGTCATCCTCTGGGCTTTCATAGATACCATCCCCAAGCATTAGTATTACCCACCAATTTGTCCATTCGAAATCTTAATTTGTGTAACTGCAGCACAGTGACATCCACTCTGCATTGCATTTACACTCCCAGTCGCAGAAAGAGTCAAAGAACTCAGGCAAATTTATATGATATAAGCCCTCTGGGGGCTACCATCGTGCTGGCCAATAAAAGAGCCAAAGACTAAGCCAAGACAATGGGTGAGAGGGGCAACAATAGTCAATAAAACATGCGGCAAATCATGTTTATCGCATTGATTTATGCATTTTTAATGTGTTCGCTGTTGCTTATCGGCAATGCGCCTAAATCAACGGGGCCCCCAAAAACCGTGCCCACTTTCACTGGATCCTCGAAGCCGCAGACACACCAGACTCCATGCTGCATGCTCCATCCTCCATGGAGTCAGAGCCACAATATTCTGCTGTGGTTGTGGCTCTGTGGCTGTAGCTCTGGCTCTGTGGCTCTGTGGCTGCATCTCGCTTTGAGCTACGTTAATTTTTAAATCTCACCGCCTGATTAGTTTGCTTCGCGCCAAAGAGCGAACGCCAAACGCCGCCGTCGCTGCCGTGGCTTTGGCTGCAATTGTGCGCCATCTTGATTAGACCCCGGGCCTTGGAGTCTGTCGGAGTTGGAGCTGAAGCTGAAGCTGCAGTCGTGGTCATCTCTTTTTTTCTGCTTTTTTTGGGGCCCAGGGAATATCGGGAAGTTTGGCTGAGAGCCAGGCATCATCAAAGAGCGCCGCCTTTTGCCGCTGCCTTTTGTCTTATTAATAATTCACATTAACGCTTGCGAGTGCGGCCAGGTTGCCGCCTGTTTTTCGGTGCCCCGGCCAGCTGGCCGGCCGGCCAGTGTGGCCAGCCCCCTGCGAAATTATCACCGAATCCGCATCTTTGCTGCGCTGCGCTGCGGCTTTGCCTTTTTGGGTTTGGGATTCGGTTTGTGTTTCGGATTGGGATGCTTGACATAAATGCCGAAAGCGCACGAAATGCGAACCGAATACGAATAAATGGCCAATAAATAAGGTGTGAAATAGCTAAGTGGGATGTACCAGACGGGACTCTGGACTGGACTGCAGAACGGTAAGGTAAGGTAAGGGAGTCCAGATGAAGTACTTGAGATATTAACACACAACCCCAACTAATGTTATTCCTTTTAATTGGTGACTATGTAGCTTTATGTGGGGAATCTCTCATCTATTGGCAAAGATGTTTTGGTAGTGTCTGCTAGAAGAGTCTGGAGCATATTTTACGAGGAAAACTATACCAAAAATGAATGTAGGACTCCTTTCTTTCCAATATACTGTATAAAGTGCATGTATTGAACGTGTGAATGAACTTGCAGAACAGATTAAGTCAATTAAATGTATTATTATTATTTATTTAAAATATTCCTAGTGCTAATCTGTAACCTTGCGATGAGAAAACCATTCAATGGTTGTGGTGGTATCTTAATTTCTTGTAGTTTCACCACGTAGCACGTAGTTTCAAGTAGCACTAATCATCACTTTCGGATGAGCGAAATATTGAATATTTTATTGGGATGTAAAACTTAGGCTTACTTACTTGTCTTTATCTGCCATATCTGAAGGTGTCCACTACATTCCGTAGAATTTTTCTCCGTTGCAATTGTCGTAATTGATTTCATTCATCTCCTGCCTCTTGCTCACACGCACTTTTTCGTTATCATTTTAGAATTATTCGTTTGTTTTCTCTGCCTAAAAATAGATACAATAATAGTTGATTTTTTATGGAATATTTTGATATTTCTCAAACAAAAATACTAAAAAATTGTGGGTGTTGACAGAACAATACTTAGAAGCCTATGCTCTTTACTTACTAAATATATACAATAAAATTAATAAAAATCGGTTGAGGCCTTTGGAAGGAATTGAACCACAGATATCGTGACACGAGATATTTGTATCTTCTATATGCTACTTAATTATCTGCAATATCCAGTTAAAATCAGTTCTAAATTTTATCTTAAACAGAGTAAACTTTGAAGAGATCGTAATTGAGAAAACACATACCGAATCCATCCTGGACTCACTGCTGAAACGTGAAATGTGAAATATGTATGTTTGGTATACCCTGAACCCTCCCAAAAATTTATCCTCTCCCTCCTGTCCACACAGTCCTTTCTGTTCTGTTAGTTTCTGTTAATGTTTGCATTTCATTTTCATTTTAAACTACCGCCGAAGGTCTGTCACATTTGCACGCCGTTTGCTGCTGTTTGCTTAGTTTCATAATTGCAGCAGCTACCGGGGATTAGCGGTGTCAGTGTGCTCCTCATTTGCATAATGAAGGGATACGACAGGATACGACGGATATACGGCTGTATGGCTGAATTATGACAGGAGCAAAGGACTCTCGCGGCCGTCGCATGTGTCAAAAAGTAAACAACTCGTCATTTGCATAAGCAAATTAAAATAGATTAGTGGGTTTTTTGGTGCGCAGTCGAAAGGCAAACAATTTCCCGAGCATTAGACGGGCTTTGCCAAAGGATACCGATGCCCCTGGATGGGGCAAGGTGTTGCCTACATTGCTGCGCCCCAGCCACAGCTCGAACGTGCTCCAGCCTGGTCCCAGAATCGTTTGATTGGTGCACGGGTTTATGACCGCAAAAGCGGATACAAATACGGATACGGGGGATACGCTTAATTGCCAGCCGGGAGTGTAATCAAGCCGAGAGCCAGCGGGCCACGTGTGTCCTTTGATTAACAAAGGGTTTTCTGCGGTGGCTGCATTTTGCATGAGATTTGCTCGTAAATCTCACCAAAAGCATCCAAACAGCATCCTGGCAGCAGCATCCTGGCAAATTAATACAACAGCAGAGGGATCCCAGCAGAGGCAGAGGCCTGACCGCACTGCTCCCAGCTCCATTCATTGCGGTCATGTAGCATCTTAGTCGCATATCCCTTAAATTATGTACAAAAGGAGGAGACAGGGCCATAAGGAATCGACTGGGAGATACCCTAAAGATGTTTGCGAAGGAAAAGTTTACTAAAAAGGGAAGTGGAAAACGTAAATGGATCATATTTGTTCGTCTAGATATTCTGAATCGGATTCTTCATTGTAATTGAATGAAATACGATCTTAAAACATGTTCCAGCTTATAATCCATGTCAATATTATAACTGGCCAACCTCCGACTCACTAGCTTTACTTATTCGACTCACTCCCTTTACTCGTTTGGCTCACTTCCTTACCACTTACTGTTTGGGCTCACTTGCTCCGCTTAGGTTGCGGCAAAGTGAGTAAACAAAATTGGATTGATATTTAGTTCCTCAACGAACTACTTTCCATCTTAAGACCTCAATTTATCCACCAACTCCCCCTTGTACCAAAACCCACCCCCCGTCGTGGCCACCCTCTGGTGTTAGGGTACCAAAAAGTATCTGGATGAAGGAGCGCCAGAAAAAGAAAACAGAAAATTGCCAGCAAAATCGTAGAAAAAAAGAAAAAAAAGGCCAAACGATGGCCATAAATGGATCAACTCGCCGGCGTGCGCACCTGAGGCCATGCCGGATGGCAGGATAGCCACTCCCACTC
This sequence comes from Drosophila azteca, assembly GCA_005876895.1. Lineage (NCBI taxonomy): Eukaryota > Metazoa > Arthropoda > Insecta > Diptera > Drosophilidae > Drosophila > Drosophila azteca. Next base: position 5,622,371 of record VCKU01000091.1, on the reverse strand, counting down.
CCCCTCCCGTCCGACAGCCACTCGAAGAGCAATAATAGCCGGAGAGAGTGGCGTACTTTTATGGCCCAAACATGCGTCCACCACCGTTCACCGTTTACCGTTCTTCGGTTTCAGCTGCAACAAATCAGTGCAAGGATTTTTTTACGATTAACTGCGTAATTGAGTCGTTCCGTTGAAGACAAGCGGATGGCCAGGCAGAGACAGGGGGCAGGGGGCACGAGCAGGGGGCAGGACGAGGGGACATTCCTTCCGTGGGTAAATTTAATTAAACTGTAATAAAGCAAATCCCAGCGAACCCCGAAGCCCCACAGCCCCCCGCTCTACTCCCTGGGCGTAATGAGAGCTAAATCAGGCTTAAGCCACTCCTCCTCCGCCTCCTGCTGCTGCTCTTCCTCCTGTGACGCCTCCAACAACTAACCGCCCACTAAGTAAGCAGAAAAAATTGACATAAAACTTGTCTTTCATGACGTGAGCGGAAAGGGGGGGAAAGGTAAATAAAGCAATAGGCCAGGCCCGAACCACGCCCACACGATATGGCAAATTGAGGCAGATTTATCAAGCCGAGTGGAAAAGACAGTGGGTGCCATAAAAAAGTTTATGTCTTGCAGGCGGAAGGAAGGTGGAAAACGAAGCGGAAAGAAATTGCGGATAAGCACCAAAAGATGGGTGCATGGGTGGGTTCAGAGGTGGCACAAAGGTCCAAGGGGGGGCCAAGGTACATTGGCAGTGGGTGGACGTCGAACTCGGCTGGGTGGGTGGCAAATCGGCGAGAGATGTGGCAAGGAACAAGACTTCCCGTGGAACCGCAAAATGGCTGCTAAACTGACAAGCGAACTTTATTATTTGTATTCTCGTTTCGTTTTTTTTCCCCGCCGTTTTTCCTTGGCCTTTTCTTTTCATTTATATAGATATTTTGCGCCACCCAACCCCCTCCTACCCACCATTCGATAAAGTTTCCTTCACCTCACTCCAGCGTTTGATAGGGATTTGCCTCAAATATGAAGGTGGAACGTGGCGCAGGCAAGACGCAGCTGCTCTGACTAAATTGCTTTGCATGCAGCGCTTAAGTGGCAAGTGGCACAGGCAGGGGGCAGGCAGGGGGAGTGATACATACGCGAGTGGCGCGAATCTTGGGTGGGTGGTGGTCTGGTCCACTTCTGTTCCATTTGCTGCCAGGGAAATCGCAATGTGTTTATGCGTAAAGATGTGTGTGAATAAGAAAAGAGAGAAGAGAGAGAAAAATGCTATAGGAAATATAAGGATGAATCGAAGAAAAGTCTTCCTAGTCCCCATTCTCAGTGGCGATTCAATCATAGTCTAAAGGGATCATCGAAAAATGATTGATAAGAGGTTATTCTTAAGATTTCCATCTTCTTCCAAAAGAGTTTCTTGATTGGTGGCATCCACAATCATCTTTAATGACAAATGTAATCCCTCAAGCGGCTACCCGTACAGAGAGAAAGATTTCTTCCTTGAAAGAGCAAGTCACCATAACTATTTGGTAATGCTACAAGAGAACAAAGCCAATGAAAGAACGCCGCCTTCAATATTAGTGGCAAAATAGTGACTTCTTTAAGGAAAACCCTTCCCTTTTGGTGACCCCAACTCCTTTGAAGTGTTCCCCAAGGCTAATGCTATCAATAGTTTGGATTGATGACCAACTTGTTAGCTTTCCATGGCGTAGGATATGTGTCTTCAGCCACCAAGAGCTTCCAATGCTCAGCAAATCGTCAGCACCGTCTCCCCACTAACACCTGAGCACCCAATTCGCAATCTGCCATTAAGGCAATCCCCCAAGCGTTTACAATCCATTCTTCCACCCATAATTAGGTCACTTCTCACCCAGGGAGCCCTAGAAACCCAGGAAGCCCATGGAAACCCAGGCAACCCATGGAGCCCAGAGAACTTTATTTGCATACGCTTTATGACACTCTACAATTAAGTTCATTGCAATGCAATTTTAATTTTAATTGCTCGGGCTTTCGACACACACAGCGGAGTGGCATCAACTTCCTCGAAGCTGCCACGTCTTTGGGGCACTATCCAGGTGTATATTTGCTTTATGGATCGCATCTCCATCTCCCTCTCCCACTCTCTCCATCTGCCTTTGTGTGTCATAATTTTGTACGCTAAGTTGGCAACACTTTGCAGTTGGCAGTTGGCAATGCGTGTGTCGGACTGTGGCTTTATTTTTTAATTGCTGCAGCTTTTCAATGGAAATGCAGCTAATTACGAACACGCAGCAGGCTGGCAAAATTGTTAATAATTAACAGGTTTTTCCCGCCGCCACGAGAGGAAGTTTTCTTTTTCTTCTTCATTTGTGCACCGACACTTGGCACCGGCCAGAAAGTGTTGAAAAATGCATTTTCACATTTGCAATTGCAAATGCGATTCACAATTGCATTCACACACGACTGAGTGGCGACTGGCACTGGCACATGGAAATGAATACACTCATACACCCATGAATAATTGCCCCGCCACATAATGAAGGCGCCAAAGAGCTGAAATTAGCGTTGGTACAGTATTCAAATAATTATAACAAAAAAAACTTGGATAGTGCCAGAAATGAAAAGAGTAACGGACTGGTAAGGGAATGAAATTTTCTAGTATATGGAAATTAATTTCCATAGCTCTACCAAAACTAAACGAATGATTAAATGGCCATCTCTTAGCCATGAATATTTCAAAGTCTCCCATCCTAGTCCACATATTTCCTTTCCTCTGGCACATTTACACACCTATCAAAAACAGCTTTGTCTCTGCTGAGATCCGTGACCGAAATAAGCCGTCAAAATAGGAGAAACCTCACCCCCAACCCCACCCGCTGCCCCCACCCCCAGAGGCATATGTGTGGCCCACTCAGATGCTGGTCAGAGAAAAAACCGAAACGTTTAGTGGCTCAAATTAATTGTGCAACATTAATTTCGGACCAACACAAAATAACTCACACGAAAAACTGAAAACTGAAGGCAAATTAATAACCAAAAAAATACAACAAAAAATTGTTAAGCTCAGGTTTAGAATTCGTGTGTGTGCAACAGCGTCATGCAACCAGCAGAAAGGCAGCAGTGGGACCCGGGACTGTGGTTCCACATGTTTTTTTTTGACGCTTTATGCAACCGAAGCGACGCCAAAACTTCATTTACAACTTAATTTGGCGCCATCAACGGCTGCCGGGCCTTCCTTCCTTCTGTCCTGCACTCCCCTCCCCTCCTCCTCTGCTCGGCTCACGGCTTTGACTGCCATAATTATGGCAAATTAAATGCAAAATGTGTTTAATCTTAAACTCTCTGCAGCACCACCAGTCGAACAAGCAACCACCAAAGAACGAACCACGAACCACGTCGAACACACCGTCCACCAGGCTGCACTTTGATTGCGCTGTAAATTTGTCTGCAGCTCACCGCTAGGCAATTTTCGTAGACCCATAGGATTCCAAGGGGTATACTGACTTGATCATCGAGTTGGCTTTCATAACTAAGCAGGAGAACTACTGGAAACACTAGAAAAGTATGGCCAAGAGAGCGAAAGGAAGCCAGGGAAGACCAAGAGCGGAATCCTTTAGAGGCTTCCCTTAGAGAAAGATTCGGGTATGCAGAGAATCGTTTATGCCATGGATAGAAGCTAGCAATACGTAGAAGGTAGAAAAAGGTCCTAGTCTCGTAGTATCTGGAAAATGTCCCAAAAAAAAGAGATTATCAGAGCATCTTCATCCCTTTTCATATATAATATTCATCGATTGTGCGGATGAGTTCTGTTTTCAATACATATTTTCACTTTTATTTGAAGAATTTACAGAAAATGTATATATACCTTACAACGTTTATATATTTACGAAATCATAAAATAAATATTCAATATCTTAGCATCAGGGTGAAGAAGGTATTATAAAGAATGTTCTTCAGTTCCGAGATGTGATATTGAAATCAAAAAGTCCTTTGAGAAAGCCTAGTGTTATCCTAGTGGTCTAGTGACCTTGTGGTTATACTTTTCTCACCTGCCCTTGACAATTTTCTATACAATAATGTCTTGGAGATGTCTTAAGTCTTAGATCCCCTCCAAAACTATTCAACTCTTAGCTTCTTCCGCCTGGCCAGAGTATCTCAACTTCATAATTGCAAAAGTTACACCTGAATGCTCGTTGAAGTTGTCGAGAATCTCAGCGTCGTCATCATCGTATCGTATCGTGGTCGTCGTCGTAGTTGTTGTCGTCGGTAATTATAGCGGTCCGCACACTAATCAGCGTAATGTGCGATGCCTAGCCACAAGAACCGAGAGACAAGAGCCAAGAGCGCATAAATAGCCAAGAGAAGGCGGGCAACAGGCCAGAGCCGATCGCGTTTGATTACACGCGAATGGCAAAGGCGGCCGCTGACTTATTGAAAAGCGGCAAAGGATGCGGAATAAGCCTTGGGGATGTAACTAGAGTCCATGTCGATGCTCCTTCATTTGGTGTGTCAAAACAATAAAAATGCCCAACTAATTAAAGCAGAGAATGAGGCACAGCCACAGTCACAGCTGCCAGTCATGACAGGAGTCATGGAGTCTGTATCTGTATCTGTATCTTTCCCGCTCTCATTCTCTGGCTATAATTTATGAGCAACTTCACAAGCCAAGCGAGAACATAAACAGTCATTTTTCCAACACATTCCAGATCTCCTCAGAGTTCGGTCGGTCGGTCGGTCTGTCACTCCCCTTCTCATTCAAAGGATCGTTTGTGGATCGTCCTTGGGCTGTCTGTCTGTGTTCTGCTGTGTGTGTTGGCATTTCATGTGGTTGGGCAACAATTGGACACTAAACACTGAACAGGCCCGAACAATTGCAGAGGGTTTGGCTTGGGTTTTGTTTGGTTGTTTGATTTTATTGCATTTGCTCATTAGTGCAAATAGAAGAGGATCGACGTCAGAGGACCTCCTTTAGGGCCTGGCCCGAATTCACGTGAAACTTGTTTGCGGCTTTTTGTTCTAATATTTATGCAGCTTGCCAAAAAAAACAAACAAATCTATGGCCGGGGTCCTGAAAGGTGTTAAACTGGCAAAAAGTCACTCTGTTGGCTGGGTTTTTCGTTGAAAAGCTGAAAATCTCTGAGTCCAGCCTCTCCTCTCTCTCTCTCTCTCTTTTTGTGGTCTCTTATGGTTGCAGGCCAACAATGGTTGCGGTACTTGAGCAAACAAAACTGTCCCCCGAGCTGAGCCGAGCTGATGAACAGCGTGCCAGATTCATTTATCATGCGATGGACAATGAATGCCCCTACTATTTTCCTCGTTCCCCTTCCATTTTTGGCACGATCTAGAGGGATCTACAGGGAGTGGTGCCATTGCAATGCCAAAATTTATGATGCTAGAGGTAGAGGCATTTGACACATTTGAATATCGATGTGGGTGGCACTGGAATAAACAGAAGAGTATGCCAGACTGCTAAAAGAGTATCCTCCATTATCTCTCAAAAAGATATTGATACTTTAGAGATCAATGTATGTATTGTATTCTAAAGATTCTCTACTTAGGGCAAGTCATTTAGGTAAATTCCTTCTTTAATTCGAACCTAAACCTTTCCTAATGAAACAGAAGCTGCCTCTTAACCTTTTGTACTCCCAATGCTCCTTAGAGCCTAGGCCTATCCATCTCCATCTCTCCTGCACTTTTGACCCTGGCCACTAACTGATCTTTATCGCATTCAGCCCGTTTTGGGCGTTTGTTTTGACCGCGACTTGCCAACAAATGAGCCCTAATTTGTCAAAATGCCTTGTGGGTGCATTTCTTTTTTTGTGTGTGACTTTCATTCAGACCGCATTCCGCTCTCTCCCACTCTCTCTCTCTTTGTGCCTTTCTCTGGCATGAAATTCTCATTTGACAGGCCTGAAAGCATGTGGCTGCTACGCCTCGTCGGGTTGTTATTAATAAGCTGCATTGGGTCCTGGATCTGCCTCCATCCTGAAACTGAAGCCCTGGCCTGTCAACTTACAGGCACATGTCGAGAACAGCAGGAAGCAGCAGAGTCCACAGGAATACCGTTGCCGGGACAGTGATTAAGCGAGAATTAAATGTCAGATGCTCTCTCGGTAGCAGCAGCAGCAGCAGCAGCAGATGAGGGATCGGATCGGCAACGGATCAGAATCGGTATCGTGTATGGACCTAAGCGTGAAAAGAGTGGAGAGAGTGTAAAGTGGAGAGTGTGGAGGAGAAGATCTTGACTAATATACCCGAACCCGAGGAGTAGCCCCCGAGGGATCATTCGACCAACTGTTGGCAGGCAGCAGTCCCTGTCTGTCGGTCTGTCTTTCAGTCTCTGGTATAAAATATGCAAAAAGCCAACTTTAAATGCGAGACGTCAATCAACGCAGCGTCAGCTTCCAACTGTCAAAAGCTGCCAAAAGCCAAAAGCTGCTAACAAAGGCCGCAAACAGTGCAAAAGGCCAGCAAATGAAATGATTAAGAAAAGATTATAAGTTCGCCAGCCAAGCATCGAGCAATATACCTACTATACTATATATATGCGATATCTCTGGCATCAGGCATATATGGCAGCAGCGTCGTTCACTCAACTCGGGGCTCATTAAGCAGCCATGACGAATGGAATTGAAACTGATATATGAATGTGCCCCAGACGGAGACAGAGAAGCAGACACAGACAGAAGAGGGAGGAGAGGAGGCCACCTTAATGGCAGCCTGTTTTGGGCTTAGCTGGCCATCCATCGTTCACTGTACAGTGGGCACTGCTGCTGGGTGGCTGCTGGGTGGTCTCTTTTGCTGATTTCGAGGTGACTTGGCGTGAATTTGTTAACTTTTGCTCGAAGCGAAGTTTGCTGGAGATCCATCATCTCAGGAACAGCCACTGGAATGAAGATCATGCGGCAGGAATGTCTAGATTGAGATTCAGCCTCAAGAATGTATATAGAACTCTTGTATATAGAACCTCTATTCCTTAATCCTCCTCTTAGGACAGGCCTACCTTCTGTTCATACCAATTTCATGCTCTCCCATCCACCCCCCATAAACCTCTAATTCCCATCTCCTTCATCATGTGCCCTCCCTCGGGTTAAGCCTTCTACTAACTCAACCTGTTAGCCCACCTAAAGACTCGTATTTCTGCGCCATTTTCTCCCCCACAAAGAAAACTGTCCTCTAATGCGCCTAAGCACAACCCCCACCCCTACCGCCAACCCCAAACAGGAAAAATGTAATCAAATCAGGTAAATTTGTCATAAAATACCACACAACAACACAATACGAGATGAGGGCACAAAAAAAAACTAATTTTGAAATGGATTTCGTACGCAGTTTTGAGCACAAATGGTCCAGGACATGGCTCCAGGACTCTGGACACCGACTTGGACTTCGTTTCGGACTTGGACTTGTGGGTGTCTTGCAAATTATGCGAAACCATTTCGAAATTGAACGCATGACAGCCGCACGAGGCAGCAGCACCACCTGCCTCCACCTCCCCCCCGCTTATGACATTGGTCAGCAGAAAACTTGCAAGTCATGTGGAATGTTTTCGGTAAGAGACGGGGGATGGGGGTGGTGGTCCTTCTTGTGGTCCTGCTCTAATAATAAAGCAGCACGGAACAAAAGAAAAACTAATAAAACAAAAGTTTCCCCAATGCCATTTTGTACCTGGTAGTTGTAGGAATTCATAGAGGGTATATTGTATGTGATGGAAGGGATGTAACGGAAGGGAAGAAAGGATTTAAGAGACTATAATGATCGGCATTATTAGATCTGGCTTAAAACTCTCAGAGAAAATGGCATTCAACCCCATTAAGTACATCGAGAAGTTACATCCGATTCGTTTCTTCGTTTCGCATTCGAGTACGAGCCAAAGACGGGGATATTCCGCTCATTCGAAAGTGATGATTGTATGAATATCAGTCAAATGGTAGGTTCTGTGTACCAGGAAACTTAAGGAAACTCTTTAGACAGTATTTCCTAGACACATTTCCCATCTCGGGGTATTCTTTAGTCTCAACTTAAGTCATATCCTAGCTACTGCTCCTTTTTGTTGCTTACCTTTTTATGTTAAATCACCGCAGAAGCAATAACAAGAACAAGGATGGTCCGTCCGGACTCCGGATGGTTATATCCTATATAACATATGCGACCCATGTCTGGACCAATAAGCAGCCGCAAAAAGAAGCAACTTTCATCCCCACCCTCCGCCCTTTTGGTTGTTTGTTGCTTGGGTTCGTGATTTGCTAAACTTATGAAATTACTTTACGTGTATCTCTGCCAGCAACACCACCCCGCACCCCCAACCCCATTGCAACATCTACCAATACAGCATCAACTTGTGTGTTGTGTTTTTTTGCCCCTGTTCGGGCCATTTGGTCAATTCCTGCGGCTGTCATTGTGCTATTCCAACGCCTTATCTCTTCAGGATTTACATATCAGAGTCAGAGTCAGCGTCAGAGTCGGAGGGGGGGATGGAAAGTGGGTTGGGGGTTGGTTCCTGCAGTTGGTTTATCATTTTTCTTTTTATGCCAAACTTTTACGCAAGTCCATATGTTGGATTAGACGACGTGTGTGCTTGGGTGGGGTGGAAGGACTTCCCATAAATAGAAAATCACATTAAGTTTTGGAAAACTCTACTCCGTTCTGTCCTGTCCTGTCCGTTGTTTGCATATCCACAATTTCGCTTCCGACTCAAGAGATAAGCACTGCCAAAGTTTAGGTTTATGGCCGCCACGTTCGGACCGGAAGTTTATGCCTTATTTTCTTTCTGTTTTGTGGGCGGAAAATTATGCGGAAAATGTACACATGTCTCCTGATGGTCAGCCGATTAGCAGTGCTTGAAGGAAAACTAATCCTTAGCCATTTTTTGGTTATTTTTCAACACTCTTTTCTCTCTTTTTGCCAGTGCCACATGGACACGCCTCCTTCAGCCATTTGGCAATTGACATTCTAATATTTCTAAGCAATTTACGCATAGCCAAAGCGAAAACCAACTGCCAACTGGGTTAATAAAAGTCCAGCAGAGCGTTAAGAAAAAGCAGTTAGTAGTGGACTTTGATTGAACCAGAGAAAAAAGCCAATGCGAAAAGAGAAATGGAGGGAGGAGTTGGGCGGCGGAAGATGCGTGGCAACTCTTAATTTGGGCAAAATATTTCCACTATGGCACTGCCACTGGGGCTGCCACTACCACTGCCACAGCGTGTGTGTAATATTGACTACAAATGCATGTGCAAATGTTGCCACGGTTTAAAAGGATACAGAAGCAGCGGCAGCGGCAGCAGCAGGCCCAAAGGGCTAACGAATGGCACCTCCACCCCTTCCTCCCACCAATCGGCAGTGGAAAAAAAGGGAAAAACAAGAAGAAGAAGCCAAAGCCAAAGCAATTTAAGCCAGCAAAAGGGTGTCACATGTGCCAAATGACTTTTGCGTGTGGAAATGACAATGATTTCTGCTATGTAGACAATAACGAAATGCAAACAAAGGACAAACAACGAAATGGCAAGAGGGAGGGAGAGGGGCAGGCGACTCTCTGGCAGGGACAGGACATCACATCACGGCACAGGATGAGTTCATAGAGAGCGACATTTGCATTTGCCTGCCATATTTGTAAATGAAATTGCGAGCAGAGCTCCGCAAAACTTCAAATTAGTTTTTGGCCAACAAACAGTTTTCGCTGCCAAGGAAATGATTAAGCCACCAGAAAATATCCGACCCTCTTTGCAGAGGCGACACCACCACCATCCACATCCACGATGGGGCAACATGGCAGGCCGCCGCGACACATGTTGGCTCATAAAGCTGTCACAAAATGACTTTACAACTTAATACACGGAGAGAGTAACGGCCAGGGATACTGCGAGTGAGCCAGGGACTGCCAGTGAGCCAGAAACTTGAGGCCAAAGTAGTGGAGACATCAATCACATTGACTGCCGCCACAAATATAGACGTCAGCCAGACAGCTGACGCCTCAGCTCCATGGAGTGTGATTAGATGGCAGCCAAAAACATTATTTTGACCGCAAAGTCGAAGGTTTTTGGAGGGAAAATTGCATTTGGCAGCTGTCTCGCGACAAGTTTCGCGGCCCCAAAAACCCTCCTGGAGGAGCAGGACCATCATAGAGAGCTGCCCTAATTGCCTGTCTTCTAGGACAGCTTTTGATGACCATCCCAACCGACAATACAGCTAATAGATTGTGCCTCGCGGATATGAGTGATTTGCCATTTCTATGGCTCTGATTGCTGACAATTTTTCAATTTGCATTAACCAATTGAATTTTACAAGCTCCATGGCAAAAAGTGCTCCTCATTTTGCAACAATAGACGGAAATTCTATACTAGTTTTAGTTGTAGTTTTTAGTTGTAATCCACGTGTGTTTTCTATATGTGGGTTGAGGGACCGAGCGGCAATTAGGCGAAGCAACAAAGCGGCAACCAGACAACGATAAAAACCAAATGATGATTGGTAACCCTCGGAAATGATTATATATTTCTACTTTTTTCAGCCATCGTAATGGCCGTCCCATATCGCACATTTACACTCCTCCAATGGCGCACTCATTGCATGTCAGCCAGAGATACAGATACATTACGAGTATATATGTATCTGGAAGTCTCCATGGAAGTCGAGACAGAGGTGGGGCGCTAGGGGGTGATACATTGTGTCCTCTATAGCCCTCCCCTTGTTGTCCGACGCCCCTGCCTTTTTTAAGCCCCTAAAATTATCGAAATGCCAACCGTTTGCGCTCTAATTACATAGACCAGGCCCAAAGCAAAGCCAAGCCAAGCAACAAAATAATATTGTCACCTGATGGTGCCGTGTGTGGGCGGGTAGCTTTGGCCTGGCCCTGCACGTAATCCAACCAAATATAATTGCCATAAAACAAAGCAAAATTCGAAATGGAAAATGGAAAAATGGAAAAAAGTTGCCTCTGTGAATTTGTTAAAGTTTAGAGCTTCATTTTTTGTTGCCTTGGCTTCTCCACTCCACAGAATATAGAAAAAAAATGTCGCACACGAAGTCTGGCGAGTTAATTGCAGGCTGCACCTGCTCAAAGGTGGGCGTGCCAACGCCCCATCCCCCGTGGTTGCAGAACTATTTGGGCTGCTCGCTCGCTGATTGCATCTCTCTGGTGGCAGGCCCAACCCTTGGACTGAGGGATCAGAGACAGAAACAGAGACCCACCCAGTCCATGTAATTTTGCATTGACAGGTTGAGGTTGACTCCAGCTATGGCTCTGCCCCGGGGCCTTGTCGCCTGCCCCCCACTCTCTCTCTTGAGATTGGGTTTCGGGGTTCTATATAGTCGTATGCCTTGTATACTTGTCCATACATTGCATGGCTTTCATATCCGCATCGCGTGCTGCATGTCAACGCGTGTGTTCCACGTAATTGTCGCCGACTTGGTGGCCATTGCCAAGATGGCGGCCTACCAGAGTCCCAGAGCCACAGAGCCTCTCCTCCTCTCATCCAGCATGAGGAGGGATATGAGGACACCATGGAATGGGAGGCCGATATTATGGGCATTTAAGCTGTGATAAGTAATCTTGGATGCAAACCGTGGATGGATATCAAATGGTTATAATGGAGAGAAGAAAGATACTTCATGGTAATCCTCCTCCAACATTGTTTCACCTCTGTAATGAAGGCTAAGAGGTGCAATCTCCTGGTTTTATGATTCCCTTTCTCTAACTAGTTGATCTTTAATCTGTTTAGGCCAATCTCCAGATAGTTAAAGCCTTAAGAACATTCTCTAAGTTCATTACCTTTTCTCATTCAAATATGAAACAATTCTGAAGCGACTTTCCAAAGGATTTCCAGCAGCATCTACCTATTTCCCTTAGGTTTCCAAAATTCTAAAAAATTCTAAAAGTATTCAATAATCTCCTTGTTTCTCCCACTGTGCAGTGACAGCAATTTGTTGCAGCCTGCATCTGGGAGCGTGCTTGGCGGCCATCAGCCAGCCGAAGCCGCAGTCGAAGCTTTTGCACCGCCCTGTGATTAATTGCAATAGGCAGGCGCTCGCCAATGATTGGTTCCTGGTAAACTTCGGACTGTCATGACATCGGCATCGCCATGGACATAAACATGGACATGGTAGATGGAAGATGGAGTTGGAGTTAGGCTTCTAGGAAACCAGAGAACGAAGAACGGCAAAGACCAGACAAATCAGCGTCACCTTGTGCCCAGGTTCTCAGGAGACAGAGCGTCTATCTCCAAGCGATAAGATCATCCCACGCACACCACACCTTCTTGGAGTTGGGGACGGCCCCTCGTACACCTCCTCGTTGATCTTTCACACCTTGTGCTGCAGTCAGCTTCCTACAAGTCGGTCCGGCCACGCTCTATTGTCTGGCATGTCAAGCGTTTTCATTGTTTCGACCCTCGTAGTACCCACGCTCCTTTGGCGTTTTCCTGGGATCGGGATTGGTATCGGGATGTCCTTGCATCCGATATAAATCGCATTAATCACATGGCAACCAAACAATAGCTTCAAGCAAGGTGTGATCACAGTTTTGACAGCGACAATGACAAGAGATTTTTATTGGTTACCCCTAAAACCCCGCAACCCCACGAAACAACCTGTCCCATCCATACTGGGATTCAATAGAATACCTGCCCTGCGTCTGACATTGTGTCTGCCTGTTCCATTGTTCTCTTCCATTCTTGGTCTCAGGTTTTGTCCCCTCCCCTACCAAAACTGGAACTCCGCTTCGAGTCATTCGAAGGCAATTTATTAATATTTAATAAGCCTCAAGTCAAGCGTCGAGTTTGAGCTCTTTATCGTGTGGGTGGGTGGCTGCGATGAGGGCACATTCTTCGCATCCCATTGAAGGCTATCTCTGCTCTGAGCTCTTTGGTCTCTGCTCTGTGTGTGGCAAGTATCTCCCCCCTCTATTCCCATGCCACCTCTGAAGAATACAGCAGCCTTCCCATCTAGTGTTTGTCGTGTTCCAGACTCAGGTTCTTCGTTTCGTTTCTTTTGATCTAACCGTTTTGTTTATGTTTTATGTTGAAGAAGTAATTTGCAGCTTTTACACTAAGAAAAACAGAAGGGGAAATGTTTCAGGTATTTAATATATATTTTAATATAATTTTAGGAATTTTATAAAGTTTTTAAAAGTGTTTTTCATTCATCAACTTCGTGCCAAACACTCTGAGATTCAATCTTAAGTTTGGCTACCCCAAATTTCTCCAAGTGCAACAATTATGTGTCTCAACTTCATCATCGACAACAGCAGCAGCAGCAGCAACAGGAGAGGCAACAGCAGCAGAGGCAGCAGCAACCATTGATGCTGCAGCAACAATTGATGCTGCAAGTTGGGCTCATAAATTTTGACAGCAAACGGAACGCGTGTTAATAATAATTTCAATAGCTGCCCCCCCCCACTCCGGCATTTGATGTTCTCCGCCAGGCTGATCCCCGTCCAGGATGTGGTTCATACCGAAAGATCGTTAATCTCAGCGAGAGAGACTGGAGAGCGGGAGAGTTCCACTGTTGCTTCTCTAGCACATTTGATGTGGCAATTACCATGTGGCAGGAAACAGTCGTGCCACGGCCAAAGACCAAAACAAATGTATCTGCATACGAGTACGCTCCTCGCACCATTTGTATCTGTATCTTTATCTGCATCTGTGGAGAGGCCTATCTGCTGCATCTGCTGCAAGTCCAGTCTTCTCTTTTGCGTCTCTGTGGCAACAGTGGGCGTGCATCATTGGCAATTTTACCATATTATCAACGCATCTGTGAGCCGACAAAGTGTTTTCAACGCTTTCGGTAGTTGTGGCATGCAGCAGCTTTAGAGCTTCGCTGATTCGTTGCTTCGGGTTTGGAATCTCTTTTTTTGTTCTGGTTACCGATGATGCTGCAGCTGGAAGAAGGCTGGCAGGCTGGCAGGCTGGAAGGCGTTGCCAGAGCTGCTTCGGGCCCAGCTTCGATCTCGATTCGATTAATTTTCGCATTAAGCTCGGGCACAGCTCCGCCCCAGCCATAGCCATGGCCGAACTGGATTTGTTTTGCCTACAATTTTTCGCAGTTGTGGGCGCGGTAATGAAATCAAATTAGGGACGAGATCAGGGACGAATCCTCATAGCTGCTGCTGCCGCTGCTGCTGCTGCCATAATTGATTTGCTTTGCTCTAGCCATGGCTCTGGCTCTGCTTTGGAATCTCTCAAGGATAAGTGCCCTTGGTGTCCTTGGTATTCCGATCTGGTCACACCTGCCCTCCAGTGACACGCTTCGCACTCGCACTCCCCCTCCTGCTCCTCAAGGATGGCCATAAAATCCAATTGTTTGCAATTATTATTTTTCCTGCTTTTTGTGTGCCACCTTCTGCGGCACAAAGGATTAAGGTTGCAGCAGCAAAAGCAAAAACAAAACCATTTGCTACGCAATTTATATGCAACAATAGGAAGGGGCAGGGTGCGGGACAGGGTGGGGGTGGGGGGGCTGCGTACCACATGTTGTTTCGATTTTGGGCAGCAATAAAATTGATATATCCCGTGGCACAATATGGCTGCCACATGCATTTAGATGGCCATGTCCTGACACGGCTTCAACGGCTTAGTTTTCCTTTTCCTTTCTTTTTTCCTGTTTCTGTTTTTCTGCACGCTTATTGGCCATTTAGTGCACGTCGGAGTGTGGGGAAGGGGGGAGACCGCAAGAAAAATAGTGAAATTTTGTGAAAAATAAAAACTAATGGATCGGGCAACATCGGGCATGGAATCCACTCTGCTGCGGCTTCCGTTCTTCCCGGGGCAGGGCATAATCCCGTCAAAGCGTAAACAAAAAATACAATAGTATGCCATAGAAAAATTCAATGGAATGGCCTGGAATGGGATTCTGCAGAGTTGATTGGGATTGGGATTGGCATTGGGTAACCCCTTCCTTCCATCAGTGTTTTTCCCTGACTCTGGAGAGAGGCTTCCTCATATCTTGGTTTCTGGTTAGTTATAGATGTTCTATGACTTCTATGTTGTTCATAAATAAGTTCTGGATTGGATTGGATTGCTTTGTTTTGATTTGTTTGCACCGAGGACTGAGGACTGTGCTGAAATTATGCAAATGGCTCAAGCCGAAAGACAGAACTTCAGGTCTAAATGTTTCTGTTTGTTTAGACATCAGGCAGAAGGGAGTTTTGCTATTCTGTGGAAGTACCAGGGAAGATTGCAGTATTTACCTTTAGATTACGAGTGTATTGGGTGGAGGAAGTCTTCAAATACTTGATATATGGAAGCAGAAATCAAGTCAACAGCTTCTTCTTATAGAACTCCAGATCAGACCCCTGAAAAGTTAAAATTTCCTTGGGTTGCCTACCATTTTCTCTGTGGGTGTCTATAAGTGAAAGTGAACTATTGAAGAAACATATTTAAGTGCGCTGTTCCTACAAGAAAGCTGGTCAATAATACTGCAGAATTCGCACTGATTGTGTGACATCTTTCAAAATCCACAAAAGAACGTGCTATTCCCTATTACCAATCATGAAACTGCCGCAGATACATTTAGAACCTATACAAAGACTTTTTGTAGAAGATTGTATGGAGGTTACAAAGGGTCAGGACGCATACTCTTGCCGAAAGGTATAGGCTACAGGGCTACATTCTTATGACTGAGAACATGAATTTCTTTGAAGCCAAAGTAATATCCATTTCAACAGAATCAATATGATCTATAATTGTCATTAAGGCATCCATTCTAAGCAATTCCAGTGCTGAAATATTATCTTAAGTATTTGTACGACAGCTAGATATTCATTGCAATCAGGATACTGCATATCAGTCGATTTTTTATTAGGAATACTCGTACTGATGATCGATTCCCCCTGTAAACTACAATCTGGTGTACATTTTCATTTATATAGTATAAGCATAGCTCCTTGTAAACATCCATGAATATTTGGAATTATTATCCGACTTCAAGAGGGAGCGCCTTGAACTCTGACCAAACAAATCTATGAATGAAAATGAGTTTGTTCTTGTCGAATGTCAGGAGGACTGGATTCGGAATAGAAATATTGTAGTACATATTGCTACAAGACATTTAAAACTACCATAAACAAATAGAAATCCCGTCCCCCTTTCAAGTTGCCTTTGCCTTCCCACCTTCAACAAATTATTTCCCTGCCTGAACTTTGACTCCTGTCGCTTTCCCTCCAAACAGTGAAAAAAATCTCTTTTCTCTGTGGTTTCAATCAACTCGAAAGAAACATTCCAATTTCCTTAACCACTTCATTAGTGAGACAAAAAGCCCACCCCCATCCCAACCACCCGAATAAAGAATACACCCAAAACTATTTAAAGAACAACACTATTAGGAGAACACGCCCTGCCCTTTTAATTTCATTAAATCAAATTCAAATTGCCCGAAAGTTAGACGAGGACGAGGAACCAACCCACACACACACTGGAAAATAAAACAAAGCGATTGCAATTTTTCACTCCACGAAAAAAGGAACAGGAATTCAAATGGGAGAGCGACAGGGTTGGGGGACAGAGATAGGGGATGGGGAATAGGGAGTGGAAATAACAGGAAAGTTGAAAAAATATGGTGGCATATGCAAATGAGATTTCAGGGCAGGAAACAAATCATTGAAAAATTGTCACCGAACCGCGACAAAGCAAACAAAAGCGAGTGAGCGGGGGGTACTAGGGCCCACCCTGTCTGCACTCTCTCTCTCTCTGTCTCTCTCTCTCTTTGGCCGATCCTGGCCACCATCAACATCGCCATTAGTGGCTCAATTGTGCGCCACATCGGCTGGTCTGGTCTGGCCTGGCAACCACGAATCGCATGCAAATGAAACCGCAGTCGGGCGGTCGGAACAAAAAAAAAGGACAACTCCGGGCACGGCGCCGCGTATCCTCATCCTCTTCCGCATCCGCATTCTGGAGCAGGGGCCGGGGCCGGGGCAGAGGGCGCAGCTGACGAATTGTGAAAAAAGTCTGGAGGAGGGAAACAAGATGGTGGCGGGATGTCTGGTGTGGAGGCAGGACTCCTGGTCTCTCCAGGACTCTGCCTAGGACTATAATTTTCTGCTGCGTTCACACGCCATCGTCGCATTTTTTTCCATTCTTTGTTGTTGTTTTTTTTCTTTTGAGCAAACATTTAAATTAAAAAAATTTACATACCCTATCTGGAGAGGGGTAGGGGCGGTGCGGGAGTCAAGCGGCGTGAGGGTGAAGTGGTGGAAGGAGTGTGAGCGGGTGGCAGTGAGAGAGGAGGAGGAGTGACAGGAGCCCGCCCTGATATTCAATTATGATTTTCCAATTGGACGATGTCGCAATCGAGACACTTTCTCAGATAACTGAGAGGTCCGACTCCTGGCTGTCTGTCTATCTGTCTGCCGCTCTTTTAGTGGGTAAGGGTAAGGATACCCTTTAGGGTAAGGGTAAGGACAATGGTTATATGGGTTCTACTTTTACGTGGTTAAAAAAGGAACCCGTACTTCCTTTTTGATACTGATGATGCCATGATTTTCCTAGCATGCTGATCATGAATCATTTCTTGGTACATTCTTCTGATAGAACTTCCTTCACCCCTTAAGTATTTCCTTATACCCTGGAGTCGAATATTTGTAACCAATATTAAAGAAATTTATGAAATATTTTTTAAAATTTTCCCCTGTTTTTTATTGTTTGTTTTTTTTTAAACATAAATTGCAGAAAATTGAGTTTTGGATAGCATACGTTTTTATTATGTATGTAAATATTCATTTTGTTGCCAGTTTTTAAAGGGCCATAAATTCTCGATGGTACATTGATGGGTCCTACATATCCTGATTGGAAATGGGAAGGGTTCCAGCTTCCAGCTCATTGAAATAACTTTTCAATAATATATTTAGGTATGTATTTTCATATAAATTATTTATTTTAGATAGGAATTATTTTTAAACGAATGGAAATTTAATTTCAGTATATTAACATTTTAAGAGTTATTCCATTTTGATTTTTAAAACGCTAATTCATAATTTTATTCGATATATTTGTCAAAGTTCTATGAGATGGGCTAATTTTTAATGAGAGTAATTTTATGATATTATTTTGCCCAATTTTTATAAAGAGAAAATGTCTCATATTAATAATTGAAAATATATATTTAAATGATTTTTTATTATTTAAAGAAATAAATTTATTTTTCCTTAAAAAACAGCCATGGAATAGCTCTTAAAATAGAATTAAAATATAATTGTATTTGCTTTTCGTCGCTATATTTCTCCCATCAATTTCAGCGTTGAATACTACTATTCACAGATTCACACAAATGTCATTCAAAGCAACACTCATACCAGACACTCAAAGCAGGCACTCACAGCACGCACTCAACGCACTCAATGGATTCCACTCTTGAGTGTGGTGAAACGAAACGAAATGGAAACGGAACAAAGCATATGAAACGATGAAGAGATGCATAAATAACCGATGAAATGCACGAAACACACCCCCTCTCTGAGTCATGCACAATGAGTGCACTCATTCACTCAAAACCACTCACTCATAGCCTGCCACTCAAGCAGTCTCACTCTCTCTCCCACCTAAAGGCACTCACTCTCACACACACACTCTCTCCTGTGCCAACCACTCACTCACACTCCCACTCCCACTCTGCTCACACTCATTCATAGCCTCATTCATTCACTCGCACTCACACTCATTCATACCCATGGCAACAACAACGACGACCCAACTGTCAACAGCCGCCCAAAAACAAAATGACGAATTTATGAACATGTTTGCGCTCTCTCGCCCAACAGAGACGCTCTCTCCCTCTCTCTCTCTCTCTCTCGACTGCTCTCGACACACTAGTGGTCTCGCTTTCGCACACGCCTAGGCCCGGCAGAGAGAGGAGCCGCCTCTCATTTGAGTGCATAGGAATGCTGGGCCTGGCGTTCGAGTGTTTAGGAAATGGAAATGAGTTATGCGCGCCGACGTCGACGACGGCTGCGCTGCCGCTGCATGGGAATGCACACCATACGGCTGGCTCGCTCGCACTTCTCATAATTGAAACTTTTTGCGGTTAGCCGCGCCGCGCCGTGTCGTCTCTTACGTAGCGACGGGCTTAGCGTGACGTAAGGCCAAAAGTTTTCTTTTGGCGCTCGTCCGCGTGTCAGTGCCGTCAGGAATCTGACGCTGGCTGCGACGAGGCAGCGGAGTAGCCAAGTGCCTTACCCCCCCATCCCACCCCATCACCATCACTGCCGTTAGACCGTTAAGTCGCTCCACGTGACGTAAGACTATTTATAGCGTTACGTATTTGGGGTGTTGAAAACCTTTGCCGTAAGATCGGTTCTTCTTCACTCTTTTGGGGGTCAGAATCGACTGCGACTGCGACTTCGTCTTCGACTTCGGCTTTCTGTCACTGCCACTGCCGCGCTGCCACTGCCACAGCCACAGCCGCAACGTGCCGCCGCCGCCGCTGCCTCTGAGTGCCTCTGGTGCTTTTGGCTTTGCTTTTGCGAATGCGTTTACATGGCGATGGCGGCCAAAAGCGAATCGGGCCGGCGCTCATTCGATTCATGGCGATTCATTCAATGGTCAGCTGCGTGACTGTGTGGCAGCGACGGCTCGGCGACGGCTCCAATACACAATACACAATCTCTCTCTATCTCTCTTCCGGCACGGACCCCAAACCCAACAACCAACAACCCGGACCCGGACGGGGACCCCTCGCTACGGTCGTAAAGTGTGCGAATTCTCCGGCTAAACGAAATGTGTGTTGTTTTCGGGAACGAGAACTGGCTGTGAAACGATATCGAATATCGAAAGGATATTTTTGAATACAATTTGAATAATAATTGGAAATGTTTTTGAAAACGGTAAACATGCAATAAACAATTTATAAACAATTTTTATAATTTTATAAATTAATAAATATGATTAAAATATAATAAAAAACCACCAAAACAAATCGGTAAAATTTTAAATATAATTTAAAAATATAATTTGAGCTTGAAAAAAAATTACTACATTTATTGTAGTTTATACAAATTGAAATACAATTTTTAAACTAATAAAAAATATTACAAAATAAACAAATAAATGTTAAAAACCTCTAAAAATTATAAATAAAAATCCAGAAAATATTCCCTCAATGATTACCATTAAACCTATTCCATTCTCTATCGAAAACAGCAAAAATCTACCACAAAACGCTAGCAAATATATAAAAATAATATCAAAAACTGTATATAGTATTGAAAATCCGTAAAAAACATATACTGGGAAAAGGAAAACGCGGCTTGAAAATGCTTTTGAGCAATCAGCCGGCAAACACAAAGCCCCCACAGACGCCGCCTCCGACGTCGTCGTCGTCGTCAGCGCAGAACTTCAAGTCGAAGCTACAGCAACAAATTGCCACAGCGGCTGTGGCAGCAGCCGCAGCGGCAGCCACCACGAATCTCGCCAACGGCAGCAGCGCCACTCATCATCATCATCAACAGCAGCAGCATCATAATCATCATCACCATCCGCTGAACCACCATCATCATCATCATCCGCATCATCCACATCATCCGCACCAGCACAACATTTCCTTTGCCACGGATTTCTCAATTGCCGCGATTATGGCGCGCGGCGGAAACGCCCCGAGCAGCCGCGAGCCATCCGAAAGGAGTCTGAGTGAGTAAAGTAATTCCGACCTTCCACCATACCTATCTGAATATCCATATCTATATCTGTCCATCCTATACACAGACTCTTAAATAGATATCAATTTGCATATATCAGACGAGAGTGAGCATTTCCTTTTCGTCGCTCAAATTGTCGACGATTTTTGTGAAATATTCACGTATTCATTCATTCATTCATTTGTTGTTTGGGTTCTGCCTTAGAAGAAGTTCTATTCATATGAATATATTCGTAGTCGTATCTTTGGTTTGCTTAAAGAACAAGTTCCACTCAGTTTTGTTGATTGACTATGGAAAATATTTATTTGTATTTTGCATAGCCAACATGTTGATGTTTAGCCCAAGTTACGGGTTTACGGGTTTAGACGATAATCGAATCGAACTTTCATTTACATATTTATAACCCGGCACAAGCCGGGAATTATAGAAATTAATTCTATATAACAATTCTATATACAAAAGCGATCAGGTCTAAGCTTGTAGATACAATTATATAACAAAATACAGACAAATACAGACAGACCTTTAGCTGATGGAAGTTATCTTCAATTTGTGGAAGAAAATGTACTACAAATTTGAGGAGAGGAGACGTTATGAAATCCATCATTAGTACTTCAAAATATCTATATAAACCCAGAACCAAGGGACTTTGTATTTTAAAACATAAACAAATACCTCTAGAAATATTAACATTGTTGGATAGGCTATAGACTTCGTTCCATGGAGCTGATTTACAGTCAAAATTTTTTATTGCCGATAACCAAAATACACTACTTTCGCTTCGTACAAGGATTATACATATGTAGAATAGTGCATTTAAAATAACTTGTAGTTGTAAAGTTTCAAAAAACTTGCAGTCAAGCTTAAAATATGTATGTTCTGTGATTTTTTCCCATTACTCGAAAATGCCAGATGCAATGAGAGATAAGAACATCAGTTTTTGTGCATAACTCTTTCTACTGTTAATCTGTTTACTTTGATTTGTCTCATTATGCTTTTCTCTTCTCCTACGAGGGTCGAAACTGAAATTATTGACGTGTCCGTACAGTTTTGGACAGGAGTGTTTCCACCAGGAAAATTTCACAATAAAATACAAATTAAAGTAAAAATATGTCTGTGGCCTTAAGGTCGAGCTTTCTACTTAAAAATTTGCTTGAAAATTGTCTCTACTCTCTACCTAATGCATTTATAATCTATAACGAATCTGGAAATGAAAACTCTAATAAATAGTATACCAAATGGCATAATTTCTTTGAACCTACATATATCCTTTCTTAAAGAGGAAGAGCATCAAAGAGCATCCCCTCAATACAATACATACACTTTACAATAAACATTGTCTGTATACCATATTTACCCATATGGATTTGATGATAGTTTCGGACCCATCTCAGAAGATCTCAATGAAGATCAAACAGAACATCGTAAACAAGTCTGCCGAAAAGAGACCTTCAAAAGAATCATTACATTATTTATTTGTATAACAAGTATACAAATTTAACAATAATAAATATATATAGTCTATATCTATATCTAAAAAACCCAACTTTCATTCAAGAGAATCAATTCCATCTGTCGACGATAGCACACCAAAACACCAGCGCCTCAATAAAACCTTTCAACAAAAAAGAAAAAAAACTCAATTAATCGATTGCTTAGCTATGCCCCATACAATCCATACCCCTGCCTCCCCCTATCACTACCCCTCAACCAATTTCCCTCCCCTGTTCGGTGGGGGGTTGGGGGTGAAAAAGTGTGGCAATTTCATTATATTTCTCCTCTATTTTGTGTGCATATGTATATTTTTTCTCTCTCTCGTCTGTGGTTTTTTTTTTGGTATGCTTTATAAATTATATATTGATGACAATGCAACGTTGATGACTTGATAATTGCGGCAAATGCGCGGCAATAAAATAATCAAAGCCTATTTGAATGCAAAGGGGGAGGGTCCCCCCTCCCAGCCAGCCGCATGACAAGCGAGTCGGATATATATATGCATCGTATATGCGTCTCCCTCTGTCGCATATGCAAAACTATTTAGATGCCATAATTGGGTGGAGAGACAGACAGAAGCGCCAACAGATGCATTCATTAGTGGTGGCCCCCAAAATCAACCTCTGCCCCCAGCCCCTCCAACCCCACCATTTGGCCATGCAACGCACACACACACACACACAGCTACGCACACACAGACTCTGGTAGAGATTGGCAGCAAAATTAACATATGAAATTGCATTTTGAGCAAATAATTGAATTTTTTGGCGTTATCTGTAAAATACATCTGGGCGCGACCGATTCTCGCTTGTGTCATCGACACATGCAACATGTAGCACTCTCCGTACTCTCTGTTCCCCCGCATTAACAAGCCAATTTGATGTCTCTGTTGCGGATCTAGGTCCATTGTCTGTGGAGCAGTATTCGGGCCAGGATGTGGACGATGATGTTGACGTTGATGTGGTTGACTGCAGTGACTCCGAATCGCCGACGGCGGTGGCTGCCACAGCAGCAGCGGCGGCGGCAGCGGCAGCAGCAGCAGCAGTTCAGGCCCAGCAACAAGCGCGTCAGGCATTGCGTGTTGCACAGCAACAACAGCAACAGCAGCAGCAGCAGCAACAACAACAACGGCAACAGACACATCACCATGCAACAGCAAACAAGCAACAACGCCAACATCACAATCATCACAACAACAACAACAACAACAACAACAGCAATCACAGCAAATCAAGCAGCCATCGAGGGCGTGCCACAACCGCCACACCAAATGCTGCCGCAGCTGGAGCTGGCACTGGCACTGGAACTGTAGCTGGAACTGGGGCTGGATCTAGTGGTGGTGGCACAGCCACGCCCTCGCCTCCACCGCCAGCCCAGAGTCCTCCGGAAGACGAACGCCTGTCGCCAGAGGAGCCCGCGCAGGTAACCAAACGCCACAAAGTCAGCAACGCTCCCCTACGAAAAGCGCTTTTCTAACTCTCTGTCCCACCTTCTGTCCCACCTACCACCATCCCAATACTCTCCCAATACCATCATCTACATCTGCATCTCTACATCCTACAGCAGCCCACGCCCAAGATACTCGGCTCGTGCAACTGCGACGATCTCACGCCAATCCAGTGCCACCTGGAGACCAAGGAGCTCTGGGATAAGTTCCATGAATTGGGCACTGAAATGATCATTACCAAATCGGGCAGGTGAGTCAAGACAAGAGAAACCCCTTTACAGAAAAAGAAAAACCCATCCTATACATAGATTTACATTTAAATTCAAGAGGATTCACTGGAGTGAATGGGATGAAGGGTTGGATTTCAAGCGGTTCAATTAGTGATGAAAGAAGTCAGGTCTTCCTGAAAGAGGTTGGGTTTTCTTTAGATGGAAATATTACTTAAAAGTAGCTGAGAGATAAAAGGTAAAACTCTTGGAAGAAGAAGGCTCATTGTGGCTTTAAGAGAGACGCGATTGGAGCCACTTCCAAGAGCCAAAAGCCTGACAAAATGTTGTGCCAATATTGTCTTTGGTTTAGAACTCTGTTTTGAGTTTCTAAGAAGAGTGTTTGATAAGGAGAATATGGGGAAATGGTTAGACATTCTTAGAGGAAATATAATGAGTTTTGAATATTAAAATTCTTATGAGCTAACTTCCGAATGAAATATAGAAAAACAAAAGAACTCTAATCCAATGAAGTCTTAAAACAAAAACAAGCTAATTAAGCTGCTTCCTTCTTGGCATGACGATGAGAGTTTTTAAGCCTGATTTTCCTTGAAATATTTCCTATATCCAAAGCCAAGACTTTCTTCAGTTTTCCTTCCTTGATTTCCCTCATCATTGACATCAATCATTTGATATTTTCCGTCCTGCTTTCCACATACTCACAGACGTTTCTAAATTTGCCTCATCAGCAATCGATTAGGCTAAAACGTGTAGCCCAAAACAATTTTCAGCATTCATTTATCGATTGCAATTGCAGAAATTCCCAGATAATCGATCACATTGTCTCCAGGGTCCACTTGCAACACATGTGCCTCTCTTCTGCCTCCTCTCTGCCTCAGCCTCTGCCTCTCCTCGCCAGCATTTTATTTCATTTAACTTTCATTGGAATTCAATTTGCCAAAGGCCTTTTTGGCCCCACAGGGGCTGGCGATTGGGGCGTGGGGCGTGCTGTGTGGAGTGTGTGATGAGGTGCAGTCCGGGTCATAACCATAATGCCGCCCCCGGCAGTCGGTCGCCAATCAAGACACAATCCACATCCACACTCGCCTCGCCACGAAAAGTCCTCGAAACAGAAACTCGAACAATCAATAAAACTTTAATGCGCCTTTCACCCCACATCGCCACCAGTCCAGCCCCAGCCCCGACCCCGCCCCTCGCCAACGATGACGCCTTCCCGTCTTAACTGGAAAATATCAACAACTTTTTGGTTAGTTTCTCATTTACATGGGGGGGGGGCTCCTCCATTCCGTCAGCTGGCCAAGAAATTTGATTGACAAGCCATCGAAATAATATGCCGTCGATTTTCGATTAGCAGACAGCAAAAAAATAACGAAAAATGGGAAACCAGAAACCAGGGGGAAGGCAGGGAAGCAGCAGCTCGTTTCATCAGCAGCGGTTTGGTTCGGGTCTACAATAAAATTTGAACAGGAAATGAAGGCTAGCTGTGCTGAAGTGGTGCTGAAGTTGTAGATACC
This sequence comes from Drosophila azteca, assembly GCA_005876895.1. Classification (NCBI taxonomy): domain Eukaryota; kingdom Metazoa; phylum Arthropoda; class Insecta; order Diptera; family Drosophilidae; genus Drosophila; species Drosophila azteca. The sequence goes on along the minus strand of VCKU01000091.1, from coordinate 5,597,121 downwards.
CTAACAGGTACCCCTATAGATACCCCTATAGATACCCTTACAGATACCCCTACAGATACTCTTAGAGATACCCTTAAATATACCCTTTACAGATACTCTTAAAGATACCCTTACAGATGCCCTCACTGATCTTTACTTTTCTTTAGTACTTTGTGAAGAAAGCTTGAGTTCAGGTCCAAAATTTGTTTACATAATTCTTGAAAAAATGTAGAAAAAGTAGAGATCTGAAGACACTTTTTCAAACGATTATTTCTATATGATATACCATCTGGTTTAATCTACATATACCGGCCACCCATGACTGCAAATATATGAAGGGTAGATACATATCTACATATACATATGTATGTATGTATGAAAACTCATAGCTGGGACTAGTTTTTGTAGAAATCTCTTTAGGTTTCTTAGTCTTTACTCAGATATCTTCCCTCCTCCCTTCTCTGAGACATTCCAAACATCTTGTCCAAATCAATATACCCTCTGGCAGGGTCGGTAACGCCACACACACACACCTGTACCGACACACACACACACACACACACCTGAGGAGACCTGAGTTAAACGACTTTTCATTCGCAACTCAACAAAGAAGTTGAAGAAATTATTGCTTGACGATATTTCTCGATTCTCGTGCGAATGTCGTGTAGGATGGATGGATGGCAGGGCAGGGCAGGGGGGCAAGAAAGAGGTGGTGAGGGGATGGGAGGGAACTGCTGGGGATGAATGCGAAATGCGAATGAATATGAAACGATAAACGAACGTAACATGAACGAACATGAAACATAACAGTTTTGGCTGCCAGAAGAGAACTTTTTTGTTTTTTTCTTTCGGTTTTTGGGTTTACTTTTTTCTGCATTTCTGCCTTTCTGCGTTTCTGCTTTTCTCTTTCTCTTCAGTCTCAGTTTTTTTTTTTTGGGATAACATGCGAAATGCGCATTAGTCGCTAGGTGGTAGTTAGGAGAGGAGCCCTGTTTTTGATACTCTAATACTACAAGTGCAAGATGGGTATGATGGGTTTGAGGGAAAGCTCGTCATAGCCATTCACAGCAGTTGGTTCTTCGAACTATACTTAGTTACCAATAGGGTCTGGATATGGAATATTTCAATGAAAATAATTATATTTAATGGATAAATGATTTTCAGTTTTATATTAAGAACACTGTGCGACAAAAATAGGTTCTTTGACTATAATTTCCACGAGAAACCGAAAATCAGGTTGGAGGCCTGGATGAATAGATCTGCGCCCCATACTTTGATTTTGCAATTTACTCCCAAAATATTTTTAAAAAAATTGTGCGCATAATTTTATAATTTTTACTCGGCATCTACATCAACATACCTCTAAGAATTAAGGAATTAACAAAGAGAATTGTATGCTCTTTCAAAGGATATTTGATTTTACTGTGGATAGAGTGGATATACTCGAAGATTAAGAGACCCAAAGTGGAAGTTTTCTACAAATTCTAATGTTTATTCAACTTTGAAATTTTTTAACCTTTTTGTTTGGTATTATATGGTTCTATTTCTAGGATGTAAAAACGTTGATAATATAAGACTTCAATTATGGAAATTTGCTACCTATTGATAGGCCTTAATTTTAGTTAAATTTTCAATGTTTCACAAATTAAACAAGTTAAACAAATACTTAAAATATTCTACAATCTGCCATCTCTTCTCTGCTTTCACTGGGTATCCCCCAGTCGACTCTCTGCTGGATTTATGTTCTTAGTGTTTTGAATGCTTTTGGTTTTCTGTCTTTTCGCTTGGCAACTTTTGTTTGTTTGTTTTGAATGTGTTTGTGTGTGTGTTAGTATGTGTGTTTGTTGTTTAACCCTTTGTTGGCCGTCAACAGAGATCTCCACCTCCCCCCATCCCACCATCCCCTCCATCCACCTGCTGTGCGCATTTACGACACATTAACATATTTACTCCTTTCGCCTCCGAATCCTGGACTCCTGCCTGAGTCCTGGAGTCCTGCCTGGTGTCCTGGAGTCCACACAAAGTATAAATTGCATTGTAATAGCTGCCGATTGTCGCGCTAACAGCACATTTGCATGTCCCCATGGCTTTTGGGCCTGCTTTTCGTGTTCTGTTTGACTCTCACTGTGTTTTTTTGTTTTGTTTTTGGTGACTGCTGCCACTGCCACTGGCTCTGCCCTGTAATTAGCCAAAGGATACCGATGCTTGCCGCCGCTTACTCGTATTTACATTTGTGCGGGTTTGAGGCATGCAACACAACTGCAAAAACTGAAACAGAAAACAGAACAATAATTCCCAATCCCGCGATATACATCTATGTCAGCACGTCGTTTGGCAGCTAAACATGTCCCTCCATGTCCCAGTCCCAGGGGGAGTGGCAATGCGGGACTGTGTTTTTTCCTGCTGTTCTTTGAGTGATACATTTTAAATTACAAAAGTATATGCTTTGGGTATAGCTTTTAGCAGGTATCAGGCAGGGAGATACCAAAGGTTCTTTAGGGACAACATTTGCTATAGAAAGTGCGGATATTTGTAGGGTTTCTGGCATCAGAAATGGCAACTTCAATTGTGTCTTTCATCTACAAAAGTGAATCGAGTTATACGCTTATAGTCAGCACCTTTCAGACTTCAGGAAAGGCCTTTAGAGCCAGTCATTCAGTTAGTCAGTCACTCACTCAGTCGTTTGTTGAAATGCCATGAAAATGTTGCCACAACATGCAACAAGCGACTGCGCATGCGCAGCTCCCATCAGAACGGAGAGCCATGACAAAGCGCGACAAGAACTGCATCAAATCGCCCAGAGATTCGGGCCTGGCCCGCAACAAGAAGCCATCGTCGAGGATGATTTACAGCCCAAAGAAAAAGAGTCAGAGATGGTCAAAGAATATTCCTTTACCTGTCTGTCAGATGGTCAGGTTAGGTCTGCTCTCCTTATGTGTGTGTCCTGGCTCTGCGGTCATTCAAATAAAATATCACGTGGTTTGTGATTTTGTCACGCTGTCAGCGGTTTTGAGGTTGCCATTTTCCGGCATTCTTTTGCCGTAGTTTCTCTGCCATGAACAAAGGCGGCGCACAAAAGTCACCAGACACAGGCGGGGGGCGGGCGGGCTAATTGTTTTGACCTCTTGCCCAGCAGCAGGTCGAAGTCCCTTCGGCTGAGTTTGTCAATATTTTGCGACAAACTCTTCACGCCTATCAGATCCATACCGTGTCTAGGGTCTAGTGTCCGTCGTAGGGTACACAGTAGTAGTCCTAGACAGTGCATAGCAATTGCAATTTTCATGGTGCAGTTTTCCAGGCAGAATTTTCTGTATTCTGTATTTTTTTTTGGAAACTTTTGCCACACAGCTCCATTAATATTTCAACGAGCAGCTGAAACCCCAGAAATAACCATTTATCAGACTGGAATCGACAAGAGAACAGACAACAATTGGGAACAAGTTAATCCCCCAGACCAGACAGAAAGGTGCAGGGGAAAGGGCCGCGGATCGGGGTCGGAGACTGGGCCTAAAATTATGGATTAATCAACTAATAAAAGATGGGAAAAATGCAGTCGAGCGAAGGGAAAACGGGGCAAAACGGGGGAGTGTTGTCAGTTCCAGATAAGATCTAAGTTATAGTTTTTGTATATCCGTTTTCGTCTTCTACTGTGTTTTGTTTTGTTGTGTTTGGGGTTGCTTTTTAGTCGCTGGCTAATTTGCATTTTATTAATTTAGACCTTGAGGCTTAATTTGCTGTAACAAAGGTGTTGATAATGAATTGGCGGCTCTCTACCATAGGGTCTATATATAGCATAGCATGGCTGATATTCGGCCAGACTAATTGAAACCAAAGCCACCCCAAGTCATGGCTGATGGCCCAGTCCTTCGTCCTCCCCTTTTCGTGGCCATGGCAAATGGTGTGTAAACTTCATAATTGTAACCTTTGGCACCTTAAGCTTGGTCCGGTCCGGTCAACGGTCCACTCCTGCATTCCGCACTCTGGAAAACTGAACCGAGAACTGAGTAAAAGCAAGCCATTTCCCTAATTTTCCCATAAACAAATACATAAAATCCACACCAGCAAAAGGAAAACCAAAAAGAAAGAACTAAAGTCGTGGCGGGGTGGGGAGTGGTGGGGAGTGGCCACCGCCCTCCGCCTCCGGGCTGTGGTTGTGGCTAATAAAATGTATGTAAATGTTGGAATATGATTTACGACATTTCCGCAGGCGGTGGGTGGCGGGGCGAGGTGTGGGGCAGCATTAGATATAGCCAAAAACCGGGCGTGGCTGTTGGCTGTTGGTCTAGCTTCACACATTTATGGGGCACATTAGCAGGGCCATCAAAGCGTCGAGGAAAGTGTTAACAATCCGAATAAATTTGAGCTGGAACTTGGCTCGGTTTCGGACTTCCCTTAAAGTCTTTGGCTTTGGCTTTGTTTCTTTCTTTTGCCCCAAAAACAAAATGGAAGCTTCCGGCTCTGGCCGTGGCTTCCGCTGCTTGGCTGCAGCTTGGCTGCAGATATTCAGATAAGAGAAAACCATGTTAAATGCCTGCTACAATGGTGCTAATTGTGGCATGCAACTGCAATTGCAACTGCTACATGCTGCTTGCTGCTTGCTACTTGCTACTTGTGTTACAGCCAGAACGAGGAGCCAACGATTGTCGCGGCGATTGTGATTCGTTTTGGTTGTTGCTCAAGCTAAATAGTGGGGCCCATAGCCCCCACAGCCCCCCTGTTTAGTTGTTACCTCGTTGACGTTGGCAACTCTGGCAGCCCAAAACAATTGGCCACGCCCACGACCACCACCCATGATGGGCTGTTAAGCAGGGCGTTGACAAACTGTACAGCTAAACAAATCACAAAATCACAGAGAAATGTAAATCATAATTAAAATGAAACACGAAAATGTAACTAGTAGTTCTATTCGTGTTACAGGGTTGCATTTTGCTGTCTGGGTTGCCATTCCGCTTAGATTTTTTGAATGATTTTGGTAGCCCCAAAGCTTTTCTTAGTTTTTTGACAATGCTTACTGTAGAACTCATCAAAATACTCAAAATAATGAATTCAGAGTTACATTTTTCGATCGAAAATGGTTTTCCAGCACTTAAAGAGTTCAGTATTGGATAAAATAAACAAAAATATCTTGTAGGAAGAAAAGAAGCCTCAAAATTAGTTTAAGATACTTCCAAAGCATCCTTAAACATGACATCTTTTTCTTATATTAATATAAAGGGAAAGGGATATTTCTGGGTTACATATTTTTAGCATTTTTCAACACTATTTAGTGCCCTAACGCTGTCATTGCTTTTGTGATGATTATAACATTTTATTTGACCAAATGCCATCCCCATTAATTTACCAACTCAACTCCAAAGCAAATCAATTATAATTAGCCAACCCACACTAACACCACCACAGCCATTACTCCGTCTAGCCAGCACACACACACACCCACTCACACACATACATACACTAGGCATACACACTCATAGATACAATATTGTTGGCTCAGACAAGGCGTTCGTTCTCTCTCCACCCCCTCCCAAGTTCTTGGCTCGGAGACAAATGACAAAAAAGTGGGCTGGGTCATTAGCGTCATTTACACTTACCTTCGACCGCAAACAAAAACACACACACACAGAGACAAAAAAACGACAAATTGTTGTTATATAATTTCAACTGTTGATGGGCAGGAGGGGGGTGCAGTGGGGCACACCCTACTGTACCACCCACTGGGGCTGGTGTTGGGGCTGTGGCTGTGCGGAAATGTGTCAAAAACGTGCTAAAAGTCATAAAATTAAATATGCGTCTTATTTGCATACCCCGCAGCGACCACAGGCCCCCCCCCTCTACCATGAAACACACACAATGGCGGGCAATAAAAAAATATAGTTCACGATTTGCCTTCCCCATTCTCTAACGCTTTTCTTTGAGTTCACTAACATTTCCCGAACACCACACCACTTGGTCCACTTTCCGTTTGCAGGCGCATGTTCCCCACGGTGCGTGTGAGCTTCTCGGGTCCACTGCGGCAGATCCAGCCCCCGGATCGGTACGCCGTCCTGCTGGACATTGTGCCCCTGGACTCGCGCCGCTATCGCTATGCCTACCATCGCAGCTCCTGGCTGGTGGCGGGCAAGGCGGACCCGCCGCCCCCGGCCCGCATCTACTGCCATCCGGATTGCCCCATCAGTCCGGAGGCGTTGCGCAAACAGGTCGTCTCGTTCGAGAAGGTGAAGTTGACAAATAACGAAATGGATAAGAGCGGACAGGTGAGTCGAACAGCTAGACACACTGCAGGGGTGGGGAAAGGACACTCACGGGGTGGTTAGGCGAGAGTGTAGGAGGAAATCGATGAAGGGGAGCAGCCTAGGGTAAAGGCTGCTCAACGGTTGAACTAGTTTTGAAAAGGTAAGTATTTCAGAAGGTCTAAGGCACAGCCAGAATGGAGCTTCTAAAGCAAAAACCCGAACAAGCCTGCGGGCGAAATCGTTTTATTGCTTTACATTGCAAAAGCCTGGATAGCAAGAGCCGAAGTCGCATTGCCGAAGCCTCACGAAGGCTTGCAGACTTATTCTGTACTATTAAGACCACTGTTCTATAGTGATGGTGTTACCCTTTAGTATAGATGTAGGCTTGGTTTATTTATTGGGGTTGTATCTAGTATAGATATACTTTATTTTGTTGGATTTTTCATATGGGTATTGCCAATTCTTAAGTAAGTTTCGCAGGCAAAGATACTACCAATGATTGTGCCAGTAAACACTGCAGAGGCTTTCATTCCTATCAATGGTACATGCTGCTGATTGATCTCTTACCTTTTATTGTGTCCTAGAACCCAGGGACCTCTTCCAGCTACCACTATATAGCTTGCAGATTCCACTTGGTCTTATCGAAGCTTATAAAGAAAGAAGTACCATAAAGTTAGAACAGTTGAAGCCCAACAAGATTCCATTGCATTTGGGGTATAGAAGTTCCTTTCGAAAGACATAAACTGTAAGATTTCCGAGTCTAGTTCTCCTTCATCTTTGATTTCAATAGATACTCTTATACCATATTCGTACATCCACCTCCAGACTCTTAACCCCAATACCAGTGAGAGGAGAGGAGAGGCACCTGTGAGAAGCCAACTGTGCTGCCATCCCGAAATCCTTTATGAATAATTTAGGAAAGACGCAAACACATAAACTGACTGTCGGGCGGCTCGGGCGGCTGACTGGCATTGTCTTCAGGCCCTCGCCCTGGGTCGTGTCGGGTCAGATGGGGTCAGCCAGCCAGTGTTGCCACAACAGGCACATATGCAAATGGCATTGCGCGCGCACAAAAATGAATGAAAATTGTTGGCAATTTGGTGGCAAATACTCCTCCCCTGCACCACCGACGCTCGCCGACTCCTGTTTGAGGAGAGCCCAAGATCCGAGTGGCGACGCTCTGTTTACGAGCCTGCTACCGTTTTTATCACAGCCATAAAGGCTGGGATGGAATAGGATGGGCAGAATGGAGGCTGCAGAGCCTTTCGAGGACAGTCAAAACAAAAACATGGACTACTTTTTATGGGGCCTACATTTTTTATAAGCATTCGCATTCAGGGAATTCTTTCTCGTTTCGTTTCGTTTCTTACAGGTCGTGCTGAACTCAATGCATCGCTACCAGCCGCGGATCCACTTGGTCCGCATGAGCCATGGCCAGAGCATACCCGGCAATCCCAAGGAGCTGCAGGATATGGATCATAAAACGTTCGTTTTCCCGGAGACCGTGTTCACGGCCGTGACGGCCTATCAGAATCAATTGATTACGAAACTGAAAATCGATTCGAATCCGTTTGCAAAAGGATTTCGCGATTCGTCGCGTCTCACTGACTTTGATAGGTGAGTAGTGGAGTCTCCTCTTCCTTCTGGACTTGCCCTAGCGATACAGTAGTTCTTGGCTCTGTTTTTATGGGGTCATGTCTGATTTATGGCCTAATTTACGATGGCCTGTTGAGCCGTAAAACCCAACAGTAGCTCAAGTTGCTCCTGATTAGCGAAAATGTGTGAAAGTGTCGGAGAGCGGCGACTGCGGACTGCGGAATGCGAAGCCGCGCATTTCCATTAGCAACTGCCTGCGGCTTGCGACGTGCAACGTGCAACACATGCGATCAATCAGCCAATGCCGCATGATAGGAGATTTCTCTGGAAAATATACAAATTAAAGGGCTAGAACTATGATAAAAAAGGAGCATCCTACATCATGCATGACGTTTGTTAGTCAATGGATGCCTCACTGATCTGTTCTTCCACTATCCAATGTTGCAACACTTTTCGGAGAACCCTTTTAGGCCAACATTGAATATGGTTTCCATTGGGTCCTTGCCCCTCTGCTATGGTCTTAGTCCTGGCAGCTCTTACGTGAAAACATGTCACGATATTCATTCTATAAATCAGTTTTTCTTTAAAACTTAAACATTTTCGCACACGAGCAACATTCCGGGCCAACATTCCAGTCAGCAACATGTGGCCCAGAACGACCTTAGCGCCAAAAAGGACCTCAGCCTTAGGGCTTTTTTTGAGGGCTGCCGCTGCTGCCCTTTTTTCGACAGCAACTTCAAAGTGTTGCAGCGGCGGCGACTATTAAGACAGCAAGAGCAACGCAGCAGCAGCAGCAGCAGCAAACACTCTGCCGCCGCCGCCAGCAGCAACATGGCAACAGCAACAACAAGAGGCAACAACAAGAGGCAACAACAAGAGGCAACAACAGCAGAGCACACGAGCAACATCGCTGTTGTAGCCGGCACGGCGGCGGCTTAAGTGGCGTAAATTACAGATCGGCGGCTTTAACTTTGAAGCCGATTCGTACATGAAATGAAAACACGAATATAATGAGTGAATGTATCTCTTGTGGCTCTTGTTGTTGTTGCAGTTGTTGCTGTTGTTCCTGTAGTTTAGTGTCGGCAATTGGCAGTTACTTTCAACGTAATTATGTTATTGCCCCAACTGAAGCTCTGTCCCTGCCCCAGTACCTGCCCCACACCCTGCCCCAGACTCTTCTTGAAAGCTTTTACTCATCTGCACCCCCTCTTTCTCGTCTGTTCTGTTCTTGCTTGCAGAGATCCAATGGATGCGTTCTTCTTCGACCAGCACATGCGAGCCGCACCGCTGCGCTTCTTTCCGGATCCGCTGATGTCGCAGCTCACCCCCCAAGAGGCGGACGCCGCCTCGCTGGCCCTCCTCGAGAAGGCCCGCCAGCACCTGCAGATGTTCGGCCGCTCCCCATACACCGAGATGCTGCTGCCGCATCTGTACCAGCGGCAGGCACCGCCACCCCCACAGGCCTCCCACCTCAGCGCCTTCCAGCTGGGCATGTGGCAGCAGCAGTGGCCCCAGCTGACGGCCGGCTTCCTGGCCAGCGCCAATCAACAGGCGGCCTTTGCAGCAGCCGCCGCGGCAGCAGCGGGCGCCAATCGCACGCCGCCCCCACCTGTGGCCACCGCAGCGCCGCCTGCCCCGGCCACACCCACATCTTCGTGCGGCTCGGCGTCCCCAGATCTGCGAGCGAGGCCACAGATGACACACTATCCGCAGCGCTTCAGTCCGTATCAGGTGCCGCAGCATCAGGCCTCGCCGCCAGCCTCCACCAGAGCGGAGAGTCCTTAAGAGAGAGAGAGAGAGAGAGTCCCACCCGACAGAAAACCAAAACCAGAAAATTCCTTCAAAAATCTAACTATGAAATGTATGTGCAATGTTGTTGAAAACCTTTTGTAAATAACCCAAAAAAAGAAAACCCAAAACCTGTTGCTGCAACATCCAAAGAGAAGGCAAAAGAGAGAGACAGAGAGAGAGATAGAACGATGTTGCATGTGATGCTGAAGACAGAGGAGATCGTCGTGAACCGTTCGTTCGTTCGTTCGTTCGTTGAAAGTGTGACCAGCGCTGAATGTGAGTCAAGGACAGCGGCAAAACGTGAGCGGAAACGGAAACGGTTTCACTGTATTGTAATTTTCTGTAGAATTATAACAGTATTAGTTAATTTAATTACGCGTAGGCCTAGCATCAAAAACACCCCAGCCCCCACCCCCCAGTATCTGTAACTGTATCTTTGTATCTTTATCTGTGTATTGTAATTTAATTTTTATCCACTTTTGTTGCTGTTTTCCATGTGTTCCTATAACTGCAATTATTGTGAAAATTCCACGCTGAATTAAACCTTATAGACACTACCCCCCACACCCTCGAACTCCCCCCCTATGAAGTACTTTAAACACTTATTTAAATGATGTGCAAAGAGAGAGAAACTGAATAAACAATTTATAACACAAAGCGAATAAACATTGGAATGGAATGGGAATGGATTGGGAATGGGAATGGGAATGGTATGGGGGCTTTCCCCGATTTTATTTTGCAAACATGCGATTGCCATTGCCATTGCTGGACAATACGGCTAGTAACTGCTTTCATAAATATGGCCAACAATTAATAACGATGATATTGCCCAAAGAGGGTGGGGCACTCCACTCTCTACTCTCCACTCTCCACTCTCCACTCTGTGGGGCACGTGATGCGCAGTCGCGCATGGCAGCAGCAGCAGCAGCAGCTCCGCCACTGACATTTATGCGGCCCGGCAATGAAATATAATTTATAGAATTTTGTGCTCTTTATGAAAGTCTAATTAATTACCGCTCCGTGTTTTAGTAGTGCCTGCCAGTGCAAAAGGGTTGCATGCCAGCCATCAACAATGGATGCAGATGCAGCGACTCGCTGTTGCAGTTGCAGTTGCACGCGACATGCGTCATCAATTTCTAATGATGTATGTCTGCCGAGCAGACATTTGTTATTAATTCCTACTCTCTACACTACTCGTACAGCTCTTTCTAAGCAATTAACATTTGAAAGCGGCTGTTTAGTGGAAAAGGTTGGACATCTCCGAATGGCTACTAGTCGTAAAATAGTACTTTTAGATACTACTTTGTTGTAATACCCCTACAATTTGCATTTTGCATTTGAAAAGATCAATTGATCTATTGATTGGGAGGTTCGTAAATAACCTCTTGTCTGGTTAGTAATTTATAGGCAAATGAAGATGTCAATGACAGAATTTGATTGTATATTTGAGGAGTATTAATAGAGTCCTAGAAATATCTGTTATTTGCTAATAAATACTACGAATTATTACTAATAAGAGATATTATTCATTGCAAAGGGAAATGTCACACTTCTGGACAGTATTAACTCATATATTTACATACATACATATGTCCAACTTCTGGATGTTTCTGTGAGCATGTCGCAATAGCGAAATAACAGCGACAATAGGAACGGCGACAAATTTCGATACATAATTTGATATGTTACAGATTCTCAGAGTTAAATGAGAAACAAAATCTATTTTTGAGTATCTCTTTTATGTAAAAATGTATCTATATCGAACATCCCTTTACTATACCTTTTTCCGTATCTTAAAGCTCGTGAAGTATGAATGAAGAATCATTCTCCTAAGTTAGGGGCATTCCAGAGAATGGCCAGTATTGAGAGATCATCTCCTATGGAGTATTGCAATCGAATTGCTCCCCCATTCAGCAGTCTACTTCTTTCTCTTAGTGTACTCCCAAAGTAGTTCCAACGTTCCAGTTTTGTGTAAGTCATGTTGTTACTTCCTTCATTCCATATTCCTATCGGATCAAGTGCGGTATCCCTGATGACATTTCCTCAACAAGATTAACCAAATTTAATGGCAGATTGATAGCCAAGACAATAATTATGAAACAAAAACCAAAGAATAGCCCCTGAATATGATTACTCCAGTTCATATTCAACCATATCCCTAGTCTCTCCCGTTGTCTGCCCCACCAACTGGCCCATTTCCCTCACATTTGACATTCTAACTTCCAACCAACTCTGCTAACCATAACTAATCACCATTCCCCCCACAAACACACACCAAATCACACACACACAGATACACACAGTTACCAATATTTAATAACTTAATTTTTGTTGGCCATAGGCCATAGGCGGCGAGTTAGAAAAATTCAAATGGGCCTCAAAACAGAGAGGTTGACTTGGGGGGCTGGACTCGGCATTTAAATATGGCTTATATAACCCCAGTCCCAGCCGTATACCCCAGTGCTGCAGAGTCTTTTTACCTAACCGATAACTAACCAATAATTATACACTTTGAGGCTTACAATTAAAAAATCATTTTTGAGCAACGAGCCAACACAAAACTTACTAACTAACTACTTCTCTCCTCCATTTAAGCCACTTTCCAAATGTCTTAATTAAGGGACTTGAGGTTCGAGAGTGAAGTTCGGAGAACAACTGTGAGAAAGTGTCATATTGTTATGAAAAATATATACAGACAGTCGTTATTAGTCCTTGATTTAATTATGGGTTTCACAAGTTTTTGTATTGATAACATATCAAGTTAGTCGAGGTTTTAATTACAGGACAAGATACAGAGTTCTAATGGGGCAGAAAGTTAGGGGTGGAATAATAACAACCCCAACTCTGGCTGGCATTTCCCTATCTCTTTCTTTAAAGCGTTACAAATTCCTACAACCCAAAACCACAACTCCGAACCTTTATGGAATGTGGAAGATACCTGACATTTTCTCACTCACTGCGACAAAGTCGTACACAAATTATCTCGCCACTAAAAATTTGCCTAATTTCCAACATAAATATGAGGCAAGTTATCTCCAGCGACCGATCTCTTGCAGGCGGCAACCTGACTAATTTTTTTTGTGGCACATGGCACAGGAGCAGCACCCAAAAAAAAGAAATACACACCCTCTATAAGGATGAGTCTTGGGATCTTGACCAGGCCAGGCCAGGCAGGCGCTAACAAATTTATGTCTTCTTCAGGCTTAGACGGCATAAAAGGTGCTACCAAATAAGAGAGAGAGAGATGGGGGAGAAAGGACAGAAACAGCAGAGAAACAGAAAGAGAAACACAGGTAAAGGCAAAGGTAGAGCCAAAGGTAAAGGTGGCTCATTACACACAATTTGCAGTTAGGTGCGAGCATATAAATTTCTTTCGGCCAGCTTATCAAAATTATGTTAACTTTTATCTAAATTATATTTTGTTTTTTTGGGAAATTTTTGTAGAGAGGAATAGAGAGGAGAGGGGTTGCAGGAGAGGGGTTGTTACACATAAATTGTATGGGTTTTTTAGGGGGGATTTTCTCTTATCGAAAGATACATTCTACAGTGCAGGAAACATCTTTGATTCAGATAAAATAATACGTAGAGGGTGTGCTTTTATTTAAGCGAAATACTAACAGAATATCTACCAACAATCTTGTTTCATTCCACCAATTCCAAAGCTTAAACAATCATTCTTTTTTTCTACATCTACATCTACATCCATGTATAATGCATTTTCGTTCGAATTTAATTGTCTTTAGCACGTTTATGACACAGCAAATATCGTGATCCATTTAACAGTTTTGATGCACTAACCAGAACTCATGTTCGAGCATATAATTGGCCCCCTCCCTAACCCCTCCATACCCCTCCCCGTACTCCCTCCAGAGCAGAGCTTCATACGAGGGCGGGGCACATTCACATTAGCCATGAACATGAGTTAATTATACCATTAAATTTATTCAATTTATCAAAGAGCCAACATGGAAAATACAACAACAACAACAAACGTCAGCTTGTCAAATGAAGATACATTTAGCCGCCGGACCGCAGTTCATTCGTCAACGGATCGCCTCGAATCGAATCGAATGGAATTGGTAACGTTTCTGGCCTGTCCGCTCCATGATTTGGCAACTTTTTTCGTGTGTGTGTGCCACTCTGCCCCGAAGGTCTAAAAGTGTTGTGTGTGGCGTGTGTTATGGGATTTGAGAGATGCTACATAGATGGAGGAGGGATGATAAATGGGAATTATTGACAAGTAGGTTTTGGGGGGGGCGGAGGACAAATGGAAATTGACCAGAAAAGAGGTCTAGGGCCTAGACTTTAGGGCGATGCGGAAAACCACGGGATGATTGTTGGGTTTTGGGTTTGTGGAATGGGAGAGAATAAAGCTCTGAGGAAGGAAGAAACATTGAAGGAGAGAACAGACATATTGAAGGTGGAAACTGAATTTTAGAACAATGGAAAGACTCCTGTAAAGTATTCGGAAATGAGTCCTAAAGGGTGCTTATATTATAGAAAATGTATGAAAATATGAGTGATTAACAAACAGGCACAAGTTGTAGCTGGAATTTCCTTAAATTCCTTTTGATATATTGTTAGCTTCTTTGGCATTTTACCCCATATCGTATCCAGATTCTTATCCCTTTCCCTAAGCACTATTTAAAAGCAAACAAAGCTACAGAAAAGCCCCCCAAAAACCGTGAAAATTAAGTGAAATTATGAACATGAAAGCCCCCAAAAGCAGAGCCAATACCAGGTCCCGCTTAATTATGGCAATTTGAGTGCACATACTACACATCGTAATAAATATAGAGAGTATTTTTTAACAAGAGTCGGCTGGAGAAATTAATTTCACGACAGAGAAAAGGCCCTCTAGGCCCGTTCAGAGCCCGTCCAGAGAGCTCCAGTTCGAGTCGGAGTCCGACTACGGGTCCAACAAGCGAAGCCTACATCACACTTCAACACAATCCGGCAATTTCATCGAATGCCAGACGGGCGGGGGGGCTAAGGATTGGGCAGGGACTGGTACTGGGTATGGCCCCAATTGCATTTCACGTTCCGCCAGTGAAAATGTTGCCCCCACCCTGGGGCAAGCATGCATGTTGTGTGTGTGTGTATCTGTGTCTGTGTCCATGTCTGTTTTGTCTGCATATTGAAAATTTGCATGTTTAAGCATATCCTTGCCAACACTTTCCATGCGGATACCCACATACTACAAGTATAAGTACTATGTATATATGCTATGTATATACTTTGTAGCATTGCAAGTATGTGTAGGGGATATATATTTATATCCATGGGGGCTGGGACTGGGCAAGGCAACATGCCGGAAGTGGCTGCAGTTTAAAGCTTATCGCTGCAATTTAAGTTACTCCGCCAGGGATGCGGATACGGTTACGCTTTCCTTGGGTCTTAGGCCCTGGCATACATAGTTTTACCCCACAAAAGAAGGTATCCAACACTGGAAAGGTGTAACAGATTTAGCAAAGGGTTTGGCAGCTTAAAGAAGGAGTACTATAGGAAGATACAGTTTCAAAAAGCAGCCAGAATCAGGGACTATATAGATACACCTTTTTAGGCCGTTACTTTCTTAAGGTGGCCTTTGAAAGTGGCTCCATTATACCTTCAAAAGAACACTCGAAGAGTGTAAAAGTGCCCTTCGTCTTTATATCTCAGGGTATCACTTCTCTCTACCCCTTTTTTCACCCAAATAAATACATATAATTTCCGTGTAAATGAGTGTTTTGCAATTTCGTGCACGAGGCCTGAAGCCACGTTCAATGAACTCCACCTCCTCCTCCTTCTCGTCCTCCTCTCCACACATAAAAGGCAAAAGTCTGTGGGTCTGTGGGCCGGATTGTGGGCCAGTTCTGAAAGGTTCATTAGCAGCTGTCAACTGGCTAATGAAGTGCCCAAGAAAAGATCCTCAAGATAACCAAAAACTACTAGAACTACCAGTACTATATGGCACTATATATATGGGCTAGAAAATGAACTCAGCTGCTGATTGATCTGCTGAAGTCTTCATCAATATCAACATCATCATCTGTAGCATCATTATCATCAGCTGGAAGTGACTATTAATAAATGACAAGTCTGCATTAACAAATGCAATAATGCAATGAAAAATGTACATTTCATTTGGACTCGCAAAAGTATCTGTCAGATACAAGCAGGAGCTGTGTACGGCTGTGAGGCTGAGGCTCAGAGTTTTCGGTGTTGACATTTGAGAAATTTGTAGCTCATCTTTTGCTGGCATATCTGGATGGCAGGCAAGGGCTTCTCCTGGCTCCGGACAAAAACTGCAGACGGCGACAGCAGCTTTGCCACTAATTACAAAACACACACACAGATACACACACACACACACATAGGGACATACATAGAGGCATAGAGACTGAGGCAAGAGGCAGAGACAACTTGAGTGGCACATTTGCACATGCGACCGCACAGAATGAAATGTATCTTTTGGCTTGGCAGGCATCTGCTGCTGCTGCCTCCACTGCTTCTGCCACTGCTGCTGCTGCTCCATGTGTGGCTTCTGTGTGGGGGCGTGTGTGTCTGCCTCGTCGTCAGCTGTGGGGCAACTTAATTGCCTTGCTTATTTCGTTATTGGCTGTAATAAGATGTCAACGCTGTAGAGATAATTCACCACTGAAGAATAATTCAAGAAAATCACAAAATGTAAGGGAAATATTTACAGAGATTTTTAAAGAATTTACATACTTGAAGATTTGATATTTTCAGATTTTTTTTAGAATTTTTAAAATTTATAATATAAAATAAAATTCTTAGAAACTTTATTAGATCTTTCCCCTCGCTTAATGGAATCTTTGATATCTTGAAATACTTCCACGAGTAGTTTTTTTGGTATTCCTGCTTTTTTTAGTGCCATTTCCCCCATTCCTAAATATGTATTTCCTTTCCGTTTCATTTATTTGCCACGAGCACGCTTCAATGGGGCACGAAGTGAATTTAATGTCCGTGAGGTGGGCTAAAAAACTTTATTCTAGTTCATAAATCTCGCATACGTCGTGTGTGTATGTATTTGTTGTAGTTTTTCATGTTTTTCGTCGCCTTAACACATTCTTTATGGCCTGTGAATTATGTGCCATGAGGCGGGCGAAAATAGTAATCAAAATAATCAGCAATGCCCCCAGCCGGAATCGAATAAAACTTAATATTAATCAGGTGCGAAATATACGACAGCAGATCAAAGGAAAAATCTTTTAAATAGAATCCCAAATCGAGTGCCAGTGCGAGTGTCCGTTGCGTGAGGCGGACAGCAGCGTCGACGAATGCAAAATGAAAGCAAAGGAGTAAAGAGAAAAGCGGTCCACACTGGCAGGTGATCAAAGAGAGAGCAAAGAGCCCCAAGGAGAGCTAAGAGAACGCAGTGGCACACGCAGTGGCGGCGGAAGAGCGACAAGTTTTGAGTGTGATCGAAAAAGTGGGGCGGCCATTTTGGCGGGGGGCCCAAAAAGCTGCTCAAGCTCTCGCAAGTCCACAAGAGAGACAGAGAGATACAGCTACAGAGAGAGAGGGAGGGAGAGAGAGAGCATTTGTGAGCGAGTGCGCAAGACTTCCAGTGTCGTCGTCGCGTATGTATTCCAGATTCCAGTCAGTCGGGAAAACTGAGTGCAAAATTGAGAGCTAGTCTCTCCCTCTCTCGCTCTGTCTCTCTCTCACTGTGTGAGTGCGTGTCTGTGTGTGTGTGAGTGCTAAGCAGGCAGATGATTGAGGGCGTTGCTTGGCAAAAATGGCAGCAAAATGTTGAAAGCTTTAACTACAGCGCACGCACTCAGGCGGGAAAGAGAAAGAGACAGGCGCGACACAAGGCGAGGAAAGAGAGCGAACGAGTATGTGTGTGTGTGTGCGAGTGTGTGTGTGTTTGTGGTGGGGTGGCAAAACAAGATGGTAGTGCAGCAGGCAGGCAGACAAGTTGCAACTTGTCCGTAGCTTGTTAACAATTGCAGCACAGCACTCAAATAAATGAGCCACAGGAGCAGCGGCAGCGGCAGAAGGAGCTGCAGAAGGAGTAGCAGAAGGAGCAGCGGGAGGGGTAGCAGCAGGGAGGAGTAGCAGGAGGAGCAGCAGTCGTAAGAAGAAGTCAGCCCAAGGATTGTCTCTCTGCCATTGTGTGTGAGTGTGTGTGTGCCTGTATCTGCATCTGTATCTGTGTGTGTGTTTGTGTGCTCGGAGAAATTAGTTTTGGCCGTAGCCAGCAGAAGTAGCAGCAGCAGCACCAGTACCAGATGTTGTTGTTGCCAGGCTGCAGGCAATATACTTAATTAAAAGTCGCACGAGACAAAAGCCAAGCAGAAAACAGATTAAAAACAGCACAAAACAATGGCAGCACCGAAGCTTGGAATACCCTTAATGATACATTTTTTATACATATGGCAGATGGACCACAGGAACAGGGTGGTTCGACATTGCTTCATAAACTTTACTGAATTTAGTGGACATATTTATATTAGATTAGTATTGAGAAAATTTTGTTGGTAAAGTCAAGTTTCTGGAAACATGAATATCTCATATTTTCAAGGTTTTTCTATGTTTTCTGCATAGTGAGTCATAGGGGATCTTCATAGTTACACATCTGAATATGTATCTATGATACCACTTAAATATCTCGTCTATAAGTGTATAGGAATGTTCATATACTCGTAATACCTTCATTAAAAAGTAAAATCTGTGAACTTTCAATCTTTTTTCGACCGATATTGTAGCTCATTCTGAGGTAACGTCGAAATTTGTTCCTCCATTCACTAAAAATCCCTATAATACCCTCTGCAAGAGTATTATCTAGCGTCGTACTTTTGCTGCTGTCGTACAAGGCTGCCCTGCCCCTGCCCTACCCTTGCCCTGCCCTATGCTGCTGCTGCTGCTTCAACCCCCTTCCTCTGCCCCTAGTGACCATTTGCCCCACCACACAGCTCCCACCCCCCTTTCACTGGCAATTGTTTGTCACTCAACAACGTTGTTCCTCTCTTTCTTTGCCCTGCCCCTTTCCACCCATTGCTTGCTTTTTTTTCGTTTTTTTGGCTTGTCAGGTAGATTCTACTTAGATCTTCAAAGAGCATTCCAATTGTTGTTGTCGCCGCCAATTCTGATTATTCACATCGATTGGAATTTGTGAAATTCTCACGAATTGACACTTTTCAGCCACTTGGGTGGTTTTTTGTGGTTCTAAATTTACGCAACTTGCGGCTAATGCTAATGCTGTTGCCTGTTGCCACTGTTGCTGTGGCAAGTGCCATTCGACACATTCGACTGATGCAATGACAAACCAATTGATTCGATGGATATGCCAAGAATTTGTTCATTCCTTCGTTCAGTTCTGTGTGGTCCACTGCACTGTGGGCTGAAAGGCTGAAAGGGAGAATGTACATCAGGGAAAAGAGTGGCAAAAAGAGAGAAAATTTCCTGTTGACTCAGTTCTACATCTGATCTACATCTACATACTGTTGTTTCATTCTATGAACTACAAATAGATCTCCCTTAAGGGCTTCCCAATTTGTCTCTAATTTCCATTATGTAGGTTCCCATGGCAGCTCCTGGAAATTCTTCGAATAAAAACCAACTAAAGTTAAGATCTCACCCCCTCTGCAAATGATCTATCAATCGCCCCCGATGACTTTTCAACTTTTGTCCAAAGAAGGCTCGTGTTAACCAAAGCACCTGTCCCTCTTCTAGCTACCCTTCACCCCACTCCCCTCGCCCTATAGGACGTCATGGGGTTTTTCTAGCTAAAGCGATCCTCAGTTCGGGGACTACTTACTGCCACGTTATGGGGCGCGTGTTCGTACGGTAGGCATTAAATTATTATAGTTTACATTTACGTTTAATTAATTACAAATATTTGTTCGCTCCACGCATCGGATAAAGACAAATTGATAAATGAATGTTGTGGGGAAATTTATGTGCATTTTTCAGGGTAAAAATTCACCTGTTCCACAGATGGAAAAACACATGTCCGCCGATGATGATGATGATGATGATGATGAACTCTCCTCCTGCTCGATGGAGGACTATAAATAGTCACACACACATGAAACACACACTCTTGATTAATGTCACCCAGTTAGTGCGAAATTAGATGAGAAATTGTCAAATGAAACATTTATAGCCACTGGCCCAATAAATTATTATTTATGTCGCAGGCAATGTGAAAAGTGACAGCACACACACACACACACATACAAAACACACACACACACACATGTGTGGCACTATCGGATTTCAAACAGTTCCATTAAATTATTATGAAAATGTTCTCGTTTCTTTCCCACTTTTTATTTGGCTTTTTTCGGCGACTGTTTTGCGCACGAAGTCTGGACAGTAGGGTTGGGGGTTGGTGTGGGGGTTGGTGTGGGGGTTGGTGGGGGTGGTTGGCCCACACAAGTGGCAGTTCCAAAAACAAAAGTAAAGAGTATCGAACATAAACGAGGGGGAACTTTGTGAGCTGCGGCAAAGGCCGCGGCATCCCACAGGCAGCAAGGGGAGACAAATGGGAGTCGAAGCTGGCATACCCTCTGCAATCATCAATTGATAGCCGTCCCACCTACTTTATATAGCTGCAATATCCTTCGCCTTGGAGAGTATAAATAACAGGCAGACCGCAGAATGCAACGCAACGCTAATGAGCGCGTCGAAATTTATGACATTCCAGCAGAGGCAGCAGCAGCAGCACCGGCAGCAGCCATGAACCTCCATCGACAACATTTCGGCATTGGCTTGGCTGCCGCTGTTGCATGCACCGCATAATTCTCACACTTCGACAGGCAGGCCAGCAGCACATAAAAATAAGAGAATTCAAATTGAATGCCGCCGAAGTTGGGCTGTCCCCCCATCGGTCGGTCGCCCGCCCCCTCTCATTGCCAACACATTGGAAATGTCAAATTTAGTTGACAATTAATAAATTATGCGAACGGGGCGCTTAAGTGGCGCCACAACGGGGACCAGGACGTCACTGTTTTCATATAGCCATTAATTTTAAATAATTATGAGACAGAGAGAGAAAAAGTGGGAGAAATCACAACACAGTCCCTTTGGGTGGGCCATGTGTATGTGGGGGAGTCTCTTAATTAACTGAGTGCCAGCAAGATCCTTGCCACAAATTGTTCACACTTCAACGTTTTCTCTCTGCTGTCTTATTTTTTTAATGCCCCAAATGAGTTCCTGCCTCACTGCCACACGGCCTGGCTGTCTACCTTGCTCCCCCCCTCGCCACGTGTTCGTTCTACTTTCCACGAAACACGCACACAAAAAATATACAGAAATGTATGCCCCACGATTTTTGGGGCATCTAATTGACATGTTAGTGACACATGTTGCCGCAACATTCTCAGCCGCGAGGCAGCCGCTCCTGGGCGAGGACCTCACACGAGCAGCCGCTGGCAGCAGCAGCCGAAAATGTCAGCGTAATACGAGTCGATGATATATGTTTAGGGAGCCTCGGTTCGTTAGTTGGGAATTATTTATACGGAAAATCTTGTGACATTGACAGAGAGCCACCGAAAAACACGGCGGAGAGCTTTAGGTTTTGAATAACAAAGGGCAACCCCCAATACCACCCCACCCACGGGTTACAGATGATGATATTGAACTTGCAACTTAAATTATTATGGAAAATACATAAAGCCATGAAATTAGTATACAAAAAATATATAAAAATCTCATAATAAGGAGAAACATGGAAAATAGTAGAGCAGAATGAATAAGTTAAAGAAAATGTGGGAATCTCAATGAAATCTCTCTCTCAAACTCTCTCCAAAATCACATCCTACATCGTATAAACGCCTATGGAATACCTCATTAAATGAAGGCTCAACTTTAACTTCCTGTATCGGATATCATTTCACTTACACATCCTAATCCGCACACCCCTCATCCCTCAACCCTGACACACAACACTCTTGCCTTCACCCCCCAAACCTGGTGACCGCCGCTCGCTCATCTGTTGTGGTAATCCCAAACAATCCCCGCCATTTTCATAGGCCATTAAAATTAACAATTATGTTGTTTCGGCCCGGTCCGGATATACTCGTATGTTCGGGGAGTTTCGGATGTGTAAGCCGCTCTATGCGCAATGCCAAATCCGTTTCTAATTTTTAAATTCGGCAACAAAGGGGATTGGGATTGGGATTGGGAGTCAGTCGGACACCGGGCGATAGACCGACCGTTCGCCGCCAGTGGGCTAACTAAGGCTCTGACACCACCCGCCCACTCACTTATAGACACTCGCACACACACACACTCTTAGAGGGCGGGCGTGCACACACGTGTCACGGCTGTCTGTCTGTCTGTTTGTCTGTCTGTCTCTTGGTGCCACTGACAGCTACAAATTGTGCTACAAGGCTGGGCCAGAGGTTGCCTTGGGTTTGGTTTCTGTTTTGGGACTCGGCTTGGGTTTTGGACACTTCCATTGCGTAGACATTGTACTTGGCCCAAAGTACAGGGGGAAAAAAAAAGTAAACGTCAACGCCGACGACGACGCCGACGCCACGTTCGTGTAACTTTCAGCATAATGACCCAGACACGTGGCTGTCTAATGTGGCCAGGAGAGGAGTGTGAGAATGTTAGTGAGAGATCAGCCAAGTGCAGGGCAGGGGCTGAGTGGGGGCAGGGGGGACTGACACTCCGCCATTGTTTTTCAACATTTTTATGGTAAAATGTTAAATGAGGAGGGCGGAACACGCTGGCTGGCTTTAGTATTTGAATGGTTGTAGGTTTGGTTGTCATTTTATGGTCGGACTCTGACGCAAGCCTCGTTTTTAATACATTTTATTGCAATTTTGGGATTTGGTGCCAGTAGTACTCTGTGGCCCTGGTTCTGGTCCTGGTCCTGGCCCTGGCCCTGACAAGGATTTGTTCAGCTTTAAGTGCAATTAAATGCGTGCCAAATTGTTGGACTAATTGAAATTGCTCTCTGATATCCAATTAAACTAAGTGCAGCTTCTGATTTTCACATTTCCACTGGTAGAGGGAAATGGTGTAAAATTCTGGGGAGGGGAAAACTCTGTTCAATAGATGAAATGAAGAGGTGAACTTACAGAGTGGTTAGAGGGTACTCCATGGTTCATGAAGAGTTGAAATTAGTGGGGAGTTGAACTGCTCTTTTGATTCAAGGGTGTTCAAAGAGGGTGGAGTTAGAAATTGGTCGAAAGTTAAAGGTATTTGTTAGAGGAAGGAGTATACATACGTTTTTAAGCCATGTATGAACTGGAAAATATTCTCTAATTTCAGTTAAAATCATTAACATATACATAGACAGTGGTGCAGTGCAAATATCGAACAATATTGACAGTTTAGTTAGGTTAGGTTGGTGACCCCGACGTGATTTAAGCAATAAACAATTCGGTAGTTTACGTTAGACTGCACCACTGTCTATGAGTCAATGATTTAATGCCTAAATATTGGGCTATAAAACATTTTCCACTTCCCTGTTGCTCATCCCCATATGATTACAATACACCACCATATCATAGGCGTTTCTTCTGCCATCCCTAACATTTCTATTATTTCCATTTGCGTATTGCCCTTTTTTCAATGAAAACAAATTGTTGGCACTGCCTTTTGCTCCTATGACTTCATTAGCCCGTCCTCCCTGTCCCTGTCCTCCCCCCACCACCAGATCGGTTGTCATTGATATGGACAATCCATCAATCATACATCGGGCCAGTGGTTTGGGCTGTTTCGGGTTCAGGAGGTAGCCTAGATTCTAATCTTTATACTTGGGCCAAAAAGTTAATTTACTTATAATTGCCGAGCCGAGCCGAGCCGCGGCCCGAGTGCCGACTGGCGAGTCCAAGTCCAAGTCAGAGAGTCACTCGCTTGTTGTTCGGTCAGTTTTGGTAGGTAATGACTTGTAATTCCGCTAATGAGACCGGGAAGGGGCAGGGGAAAGGGAATGGGGGTACCGAGTCGGTCTCTCCGATCCCTGATATCTGGAAATTGTTACATGTGTTAGTGTGACGCTAGCGATAAGAGATAGAAAGAGCGGGCATTTCAATTAGAGTGGAATATCCCATGCCACATGCCGAATACCACTTGCCCCATGCCACAGCCAGTGCCATGGGCTGGTGGATAGGAAACTGGTTTTGTTGCTCTTTCGATCTCATCCTGTCGATATTAACGCGCAATAAATTAGCACAAACATCTCGACGGCGAGGTGAGAGAATCTCATCTCATCTCTGGACGTCTCTCTGCCTCTCCTCTCTCTCCCCTCTCTCTCTCTGCGATTCCCATTCCCATACCGATTCCCAACTTCTCAGCCAAATTGCAAACGCGTCTAGCATGCAGAGGCAGCGTTAGCGTGCGGTCCACTAACTTTCCCGATCCGATCCCCTCCTGCTATTCTCTGCCCAGTTCTCAATCTCCGATGCGAGGCGATGCGATGCGCTGCGCATAATCTTTCCGACTCTTTCGACGGTTAATTTCAGTTTGAGATAATTATAGAGCGGCTGCCACCAAAGGCCCTGCCCTGCCATGCTGACTTCAGCGGCGGTGGCGGTGGCGGTGGCGGCGGCATCGGCATCAGTGGCAGATTCGGAGCAGTTGCAAGGTGCCCTGCCTGCCACAAGGGGCCAAGGTGGCATGCGCTTGCACGCGCTCGAATTTATTATTAGCCCTCTCCGACAATCAGGCCTGATGTGGCCGATGAGGCTGTTGCTGTTGCCTCTTGCTGTTCCTGCCACTGCCGCAGATCAGATCGGGGCGTTGAGTGTAGTAAGTGATAGTGGGCAGCAGTTCCACCAGCAGTGAGAATGGGAATCCAAAAACGAAGCAGAAACAGCAGCAGCAGCAAAAGAGTCCAAGGAGGAATCAGCGAAAAATCAGCAGCCAAAGCGGTTACTCGGTGCATAATTATTCGGGGAGATCCAAGGGTTCCCGGGAGGGTATATTGAGTATATGCAAATGGTTGTAACAACTAGAATATGGCGTGATTACAGAGCGTTTAGTCAGGCTTGAGATGATCTGAGGCCTGACTGGTTTAATGTGGGGTTATCATTGCATTCGAAGATTGGAAAAGATGAGCAGTTGCGAAACAGCAGTAAATGGAGATGGTACTGTGTCGTTAATTGAGAAGAAGATCGGTAAGATCAAAGGAATATATCGTGAATATGTGATAAGGTTCGATGGAGCTGACAGTAGTACAAAAAAAGTACAACGAATGATATAACAGATAGAACTTAAGGCCTAATTTTTACCTCTTTACATTGTGTTCGATGGTCGGGGTCACCATCCTTTGTCCGTTATCCTACCAAAGGATTACCTTTCCCCCAAAACCATTTCCCTCCCAAAATACTTTCCACAGTATTTCCAGGGTACTCCCTAGTCGTCACTACACCCCTCATATCTCTTATATGTCTTCCAATAGTCACATACTGCCGGTATGTATTATTTTCAGCATATGGTGGAACGCTGCGACCGACTGCATCCGCGATGTCCGAGCCAAAGCGAAATGCCGACAGAAATCAAAGTCATATGCAGCCACGCCCACCCCTTGGCATGTTGATCTTCATCAAGATCGCCTGCCCGGCGAACGGTACAGAGGCTGGAGCTGAGAGTTGGAGACTCTGAAAGATGGGAAAAGGGGTGTGCGGAGGAGGAGGGTGGCAGCAGAGCCATAGCCTCCATAGAAGCTAATCAACAATTTTCTCACCTCTTTCTCGTGCGATGAGAGAGAGAGAAAGATCCAAAAAATATATCCAAAAAAATATCTTGGCGGTAGGCGTTTGCCACACTGAATGCTCGCTGTCGGCAGCGGACAAAGGACAGAGAGAGCAGAGAGCAGCGGACCCAACAGAGATTCCCGAGACTCCAAAGCAATTTCCAGCCTTTGTTTTAAGCCGCACATTTTCGATAATAAGACCAACCGACCGGCCAAGAGGGGAAGCCAAATTCAGAGAGCGAGGGCTGAACCTGTTGCATGTCGGCAAATCGGGTTAATCGATTTTAAATCGTTTTTATGTTTTCATTTCGATTCCATCTGAGGGCCAGTTGTCGGCAAGATTAATCTGCTGTAACTATTAGAAGTTCGTTAGACCCCCACCCAGACCCCAAGCCAGACCCCAAGCCAGACCCATAGCCATACCCTATCTAAAGCAGATCTGAACAGACCTCAGTTGTCGCGTGATATATGGAGCCTGACATTAAGTGCGGTCTTCTGCTACGCACTTCCCATTTAAATCAATTCGAATATATATGGTGGATCGTTAATGGAAATTTATTCCTGGAGTCACACAGGACCACACAGGGACCCCCACTCTGTCTGTGTGTGTGTGTGCTTGTGTGCTACCAAATAAAACTTGCTGAATATTTGCACAGCAAGTTGCAAATTGATGGACAACCCGCCACACAACGAACCTCCACTGGTAGGCAGGTAGGCTTTGCCTTTGTATGGCAGCCGAGTATTTATAGCAGCCCGCACTGTGCTGATTTTTCAAACACATCTGGGGAGTACTCCACGCCAAGCCACTCCACTCCACTTAACTGACAAAGCATCCACTAAGCCACTGGACACAGTCTGTATCTGGGTATGGTTATGGGTCCATCTCTGGATCCAGCAGCCTTCACACATGTAAAGCTTAAAAAATTACGTTTTCTCAATAAGTTTTGATAAAAATCAACATCATTTGTGGTGGCACAGTTGGGGGGAATTCCGATATGTGGTAGCTGTGGTAGCCTGCCCCCAAAACGGCAGCCATCCTATCCAAGCCAAAATCCAACAGCGTTCGACCATACTGGTTACTGCAATGAGCTACAGTTGGGATTGGGGGACTGGAAACGAAAGAGATTGGGAGTACCGATGGCTGAGAGTTGTAAGAGGAAAACTGGAGTTGTTTTAGATTCCTCATTTACTCACTGAAGTGGTGACCCCGACCAGGAGCAACGACGACCACCCAGCGAGTAATCGATGGAAGATATTACTCATATATTTTCAGGAAATATATTTATTAAAGAACATTCTTTATAATTTGTATCCATAAATTTAAAGCAATCATTTGACATAGAACTTATTCTCTTCCAATATTTCAAGCCACCAGGGAAACCCATAAGCAAACCCTTGTAGGGCAACAAAATGATTCTTGGTCCACACCATACCTCATTAGCTTACGCATACTAGAGGACTGGGGAGACCAAGGGAACGGGGGGCCAATGAAGCTGGGGAAACCAGTTAAAACATCGAACAGCCACAGATCGCACATGCTTTCTCCCCGCCTGTGGATGTTGTTGTCAGCTTACGGGGCGCTGTTGTGAGGCTAAGAAGTAGTCGATCCATCCACAGACACGACACCACAGACACAGACACAGACAGACCTGGGCAGGCCGTACAGTGGTTTGTGGCTGGGCGAACGAAACCACATCTCATGTCTTACGCTCGTCATTTGCGCGATTTTTAAGCTGATGATCAGCGACAAACGATCTTTCACTCGGAACATGATGGATTCATACCACCAACAAATTTGCCACTGATGAATGGATTTCTGTCTCTCTGTCTTTCGGTCTGTCTGTCTGTCTGTCTGTCTCGCTGTCTGTCTGAGAGCCAGCAGCAGTCGCCTCGTTCTACTCCTGAATGCTTTGCTTCGTTTGCTTTGGTTTCCATTCGTTCCGTTTCGTTCGATTCAAACCCCAATCCAATCCGATGCGATCCTATCCTATTCGAAACGATCTCCGGTCCGGTTAGGTTCGGTCCGCAGGGGCTCCACCAACATGGTGTAGATATTGTGTGCAGCTTCTGGAATGCGTAGCAAGTTGTGGCAGAGCCAAAGCCAAAGCTCAAACAAAATCAGACATCAGACGACAGTCGACAGTGACTCCCAGTGACTCCGTACCAGGAGTCGGATGAGTGTAATGCATTGTAACAAATTGGACTGGCGTTTGTAGCGACAGCAGTTGGAGGAGCAATGGGGCTGGCCAGACAGGGAGAGACAGGGGGCAGGGGGACAGGGAGACAGTCGGACTGTCAGACAGGATATGTGATATGTGTGCTGCCAGAAGGAGGCAAAAGCTTACCTCTAATTTAGCTGACTTGCCAGTGGGTTGATTGATTTACTTACTGAAGTGGTGACCCCGACCACCGACCACCCAGCAACCACACAATACTCATCAATTTGTGACACTTTTCCAAAGACACTTTTCCACTTTGATATGGAAATAAGGTACTCGAGCAGAAATCCCCACAAAGGCCCGAATGCCGCCGCCGTAGCCTTTGACAATTGTCAATTGATATTCGAAAAGCTGCGCGATGGCTGTCACAATGAGTGATACGGAAAATGGAAATTACCAGGAGATCTAAGGCAAAGGTAGAAGGCATAATCGCCACTTTTGTCAAACGTGTCAATCAATGGTGGGGCTACATAGTGGGATGATGTTCACCAGTCCCCAGTCCCCAAGCTCCCCTAGAAGAGCTCCGTGAAATTAGTAACGTTTCCAATTACAGTCGGAGAGCAAACCACGCGTTGACGTGTCAGAATTTTCATATGCATGTCAAGTGTCCAATACTAGCAATCACTAGCATTGTACATGACTCGACTCCCTTCTCCTGCGGACATATCTCCTCCTCCTCCCCCATCCCTGGCCCTGGTTCACGCCCCTACAAAGCGGCTGATTATTGCGGCTTCTCGTTGATTTCTGTTTGATTCGTTCGCCCTGTCATGTCAGTTTTGACAGTCAAAAAAAAGTATGGACATTGTACTACATGCCGGCTGATGGTTGATGGCTGATGCTGGTCTCCGCTCTCTCTCCCTCTCTCTCTCTCTGTCTCTCTGCTTAACTTCAATTAGATGAATTGAGGTTTCTTTCACACCAGCAGCCAGCAGCAGCAGCAGCAGCAGCAGCAGCAGCAGCAGCAGCCAGCCGTTACGTTACGGCATTATAATTGCCATTGGATTAGCTGTCAACTTTTTTGTCCCGATTTCTTTGTCCTTGCGACAGATTTTTCCAGGCCCTGAGCCTGAGGCTGCCTTTTGGTTGGCTCTTCTGAATTTGATATGACATTGATGTGTCAGCTTGTTAAATGAGCAAATATGACAGGACATCAGGCTTGTTTGTGGTGGCTTTCATAATGCCCGAGCCCGAGGGTTGCTCCTCAGGGGATGATCACGCGAATGATGATGATGCATTGTGTGACTTTCTCAGGATTTGTCATTCAGACTTGATGCTGATACAAAGATCCAACTAACCTTGACGTTTGACTTACTGAAGGCAAAGTTAATTGCAGTTCAGGGTATAAGAAAAGGAGAAATTAGTGGAAACTGTTGAACCTTCTAAAGAGAGGTAACCTTAGGTTAAAGGAACAATCAACAATATCTATTAATTATGAGATTTTTTGGCTCAGACTTTCTCTGACTCTACTTTCCCACTCCTACCACAATATTTTCTCTCAAAGCCTTCAGGCCTGAACTCCAAACCCAAATCAATAATTCAGGCCATTCGTTTAAGCCCGAGCACTCGTTCGAGCCCTTCTGGATAGCAGAAGGGGGCGCCCATTTAAAAGCATATTAGATAACTTGTACCGAGCCATGGAAAATAAAGCAGAAAATTTCGATTTCATGGCGATAATCATGAATCGTGATTTATTTAGCGGAACAATTTGTCAGTGCGGTGGCGTGGCATGGCGTAGCATGCCCCGAGGTCCGACCCCGAAAAAGGGGTGGCTATTCCTGCTGCTGCTGCTGCTGCTGTTGACTTGTGAGTGCTTTGCACCCGGAACCCCATACGGCAAACGGCAACGGATATGGCCATGCACACGGACACTGCCACTGCCACACTGCCCTTGCCACTGCCACTCCACAGTTCGTAGTCCACGCTGTTCGGATTGAGGGAAGTTTTTGGGTTGTGCTGCGCAAATTCGCGCAACTATTTGTGAAATTCGGGCAACATAAAATTTCGTTATCTATGGTCTCATTATCATCAACACACACACACACACACACAGGCTGTCAGAGGGTGCCCAAACACCCCCTCTAGTTCCCCGTCCGAATGCAGTCATGTTGAAAATTAATTTTGTCACAGTTGCGCATCGGCGGAAAGTGTCATTATGATATCGACTCCCACTCCGACACCCACCTCCCCCTTTGCCGACCACCGCGATGATGCTGATGATGAGCCTGTCGTTGTCTGTCCGAGGGTCGCTCATGGTGTTGCCAATTGCTAAGCACACGTCTCTCCCCTCCCCTCTACACCCCCTTTGGGCAACGGAAATCCCGGTAAATTGAAATGAGATTCGTTAGGCATACGTCAAGTCGCGTGATTCCAGTTTTTGTATCACTTGATTTCTCTTTTTTTTTTTGAGGCGATTCGATTTGCCGGCAATTTGTTTGGCATTTGAAAGTTTTTTTGGCTTGGGGTAGGACTTCTTCTTATAGAGAAGGTTCTGATTCTGATACTCCTACGTGGCGTGGGAATTTGTAAATTAATTTAAATGAAAATTGAATTTTATTAGGTGTGTCAATTGGTGCACGGTCTTGGTTTTTGCTGGGATGTGATGATAGCGGCGGATCCGTGGGAAGTGACTTGGATTTTAGCATGCCTAATATCTGGGATGAGTCTAATGAGAGATATTCCAGACTCCACTCCATGTTTTTTTCAGAATTAATCTTCTGAAAACACACTTATTGTAGAGCAGATTATTTCTTCTAAAGATGGATTTTCATTTGTTCAAGATGGCATTTAAAAGTTGCATTCAAGTAGATCTGCGGTCCTTGCCACGGCCCAAACTTATAAGCTCGCTTCTTCTATGCTCTTTCGTCCCCTTACTGAATGAATTCCCCTTCCTATCAACTCCCACACTTTCCCTTCAACATTCATCCCAATCCCTGCCCCCAAAACTATGGCGAAACATCAAACAGTTGCCCAACTATTTAGGCCAAGTGCCGCCATCAACAAGTCATCTGGCTTCGAAAATCCGCCTCAGCCTCTTTGGTCGTTGATGTCGGCGCTGCTAGAGGCTCAAAGAGCTGAGAACTACTTTTCACTTCACACTAATCGCATCTAATTTGACAGATTTACATAAGGATTAGGGAAGACGAAGAGAAATACCAATAGAGGTCGTGTCCCCATGTGTGTGTGTGAGTCCCTGACTAAGAGGTAAAGAGGACTGACTGCATAAGTACATATTGATGACTTGACACTGACTGACTGTCAAATGTCACTCAAGAGGCCAAAAAGGAAAGGATTAGAGAGCGACTCTAAGATGGACTGAGAGACTGAGACACCGTGTTATCGGTGACGACAGTGCGGGTTGAAATCAAGTGAGTTTCGGGTTCGGGTGCGGATACAGATTCAAGTGGGCGTTCAAGCTCGTCGTAATTCACACTTTTGTCACGGGCAGTTGACCAGAAACCTGCAGAGACCTGAACTGAACTGAGCGACGAACGGATATTGATGACACAATGCTGCACATTAAGTCATTCAATTCGAAATGCTGTACAGCTGTGACGATTTTTAGCACCAGACTAGCAGCAGCAACAACAAATCAACGACACATCAAGCGCGAAAAAAAGGGGTTGGGTTGGGTCCAGTGCTCCCCGCTCCGCTCTGGTACGGTCTGGTTCTGTTTGGTTCGGAATGAGTAGAGGGGTACAGGGAGTACCAGGGGTTCTCTGAGTCTCTTTTTGGGGGCGCGGCGGCAACTTCATTACTCTGCGTCATTAGGCACTCAAATTGTTGCCATAGAGTTTAACTCTTCTCCTGGGTAAAGGGTAAAACAAGAGGTATATGGGTTTTAAGGAGGAATAAACTACTGGAGGATAGAACGATACCTGTAAACAAGTTCCGACTGATTGAACAATAGATAAAAGTAATTAAAAAGTATTATTTTGAGTTATAAACAAGATCTTACAAGCTTTTACCATAGAAGAATCGTTAAGTCCTTTCTTAAATGAAATATTTTCATCGTTTTCAGTATCAAAATATATACCATCTCGGACTTGGAATATTATTTCTACTGCCACAAACTTTTCTACACTTTAAGAGCATATTTTCGGTACAGGAAAGTCCTTTAAGTGAAAGCATATTTTTAGTATAGGAAAGTCCTTTATTTGAGAGCATATTCTCGGAGTAGCAAAACCCTTTATTTCCATAACATTTACAGGAAACCAACAAGTCGTTACCTTTCTCCTCTCTCCTAGCTTCTGTACTTGTTGTTCACTGTTTGACTCATATCGAAACGGTTGCGCTTCAATGCCAAACGGAAGTCCGCGTCAGCGTCTAAGGTGCGTCCGTCACCTCCCCATACAAAACTCGTACCATTCCAATACAATACGAATTTCAGTTCCATCCCAATACCAATCCCTCCTCCTCCTCCTGCTTCTCCTCTCGCGCTATGAAGTGACAAAAGGTCTCGCTTGGTCAGTGCCAGAGTCCGCGTCAGCGTCAGCTTTGGTGTCAGTCAATCGATCGACATTATCGACCCGCTTCGAACTGTGCTAATATTGTCGAGTTAACTGCTGCCACTGCCGCCGCTGCTGTTGCCACTGCCGCTGCCGCCGCTGCAGTTGTTTTTCCAACTCGTACTCGTAATTTGCTTTTAATTTTTATGACCAATACACCCTTTCCGCCTGGCCCCAGTCTGGCCTGAAAGTGGAAGTGGCACTGGAAACTGAAACTGGATGTGGATGTGGAACGGAACTGTTGAAGCGTTGCCATCAACGCGAACCCGCCACGCCACGCCATGCCATACCATGCCACTCGCTTTGTCGCAGCAAATTAACAGCGTTAATGATCGATTTTATAGCGGCCAATCGATAGATAGACGTAATATCAATAAAACTGCAAAGTACAAATGTACTCTGAGGGTGCAGTGCGGTGCGGCAGCAGTCAAAGGGTTGCCTCCAGCACAATTGTCGTCTGGCGGCTGGCTTTGGCGTTAATGAGCTTCCCATATGACATGTCGATGGTATCGATGGTATCGGTGGTTTGTTTTTTTTTGGTATATAAAAATGTAGTTAAGTGTTCTGGGAAGCGCCTTCATTACATGGCTATTTGTTTGCAGATGTCCATGAAATACTTTGAGGGAATTCATTAGAGGAACATTATCTTTACTGCTACTTCTTCCTGCGCCTCAACAAAAGTACAAGCTTGGGTTAGGTTAGGTTGAAGGTTGGAGAGGAACTTCTCCAGCTCTCATGGGTCTATCAAAGGTCCATACAAAAGCTGTTTCTAATATGGTTGTCTACTTCTACTCTGGTTTCATATTTCTACAAGTGTACATGATATTTGATGTAATCATAAGTAGCTGCCACTAAAGATCTTAAAAATATGATCATATAATGAATAATTTTGTTTCTATATTGAAATAATACCAGTATGAGGAAGAGATCTACTCAAGCAGACCTAAGACCTTGTGTAAAATACATAGAAAAGTCTTTATTTTGTCGCACAGTTTTAGTCGTTTAATCGACACTTAATTGATTACTAATAGCTTTTTTGGAAACTCTTATTAAAGCCACAAAATCGGAAATAAATAACCTAAACATCTGCTTTGAAGCATGCTTTCTGCATAGACTATTTTCTGAAAACTATCTTCAACATAAACTTCTGACCAAAAGTGCATGTCCAAAGCAAATAATAATAATAATAATAACTATTGCTGTGAATGCATTCATATTCATGTCTTGCCCCAGTTCTGATAGCTCAAGTGTTATGAATAGATAAACTAAACTGGACCTCCGGCTCTGCACCTTCCCCACCTTCTCCTCTCTGGCTCTCTCTCTCTCTCTCTCTGGGACTATCGAACCCGTTTCATTAACATTAAGTGCTTCCGCAGAGAGAGAGCAAAAGAGCTTCTGGGTTAAGTCGGAGTGTGCGGCCGGGCTGTGTGTGGCAACCGGTCGGGCAGTGTTTCGTGGCTGCCACAAACACAACGCTGCCACATCGATAAAATGGCATTGAAATTCTAGAAACTTTTCAGCAAGACTAACGACAAGGCACGATAGTCTAATTTGCAAGACACGTACCAAAAATTAACAGCAGACTGTGCCGTAGTCGGGAGTCAGAGACGTAGTCGGGAGTCTGGAGTCGTTGCCGGAGTCGGAGTCGGAGAGGGGAGTCGTAGCTGGAGTCAGCCATCATTTGCATTTTGTGCGAAGGAGCAGCTGACAACTTTATTTCGTTGCCAAAGACCAAAAGTGGCCTCAAATTACAGCCACACACAGAGAGAAGACTGCGAGGAGAGGAGACTGAGGAGCAGCTCCGAGAACTGGGAGAATGGAAGCTAGGAGCAGCCCCAAAAGGAGTGCTGACTCCCCGTCTCAGAGTTAGCGCCCAATTTATCATATTTTGTCTCTGGATCTAACCCAAAGAGTTCTACGATTAAGGATGGAGTTTGGATACAGTCTTTGCCTGGAAAACCCCCAAAGAGTATATCGCTCTTCGGTTTAACCCCATTAGACACACATTCTTTGGTGGCTAACTGGCGCCCAAATCCAGTTTGAGACGACTGCTCGCTGAAATCATGTGCATACGCTTGTCTGGGCCTTCACAAAGAATTTATCTGCGAGGCAACAGAGAGCAGCAGATGGTAGAGTGTCTCTGTTTCAGAGGCTGTCTTCTGGCCGGCACACAATGGGTGGTGGAGCGCATTGTGAACGCCACTTAATTACACGGAAGTCTGCCTCAACAGAGCGGACAGAATGGACTGCAGCTAAAGCTCCAGTGAAGAACCGAGGACTGTTGCAAGATCTACAATTGCTGCCACGTCGACTCATGCGCCTCAACGGAGTCCGAGTCAGAGTTGGAGTCGTCGTAAGAGCCCAGGCTCTGGTTCAAGGTTGAGTCGTAAGACGATACTCCTTTGGCTACTCGCTGGGTGGTGATGCAAAAACTAATTGGAACAAGGTTGCACCAGTTGACTCTCTCTCTCTCGCTCTTCCCCTCCCAAAACACGCATATGGCGTGCCAGCAACGAAGCCAAGTCCCATGCCTATAAATCAGCAAATATTTCAGCAATAATTCAGTGCGAAAGGTGCTAGCCTGTTGACGATGGTATTCACGCCTTGAGCACGCGTGGAGGATCCCCATTCGATCTGGATCGGGATCGGGATCTGGATCCACTCTCCACTCCACATAATTAATAAGCGAGAGGCAGCAGCAGCAGCACCCTAGGAACGGGGGGCGCTAGGGGGGAGCAGGCAAAGCCTTGCGATTAATCAAGCGAGCAGCAAACAGAGCAACGCCAAGCCTCAGAGTCGACTCCAGCTGTGCCTTTGACACTGGCTTAAAATGTAATGATTTAGTTGCATATTCATAATTAACGTATTGCCCATGACTCACCCAAAACAAACTACAGCAGAGTCGGAGCGGAGTAGACGGAGACGCAGACCGGAGATGGAGTCACGATCTCAGAGAAGCGACCCGAGGCCTGTCTCAGTCGTCGTCTCATTAACTTTCAACTGATTTCCAGCCAAGGAAGCAGTCAGAAGCGGCCTAAGCGATCTTTTGTTTTTGTTGTTTACGCTTAGTAACTAATGTACATACAGTAGCGGTCACAATTGTAGGAATTTTAAGACACTTTCAACATAGAAGAAAATATCGACTAAAAAACGACATCGTTTGCATTTTTCAGATATTTTTCATTTCAATTCATATCTCCAGTATTTTTTATACAGATCAGAGAGATATAGGAGACGATCGTTGAGGAGTGAGTTAATTTCACAAAATAAAGAAAATATGCGTGTGAGAATGTCGTTATGGGGAGAATCTCAATCACAAGAGCGACAAGATGAAGAAAATCAATAAGGACACTTAAAGGAATCTATTAAAAATTCAAATCTGCTTCGTTTCTTCATCTCGCAGTCGAGTACAAGCCAAATATTAAATATTCCGCTCATCCGAAAGTGCTGATTGCAGAATGTCCCCTTTGCTTGAATTTGAGACAATCCCAGAACCATTGAACACGCTGTTCCAAGTTTCTAAGTGCTTTAACTGATTCTGCAGCCATGGGTACATGACTTAAGACCCATTTTACTACCTATTGAAGGGAACTTCCTTACATATCTTGCTTTAAGTATTACCAACTTGACGTCTATTGTAGGCATTGTTTTAGCCAAGTGTCGAGTCTCTTTGCCTAATTGAAAGTCGGCTTCATTTGAAAGTCGGCCAAAACGCATCTTCCCCCTTTTCGTTGGGGGTGTGGAGCTCCCTTGGAACTTTGCCGATTTTCGCCTCCAGTGCATGAGGAGTAATTCCGGTGTTAATTTGTACGCAAGATGGCCATCAATCATGCCGCGAGAGCCGTGCCCCCGCCCCGACTGGGGGGTGTGGTACTTTTGTGGGCGTTGGCGGCTAAACTTTTTTGTGTTGTGTCGGCAACCGAATGAGGCGAAGGAGTAGCCGTGGTAGCCTCAGACGACCAGACTGGGTGACCCAATCGATCGTGTGGTGATCGTGAGAAAAATGATTTACCGAAAATATGTGAATGAATAAACGAGTGGATTCCAGGAAAGTTATTCATAGCATGGCAGGAGAGTCGTACCTTTTGGGTGGCAAAGCTCTGTGGCAACATCGACGGCCACTTACGGCAGCTGTGATCGTGTCAATGATGTGACACCAGACACAAGCAACAGGCAACAACAAGCAACAACATGCCACACGCTTACAACACCAGAAATTGGGCCCCAACGAAACATGAATGGATTGCCATCTCTCTATAAGGAAGGAACAGCCGAATCAAAGCCAAAATAATTAAACGCTTGTCAGACACGGCAGACACATAGAAGGGGCCCACACACATGGCTGAGACTTGGGGCTGGGGGCTGGGTCTTCGGGGGCCTAACAAACCAAAAACAGTTTGACACAATGCCGCGATAAATTTGCTCATCATTCACTCATTCAGTCGGTAAGTCATTCACGATCAGAACAGCCCAACCCATAGCCAGAGAGAGATTGCCACTAAAAATAAAAGCGGGCCTCATCCGTCAAGCGAACGAGAGAGAGAGAGAGCGAGGGGAGGGAGACTGCGACGAGGTGTCAATGAAAACTCCCCAAACCGAGGAAAGCTGCCTGGGCGCTGGGGGCTTGTGGGCATGTGGGGCCTGTTTTACCGCTTCCCTGGCAATGCCAATTTGTGGTGATCATTCATGTAACTGTAACAAGATCATTCCCTGTAACAAGCCCCATCCCCCTGCCACCCAAAGACTGTGTGCCACCCTGTGTGTGTGTGTCTGTGGTAAAGTGTCAACATTTACAATGTTCAAATGTCAAAGATGACAGGAGAAACAGATCCAGTCCAGACCAGACCAGACCAGAGACAGGGGAAATGCTTCCAACTGTTGCAGTTCATGTCGAAACAGGGCCAAGAGACACTCCAATCCAATGTAATAGTTACATCAAGTTAACCTTTTAATTACGGGCCATATGCTGCACCCACTGGCACTTGGTACTCGGTACTGGCACCCGGTACTCAGGTCTCATCTGGTTCTGTTTTTATTTTTTTGCATTTCCATAAAAAATTACAACTTGTTTGTGCCTGGTGTCTGGCGTCACTTAATTGTTTCTCTGGCTGTGCCCGCTGGCAGAGACAGAGACAGAGAGAGAGAGGAGAGAGAGAGGGAGAGGGAGACTGACTGGGGTATGTCAAACAACTGTCAGTTAGTTCGTCATCATCATCATCATCAAGAGTCTCTGGGAGAAGGACGGGGGGTAGGGGAAACAGCAGCAGACTTCTCTCCGTTCCGTTTCGATCCGTTCCGATCCATTCGTGATCATGGCATATGATTAATTTGCATTCACTTTGTTCTCTTTTGTGTCTGGCTTTGTTTAAACAAAATATTGACTCATAAGATTGTTGATTAATTCAATTCAATCAATAAATCAAAAATCTGTTAGCCTCTCCTCTCGACAAAAGACAAAAGAGAGAGAGGGAGTGAGAGAGGGAGAGCGAGAGGTAGACCTCCACTAACCAGAGACAGATTCTGATGAGCTTCAACACCGCTGGCAGTGTTGAAATATTGACACCACAGGTGATTTTATATGGAAGTCTGTTAGGAGCCCCCCACCAGAGTTGGGGAAACGGGGTAGGGGTACGGATAGGTGAACAGTCTTCTGATAACATTTGCTGAGATTTCGAATGTTTGAATACAAGAATAATGAATGAATGATTTGGGGATGCGGGCTTGAACTGAAAGTCAAGGGTCAGTCCTGGGGAGGGGAACGGAAGTTGTCTAATGGTAGCAATACTAAGGGAAATATTGAAGGGAGATGTTAGGTTTCATTGATAGGGAAATTTTTACTGTCCGAAGAGTAACGGACATTGTGTATACCTTGTGTGTACTTTGAGCAGGTAAAACCACACGAAATATTGAAGGAAAATGTTTTGGTTCATTGATAAGGAAAACGACTGTAAAGGTTGTTGATTCGACGAGTAACGGACAGCCCCATCGTGTGAGTACTTTGAGCAGTAAAAACACCAGAAAATATTAAAGCGAAATGTTATGGTTCATTGATTCTAAGATCTGCGGTAAAAGCAGTTGATTCGAAGAGTAACGGACAGCCATATTGAGTATGTACTTTGAGCATTGTAGTATTTGATCAGTAGTTCTTCAATACTAGAAGTACGCTCCATAATATAGCTCTTATTTCTTCAATGTTAGCCAATACTTTCATTTAATGTTATTATATGTGGGATTAGGGTATATAGAGAGAAAAATAGAGCCCAGCTGATGGCAAAATAGGCGTATAGATAGGTGGAAGTATCACAGAAGCCAAAGCAGCAGAGTCGCATTATCGATAGCACTCTCTCTCTCTCTCTCACATAGTGTTTCTCTTTGGAGGAAGTCATTCATAAGTTCGTTTCCCATTGAGTCCTTGAACCATGTTATTCAAATCCATTATGTAAACAATTAGTCATATAAACTACAAAATACAGGTTATAATTTGTATCCCCTACATACATAGATAAATAATATAATTTTTTAGGAACTATTTCCTCTTCAAAGTTCTCCTCAAAGTACCTCCCTAAGTACTCCCGAAATCATCAATATTTCATACATTTTCCACATGTAATTTCACAAATTGTTTAGGAAATTACCATTTCAACAATACCTACCAATATCCGATGTACATTTGATATGTCACCGGAAATGTTTTTGCTAATTTGTTTCCACGAATCGAACCCTTATAATACCCCTTTTTCGGACCACCTGCTTGGGGCATTTCCACTCTCAGCCTGTATTCAAACTGTCACCAATTTTCCTGGGAATTGGCCATCAATTTTTAAACACTTGCCAAGGCCGCAATTGGCTTTGGGCGCTTTGGGCCGCCGGAAGCTAATTTTCTCGCCATTTTGCATTGAAATTTTGAATAATTCAAGTGGCGCAAAGTATTCATTATCCACCTGATGGCCATTCTTTCTACCTCTACCTCTCCCTCCCATCTCTCTCTCTCTCTCTGTCTGTCGCTTATACAACGCACATGACAGTGTGACAAATTTCACATAAAACAATTGCCTCTGAGGCAGCAACAACAGCAGCAACAACAACTGTCGCTAAATAACAAACGACAGACAACGAAAAAATATTTAATTGAATTAAATTGTTTGGCATGTCGGCCGCGGCTGTTACCAATCGCAATTGGCCAATTTAGGCAGGCAGCAACAGCAACGCAAAGTAGAAATTGTTAAGGCTGAAAAGAAATGCCGCATTTTCGGGGGGCCACAGCCAGCCACAGCCACTCGATGGTGGTTAGATGGTGGCACCACTCGGAGGAGGAGGCAGCAATGTAAATGGAGATAGAGAGGGGGAGGAGAAGGTGGTACAGGGAGGTGCTGGTGGCTGGTGGAAAGTGACAGTCGAGTGTCGCTTTTATTGTTTACTTTCAATCACTTTTCGTCACGAATTCGTTGGTTACTTGTAGAAAAAGTAGCAACATGAATAAATAATGCCCCCAGGGGGAGTACCCAAAGGGGCTCACTCGTTAGGGGTAGGCCATGGGTCACCCTTTGAAGCCCCCCTTTCTAGCTACACCCCTGACTCTCACTCTGTCTCTCTGGCAAATCACAGACCCGACCAGGGCACATGGTTGACTGACTGCTTTGTGGACATCGTTGACAAATTGCACATAATGATATTAAATTGAAAATGATTGTGTACAATTGTTTTTTTTATCTACCCTCCCTCACTCGCTTACTCACTCACTGGCTGTCTCTATCTCCCTCTCACACTCACCTCATGGGACATATGCTAAAATCCACAAACGGACAAGGCGTTTTTTTACGTTTACGTTTGACGCACAAATTAAAATTAATGGCGGGGCAGTGGCGCGTAAAGCACAGCAGAAAAAATAAACCCAACGACAGCAAAACCCCAACACGATACATCAAAAGGTACAGCAACAGCAACAGATACAGATACAATATCTATAGAAGCAACGAAAGAGGCAACAGATACAATATCTACAGTCGCCATGGAGGAAACAACAGATACAACATCTACAGTCGCCATGGAAGAGGCAACAGATACAATATCTATAGCCTCGATGGAGGAGGAGGCAACGTAACGCACGTGCGTCCTATAAACAGAAGCTGCACTTGAGATCGCTTGCCGCTGGATTGATGGAATGGGCATCGGATTGGGATGTGGATTGTAGGCGGATTCGGTTAGGTCTGGGTCTGGGATTGGCTCTGCCCCAAGTGTATCTTTTCGATGTTCCACTTACAACGAATACATTTCACTTTGCCTAATGTGCAATTAGAAAACGCATTTTCATTAGTTTTATCGCAAGCATTTAGTTTCAGCTGCCACAGAGAACGAACTCCCACTCGCCTCTCTCCTCTCACCAATGGTGCACGTGTGTCTTCGATAAGCTTTCAATAGGTTCGAGTCTCGAGCTGGAAAGGTGCCCTCCAGGTCTCAATACGGTCTTAATTTTGCTTATCGTTTGATTTCGAAGAGGCAGAGGCAAGGCCGGAAAACAGATGACTCTAAAAGCATTTGGCGTCTGTAATGATGATGATGATTATTAGATGATGGCCAGATGAAGAGCCAGAGTGGGTGGATAGAATGGGCATAACCATTGAGAGCAGAGGGGTGTGCCATATGCTAGAGGCTAAAAAAATTAATGCGGTAATAGATCTGGAGTAGGTGGTATTAGAAAAAGTATTCAATAGAGATTAAAGATAAAATATAATGAAAACCAAGAACATGGAAAGCAAATGTAACGAAATTTCTTCAGGATTCTAATGCTTAAATTTCAGGTTTGATAAAAAAAGTTACTAAAGAAGAATTATCTGTCCAATTTAGAAGACTAGAAATCTCTGAAGGAGGGCTTAGAGGAGGTGACGTGCAGCACTGCTATTTCCATGAACGCAGCTATGTTGGACATAATATTGCTCCTTACTGTCAATGTTATGTTTAAAGCAAAAGTTTACATTACAGAAATCTCTAATATGGGCACACTTGTCCTTCTTTGAATGCATGGGCACACTGTCTTTCTTGTAATGTATGGGGCACACTGTCCTTTTTCTAATGTATGGGCACACTGTCCTTCTGTCCTTCCTTCTAACCTTGATCTCGTTTTAAAGTGTGAAGAGTAAAGAATATAAAACATAAAATATAAAAACAATCACTAAATATAAACCTAAAACTATTGTGTAATAGTTAAAATAAAAAAACTAACTAGACAACTAAGTATATATTTTAACAATTAACATTTATTTGGAGATTTTAGGCCTTCATTTAAAGAAGTTAAGCATTTATTATACGATTGTTTTTGGGTTACTAGAAAGTCAGGAATCCCTGTCAATTCCTACCTAGTCGCCCTATAAAAAAATTTCATATTCAATGCCGTTCAAAACCTTCTCTATCTATAACCTTCTCTCCCTGGCACTCTCCAGTCTCCCCGACACTCTCCAATCTCCCCGACACTCTACAATCCAATCCAATCCAATCCAATCCGAAATCATGTCATAGATCAATCGCTCAACTGGCGCCCGTGCATGTGCTTATACATTTCTGTGTTTTTTATTGTTTTGTGTTAGCATATAATTTGTACATTTACTTAATTACAGACATCTGCCCCGGCTCGGGCTAACTATTTTCATTTTCATTTCAATTTCCAGCCCGAGGAGACAATGAACTCGACTCGACTGCGCTCTCACTTTGAATCCAAGTCGAAGCCAGAGCCAGAGCCAGAGCCAGACTGAGAGTCAAAGTCGAACAGCTTTCGCTTAAAGTAGTTGGCAAATTAGCAACACCAACAATCACAAACACAAAGCAGACAAACAAAAGGCAGAAAGTTATAGAGATACGAGATAGAGAGATACACGTACTGCTGCTGCTTCATGCTCAATCAAATGATCGTGTGAAATGATTTTGATCATTGGCCATCTATCAATGTTTCAGTATTTCAATTCAAGCAAAAGCAATAGCAAAAGCAACAGCAAAAGCAAAAGCTATGGCAACAAGTGCTGTGCCAACGTTTAATTAACTTGATAAATCGTTTGTAAATTTCTTAATTATTACGTAGCCGTCGTGTGGTCAGTGAGGCACAGCTACAGCCCCAACCTGCCTTCAAGTTCACTCTGTGGCCACAGTCTCCGCTTGAGCATCGATTCAGCCAAAGTACAGCAATAATTGTGAATATTTTACGCTTTGCCACTCACCAGAGTTCGTGTTTAATATTTATTTAATTATTTTGTGCCATACAGAAACTATAATTAATCTCGAATGCAATGCTTGTGACGACAAACCAAATGCTTTTTAGCTGAATTAACTGCCAATGTCGCTAATTGTTTATGAGGTGAACAACAACAAGGCAATTATACAGGTACATATACGTACATATATGGATATATTATATATGCTTTTGCTATTGAGAAACTGTTAACAAGTTAATTAAATAATTGAGTAAAAATAACAGCACACATTATCTGTGATGTTTCTCGGTAGCTGCAGCCGCATGTAATTAGCTTTAGGCCAACAGTTCTAACCAGCTTCTAACAGTTCTAACTGCTGCTAAATGTACAGTTTAAACTATATATTATATAAGAGTTAACAGTAACAACAAGAGGGGAAAAAGCGGCAACAAAATCAATAAGGAAAAACTTGTGTGAAACCCTTTTCAAAACTTGGCAACACTTTGGTGGCAGCTTCAAGTAGAGTTTTCCATAAGTGCAGCTGCCAGAAAGTTGGCACAAAAG
Organism: Drosophila azteca; assembly: GCA_005876895.1. NCBI lineage: Eukaryota > Metazoa > Arthropoda > Insecta > Diptera > Drosophilidae > Drosophila > Drosophila azteca. The sequence goes on along the minus strand of VCKU01000091.1, from coordinate 5,554,392 downwards.
TAACTTAAAGAAAGAGAAAGAGAGAGGTAAAGAGAGAGAGTGGGAGGGAGAGCGGCAGAGCTTCAGTAATTAATTAAAAGCCATCTTCTTCCATTCCAAGTTTCGGTGCCAGAGCCAAACTCTCTCCCAACTCTCTCTCCATCCCAGGCAAAAGCCAAACTGCCTTACTAAGCGCCTTGTGATCCTTTCTTAATTGAAAAATGTCGTCACACAAAATGGAGAAATGGCAGGCGAAAGCAAAGCAGAAGCAAAAGCAAAAGCAAAGCATTCCAGCATTCAGCATTCGAGGAAAATCCCTGTTAATCCGGCACTGAAATTGGAAAAACCTTTTCCACCAAAGGAAATGGAGCCAGAAATAGAGACAGTCAGACAGAGAGACAGCCGATTGGCAGCATCTCAGAACGTGGCTCGTAAAACTCTTGAGCCTCGACATAAAATTGGACAAATTATGTAATAAATGCAACATAAATTTTGGCTTTGGCTTCACTAATTGGAAAGCAATGCAGCCCCAGAGCTGCTCCCCACCCCCACCCCCACAAAATTTGTTCAGAAATATAACCATTATGATGGCTAAGCAGAGATCATAGAGAGGGCTCACTCTCTCCACAAAAGCCATCCTCTGGGTCTCTCCTCAGGTCTCTTCTCAGACCTCTCCTCAGTTCTCTCCATAGGTCTCTCCTCAGAGGCCCTCCTCTGGGTTTCCATTCTCCAATTTCTAACAATCAAAAGTGTCACAATATTACACTCTCAAACAAATCGTTAGACGTTTGTGACTCATCGAACAAAACGCTGGATAGGGCAGGGCAGGGGCAGGGGTAGGGGTAGGGCAGTGCTGGTCAGAGCAGGGGCAGGGGAAGGGCAGTGCTGGTCAGGGCTGGGCAATGCCAGACTTTATGTCTTCGACTGGATTTCATTCATAAATCGCCGCTGCTTATCCGATGGAAATCGTATATAGCCACCAGACGGACGGACAAAAAAGGGGTCGTCACACCTTTGAAAATCAATATGAAAACAATGAAATGTTGTTGGTGGCTTTTCCCGGCAAACATAAAATTTCTTTTCAGCAGTTGCTGGCTTTGTCCCCAGCTTTGACACTTTTTATGGCCCGGCCCGAACGGCCGGCAGGTCGAAAACTTTTCTTCTTTCTTCAGCGACAAATGAGCCCGCCCGAGTCGGGGACCGCCGTCGTCGTCGCATTGTCTATGCTGGATCTTGGGATGCTGGTCATCTGTTTGGTCTGGAGAGAGAGGGAGAGAGCGGAACCCATGGGCTGGCTGGCTGCCGCTGCTGACCGTTTATGGTCGTCGCATTTGCATGAAAATTTGTTGAAAACGCATTCAAAAACGAATCGAATATCGAATGTTATTCAAAATCAATGTTGAAACGGTAATTTGTTGGCCAGTTTAAATGTGTTATTAGCACCGTTTATATGCAAGTTACGCCCAAGAAGACACGGCCCAAACACACTGATAGATATCTTAGCTGGATATCGATTCGGTTTGGTTCCTGCTCTCGTTTTGTGCCCCTAATTTATGTATCTGGATGTGGGCTGGCGTTGGGGCATTCAACGGCAGTGTTATGTCTATATTCTGTGTCTGTTTAAACAGCCATAAGCCATGGCTAAGACTGATCTATGGCTGAGGGCTTGGATCTGTCTAAGGCTGTCTCGGGGTATTGTCATTCGAACTGGGGATAAGCGGGGGCCTCCAGATGGTTATGCTTATAGTTTTTTGGTGCGATGATTGATCTATGCAAAGTCTAAACGAATTTGATACCGAAATTGGGTAATATAACCACAATAAATGTTCTATTTATAAGGTACTTTTATGTAGCTTTCTTTGTTGTTTCTGCCACAACGAATCCGAAACTCTTTGGACTTTAAAGACTCCCCATAAAACCCTTTGATATACAAGGCAGCCCACGGAGCTTGTCACACATTTCAAATGCCTCTCAACCGCCAGCGAAGATCTCCGATCTTCCAGGCTAAGATTATAGACAGGAGAGGAGGCTCCAACCGATTGCAGCCATTGGCATGCAAATGGACAGCAGCCCAAGCTAGAGACTAACCCAAAGTCAGACAGAGAGACAAAGAGAGAGGGAGAGAGAGAGGGCCAACCAAGCCTCGTAAATTTGCAGCTTATTGGCAATAACTGCAAGTGGCTTGTTAACAATTTAACACGTCTTAATCGTTAAATTTGTGGATGCGCAAAAAACCGCAGCCCGAGCGACGCATCCGAGACTCCGCCGTTGACTCTCTGACTCCGACTGCTGACTGTTGACTCTGGCAGTCACTCGACTAACTCACACGCTAAATGCCAAACGCATGACACTTTTGTAGGTGTGAATGCCAGAGCCGAACTCTCGGATGCGTTGCTGATTTTAATGGCAAACGAGTTTTGTGGTGGCTGCGGCTTCTCGATCGGTTTAATAATGATATTTTGAGGCGAGTACCCCAGCCAGCCAGCCAGCCAGCAGGTCCACAGCATCCGACTGCAGCAACTCCTCACTCTCAGTCTCCTCTGTCCTCAGTCTCCTCTGCAGTCTCAGTCCCCTCTGCAGTCTCCTCTGCTCTCAGTCTCCCAATCCTCTGCCTCTGTCTCCAATCCCCAGTCCCCAAACAAAAGACTTAAGTCATAAACTTTATGACATTTTGCAAAAATCTCGCCAAGAATGTCATCAATGAAACAAATCGATTTGTTTACATGCCAACGTCTCTGTCGTTTTCTATACACTTTCCCAAAGGGGTACAACGCTTTTTACAGGATGTTTGCCATACCGAAAGACTTTATCCCTATTGCAGCTCCCTAAGGAATCTTCCACTTCCAAGAGCATCCCGGTTTTCGTTGTTCCAATCCTTGCCTTCTATTTACTGCTGCTCTTCCTTGTCTGGTTCTGGCCTCCTTCCTTCTCTCATTGCCAATATCGATTTGACTCCTCTTGGCTTTGGGTCTCTCTGTTTGTTGCCACCAAGTTGCAGCAGCAGCAAATACCCTTCTGCCCCTCTCCTACTCATTTATGTGGCTTTACCTCTTGGCTTTTGTCCACACAATTCTGAGAAGATTTTAATCTTACTCACTGCACCACTCTCCGTCCCCTCACCCCACTCTGTGTCCGTCTCCTGTTTGTCTGCCTCTCTCAGCTTCGCTTTTTTGGTGTCTGTGTCCTCTGTGTGCTTCAAGCATGTGCCTCTGCCTCTGGTGGGGCTGGAGTGAGGGGGGGCATTCGGTGTGCGGTTTATGGGTTTTCGTGTCTGATAATTTTCTGATTTTAATGTGCGAAATTAAACATCACATTTTTCAACACGAACGTTTTGTGCCTGCGGTTGAATGTATTTCATAAGGAAACGACCAAGGAACGAAAGGAGTTGAGAAAAGTTATAAAAAAAGAGAGAGATATATTCACAAAGGAATGTGTTCAAAGATATCCTGGCAAAAACTAGAGAGTCCTGAATATTGGAGATATACATATATAATGTAAAGCTTTAGAATAAAACAAATATCTGTAGATAGACATATGTATTCCAGAGTAAGCTATAAAAATCAGGGACCGTAACTTACAAAATTCATAAAAAAATCATAAATACCAACAACAACAAAATACCAAAAATTTCAATAATTTCATTTAAAATTACAAAATTTGTTTTAAATTAGTAATTATGCAATTTTTGGGAATTTGTTTAATTTTTTCAGTATTTTTTGTGCAGTGTTTTTTTCAATTTTTGTGGTATTTTGTTAGTATTTTTAAGTATTTTTTATATTTGTAGTATTGTTTACATCTGTAATATTTTTTGTAATTTTATAATTTTTTTGAGATTATTCTTAGTATTTTTATCTTACATATTGCAAAGAGCTTCAAACAAATATCAATATCAATGATTTCTTCCCGTAAACCCAATCTCAGCCAATCAAGTGCCATTTCTTACTATTGTACCATATTTTTCCTACCCCTACTCATACCCCTACCCCTTTGTAATGTTAACATATGTAAGAAAGAACTTCATCGCTGCAGAGAGCTGTCACAAATTTGAAGGAAATTAATTCCAAGCAGAGCCAAAATAAATAAACAGTCACAAATTATACCCAAATTAGCAAACAACCCGTCCAAACCAGACCAGAACAGACCAGACCAGACAAGACCTATGCTACCTACCCACCACTTTCAGTGCACCACCTCACCCACCCGCTGGGACTGGGAGTATCTATCAGATACAAGTTACATGTGTATCATAATACACAGACAAACACAGACAAACACACAAACACAATTACAATTACGGGCGGGGGAGGGCAAGTGACGGCAAAACGGGGCAATAAATACAAACCGCATAAAGCGATGCCAGCGGTTGCCTAATCCCAAAAAGGGGGAGTGGTGCGAGAGAGGGTGGGTGGGTGGTTGAGTACCGAGGGTTATTTATACACCCCCCAGCCAGTCAGCCCGAGTAGCACCAATTACTCAACATGATTTCAATGAAATTACCGCACAAAACAAAGCCAGAGCCAGAGCTGGTTGAAGGCAGCAAGTCCTCACCCAGAAGCAAGAACAGAAGGAGCAGGAGCATCCAGGAGCAGCAGCAAGAGAAGGAGCAGCAGCAGCAGCAACACGATTACACTGGAAGGAAAAGTAGATACATTTCAACCCTTTATAGATGCATCTCTGGAACATTTGCTCAACAGTCCAAGGAATATTTTTACCTATCCAGAAAAATTTTCTAAGCTGTGGAATTATCTAAAATATCCTTCGCTTTTCTTGTCAGTGTACCAGAAACAAGAGCAGCCACATCTAGATAGAGTTGCCACAGCAGCACCAACACCCTCCCCACCTCTCCCACACCCCAACAACAACCACATCAATCTCAATAACAATTCATAATTCATGTTTAACATGCGCCCCCGTTGTTGAGCAATTTAGCAGGCAACCCCGACACCCAGCACCCAGCACCACCCCAAACAGCCCAGCCACCCCCGGCAGGACCACCACTCAAGTGGCCCACTCATCCTCTCCCTCTCTCTCTTGGGTGGCAGTGGCAGAGTCGCATAAATTGTTGATTGTTTGTCTATGGCTCCCGTCCCGGGATGTATTTATGACACTCGAGCGGGGAGTCAACGTTTTCCTCTTTTTTTTTCTGTTGTTGTTGTTTCCCTCAATAACAAATGACACCCGAAATGGGGTTGCTCGACGACAACCCGACTACGTCATACATCCTTCCTTCCACCTGACTCCCTGTTGCCCTGTCTTCCTACCTCCCTGCCTCCCTGTGTCCTGCCTCTCTCTCTTCCTGCCTTCCTGGCGGATGCTGCTGCCACTGCTTTTCCTGATGATCATCCCTAATTGGTGTTGAATGGAGTTTTCCTTGTGGCTGGTGGCTGCTGAAATTTCGCTGCTGCTGCTGCATTTGGGGTGAAAGGTGACAGGACACAAAGCCGTCTGTGTGCGTGGCTAGAGAAAGGCTGGCTTAGGGTATAAACCAAATCGTGTGGATGGGCGTGAAACTGATTAACATAATTGAGATCTTTGTTTGTCTTTGCTTTCACTTGCAAATCCAAACAGGGGGAAAATCAATTTTGGGTAGGTATTTTCTTAGTATTTTCTGCTCTGCCTTAACCGTGTAATAATTGCCAAATATCTCAACGTTTTCATGTAACTTAATGTCAGTTTTAATTTCCAATTTTTAGTGTCATTTTTATGTCTCCAATTTTAATTTTATGCAATTTTTTATGCATTTACCAGGCGAACAAAGGAATTTACCGCAGAAATCTCCCGTCTCTCGAATGCGACGACAAACGCCGCAGGGGGGGGCGGCCGAAGGTGCCAATTTTAGGTATCCCCAATCCCCGCTTAAATTAGCCTTCGCTTAAGTTATAATTTAATTATAATTTATTGATTTTAAACGGATATTTTCGAACGCTTTGCGTCGATTCTTGTCTTGTTTTACGAGCTGTAAAAACGTGGACTTTATGGGGCACTTCATTTGGCCAAATATGGCTTACAAAATTATACAAAAAATATGCTGCGCCCCGAGAGAGTGGGCGACTCCCGTCTCCCCCCCCCAGGGGGGGTCTTTTCATCCGTTAAAAACAAATTTAGATATCGAACTGTCGTCAGAACTGGAGGCTGCGCTGCCACGTTCCATATCCCACGTTCCACGACTTAGGGCGGTCACATTTATCATGCTAGTGGCCAGTGTGACCATGTGTGACCAGCATGAAGGCGGGAGACGCTGCCAAGTGGCGGCCAAATATATAAAGTGCCAACCGCTGCCACCCAATTACCAAATGACATGACAAAACCGCTTTAAGGCGTCGCCATCGTCGTGGTAGTCGTCGTCCATGTCTCCAGTACAAAATTGCAAATTAGGAGCGGAAAAAAGTGGAAAAAAAAGTACTGGGAGAAATAACGAAACAAACAGCCATAAAACTTAAATGCCAAAAAGACAGAAGGAGGATTAGGGCAGAAACAGAGAGGGAGAGAGGGAGAGCGAGAGCGAGAGATAACTGCCAACATGGCCGACGGATAGAAAGAAAGAAAAGCAAAAAAAAATAGATACAAATATACATAAAATGCACGGCAATAAAAAGCAGCCAAGCAGCAGCAGAGAAGCGCGGAAAACCATGAAAATCTAACAGACAAAACAGACAAAAAAAATGCTAAAAAATGGTAAAAGAAGACAAAGAATTTTTTGGGAGAGTTTGGACTTTAGTTATACCTTGGAAAAATACTTAAGAATTTTTACTAAATTGTTTGTTTATTTCTATATAACATATACATGTATATACATGCCCAAATATCTGAAGGACACGCCCGATGAGGGTCTGGTGGTCGCCATAGCCCAGCTAATGGGCACAGCCCCCGAGGCACTGCGTCTTCTGCTTACGCTGCTGGCTGGCTACCCCATCGCTGGCTTCTACAGCGCCTATGTGGCAGACACTGTGCCCTACAAGACGCTGCATCACGTGTTCTTCTTTGGGTGCGGATGTGGCCTCTGCTACTGGAACTACGGCGTGGACACCTGTCACTCGCTGCTGGGGATCCTCATCACTTATATGCTGGTCCTGCAGCTGCGACACAACCCCAGCCTGATGATCGGCATGAACTTGGTGTTCCACATGACCTACTTGCTGTTCGGCTACTGGTTCACGGCCACCGACGAGTATGACATCCTCTGGACAACGCCGCACTGCGTGCTGGTGCTGCGCCTCATCGGCTTCGCCTTCGACATCTCCGACGGCCTCAAGGCGACGGCGGAACTGTCCAAAGAGCAGAAGGAAACGGCGGTGGCGCAGTTGCCATCGCTGCTGGAGCTGCTGGCCTTTGCGTACTTCCCCAGCGGCTTCATGGTGGGTCCCCAGTTTCCCCTGCGTCGCTACCAGAAGTTCATCAACGGGGAGTACCGCCAGCACGAGGGTTGCGAGGAGGCGGGCGTCAAGCGCCTGGCCACCGGCGTTCTCTATCTGATCGTTTGTCAGGTGGGACTGAGCATCCTGCCTGACGCGTACTTCCTCAGCCCGGAGTTTGTCGAGCTGGGATTCGTCAAGCGGATCTTTCTGCTTGGCTTTTGGGCCAAGTTCTGCCTGTACAAGTACGTCTCCTGCTGGCTGCTCACCGAGGGCGCCCTCATCTTCATTGGCTTCACCTACAAGGGCAAGGATGTGCACGGCCAGCCCGATTGGTCGGGTTGCAGCAATGTCAAGCTGATCCTCCTGGAAACAGGCAACAGTATGGAGCACTACATCCAGAGCTTCAATGTGAACACCAACCAGTGGGTGGGGCAGTACATCTACCGCCGTCTGAAGTTCCTCAACAACCGCACGATCAGCTATGTGGCCGCCCTGGGCTTCCTGGCCATCTGGCATGGCTGCCACAGTGGCTACTACATGACCTTCCTCATCGAGTACATGGTGGTCAGCACAGAGAAGCAGATCTCTCGTTTCTACGACAGGGAGATCCTGGCACAATATGGTCAATACCTAAACAACTCGGATCTCTACAAAGTGCTGTACTTTGTGGTCCTAAAGTCCTACAACATTGTCTACATGGGCTGGGGCATGACGCCCTTTGTGCACCTCACCTACAGGCGTTGGATCGTGGTCTTTGGGGCTGTCAACTATTTCGGGTTCATCTATTTGATCATGTGGGTGGCCTTCTATCAGAGCTATGGGCACTTTTGGGGGCACAGCTCTCAGAATAGCCACCATGTTGTGACCTTAGGAGGGACTCACATTTAGAAGAGAGTAACGGACAGTGTTTGGAACTATTTGGGTCTTTTGCTGTTCTACTAACAAAATTATGGAGTTTCTTACCATATTATATCCTCCTGTAAGCGGTACGTCCTGCCAAACTCAATTGTTACTACTTTTATCTGTTTTTTTTAAATATATTTCCAATTTCCATTCCTAAGTCTCCCGTTTCCTTCACGAATATACCCGAAATACCCCTAAAAGCCCCAGCGAAAACTCGACCATAAAAAAAACTCGCGTCCTGCTGGGGTTCTTTGTGTTTTTTTTTTTTTGTTCGCTTTTGCTTTTGCTTATCTTTAACTGCCATCAACAAGATGGCAACTTCCGTTCGCGCGCCATAATGTTTTCTCTGCAGCAAAGCGAAGCCTTAGCATACACACACACACAGGCACACACGGACAGCAGGCAGAGGCAAGTCACGCACACACAAAGGCGGGCCAAAGCTCACGCAGTTACCGCGCGCTGTATGTGGCAAGTGGCAAGAGGGAGGCAGTGGCAGTGGAAACGGAAACGAGAGAGATGGTCACCAGGGCGTGTAATTGAGTGCTACAGGACCCTTTTAACATTTTTATTTGCACATTAGCGAGGGTGGAAATGGCGAAATTTGCGCCCAAAGTGACAGCGCGTTGAGTGTGGGTGGTGGCACGGAGGACATGGAGGGGCGGGGCAGAAGATACTAACCATTTCCGTATTGACTTCCAGTTGGCATTGTCAATATGCTCCTCGAGAACAGCAGTCGTCGGGGGGGAGTGGGGCGCTGGATAATGGTGGGTCGTCGACAAATTTGTTTGTGGTTCCAAATGCGACAGTTGTCAAGCTAAAGGAGGCCAAGGGATGGGGGTGGGGGGGTGTTCGAACATATGCCAAGATGTGACAGAGACAGATAACATTCAATTTTTATTGCCAAAAACACATAAAAGTTGGGGGTGTGGCTGGCATATTCACTGAACATTTTAAAACGCCATCCAGAAAGCCATTGAGAAACCTAATTAAGACCATAATCGATCTGCCAAGTAATACACCAAAACATTTCCCTATATACAACCCAATTTTAATCCATTAAAGAGGTTTCCAAAAGTTTTCCCACTCGTATAAATCAGAAAAATTCCCTTTTCGCACCACATTTCACCCCCCATTACAGAAGAGACCCAGCCAAAACGTATAGCCAAAACCATATTACGATAAGATATATACAGCAAGAGAGGGGGGTAGAAGGACAGAGGGGTAGCCGACCCTTTTTGTGGGCTCATAATTCAAACGCAGTAGCACGGAATGGCAGCCATTTTGAACCCTTTTCATGCGAGTACGCGGCGTATGAGTAACATTGCGAAAAACATGAATAATTCCACGACCGATGCCAGCGCCAGCGCCAGTCGCCGCAGCTGATGATAAAACATGAAAATGGGCAAACATAAATCCAGCACACAAACACACACACAAGCACACACACCCACACACACACACATGCTCATAGAGGAAAAGATATGGGCATAAACAGCAGACGGACTTGAATATTTTCAGTGTTTATTAAAGTTTCTCAAGCTCTCACTCTCTCTTACTCTCCCTCACTCGCTCTCCCTCTCTCTTGGTCCATGGTTACTGCCATGGTTTGCCTCATTTCCAGATACTTTCACTGCGATTCTAGGCAGGAGACAACACAACATTTACATCAACATCAGCATCCACACTCATCTCGGAGAAGCCACCCGCTCCTTCGCTCTGCCTCTTCGCTTTACTCCTCCGCTCTGCTCTGCTCCTCTGGTCTGCTCCTCCGCTCTCTTCCTCTACTCTACGCTTCTGCTCTGCTACTCCTCCGCTCTACTCCTCCTCTCAGCTCCTCCTCTCTGCTCCTCCTGGTCGTTTGGGCAAAGTCAACTTTCGTTTAGCTTGTAAATAGCTCGTTTTCGCAGACTTCGTAACTCGACGCCATGTTAATATATAACAATTAATCTTAACTAAAAGTATCTGACGCCCACCAGGCATACCAAGGAGCCAGCCTTGAGGTTTATGCGGCGAACAGTGTCTGCAATCAGAGAGAGAAATCAGGAGAAGATTTGGAGGCAGTTTTGGATTAGTTTTGCTCACAGAATTCAGAACAACAGTACAGAGAGCCATTGGGGACAGGTAGAAGCAATATCTTGGTGGTCTTTGATTGAATGCTGTGGAAATTCGAGGAATACTTTAAGCTGGTACCTGACCGATCACTACTTGACCACTTATGATCTTTTCTTTGTGAAACTGTACTCCAAATTGCTGACGGACTTCCGTTTTACGTTAATTTCCACCGCATAAACCCTTTTTTGACTCCCTTTCTGCATCACAATGAGTGCCACTCGGACTACAACTACAGCGACACACAGAGGCTACAAGGACGCCATGTTGTTTTCCTTCTTACACACACAGACACACAGACAGCTACACACACAGGCATATACATACACACTGGTAGTGGTAGTGGTACTGCTACAGGAGAACACTTTTTGCACATTACAGTGTTAATGTGCCTCACTGCCGCATGTAAAAACCCAAGTAATTTAAGCAAGTCTCTCGCCCAGACCAGACCCGTGCACCATAAGGAGGCGACACCCTCCACCCCCAAACCAAGCAGAGCGACAAGGACAGCCAGCTTCAGGTCGCCCCAAAGTCCACCCACAGCCACCATCCCCCCCCCGATTGTGTGTCTGGTTGGTTCTGTGTGTGTCCGTGTGCGTGTTAATGATTTTTTGCACACAGCTTCACAACTTGACGCTTTCGGGCTTGTCTGCGCTGTGTCCCCTTTCCCTCCGCTCCGCTTCTGACCCGAGAGGCAGTCTGAATGGGGTTCATGTGTGTGTGTGTATGTAGGTGGATGCCACGTATATATGTATGTATATGGATAGGGGGTATAAATTTATATGGGCTTTATTATGGGTTGCCACGTGCATTCAACGCTTGGGGTTTTGTAGGGCTTCGGTCAGTCAGATGATTAACAGATACACAGATACAGGATACAGGCAGGATGTAAGGAGTTATGGAATGGTTGGATGGGACAAACAGAGATAGTTCGGCTGGTTCTGGGCTTACAGCGCAGACATATCTCTTCCGAAATGAGTTTTATAGGTTTTAAATGTACGAAAAGGAAAGATAAAGACAGATATTCAATGGAACAAGAACTGGTTAAGAACAAATATCTTGAATACCAAACATAACCTCACTTTGGCCCTTTCTTATTAGATTATACTATATACTATATAATACACATATAGAACTATGTTTTAGCTCTCTGTATGAACAGATAAACCAATCGATTCACTGGGATTCGGTATTCGCTTTCTTTTGTCAGAATCTTCAAAGATTCATCCCAGAATTGATTCGGTAGGATTCGGTATACGCTTTCCTCTGTCAGATTCTTTGCAGTCGGATTGCTCCCAGCTTTCCATCGGACTGATCGAAATAGGTACCGCTATGAGAATTTATTCTTTTCTTCCAAAATACTTCAAAACTAATCGAAAGCCTTCAAGAGACCTGCGTATAACTGTGATTTTCTGAATACTTTAGTGTTCAAAAACATATCTTAGAGAGTCATCCATTTACTATCTAAAATCTTGGCTTTCTTTGCTCTCATGAACAGCAATTATGCAGCTGCCCCTCAACGGTACATCCCAACTGTTCCTCCCAATCTGTGATCTAACTGTACAGACAGCCAACCCAGTTAACCAGCAAACCCTGAAGTACCCACAAATTTCTACCCACTATCAACACATTTTCATCTGGCAGCTGGCAAAAACCGCCAAAAACCCAGTCACGATGTCAAGACAACGTCCCGCCAGTGAATGCTCCGTTGAATGCCCGCAAAACCCCAGTGAAAATGTCAAGTGTCAATCAAAAGCTCTGCAGGGGATCCATCCCCTCCAAGCATCCGCTGACATCCTGGACGCCAAGCGGCCCTGACAGGCCTCGTGGACTCACTCGCCCGCTCGGACTTTGGTCACCTTTTCCACCGGCTTGGGCAAGCCAAAAACTGTTTATCATTTGGCTAATAGAGGCGTTACCTGCTTTTGGACAGCCAAGATTATTAATTACTCTATTTTCCAGTCCCTGTCCAGTCGCACCGAAAAGCGGAAAAGGTAAAGGAAAAACGGCCTGGCCTGGGCAAGTGCCGCCCATTGACTTTGAGAGAGCCTGACCCCTGACCCCTCTGCTTATTACATTTTAATTGTTTTACAATTTTTTTTCGTTTTTTTTGTGTGTATTTTCTGGGTGGCGCCTATTAGCATTTCGTTGCCCCGCACCACGTGGTGCAATTCCCAAAACTTCCTCCACTCCACGCTCTTCCCCTTCACGAAACAACAACCAGGGGGGGGGGGGGAGAGGCAGCCACCGCAGCAGCGTGGTTGCGTCTGATTTAAACCATAAATTATTCAGATAAGCATAAGTGTGGGACGGACTATGAGTATATGTCTATCTGCTTATACGTATATCTCTCATTTTTTGGGCTGTAATTGTTTTCCGTTGGTCATGATGGTTGCTTGGGGCAGGGGCAAGAGCTGGGGTAGGGGCAAGGGCTGAGGCAGTGACTGAGGCAGGGGCAGTGGTTGTGTCAGTGGCTGGGGCAGAGGGTGGTTGCCACCATTTTGGTAAATTTAATGAACAATTTTTGACTGTCTACTCTGCGGCTTGGGAAAGGCCGTATAATTGGCTGGGACTCGTTTACAGGTGAGGGGATTTGATGGAAAATAGTTAACCAGCCAACACTTCAGTGCTCGACAAAGTCTCTGATGCTGCGCAGTAAACCGATTTCTCCCGCAGGTATGTTCGGGTTGTAGCTACACATACCAGCGCACCTGAGTGTATGCGTGACGAGCACTGTTTTAGATCGGTAAAGCCACCATTGATCCAGTTGGAATCGAAAACTGTTTATGGAAAAAGTTCTGATAAAGTGGAAAACACCCATCAAGAGTTGCCACATATTTCTGATACATTCTTTCATGCAACTGCAGAAATAATACCTGTTTTTCCCCTACTTTATTCCCCTGGAAATATTACCAGAATTTCCAGATATTCCCCCATCGCATTGGCTTTGTTTTGTACCTAAAAAGTCTGTTCCTTCAAATGTCTGTGTTCGATTTCTGTTTAGTTTTAGTTTGGAAGTGCACGAGAGCTCTTGAATCCAAAATTTCGAGTTTTTTAATTTTTTTTTATATTTTCGAAAATATTTGAATTTGAAATTTTTACAATCTTACAATTGCGGGAAAACCTTAATCCATTTAGATGTTACGACTTGTGCACATGGTCAACCTCTGTCAGAGTATTCTCTGCACCAAGGAGGCCCGGAACAATCACCAGGGTCGCTTCAAGCGCTGCTTCAGGCGGGCCTCGGAGCGTCGTGCGAATGTCGTCTCGTACAGCGTTGGCCATGTTGCGCGTCCCGTCCAGCGTGCCAGATGGTCGATGAGGACCATGAAGAAGTTGCAGGGTGTTAAATTAAGCAAGACACTGATTTGAAATTCCTAAAGGTAAGCGCTCTACTGCGGTGTGTCCTTTCTATGCTCATCCAATGATCCTTTCTGTCGACGCAGCCTTGGATGCCTGGCCCTTCTTCGAGTCTTGAAGGAGGGGCCTTGAAGGGGCATTGCTTATCAATGGAGAAATAAGTTGATGGAGAAAATCAAAGAGTAACGGCAGATGTGATGTTATCGCGGGCTGCACATTCGATCGGAGCACTGGCTAGTCTCTGGTCGGATAATGTTCGTCTCCCGCGCATCCCTTGAAGACGGTTGCCTTCGGATGGCTTCTGTAGTGCCGGCTCGTTAATTGGTAGTAGTTATTGGTGGAATCAGTTTCTCTGAGAATATGTGGAGCGCCTTCAGATCGATTGTCTGGTTGTTGGTTGAAGTCCCAGAATAGTTTTCGGTAATATTATGGCATCCAAAAACAATGTATGAAATAAATTTGGTATATATGAAGTAGAATATATGAAGTATTGTATTTGAGGAACTGAAGTTTTTGCGCTGTGTAGCAAAAAGCCGAACATGACTGCGGGAGAAATCGGCTTATAGTAAGAGCCGAAGTCGCATTGCCGAAGCATTGGAAAGGGCCGTGCCGAGTTTTAGTCTTAAGTTATCTATGATATATCTGAGATATATTTAACAATCTTCGAAGCCTTTTTCCGTATCTATATCTGAACCCTTTTGAAGTTTATCTCTGCTTTGTTTCAATTGAACCTTTCGCTCTAGATACCAGATACTTTCGGCTGCACACAAAAAATCTAACAATCTCCAAAATCAGACAAAAGTTTTTCCTGTTTTCCGGGCTGATTATGTAAGCAACTCAGCGGAGCCAGCGAAAAGCAATTTAAAATTCACAGCACATTTTCCGCTGCTGCTGTAACAATATTGACAAAAAAAGACACCCAACCCCCAAACCACCCAAAGCCCCACCCCAAAAAGGGGAGTAAAGCGAGTCGCTGCTGTTGCTGCTGCTTAAAATTCCGTGAGCATCGTTTCACAACTTTCCAAGTTGCCAAAAAATCGAAGCAGAACCCAGAAGAGTCAAAGGGCGGGGAAAAAAACCGGAGCCGGAATAAAAATGCAGAAGCATAAATTCTCCAAGGCTTCCTTCCTTCCTCCGGAGTGGGTGTGGCAAAGCAAAGACAGAGAAGCAGACACACAGAGAGAGAGAGAGAGAGACACAGAGAGTGTAGAGGGTGTGGGAGAAAGAGAGAGATGGGAGAGTCCAAAAGGAAAATGTGAGGAAAATAAATGAAAATGCTCAGAGCTCGTTCACAAGAGTGCTTACGGCATCCGCAAGGAGCTGTTGAAGTGGCAAATTTGCGCAAAGCGACGCCAAAGAGGACGAGGGACACCAAGGACACACGGACACCACCCACAGCAGTCCACAGTCCACCATCTACCCCTACCCCTTGCCCCTGCTCTTGCCCATCTGCTACTTGTGCTTCTCTGGTGGTGGTGCTGCCATCGTTACTTACAACAACTACATGCCAGTGTCAACACATACTTGGCCATTCAAGTGGGCCAAAAACCCCAAAGGAAGCTCGACGCCGACGACGCTCGACGCCATATTTGTTTCTACAGCAGCAGCAGCACTCGCTCTCTCTCTCTCTTTCTGTTTCTTGTCATCTCTTTCACTGCCGAAAACATTTTTATGGCTTTGACATAAAAGCCAAAAAGTACAGAATGTCATTTGTTTCTCTATCTCCATCTTTTCGGCCAGCCCCGTAGCCTCACCCTTAGCCGTTACTCTTCTGCTGTGTTGTGTAATTAACCCGTTTTTTTCTTCGACTTTTTTGCCACTGTGAGACAATAAACTTTTGTGACAAAAGGCTTTTAATGGCTTGGCGACAAAGTTTGGCAATTTTTTCGCAATTTGCCGCCACAACAATTTGCGTTTAATTAACCAAAAGTTTCACTCCGCCCCAGAAAGCGTTTAGAAATTGCCATTTGAATGTCTCTCTCTGTCCCACTGTCTGTCTCTTTGTCTGTCAGCAAATTGCTGTGGAAAGTTTTGGGGCTTGCAATAAAATTAATTTTGATGAGCTTCGCCCCAAAAGACGGCGCGAAAATTGTGTGGGAAGCGTCGGGGGTTGTGTTGGAAAACTGTGGCTAATTTTGGTCTGATTTTCACCGAAAAATAAACCCTCTAGCACTCTAAGCTCTAAGCTGCTTTCAAAGAGATCTGCCTGCAATCCTCTGAAATCAAATTAAACCATAAAAATGCCTATAAAACTAACAACCCTCGCACTGCGCAAGAGATCGTAACAACCCCCTTTCGGAACAGATCAGAGATCAACTTGAATCGAGGGAAATGCGGCGTGTCAATGATGCCATCATAATATTTGGATTTCCGACGACCACATCATCCGTCAAGGGGTTAATAAAGCCCATAAAATTCTCTAAACAGATTTTACAGCGAGAGGCAGGGAAGACAGGGTGGCAGGAGAGGCAGGCGAGGCAGGGAGGGACTCTTCCCTAATCACATTCGACTTGGCGGCGGCATAAGGTGCACATTACTCATAATGCGAGCGTGTGAGATTCCGTATATTTCCGTGTGGATTTTATATACTCTCGGAGCGGTGCACCTTCCGAGTAGCGCCAACTGGCGCACAAGACTCGGAACCACCCCCATGCCGAAACATCCTCCCCCCACTCAGACACACACGCAGACACTGGCACACACACACTGACTCCAATCAGCCTAATCGCTTTGGATGCGCCACAGAGCTTAACTTTTGGGTGCACCCTCGATGGAGGAGGGTGTGTTGATTTTGATGGGATGTTTGTTAAGCACAAAAGGAATCAGTTTTGGATGGGTAAGTGTTGGGTAGTATATTTGCAGATGTATTTATTTTCTTAATTAAGAATTATCTGATAAAAATTATGAAAATTAAAGGAAAAAATAAAAAAAAAAATCTAAAATGTGAAGATTGAAGAAATTGGTAAATTGAATGGATATGACAGTATGACAAAGATTATTCCAATTACATATAACAATGACAAATTAATAACAATTACACGACAAATATTGCATATCCCGCTCATCCGAAAGTGCTGATTATTACTCTAGACAAAGAACTTCTACCTTTTCCTTGCGCTCAAATTGTAAAGAAAATATCTATGAATATCTATCTATTCATACAATCATAAGAAGAGTTGAGTTAACTACCAAAAATGTATAGAATCATACTTAGATATATGTATATCATATATGGGCTGAATCTACCTGAAGTACGTAGAATCACGCCGTAAAGGGTATCAAGGGTACCATCGCCTGCTTCTAGACCTCTCTCTGATTGAAGTTTCTCCCGTTTCCTCGTCCGTTTCCGGTAATATTGCTCCTGTTCTCACTCCTGCTCCTGCTCTTCCTCCGGTCGCTGCCGCTGCTGCTGTCGTGTGGCTGTTGCTGGCTGTTGGCTTCTGCTGCTGCTGTCGTGACTTGTTGTCGCCAAAAGTTGAGACTGAAACCGACAGCAAGTCATACACGTATATTGAGGCAAGGCAAATGATAAGCAAGGCCCCATCATCATCATCTTCTCACTCCCAACCCCACTTTCCCTCATCAGAGCTCTCCACCCTCTCCCGCACAACCCCACACCCGCTCCCCCGCTCTCCCTTACACCCTCACGTGTCTGTGTCGCCATATTTGCTTTTATTGCCCTTGTTCTTGTTCCGTTTTTTGTTTATTATGTGATTTTCCATATGGCCAAAATGTCTCTCTCTCTCTCTCTGTCTGTGTGTGTGTGCGTGCCTTTTCGAGTTAATCGCACACAAATTTTTATGTTAATTTTCATAAATTTTATTGTCGCCCCCAAAAAAGGTCTTTTTAATTAGTTTTCCTGCGTGGAATTTACGTTTTTTTACTGCGTATTTTGGACTACAGTGTGGGGTGTCATGGTGTGGTGTGGGGTGTCGTTTTTTAAGAGTTGTAAGCCATAAAGTTGACATCAACAAAATGATCCACAGTACGCGAATGCGTATAACCCATTGGAGCAGTCGAACAGTCGAGCTGTGGAGCAGTCAAGTGTCAAATTATTTCAGGCCGCTCGGGGAGTTGTAAACGTTTTAGGCAGCAAGTGGGCTAAGGAAACATAAAAAACGAAGGCCCAACTAAAGGGGGGTACGATTTCCCTAAAGAGGCAGGGGATCTCCCTGAAGAGATGGAAGCTCTAAGTTATTATATTTAGCGGACAATAAAAATGTTGTACAATACCAAAGAAGGCCTAAAAAATTTAGAGAACTACGATGAGCAGAACTGAGAGTTTTTGTAGAGGTTTTTATTCAAAATTCATTGAAAATTAGTTCATACAGAGATTTTTGTATGAACTGAAGAATATCTAAAGATCTCTCTAATATATAATATAATAAACAAGTAAGATCATGCATCAAGGCAAGAAACCTTTGAAGATTTCACCTTTTTGAGATCAAACTCTGTATAAAAGTATTTCTAGAATAATTATGGAATTATTATTATGTGGAATATTTGACTTTCTTAACATAAATCACTAAATAAAACTTTAAATAATTCTAAAATAATTAGGGAATATCTATGAATAAGCAAAATGATCGCCAACACCATCTGAACTCTATATACAACGATACTCATATAATAATCTACAAATATATACCATCTTTGTGTCCTAAAACAATCCAAAATCATTGAGAACAAAAAGCATTCAATTGTTCTAACACAACCATGGGATCGTGCCTCTCTCTTCAGGGCCTCTCTTCCGGGCCAAATCAATGCCCACAATTGTACCAAATGTCAGGGTTACATATGTGAGAGTCTGTGATCGATCATCATCAGAGATCAGCCTCCTCCAGATCAGATGTGTGGCCTGCCTTGTCGTGTGCGGTAAACAAAGAGAGAGAGAGAGAGAGGGTCCACCCCTCTGAACTAGATCGATCAATGTGTGTGAGACGAGCTGTGGCAGATCCGTGATTGACAAACCGACAAACAAACGAGCAAACGAGTAAACGAGGATTCACAATATTTGAATAAGACCGAAATGGAAAACATTTCCGCATTGTCTGGAGTTGTGACAATCGAAACCTTATCGCAGCTGTTGCGATGATCGAATTTTTGGTGGTCCCGTCCTCCTCTGATGGTCTGGCATTATCCCTATGATAGATGGGACTCGAGTCGAGGCAATTTGAGTGAGTGCGTGGCGGTTAATTTATCGAACACTAATGTAATTACCAAAGAGAGTTGGCCAGGAGTCCGAGTGGGAGTCGGAGTGGGTGGTAGACCTGGCGCATCAGCTTAATCATTTCAACTAATTGCCCAGCGCCAGGCCAAGACTCTCTCTCGATGAAATAAAAAAGCGCTTAAAAAAAGTCAGAAGTGGGCCCAGGGGACAGGACCCAAGAGGACCCCGACCCGGACGATGGCCAACAAGCCAATTATGTTGATGGTAAACAAATTGCTCACGTTCCACGTACCATGGCATCAAAATTAGTGGAAAAACAGAAAAAAATAAAACAGAACAGAGAAAGGAAAGAGCAGAACAGGAGAGAAATTACAGCGAAAAGGACACGCCAAGCAAAAGTCTGTAACAGAAACAGAAACTGAAAGATCTAATTACGCTAATGACAATGGCCCCCAGAAAACTACAGAGAGAGAGTCCTGAGTCCTCTGAGTCCTGACTGCTGTGTCCTGGTTGATGCAATTAAACGTTTCAATTGGGCTGCGTGCGACGACGACATAAGGTCAAAGTCATCCTCCCAGAGCAGGAGGCAGTAGTCGGGAGTGAGGAGTCAGTAGTGAGGAGTCCAGGAGTCAGCTGGCGAATGAATCGAATCGAAACGAATCGAACTCAAATGTAAATGTGAATATTCATTAAGTATCGAAAACGAAACTAAATGCAACGAAGCCATTTAGCCCCTGGCTTCTGCCTCTGCCTCTTCAGTGGCACGCAACCAGCGGCAGTGGCAGTGGCAGCAAACACCAACTGCAACCCAAACTAAACTTCAGCTCAAGCCAAATGAAGACCAAGTCCTCGTCCACATCCAAGTCTTTCTTCCTTCCAAAACGTAAGCGGCTTTAGCGCCTGTTGACGCCTCTCAAATTTCCAGAGACCGCACACAACGCTTCATTAGCAACACCTACCAAAAAACGAGTAGGATATCCTTTTTCGCCATTGCATCATCAAAGGGTATGGCAGGGGCATGAGGGGCAGGGGCAGGGCAGAAGACGAAACCCTAGACGTGTTGCACACACTCTGAAAACATTTCTGGGCGTTGCAGAGCAGACCTCACATGAGGAGGCCAAGAGATTAGGGCATTGACTCATTTGAATGGACTCGAACGTATGGTACACTCCCGAGGCGAGATAGGGGGAGGGGTGCGAAAGATTAATGTCTATGTGGAGAGTGTGAAAGGGTGAGAGGTTTAAAGTAAATTAACTTCAAGATATTGCACATCATTTTCGATTGAAGATTGAAGACATTTTTGGGGTTTTTAGTTCAAGATTTACATTCAGGAATCAAAGAGAATTCCTGAGAATATTGAACCCTTAATTGATTTAAAGAATTATCACCAAATAATCTCACGCTTCGTTCCAATAACAATATCCTTTACCAATTCCGAAATATCCTTTTCCTTTGCTGATGCTTTGGGTTGTGCCCATGATGGATGCCATTCTAGAGGCACGACCCAAAGCCATGAATCCATGAATCCCTGAAGCCAGAAAACCACACACAAGGCAACCTAATTATGATTGATGTGGCAGCCAAAAGTTATTCGCTTGTTCTCCTTTTTTTCCATCTCTATAGAGTGCTCATTAAAACCGCATCAAACGCGGGAACAATGCATCCCCAAGGATGCTATGAAGGATGGCTGGTTGAAAGGATTCTGGCTCGTCTCAAATGCAAATCAAATATGAAATTTTTTAATATTTTGTTGGCACAACACAACAAATTTCAATATAATGAAAACCGTAGGAAAGAAGGACGCACACAGAGCGTGGAAAATGATCTATTGCCGAGACGAGGACGAGAACAAGGACCTAGGGACTAGGGACTAGGGCCTAGGGCCTGGGCCTGATCTTTTCTTGGGCAGATGCTGCAGCGTCTTCCCCTTTTTTTCCTGGTTTCGGGGTCCTGGTCCTGTCCCTGCTTCAATTTGAATTCAATTTAGAGCAAATGGTTCAGCTTGACTTGACTTGTGCCTTGTGACAGGACAAGCTGAAGGACTGGCGGAGGGAGCGACTGTAGGACGTAGCGATAGGACGGAATGGAGGACTGTAGGACTGTAGGACGTTGCGACAGTCAAAGAAAAGAATATAGAGGATAGGTGACATTTGGTTTGTTTGCTTGTTTTTTCTCTTTTCAGAGAAATTTATGACAAAAGGACATGTGCAACATTTGCAGGCTGCTCTCCGCCTGCTCGTACTTTTTTACGATCCTCGAGCCGACCATTTTGTAGGGGTAGAAGTAGAACCCATCCCCATTCATTAATCAACTGCTGCACGTGTTCCAGGCGCTAAGAAGTCAATCTATATAAATGTATAACCCTCCTACCTTCACTCAGAGGACTCTTAGATGGAGTCCCCTCCCCCTGCAATTATACGCCCTCAATTATGTTGTGCAATGAATGAAAGTGAGATTGCGGCAAGTGCAAAAGATCTGTGGGATCAGGAGTCCTCAATCCAGGAGGAGGAAGGTCCTCAGTCCACTGCCATTGTCCTCAGTCCTTGCTCATCCAGAAATGCTTCCTACTTTCACACTTCTGCCAGGCTTAGTCCTGAGGCTGCTGCTGCACCTGTGGCTCTGCGGCGCAGTTGGTGGGCGCTGGCAAAGGATAATTGCAGTCTTCGGGACGGGCGTGGCACACCCCCTGCACTGAGGTGGGTGTTGCGCCTTTAGCGGCTTATCGCTGCCTCTGTCCGGCGGTTCAGTTCAAACGGAGAGGAGACGTTTGAGGAACTGTTGTAATTGACACCTTAGATACCTTAGAGATGCAACTCTGAGGAAGGATCAACCGCACACTGGGGGCAGGTCTATTGTCAAAAGGCGGTGTGTTTGATAGTGCCCCAGGAAGTGGCAATGGCAGATATTCGCCGAAATCGCAAGAACAAAAGAGGAACGCTCAAAGAACTTTGAATTTGGGAGGGAAATAAGTAATTTCATTGTGGAATTATGAACTTCATTTATAAATCGGAAATTAAACTGCAAATCTCCTTCATATTGGACATATAAAACTCAAAATTTTAAATGAAAATACTTCCCCCAATAAGTTCCTTGAGTTCCCCTAACTTTTCGCCTCTCAGGCCTCTTTTCTCTGAGTGTAGCAATACCTTAAGCCATACCCCCTCCAAAATGGTTGATAATTTCGAAATTTCATTTAAATTTTTGCGGTTTTTCCCGCTCTGCTCCCTGGATTGAGTAATAATTACAAGCCAAATTGCAGGCTGAGCTACCAACTCTGAACTCATTTTCGACATACAGACAATTATGGGCAACCGAGGGCTAATCTTGGGCATCCAATCGCAATCCGCAGGTCTTGCAGCTGCTGTTTGGCCAGCGACTCCATCTCTTGGGCTCCACAGAGATTTTCAATTGCACATTGGGCCCCGCTGTCGTAATTGGGCCATGAAATGAACAGGGCTAAAACCAGTCCGCTTCCCTTTCTGTCTGCAGACCTGGCCTCGATATACGAGTGTACGAGTATGTAAATTTAGTGTTAAGTTGCATAAAATGGGCGTGGCACAAGATTAAGGCCTCCACCTCCCGTCTCCATCTCCATCTTGGACTCCAATTGCATTTTGGGGCAACAAAAAACAAAAAGGGGAGGGCGTTGCCCTACAATGACATAAATTTTGAAGGAAAAACAAAAAAAAACAAATAAATAAAATAAAAGAACTAAACATTCGGGACAGAGAAAGAGTGAGAGAGAGGGGGTTGGAGGGGGGAGGGTTGAGAGGCTTGAGAGTGCCCCGTCAAGTTATTTAACAAAATTACGCATCGTTTAAGTTGTGATTTATGTGGCATGAGAGGCAGACTCTGTGGCAGGGGCAGCACAGAACAGAACAAAACCCTTCGCCCTGCCACACACACTCCACACTCCACACTCTCTCTCATCAGAGATTGAGGCTCGGATTCGGATTGTTAATGAGTCAAATTACACACACAAACACACAGACACAGCGAGAGACAGAGACAGAAACAGGACGACTGGAGGGAGGCTGGAGGGAGGCTGCTGCTGAGTGGCCGCCGAAAGGTGTGACAATTGTTACCGTACACACACACAGATACTCTCACAACACACACACAGATACCAAGGCTGAGGGCATGGCAAGAGTTGGCAAAGATTTATGGGGAATACTCTCTCGCCTGCAAAAGGAAGGAATTCCCAGTAAATTTTCAACAATTCCTTGTGGTCTGACGCCCCCGCTCCGCACCGCTCTCTGCTCCTACCTCTGCTCATCCCTCTCTGTCTCTGAGGTTTTTTGCATAAGCAAATTACAACCAAACAGCAAAGAAAACTCTCTCTCATCTCAGACTTTTAGCGGAATTGCTACCGGGCTACAGGGGAAAAGAAAAGAAAGGAAAAAGAAAAGAAAGAAAAGAATTTGGTTCCCCGGTAGCCAGTTCCCTGGCAGAGGCACTGCCGGACATTTATCAAAGCGTCGGCTCTGGTTTGAAGATGCACCGAATCCGACTCCGGGTCCCCAGGGCAAAGCCCAAACCCAAAACCAAACCCAAACCTGGCCATGAGATTCATTAATAAATTCCAGTACAAAAACTTCCTACGAAATACCGGTTGAACCCGCCTCCTCCTAACATTTCAGGGGGGCGGTCGTTCAACTGAAAATAATGGAAAATATTTGGTAAATATTTGCGGCCAGCCAACAGGACAACAACAAAGGATCTTCGAGTCACAGGACATGAGGGAAATGCGTGAAAGATGAAAGATGATTGGCAAATGTCCTGGCCAGACAAAGAGGCACCACAAAAGGGCAGAGGAGAGGAACAGAGGGAAGTTGTGAATACAATTTGAGTAAATACGATTATGAATTAGGCATAAAGCAGGGGATTTGCTATGGATAGGTTTTGCTATTACAGATTATAGATCTATATTCTTTAAGATTATAAAGCTAATCAGGTGTGGTAATGGTTAAAAGACAAGAAACTAGAAAGGGAGAACATTTAGAAGTTGATTTTCTATGGATTATAGATTCTATATATATTTTAGATTACAGTTCTATATGGGTTTATAAAGTTAATCAGTTCGGGTAATGATTTCAAGACAGGAACAACATTTAATACTTGATTTTAGATAGGTAAAAGAATGAAATTGCCTCGATGGATGGACATATTTTTAAGTGAAATAAATATATTTTTTATATATTATTAAAGTCATTATTATTATGTTATATTATACTCTATTATATAGAGTACCGAAATCTTCTCTAAGCACCTAAATCTTTACATTGTTTCCATAAGAGAATATTCTCTATTATTTCTTATTTAATTGAGAAGAATTATTACATTTATTCTCTTTTATTTATTGTTTAATAGGGAAGAATTATTAAATTTATTCTCTATTATTTATCATTTAATAAAGAAGAATTATTAAATTTATTCTCTATTATTTATTATTTAATAGAAAAAAATTATAAAATATTATACCAGCGCCTCTATGCCTAAAGAAATAATATCTTTCGTATGGTTCTGTATTATTCAGAATTTTTCAGTACAAATTGAAATAACATCCCGTTCAATCCAAGGCGATTACGAAATCTAATGACCTCTTGTAAACGTAACATAAAAATATATAAAATTTCATAATTTCCCCTGAAATATTCCCCCCGACAGAACAGAACAGAACACATGTTGCTTTGCATTGCCCATCTATAAATAAAAACCTCTTCATTGGCTTCCGCTTTTTACCCGGTAAGTAATGCTTATCGGGCAGATTTGTAAGTGAAGCAAATGGCAAGCAGCGGAAATTCTCCGATTGCCACCGAAAGCAAAGTGAACACGTGCCCTCACTTGGAGTGCTCCCAGCCACCCCAACCCCCCCCTTGATAAACCCTTTAGAACTGGAGGCCCACGGGGCTAAGTGTTATATGAACTTGAGAAGCGGAAATGCTGCAGACAGAATCAAGAATCAAGGCAGTTGAAAGTCGAAGAGGAAAATCCTGCACTGCACTGCACAAACATTAGATATTGTATCTATGGGTAAGAGGTGCCGTTCCCATTCGGATCCATCATCAATCAAATTGACCGACCGACCGACCGACCGCCCTGAAACCTATTAAGTCTAAAACTGGAAGTAGAGCAGGAAAATGTATCATTTGTTGAGACACGAGGGCCACCACAGTGGACCCAAGCAGTGGACCAGGCAAAAAGTCCAAAGTGAAGTAAACTAAAGAGTCCTTGCGGCCAAATTCAAAGTGAAAGTGTTCGATTACCCAAAAGAGATCGAGAGAATCGTTAATGTCGAAGAAAACAAGAAAGAAAGAAAAATATTGATTGCCGACAAAAGGCCAAGAAGAAGCACTTGAAACCCCCACTCCACCCCACTCCACATCCATCATAACAAGGAGAAAGTCGCCTCAGATCGAAGGCCCAAAACGAGGACAGTTAGCTGGACTAATTAACAAGAGGAATTATTTATTTTTACAAGTGCCAAGTGGCCACTTCAGCGGCAGCGGCAGCGGCAAAAGGACAGCGGCAGCAGCGGGAAAGCGGTACAGTGGGACGGCGGCTGTTTTTTTGTTTTTCCAATTTGTGTTTTCCTTTGGCTTTTGACATTTTGGTGACATACGCGACTGCCACCGCACACACACATAGACTGCAGCCCATATGGTTCGGCGGGACACACACGACGTTTCTTTCGTTTTCGTTTTCGTTTTCCCCGGGTGAAAGTGTCAAAGTGACATGCCCACTTTGTCTATCCTCAGAAAGAAAGTCTCAAATTACAGAAATCACACACAGCAACGACCAAATGGTGCACACAGGATAAGCGGGATTAGTAGGCTTGTTAGTAGCAGGATCAAACAGGATCCCCAGGAACCCCAGGATCCCTCCCAGTCACCTCTGACACCTAATGAATCTGACGAACTGTCACTCGCAGTTTTCTCAGCGAATTTCTTTCCTAAAAGAATATTAATTGGCACTGACAGAGGTCTCCATCAGAGGTCTTCCAACTTGGCCTGGGAAATGGGAAATTGGCGATTGAAAATTGTACAATATGTTGACATGGCTTAGGGGGTTTCTAGTGAATGCATAATATGCATAAATATGGTGTACTATGGTGCAGAAGGTAGAGTGAGTGTTGCTGAAGCTTCATAGGTAACTATCTGAGAATAAGAGGATAAGAAAATAGGGAGAAAACAACAGAAATGTTACATATATCCCCGATCAGGATCAATGTATTGTCTATCGATCCATAGAATATTATATATATTCTGAAATTGTCATGAGCATAAACATTTGTCACTTCAAATTATACATTCGAAAACAATGACAGGGTTAGGCATGATAGAATTAATTACATAGAATTAAAATATGTAAATAAAATAAAAAAAATAAATATAAACAAAATCAAAATAAAATAAATAAATAACAACAATATATCCCCGATCAAGAGCGATCCATAGAATATAATATTCCGATTTCCAAATCGCCCGACAAGAAATAAAAACAACCTTCGCAGGCCATTACCGGGCTAAGTATTTTATAATTTATTTCATGAATTCAAAATATGTTAATAAAATATAAAATAAATATAAACAAAAATTTTAAATAATATAAATAAATACCTTTTATTTTTTATACATTTTGTGGATGGATGAAATATGAACATTTCCTGATATTATTCCAAGAAGAGAGCTCTATAAAAAATCATCGGTAGCAGAAAAACATCTCGAGAAGCGCATAATAGACCCTGAAAAATGCATAAATAAAACGTATGTAACTTTTATGTTTATCCCTTTTGTTTCAATAAATTTATACATTTTTCTTTATGAATTAATTAGTTAATAAGTGAAGATTTCATAGCCATAGCTTTCGTAGCGCCCATTTCTGCTATTTATGTGACCACGGCTATAAATATTTTATATTTTCTTTTGTCTTTTATGAAATGACAGCTCTAAAATTCCATTTTAAACGTTTCAAAACAAGTTAAGAACAAAATTTGAGTGCATTTATATTTTATTATTTTATTTTTTCCAGGCCTAAAATATATATTTATATTTTGATATATCATTTGATACACCTTCAACCCAAATTAGAAAGATTAAATAAAATATATTCACTCAAGAAAGTCTTGAAAAATATGGAAAAAATATATATGCCGTTTTTATTAGTTTTTTCACACCCAGATACTATATTCTAGATACTATAGATGGTATATACTATCCTCAAATCTAAATAACCCCTGAATAGTGCTTATTTTCTTGAAAGAAATATTCCATCCTTTACTGTTTCTAAATAATACATAAAATATCAAAGAATCTAATAATTACTGAATTTAAAGATATAAAGTTATAAAGCCTTTAACTCCCCCAATCATAACCATATCCCAATCCACATCCCAATCCATATCCCTTTGTGATCTTAACCTTGTTTCAAGGTCCATAAGCATGTCCTTCTGGTGAAGGAAGTGGCGGTCGGTCGGTCATGAGACCCCTGACAGACGCATAAAAAGCGTGAAAAAAAAGAGAAATGAGAAAAGTGAGAAACGAGAAACGATAGAGGTGGACCAGGAATCACTCACTCAATGATTGAGTGAGAGCGGAACGGAACGGAACGTGTTGGGAACCAGATGAAACACGAAACACACTCAAACGAGTGTCAGGGAAGGGGGAGGGGAAGGGAAAGAGCAGTGGCATGGACACGGGCACGGACACGGACGGGGAGAGATAACAGGAAACACGGAATGCGACGACAACGGCGAAAAGTTGTCCAAAAAAATAGAGACGAAAGAAATGAAAAACCGCAAGCGAAACGTTTGCACTTCATAAATGGGCAAGACAGAGAGAGCAAGAGAGAGAGCCAGAACGAGAGAGAGCATGATAGACTGAGAGAGAGAGGGAGAGCGCATGCGAGAGCGAGCTGGCAAAGCGCCGACATTTTTAATTGTAAATGAGTTATGACAAAGGGAAGGGGCGAGAGGCGAGTGAGAGGGGGGCGCGCGGTAGAGACAGAAAGCTGGTGAGTGACAGCGACGACGACGACGACGACGCAACCCACTCCGTCGCGAGCGAGCGAGTGGAATGGCAAGAGACGAGAGTGTGTGTCGCTCTCTCTCTCGCTCTGAGCGCCCGCGAGAGAGCAGCGAACACTCCCCCGCCGCTTTTCCAATGGGAAATCTTCAGCTCGCTCAAATTCTGCCTGCCGCCGCATCGCTCGCACTTTAGGGGTGGCCGCCACGCACACACTCTGCCGCGCGAGAGAGTGCCCTCTAGCCGTCCCGCTTGCACTCGCTCTCTCGCTCTAGGGGCTGGCTGGCTGGCAGTGTGTGCTGGGAAACTGGTTTCCCGCCTGCCATTCGCCGACCGAGCCGCTCTGCTGCTCAGGGTATCTGGTATCTGGGAGGCCTTCTCAGATACAACACGTTCCTGACACAATTCAGTTCGTCGTCGCCTGCCTGCCGTTGCGCACACACTCACTCCGCGTTGCTGCGCCACACCGTAACACAAAACAGTTCGCGTGCGACTCAGATACACAGATACAACACACACAGATACATTGGTAGTCTGTGCTAGAGATACTAAAAGATACAAAGTGAAAGATACTCGTGAAAGTGTGCAAAAGATGCCACAAATTCTATAAGTGCCAAGTGCTGACAAGTGACAAAAGATACAATATCTTCAGCTCGAACTGCAACTTCGAATAAGCCTAAACCCCAAAGAAGACCCACAGCAGATTCCCAAAATGCTGGTCGGTTCGCATCCCTATCTATGCAACGGCGTCCTGCCACCTGTGCCCGCCGTCCCGGGGCCCAACAACACAGCCGCCGCCGTGTCCGCGGGGGCCACAGCCACGACGGGCAGCAAAAGTGCCGCCGGCTCGGCAACGGATTTCTCGATAGCGGCGATAATGGCCCGCGAGGAAACCTCCTCCTCGAGGGAGTCCTCCATACGCAGTGCAAGTAAGTCTGGGCAGAAACCAATCTTGGGGGGAAATGGGAAGGGTAGCTGGTAGATGTGGGTGGCTTTGGAGATGGCTAATAGCTTTTTAGGCTGGTACTCGTTGAGAATTCCATCTATTACTTGTATCTACAAGGTGTTAAGGAATCCATTATGGCAAATTCAGCTTTAAGATACTCTTTCTTATTCAAATTCAACAATCTGTTAAGTAGAAGTTGGTATATTGAAGATTTTTACTATATCTTTAACCATCAGCGCTATAAATTAGATGCCTACCCAAATGTATCTGCTAGATACTTCTTTAATAGACTCTTTTATACAATCTCTAGCTATTTATGATAGAGTTCTTCCTATAAATGAACCTCAAAATACACATAGAAGATGAAGTTCAACTATTTAACACATTTAACATACATTTACTCCTTAAAAAATGTCTAAAAATAGAGTTTTAAGTGAAAAAATACCATCTGAAAGGTTTTATACTTTGAGATACTTATAAAAAGTTCTCCCTTAATGATTCCCATAGGCATATATCTTCATCTTCCAACAAAAATCTGCTATAGGACAGCTTATATGCCAAAATATAGCCCATAAAGCTATATTTTTAGTTCCATTAACAATTCCAGGCATTAAAATCTCTATTAAACACTTGAAAACCCGAATGCAAAAAGCTATATCTATATATAAACAAATTCCGAAAGTATTATTAATTGATTGCCCAACCAACAATTCATTCTATTAGCAACTGTTGTCGCCTTTGCCTTTGCTTTTGTCTCAGTGCAGAAATTGTGTGTTTAATTAAAGCTGACAATTAGCCACATTCGCGTCCGACTGGGCTAACTTGTTCCGCCCAACACTTGCTGGCCGACGGCAAACGCAATTAAGTATCCGATAGATACAAGATACTCGCAACATGCCGTGTGCTGCAACGGCAGGCAGGCTAAATGCTGCCTAATATGCAAATTATCAGCGATGTCTAATCGAATTGGAGTCATATTTCTGCGCCCAAACAAAAGGCGACTAATTATGTTAATTAATTTTCAACAATGTGCTTCATTTTATTAATTTTACGAGGCGCAGAAAATTAGCGACGGCTTCAAAGCAAAACAAAAGCCACAGGCAAAGACAAAGCAAAAACAAAGCAAAGCCAAAGGCAAAAAAAAAAGCAAAAACAAAGCAAAGACAAAGCCAAAAGCCAAAGCCAAACCCAAAGCCAAACCCCAAGCTGAAGCCTCAGCCGCAGCCTCAGCCACCGTCGCCGCTGCTGAGATAATGTTTCCATATTTTACGATCTTTTTATCAAATATGCAACGATTTTTATTTTTATTTGTTTTCATACATTTCGTGAGTTTTTCGACGTTTTTTTCCCCCGCTTTTTCTGTGTAGCTTTTGGGTAATTTCTTTTCTTTTTTTTGTTGGCCGTTCGCTTAGTTTGCATTTTAACACCTCAACGTCTGGGGCTGAATGAACGCGCTACTCGAAAGAGCGGGCCTATAGGTGGGCAGATGAGGTGGGGCCTGGGTGCAGGGTATTCCAGAGTTCGTTCAGGGCCAGAGACACCTTGGAAGCGGCAGCGGCACTCGCTTGACTTGGCTTGGGGGTTTATGCAATCGCAGCTAGAGTTTCGGGCTGTTTTAATTGCCAATTTCTGTTCTGGGTTCTGTCTGTTGGCCATTAAGTCGCCGACTGTGACTGTGTCTCTTGGTAACGCGAAGCGAAGCGGAAACTCCAAGAATATGAGACGACTCCACGCTGTCTACCGCCGCCGTCAGATCCATAGCCAATGTTGTCAACAGTATTTAGACCCACACAAAAAACAGATACCAATAATTAGTTGGGTTTTTCCTCGTCGAATCACATTTAATTTTCAATTTTCTTTATTTCTCTCTCCCCGTTTAAGGTCCAATTTCCGTGGAAGATGAGGTTGACGTTGATGTGGTTGACTGCAGCGATGCTGAGGAGCCGCCAACCAAGGCTCGTCGCCTGAATCACAGCCACCACAGCCAACAGCACCACCAACAGCAGCAGCACCACCATCACCACAGCAACAGCAACAACAACAACAACAATAATGTGGCACACATCAACTCGAATCACAAGAGCCGCCACAACAGCCACAGCCACAGCGCCGGCGCCGCAGCCACCGCCGCCGAATCGCAGCTAAACACCAGCTCCACCAGCAGCCAAGGACGCTGCAGCACACCGCCCCAGTCCCCCGGCACCGAGGACAGCGAGGAGCGTCTCACCCCCGAGCCAGTGCAAAAGACACCCAAAATTGTCGGTTCCTGTAATTGTGACGACCTGAAGCCGGTGCAGTGCCACCTGGAGACCAAAGAGCTGTGGGATCGCTTTCACGAGCTGGGCACCGAGATGATCATCACCAAAACTGGAAGGTAAGTCGCCAGTCTTTCCCTCCAAAAGTGGCATCCATCCAGCCATCCAGCCATCAGTCTGTTAGCCAGTCAGTCAGGCAGTCAGTCAATCCGTCAGTTCAGTGCAAACAGCCATTAGGTGAAATGTGCGGAAACGTGGGAGAGTTTTGTGGAGTGGGTGGGGAGTGGGATTTCTACCGGAAGGAAAGTTTTGACTTTTAGAGAAGAAAAGTAAATAATATCAAGGGGGATTATGATTCGGAAAACATTGTTAAAGCCTGGAGTTATACTTTAAAGATGTTTCCTAATGAGATACTTATGTTTTCACGCTCCTCAGATAGATTTCCTGCAGTAAGAGGACTCATATATCTTACCCTTGAAAAGATCTGATTCTGTAGATCATTTTCTTAGGTCTTTCACACCATTTTCCCCCCATCAGTTTTCCTGAAACTCCATTCTTTCCATTTCGAATGCCTTCTGGGTTCATCATTAACATTTTTGTCCCTTAAATTTGCTCGCCAAATTGTTTGCAATATCAACAAAAATTTCATGCCATCTCAGGGACCGAGTGAGTGCGTGCGGTCTCCCAAGAACACAATAGATGGCCATACCATGCCAAAACCATCCATCCAAACATCCAAACCATCCAACCATCCATCGAACCAACCATCCATCTATCTATGTATCTATTGAATGCCAATACCTGCTGCCTGCTGGCTGTAGGAAAAGTCAACCGCATTTTCTGCAACAAAAAAATAGAAAGACTGAAAATGGCAAAGGAAAATCAGTTCGGGGCGTAGCTCTTGTCAGCGGGGGGAAGAGGGAAACAAGTTCAATCCGAGAGACCACGGGTTGTCCACACCTTGCTCCCACACCTGACCACACGCATGCACAGGCAGAGAGAGAGGGATGGACTAGTTAGGGCACACACAGATACACACACACACTCACACTTGTAGAGATACTTTGGCTCTTAATGATATTGTAAAAATCACACCTCAGACTCGCAGACAGTCGGGCAGCAGTCAGGGCGGTCCGGGTCCAGTCTCTTCCTGCCCCTGCCCCGCCCGAGGTTATGTCACAGTTCGGCTTAGGAGGGACATTAAACCACAGGATACACCAGTCCGTACGGATAGTTTTCTCTTTCGTGTGTGTGTGTGTGTGTGTGGGGGGGGGGACTAAAAGAGTTTCATTATTGTTCCCATTGTCTGCACTTGTCACAGCAACGAACCAAATAGAGGACATATCCCTAGGCTTGGGTTATAAATTAAAGACTTTACTAGATGTGTGGCTATCCCCCCCCCCCCCCCCCCCCCCCCCCCCCCAACGAACAAACAACAGAAATTAATAACAAAAGAGAAAATCTAATCAAATATTTCCACTCTTTTCCCTCCTCCCCTTTGCAGACGCATGTTCCCCACGGTGAGAGTGAGCTTCTCGGGTCCGTTGAGGCAAATCCAGCCAGCGGATAGGTATGCCGTCCTGCTGGACATAATACCCATGGACTCGAAACGCTATCGGTATGCATATCATCGATCGGCCTGGCTGGTGGCCGGCAAGGCGGATCCAGCGCCCCCGGCCCGCCTCTACGCCCATCCGGACAGTCCGTTCAGCTGCGAGGCGTTGCGCAAACAAGTTATCTCCTTCGAGAAGGTGAAGCTGACTAATAACGAAATGGATAAGAATGGACAGGTGAGTCGTCGTTGTTGCCACATTGCTGTGCGGTACGAACTGTACGAGATGGGGTACAGATGGGGCATCTGCAGATGTAGATGCTGAGGTAGCGATTAGCAGCGAGTGTTAAATGATTGATAATTTTGCATCAAGTTCCCGTATCGGGTACTAGGGATACGATAGGATACCCCGGGTTCCAGTTGGGGGGAGACTTTGGTGATTAATGTTAAAGAATTTTCAAGAAATTTTAAAGAATTTTTAATCATTTTTGTGTAGATGTTCGAGTATATATTCTAAGGAATATGTAGATATTGCTGTAGGAAGAGAAAACAGAAATTAATCAGTTATATAGGAAGGATTTACGAAACTTGATGGAAACCTGAATAGTTAATCCCTTAGTTTAGATCCCACTCCTGTATCCTTACCGTCTTACTACAATGAAAACCCCTCTTTTATCTTTCCTTTTCCAGATCGTTTTGAACTCCATGCACCGCTACCAGCCCCGCATCCACTTGGTTCGCCTCAGCCATGGCCAGAGCATACCGAGCACCCCCAAAGAGCTCCAGGAACTGGACCACAAGACCTACGTGTTCCCGGAGACGGTGTTCACGGCGGTGACGGCCTATCAGAATCAGTTGATAACCA
The DNA here is from genome assembly GCA_005876895.1 of Drosophila azteca. Lineage (NCBI taxonomy): Eukaryota > Metazoa > Arthropoda > Insecta > Diptera > Drosophilidae > Drosophila > Drosophila azteca. Next base: position 5,520,875 of record VCKU01000091.1, on the reverse strand, counting down.
AACTGAAGATCGATTCGAATCCGTTTGCCAAGGGTTTCCGTGACTCCTCCCGGCTGACCGACTTCGATCGGGATCCCATGGAGGCTTTGCTGCTGGAGCAGCAGCTCCGTTCGCCACTGCGCCTGTTCCCCGATCCGCTGATGCAACAGTTTGCCGCCCAGCAGGGCGATCCCGCCTCCATGGCGCTGTTCGAGAAGGCGCGCCAGCACCTGCAGATGTTCGGTGGCAACTCGCCGTACGCCCAGCTGATGATGCCACAGATGTACCAGGCGGCCGCCGCAGCGGCAGGCCCACCCCCACCACCGCCCGGACTGGGAGCCTTTCACATGTTCCAGCAGCAGTGGCCACAGCTGACGGCCGGCTTCCTGGCCAGCGCCAATCAACAGGCGGCCGCCGCCCAGGCCCAAGCGCAGGCGCAGGCCGCCGCCGCAGCGATGGCTGCCAATCGTACCCCGCCACCACCACCGCCGGCCTCCACGCCCTCGTCCACCTCCTCGGGCTCGCCGTCGCCCGATATGCGGCCACGTCAGTACCAGAGATTCAGTCCGTATCACATGCCCGGCCAGGGACAGGGCCATGGGCCGCCGCACTCCTCCGCGGGCTCACCCCCGGCGGCGCCAACCTCCCGCAGCCCCGCCCACTAGGTCGAACAGTGGGACAAACTACGAAAGTTCTTGCCAAGAGCAGTATTACGCAAAAAAAGAAAAACACTAACTAAAACTCGTTTAAATGTTGTAAATTATTTGTTGTTCTCCATTCGAAATATTTGTTGTAAAAATTCTGAATTATTTTTTAAGCACCTCCCACTGTCCAAATTGTACAGATTCATATACCTATATATATAGATATTCTTCCAGCACCTTCCTCTAGAGAATTTTTTGTAATTTAGTTTAATTTATTGTACAAATGTTTCAATTGCTGTTCGCAAAAACTCATCTCAGTGTAAAGTTAGAGCAAAATTCACACAAAACTCAACAAAAAATACAAAAACTATATATAGATAAAGCTTCACGATTGTAAACTATATATATGTAGCTATATATAGTGGTACATCTAATGATATATTCATAGTATTAACAATTAACAAATAAATTCATAGACGCTTCAGTTAGTTCGAAATCGAAAGATTTATTTGGCAGCTAAAATAAATTTCAAAAAATAAAAAAAGTAAACCATAATCTAAAAAAGTATTCAATGTGAAAGCTAAAAAAAAACACACACACAAAATATTTAAACAAAAATTATTAAAAAAAAAAACACAAAACAAAACAAAAAAAAAAAACAAAATTAAAACAAAAAAAACCAAATCAAAAATTAATAAAAATATGTGAACCAAAAAATTACAAACACAAATTTATTTTCTTATTTTTCTTTTATTTAAAACTTTCTTTTGGGGAAATTTAGAAAATCTACAAAATATTTTAGGGGATTTACGGAAATATTTTCATATTTAATTTTGTTGAGAAAATAATACTAAAATATTTCCATCTTTTTATTTTATTCAAACTTTAATTAAGGGAAAAGTCTTCAAGAATTTACAGCGAAAATTTTTGGAGATATTATCATAATTTTTTTCAAGGAAAATAATCCTAAAATATTGCCTCTTTCAGACCATTTTAAACACTTAAAAAAACAAAAACAAAACCCGTTTAAATGTTGTAATTATTGTTCTCTATTCGAAAGGCAAGAAAAATCTACTCTTTGAGACTATTTTTTAGGGCGTTCCTATAAACAATTGGGATCCAAATCCAACACAAGATTTCAGTACTAAATATTCAAAAATTCCGTCTTCCTTTTTTTGGGATTAATATTTCAATTAAAAATTCTATTCTTTCTCGTTTTTCGGAGCACATTTCACAGTTCAATAAACTCTAGAAAGAACATTTTTCCCTAACATCTCAAGTATCGCTCGCTGGCGACTCAAATTTCCCTTATTTCTCCCAATAAAAAATACTCCCCATAAATTACAGATTAGAATGCTGTAAAAACGCTCCACTTGCAGGCAAAGTAGCCAGAAATCCTGTTGAAATTTCTCACCCAATCCTTGCTAACACTGCATATCCTGCATACTGTATATCCTGCTGCAGTAATTCCTTTAGGGCAAGTGTCGCCTTTGCAGGCAGAACAAATTGAAAGAGACTAAGGCCTGAAAGAGGCTGGGGAGATACATCACACACACAGATACAAACACACACACAGATAGACAGAGAGAGGCAGAGGGGAATGTTTAACGAATGCATTTTCATGGTCACTCAAAGTGAAATTTCTCATTGGGTTTTTCGGATTCGGATTTTTCGGGGCAGACAATTCGATTGACACGCCAGAGAGCGGGCACGAGATTTAAGTGGAGTCTTGATGGATGCGATTCGGGGGTCCGTAACGGTAGGGAAAGAGACTGCATCTAGGGTCTGGGGTGCGGGGTCTGCAGAGGCAGCATCTAGGGTCCGTATCGGGGTCTGGAAAAGGGTCTGTAGTTTCGTCTCTGAAGTGTGGATAAGCGTATGAAAATCGTATTGAAAGTTTGTTTATTGTCTGTTTGGAAATTTTCATTTTTCCCCTCGATTTTGATTGAGGGCCCGAACTAATCAGAAATGATTGGTATACACATCACAATTTTTGATAACTATATAATATACTTACGCCCAACCACAAAGTATATACAGTATATAGTATATATATCATATATAAGGCGGTTGCCCCCTAAGGGCTGTTCGGGATAATTATAAAGGAATTAACTGGTGGATAAACATCTTGGCCCAAGAAATAATACGTACAACACTTCCTCTAATTATATGGTGAACTCATTGAAAAAGGTGCTATCGGCATTTGTCTATCTGGCACCTCTCTCCCCTACCCACCAACCCCCATCCACCGAGTGAAGTGCCTTCCTTTTGCCAAAAATATACCTGTAACATTAGCTGTACCTTTACCTGGTACTTTCCCCTGTTCCTGTACTTTCCCCTGACGGCAGGTCAGCGAACATTATGTAGATATCAGGGGCCAAAGATCTCCGATATGAGTGTGTGTTTGTGTGCGTTCAAGTTAATTACAAACTAATCACAAAAACCAACAAAACATTAGGCTATCACAAGGCGGCGATCTTTACAGGAGCCCACTACTGGCACTACTACTCCCAAGAGCTACAACTACATCTACAGCATGTACATATGTCAAATGTCTGGGTAATTTATAGGCCAAGACCGCCGCCGCTGCCGCCGCTGCCACAGATCCATGTAGTCCAAGTGTCAAAACAAACAGAGCGACGCCCCACAAGAATGGTAACAGACTCATCATTTGCCACAGACGTAGGAGGAGACTGGAGATGTAGAAGGAGATGTAGATGGGGGTCTGGGTGTCTGGGGGTCTCGGGTCTGGCTCCCTGGGCATAAATTTCCTTTTGGCGTTTTCGTTTTAATTTGAATGGAAATGATGCTGCAGCAGCAGCAGCAGTGGCAGCATCCAACACCGACCAGCTGTGTGTATAGCTGCCACCCCAGCAGTTTGCCTCTCCCCTCTTGCCTCCTTTGGGGCGGGCTAAGGTTAAATGTCGCGGGTGTCCAACAAACAGTGACAAAATATTTAAATTCTTTTCCGCTGTCACTGGGGGGGAGGCGTTTGTAAATATTTGAGGCACTTAATTGGAGGGGCGTGTGGGGGTTGGCCCGGAATTGATTTATGCTTCAGAGGAAGGGAAATCGATTCGAAAAATGTCGGGAAACGGTAACCAATAGAATCGATTTCCAGATCTAAAGGGGAAATGATTATAACTTAATAATATATCAAAATGTCCTGTAAAAGTCTTCTCTAGTCTGCTTTTTGAAAGGACTAATCTCCCGATAGAAGGAGTCTCAAGCTCAACCCCTGAAGAATGACTTTCAAAAAGTGTTGCCACCAACAAAACGTTGCTTTAGCTGTGGTGGTGCCACCACGCGCGTTGCAGCGACTGAACCAGCAATCAACGCTAACCCTGCCACGCCCCACTCATTAACCCAAACATGATCGGGCAGAATGTTTAACGGTAGATGCGTCCCAGACATCAGACACTTTTGCGGCCGCAATGCAACATTGATGGTGGCTGGTGGGGGGCACGTGCGGCAAAGTGCTGCGGCACGTGTACGACATGCCCATCATGCCTCATGGCCTCAAATCCCTTGTCACCTATAGGCGCCACGCCACACGGTGAAAATTTGTAGAAATTAACATTTTTTGTTTGTCGGCTTTTGTAATTAAATGAAATTGCATAAAAATCAATAAGAAAAAACAACAGAGAGAGCAGCGGTGGTGCAGCATGCAACGTGGTGTCGATGATGTGCAGATTGAGAGAACACTTTGAACCCTGCCTCACTCTGTGGCAGGTATAGAACCCTACACCCTATACCCCTAACCTATCTATCTATCCATCTATCTTTCTGCCTATCCGTATCTGGTAATGACTTTATAAACACAAGGCATGTCAGAGGGGGTGGGGGGAAACAGGGTTGGGGGATTGGGACACAAAACTGTCCAACTGTCAGGCCGTTGACTAAGTAACATGCTAGGGACTGGACACTGGACTGGACACCGGACTGGACACCGGACTGGACTACGAAATCAATTAGATGGCCAGCCATCCGATCAGTCGAGATGGGAAAAGAACTCATGTATCATTAATAATTTCCATGTCATATTCCCGTTTATATATTGTATGATATCTTGGAGCCAGAACCGAACCTTCGTTCCCTTCCCTTACCGTCCTGCCGCTGTCTCTGTCGCTTTGGCTGTCACTCCACCAACGAATCAAACTTGTCAAAGACATCAAATATTCAAATACATTCAAATACATTTTATACATGCCACAACATCCAGCCAGATACTCCTCAATGTATCTGAGAAATTCGTTTTGTTGGGGGCCAATGGCTGGGTACCGCCCTGCCACAAAAATGACTGTAATTACAGCGGAAAATTGATTTTTATATCATAAAAATCTTGGCTTGATTTTCTATTGACTCTTTTAGGGAGGAGGGGCTTCTGAGGCGTGTGGGTTGGGCGGCTGAGGCGTGTGGGGTGGACAGTTAAGGCGTGAGGGGTGGGCGACGGTTGAGCTGTTTGGGGTGTGCGGCTGAGGCGTGTGGGGTCAAGCAAAGCTCCTGCCTGCCTGGCTGACTGCCTTGCGGTTAAGCATGGTCCGTTCCAAAGGGTCTCATTAAAATCCGAAAGGAAAACCAGACCGGAGACCAGACCGAAAACTAAACCCCGGCTGTCCCCTCACTGAGCACTTAATGCCGCTCGAAATGAACATTTTTGTGGCCAAATCCTTCTCGGCCATGGCTACGTCTGGCTCTGCCCCTAGCTCTGCCTCTCTGGCTGTGCCTCTAGCTATGGCTATGCCACTGGCTCTCCCTCTGTCTGTGCCTCTCTTTGTGTATTCGCATTTTTGGCAATTGATTAAAAGGCTTAACATTTCAGACAATTGGCTATTTCGGCTGCCCAGTCTTGGCCTCCGCTCTCATTTGTGGCCAGTACTCCCAGCTCTGGCATTAGTTATAAATTAGTGCGAAATGGGCAAATTCTGTTAAATCTGCTGTGCTTAATGTGCGACTTTATGGCCAGCTGCAAAAAGTTAACATGTGTGAGCGCCTCGATGGGCACTCGGATGGGCGTTTGCTTAATTGTGGGAAAACTAATGCTTGCCAAAAGGGTTTAAGGTGTGAGGAGGTAATTGAAATGTAGAAGGGTATAGAAATGGAAACATTTCTTTAGAAAATAGATATGGGATTTGATGAGAAGCCACAGAAAACAACAGAGTTTATAGAGATAACAGAGCAAGTAACAGAGAAAGACTACGAGTAGAAGCGGTCGTCGTACACAGCCTCAACGATCAACGCCAACTAATTAGGGGCCAAGGTCTCACTCACGCAAATATTGTCAATCCCACATAAATCTTAAAACACAGCAACTATTGTAATTACAAAGAATCAAATAATATTAGTCAATAAAACTACATAAATATTATAGAACTTGTCGTCCTGGAATACTGCACTATTACAGAAAACCTGGGGACACATACGAGTAGATGATTCAGGAATCTTGGAAGTTGGTCTGTAAAGGTTTTTAAAAGATATATATATATTATGGTATGCAATTCAATGTACAAGCGAAGTCTTTGAAAGGTATGGCCCATATAGAACTGTAAATAAATATTGGAAAATAGAGAACTGTACATTATGTGTCTATATAATGCATTTGAACCGGATGTGGCTAGTGAAATGTATGTGTGATTCCAGTAAAGAAACGTACAAAAAGCTGAGTGCTTAACAAATATTTACCCGATGGGAGGGGGAGGGGGGACTATGAACGTGAAATTTAACAAATATTTGGTTAATGTTCTCAACAAGCGTGTTAATAAGTAATAAATATTTGTTGCATTTAGTAATGGCAGCAATCTAAAGTATTTCAAACATGAGACGCAAATGTGGATCTTCACCAGGAATTTCCAGAAATTCCCATACTTTTTTTTATAAAATACATATATCACCCACATAAGAATATATTTACAATAAATCGGCATACACTTGACCTGGTATTATATCAATATATTCCCCTGCTTTTGGCATAGATTTTCCCTTGGCTTTATTTCAATATACATACATATTCCTCGCTGCCTATATGTAAAATAAGCCATAAATTCTCTCTCCCCCAATCAAAGTTATGCAAAAAATGTTGCCATAATAAATTGATAAATATTTTTTGTTACTTTTCTGGCTTGAAATTTATTAATTTCTATGATTTACGCTGACATTTTGATGAAACTTTGCCATTGAGTGCACAGATAAGCGCACAAGAGATACGCGATACGTTTTACGCTTTACGTTTTACGTTATGCGATACCTTCCGAAAAAAATATGTAAAAATAAATGTTTGTAAAATCAGAAAACGTGTTCTTGGCACTAAAAATAACTAAAATTAACTTCTGTCTGTCTAGATGGGCGTCTCAACAACTATCATCTCTCCCCTCCAGGGTGCCCCGCCTCTCCAATGACATAAAACCTCAACAGCAACCCACTTCATTAGCAGCCTCGAAATGGGAATGGGAATGTCCAGGTCCGATCAAGAGAAAATATCATAAATAAATACTAGAAAACAAAAACACTGATTTCTGCGGGCTCGACATCTCGAATCTGTTTAATTGTTTTCATTTCTATCTCTAGGTTTTTTTTTTTTTAATGGGTATAAATTATGCAAAAATCGTAAAAAACTCAGCAGACGAGGCAAAGACTTAACAACTGCTTAAAAATAAAAAAATCACACACACAAAAAATGATTTATGTGTTGGCAAAACTGATAAATAAAATAAAGATTAAGTTCAAATCGAAATCACAAAAATATATGCGATATGTCTTAATAGAAAAAATATAAATAAATTTAAAGATATCAAGAGAATGGGGTGACGGTAGGGTAAGGGCAGGGTGAGAGCAGGGTAAGGGCAGGGCCATCGACTATATAAAAACTTGAACTCTGCTCTCGTCTCTGTTGGTACTTGGTCAGCTCTTTCTGGTCAGCTCTTCTAGCTCTTTCTTAACCAAGTTCATCCAACAGTAACGCCCTCAAAGATGTCCAAAGCAAAAGTAAGCAAAAAGTTGAAGTAAAATTTTGGTGGCACTTTCTTTGTCTCCAAGATTTGTAACGCCCCTAGAAAAGTAAATTGTTAAATCAACAAAAGTCTGAAACAAAGAAAGCTTGAAAAAGCAGGAAAAGGTGGAAAAGTTCGCAAAAATTAGTCATATCCCAGACCCCAAAATTGGAACACCATGACTGCACCATCAAGTAGCCCAAGCCCAACCAGCAGAAGGCAATAACGCAGTCTTCCTGCAGCCCAACATACCGATGAGCGCTGCTGCATAACGCGCGACTTGTTAACAGAACTGATTGCGGACATGCAGGAGAGATAGATAGATGTTAAACTAATCTATGAGGAAAAGGAGAACTAATCTTACTAAAAGAACTAAGCAATTTCTAATAACAAGAAAGATATGAGAGTATCTGAGAGTAATTTAAGACTAGGAGGGGATATAATGTAGATATGATGTAGTAGAGGGAACTATAGTCCTAGCCTAAGACCCTAAACGGTTCAGGTAAGGAATAACTCTTTCTACAAAGCGGAAGGAACATCGTTATATAGCTTCTAGTGCTTCTAATAGGAATCCTGATATATAAATATATATTTTTGTTGGGTCTAGATCTTAAAGGGTTTCCATCAGCTCTATTTATCATCTCCAATACATAAACTTTTCAAAGAATCAATAGGTGGAAAGTTTGAGCTGTAAGAAATTCGGGTAACTTTAATTTGGAACAGGGGAAAAACTGTCACGTCAAGCCGCAAGCATGATCTACTTTTCCACCCCCTTGCAATTCGTACACCTACATCTATATAACCATATATCTATATCTATACATCGTTAAGTGAATTTTCTGTCACCCCAGAGAGCCCAGAGTCGAGGCAGTCGAAAAACTGTGTATTCAACCACCGGGAAAAACAATTTTTGATGTGAATTTTTGTGTGAAATTATTGACATTTTGCAAGTATGTTGCACTTGTCTCATTATTACTGCCACATGTGTGTACGTGTACGTGTACGTGCCACACGACCCACACTTTGATGTGCCACTGAGCCTCGGCACTTGTCATTTTTATGGCCCAAACATATTTCCAAAATATATGTAAGAAATCTATATGGATCCAGTCATTCCAGGCAGACGTGTGCGTGGGAATACGTTTTGGGATACGATGAGGATGATGGGGATGGGAAATACGATGATGATGGAGGTCTGACTTCTTGTGGGTGTCGATATGTAATTGCTAATTTTGTTATGCGATACGTTTTGAAAAGTATCTGGGAGTTTCAAGTGCAGGATATACCCCTCAACCTCCCATCCCTATCCTGATAATGGGTTACAATGTTCTGTGCTGTTGCCAGGCTGTCTGCTGCGTCTCCGACTTTGAAGTTCACAATTGCTCACCGCACAAATGTGCCACATGTGGCAGTACCAGTGCCAGTTCTAGTCCCTGTTTATATACTACTAAAATAATGGAAACATGTAGTAAAAAAGTATAAATTTACTATGTAAACAACAATGAAATTGCCTCCCACTGAATTATGAATGGAAAGGAAGTCCCAAAGATCCGAAGACAGGGCGGCACCAATGCCAGAAGTGTACATACATATATATATATGTACTATACGTTCTCGTACTCGTACAAGTATCTCTGTATCTTTGTATCTTTTGTATAGGAAATCATTAAGTAGATGTTTATGTTTGTGGGCCCATTGCTGGCTGGCTTTCATGTGGTCGTCGAAAGAACTGAGGCAACTGTCGCCTCGCCTCTGATGTGGCAGGCACACACACACACCGACACACACACTGACACACAGAAGGCATAATTATGGTCAAGTTATGGTCGCCAAAAGGCAGTAAAAAATATGGTATTTGGGGTGGTCTACATACAGTATATACCATTCTCTATATATATACGAGTATGTATGTATTTTTTATGTATTTCCGCTCTTTGCTGTTCCGCAATTTCGCCATTAGACGCATAATCAAGTTGTTAACAAATTTGTTAGACCCTGCGGAACCTCCGGATTGGTTGGGGTTGGGGTTGGGCTTCATGGATCCATGGATTGCGTGCCCACGCATAACGCATAACCCCCATGGCAGAGAGTCCAATAAAATAAGTACAAATCATTTGCCATGCGTAATTTGTGCAAATAATATGCGTAATTGACATGACAAAGGGGGTCTGCGAGTGGAAGGGGTGCTACAGCTAGGGAGGGGAAGGGAGAGAGTTAGGTAGACGGCACAACATCAAAAGCTAATGGCCAGATGATGTACAGTTTTTTAAATGAAACAAAACCAGCTACAAACTGTAGCTGCATTCATTTTTTATGACTACAAACAATAATAAAATGAAATTTAAGGCTCAAGGCGACAAAGTAAACACAATAATAAATGATTAAGGAGACTAAAGAGAGACTAAACGACGAGGGAATACCCTACAAGAGTAGATGATTCAGATTGGAATATACGTGTATTTACTTTATACTATTTACCATATATTTTTTCATTATTTTTCCGGGATTTTTATAAGAATAAATGGAACATTTTGAGTGTACTTTCCATGTGACAAAATGTTATGTTCCACCTCTGATATATCCACAAATATTGATGGATGGAAAGAGAATTGCTTTACCTTTCCCGAGATTTTTCATTCGTTTCGATCCGAAGATATAGTGACCCAAATTAGGAGTTTACTAACATATATGTATGATATTTTTTAAAGATTTTTTTGGTAGTTCTTTTAGTTCTATTTACCAAAACTATTTTCCAAAGTATGACAACAGAACCATTAAAAATGTATCTGCCTTAGAAAATACCCAAAAAATAAACGGTTAGTTTCGATGAACATGATATGTACATATCTAAAGATATAACGATCCAAATTTGAAAATTTCTAACAATTTTTAATGTTTATTTGAAATTGTTTTTTATAGGTCTTTTAGTTTTTTCGTAGTAGAAATTCCATAGAAAATAAGCTACTTTCCAAAAGAACTGCCCAAAGTATGACAACAGTACGATAAAGATTTGTATCTGCCTAACAAAAATACAAATATTTGGGATGATATTTAGAATAATTGGTAAAATTTATTTCAAGACTGACAGACCACATTTCTCTACTTAATTATTATAGGGAAATTTCCATAAATTAGAAATATACATGTATATGCTTTTGAAGACTGCCAACATTACAACAAATATCCCAAATTCCTTAAATTGCAGATATAATTTTTTCCCTTCATAGCCTATTCCCACTTTCATCACTAAACTAAAGGACTCTGCCTAAAGATCTGACCCTCCAACTACCCCTCCTACCCCTCTAAAAGGCAGGGGTTATACAAAGAGCACCGACTAGCGCCAAAGCCACATCAAAGGGCATGGCACATAGTTGTTTAGGGATGTATGGGAATTACGTCCCATCAAAGGGAGGTATACAAAAATCACAACAATTTTGGATAGGGGACAAAGAGAGAAACCCATTTTGGGACAAGGCAAAGAGGAAGACCAATTTCGAACGGGGTGGGAGGGTAATGATAATTCCTTTGTGGTGCCACATTGTGGGTGGGTGGGCGTCGGAACCAGAGCGGAAGTACTTAGAGCAAATGAAAACATTAGCATAGAGCTCACAGGCTCACAGCTCAATAGCGAATAAGTAAGTAATACAACTAATTAGGAAACCCGATGGCTTTTTTTCCACTGGCTCGTAATCGACAGGACCTCGAAGGGATGTACTCGTATGTGTGACCTTGCCGGATGCGTCAAGGCTGAACAAAATGCAGCGGCCATTAACTGCGTGTGGCACTTCATTATGGACATTTGGGGTGGAACAAAGGGCCGCATTGTCGCAGTGTCGAAATGGCTTTATGGCCGGCCAAGAGTGTCCTTGAAGAACGTCCAGTAATGAGATCTGCCCGAAGGCCTCACCTCACCTCTTACCTTGATTTTTAGTATTTGACATTTGGACACGCGCATTTACGAAATCAATAATGGAATTTTTCACTGCAGACGCGTGGTACGAAGATCCTTCGACTCTGAGTCGAAGTTGACTTTGGGCCTTCACCTTGGCCCTGGACGATGCTCTGCACTATGGATCGAATGGCTGGGCATCCGCGGGTGTCGTCAGCCTGTGTAAAATTTTATTGATTCCTTTTTGTCTGTTGATTTACTTATGGACATTACGGGGTGATTGTTCGGCCAAATATTTGCCTTCACTAGACTCCGGAGAGACTGTTTAAGTAGTCGTCGTGCTGCTTCAGTTGAGGGACACGGGACAGGAGCTGGTGACAAGTTTTTGTTGTTGATTCTGGGCAAAGTTTCCGCTGATGGCCCAAAATCCAAGGCCGCACTGCCGGACGTGCGACACGGCTCAGTGTGTGGGGTGCCTACAGCCTGGAGCTAAACGAAAGTCCTTGGAACAGTTAGTTCGAACAGTAGGAGATGTCAGGGACAGAGATCTAAAGAGAGGTTCTTACTGTAAGAAAAACAAGTATCTACAATCTTACTACTCTTAAGAGATGTTATTTCAAGAGATCCTTCACTTTGAAAGTACCAGAAATTCAATATAAGATTTCCTACAGATTGATTCCTTTTCCATTAATATACAGATACTATTTTATCCATAACCTATTCCAAATTTTCATCAACTCCCTTGACCTTTCCCGGAACTCCCTCTCGCCCTCTCCCTCTCTCTCTCTGTCTCTCTGTGAAAACATTGCCTTACACGTGTTCACGGATAACAATCATTAATAGATCATTCCGTCAAAGGATCTTAGGGAAAAGCAAACCCAATCAAGTGCTACCTGACATCCGTCGCGCAACGCCCTAAACCGTAGAAATCTCGACACTCTCACGGATCATTGGAGAGTCCCAGCGACGATAGCACTTGTAAGTTCCTGTGATTAATGATTGCCCAGCAAAAGGAGAACACAAAGAGAGATGGAGGCCACAACAATGGCAGGCACACACACACACAAATTAACACTAGGCCGTTGGCCAGGGGAGGTTGCAACAAACCCACCAAATATAGGTGCAACCTGGTTGCAGGAAACCTGGTTCTGTGGCTTCCACGAAAAAGCAGACACAATTGCAACGGCAGCAGCCAACGAACAACCAACAACATTATTAATTACATGCATTAATTTCTGGCACAGTTGATGCCACAAGACGATGGCTGTTGCCCCTGCCCCCGCCCCTACCCCTGACAAGTGATGCAACTGCACTAATGTCCAGACCGAGACCCATCTTAGGCGCCACTGTTGATGGATTCGTGGCTGCGACCCGTTGATGAACAGCCGTCTAAATTATGGAAACGCTTGTCACCCGCTGCGTGCCATGCCATGCGATGGGTGCGAGTAACGGCCGAGTGGCGACGGGGATGGCGACCCCACAAGCCGTCGAAGCCGAAGTCCATGTGAACGGATGGCGCATAAAAGTGAGGCACCTTGCCGTTGGCTGATCGACTAGGGGGGTATCCTATAGAGTAGGATTAAGGGTAATACGAAGCCTCATTTGTAGCCAAATAGAACATATCTTATATTGGTTTTCATTTAGGAATCATCCAAAGACCCATTAATAATGGTTAATCGTATGGCAAGAAGTACAAAAATGTACCCAAATGTATCTTTATACTCTGTTTGGTTTATACATACCATACCCGATCTATAGGTATGGAAAATTCTTTAGTAGATCTCCCAGTACATCCCTAGCCACGCTCTCCTCTCCTCTACTCCCTTCCCCATTGCCTTCTGCTATGCTCTATGGATAGCACATACCCAGAACCCCATTCGAACACTCCATGAGTATGAGTGGGTTGAAGTGAGTACACTGCAGTTGCATGCAACAGCAAACTGCAACAGCAACTTGCCAACTGCCACCCATCCAAAGACACGACACACATATATCAAAAAGCCGCCATGTCGTTAATTTAATTTGTACAATTTTCAGCCAAATATTTTCCACACTACCGAAACTGCCAATAAAGCCCACGCAACTTTTTAGCCAGCCAACCAACCAACCAACCAGTCTGTTGGCCAAAAGAGAACGAACACACACACACACATACACACACATAGGCATACACATTTTGCCATCTCTTTCTCGGCCAAGAGAGTGTCGAGTCGATGGCAACAAGTTTTTCCAGTTTTTCGTAGCGGCAAATAATTTTCCAGTGCGCGCGCAATTTTTCATAATAATTTATATCAAGTTTTTGTCTTGTATTTTGTTTGTTATTATGACCTTCCAGAGGGTGATATGATTTTCAGGAAATATTGGTGACAAGAGGAAAGGATTATTGGGTCATTGATTGCTAGAAAATGGGGGATTTCTCTGGCAGAATCCCAAAGAGCATCCTTTTCTTGGAACCGCTGTAGATCACGTCAAAGAGGACGACCAGGTTGAGCTTTAGCAGCTTTTCTAAGACTCTCTATCGCTCTCAAACTAAAGTGTAACGGACTCGATCAAGATGGAGTATAGGGAAGATTCAGACTCTTTCGGATCTAAGAGCATAAGCAATAGAAACGATCAGAATGGAGAAGAGGAAAGATCTCAGCTCTGTCCCCTTAGGATCTGACACGCTAAGCAATCCCATTCTCTATGGTCTTCTGAGAGGGTGAAAGGTGAAGCAAATACTACAGACATTTGACTAAGAGTATTGCAGATACAACATCATTCCTTATGTTTCCTTCTGCTTTGTTTCTTGTAAAGTACTCCCCCTTGTTTAGCCCTTTAAGGGCATCCAGCCTGCGGCTCTTTGGGCCACCCTTTCTTTCCTGTTTCGGCCGTCTGGTTAGACCCGCTTCTTCCCTTGAGGTAGAACTGCCTTCGCTGCAGTTTTAGTCGGCCTGTTGTTGTTGGTAGCAGCGGGCGCTGCACGCTCCATCCGTCATCCGATCTGTCCTTCCAACATATGGAATCAAATATATTTTAATTCATAAAAATTATTTGTTGATTGTGCAAATGTGATGTAAGCCAAGAGGAGGAGGAGGAGGAGGGGGCAGAAGGGGGTAGCACGTGAGGTCTGTGTGAAAAATTTGAATTGAATTCCTGGAATTGCCCCGAGCCGAAACGGAAGCGTCGAGTCAGTAAGTCTTGTCGGAATTTTGAAACCTTCGCCTGACCCAAATTCTATCGCAGCTTTCAAGTGCAACCCACCGATCAGACCCACCGACCGACCCACCAGATCCGACAACATTTTAGAGATTTTTATAGAGAACCCCCCGCCTCCACCTCCACCTCCTCCTGCTATCGATGGCAACTTTGACGCGTGCCTCATGCCTCAGTGGCATGACTCGCTGGAAACGGGTATCCATCAAATAAAAGATTTCTATACAATGTGCTTGCTGTTGGTTGCTGTGGTGTTTGCTGGGTTTTTGTGTCGCGTCATTGTTGCAACATCAGCGCAAACAAGCCAGAACACACTTCAGAGATCCAACAATGTCGAGTGCTAATAAAACCCACTGAGAGAGGGGAGAGAGAGGAGAGGCCCAGCCTCAATCTCAATGACTGACAATCTCAGCAACAATCGTGAGTTATTTGAGGCGGCTAATCCCCCCCCACCCCTCCTCCATCGGATTGGACTTCGAGTGTTAGACAGGAGTATACAACATCTATGGATTATGGATTATGGATATGTATTGTTGTGTGTGTGTGGGTTGGGGGGATGCATAACAAACAAGCTATTTAACACCGCCAGAAATGCTGAGTTAGCCTGCCATGACAGGGCAGATCTTGGAGTCACTCCTGAGGGGCAGACAGGCAGCCTCCAGTCATGCCCACAAAGTGTCGAAGATCAAAATCAGCAGCAGCAGCAGCAGCAGCAGGAGGAGAGTCGCAGTTGCAGTCACAGGAGAGTCGCGGAATTGATCGCGTCGATTAATTTGTCTTGGACGGACTCTCTCGCTCTCTGTGGCATGAGTCTGCAGCTCCTACTGGGGGACTGGAAAGTGGGGTACGGGGGGGACTCACTCTCAAATGGAATGCACTTAATCACGATTAGTTGTAATCGATAAGCAACCCTGGCTTAGAAAAGAGAGAGAGACAGACAGTCAGAGAGACACAGAGATGATTTCCCTATATCTATAGGTCTGGTCGGGTGGTCCCCGCATTTCCATATGAAAAACTTCTTCAAACCTAAATGGTTAACCAATGATTTCAACATAATATTGTTGGCCTTTGTCCGGTCAAAAGCTCGGACATGATAAATGGCACAATTTATTTAAATCAGAGAGAGAGAGAAACAAAAAACAAACACCAAATTCGGTTAATAATTTGTTCATTTATCAACATTTGTTAGCGGCGATTATGAATGACGTATGGGCTTATGGGTTATGGGAGGGACTGTTTGGGGGGGCCAGGTAGCCAAGAAGTCTCGTCGATCGTCCCCAAAACGAATCGAATCCCATTTCATTCATAAAAATCTTGTTTCTTTTTGTACTCGATATTCGCCCCAACGCAACGGGTTGTCTTTCAGCCACAAAAACATATGCAAAAGCCAACAAAAACAAGCACAAAAAACAGTTTATGGTTTCAAGTTTTGCTTGCAGTTTGTTTAACAAGCGAAAAACAACGCAAAAAGTAAAGGATTGTATTCAGAATATTTCTGAAAATATTCGGTAAACAAAAGTTGCCATTCCAATGGAAATTGTTGTCCGATCAAGGAAAATCTGTGGTATTCATAAAGTTAACGGTTTGGAGATTCCTTCTTCTAGCCGTATACCAAAAAAATCATACAATTGAAATAGTTTTTTGAAATTTGAAGTGTAACCCTTATACGATCTGTCTGGCAACGCTAATTAACATTATGTACATGAACAGCGAGAGCCTCTGTTAACTGTCGTCTCTGCTATTCGTATGTACACATCTCAATTCTTATGTACACAGAAGTCGCAACGTTCTCTCTTTAATACGCGACAATAAACGCAATTTACAATATAAAAATATCCAACATATATCTAAAATATCTTCAGAATATAATATTCAAATAGGACTAATAGAAACTAAAGTATTTATAATAGAAATAAGAGTAACGGCCATACATTTTCAGGCTCCAGGCTCTCTTAACTATTATGCCACTCAAAGGCTTACAAAATAATTCCTTACTGGCTGTCAAATATGGAACACAAATTCCCCGAGAGGTTAACCATATAATTTTCTACTAAATATATATTCCAAAAAACGATATATTCTTAGCTGCTCTATAAATCTCTCTCTCATACCCTACTGTTACTCTAATAAGTCTGCATACATTCTTGCAAAAAATACTTAAAATTACATCAAAGAGTGGCCATGCGAGTACACCTCCTCTCAGCCCCTCCTCTCATCCCCCCTCCTCTCAGCCTACCAAACCCAGTTGACATTTTTCATAATTCTTTATAACCTTTCCCCGCTTTTTAACCACCAAAACACGCTAATAAAAGCCCCGCACTATGGCTCAAACGAGTAAGGGCAGACGAGTGGGCATAGGAGTGGGTTGCGGAGTGTACGAACCATTCCAAAACTATTTTTATAACGTACTAATAACTGCAAAACTTTCACTGCTCGTTTTTTTGCCACCCCACCCGTACATACATTTATTTCGTGCGCTGTTTTTTTTTTTTTATTAATTAAATTACACGCCAGACATTTTACAACATTTACAGCGAATTACAAAGAAGGGAGAAAGGTTCGGGAGAGCTGTAAAAAAATATTATATCACCAGAACAAAAATAACACAGAAGAGAGAGAGAGAGAGAGAGAGATGTTGAGTTAAGGAATTGCTAGACCTTTTGATACCCAGTAGGGGAAGGCTTTTGGGGAATGCTTTGAACAAATCGTAAACCAAAGAACTTGGGTATAAGTATTAGTATTTTATCAATATTTTACTCTAAATAGATCTTAGAGACCGAATATACATATACTACTAATAGATACTACTATAATATACACTACTTTACTACTACTACTACTACTAGTATTATTACTACTACTTTACTCTATCACCTTTCATATTCCCTTACCTTTCGACCTCCAACCACCCCACAAACTGTCACCTAACGCACCCAAAACTGATTTACCCCTTGTAGGAATAATCACATTTATCATAAAGCACAGTAAAAGAACGCAACCTGGTCAGGGTTCTGGGGTTTTGGTTTCGCTTTCGATGTCTCATTGGACCCTACGTTTGGGTCCCCGGTCGCCAGTTACCAGTTACCGGTTCGCCAGGTATATCCATGAGTGTTAACACTCATAACAACTGCTAAAGCCCATTTTCGCATGTTGGCAGCTTATAAAAAACTGCAGTCACTCGGCCATAGAGCCATATAGCACCCCAGCACCCAGCACCCACTCCTCAAGCCCCCAACTCCAACCCCAACCCAACCCGAAACGCAAGAGCAAGAGCATTCCCTTCGCTGCCCTTCCCTGGATTCCCTTCCCCTGGCTTCCCATTGCCTTCCCTGGATTCCCCATTCCTTTTCCCTTCCCTTGGATACCCATTCCTCTCCCCTCCCTAGTGGTTGTAGGTTGTAGGTGTGCAAGTTTTAGAGTGAGATTTTGTGTGAGCGATAAACACGCGCCCAAGCACAAAAGTGTAAATTAAGCCTCAGACGCCGCCGTCGCCGCGGAGAGTCGTGTGTGGGCCGGGCCAAGACCCAAGACTCGCAGGAAAAAGGGAAAGAAGAAAAATTATGAGTTATGCCATGCAAGGACATGGACATGGTCTGCTCAAGCTTCATTTGCTAAGCCATAGCCATAGCCACAGTCCCAGTCATAGCCCCAGTCATAGCCATTCTCATAGCCATACTCATAGCCATAGTCATCGTCATAGTCCCAGTTTTCGACCCTATGGAGTAGGACAGCTACTACTCCCTGCTATGGTGTATATATTCTCTCTATATAGCCAGTAGTCGTAGTCGTAGTAGCATTTGTAGAGTCGAGTCACAGCTAGCGTGTCGCTCATTAGCATGTACATTTCCAGGGGAATTTATGGTGTCCATGCCACATGCGAAATGTGGGTTAGCAATGCGGCAAATGTGCAATGCAAGAGCAAGGCACTGCCACATTCTGTGGCAATTTTATGCTCATCAGTGGCGCATTTCTCAACATTCAGGCCAGCGAGGATGACGGACTCATAAATTAATTAATTTTTGGTGTGGCTTTCAGCGCGCTTATCAACGCCCAGTGATCGGATCGCCCCAAAGGAACCAACTGAAGATCCAGTATAGATATATTATATGGCTCAAGGGCAGCTGCGATCAATAAAAGAAGAAAGAGAAGAGAATTGTTGTTAAGACTCATTATCAATGGCGAGTGTAGGCCACAGGAAAAGAGGGGATAAAGGATAATCAGGCGATATATAACAGCTAACACGTGAAACGAGTTCAATTCCAGCTTGGGCTCTGTATCGGGGTCGGGGTTTGGTTCTGGCTCTTGGCCAGGGTCTGGCTTTGGCTCTGGCTCTTGGCCTGGCTCTTGGTCTGCCTCTTGGCCTGGTTCTGGCTCTGTCTCTGGCAATGACGACGCCGTCACTTGATTCTTATGCAAACAAGCCAGAAGGTTGTCCAACATCGTGTTAAAAAACTTGTTCGCAATTAAACGATGTCCTGCCGGGGCTGACTGAATGTCTGCCAGGGTCTCAGGTCTGGGTCTCGCTCTGGGTCTGCCCTTACCTCTCTTCCCTTTCTTTCTTCTCCCTTGGGGTCCCTTCTTTGCTGGCACATGGAATGCGCGAAGCGAGCGCCGCGCATGCGCACACAAGAAAACGTCTTCCACCTGGCATTCAGCTTCAAGACAATCATATTTCTCTCTGCCCAGCAAAGACCATGCCACAGACCAGAGACCAGACAAAAGGTTGCACGTAAGTGACCCAAGTTATCATAAATATGTCAAAAGTTGAAAATTAAATGTACAACATGCTGAGTCCTGCCCGAGTCTCCACACTCTCTCCCGCTCTCCCGCTCTCTCTCTCTCTCTCCACCCGCATGGTGGTGCTCCGTTCTTTATTGATATTTTTGCACTTGTTTACATTTTCCTGATTTAATGCCGATGTTCTACCGAGACCACACGTGGCGCCATCTTGTTTATGATAAGTGAAATCCTGTTTTCGACCTGAGATTCCAATTGGCGTGGGGGCGGGAGGGGGATGGGACGGAACGGCACTGGATGATTGAATGTGTGTCGTGGTTTATGAGTCACAAGGTACTAAAATGGAGTTTAAACAGAGACAGAGAGAGAGAAGATAGTGTAGAACTATAAAAGATTTCTTAATAGTTTTTTACTGAAATAAAGCAAAAAACATTTCAAACAATTTTAATTTAATTTTTTTAGTAAAAGAGTAACGGACTTTACAGAATTATTTTCCACAATCTGTAGAAATTCTTTAATTTTAATTAAATTTTTTTTAATTATATTTTTTCCTAAGAGAGTAACGGACTTTACAGAACCATTTTCTACAATCTGTAGAAAATCTTTAATTTTAATTTAATTTTGTTTAATTATATTTTTCCCCAAGAGAGTAACGGACTTTACAGAACCATTTTCCACAATCTTTAGACTTTTAAGGTCTCAAATTATATTTCTTACATTTAAATTACTACCAAAAAACGCCTGTTTTAATCACCCTAGAATCATACAATATAATATAACCTTTGATCCTAAAAACCAACCTCAACACGCACTCCCAGACCCAAACCCCCTCCCAATCTTTCCCTTGCCCTTGGCTTTGCATGTTCATAGGGAATGCGCTCCTTGGCGTCGGTCCGTGCAGAAAATAACTTTGCGATAATATTAAATTGCTGTCAACAAGAAAATATGTTGGATGAATTTTCCCAGCTACAACCTGAAGCCTGCAACCTGCAATTGATTTTCTGTCAGCGCATAAAATCTGAAAGGGTGTGGGGGGGGTCGGGGGGCGTGGGCAAAACACTTTTCCAAGTGTTGATTTGTGTTATATGGTAGTTTCTTATCAACAATGCAGTCTATTAGGCATTACCCTGGGATTGACTGACATGCAATTCGAGTAGGTAGAAGGCCAGAAAGAAGAAGGGGAAGCCAGAAGCCCAGAAGGAAGAAGGGGAAGCCAGAAGGCCAGAAGGAAGAAGGGGAAGCCAGAAGGAGGCCAACATCAAAGGTGGCAACAATTTCAGTCGTAAAAACGAACAAAATAATATTCCAAACATCAAGAATTATGGCCAAGAAGAAGAGCTACTACCATTGCCACTGTTTGTCTGTGTGTCTGGTTGACAGGGCGCCAAACTATTAACGGAATAGGAGTAAATTTGTTAATGCCTTTGTCTAAGCCATGTTCCATGTGCCATTGGCCATGTGTGCGTTTGGTTGGCAGCAGGTGGGAGCGCAGCTGAACTCCCGAAAAGGGGTTAAAATGTGTTTATTTGTTTATGGTCGTTTCGCTGTCCTTTCGCTTGGCCCCCCCGTTGGCCTCCCCCATCCCTTGGTGAAAGGGTTAGAGAGACTATTGCGAGTCTATAGACGTTTACGTTTATATCCCATATGCTCGTCTGTATGTATGTATGTATATGTGCATGTTCATAGCTGGCTGTTGGCTGTTGGCTGATGGGCCCAGTGCGTTTGACTAATGTCTCATTTGCATGCCAAAAGCAGTTAACAAGTTTTGCCCGAGTCCGGGCCACTGCTAGAGCCACGGGAATGCTCGGGCTTGCTGGTTCGCAGTAAGAAAGAAATTATGGCTTGTCTTGCTTTTAAAAACAACTTAGTGGATAATACACCCCTAGTGTTAAGCCAGACGGTGGTACGTCCATCCCTGAGAGTGGAGAAGCAGCAAAGGAACGGTGTGCAGTGCCACTGCCACAGCTACAGCTACAGCAACTACAGAAACTACAGCAACGACACATTCATTTCCTTCTTGGCGCGCCTCAAGTGTTGTCACCTGTCATAATAAGTGCGGAAGCAGCAAACGGCAAACAAAGAGACAGAAACAGGCTGAGAAAGAGGCAGAGCCAGTGACTAAAAGAGAGAGAAAGAGGAAAAAAGTGCACAAATTATAAGAAGGAATGTCTATAAGAAAAGATAACGACGAAATAGGTACTCTATCCAGCGATCTTCTAGGAAGTCTTTGAAGTTCCCAGAGATCTCCTGTCAGGGGGTCTTTGAAGTTCTTCTTGAAGAAAGGATTGTGAGCTTTTAAAGTCGCCTTTTGATATCCAGTATCCTTTTTTGGTCCACACATACACTTAGAGAATAATGGTATAGTAAAAAGAATTTAATAAGAATTTATTATGAAAAAAAAAGAGAAAAATTGTTTAATTTAAATATTTTCCAATAAAAGAAATTCAATATTTTTTTTATTTCATTTCATCAAGTATTATCGCTACGCTCGTGCTACAACCCCCGGCTCACGCGCTTTGCACGCTCGGAGCGTAGCGTAGCGAGTAAACTCTCGTTAATTTGAGTTCAGAAAAATATAAAATATATAAAATGCGTTTTTAATATGAAATAAATTCTATTTAAATATGAAATATATTTTTAAAAATTCTAAAATATATTTAATACAAATCTTAAACACATTTAATACAAAAATTTTCATATTACTTTCAAAAAGTACTTCTATTTCATTATTTCCAATCTGGGATCAAAATATATTTAATTAAATATTTAAGTCCCAGTGCAAATATTACACTTTTTCCCCGTTTTATCTATAAGTTCAAGGTTTTCCTAGAAATATTCTTTCCATACGCATATCTAGTCTCAAAGTCTCTATACCCTTCTCCCGAAAGTGTATTCAAAATAAATGTTACTGCATTTGCTTTCAATTTATAAGTTGGCCGACCGACATTGACGTTGCTGCCACTGCCACTGCCACTTGCCTCTTGCCGGTGTTGCTGTTTCTGTTGCTGCCGCAAGTTTCCTCCAATTCATTTTCATAATTGCAGCAAATGTAAATTGCAATATTTTTTCTCATTTTTCTCTCCGCAGCTCCAGCTACAGCTCCTCCACTTCCCCTCCTTATCGAGGAGGTCTCTTTTCTTTTCTCGAACCATTTCTTTAGCCGCATATGCGTGTTGCACTTGAATTTGTTGCACTGTCGCACTTGAGTTGCAACCTGCCGTCGCCTGAACCTGTTCCAACTTCAGGGAGAGAGATGGATTGCTGTTGCCGCTGCTGTTGCTGTTGCAGGGGCAGCGGCCGCGCTGAAACGGAACCGCAAATTATTTTAATTTGCGTTAAATAATGCAACGAGGTGAGAAAAAATTAAGAGCATTTCTCAGCGTCAGCAGCACAGAGAGAGAGAGAGAGAGCGAGAAGAGAGTGCCAACAACAATAAGGGCTCTCTCTTTCTCTTGGCTCCACTCATTAGCAGCCGCGACAGCCCCCTTTTTTGCTGTGTGGGTCAGTGGCAGTTGCAGTTGCACTTACAGGGTATCCATCCTGCCACAAAGTTAAAAGCGCCGACCTGTAATTTGCCAGCAATAAGGCGTCCAGCGCAATAAACTCAATTTGTGCTGCTCGATAAAAGACGTCAGGAGATGCCTACACCCCATACCCGTACCTCTACGTTGTATCTGTATCTGTATCTACACTGTCACTCCCATCTCCCTCCAGGTTGGTAACGTGTTCATTGCCGCTTTATGCGAAATGGCTTTGGGGTGCTAAAAGCCAGGCCAACACTCCCTCCTCCACTCAAGAGCCCCCGTCAAAGTCAGGCTCAACTCCACTCAGTTTAGCTCTTGACAAGCCAAGGCGTTGCCAGAGTCTAGGCTTTTGTTATCTACACGAGATACATGTATCTATGAGATACAAATAAGATTGTGTGTGGTTGTGTGTGTGTGTGATCGGTAGCCCCACAATTTATGCATGTTTCTTCGATCATAACTCTTAATTAGCCGCTGGGAAACCTTGTCAACTGTGTTGTTGATTGACAAGTCTTTTAAGATTTCGGCAATCAACAAACAAAATATACAAAAAATATACACAAAGTTTATACAGTGCGTAGGCCCGAAACACAACACACAAGTGACACACAAGTGAAAGGTGTATGCCACAAAAAAAGATACAGACAGAAACTAGAAAGGGAAACTGGCTATAAGGAATGGAAGTGGAGATACCCTTGAAGGGGATGATGGCAATGAGGAATGGCAGCAGAGAGGGGAGGGTGGGAAAAACATTGGATATTCTATCCACTAATCGATCTTCCCATCAAAAAAGTCTAAGATTAATCTCAATATTCAATCGTATTCTTTTAAGAATATATCCAAAACTTTGCTTCACCTTTCCGCCTTCCAAATCCCATGCCTATACCTTCTCGTAGTGCTCTAAACCTGATACTTTTCAAAGCCGAAAACCCACTGTTTATGGAGCCTGGGGCCATAACCCCCACACGCAGACGCAGACACAATGGCAGACACAACAGTGAGTCCCAAAAGCAAGCCACCCACCCACATGGTGGACTGACAAACGCTGATCGATTGGCCCCGAAGCAGGCACTCATAAATCTATGGGGCAATTATTATATGATAACTACAGAATACAGAAAGGTGATATAATAAAACTCTGGCAGAAAGAAGAAAGAAAAAATCCATAAGAAAGGACAACAAGTTGTTTCGGTTTTTGGATCCATTATATAGGAATCAATTGTTAGCCCGGTGATCAATCATAATTTTCAACGATCAACAGTTTTGTAGACGAAACGTTTTCATGTAAAGTCTTAAATATTTTCACACCTTATAAACAATGTGCAGTCACGATTGAACGGACACCCACCCATACCATACCATACCCATACACGACTCACAGTATACTACGTCTGTCTGTGTGTGTGTGTGTGTGTGTGTGTGTGTGGGTGTCTAATGCGGCTATTGTCCGGGCTCCATGATTCGTGTTTAGATTATTCTTTTACTTTTTCTAGCGAAATATGACGCGCCAGCCAGTACTGGAATGATCGATGATTGAATGATTCGATTATGAAATGCCATATAAAGATTCAGTCGTAGATGAGTCAGTCTCTGGGATTTAGAGGATTGATCTCCCCCTGAAAGAAAGCTGAGATGCTTCTTGAAAGTTACCTTTCACTTTGGGGCCTGACTGACTCGCTGACTTGCTGACTTCTCTGACTGACTGACAGCTTCATTAATACCAATCCGAAAGGTAAGTTATGCATAGGAATGGAAGGTCTGATTATGACAGTCAATGCCAGGTGACAAGTGTGTTTGCTTATGCATTTTGACAGCCAACAAGTTGTATACAAACAGAGACCAAGAACTTGAAACTATCTATCTTCTAAGCAATACCAGAACTGTACAGCAGTTGCTATAAGTCTTGGGCTTGGTAATACATTTCATATTACACTTTGTTGTATGATAATCAAGGAGAACTCAGAGACATTTCATTGCAGTTTCTTTCAGAGTATAAAGTAGCAATCGAAACGGTTGGCTTTGGTTCAATGACACTTAAGACCCCCAAAGATGAGGCTCCGACACCTACACCCTGATCGTAAGCAGCTTCCAGCTTCCAGAGTTGTCAGCGCAAAACAAGACAAATGTTCCAACTGGCGACGCAGTCAAAAATACCCCAAAATATAAGAGGGATTCGACTCGTATTGGTATTCGAAAAAAACGAAGTAAGAAATAATACGCCATGCTGTGTGGTCCAATTAAAGATGCAACCGCGAGTCCGGGGACCCGGTCCGTGTCTGTGACTGTGTCTGCCACCAAATGTGCGAATGATGCGTGAATTTGCCGCAGAAGCAGAAGCCAGAAGCCTGAACGGGAAGCCAAAAGCCGAGTGTGTGGCAGTGTGGCGTTGACTGATGGTCTGGGGCAGGGCAGTAATTGGAGGAGTCGGTGCCACAGAGGCATATTTTATCGCTATTGAAGCGTTTGGCGTTAATTAAGACAAAATCAAGCGAAATTTTTGTCACATCTTCGTGGCTAAAAGAAAATCCCCCCACCCCCCAAGAGTGCCGCTTCACCACGCACTGTGCCACACTGTTTCGTGATTAATTGTGCCTTGTGCTGCCTGCCAAATGCAACAGATATATACTCCTATATATATACATACATATAGTTTTATATTCTCTTTCTTTTTCTTTTACTGTTTTCGCATTTGCGGGCAAGAAAATGAAAAATTAGTCAAGAAAATCTGGCGAAATAAAATGTCGTCGGCGACATTTTGCAAAGAGATTTCGCCTTGTCCTTCTGTGTGTGTGTGGGGGTGCACTCGTACATACATATACATACATATGTATGCATGTGTGTGTATAAATCGTTAGCTATAGACTGCCGCCTGCTTTGATAGTCATATATTTGGCTCAGCTTCTAATCGTCGCGCATTAGTCAGTGCGTTTTCTGTGGGTTTCTCCTCTCTGTAGCTGTAGCTGTGGAGGATAGCAGTCGTATAGCAGGGGCCTCTGCAATGGTAGGGCTTTGGCGACCATGAGAAGACCCTACTATAAGAGAAGATTACGAATACAAAGTTATATTGAATACCTGGTACTCAAAGAGATTCGGGTTATACTTTTATAGCCAGTACTTAAAGAGTTTAGGGATATATTTGTATAGACAGTATTTGAAGAGTTTTGGAAATCTATTAGCATTGTTTAGCAGGTTTATCTGGATGGGTGTGTAACATCCAGAAGGAAGTCTTTTCGACCACAAAAGGTATATATATTACTGATTAGAGTCAAAAGGAGAGTATAAAATGCATAATTCATAAGCACAGATGTCTATATACTCTCTGAGCTATAAATCTAAAAGTAAACCCGCGGCCCTTGCCGCAGCACATAACATTCCCGCTCGTTTACTACTTTAAACAGCAGTTTATCGATTGAAAAACCTATGTAAAACGAAAGCTACTAAATCAATCTCTGTTCTCTTTTTTTCCAGCAGCTTTGATCCATATACTTCTCTTAAAGGAAGCTTCGGAAATGCCCTGCAATGTTCCTAACTTGTTGTACCGCCCTCACCAGTCGACTTCCACCGGACAACCCTCTCTCTTTCTCTGTGTAACTGCATTCCTCTGTCGATTTTTCCCCTATATTTTTCTTATATGTATATAGTTTCCCTCGCGTTGCATCATTGCTATACGTATACGTAGAGAGAGATCAAAGCGAATGGGGGACTTGTTGTTGGTGCTTTGGTTGACACATCAACGCTTTTCCATCGACACCAAATGCGAAACTACAAAGACCGCGAAGACCCCGAACACGAAACACTTGGCAGAAGAAAGAAAGATAGAGACTGGTACTGTGGCTGGCCACTAATTAATGTGCTTTTAATTATGAGGCAAATGCAACCGCAAAAGCTTAGCCAGGGCTAAGGAGAGAGAGAGCCTTCTAGCCTCAACCGCAAGATGAGTGACAGGCGGGCCTTAAAAACGAAGAAGGGGTTCGACTGCTCTGGGCCTCTGCGACATGTCAGTGTAATAACAATAACTACTCAAGACAGCCCAAAAGTAACACATTCGCATAAGGACATCAGGCAGGAGGACACACACAGTAATGGACATGGACAGGGACAAAGACAGGGACAAGGACAGGGCGACACGAGACAGGGACAGGGAGGGGGACAGCAACATTGTTGGCTTGTTAGCACACGACACAAGGCTGTGGTCAGCAAATGAGCCGGCAGCTGACCGACCAGGATGGATACCTGCTTGGGACCTCTCCATGGTACTCGTAATTGTCGTGTCAATTTTGGGGATACTCAGACTCAGACTCAGCCTCAGACTTGGACTCTCCTCTGCTCTGCTCTGCTCTGCGTCCGTGTCAAAGTTTAAACATTGATTATCTGGAGACATATTCAGCAATTAGCAAATCAACTCGGCTGTGGCTGTGGCTCTCTCTCTGTGGCTTTTGGGTATTGTCCCCCATAAATGACAATTACAAAATGTGTCAAAAGCATGGCCTCTCTTTACCTCCCTCTCTCTCTCCCTCTCTTTGTATTTGTTAAATTTTAATATGACAGCAGATGGACATGGCAAATATTTTATCCGAGAAGTCAAGAAACTCAGTCACATTCCAATTTGCATACAAACACAAGCTGGAACGCCGGAAAGAAGCGAGAGAGTTTTCCTCTCCGACTGCGACTACTAGTATTCCCCGTGGACATGTTTAACGGTTCAATTTTACACATCATTTAATCCTGAACAAGTTGTTTCGGTATCGGTAACGGTAGTACCTTCCAGGAATCTCCCTGTTTTGTCACTCAATTTAAATTTTATACAAGTCTCTGTTTCCCTTCTGGCGGATTGATTTATGGCATTTTCGGCATCCCAGAAATTACAAAGTGTTAACACGAAAAGAGCAGCCAAACAATGCCAACATATGTCCGTATCTATAGCGTACAAGCCGTGCATATTGTTCAAAATTTAAATAAAACATTAACATTGTTACGGGGGTAGTACAGAGGGTGGAAGGGGCATAGTTCTGCTTGGTGGATGGGGTAAAAGTATTACTCTAGTGGTATTTCCTGGTAGGTTTGCTTAGATCTTCCCCTCTTTCATCTCGGGAGACCTGCAATAGTCAGCAGTTATCCCATTCTAAAGCTCCTATGAAGTTTCCCATCTTTCTAGGACATATTTTCGACTTTACCGAAATTTCTGATAAGTGGGGCATACCCAAATGTTGTAGCCTTCTCCTGCTTAGAGCTAGACAGGAGCAGAACAGGTGTTCCACCGTCCACACCTCCTTCTCCTCGTCGTCTTTACAGCTTTGGCAAAAGTATTTTCCTGGTAAGAAATTAATTTCTTAAGCACCAATTCTTCCTTATAATTTCTGGAATTTTATTCTTTATTTTAATCTTTATTTTGCTCCTTACTTTATCTCTATAACAATCTTTATAATAAAGTTTTTATTATATATTTTTTATGGTTTTTAATGCTAATTTTCATATGGAAATAATTGGATTACCTTCCACCAGTCTTGCCTCATACAGAAGACCTTCCACCAGGTCTAACTTCAAACAGAAGATCTTCCTTCAGTCTAGCTTCAAACAGAAGACCTTCCTCATAGTCTAGTCTTAGCCATAAGACAGACCTCCTACCACTTAAGCTCCATTGCATGTTATGGCTTTGTAAAAAGAACTACTCCTCCTCCTTCTAGTCTCCTCCTAGTCTTATGTCTGTCAAATCAGCAAGCTCTGAGTGATGAAAGCTGCCGCCAGTTCACACAAACACACTACAGAGAGTACCCTAAGAGTACCAGAGTACTACTATGTATACAGCGATATAGGTACATGTGTTGGTGTTTGTGGTTGTGGGTATTCCATTGACAACTGAAGCGTTATCGAGGTGCATGCAATTTACTCATCATCACAGATGGAAAGGTGATAGCGGACATGTTACCTATTTTAATTGAAGCGAAGATGAGTCAAAATGAATTATTACTGCAACTAATATGAGTCGCTTCTGCAATTACCAGCCAGCCGGTCCCGGCCCGAACTTCCTGGCCAAGAATGGCAAGAGTTATAGAGGAGGAGGACAGACCAGAGCAAAGGCGGCTGGTCGGCGGCGGTCCGGGCCTGGTCGAGTGTCTCTCTACCTATGTTGAAAGACAATAATGCTTAATAATGAGCTGTAAAGTTTATTAATTGCCACACAGCAAATGGCGTTAGGGGTACACCGCCTCCTCTTGCTCCTCCTCCTGCTCCTGCGACCAACTAATGAGGCATTTGCGTGTTTTGTCAATTTATTGCATTATTTGCACAGAACAACCAACAAACAAAAAGACACAAAGAGACGCATTAAAAATAAATTATTAAAATTTTTCGCAAAACTGTCGGACATACAAATGGGAGAGAGAGAGCGAGAGAGAGAGATGGACTCCGAGTTCATTGGACTACGAAAAGGATAATAGCCAAAAAGGGTAAGAAAAGAACCATCCAATGATGAGAATGATAGAAATATTTCCTCCAGATATTCTGCATAGATGCTTGAGGAATATTTCTTAAATAATTTTGTACTATACAAAAATTAAAATTAATTTAATTAATTAATCACTAACATATTATGCACATTTTATATGCAAATATTCTCCTTAAAGTATTACTATTAATTATTAAAAAACAAACTAAAAGCTGAATATGAAGAAATGATCTGAACGATATCCCAAAGTCAATAGCAGCAAGCAATTAAGACTCTAAAATTGGTCTAAAAGTACGGATGGCCACTCGCAGTACCGATGCACCCGTTCCGTGGGTGTAAAATACAAAATTTTCCATATTCCTCATTGTAAAATATAAGCCCCGAATTTTCTGAATAAAGATTAGTATGAATTCAAACCTCTACACGCAAGTATCTAGACTTTTCTTTTAAGGTCTAAACAGACATCATGATGGAGCAGATTGGTAAAGGTCAATTCCTTTCCAACTTAGGGAAGCTAAGAGACATCGGCAGAGTTCATCTGTTTGGTCCTGTGACCCTGAGACTGCTGCTCTTTGCAATATTTTGTTATTTGTTATATTTGTTTTCTGAATCCCTGAAATTTTAGTAAGATTTTATAAGAACCCAATTATTATTATTCCAATTATTCCAAATATTTGCCATAAATCGTAGAGCCAAATTTAAGACACAACCTGCCAAAGAATATTCAGCATAATCTTATTTACCTTCAAATTCTAAGGTATTCCAAAATTCCTTGCTCTTTAAAGTCTTGCATACATTCCTAAATATCCTCTCCTTAAAATCTTTAAACTTGAGATACATTTGTTTCTCTATTTGTGGGTTTGCCCTACTGAAACTGATTTCAAACTTGACTGATTTTAACAGCCAACAGGAACAACAACAACAACAACAGTAACACCAACAACTGGTAGCTACAAAATAGCAAATAAAAGTAACAACAAAGTCAAGAATCATTGAAGCATATATGGCGATTTACCCCGTTAATGAGACCATAGATAACAACGAAAATAAACTGTCAACTTTGGGCCAAACAAAAGGCAGCAGCGGCGGCAACAGCAGCTTCGCTGATTAAGTCAACCCTATAAAAACAGAAAGTTCACCGCCCCTTAACTGGAACGGAACCAAAGCCAAACCCTCCTCAACGATGGCCAAATCAAGTCAACTTCAACCCGAAGAGTGGCCGGAGAACCCGAACCCAGATACAGATACAAATACAAAACCCAGTCACCAAAAAGGGGTAAAATGTGCGAAATATCACAACTTGGCACTCGTCGTGGCACAAAAGTTACGCTGGATTAACAACCCCTAGCTAGACCCTGTCCCTCACCCTCTCTCTCTGTCTAGATCTCCTCCTAAAGCCCAACCCCTGCAACGGCGCACTCGTGCTGACTGCAATGAGAGCAATTTATAAAATTGTTACGCTAAATAAATTAAAATTTCACTTTTAAAGTATTGGGCGTGAAATTAGGATTAGCCTTGAGCGAGCGGAGGGAGGAAGGAGTGGGGGCCTTAAAAGCGAAAAGAATTTATAGACATTAGACAGTACAGAGAGAGAGTTAGAAGAATTTGGGTTTAAGCTTTTAAAGATGTATAGACAGCATTAATCAGAGGGCATTATCGTAGGGAAATTATTGATGGGTTCATCTATAATGAGTTGAGGGAATATTTTAAGTGTTTTAATAGAAAAAATATAGGAATATATATAGAGCTTACTGCCAACATTTGCCAGTAGAGAGAATCTACAGCTCTCTTGTAAAACTACGAAAAAGTAGAAACTTTCGGATGGGATATATTTGAATATTCCTTAGAGGTGGAAAGTTGGAAAGGTGTGTTCTGCCAATCTGTAATGAGTTAAGGGAATATTTGAAGTTTTTGAACATAAAAGATATAGGAACTAAAGTTTACTGCCAACATTTCCATAACAACGTCTCATACCAACGATGATTCGTGGTCAAAGAATAAATCTTGGTTAATTGAGAGCAGATTTTGAAGCAAGGCACCTTTCTAAGGACTGTCTAAGGTCCTTGCCCAAGGTATCGGAACCTTCAAATTGGAAAATCATATTCTTCCAGCCTGGTTTTTCCCATTTGGGGTGTCTGCCACCACTCTTCCATGTTGGTGGTTCCTGCTACGTTCTTTATCTCAAGGCATTTAGTTGTATATGACAATTTTTTCCTCCTCCATATCCTATCCATATATAATTGTTTCCCCTGGAAAAGGTATTTAAGAGAGCAGCTACATCTGGCGAATATTTCTTATAAAAGCAAACTTTGTATCTGTATCTTCTCCCTGGGTGTGCCCCCTGCAAAGACCCTTGCGACTGTATCTCGAAAATCATTAAGTTCTAAGTAGTAGGCCAAGCCTCCTTCTGTTCTGTTCTGTGCTTCTACCTGCAACATTGAAACGTTATCTTGTTCGGGCCAAAATTCTAATCAAGCATTTTCTCACCTTACCAAACATTATGCGAGGAGCATGCGAGGGGATGGGGATGGGGGATGTTACCCTTTACCTTCGCTGGTTGGTTGGTTGGTGGGCGTGTTCGTTGTTGAACGTTCTGTCGGCATAAAAGAGGCGGCGGCATCCACACAGCGGCAGCGGCAACATTTCTGTGTTCTTTAGTTTTTACTTTTTTGTTGTTGTTGCAACGTCTGCGGCTGCTGCTGCTGCTGCTGCCGTTGTGCCTGCCTGACATGTGAGAATTTGCCGTAAATCAACCTGTTGCTTGGCTGCCTGTTGTTGTTGCTGTTGTTGTTGCTGCCTGCCGCACACGTTTTTTGTTTTCGGCTTATGAAGTGCCACCGAGAGAAACAGGTTAATCGATTTTAAATCGGTTTCGATGTTGTTTTGATCGCCACTACATGTGTATGCATGTGTGTCTGTGCGTGTTGCCTGCTGCCTCTGCTGCCTGTTCTACTTTTCTACTAGTTTCGTTTTTTATTATGAATTTTATTCTCTGTGTTTTTTTTTGACGTTTGAACTTGATTACCGGTGATTTTAATAATGATGTGCCTGCCTGTTGGCCGCCTGTTGGCTGCCGCATACGAAATGATCGTTAAAGACAGTTCATTAAGTCTCGCCTGGACCGAAACGGGTCTGCTCTGGTCTGTATTCGCATAAGATCTTCCCGGGTAGTGCATCCTCTTCTTGGAGCCACGAATTGCTCATAGGCCAAGACCTATTCCACTCCACTTGGCTAATTAGCTGTTAAATGCATTGGCCATTCGTTCTGTTCTGCTCAGATTAAGTAGCAGGTTGATTTCGCTTTTTGCTTCTTGCTTTCTGCCAGTTAAATTGATACCCATCAAAAAGGGGAGTACCAGCTGAGCAATCACTGGGTAGCTTACCATTTGCATGACCAGCCATAAAGCCAGGGAGCATTTAAAAGAGTCGGGCTTTGAATGGGAGAATGGTTGTCTATATATAGACATTGGCTGGTACTTTACAGTTTATTTATACTCGTAGATGTAGATGTAGAAGCTGAAGTTATTGCAAGCGGCTTTTACTTATTAATTTTCTTCGACATTTAAAAGTAGAAGTCTACTTTTCAAGCAATTACCGCAGTATTATGAACTATATCTGGAGCTCAAAACGAGGTCCCTTTGAAGCTTGAACTGAATGTTCGAATAGACTTCAGAAACAGGAAGAGAAAGAGGTACATATATATGTAGATCCGATCCGATAAGCAAGCTCTGCAATGCTTCTGTTCTGATCTCAATTTTAGGCCTCAAGTCTCATTCTTTGTCTCCATAGCACCAATCAGCGCTTTCGGATGAGCGGAATATGCAATATTTGAAATGCTCGATGTACTCTACGTTGTTGAGTGTTGATTGATCTCATGACTTTTGTCATTGAGACCTGCTCACACACACATCTTGTCTGATTCGTTCCTGTGCTCTACTATTCGAAGTTCTGGATGGGCTTGTTTGTATTTCCAAGAGATTTTCATATATTAGATGGTAGCATTGAATGAAAACTCGATATGGCATTGTTTAAGTAAGGACTTTGAAAAGGACTAAGAGTCCACAAAGCTATATATATCTATATGCTATAGATTGAGGCCTCAAACTGATCTGTCGTAGTCTTACTTAACTTGGAGATCGTTTCTATGGAGACAACCTTGAGATTCAAAATCACTTAAGGCACTCCTATAGAGTCATCGCCTCTAAGTGTCTGCAGGTCCCCACTCCAGCAACAACCCAACAATCCTTTAGAGCACAGCCATACAACATCATTTTCCGCAACATTGCAAGCAACACAAAACTTCCAAAACCAAAAGGGGAAAAAAACACAGAAAAAAGTAAAGAAAACCAAAAGGAAAGAAAAGAAAAGTGGTTGCAAAGTAGAACAGAAGCGGTTGGTTGGTTGCATGGTGGGGTGTGGTGTGGTGTGTGGTGGGAATGATATAGGGTAGGGTAGAGTTGAGGAACCGAAGCTGGATGATTTATTTGCAAAGTCGTCTGTTTGGTTCCATTTCAATGCGAATGACAAACGCGACGATGACGATGCGCCGCAATGAAGTTGGCAGTGAAGCACTTAAAACTGCTGTAATTGCAGGAGTACGCGCATATAAGTTGCAGTTGCAGTTGCAGTGGCAGATTGGTATGGCCATGGAGTGGAGCAGTGGACAAGCATGTGACTGGCCTGGGGAGCAGGAAGTGCGCGCCTGCAGATCATCGCGGAGGCATATCACTTTACCAGAAAGAGGCTGAGGGGCTGGAGAGGCTGAGAGGTTGAGGGGCTGAGAGTTTGAGGGGCTGAGAGGTTGAGGGGCTGGAGAGGCTGAGGCATTGCCGAGTGCAGTCAGCCTCATGTCAAATGATGAATTACAAGCGGAAGAGAGACATTTCAGTGGCAGTGGCAGTGGCAGACCCAGCAACAGCAGTCAGCAGGAACAACGTGGTGCCACCGAGAATCAGTGGCAGCAGCAGCAGTGCCAGTGGCAGTCTCAAGTGGCTTGCTTCATGGCTCACTGACAGACGCGCTTCCACACACACACACACCGACACACACACATACTAATTACCTAGTTAAACTGTCAAATTGACAGATGACAGTTTTTGCCTGCCCAATGGCGGTGGCAAAACAAAACACTTTGTCCGTCAGTCAAATAAAAAAGCCTCAGCGGCCTGATTTTTCTTTTGCAACAAATATTTGCAACATTTTTATTTGTCATATGCGTAGCAGAGGCAGAGGCAGAGGCAGAGGCTGTGCTGTGCAGGCCGCCCATTTCTGTCAAACTGCTGTCTGTTGTCTGTTGTCTGTTGCTTAAAAATCATAATTAGCCGCATGGCCATGGGGCAGACGGACGGGGGGAGAGCTTCCCAGAAGCGGGCCTACTTTGTGGCAAATTCGCACTTTGATGCCACAGGAACAGGACTCGCAGTAATGACTGTGGCACTGCCAGACAATGCCCCATGCTGACGTTGACAAGTGCTCTATTTGAGTATTAATTATGCAAACGTGTGAACAATTTTAATTGGGTGTAAGGCTCTGCCTGCCGCCAGTCGATGCAAATTTTTGCTTTCAATTACATTTCACATTGTGGATTTTGTATTAATAATTTTTCCCCTACGATGTAATTGCGCGCTCTCCGTGGCCCGCAATTAAATTGTCATAGACATGACGCAGCATTATGATGGGGCAATTATAACTGTCACATCTGACAGCATTACGGCTCGGACAGGCTGCGAGCCAGCAGCAGTGCACTTCTCTCTCTCTCTCTGTTGCAATTTGTTGCCACAAATTTGTTTCACTTGAGTTTTGAGGACCACCCAGTGGGTGGCCAGTGGGTGTGGGGGCGTTTAAAATGCTTAATAACAGATCTACAACCACTTGAATTCAATTGCTATTTTTCTATGAATTATTTGCAATTAAACTGCGATCAAAGTCTAAGGAATTTGGCAATATGCCTCAAGGTAATCAACAGCATTTTATTTTGGGATATATTTTTACAAGATTCGAGGCATAGAAACTTTGGTTGAGTCATAGATATGCAGTAAAGAATATTCGAAAAATCTAATTCCACATACCACCCATTCTGTGGACTGTACAGCTTGTAATCATCACTTTCGGATGAGCGGAATGTTTAATATTTAACTGAAACTCGAATGCGTGGTGTAAAAACAAAGCCAAGTCATGGAATGGCAGTAAACCCACACAACCCATTCTGTGGAGTGTCTCAATCATCACTTTCGGATGAGCGAGATCGCTCCTGCATTGTTATTCACACTTGTACGGCATTTCCTTCAATTTTATTCCCATTTTAAAGCACTGCAATGCTACAAAAATTGATCGATTGATCAAAAGCTTGTATCATATTGGAGCTCTACTCTTTCCCTCCAATACCTCCTGGAACTTATTTCCCTTGAACCTCGAATGTGCAACACTGTTGCCCTTTTCGCAAATGAGATTTGCAGCCTGTTACCAGTACTTTCGGTTCGATTTATGGCCAAACATTAAAAAGCTGTCAACACATGCGTTAGACCCCAAAAAAATATGCCCAGCTTCGCAGATCCAATGGCCAAGGGATAGCAGAGTCCCAGAGTTTCAGAGTGAACCCGAAAGCCAAAGCGCGAATCCCGAATCCCTTGTCCAGGGTCCAGGTTCCTGGGCCTCAGTGTGTTTTCAATTTCACTTAACAAACTGCATACAAGCCGAACGCTAATGAAGGCTCATAATTTTTGAACGGCACAAAACAATTTGACAGTTTTATATGCGCTTTTAATGCCCAAGGTATTTGCTGGTGTTGGTGTTGGTTTCTTTCATTTTTAGGGGAAACATTCGGTAAGGATACGTTGGTATAGTTATAAGCTGCTTTGGATGGACAGTCGACAGGAACAGGCACAGGTAGGTAGCCAGTAAGCCATTGGCAGACCCCTAACATTTGCATACCCTCGTTTATATTTTGATCGATCGTTCGACATGCAAAAAGGCCAACTGCAGGTTCCCCCCATCCTCACATACAGATACAGACAGACACAGGCAGTACCACTGGAAGACCAAGACCCAGTCGGAGTCCCACTTCCAGTCCCAGTTCCAATCCTCCTTGGACTTGTGTTCGCTTTTATTAATTTTTTGTTTGACTTTTGCTTTATGGCGTGTTCATTGTGGCACCCAACAACCGAATGTCAGTACCGGACTCGACTCCACAGCGTCTGTCTCTGTCTCTGTCTCTGTCGCCCGTTCGCGGCCATTTAACTGATTACCGAACCCTGTGTCCCCGGACTCTGGACGCAGCAGGTGGTTTTCACTGTGCCTCATCGTCCACGTCGTCTGCGTTGTCGTCTGCGTCGTCGTCGCTGCGTCTGGCCATCGTCATCGCAGCATTGAAAAATGCTTTGTTATTGACATTCCACTGGGGGCAACTCCTCGCCGTTAAAGTTGGGGCACCCACGCAATCCCCAGCACCGATTTCCAGACAGATCCCTGGTCTTATTTTCGGTCACCCTCCCCCCGATACCCTTCTGCCCCCGCCCTGACCGTGCGATAATTGTGTTTGGTTAAATGGCTCGATAATCTGTAGATAGCTACGCTTTGGAGCCAGACTTCCAGCCCCGGCCACACCCTTTATGTTAATCATAATAAAAACATCAACGTGAATATTTACAAGCCGCCCTCGGGTTCTCTCTCTGCAGATCACCTCAGACGGCACACCGGCCAGATCTCCAGAGGTCCCTCTTTCAATGGCCAGATCTCATGCTCCCTTTCGTTGGCCAGAACTCAAGCCCTCTTTTCGATGGCCAAAGACGAAGGAATTGCACAGGGCCCTGAGCTTTGAGCCTAGGCCCTGCCTGGTTGTTGTAACTGCTTAAGTGCAACAATTTTATTTGTGGCAGCAGTGCATGCCATGCAACTTGAGGCATGTGAATAGCGTACACGGCGAGAAATCAAAGGTGTCTTACTGCAGGAGTGCTAAGGGAACCTGAGGACCTTCCTGCAGGAGTATGAAATGATGAATCTGCGTTAGGCTTATGATTGTGGCACATAGATCTTTCATACCTTTCCCCATCCCTTTCCCCATCTTTTACCTTAAAATATTCCTAAGATCTTGAAGTTAGCGACTAGTTTTTATTGAATTTTATCATAAATTATGGAATAATATCATAGATAGGTAAATAAATGATTGTAATATTCAAATACTCAACCCCCCAGCGTTTCCAGTTGCTTTCAGCTTTCCCCTTCATTGACTTCTCTAGCAATTTCCCTCAGTGCCGCATTCCTCCCCTCATTTTCCACCCTATAAACCCTCACATAATCTCTCTATTTCCAGCATAAAGTGAACAATTAATTGTTTGACTTATTTCTTGCAGTGCATCAGCCATGCTCCATGCTGCTGCTGTTCGCAGTAGCGAATGTCTCCAGCAATATTCCTGCCATCTCCATCCACAATTTTGCTTGTCTGTCAGTTGGTCTGTCTCTCCATCCGTCCCTCTGTCTGTCCGTCTGTCCTCTTGTCCGTTCTGTCTGAAATTGCCAACATGCCAGAGATTACCAACTGTCAGTTGAATGTCATGCCAATGGAACATGCCGTCAACTGAAGTGTTGAACTAATTTAACAGCTGTTGAAAAAAAATACGTATATGCTGCATGCCACATACTACACGGCGTATGTGTAATGAACGAAGAAGAGCCAGCACACAGCCCCGCTATCTGCAGCAAAATGTGAAATTGAAATGAAAACAAAAAAGAGCAGAGAGCAGAAAAAATGATTGAATTTAAGTGCAGGGGCAATTAAAATACTTGCTCGCTGTACGCCACAAAAATGATTGCAACACAATTAGCTGCACATTAAAAATATACAATAATTAAGGATCGAGTGAGATGAGGCACTGAGGCACTGAGACTGAGGCACCATCCGAGAGTTGGAGGCGTGCAGCAAGGTGATGATGACCACCAGGCATATCCACACACTCTCGGCCCACGCCTTTGGTAGTCAAATGAAATCAGCGCGTCGACGTCGTTGATATATGTACAGCTGCCCCCCCTGTACACCCCCACCCCTATAAGTATCCCCTCCTCACCAGACAGCGTTGATCGTCGGGTAATTAGACATGAAATGAAGGCGGGTTTTTGGTTAGACGAAGCATTAGATACCCTTAAAGATCCAAGCATCCAAATGGAAATAGTAGAAAATGTGTAACGGCTGGTGTTTGGTATGAGAAGAGAGCGAAAGACAGCGGAAACAGTTAAAATATTGGTTTAAATCTATTGTATAGGTTTCATATATCATGCATTCCATGGATAACATTCAAAATGTGTAACGGCAGGTGTTTGGTGTTAGAAAAGAGAGAAAAAGAGTGACAGATGTAGCGGAAAAATGGCAATAGATAAACTATTAGCTACTGATTGAGTATGGGGTATAAAAGTAGGCATATATTACCTTCTTTTGTCCCTTACAAACATCTTATCAGACTCGTAATACCCCCTTTAGGAAGTATATAACAAATGTTGTGCATAATTGGAATTGTAAATGAGCCTCAGAGGCTCGTACTCCGGCTCGTACTCCAGCTCGGTCTCTGCTCTGCGATCTCAGGAAGTAGGCAATCTTGGCCAACGTTTTCCAACCTGATCATTTCTGCCCCACCCCCCCTGTCAGTCTTCAGACATGTTCGTGTTTCGCGCTTTCGTTTAAATGTAAATTATACAATATTTTTGCACATTTGTTCCACAGCGAGAGCTGCGGTGCGGTGGTGCAGTGGTGCAGCGGTGCTGTGGTGCGCGCTTTGCTGATTTTTATCTGCAGTTTAAAAAAGTTTTGTTGTCTGCATTGATGTTTGCTGTATGTAAACGTTGATTTTAATGATGTGCCATGAGCCTGCACCAACTCCATTTCCATTTCCATTTCCATAGCCATAGCCATGAGATTGCAGCGATTGCGGATCGCCTCTCATGTGTGGGGATAACTTAGGCATTTTATTAGCCGCTGAATGAAATGACCAACTCCGGTTGACTAACTTGGTTAAGTTGATTGTCTGACATGACTGTGGATGGCTGCCACATAGATAACATGGCTTAGACGGGGAGCCGCTTCGCTGATCAGACAGCCCAGCCAACAGCCAGCCAACAGCCAGCCAACAGCCAGCCAGTTTTCTAGTTTCCAGCTTCGACTACGATTTGAAATTAAACCAAACATGATTTTAAATGTTGATTTTTACGTTTTAATCGTCGCGTTTATATTGCCATAAAAACTGAACAAAAACTCGATCTTACTGTAAAAGATATACCCCTCGAAAAAACACGGCAAAACGTTTCGTGTTACACGGAATTTGAAAACATATTAAAATCACTTTTTTGGGAGCGATAGATAGAGAATGGCCCTCCAGATGGACACCCGAGATGATCGATAGGGGAGCTATTGGGTTACCAAATGGCCAATAAAGTGTTTAAAATTCTTCGGCATTTGCATAAATACCTAAAAACAAAACGAAAGGGAGCTTTCGAATATTTTGGCCCCTTGTTTTCGACCGAGTTTAACTGCTTACCGAGCGTTAAATGGCCAACATTGGGTTTGGAATGGCCATAAATATATTGTAGAAAATTTTAGAAAATATTTTGATACTGCAAGCAACTAGTAAACGCTCTCTAAATGATAGTTAATCACCTGGAACCACTACTAATCCTTGCTTGCACTTTTAACCCCCCAAAATCCATTCATCCATAATCCATACCCCCCCATTCAGTCCTCCCCTTAGTGCATTTGGCTTTCCCGATGCTCCCATGAGGCAAGTCTTGGTATCTTGCAGCTATAACGACACAAAATTGAGATTTTTACAGCTCATAAATTATTAAACACCTGTAAAATGCGTTTAATGCCACAAGGAAAAGCACCAAAAACGAGGGGGAGCGGGGGGACATCTGTTAGGGTCTCTGGGTGGCTATAAAGCAAAGCCGATTTGAGATCCAAACAGTTACAGTTCTTCTTCAATGCCACACGGGAGACAACGAGATGAGAGAGCGAGAGGAGAGAACGAGACGCTGGAAACGATGTTTTTTATGTGCAACGAACGTTTTGTTGAAAATATCATTAAAATATCAAAGTTTATCACCTTGCCACACACAGGAGAGCGAGACCGTGATGCCCCTGTTGATCCGATGTAAGATCTTTCCACACACAAAGCACATACCATGATGGTCCATGGACCATGGCTAGCTTGGTGTTGGGGAGACGACCGACTTAATCCGTTCATTAGGTTTACGGACATAAGCCCATGTTGTTTAGTGAGGCGTTAGAAGCGAGGCACAACAATGAAGCAGCAGCCCTGGGTTGCCCCTTAGTAGCGAGGGGCAGGGGGGGTGCGGTGCGGTGCCTCTGAATGACAATGACAATGAGAGAAGAGAAGAGTTTTTTGACAGCTTTCTGGTTGGGGTTCAGGCACAATATTTTGACATTTTTACGGCCTTACCTTACGGTCTTATGAAATGCCAAAGAATACCCTACCCCCCCTCCCCCTCATTGGACCTCATCTCTAGTCAAATTAACGTTTTCGGCTTTTAGTTTAATTAAATTCTAATTTATTGCGTTTTATCGTCGCTTAAAGTGTATTTTCATGTTTCAAAATTATGTTAACGTCTCAGCCATGATGATTTTTTTTCTGTTGTTCGATTCGATCACTTTTTTGCGCCATATCACAGCAGATTGGCCAACATTTTCGGGGTGACTGCTTTGTTGTTGCCAGCTTTGATTCCGATTTCGATTTTGAAACAAATTAACACTCCTTTATTTTGTTCAGTTTTTGGCCAAACAAAAAAGTGCGTAAGCTGATTAGGTACAAGGGAGACCTCAAAGCCTGTGCAATAGCCTGGCTTCAACTTTTGTTTAGTTTAAGCTGCTTATAGCAGTCGTTGGCTGGGACAATGGTTATCACAATATTATGACTTGATTATGGCCAAAAGACTAATTTTTATTCGTCCAGAGAACTTTTCCATATGCTCGGACTCCGCTCTGCTTTGCTCTGCTCTGCTCTGCTCTGTATTATGTGTTAAGTTGTCCAAAGCCAAAGCCCCTCAAGGTCGCACCTTTCACCTTTTTGATGGGAACTTTTCTTGGACAATGCCTGATGTTTGATGATTTGTTTTCAACCAAATTGGGGGGCATAACTCATCAAATGGGTCTAAAGAGAGTTCCGTAAAGGCAGACTTCAATGGACGTGTGATAATTCGGTTAAAAAATGTTATACAAAGACCAGGAAGAGTTGGCTTACTAGTTTGATAGCCAAGAGACATTGGATAGGGTTTTCCAGGCGATGATAACCTTAGAAAATGCAGAGGGAAACTACTCTAGAGGAATACTTCATATAGTATAAGTGGCCTCTATTTTCTGGGTGTATTTTCTGGGTCTATTTTCTGGTTCTATGTATTTTCTGTGTGTATTTTATGGGTTTATTTGTCAAAACTTCTTTCACTTTGCTAGAGTCATTTACCTCCCCGAAAACCTTTGTATATCTCATGGTCTATTACTCTCTTAAAGTCACAAAACCCACCCCCAACCCTTTGCCCAATCCAACCAACACTCAATTTTCAAAAACTCAGATAAGCAGCGACACGCACTTTTAAAAAAGATTCTAAAGCAGTTAGCACACAAATACATATGTACAAATGGGTGTGTCTATGTGTGTGTATATGGAAAAATGCGGAATTCATATGAGCCCCAGAGACCCAAGGACCTAGGATAAGTTTTTGTCGGGCGCTGCGCTGCGCACACGCTCCCCGAGCCAATTAAACGCGCGTTATCTGAGCCAAATTTTAAAGCGTTGATACATAAATCCTTTCGTTAAGCCCCACCCCCACCCTTGCCCGCAGCGTTCTTGACAGCCAAGGCACATGCTAACATGCCATTTTCCACACCCAACCCCCCGCAACCACAATGCCCCCTCCCTATCGCCACCCCTCTAAACGCATGGCTAAAAAAGTAGCGCGAAACTTTTTCGAAAGAGTTTTTCCTCCCAGGGCAGAAACGGATGCGTTCCCTTAAGGATAACAGGACAAGGATGCATACACTGAGAATAATTATAGGGTATTTTTGAAACTTATAGAAGGTATATGTATATGATAACTGAAGAATTGAACTGTAGCACGACCAGATGATGGTAGGTAAGTCTAGATGATGGTAAGTCAACCCTAACGATCCTAAAGATCCATAGCCATTCATAGACATAGCCATCTCTATTCATAGTTATAGATGTAGATGTAGTTGTAGATGTAGATAACTTTTGAGACAATTTTCTTCTTATTATTATAGGAATGACCAAAATCGGATGGTTTTGGATTTATTATACATACGTATAACTTATGTCTTTTGAGAGCTTCAAATCTGATATAGAAATAGACATTCTAGAAGTTGTACCCCCTTTTTGTTCTCAGTGCCTCATAGGTCTGAGTATCTGTGTGTTGGAGTGTCTTTGTGTGTCTCTGTGTGTGTCTCTGTGTGTGCCTCTGTGTGTGTCTCTGTGTGTATCTCTGTGTGGTGTGTATGTGTTGGATGTATTTTAAAATTCAACTGCGGCTTAGCATGAGCATCATAAAATAAATTTTAAGCGCAAGTGGCGCCATTAAGTCTGCTTTCAACTTTTTTACACCCACTACGCGGCCAAAGGCGTCAGCCAAGTGAGGAGCAGCAGCCCAGGGGGGTGTGGGAAGGGTCTGTCAAGTGGAGAACAGCAGCCCAGGGGGGTGTGGGGGGGGAAGAGACTGGGGCAGAGAGGAGGGGCAACGGCAACGTTAACCATATAATGTGTAAAAAGTTTATCAAAACCCTTTCCACACCCGAAACGGGAAACGGGATGAACATATTTATATAAATGGAGTCTTGCATTAGGGTTACTCAAGATTGAGAAAAACATTGTTTTAAAATAGCTGAAATAATATATAAAAAATTATAGTAGGTCAAATTTAACTAAAAATATTTATTTGTGTATATTTTATATGTCAATTGATAGAAAATTAGTAAAACTTTTAAAATTTTATACCAAAACACAGACGAAGTACCCAAGATATTTCTCTAATAAATCATTACAATATTCCTGAAAAAATCATGTAGAGATATTTATGTGTATGTAAGTTTACAAGTTTATATATAATATATATTATAAATATTATATGATATATGAGCCCATGCTTGGGATTTAAGCAATTGCAACATGCTCACACGCTCACTTTCGTTCAATATGTTTGGGATATTTTGATATAAATCTCGAATAGAAAATGCTGTGAAGTGATGGGAAGGTAAGTATACTCATCGATCTAAAAATTTTATAAAAATCGGTCCTGCCTTTTGGGAGGGACACCATTACACCAAAGATAATATTACCATTTATACAACTATAACACAATATTATATAATTTTAATGATATTATTTATATCCCAAAATATGAAACTATATATAAAATATATATTTTCTTAAAAAATTAATTATTTTAGAATTTTCTAATATTTTTCTGAATGGAAAAAATATCCTTTTAATTCTCATCAAAAATGTGAACTACGTGAATCACCCTACTTTCTGCTTGCATCCGACTGTACCATTCATACATACAATACGAGTATACATATGTATGTATGTATGTGTGGGTGCCCACCCACAAACAAAATGGCGGCACAACATAACACAACATTTTTTGGCTACCATTTTTGTGTGCCGCAAAAACTTTTCGACGCGCTCTTTTACAAATTACCAACAACTTTTACTACGTTTTTTTATGATCGAACAGAGCGTTTTCGTTTATCTCTCACAGTCAGTGCTGTGTGTGGGTGTTACCATATAAAGAGTACACCCCATAACCGACTATATACAGAGATACATACAGATGCATACAGATATAACAGAGACTGGAGATACAAACTGGAGACAGACTTTGAGAATTGCCGATGAAATATTGTCTGGTTTGGGGAGAAAACTAATTGAAATTGCAGTTAATTAGCCTTGAGATTGTTTATCCTAGAGTATGTATACGTCTGT
Source organism: Drosophila azteca (assembly GCA_005876895.1). Classification (NCBI taxonomy): domain Eukaryota; kingdom Metazoa; phylum Arthropoda; class Insecta; order Diptera; family Drosophilidae; genus Drosophila; species Drosophila azteca. The sequence continues at coordinate 5,476,483 of VCKU01000091.1, read as the reverse complement.
ATGTATATCTTGCTATAGACCATTCCTAGATAATTGAATTCCACTTCCTTTCATGGCAACAGCAAAACGTGGCAACGTTGCAAGGAAACAGCCAATGCCAATGGAAGTGGCATTATTTTTTAATTAAATTTAACCAAAGCCGGCTTAAAGACAAAGACCCGGAGCCGGCCGAGAGAGAGCGGGCCTTTTGAAAGGCTATTAAGAGCCACAGTTTGACATTTATATTGACAGCCAATAATAGACAACATAACTACTAGAGATCGGGCCAAGGAGGGGGGCCAGGGGAACTGAAAACTGGAAACTGGCGTCTGGTGTGAAATTAAAACCCTTGCGGTATGGAAATAAAAAGAAAAAAGTGTACGGCTATGCAAAAAACCAGTAGCCGAGCGAGTGCTTGGCTTGGCTTGGCGGTGGCTCCTCCGCAAAAAGGTGGCATAAATCTTGAGGCACCACCACGACGGCCAACAGCAACACCGCCAAAATGACAATTGTGTCAGCTACTGTGTGTGTGTGGGGAACCAGCTCCAGCCTCAGCTGTAGCCCAACCTGATGCCTCCTGATGGCGGCTCCAACTTAGAAGTGCAACTAGTGAAATAAATTATTTTTATGCATTTGCATTTTCCAATTTTTAACACCTCCGGGGGTCATCAAGCGTGGCCAGACCTGATCTCTGGTCAAAGCTCTCTACACTAGACATTCATACATAATTGCCTTCAATGAAAGAATCGAATATGGGGATACCCATTGAAGCGTTCTATAAGATACTAACAGACACGGTAAACCATTTGCCGCAGTCCATAGCACCGATCAGCACTTTCGGATGAGCGGAAATGTATTACTTATTTCCGTTCCAATTGTCGTTGTTTCATTTCATTCATCTCGTGCCTCTTGGTGATGGAGATTGACAGGCTCACACGCACATTTTCCTTATCCTGTTGTCGGAAAACATCCAAAGAAGGATCCAGGGTATACCGAAAACCCCAACGAATGATCTGAAAGCCTGGCCGGAATGACGAGCAGAAGCTGAGGCGAGGCATCGAACTGGGCACCACTGGAGGGAGGACCGACAATTATGCGGCAACTGTAGCGGCGCAGGCAAGACAAGCAGCAGCCGCAGTGATGTTGACGTACCTTTTGGGCATAAAATTGAAATCCCGGCCAGGATGCGACGTTGCCGCCGTTGTTTGGCATTAAATTTGCCACAACTTCGGCACACACACACACACACACACACACACATAACAGCAGAAAGAGGAGCTACAGCAGCAGAGGCAGCAGCAGAGGCAGAAAGAGGAACAACAGCAACAGCAAAACGATGGCAACGACAGCAACATACAAATTTATATGGCCGTGGGGCATGTTGAAATTATGCCATCAAATTGGTATCAACAGCCGATGCAGGCAACAGCAACAGCAGCAACAACAGACCCAGCAACATGGGCAACATGGGCTGCTAGGATGTTCTGGTTTTTGGCCTTGCAACAAAGGGGGGCAACAGTACACAACAGTACCAGCAGCAGATCCGCTCCAGCGACAATTTGTGTGCAATGTGTAAAGTAAAATGTTGCTGGGTGTGAACCTAATGCGTGCTGAAGGGGCAAGAGCCTCAGAGAGTGCGAGTGGCGAGGCTTGTAAGCAAATTAGAGCAACCTCTGGCTGCCACAAAAGACTGCAACTGTAATTGGTGTGATATAGACGTTACACCTAGATGGTTATGACATGATCCTAAGTACCTTAGCATAGTCTTTGGTGGGGGACTTTTAGGGGAGAATGGCACTAAACTTAGAATTAACGAAGAATATTTGAACGAAGGAGGGATACAAAAGAATAAAGTGCAATCATCAGCCTAAAGCAATCAAACGCATTAGTGATAACGGAAAGATATGTATTGTGATACCCACGAACACCTCCTCCAAACAGATCTTACCTCCCAATCCACTCTATCTGCATCCCCCCTCGATAATGTGATTAACACTTGAGTCACAGTCCTAGTCCCCTCTTTGACTGTTTCCTCCGCTCTCTTATACATAGGTTAAGTAGATGAGCTTTTATTATGCTAGTGATTCACCAGTCCGTCGTACACCTCACCCACACATCCTACTCAGCAAGCAGCATCCTAAAGCAAGTAGGTGCATATGTATAGGTATGCACTCATAGAATACGTACATATGTACATGTGTATATGTATATACTCTTTAAATCATTCAAGCAAAAAGTATACAAAGTAAAGAGAAACAGAAGTTCTCAATTCATTCGCTTACCCATAATCCGTTACATATTCCCTCTTTTTTGTCGCATCTGAAATTTAAATATTTCCGACAAAGAGAAACAAACGAAACGCAAAAAATAATTGCCAATAGGCGCACAAACACACAAAGCACAAAGCTTATTAACTTGAGGCGTGGAACTAGGGGGCGGAAGTTTGTGTGAACACACTAAACATGAGAGAGTCAGATAAAACGCCTTAGAGCTTTTACTCTCGCTCTTCTTTTTTGTTTCACATCACTGCACTTTTACACCATGGAATATTGCTGGAACTCACTTCATTCTTTGATTCCTTCTACTCTCATGGAGGGGGGAGAGGGACAAGAATTGGCGCAAACATGCGCTCACACACACACATACATACAGTGGCGAGCACATGCGGATACATGTTTCGATATTGTGACTTTGAGTGGCTGTAAAACCCAGAAAAATGCATTAATCGATTCCAAATTTTTAGCAAAAATCCTTTAATAATATATAAAACGAAAAACAAAATATTTAATCCATTATCTCTCCCTTAGCTCGAACAATCGAGAAAAAACTCAAAAATGAGCAAGTATCCACTTTTGCTCGTTTAACAAAACTTATATACTAAGTAATTTTTTTAATACTTGGTCCAAAGGCCTTTGGCTTTAATAACGCTTTTAATGCGCCTGGGCATGCTCTCCACCAATTTCTCTATTAGTCCGTGCGATAGAGTGCTCCATTCCGCCTGGACTCGACATCAAAGCTCATCCATTGAAAAATGAGGAAAATTAGTCAAAATGTAGAAAACCAAGTGGTGGAAATGACCAAAAACAATTTTTCAGCTCGCAAAATTTAAAAAGAATTGGGAATTTGCCATCGAACAGTGCTTCAGGTTAGGAAGAGGCGAAATATAAGCCCACCTGAGCCGAAAAAATCGCGTCCACGACTGCTGACTGATAGAGATGCTCGATCTATGTAACGGATAATGATCAACCGACCGAAGACAACACCAAAACAAGCTGCAGCTTCCTTAAACAAACCTGTTAGTGAGTGGACAGCACGCCGGACGCTTTGCAGGATCGGCCTAACAGCTGCTATTAAGCAGAAGAAACCTGCGCTCTCGGCGAAGAATGTTGCAGCACGGCTTAAATTATGCAAGGAACACAGGAATTGGAGCGTGGATGATTGGAAGAGGGTGATTTGGTCAGATGAGATCAAAACCAATCGATTTCAGTCGGATGGAAAGGAATATTACTGGCATCGACCTCATGAGAAACTCCAAAAATATCAAGTGAAAGAAACTATGAAACATAGAGGAGGCGGCGTGATGGTTTGGGGGTGCTTCACCTGGTGGAACGTCGGTCCGTTGGTCCGAATAAATGGAATAATGAAAAAGGAAGACTATCTACAAATTTTAGAATCCAATCTCCCTGATTTTGTAGATGAGAGTGCGTATCCTGAGAGCGAGGTTATTTTTCAACAGGACGGCGATCCGAAACACACGGCCAAAATTGTAAAGAATTGGCTCAATAGTCCAAATTTTTTGAAGATGCAGTGGCTGGCTCAAAGCCCAGATCTGAATCCGATAGAAAACCTATGGGCTCTGTTGAAGAAACAACTGTCGCGTTACGATACTCCGCCAAGGACAATGGATGAGCTTTGGAGTCGAGTCCAGGCAGAATGGAGCACTCTATCGCACGGACTAATAGAGAAATTGGTGGAGAGCATGCCCAGGCGCATTAATAGCGTTATTAAAGACAAAAGCCTTTGGACCAAGTATTAAAAAAATTACTTAGTATATAAGTTTTGTTAAACGAGCAAAAGTGGATACTTGCTCATTTTTGAGTTTTTTCTCGATTGTTCGAGCTAAGGGAGAGATAATGGATTAAATATTTTGTTTTTCGTTTTATATATTATTAAAGGATTTTTGCTAAAAATTTGGAATCGATTAATGCATTTTTCTGGGTTTTACAGCCACTCAAAGTCACAATATCGAAACATGTATCCGCATGTGCTCGCCACTGTAGGTGGAGCTCAAGCGGAAAAAAAATTGAGACGCTTACGCTCATTTGCCTCTTCTTTTCTTCTTCGTCAATATTACTGCAGGGAGTGGGAAAGGGAGAACACTTGTCAATTTTTTGTCATTCATTTTTCTATTGGGTTTTTCACAATTTTCCTGATTTTTGCGGCTTGAAACGCGGAGCTAACTTACGACGCACTTTGACCGGGTGAAAAAATTTAAGTGCAGGAGCGCGCTCTGTGGAGCAGTGCAAATGCGTTCATTCTAAGCTCCCCCAAAGCTCTCTCTTCCTAATTGTCCTCGCTCCCACTCTCTGAACAGCTACTTTTGCTAATCGCTAAGGTCTGCTCATTGTCTTTTCCCTCTCCCAATGCAAAAGAAGATCAAAAGAGTAGGCTTGTGTCACCTGTTGGTAGAAGTGAGAGGGAAATATTTTTGAGAGGGCTGCAGCGCGCAGCGTAAAGGCAGCGCAGTCGTCGTATTTATGTACGCATTTCATGCTCTCCTTCTTTTCCTCTACCTCCGCTATGTCATAAGCAAACGAGATGATGGAATATTTTGGTTATTTTACTGCAGCCTCTGCTACTGCGAAATGAGTGGGAGTGAGATGGAGGGAGCGTTGAGTAGGTGCATGTTTAATCATGTTTCATTTCATGTAGAAAACATAGAAAATGCAATATTTTTGTAGAAAATCAACGACTAAACGAAAAATTAATCGTGTTTAGTAAAATCTCGTAAACATATTAACAGTAATAGTAATAGTATATGCATGAATCATGCCCTTGATCGTGTTCAGAAAATGCCCTTCATGCAGTGAGCAATTTTCGGTAACCGAACCCCGAATCGCATCGAAAAACTTTACGAAAATTAAGAGCACAGAAAATAATTACGCACTTTAGCCATAATTTCATAAAAGGGCCAAGGAGAGTGAGCGGCAAACCGACATAGCATCAGGTAACATGAACCTGTCGGCAATCCACAGAGCCCTGGCCAAATGGCAGAGAGAATGCCTCGAAAAAAAGAAGGAGTTGCACCACAATCAACGCCCCACAAGCCCCAGCCCCAGCCCCCCCGACCAGAGCAGATCAGAACCCGAACCGAACCGACGGACCGACAGCATTTGGCGGCGGCCCCAACAGAAGTTATGATGAGGCAGGGCCCGGCGGCGGCATCGACATACACACATAGGATGGGATGTTATGGGATGGTATGGTATGGTATGGGATACTGTATGCTGGTTCCTTTCTGAAATCTTTGGGGTCGGTACGGTTTTGGCAATTGGCGCGGCCTTTTTAGCCCTCAGCCTGAAATTGGTAGGAGTTGATTCGTTGATGCAATTACACCATAATATTCACACTTTGCGAGGTGAGAAAATTGCGGGCTATTAAAAGATCATAATAACGTTGCACCGCTCTGGTCTGCTCCGCTCTGCTCTGCTGCTGTACCGCTCTGAAGATGAAGGAGATGAAGATGCTGCAAAAATTGTGTTGCAACATGGAAGCATGGAAATTGTGCCCCAGCCAAAAGGGGGCCCCCATTTGCCGACATTTATGACAGGCTATGAAATAATTTTTGTACCCCTCTTTTTGCCTTTTCTCATTCGTTCCAAACAAAAGAAAACAAAAGAGAAAAACAGATCATTTCTTGGTGCAATTTCAATGCCAGAGCCAGAGCAAGAGCCATGGGGCAGAGTCAGAGACAATGTTGCACACATGTCAAACTGGGGCGCTACGCTTGATTTAGAACTGTGCCAAGTGGCAGTGGCAGTGGCGTTCGCAGAAATTGATTTAAAAACCGCTTTCAAAGCCATAAAAATCCCATGCCCTACCCATACCCTACCATTCCGCATACAAAGTCTCAAAAATCGGCAAAATTTATTCCCAAATTTAATTAGTTTTTTCGTAGAAGATTTGCTAATAGATTTTTATTATATTTTATTCAAAGAGAGACAGAAAGAGAGGTGCAAATCCTTTGACTGAGTTTTTATAGGGTTTTTATCACCAAAAAGGTATAAAGTAAACATGAATAGTCGTTTCTTGAATGATATTTTGGTATAATAGAGTTTTCGGAGCGTAAGAATACAAAGAAACTGTTGGGGTTTGAGCTCCTATCAAACATCTTGACCGACTTCTATGAAGTTTTGATCAGTAATAACAGGAATTCGGTGAACAATACCATTGGAAAGTCGTATATAACAAGAAACTTGCGAAATATAGAAGAGAAACTACAGCCGTCGTTTAAAAGTCTATTAAGAATTTCAATTTGCTTCGTTTCTTCATATCGCATTAGGATGTGAGCCTAATGTTGTATATTCCGCTCATCCGAAAGTGCTGATTGAAATACAGATCTAAAAAGTGCATTCCTTAACACCACTCCACATTCCATTGATCACATTTCGTATACCCTACCAATGCCTTCGCCCCGCCCTGCACTGTTATCTTATCTAAAGGGTAATCGTAAAATTATTCAAAAACCAGTTGCCAGGCCCAAGTGTTATCCGATCGATCGACTCAAACACCAGCTCAGACAATCGTGTAGATCGAACTGGCGATATTTTAACACAATATCAAATTACGATCAAAACAGGGGAAGAGGGCAAACGCAAACACAGAGACTTTAAGACTTTAAGGTTGAGCATCCAAAGCGGCCTTTAATCAAAATCAACTAGTTAGCGTTCATTTCAATACGTTTTATGATTATTAATATTATATGATTATTTTCAGCTTGATTATCGCTTTGTTCGAAATCGGAATCCCAAGCCAAATCCCCTACAGACAACAGACGCTCCACCCATAGCCCATGCATATTATATCTCGCCCAACGACTGAGATGAGATGAGGAGAGGAGAGGAGTGGAGTATATATCAGGAGTCATTAGAATTGTCAACGCATAAATTAATTGCTCGTAAAGTGGCAAAGTTATGGATATTGTATCAGTTTTTGTCTCTCTCTCTCTCTCCCCAGATCTCTCAGTCAGTCAGTTTTTTTTTTAACCATTATTATACATATTTATTAATTTCTGTGTGAAAGGGAATCGTGTGGCATGTCTGGGGCGTTGCTTGCCAAATCAAATCGGACAGACCCGTCGATATATATCTATGATGATATTTTTTCAATAAGTGCAACATTTCTTTTTGCTCATTGAATGTTGAGTTTCGGTTGGGTCTTTGTGAAATTGATTGCCTTTTGTTGGGGCCATTTGTGTGCTAAACACATGTCTTTTGTGCCATTTGATATGCGGAAAGATTGTCAATTGAGACGCACATAAATTAGCCATGTTCTACATATCTAATTAAGTAATCTGAAAAAACTGGAATTTTAGATTAGAACTGGTATCTGGCCATCAATGGCATTCAATGTTATGATCTGTCAAAAGAAAGGGAATACGCAAATGAATGAATTCCATGAGAAGGTGATTGAAAGATACGCGAATGAGTTCTATGAGAATGCGAGATTGAAAGATGATGGCTATGAATTGTTAAATAGGCTAGGGGTATCTCACAGTAAATGAGACAGAATTGAGTTATAGTAGAGATCGAATGGCAAAGTCAAAAGCTAGCATCTGAAAGATGAATATAGAAAGAGTTTTATGAATGAATTTGAATGGTGATTTAAACAGAGAGTATAAGTACATATATTTAAAATGGGCTATCTCTGTAACGCCTTCACCAAATTGCAGACGGTTTTTTTTTAAATGATAGCTAGAATATGTGGCATTGTTTTTATAACTACTATTTTTTACTTTTCTATAAATAAGTGCCTCAAAAATGTTAAATTAGTCAAAAAAATCTGAAAATTGGTTTTTACAACAAACATTTTAGACTTTTCTATAAATAGAGTCCTCAAAAATTTAGATTTTGTCAGAAAAAATCTCATTTATGGACAAGAAGTGTATGATTTCATGGTGCAATTATTAATAAGGTGATGTACTCCCCACAAGTGCTCTCTTTCGGGGACGTTATATTCTGAGAGCCAAGAGAGTGAGGTGAAAAATGTAACGTCCTCACCACAGCTGAGTACATCACTTTTTTACTAATTTCAACATGGTCTATTTCATTAAATTTCGTGTCATTCGCGTAGAACGGAACTTAGGATGATAAAATATGGCATTACAACAGAATTATCATTGTTTAATTACGATGAATTCCTAAACATTACATTACGAAGCGGTCGGGTCTCGTAGTACTAGATATAACCTTTCATTTTTTAAGCATTTGACACCAATGAAGTCATAGAGCCTCACTAAATCCCCATTTCAACACATTATCGGGGGTATATAGACACACAGACAGTTTTTCTTCACGTCACTAATCAAGATAATTGCACACAACAATTTTCAATGCTGGCAATTACGATTTCACGCGCATTTTGCCACGCACTAACTGAAGATGTTTGCTGGCCAAAACACACACTCTTAGTTGGCCAACAACAGTGGCAGCAGCTGCATTCGACATGGCCTTGGCTGGGCTGAGCAACCGAAAACGAAAAATGCAGCGTTAAATGTTCAAATTTATGGAATTTTGATTAGCCTGGAGAGTGTCTGTCTGGTCTGGGGCAGCTCCAATTAGTGGCACGATGGAGATGGAGATGGTTCAATCCCGGGTAGCGCTTCAACACAGAATTTACGAAATTACATTTCAATTATTTTTGCTATTTTATTTCTCAGTGCCAGACAGAGCAGAAAATAAAGGGAGACGGCGTTCATCACACCTACTTTCTGGCACTGATAATTGTGCATAATTCAAGGGGTTTATGCCGCACTTTCCAGTCGGCAGTCGGCAGTCACCAGTCGACAGTCGAGAGTCTCCTCCGGCCTCCTGCCTGTCAGTGTCGAGTCTGTCCAACACGTGCAACATGCCACTGCCTGAATCTGTGGCACACAAATTAGCTTCGTGCTTAATGATTGCGTAAATGGTTGCAGGAATGCGTGTAGTTAATGCCATTAAAGATGGTAGCACAGTGCCAAGGCCTGAAGCTCCAACTTGCTGCCAAGTGCGAAATATACCCCAAAAGAATTCCTGAAATTTCTTAAATATTCATTTGGCAAATCAAATTCTAAGCTGTGCGCATATCTCTCGAAAGAATACCTCACGAATACCTCTGGTTCTGCCTCGTTTTTTATATAAATTAGCTGTAAGGTGCCTATATGTCTGCCATAAAAACGAAAAGCCATCAGCATTGACCCAGTCGCCGGTTGCCAGTTGCCTGGGCCCGTCATCAGTCGTCCCTGGTCCCAGACATATTGAAAATTAAAGCGAGCGCACGTTTAGCCCCTGGCTACCAGGCCAAGAACCCAAGAACCAGAGACAGACACTGGAGACAGCGTCATAAACTCCAAACTGGAAGGGAATGAAACACTTTACAGATCATTGATCATCATCACACAGAACCAGACCCCAGAGAGACCCCAAGAGACCCAGAGAGAGAGACTGAGACCCAAAAGAAATTGTGATTATGATTCATAAGCGTCTCTGTCTCTCGCTTTGGTTCGGTTCGGTTCGATGTTGTGATCTGTTTTGGGGGTTTTCGAAAATTACCGGAATTACTTTTGCCCTCCTCGTTTTTTGTGGCCTTAAGCAACGGCCAACACCTTAGAATTGGTTGGCGTGTCTGTGTTGCGGTGTTCTTTTCTTGTTTTTTAGATAAATGAATTTGCGCTACTTCAAGCGGCTGCCGTGCAGAGATACTGATACTCCGGATCATGGGTCTCCACTCTGGGTCTGGGTCTGGGTCGCCCTCTGTCTCGGCTATCAACAGCAGCCACTGCGACTGCAATCCGTCAGTGGCTCTGATTGAAGCAGCCCAGACTGGACCCAACCTCGAACCTGAACGAACGATACCTGGCTGCAATTATACCGAAAAACCATCCATAATTATAGAGCGGCAACATATTTCGAAGTTAACACTTTCGTAGCGTTTCGGGGGCTTTGGGAACTTGGCTGCAGGCAAATTTTATTGATGCATCACAATTTAATGTGCACTTGGTCCAGAGAGCTCTGCGCTCTGCTCTCTGACTTTCTGAGGGATCGACATCGCATGGGATCTGATCGGATCGGATCGGTTCAGATCGCTGGTCAGATCATCATCAGACACAGGCACAGAGACTCAAACCCAAACCCAGAGCCTCGGGAATGTTTGGTAATTTTTTAATAAACATTTTTTGGTTTTCTTTTTTGGGTTTTCATGTTGTTGATTGGCATCTCGTGGAAGTATGAGCGTCTGTCTTGTCTGTTTTGTCAAGGCACGCAAGCATATCTTATCGCTTTTTGTTTTATACGAAATTGAGGTTATGTTTTGGGCCAATTGAGGTTAAGTTGAAACATGAAATATGTGTGTCAGAATCGGAATCACTCTCTGGAGAGTGTGGTGTGATTGATGAATTGGTTGGGATCATGTGGTTAAAGGGGATGAAAGTGGATGAAAGTGGCAGGAATGAACGGAATTAACAGAGAGATTTGGTTTTAATGTTTGATTAGATTATAAAGTATTTTAAACTGAAATTAATATAAGGGTGCTCTAAAGTTATTATTGGTACATTATTTAAGCGAAAAACTAAATGCGAACTTTTGGTACCTTTAGTACCACTTGGCTGTGGGAGTTCATATACTTTATGATTCATGAGTCATGATTCAGTTGTTGTTTGGAATAGAGGGATTCATGAGTATAATCCATCGATCAGGGGAGTGTAAAATCGTTTCATAATGACTGTATAAAAGGTCATGCTTTGGTTGAAGGACGTTCCTTAAAACAGTCATTATCCGTGGGATACATAGTGGGATAATTTAAGCAAAAGTCGAGAAAAATGTAATAGAAAGTAAAGATTAAAGAGCATAAAAACATTCAGTTTACATTATAAATCAGATAAAAGTACGAAGAGTCCTTCAATCTTTGTATATCTTCAGCTTCAATTATGAATCTTTTAAGGCATAATTCAACTTTGGGATAGGTTAAAACTGTAATGGAAATATGTACCTATATAAACCTTCACAAAACCCATTTAAAAATCCTCCTCCAATAATATTTTTGTAACCATAACTTTATAGTATTTATGCCATAACAAATCACACACCACCAAACAAACCCAAAATTATTATATACATTTTTTCAACCTCAAACAGGAATACAAAAAAAAGAATGTAATCAAATTTGTTGTTGCCAACAATCAGAAATGCCAAAATAAAAATAAAACTCTTTATCAACAGATAATACACTGAGAAAAATAAGGGATATTACATTACAAGCATTACAAGTACTGCCATGAGGAAGTCCATTGTTTCTTCCTGCTATTGCTATTTGTTGGTTATGTATTGAATAGTACATTAGATCACTGCTTACACTGATTATTTTTATGGTAAATATCAACTTAATATTCACGAAAAGCTTTGAGTTTTATTGATCCTTTTGAATACTTTTGAAATCCAATAGAATCGTCTTGTATTTTTTGCCAGTGTATGAATAAAAGAGTAATATGTGAAACGGGGGGGTATACGGGGGGTCAGCAAAACCACAACAACTCATTATTTTGCATATCACACATATTTTGACATGGCCATAACCGAGAACAAATAAATTGCAGCCAATCAGGTTAGGGGCTGCCACCAATGACCACCACCGCCACCACCACCACTGCGGTGGTTCCATAATTCTCTGGGTCATAAATCCCAGCCATGTTCAATAATTCAGTGCCCGGAAATATGCTACCCCCCACCCCAGCCCCAGCCAGCTATCCCCTCCCCCCGCCGAAGAAGCAGAAGAAGTTGGTTTTGGCTTTGGTTTGGTTTTCGTTTGGTTGGGTTGGGGGGGGTTTAAACAAATACAAATCCGAGAGCGGAAAAAAAACGCGTAAAAATCTGTGAGGAAATTTATGAGGCAAATAACAACGGGAGATGACAAGGGCCAACACAGCAGAGGCCAGTGGTCAGGAACCACCTACAGTTCAATTTGTTTCGACCTGGTTATGCGGGGTGCGGGGTTGCGGGTTGCGGGGGGGCAGGAGCACCTCCGAATGCTTTATTTCACTTGGAGTTCGCTCTTCTTTTTGCTGGTCTGGTAGTGTAAAAAATGGTGATAAATATTTGCGTTTCATTTGTGCCTTGTGGTAGGAAGATATATAAATAATATTCGCACGATATATGTCCCCTTGGCAGGAAGATTCCGAGTGTAAAGCGGGCAAGAGGGACAGGGGGTGTGCTGTGTCTGCGCAGGCGCGAAACCGACTAAACTGGCGCCCCCGGGCAATACTCGTACGAGTACGAGTACTATGTGCCTCTCTCTCTCTCTCTCGTGCGCCTCTTTAACCTCGACGTGGGCGCCGCATTCAAAAAATGAACAAAAACGCATAGAAGTTGGTTACCAAAAGTCGAAGCTTAAGATACTCTGTAACAGTGCTCAGGACGGGCCTATCTAAAGGGGCCTAGAAAAGTGCCAAGCTAAAGTCTCTGCTGCAAGCCTTCGTGTGGCTTCGGCAATGCGACTTCGGCTCTTGTTATCTCGCCTTTTCCAGTGTATAGCAATAAAACGATTTCTCCCGCAGGCATGTTCGGCTTTTTGCTAAGCAATTCATATAGTTTCATGGAAGTATCCTGAAATATATAAAAGTAGCCCTCACTAAGATGTACTCCTCTTGGAGGTAATCGTTCCTATGAGAGTTCCTACAAAAAGGCTGTGAAAAGAGGTTGATCTTTGGATGATATTTACATATATTTCCCTCAAGTCCTCCCCAAGTTGTTATACCCCTTTGAAGAGCACCAAAAAAGCAGCTAAAAACTTTATGTGCGGAATTTCCATATTGGCTTGGCCCCCAAACACACCGAAACCGCTGCCGCTGCCGCAGCAGCAACTGCCGGAGTCCGTTCCGTTTGCTCCAGTGTTTGCTCCAACTTGATATATGCGCTGCCTGCTCATAAAAATGTCAAAAAATTGTGTGTTGCATACAGGGCTTTGTGTCGTACACCATGGCACCTTCGGGATCACAGAGCCCAGAGTCAGAGCCACAGCGAGGCTGCGCATGCGCGCATATTTCGCTTTAATTGGCAAGCAGCTAAAAAAAAAACTGCTATAAGAATATGAAACAGAAACGCAGTCCCAGGCTCTTGGGGCACCTCCAACGATGACGCTAAATGTGCCAAGCACACGCACCCATAGGTGGGCCCCCGAGAGAGCTCAGAGTCTACTTGGGATTCGGGATTCGGAATGGGTATGGGTATGGCTATGGGTACCCCGGTTTGTTTAGCGCTTTAAGCGCATTTAATGTGACACAGAACGAACAGGATAACGACGACGACAGCAGGCGCAGCCTCTCGGCAGCACGTGACACAAAGGTGGATGAGGTAGTGGACTTCGGTGGACCGTCGAGCAGGCAGTCAGGCAGGCGCATGCGTGCCAAAAGCAAATTTCACGCAAATCAAAATGTCATAAATTCGTGGCTTATCCCCTTGGGTCCAGCCCTCGTCCACCCCCCTTGCAGGCAACCCTCGCTCTAGTGCTATATATTTATAATGAAAATGATACGACTGCGCATTTCTGATATTTCTTTTCTAGAAGAAAGAGATGGAAAGAGAACGAAGAAGAGAAGAGGACAAAAACCAGTCGAATGACAAGTGTTAAATTGGCGCGCGAATTTCAACATGTCGTCGCCGGTTCTAACAAAGACAGCAACAGCAACGACCATCCCAAAGAAGTGTGTGTGGAAGGGGGACAGAGAGAGAATGTCATGACATGCCATTGAGTGTGGGTGTGTGCTTCCAGAGTTGATTATGATTGCCAGTGTGTACACATGTATGTGTGCATCCAGCAACATTGTAATCATAAAAGGGGGGCGACCAATGCTTGTAATTCCCAGGAACATAAAATGTATCTACCTCAAACGATCTTGGCAGATATTCTGAAGTACTCTGAGGGAAGTACTCAAAATTATCAGTAAAAAATCGTTTTTAAATACCTCTTTGGTCTGAGTCAACAGACCTTTGCCAGAAACATACATAAATTAAAACAGAAATATTGTTTAGTAATAATTACGACAGAAGGACAAGATTTTTATGTACTTTACATGAAATTAGAATGTAGAACTGGCTGACTAGATCACTATCTCATACTGGGATTTTGCAATATACTACCAAAATATTTTTTAAAAATTTATTAAATGCTATTTTGTGTCTTTACGCATTAATTTCAATTTTTTCATGATTATTAATTTTTAATAAATTTTATTTGTTATTTTTTATTTATGCGGTACCAATACCATACCCAAATATTTTTTTAAAAATTTATTTAATGCCATTTTGTGTCTTTACGCATTAATTTCAATTTTTTCATGATTATTAATTTTTAATAAATTTTACTCGGTAACGCGGTAGCATGAATATCCACAAAATTATATGAATTAAATAGAGAATTGTGCGACCTTTTATAGGATTTTTGATTAATGTCGATAGCGTGAATATACCTGAAGATATAGCGACCCAAAGTTGAAGCTTACAACCATTTTTAAGTTTGCTTTTACTTTGGTATCAACAATTTGTTTTTTATGTGTTCGGAGCAGAACGACTACGAATTATTTTTTTCAATAACATTAGCTACTCAGTATTACAATTTTCCAATGAATGTAGAAAGAAAAAAGGTACAAAATATTTCGTAAATCAACACCATTTTATGATACCCCAAGAAATGTATCTCCTGTGAGCCATCCCCTACTTCTTATGCAAAACTCCCATTCATTCCATCAGCCATTCAAGTTCCTTGATAATCCCAAAAGCAGATACCCTCACAATATGTAAGCACAACCATATGCTATCCATAAGCAATAGGCCCAACTATTCGAAGGGCTCCTTACCCCTCCAGTCGCCCCCTTGCGATGCCTTCTACTTAGGCAGACACGTACTGTACCTTCTGCGTAAGGAATTACCCCATTAACAATTTAACAGCCTCCATTTGGGGCACAACTGCCATGCTTCTGTGTGTGTGTGTGCGTAAGGTATTGGCAACATGGCAATTGCACATTAACGACATAACACCGTTATAACGGCAGCACACCTCATCGCTTCGATACAAACCCAAACCCAAACCCAATCCCCCCCACAAGCCGGGGCACTGATTACGCTGATTATGCATATTGATTGGGGGGGAGGAAATGCCCGTAGGCACGTCCCAGTCATCATTCGGGAGAGGAGCTTAGTTCCTCCAATTAGTGTGGAAATTACAGGGATTCCAGTATACACTCTTCGACACTCTTAGAGCGGCCTCCAATTGATTTTCTGAAATATTTTTGACAGCATACAAATCGTAAATCCACCAACTGGCGCTGGCGCTATAAATGCTAATGAGAGATACTCGTCCAGGCATTATAGATATTATTACTTTTCGGTTATGTCCGAGACCTTCTCTCTCTCGTATAACTTTCATTGCTTTACGACCATTTCAACACATACATCCTGCGGGGTCACCCAGCGGGTGCAACATATTCCCCCACTGAAAAAACTAAAAACTGTTTGGTGGGGGATCACACAACAATACCGTTTTAATTTCGGATTTTTGGCCCAAGGATTCATGTTGCTTTTTTTATGTAGAGGAGGAGGAGGAATTTTTGAAGTGGTTCCGAAATTTGTTTGGCCTTTTTTTTATGGGTTTTCGTTGAGTCGTCGAGTCGTTGAGTCTTTGAGCTATTTGATATTTTTCTTCACACTTTCCGCCTCTAATGTTTTTCACCCTCCCTCTCCCTCTCTCTCTCTCTCCCTTTCCCTCTCTCGCTCTCTGTCCCTCTTTTGTGCATATTTTATCACATATTTCTGTGGTCATAACTATTCGTTTGTTTCTTTCTTCTGGTTCTGCTCTTAATGTTTTCCACACTTCTAGGGCGGGTTTATGATGGATATTATAAATTCATTGATTGGTCTTTATGATCGGCATACCACATAAAACCGTATAATCTTATAGATCGGTTAGATATGTATGGCTAACAAAAGATTTTGTAATAATCATGAAAATATTTAATTTAGTCATTTTTTGGAATGGAATTTTTTCGGCTTTCGACGAGGGTTCGACTATGTTATTTGTTTAACATAGAAATATTTCGATATTCTCTGCATGATGATTCACTTGTATCGACATCATTTATTATACCAGATCTTGCCCCTGCCACCTGCCCACAAAAGGGGGAAAGAATTTCCCACCCACACCAGTCTGGTGACCCCGACAAACCGCATGGAACAAAATGCAATTGATATCCCCGGTTGTACATATCAATTTGCCACACACTCGCAGAACATTTATTATATGCCTATACGAGTGTGATTAATATGTCCACCAATTCCACCCTTGAGCTGCAACCCCGGGCCACCCCTATATGGTCTTTGGATGACTCTTTCTATGAGGAAATCCCTGGAGTACAAATATCAATAATTGCCGTAACAAGTGCCAATTTGATGCCCACAATTTTTGGTACAAAACCCAAGTGAAATAAACCTAATCAACCGCATAAGGATAATATTTTTGCAAGATTTTCCCATCGTTAAAAAAGGACAAACTGGAAAAAGGTTCTCACTAAAAGAAAACCAAGCCGAGGTAAAGTTTTTGGCAAATTTTCCAAACAAATTAATTTGCACTCAGCTGCAGGTACCCCTCCCAAAAAAAAAACACCTTCTAGGAAGACACTCCTTTCCTCCCTTGTGGAAAAAGTTGGGAAAAAGTTCAACCCTGTGGCTCATCAATTAAAATTTAACCATCCTGAAAAGTTTTCTACGTTCTTCCTGCGTTTCGTTCATCAGAATATTAAGGATAATTACATTTTAATCATCTTTATTGCTCTTTCACAAGTTTACTGTTATATACACAGAGGTATATATACACGATATATAGATACATATGCCACAACAATTAGGGGTTGGCTGGCCAATGCGGTTGGGCTTTTTATGGGCCAGCAAAAAAAACCCCACAACATAAAGAGCAGAAGAGGAGAAGAGCAGAGCAGACCGCAGACATTTTTCAGAAAACGGTAGCAACCACAAAATTTCATAAAGTTTTCGGTTATTTTTTTACCATCGTGTGCGCTTCATCAATTGGTAATGAGTGGAGTGGAGTGGAGTAAAGTGGTTGCTCGATGGAGAGTTGGGAGAGCTGGAAGGGCTGGGAGGACTTTAAAGGGAGTCTCCCTGTCTCTCTCCCGACTCGCACCAGCTGTTGTCATTTACTGTTGGAGCTGTTTGAACGTTGAACTCGTCGGTCGTTGGTCGTCGGTCGACGGTCACTTGAGTCACATTCCATTTAATTTGAGTTGAATTCAATTTGGTGAAACTTTTCGGGCTGGGCCGGGCAGATGGGTCGTCGAGCATAAGGAAAATGAATTAACTGGCAAGGCGAAAGGCAGTAAAGGAAAGTTTAAAGATAACTTAAGAAATATACTCCATGGAAAAACGATAATGTATGAAATTCTGTTGGTTTTTAGGGAGTTTCTAGGGTTTTGGTAGCTCTTGGAAGGCGATATTTCTGTGTTAGAGTAGGATTTTGAATGACATCCGTAATATCCATTCTTTTGGTTGCTTGGGGATTGGTAATACTTACTCGGATGTATCCAAGTCTTGACACTAATAGAGAAAATGGAAGACAATGCCAGCAAGTACATCGAACACTTTATAACATGTTCCGCTCATTCGAAAGTGATGATTGGTGCCTATCGCTTGAGGCATTGAAGCAGAGAACTGCCTAGAAAAAAGAGAGCCAAACTCTTTCGACTTTCCAATGCCACCAGCTCTCCAGCTCTCTCTTCTCAGTCGCTGGCATGAACGATATGGAAAGGCCAGATGCCAGCAAAGTACCCAAGAGGTAAACTCTCTACGTAGGTGACCATCCGAATGTTTCTTAGTTCTAGAAATCTCACATTTTCGATACGAAATAGAGCAGGGTTCCTCTGACATCCTCTAGTTCCTCATATACTTTTTGCATACAGTTTTGCCGTTTGACTTGGTGAATGCCCTCACAATGATTTATGGTTTCAATGGTTTTAGAATGGAATTGTATAACTTCTAAGATCTAAGCAAAGAAAAATATATATTGTAGAGGCAGTGGGAGAGGCAGATTCGTGTTTTCATATTTACAAGTCTCCCTCCATCGGATATCCAACGAATTGAAGATCAACGAGGCGTCCCATAAGAGTATTATGTTATAATTCAATTAAATTTTTGTACCCCTCAATATAGAAGTCTCCTAAGAGTGAAGTCTCCTCCGATTCTCTCGGAGATCCATAAATAAGCAGCATAAACTAATCAATATAAAGTCTCTGCTCTAACGATGAATTGCAATTGAACAATTTTTGGTCAGAGCCGAGTCGGGGGAATCGTCTTGCAACTCATCCTTATCTCCCAGGAGCGGCTGCTGCTCAATGCACAAAAATTGAAATCAATTAAAATGACAACAAAAGTGGCCATAAATACTCATGTCCAGTTGCGCTGCTTTTTATGGGTTTTGCCGTTGCTGTTGGTGTTGTTGTTGGTGTTGCTGTTGCAGCCTTTGGTCACTCTGGCAAATCTAATGAAGATTTACTTTAGGCCATAACACACATGGTGGAGGCGGCAGCGAGGCGCTTAAGTGGCAGCAGCAACGCCAGCGGTGGCAGCATCAGCAGCAGGGACATGCTGAACGGCAGTGGCCATTGCAGGGGGGAGCCTGGGGGGTAGCCTCGTGGCCATTTATTTGGAATTTTACATTTTACAACACGCCGTGCCGTACCGTACCGTACCGTCCCGTCCGAGTGTGGGAGGCCCTGGTGTGGCAGATAGAGATGCGTGCTCCAACAGCAGCAGCAGCAGCAGGGGCAACAGCAACAACAAGCAATTATAAGCGTTGTACACACAGCAATCCCCAACAGCTCATCCCCACCAGCTCATCCCCACCAGCTCTTCCCCTCTAGCTGATACAGAAACACACCGAGCGAAAAACTTTGGTAGCAAATGGGGAATACAATCAAAAAAGAACATCCGAGATTTCATCCGAAAAACAGTAGTCTTAGGATCACTTAAGTTGAAGCACATACAGCATCTACTTCGTTGGCATCGTTTGGCATTTGAGTGCTAGCGAAATATTGTAAGCTCCGCTCATCCGAAAGTGATGATTGGTGCTAAGAATGCGCTCAAACTTGAGTCAGATGGTAGTAGTTTCATACTACCTGCAACTGAGACGTCACCAGAGACCACAAGATCGACTTGGTCATTGTCAAGGATCCAAATTCAAACCTGTTCCCAAAAAACAATAACTTTTCCAATGGAGTCGGTAAAAAGTGTATTCTGTTTCTATTGTTACTTAAAACATAAGATCTATCATCAGATAACTCACATGGCACTATCACCAGTTTAATACTGATACCAATTCCAATTCCCAACTCTAGTGGCCCCCCTTTTCTCGCAGTGCCCGCAATTCCAATTCGAATCTCTGGCAGCAATTTCTAACAGTGGCAATAGCTTTGGCGACAGTCCCACCGAAATGCTTCCAGGGCTTCATGGTGGGTGTGGGTGTGGGTTTCGTTGTGTCTGGAGCTGAGGCTGGGGGGCGTGGCAGCATATGGCCATGGCCAACCATTGCCATTGCAACACATAAAGTTCGATTTGTCGTTGGCGTTGCTGCTGCCGCTGCTGCTGCTGTTGGCTGGTCCTGGATTTATGTGCGCTATATGCGGTTATAAATTCCAAATACATGAACGACTCCTCTTGGCCAGATCTACGGGTATGCGCCAAATTGCAGCAGCACCAGCAGCAGCATCAACAGTGGCAATAGCAATAGCAATGGCCAGCAGAACAGCAACAGCAGTGACAGAGTTTTCTTTTTAGAATCGTAATCGGCTGTGCCAATCGTGCATTTTGTTTGTGTGCGCCTTGCTGGACTTTCTCATAATGATACCCTGTATGGAACAGGTATATATCATCAATGGGATGGTAGAAGGAGAACTGATATTATCTAGGAAAAGATTATATTAAATTTCATTACAAAAACTGCTCTCAAGATAATGCGCTTCGTTTCTTTTTCTGGCATTTGAGTGCTAGCGAAATATTGAATACTCCGCTCATTCGAAAGTGATGATTGATGCTAGGCATATGGCAAGAAGCGAAGCAAAGGCGCAGAGGGATTGTTCCCTAAATAAAAATTAAAATAAAATATTATAATCTTTTCGATTGTTTAATTAATAATAATAAATTCTACAAATGTCTCTCCAACCTCTAGTAAATCTTTCTAAATTTCCCCAAAACAGAAGACAACAGAATGTCGATGTTTCAGTTACATTTCTAAAAGATTTCCATTCATTCTTTAGCCTCTTTAGTCCTCTCCATGTCTTCTTCAACTCAGAACCTACAGGGTACCCCCTAGATCGATGCTCTGTCCCAAAATGTTCTCTTCTGTTTTCAATTAGAGCAACTACAACAATCTGAAGCCGGAACAGCATTGGGGACAAAACGAACGAACGCACTGGAAAATGGCAAGTGATTCTTCTAAATTGCTTCACTGCCCAATTATTTCAATTTCAAATGAGACAGAGACTGAGGCGGAGGCGGAGGCTAAGCCAAAGCCACCAGCAGCTTCCGGGTCTAAGGGGGGTGAACCAACCCCTGGCCTCGTCGTATTGTCGTTATTTTGGTTTCCTTGGCTCATAAATCAGTTTGCTGCCTTTTTAATCCATTTTAACTGCTGTTCGTTGGTCAGACACTATGAATGTCGCAGGACGACGACTGGCTGGCCGGCATAAGGATGCATGTACAGTGTACATGTGTAGTTTCCGTTACTCTTGTTGTAACTATACCCGTTATTGTTGCTACTGTTGTTTTCAAGGCGATTAAGAGCGCTGGAACACGTATCGCAGATGAATCTTTGTCCTCTCTCTGTATCCTAAGCATCCTTTTGGGCCATTATAAACGTTGTACGCAGTCCGCAAAGGATTTACCTTTTTTTTTGTGTGGCTTTATTGTCTTTGTGTCTTCATGTCTTTATTGTCTGCCAATTGGCGAAATCTGTTTTAATTCGAGAAAGTTTAGGGACTTTAAAGGTGGAAAAGTTGGACAGATTTTGGGGTTCTTTCAAGAAAGATCAGAGGCCTAAAGTATTGAGAGATTTTTTATATTTTTACTAGAATTTTTCGATACTTTTTTCTACATTTTTTGGTCTTGTTTCTGCTCCACCAAAAGACTGTTTTTCGAAGTCCTTTAATTCCTTTCCGTTTAATTTCCTTTTGGACATAAATGCAGCATAATTGCGGCTGCCACGCCTCCCTTTTTTGGCCACACCTAACCGCAAATATGCCTTAACCTTCCACGAAAAAAAATTCAAATTAATAATTGCAGCCCAAAATGCGGTAAACAAAAAACAATTAAAGTATGACCCACCATAAGGGATCGATCCCTTCCGGATGCCGTCAGCAAAAGGTGAGAAAAGTATTACTGTACCTGCAATTAGCCAAACAACAAAAAATTAAACGGAACCCAAAAAGTGGACCCGAAAAAACCACAAAATTACATGCATCTGTTTAAACGGTTTTTAGCCGCTAAAAAACGCTAAAAAAAACGCTACCATCTCTCTGGGAGGTGGGGGGGAAAGTGGGTCAGCAACTGTTAGATCATTCCAGGACATCGCTTATCAGGCGATGGCTCTCTCGAGAGAGAATACCGTTTAGAAAGTGTCGCCTGTCGCTGTTGCTGTCCCTCTCGCTGCTGTTGCTGCCTCTGTCTACCCCTCTGCCTCTTTGCCTCCTTGGAGCTGTCACTCTTCAAACTTTAACAGGTGCACCGTTGGGGCCAGCTAAATTACAACGCCAACAACAAAAAAACTCCATGAAATACCAAAAAAAACTCCACAAAATACGTGGAAACAAATCTGAAAAAAACAGGAGTACAAAAAATGAAAAAAATGGAAATGAAAACTGCAAGCCACGAAACAAATACGGATAACAAACTGTCAAAGTTTTACGCTTATTACAAACAACATGGCCAGCGACAAAAAAGCGAAAAAAAAACGGAAAAAAAGAGATGAAGGAACTGGACTGGACCCTGTTCGCATTTGTAGGACCCCCCCACTGTACACCCCCACTGCAAGGGTGGCTTCAATGGACTGTGGAGGTGGCAGGTTCTCTACACAGTTTTAGTCGCTGAAGCAGTGCCCCAGCGGGATGCACCGGGTGCTCTTTTGTGGGTGGTGGCACCATATTTGTATGGCGACTATTTTATTATATTTACGCTTCTAAGAAGAGAGAAATTGGAATGATTGGGAATGGTAGTACTCCATTTGGTTAACGAGTTAATAATAGATTTGGTAAAGGGGTTTCTACAATGCAAGCCATACTTTGAGAATACTGTATATTTCATTTAAGGTAATAATAGTTCACAAATATAATATAAACAATAAGCATAAATATATGTACGGCAATATCTTAGGTTGCTATTATTTTCCATGTATGTACTTGGAGTTTTTTAGAAGGAATAAAGATTATGCAAAATAAATTGAAACAGTCCCCTATTGTGGTCTGAAACTATCATGGGATGAAATGGCCTTCAGCTCTGCTATTGCCTAGCGCTGTTGCTTCTACTTTTAATTAATGCGGATAAAGTAGTAGCCTCAGTATTATGTTTGCTATATTCAAGATATTATTATCACAATACGACCTATTATCTACAATAGTTTCTTTCCCCAGTCAGTGTTAGGCACTCTCGCAAATATGCATATTCGATTATTATTTGTATCGCTTTCAGAACTTTTCGAAGACTTTCAATAAGAAAATTCAATCAATATCAGAAACTAAGATCCATTTCAAAGAAAAAGAAGACCAGCAATATAATAAAATGTGTGTTACGTGGGCATATCATTTTATTTTTGATATTCAGATATCAAGATTTGCTCGGCCCACTTTTATGTGGGATACAGAAACAAAATATTATGAAACATTTTATAAGAAATGGGTAGATCAATAAGGTAACATTATCCACATGAAAATGTTCACAATTTTTAACTGAGATATCAGTCCATTGAACAGAAATCTAAATTAGGAAACACCGGCCATAATTTAAGCAAAGCACCAAAAAAAAACTCTCTGCATTACACGAAAAGATGATCTAATAAAAAGAAATAAGAGTTCTGATAAAATTTATTGATAAAATGCCATATATGTACATATATGTAGGAATGTTTTTAGGGTTTCGAATAATAACAAACATTAACAAGAACTCGCTTCGATCGTGGGCCAACCCCCGGCTCACTTGCTTTGCTTCGGAGGCAAAGTTAAATATCGGTGCAACCAAGACAACCCAAAACTTGTATCTATAATAGAGAAATATCTAAATATATACTTTATGGGTTCAGATATGTCTGCATTTGTATCTGTCCTATCCCAATTTTCAAATCAAAGAACATTTAGAGAAAATATATTTCTAATAGTCGAACTAACAAACCAAAAAGGGGTTTATCCCCCATAGAATTTGTGCGAAACCAAAAGAGAAGCCGTTGCGAGTGACTAAGTTGTAAACTTTCAACAGATATGGCGTGATTACAGTTGCCTGCAGCTACTCGTAGCACTCCGCAATTTTCATTTATGAAATGAGAATTCAGGACATAAAACGACAGAAAGGAAAAACCCACACAAAAACGCAGAGACAGAGGAAAAGACAGAGGGAAAGACAGTAACTTTTCTCGAGCTCATCAAAATATGCTTTTCCACACACAGACACACACACAAAATGGCGACAAAACGACACCCACACACGCACAAAAAGAACATTAACTCACGCACACAAAAGCAGCAGGAAAAGACAGAGAGAGAGTGGAAGAGAGAAAGAGAAAGCTGAGGAAAAATGAGTCCCATGTCTTTCATTAAAACTTTCGGCAAATTATCGGGTAACATATGCTTGCGGCTTGATTGTCAAATATAGTTCAGGAAAAGGAAACGAAAGGAACCCAACCAACTGTCTGTGCCACCCATGCCACACATGCCACACATGTACATGTATGTATGTATATTTGAGTGTGCCACACATTTCCACTTGAGTGTTATAAGGGGAATTTCTCTCTATGTACCCCCAGACAGAGACATGAACTCTATATAAATATTAGAGCAACTTCAACACAGACTCCATAGTCCTCCATCCGTTCTGTTCTGTGTGTGTTTCCCTTTGATTTCCTCTGGGATGCTCCACCAGAACCCACAGCTAAGGGAGAGACAAAAAGCTTAAGGGAAAGCGGTTACATTTCCCCTTTTTTATTCCAGCATCCAATAAAACGGGGGTTGGCCTGGGCTCCAGGTCTCACCCCCCACACACCGAAAAGAATGTAAATCCGCGCAGGCGTTGTAATAATTTGTCGTTGAACAACTTCGCAGCCTTGGAATGTTGAATGCTCGTTGGCGAGCATTGGTGAGTTATATGCTTGATGAGGAGCTATAATACTATAGCTATCTGATCGGTAGATAGTCTAAGGGTTTGATAGATTACATATCTGTCGATGGCTGATATATCTCTGAAATTGTTCAGCCTATTTAACAGGAGGGAAACAGAAGTTCCATTTATTGAAAGTCGATGGAAATTTCATTGAAATATATTATCTGTAGGATATATTTGTTAAACCAAAGGGCTTTAAAATGTGCTTAATTATTCGAAAAATAAATAGCCAAAGGAAAACTGGGATAGGAAAAAGTTTGACTAGACTAGCGGAGAGTTTTCCCAAGAGATAGATGTAGATAAAGATATAGATTCTGTTGAACAAGTTAGCCTTTGTGATGAAAGATTTGATGATTTTGGTATCTAATCCAAATAAACATTAAAAATGGCATTGTAAGATGATTTTGGATAGTTAAGAAGAAGCTGATGTATATATCGGATGACTATATCTTACATAAATGTCGTATAACAGATAGATTTGCAAGATCTTGCACATCTTTCACCCCCCAAACGTAGTCTTTCTTGAGTTTAGATTTTGATCAAGCCAATTAAGAACTATCTTTATACCAAAACGGTGATATATATTCCCTAAGAATGATGCTACATACCTTCTTTAGGAACCCTCCTTAACATCCTTCCTAAGAAGTACACCTCCCCTGTTTAAGGTGCCCTTCCCTGTCCCAGCTTCTTCCCCAAATCTGAACCACCTGCCATACCAAAACGTGGACTCTCTCTGTGCCGCTTAGTTAGTTTGCCTTGGCGGCAGTCATTAGTAGTCCTATGTTAATTTGGTGCGCCTAATAAACTGCTACTTTTTGCCACCCCCCGCACCACCCGCACCCGCACCTGGCACAGCACTGGCCCCCAACCCCAACCAACCAACAGTCTCTCCAACCCATAGAGCCATTACTCTGCCAGCAGCCTCCTGCTCCACCTCCACCTCCTCCTCCTACTTCTTCTCCTTCTCGTCCTCATGCTCTCGCTCCTCCTGCTACTACTTCTGGTGGCGCTGTGCGAATTTGCCACTTCAACAGCTCCTTGGTGGCAACACGGTCACGTACGCGAAACGAGTGAAAGCTGAAATTTCGTTGAAAAAGGATATATGGGCCCAGAGCTGGCATTGTCCTGGGGCCGTGAGCTGAATTCCAACTGTGTCCGTATCCATGTCCGTATCCGTGTGTATCTTCTCCGTCTGTCTGTCTGCCCGCCCGCCATCTTGGCTTCTACATACAGACTTTTTTTCGCTTTTTCCTTTTTCCTTCGCGTTTTCCTTTTATTTTTCTGTAAAATGGCGTGGCAATGTGGGGGAGACGCCAAAAAGTTTGTGCGGAAAAACAGGAAAAAATGCAGAAAAATTATTGATTTTTTTCTTGCGAGGATTTCATCCTTAAGCTGCTTAAAGCCAAGGATGCTTAGGATAGGGACTCTGACTGAAAGGGACTCTCTGCCTGGAAGGATGTTCTCACTGCCATGCGGAATCAGTCAAACTAATTTCAGTGGCAGTCTGTCCAACTGTCAAAGAGCTATATGTACCTGTCAAATCGGGGATATATACTTTTATTTATTCATCAAGTCGTACATTATTTTCTTAGTTGTGACACGGCATGCCCATCACTTTTTTCTACCCACACGTTTTTAATATTCACAGAAAAGCACATGTCACAACAAAAGTCAAAGAACAAATCAGAAAAACTTCTACCCAGCCCCTATCCATCCCCTACCCTCCCCTCTATCTTCTCTTCCTCACATGTCATTCTGTCGCATGTGAACTGAAGAATACAGCCATCAAATACTCATCCAAATCCTGGCTCAGGACAAACTTCATTGGAAACTTTCGAAGGTGACAAGCAAATGACAATTGGTAGGTGGGAAAGACTTCATTAAAAGATCTCAAGGAAAAAGTCTATTAAAGATTTATAAATTTGGAAATCATTTGCCTTCCAAAACCCCAATGGCTACGCGTTCTATCTTTCTTGTTTTTTTCAGTTCTCAGAGGGGAAAAATAGACTTTGTTTTTTTTCGATTATAAATAATTCATAAGGGGTTTATACGATTTCTAAAGAATTAAATTCTGATGATCGCTAAATATATAAAATTATAATTTTAGCAATTAGGAGATCCATACCTGTAAAATGTACATTGTAAAGCAATTAACCGATTTCTCCCGCAGGCATGTTCGGGTTTTTGCTACACACACCAGAGCACTTGAATGTATGCGTGCCGAGCAATGATACAATGATGTGCCTCTGGTGGATACAAAACTTGGATAAACATCCTCCAAATACACCACACGAACGTGAAAATCCAGCATGAGGACTAGGTAGTCTTACAAAACATTCGATCCATCACTTCTCCCCAAAGGATTTTTCATATATTTTTACTTTATCTTTCATAATTTCGTGGGTCATTCATTATGGGTGTAAAAAACTTTATAAAATCGCTTTTGAGCCATTATGGTATCGCTGGAAAACTGTGCCAACTATTAAATAAACTTTCTTATAATATATTTAACCATTTTGTTTCTTTTCTTTTAACACTCTTCTTGCTCGTCTGCACTCGTCTCTTTATATGATCTTTTTTGAGTGCTCCGCTTTCAACACTCTTTAAAATAAGCGCATTAAATGCAAAGCTGCAACTTCCGATTTTTATGCGATGCACACGAAAGCACTCCGGGGACTCCGTTAAGGGATCGGGGTAGGGTTAGGTGCTCGAAACCAGTTGTCGATCTTAATTATGAGCAAATGTTGGTCAAGTTATGCGACCGTTCTTTATTTATACCTTTTTCTTCCCTTTTTGCAGGTTCACTTTTCACTTTTTTCAAAGCCGAAGCTCGAAGGCGGCCCCGTATCGAAATCCTATAATTATGTGCAATCAATACTTTTTCAGCATCGGCCTAAAGCCGGAACGGATGTGCTTGAGCCTCGACTGGAGTCTGCAGGAGGAGGGTTCAGGTCTGAAATGGCCCTGGCATGGCTAATAGAGCGATTCAGCAGACTATTTCTTATATAGCGAAGGGGTTTCCTAATGCGGAAGCACTTTTCCATTGTTTGAAGTTGAACGATACCAAAACAGGTGGGATATATTGAATAATTCTTCAGAAGACATTTTATATGAATAGTTTTGGCCAGAAGTCTGTTAAACAGTTGCTAATTCCACAATTTACTCTTTCGTAATATTTTTAGATCGTTTTTTCAAATTTTAAACAGTTTTTAGCACTCGTGTAGTGTAAATGTAAAGTAAACAAATTTTAGACATGTCTCCGATAAGGTATACAAATGTATATGCATAAGTTTTGCGGCTTTTATGTGGAAAAACAATAAAGACCGAAAAGTAAAATTAAATATTAATGTGCACAATTATCACAAGTGGACTTTTAACGTTCATTGAGCCACACACAATCAATTATTTACAGCAGGTGGAAACTTTTGGCAACAAAAACAAAATTTTACACAAAATGCATGTCAAGTAAAATGTCAAATACACAACGTAGCCAGGTGGCGCCTTGTTTGTCAGTGTTGTAAAAATCGTGTAGTTAGTATGTATGTAACAATTTGGAACGGAATTTTAAATCTTCGCAAATTGCACATTTTGAGACGTAACATTTTCGTTTTAACTATCTATTCTAGTCCTAAAAGCATTAAAATATCACTGCAATTGTAATACAAACAGATTAACAGTGGTTTCATTGCAGTTTCATAACAAATCAACCCGTTTAAAGGCCTACTAAGATGTACGTGCGATACCAAGGCAACGAAGCGACACACACAACAATAATTTCACACAACAAACCAGATGACAAGTGTCAAAGTGAGGCAGCAAGTGAAAAGAGAGAAATCCAGATTGGGTGAAAAGTTTTAAACCAAAATGCGATTTATTCCGCTCCATACGACCAACACGGCGATCGTGTACAAGAATTCGCTGTGCTCGTTCGCCTCGCTGCTGGTGCTGGTCTTCATCGCGCTGTCAGTGATGCTTCCTGTGCTATTGGTCTCTCTGCTCAGTCCGTACTCGGGAATATCCGAGTCGCGGGTGCTGTACGAGCAGCCGAACGTCGCCTACAACTACCAGTACATATTCGTGGGCAGCACAGAGCCTGGAGAGGATGGCGAGGCAGAGTCCCTGGTCGCATGCAGCAGCTTCAACTATTTCAATGCTCAAATGGGAGCGTACACCAATAGCTGTGCCGCCAGCAAGTACTGGACAGAGGATGTGGACTATGATGCGGTCACGGATCGGGCACACTTCCAGCTGGAACTACAAGATGTTCCCGCACGCCTGATGCACTTTGATCTGGTGCTCTTCTTCGACGCCCATCTGCAGCACAAATGCGATCTGTCACCCCCCTCGGTGCTGGCCCATCAACTTCAATTGCCACTGTCGAGACGCTTCCGCAATGGTCGCATCCAACTCAAGGGTGAGCTGCAGTTAAAGCAGTACGTGGAGTTCACCTGCCCCTTCCCGGGACGTAACATCAAGACCAACTTTCGTCCCGTCCATGTGGAGACCAACGCCAGCTATGCAGACATGTCACAGTACAAAATGGAATCCCTGATGGCCCAGGTCAAAGCCAATCCCGCCTACTTCCAGTTGTCCATCGAGGAGACCTACTACCGGCCAACGTCGCCGCGCCTAGAGCCTGGCCTCAGCATCGAGCTGGAACTGGATGTGCTGCAGGTGCCAGGGCGCTATCATCTGAGCATTTGGGAGCGCCTCGGACAGTTCTGGCTGTATTTTGCCTCGTTCTTTGGCATTTCCTTTTACATCATGAACAAGACGAAGGACTTTCTCTTTGGACGCCACATCATCCGCTCCTGGGAGATCATACCGTGGAAGAAGCTCTACTGACATCAGTCGGGCGCCATTCTGGAAATGGACGACTTCTCGATTGGCGAATGAGGACAGCTACACCACAACTGGGATTTTCCAATGGGAATTTCATTGTCAGTCAAATAATAAATACAACAACTAAACAGAGAATTTAAGTGCAGTGCAGAATAATCAACTATTAATCAACTATTTGTCCTGACTATTGGACAAAAGGGCCAGGCTTCCAAACGATGAAGAAGATGTCTCTGGCTCGGGAATAGTATCAAGGGCGCGATTGTCTTCCAGCACGATGGTGGTTCGGGGATAATGATCCAATTGCACAAACAAATAACGATATTCCAGTTTACCTGTACAAGACTGTGAAAAAAATTGGAATTATTATGGAAATAAATTATGTTATAAATAGATTGTACCCTTCTCGATTCCAGCTGCACGGTGGCACGGTTCCTTAGTCCCTGAATATAAAACTGCATCCTCATATGGGGTTTTCCCTGTCGCTCGTAGCTCGAGTGGGCTACATGCTGGCGACGACCGCGACGCGATGTCTCGCCAAAGCCTTTGATGGGTGCTCCAATGGCATCCTGAACACGGGGATCATCAACCACACGTCTCAGTGCATCGGCGTAGATGTTGTTGGGGCTTTCACTGGAGAACAGCTCGCGAAAAATGGCATAAAACATGATACCGGTCACGCCGAGACCTGCCAATATTATGGCCGTATAGCTGGCAGTCTTGGTGTTCTCCTTGATCTTCTCGCCTATGGGTCGTACATCCGTGGAAACATCGGCGCCGCCCTTTGAATGCTGTAGGGCGCCGCCTCCACCACTACCTGAATACATAAATGGGGGATTAATTAATGTTAACTGCATTTAACAAAGTACAAACCGCGCGACGCTTCCTGTCGCAGGCAGGCGTTCATATGCAGCGCTGCCGCACATTGTAGGCGCGCCACTGTTTTGGGCAGTAGCTTCTGCCTATGGAAGACTAAATTACGCAATAAAGCTAATCGGGACATTGTTTAAACAAAAATCAATGGCCAGAGTAAATAATATTAGTTTTATAAGCAATTGAAAACAGCTGTCATTATTATCGCGATATCGATAGCGTAGCAATGGAGATTACCAGTGCTGCCAATTTAGCTTTTTCGCCTGTCCTTACAGGATTTTCTTTTAGCAGTAACAGCTATCGATTTCCGAAAAATGACGACTATTTTCATTGGTTGAAAAAAAGACGAACCTATTACGTTTATCCGTTACAAAACGATTTTTATGGATATATCTGTAGAGATTACTGTCCAGTGCTGCCCAGCTAGCTTTTTTTTGTAAAATGTGGCTGTTTTTAAAGACCTGTTTTGATTTTTGCGGCAACAGCAAAAACAGCTTTTTTTAGTTGGCAGCACTGTTACTGTCACACTTATATATTCATTCTATTCATTCGATATTTATCTCTAGAAATTGTAGCTATCGCTCTACAGCAAAAACAAAAACAAATCAAAAATAAAATTTCGTTCGTAAGTCAGTTACTATAAAAGTGCCCCATCACGTCGCTCGCAAAGCTGTTCGGTCGCCTAATCAGACGCACATACACGGTCGGTGCTAATAAAGCAGATCCAAAAAAAATTATGGTCGTCACACACAACGTGAAGGGATGGGAGGAGTTCGCCAAGAAAATGGAGGAACTGGAGGCCGGCAACAATGCGGTGCATGTGTTGTTCAGCGGTGGCAAGGACGGCGAGAGCGGACAGAGCTGGTGCCCATATTGTGTCAAGGGTGAGTCAACGGTCCGGCCCCTTTCCTTTGTGGCTAACCGCCGACTATCCAATTACTTCATTCATTCCCCAACGACGCAACTTTTATTGCAGCTGAGCCGGTGATACACGAAGCTTTGAAGAAGGCCCCCGATAATTCGCACTTTGTGCATGTGGATGTGGGAGAACGCGCCTAGTAAGTATATACATACAAATGTACATATAAATATACATATATGGTGCGTGATGAAATAGAGTGCATGATGTGTAGCGCCCAGAACATTCACGATAAAAGAATTTGGGGGTATTGCTAATCACTTTTTTTTTGAGAGTAATTCAGCCACTTGAGTGGCATTATCGCCATCAAGCGTAAACAATAAACTAATTAAAATTCTCATTCGTTTAGCTGGAAGGATTTGAACTGTCCCTTCCGCAAGGATCCCAACACACATTTGATTTTCTTGCCCACTCTGCTGCGCTGGAAGCAGCCACAGCGTCTGGATGGCGAGCGCTGCTCCAACAAGGACCTTGTCGAGATGATGTTCGAAGATGAGGATTAAGCAGAAATTTTTTTTACTCATACATATATTTTTTTTGACACATTCGCAAAAATTAATTATACACTGATTAAAGGCTGCGTCTCTCAGTAATTACTCTTGTATTTTTTTATCTCTACCATGACCACATGGATGTTAGTCAACTGGGCGCGCGCATTGGGCGTGAGAAGCTTGTGGAAGCGATGATAGTATTGCACTAGACTGGCCAGAGCCAGCTGAAGCAGCTGTGATCCAGTCAGCAGCGAGGGGAATGACAAAAGTACTTCGCGATTAAGTTCCTCCAGCGATTTCTTCCAGTTGGCCGAGAAGCTGGCCACCAGAGCAAGGCTGCGGCGCTCCTGCTTGCGCAGTTCATCCATCTGCTCCTTCTCAAAGAAGTGCTCGCACTCCTTGACAAACTGTATGATGCCCCCGAAATGCGGAGCCAGTATTTCCTCCACATACTCGTTGCTGCGGGCGTTGAGTTGCTCGCGGAAGGCCTCCGCCTCCTTGGAGTTGTCGCGCGTGTGCTCCATCAGCACGCCCAGGACCAGGTCATAGTTGTTAATGAGATAAATGAGCTGATCCTTGCGTGTGGGAAATATGGCAGCCATGCGCAAAATGAAGCACTCCACCTCATTCTGCAGCTCCAGCAGCAGCCGGCTGACTAGCTCGTTGGGAAAATGCTCCGAGATTCCCACAATGGCGGCACTGAACTCCGCATAGCGACGTGTTATCTGGAAGGCAAATGGGTTGATCTGATAGTGATATGGAATCGTCATTAATCAATTTGGTAGGCATACATAGTGCGGTCCCAACTCCTTGTTGAACTTGGTGGGGTCACAATCATGGATGCTCTGTATGTTTAGCCGGAAAACATGCTCTAATCGTGGCCAAATAACCGATTGCAGCGAGTCCCAATATCTGTTGGAAATCAATGATTAAATCAGTATCCAGATAGGGCTAAAAGATAAGACTCACTTATCGAGGGCAGGCACACAGCGCTTGTGGCACATCAGCTGATAACGGAATATCAAATGGATGCACAGGAACATGGCTATGGTGTCGTAGCAGTCGTGTATAGCTGTCTCCAGGTTTTTCTACGCATTCCCAAAATGATCATTAATTCCATGGGGTATATAGCAGATTTAAACTTACAATCATCAAAGTCAACGTTTTGCCCATAATCTGGTTGAATAAATCCTGTGCCTGGCTGCCACGCACCATGAAGAACTCCGTCACAAACAGATACTCCCGGCAGGCATTGTCCACCAGCGCATATTGCTCGGAACGAAACAGAGCCTCTACTGTGTACTGCAAAGAAAAATCAACTTGAATTTCAAGCTCTACCATTGGAACATTCAGAAATCTCACGCGATTCTTTAGCTGGGCATGCGGCACTATGATGGGCGCCTCTAGCTGCTGGTTAAGTATGTCGCCGCGCTTGCCAATGGTAAAAATGGTGCTTTTGTGTTTCAAACTGGTGGCCTTGGAGAACAATCCTTTGGAGGCATTGTCCTCAATGCCCATTAGATCGTCCTTGGTGCAGGATTCCTCGAATTTGAGGCTGGTCAGGCGGGTGGAATAACTCTGCAAAAGCCATGGCTTTAGTTAGGATTTCTTGAATCTATTGACGGGAATGAAACCTACCTTAAAATAACTATAGTATATCTTGCCCATGGTATCGATATACTCGCTGCATATTTCCTGGGCCACATGCCGCTCATTGGAGAGAATGAATTCAAAGAAGAACTTGTGCTTGAGCATGGCATTCTGTGGTATCTGATAGTTGGTCATGGGCTTGCGGAATTTGTAGATTTGCTCCAGCAGATAGCTGCGGATCTTTGTCATGGCCTTCAGGCGCAGCTTGTGCAGGACATCACTCACATCGCTGGTGGACTTGGACTCCTTGAAGCTGAGCTCCTTCACCAGAGACAGCTTGTGATTGAGCACGTTCAGCTGAGTGCTGAAATCACGCTCCGTAACCGGTGTCTCCATGATGATGTTTATCATCTCCTCGGAAACGGCCATGTCCTCAATAAACTGCGAGAGCTGAGCCTTCACCGACTGCCGGTTGGTCAACTGCAGTGACATGGACACGGATTTCCTTTGCAGCTGAGTGATTTCGGTGCTGATGTTGTTCAGCACGCTCTGGAAGCTCATTAACATGTTCTCCATACGCTCCAACACATCGTCGCAGTCGTTTATCTGATTGTGCAGATTCGCAATGTTCTGGGATTCGGCAATGTAATCTAAATGGCGAAGGATATCATTGAAGTTGGTTGCAATTGTGGAATTACCAAAACCTACCCTCAATGGACTTATTCTCTACTTCCTTGAATTCCTTTTCAATCTGTCGCGAGTACTGGCGCAGATCCGTGGTGTTTTTCAGTATTTCCCTTACTTCTTCATTGTCCAATTGCTCCGTCATCTGCGGCGACGCCACTTCAGAGTGCGTGGCCATGGCGTGTATGTGGATTTAGCAATTGTTTTTACTTTATTTTCCTATAACTATGTCATCAAATTTTGAAGTTGTAAACTTTTTTAGCCAAACAGCTGTTTGACGATTATCTGGGCCGTGTACACACTGTTTCGGAAGAATACCCTTAGTACAATAGTGTCGTCTCAAATGCATTCGCACACAAAACAACAGCTGTGAAAGCGCCTATCGATAATATTTGCAATTTCTGGAGTACCCACACTGGCTGCACAAGTTTACGCGAAGGGAAGCTAAAAAAGAAGGTTAATTCTGATTGTACAAAAAGATGACCAGTTTTCGCAAGCGCACTGTGCAAAAGCCCATCCCGGGCACTCGCACTAGCCCCCACACGGCCCAGATAATAACATCGAGTGGTAATCCGTATCTGGACGTTGTAATCGGCGGCGGGCTGCCCGTGGGCTCCATTTGCCTGATTGAGGAGGATCGCTTCATGACCCACGCCAAAGTGTTGGCCAAGTACTTCCTGGCCGAGGGTGTGCTCTCCAAGCAGGAAATATTTCTCGGCAGTCTGGACGATATCCCCGCCGAGATGTTGCGTCGTCTGCCTCGGCCCTTGACCGACGTGGAGCAGCGCGAAGAGCAGATCGCCAGTGAGCAGACTGGCGAGACAGGCGAGAATGGACTGAGGATTGCCTGGCGCTACAATGATTTGCCGTTGGTGAGCTCGGAGCATGCCACGGCCAAGATTGGACATCATTTCAATTTGATGGAGCAGATGGACTCGCGAATGTTGTACTATGCCAACACCGTCATCTGGGATGATAGCCACAAAGACAACTGGCTAGGTGACGGCGAACAATCCAAGAGCAGCTCTCCATCCATCTCCATGGAGCAGCAGCCCATGGTCGAGCCTATGGGCGAACAGGAGTCGGTGGCTGCTGTCGAAACCGAAGCCAATGTTGAGGCCGACGCCGAGATAAAACCCTTGGACAATAACGTCACTACCGCAGCTACCGATAGCACTGCCAACAACGCCACCGTCGTCACGACCAGCCCAAAAACGGGACCAAATGTCTTCCATAATTCGCGTTACGGCGGCCTTCTCAACGATATTCAGCAGCAGCTGCGCGACGAGAGTTTCATCACCGGCACCAAGAAGCATCTCTGTCGCGTGTGCCTCACCTCGCTGGGCTCACCGTTGTGGTACGACGATAACTTTGGTGAGGATCTGCTCAAGTTTCTGACCCTGCTCATGGCCAGCGTGCGCAACTGCAACTCGGTTTGCCTAATAACGATGCCCATGCATCTGATTGCCAAGTACGACGCCAGTCTAGTGCCCAAGATACGTCAACTGGTCGACTATGCCATCGAACTGGAGTCGTTTGCCGGCTCCGAGAGGGAAACTCACCCGGCCTTTAAGGAGTACAGCGGCCTGCTCCACCTGCACAAGATGTCGGCCCTAAACACCCTGGCCGTGCACATGCCGGAAACCACGGATCTGGCCTTTAAATTGCGGCGCAAGAAGTTCGTTATCGAGCGGTTCCATCTGCCGCCAGAGCTGCAGGAGTCGCCGACCAATCCACAGTCTGCACTGGCTGCCGATGATATTATGGCCTCGCCCAAGTGTGGGTCCAACGTGTTGATCAATTCCAATGCCTCCGCCTCGTTGGATTTCTAGCTGTCAATAGTTGCTACGCACACTGCAGTGGAATTAGAGATTAAGTATGTATCCACAAAACAACAAAATTGCATAATAATAAGCCAAGTAAATGCATTAATATATCAACTCTGCATTTTTCATCCCACTTTGAATATCAACCGCCTGCATCTGTGTGTGCTCGATATCTCTTTTGTTTCGATAGCCACCAGCAGCTGTTTTGTCCCTGCATCGACTATCGATAGTGAGAGTAGCTGAAAAATGTAAACATGTCCGAGTTGAATCGTATTTTTAGTGATTTAAAAGTGAATTATGTGCCCGGCCTGCAGTGGGTCGATGCGGAGGAGTGGCTGTACGGCGAGATAACAAGTCCGGATGAGGGCAACGAGCGCGCCCGTCAGTTCTGGTCGCTGCCAATATGGGGACGCCATCAGGAGAGCCAACTACAGACACTACGTGAATTGGCGGGCGTCATCCGGTCTATTCGTGACGACACATCCAGCAACAGCTATAGCAATACCCACGACAACTGGTCCAACATTATAAGTGTCTCTCCGGCCAGTGCATATCTCGCGTACATCTACACCGTCGTGAGCTTGTCCATTCCGCCCGCCCACATCTTGGAGGCAGCTCCCAGCGTGGTCAATCAGAAACTCAACCTGCAGCTTTCCCTAAATGCAGCCAGCACGTACCTGCTGACGCTCACCATTCCGGGGGCGAAGCGCTATGCTGTCTTTGACGAGGACGTCATCGAGCAAGTACTGAAGCTATTCGTCCTGCTGGAGCAGAATGCGAACCGCAGCGTTTTCGCAGACATCATCTGGATGCACTTTCTGACTATGTGTGATGACCTGAAGCTGGTCTTTCGTTATGTGCACTTCAAGGAGCATGTCAAGATCAGGGACAAAATAATCCGCTGCCTCCTACAGATTCTCTACATGAATTTCCAAATAGGCTATCAAAATTCACGTAAGTTCCAAACATAGATTTAAGTCAAATACATATTACGGTTTTTGCCAAGTGAGCGCCAAATGGCTATCGATAGTGTCTGTTGCCAAACAGCTGTTAGGAGTTGGTGTGTACACACTGAAACGTATCAAGTGCCTAGGAAGATTATACAAACAGTGGTTTTTAGATGAAAACAACTAGGATTTACTCATTGGACAAACCCGACGAATAGTTTCAAATGCTGCGAACCCTTTCCGCCGTGCGTGGGCAGTGCCAGCAACTGCTGAGAAGAACAGTCACCCCCCATCACAGTGGCCAACGACCACAACAGCTCTTCCCATGCCGCATCCGGATGAAATCCACCGATTCGCCCGGCGAGGCAGCGCGTAAGCTACGACTCAAGAGTACCTTGTACTACATCACAGCCGGAGGAGTGCTCATTGTGGGCCTGAGCTATGCGGCCGTGCCGCTGTACAGCATTTTCTGCCAGGCCTACAGCTACGGTGGCACCACATCGCAGGGCCACGACGCGGACAAGGTGGAGCATATGGTAAAGGTGAACGATCGTGTGCTGAAAATACGATTCAATGCAGACATTGGCTCCTCAATGCGCTGGAACTTCAAGCCGCAGCAGTACGAGATCAAAGTGGCGCCGGGCGAGACTGCCCTGGCCTTCTACACGGCCAGAAATCCCACGGACAAGGCTGTGACTGGCATAAGCACCTACAATGTGATTCCCTTCGAGGCTGGCGCATATTTCAACAAAATCCAATGCTTCTGCTTCGAGGAGCAGCAGCTAAATCCTCACGAGGAGGTGGACATGCCCGTCTTCTTTTACATTGACCCCGAAATAACCCAAGATCCTGCGCTGGAGCATTGTGACACCATCACTCTGTCCTATACGTTCTTTGAGGCCAAAGAGGGACTTCAACTGAATTTCCCCAGCTATGCCAAGCCCCACACGGCGGCTGCTTAGTCTTTCACGCTTTTGTTAATAAGAAATAAATATTTGTTATGTTCTGTATTTAAAATTTTTAAATGCACTAAAACCGCGGTGGGCAGTTCTTTTTTTGCTTTTCTCGGACATTCTGTTTTGCCGGTCGGGATCTGGTGCACGGATGCCAAAGCCATACAAAGCCATAACCATGGGGAAATCCATGTGGGACCGATAAAACAGATCAATGTAGAGGTCCTTGGCATTCCAGTTAAAGCCACCGCATAAAGCCAATTTTGTTTTTGGGATCGATTTTATACGGTCTTCTATACTGAGATGTACACAAGACCCGTATTATTAAATCGTCGTTTTATGCTGGTCGGGAATTCAGAATAAATTCGAAATTTCCAACGAGCCTCGAACAGCTGTTTGCTGCAGTTTGAGAGCGATAGATGTATGTTATCGCCAGAGAGGGAGAGAGCGTCATATGGCGGCTGTGCTGGAGGAGGAGGAGTAAGCTGAATGCTGGGACATTTAACGCTCGTCGTTTATAAATAGATTACAGAATTCTCTTATTCTCCAGCATCAGTCCGAGTCAAGCAGACGCGGTTTCCGTTGTTTATTAGATAGTGCCTGTGCGTGTGACCTCCTTGAACCGGCAATGTGTGGCAAGTAATGACGTGGAAATGTTGAAGAAGCAAGTGTTTTTTGTCCTCCTCCTGATTTGTGCCTTTGTGTGCATCTGCGGCGAGGATGAGAATGAGTATCAGCCACCGACAGTGCTGGTGGCGTTGCTGGTGCGCAACAAGGCGCACATTCTGCCCATGTTCCTCAGCTACTTGGAGCAGCAGGACTATCCCAAGGAGCGTATAGCCTTTTGGTAAGCAGAACAACGATTGAATGAGTCTTTATCTCTCACAACCACATGTTATCCCAGGCTTCGCTGTGATCACAGCAGCGATGACAGTATTGAGCTGCTGAAACAGTGGCTGAGACACTCGGGAGATCTCTATCACAGCGTCAACTACGCCTTTGACAGCGATGGGCCGCATGGCTATCAGAACGAGAGCTCTCCTTACGACTGGACAGTGTCGCGTTTCCAGCATGTGATTGCACTGAAAGAGGAGGCCTTCGAATATGGTCGGGATATTTGGGCTGACTTTGTGTTTTTCCTCGACGCTGATGTCTTGCTAACATCGCAGCAGGCACTGCGTACTCTCACGGCCCTGAGGCTGCCCATTGTGGCACCCATGCTGCTGTCGGAGAGTTTGTACTCGAACTTCTGGTGCGGTATGACGGAGGAGTACTACTACCAGCGCACCGACGAATACAAGGAGATCTATCATTTGAAGAAACAGGGAAGTTTTCCGGTGCCCATGGTCCACACGGCCGTTCTGGTGGACATGAACCACAAGGGTGCCCGTAATCTCACCTTTGATCGCCAGCGTTTGCTGGACATGCAGCGTAGCAACCCTCAGCTGGATCAGCCGCTCTACGATGGCCCCGCAGATGATATCATTGTGTTTGCCATGTCTGCCAATAGCTCGGGCATTCCTCTGCATGTCTGCAATGAGCTGAACTTTGGCTACATCCTGCAGCCGCTGGAACCCAGCGATACCCTGGAGCAGGACCTGCAAATGCTACTAAACATCAGAGCCAGCATGGTCAGCGATTTGGGTGCAGTGCCGCCGGTCCTGGAATACTTTCAGCCTCTGATCAAGACGCCCGAGAAGACAAAGCTGACCCTGGATCACATATTCATGATCAATCTGGAACGACGGCCGGAGAGGCGTCAACAGATGGAGAATCTGTTTGAGGAAATCGGGCTGCAGGTGGAACACTTTCCCGCCGTCGATGGCAAAGAACTCAACGCGGCTCGTGTACATGACATGGGCATACGATTCCTGCCCGGCTACGAGGATCCCTACCATCATCGTGCCATGACCATGGGCGAGATTGGCTGCTTTCTCAGCCACTATCGCATCTGGGTGCGAATGGTGCAGCAGGATCTAAAGGAAGTGCTCATACTAGAGGACGACATACGCTTCGATCCGTACTTCCGGGCCAATGCCGTGCGTGTGCTCAATCAGGCCAGGAGCGTGGTGGAGTACGATCTAATCTACTTCGGACGCAAGCGCCTCAAGGAGGAGAGCGAACCGTGGGTGGCCGATGCCGACAGTCTCGTCCACGCTGGCTATTCCTACTGGACCCTCGGCTACGTCCTCTCTCGCCAGGGTGCCCTGAAACTGCTTGCTGCCAAACCACTCGAGAAACTTATACCCGTTGATGAGTTCCTGCCGGTGATGTTCGATCGGCATCCCAACAAGACATGGAGCGCTGCCTTCAAGAATCGCGACCTCATCGCCTTGAGTGCCGCCCCACTGCTGCTCTATCCCATACACTATACAGGAGAAACTGGCTACATTTCGGACACGGAGGACTCCCAGCAGATAAATGTGCAAACCACTGAAGGTGTGGCACGTCTGAAGAGCGATCGCGAGCAAGTGTTTGAGAAGAAAGGCGACGACGGCATACTCGAGCAGCCCTTGAAACTGGGCGAGAGTTTGCCCAATGTACTGCCAGGCAAAAGCCACCAAGAGCTCTAAGAAGAAGAGGCCGTAAGAAAAGCTCTGTAACGAATTTCCCAAGAATTTTATCATGCCAAATGTTTGTAGTTTGTAATTATCCTTAAAAAGAAATGCCAAAAACGTGCCTTAAAACGTCTGCTCCACCAACAGAAAAACTATTCAGCAACGAATGATCAAAAATTAGTTTTAAGATTTTGTTTCTGCTCTCTAGATATATATTTTGTGAAAGTAAAAACGCGTATAACTATAAGAACTTAGTCCTTTCTGCCAACTGTTCCTGAATGATGCTCGAGACGCACAAGCGAATGCTGTGAAAGAGAATCCAAAAACATTCCGAGAAAGAGAATGAAAACATAGCATCCACAAAACAATTCCCCTCTAAATTAATACTTAACAATTCGCACAAAGTACATACATGTATATGTATAGTGTATCTAATCTGAACAATAGATTACTGAACAAAACCATTGACATAGCTCTTAAGGTGTGTGTTTTTTAACCTGACCATTGACTCGATTAATCGATTTTATTTCGTACTATAAAAACTGTAAACGCTTAAAATTTAAATTCCCCTTTCGCTTGGCGTGTTCTTTTATTTAACCCATGGCCCCCTTCATGAACAGGTTCTTGATGGGTGGCAAATTCTGTGTGAGTTGGACTCCCAGACTTCGCAGCAGGACCACGGGACTGAACTCGGTGGAATAGAGCGCGTGCAAGCCATGGACGCCCAGCATTATGGGCACATTCTTGGCCAGGCATTTGCGTTCGTATTTGATGAGATGCTGCTTGTCGCCCAGCTTGAAGCCGGCATACGCTCCGGCGGCCAGAGACTCCACCAGATAGCGCACATCACTGAAGCCCAGATTGACGCCCTGGCCGGCCAGGGGATGTATCCGATGAGCGGCATCACCCACTAGTGCTGCACCACTGGTCACATACGATGAGGCATGCAGAAAGCCTAGAGGGAAGGTGGCACGCGAGCCATCCTTAACGCCGCACACTCGGGGCGGATACTGCAGCTGTTGCTGGGCGGCCTGCTGGCCGAAGAATGAGTTGAGTGCCTGGACAGCCTTGTCGGCGAGCTCCACGCGGGCATATTGTCGGCAGAAGGCCTCGTTCAGGGCATCCACAAACTCTGCTGGTGGTAGATCCTTGAGATGCTTGGCCTGCGACACTGTGGTGCTCCACACCAGGGAACTGAGTTTATCGTTCAGTGGCAGCAGAGCCACAGGTCCATTGGGCAGGAAGCGCTGCCAGGCCACAGAGTTATCACAGGCATCTTCACTCAGCTCCAAAGTGGCCACCAGGCCCATCCGATCATAGTTCATCGAGAACACATCCACTCCCATTTCCTTGCGCACAACAGAGTTGGCTCCGTCGGCCCCAATGAGCAGTTCGCACGAGAAGGTGCGTCCATCCTGCAGCTGAAGTTCAGAGCGGCTGCCATTGGTATCCTTGGGCAAACGCACACACTCGATCCTGGCTTTATTTAGGACCTGGACATTAGCTGCCTCGCGGACGCGTGCGTAGACCGCATCAAGAATCAAATCATTCTCGATGATGCAGGCCACATCACTGGCAAAATTGTCGTGCTGGAACTGGATGAGTGCATCGCTGTTGGACTCCCAGACCTGCATCTGCTTCACGGGCTTGAAGCGGGCCGCCTCGATGTGCGACCAGGCGCCAATTGACTTGAACAGCTCGATGGAGTTCTTGTTGATGGCCGAAACACGGTTCTGGTACGGACCGCTGGCATCGAAGCCCTTAAATTCGCCAGCTCCCTCCAGGAGCAGCACTTTCTTGTCCGCTAGTGTGTCATTCTTGGCCAGAGCTGCCGCCAAGGTGGTGCCCACTAGACCGCCGCCTCCAATGATGATGTCAAAGTGCTCCGATGCCGGCGTTGACGTTGTTGTTGTTGGGACATTTGTGGTCACTGTCGTGGAGAGAAGGCGTGCCGCCACACACCGCAGCTGCCCTTTGGATGCCGCCCCTCCATTGTGCAGAAATAAACTTAACATTCTGCAAAACAAACAAGTTGTTAAATATTTCACAATTATTTAATTCATTTCTTGCCTTCAGTTTTTTACGGCGCGGTGGAAACTCTGCCTTGAATGTTGGCAACTCTGCGAATGTCAGCAGTTTGGTTATCGATTACTAATTCAAATTATTTAACGCTTTTTAGGTGCTCCGGCATTGCACGCAAAATGCTACGAACTATTTGGCGAAATAACAAACGAGCACAATGGCGATGTCTACGACACTCTGCATTTATTAATGCGACAATCCTTCCCCATGCACATATTCACGGACAGTCCGCAGAACATTGGCAGCGGACGACGGGCCGGGCCCATGCAGAGTGGAGAACACATATCAGATTGGTTTATTCAGCTTATAGACAAGTATCCCGACATATTAGCCGAAATACTGCATGTCTATATTAAGTGTGTGGTGTCCAATCCCCTCAAGGCGGTAAGTACCTCAGGGAAAGAAGTATACATATGTATGTGCACATTTTAATTTAACGTTACATTTTTTGTGTACCGTTTTTAATAATATGTATAGCAACTTGTGGTTTTCATAAGCAATAAGTAGATGTGCAAATTGAGATTATTGTGCTATTGAGTGCTATTTTTCTCTAATCAATATAAGTGCACATATACTTCTTTCCTGCTTGATCAGATTATAACCAAATTCAACAACTACATCGCATTTATTTTGCATTTTGCAGTGGAAAGCCACTGATGAGAAGATTGCCATTGGCTATGCGGCCAAATACGACAGGATTCTCTATGCCAAATGCAATAAATCATGTTCAGATTTCCTCCTGGACGCCGTAAAGGCAGACGATGCGGTGGGCATCCAAACCCGTGCCCTAGATCTTATCGAGCGCTTCCTACTCCAACAAACCGAAGTTGAGTGGAGTATTTTTCGCCACGAGGTGTCCAAGGTGCCGCGGGAAGTACCCCTGCTGCGGGAAGTGATACGTTGCCTCAACGACAGAACTTTCAGCGTACGCCGGAAGGCCTGTCAAGTGCTCATCTCGGCGCTGAAGCAGGGATCGCCCAGGACCACAAAAATACTTCAAGAGAGCATCCGTTTCGTTCAGTTCGATGCCACTGATGTGG
The DNA here is from genome assembly GCA_005876895.1 of Drosophila azteca. Taxonomy (NCBI): domain Eukaryota; kingdom Metazoa; phylum Arthropoda; class Insecta; order Diptera; family Drosophilidae; genus Drosophila; species Drosophila azteca. The sequence goes on along the minus strand of VCKU01000091.1, from coordinate 5,433,037 downwards.
AGACTCTGGCCGAGCCGTCTGCCGAACAGCATGAACTGCGCTTCGAGAAGCCGGCCATTGTGCAGTGTGCCTACAGTTTTGAGGGGCATGAAGAACTGGAGGCAGAGGTCAGGAATCTCCCTAAAATAGTCTATGAACGCTTCCTGGATGCGGACAACGGTTTGGCCCGCACCTCGGGCATAGCTCTGCTCGAACGCTTGGTCCTGGTCAATCCTCTGATCATATACAATACGAATTTCGTGCGAGAAACCTCCCTGCTGGCCGTCGACGGACTGGCCTCTGTACGAAAAGCGGCACTGGAATTGATGCAAACCCTCTTGGAGGCATATTCCAACTGTTTCGCTTTGATTTGTGTGTATTGCCGCATTTGGTCGTGTCTGCTTGGGGACGAGGATGTGGCCCTGCAAAGGTTAGCCATTCAGGTGAGAGAAATGCCCGAAATAAGCCATAGGATCCTGATGGGTATTGATGTTCGTTTCTTTTGCAGAGTTTCGATAAAATAGTGCTAAGGAACATCCAATCGATGGAGTATTCGAATGAACCAAAGCATTTTATGCCCTGGCGTATTGTTAATACGCTGATGATGACACAGCCACGAGCCTATCTGCAGGAGCGATTCGCTATGCTGTTGGAGAGGGACACTATCGTCACGTAAGAAGAGGGTTTCTCTAAGAGAATCTCTAGATTTTATAGCATCTCCATTTCATTTCTTACAGAACCAAGCTGGTAAATATAATCATATCGCATTTATCCACATCAACGGACACGGATGCCTGGGCTCTGCTGCTACTGCTCTCCAGTCGCATCACCAACAACCTGGATGCCCTGATTGTCATTTTCAACGGTCTCTCCTCGTACAACATGAAGGCCAACCAAGTGCTGGCCCTGCAGCTGATCATTTGCTGTCTGTCCAACTTCTCCAAGCCGGCGTTGAATCAGCTCTTTCAGCGTCTACTCGAGGCCCTGCGAACGGGCAATATTTGGCTGGGTCTCATTTCGAGTGCCGTGAATCTGATCACTCAAATCCACCATTTGTCCGACAGTCAAGGGCCGTCCGCTGACTCGGATGCCTCTCCAAACTGGCAGTTACAATTGCTGGATGATCTCACGGATGGCATCTTAGAGTGCGCCGGTAATTTCCAGGAGGAGCATATGCGTTTGCAGTGCCTGTTGGGCGCCTACACGGAAATACTGGTAATGCTACCCCAGACGGTGGACAGTCGCATCAAGGAGATCGTATTTAAGTACCTGAGAGAGTGCACCAAGCTGAAGGAGTCCGGATTCGATACGGACAACGAACGCATGACCAACTGGATGATCGTGATAGCGGGACGTCTGTGTCTGCGGGAACATCGTCTGGCCAGCGAAGTGTCGGAGCTCTATCAGACCATATTGACCAAAAACGACCGACCGCAAATCATCAATACAACCCTCATAGCCATCAATGATCTGGGGAAAAAGCATCCTCACATATTGGAGCGAAATTTCCAGTGCATTCTAGCCAAAATGCACTCAAAGTATGCCATGACGCGGGTGCGAACATTCCGCTGTGTGAAGGATGTTATACTCTCGGGCATCATTAAGCTGAAGGGACCCATTCTCATTTCCATGCTGTCCGCCCTGGTGGACGACAGCGCTGAGGTGGCCCGAGAGGCAGATGCATTCTTCATTCGCTACAAACGGCTGTACGAAAAGACCGTGTTTGTTCATTGCCTCAGGGAATCTCCGTTCTATCTCAATGGCCAGGCCTATCTGAAGAGTGTAGGGCCGACTAACACACGCCAACAGTCGCCGCTGAAGGGTCCCAAGATGCTCAAGAGTCGAAGACTGCTATATAATCACATTATGTCCACGATAGATGAGCACACGCTGCTGCTGTACTTTGGACAACTGAAGCTGCTGGCGGGTAAGCTTAAGGTAGCACTGTTTGTTCCCCATTTAATCCTGGGGTTTCTTTCTTTTTAGAGAAAAGCAAGGATAAATCATTTGTGAGTTCCCCCGGCGCCTTGGCCGTGATCCAGGACTTGCTCTTCATTATGCGTCGCATTTGCTACCTCACCAAGGGTAAAGGAAAACAGCCGGGTGCCCGTCCCGATGGTGAGAATAGCGATGAAGGAGAACAGGAATCAGAGGCACCAGCACCTCCTCCCAATCCTTCAACATCATCAACAGCAACAGCAGCAGCAGGAGCCCCCCAAGCGAAAGGACGTGGGCGACAACGTGTGGACTTGGACGAGCCAGTAAGATTTGGATTTATAAATCCGCATAAAATTATTACGATTTCTCATCTTATGTATTTCCATCTGCAGCTCAAACAATTGGAACGTTGTCTGCGTTATGTGGAGGAAACATATAGCAACCTTCATTCGGTCATGAACCCCGAACTACAGCATTCCTTTGACAGCTTGTGCCAGGCTTTGACCATGCGTTTTCCCAGCTACATTGACTTTGCCCAGCCGGCAAAGTTTTGGCAAAAGTATCGCTCATCAAAGCCAACAAAGACACGAGCCAAACAGCGCAGACGGCGCGCTGCGGACGATGAGGCTGAGGCCGATACAGAGGAGGAGGATGATGCGGGCGAGCCCGAGGCCGAGGTTGAAAGCGACAGTGACAACGAACTGCCATTAGAGCGGCACAGAGCCACAACAGAAGCCGGATCGAGTCGGACGCAGCGTAGGAACAGCTGCGACAACCTCGTGACGGAGCTGATCTTTCAGCCACCCGACTGGTAGCTTAGGGCAAAGTTTTGGCCGCCACAAAGCAACAAACAATTTGACTGACTTAATTAGAAAATTATGCATTTAATAATTGTAAATACAATAATTTACCAATCAATTCTGTTCCGCCGTCTGGCCACAGGAGGTATCGTAAATGGTCTTCAGGCCCTTGAAGAATTCGGTGAGTACCAGTTGGCCGACCTGGGTCTCATTCAATCCCAGCTGCTCCGCCTCTGTGGCCTGGATCAGCATGCACTCGAGCAGTGTCGAATTGATGGGCTGTATGAACAGATTGATTTCCGTGCGTTGCTTCTCTTCCTTGTTCTCCTTCAGTGCCGTCTCCATTTGCTCACAGCAACTGGGCAAAGAGGCGATCAGTGAAGTCTGAGGCGGAGAGCGACACAAAACCTGGCTCTCAGGCATGCTCTGGCTCATCCACCTGTCCTGGTCAGGACGAATCTTGGGAACGACCTGACGGGTCTCAACTGGTAGCGGCTTCAACTGGCGCAGTGGCTGTGGCATTTGCAATGCAACCGGCACTGGGGGTATTTCACGTGGTTTGTTGGGCAGCGGTTTCATGGGCGTGAGCTTCGGCACAGTACATACTCCTAATTGGATGATGGGCTGTTCGCTATGCAGGTTTCTTTTACCCTGTATGGTGAGCTTGGCCGGGGTTGTGGGAGCCGGCGTTGTGGGTGCCTGAGTTGCCGGAGGCGGCTTTATCCCTACCTTGACGGCGGCAGCCTCGGCCTTGGCAGCAACTGCACTGGCACGCTGTCGTCTGGAGTTCTTTGGTAGACTTTCGGTAACAAGCTCACGTGGCACCGAGTTCTTGCAATCTGTGTGGGGGAGTGAAACTACATTTGGGGAGACAATCCTTCCTGATTGGCTTACCAACACATTTGCAATACTCATGGCAAATCCTCATGGACTGATAGCAGTCGCAGTAGTTTTTAATGCACGACGTACGCTTGCACGCACATCCCTTGACGGTGGGATCTTTTGGTGGCTTTGATGCTTTAGGCTGGCGACGTCCTGTAGTTTCTTTTGGTGGCGCAGCTACTACTCTAGTTGTGACGCCACTTGGAAATTGATTCATTTTGCAAAATCTGCGTAAATTACACAAAAGCACCACAAAATGGGAAATGCTGTCAGTGGGGGGAACGGTGCGAATGGAACAGTTGACAGTTTTAATGACAGGACAGAAACAGGGACGCGAAACATGCCATATCGGATATTCGCATCCGCTTCAATTTCCTGAGTGAAAATTAAGTGCTATCGATAGCAGAGGGCGGAAAGTATCAGGAAAGTATTAGAATGCTTCCCATACAAATAAATAATAATTTATATTATATTCGGCTTTTTTTTGGCACTAAACTATTAAAGCTTAGATAAAGTAATTTAATAATATATTTTTACTGGTAATAAAGTTAAAATTTGTCAAGTACCAATTGTTTAACAAGTGTTTTAGTATATATCCGATATAACATAGATAATTTGTTTTCATTCATTTGATTTCTATATAATATGGCATGGCATTATGTTATGATATTGTTGTTTCTTCTCTAATTATTGTTACAATAATCGAAAGCTAATAAAGTTTCCAAAAAATGTGTGGCTCTCTAGCTATGGATATAATTTGAGCATAGTCTCGTACTAATGTTAACCACTCACTACTTAAAGATATATTGCTTGATCTCTCTCTCTATATATATCTATATATTATATATATATGTAATAGTTGACCGATATATTTGGAAAGTAATTGTGTGGCCTGCAATCTATAGATATATTGCTTCTAAAGTAAATACCGACTTTGCACTAGTATTATCCATATATGGAAGATTTCATTGTGTGGAACCTCTTTCTAGCAAATTGTCCCATTGAGGAGCTCGTAACAGTTCTGGGGCGAGGCGGGGGCAGCTGCTGCAGCCGCCTCCTGGCGTGTCTTTAGAAAATTACCCACCCAGTGGGCCGTGAGATCCAAATACTTGGTCCTCGAACCAGGATTGTAGTCAAGGAAGCCGGCACGCGGCATCACCTCCTCAATCTGGCTGCCATCGGGCCAATTGTTATAGCTGGCTATATTGATGAAGCCCACATGATTGAGTATGGCCGTACGCCAGGCCACGCCATAATACTGAAACGAAAGGAACATATTCCAATATCCATAGCATCAAAGAAGATGTCTCCATCTCCCGCCACTTACGCGTCCATTGCTGCGATGCCTCTGGATATCCCCATGGCGTGGGAATTTATTTCTTTCCGCAAACCCTGGACCCACTGTCGGTACAAACATCATTTTGTAGGATTGGGCATATGATTTCAGATACGACCAGTTCTTCCAGGTGCTGGCGAACACAGCTCCATTGCTGGGCAGTTTGCTGTAGAAGCCATCAAAGCACAGGCGACGCATCACATCCGCATGACTCTTGAGTCTATGGAGAAGATTCAAATACAGACTGCAACGGAAACAGAATGCAAGCTCACCTTATGTGCCCTATAAAGAAACCATCCAACACTCGCCGCAGTCCATCGGGATCCACCTGTGACGGTGTCCGGCATAGCAGTCGTCCCAGGCTGTCGCTCAGCTTGTAGGCGTTGCTCACATACAAAACGGGCATGGCGGCACCTCGCGACTGACTCCACACCCGATAGAAGCCAGGCAGGCGGGCGAAGCCGGCAATCTCCTGCAGCTGCTGGCGCACATACTCCACACTCTGGTTTCCGGCCACGCTCAGCTCAAAGGTCACGGTCAGATTGTGCTGCGGGGCCAGGTCAATGATCTGATGGAGCAGGGCCGTCTCCGTCGGCTTGCCCGAGCCGCTGCCCGTGAAACTGAGGATGAGCACGCCAATGCCGCAGCTGCGAATGTTCTCAAAGTGTTGCGAGAGCAGCGAGACGCTGGGCTTGTACAGACCCAGAGCCGGATAAAAGGCAGTGTTGAGTATTCTCACCGCCTTGGGTGTCGTCGTCAGGGGCATATCATTCGGATGCTCAGCGGGAGGTGGCGGTGGCTTCTTGGACTTGTACCACGGCACTGGGGCTGTGTAGAATATGTGCACGGCCGTGGTGGCCACCTCTAGGGTGGTGCGCGACTGCTCCGTCTCGCGGTCATGCTGCTGTTGCTGCTTTATCTGGTCCAGTCGGTTCTGTATGATGCGCGCCTTGATCTTATGCTCATCGTACTTTTCCGGCACAATCACACCGTTCTCCCTCTGCGACTGGAGCAGACCCACGGCCGCCACAGCCGGCTGTTTTTGGTCCTGCAAGGGCAGCTGCTGTTGTTGTTGGTGCTTGTCACCAGGCCGATATGCCCGTGCAATAAATCGCTCGTCCAGCAGCAGCTCGATGGCAGCATTGCGACCCGTGGAGCCCAGCACAATGATGGTGATTACGAGCAGACCCACAATCGCCAGCAGCAGCACAATCTTCACCTTGCGTCGGCTTTTCACATACTTTTTCAGCAACATTTTCGTTTGCCATTTGCATTTTTATCCTCACATTCTGTTTGGGGTCGCGTTGGGGCCTGCCTGATGTTTTCGTCCTTCCGTTTCACTGCTGCTGACTGATTTTTTCTACCCAGCCCCTGCCCAATGACAGCAGCAGCCGGAAGGTCCCTAGCCATTGCGCATGTCCGGACAAAAACGGACACTCGCTCGCTCGCAAACTATTCCAGTCCTGCAGCGTGTTCCGGCTTTCGATTTCGACGGGAATGTTTTTTTGCTGCAGACAGGACATACAGTTGCGAAAAAAATAATAGCACCACTGGAACACATTTTATTCAAGACACAAAAAAATGTAAAAAATGATGCGATTTTTGTACATTTTGATTTTTTTTATATTGTTTAGTATTCCCCATAAACAAAAACTATGTTTCCGTTTTTCAAATTTGGACCGTTATATTTTTTTTTGGGATTTTAAGAAAAAAGCACCAAAAAATGACGAAAAAAAAAATAGCACCACTAGCCATTTTCTTAGTGAAGCTTCTATATTTCTCAAAATTGTCTTTGTAAAAGGCACGTATTCATTAGTCTTGACTAAGATTTCATTGTTTCTGTCATAAAAGTTAATAATAATCATTACAATGGGACGTGGATAGTACTGCACTGGGGAGATGCGAGATCTGATCAAAAAACTGATATTAGACGGCAAAACTTACAGAGAAGTTGGTTGATTGGAATGAAGCATTAAGAAAATGATCAAAAACACCTTAAACTATGAAGAAAAGGCTGAAAAACCCGGACGAAAACGATCTATGACCCCTTTTGATGGCAAAAGACAGATTCGTCAGAGTAAGAAGGGTCCCTTCAAGTCAGCTACCGAGCTTAAAGAATAGCTTAAAATAAATCCGACGGATCCAACAGTTAGTACATATCTTAGCCAACATAATATAAACGCCTGCAGCCCAAGAAAAATTGTACCTTTCAAACGCGACACATATTACCAAGCGCATGAAGTTTGCCAGTGTTCAAGCAAATCGGACATCCCAACAATGGACGAATATTCTATGGTCAGATGAGTCCAAAGTGGATATGTTTGGTGGAAAGTGATCTCGATAATTCATATGACGTCCAAGGAAAGTAGAATACAAACTTTAGTACACCACAAAAACCATTAAGCATGGAGGGTGTAGTGTACTGGTATGGGCCTGCTTTTTCGACTTTGGAGTAGGTCCAATAGGTTGAATAAAACCCATCATGGAATAGCACGTGTAGGTGAATATCGTGGAGACAGTAATGCTATCCTTTTTAGAATATGAAAGTCCGCTAGTATGGGTCTTTTAACAGGACTATGACCCCAAACACACCAACAAGGAAGCAAAGGAGTGGTTCAGGGCAAACTGTGTGAACTTTTTGGAGTGGCCTGGCAAGTCACCTGACCTGATCCCATAAAAAATCTGTGGTCCTACGTTAAGAAGGTGGTTGCTACTTCCAAGCCAGCCACTATCGTATCACTTTGGGTATACATTTAAGAGTCCTGGTCCTAAAACGATGACAGGACTTGATTGATTCCATGCCAATGCGCTGCGCAGCTCTTATTGCAAAAAAAGGACATTTTACCAAATATTAAATGATAAATATAGATTTAGTAATAATAGTTCAAAATAGTTAACTGAGGAATTCGTTACTTTTTGGTCATTATTTTGTTTTTAATTTAATTTTTGAAAAGTGGTGCTATTTTTTTTTTCGCCTAATTTGACCATTTTCAAGAAATTTTCTTAAATAACTTAAAAACGTTAACAAGAAAGAGATTTTTTCTTGCATTCCTAGATTTGTAAGAGTCTTCCATTTCTAAAAATGTGCTTGACGTTTTCTTAAAGTTAAAAATGTGAGTTGGGCAACTATTTAAAAATTTCTTGTGGTGGTGGTGCTATTATTTTTTTCGCAGCTGTACATACATACATAGTGGAAAACACATCGATTAGTGTACGTCAAAACAAAGTCTGAAAGTTTTTTTTATTTAGTTATAAAGTAGAGTTTTATAAAAGAGGGTTTTAGGTTTTAGGGTTATTTGTATCTATTCAATGTGCATTCGTTTGTATTTTGGGTATCCGTGACATTCCCATGCACTCTTAAATGTTCTAGCGACCCTCAACTGGAAAGGAAAAAGATAATCATTAGAGCATTTCAATACAGAAGGATAATGCGGCGACTTACTGTATGTGGCCAAGTCAATCTCCTCCGGCAGCTCACTAATGTTGACATCGAAACGATCCTGTACTTCGTTAAGTATCTTGGCATCGTTATCGTCCGAGACGAAGGTAATGGCCAGACCCTTGGTACCGAAACGACCCGCACGGGCCACGCGATGCAGATAGGTGTCGGAATCCTCGGGCATATCATAGTTGAACACAATGTTCACACGCTCGATATCCATGCCGCGGCCAAACAGATTGGTGGCCACCAAAATACGTTTCTGGAAATCCTTGAATTGCTGATAACGATTCAAACGCTCCTCCTGTGTCATGCCGCGATGGATGCCAATGGCTGGGAAATTCTGCTCCGTCAGCAGCACCGCCAGGGCCACACAACGTTGGACCGACTTGACAAATATAACCACCTATGCGGAATGGGTGTGAGAATAACCTCAAGTGTGAGCATTAGGGGGAAATACGAATGAAAAGGTTGCGGATTACCTGGTTGAACTCGAGCACATCGAGCAGTTCGAACAGCTTCTTGTTCTTCTCGTTCTCCTTGAGATTGACGTAGTGCTGCTGCAGGCCGTGCAGCGTCAGCTTGGCCTCATCATCGACGTACACCTCCATGGGCTAGATATGGGAAATAGATTGTGGCGCAGCACATTTCAAAAGGAAAACGATTAGGGGATGTGAAAAGAAGTGCAACTAAAACTAGGCTCGCCTCAAAACATACAACAAATATGTTTAGAATTTTCTACATACGGCCACGCTACCACCATATATCATCAACTAGTAGTACTCTGGACCGTGCCGGGACATAGACAGACAATCAATCAATCAATCAATCACTCTGCGGCGTGAAGTGAAGTGTGCAGCTTGCAGTTGAGCGGCATTCGCATAGTCTCTCATCTTAACCAGTCCACGGCTGTTGCTCTCATTTGATTTTTTTCTTTTTCTTGTTATATTGGTTTTGTGTTTTCCGTATCGTTGGTTGTTAAATCATTGCGATTGGGCGTATGATGTGTGTCGCGGATTGCAGGAGTTTGCATGTGTGGTTTTTGTTATATTTCGTTTACGATTGCATTCAACGCGTTTAACCATTTAGAAAATGGTTTCTGGTAGTCATTTCGGCTAACATTTCTTTGGGTTTCAGTTATGCTCAATCGAGCCGTTTACGTTTGGGGGAGTTTACGCGTTTAACCATTTACAAATATGGTGTGGTGGCTTATGTAGCAATTATTGTGGAGGAGGGTGTACCGGATACGTATCGATACTGAATAGAGTTTACAAAAATAATAACTAATTGTCGTGATAGCAGTGGATGCGAGGAGAAGTACGAGCAGTTGGGTTATGAACACGTTGATATTTACATCTTGCATAAACTTTTTGCACACGGGACGTATGTCCTTGCTCAATGTGGCAGAGAACATCATCACTTGCTTTCCGTGGGGTGAACTACGGAAAATTTCCTGCACATCCCTGCGCATATCTGTGGGAAGCAAAAACATAGTCAGCAAAAATGTAAGATCAGGGATTGGCATTAGGGAAAACGTACCTAGCTGCTCCAGCATCTTGTCGCACTCGTCGAGAACAAAATGCTTCAAATGTTTCAGGTTCAGTTTCTTGTTGCGTATCAGGGCCAGAATGCGACCGGGGGTGCCGACCACAATATGAGGAGTGCCGCTCTTGAGAGTCTCCTCGTCCTTTTGTATGGCCATACCGCCAAAGAAGACAGCCACCTAGCATCACCAACAAAAATTACATTCAAGTACGCTTTTTAACGGTCATCAAGCAAACACGTACCTTGACTGTGGGCATATACTTGGAGAAACGTTCATACTCCTTGCTAATCTGGAATGCCAACTCGCGTGTGTGACACATGACCAATACATGACAGGTGTTGTTGTCCGAGGGCTCGAGTTGCTGCAGCGTGGCGAGCACGAAGACAGCCGTCTTGCCCATACCGGACTTGGCCTGACAGAGAATATCCATGCCGAGTACAGCCTGCGGAATGCACTCGTGCTGAACTGCAATTGCGTGTGCATATCGTGAGAAACTGTACCGGGAAAAGGGCAGTCAGTACTTACCTTCGGATGGATGCTCAAAGCCACAGTCGACAATGGCACGCAAAATTTCTGGTTTCAGCAGAAAATCACGGAAGCCAGAGCTGTGAATGGAGACGTATGTGCCCTTGACGTCTTTCTTTGGCGCCTCCTGGTTCTCGACCGCAGTGGTCTCAGTCTGCTCCTCATCCTCGTAGTCGAGAAGATCGTCATTATCGGCCATTTTTGTTGTAGTTTGAGCTTTGCTTTACGTGTCTTAATACAGATAGGTTTTAAATGCTGAAGAGAAATCAAGAGAACAGACGCGTGTAAATTACATGTGTTTTTTCTGTACGAAAAAATGCCGCTTTTTGCGCGACTAGTACCGGCGTACCAACCGCCATCTTGTTTTTCCGCCAATCGTGTAAATTGCATTGCAAAACATCACGCAGTAACACAAATTGGCACACTTCCCCTACATGGTATATATATATGGTGCACTGACTCTTGACTCACCTTTTTCACACGAATGGTCGCTATAAAATGTAGTTTTTAAGCAATTTTCTGACAACAAACGAAAACCTTTAACGTAGCGAGGGAGGGCGATAGAGATGACAGAGTGAGCTGATGGGCTGGCACATTCGATGTTTTTTCACACTATCGACATACTGGAAACTCAACTCTGCTTGCACCGATAGCCACATCGATAGCAACAATCGCAACAATACCGATTTCAAGTTCAGCATCGGGCCGCGTTTTTCCTGCAGCGAAATATTTAATTTTCCAATTTGTGCATATTCTGTTCTATACTTATTCACACGTAAGTCAGCTAATTTCCTTCTGCAACTAGCAACTTGAAAATTTTGTAAAAGTACGACTTAAATCACTGAAAACGGGTTGTGAAAAGTGCACGGCATTTTCACTCAAAAACGAAATGCCCCCCCTGCGTGCATCTGCAGCAAAATGCCGCAAATATTGAATGAAAATCGCCATATTGCGCAAAATCTTTGAATCTGTTACGAGGCGTACTGCGGGCTGAAATAATGATAGAATAAGTGCAATGGGTTAAATTCATGTTTGACTGCCGCACCCGCGCCTACCACTCCACGCCCATAAACAAACGCCGACAAAAACCACTCACTCCACTTTTTCTTCGTCCGCTTTAGTACAGTCGACTGAGTGAAAACGCGAGAGTCGGAGAGAGCGGGAGAGAGTGTGAGAAAACTCGTTTCACGAGCGCTCATTGCTCCCTCTCACCCTTTATTTTTTGAGTTGTTTTGTCGTTTCGAGATTTCTGTTTTCTGTTTGGAATTTTATCAGACACGTTCTTTCTGCTGATTTTGTCGTTCGTTGCGCGCAAAAGTTCAACAAATAAGAAATAAAACAGCTGAAAGCATATACGCCAGCCAACTAGATATTGAGGTCGCGATCCGATCCCAGAACTCACGTGTTTCTTGTTTTCTATTTGTACAGCGCAAAGATGTCGAGCAAAACCCGACGTGCCAGCGCCGCCACGCCGCAGCCCGGCAACACCTCGACCCCACTGCCACCCAATGTGGGACCCGCTCCTCAGCAGCAGGCCTCGAGCCCGCTCAGTCCCACACGGCACTCCCGCGTGGCCGAGAAGGTGGAGCTGCAGAACCTGAACGACCGCCTGGCCACCTACATTGATCGCGTGCGCAATCTGGAGACGGAGAACACTCGACTCACCATCGAGGTGCAGACCAGCCGCGACACCACCACCCGGGAGACAACGAACCTCAAGAACATCTATGAGGCCGAGCTGGTTGAGACGCGCCGTATGCTGGATGAGACGGCACGGGACAAGGCCCGCGCTGAGATCGACATCAAGCGTCTGTGGGAGGAGAACGAGGAACTCAGGGCCAATTTGGCCAAGCAGACCAAGGACTGCACCACGGCCGAGGGTGAGTTTCCCACCGCAGCAGCATCTTTAAATTGAATTTAATCAATATCATCCCTCCATTCCATCCGCAGGCAATGCCCGCATGTATGAGTCGCGTGCCAACGAGCTGAGCAACAAATACAACCAGGCCGCCGCAGAACGCAAGAAGGCTTGCGATGATCTGAAGGAGGCTCTTAAGGAGCTGGAGCGGCTACGCAAGCAGCTGGATGAGGCACGCAAGAACCTGGAGGCTGAGACCCTGACTCGTGTCGATCTGGAGAACACCATCCAGAGCCTGCGCGAGGAGCTCTCGTTCAAGGACCAGATTCATGTGCAGGAGATCAACGACTCACGTCGCCTGCGGCAGACGGAGTACAGCGAGATTGATGGCCGCCTCTCGTCCGAATACGATGCCAAGCTGAAGCAATCTCTGCAGGATCTGCGTGCCCAGTACGAGGAACAGATGCGCATCAATCGCGATGATATCGAGAGCCTGTATGAGGACAAGATCCGCCGCTTGCAGGAGACCGCTGCTCGCACCAACAACTCCACGCACAAGTCCATCGAGGAGCAGCGCAGCACTCGTGTGCGCATTGATGGGCTCAATGCCAAGATCAACGATCTGGAGCAGACCAATACAATGCTGAACAGTCGCATACGCGAGCTGGAGCATCAGCTGGATAACGATCGCGAGCGTCACGGCCAGGAAGTGGCGATGCTCGAGAAGGAGCTCATCCGTTTGCGTGACGAGATGACCCAGCAGCTGCAGGAGTACCAGGACCTCATGGACATCAAGGTTTCGTTGGATTTGGAAATTGCCGCCTACGACAAGCTACTCATGGGCGAGGAGCATCGCCTGAACATCACACCATCCAACACGGCCACCGTTCAGTCCTTCAGTCAATCGTTGCGCACCAGTACCCGTGCCACGCCCTCGCGCCGTACACCATCCGGTGCGCTGAAGCGCAAGCGTGCTGTTATTGAGGAGTCGGAGGATCGCAGCGTCTCGGACTACTATGTGACGGCCAGTGCCAAGGGGAATGTTGAGATTAAGGAAATCGATCCAGAGGGCAAGTTCGTGAAGCTTTTCAACAAGGGCAACGAAGAGGTGGCCATTGGCGGCTGGCAGCTGCAGCGCATGGTCAACGAGAGTGGGCCATCGACCGTTTACAAGTTCCATCGCTCCGTGAAGATTGACGCCAATGCATTTGTGACCGTATGGTCGGCGGACACTAAAGCCACGCACGAGCCGCCCTCCAACATTGTGATGAAGCAACAAAAGTGGATAGCCGGCGACAACACCAAGACGATTCTGCTGAATGGTGACGGCGAGACTGTGGCCAATTTGGATCGAATCAAGCGCATCGTTTCCACCCATGTCTCCTCGTCCCGTCTGAGTCGTCGTCGCAGTATCAGCGCGGTCGATGGCAACGAGCAGCTCTATCACCAGCAGGGCGATCCCCAGCAGTCCGCCGAGAAGTGCTCCATTATGTAATATCTTTCGCGCGAAAGCTCACACACGGATTGCTCTATCACACAGACATACAGCACACACACACACCCACACACAGAGCAGATTTGTAGTAATACTAAGTTATTTTTTGTGGCCCGTGTCGCCGATAATTTAATCAAAAAAACATTTGTGTCGATCTGCTCAACCAGCCAAGAGAGCGATAATCCTTTGTCTCCAGAATACCCACAAACCCAATCCCACCCACGTTTTCCGTTTCCATTATATGTTTATCATTTATAGGCTTCCGCTCTAATTTCCCTATTTAATGTTTCAAAGTTACAAGTTTTGTCTGTGTTTCACCCCACCACGTTTAAAGACATTAATACAATACTTTTTGTAAGCTTTATTTGGTATATATGGATCGATCGATATCGCTCTTGTATGCCACATAGAACATACATTTATAACCTACACACTTTTTTTTGTATTTGTGCCATGAAGAACATTGAATATATTGGTAAAAAGACAATATGTTCGATGGACTTGGGCGCACTCCTTTCTCTCCATAAGCAATTAAAATAGATGTTTAAGAATTACAAGAAAATCCACAACAACAACGAGCAAGAAGTGCAGAAACCAGAGGAAAAACAAGATGCTCCTGACAACAAAAATATTTATTTAAGTATTTTTTGTACAATCCGCATAAAATACAATATTACTTTTAATACCATATAACAGATAATACAAATTCGAAAGTGACAAGAAGCCCGGCAATATACATATATATATATATTTTTAAACATTGGGATCCCCGTAGATCCCGGCCCAGACAGGGCCCTCAACCATCGCTTTCTTCCCGGCCCAGACCGGTTCTCTTGGGCTTCCTGCAGCCGCTTCTAGAACAAGAATCACATTTACCAGGAAAATACAATAATGAAAAGCAACACCAACAAAAATATGTACAACAACAACCACAAAAAACAGCGTACGGCTCAGCGATGCGTCGCATTTTTTATGGATGGGGCGTGGTCGCCCTAAAAATTGTACGATCGCCACCACGCCGAAAGAACTATTTTAAAAGAAAAGATGAGAAGAAACGTGCAGAACGGAACGTAAAATTAAGTACATTTATGTTTATGTATGTAATTTCTATTTGATAAAACAACAAAAATAAAGAAAAACCATGTTTACTGAAACAAAATGTATGGGGATTAACTTTCTCATATAAGCTTTGAAATCAGGGACAAATAAAAGCAAGGAAAAGTCTGAAAGTAGATGAATAAAAGATTGTACAAATCATATAATGCATCCCATTGAGGATCTTATCTAAACTAAAGTTTTCACAGATCATATAAGCCCATGCTGACTGTATTAAATAGCATATAATTTAAAGGGCTTTTCTTATATGAAACTATGTAGATTTTTCAAATAGTTGCTATTGAATAAAATGACTGCAGTTTTTAGAGCTGTATATAAAATTGTATTCTTACAGAATCTACCTTTCCTCGGATCGTTCCTACACATATGTACGTTTAAGTAATGGATCGTGCTAACTCTTATAGTGAAGCTATATCTAACCTTCTATGTAAATTGGTTCAAAATTTCTCAAAACCAAATAAATAAAGAAAATGCAATTCCACTGATATAAACAATATGCTCTTTTGTGTGTAGGGTATAAAATATGTGTAGGGTGTGCATTCTACTTCCTCACACTCGGCCCTTTTTCCGTCATCTCTTTTGTATGTTCTTTCGCCGTGACGAATTATTTTTGGAATTTAAATATATGTATCTGCTGGCGGGCGATGTTGTAACCACAGTCACTCCAACAAAAATGTCTAATTGAGTGACTTATCGATAGACCAAAGAACGTATTGAATTATAGTTGGACGTAAATTGCTAATGAATATACATGTGCATATTAATTTTAATTAATAATACGAGCTGGTTGTATGCGGCTATAAGTTAGTTATCAGTTTTAGCAGTATTTGCATTTGACAACCCTAAAAAAACACTCAACTGGCTGCCACATAAATACACTCAAACAAAAGCCACTCAAAACTGACAGAAGAGATAGAGAGAGAGATATAGTTCATTAAACTGCGTTGCTCCTCGACGGGAGGGAGAAGGGGGCTGACAAATAACCTGCGATAACAGAAAGTATCTCAAGGTTGCTGCACATTCTTTTGTGTTTTCGTTACAATTATGCCTGTACGTCCCTTTATCAGCCAAGCCAGAGAACGCTCGAGCAGCAACCGCAAGCACATGCAAATCGTCGCTCAAACGTAATGCATAAATTGGCTGCCAAATCGAAGCGGCAGGCACCAGTCTCGCACCAGACTCGCTCGCTCCAAGTACGACGCCTGCCTGACACCGTCAAGCACCCGCAGAAACATCACATACATATAGATACGCCTATATTTGAGCAGTTATAGCAACAAATAAGCAGCTGTTTAACGAGCGATTTGGAGGTGAGTGAGTGCCCGTGAAACTCAAGTGCATGTTGGTTGCCGTTTCAAAGTAAGAATGAAAGTGCTTTGTGTATGTCTGGGGCCCACCCAGCGCTCTACAAATGGGTTAATAATCGCACTGGCTTATCAGTTTCATTGAACGATTCCAAAACAAATGGAGAAAGGTGCCTGCAATCTTTACAGCCTCGCCCTCGCCCCTCTCTATCTCGTAATCCTGGCCAGCGTTGCCAAGCGTGATGGGTGCTGTTTTGGTGCGATAAGTGATCGTTATCAAGTGTTTTCAAACCCCGTAGATTGTTATCGGATTATTCCATACGGCAATAATATTTATATGAAATTCAACTAAAAATTGTATTCAAAATTATTTCAGCTAAAACATGAGATTGGTTATTTTGGAAACGAGCGATTCGGTTGGCAAGTGGGCAGCCAAGTATGTGATGAAGCGCATCAATGACTTCCAGCCAGGTCCCAACAGGTAAGAGGGGGCATTCCTAGGAGTATGACAGCTAACGATATGAACTCTCATTTGTAGATACTTTGTGCTGGGTCTGCCTACTGGTTCTACCCCGCTGGGAATGTACAAGGAGCTCATTGAGTTCCACAAACAGGGAAAGGTTTCCTTTCAATATGTGAAGACCTTCAACATGGATGAGTATGTGGGTGAGTCGTGCCAGATGTTGACAAGGGAACAACCTTTTAAAATACTCTTTCCTATCCACAGGTCTACCCAGAGATCATCAGGAGAGCTATCACTTCTTCATGTGGCACAACTTCTTCAAGCACATCGACATTGAACCACAAAATGTCCATATATTGAATGGAAATGCACCCGATCTGGTGGCCGAGTGCAACAAGTTCGAGGAGCAGATCAAGGAGGCTGGCGGCGTGGAGCTGTTTATTGGCGGCATTGGTCCTGATGGTCACATCGCCTTCAATGAGCCGGGATCATCGCTGGTGTCAAGGACTCGTGTGAAGACCCTGGCGCAGGATACGCTGGAGGCGAATGCCCGCTTCTTTGACAACGACATGAGCAAGGTGCCCAAGCAGGCACTCACCGTTGGCGTTGGCACTGTGATGGACTCCAAGGAGGTTATGATTCTCATTACGGGCGCCCACAAAGCCTTTGCGCTATACAAGGCCATCGAGGAGGGCGTCAACCACATGTGGACGGTCAGCGCATTCCAGCAGCATGCCAATACTCTGATGATATGCGACGAGGATGCCACGCTGGAGCTGCGTGTCAAGACTGTCAAGTACTTCAAGGTATGCCCGCCCTCGATCCCATCTTCTGTAAAAACTTGGGCGTAGATTGGTATCAGGGAAGGCGATAAAGGTGCTGGGATTGTTAACCCATTTAGAGACGCTTGCACTAGTTAACTTTGCACAGTTTTTTTTGGTTACATATAAGGGCTTTAATGGTTGCAGTTTTTACGAGTATACAAGCTGATTAAATTAAGTAAACAGATCTTTGTTAATGCCTGTCTGGCCTCCCACTTTCCACTTCCCACTTCCACCATTCGATTTGACAATTTCACAGGGCATTCTTCGAGATATAGACGATGGCGCCGCCATACAGGATGGTTACAAAAACTGAGCCAAGAGTAAAGTATCGCCCCCACACTTCCACTTAGATTCCACAGACTTTATTTATATTAAATTTAGTTTATGCAATTATTGTAATGCTTGCCACAAAATTCTAGATGATTAAGCAAAATGAAGCGTAAGACTGCGACATGAAATAGTCTGGAGATTCAAAAATGCCAAACAGATGAAGAATTCGGAGCAGAAAATGAAGTACAAAATGTGACAAAAATTAATGAATATTATATAAAACCGACTGCAGTGGAGCTTCAGAGATAGAAAATCGGACAAAAAACTTAACCCAACTGATGATCGTTTTCAATTATTCAAAATTTACGATTTTAATTAAAGACTGGACATTAAATATTTTGTATAATTTCTTAAGATAAAAAAAAATAAGAACTTTAAAGCATTTTTGTTGTTCAGAATGCTAGAAGTATTCGATTGTTAACCAAAACTTGGAGAATGCTAGAAATAAACGAAACCAAATCGAACATAAATGTGAACCAAATAAACTTAAGTAAAATTTATGCATAGAAAAACGTTTTCTGAACATTTTTTTTTTGCTGTTTTAAATTTGTTTTAAAAATTTGATAATATATAATTTAATTTAATTTATGATCTTATGTGTTATATTATAAAGGAAATCCTAAAACTGATATAAGCCCAAAACTGAATCTAAAATGTGGCACAGTATTGAGGCAAAGAAGATCTAAGTTAAAAATTAGAATAGCAAATCATAAGTTGGGGGGACACGTTCTTAAAACTAAGTACAAATATTTAGATATTTTCGATTTCCATAACTAATTCCATATTTTAAACATATTTACAGAGCCTGATGGATGTTCATTCCAAGCTGATAGAGCAACAGAAGACGACGTAACCTTCAAACCATTCCTTTTAAAGGAACTCTTTGAGGACGGGATCTCCAAGAAAGATCAACATTTTAACAACTCGCTTAGACATTTAAGACGAAAGTAAAATCATTTTCAGTACTTTTTCCTGCCGTGTAAATTGTCCAGACATCTTCAATCTGAATGTGTGTTTTTTTTTGTAATGTATTACTAATTATTTGTACAATTTTTATAAATTTTATACAAAAAAGAAAAGCCTAGTGGAAGAAGCGTGGCTATGCCAATTGCTCGTAGTACGATACCATCTGTTCAACGCCCGTCCAGTATCTGTTTGTCGGTGTAGACGAACTCCTCGTGGTCCTCGATGAGGCGAAACAGTTCCTTGGCATAGTAAATCGAACGAACCGACTCCTCCAGGATCAGCTGATGGTTCTGGACGGCGCGGCGCACCTGTTCGTGTATGAACATTTCCTCCAAACGCTTGGCCCGTTGCGTCAGCCGACAGGCTTCGTTGTTTCTCAACCTCACCTGTCCGTCTGAGAGACGACGCTCCACGGCGGGTTGATGGCGGGCCGCATTGTTGTGGTAGGTGCAAATGTCGCTGATGACGCTGGCGTTCACATTGAAGATGCCCTCAGCGGCACTGATCACAGTCTGGCAGACGGCCGGCGAACAGACCATCTCGCGCTTCAGGTTCTCGCAGATCATTTGCTGCAGCACCGTCTGCCGGGCGGGCCTCAGGAAGCCGCGTCGTATGTGCCGCCGTCCGATCTTCTCGCGCATCGGACGAAAGCTGAAGACCTGGGTACCCCAGACCTTACCGCGTACCGGCTTTGTGGTCTTGCGTCCACATCTTGGCTCCCGGAATAGTTGTCGCTTCACCCGCTTCAGGCTCTCGATCTTCCTGGTGATCTTCTCGGGCTGCAGGCAACTGTCCACCTGATGCCACAGTTCGCGAGGCGTGGCCAGCGAGGCGTTCGACGAGCCCCAGTACAGCTTGTGCACCAGCCCGTTCATCAGATACAGCTGACGGATGCACTCGTTCAGGAAACTCCTCTTGGTGGGGCTCTGGAAGTTGGGCGGATTGTTCAGTATATAGTGATCCCGCTTGTAAACGACACAGTAGCCATAGCCGGTATCTCCATGCAGGGCGCCTGGACGCTGGTACACAATCAACTGCTGATCCTTATAGTCAATCGGAGAGTTGAAAATGAAGATCTGATTGTGGGCCTCGCTGGGCGAGCGGTACATCAGCAATTGCTTGTTCTGCCCTTTGTCCATGGCCGATAAGAGACGATAAACGAGTGATGTGGCTGTGGTTAAGGGACGGGGCTTATATATCGCAGCTAGGACTTGGACAGGTAGCCAGATAGGACCACTCTCTAATGACTTGTCAATCATGTCGCTTCATGATGCGACTGCCAGGTCAGACATTGCTCTTTTGGGGTTTTCCCAAAATTGGGTATTCTTATCCGTAAGTTTAGGGTTCTACATCTTCATCTTACCTGATGTTTGCAGATGTTTTTGGGCTGCACAGATAGGGGTGTATGTTATCGCCAATTTGCATTCGTTTTTGGGAGCTAGCATCGATAAGGCCACCGTTTAAGAACTTGCAAGAAGTTTTATCTTAAAATATCACAGGCTAAAATTAATTTGGATGATCATTAAATTATAAATTGGGTTCTTTTAAGTTTTCACAGAAGAATAGAATTTTGTGTGAATCTTCAGGGCTGTACACATTTTGATTTTTTGACAATTTCATAGGAATTTCAAATACGAGCCGCATCGCTGCTCCAAAGAAAATATAAACACTAAAGTGAGTAACACCCATACAATTCTGTGCTGTATGCAGCGATGATTTTTCGTAAAAGACAAGACACGCGCTGTTTCGCTCGCACGAAAGTCGGCAACGAGCACGGTGTGCCACGGAAAGGAATTTCCAAAAATTCCACACCGAAAAAATCAAGCTGAACATTTTGTATGGAGTTACTTAGTGCTTAAATTGTCTTTGGCTGCTCCCATCACAACTGGAAAACCAAATGGACGGATATACATATTTCTCTGGCTCTCACTGCATACTTTCCCATAGGACTGTCTCTGCTTTGGCAGCTAGAATGCACAGAAACACTCTCTGTTGGCCAAAGGCTTAGTTTCTATAAGAATTCCAAAAGCCCAAAAGGCACGTGCCTGTTTTCTTTCAGGTCAAAGCTACACGAAGAGAAATCCCAACTGCCTTAACAGATCCGACACAGGTAGGTGCCCTATTTTTGGGTAAGTTTACATGAACGGATTTGATGTTGTTATGGATCGCCGCAGGCTTATGTAATTGCATTTTGTCAACGCTAGGTAGTCCGTGCCAGGTGTTGACCATAAACCCACCAAGTTGAGCAAGACAGGACATGAAAGAAAGCCGGGTCCATAGAGAAGAAACTCAGGTAAAGCTCGAGTAGGCACAGGTAGGAAAATCCCTATGTACGCTTTTGACATATAAAACTGAGTGAACAACAGTTGCAGCTGTCACAAGCAAATAAACCAGCGAATCAGCAACAACATGGGTAACTCTATGGATCGCAAGGTATCGCCCACGCCCACACCCACGCCCAGCCCCATCGAGGCCATCAAGCCGAAAGAGCAGGAACCAATTGTGGAACAGAAGCAGGAGCCGGCAAAGCCTGATAGCAATCTGCCGCTGCAACTGTTCTGCTATCGCCAGCAGCTGCCGGGCAAGAATCATCACATGATGAAGTGGGCCACAGCCAAGCTGCTGCTCACCGAGGAGCTGCT
This sequence comes from Drosophila azteca, assembly GCA_005876895.1. NCBI lineage: Eukaryota > Metazoa > Arthropoda > Insecta > Diptera > Drosophilidae > Drosophila > Drosophila azteca. The sequence continues at coordinate 5,411,594 of VCKU01000091.1, read as the reverse complement.
CAAGCTCCAGCAGACCCATCGTCCCCAGGTTCCCCGTTTTCCCTGGGACAACTATGAGGCAGCGATGCTAACGGACGAGGAGGATGGCGTTGGCGACCAGGAGAACAGAGCACCCAACAATGATGATCTGTCCAGAGAGCTGACCACCCTAAAGAGCTATCGCATGGAATTGCGCGAGACCATCCTCAAGGTGGCCCACAAAAAGAAGACAAAGTCGTCGCAGAAGAAACTGAAGCGCTTGAATCGCCGCACCCTGATCTCCTCGAAGAAGCCCAGCAACAAGGACAAGGAGTCACGAAAGTCGCAATTTAGTGACTGGCTGCTGGGCGAGGACGAACCGGAAAGTCCCCTGCAGGCGGACTCACTGCAAGATGGGGAACCACAGCAGCATCAGAGTCCCTTGCATCTGGGGGTCATCACCATTGACTGAGATCCCCCCACAGGATCGAACTGACAATAACACCCACCCCTCTCCGCCCCTAGATGTAGTTCCTTTAGCTAATTTAGTTGTTACACTAATTCTAATTGTACATAGACTGTTTTTATTTCCATTAAATTAAACCCAATCTGCAAAGGCCTACTGTTTGACCAACTGACTGCCAATGGTGCTCCCAGTCCAGACTCGGGACTGTCCCAAATCAAAGTTCAATGCGCCCGCCTTTGGCATACCTTTTTTCGCCCCCCTCCCTCCAGTCACTGGATGACTGTTTAACCCACAACCCACTTAATGCATAATTAAACTGCCTCGATTGCGGCTGTCCCTTAATTGATTGCCACGACTCCCGTTTGGGTGTCCTGTATCCTGTCTCTTGTTCCTGTATGTGATTCCTGATCATGCTCTCATTTCAACATGCTTTAACTTTGGTTTGGTTTCAACAAGAACATTGTGTGGTTTCATTTTGAAATTTAATTTATTTAAAGTCTTCATTTGAGATTAAAGCTCCAAGTACTCCAAGCTCGCTGCTAGCTTCTCTCTCTCTATTTATACAAATTAAATTACATTAAGGTGTGCATTTTCACTGAAGTCTTTATTGTAAGTCGAAAAATGTTTCAAATAACAATTGAAGGGCTGTGTTCGGAGCAGAACGACTAAGAATTATTTTACGGTAAATTCCATCGAGGCTCATTGTTTGGTTTTGCTATGGCATATTAATATCTCTCTCTCCATAAGCTCTCTCCTCCATCACTGTTCGGTTTTGCTATTGCATATTAATAACTCACTCCATAAGCTCTCTCTCCACGCTAAAGCTTGCGCTCTTGCTTATGGTTTGTCTGATCGAAGCTTTCGGCTGCTGCTGCAGCTGGGACCGCCAAGCTGATTGAGTTTTAGTGCAGCTTCGACAGAAAAGCACAATAAACATTGCATTATTTGTTGTTTTAAACACAGGTGACACATTTTATATCCACTAAAAGCAACAAAAATATTAACCTAAAAAAAAACTCCAGAATCTACGCAGCTACTTCATAATATATCCTCTAAATCTTCGCTGACAATTGTCAGTTACAAATGTAACCAAAAAACTCCACACACACACACACACATTTGTAGATACATATTTCATTTAAGTATATCCCCTAAATCTGCTCTGACAATGGTCTTTCTGTGATAAACTGCCACCAGCAGCATTTCAGCACTTTCCTAATCTAATCTTTGGACTAATTAAATTTAGGAAAAACTACGCGTAACTCTCCCAAGTGCAGGGGGGGCACTCGTCGTCGTCGTCGTTGTAGTCGTAGCTCAACCCAAATAAATGATTGTGGGTCATGCAACTGCGCTGGCAATTACCAACTGAAGTTGGAGCAGCGATATTTATGTTGCCCCAAGGGGCAGCAGGCAGCAGGCAGCAGCAGTGGCAGCACTTTGAACTTGTCCCAGAAACGTGCCAAAAAAAAGTTGCACCCATTTGGAGCAATTAAAAAAGTGTGAAGCAATTATCGCATATTAACATGGTGTAATATATTTAATAATATAAAAATAATTATGGGACTGGAGTCAGGTTTAGCCTGGATCTGGAGCTGGAGCTGGGGAGGCACACGCACTCCGCATACGCAGACTGCAGACGCGAGGCGACGCCATCTCCTGCCATATCCTGACACAAATTCCCTTTCAACTTACATAACAAGCTCTCCTCTCTTCTCTCCTCTCTTAGCGACTCCAAATGGCACCCAAATGGGGGCAGCCACTGCAATTTGGAATTCCTTGCAACGCATCAAAGCGCACAACCAAATTGTGACATGTCCTGCCACCATTTCCACTCCCACATCGCATCCCCACACAACAATGCCCTGCCCTGCCCCATCGAGTCGTGGAACAAAAGAAGTGGCACATACCCACACGATGGCCCTTTCGGGAACCACCACCACCACCCAACTACCACCCTTCATAGGAGCTGGAGCCCTGTCCTGCCACTTCCACGCATGTGTAGCGCGGTGTTAATTGCCGACTAAGCGGAAGCTCCTAAGAATTTCTTTTTTAATTAAATTTTTTTCATATAAATGTAGAAAAATATTTTATTAATTGCAAACATTTTTAGCAGCGCCTTCTAGGAATTGCAATCTCTCGCTTTTGCTTCCTACAGAGGGTTGTTGTTGTGCAACCCTTAAGGGGGGGCTGTTTCTCTGCGCTTTCTATCCCATCTTGAGGCAATTTGTTAATGGTTGATGGTGTGACTAATTCGAGACTTTGGATTTCAAAAGAAAGCCAAGACCATAAATTATTTATAAAAAAAAAACAAGTCTTAAGCAACCACCAAAACACATTTGATTTTGGGGAATTTAGATGAGGATGGTATGACAAAGTTCGGGAATATCCCATCGAAGACTTTACGCACAAAACATCATTTACTGCAGTAAGATGTAAGTATATTCTCTAGCCAGTTATGAATTTTAAGTTTCGGGACAATTATTCTTTAATTAATGGTTGATTTTCATAAAGAATACGAAACGAAGAGCATGACCTGGTAGTTTTGTTCCTGTTCTTTAGTTATCATATATGTATGTATATTCTTAAACATTTCTGAAGTTTTATAAATTTAAGGGGATATTTACGGAAACCACCTTTAATGTATCAGGTTCTCGAGGCCCTTGAGCCCTTAATGAATCCACAGTGTTTCTAAAATCACAGCAATACTCATGCCTCTTTAAAGCTTTCAAACATTAAGAATCCTTACTCCGAGTCACTAAAAACCGATGGCGTACGCTGTAGATATATACATATATCAAAACATAATACGGAGCTTGTGTGTGGTTCTCTCTAACAGACAATCAAATGGGGAGTGAGCGAGAAAAATCCGAAAGTTTCGGACCAGCTTTGTCCGTTTTGGTGAAGGGATTCGATGTAATGAGAAACCTGAGACACTGATTCTAACAGACCGAATGAAAAGGATACCGAATAATACCGAAAATAGTTCTGTTGACCGTGACTTTACATTAATTTTCAAACACATGGAAGCCAAATACTCCTGCTGATTAATCAGAGCTCAACTTGTCCCCAAAGCAGGCTCTATCGTTATAAATTTTACTAAGAAAATACAAAAATAAAAACTGACTAAACGCAGTAAGTGTCGCCTTTATCATTCAGTTTTCGAGTCTCCAAAAACCCAAACCAAAAGTATCCAAAACCAAAGTAAAGTAGGCTCTATTCGTATATATTTTACTTAGGTTAACAAGTGAAAATTTTCCAAACTTAGTAGGCCATTCACTCAAAAAAGGTTTCATTTCAAACGAAGGCATACGATTTCCCTAGAATTTTGTCATTCAGTTTTCGAGTCTCACAAAATTCATATGTATTGTTTTCGCTCTGTAAAAACAACAAATTGTCAAAATTAAAAAAATCAAAAAAAAAATTTTGTATATTCAGTCTAAACTGTATAACTGTAAAAAATATTTTCGATATTTTCGTTCTCCAAACAACGCAATACAGAAGACTGAAGACTGACGGGAATACGTATACGTCCCGTAAGCCCTTTGAAGAAGAGACCGAAGAAAACACAGCAAGAAACTTTCACCGTGCAAGGGAAAGCGTGAGAGCCGCCGCCAAGATGACCGAGAATATTCTGTGCCACAAGTGCAACGGGCCCATCACCAAGCGGATGGTCACCGCCTTGGGCAAGACCTGGCATCCGGAGCACTTCCTGTGCCGCCACTGCGAGGAGCCGATCGACGATGCCGCCTTCAACATCCAGGACGGAGAGCCCGTCTGCTCGAAGTGCTTCGTCGAGAAGTACACCCACACCTGTGCCGGCTGCAAGAAGCCCATCCTGGAGCGCACCATCGTGGCCATGGGCGAGAACTGGCACGAGGGCTGCTTCTGCTGCGGCGGCGCCTGCAAGAAGCCGCTGTCCAACCAGCCCTTCTTCGAGCGCGGCGGCAAGGCCTACTGCAAGCAGGACTACGAGAACCTGTTCGCGGCCAAGTGCGCCAAGTGCGAGCAGCCGATCACCACCAGTGCCATCGTCGCCATGAACGGCAAGTGGCACCACGAGTGCTTCCGCTGCAACCGCTGCCGCAACCCCATCACCACGCCCAACTTCACCATCGAGGCCGGCAAGCCGATCTGTCCCGGCTGCGACTGATTGCGACTGATCCTTGCACGCAACCGCAGCGATACTTTACTGGCTTTCTCCAGCCAGTGCTCGCACCACACAAGACACGCCGACTAAAATGGACCAACCGCAGAACACACACACACACACACACAACATAGAATAGCAATTGCAACACCCACAACACTCGCCACCAAAAACAAAAACAAAAACAATAGCAATTGCCCGGTGCATGCATTTATAATTTGATATTCGTTACAGAGTTGAATAATCTGAAATTATAAATGCTTGCATCTTCGCACTCTACGCCAAACTATGCAACTGCTCGAAGACTAAAACGGGATAGAACAGAACCAACAACAGAACCAACAACCAACCACCCTCAACTCCATCTTCAACACAATCGAAACACTACACTAAACTACACTTTAATACACTGAAACATAACTACACTGAAACATTACTATACTGAAACATTACTATACTGAAACATTACTATACTGAAACATTACTATACCGAAACATAACTATACTGAAACAGAACTACACTGAGACATAACTACACTGAAACATTACTATACTGAAACATTACTACACTGAGACATAACTACACTGAAACAAGAAGACACTGAAACATAACTACACGGATGCATTACTGTAACAAAAAGACACAACAAATAAAGCAAAAAAGAAAAGAAAAAAATTATATGCTGTTTTAATAACCCTGATTCGAAAACGATATCGTTTATACACACATCACTTACATACATGTACATTTATACCTCATTCAGTACCCTAGGGGTAACAAAATTGAACTTTTGATTTTGCAATTCTGTAAATAAAGCTACGAATCAGTCCCAAGCACTTTGTAGCTTCAGCTTACAGTCTGGAAGATATTAGGTTTTCAAATTCAAATTTGAACATTTTTTGAGGTGTATTTTTTCAAAACTTTGACTTTAAAAACTCAGGAAAGGTCGAAAAAATGTATATCTGACACTTAATAATTTGGTTTTATATAAACACATCAATTAGGTGTCGTTTGAGGTATCGTTTTTAAGCATCGATGGATAAATGGCCAAGTTACAGCCGTTTAACCAAACTTTCGTATGCCGAATTTTCTTTCAAAATTGGTTAACAAATGTTAAATTCCGAAATCGATCAAAAAAAGTAATTTTGGGCCACAGCAGAAATGTCGTGTTGACTATTTCGACCCAACGAAGTTCGAAATATTTACAGGAATATTCAAATATATTCGATCTAGAGTATGGTCCTCCAGAGGTCTTACGGTGATGACAAGTATTCTGCAGATTTCTGGGTTCAACTTTTTGAAGCTCTGAAAGAAAATAAAGCTGTCAAACTAAAATCAATTGAAGTCTATTTCGAGGCAAACTTTGTGAGAATTTAGAATTTATTTAGAAGAAATTAATGATAATTATTTTTATGTATTGAACCTAAAATATATATAGTTTTTAAGCACTTAAATTTTGGAAACAAATATCAATTCATCTTAAAAAACGATCAAAAATCATTAACGTTTCCAGACAGTCGAGAGGATTTTCGGTCCCGGGTAGTCCATCAAATCAAGGTCCTCTATGTACATAGCTATGATTTAAAAAATGGGTTCCAGAAAAACTGTAAATAGAGATTGGCATCAATTTAATTTTACTTTTATGAGACGAAGTATCATTATATGATGTACAATTATTTCTTGTATAATTTTGCCATAATCGGGCCCCTTTCAAAAGCGTGGATCCAGGAGGATACCTTTCCCTACATCGATGGTCCTGCGTTCCTGCAACAGATTTGGATTTGCTGTAGAATGAATGTAGAATGAAAATAACCATGTCTGGCCGTCAAACAGTTTCTGCATCTAGATCTGACCTGACCATGAGTACATTTTTTGTCCCTAGTACCAATCAGCACTTTCGGATGAGCGGAAAATCTAATATTTGGCTCATACTCCAGCGCCTCGAAGAAGAAACGAAGCCGCTTTTTTATATTCGACGAGAGAGAGAGAGCTCTAACTAATAGATGACTAAGCATTTAAATATAGAGAAATACAACTATTTTCTCTCCACAGTGCTATGATCCCAGCAAACAGCATAATCTTAATTACAATTCAGTGAGTGAACATTCTTGGAGGCTGAAATATTTGCTCTCAGCCAACAGTTCCCACAAATTCGGGGTGAGGGACCCCGAGCATCGCGATAAGGGCGAGCGAAGAAGAAACCCTTTCCCAATAGTTGGCAAATATTTGCAGAAGCTGCTGCAGTCGTACTCGCACTCGGACTGCCACTCGCACGTCAACGAAAAAGTGCTTGACACGAGATCATATTTCCAAAGGTAGCTCCCACACACACACACATCCCCACTGATATGGGAAACCAAATGAAATCATCGCGAGGGCAACTGCAGCACATATGATTATCTCATGTTCATGTCCACTATCACTCGGGAGGGTAGTCGTAGTCGTAGCAGTAGTCGTGGCGGTAGTAGGAGGATGAGCATGAGGATGATTAGAGCTAAATAGCAGAGGCAGCGACAGCCACAGTGCCGAGGAAATGGAAAATTCTACGAGGGTGTTTCCATGGCCGAAACCGAAACCTGATGAAAAACCACTTCGGCTCAAAAAACCCGATGCGTTGTCGTGGTTGTCGTTGCAACAGCAACAGTCGTTTGCGGCTTTGGTGTCGCCTGGTTGCCGGTTTCGGTTTCATTGGTCCGTCAAGGCGCGTGCGAAGCGGTTCAGTGGCTCAGCGGTTAAGCGGTTTCCCATAGCTCTAACCCGTCGTCAAACGTTCGGCTGGAAAAACGTCTGGCCAAAACGCGAAAAGGTGGCTAATTAATCGCCTTGCCAAACTGTCATTCCGTGCCACAGGGGAAACTGTCAAGCCAGAAAGCGATTAAGGAGTCTGTGCAAAATCTTGACTTATTTTGGGGACTGCTGCTGCCGCAGTCGCTGCTGCCGCTGCTGCTGTTGCACCTGCATGGCATCCATAAATTGAAAATAAAGATCGTGTTTTCGTGTGTTGCTCAAACAGAGTTTATGTTTTTTACTTGAATTATGGCCACAGTTTCCTAATTTGGTTTGCTGTTCAATGGACTGATATCTCAATAAAAAGTTGTGAACATTTTCACAAATGTGTAAAGATGTGGATTAAGATTAGTGGAAAATGCAAGAGAGGACAGTCTTAAATGTGGTTTCACTTTGAATATATTAAATATATAAAATTCGTTGCACAACAGCACCTAAATATTTAGGAATTTATTCAGATTCCAGAACCTATTACAGAACAAGTAAGGCGTCACTAATTATGGGTATTTTTGAAAGAATTGCAAATTATTTCGATCCAACGAAGTTCGAAATATTTACAGGAATATTCTGAATATATGTGGTCCAGAGTATGGTCCTCCAGAGTGTTATTGGTGAATGCATGTTCATGAATGTCTTCAATGTTGGATAAGTAATATTGGCATGAGTCTGTCCTAGAAAGAAAGACAATATTTTAGAGAGAATTTGGATTAGCTATAGGTTTTAAACGATCTAAGACTTACCTTAGTAATGGTGTTCTTCTGTCCTATACAAAGATAGACATTAATCGGAAAGGAGTGGTATGACAAGTGCCACCTAAGCTAGTTTGTCCCAAACAATTTCCCAAGCCTCTTCGATCCAGAAATGTCTACCCGAAATCATTCTCTAGGTGTTCTCGTAAGGATTGAGGAGAGAACATGCAACCAGCCACAAAGACTCGGATTGCCATCTCTGCTTCTCTGGGGCCTCTACCTCCTAAAGGACGCTATGAGGACACGACTTTGTGGATTAATGTCTTTCAAAGCTTCCGCTTACCCTTAAGTTTGTCTTGGCATTTCCTTGGGCGATACGTAAATCCTTCCCTATAAAATCTTTGCTATATCCTAGAGCTGTCACTGAAGTACTACCTAGACCTACTACAGACCTTTGGCTAAAATTGATGATTGCTTGAGGTTGCAAAAATGTTTCAAGATCGCCAAAGAGCTGCCCCCAAGAGCGCTTTATTGTTTGCTTGAATATAATAAACCATGGATCTCCAGTTGGCAATATTTTTGTACATTTTATGAAGTAAAAACACGTCTCAAAGTGAGTGATTTCAGTTCGTGATGGCATTTTGTGCTTACAATGTGATTTATTATATTTATTTGGATTTATAATTTGAATCCGCTTCTTTAAACAGAAGAGCTTAATCTTTATAGATTTTTGTTTTGCTTCCCATTTATTATTTACCATAAAATATAGAGGTAATTCCAGACATTAGTTGTCCGCTTAGCAAACATAAACGTATGTTTAAGGCACATTTAAACATTTACTACACCATAAAAATGGCATAAAAAAAGCATACAATTTTTGGTTAATAAAAATACCTGTGCAATTCATCAATTGAATAATGCCAAAGTTGATGGTTTTATAGACCTGTCAGTGGACTCGCGAAAAGCTTATTAAAATGTACATACGATATGTACATATATTACGCACACACATGTGCATTCAATTATGAAAACATATATAATTATAAAATTGTTTCTAATTACATTAGTGACAGAAGATTAATTGAAAACTTATGCAAATTTCTAAGCAATTTAAATACCAAGACAACAAATTTACAAGTGCTCTCGGAACTCGGATCTCCGCGATCTGCCCGATCTGGAAACACAAACAATAAGATCAATTAAGCGGGTAGAATGTGTTTGCTGTTACAGTTTTTGTATGGGTTGTGGGCAAACATCACGCATACGCCACCTGAACAGCAAGTTGACATTCCTGTACCCTTTTTCGTGGAACGCCAAACGCGAAGCAGCCCACAAGAATTCTAAGCTCGCAATAAAGGCCAAGCCACAAGCCAAAAGCCACATATTGTGGATGCTACAATCGAATTCTTCAGATACTCAGGTATTTTTAGGGGTTCAAGGGTATGTTGGTTTTGAGCAGATCTGTATGCAGAACAAGTAGAGGGAGGAGTGGCTAGCCAATCTTGACATGGCTGTCTGTCCGTATATTGTTTTGGATCTATAGAAAAACGCCATATGGCATGGTTAGTCGTACATCTAAGATTATTCCGCGGGAGTTAATGGAGAAACCCCTTTCTAGAGCTCAATGCAAAGCCTTTATCTTCCGATTTACCTAAACGAAAAGCAATCAAAATCGAAAGTAGTCCCAAATTTGAATGAAAGTTATACACTTGACACCTTCTACAGGATCCCACAGATCTGGATAAGCCTTAGAAATGCAATTAAAGTTCTTATACAATCTGTGGTATACTCAACTTCAAAGATATGGGTCTCATATTGAACACTGTACCAAAGTTATATGTTTGGCAATCTGCAGATAATCTATATCTATATATTCGAATCATGCAATCATCTATATCATTCATAAACAGATAATCTTTCTACTGCAAACGATATGGTTTCTTGGCTGGTTTTTCATATAGATCATTCCCTCACAAATAATGGGTATCCTATGGGTTGCAATATCGCCTATAGCCAATAACATAGCAGCGACAATGAAGCGACACCAGCAGGGAGGGGCAGGGCAATCACAGAGGCAGACACACAGTCAGGGGCACACAGCGAAGAGCCTCCACAGTCGTACTTTGACTTTTGCGTGTGCCGGTCGTCGGTCGTCTGTCGTTGTTGGTCGTCGGTCGTCTGTCGTCTGTTGGTGGTTGGGATCGTTAGTCGGATAGATGGTGGTTACCGGCAGTTCTGAATACATTTTTTATGGTCATTTGCCTTTTTCGGCGCAACAGGATGGCACGGGGACGCACCTTAAAAAATGCTATGCGGTATGGCTTAGTCGTAGTCTTTCCTAACCTTTAATTGGAAAAATCGCAGGCATAACTGTTGCCTGACATGGGACTCGACTCTAAAATTGGCAACTCTTTGGCTCCATGGGGCACATGGAGTGGAGTGAGTGGAGTGGCAACTGAATGGAGTGGAGTGTGTTTTTTGTGTGTGTGCCTTGCTTAAAGCCTCTTTGTGTCAGTCTTGTGTCATTAGCATCCCAGCCACAGATCCACAGACTGTGCACTGCACTGCGCTCCGAGTGTGTCAAAAGATTTGAACTTTAAAGTGCTTCAGGTGCTTGAAGTGCTTAAGCAGACAGTCCGACAGACAGACAGATGTATAGACACTCTGACAGTCAGTCAGTTGGTCGGTGGGTCTATGTGTCTCTCTCTCTCTCTCTGTCTGTCTCTGTCTTTCTGCGTGTATGAATTGCTTATCATGTTGTTTGACTTTGAGCCTCTTTTGAATTATGCGTGCTATCTGCCATTGCCATTCCCCGCAGTCTGCCCTTCTGGGCCGCGCGTAATTCATTCCACAATTGTCTCTCTTTTGGGTTCTTTTTTTTTTTATCACACCTGCTGTGAATCGCTCGTGTATCGTGGAGTTCATAGTGGAGAGGAGTACACGACGAGTACACGTACATCCATCCATCCACTTCCATTTCCACTTCCATTTCCACTTTGTTTTGCTCTTTTCATGGCACGTCCTCTTCGAGTGTTTGCCTTGGTACTTGCATAGAATTCGTTAGTTATGCTTTACCTCTCATGGTTACCTCTCATGGTGTTGTATATATTTTTTTGGTCTTTTTTTCAAGTCTAAAATTGACTGGCGCATGCCCTGACACTAAGACAAAGTTTTTTGTTAGAAAAAACTTTAGGTGACCCCGACATTTTCTGTTAAGCAGAGCCCCATTTGCTTGGGTCACCCTTCCGTAGATCAAACCTAGTCCCAAACCCAAGAAACCCCCTCCGAAAGGGCATACACCCATAGCTCTTGAAGTAATTGCAAAACTGCGTCGCGTCGTCTCAAATAATTCTACCCCCAAATAATAATTAAACAAAATTCTACCATTTAAAAACCAATTGAGCCGAAGTCGAACCCGAAACCGAATCGCCGTCGAAATGAATTGGCAAAAAAAATACATAAAAAAACAATAACAATAAGAACAATACGACGAAGCTTGTGGGTGCCTGAGTTTGACCTTAGAACACCCATAAGAAGAACACGAAAAAAATGTGCAAAATAATTCTCAAAAATAAAAGCAACAAATACATATATGAGAAGTGTATAAGCATATAATCTGTCTGAAGCTGGCGCTGGGCCAAAAATAGAAATCGAATACCATTTAATAACAATATCAATAATATTGTAAGCCCAAAAACAGAAATCAAATTCGAAGCTCATTTTTAATTGCAATAATCAGGAATTCATAGACCCCGCAGAGACCCCGCGGCTGGTCTATGATAAGTGTATGATAAATTGATAAATTTCTAAGCGAAGGGAAGGGCGAGGGGGTGGGGAAGGGTGTGTGTGGGGTAGACAATGGCAGTGTGGGCGCCGCTATCAATAAAAAGAATTTTATTAATAATAGAGCAACCCGAAAAAAAGAAACAACTGTTGGAGAGTGTCTTCCGCACTTATGGTTCATGTCTCTATTTCGTTTTTTTTTCTGTTCTATCTTTTTCATATTTTTCCTGTTCTGTTTTGCTCACATTTCGCACATTAATTGATAAATGCTGCTTATCAATTTGTGATCAAAGTAATTAAGTTCGCCCTGGAGTCGTCGTCGTCACTGAAGAGAAACTAACAAAAGACAAACCCCACAAAAACAACAAAAACCGCTCTCAAAATGTGTAAATGTGTAACGTGCGGACGGAACATAATTGTCAATGGAATTAACAATTAAATGAACAAAGAACCAACAACAAATAAATAGCAAACAATTTGCTGAGTGCCAGAGCAAGAAGTCCACACACAGCAGGAGCAACAAGTACAGCCACAGCAAAAGATAAGCAACAGCTGATCTGATCTTCAAACATGGCGCTCGTCAGCTGGGCCCTCGTTCTCCCGCTGCTGGCAAGTGTCATACTGGAGCGGCACACCTGTTTGGGTAAGTGTTCTATGACGGGGGTGGAGGGGAATTTATAATAGTTTCCATGTTTTGTTGTTGTTATACAAATGTTTGATCAAATGGTAGTCATTTAAATAGCTTCAGGTGCGGTGAGATATGGGGTTTTGAGGTAGGTGGTGGTAGGGAGGTGTTAAATAGAGAAATTACTTGATAAGAGTTGGGAAATGATTAAATATTCCAAGGAGGAAAAACGGATCCATTATCACAGATAATTTTTAGATTTATACAGAAAATTGTGTCATATATAAACTTTTTTGTAAAAATTCGTCATTCTAAAGATCAGTTTTAAAGAAATTAAAATGTTTGGATCAATAGAAAAGCTTAAACAGCACAAAGAGAATTGACTAACTATTATGGGGTTGGTTTATTAAATATTTCATACGTTTGACATTCTTTGAACCATTTTAATGATAGGTAGCTTATTTTGTAGGGAATTGATGATACTTAAGAAACACTGTCTCAAAATAGGACCATTACGTACAAAAAAGGGTTTTAAAAATGTCTTAATTGAAGAAACATTGAAAATGGTAGAAAACTTTAACTTTGGCTCGCTAGACGACACGGATAAAATACCTGTGAAATGTCGTACAATTATCTTTTCAATATCTTTTCAATCTTTTTTTTGGTCTCGAGAAAAGTACATTCAAAAGTTTTTTAATGTGTTTTCATCATATCTTTAATAAATCAAGTCCTGGTAATGCATTTACTGAATGAAAGTAAGCCTGAAGAATTAACTCTGAATATAGTCGAAAGCTACGATGATCAAGAAGAAAAGATTTCCATAAAATAACAAACAAAGATTATAATTAGACGAATTTGGATGTGTTTTTATATACGATTCGACATTGATGTTGGAGACGTGCTACGCTTACAAATAGTTTCGTCTTTCTATAATGAATTTTAAAAGACAAATTCTAGCTCATTTAAAATTCAATTATTTGTACGGGATTGGCTAATCTATTGAGTCATTAAGAGCAGTCAACAAAATGTGTTAAGCCATTAATTAAGTTTTCATACAATCGGAAAACATATGTAAATAAATAAACATTTATTTTATATATTATATAGACATTATAAACTCAGTCAGGGTCGATTTGTTAAACAATTGCATTGCCATACGACTGGCAAAAATGTAAAAACTTTTAATCAGATTACAGACGTTTTTGTGATGTATTGTGATTGTATTTTAGATCTTTGATCGCGATAAGTCCTCGGAGTTGTTCCAACAATGTTGTATAAACGAACACCTGTTTCTTGGAGTGAAAAGATTTGTTACCAGAAAAGCAATACCTAGCAATACCTATTAAAAGTTTAGTCTTAATCCATTAAAACATTGAAAAATATTGGTAAAAAATTAAAGAGCTTCCTATCTTTTATTCAAGTTGGGGTATTTTGTGGAGTCAGAATAAACAGAAGACTCACTGCAATCAAAGTACGAGTATCTGGTTGTGTTCTTATCTTCTTACTCTTACTGTTCAAATAAACCTGAAGTATCTCCTATTCCTATGTAGTATCTCCCTTACTTTACCCCTCTTTTGTATTGTGTTTACTTTATAGAACATTCATTGTTAATTGCTTGGGGGACATTTGACCTGCTGCTCATCTAATCGACTTATCATAGCCATAAGGTAGACATTAACCCCCCTCCCCTCCTCCTACATGGCTTGGGGGCAAATAAATAGCTCATAAAAGGCAATTACACTAATTTGCATCGAGTGGCAGTGAACAAATCTCACAGATAACTTTAACTCAAACACAGTCCCTGGACGCACCGTGGACGCACCGTGGGAATGCAACCGAAGATATGGCCGTTTATGACCTCAACATAAAGGGGTATAGAGGGTAGGGTAGGGTAGGGTAGGGTTCGGTTCTGAGTTCTTTTATGTGGTTTATGATGCACTGCTTAGGGTTTAATTATATGCCCTTTTATAGAGAAAAAAAGCGTAGCTTTCTATCACAGGTGTGAACTGACATTTGACTTTTGCAGACAGCTCTTTGACATACCCCTAGCCGTAGTCGTAGTCGTAGCCATAGCCGTAAGCGATACGTATACTGACGAACCGACCGGGCCTGACGGTGATGGACTGGCCTGCCCCTGGGGGCCGGCGTATGACGTGCAAAAGCTAGTGAGACAGCGCACACGCCCAACAAAAATTATTTCATCACGCAGGCGAAGACATATCAAATTTTATACCCATTGTTTCCATACGTTTATTTTTTTTTGGGGGTTGACCACAGCTGACAGGCGGCGGGAGAGACTCTCCGCTGGCTGCTCTCTGCTGCTTTCTGCAGCTCCCTGCTGCTCCCTGCCGCTTTCTGCTTCTCTCCACTACTCTGTGTTTTGCTCTGCACTTTGTCTCTGTCAAGTTGAATGCACTATACATATGTTTGCATGTGTGTATTGTTGTGCCATGGCGACTCCTTCATCAGTCGAACAGCCTGTCCATGCCTGTCCATTCTTGTCCATTCTGTCTGTCTGTGTGTCTGTCCGCCAGTCAGGTTAAAGGTGTCGAAATGCCGGCCAGCTGTCGCTGTACCCTCGCGGAAACTCTCATGAATTCATGTGCAATCAATTAAGTCAATAGGTGTGTGCCTCTGTTCGTTTCTGTTCGTTTCGATTCGTTTTATTGTGCTCCAAAGTTTGCTTCCAATTTTTACTCACTCTTAAATGCGAGACATTTAAGTGGTTCGGGTGCAGGTCGGGGGAGGGGGCGCCGCCTGGGGCTCTCTTTTATGACTTCAATTAAACTATTTGATGTAATAACTGTCTTTAAGTTTCAGGCACAAACTTGTCTGGGGAGACTTGGATGGAAATAGATTTTGAAAAGAATTTAAGTGAATATATAAATAGATTTTAGAAGGTATTCTAGAAACACAGCCAGCTTCTAAAAGCAGGAATATAGTCCCTAAATGAAAAACATATATGTATTTGAGAATTCTTAAGTCAAGTCAAAGATCCCTAGGTGTTATCTTTTCTATACTTTAAATCTCATCTATGCTATTCCTTTAAATGCGGAAATGTAGTCCCTAAATGAACTTATATTTGAAAACTCTTAACTAAAGTCAGAGATCTCTAGATATAGTCATTTCCCTGTTAAGTCTCTTGTACTCTCAGCTCTTTTTACCCTTAAAATCTATTGAAAATCTATGAAAAACTCTCAAATTACCTCCTCCACGTTCTGCTAAACTATTGCAAATTGTTTTGTTATTTTCCTCACAGAAAAGATATTGTATCAAGATTTACGAGCGTGCTTGACACATTTATCAGACACACTCAAGGCTGTTCTGTTCAGTTCTGTTCCGTTCGTTTTGTTGTCTCTTGGCTTCTAGTTTTGCATAAAAATAATAACGAAACGAAAAGCGAATAAACGAAAAGCCATTTGCAGTTATGAGATCTGTCTGCCACTATGCCACTCTGCCACTGTGTGGTGTGTCCGCACCCAGATTCAAGGAATGAATCGACTCTTTTGCTGCGACAGAATTCCACTCAATAATGCATTTCCATTCAGTTTGGTGCCACTCTCCTCCCACACTCCCTGGTCTCCTGCTCTCCCACTTCTCCTACTCTTCCTGCTCACCCACTTCTCCTACTCCCTGCTCTCCCACTCCCCCACTCTCCCACTTCTCCTCCTTCAAGTGGGTGTCTGCAAATCTGCATTCATTTATTCGATTTCTTTCTCTTTTTATTGGCTCGCTTTCCTGTGGGATGGCAGCGTACAGTACAGTGCTTCACATGCGTATAGAGCCACTATTAATTAGCATACGTTTAAAGAGCCCAAAACTAGCGTTGACTTTGACTAATGTGCCCGCCCCATGGTGACAGAAGCAATTAGAGTGGCCGCCCATCGATCAAACCCAGAGGGTCACCTTTTTTTCTGTGTCATAGAGTCTTGGTGGGGGGTGTTTGAGGGGTTTTTTTTCCGTGGTATACCATAGACAAAGTCTTTCAAGTACGTTTCTGTACTTTTAGTGGGTTTGGCGGCTTCTAGTCTGCATTTATTCTGCAATTTCCCTTCTGTTTTTCTCCAGTGGCTTCTTTCTGTCTTCTATCTGTGCTTTTCTTTGTGGCAGACTGTGGCAGGAAGACTTTAAAGACAAAATTGCAGTTGAATCAATGAAAACAAAAAGGAAAGGGTCTTGCATATATGTACATATAGTAATAAGCGTATCAGTGAATCCATGTACATAGTTTTCTTCCCTTGCTTTTTATTCAATTTGCTTTGGCTCTGTCATCGACTACATTTCAGGGACAGGGACAGGGTCCCTTGGACAGGAAATAGAAAAAACATTCAAAGACACTTGCGCACACCCAACTGCCATCGAATCGAGTGAAAGTGGAGAGGAAAACGGAACGAATTTAATAATGCGAATCCACTCTGCAGCCAGACAATACCCACAGTCAAAGCCAAAGCCAAAGATTGGCCAATGCCAGCTGCAGCAACAGCAACGGCAACAGCAACGGCAGTCAGTGCCAAGCCAAATACGAGCAGAAACCAAGTCTGGCATACGCGACGTATGAGTAATGAAAAAAACAATGCAACAGACACTGTGGCAAAGAATGGCAGGAAAAATTACAGGAAAAACTATAACCATGACAAAGACAAAAGTTTTTCATTACGCAGCAGCAGCAGCAAAGGCGGCAGCAGCACCAGACAAAACATAATGCGAGACGGATGCTGCGGAACACCAAATTCGCCACACACCAAATGAGTCATGCCAAAAACAAACACTAACAAAAACCAAAACAAAAACATACCCTCTAGTTACACAGTGGGAGTTGAACGACATATAAATATGTATGTCTAAAAGGTTTAAATTATCCAAGGAACACTCTCCTTACAAGGCAAAAACTGCTGGCATTTACAGGGTAACTTATTTTCCGAAACCAGTTTCAATCAGTCTGTTTTGGGGGAGGGCTCTAATGCCTATGCCTTACCTAATCCCAACTTTTGTTCCTTAGCCCGAAAAGTATATGGTTTAAGTGTTTAGTTGGAAACGACTGACACTATTCTACCCATCCTTGTAGCCCACCATTACCGGATATAAAAAACAGGGCAATAAACCCTGGCAAGACAGGATGACAGCAGAGGACCAAAAGTAACCAGGATCAGGTGGGGGGAGCTACGAGGCAGGAAGCAAACTGGAAAACAGGCAAACAGACTGTCGACCTAATTCGATGCAAAGTCAATTAATTCGGGCAGATTAATTAGTTTATTCGAAACTAGTTGACATTCCGTCCGTCCACACCGCAGCCCCGGTCCGGCCGCACCTCATTTGGTAGAGTCTCAGTTACAGTTGCTGTTGCTGTTACCTTCAGGGCATTACCTTTACCGTTCGTTCGTCGTTCGGCAGAGGGGCAGCCAAGTTCAGGTACAGGCCGAACTAATGGCCGTTGTCATGGCCCTCGGTCTCGTCCCATCAATTGTTGACAATGCTGTCATTAGCGCGACCAAAGGCGTCCCAGGTCCAATCACCCAACCGCCTTCACCCCCACTGGAGTCTAACCTCCCCCGCTCTGGGATCATCCAGGTCGTCCGCTTCATCCGATTCCTATGTTTTTCGTTTCCCCTTTTCGGGCCATGTTTTATCAACTGTCAGTGGGAGTTTTTAATGCGCCATTCGCTTGCTTTTTAATTGTCCTCCTGATAGATAACCTAATAGTCGTAGTCCTTTGCTGTTTACGTCCTTTTCTGTGGTTTCTCGCGCTCCTTCTGTTTTACGGTTGTTGACTTTTGGTCAGGGTTTCTTTTTCTGGGTGAGTCTCTGTTTTTTAGCACCATTTTCACCCCCGCCCACTTGTCTGGGGGCTGGAAGCCTGGACTCTGGGGACTGGATGAGGTCAAGTTGAGCTCTCATTGAGAACTGATTGCGAGAAATTGTTGGGAAGTTGTTGCTTTTAAAGCTGTTTAACGGTATTTAATGTTGGATTAAAACTTTTAATACTGTTTAAGATTGGGGATGATGATGTTGGGAAAACTCTCAAGGGAAACGCGATTAGAGAAAGAATTTAGAACCCAAAAACTGGATTGACATTGAGATACAAATATGTACGTAATATATTCAGATTAGGAATTTTTCCTGGATAAATACTGACAGGATTCTTAGGGACTTACAAAAAGTAATACATTCATTATTATTATTTTTTAATATTTTATTTTATTATTATATTTTATGATATTCGATATATTCTCTGACTTTAACCGCAAGGTGGTCTCAATCGGGACTATAACGAAGGGGAACGTTGTGAGTCGCGTCAAGGGCCGCAGCTCTACTCCTATATCCGGTAAACAGTAAACATTTTAAAATACATTTGTAGAACTGTGATATTACAGGAGTCTGGATACAAAATTTGGTTTCTCTAGCTCCTATAGTCTCTGAGATCTAGGCACTTCTCAAGAAGGATGGACAGATGGACACACAGACAGGGTTTTAACAACTCGGCTTTTGATGCTGATCCATAGCAAACACGTAATATATCCCTAAACTCTTCGAGTAGCAAAATATTAGCAATAAATCTAATAAAAATTGTCTTTAAAATATCCTAAAACCATTCAATCATCTCCCCCTCTAATGGCTATATCCTTAAACAACCTCTCTGCTCCGTTCTTTGGTTTCATGAAAATGGAAACTTCTTTGGAGGAACTCCCCCCCACAGTTGGCAATCACGATTGTCCCGCGCCAAAGTACGTACCAGGTACCAGGCCTCACACCTCATAGAGGGGGCGAAATGCAAACAGAGGAATAAATAAAAGTGCCGCTAATTGGATGGCCATAAGCCAACGCTAAAGCCAAAGCCAACCGCCACCAGCGGCCAACAGCCACCAGCCAACCGCCGCACTAAATGCCTGTCATAATTATGGGAAGGCTTTCGAGAGGTAAACCAAATAGAGACCCCCACTACCCACTACCCACCCCTACCCGCATTCTACACATGAAGGCGGGGGGTGGGAGTTGACTTAACAACGATTTGTGTGGGGGGGAGGGACACACATATTGTACATATTATAAATAATATAAAATGTGTTCATTACAATTGTTGACGTTCAGGCATGCGAAAAATGCTGATAAAATATGTAGATGAAGCCACGGCCATGCGGGAGGGGGGAATCGGAGTTGGAGTACACGCGCTCGCATTTATAATGACATTTTAAATGCTTCCAGCGAGCGTGTCCTTGGCGCCCTCCAAAAAGGGGACACCACCCCGAGCAAGCCAGGACTCCCACACCCCCAACCACACCCATACACCCACACACCAAACACCCAAACACTCGTATTATATATATTAATGCTGTCAGCGTTTTTAATGAAATACGCGTATGTGTGGCGGGGATAGAGAAAAGGGTGCTTGGAGGGCGAAAAGTGTGGAGTTCCTAACAGGATTATGCGGCCAGGCCATCCCCATACCATTGATTCCCGGGCCAAATGGCGGCGCCAGTCCTGTTTATGTGGCGCTGCGAACCGTTTTGAAGCGATGATTAAGTGCCAAGTGCTTCACTTTACAAGGAATCCCAGTGAGTGAGAGCAAGGACTTGGCTGACGATGATGCTTGTGCACACTAATCAAGATCTTTCAGGGATAAATCGAAAATATATTGCTTTAGCAAATTGTGAGGGGATTGAGGAAGCACCAAAGGAGCGAGTCCTCAAGGCAAATTTATCTTTGAAAGTTATTAAAAATTTGGGAAATATTTTTAAAGTAGTTTAAAGACAAGTTCGATGGATGGTTAAAATGGCCAAAGCTCTAAAAATTATAGAAAATTAAATACATTTAAAGCAAAGTTGGAAAAAAAATAGAATGTGATTTAATGTTAAAAATATAAACTAAATAAATGGAAAGAAATCTTTATTAAAAAATGGTTTTCCTTATCTTTCATTAATTGGACAAAATCAAAACAAGAAAATAACTTAGGAACCATTTTTAAAAGCAATCTGAAATGGAAGAAAATCAGGAGTTCTCGTACATTTTTTTTTAAAAAAATTTGAAAAGGAAATTGAAAAATTTGTTTTTATTTTAGTTGTGGAAATCACTATTATTATAAGTCAATATTCTTAAGATATTAAACTGACAATTTATGTCCATAACAATTTGTAGTTTCTTCTGGTTTTTATACTAGATTTTCTAAAAAATCTACGTCTATTTGGCTTACCACTAAAAGTTTTCTTTCAACAAATATTTATTATTGATTCATATATGTAATAAACAAACCAGATAAGAAAAATGAGAACAATTGGTTATACATATAGTCTAGTTACCATTCATAATTATATGTATTTATATGAAATGATTGTTGAATACGATTGTTGATCAATCAATTCCTATGCCACACACACCCAATAAATCTGTGAAATTTCCATGGCAGGCGTTCAGGCGTTCTGTTTACTCTTCATATTATGCTGTTCGACCATCGCCCCAACCCCTCCCCCTGTCCTGTTGGAACCATAACATTACAAGAACTAGAACTAGGACTCGCTTCACCCCTCACGAATGTTGTTCCAAATTCTGTGGCATAAAATTGGGCGTTGAAGAGGCACAAATTTGTAACCAATTATACTTTGGGGTGTTATTTTTTCCGGGGCCCCAAATAAAACGTTATCGTTATCACAAAATCAATACGCAACTTGATGACGGCGACACTTCACTGCTGGGAGAGGATGGGAGAGGATAGAGGGCCAGAGAAGGAGGTCTGATAACCCATATGCTAATAACTAATATCTGTATTATATTTATTTATTATAACGCTTGTATTGGACTCGCAGCGGACCGGACTCGTATGCAAACACACGACCGCAAAAACAGACAACAATCGTGTGTCATTAGGAGAGAAATCTTATCATATTACGCATACGCCCAGTCCGGTCCTGTTCGATTTGGTAGATACGTTAGACTAGGGGTAGGGCTAGGGGTTGGGGTTGAGGGGTGGCTTCACCACCTCTATTGAGGTCACAGCCGGCTTATTAAACCAAATAATTTGAATGGATTTGATGACGAGTGTCTGTCTGTGTGGCTCTGATGCCAACCCCCAGGAATTGTATTTTAGTGGTGGGAACCCCCTTCCACTGAGTAGTGGGTCAATTGTGGACCAACCACTTGTGGACAGACTCCACTCTTCCCTCAACTAAGTACCACATGACGCCATCCACATTTACATGATGCTTCTCCCTTTCTCTCCTCCTCTCGTTGACAGCCAGCGATGTTTACTTTCCCAGCACATCCGTGAAATTCAATCTGCCCATCAACGAGGAGTCGGAGAGCATCTTCTCGAAGATACCACTGGCCCAGTTCCAAGTGCTGCGCCTGGAGGACAACCAGCTGGCCAGCGACTACATCTACAGCCTCGAACAGAATCCCCTGCTCCGGATCAATGCCAGCTCCGGCGAGGTCTACATGCGCACCGACTACCAGCCCCTGAATTCGAGTGCCAAATATGTGGTGACGGCTTTTCCCAGGGATCAGCCGGAGGGCGAACTGCTGCCCGTGTCCCACCTGACCATGGAGGTGACACCACAGCCGCTGGAGGAGTACTGCTCGGAGCTGGAGCACATTTGCTTCTGGAGCAGCGCCGAGTACAGTATCTCCGAGTCGTCGCAGGGCCAGCGCGGAGCAAGAACCTTCGAACCCGTCCTGATTGGTGCCCTCAACTCGAGGGCTGCCAAGTACCTGTGCCCCCACCGCACTCTGGAGTACTCCCTGACGGCGGGCAGCTCCCACTTTGTCCTCAAGCAGAATCGTCTGTACACCAGGCACCCGCTCGACCACGACGAACTGAATGGACTGATGGCCCGTGCGGGCCAGCTGCAGGCCAGGATCACTTGCACCGTCAAGCTGTCGGCGCTGGAGCAGCGCAAATTCTCGCGAAGCTTCGACATCAAGCTGCTGGATCGCAACGATAATGGACCGCAGCTGCAGGAGCGCGACTCTCAGTTTAACTTCTACCTGGATCAGCCCTACTTTCAGGCGGTAAGTAAGGGTTGGGGGTTGAACCGAGACAGAGCTAGAAGCAGACCCGGCCCAGACAATCGTCTGCCGGCTGTCTGGTCTGACTCTGGGTGCGGGCTTATTGAATTCGTCCATGATGAACGCCCCGCAGACACGCAACACAGAACCGAAGACCCAGCCAAAGAAAGACCCTGCCATTATTTGGCCATTACCGCGTCTGGCTTTGGTTCTCCAAGTCCCGTCCTGTCTGGGGCTGTCTAATAGATGGAGTTCCTTCTCCCACTCCTTACTCATATGTTGCCATTAAAAACGCGTAACGTTTATGGGCTTTTATGATTGGAGCATGACAGTCCAGGAAGAGGAACAAGGAAAAGTAGCAGGAATGGGCACGAGGTTGGAGTTGGAGTCTCTCTTAAAGCTGCCACAAAACTTTGGCCATAGCCGCAGTAAATTATGTTGTCATGTACGAACGGAGCCAAGCCTATCCCCAAGGATCTGCTGCAAAATGTGTGTCAGGTTCCACACCCCCTCCCTCTTCTCGAGTAATTGGTTCTGCACTAAACTTTTAGCCATTACAAATTGCCGTAGGTGCTGTGCTGTGTGGTGCTTTTCATTTAAATTATGTCCACAAAATAATAGACATTTTATTTTATTTCTACGAAATTGCTGGCGACATGTCCTACAATGCAAGGGAATAAAACTGATGTGTGTTGATATGTGTTGTATGAGGTGTGGCCCGGGGCTTTATATGAGGTATAAAAGAGCTCTAGTTAAGAGGTAGGAAAAAGGATAACTCGGCTTGGTAATAGCTAGTGCATTAAGCATACGAATAGCTATACTAAAAAGGTGAAATTATTTGCAGAGAGCAGCAAAAACCTTTATTGAAAAATACTTTGGAAGATTTCGCTTTAAAAATCATTAAACTTGATTTGGAATGTGGAATTTATCCATGGAATTTGAGCTACAGCTTCCAGGATGATTTATTTATTATTTTCATCGGTTAGAGAACAATTTCAGTATGTTTCAGTGTGTTTCTGTTGCTACACACCCCGAACATGCCTGCGGGAGAAATCGGTTTATTGCTTTACACTAGAAAAAGCTAGATAGCAAAAGCCGAAGTCGCATTGCCGAAGCCACACGAAGGCTTGCTGCCACACTATCATCTATTACTGAAGCAGTTAAAGGTTATACACTATCATCTATCACTATCACCATCACGGATTTAGCAGCTTCCTTTCTTATAACCTTCAAGCGGGAGTTAGCGCATGCCATTCAAAACTAAACCCAAGCATCAATCCTCTTATGATCTCATTTGAAAGACAATCCTAATAAATGCACTTTAAAGCATTGGGTTGGATGGAGCAGGTGATGGATGGCCTCTGGGTAAGAGTCGTCACACCTCGTTCTCCCTACACATACTTCCACTTAGGTGAGAGTACCTCCCTTTTCCCAACCCAACCCAACAATGAGCTCCCTTATTATTCGGAATACATATGTAATTGCCATTCTCACATGTGATCCTATCCTAATAAACCACTATTCGACCCTACGCCTAAGTCCATGGCGAGCACCTTGCTAATGTCCTGAGGACCCGGGAGACCCATTTATGGGGGAGCAGCTATGTCAGATCCCAGAGGTACCAGAAACCCTTGCCTGACCTTGGGCACAAATTAAAATGCAGGATAATCACCAAGAGCATATCCTTGGAGGGCGCTGCAATTTGTCAAGTGGAATTTAATTAGCGTTGGTCAGTAAATGCTAATGAAGGTCCCTTCTCCCTCTCCCTGTTCCTCCACAGAACGAGGCGGTGGGCAAGAAAATCATCTACGTGGACAAGGACACGCTGGCGGCCAATCAGAATCTGGGCTATGCTATACACAACGACACCAGCGACCTGCTCCGGCCGGATTGTCATGCCTACGAGGCGGATCACACGGGCAGGCCGCACACCATTGTCAGCTGCCGTAAGTGGAATCGGATATAGACCGATATACATACATATATGTATAGGTATAAACGATATAGATTTTATCCCCTTGCAGAGCTCCGCTTTTCGCGTAGTGGAGTCCTGCGACAGACGCCCTACTGCTGCGTCCTGGAGGCCAGAGATTTGACCATCAAAATGCAGAATGTGCCCATGTCGGCCTCGGCTCACATCTGCCTGCACGTGGATCTCACACAACTGCACAACAGCGACCAGGAACACCCACAGGCCCTGCCATTGCGGGGCCGTCAGCAGCGCATCTTCGAGAGCGTTGGCGACACGTTGCACACGGATGGTTTCGGGCGATCCCATGGCCTTGTGAGCGTCGATTACGAGAAGGATGTGTTTGTGTATCGAACGGCAGCGTCCTTCTACAGGGTGACACAGCCGGAGAGTTTCCTGGAGCTGATGCGGGCGCGTTCCATTCGCTTTGACATGGTCGAGGATCGGAGCGGTGCCTTTGCCATCACCCCCACGTCGGGTATTGTCTATGTGAAGCATCCGCCAGCCCTGGAGCAGGCGCCAGAGACGATATACTTCGTGAATGTGACCTGGCTGGACCAGGAGCGCCTCTCGCATGCCTTTGTGATCAATGTGCACCTGGTGGAGGGCAGACCGGAGAACACCAGCTGCGAGCTGAAGATCAAGTCGCGTTCGCAGACCTGTGCCCAGATCAAGTACCAGTCGCAGTGCACCAAGTTCTGTGGCCTGGCCACCAACGGGGGAGCCTGCACGTGGCGCGGCTCGAGCTCGGCCATGTTTGGCCGCAACTATGGATCGTGTGTGCCCCAGGCACGCTTCTGTCCCGATCATGTGTGCGATCCGCTGGAGGAACTCAATCCGTATGCCTGTCCGCAGGACTGCACACCCGCAGGCAAGATCGTAGGGCCGCACACCAGCAATGAGAACAGGCGGGGCATCCTCAGTGGCTCTGGTACGTGCATTTGCGAGGACAACGGCAAGTGCTCCTGTGCCCCGATGGATGATGAGCCCAAGGCGAAGCGTCCGCGCAAACGAAAGAACGAGACAGACTCAGACCTGACGGCACCAACAGTGGCTGCCACGCCCCTGCAGAGGGATACCGACGGCTTGCAGGATCCTCTGCTCTCGGGGGTGCTCAATGTGGCTGGATTCGAGTGCAATCGATCCTGCATGCTGATCGTCATCAGTTGCCCGCTGCTGTTCGTTCTCCTGCTGCTCTGTCTGCTCCTCACCCAACGGAAGATGCTCCACCGTCGCCTGGGCAAGCAATCGATGACGCCATCCTCTAAGCCGGGCCTGCCCGAGTCGACCGACGGCGACCTGCCACTGATGCCACTGCAGAGCGGCTTCAAGTTCGAGAGCGCCGACACCAAGTGGGAGTTTCCGCGGGGCCAGCTCGAACTGGACACCGTCCTGGGCGAGGGCGAGTTCGGGCAGGTACTCAAAGGATATGCCACTGAGATTGCCGGCCTGCCAGGCGTCACCACGGTGGCCGTCAAGATGCTCAAGAAGGGCGCCAACTCGGTGGAGTACATGGCCCTCCTCTCCGAGTTTCAACTGCTGCAGGAGGTCTCGCATCCAAATGTTATCAAGCTACTGGGAGCCTGCACCCAGTCCTCAGAGGCACCGCTACTCATCATCGAGTACGCCCGCTATGGCTCGCTGCGGAGCTATCTGCGTCTCAGCCGCAAGATCGAGTGTGCTGGTGTCGATTTCAGCGACGGCGTGGAACCGGTCAACGTCAAGATGGTGCTCACCTTTGCCTGGCAGATCTGCAAAGGGATGGCCTATCTCACGGAGCTCAAGGTAGGTTCTAGCCGATACTCATATCATAACCCTCTTAACTACTATTCTATACCGCAGTTGGTTCATCGCGATTTGGCGGCACGAAACGTCCTTCTGGCGGATGGCAAGATCTGCAAGATCTCGGATTTCGGTCTGACTCGCGATGTCTACGAGGATGATGCCTACTTGAAGCGATCCCGAGATCGTGTGCCCGTCAAGGTGAGTTCAAACAAAACAATCATCGTATCTCCTCTTATGAACATATCCTCGCCCGTGTACAGTGGATGGCACCAGAGTCTCTGGCAGATCATGTGTATACCACCAAATCGGATGTCTGGGCCTTTGGCGTACTCTGCTGGGAGCTGATCACGCTGGGCGCCTCACCCTATCCGGGCATAGCTCCGCAGAATCTCTGGTCGCTGCTGAAGACGGGATATCGCATGGAGCGACCGGATAACTGCTCCGAGGCCGTGTACTCCATTCTGCGCACCTGCTGGGCGGATGAGGCCAATGCACGACCCTCGTTTAAATTCCTGGCAGCCGAATTTGAGAAGCTGCTGGGCAACAATGCCAAATATATAGAGATGGAAACGAGTGCCGTATCCAATCCGATGTACTGCGGCGACGAGGCAGCCCTGATGCCAGAGGAAGGCCTGGGCGAACCCGACTCCCTGCAGCATTTGTGGTCGCCGCCAAAGATCACCTACGATGTCCAGGATCTGGCCAATAGTCGCGACCAGTCTGTGGTCGAGATGCAGGCGGCAGCTGTGGCTCCCCCCGGCTACGATCTACCACGTCCCCTGATCGACACCAGCACCACGGAGCAGGTGCTGCGGTACGAGAACGATCTACGCTTTCCGCTCAACATACGCAAGTCCAGCTGTGCGCCGAGCTACAGCAACATGACCAGCGGTTCCCCAGCCACCGCGCTGCCCCACTATGCGGTGCCCGTGAAGAGGGGCAGGTCGTATCTGGACATGACCAACCATAGTCTGATACCAGACAATCTGGACAACCGAGACTTTGAGAAGCATGTCTCCAAGACGATTTCCTTCCGTTTCTCCAGCTTGCTAAATCTCAAAGAGTGCGTCGAGACGCCTGGCCAAGGACAGCAGCAGGCTGAGGATGCCGTCTAGATGATCTAGATCTTCCGATCTACCTCCTCCTCCTCCTCCGTATCTGTGTATATTTTCACATTCCCATGAGTTCTGAATATGTTTCTTGACTTAACTGCGCCTGTCTTTCAGTTCAAATTGTTTGTTAAATAGTTTTAGTTTTACTTTTAGTCTCGTAGCTTTATTCTGATGCCAAAAAAAAACAACAAAAAATTAACAATTTAACAGGAATCGAATTAGGTTTCGAATACTCCCAAATGCATTTAAAGGAGCAGCCTAGGATCACTTAATTCTATAGAGTGATTCTGAAATTAAGGGTCATGATAACCCTCTATACTGTCTACACAAAATATCATTTAATCTCTGCCTAAACAATGCCAATGAAATCTATATACGCTTCTTGCTGCAAACCAAAAAAGCGTTTGATTAGTTTTAAGAAACTATTTTAATCGATTTTGTACAAACTTTATAATAGTAATATTGTCTATTGTATATCTGCTAAAGAGCTTAAGATTATACCGATTCTGGGAGTGATACAAAAGTGTCTTCAAAAGGAAATTGTATTCCATAACTAAGGCAAAGAAGTTTCTTCATATAAAATTCCTTTAAAGCAGTGGCGGAAGGCACGCCCACTTGCACTTCAAGCGCACAAGCGAAAAGCTGAGAATGCAAAAACAAAATTAAAACAGTGTGCGAAAGCGTTTTTTGTTTGCTTTTGCTCCACCATTGCTTTAAGCTCATTTAAGCTATGGGATCTCTGAAATCTGATAGATTTTCAAGTTCAGGGTTATTCAAATAGCTCCCTAAGTGAAGCTTAAGCTCAGCTTATGTATGTGGGAGGGCGTCTGAGCCATCGAGTCATAATGTTTAAAAAATTAGAATATTTATTTAAGTCATTTACAATCATAGAACCATACAATTTATTACAATTATGGGTACGCCTGGTACTGCTAGAGAATGCCCAAATATTCACGCACCACCCCCAAACAAATCTCACACATTCGCATCTAAATATTTATAGCCATTGAAACATTTGTACTTATTTATCTACGAATCATCTAAGGGACTGTAAATAATTGTACGTATTGCATAAAATTTAAACTAATATTTATGTAAAACATCCAAATAAAACTACATAAATCGTATGCCAATACTCACGTAATATTTACTACTCCTCCGCGGGTACCAGCAGATTGAGACTGGCGCTGCTGGCCACGCTGCCCAGGAAGGTCTCCTCGTCGCCACGCACCGACAGGGACTCCCTGCCAGTGCAGACCTTCTTCTCCCGTATCATGGCCGCCCGCTCCCAGCGCGAACCCTTGCAGTTTTTACAGCTGTGTTTGGGCAGCTTGAAGACGGTGGTGGTGCGATTGCCGCAATCCTTGCACTGGAAGAACCGCTTCTCGGCATCGACTACCTTCAGGGGGTGCTTCTCCTGCTTGCAGCGATCGGCCGCCGAGAAGGCGGTGTACTTGCACTGCTGACAGATGACCGCCTTGCAGGGCATCTTGAAGGTACCCAGCATTTTCTCTTCCATGGCCTCCTTGCGCTCCAGCTTGTTGAAGTACTCCTCCTGGGCCTCACGTTCTCGCATCTCCACCAGATTCATGTGCGATGAGGTGGTCGCCATTATCCGCTCGATACGAGACTTGCGCATCAGCTCGCGATCGTCCTCGTCGATCTTTTGTCTCTTGGCGCTGGTGGAAAACTTTTCGTTAAGGTCATCGATGGCTCGCCGCTTGCCCGTCTCTGAGCCGCGCGTGGAGTTCGGATTGACCTTCTCCAGCGGCTTCTTTTTCAGCAGGGCAGCCGCTCTCAGTTTTGCGCTCGCCGCCTGTCGAGCACCGATGTTGACCTCAAGACTGAAATTCTCGCTGCCCGACAGTTTGGGCGTCAAGCTGGCATCGAAGGAGAATCCGCGATTCTTGAACTTGTCCGGCACGCTGATGGGGGTAGTTGGTGTCCCAGGGGTTGGTGGGGCCTTAGATGTTGGTGTGCCCGGTGTGGCTCCTCCGAGGACATTGCCTTTGGATTTCTGCTCGAATCGCTCGTTTTCTGCTTTGAGCTGGCGCAGTCGCTCGAGATCTTGTAGCCGTTGCTTTGAAGAAGCCTCAACACCCCCGGCCAGTCGGGATACGGGTCCGCCTCGCTCTGCATATGGCACACTGGGGGGTGTGTCAGTCCGAGGCTTCGGGACATGGTCAACGGTGTGGGCAAAGGGCGAAATATCGTAGCCAGCCAGCTTGCTCAGACGATCGCGTTCCTTGGAGATAAGCTTTGAGCTTTTCTTGGCCGGAACGGCCGTGAACGATTGGCCTCCATAGAAGACCTCCGTTTTGCCTGGTAAACCATAAAATGATTACAACATTGCTAATGCCAGGTGCATCTTCTACTTACCCAGAACTTTGTTGCGCAGCTCGTTTAGACCACGTCCCGCGGTGGCCGATTGCAGCTCCGAACGCCTGGACATCTTACCATATTCGGCCTTCACGTGGAACACACAATAATCGCATTCGGTCAGATTGACAATGGCAGTGCACTTGTCTCCGTTCTTCTTGTTTGCCCGACAGGTGCCCAGATCCTTGGACTGGCCAAGAATCATGACCTTGTGCGAGGAGTCGATGGAAAGGCAGGCGACATCGCTACTGCCTGCCCGTCTCTCAAATATGGTTGGATTGAGCACAGCCAGGCACATGCCTTCGGCTGTTTTCCACAGCGTCTTGTGGGCCTCCTTGAAAAGAAACATGGAAACCGTCTTGATCTCGCCGCGCAGGTCCGACAGCTTCCAGGTGGAGTATGGATCCCCTTTCTTTGTGTTTTTCACAGGCTGCTTCGAGACCAAGGCGCCAGCCAAGACCCAATCCTTGGCCAGATCCCCCTGTTCTATGTGATATGCCACGCCCGAGAATGGCACAGCCTTGCGTCCCCCCATGCGCTCCTGCAGCAATGAGCTGGAGATAAGCGGATTGATCATCCGCAATCCGAACACGGGATCCGTGTAGACCGCCGAGACCGGTTGCTGTGGAGCGGAGGGATTAGGGGCGTTGGCTGCTGCTGCTGCCACTGGTCTTTGAAATGAACTGCTCGCCGGACCCTGCCGCTTGATTGGATTGTGTGGATTCTTGAGCGGCTTTGGCGTTGAACTAATAAACTTGGTGGTCTTGATGTCCTGATCGACCTCCCGCGCCACCTTCGACTCGTGGGCGCTTTCCCTCTGCTGTTTGAGCGTCTTGTTGATATCAGTGCCATATTCGTTGTACTTCCGTTCCAAGAAGTTCTTCACTTCCTCGTCGTCGGATGAATCGAGCTCCGGCTCCTTGGGGGCCTTGTCATCTGACGCAGGTTTCGCGGCGGGCTTCACGGTCTTCTCAAAACTGAATGCATTCGCAAAACTGCTGTCTTCCCGCAGCCGTGGTGCAGCGGCGGCCACCGATTTTGCTGCTGGTGCCGGTGCTGTTGCTGACTCTACATTATCGTTTTCTGCCTCGCCCAGCAGTTTTTCCAGTGCCAGTATCTCGTCTTCCTCATCGATGCTAATTTCTTGCTTTGATACATTTGCTGGACTCATTAGATCTAGTCTGTCTACGAATCAATCAATATTTTTATATAAATTTTCTGTGTTTTCCAAAACGAGCGCAAACAAATCACTTTTGGCGGGCTAAGTGTGGCTGCAACATTCTCACACCGAAATACCAATAAATTACTGAGTCAGTACTTTCGATGACATTTTCCAACACTAAACGAGCTGTCACGATGCAGATGCAATTGTTTTTTATTAGTCGATTTTAAACAAAATTTGTTTCCGTCATGTTTGCAATAATTCTTTGACATAGATAGAACACACACAAAATTTAACGTTTATTTGTACTATAACGTAGTTTAGCAGGACAAATCAGTACATTTGGCATGCATATTTGCAAATACCCAGGTATATTTTCGCACTCAAGATCCGGTCATACTGCTCGTCAAATAGTCATCTTTCGGCGTGAATTCACGAAAAAAATTCACAAAAATTGCAAAAAACACAAGCAAAAGCGGCCCCAAATCGTTGCCGTCAAAGGGCCCGAGCCTGTGAGAAACGTATAAAGCACATTAGCGGCGCGAACGCTGTGCAGAAAAGTGAGAAAAGTACAAAAAGAGTGCATGAAAAAAACAGGAGACCGCTAACAACGGATCTCTCACCTAGTGTTTAAGAATAAAGTTTTCCACTAATTTCCCCCACCCTACCCGATCATTAGTGAGTTCCTGGGACACGACTCTGCGACGACGACATTAAGCAGGTAAGGATCTCTGCCCTGCCCTGCCCTGATCCCATCTACCGCTTTTGTCACACTCCACCAAGCGCACCTACAATTATTGCCATGCGGCGCAGCATTTGCTTTTTGGCCCCCACTAAAACCTACCCGACGCCCCTTTCGCTGCCCTCCCGCACCACACCTCGCCTCTCTCTTCCAGTGCATGTGCAATCTCAGCTTTAACCACATCGCCAAGCCATTGCATTTGCCCATTTTCAAGCTGATTTATTTGCAAACATCTCTCTCGTGGCCATTTTGTGGTTATAAGCGCCGCTTCAGGCGGTGGCGGGCCCTGCCTACCTTTGCCGTGTGTGTCGTCTCCCTACCACACGTGTGTTTGTGTATGCTTGCGCGTGAGCATGTGTGTGTGTGAGCCTGTGCCGTATATTAAGTTACAATTCAGCCACGAGGTTGTTGTTGTTGTTGTTGATTCTTGATAACCTATTGCATGTTGGCCTTATCAAATGTATTCCAACGAGTGCTTTGACTCTGTCTCTGGAGAAGAACAACAGCACTCGGCTTACATCACAGCAGCAGTAGCAGCAGCCGCAACCAAGTGACCTAATGCTGCACCACCTTTGGCCCCAAGGAGTAGTGTTTTTGGTAGGAGGAGGACGGGGACAGCGACAGGCTAAAGATGCAGAGTTGCCAGAGCAAAGAGAACATTGCAGTTTTGCTTTTGTTTTCACATTTTTCGCACTCACATTTTCCCTGCGCATATTTTCCTTTGCTCTTGCCATTCATCGGCATATTGCCCCACTCCCTGTTTTTCGTTCTACCTCGCCCCTGCCAACCCAGTTTCCTCTCACTCTCTCTCTAGTTCGCTTGTGCTCACTCATTCACTCACTCTTGCTCTTCCTCTACTACGCTCTTTCGGCATTTTTGCGTTCTGCATGTCATCTGTCGCGGTCAGCAGGCGGGCCAACCCCCGTCCTCGCATCCTTCTCCTCCTGCTGCTGGGGGGCCAGTGTATCAAGTTTTTATTTGCAAATATAGAAAACAAAAAAACATACATATAAATGTATATAAAATCAGATTGCCGTGTCATCCATGTCCGCCACTGCCCCATCACCAGCGACCAGCAGCTGGAGGAGTGAAAAATCATTTAGACGACGAGCGACGCCTCTTGCTTTGTTTGTTTTCTGCCATTCTGGAGTTTCCATTCCACACTCCACACTGCGCTCCGCACTGCACCCGCTCAATCGCTGCCTCACCCATCAATTCTATGCACTTTTCCATAAACTGGGCTGGCCCAGCCTCTGATGGTGGAAAATGAATGGAAATGTTTGTTGTCTATCGTAGAATTGTGTCGTGTCTGTGTCGTGTCGTGTCTCTCTCTCCCCCTCTCTGTTGGATGCACTGCGTCGCGTCTGCCCTGGCTTTCTGCATGTTGAATGTTTCTACGAGTGCTCCACAAGCTATTGCCGGTATGTGAGCGTCTCTTTTAGCCACTATCCCCATAGACCCTATAGCCCGCTTGCAACCTTGTAGCCTCTGCTTCGATTACAGCCTCAGATCTGGTGCATATAAAGCGACCAGAGCAATGCTAACCCAGTGATAGTCGAGATCCGATACTCATAGCGAACACACACTGTCAATCCTCTATTCCCATTTTCAGTGCTGCAACGATAAAGAAATGAATTCAAGCTTATTTATGGGCACAGCGGAGAACGGTCTGCGGCACGATAAGATTGTTATACTGGATGCGGGAGCACAGTACGGCAAGGTGAGACTCAGCAGAAAGGGAATCCCCATGCCGTATTAAAAATATTTATTGATTGCTTCTCAGGTTATCGATCGCAAGGTGCGGGAACTGCTCGTGGAATCGGATATACTACCCCTAGATACACCAGCGGCGACGATACGGAATAATGGCTATCGGGGCATCATCATATCTGGCGGCCCCAATTCCGTGTATGCTGAGGATGCGCCCACATACGATCCGGATCTGTTTAAGCTGAAAATTCCCATGCTTGGGATTTGCTATGGCATGCAGCTAATCAACAAAGAGTTTGGCGGCAGCGTTCTCAAGACGGACGTCCGGGAAGATGGCCAACAAAATATTGAAATTGAGACCTCGTGCCCGCTGTTCAGGTGAGGCGAAATCCCAGAGAAAATTCCGATGCCATACCCCTATGGCAGCAAAAAGAAAGTGTTCAAATCGATGAAGCTTATTTGAATGCTGATACAATGCTGCCAGAGTAATCTCTTAAGCCAAGAACAGTTCAGTTTAGAGCAGTCTATAAACTGATCTACACGTGGCCTAACAATACCTGCCCTTCACTGTAGGTTTATTTTCGTTTATTAATGTGGAAATCTATTTGTTTACAGCCGCCTCAGTCGCACACAGTCCGTACTGCTCACCCACGGGGACAGCGTGGAGCGAGTGGGCGAGAAGCTTAAGGTGGGGGGTTGGTCAACGAACCGCATCATCACGGCCATCTACAGCGAAGTGTTGCGAATCTATGGCGTCCAATTCCATCCAGAGGTGGACCTAACCATCAATGGCAAACAGATGCTATCAAATTTCCTATATGAAATCTGCGAACTAACGCCAAACTTCACAATGGGCAGCAGGAAGGAGGAGTGCATACGCTACATACGAGAGAAAGTGGGCAGTAATAAAGTCTTGGTAGGTTCATACCTTGAAGAATCTTTGATCATCCATTGAAATGTCTTGCCATTTGCAGCTCTTGGTCAGTGGCGGTGTGGATTCGAGTGTATGTGCAGCCTTGTTGCGCCAAGCCCTCTACCCTGATCAGATAATTGCCGTGCATGTAGATAATGGTAGGGATGATCATTCGTGTATATGTAATATATATATTATATATTTTTATGCAACGCACAGGTTTCATGCGCAAGAACGAAAGTGAAAAAGTGGAACGTTCGTTGCGCGATATTGGCATCAATTTGATTGTAAGAAAGGAATGCTATACTTTCCTCAAGGGCACCACGCAAGTGAAGCGACCCGGCCAGTATTCGGTCGTTGAGACGCCCATGCTCTGCCAGACCTATAATCCCGAGGAGAAGCGGAAGATAATTGGTGATATATTCGTAAAGGTGACCAATGATGTGGTGGCCTTTCTGAAACTCAAACCCGAAGAAGTTATGCTCGCCCAGGGCACCCTCAGGCCGGATCTAATTGAGTCTGCATCGAATATGGTCAGCACGAATGCAGAAACAATCAAAACGCATCACAATGACACGGATCTGATTAGGTAAGACAGATCTCTACAGCTGATTCTTTAACATCACATAACAATCGGCAACGAAACATTTTTTTTGTAGAGAACTCCGCAATGCGGGACGCGTCGTAGAGCCTTTGTGCGACTTTCACAAGGATGAAGTACGAGATCTGGGCAATGATCTGGGTCTGCCACCAGAGCTAGTCGAGCGTCAACCCTTCCCAGGTCCCGGTCTGGCCATCCGCGTTCTGTGTGCCGAGGAGGCCTACATGGAGAAGGACTATTCAGAGACTCAGGCAAGTGCCAGGCGCTCAACTATCAATCAATCATAATATGTAATAAACTTTCTTTATAGGTAATTGTGCGTGTTATTGTGGACTATAAGAACAAACTGCAGAAGAACCATGCGCTCATCAATCGAGTGACGGGAGCAACCAGCGAGGCCGAACAAAAGGAGCTGCTGCGCATCTCTGCCAACTCAACGATCCAGGCCACCCTGCTGCCCATCCGATCTGTGGGTGTGCAGGGCGACAAGCGGAGCTACAGCTATGTGGTGGGTCTGTCCACGAGTCAAGAGCCCAACTGGATGGACCTGCTCTTCCTAGCAAAGATCATACCGCGAATTTTGCACAATGTCAATAGGGTATGCTATATCTTTGGAGAGCCCGTTCAGTATCTGGTCACGGACATAACGCACACAACCCTTAATACGGTGGTGTTGTCGCAGCTCCGGCAAGCCGATGCCATTGCAAATGAGGTACGAGAATCCCTAATCCACTGAAGAGTGCCATAATAAACGGGAACTTATGATCCATTTATAGATTATCATGCAAGCCGGTTTATACAGGAAAATCTCACAGATGCCCGTAGTTCTGATACCCGTGCACTTTGATCGCGATCCCATCAATAGGACGCCCTCCTGCAGAAGATCGGTGGTGCTGCGTCCATTCATAACGAATGATTTCATGACTGGAGTGCCGGCTGTGCCTGGATCAGTGCAACTGCCATTGCAAGTAAGTGTGGAATCAGTTTGATCTGCAATTGTGGATTGATCTCTATACTTGTTCCTTAATAGGTCCTTAATCAAATGGTGCGCGACATAACCAAGTTGGATGGAATCTCGCGGGTACTCTACGACTTGACTGCCAAGCCGCCGGGTACCACTGAGTGGGAATGATGCGCTCAAACCAAATCTTTCAACAGCCATTTCATAGAAATAGAGGATACAATAACAGCACCGAACAGCAGCAGCAGCAGCAGCCGTACTATGCGGGAGCTTCAGAGTTGGACAAAAGCAAAGG
Source organism: Drosophila azteca (assembly GCA_005876895.1). Classification (NCBI taxonomy): domain Eukaryota; kingdom Metazoa; phylum Arthropoda; class Insecta; order Diptera; family Drosophilidae; genus Drosophila; species Drosophila azteca. Next base: position 5,375,516 of record VCKU01000091.1, on the reverse strand, counting down.
ATCAATCGAACGATCAAGTCTTGCCGCCTGAGGCAAAGCGACGCTTGATAGCTGATTCCGATACCGATCCCAATCCTGATCCTCCCCCGTTACAGAGCTGCCTTGAAGAGAGAAACGTGAAAGAGAGCGAAGAGTAACTGAAGCGTAAATACAACTATATAGTGCCCGCTTTTGAAACATCAACAAATCAGGTTCTTAATATCGATAAATGTTTGTAATTAATGCGGAATTAAGCAAAACGAAACGGAAAGGCAAACTGTTTGCCCCACCACCCCTAAAAAAAATACTAATTATTATGTACATTTGCATGTTTTCTTCCTTTTTTAAAAAGGAAATGCCTCTACCCCTTCCCCCACAAAAAAAAAAGAAACCACGTAAAACAAAACAATTATTTTACGCATTTTTAGTTATATACATAAAAAATTATTTGATATATATAGATATGATATATATATATATATATATATATTCGTACAGATATTAAATAAATACAAAATGGTCCCAGTTCTGAAAGTTGTACGATGAAAGTGTTTTCCGAGGCAAGAGAAAGGCAAGTTTTTGCAAAACAGAAAACGATAAATACAAATAATAAAAAAACAAAACAAATTGTAAGAATATAGAAACAAGAAATATTATATTGTAAGCTAAAATTATGAATTGTTATAAAAACGTCTATATTTAAAGAATGGCAAAAAAACACCAGAAAAAAACCAACCCGATTACGATGATCCAGAGAAAAATGCAATAAAACGAAAAAGCGATTTACATGGGTTTTGTATTTAATCAGGGCTCTGGGGGACAGTTCATTAACTGATTTTTGGTCCCAAGGGGGGAAGACTCACTCACTCTCCTAACAAAAATTTCTTTGGCAAATTTTCACAATAAACAATTGTCATATCTGTATGGAAGATAACACTACTCAACAATATTAAACTTTTTTTTTAATTTCAATTTTATAAATAATATTTTTGATCCCTTTTAAAAATATGCAAATCAAAGCTTCGTCTGCTAGACTATCTCAACTTTGTAATTGCTAAAGTTATACTTCAATGCTCGTTGAAGTTGCCTCCCTGGTTTGGTTCTATAGATTGGCTGGAGGTTCTCTTTTCTTGCAACAAATCTTGCGTCTTGTGAAAGGCCTCGAGACTGAGTACATAAGTTGAGCCCTTGGTGTTCCTTAGGTGTTCCAGTTCCTTCAGCTTGCTGGCATACGATGTCATTCCTGTGCTGCAATCCTTTTCAACAGAGTCCAACATCATAAAGCAATTCGATCTATGTGGAGTGGGCTATGGGAAGGAGACTCTGACTGAACCAATTGCTGAGAAGAATTCGTTTCAACTTACAGTATCTGTGGTTAAGGGAGTTTTACACCATTTTCGGTCAAACTTGTGTTTCAAGAACTGCAAATTCTCCGAATATTTCAGTTTTGGTGGCAGCTCTATATCCCTCTGAAAGAGGGCCTCTTGCTGATGTATGCGCTCCTGTTCGACATTATAGCTCAGCTTGTAGATCAAGTACTTCCAGTCGTCGGGGTCTGAGTCTTCGTCCATCTCTCTGGCAATCTCCTGCCAGGCCTCCTCCTTCAGTTCAAAATTGAAAAAATCCTTATTGCATTGATGCCACAGGCATTCGTGATCATGGTACAGATCAATCAACTTGAGATATTTCATCATTCTAGGCGTGACCTTTGATTCCACACTTATCTTTGAGGGGGATGGTTCGACAGGTTTGCTAGGGCACAGCTTTGTGGTACCATCATTTTGATTGCCACTCATTTTTCGCGTTTCAAATTTTGAATGTTTCAAAAATTAACCGAAAAAAAATTTAAATAAATTCTATTTTTTAATTTGACATATTTCGGAGTATTTGGAGTAGTGGACTCATTACAATTTTCCAAAATTTGACGTCAGCTAAAATTTCATAAAAGCATTGAAACTCGCACCGTTCTTATTAGGTTCTTTATTTTCCAATAGTTTATAATAATATCAACTCTCTGGTACTGTTGTTCTTAATTCCTATAATTGATACAATTAGTTAATCCTGTGGAAATAGGGTTAGTTAAGAACTGAGCTATATGCAGGGAACGTGCTCTTAGGTTGGGTTTTATTGTCCGGTTTCGGGCTCGAATAAAAGAGTCGGTTTAATACGTATATTTACTTTAAGTTTTATTCGCACTTCATCGTTTTCATAGTCGTCGCAAACTGCAGATCTGCTCAGACAGGTTCGCAAAACATAATCAAAATCGATATGGAAGGAAACTTTACAAAGCAAGCTTTAAAAAATAATCATAATAATAGTAGATGTTTGTATAATTATAAGTATGTATGCATATAAAACTCTCTCTAATTCTCGCTCGGTTCGTGCTCGGTTACATATTCATTCACTTTTTAAAATAGCACAAAAATCTTTAAAAACAATTTGAAAAAAATAGAATAACAATACCATAAACTTGATTGCTTGCGTTGTGTGTCTGAGTTTGTGTCTACACCTATCTGGTAGGATCTGACAGGATCTGATAGGATCGGGTATACAGAATCGTTTTGGATACGAGGGAGGGATCTTAAGTAAGTTCAAGGCGCGCCATTTATTGGGCGGCCAGCTCCTTCATGCGGTTGAGAGCGCTGCCAGCCTTGAACCATCCAATCTGCAGGTCGTTCAATGTGTGATTTAGCTTGATCTTCTCAACCTTGTCGCCGTTCTTGATCTCGCACTCGACGGGCTTGCCAGGCGCCAGGCCCTTCAAGTTGAGCAGGGAAATCTTGCTAGTGGGTTGGATCTGTCAAATGAAAAAACTTCATTATTTTGGGCACTATGAATCGAATGGATAAAGCCGTCGTACCTTATCGTAATCAGCGGGATTGGCAAAGGTCAGGGGCAGGAGACCCTGCTTCTTCAGGTTGGTCTCGTGGATACGGGCAAACGACTTGACAATGATGGCACGGCCACCCAGATGACGGGGCTCCAGAGCGGCATGCTCGCGGGACGAACCCTCGCCGTAGTTCTCATCACCGACGGCCACCCACTTGATGTTGTTGGCCTTGTAGTCGCGCGCCACATCGGGTACACCGCCCCAGGAGCCACTGCGCTGGTTCTTGATGTTGTTCATCTCGTTATTCTCAGCATTGGTGGCACCGATGAACATGTTGTTGGAGATGTTGTCCAAATGGCCGCGATACTTTAGCCAGGGACCAGCCGCCGAGATGTGATCGGTGGTGCACTTTCCCTTGACCTTGATCAGCACAGTCAGATCGGTCAGATCCTGGCCGTTCCACTTGTCGAAGGGCTCCAACAGTTGCAGGCGCTGCGACTTGGGATCCACAGCAACGGCAACAGTGTCACCAACCTGGGGAAAAACAAGACAAATTTGTAAGGAAAACCCAAACAGAAATCTTATGGATACTCACTTTGGGGGGAGCGGTGTAGGTATCCTGACCGGGATCGAAGCCCTGGGAGGGCAACTCATCACCGAACGGAGCCTTCAGCTTGAATTTCTTGCCATCGGAGCCGGTAAGCTCATCCGTCAACGGATTAAAGTCCAAACGGCCGGCAATCGACAGAGCGGTGACCATCTCGGGGCTGGTCACAAAGCAATGGGTGGCCGCATTGGCATCGTTACGTCCGGTAAAGTTACGGTTATACGACGTGACAATGGTATTCTTTTGACCCTTCTTCACATCCTGACGATCCCACTGGCCAATGCAGGGCCCGCAGGCGTTGGCCAGCACAGTGCCGCCGAATTCGTCAAACACCTTCGAGATGCCATCCCGCTCAATGGTGGCACGGATCTGCTCAGATCCGGGGGTGACATTGAAGGGGATCTTCGACTTGATGCCATGAGCCATGGCATCCTTGGCAATGCTGGCACAACGGCCCATATCCTCGTACGAGGAGTTCGTGCAGGAGCCAATCAGACCCACACGAATGTCCATGGGGTAGCCGTTCTTCTGGGAGTTGGCGCCGAGCTTGCTGATGGGATGGGCCAGATCGGGGGTGAACGGTCCATTCACATGCGGCTCCAGGGTATCCAGATTGATCTCAATCAGCTCATCGTATTCGCACTTGTTGTCGGGCGTCAAAAGTTTGGACTGGAACTTCTGGGCCTCGGAGGCAATGCCAGCACGTCCGGTGCTACCCAGGTAATCGGCCATGCGCTTGTTGAACGGGAACAGCGAGGTGGTGGCACCGATCTCAGCACCCATGTTGCAGATGGTAGCCATGCCTGTGCAGGAGATGCTGTCAACGCCCTTGCCGTGGTACTCAATGATGGCACCAGTGCCGCCCTTGACAGTCAGAATGTCGGCCACCTTCAGGATCACGTCCTTGGGGGAGGTCCAGCCACTGATCTTGCCCGTGAGATGGACACCAATCACCTTGGGGCACTTGAGCTCCCAGGGAATGTCGGCCATCACATCGACGGCATCGGCGCCGCCCACTCCAATGCAGAGGCCACCCAGACCGCCGCCGTTGGGGGTGTGGGAGTCAGTGCCGATTATGAGGAGGCCGGGGAAGGCGTAGTTCTCCAGAATGATCTGATGAATGATGCCGCTGCCTGGCTTCCAGAAGCCCAGGCCATACTTGGAGCAGGTGGTGGCCAGGAAATCGTAGACCTCGCGATTCAGATCCTTGGCGCGGGCCAAATCCTTGACGCCACCGACCTGCGCTTCGATCAAGTGATCGCAATGCACCGTCGAGGGCACGGCCACACGCTTCAGGCCGGACGAGATGAACTGCAGCAGAGCCATCTGGGCGGTGGCATCCTGCATGGCCACGCGATCAGGACGCAGGCGCAGATACGAAGTGCCGCGCTCAATATCCTGATTGGCGGGATCATCCAAATGCGAATACAACACCTTCTCCGACAGCGTCAGTGGACGATTGAGGCGACTGCGCACCACTTCCAGCCGCTTGTTCAGCTTCTCGTACGGCATGAAGACGTCCGAGTCGAACTTGGACAGGGCCACCTTCGAGGCCGAGTAGCAGGAGGCATGGAACTGGCGCACATTTTTGCCCAGTCTGCACACCTGAAAAACCAAATCAAGATCGTACAATTAGCACATATGCTCATCAAAGTCAACAATCAGTACAGCACAGCCTCCATCTATCTGCTCTCTCTACTGAGTGGTTTAATATCAAATCTCTTATTTGGGGTGTACACTGTAATCGCGTCTTTTTTGATTGACTCGTTTGGAGCGTAATAAACACTTGATTAACATGTCGCGGGCCCTCTCAACATTAATTTGATTGAAGCCGCGTTATCAAGGAAATGTCTGAATCGTAATTAGAGCTTGTATTAGATGTGCAGATAGCTGCTAGATAAGGTATTGATCTACTAAATACAGTAGCTGAGATTTGTTCTTTCAAAAAATTAAAACCATGTTGAGTGGTTGCAGGCTTTTTGGGAGCAGTCCAACAGCAATAACCTTTATAGAAACCTGCACACGACAAGTACATTGTTTTTTTACTATTGCATTCTCTTTTGCAGAATTCGCTTGTGCGTCTCGAGTGAAGGATCAAGAGTTCGAAAAGTTCCACTATGTCTTTATTTCGGAAATATTATCATGCACAAAGTAGCTGCACAGAATATCTTAAAACCCTCAAATAAAAGAGGACGCCATTAAAAGTTGTTTACTGATTGTTATGTGGACAGCTGATAGTATATTCCAGATATACATACATACACATATGTATATATACATATATTTGCATAAGAGTCACGGGGTTTGCTTATATATTGTGCAAAATAATTCAGATCAATGAACTGATGCGATGAATATGTAATATATAATCATAAAACAATTTACACAAACAGTGCACACCTTTTAATATATACGAGTATATTTGAATGTCGCTGTACACTTGATACATTTAGGTATATTTATCAGATAAACGAATGATAAATCATTTAAATATATACCATTTTTTTTATCAAATCAAAAATCACCAGATTAAATTCTACATTGTTGCAACATTCTAGAAACTAGAAACAAAGCCAAACAAAATTGAAATGGCAATGCAATTACGTCGACAAATAGGGTCATTAACTTGTTGGCAAAGCACAGACGACAGTACAGTGAAGCCTTTGCAAAAACCCCTCCCCCACCCATAGTTGCAAGTGCAATACACTCCATGGATGAGCGCGTGACACAATTGTTAAGAAACATTTAATTGGAGCTATATTTAGTTGTACTATCTTGAATGTAAGTAAACCTGTCACAGATAAGACGGACCGGACCGACCGGACCCCAGATATATGCTAAGGAATCTCCTGGTTAAATAACCGAACGAAGGCAGCGCAGCTATTATGTAAATGCAAATTATAATAGATCCAAAATGGTGTTAATTGAAATGCACCGCCCACTGATGCACCAGAGCCATTTCCAACCAAGAGATGCGTTTGCAGAGTAGCCATGGAGTGGAAACGGGCAGGGAAGAGAGGAGGGAAGGGATGGAATCACAATCACAATGTACTCTCGCTGTTAGGTAACAACTTTTGATTTCGTTTTTAGGTTAGAAAAGAACTGTGCGAAAATATTGACCACTTTTCCCCATCCTTAAGATCCTGCACATGAATACGCATGCTTTTTCGAGTATTTTTATTTTGTTTTTGTTGCACTGTTCCTCCAGTCTTTATCAGTTTTGATTGGGGTGTACGTAGGTTTAGATTTTTATTGGAAATTCGCACGAGAGGCAGATAGAAGAGAGGCGCGCGACAATAACAACGTACCTGTGCCTGGGCACTCATTAGTCTCGCAGCCATAGTTTCGCGTTTATTTGCTTAATATGCAAGTACGTAGAGCACACGTCGATATTTGATTACAGCACAAAAAGTCCCAAGTTCAAGCCCAGCCGCGTATCAAAATTTTCAGCCCTCTCAGCCGGAAGATTTTAACACAACAGACAACAGACTGCGAACCACGGCTGGCGCTGCTGCTCGCCAGTGCGCGAGGGTGTGCGCTGATAAGCGCTCGCTGGCACTAGCCAACACTGTCCCGTTTGATTGCGTGGGCGGGCGGACCCATTTCTAACAACTGTGCGAATAATAAATAAGTAAAACACTGGGAAACATGTTTGGTGAAGCGCAGTCAGAGTCAGCCAGGGCCAAGCGCCATGTCAGAGCGTCGAGGGGTTCAGGAAATACCCGTGGAGTACCAGCCAGTGGCCACACAAGCAGATCACAACCACATTCCGTCCAACTCCTCCTGTTGCAGGCGACCAAACTGCAATATTGACGCCCGAGATGAGCGAAGAGTGTGCTGCTGTGGTCACGGGTACATTATACCAGTTTTCATACTGTTCGTGCTAGTGCTGATAGTCCTGCTGTTGCCTTGGGAAACGTTCCACCGCAACGACGGGGCAGACGCAAACACCCCTGGCCCCGTTGAGGCCGCGTTTCCATGCCAACTCCAGCTCGTGGAGACCCTGCCCACAGGACTAAACTACAGCAGCGGGGGCAACCACCCTCAGTTGATGGACACGTTTGAGGCTTGGCAGCTGCTGCTGGACAAAGCAAAGACTGCTGTTGACATTGCCGCGCCCTACTGGACGCTGCGCGGCGTCGGTGTCAATGACAGTGTCAGCACTCAGCATGGGGATCAGCTATTTCAGCGCCTGCTTTCCAACGGCGATACGGGCCGGCCCAAGCTGCGGATACGAATCGCCCTGAACCGCAGCCAGGACAGTGTCTGGCATGCGGACGCCAGGATCTTCGCCAACTACGGGGCGGCCGATGTCGTGGCAGTTGAGCGGCTGCGGGCGCTCCTCTGGATTGTGGATGGACAGCACTTCTATCTAGGAAGCGCCAACATGGACTGGCGTTCGCTTAGCCAGCGCAAGGAAATGGGTGTTTTGGGCCAAAACTGTCCCTATCTGGCCCGCGATCTGGGCAAGATTTTCAAGTCCTATTGGTACTTGGGCAACAACGATGTCCCCAGCCACTGGCCATGGATCTATCACACGCAAATCAATCAGCGACGACCACTGCTGCTAAATGTAAACAAGAATTACACAATGCACGCCTACGTGCCCAGCTCACCGCCTTCGCTGGCGGCCACAGGGCGTGCCCATGAACTAGATGCCATACTGAATGCCATCGACAAGGCCACGGAGCTCGTCTGCATTGCTTTGGTCGATTACTATCCCCTATTGAGGCACGAAGGAAAGGAAGAATATTGGCCACATGTAGATAATGCCCTGCGCAAGGCTGCCCTGGAGAGAGGAGTGGCCATCAAACTGCTTATATCCTGGTGGAAGTACTCCGATCCAAGCGAAGATCACTATCTACGCTCGCTGCAGGCCCTCTCCCAGCTGAGAGAAGAAGTCGACATAGAAATTGTGAGTAGGCCAAAACAATGGTAACAGAATGATAACCTAATCTTTCTCATATTGCAGCGCCGCTTTGTGGTGCCCACCACAGAGGAACACGAGAAGATCCCCCACGGGCGTGTCAATCATAATTCCTACATGGTCACGGAGGATGTCGTGTACATTGGCACCTCCAGCTGGTCGGGCGAGCATTTCGCTTACTCGGCTGGAGTGGGACTAGTCCTGCATGACATGGATTATAATAACAACAGTCTTCGCACAGATTTATTAGCTGTTTTCCATCGCGATTGGTTTAGTCCGTTTTCGCTGCCACTCAATTTGCACAATTTTCAAATTTAAAAACGTCCGCTCCTACCTCAGGCACATTGCAACACTGCCCAGCCCATCAGCTGCTAATGTCATAACAAAAAGGCAGACCTAACCTCGAAATTTATTCACAATTTAATTTTACTTTCAACTTTGAATAAAAACAAAACAAATCGAAAAGCATGGCCCAAAAGCCAACGCGTGATATTTTTGGTATCATCTTCAAAAACTTTTGGAAATCACTGCGACCACGTCAATTCCGGGGCAACTACATTGGCGAGGATTACTTCGGCAACAAATATTTCGAGATTCCGGCAAACCCAGCGATTGGGAAGCGCAAATCATCGCGTTGGTTTGAACCGGCGGACAAGGATGCGTTCGATCAAGAACTAACCGCCGAGTGGGAGGCCTGGCTAAGGGGTCGTCGTGACGATCCGCCGACCCGTGAGGAGCTGGTAAAAAATCTACAAATTATGGACATGAAAAAGCGAAACGCGGCGGAGCTGGAGGCAACCTATGCAAAGGCCAAGGACGATAAAGCCGTGCCCAAGCAGGTGGAAGGCCAAACCATTGGCACGTTTCCCACATACAAAGATTACGAGTTCATACCGGGTCGGGATCCACCAGAAAAGAAGTAGTTTAAGGAAGGGATACATTTTAAACAGATTTTATGTGTAAATATATATTAATTATATAGTTAAAAGTTCTACCAATCATTCAAATCCAAGTCCTTAACTATGTCAACAGCCGCCCCGGCCTCGTCATAATCATCGACAGCTGCCTCCTCCGTTGGCTCTGGAATGACAGCCTTTGGCTTCGCCACTTTAACCTTTTTCGGCTTGGGCTGCTCCTCTTCTGACTCGTCATCATCGTCGTCATCCATTGGGATGTGCGGACCATCCTCATCATCCTCCGAGTCTGAGGGGAACAGCTCCAGTTCGCCGTTTTCGTTACGGACGGGCACTCCCGTCTTGGCCGCCGGACGCTTCAGCTTCGGCACAGCGTAGTCGGAGTTGATCTCGTCAGTTTGAGCCGCCTGGCGTCGTTTCTTTGTCTCGTGTGTCTTCAGCCAGCTGGCATAATAGATGTCCAAGGGGGTGCGTTTCACCCGTATCTGCTGCTCCCAGGCGGCCACCGCCTGGGCGTCCTTAAGGTCAAAGGTGACGGTGCTCTTGCTGCGCTGCTGCTCAATGAACTTGCTACTCTCCTGGATCTTGTCCAGCAACTGCTTCAGCTTTCGTGTGTAATTGGAATTGCGACACTCCTTGAGGTAGGCCTTGATGGCCATCACGGCCGGCACCACCAAGTCGCTGAAGGCCAGCGACGCCGACTCGTGAGCGAGATATTCTAGCAGCAAGGCACACACCTGCTCGATGACCTCATCGCGGAAACCGTTCTCCGCCAGCTGGCCCTTGTTCAGCCTGAGGATGCAGGTGAACTGAATCGGCTTCATGGACACCGCCGAGTGTTTGCGATTGAAGGTGTTGCTCCGCAAGACCTCCACAATCAGCGGCAGCACCGGTATATAAGTCTGCGTCTCCTTGGCCAGCGATATAAGAGTCTGTAGGCAGTGGAAGCGCAACGGGAAGTACTGGGCCGTCGGTATCAAGCGGATCACCCCCGTGGCAATGGTAACCAATGGATAGACCAGAGGCTGCAACTGCGGCTTGTTGGTGCTGGCGCCGAGCAGATCAGCCCACAAACGGAGGGAATTTATGAATTGCCAGTTGTAGACGGCCTGGAAGCTGTCCTTTTTTTTCAGGATCACCGCATTGCGCAGGTGAATGGCCAGCTGACGGATGTAGAGGAACGCATGCTGATAGCTCACGTTCAAGTCCAGGGCGAACATCTCCACCAGCGAGCGGCGCATAAAGTTGATGCCCGGCAATGTGTTGGGCGAGACAAACTTAGAGTTGCGCACGTAGGCCAGGTACATGGCCTTGAGGACATGGTTCAGCATAGTACCCTGAAAGACAGAGAGATGGAAATAGAGTATTAGTTTCCAGAATCAGTCCGGGAATCGTCTGGTACCCACTTGTTGGTTCCGTGTGATCTTCAGGATGCACAGAAAGGCCAGCACGCGAACAGTTTCATCGCCCGTGGCCCAGAGCACGATCAATCGCTTCAGTATTGTCTTACCCAGGGCCGTAAAGGGAGCGACCATGCCAGCCATCTGATGCAGATGCTTGAGCAGCACTCCCAGTATATTCGCGCTCGACACCTGCTCCACGAGGCGGATCAGATCAGTGAGGTAGTAGCGCAGACAGCCTCGCACTTTGACCCACTTTTTATGCTTGTGCAGTGGCAGGCTGCTGTTGGGCCTTACGCCCAGCACTCGGATAATGGCCGGCTGCAGGTGGAGCACGCACAGCTGGATAACACCATTGAAGGAGGCGGCGCCGACGACTTTAAAGGCAGCAGCATTTGGCTGATTCTCGCCGCCGTCCGCTCCATCAGCGGAGATGCTGGCCAGCGCCGAGTTGAAGGCCTGGATCACTTTGCGCACAACGTCAATGGATACGTTGGCCTGGCCCAGCTGCTGTTCCCACTGGCGCAACAGGTTCAGGGTAACCTTTTGTGTCCCTCCGGCAGCACCTTCATCCTCGCCATCGCCCTCCTCCTCAAAGTCGCTCTCATCACTGGCCACAGCTAGATCGTCACTGGGCTTGTGGTATTTTTCCTCGTTCTCCTCGTCGTCCTCGCTGCCACCATCGGCGTCCTTTTGCGCCGGCGTCGCCTCTTTCTCATCTTCGTCCTCGTCCTCATCATCGCTGTCCATAAAATTGAAATCCAGCAGCTTCTTGTCATTTGTCTTGAGAAACTCGTAGAACTCGGGATCTATCTGCTTGAGACCCTCCAGGTCCTCTTTGTGTGATTTCTTCGACCCCTTCTTTGCGGGCTTCACATTTTTGGCTGCCACCGCCGGCTTCTGCTTGGATTTCTTTGCGATCACCTTCTCATCTTTAAGTTTTTCTGTTTTTTTCGCAACTGTCTTTTTGTTGGCCTTCTGTTTGGGCTGTTTTTTATTGATGCCAGCCTTGGGTTTACCCAAGGATTTCGCTTTCTTTGCTGCCACCTTCATTTTTTAAGATCAAAACTAAAACAAAATGCACGTGCGACTTAAAAAGCGCTATTTTTTACCAAATTTATTTTTGATTTTTTTCATACATTTTTCTCACTTAAAAAGCACTATTTTTTACCACACCAATTGCACTATTTTTTACCACACCAATTGCACTATTTTTTACCAAGCCGAAAAGAAGAAAGTGGTCAAAAAATTTCGCGAAATTGCAATTTGCAACTTGGGCCAAACCACTGGCCCACCGCAAAGATGGCCAACAAAATGTACAATGCTATTCCCGCCGGCTTCGAGAGCGACGAGGACGAACTGGAGCACTACATGGTAAATTTGAAAATAAAGCGCTTGGAGAACATTACAACAGGTGCTGGAATTAATGGAACAAACTTTGATGCCACTCTGGACGCTGAAGCGCTGGAGTTCTTCACGGAGTTTCGTGAAAAATGGAACATGTACAGCAAGAACAAATCGCCCCACCTGGGCAGGGACCTAGGTAGTGCACTGAAAGGGCACAAAGAGCCGTTGCTTCTGGCCCTCAAGATTTTCGCCAATTGTCCCGACTGCAGCAACATAAAGCCGAAAAGCCTGTCACACTTTGTGCTGGACACAGTGTGCAAGCTGCACATGGATTATCCGCATCTCGATTGTGATCAGAACACCAGTATGATAGCGTTTAATTTTGTCAAGACCTCGGGCGTTCTCTCACTCAACAATGCCATAATCGAGGCGTACCGCCTGCAACAGATACGCAATCTGCTGCTGCCGAAGCTGCGCGAAATGTTAAACTCTGGACAGTACAAAGAGGTGGCCCAGTGGGCCATCAGTCTGCAAGTGGCCCAAGAATTCGATATGCTGGAGCTGGCGTTTCCACTGATTGCACAGGAGAAGCTGCCGCTGGTCGAAGAGTACCTGGAACAGGCGACATCACAGCGCCTGCCGCTTGTTAAGTTTCTCGACTCGTTGCTGCACAAAGATAAGTCGGTCTTTGAGCTCTGCGAGCCCATTCTGGAGTGCGTAATTCCGTCTTATTCCTATCCCATCCCCTTGAAACACAGGAGTAATCCGTATTCCTCTTACAGCCGCTACAAGAACGTGAAGATCTCGCATAATGTCCTGAGCTATCGCCCCATGTCGAAGATGGTGGCGCGTCTGGCCAAGAAGTACGGCTTCGACGAGAGCGTCACGCCAAACTACAAGTTCACAAAAACCTGCGGCTACTTGCATTATCTGTTCCGCGAGTATGAGAAGTCGCGCATTAATCAGGCCAGCTTTCGGGAGATGGTTAGCGTGCATGCCTCCGACCATGCCCTCCAGGTGGACTTTGTGAAGTATGTGGCGGGGGCACAAGACTCACGCAACGAAGCTGCATACTGGTGCAGAGAGTTTAAGCTGAAACCCAAGGACTGTCCGCACGACATTCTATCGCAGATCTCACGCGGCATCGACGAAGAAGGAGCGGCCCAAGCCCCTGATGATAATGGGGCCACATCTTCGGGCACTGGCTGTGATATGTACCTGACCATGGATCTGCCAGACGATTGCCTCATCACCGTGGACACGGCCATGCAGTTCGAGCGTATGATTGGTCATCTTCAGCGCGAAAATATCATCTACATGGACTCGGAGTGGGTGCAGAATGTGTGCGGGGAGTGCCAGCTCTGTCTGCTGCAGATTGCCACCGTGCGCAATGTCTACCTGATCGATTGTCTGACCAGGCAGAGCATCACAGATGATCACTGGCGTGCCCTCGGGGGGGATGTATTCAACAACATGAACATCCTGAAGGTGGGCTTCTCCATGTACAGCGACTTGATGGTGTTGCAGCGTTCGCTCCCACTGCAATTGCGTTTACAGCTGTCGCATCATTATCTGGACCTGCGCACCCTTTGGCTGGAACTGAAGAAGCAACGCTATGGCATTGAACTGCCCTATGGCAATCTGAACCGTGCTGGGGATGCCCTGTCGGATCTGTCGCTGGTGTGCCTGGGCAAGAAGTTAAACAAGTCGAATCAATGCTCGAATTGGGCCAATCGTCCGCTGCGTCGCGAGCAGATATTGTATGCAGGTGAGTCGTGGGAAAGGGAATCTTCTATTAAATTAAAATTCGAAAATACTAATTACCAAACTCTCTTCGCAGCCATCGATGCGCGTTGTCTGATGCTCATATACAACACTTTGCTGAATCGCGTGCCCAACATCGGTAAAGCAATAGACAAGAGTATTGCCAGCAACAACTTCCTGAAACGCGGCGGAAATGCCAATTTCAAGTGATGCGATGCCATGCGGATACCTCTCAGCCCTTGTCTGGTGATTCTCCTTGAAGCAATATAATGCACAAAGGCATACGTTTGTTTCCCCCTAAACCCTTAACCTCTTAAGCGTAAGTTCAATGTTAAAGTTGAAGAGTATTTAAATTACCTTTAATGGCAGCCCCTTATTAAGCGTAGTCTTTACGAAAAATCTGAAAATCAAAAGCAACAAACACCCGAAGGACGGAATATTATTAACATTATTTTTTTGTTTTTTGTAAATACTTTGCATTCTCAATTTACTTAACATTTTTTGGTTTTTTTTTTTTAATTTGAATCTTTACTATATTTTCCTGTTATGCGAAAACGAATTATTTTTTATTTTATTTTACATAAAAATATAATCAAAAAAGTGAATATTAATAAAAGAAAACTGAATAAAACTGAATAATAAGCAGAGGTTCCTAGTTTCCTGACTTCAGCAAGCAAATAACAATCTACTCCAACTCATGGGCATATGGACTGTTCCAATCTCTCTCAAAGACATTCCTTAGATCGCTGCGCAGCGTCTGGGCGTGCTCCGTTTCGTGGGTTTCCTTGAGCACCAGGCCAATGCCGGCGGTGTCGGTGAAGTAGTCGCCGGACCAGTTGGAGGTGCCTATATAGGCCACTCTATCGGTGACCATGTACTTGTTGTGATTCACCCGACCAAAGGGTATCTTCTCTTGACCCGCACCCGTGGGCACAATGAAACGTCGCTGCAATACAAAACAAAAATAAAATGTATTTTTAATTTCTGTAAACTTCATTATTTTGTACTTACAATTTGTATATCAATTTTATCCTTTTTGGAGCTGAGATCCTGCAGTGATTTGAGATATTTATCCTCACTAGGATTGGAATGCTTCCACCAGGAGATGAGCAGCTTTACGGCCACACCTCGTTCCACGGCCGCCCGACGCAGGGCATCGTCGATATATGGCCAATACTTGGGATGCTGGCCGTAAATGATCAGAGGGTAGTAGTCCATCACAGCAATGTTTACATAAGTAATGGCCGAATCGATTGTGCTTAGGATGGCCTCCAGGTCGTTGGTGCGACCAGTGGCAGAGAGCGGGGGCGGGGAACTGGACAAAAATCCCTCCATTGTTGTGTTCTGGTTCACATTTATGATCATGGGCGATTGGAGGTTGTAGTTCGTGGAATAATCCCAGCCCCAGTTGGGGATTTTCGAATCCGTATTCTTTCCCAAATACCAATAGGCCTTGAATATCTTGGCCACATCATGGGTGAGTTGTGGACAGTTCTGGGCCAGAATGCCCATCTCCTTGACCTGCGTCAGTGCCCGCCAGTCCATGTTGGCGCTGCCCAGATAGAAATGCTGTCCATCCACGATCCAAAGTTTCGTGTGCAAAACCCCGCCGCCAAAGTACTTGGGAAATGAGAGGGTGACCACTTCGGCAGCCCCATTGCTGGCCAGCAGTTTGGTGTCTTCATTGGGCGACACACTGGAGGGTTCACTTTGTGCTATGCGAATGTTCAGCCTGGGCGTGTTATTGCCGCCGTTTCCGTTGGCCAGGAAACGCTTGAAGATCTCCTCGCCCGGCTGAGTGCTGGTGTCGTTCACACCCGGTGTGTCCTGGGCACGCATAGTCCAGTAGAAGGAGGCAATGTCCAGGGACTCTTTGGCGCTGTCCAGCAGCTGCTGCCAGGCCTCAAAGGTGCTTAAAAACCGTGGACTGCCCTCGGTGTAGTTGAGCCCGATAGGTATTGACTCCACCAGCTGGATATTGCAGGAATACTTGTTTGTATCATACTTACTGCCGCCGCTATTCAGGTGCTGCAGTCGTGGTCGTGGCTGGAAGAACGACGAGCCAAAGAAAAGTAACATGAATAGCGACACCATTAGTAATTGCACTGCCGGAGGATTAGATTCCTCCTGTTGTTGTGGTTGCTGTCTGTTGTCTCCTGTTGTGGAGGTAGCGCCGGCGGCGTTATTTTCCACATCTTCCTCGTTATGCAGCGGCTTATATTGCGGCGGCATATTTGGAATGGATCGGTGGACAAATGAATTCTAAATGATCGCCGATTAGTAATACCCAGACTACTCCACACTTGCTTCGTTATCTATATTGCCAATAAGCAGGCGAATCTGCTTCTTTCTCTTTCTTGCATTAAAGAATGATAAAGAAAATAAAAACCAACTGAAATCACAAATCACAAAGCTTTAAGTCACAGAGAGCGAGAGATAAAGAGAAGGAGAAAGAGGTAGGGAGAGGAGACTGAGAGAGCACAAAATCAGCTGTTCACTTTGTTATTTTGTTTTTTCAACAAAAAATGTTGCGAAATTCCATTTTTCCAAACCGGTAATTATATTTATTTATTTAATGATTCTTTCTAATTTACTATTTTTCCACAGCCACTTGCGACAGACGCTGGCCAATGTTTTTGCCAGATGCAACAGCACAAGCAGCGTTGGCGGCGGCAGCGCCGGCGGTGCAACTATCGATGCCGACACCAAACGTGAGGTGGAGCACCATGAGAACCATGCCACAGATTGGTGGAACCAAAACGGGACAATGGGAGCCCTGCATGCCCTGAACGAGATACGGTATGTGGTGACAACTCCCTGAATTTTCTACAGAGTACAAATTTCTCAATTCCGCACAGAGTTCCTTTTATACGCGATGGCATTGTTGCGCGCGGCAATGTGAAGCCTCATTACGTAAATACCACAAAGGTGTTGAAGGGACAGCAGCTGCTGGAAGTCGGCTGTGGTGGGGGCCTGCTGACAGAGCAACTGGCACGCCTGGGGGCCCAGGTTACGGGCATAGATTTGGCCGAGAAGCTCATTGCCGCCGCTCGGGATCACTTGACGGATCTTAGTCCAGAGCTGTGCAGTAATGTGAAGTACGCAATGCAGCCGGTCGATCAGCATGCCAAAGCAAACTGCGAGCGCTACGATGCCGTCATAGTGTCCGAGGTACTGGAGCACGTGGACGACAAGGTGGCCTTGCTGGAAGCGTGTGTGCGTAGCCTCAGACCAGGGGGATCCATATTTATCACCACGCTGAACAAAACCCTACCCATGTGGGTGGCCGGAGTGGTCTTGAGCGAGTATGTACTGAACCTGGTGCCCAAGGGCACGCATCATTGGGAAAAGATGATTTCTCCACTGGATGTTCAACGCATATTGGACACGAGTAAGTATCAATAACTAGCTGCAACGCAACACTTGCATATGTTCATGTCCTGTCTTGAACGTCCCCTAGTGAACTGTCAGACCGTGCTGGTGAATGGCAGTACCTACGACTTCTGGAGCAACACTTGGCGCTGGATAAACACTACCCAAATGTGCTACGCCCTGCAGGCTGTGAAGGAATCGAATTGAAATCATAATATATTGTAGATAACTAGAATTAAGTCACTATGTAACAACTAAGAAGGTTAAAACAATGATTAAACTATGGCTGCGCTCAATCGTCGTCTTCGTCGCGGGGCTTCTTGAACTGTGGCCTTTGTTGCTTTTGGTTGTTGCTCCCTTGCTTCCGCTTGAGATTGTTCTTCGTGCTGAACTTCTTGGACATGTTATTGGCGACACTGGGCGCCTTGTTGGTGTAGTACGCCTTGGCCATTTCCTGGTCGGAGACCTCCTTCGGCTGTTCGGGTTTCACCTTAGCCAGCTTTTGGGCTAGCTCCTGTTCCATTAGCAGCTCAAGGTCTGGATTCATGCCGCGAAAACTGAGACGACCGTCTATGAGGCCAGCGCAAATGGTATAGCTGGGCTCGATGATAAAGTTGGAATTGGAGTTCAACATTTTCTCGTTGATTTCGTTCGAGTACAGTGCCCGACTCTGCTCGTCGTCATCTTCCTTGTCCACCTTCACTTTGGTGCGCTGCATGAATTTCATGTCCAGGACACCACGCGAGAGTCTCGGCTTAATTTTCGACGGCATTTTATCAATTTAAATTTGAAATGCTATTAGTTTTCAACTCAAAATCCTAAATAGAATGTTTCGTGCACGTTGTTCCACGGGGCAGGCGAATGTGAGAACAAAACAAACGGAGAGAGCTCGTGGCAGTGCTGTGAAACGTCTGTCAGAAATGAGAAAACGTGGCGGGCCTGACATTCAAATTAAATTAATTTCTTGTTTTGGCTCTTACTCGAAATCATAAATAATAACACTATACTATGCCTTTTCCCCCCAAACGTTACCCCCATAGACAACGTGGCCCAAGCGAAATTATTAACCGCTTACAGCATTTGGAAAATATATTTTCTCACAAGGGAAATCTCATAACCATGATACGGTTCTACGCCGGACACGAGTGCCTGTGGAACAAACGGCATGCGGACTACCCTAACCTAAGCAAAAGAAATCAACTTTGGAATTGGATAGCGAAACAATTTGGTCCGATCGTGTCGGGATCTGAAGTTGAATGTGTAATAAGGAATTTGGGTAGAGAAGCCTTGGACGAGTTTAGACGCATTCAAGCAATTAAAAACCGGGGTGGTCTCTGTGGTAAGCCGTCCTTTGACTTTCTAGATGAGTTCCAGTTCTTGCTGCCGCAGGAAGTGAAAGTTGAAGGTCTGAATCCCAGTTGCTCAGTGCTCCCAGGGGAAGACTTTAAAAGCTTCCAACAGAACAGTTTTGACGAAGTCAGCAGCAACGATGTGGATGATTTCAGAGCAGTTCTTACCTCTGGTTCTGGCGAAGACACCGATGCCGATTTGGATGAATTCTGCCATGAACTAAGACAAGAACTGGGTCAGCTACCTCCAGCTGCTTGCTTGAAAGCACAAAAGAAGATACTCTTTATCATGAACGAGTGCCGATTAAAGAACAAATCTCCTGAAACCAAACGCACTTGTATGTTAAAGAAATTCGTCCATTGGAATTTGCCCTAGCCCTAGACTAAAACGACAGGTAACAGGTACAGTTTCAAAATTAATTTTGTATAAATATGTTGTCATGTCAAACTCCAGCTTCATTGAATCAATCAAAAAGAATTATCACAGCTTGATTAATATATTCTCAAAAAGTGGCTCCTCCGCGCCGTCGACGCCTCCTCGGCGTCTGAATGCGTTCAATGTGACGTTCAGTCGAAGACCCAAATTCCATACTCTTCTGTCGCAAAAGGATACGGTGACGAAGCTGATAAATCTATATCGCCAGAATGAATGTCTCTGGAATCCAAGTTGTCCCGATTACAAGAGTGCCGAGTACCAGGAGAAGGTGTGGAAGGATATTGCCTCGGCAATAGACACAAATATGCCGGTTGTTTCCGTCAAACGAAAAGTGCATGTTCTCCGTGATAAATGGGAGGCAGCTGCAAGGAAGGACTTGTCTATAACCAAACAACTCTTTGATTACGCAGACTTTAGCTTCCTCAGCCAGGCGGTGGCGGTCGAATCAGATCGGAAAGATTCAGGCAGTGAAACTAAGCCGACAGATCATGTAGACTTTGCAGAAACATACAATAGAATCGCCGGCAACACGAAACAAACAGTCGCCGAATATATTATATCGAATAAGGCCCAGCATATTGCTAATCTTTGCGAGGTAAAAATGTTTAATGGCCAATTTATTTTCACCTTACGGATTGATGTTTTCCCGCAGGTAATTCGAATAGATTTGGACCAAATCCACGATGAGTTTTTTTTCGAGGCAAAGTGGAAAATCCTCGACGTTCTTCGCGATGCGCAGTTAAAACAGCTGCAACGGCTGGAGGAGGGTGAAAACCCCAAATTAGATGATACAGATTCAACAACGCTATAGAAGCAAATAAAATATATACAAAAAACGTTCTTTTTTTTTCTTCGTGTTTTTCGTGTTTAAACTCGCGCTTAGTGTTGGGAAATACGAGAAATGGCAGTGCTGTAAGCCAGCTGTACAGTCATGCCCATGCGTGTCATTTTACAGCACTATGCAAAAGTCAGAATAGAGTAGAATGAAAAAAGTGACATAAATGGCGGAAAATTTTGCTCAAGCGCCAACATTTGTATTTAATTGAGATTTTTCGTAATAGGCAATCATAAAGTTGTTTAAACGCGTGTCAAATCCAGTGCAAGCACTTTTATAATTACCAAACCAAGCCATGTATAAGCGTAAATCTGCAAGTATTGTAATAAGGGACAGCGCGGGCCCGGGCTCTCCCCTCAAAATGAAGAACAACAGCGCCAAAAGTGCTGCTAGCAATGTGGACGAGTCGATGACGATAAAGGCGTATGAGAATGAGTCCGTTCAAATGGACACATCGCCGGACCAGCAGGAGCAACAGTCGCTAAAATCGCCCTCTCAATCTCATCCAGTTCAGCAGCGCTCCGTGGGTTCGCTTGTCTTGTTAACCCAAAAATTTGTGCAGCTTATGAAGTCCAATGGTGGGTCCATTGATCTGAAAGAGGTGTGTGTTATCGGCTACTTCTAGTCGACCCATTTGTTTATCGCTTTTATTTCACTCTAGGCCACGAAAATCTTAGATGTACAGAAACGTCGTATATACGATATAACCAATGTGTTAGAGGGCATTGGCCTGATCGATAAAGGCAGACACTGTTCCCTAGTGCGCTGGCGGTAAGTGTGCCCTTCGTTGGTGGTTTCCATTTTTTTCTATTTTGTTTTGGGTTCGCCTCCTCGACAGCGGAGGAGGGTTCAGCAATGCCAAGGACCAAGAGGAGTACGACGTCGCCCGTGAGCACACCAATAAACTGAAGAAGGAGGAGGAGGACCTGGACAAGCAGTTAGAGTATGCACAACGTAACTTGCGATATGTAATGCAAGATCCAACAAATCTCTCGTATGCTTATCTAACGCGTGATGACCTTCTTCAAATGTATGCTGATGACTCGGTCTTCACCATACCCAATTACGACGAAGAGGTTGAGATCCAGCGCAATGATGTAAGCCACTTTTCAGAACGTTGCTTATGAAATTCGAAATGCTACATTGATCTCGTCCCTTCCCAAAAACAGAACGAGCTCCGCGTTTCCCTGGATAATGGCAGCACCATTGATATACGGCTGGTCACAAACCAGGGAAAGAGCACAACAAATCCAAACGATGCTGATGATTTCTTTGACTATCGCCGCTTGGACACCCCATCTCCATCGACCTCGTCCCGATCTAGCGAAGATGGCACCGGTCCCACAAGCACTGGCAACGTCATCACAGACGAGCACACGTACTCATGCAATCCCGATCTCAAGGAAGAGATGAAGTTGTTAGAAAATGAACTCACTGCGAAAATCATCTTTCAAAATTACATGACTGGCCATTCGCTGAGAAGGTTCTATCCCGATGATCCCAATTTAGGTTGGTTTTTCATTGGCTTGACTGCTCCCAGACCGAATAATAAGTATATTATGTTTTTTTTTGTTTTCTTGCAGAAAATCCGCCACTTGTCCAACTGAATCCGCCACATGATGATTTCAACTTTGTCTTGAAAAGTGACGAAGGCATCTGTGAACTTTTTGACGTACAATGCTCTTAGCTGCGGAACGGACGGGACTTACAACGACATTGTTACGATTGTAATTGGCCGAGTGCGTTGTGCAAATATTTATGATTAGTACAATTTGACCTTTTGATTTCTTTAATAGAAGTAGAAATTTTATCTAGCTTAATTCCATGTATTTTTGGCAGACTAACAACAAACCAATAAATTTTTACATACCTTTTATCTGTACATATTCATTTGTACTATTCATTTAATTTGTATTCCCATTTATTAAAGCGGTCAGTAATGTTTTACTTTTAAAAATACTAAAAGATCTGGCGCTAAATATTTAAATATTAAATATGTTCGCTGTGGTTTGAGTTTTATTTGGTTTAGATAGTTTGGAGCCGTAGCACAAAACACCCAAATCTTGGTGCGAAAAATTGCTGCTTAAGGGAAAAGGTAAAAATATATTTTAAACTAATTATATCATTAGATATGACATTTTTTCAATGGTTCCAATGGATATTTTTATCCATTCTATATTTATTTTTTATATTTGTATAACAATTTTTACAAATTTCTAGTATTTTTCAGCAAACGTTCACATTAAATTTCCTTTTTAGGTGGCGCTGTGGATAATTACATTAAATATGTTCTTGATGTAGCAATTGTGTAGTTACCATGTAATAATGTAATTTTTCTTAACCTACTACATTTATAAACAATGTAGTAAGAGGGTTAATAAAATCATCCAGTCTTGTAGGAAATTGATTCATTAATCGGATAAATTTATGTGTTTAGCACTGAGGGTCCTAACTTGTAATGTTAAATCGAATATCAAAATTGATTTGCAATCATTAACCCTTTGTCGTCCAAACAGGAATATTATGAAAGATTAAGAACTTTAGCACAGTTCAGGAGAAAGATATCGTGGAAATGATGATTGTAGAGAAAGAGGAAGGAAAGGATGTAAACAAACAGTATTATATTTTGCGGTTTAAGTCATGGTGCGCTTCTGTTTAAATAAAAAGGTTAAGCGGGCTAGCTCGTGTTTTCATCGAGATCTTTCGGTATATTACTGGGGATCAGTATATTTCTTAGAATCGCACATGCATTCCTGAACGTAACGGGACTTGATCGGCGATAAGAAAAAGCATCATTTCACGTGTGTTTCAAAACTAACAAAACTGAATGTAGCAAGAATACAACATACAATACAAAAATGCGGGAAGAGATGAAAGAGAAACTATGGCGGGGACTTAAAAAAATCCATGGGGCAGATCGAAACTTGGACCAAACGGCATGGATTAACCGTCAGTCGAACTTCCTTTCGAGTTGGAACGAACGAACAGTACAGCGCAAGTAAACACTGCTTATTGAATTGCTGCTAATTTATATCTCTTTTCAGTTTGATATGTTATCTGAAGATCAATTGATCGGCGACGCTTTGCGTGAAAAACAGCAAGAGACGAAAGCAACTTCTAAGGGACACGCTGAGCTTGAACAAGTAAGAAAATGATAAATACTGATGGAATAGCTACTAACATATAATTTATATCATACAGGGAGAGCATTCGCAACTATTCGCGAATCGTAGACCCAGTTCCAGAGGTAGACCAAAACTGACATCAACTTTAAAGGGACACACTGAGCTTGAACAAGTAAGATATATGGTAAATACTGATTGAATATCTACTAACATATAATTTATATCGTACAGGGAGAGCATTTGCAACTACCCAGTTCCAGAGGCGGACCAAATCTGTCACCGATCCCTGATGAACACACTGAGCTTGCAAAAGTAAGAACCATTATAAATACTAATTAAAAAGCTGCTAAAATAACATTTATATCGTACAGGGAGAGCATTCGAGACTATTGAATAGTAGACCCCGTTACAGAGGTAAACCAAAAGACCAATCGCAACAATTGAATCGTAGACCCAGTTCCAAAAGCGGACCAAATCTGGCACCGATCTCTGATGAACACACTGACCTTGCAAAAGTAAGAACCATTATAAATACTAATTTAATAGCTATTAACAAATAATTTATAACATACAGGGAGAGCATTCGCGACTATTGAATCGTAGACCCAGTTCCAGAGGTAGACCAAAACTGACATCAACTTTTAAGGGACACACTGAGCTTGAACAAGTAAGATATATGGTAAATACTGATTGAATATCTACTAACATATAATTTATATCGTACAGGGAGAGCATTCGCAACTACCCAGTTCCAGAGGCGGACCAAATATGTCACCGATCCCTGATAGACACACTGAGCTTGAACAAGTAAGAACAATTATGAATACTAAAAAAAAAAGCTACTAATATAACATTTATATCGTACAGGGAGAGCATTCGAGACCATTGAATAGTAGACCCCGTTACAGAGGTAAACCAAAAGACCAATCGCCACTATTAAATCGTAGACCCAGTTCCAAAAGCGGACCAAATCTGGCACCGAGCCCTGATGGACACACTGAGCTTGAACAAGTAAAAACCATTATAAATACTAATTAAATAGCTACTAACATATCATTTATATCGTTCTGGAGGACCAATCGCAACTATTGACTCGTAGACCCAGTTCCAGAGGCGGACCAAATCTTATACCGATCCCTGATGGACACACGGAGCTTGGACAAGTAAGAAAACTGATAAAAACTGATTAAATAGCTAATAACATAACATTTATATCGTACAGGAGGACAATTCGCGACTATTGAATCGTAGACCCAGTTCCAGAGGAAGACCAAAACTGCCATCAACTTCTAAGAAACACATTGAGCTTGAACAAGTAAGAAATATGGTAAATATTGACTGAATAGCTACTGACATATCACTTATATTGTACAGGGAGACCAAAGACTATCATCAAATCGTAGACAAAGCTCAGGCAAAACTGATGTAAAATCGACATCAAAGCTTAGACCCAGTTCGTTTTCTCTGGACTGCCATGAAAATGTAAGAAACATAATTGCATAAGTATTGGATTTTTCCTAGCGTTTTGTGACCCCTGTGACTCCATTGGGTTTAATTGAAATTTTCCATAGTTACGAATTATTTGGGAATTTCGGTTGATGGAACTAGCAATATATTGGAAGTAGTCTATGTTTTTAGTCTGTTTTAATTATAATTTGTATCGCTTAGCAGGACAAATCACGGTCATCAAAGCGTAGAACGAATGGGCTTCCACTCGACTACCATGAGTTTGAAAAGGTAAGAAACATAATAAATACTGATTGAATAGGTATTAATACAAAAATTTCTATCGATCAGGGGAATCTGTCGGGATCATCACATCATACAAAAGCAGAGACAAAACTGACACCGACTCCTGATGGATCTATTACGTCCAGCTCTGAGTTTGGAAAGGTTTGAAACACAATTTATTCATTTATATATTTTCAAATTTACTTTTTATCGTTTGGGAGGACGTGAAGCTTACAAATCATGATAAACCGTGCACTCGCATCATAAAAAGACGTCGTGACACCCTTAAACCTGACTGGCAATGTGAAGGACTCGGAAATTCGCTTGATGATTTGCCCTTATCTGAATTGCGCAAGCAAATAAAAATCCAAAATGGGTCTGAAACTGCGGAAAAAAAACCTGAAACTATTGAAAAACATAGTACCCCCAAGTCTTCAGATAAGCGTAAACCAAGAGAGCCCAATACTACGCCACTACAGCCAATCAAGAAGAGGAGACAAACACATGTTCCAGTAAAATTTGTACGCTGTATTGTAGAATACATACATCCTAACAGATTTCTTTTGTTGACACAGATTAGCCGCCATCCAGAGAGTGTCCCTTTAATGCCTAAGAAAGAAATGAGTCCCCTGCGTGCTTCCGATCCTACTCCTAACGCTTTAAAAACTGAGGAAAATATAAAAATATTGAAGGAATCTATAGAGATAGGGATCGCTGTGCAGAAGATCCAAGAGATCATGGAATTAGAAAAGGAAGCAGAAATAGTCAACTATGCTGCGGAGTTGGGCGAGTGTCCCATAATGACGTGCTGGCCTGACAAAAAGATCGATTTGGGCAACGAGAACAATGCAGAAGACAATGAGACAATGGCTCTTTTCGAATTGGATGATGTCGGCGATCGTACACCGGACATAGATCGCTGCTTGAAGAGTTTTACTACCAAAACGCCAAGCGAAATTGATGATCAGCTGGCTGTCTCAACGGAGTTCTTCGAACGTTTGCCAAATTCATCAACAGTTGACTTAGAAAAGGCAGACCTCATGCTCACAGGCGCGGAGGAGGAGGTTCTGGACTATGAAGAGAACGGAGACGTGGACGATGATGTCTTGTCAGTTACGGCCACATCTTGGGATGGCATGGATGAGGTGGAGAAAGAACCAGAGCCTCTAGTAACATTGAGAAATTATCGTATACCACGGCTTAGCAAAGAGATGCAGCCGAAAGAAATGTGCTCGCTGTATATAAATGAGACAATGAATGAAAAGAACCAAGAGGAGCCACAAAAGCGGACATCAAAGAAACGAAAATCATTAAGGCCTGCTACGTCCACCACGTCTGCTTCACCGTTCGTGCACACTCAAAATGAAGTGCCTCCGCCAGCATTGCCGTCTGTTCAACCTTTAGAGGCTACCCCATTAATACAGCCGATGTACGACCAAAGGCAGAAGCTATTCGGCCCCAACGTGAGTCCAGTGGATCCTCCAGCTGTAACTTTAGCACCACCTCGAACTTTACACGCGACTAGCAATCAGGCAGATATAAATATTCAGGTAAATTCACACGTACACAAGCTTTCAGCGCTATATTCAGCGCCTTCGTCAACTATAAGACCCCTACAGGATAACCTCACAGTAACGCCAGCGCTTGACAATCCACGTGCCCAGGCATTTGCTGCTCCACATTTGATCGAAGCCGTACCGATATTTGATGCGCCCCATCGTGCACCTCCTGCGACTATGATACCCAATCGTGTGGACGGGACCAAATGGTTTAGTTCGGAGTACTGGATGCTGAATTTGTTTGGAGTCAAGTGCTTGGCAAATCTAGACGATGAGTGCACTGCCCTAAGCTGTAATCATACTTTCACCAGCATCGAAAATATTAGCCGAAAACTGATAAGACTGGATTTAGATAGCCTGTTCTTCACATATAACCGAATATTAATACATAGTCAGCGTCTTTTCTTGACATTCGCTTCAGTTTATGTAGATATATTTGAAACAAAAAATCTACTGAACGACTTGCTGCACTTGCTGATGGATTGTCGATTGTACAAGTCTTTTTCTGCTTCCACTGTTCATAAAGCCTTTACTGCCTTGAAAAACAAGGGCTTGGAAACACAAGCCACGAGTTGCATTATGAAATATCTATGGATGCCCAGTAAAGCGCATGAGTTCCAAGAAATGATTTTAACAATATTTGATATTCTTGCATCCTCCAATTGGTACGATTATACTGATATGATGATAGAAATGTGCAAGACACAAGGGTTCTATTTACCAACTAAGATATTGATAACCATTCTGACGTCGACCAACGGCAGACACGAATTAAAGCAGGAGGCTGTAAAACTCTTGTTGTTCATGCGAGTCGACTCTGGGGGATCGAACCCAGAGCTAACGACAGCTCTTAAGATATTTGGGAATACGAACACATGCCCCAGCCCGGGTTACTTTCCTTAGCCGGAAGCCAGAATTCATAAATCAAATTTCACGCTGTTGAACAGCAGAATCCAACCCAAATGAGAACATATTTCGGTTCGGAATTATAACAACCCATTGGACTTGGTATCATTATCATGATAATGATATTAAAAATCAAATTTAAATATGTACAAACATGTTTGTATTACGAAAACTATCATAATTAAATAAAACGACATAAAAAATTAAATTAGTGTGTGCTTTTTTTTTTAGTTATTAAGTTACTTTTAGCTGAATTATCATCGCTGAAAGAATTATTTTTATGTACAATATTCTTCGATGTTGGTTTATCACTGATCTTTAAGCAAAGTCAGCAGAGGTCAAGTAAAACCAGTTATAACTACACCATTAAAGTGTTAATTCATTATCATGCAATCTCAACATTTATTTTTGCTAAGAACACAGATACAAATATTTATTTCAAAAATCCTGCGCTTTTCTAAAAAAACTTTTTACAAAATCGTTCGATTTTTATATATGTATGTATGTTGTGGGCGTGTAAATTCCACAGAATATTTTTAAGTAAAATTCCTAACTTCCTCTGTGCCTGCTCGTTGAGCGTGTGTAGTATTGGAGTGCGAACTGAAGCTGGCGACGGCGCTAAAGTTATTGCTTTAGGAACCACTGGACTCGCGTTGTGGCCGAATAGCTTCCGAATCTGGTCGTCCAGCGAATGTATTAAAGGTTAAGTAGACATCAATGCAGGAGGCGGCACTTATTTTGAGTGGCACGAACGTTGAAGCAGAAGTTGTAGAGGTAGCAGACCTTGGTGTAGCTGTGGCTCCACTTGGTTCTTTTCGTTCAGTCGTCGGCAGTTTTGTCTCTGCTTTTGTAAGCTTTGATGATCCTGATTGAAATTTTATATAAATACCTATTCAATCAGTATTTATTATTTTTTTACCTTTTCAAAGCCATGGGGTCCAGCGAAAGTCAACCCACTTAGATAACTTCTTAGAAAATTCCAATTAAGCCCAATGGAGTCACAGGGGTGGTGATGGTGGCCGTCCTTGTCAAGAGGGTCACAAAACGCTAGGAAAAATACAAGGGACTGTCGTTCTATGCATCAGTGGAGCTTTGCCTCCAAGGTTTTGTAGTATCCACTGCGGGACCGCAACGGGGAGAACACGGCCCAAGTGCCACCTCTATCTAACGTAATACCTACATATTTATGGATATCAATGATGTTTCTTACATTTTCAAGCCCATGGCAGTTTAGAGGAAACGAACTAGGTCTTCATGTTCTCCAAGTGGGCCACCAGACGTCCCGCAAGCATTTTATGCCAATTCCGCTGCCTGAAAGATACAAAATACTACTGTATTAATATAAAATTTCTATCATCAGAGGGATAAATCGGGATCATCGAAGCTTACAAACGCAGAGAAAAAACTGCCGACGACTCCTGACGGAGATAATCCGTCAAAAGAGGCACTGAACGAAAAGAACCAAGAGGAGCCGCTACATCAAGGCCTGCTACATCTACAACGTCTGCTTCACGGTTCGTGCACACTGAAAATGAAGAGCCGGCTGCAGCATGGCCGTCTACTCAACTTTTAATACATCCTCTGGACGACTAGATGCGGAAGCTATTCAGCCACAAAGCGAACCGAGTGGATCCTCCAGCTACAACTTTAGCGTCATATCCAGCTACAGCTCCCACTCCAATAATACACACGCTTAACGAACAGTCACAGAGGAAGATAGTAGGAAATTCACTTATGCAAAGCCAACAATTTTAATTAAATTATTTTGCTTCAATTGACGAATGACACTGCTTAAAAATGTCAGAATATTCTAGTGCTCTCACTTCCGGTATTACCCCACTCCACTCACGTGGAAAGGGCATATCGATATCCCATATATTGTATAACTATGCTTTTCCACCACTGTGAATGCTTTTCCATAGCTGTACGTGCCGGCACTTTTTTGAGAAACATTTACTTGAATCTTCTTAAATCCACTTAAGATTTTTCTAAAATGTCAGGGACAATACCAGAAAGCGAAATCGATGTACAATTGGGCGTGGACGATGTAGATGAGGCCGGCCTGGGGCTTCTAGGTGAGGAGACTGATGAGTGTGATGTATTGTCGATGGATACATCTTGGAATAGCGTGGATGATCTGGAGAAGGACCCGGAGGACCACACAATGCCATCGAAAACTGATGAAAAGCTTAAAAGGTCGCCAAAGCGCTCGCCATACAACGAGAAACCGAACGGAGAGCAACAGAAGGACCCTCGAATGCATCAACCATTATCGGCGTCTGTTAGTGCACCACATCAGAGTGGTCCACCGGCGACTAATCTATTTTCAAGGCCTCCTCCAGCTGTACACACCAACAGGCACAGCCCATATTCATGGCATCTTTCAGCTTTAACTTCAGTGCCGCCGCCAATGACAAACTCCCTCAATGCTCAGGAGACCCAGTGGATCGCTCAACATATATTTTCAGTGCCCCCTCCATCTCTAACTGTAGGACCCGCCAAAACTCCGGTACCTACTTCAATAAAAGAGCACTCGTATAGCAGCCAGAAACATTTCATGATGCAGGTGAACCCACACGCTCAAAATACGAATGTAGTGCCTCCTCAAGTTGTATCTGAAGGGACTCGTAAGATTGTAGTGTCGCCAGAATATATGCGCAACAAGCCACAGCTAGGGTGCACACTTAACCGTAGCCCGTTAATGATGCCATCGCTTGGAAATCCGAATGACCTGAAAAACGTCAATCCACACTATGAATCACGTCTTGCGAAGTTGATATCCCCTAGTGTGAACGTTATGCACTCTATGGACTGGTTGGTGAATTTATTTGGTGTCAAGTGCATGGCATTTCTTGATGGTGAATGTCATGTTCCAAATTGTAATCACACACTCAGCGATACTGGACATGTTTCCAGGTCACTGCTGATCTTAGATGCGGATAGCCTGGTTATCACATATGGTCTGCTTCTACGTCATCAGATTATCTTCATGAATTTCGCAGAAGTATACGCCAATGCTTTCAACAAACGCAATCAACTGACTGACCTCTTGAACTTGCTGGCAGATTGTCGGCTGTATAAATCACATAGTTCGCGCATTATTCGTGTAACCTTCAATCTCTTGAAAAACAAGGGCTTGCAAATCCAGGCTACGCGTTGCATTATGGAATACCTATGGACGCCCAGTAAAGCGCATCAGTTTAAGGAAATTAGTTTAACAATATTAAAA
Organism: Drosophila azteca; assembly: GCA_005876895.1. Lineage (NCBI taxonomy): Eukaryota > Metazoa > Arthropoda > Insecta > Diptera > Drosophilidae > Drosophila > Drosophila azteca. The sequence continues at coordinate 5,345,206 of VCKU01000091.1, read as the reverse complement.
ATTCTTGCATCCTCTAATTGGTACGATTACACTGATAAGATGGTAGAAATGTGCATGAAACATGGGTTTGATCTACCACCTGAGATATTGATAACCATTCTGACGTCGACCAACGGCCGACGCCAATTGAAACGCGAGGCAGTAAAGCTCTTGATGGCCATGCGAATCGGATCTTTTGAAAAACAACCAGAGCTGAAGGCAGCGCTTATCAAGTTTGTTTCCAATGATTCTTCACATAGAGAACTTATTTCATACGCCGGCATAGACCAGTGCCCAGATCCCGAAAATCTCGAGCTACAATTGGCATAACCCATATTCATGGAATCTTTCAGTTCTAACTTCAGTGCCGTCGCCAATTACAAACTCTCTCAATGCTTAGGAGACCCAGTGGACCCCTACAATATTTTTAGAACCTTCACGAAATAAAAAGATTATTTTGCTTACAAATATGTAGTATCTTTTCTTGTGTTCCGAATTGTATGACAATTAAATATAACAGGACTTAAATAAATTAAGAATTAATATACCTATTATTATCTCTTCTGCTTTCCCTTGTTCCAATTTTTTTTGGCAAAGGGTTTCTTACCCTTACCACCACCCCCATTGGCCATAGGCTTCATGCGCTTGCGCGCGCCCGCAAAGTGCTCGGAGTCATCGTGATTATCCCCTCCACGCTTGTGACCCCTGCCGCCCTTGGTGTCCTCAAGATCTTTCAGCTCCAGCTTGGCCGTACGCTGCGCCTCAGCCACACGTTCCTGCAGGGCCATCACCTCGTCCTCCTCACACTTGTAGAGCGGCAACTGTTTGCCCAGAAGATGCTCGATCCGCTGATAAAGCTCGATATCATATTGGCTCACAATGGTGATGGCCCTGCCCGAGCGGCCCGCTCGAGCTGTGCGACCCACTCGATGAATATAGTCCTTGCTGTGAGTGGGTATGTCAAAGTTCACGACCACATCGACATGCGGAATGTCCAGGCCGCGAGAGGCCACGTCTGTGGAGATTAGAATGGAGCGATTCTTGGCCTTGAATTTGTTGAGTGCCGCTAGACGCTTGTTCTGCGACATTTGGCCATGCAGGGGAATGGCGGCAAGTCCCAGGGCTCGCAGCATGAGGGCGGTCTTCACGGTGTTGTTGCAGGTGCTGCAGAAGATCATGAAACTATTGCCGGCCAACTCATTGAGTATGTGAACCAGATAGACATCCTTGTACTTGACGGGAATAAAAAGGTACGATTGCTGCAGCTGTTCCACAGTCTGATACTTGTTTGAGACCTCCACTTTGACGGGATCCTTCAATGAAGCCCTCTGCAGCTTCTTAACTTTCTTGGTCATTGTGGCACTGAACAGGAATGTGCGACGTTCTCGTGGCAATACCTTTAGTATTTTGTCGAGCTCCACCTCAAAATCCATGTTCAGTATTCGATCTGCCTCGTCCATGACCAAATATTTGATGGCCTTCAAATTGAAGCCCTTCATGTTCTCCAAGTGATCCACCAGACGTCCCGGTGTGGCAATGATTATATGCGGTTTCTTGGCCAGCTGAAGGCCCTGGGCAACCATGTCCATGCCACCCACAACCACACAGCATTTTATGCCAATTCCACTGCCTGAAAGATACAAAATACTGCATGAAATATGAGTTTATATAGGAGAATTAGATCCCTGCCTCAAGCCGATTTGCTCAGAGGTAGTGACGAATAAATAAAATAATAATTTCATGGCTTCGTTTAACAACAAAATCAAAACAGGTTTAACATCATTGTGCAAAAGGAAATCGATCTATAATCTAGTACTAGCTGAACACCTACCGAGCGCCTCGAACTGCTCGCCTATCTGGAAGGCCAATTCACGTGTGGGCGTTAGCACCAGCGCAAAATAGCGTTGCGGGTTCTCCAGTAGCGCATGCAAAATGGGCAGGGCAAAGGCTCCCGTCTTGCCAGAGCCGGTTTCGGCCAGGCCGATCACATCCTTGCCCTGAAGAGCCACTGGTATGGCCTCTCTTTGGATTTTAGATGGTGCCTTCCATTTCAGCTCATCGCATGCCTGGCACAGCGTGTCGTTCAGACCCTGGGGACCGATCAAGCGTTAAATACAAGCAATTCAAGACACGCGGTTTGCGGTAACATACAAGGTCCTTCCATGTCAACTTCTGATCCTCAGTTGGTACAGCACCGTCCGACTCGGACCCACTTGCTGCGGGCTCCTCCTCGTCCACGCTATCCTCTCCAATATCCTCATTTTCGTTGTCCGACTCCTCATTCTGGTCATCCTCCTCCTCTTCCCCACTGAGCTCTTCCTCGTCACTTGTCTGCAACTGCGCTTGCTCGTCTTCTGAAGTTTCCGACATTTTGTTACAAATTTTTCATATTACCAGTCCACGCACGTGGTCGCTTGAAAATCGATATAATCGATTTTTTTTTCCAGACACCCCTAAATTTAATCGATGTGATTTTAATCGGCTCTGGCGGAACATTTTTTCCAATTTGATATTCCACTTAATATTCCTAGCTAACTAGTACCCTCAGACTTGAGCACATAATTTTATACAATAGATAAAATAATTTTCTACAAGACTAGCGGACTTAAGGACTCCGTTTGATTGGATTTTATGTAAAATAACGTTTATAAAACTTGAGTGAGCATGAAATGCGACGTAAGAAAACGTAAGTGAGCATGAAATGTCACGTCATTTGAACACTTGTTGCTTGTCAACCGGTAGTATCGACAACTGTATACCCTTTTTCGTTTGATTAATGTTATATTTATATTTTCCCAGCTGCTTTTAAACGTAACTAATATTGTATTTTGCACATATCTACATTTTTTGACCCAATAATGCATTTGATGAATTTATTGTTATTAACAAAGCGATCCCGATACCCATTTTCAGTCTTTATAAAAAGACCAAAAGCCGTAAAATTTTCTGAGATAGAGACTTACTTGTTTCTGCAATAATTGGTGCCTAGTAAAACAAACTTTTCTTAGATTCTATAACATCCTTTCGTAGAGGGTATGAAAAATATTGTCTACGGCGAATTACGTAAGTGAGAGTGAAATATGACGTAAGGCAACGTAAGTGAGAGTGAAATATGACGTAAGGCAACATAAGTGAGAGTGAAATCTAAGGCGAATATGTTGCGACGAATTCGCCCTCAGCCAATTCGCTGGCTCGCCGTGTCACGAATCGATACGAGAGAGCGTCGGCTCGCTCTCTGCTCTCTCGGCAATTTTAGAGAGAGAGGGCAACTATCGATAGTAAGAGGCGAAAGCGCGTCAAATCATTTTTGAAAAATCGAATTCGAATTAATATTCCTAGCTAACTAGGACCCTCAGGCCTGAAAACATAACTTGATACAATAGATAAAACAATTTTCAACAAGACTGGTTGATTTTAAGGACTGCGTTTGGTTGGATTACTTATAAAATAACATTTGTAAAACTTGAGTGAGCACGACATGCCACGTAAGAAAGCATAATATTGCAGTTTATGGCCGCAAATAATAGATTTAAAAATTTTACAATGGCTGGTGGGCAACGCTCTGTAACGCTCGTGTCGAAGTTAGTTGTTTTGGGGGCAGTTGTTTTATTTGTTCACTATAATTTGGCCTATAAAGTGTTGGGGCTACTCCTTGGAAGGAAACCCATTAATTATAGTAAAAAGATAACATAATCGAATAACTAATCCCCCACAAAACAGTTTACTTTGATTTCAGCAGTTTATCCATTATTTTAGTAACATCTTGCTCATTTCAAATTCGCCCGCTGTAAAAAATCCTCGCCGTCCTGTGAAGTTTATAATATTTTTCCCTGGGAAATTGCTGAGGATCTGTGGAAAAAATCGGGTATTGACAGTGAAATTTCCCTATATTCCCTATATTTCCCTAAATTCAATAATATAATAAAAGTTGCTAATTAATTGCAAATGTCGTGGGACAATGTCGCTTATTTCGGGGCACATGTTGCTGGCCCATACAAATAAATGTTGCCAACGGGATAATGGGATGTCACGAAAGCAACGTAAAGGACAATGGAATGTATGGGAAATTGCTGCGATGAAAAAGGAAATTTTTGGGATGATGCCTCCACAAAATCCCTCAAAAAGTCCCAGAAAAAGTCCCAACAAGTACAAGTAAATTTCCCCAGCTATTGAATTAAAATATCGAGATATCCGAAATATCGTGAAAAATATCGCATGCAGTGCTGCAAAGTGGGGCCAAAAAACTTTTTTTTTTCGTGGGCCCCACGGCGATAGTCGTAATAAACGATAACATCGATTGTCTGTATTGATATTTTAAAATATCGAAAACATCGATATTTCTAAAACTTTAGAAATCGGTGTGACGGTGTAATTATCGATGAAATATATGAAAATTATGGTCTCATTTTACAAATATACCGTACAAATACCGACGAAAAGGAAGAAATGGAGTATATGAAAAAATATCGGTGCTTCTTTGTGATAAGCGACGTAATAGGTGAGTTCTCCAACACTGATTAACTTGGACATTTTCATACTTTTACTTTTAATAAATTTGAAAATTCTGATTTCCGAACGTATTAATAATGACTTTTTCTCAGATTGACCTGTTTTTGTCCCATTCATGAATTTTATTACTTTGCTGTGAGTATTTATTTCTCAATACCGATACCTTTCCTAGTCCATGACAACTCTATCGATTAACTTGCCGCGCAAGTTGGAATTTTTAAAGTTACGGTTTGACATTATTATTTATTATAATGAAAAATTGACATGAAACAATAACCCGATCATTTTTCCCCCTGCTGAGCGTCGACGACCAACTCGTCCCCATGCGATGGCGGCCCGTCTCCCTCCCACAGCTCCTGCAAGGACGAGATGTACTCCTCAAATTCGTTGGCGTTGAAATTGTGGGTTGCAGAAACTCCCAGCACGTACTTGTGGTAGGGGCACTTGTGATGGTAGACGTAATTGCGACGATTGGTTACTGGCAATCGATGCTCTTTCATGTGATTTAAATAGCGTTTATAGTCGCCATTGAACGAATCTGTCGTGGCGACGTAGGACATGGCATCGGCAATGATCGTTTCTGTTTTGGGATCCGAGTTGAACGCGAGCAGAATGGGGTCTGCAGAGAAAAGGTGAGCCTTATCCGGGTGTGTAAAACCTTCGCGCAGAGTCCACAGGAAGACTATCGGCATGAGGTTGAATCTTATGCAGTTCATTAGGCGGCCCAGATGCTTCACGCGTTCGTCACGCGCCAGGTTCATCCAGCGCAGGACCAAAAAGAAGACCTCTATTTCGGAGTTGACACCGATTGTGTCACGCATGAGTAGGTTTTCCAGGTCGTCAACAGAGAGCTCGGTGAAATATTTGCTCCCCACCAGCGCTAGGAAGTAATTGCGAATCCTCCCAATCAATTCACTGCATATATCACGAAGTTCCGGGTACGCCTTTGCCTGTCGAAACACCATAAAGGCGGCCTTTTCGCGCAGACTATCTGAGGACAGCACCTCCCAGCATTTGGGTTCGAGTAGGTCAATCTTCAGGTACTTGGCTACTTGGAGTGTATCCACCGCGTCATTGGTACTGGGGGGCTTCTGAAGGCGCATCCATTCGTAGGCGCACTCGAAACCCCTGGCCGGGACCTCTCTCGGTGAAAAGTTAAAGCTGGTGGCACGCCAGTCGCATCCCGCGAACCACACAGAATAGCACTTGACAAGGTTTGGGATGCAGTAGAAACGACGCTTCCCGATATTCACCTCCAATGTTGCCCCTACGTTGTCTCTCACCTGTTCGGCGAGTATATCGGAGACCGGCTTCTTGTGCGGCAATGTTCCCACGTAAATAGGATTATCCTCCAGGGGCAAGAAATCGAAGAGGGAGCGCAGAGGAACCTTCTGCTCTCCCAAGCCCGAGTACTCGTCCGGAGATATCAACCAGCAGTGAGGACTGGTCATGGTTTTTGTCGCTTTATCCATATTCTTGGTTCCAGCAGAAGTCTTCTGATCCGTCAAAGCAGAACTGGTTACATCCGACATCTGCGAGTCGGTCGTCTGGTCGTTGTTGCTCTTTGTTTTGATTTCGTTTTTTAATTCAGACATTTTTGTTTGGTTTTGAACGTTTGACTTCAAACTAAAAGGGAAATTATTCAAATTTATATAGGTGATGAGTAGAGTTTCTGAATTATTGATATTGAGATTTTGAAAATATCGGTATTTTTGTGCGATAAATGACACTTTTAGACGTATTTTGCAGCACTGCTCGGCACATTTGATGGTCACACTGATTCCTACTATTGATTGAAACAAAAATTTACGCAAATATAACTGGAATTTTTGTATTCCAATGAAAAGTAAGAAAGCCCTGTAAAATTTTAACGAGTGTGTGGTAGTGTCGGCAACTAATGAGAAATGCAAGGCAAGTGCATAATTAATTCCGAGTAGCAGTTGCCTTGTCGGTTTTCTGTGCAGTGAAAACGCCTACTAATGCGAAAATCTGAAAGCCCTTGCATTTACTTATCTCGACGGCTGCCGCTGATCCAGTTTTAAACTTTTTTCGAGTGTATGGCCTACGTGTGTTTCTAACATTAAGAATTGCATTTCAGGTAAAGCATAAAATCCATTGTGAAAAATTGTGGGGTGGTGGGAGCAAAGCAGTAGCAAACGGATACGATACTCAATAGGCCATAGTAAAGAGAGCGAAAGGCAAGAGCATGACATGTATTTGATGTGTACTCAGCAGCGGCCGAAGAGAGCGCACTAAGCACACGCACACAACTATACACATTTGTGTGGGAGTCGCAAGAAATATATACACACACACACACACACACTCACACACATACGGAAGGAAACTGGGATACAACACCGAAATAAAAGGAAAGGAAGGACGGACGGACGGAAGGAAGAAGCTCTGCGAAAAGAAGAATAAATCGCGAATCGCAACGAAATGAATCCAGCGGTGGATGCGTGGGCGGTGACCCAGCGGGAGAAGCTCAAGTACCAGGAGCAGTTCAAAGGCCTCCAGCCCCAGGCGGGCTTCATCACGGGAGCCCAGGCGAAGGGATTCTTCCTGCAGTCCCAGCTACCGCCGCTGATCTTGGGCCAAATTTGGTGAGTTCAGCGGAGTATAATGACTCACTGGCTATCAATCGCTTCGACAGCGACGCAGAGGCGTCCGTGCCGATAAGAGCTATGTTATTTTTACATATTTGCTTTCCCGTCGTTTCTCCGTTTCCTGTAGGGCGCTGGCCGACACGGATTCCGATGGCAAGATGAACATCAATGAGTTCAGCATAGCATGCAAGCTGATCAATCTAAAGCTGCGCGGCATGGAGGTGCCCAAAGCCCTGCCCCCCACGCTGCTAGCCTCGCTCACCGATGGCCAGAAAACACCCACAATGACGCCCCGTGGATCCACGAGCTCCATGAGTCCACTCGATCCGCTAAAGGGCATTGTGGCTGCTCCAGTTGCCCTTCCTGTGGCCGCACCTGTCGCGGTGCCCGCTGTTCCGGTGGCTGTGGTGCCAGCAGCTGTAGCAACGATTGTCTCGCCACCGGGACTACCGGCTGGGCCCACGCCGCCCTCAAGCAATCCACCTAGCCGCCATATGTCCATTTCGGAGCGGGCGCCATCCATCGAATCGCTGTAAGACCCAACCACGAACGTACGCCAACCGGGCTCCCAATAATCTAAGCAACTTCTTTTTTTGTCTCACAGTCAGGGGGAGTGGGCCGTGCAGGCTGCCCAGAAGCGCAAATACACGCAGGTATTCAATGCCAATGACCGCACCCGTTCTGGCTACTTAACGGGCGCCCAGGCTCGCAGTGTCCTGGTGCAGAGCAAACTGCCGCAGGTGACGCTGGCCCAGATCTGGACACTCTCGGATGTCGATGGCGATGGGCGACTCAGCTGCGAGGAGTTCATCCTAGCCATGTTCCTCTGCGAGAAAGCCATGGCCGGCGAAAAGATACCCGTCACGCTGCCCTTGGACTGGGTGCCACCCAATTTGCGCAAGATGAAATCGCGTCCGGGTTCGGTTTCGGGTGTGGTCTCCCGCCCAGGCTCACAGCCCGCCTCCCGGCATGCGTCGGTGTCCTCCCAGGGCGGTGCGGCTGCAGGCGATGCAGATCCACTTGCTGGCTTGCCGCAAAGTAAGTCTCCACAAGAAATTATCTCGGATTCATATTCAATATTTGCCAATTTATTTTCGTTCTTAGCTTCGTTTGAGGACAAGCGCAAGGAGAACTATGTCAAAGGCCAGGCGGAGCTCGACCGCAGGCGAAAGGTCATTGAGGATCAGCAGCGCAAGGAGCGAGAGGAACGCGAGCGTAAGGAACGCGAGGAGGCGGACAGGCGAGAGAAGGCTCGGCTCGAGGCGGAGCGCAAGCAGCAGGAGGAATTGGAGCGCCAGCTACAGCGCCAGCGTGAAATCGAAATGGAAAAGGAGGACCAGCGCAAGCGAGAGCTAGAGGCCAAGGAAGCAGCCAGAAAGTAAGTTCTCTCTTACGTCAGAGTCCCTCCTCATTTTACTGATAACTCTCTTTGGCTGACAGAGAGCTGGAAAAGCAGCGCCAGCAGGAATGGGAGCAAGCGCGAATTGCCGAAATGAACGCACAGAAGCAACGTGAGCAAGAGCGTGTCCTCAAACAGAAGGCACACAACACGCAGCTTAACGTAGAGCTAAGCACGCTAAACGAAAAGGTTGTTGGGTTTGGGTCACATTTGCCTACGAAAAGAGTACCAATTTTCTTGTCTTGCAGATTAAGGACTTGTCGCAGAGGATTTGCGACACTCGCGCAGGCGTCACCAATGTCAAGTCTGTTATTGATGGGATGCGCACGCAGCGCGACACTTCCATGAGTGAAATGGCCCAGCTGAAGACGCGTATCAAGGAACAGAATGCCAAGCTGATGCAACTAACCCAGGAGCGGGCCAAATGGGATGCCAAGAGCAAGTCCAGTGGTGTTGCCATGGGCGGTGAGGCGCAGCAAGAGCAGTTAAATGCTGCCTTTGCCCATAAACAGGTGAGTTTTTCATGGTAGTCGCCCGCCCCCCACACATTTATGTGCAATAAATAACACAAAACATTTATCCCTTGGATGAATAGCTGCTGATCAATCAGATCAAAGACAAGGTCGAAAATATTGGCAAGGAAATTGAGTCCAAGAAGGAGGACATCAACTCGAATGACCTGCAGATGACGGAGGTAAAGGACGAACTCTCCGCTCTCCTCGCAAAATGCGAGGAACTGTACAAGGAGTACGATGTGGAGCGCACATCGGTGTTGGAATTGAAGTACAATCGCAAGAACGAGGTAACAGCCACTGCCGCTTGGGACACGGGTGCCTCCAGCGGAGGTTGGGGCGAGCCTGCCGCAGCGGCCACCGCAGACCCGTATGGTGGCCTGACCAATGACACTGATGCCGTGGCCGTACCCGCTGTGGATCTGAGCGGACCAGCGCCCGAGGGTTTTGCCAAATATCGCGCCGTCTATGAGTTCAATGCCCGCAATGCCGAGGAGATAACATTCGTGCCGGGTGATCTGATCCTGGTTCCTCTCGAGCAGAATGCCGAGCCGGGCTGGCTGGCTGGAGAGATCAATGGCCACACCGGCTGGTTTCCCGAATCCTATGTGGAGAAGCTGGAGGAAGAAGAAGGCGTCGCCCCTGTGGCATCGTCCATCGAAGCAGCGGTGGTCGCAGAGACAGCACCAGCGGCATCCATGAATCCGTATTCGGCAGATACTTACAATGACAATATCAATGTGGCTCCCGCATTGGACGCTGACCTGACCTCCGCTGGCTCCGACATCGAGTACTACATAGCCGCATATCCTTATGAATCAGCCGAGGACGGAGACCTGAGCTTTGGCGCCGGTGAAATGGTGATGGTTATCAAGAAAGAGGGTGAATGGTGGACGGGCACCATTGGTAATCGCACCGGCATGTTCCCCTCGAACTATGTGCAGAAGGCAGACGTGGGCACAGCGGCGAATGTTGCGGCGGTCGCAGCAGTGACTGATTCAGTCGATCAGGTGAGTGGAGTAGCTCGCACTACTGTAGGTAGGATAGACACTACTGCAAGAAAAAGAAAAACGGAAGCTGTGTGTACACCCCTCCAGAGTAGAGTCGTGTGTTAACCAATCATGTTCATCTACTAATCCAATGCTTTTCATGTGCTGTGCTCCTTTGCCACCGTCATATTTGTGCACTCGCTACCCAGGAGGCTACACTAAACGGCAACTCTGCCTACGCTGCTCAAGCTGAAACCTATGCGTTGCCACAGCAGGAGCAGCTGCAGGAAGAGCCACCATTACAACAGCAGCTGGAGCACCAGCAGCAGCAGCAGCAGCCCGCGGCCCAGCTGGCAGAGCAGACTGCTGCGGCGGAGGAGGCGCACGAAGACCTAGACACTGAAGTTTCCCAGATCAATACACAGTCCAAGACACAAAGCAGCGAACCGGCCGAGAGCTATAGCCGACCCATGTCACGCACCTCTTCCATGACACCCGTAAATAGTTGACACAGCTTGTTGTTGCCTTCCCATTGCAGCGTCCATAACTAATCTTACCTTCATGTTATCCCGCGATCTTCTAGGGCATGCGGGCCAAACGATCGGAGATTGCACAAGTGATTGCGCCGTACGAGGCAACCAGTACCGAACAGCTTTCGCTGACGCGCGGCCAGCTGATCATGATCCGCAAGAAGACCGACTCTGGCTGGTGGGAGGGCGAGCTGCAGGCCAAGGGCAGGCGCAGACAGATCGGTTGGTTTCCGGCCACCTACGTGAAGGTGCTGCAAGGTGGTCGCAACAGCGGTCGCAACACTCCTGTCTCGGGCAGTCGCATTGAAATGACCGAACAGATCTTGGGTTGGTTTGAATAACATGCATCTAACTGTGGATGCCCGCTTAACTCTTTCTCGCTCACTCTATTGCAGATAAGGTCATTGCTCTCTATCCGTACAAAGCACAAAACGACGATGAGCTCTCATTCGAGAAGGACGACATCATCAGTGTGTTGGGTCGCGACGAGCCGGAATGGTGGCGCGGCGAGCTGAACGGCCTGTCCGGCCTGTTTCCCAGCAACTATGTGGGTCCCTTTGTGACGTCCGGTAAGACAGCGAAAGTGAATGGCACCGCAAAGCAGTAAATGCAGTGAATCTCCCAACATGCTATGCTCTCTATGCTACACATTCCACACTCCACAGTCCACACTTTATGATTTATTGATATCGAATAAGCAATGCCAATTTGTTCTCGTTATGCCTGCTTTCAAGAGAAATACAATTACTTCTTATTATGTTTAGTTATAATTTGTTGCAATATTTTCGACATTTATGTATATCTATTTGTTAATTGTGATTATTTAGTTTTTAGTGCTGATATTTATAAATAAGTTGAGCGATGGCTGCATCTCTCTCCCCCACTTTCTCTCTCTATATTGTTTAGCCAATCTATATGCCTAGTAGACCCCTTATTTTGTGCGTTTTGTATTTATTTAGTCTACATATTTATACTTTTATCCCCACTATGTGTACATAAATACTACAAGCAAACTAATTAAATGCAATTCTGATTCCAATTATAATCACCTCTCTTCATGCGGCAATCCAACGAATCGAAACAGGAAACGTATAACGAGCCATCGGCTTTGGCCTGTAAGCGGCATAATGCATTCGCTTAAACACAAAAGAAACAAATCTACAAACACACACGATCCCCTGCTGGGGGTCGGCGATAATGTTAAGATCACCACAGATTATACATATTCATTATACAGCAAAAGACGGCTCTCCTCCCATAACACATACATATTCGCAAAGATCAGATCTAAAGGAAAATCTGTTTGTATTCGTTGCTCTTTTGGGCATGTTCTTTAGATAGACGACTCTTCACTGAATCAAACATTGCAATTCGCTAAAAAATTCGCTAAAACTCAGCTCTCTATTCCTATCATGTTCATAATCAATTAAATGAAAAATACAACCGAAACCAAGTAAGAAAACTCATTGTTAATGGATTTACTTACGCGTAACATAATCTGCATATGAAAATCCCAAATACATATTGATATCGAATCACAATTACAATTACAATTTCGTTATACTAGGTGTGTTTAACAAAAAACAAAAACAAAACAAAAAAACAATATAAAATTAAAGAGTCTTTTTTCCCCAGGCCCCCCTAAAAAGCTACAACACTTATGCATATACTCGTAGAACGTATATAACGATGGTTTTCTGTGTTTTCCAATAATATTCATATATAATTGTACATACATATTTGCTGTAAAAGAAATGCGAGAGAAAGAGCAAACCCAAAGGGGTAATATCCAGCAAAAATAGGTGGAAAAATAATTATTGTTAACTAAATATTAAGCATTGATGACCGACCATTCATTCTCTTGTACTCGTACTCGTCCTCGTAACGTATCGGAAGGAAAACTATGGAAATATTAAAGATAATGTGGAGATGGCAGGGGAAAGGTAGGCAAAAATCGAGCAGCCGAGACTTGCGGGAAACAGTATTGATAATATTAATGAGCTATGATATGATATGTTTAAAGAAAGGCCTATCCTATGTTTATGTTGGATGTATAATCCAACTGGTTTTTATTTTCTAATTTAAGCGCTTCTATCAACTGCCATAATTGTATTTATTTACTGTCTATTGTCTAATTGATAAATGTTGAAATTGTTTGCCGCTAATAATGCTGGAAGTACGAGTATCTGTAGTATCGGATAGGGACCGTACCGGATCGGACCGGACCGTTCCGGATGGGATGTATAAATGGAGTATGTACAAAAGGCTATGTAGAGAAATTGATACATACATACATATTACAACAAGCCAGTATATAGAGCTATGTTACGCTGTTCGAAATCTGTTTAATGCTAGTTACATTTAGTCTATATATCACACACACACACGAACCAAACGTATATCTACGCTATCTCATGCATAACATGTACATGTGATGTTGATGATGATGAAGCACTGTCGAATGCCTTTCAAAATGATAACCAAAAATTCACCTTACATGGATTAATCTTAATCGTAACTTGTTATTGCATACATCAAAACTATTTATGCGCCTATAGCTCTATAAAAACAAAACCAAAACCAAACAAAAACAAAAAACAACGTTATCAAGCCCATAGACGGCCGATCAGAAGACGAACTATTTAATATGACCCCAAAGCGGTTCACTGATCTCGGCAGTTCTTTTGGGCGAAATTCTATGGCATAAACATAAAAGAAAAAACATAAACGTATTTATGTAGCTAATGTTGGGTTGATTATTGATTCTACACTACAAAAACATATGTACGAGTACTAATAAATTTAAATGAACCAAAAAAAAACTAAGCATATACATTACATACATACATACTATATATACATACTATATAGAGCAAGTACTACAATTTCTTTAGAGCGAAACTAACAAAAAATGATAAACGTTAATTGAGATGCATACATACGACATTTCCCCAAAATATGAGTCACACACACACACACCATGGCATACATATAATGCTCATATAAAAAAGCGTATTTGTTTAATCGTTACGAAAGTTAATTAATGTGAGAATAATTATCAAGGCGTTGGGAGCACCAGGCCCCCATCCCCCCCACAACACACACTGAGAACAAATTCCAGACGCATTTTGCACACTCACCTACCACTGAGAGACTCACTTTAAATGCGAAATGGTGACCATCGATATATTTACCTATATATACAAGACAAAACAAAAACCAAATAAAAACCAAACCAAACCAAAATCTATATAACGGAAGTGTTTCCATCTTCAGCATATACATACACACATACATACATATATAAAGCGAATTCTGCAAGAAATGCAAAACTAACGAGCAAAAACAAATACCATAAAACATATTGAAATATATCAGTTTCGAAAAATAATTAGAAAAAAACACAAAAGCAAAAAAAAGTAACAAAAAAAAAAACATTACATTTGAATTATGGAAAAAAATAAACAAAAATTCAACATATTTGGTGCAATAAATGTATAAACGGAACTTCAAACAAAAATTAAAAATAAATTCTTTTATTTCGAAACTACATCGAATGTTTCTGTCCCGCAGAGATCCAGAGTTCAAGTTGCAAGTTACTCGGGGAAAATCCAAAATGTGGGGTCCTGCAGCGGCTGTGGCGATGGATGAAAGTCCATCTGTGCATCAAGGGACCAGGCGAGGCATGGCCCAGTGCATGCTCTGGGACTGGGATCATCTGATGGCCAAGAAAGAATTATAATACTGGTAACTCCAAACAGAGAAATAAAAGGCTTTTCATTCTAAATGATTTGTTCATTAATTTTATTTTTAGTAAAATTGTCTTATATCTTATTTAAAATCAGTTTAACAATTTACAATTCTGTGTTTTGTTTTCCGCTTCCGCAAAGGGTGTTGCTAAATTTTGAATTATTTATTTATTTAGTTTTGTATCCATTTTGAAATATGCACAACTTAAGGCCTACAGTATGAAAATTGCAAACGTTTTTTGTTTATTTTTTACTCAATTTATTAATTATGGTTCTATCTCCTATGTAATGCTCTGCTGTCAAGCAGTTAAGTAATTTATTTATGGGCCAGCGTCTTTTATATAAATCCCTAACGACACAATCCGCAAATAATTGATTTACTTTTTTGGTTAGCAGATTGTGAACAAGTCAAGTTTATATAGAAAACCTGGTCATAATGTAACACAGCTCTGATTTTGTTTTTTGTTTATTTATTTTTCATAATTTTTTCCTTTTTAGATTCATTGAAATGACAATTTCCAGGAGACACAAGTAGTGTTTCTCCATGTAGCTGTTTATTGTCTTTCAGATCGAAATCAAAATGCACATGAAAAACGAATATTACAATATCTATGCAGTAGACAGAAGTTGGAACTTAAGCAGATCTCTCTATCTATCTCAATCAAGATACAATCTGATCTAGCGTGCATATTCAGAAGGCAATTTCTTGGATCAAAAAAAAAACAGAATACCAACTACTTATATGGTAGGCAGACAATTATAAATTATAGCTTGGTACAGGGCGCGTTGCACATGAATTACAAAATATACATGTATGTATGTATAGTATTTTATATTAGTAGGTAGGTTCCTTGTCATTCCTGCCACTCCCCAGATGTATACACACGAAAATAGTTTGGTTGGTTGGTAGGTAGGTTTCGTTCCCGATCCTGGTGATTGGCTGCTACACGTATCGTATCGTATTTTTGTTCCTAGCTGGCTCTTCTGGCTGCTCTGCTCTGGTGCCTATGGTTTGATTATTCTTAGTGATTACTCTACTTGGGGTTTGAGCATCTACATTTTCGTCTTTCGCTTGCCCCAGTCCTAGTCATGCATACACTCAGTGTCCACACTCTTAAAAATCGTTCACAAAACACACTCGCGCGCTCTAAACACCTCACGTACTTTTAGTTACATATCTTTATCTTTATCGTTTATCATTATCGTTCGTAAATGTTTACAAAAATAATTTATAAATTACATAACTCTTGCCATTTAGCATTCCACAATTAGTTACTCGATTTGTGTATATATATTTATATTGTATAGTTTTGGGCCAACAGATCTTCCGCCACACTATCCCAAACGAAACGAAGTTACAAATGCACTAAACTTTTATTCCCAAAGAGTAATTCTTTAATTTCTAACTGTTTTAGTTACATCCCATCGATATTATTGACTCTGCGGCTATACAGAAATAATGGGTTACATATAGAACTAAGGCTAAAATTGAACTAAACTCTGCGGTTTCACTAATTTCATATCGAACTAAGTGCGCTCTTAAGTACGGATCTGCATCTGTATATGAATTTAGGTAATTGTTTGTATGTAGTAAATTTTTACTAAACTAAAACACAACGAAATTAACGCTTGTCATAGGCTTACACAATGAACTTTGGCTACGCTTTTCTTTAATTATTACACAATTAATATGCTTGCTATTCGGAACACATCAGCTGTAATCACTAAAGTATATAGTATAAATATCGGTTCTATATATGTACTATTATCCATGTTCACGGTACAATAATTATAACAATTGCTCGCGGACTAAACACTAAACACAATCTGGAAGTTTCTCTGAAGAATAAAACCTTAAGAAGCGACTTAAACGAGAGGAAACAAGTATAAATCAATTTGTGGCTTAAATTTTCTTCTATATACATTTCTAGTTTCATTAATTTTCCTTTACTTTTCATCTTTATCTAATTTTCCGTCTGATTTGTTGTTGTTGTTAATAATTATAAAGCTTTTTGTTTTAAACCGTTTTCGGGGGAAACTATTTTGCAACTTTTGTCAACTTTATGCTTAAAACTAATCCATATAAATGTATATCCCATCATCATTGTATCGTAGATTGCAGACAGCAGACCCCTTAGTAGAACATCTCGTACTGGAATAGGCTCCTCGAACGAGCACGACTCGGACAACGTGGTTGCTCCTCCTCCACATCGGCCACATCGCCCTCGGTACGTGACACTCAAATGATGCTCTCGTCGTTGTTCCGTGTCAGTCGAATGCTCGTCGTCGTCGTGGTGGTGGGGGGAGGCTCTGAACCAGAGCCAGGACTCGATCCTAGTCGTCGACCCATCTCGTGGTGCCGTGGCGTGGCGGGAGTTGTAAAGGTGGTGACCACAATATTCTCGTCGTCATACAAATCAAAATCCTCGTCCTCATCGTCATCCTCCTCCTCATCGGAGTCCGTGTCGGTGTCCTCGTAGTCCAGCAATGCCGTGGTCACCTGGTTCTTTCGCCCAGGCACACCCACTGCCGCGCCACCAACAGCTCCCGCATTCATACGTCGGATCTGGGCGCGTGGCGTTGCCCCCAGGCGCGGCAGAAGGGGCTCCCGACCACTGTGCATGAGGCGCTCGCTGTTGGCTCCGTTGACGGTTGTCAGAGGAGCACCCTCCCAGTCGTCGGTGTCCGCGGGCTCGCAGAGGGACTTGGAGTGTCCGTGTTGGTACGTTGATTCCTCGGGTATTGTGTCTCTGTTGTGGTGGTTGTGTTGTGTGTGCGGTTTTGTTGTTGTTGTTGTTGGTTGGTTGGTTGGTTGGTGGAGTTGGTGACGGTCGATGGGTGGTGGATGATGTGAAGAGAAGGCGTAGAAAGTTAATGTCAAAGTTGTGATCAATTTTGGCTAATGAATTGATTTGGGGATTTCAGGGTTTTTGGACTTTGATTTTAGTAAATGTTGGGCATGAGGCTAAGTCTAAGTAAAGTACGAGTAGGATTTTTAATAACTTCTTCTAAGAAAAAAAGAACTTAAGACTAAATTTAAAAGCACGGAATAATAAAATATATTTATATTTATTTTGAGCACTACAAAAAGCAAATTAAAGTGGAACAGAAAATGAACAGGAAAGTTCGGGTACACGAAGTAAGCGCTGAAGGAAGACGACGGTGTTTAAGGCACAGTATAACAGTTACGATAGGGAGGTATTCTACAAGTTACATTGATCTAAATTCTATCATAAATACAATACAATTTCTTAAGAGATTCTATGTACATCATGAGAGAAGAACCATTCTGTTCGGCGTCTGTTTATCGATTTTTTTTTAAGAAATATCATCGTTAGGGATTAGCACAGTATGTTAGATTGTATTTTGTTTAGTGGTTTTATTTAATTGTTAGTTATCATAGGAGTTAGTGGGTGTTAAAACACATGTCCTCTACCTTTAGTAGAACGTTTAGAAGTTGTTGTCTAATACTTACACATAATTCGTGTGATTAAAGCCCACATACAGATACACTTTGGTTTAAGGTTTTAAATTTTTCTACGGAAGTTATCACAGGTGCTCGACTGTATAACAGCCTTGGTGTCTGTGTGCATGGGCGTGTGTGTGTGTGTGTGCCTGTATGTGCTATAGTACAGTATTTGGGTGTATTTAGTGGATGATTTAGCTAACGGAAAGTGCTCTGTCTCTGGCTCTACCTCTCTAGCTCTGTGCTCGGTTTCGGGTTATGGGCTATTCGGACTCAATTGAGACGGCGCTAAAAATAATAATTTTTGTCATCAAATCGTTTACCAATTCATTGGCGTTCAATTATTTCTTATATTTCGACCTTAATTTAGTTACTTGGTTTTTATTTAACTTTTTTTTTTGTTTTTGGGTTTTGTTTGTTGGTTTGGAATCATCACAAAACAAAGAAACACAGCACAGCAGACAATCGTGTGAACATTTAGTTGAAGTAATTTCTTTCAGTGTCTTTTTTCGTTTGCTTTTTTTGTTAATTGTTAAGAAATTGCATTGCATTTAGTTGGGGTTAGTTTTTCTTTTCGTTTTTCTTTTGGTTTGGGGATGGGATTAAGGCAAGGTTTAAGTGGAAAGCTCAACGGGTATGCGGACACTCAAGTGGGTTATAATTTATATACAAACAGTGTTATACACTTATTAGATTCAACACACAGAAACATAAAAAACATACAGAGAGAAAGCGTGCAAATGAAAATTCGAAAGTAAAAGGCAAGAAGTGGGATAAAAACCAGGTAAAACTGGCATACATGTGGTAAACTGTTATACAGTTCGAATACAGTTGTAGGAAAGTTGTATACAGTTATATACCCAGTTGTGCGACTGTTATACAACAGATATACAGCTGAACCCATTTGAGCACTGTTAAACAAGCTGTAAAAGCTGTTATACAATTTGAGCACCATATAACTGTTATATTGTACAATTGCCTTGTAGTCGTTATACAAAAACTGTTATACAATTGTAAAACACCTGTAAAACAACTGATATACAACTGTTATATAACTTTTATACAACTGTTGGTAAATTGCTATACACCTCTTATACAAATGTAATTAAACTGTTATAAACGGTTATACAATTGGTATAAAACTGTTATACAACTCTTATGCAACTGTTGTACTAAATAAACTGAAAAATAAAACAAGAAATTTGAACTACCTCAGCAGCCCAGCATAATTTTTCGAATGCAGAAAGTGCATGGATGCCGAAATAGATCGGATCCGTCCAATTGAAACAACATCCTATATATATACATACAGAAGATATACTATATACAGTGGGGATAGAATTGGACGAGAGAAATTTGAGGGGCCAGCTTAGATCGGGCGGGGGCGTAATGTATGTGTACGAGTGCTGTGATTGAAGCTTCTGCCAATTGCAAAGGGAATGGGCGACCATAGAATCGATTAGATACAACCAATTCCATTTGGGATTACTATACAGATTTGAGATGAGAGAAAAAGATTGCTATCAAAGTTCAGGCCTACGGATAGAAGAGGGGATAACTGACTGTTACTCTACAATGATATGCACTGATCTGTGATCTTGGATCTGTTGACTTTATATACGAGTGTATACGAGTATATAAAGATAGTGTTTGTTAGTATATTGGTATGTATCTATATATTCACAGTAGTATATATATGGTAGTGTATGCGATAGTTAGACTGCGTCTCTCATGGTTCACAGAGACTGAAAATTCGATTAATGGCCGGTTTTGGTTTGGTTTGCGCTCTAGACATTTTCGATATCTTTACTATATGTATCATTCGATTATTCATTACTTGGGATAGTAGTATGTGGCGCTACTCTCCGATGTGGTGGAGGTGGGCGTGGAGCTTGAGGCGCTCCCTGTTGTGCTTTCTGTTGGATTGTTGGAGGTGTTGTTCTTGTTCTTGGTGGTGGATGTAGTTATTGTTGTTGTTGTTGTTGATGGTGTTGTTGGAACTGTTGTTGTTGTTGTTGAAGTAGAAGGTCGAGTAGAGATACAAGGAGGTGGAGGAAGAGGAGTTGCTGTGATCTTGGCTGATTCTAGCAGGGTAGCGGCTCCTGGACTAATATGCAAAATTCTACTGGGTCTGCGTCCAGTTACAATAAGTCTGTAAAATAATCATCAACGATAGATACAGGACACAGGACAAAGGACACAGTTGCGCAGCAGTACAACACATACGCACACACATACAAAAGGTTGTTTTTGCTTGTTGTTGTTGTTGTTGGTGAGTGCGAAACATATTTTTCGAATATTTTCAAAGCAAATGTAATTAAAAAGTTTCAACAACATTGCTAAGCCTTCGCCGGGAAAACAGGGTGCTACAATAGACCATGGCTGTGGAAACACTTATGGATGGAACACAAAATAATAATGATTTATTTTGGGAATCTTCTGGGATAATTTTAAAAATAATTTTGATACGAATTGGTGTAAACAAAATATTTGTGATGGAAAATTTTCAAAAAATTTGTAAATTGGGGATTTCCTTGAGGATTGGAATCCGAGAAACTGACAAAAAAATTAAAAAAATAAAGCCATATATGAAAAATTTGCGAGGGATTTTCTGTAATACAAATTAAAAAGTTTCCTGAATGATTTTTTACTTTTAAGAAGTTTTTAGAGAAATTTAAAAAATGTAGAACAAACTTTAGCTTTAACTGAAATATGCAGAAATATAGAGGATACTTTTTAAATGTTATTAAGAGATCGGAGTTTAAGAAAGTCGCACAGAAAAAAATTATAACGCTGAACGCTGGAACAAGACGACTTAAAACACTTTTTAGGCGGAAATTTAAGAAATGTCCTTTAGTTTTCGATTTAAGGGGTTATTTTTAAACAAGTTTGGGGTTTTATAAAGCGTAAAGCATATTCCATTCCGGTTTATTTGTAGTCAAGTGGAATATTAATCGGATTTGGGAAAATTATAAAAAAATTTACAAATTGCAGTCTTATAGATATGGCATGCACAAAATACAATGAATTTTTAGTTCTGCATGTTTAGAAACACAAAAACATTTGTTTAGCTTAGTTTTTTGATGATTTATTTATAAGAAATACTAGACATATCTAATTAAAACATTGGTAAATAAAAAGAAGTAAGCTACGGATTAATGTGAAAATTTAAACAAAAATCAAATGTATTTTATGGAATTAGTAAAGAAAGAAGATTAGTAAGCTAAAAGAAATATACAAGCGCCAAAGCAAAAAACAAAATCATATAGAAATGGGTCTCAAACTCGGGAAAGACTTTTTTTGTTGCCAATCAAAACACAAATAAGACCCATTTCAAACGATATTGCACAATAAGAAACATTTGATGAGATCTATGTACAATATCTACACAAAATCAATGGAACAACATAGACATTTTCGTGTATTTTAGGTGTGTGGCCAGAAAGGAGAATAACGGAACTTACCCAGTGAGCTCCAGCATGGAGCCGCGACGCACATTCCGCCGATGGCTGGCGGTGACTGGGAACGGGCCGGAGTGTCCATCTGGACCCAGTTGGTGGTGGGGCACCATGCCACCGCTGGCGCCGCCGCCCAGCGAACCCGATGATATCGACTGGGAGCGCTTGTCCAGGCGCGGATTGTGCATGGACGTGGAGGGGGCTGTGCTCAGGGCCGCAAAACCTGGTGGGCCCAGAATCATAGCCGAAGGAGGCACAACCATGGGATCACCGCTGGCAGTGACGTCCACGGCCCCGGTGCTGCCGATGCCAATGCTGCCGCCCTTGGAACTGGAACTCTCCCGCCGGAAGAGACCTATGACGGACTTGGGCTGTTTAGGCTTGTTTATACCACCTTTTTGTTGGGTCAGTTTTCGGATCAGTTCGGATGAGTTTTTCGGATCGGTTTCGGATCAGTTTTACAACGAGTTTTTACATGGTGTGGTGGCAAGTGTAGGTGTTTTATTGTTTTTTTTTTTTTTTGGTGGTATAGAGCGTGGATGTGGGGGCAACAGTTACCGAAGGAAAACAATGCGGGAAAAGAGAGAAAGAAAAAACAAAGTTATGGAAAAATCACAAGAAAAATCAAGAACAAATACATTAAACACACAAAAACTAGGGTGGTGTAATGGATTTTTCTTTTCGATTTCATTTGAATTTTTAAAGGTGCTTTTTAAGGAAACAATTAAACCATATATATACACACAGACTGATAGATAGGATCGGATATATACAGATCTGATTGGAGGACTAGCAGTGTCCCCCCTCTAAATGCCAATTTACAATCAAATCAAATGTGATAAGAAGATAAGAAGGGCGACCCCTCAAGTTTGAACTTTAGTTTTCAGATTTGTGTGTTTTTTCCCCCCACTTTCAGAGATCTAATAGAGATCTAGTACTCTATACATTACCTAGGAATGTTGCGCTTGGGGAGTTGTAGGCCAAGTACTCCTTGTTTGAGGCCCAGGCGGGAAACTCGTTCTGCTGCACTGCATCCGTGCACTCGTCACCGCCGCGCTTCCACGGCAGCTGCGATTCGGTGGCCGTGGGCGTGGCCACGCGTCGTTCGCCATCCGATTCGCGGGACAGATTCCGATCCTCCTCGGGTATGGGATTTTCGGCCACTAGATCACAAAAGAAAAGGTGTTGAAAAAGGCAAATGAGTTTCAAAAGTCGAATAGATCCATGGGAAAGGCTTTGCTCGGGCATGCAGCATACAGTTTATGCACTGCATCGATCGCTTTTAGAGTAGTTTTTCTCTTTGGGTGGGCCAATTCGATTGGTTTATCGGATATATCGTTCAATGGAATCGAAACAAAAGCGCAGTTGATGGGCGGAGGAACACGAGTCAAATGGGGTTTAAAAGACAAACAAAGTGCGCTCAACTTAGGTACAAGAATTAAACAACAGAATGATATATCGA
Organism: Drosophila azteca; assembly: GCA_005876895.1. Classification (NCBI taxonomy): domain Eukaryota; kingdom Metazoa; phylum Arthropoda; class Insecta; order Diptera; family Drosophilidae; genus Drosophila; species Drosophila azteca. The sequence goes on along the minus strand of VCKU01000091.1, from coordinate 5,322,544 downwards.
AAAAAAATATAAGAAAATATTCCCTATAACAAACAGAGTTTCGAAATTACCACTAAAACATACATATGGAAGAATCTTCAATAGTACACAATACAAAGACTATTTCTAATTGTTATGGTTCTCTACCAATTTTTGATATAAATCAAGGAGGAGCTTATAAGAAGTTAATTTAATGTCCCCCTAATACCCTAATATTAATCAATAAACAGGTATGTAAATCGGATAAATATTCTGGGGGAATAGGCAGATGGCAACAGCAGCAGAGACTTTTGCTATTCACATTAGACAGGGCCGTGCCGGGTACTACCATAAAGTAACATCGACATGTTTGGACATTCTCCCCCTCTATTCTCGCTTAGGTCACTACAAAAGCTAGTTCATCTAGATTCTAGATCAGGTGCCGGCAGCGTCGTATGCAATGTGCATCGGAAAAGGACAGGGGGGCAGAGCAGTCGGAGCACACGCACAGAGTAAAAGCTTCGAGTAGCGTCGGGTCTATGCACACGCGGCTTCGGTATTCTGATCGGCTGGCGCATCGGCAGCGAAAATGAATCGTGTGGCTTCGTCCCTATGCACAGAAGGCTTCATAATTCCGCGCGGCAACGCAGTGGCAGAGAAAATAAAACGTGTTGCTTCGTGTCTGTTGTCTGCGGAATCAAACGCACTAAGAACATGGGAGTGTCTACGTGCCGACCCCTGATCTAGATAGAATGAATGACAAAAACTATCTTATGGATCTTTGAACACCTGACTGTGGAACACTAATAATGCCAAAGCCAGAGCTCTTTGAAATGCATGTTTTGAGGGATGCACACGCAGATCAAGTTTCGATATCTGTATGTAGAATCTGACAACTGGGAATTCTAGTGTAGTGTTCCTCGAGTCCAAACGATTTTGGTTTGGAAATCATTGGTAAGTCTCGTATATAAAAGCAATGATTTATAAGTTATAAATTATAATCCAAGAAGAGGGTATATTTACCCTGTCCAAAGGCTATATCCAATCTATTAAACCCTAATCACATAAGACCTTTTCTCACTTTACTGCAATATATGTACATATGTAGTACCTATCCTTTAAATCTTTACGGTAAACACTTGAAATATACTCTATACCTACCTAACTCCATTTTGAAATAAAAATACAATAAAAACTATACATAAATGTAAAAAATAAGCAACAAAATTGGTCATGCACAAAAATGCCATGCTTTGCTTTGATGGTTCTTTTTTCAGTTTGGATTTTTTAATTTTTTTATTTTAAAAGTGTTTTTAAATTTTATTTATTTTGTTGTTGGCAAGATTATGGAGCTAAAATGTAAGATTTGTAGGCTTTTGGCCAAAGGTAACTTTTAATTTCATTCGTGGTCTAGATTCTACTACCAATCAATCAATCAATCAATCAGCCAATCATTGGCAATTGCCGCTAAAAGCAATTTCACAATTTAAGGTTAACAACGGACGAAACACAATGGTAAATGACAGCTAATTTGAGATGGGTTTCTGGTCTACATCTAAGTAACACTTAACATGGGTTACAATTTTCGAGAACAAATCAAAGGATTAGAACGTACTGAAGTTAAACGAAAATAATACAGATTAGGCACTAAATATATAAATCGTTAAACTCAATTAAAAACATATTTATCAAATCGCGCAAAGTGCTGAGCACAAAATACGATTTATTGTACAGATGCATAAGAGGCCGTACTAAGCTCAAAGGCACTCTATAAACGAGCATTGGATATTTGATGACTGGCATTATACGAGTATTATAGGAATTATGAGTTCAAAGTACACATAATGTTGGTTGGTAATGTACGAATGGATTTTGTGGATGTATTTCAATGGTTGGTTGAATGGTAGCTAGGCTTTGGATGTATGGAAAACTGGTAGGGAAATACTTTCCATGTTGGGAAAAGTTAAAAATTTTGTCCCTAATTATGAAGAATATTTGAACAGATTCGTGATACGTATCCATTCTGGTACAGCTTTACTCATAATTATTAAGGAATTACTGATATATTCCATCAGGTGTCATACTTTACTTTAACAAGGATTTTTATAAAATATCTTTAGGAAATATCACAGTTCTTAAGCCCCAATATCTGGTTCGAACCTTTCTGATTTCCTTGGCTTTAAGATGGTTCTTTTTTTTATCATATTCAGTGCTGTATAGGGTATATTTTCTTTGTAGAAGGAACATTTTTTTAGGTATATCCCTAAGGATGGACGGAATGCATTCCTTTGGATTTGGTATCTAAAAGGTACACTATATTGTAGAAGAAGTAAAATGTACCCTAAAGTATCTGGAATTTCAGGTATCTGTACAGGTGGATCTTCCCTTACTTCCGTTTACTGCTGATTTATGAATGATCTACAAAGTTATCTCTAATGTACGATGTAACTATATATATATCTAAGCATGTTGGATGAGCGCGAGGAGTGCATGACTTATGCCGTTCTATATAGCATTCAATATGTATATATTTATTCTGTTTTGTTTCGTGATTGATGATGATCTTGGTTCTGAATCTGGATGATTATCTTTTACCAATGCTCTGGTATGAACGATCCCGTCGCCAGGGCAATATCAATTCAGCCGCTGTGGGTCCAACTTGATCCGGCGAGTCTAACTCGGAGTCGGGATCATCGGCCTTCGGGGCATAATGCTGTACGACGATGCGCGCCTTGGAGGCATCAAAACCGGGCAGGTTTTGTATATGGGCTATCAGGGAATTGTTATTCGCGCGATCCGAGTCAGCTAATCGTGTGCACCGATTTATATATTGATATATATGTATGTATATATTTTTTTGCGCCCAGCAACAGATTTTTTGCAACAGGTTTGTGTGTTTTTCGAAATAATTTGGGAAGGCATAAAACAAGAAAAAAAATATATAGAAAGTTCGTTGTTATAGCTTTCATTAGGTGTTTCTCATTTAAAACTGTAGGAGGATAAAAAAAAAGAATATGCAAAATACAAAAAAAAAAGGAAAACAAGGAAAAAGTTAAATGAAATCATCAAAAGGGCTAGCAGAACTTTCTCCAAAAAGGGGAAACGAAACAAATTGCATTAATCTTTGGTTGAAATGAATGGTTTAATCAAACAATCAATCAATCATATATATTTACCTACGTAAACCTTGTGCTACTTTACTCAAACTATTCGATTGGATAGGTGTGTTTTTATCGTAGTATCGTTTATATACAATAACTGTTTAAAAACCTTTTGAAGATTTCTTTCATTTTTTCACAACAGAAAATAGAAAATATATTGTTTAAAATGATGGCATTTTTGTGTGAACAAAACAAACAAAAAAACACAGGATCGAGTCGAACAAGGATCAGATGGTAAATATCAGATATCGCCATATGACTGCTGATAGAAAAAACAACTTTGGTTCACAACAAGGAGAAAGGGTAGTGTCGAAACAGTGTTCGTAAAAGAGACTGAGGCCGTGCCCCTCAACTCAAAACATTAGTAACGAAATCAAAGTTAATAATAAATATGGTATACACATATACGATCATATGCATATAGTATATGGATCGCTAAACATTACTTACGTGATGATTTGGCTGTGAAGGTCAGGCCGTCATCCCAATCGTCGCTGGGACCAGCCACATTGATCTCGTTCGGATTCTGTTGGCTCTCCTCGGCTGTTTCATTAAGCACATTGTTAATATAGTCTTTAGAATATTTTCAGTTCGAGTTAAACAAAATAAATGAGTGCACAACAGGCAGAGGTAGTAGTGTTTTTGGGGTGTGTTTATGCAGTTTTAGTTACGGATTTTTGTGGTTTTTATACGTCGATTTGAGTGTGTTTTTGCAGCATCGTTTTGGATGGGGGGAAAAGCAAGGCAGGGGAAGAAAGAGAACAATTTGGTATGGGAAAATCAATTAGTTGCCAATTTTTCAGAAAATTATTTAAAAGATATGTCACATAAAATGAAAATGATACGTGTATGGGTATGGGTTTTAGGGGGGTAGAGTTTGTAAGGCTTTTCAGTCACCATCGTTAATTGAAGCCTTAGAAACCCTCCCTTTTCATGCACAAACATTTGATGTCGAAAATAAATTATATAAATTGTGTTCAACAGGTTGAAGGAACATGAGTTTCTAGATATGAACAGCTCTTGATTATTACTTTAATTAATTACAAATATTTTCAGTTTCAAGGCTGTATAAAACTAAAGAAGATCAAACTACATTTTGAGAGATTCGTTTTCTACGAAAAACTTTTGAAATCTGTTCCGATTTTGATACGAATTTGTTTGTTTGCTGGATTTGATAGCGTTTCATTTACCTATTTCTAATCTACGATATTTGTTAAGTGAATTGTGAGAATGTCTTTTTCTGTAAGATTTTTTTCGTGAATGGTTTGAACTCGAACCCGTACCAGTGGAGAGCTGCTTGGTGGTGCCGTTCTGTTGGAAATCATGGAACGATACATGATTCTGTTTCACATTCTCCTTGGGCTCCTGTATGGGTAAAAAAGAATATCCATTAATATATAGAATATATACTATAGAATGTTTACTAACCTTATTGTTGGCACCACGTTTGCTGCGCTTGTGATGTTTGCGATCATTGAACATCCTTCGGAAATTCATTTGCATTTTGTAATTGACCTGCAAGACAGAGGGGTAGCCATGAGTTATCAATTCAAGTTATACAGAAATAGGTAATGCAATATGTTTTGGTTGTATGTGTTCTGATTGCTGATGAAACAACCCACTCACCTGTGTGGACAAATCTCTGTCATCTACTGCGTGTCGGCTATAACTAAGACGACGGTGCTGTAAGAACATTGATGGAATGCAAATTAGGTTTCGAAATCATAAAAATGCCAGGCAGAGAAGTGATGTATTAAGACAAAGTTGTTTTCAGTTGCAATTAAGGACAATTGTATATAGTAGTATAGTAGATATAAAGTACGATTAATTTGTTCTGGATAACACTAGCAGAAACATGAACGGAGCAAGTGTAAGAACGACTTTCCATAACATTTGTACAGCTTATGAGTAGATATTAACATAGATCAAGTGCTCGTGCCCAGTACGGACTAACATTTTTGTAGGACTCTTCGGTTAACCGAAGTCTTCTTGGTTTTCTAGGATATATATTGTAAGTACTATAAGTATGTGAGAACACAACAATTATTAGACAGACACAATGTATATTGATTGGTGTGTATAGTATATATGTTTGTAGTTTTGGTTTGTATAAAGTGTAAACATAATTCAATGCAAATATAACAAATTAAAGTGCTTAAAAAGGGCATATCAGAAGAGGGGGAAATATAAAAGAAAGCCAAGGTAGGAGTTAAGCATTAAGAAAGTAGGTAAAGAGCTATCAAATCATATGAAGAAGTATATAATAAATATATTCCAGGAAAAGTAAACTAAGATATACATAGGTTAAATAGTTCGAAAGAAAGTTGAATTGCTTATGGCAATAAGTGTTGAAGTAAGTATTTTGTTTTGTAAGTGTCAACATTAACTTTTACGATACGAAACATTTACATTATATATTTGCAAAGAGATATTATTCTTTTGTAATGAGATATTTATATAATACTTTATTTAAACAAATTTTTTTCGTGTGATCTGTTGTTCTTTTCTACAGTTTCGGAAATATGTATAATATCTACATTTAAAATTTCTGTCCTTATTTATTGGAAGTTGCTTTTGAATGCATATTGTGTGTTCACTTATCGAAATGGAACCCTAAATATTTGACAGTGTCTGCAGTAAATATTTGGCGAAATAAGCAAGATTGTGTTTTTGTGTTCGAATGTTGGAAAATGTATTATAACTTTTAAGCAGTACACCAGTAATAGGTCTCGTTCTTCCCACATCTTGTGAGGAATTGCACTTCTGCAGAGTAGATCATTGACATAGAATATTTTCTATCCTTATATCTATCCTTATATATGGCACGAGTGTGGATCAGTTGGAAGTAGAATATGTTAAGGTTTGGGAGCTATTAATATTAAAGCGGCTCCGTTTTGAATACTTATATGATGCTATTAAATTCGTGGGACTGAGCGTCGATCCCAGGCTTAAATCGAAATGAACTATGTCTCGTCCTGCACATGACATGTATTTTGTTTCTATTTTTCCCTTTGGGAGCCAATGCTTAACGATAAATGACATCCGGCTTGTATTTCCTAACTAAATATTCCCTCATATTCCCCTGCCTATTTGCTTTACAGCTAATGCATATTAATGAGCGGATGTAAGCATTGCCTTTCGTTAATAAAAAAAAATTAAATTAATAGTATAAGAGAACATGTATTAGAGAACACCAATTGGAGAACATTTAGAATAGTAGTTTACGAGATTAAAGTTTTTGTTGGTTGCAATCAAAGAGATACAGAGAGACACACACAGCACAGAAGGATCGTGTAACATTTAACAAAGTTGTTGAGTTTGAATAGTTAATCCGAAACGAAGTTTATTATATCAAAAATCAATCAAGAAACAGATCAAATCAAATAGAACTAAAACCAATTAACCAATTTATTCGTACCATTTGTATTGAGGCCTTTATCGAAAATATATATCGACAATAAATCGATAGTTTATCGAAATTTTATATTATTGTTTTTGGGGTTTTTTTTTAAGCACACGAAAGCGGATTTTGTATTTATTTTGCAACACGTTGTCGAGAAGTTGATGTTGAGTATTCGAAACAACGGGAGAAAAATTAAATAAATGATTAATCACAAATGTATCTATAGATATATATAATATAAAGTATATAGATGTGGATAGTCGGCGGATTGAGGCTATATAGAGCTAGAAAGCGTAGAGTGTCTCAAAAACTAAATGCCCAAAAGTACAAAGAACAGAAAAGCCAAAAGTGAAGAAGTTACAATAGAAGTCTTGGCATGTATAGAGATTCTTCAGTGAGTAACTAAGCAGAGATACAGATAGACAGACAGAGAGAGAGAGAGAGAGCGAAGAAGTGGTGACAGATATAGTCAAAAAACTCTTTGGGCTGGTGGTGTGCTAAACTTGTACGCTATATAGAAAATCCAACCAAAAGAAACATGACTGCAAAATGGCGAAACGAAACTGAAACGAATGGATATTGTAGTTGATACCCTTTGCGAATAATACATACCCTTCTATAAGGCTTCAGCTCTTCGGCCAACAGATGATGGATCTTGGCATCAGTCAGATCCTTCTTGGATGGATTATAGTCCAGCTCAGCCATGTCCAGGTTCCGACATGTATTGTCTAGATTTGTCAGACTGGGACTGCAAAATCACATCATCATATTATTATTAATTTATCAATAAGACAACAGCACAAGCTAGAGATCAGTTCTAATAGTTTCAAAGATAATAAATCATACAAGTGGTTAAACGAATTTCAGATCAACAGATCTATATATAGAGACGTGTATTGGTTGGTTAGTGGCCGGATTAAATTGAAATTAAAGTTTTGTGCAGAGTTTCATGCTACTTCTACAACAGACAGTTTTGAGTGTTTCTGTTTCGTACTGCATGCAGGTCGATCGTTCGATCGATTGGTGTGAGTACAGGCATATCATACGAGTAGCATCGGTATATCGTGCCGGATTCAATCCAAAATTCGTTTACCATGTGGTATATATGGTTGGCGGTGCCCACCTGACACCAATATAGTTATTGGTATAGTTCCTAAACAAGGCGCTCATCGATTCGGTGCCGGTCATCTGGCCAATTGTCGACGGATTTCGACGCATCACCTCCATGGCATCGCGCATCGTCAGCTTCGAGTACGTCTCAATGATCTTCGGTTCAGCTCCCTGAGGGTACAGGTAAGGGTACAGGTGGAAAAGGATATATTTGAGTATATTTTCATATATTTGAGCAATCTCAATCCCTCAAAAGGGTTACAGAAAACAAAATTGAAAACTTCGTAAAAGCGTCGGAGGAGAATTATCGTCATCGTCCTTCGATCTGTTTGGCTTTGACTTATTTTGGAATTGGTTGTGGTTTACTCAAATGCCTTTCATAGTTTTGCATGGGTATATGATCCAATAGATGCAATTCATTCACTTCCTGTGTGGCAGGTTTTAGGTGAGGTGTTTTGTTTTATCCTCAGCTTTCCTACAAACAAACAACCAAGTCTTACCTTCAGATCCCTTATAATCAGGGGGCGTATAAAGCGATTGTCGAAACGCTTGAATTTATCACGCACATTATAGTTGCCCGTCTTGCCGACGATATCCTCAATGCCAGCCATCAAATGATCCATAAACTGAAACACAAACATCAACCATGAGTCTCAAAATACCTTTAGAGGCTATAAAGAACAATACCCTTTCGTGTATACGCTCATTCATGGTGGGTTTACGCTTATTCGCACGCTTTACATTCAGTATGCTGACCAGCGGCTTGATGGTGATGCCTTGCAGGAAGACGGTAAAGTAGATCACAGCTATGGTGGTGGTCACAAACATATTCTTCTGCTTGACCACATTCTCATCGACCAGCAGGACCAGGGCAAAGGCCACAGCGCCACGAAGGCCGCCATAGGACATCACAAACTGATCCACACGCGACAGCTTGTGCAGACGGAAGCGATTGGCAATGGCCGTCAAAAAGATGACACCTAAAAGAAGTAGAGTTTAATATGCATTTCGCATACAAATAGATCATAGATATACACTCACCTAACACCCGAAAGACAGAGCAAAAGGTAATGGTTAGGACCACAAACCATGTATTCCATACATGCATATTGTTGACCGTGGCTACGCCTAGGAACATAAAGATAATGGTCTCCGCCGAACTGGATAACATCTTTAAAGCATATTTCACGGTTGTGTGCGACTTTTGGGATATATTCGACTCCACATAGTTCTTCATTGTAATACCACAGAAGGTAATCCTATGGAAATAAACGATATTTGATTAATATATCATACATTTCTTTCTGTATTCTATACTCACGCCAATATGCCACTCATGTGAAAGATTTCCGCATTCAGATATGCCAGATAGGCCATCACAAATATGAATATGGGTTCAATTACACGCACATGATCGGTGAAACGTGTCACCAGACCCGTAAGGAAGCCCCAAATGACGCCAATGGCTGTGCCACCCAGGGCCACAATGAAGAAGGAACCGCAACCGCTAAATATATCCTGGGGTATCACATTGTCCAAGCCAATGGTCGTGTAACCCTCCATCATGTGATACATGACAACCTGTGCGGAGGGAGGGGGAAAGAATGGAAAAGTTAGACACTTGCATCTATTAAGCATGTCAACTGGCTGTTGACTTAATTGCCCCGACATCCGTGGACCGTCCATCCATCCATCAATCAATAACGTTGCTTGCTTACCGTAACGGCATCGTTCAGCAGGGACTCGCCAAACACAACAATATACAGGATCTCATTGACGTGTATCTCCTCGAATACGGCCAGCACAGCCACCGGATCTACGGCGGATATCAGCGAGGTAAACAGGAAGATATCCATCAGTCCGGGCGTCTGGTCACCAAAAATGCCCGTCCTTCCGCAGGCATACAGTGCACCGCCTGCATAGAGAGAAATCACAAAAAATATGGGAATGAGAGGCTGAGAGGATGTATCCACGTAATTTATTTTCCAACCCATCAATTCATGGTACTTAATTAGAGATTGTCCCCTTACATTGCCGGACCAATCGATAGCAGTTTGTGTGTGACATTGACATTGAACTACTACTCGTACGAGTACTATACTATATAGTATCTCGAAGATACTCAAGTCAATTGATAGACGAGCTCTTCCGTCGGTAATTGAATTTGTAACTACGCAAAATGATTGTTTGTCATGGCTATTTGTTCAAGGTACTCAAGTGGACGACAGATACGGACAGGTACGGATATATGAGAAGGTGATAAACAATGGCGGCTACTCTTTTTGAGCTCTTTCAAAGGTGTTTGGTTGATGTTTTTTTCTAAGAATTCAATGAATGGAAAGTTACTGAGATGAGCTACACTAGTGGTCAGCAGTTTGAAAAGTGGGAACGGGGTCACCAATAAATGTTCTACTTAATTTACATGACTATAAGTGCTTATAATATATAGATCTATAGGATGCTGATTCCAGGCCAACAGGCCAAAAACTGACGGAGAGGAACAGCTGTATATCGCGGCAAAGGTGTTTTTAGTTTTGTACCCACTATCGATAACTTTCGGTCAAAGTCCAGTTCCATTTACAGATATTTGAAATTCCTTATGAAATCATTCTCCAACTCTTCGACGGGCTGTGGGCTTATGTTCGACTTTACTATAATTCTGGATGTCCTGAGTCCGAATCTTACTCATTATTTCTGGGCTTAAAACATTTACTAAACAAATGCCAAAACATTATTCTTATTTATCAAATAAAATATTCCTTTATCCCCTGTAATACTACCTACATTAAAAGCTTCATTTTCTAGAGCACATAACACTCTACAAAAGCCACAAAATAATCTAGTTTTTCCCCAGATGCGATAAAATAGTTGGAATGAAGATTAGGTTTACAAACTACATAAATGACTAATGAAATGGGAATTTTCCAAGTGAATTGCGATAGATACTCGTACTGGTGCTCGTATTCCTTCGCGTATATTTACTGTGAGGTTCTCGTCTCGCATTCGTATGTAATCCAATTTGCTAAACATAAGTAATTGCCATCTGGGGGATGGGTATGGGTATGGGGATCGGGTTGTTGAATGGTATTGTTTGAGGCAACTCAAGCGTGTATCCCCCGGCATCCGTTTTGGCGGTGTCGGTCGTACGTCTAACTTGGCGTCTGTCCACTCCCCCTTTGTATCACTTGGTACATTGTCTGCCAACCACATCAATCGCATGTTTTGTTACACTTTGTGTAAATCACATCGAAATCACTCTTCTCGTTACAAACTATAACCCAGGCCACGCCTCCTCCCCTGACCCCCTGACCGTCATATATCTATCTGTCTGTCTGGTGATGTCTGTTCGCGTGCCATAAAATTTATACAGGGCGGAAAAACGAATTATTCATACATTGTCTCGTCGCAGCTTTGTTTCACTGGAGATGATTCATGTGATTCGAGCTTTACTTTGCTCATCTGTATCAAGTGTCTAATTGGTGGCTGTCGCTATGCCTAGGGTGTTACCTGCCACCTTTTTTGTCACCTTTTTTTGGGCTAATTTGCCAACATGTAGACAAAAACGGTTATCTCGTTTGTGTTTCTAATTGACGGCTGGATTTTTTTGCTTTGAGATACGTTTTTATTTGAGAGATGGTTAAATATTGTAAATTACAGTGGACACTCGGTTGAAGGGATGATCACTACCAATTGTATGGGGGTTTTACTAACTGAATAGTGGGAACGGGGTCACCAAGTTGAATTATGGCTTTCTTTGTTCCTCTTATCATAGGAACAAAGAAACTGTATCACTTTGGAACTACAGTTTTCGTTTTCCAGAAACCTTTTAGATGCTTTAGTCCTTTTTCCAACTAAAAAACAGCTATTATCAGTGCCACCACAAATTGGGTAACGAAATCGGGGTCGCCAAAGCATAAATTCGCAATTAAAACCCTTAGAAATTTAAGTAACATTTTATAGAAAACAAAATTATGTTGAATATCCCATTTATTGATTGTTTCGTGGGAGTTAGCCCACCCAGCCCAACCCCTCGATGACCACACTCATCACAACCTAAACAAGAACGACATTAAACCCACAAATTAAATACATCCATTGAGCAATAGTGCCAGTAGTTGATAGACATAGATGGATGGGATTACAGAGAACATCGAAGACAGCCATAGCCATCCGCCCACCACCTTTATTTATCAAGCCATCAACTAAAGGACAACGAAAGAGCGATAGCAGGATATCAGGTTCCACACCCCACACTCACCGATTGTGGCTATGTTGAAGATGGTACCGACCACGGCCATCAGCAGGATGGTTCCGAGGTTGTCGAAGAACAATCGATTGGGCATAAAGTACCCCGCATCCAGGATAATTGGTGGCAGCATATAGAAGAAGAACGTGTTGGGGGTCAAAGGGGAGACGGCCACATCGGTGCAGAAGTACAGGACTACTCCGATGACCACGCCCACAACAATCAGTAGACATGATTCCGGAAATATTAGATGCAATTTGGGCGTCATATGGAAACCTGAAAATAGGAAAAAGAAATAATATGAAAATATGAAAATTTATAACCAAAACATAAACAGGCAATTGTGCAACGCAATTGATGATGGATATATATACTGTGTACATACATATATATGTACATAAGTATATGTATATCTATATATTTCTCTGGGGTGTGCAAAAATATTTCCATTAATTACGAAACGCTAAAGTTTTCTATCTGCTGTGGGGCTGTGGAGGCGGCTATAAAAACCAAACTACATTTCCATTTAAATGATGGCAAATTTGCATGCAATTTGTAGCAGAACATTTTTCTTTATCCTGTGGGCTAGGTTAACCTTTAACCTATCTGGCAGTAGACATGCTTTATTGCTGTTATATACGTTCTGTTTTCATTTTATATCCTGCAATTTATTGAAGAAAGTAGTTCCTATTTAACAGCAATAGATACTGAAGCGTTGGCTTATAAAAAAGATTTGTACGTTCAATTTTCATTAAATTGGGTTCACCTTTTTTTAGAATTAAATCTTTAAATTTTCGTGGTTTTTTCTTAGAACAAAAAATATAGTTTTCGATGAACTATAGTTTCTAAAGCCATAAAAATTATAGCTCTTAATCTGCAGTAAAAAGAATTGCCTAAAAAACTCTTAAATAGGCTCAAGGCCATTACGATTCCCACTCTTAATGATCATCAAGAATACATATAAACAATATACATATAGAAGAAAGAAATGCTTTCTGTTTCTGCAAATAGAACAATCGGAAGTAAGACGCATGATATATTGGCGGGAGATGTTTTATTTATAAAAACTAATCACACTTTGTAGGCGGATCGATCTGGAAATGTGACGTCTATACGTTCGTCTGAAGGTTTTTCTACATTCTCATAGATTTCGCAATACCATCACACCTAAGGCTAACATATATTTGCTAGAGAGATTCTTAAATCTAGTTTATGCTGGTTATCTGCATAGAGCAATTTCTGGTTCCATCAGGACAGGAAGTAAACGCAGATAGTCATCGGCTATAAATGTGTTATGTCTCGAATTCACTTATAGAAAAGTGATTTTCGCACTTGAAAATAGAAAATTGAATTGGAAACACGCCCAAAAACGGACAAACGTCCTTGGGGGCGGAAATGGATTTTCGACAAGGTTTAGGGCCATGGCCAGAAGTGCCGCTTATGTCCAGAGCCTGTCCTGACATTGAATGCATTTTGACCAAGAAAAATAAAAGGCCTCCAAAAAAATGTGTGCAAGTCTCAAGAGAGTGCCGGCCGAATGATTTAAATGATTAATGCAGCCTCGGGGCCAGTTGTTGCTCTGGGGCAGGGCCAAGGTCAAGGTCCCGCTTGTGGCACAACAAATGTGTGTGGGCTGTGGGCTGTGGGCTGCCGCCTGATGATGGCTGGACGCCATCAGCTTATGCAATGTCCTTCAGCCAGGACACAGACACGCGCACCCCGACTCGTTGTAAATCTGCATGAAGCAAGGCATCGCGTTGCTACGAATTATATAAACCATATTGATTTTATCCTGGCAACAGCAGAAGCAGCAGCAGCAGAGCCGAGCAGAAGCAGAAGCAGCAACAGCAGCAGGAAAGAAAAATCACGCCCACACTTGAACAGGAAAAAGGCTTACGGCAGCTGGAAAAACGTACATTTCCCTGATAGGACGCATTGTCTGCTAATCCAATGGGGGATTTTCCTCTTAATTGGCGAGCAATTTAAATGATATTCAAGGCCACACTTTCGAAAACTTTCAAGAGTTTTCTAGAGCGTGTATCCTAATCTTTTCGGTTGGGTGTGTGTGGTATCTTTATCTTTTATCTTTACAATGTTTTTCCATGAAAACAAAAGTTGCTTTTCACTCGAAACGTTTGCCTCCTCGTGTGTGTGTCATGTGCGTCATGGGATTCATAAAAATATTATAAATAATTGCAAATATTTGCTACTGCGTCTGGCAGTTGAAGACCATCGCACGTTGGGATTTGAGACTGTTTATTGTCGCCCCACACTTTTCCCTTTGGATTGCATATGTGATCCTGAGATGATTGCATTTTGGAGAGGGTTTACTTGAGCTCACGGTAGGAATGATATCTCACTGGGAGAGAGCAGATGGAGACAGAGATCAAGAGGCTGTGGCACGGTCTTTGAGTACTCTATAGGCCAGCTCTCTCTCTCTCCCAGTGAAGTGTGACAACACCTTTCTCTATAGAGCGTAGAGAACCTTTGCTGAATGATGCGAATGCCGTTGACTCGCTGTACACATTTCTCATAAGTGAAAGGACACTTGCTATGAATAGCACGAGCAAAGGCCTTTTGCCTCAAAGGTTTCAGCATTGAATTTCAAATAGATTCAAGATAAAATCGAAAGCAATATGTTGTTCACCCTTTCTACCCTCCTCGTGTAATCTTATGCTAAGAATTTTGATGGTAAAAATCCCATTTACTTACCGATTTTGGCTATACTAGCCGACAGTATCCACACTCCAATGATGAACGGGGTCTTGACATGACCAAAGTCCACCAGGAAGATCGGATACCGCTCTATCTTCGGATGCTCTCCATCTTCTTCATCGGATTTCATCTCCAAGGCAGTCGCCTCCTCCAGGGATTCCACTCGAGGCGCTTTCAGAGGCGGCGCTGTGGCATCAACGTCTCCTGCTGCCGCCGCTGCTGTCACTGGCAGCTGTGGATAAAGATATTTCAAAGGGGGTTTATAATTGGCCAACAAACGAAAACATCAAATATTTGACAGGGCTTTCAATGTGAGGTGAGGAAAATCAAGACCAGAATAAATAGAAATCAAGTGAGGGTTAACCTTGGGGAGAGCACTCACCCCCTTAGCCGTGGGTTTTGGATAACGTTTAGTGGCACGCCAACGGAAAATTACAATCATTTTCATTAATGGCTCCGATTGGAACTCTGAATTTTCGTGAATGAATGGAAGCGAAAACTAATGTCTATGTCTGTGCATAAATTATGGCATTCAGAGCACTGAAAAGTTGATGTAGGTCAGTGAGTGAGTGAGTCTTAACAAGAAGGCTAGACATCTATATAGAATCTATAGAATCTATGGATATATGTCACACAGATTCAATGAATATCGTATACGTACAGAATTAAGGTTAATGAATGTTGTTTTTAGAGATACACAGATACAGATAGTCGATAGTCGAGTATCTCTTCAACTTGAATGCGTGTAGAATGACGTCAAAAAACAACTTTGCTAATTAATGGTTGGCTTCTCACAATGTGGTTTATGGGGTTTCAACAAATCACATTTCATTGTCAATATCTATTTATAGAGCCATGAGGGTGGTAATAAGGAAATTTGTTACCAGAGATACAGATAGAAGTCTGAAGTCTAGACAGTGAGGCTCTAAATGAAAGTCCAGTAATGGACGTCAATCAATCAGAGTGGGGATTATGATAAGGTATTCCTTAGTTATCTCCCAAGTCATGTAAGCTCTTCAAAGCTGTCATCATCTCAAAGACAAGCGCAGAAATTGTACTGGAGATTTATCACTCAACAAAAATTGATGGAATTCCTACAAAACCCATCAAAATAAATTCTCTTTTTTTCTATTTTTTTTCTATTTGTGTATTGAAGTATTTACACACATTGTACTACTCTCTCTCTCCCTCTCTCCCACTCCCACTCCATTCAATTGACATGTTTATGAGCTAATTTAACAGACGGAAAATGACATGAAACGAGTATTGTGTAAATATTTTGCCAGTTTTTGTTGACTCAAATGCACTTCAATGATAACCAATGGAATAGAATCATCAACTGCAATTGAAATTAGCAATTGCATTCCGAGTGGAATTTCTCATCTCTAGATCTGTCGGAATCAAAATATCAACAAAAATATTTTCCCATCATCATCAGAACATCGCGGCGTCTTTTCTTTCATTCGGGTAAAACTAATTGGATACATTACGGTGATTAATTTATGATATTCGGAAGGGACTGCTAACTAGGTTTAGATTGCAGCTTGCACTTGGAGACACTCTACACCACTTTCTTTTTGAAATGAAAACTCTGTGGAATGTAGTCTTAGAGACTGATACATACATAGAGACTTTTAACTCCTAGTGGAGTCCTAGTGGCACGTGAAATGTTCTGATTTATTTTAGCTACATATTTCTTAATTTTTGTAGTAAGTCAAGTCGAAAATTTGAATTTTACCTACCATAAGCCCGTGCTATTTCAATGTTACAACTAAAAGAATACCTGATGTTCCATTTACTCTATAATTTGCACTCTATAATGTCTCAATTACCAACTTAAAGTGCGAAAAACTTTAAGTTTATTTTTATTTTTTATAAGATTCTTGATATGAGAAATTGTAAAGGAAGTTTCCTACTCCTGACCATACGTTCTTCCTACTTCTAGTTATGTATAATAATGATTCGATTGTAATGATTTTTGGGACACAGGTAGATAAAGGCTTTTATATAGTATCTGCCTGCCAAGAACTACAGCGTTTAAATAGTTTTCCTTTCCTATATCGACTAAACGTTTATCTTCCCCCAACCAAAATTTGATTTCGTTTTTGGAATTTCTGTGTAAAATTTTTGTACTTACATTTACTTGGGTGACAGCCTCACCATCCGCTGCAGAGGCCCCGCCCGCGCTGGCACTGGCACTGGTATTGGGGCGTGCCAGAGCAGCGCCCGCCAGCAGACCGAGGATAGCCCAAAGGACGAGCATCCTTCGGTGAAAAATGCCAGCTCCACCACCAGTGTGGCAGTGTGGCAACCGTCTCCTCCGCTGATTTAATGTGCTGCAGGTTGTTCTCATCGGTGGTTGTTCATTCATTAGGTTTTTATCAACTAAATCTATCCTGTGCCTGTCTCTGGCTGTGGCTGCTCCTTCTCTAATCTCTATAGCACCATTCAAAGGACATTCCGTCTTTCGGCTGCTCCAGCAGGCGCGTCTGGCCAGATTCATTTGCTGTTGCAGTGCCGGCGTGGCACTGTCGTAGTCCTGTTCCGTAAGGCGGGTCATTGTGTTGCCACCTCAAGGATACGCTGTGGGGGTTATGTGGGGGTTGCTTTCCGGCTGGTTCGGACTACTCCATAGGCAAAGGCATAGGGTTCGGGGGTTACTCCTTAAAGCCTCCTTCTTGTTCCTTTCAGTTGCTGCAAGGAAAGAGTTAACAAATATTGAGTTATTATTTTTGTCTTAATTTTTGTTATCACTCCCTTACAAACACGATTGAGACCCGAACGACCGACCTTTCACAATAACCAATTTAAACTGGTTCAAAGCCACACATTTCACTAGCCATGAAGACTGGTAGATGGTAGATCCCATCTACAAAATCCATGCCATAATTCACACTTTAATCGATCGACTTTTGACTCTCTTTTCTTTTCATTTAGAGCTCTCTTTTTGTGTCTTTTTTCGAAGCAGGTGCAAATAAAAATGTGCTAAAATCTCAAGCTGAAATACCAATCCAATCAAGTCTGTTGCTGCGGCACGTGATTTTCCACACCCACAATCTCCAAGCTACAATCTACCAGATACCAGAGTAGGTGTATAATATATAGCACGGGATCAATCATTCACACTTGATAATAACGACGGGTTCTTTTACATACAATGTTCCGAAGGTGAATGTAATAAATATTTTGGGTTTGTTTTCGTTTTTGTGTTAATATATGACTTCTGCATTATGAATCAGAAATACTATCCGTTTGCAGGGAAATAATTGAAATAAATCTCAGTTGATTAGGTCTGATTAGGGATACGTTTTTTAGAGTGTTTCTAGTGCACAAATACGAGTCGATTATGGCTATTAATCGATCAGAATAAAAAAAGCTTCTGCGAAGTTACTTTACGGGTTTTTCAAAGTGGTTTACGGTTCTAGGAACGTATTTGATCGATTGCCGAGTGGATTATGCTTCATCATTAATCAGAACTATAAGAAATTATGAACCTAGGAATATTAAGTCAATCATCATCTATTATTTGACTAAGTTAAATGTTTTAAACATTTAAGAAATAAATAAGAAATGTGTCTGAAACCATTTTAGGATGTAAAGAGACATCTGACTACCATCTAGCATAAGATTCTCTGAATTCTTTATAAACGTTCTCCCATCCCATATTTCCCTAAATAAATCTTGATTTTTCCATACACGTATTTTGTAAATGATTTTAAACCACAAGTTTGTCTGATATTCGTAATCATTCGATCAAAGTTAAATACTAATAAATAGCTCTTGTTTATTTCCAATGTTAATTTGTAAACAGTTTGATATTAAACGCAGTGACTATTGTTAGCCCTACTGATTAACATAATTCACATACAAAATTAGCAAAGATTCGGGCACACAGATGATAAGTATCTTTCGGTACCGTACCCCACCTACTGCTCTACGGGCAATATTTGTTTTTCGAACTGGATAGATCCAGTGCACTTAGCGCCATGCGAAATTAGTCTCTTGGTTAATACCCGGAGTAAATATGGCCAGCAATAAACCAGAAGCGAAGCAGCAGCAGCAGCTGAAGCAAAAGCAAACAAAAGCCACAACAGGCCGACATTCAGGTGCCCAAAGCTGCCACAGTTGGCCGCAGTCGGTGGATTTTAGATTGCGCGATAAGAACTGATTTCAATTACTATTTGCTAAAATTATATGATCCGCCATTAAGGCTTATCTATCAAGTGCGCGCTCACCCACTACGACGGCGGCTGCTACTGCGCGTGGGCGACAGTCAGATAAAGTCTCGGTCCTCGAATTAAATTAAATAATTGTGCTATACACATGTTGCAATCAAGTGGTGGATGGATATCCTTATCCTAACGCTATCATCTGGCATATCGTTTCAAGGTCGCAGTGGAGATACTACGTACACTTGTACTTTTGTTCTAGGAATGATGCTGACGCGCTGTACAAATTTTCCTTAAGCGAATGGCCTTTGTGAGTAATGCGTAAAAGGTGGATACGGAAACAAATCCATGCCCATCTCTACTGCCCAACGGCTCCTATTGCTCCGAAAGATATTCTAGACAGACGTTGCAGAAAGTGCCTAAGAGAATGCTCAAGAATCCACAAACAAAATACATGTCGTGTGCAGGACGAGGCAGGAAAGGATGCTTTTAAACTCGAAAAGCTGCACTAGAAGCTTTCATCCTGTTAAGGTATGTTTAGAGTGCTTTCCGAAGACCTTTCGAAAGGATTTAGTTGGCATCCGAGCCTAACCAAATGTAAATTGAGTAAAAGATTACACCCCAAGAGAAGAGTGTACTCTGAAAGTGATTAATGAAAGACTCCCAATTGCTAAAGGAACTGTGGTGCATTAGGATGTTCCACATGGATTGCCTCTACATTTCTACATATGTATATTACATATTGTATCATACAAATTTGAAGGCCAAAGAGTGATGCCCGTCTTGCTTCCTCCCATCAAATTGATCTTGACATTTCCTTGAGCCTGCTCTTCCTGTCCTTCCTTCCGTCCTACCCCAAGGCGCCAACGAGTATTACTCAACTTCATAAATTGATTCGAACCACTAACCCAATTTGTGGCAAGCTGATGATTAGATTAGCAGCAGACACAAAGACACACAGACACAGCGCACATTTTCAAGTTCAGTGACTCTGATTAAAGACTGGCATTAACCAGCAAACCGGTATTAACCGCCGCAATGGCTGTAATCGAAGAAGCGTTAACACTTTTGCTTTAATTAATAGACGGAGCGAAAAACCAAAGCAGTGGATGGTAATTGCTAATTGGTCACAATTAGGGAGAGATTTCATTTAATTGGCAATCAATTGAAAGGAGGAACAAGTGTTGTACTAAAAGACTTTTTAGAAGAATATACATAAGTATAATCTAGATAATCCAATAAAATATCTTTAAAGATCTAGCAGAATAGTGCTAGTCCACTTTATCTATAGACATTTCAACCGAGGAAAGCCTTGGAAATCGAGCAGCAAGTGCGCCACCATTTAATTGATTTCTTCGCACATCCATGCCCCCGCCTTCATGCCCCGGAAAATGTGTTAATATTTAATTTCAGTTTACTTTTACTTGATCCCCCTTTTACCTCTTTTTTTGGTGCTCGGGGCAGGCATGAATTGTGGATTGATTCCCCTCTCTTCACTCTTTCTCTATCACCTCTCTGTTTACTTTGCCCCGCAGCCAAAAGAGTGCGACTAAATATTTGAGGTAAGGATTTTGTGGCAGAGTTCAAGTTTAGCCAGCGGAAAATATTGTATAATTCTAAAGGTCAGACGAATATATAGGTATATCTATCTAGTATATATTCATGAAAACAACCAATTGGGCAGCAATGTGAATATAATGGATATGGCATGATATAGATTTTGGCCAGGGACCAAGTTTGTCTGTTCGCCTGGCTGTCTTTCTGTCTATCTGTCTGTCTGACGCTCACGTAAAGACTGTTTTGCAAATGAAACACAAAATATTGAATTATGGCAAACAAAAAATATGTACCTATATATTTTTGGGGGTTGCATTTTGTTCAGACTGTACCTGGAGCGGTGCGAAATAGAAACGGTGCATTACAAGACTTTACCAGGAAGAAATATGAGCTGTAGTTGATGGGACTGAAGTGGATCCGTACAAAGACAGGTAAGAACTTTACCAAGAAGAGAGAGAATAACATTTCGTGGAACTGTACCTGTTAAACTTTAAATAGTGGCAAAAAAGTGACTGCTTTTTGAAGTCTGAAATGGAAATATCATCTACATGTTTAATGAGACCTTAGCAGAAACAATTTGCGTTTCAGGAGAGTATTTTGATCAAACCTTCGTGGCTTTTGTTGAGACTGTACCACTAAGACCCTTATTTGCCTTTTGGGGGTTCAAAATCAAAGTTTTTTTCACCGGAACTGTACCAAAACGACACCGTAATTCCCTTGAAATCGATCCGAATGGGTTACCGATTAAAGCACTTAATGGAAACGATTCTTTTGCCGCCCTACCATTCACTGACCGAAAACTCCATTTGATTTGCTTTGTCCAAGCTGTTTTTATACCTTTTTTTTGGGTTGAACCTTGCCCTAATGCTTCCGCGGTGTGTCGTTACGCTTTCTGCATCATCTAATCGATAGGAAAGTGCCCCACACACACACGCACACACCGAATGGTAAAGTGAAAAAATGCCATCGCAGTTGGCAGGGGCAAAGCGCACACATTATTTATAAACAAATCAAATGCTCAATTGATATATTAAAAATGCAACCGGTAAGAACCCACTCTTACCGGTTCCGAGCGATTATCCAGTGACCAGCAACCAGAGAACGGTGAACGGTGAATACACATGAATACTTTGGGAACTTGGCCGGAAAACTGAACGAGTGCATGCGGCTAGCAATAGAATTTAAGTTGGAAAAATATGGTAAAACGATTTCCACATGCAAAAAGACCTTCCTCATAGGATATACACAGATGTACAGAGGTGCATGGGGGCAGTACGAGTACGAGTACTCGCGTATGTGTACATTTCCCCCGTCGATGCCAACTTGAATAATGACTGTTTACGACTGAACAAAAGTTCCATTGTCTGGGTTCCATCGGGCTTCTGGTTCTGGACGTGTTCCGGCAAAAATAGTTTTTCAAATAACATTTCCAATTCACTTATTTGTTTTCTGAATGAATGAATGAATAAATGAATGCCAAAGCATGTCCTATACGAGGCGAGTGGCTTATTTGATGATTATTATCACCCAAACTGCTTGAACAGGTGATGAAAATCGTTTGTAAATTTACATCACATTATAGGTAATAAATATTTACGAGTATTTCTCATGTTTTTCTTTGTATTGTAGTGTTTATAAGGAGATTTTTTGAAATTATTACGAAACAGGTAGCACGAATCAATAGGAAATGTAAACATTCAAAGGGAATCGACCTGACTGAGTGGCATTTTGATGGGACTGTACCTGGAATGAGTTAAAACACAATTGCATTTATGGAAAATGATCGCACAAATGGGTTTTTTTTTAGATTTTAAAGTTCTGTAATATTTTTTTAATACAAATTTTTAAAATTCTTTAATTATTTATTGTTTTGTTATAAGATTTCATCTCCCAAGGTATGGAAATACGATCGTAAACATTTCCAGTCATGAAGCCCCTAAAAAACCTTTATCCCACCAGATCCCTTATGTCTTTGGACATTTTATGCAATTACATAAGTAATGGCACTCATCATAAAAAAATCATTACACTTGAAATCCTTAAACTTGCTCTTAACAACATCATCTTCAGACATGTGCAGAAAATATTCAGAAAGAGAGAAAGAGGAAACAGCAAGTATTCAGAGAGAAAGCAGAAGTATTCTGTCATTGGCAGACCTTCCAAATAATAAATGTTCATCAGCATAAAGCCAAGAGCATAAAAAAGAGTTGCCAAAAAGAAATTTTACATACATATAGTACACAATATATACATATATTTAGTATATCGTGGATGGAAGACGAGGCAAAGGCAAAAGAGAAAACTCAACATAAATGAGAAGCAGAGAACCCAAATGAGAAACCAGAATCAAGGCAAAGCGAAGCACAGACAGAAGTCAATGTGCTTTTCCGTGTACGAACGTTTTTGATACCCTTTCGGAAGTGATTCCATGGGATTAGTAATATTCCACGTGAAAAGCTGAAAAGTTCATTTAAAACACAAAAACTAAAAATTGCCCTTAGCGAGGCATCGCAACGAATGTGTATCCTTTCGCTTATGGGTACATTTGTACACCCAATCATTTGCATTCTCTATAGCATTCTTAAAACTGAAAAACTCATAGCAACAGATGGATCTAAATGGACTCTTATGTTGACCAAAACTAAAACCCTACTCTTTATCCTCACCAAACCTCTCCTAAACCTATACTACCCTCTCTGCTAGGTTATCTACAAATCATTTTGCGGTTCTTTGCGACAAATTTGTGACTGGAACGTGGTTTGAGTGACTGACTGACTGACTGACAGGCGCCGGATGAGAGGGCCACCCTCTCAACCAAAAAAAAAAAACAAAACTTGTATCAGAAATGGCATTGAAATTGTCACAGTTGTTGGGGTTTCATTCATTCTTTGTTGTATTTCTATAGGAATATACATATATATAAGTATATATGTACACATATCAATCGCCGAGAGGGGTAGGCGCCATGGCAGCAGACGATAAGGCATTAGAATCCCCCTAACTGGGATTTCAGAGGAAATATTGATTCGAGAAAGAACATTAGAAAAATAATTTTATTTCCGTTCAGCTTTTAATGTTCTTAAATTGAGTATTAATGGCTTTCACAATCGTATAATCACACCGCTTAAAGGGGAACTTTAGTTTTTATCTCAAAAACAGAAGATAAAACCAAAGTTCAAAGCATTTTTCATTCTGATTCATTCTGAATCTGATAAAAATAGTAAAACCATTCCATTGCGGTCAGTCCCAACAAAACTGCACCGTAATTAAAAGCTTTAAAATCGATTTGGCATGAACATTTTTCTACGTTGCTCGTTTTTTTTCCCCCCAAATTGGATTTTTAGCTAAAAGCCTTTTTGGGACTGGTGTCTACTACACTTGAGATATTGCCCAACTGATTACAAGGAATAAATAATAATTGGGAATAGAAATGGCCGCCCACGAGAAGTCATTACAAGTCAAGGCCACCCACCCCATCGATGATGTCAACACTCTCAGTCATAAATCAAATTTCGTTTGTTTTGTTGAAAATTGGTAGCCTGTCAAATATTATCAGGTGCCAAAGGTTGTAAATTTCCTGGTTAAAGTTTCATGGTTAAAGTGGGGGCTCGAAAAGGTCTCCCAATTCTAAGGAAACTCGGGATACATCCATCATTAATGCCATAAATTGAATTTGTTTTTTGGAAATCAATCTGCCACATATTATCAACTGGAAAATGTCGTAAATTTTCACGAGTTTGATGTTGAAATAGGGTCATGGAAAAAAGTGGAGAGCTTGAAAGTTAATTCGATTTGTTGTTATTTTCCTATTAGGAGGTTGACGTTTAATGGATTCACCATCATCTTGGGACCAAGAGACACCAAGGACGAGTCCCGGATCCCTGTAAACAACCGAGGGGCACTGCCGCATGACGCGCGAAGCGTTTGGCCGAACTGGTAGAGAAAAGGTGCCCTAAGAAGAGCAGAACCGTCCAAGAATTTTAAGAAACCTTCATATACATATGTATACATGTATATATTACTCCTATCTTTGCAAGGTGGTTTCTTGGAAGCTTCCATAAACATTATCAGATTGCTTAAATATGTATCTTAGATTACTTATGCACATAAAATCAAAGTACTTTTGTTCTCAAGTTACAAGAAAGGGTTTCCAAGAAAAAGAACACTAGGAGAACACTAGAACTCTGTGTCACCTCTGAAAATATCATGCACAAAGCTATTGAATCGGGAACTATAGATAGTACCACCTTTACAACAATGCCACTGACCATCAGCACAACCCATACTCGTAAGTTTATACTATACATGGTCTTAATTAATGAGAAACCATATATGATAACAAAATGAACAGAGTTTCCAAAAGAGATTCATTTGGAAACAACATTTGTTTATTGGTTGATCGATGTGGCGGTATCTGTGTGTGGTTTACTCCTATCTAAATTTATTGGCAAATTGATAATAAAATCAAATTGATTGACGATTTAATTCCGATGATAAATTTTGACATGCTTGTATCTCTGTCTCGACTGTTTTTCCAGTGGTAGTATGAGTATATATCTATATCTATTACATATGTACATATGTACTGTATTTTTTATTTATATACATACATATGTACATATATGTAAGCCTACGTGCCTATAAATATTTATTCATGTGCACCGCTGCTGTCGGTAGAGAGGGGGAGGGGGTCTTTAGACCGAGATAAAACTTGTTTCGTGACAATATTACAACGAAGGCTTTTTGCCGATAGTCGGCTACTGGAGATTGAGTCACGAAAATTCTCATGAAAAATAATATTACAACTATTATAGTATTACAGTATTAAGAGGTAAATGAACCATACACTTGATTCAATCAGGCTACTATGAGATATCACGAACATTCTTGAAAAAATGATTTCAAATATTTTATTAAGTCTCAGGAACCTTTTCTAGAATAAAAACTATAGAACAGAGATGGAAGTAATCCCGAGTGATAGTTATGAAATCATATTATAATATTGAATCAATTTTCATTTAAGGTTTTACAATTTTTAAGCTGAAATTATAGAAAAACAATTAATGATGTCAATGTCAATTATCAGTTAATTCAATTTCGATGACAGAGTACCCTGATCATTCGATCTCTCTATCATCTATCATTTGCAGCTATAACTCTGTGATTTGAGAACACTTTTCAAGATATATTTAGAACCAATTGGGAATACCCAAAATGTATCCTTGATAGATGAAAGAAAATAGTATTTCAAGTCTTAATTGAAGATTAAACATCATTCAAGATTAAAAAATTCGTAAAGATATAGTCACTTATAAAAATAGACACAGTGGTCGTAAGAGCTTCAGTTCTATTAAACATTCGTTCTTATATCGAGTCTATCTAACCATTTTTTAAACTTTACTTTAACAAAACTAGTCTCTTAGTTTCATATAGTACTATAAGAACTAGCAACAACAGATCATCGATACCATTTGTTGATATTTTGCATAATTCAGTGGAAAGATATATCAGAGACCTACATTCTACCCCTATAGAGTGCTGATCGTTACACAAATTGCGTCGAATTCGTCAGAACCTTTTTGCAGAGTGTATAGCAAATGGAAATAACAGAAAACAAATAGAGAGAAAACCTAGATTAGAATGGTCTCGCTCTCGGATTTCAGCGGATCTTTGGCTCTGGGTGAAATGAAGCTGGAGAGATGACTCAGCAGTCAAACATTGAATTACCAAACGAGCCACATGGGCGAGTGGAGTAGCATAGAGAAGAGAGAAGAGAAGAGAGGAGAAGAGAAGAGTGGAGAAGGGAAGAGGGGAAGCATACATATATATGCATACGTGCTGGTTTCTACGAAAATGTCATGTTGTCATGTGTTATCTGCTTGGCAACAACAGAGTGGTAACAGCATTAGGCAAAGTAACCGAAACGAGCGGAACAGAACCGAAGTATTGTATACCCTTTACAGATCTTTATACTCGGCATATATGGGCCATAGGCTATAAGGGACATTCACTGTAGTAAATGCTTGCCGCTCACCAAACAAGTAGGCCATCGATTGCAAGGGTTATAAAAACAGCGAAAATTATGAACAGTGACAGAAAAAAGTCTAGGAACAAACAAAATATGTATGTATATGTCATTGGTTGAACAGAGTTGATGGACGTCGTACATATACTTTTGACAGCCACTGTACCGTACATATTTCGGAATGCGAAACGGGAACAGCAACAGCAACAACAACAACAACGCTAGACAGAAGTAACAACAAAAGTAGAGCAAATCGGAGAAGGGGGAGGAGAAGATGGAGAAGAGAAAACAAGCGGGAAAAGCAGAGCAGAACTAGACAGCGGCAGCCGGCAACAGACTCAAAAATAAACTCAAGTGCACTTTTGGTACGAAAATTTCAACACGCTTTGCTTGGAAAAAGCAAAATGATAAAAGATGGCTAAAAATACGCAGATATATCTACATATTTCCTCAACACGTCCGCTGCTTGATTTTTTCTAGGCACGTTTTTTCTCCCTGTGGGTTTCCCTTACTTTACCGCTAGGTTTCGAAATCGACAGCGACAACAGCAGCAACAACAGCAACACCACAACAAATCAGCCGGCAGCTGTTCTATCTTTTCTGTTATTTTTCTGCACCCCCTCTCCCACCAATAGCACCGACACACTCTCCTCTCTCTCTTTGGCTAGACCAAAGAAGGGTATATTGAATGAAAGGTGTCACACATTCCATATCCCCTCGGGAAGTGTAAATGTTGATGAGGAGACTTTTTTTGCCGACGAGATAACACTAAAATAAAGACCACATATCATCTGGAAACTGACATAGAGGATGACCTCTCGCATTGCCTTACCTTATAAATAATATTCTTTGGGTCAGGCTCTCTCCCTTGAATTTGTTTTGATTTTTGATTCAGCTTGAATATGGCGATACACGTTATTAAATTGTTAAATATCTTCCCGCCAGCGACAAAAATGTTTTATTTATAAAACAAAAAAACAATGCCTCTGCAGGGGCTGGCTCCGGGTGGAAAAGGGCGCGCACAATTTATACACAAACCACAAACACAAACGAACGAGCGTACTGTTAAACACACAACACACAGCACACAGCTTGCTTCTCGCATTTACACATGTATACACATCACGTACAGGTATGTAAGTGTATTTTATACATTTTCGAATATTTTTCAAATAAATTAAGTACCAAACCAAACGGGTCGGGTATTGGCAAGCAAAGAGAAAATCGGACCGCCGCTTGCTTGCTCTGCCGTGGAAAAATTAAAACTGCCTCATGAAGTCTAAAAACAAATTCGAAAAATCCACTGGCCTCAGCTGCGGTTGTTTCCAGCTGTTGGGAGAGTCTAACAGAGCGCTGGTCTGTTAAGCCAGATAACAGAGGCAATAACACAGCCGGCAACCAAGGTGCATCCGAACAAGGTGCGGCATTGCTAGAGAGCGCTCTCACGGATATTGTATCTGTGTGTCGCAGTATTTTAACATGCATTTATAACTATTGAAGGAAAAGTACGAAGAGATTTTTCATGACGGCGTTTAAGAACTTTGCTTATATTTCTTAGAACTTCTTTCTTCGTAATAAAGCTGAACTCCCTATACATACAATTATTGCTACAGTAGAAGAACTAGCGAAGCATTTCCATGCCCTTAGCAGCTGTTTCTAACAGCCAGCTGTTAACAGGTCTGGCTCTGTTAATATAAATAACAGACGCCATCCAAAGTGTATTAAATCGGGGTAAAATTTTACCAGAGAGCTCTCTTTTGAATTTCATTGAAATATCACAAATTCTACACTTGAATTGCCTAGTATCTGTGGCAAATAGATATCCGGCCTTTGGAGGTAGAGAAGGCGCCACACAGTTTTAATTGGTTCTGGGATATGAAAGACAATTTCTGAATTCCCATCCCTTTTGTCATTCCTTTCCAATTTTGTCGTGTTAATGAAAATGTATGTGGTATTATTGAGCAAACAGGCGAGCCAAACCGCAAGGGACAACAGAGTTTTCTGCAATTTAAATTGATTTTTTTTCGTTTTTGTGTGCATAACAAGGCACCAGCGTGGGCATGGGTTGAGTCCTTTGGCAAGGATAATAACACGTTCGCCATTCCCTTGTAATTGCAAGCCTGTGTGCGGACGCTTCTGCTGCTGC
This sequence comes from Drosophila azteca, assembly GCA_005876895.1. Taxonomy (NCBI): domain Eukaryota; kingdom Metazoa; phylum Arthropoda; class Insecta; order Diptera; family Drosophilidae; genus Drosophila; species Drosophila azteca. The sequence goes on along the minus strand of VCKU01000091.1, from coordinate 5,294,054 downwards.
TGCTCCTGCTGCCTGCACTTGGTTGGCAAACATTTCAATACAGTAGTAGAGTAGGGTTCGTGGCATTTCCATATCGATCGGTGGTCTGCAGCCATTCACGTGGGTGCAGCCAGCCAGCCAGCCATCTATCTGGGAGGAGTACACCTCCCTCCCACTCGTATTACGTAGCATCCAGCAGTGTACACACTGGTGGATCCATTATCCTTGTACTTGAACGATTTGCAGGCTAAGTGCACATAATTGAATCCTAAGGACAGTCCACTGGAGGTTCTCTTTTTACGACATTGCGTCGTAGTCCGACGTCCGGCGTCCTCCGTCCGTCTTCGTCTGCCTTGATTGGTCGCTTCTAACGAGCTTTTTATGAATGAACAAAAAGGGAATGGCTACCATTATGGTTGGTATATAATTTTCCTAATGATTTCAAGCATTGACAATGTGAAAATAATCCTGATTAGATTGCTTTTTGGTGTGAGTATGTTCGTTCTTAGGGGAAACTGGTCATTAATTTCTAGCATAGGGTCTCCCACTGACAGTTAAGATAGTCGGCATTGATCAGCACTTCATTAGTGTGGTGTTTATTTAGTTTTATTGTAAAAGTCTAACCATAGTAGAAACCTTTACAAGTCGAGTCTTTGGACTCCGTTAGGCAGCCAGCGCTCCGAACAGTCAAATGGTTTCAGTCAGTGAAAAGTATAATTGCTTTAGGGAAATACTTGGTCCTTCAGATAGACAGACAGATTAAAGTCATTCTGGCATATCTAAATGGTTAAAGTGGGGATTCCCGTTTTGGTGAGTTGCTGAAATCAAATCTCTGTTTTTTGCTAAATCTACTTTATTTCTTTATTCCTTCAACCCCCCTATCTAGTTTGGTTTCGGCATCCATCGTATGAGAGTGGTTCCTTGGTATCCAACAGACAGCTGAGACTAAGATGTCTTAATCAGCACTTGATGAGGACTTTTAATGGTTTCAAGTCGGCATGGTTTTGCTTACAGACTCAATACAGGACCTTCTAACACTAATCGGAAACCTCTCTGGGCTAGTTATTATTTTGGATACATAAAATACAGGCAATAACAAACCTCAACATATGTATGTATGTAGTTTCAACACAAGACACTAAAAAAAAACAATGAAGAAAATGCACAAGTGAAGATATAACAGCCATAATTTAATTTCTCCTGGAATATCCAAAGAACTAACAAATATTATACATTTATCATACCAAAAATATATATTCTATAATTTTTATAAACCATTCAGTGTGCTAAAGTATATCCTTGAAGCTCTCCCTCAAGCAGACATTTTCCTAGGAGAAAAATAAACTTTTCCAAGTTTGGTAGTAGTAGGTATTCCATCATCAAGAGACCTATCAACGGGAACACCCAAGCTCCCATCCAGCATCGCTCCTAATTTTAGAAGGATCATAAAAATGGTTTCTTGTGGATACCTCAAGTATTTTCAGGGACTTGAAATATTTTCCCCATAATTAAAGACCCTCTGCCATTCTCATTTTGCCAACAAATATTTATCCTATTAACGTGAATTCAAAAATAAAAACCAATTCCTATTCAACTTTCACCAAAAATTAGTTGAATTTTTCCTGTGCACAGGAAACAACAATGGGAATTGCTGACGCTTCGATAAAAGCATAAAGGAAATCCCCCTAAGAGCCTCAAAGACAAAGAAAAACCACCACAAAAACAACAAAACTTTGTGGGAAAAGTTTTGTCCTTCAAGACGGCTCTCTCTCAAAGAGAAGAAAGTCCATACTTCAGGTTCATTAGACTTCAATGCAAAGTGTGCGTGCGGCTTAAACTTTCAGCTGAAAAACATCATGATAATAATAATAATAATACCCCAAAAACCAAACCCCCAGCTGTGTGGGTGGCACTGCTGCGACGGGCTATTATGTAAGCGTCAGGCGTTGCTCAAGGACACACCAACACACACACACACAGCAGAACCGAAAATAGCAAAACGCCAGCTGGAGACGGACGTACAAATCAGGCGGCTTCGCCCCCTCTCAAAACCCACCATATCATATATCTATCTACCAGACAGTTAGGGGACGGGACCGGGAGCCACTCTCCCTAATAGCAAATGGAATACTACTACAACGATTTTATTACATATTACACTTTTGCAATGACCATGGAGGAAGGACAACAAATGGACATTGAAGGAGCACCACGCAGCAGAAGAAGCAGCATTTGTAAATCAGGGGGTAAAAAAAAACAAAACTTGTAGCGTTGGACATTTGGGGCGTGACAGCTAGACAATAGTTATGTCTTTGCCGCAGTGGCAGCAAAAACAAGAACAGAACAGAATGACTGCCAAAAACTAATAATCCAAGTGACAGTAAACTCCATTTGCCAAGGAAACAGGAAACTAACATTTCAAGATGGGGAAAGCTACTTGTGAAAGCTACAGTGAAATATGTGTTCCCTTAAGGAAAGAATAACATCAAAGAGTCCTAGATATTGCGGATAGCCAAATCGTTTCAACAAGGGGATGTTTTCGCACAAGAGAACTCTGACTATTATTATTTATGAGTAATATTTGCGAATGTGCTTATTGTGTAAGATGATTATTCCGCCTTTGGGAAGTAGAGCAATGCGTATGGAAGATTTCTATGATATTTTTCCCACTGCATTGCAATACACAACATTTTTTCTTCAGAATTCTTCTTTACATTCTTTAATTCCTTTACTTCCGGTACCACTCCCTTAATTCCTTTACTTCCTGTATCGTAGGTGAAACCAAATGAAAAATCGTACAAGAAAAGTTTTCTCAATGATTTAGGAACTGAAGGTTTTATCTTCTTCTGACTCACTGACTGCTTAATGCGGATCAAAGGATTTCCTTGTCCCTCCCTTGCATTTCAAGTTCATTTCGGTCGAAGGTCAGCCAGCAAATGATTCCTTTTCGGGGCTTCGATGCCATTGTCCACATGACTAAACAAAGTTATTTACTTGGACAGGCGGCAGTTGGAAGGAACAACAATAACGTCCTGCGGCTCATTTATCATTACATAAAGACACATGCACACACAGGCATTTCACCGGACACACGAACACACACTGCAGTGCACTGCAAGCGTATACAAAAACCATAGCATACTTTTAAGCGCTGTATGCAGCAGCGTCTATGCGACGCCGTTATTATTGTTATTGCTGTAGCAGAGGCAGCGGCAGCGGCAGAGTCTGGACAGGAGGCAGAGACAGCAGCAGGCTGCAGAGAGATGCAGTAGCAGTAGCAGTAGCAGTGGCAGAGACCGGGTGAAAGGCAGCAATGTGTGACGTAAAAACGACGTCGGCATTGGCGTCCGGCATTGTCAACTTGTTTTTGTTTAGCGTAGGTACCGTTACGAGTACTAGTGCTTCACTGACATGCGCATTCGGTAGCAAAACATCTGTTTTCCGTGGGAGCTTGGCGTGGGAGAGAAAAAGAGAGCGAACCCCACAAAACGAGAGAGAGAGAGGGTGTAAGTTGTATTTGAGGTAGGGTGAAGCTCTCTCAGCTTTTGTTTATGTGTGTGTGTGTAGACGTGGCAAGCCAGAGACACAATGGAAAACAAACAAAAGACCTGGTGAGAGCGGCAATGCCTCACCTTATATAAATATAGCTTGAGAGAGCGCAATTGACAGGAAGGGAGAGTGAGACATCCTTCTTTTTTACTACTGCCGATGACGGGATGTTTTTTTTTCATTTTGGTTACCATTTGATTCGGTCCATTAAGATTTATGCCCTTGCTGGAGCTTATTAGATGCCGCAGTTGTAACTAGATTTATGCCCACCTATTATGCAATTAGTGACACGAGCACCTGTCTAGACTAAACAATTGTTTTGCTTATATAAGGATTAGAGAGAGAGAGAGAGAGAGTGAAAGAGAGGGAAAGCATGTAACTTACCGTTAGTATTTTAGATCTGCTCACAGACACGCCTAATATATATTTATTTAAATATTTCTAGATCTCCTAAGCCGGTAATTTATCAGCAATGTTCAGCTCTTTGATATCCTTGATTTATGGTTTTTCTTTAAACCCTACTTTTTACGGTCTAATAGTACTAACATAACGTGATTGGATTCTCAATTTGAATGGCACTATGTAATACACTTACACACACTTACACACGCACAGCCCGATATTTGTTGTTGGATGAGGGAGGAAGAAACGACAGTGGCGACAGTCCAGGAGCGACAGTGGCGACAGTCCGGCAGAGCAGGGCGACGGCCTGCTCCTGCTTAAAGCGAACGCTTCAGCACATTAAAGATTTGCATTAGACTTGCCGTTTTCATATAAACAGCAACCAATTTGATGTGATTTTTGTGGAAATTTGTGTACTTTCTGAAGAAGAACTGGCGCGTGGACATTTTCATTGCCAATTCGATGGAGATGGAGCCACGGCGCACTGATGACTGAATTTTCTCTATCGTTATCCTGGCTGGCAACGATAAAATAGTCTTTTGCCACTGCCGCACGTTTCCTGTGGATATCGGAATAGACGCAAGGACGCAGAGAAAGCGTTTGCACTGGCAGGCGCAGAGGAATAGATGATTTTTGTGTTTGGATCAGGATAATGAACGAAAGAGATGCTTGATGCTCATATTTATTTATTATTTGTATTAATTTTTTTGTAGATCACGGAAAAAGGGGTCGTTATTTTTGCTCGCACTCTATTTTTTGGGCTTTGCAGGCGGCAGGATCCAGACGTGATATCTGCCAGGGATGATAAAACTGGCTCGATAGTTATCGATGTAGAGAAATCGGTTCAAAATTAGAGCCAGCACTTACCAAAGCATACCGCTAAAAACTTATCAAATTTGAATTTGAAAGCCTTATATCTTCCAGATGGCAAGCTGCAGCTATAAAGTGTTTGAAATCGATTTATAGAAAAAAAGTTCAATCTTGTTGCGCAGAGTTATTGAGAGTCGGATACATATATACGTACGTACCAATATCTATCCATCTTTTTTTTTTTTAATTACCTAAATAAGAATATTTCAAATAAAACGGCAAACGGCTATTAATAATTATACGAACAATAAAGGTTAAATAAATAATTACCAATGATAAAGTTCAAGGCCCCTAATGCCGCTTAATGTGTTAATTTATTTCAAAATCGACCAGTAAATGAGTACAATTTTATCTACCTTCAAATAAGGGTTTACAAATAGTCCATGACTATCACAAAAGTTAGTTTAATCAATCAAAGAAATTTAATAAAATGTGTTCATTTAGTACATTAATTTAAGAGTTGTAATTATGAAAGCTTTTCAACCATGAAACTCGCAATGGTATAAATATCATTGCACTTAGGATAGATAACTCAGAAAATACCATCAGTGTGCTATCAGTCTACAAAAAATTTTTTAAATGAGGGCCGTCGTTAGCTGTTTCGTCCTGGTCACCATCCTGGTCATAGTGGCCGATGTCCATGCGAGTAAGTTAGGAGAGGACACATATTCACAACACCTCGACCCTACTAAATAAAAATATTGTGTTTGGATTTGTAGGTGTCGCACTGGAACGTACGAAACGTGATGCCGACCAACAGGGCGTTGGGTATGGAATGGGTGGTAGTGGAATGGGAAGAGGCAATGGAAATGGGAGCGGTAATAATGGTGGAAATGGAAATGGAGTAGGTCCACGCGGACAAAACGGTAACGGAATGGGTAATCAAATGGGTGGTGGAAACGGAATGAATGGAATGGGTGGACCAAATAGAATGGGAGGACCAAATGGAATGGGCGGTAATAACGGTGGTGGAAACGGAATGAATGGAATGGGTGGACGAGGAAACGGAAATGGTATGGGGAACAACGGAATGGGAAATAACGGAATGGGACCCGGAGGAATGGGTGGGCCAAATAGAATGGGAGGTCCAAATGGAATGGGCGGTAATAACGGTGGTGGAAACGGAATGAATGGAATGGGTGGACGAGGAAATGGAAATGGTATGGGGAACAACGGAATGGGAAATAACGGAATGGGACCTGGAGGAATGGGTGGGCAAAATAGAATGGGAAACAACGGAATGGGACCCGGAGGAATGGGTGGGCCAAATAGAATGGGAGGACCAATGGGAATGGGTGGTGGAAATAACCAGAATGGCAATGGTATGGGTCCTGGTAACTCGCGTGGTAATTACAACGGTAATACCGGAACAGGCACCAATGGAAATGATGGACAAGGATATCGCCAAAGGGGATCAAATTCAAACGAAAACAGCTACACCTACAGCAATACGAAATCAACTTCAGCTTTCTAAAAAAAAAACCCAATGTTTGTGGATGCAGGCCGGCAAATGGTTATCTTTAATTTTTCGGCATTAATTTCTTAATTAATTTCTTTGTTTATGTTACTAAAAATAAATCAAGTGTTATGCAATACAATTTCTATAAAATCTGATTCTATACTGGTGCTCACAAAATTTGGGTATATATGTACATACCTACATACATATGTACATATGTATGTAAATATTAGTTTTGTCGTGCATGGGCATAACACCCAGAAGGAAGCTTTCCGACCACATAAAGCATATATAGTGTAACAGATAACGAAGCAGGAGGCTGGAACAACATCCATAAGAAGGCCAGCAGGACTACAGGAGCGCTTTCCAGGATGCTGCTAAATACCAGAGAACCGAATCAAGCGATGAGGAAGCTGCTGGCGAGCGTCGCGACGTCGCAGATTCTCTAGGCTGTGCCAGTATACATATATACGAGGAATTGGGACCATGTGGGATTTCTTGACCAAAGGACACTGGACACATCTTACACTCATCCCGAAAACTAAGCTGTGGCTGGAGCGGAAGCATGGGCAGGTGACTTTCCACCACACACAGAAGCTGAGCGGACACGGATGCTGCCGATGGTATCTGAAGCGGTTTGGCCACGAAACGGAAATGGGGCGGAAATGTGCAACAAAAATATAAAAATAAACTAAAAAATGAACAACAATATTGCTTCATAACAAACAAGGTTGATTCTTTATTTCATTTCGATTCAAAATTTAAACAGTTCTCAAGCAAAACTGCCCCTAAAACCGCTTAGAATTTGTGCGCACATTTCTCCATAGAACAAAACCGACTAAAATTAAAATTATTAAGTTAGGAAGAATCGAGTTACAATATGTTTAAGTACATTCCGCCTGGAACGGCAGTCGTCAACAAAAGGAACACATATGCCTGGACTTAGGTATGTCGGGAGATGTGGACACAAGCCTCTCCCATATAAAGCTGGACAATGGGAAACGCTCTTATTAACGTTAATAACTTCTTATGTCGGGAGATGTACACACTAGTCTTGGAAACTCTCGGATTAACGTTAATAACGTCCTGTTAGCGTTAATAAGGCTTGTATCCACATCTCCCGACATAAGCGTTCCTTCAATTGTCCAGCTATATACGGGAGAGAGGAGGAGGAGATTTGTGCGTCTTGTGGCAAATGGAAAGGCAAGGAAAGGAAAGGGGGAGAGGGTGTGGGTGTAGGAGTCTCTAGGGTATGCCTAACGTACAAACTAAACGATAAGTATACAATTAAGTCTTTTATCAAAATCACAAAAAGCAATAAATCAAACAGTCCGAGGCATCAAGATCGTTCCCATGGGGATCACAGCTTGCACAGGCAGAATAGCAGCGGGATGAAGGCTCCGATGGCGATAAACACTGGAAGCAATATGGAAGAGTCGTCCATCGAATATGGATTGGGCTGACGTGGTCCGCTGAACGCACGCTTCGAGTCGGGCGTCTGTGCTTGCGATTGCTCTTGGCGTTGTTGTTGCTGCTGCTGCTGGGGCTGCTGTGGTGACTGTTGTTGTTGTTGATGATGATGATGCTGCTGCTGCTGGTGTTGTTGCTCTTTCTGCTGCTGTGCTGGTGGTGGTACATGCTGCTCAAACATGTCCTCTTCCTCCAGCTCATCCAGATCGTCTAGGTCCTCGTCATCCTCGTCTATCTCGTCTCGTTGAGTACGCACCACACGCTCCTGCTGTCCCTGATTGGGCTTCTCGGGTCCAATCCTGGTGCTGGCCTCCGATGTGGGAATTTGGCTAATGTCGCCTTTGAGCAAGGCGAAGGCATTGATTTTGGGATTGTCCAGGGCACCCTTGATGAAGTCCAGCCGCAGCTGGCCGTTCCTCACATCTGATACCTCGCCCAGGTAGTGCAGTCGCCCGTTGTTGATCTTGAAGTAGACTATCTCATCGTGGGCCGAGCCACGACCTACCTGTTCGTAGATGTCAAGCTGCCTGATGACCGTGTGCTTGCGATTGAGTAGCACATCGAACACCTTGCGGCCAGGGGCTTCGAAGTACACCTCGCAGAATTTCATTATCAGCGCATAATCACCGTCGCCGTCGGTGGGGAAGTCGTAGCCAAAGGTCGTCGTGTGGTACCGCTCCGTGCGATATAGCATCTCGTCATGCTCGTGCGTTCGTCCAATCATCAGCAGATGTTTGCCGTAGTCCGAGGCAATGCCCACATTCTTTAGCGGATCCGCCTCGTACGTGATGCCATTGCGGTCCGTGTGCTCCTCTCCGCCGGCATTCACGGCGTACACAACCTTCAGGGGATCGGCGGAGGCCGTGCCGAGGCAGCAGCAGCCGATGAGCAAAAGCAGCACCATCACCGTCTGCATCAGCTGCACTCTGCATCTACTACTTGCCCGCAAGTAGTTTCCACCATTGCATGCTACGTTGCACATGTTCTCAGTCGTATTTGTTGTTGCTATTTTCAGTTTCTTCTTCATCTTGTTTTTTGTGGCTGCCGCCGGCTCGGTTCGGTTCTTTTCTGGGGGCGTCCACTCGTTGCGTGCGACTCGTGGCCGTTGGGTTTTAGCTCCGATCCCTTAACTCAAAAGTGCATTTAATTGATCCATTAACAATTATTTATATATTTTTGATGTAGAGCTGGAGGATTATCGATGTTAACATCGATATAATCGATTTTTTTTGCCAGACACCCCTAAATTTAATCGATGTGATTTTAATCGGCTCTGGCGGAACATTTTTTCCAATTTGATATTCCGTTTAATATAATAGTGGTATGGAAATATTTATATCCGTTTTCATTTTAATAATGCAAAAACTATTTGTTCCCAGCTGCTTTAAAATATAATTAATTATGTGTTTCATACAGATTGACATTTGTCTCGATCCTGATTTGTATTTTATTTTTATTATAGCCTTTTTGATGTGTACAGTGTGACCGCGTAATTATCGATAAAATACACCGTAAAAATACCGACGGGAATCATGTTCCTCGATTTTGATATTCTTTTTAATATTACTAGCTAACTAGGATGGTCAAGACTGAACTCATCATTTTATCTGGTACACACATCAATTTCCTACAAGACTGGCTAATTTTAAGGACTCCGTTCGGTTGGATTGCTTATAAACGACAACAAATTCCGACGCGGTGAATAGCAGACCGCGGATTTATTCATAAAATATACCGTCCATATACCGTGTGAAAAAACACTTTTCAGCACTGCTTTTTACAGCGCGAGTATTCAAAAAATTATGCCGTAATTAACCATTTAGTTATTTGAAATAAAAAACAGCTAATCTATTGAAATAAATGGCTAATATGAAATAATATCGTATTCATATTATATGTTATGGTGGGTTTTACATAATTTGTAACATCTTGAATTATCAAGAATGTCAGACGTGTACATTTTTTAAATCCAATTTAATTAATGTTTATATGTTTTATCGGAACGTTAAATACTAAATGATTTTTAAATGAATAATTTGATTAATTTTAAGGTAAATATAAAGAAATGGAATACATTAGCGCGCCAACAGCTGGTTCCCAAAACACGAGTGCTGAACACGACCGCTTTACAACACTAATCTTATCCGCTACACGTGCATCGGCTGTGATGGAACTTTTGGGAAATAATTCAGAAAAAGGAGTTTTAATTGCATAAAATAAGTATATTTCAACTGCATTTACAGTGCTCAAGCACTATACGTCGGCTGCATCCGTAATATCGCCAGGCAGCCATGAATTTCGAGGAAGATGACCGATTAGAGCTGCAATATTTGGCTGGCGGCAACATTGTGGAACATCCGCCTGTCTTTTCACCTGAAGGAAGGTTAGTGAACGTCAACGAAAGACCTTTCAAGATCTTACCTCACATTTTCCCCGTCTTAGATTCATCTTTGTGCGATGCGGCCCAAAGGTTCAGGTCTATGTGACCAGCACGGGCGAGCTAACCCGCGTCCTGGACGATGCCACGGCGCCACTGATTAGCCTGGAGGTGGATCAGAAGCAGCCAGAGCTGCTACTGGGCTGCACAAGCACAGGACAACTGTTGCGTTGGAACTGGCGGGCGGGTGTCCTTAAGAAAATGGTGCACCTAAAACTGGGAGATTTGCAAATCTTAACCTGCAACCTGATGAATCTGTACAAGAGCGGCGACACCGCCTGCGCCTTTGTGACGGTCAGGCGGAAGAGTGGCAAGCAGATCGACTGGTTTGTGGTCAATACAAACACGGGAGAGAAGATAGAGGTCAAGTGTGGCCTCAAATTGAAGTGAGTATTTGGTTAAAATCTCTGTGAAACTATCTAATTTGTGGCATTTTGACAGACTACGCACTCCCGTGGTGGATGTGGGCAAGGGTGAGTTTAAGTACATCATCTTGGCCCAGGGTTTCTATGTGTATTTTATCAACTATGTGACGTGGAACTTTTGTCGCTACAAGAACGCCAACCAGAACCCCATTGTGTGTGTGCGTATGAGTCCCAGCGAGGAGGTGGTAGCCACGGCCGACACAGCAGGACGCATCTTTGTCTGGCGGCAGTTTGATCAGCGCGAAACCATGACCAATGCTCTGTTCCATTGGCATCACACGGAGGTGACCAGTCTGGCCTTCTCACCATCTGGTGCCACGCTCTACAGCGGTGGTCATGAGACAGTGTTGGTCAAATGGCCTCTGGACAGGCCCGACGAGCGCAAGTACTTGCCGCGCATGGCCAGTGCCATACGACACATTGTGGTGAGCGCCGACAATGAGCATGTGCTCGTCTGCACCGAGGACAATGCCATACAGCTGCTGGGAGGCAGCAATAGCATCATCAAGTCTACGGTGCAGCATTTCACATACGACGTAAAGGATCAGACGGGCAGGAGCAAGTTCCCATTGGGGTTGCGCCTCAATCCACGTACCAATACGTTGGTACTCAACGGGAGAGCCGGACATTTGCAGTTCTATTCGGCGTACACCAAGAATTTGCTCTACAATGTGAGTACTTAGGTGCCTATTTTTAGTGGCGTGTCTTAATTCTTTAGTTGTTTTTTCTTTGATAGCTTCGCGTGGTGGAAAATAACATACACAGCCATGAGGACAGTTTGATTGTGTACAATACGCGTGTGACGCGTGCCGCATTCAACATCAATTGGATGGCCACTGGCGAGGTGTACAATGATTTGGAGAACTTTCCCGAAGTGCGTCTCAAGTTCTGGCAATACAATGAAAAGCTTCAAAGGTACGCAGAACCAGAAATGATGTTGATCCTCAATTAAAACATGAATATTTGTAGCTATATTCTCAACACGGACATTAATCTGCCGCATGAGGAGGGTTTTAAGGACATCATCTTCTCCAATCAATTCCAAGTGGACAATTTGCGTTGCGCCACTGCGGGTAAGGATAATGTGATCAAAGTGTGGGGCATCACCGACTCGGAGAACATCTACAGGCGCGGCATTATGTGGAGCTGCTTGGCCCAGACGAGCTACAGGAATCTGCCCATTGGTGCCATTTGCTTCTCCCAGGATGGTTCTCTGCTAGCTGTGGGTTATGGCAATATTTTGGCGCTGTACGATGCCAGAAATCCGACCCTTCCCCTGCACTCACTCAGCTGTCCGCCAGGTCTAGACGGTGTAGTGTCCAAGGCCCAGCTGCGTCTGGCCAAAACGACGCTAAATGGAGCCCGCAAGGAGCTCAACCAACAGCGACTGCAATTGTGGGCGATTTTGAAGACACTGTGCAGCAGCGACGACAAGACGTTGGTGCAACAGGCCACTGATCTGATTGTGGGTGCCCCAGTGAAAGGCCAACAGCTCAAGGAGCCCGAGGCCGACAACAAAGAGTCTGTGTTCAAGTACATCATGAAAATGTCCGAACTGGCCCTCCACCAGAAACTGCAGCTGCTGCGACGCTTTGGAATCGAGTGCAGCGTGCCGCTTGCCTGTCAGAAGCAGCTAATGGAGCACCTGCAGCGGTGTGTCGTGCGGCCAGAGTCAAGCCGAGCGCGTCTCAGGAAACTCGATGCACGATTGCATCGTTTGCACACGAGGCATCGTTACAAGGCCAAGCATCGGCTGGATCAGTTAAGCAAGCGGCGACGGAGCTATGAGGATCTGGTGCAGTCGGATGTCATGGCTCTGTTCAGCATCCTCAAACTGGATGACAATACCACATCGAAGCCGCCACCGGCCAAGCGGAGGCATCTGCACACGACAGCACCCAAGAGAATACCGTCCAAGGCGGCGCCTATGCAGGGTATGGCGCAGATATCTCATGTGCAATTCGGAGCTGGCGCTCAGGGCCACCTGGTGGCAGTGTGCACCGAGTCGCGAGTGTTGATCTGGAACCTGCTGACGCTGCGCCTCCAGGCGGGCCTCAGACTATCGGTGCGGCAAATGGCCTTCGATCCACTGACCAATCTAATAGCCGTCATCACAAGAAATGACGAATGTGAGTTTTGAATGGGCAAATTAGTTCTCTTTATAATCTCAATCGTTCTTTGCAGTGCACGTTTTCCAGCCGAATGTACCGCTGCCGCTCTACCAGCGCAAGAATATGCCCAAGACCTATGGCTTGGCCTGGCTGCCACGGCGTCAGCCCAAACAGAACTCCATTAATGTGGACTGGCAGGCGCAGTCCACACTGCTGATGCTCACCCACACGCAGGAGATTGCCTATTTGGCGACGCCTGGCCAGAGTCCGTCGGATGATGCCCCAGCACCGATCAGCTTTGCCCAGCCGCCCGCCGTCACCGAGAACCTACTGACGCATGCCACCTTTGGCATTCATGTGAGGCAACAAAAGAAGGAACTGGAGGCCCTTGAGACCACCACTGGACCCCTGATAGTGGGTCGGGGCGAGCATAGTGCTGTCAGTGCGGTAAGTTTATTTTTTATCGGATAACGAATTTGCATTTGTCCAAATACGAGTGAGTTTAAACGAGATATCACTTCAAGGAATTGAAACTAGTAGAGAAGGAATCCTGCAGAACTGTTGAACATCCATTTAGAAATGCTTTTAATTTGTTAATTTTTGGAGTAATTTTGGCACTCAGAAGAAAGTATCTCGAAAACAAGGCTATATCAGCCTCTTTCGGTGTCTAAAATCGTTAAACACTTAAATTTGTTGTATAGCTGGCAAAGAAATTATCCCATTTGTTTAAGGATATGTCTGCAATTCAGATGATTCGATATTTGTTGAGTAGTAAAGTACAATTCGTAAGTGGAGGTTGCCTGGAAATGGCTGTGTACTATTCAGAATTGAACAATTTTCATTAATCGATGATCTATGTAAAAAACGACCGTACAAGACAAAGTTATAAGCATACTAAATATTGTGATATTGTAAGGATTTAAAGGCAGGCTACATAACAATAGCGCCCTATAGTGCGTCATGCATACGCAATGTATGTTGTTTGTACAATTTTCGGGCAATCTCTTACAGCATTCGCCTGTGAATGCAAATTAGCAATGTTTTACGTCATGTGGAAGCGAGGAGTTTTTTTTTTGACTATAAGTAGTGGTGGTTTGCAGAGGATAGCCACCCAAATATTATGCTCAAGCGAAAATGATTCGATAGCTTTAAAAGAAGAATATAGTATCTTTTTCTTTTGTCTTTTAAATTGTGAAATCTGTAAAGAATTATTTAGCTCGAAAAAGATTTGAAATTTGAGAAACTTATAAACAGTTCTCTTAGTTATTGTTTTTATTGAAACCTTACATATCTATGAAGTACAATTGGTTAGGCTTATACTTAGTTTATACATAATTAATTAATTTTCGTATATATGGTTTAGTATGGTTTAACTTTGGTCTGTGTATAAAAATCTCCTTTTTTGTGGCCTATATTTTAGCAATTTAGCTCAGTCGTTTAAAGAGTATTGACGATGATTGTCTGTATTTGGATCGATGCCGCTTACTTCTTCTTCCGTTTGAGGACATCGCCCAGCCGCGGCGCCGTTGGTACGCGCAAGTGGCGACAGCGACGCATCATCAAGACGTCGTGCTTGAAGTAGCGCAAACAATGCCATTGGGGCACCTTGGGCATCAGTTGTTGGTGCTGCAAAGGGATATTTATATAAGTTGTGGCAGCAATGGAAAATCTACAACTAATTTTAATAGCTTTAACAGATCCTTTTATAATTCTTTGCTAGCCAAAAGGTTGTTCTACTTTTGGAACACCTATAGAACTATTTTTACAATGTTGCCTACATTTCGTCTTTGTTCTGCCCCCCATGGGGCCACCCTTTAATCTCTGTCATAAGATGTTCTTTTGTGTCGTCTTCTGGGCGCAATTTGAATAATTTCCATTGAGATTTATAACGACATTTGCTCGAAAGTGGGTTTTATTTTTGGACGCGCCTTTCAATTGGTTTTGTTTGGAAATTTTTTGTAAATCATGCGCAATATTCATCAGCCGCCTAGCAACTGAATAATATGCCATTTATGTAGTCACGTGTCTAATGATGAGATCCCTAACAGATCCTATTTCGAGTGGAATCGAAAATAATCAGAGAACTTTGATTTTTTATATTTGGGGGGTATTCCTCACTTTTTATTTGTTTGTTCTTTGATCACTTTTCCAAAGATCATCCATCCTTGGAACAATCAGTTGTTATTTTTATAATTATTAATCACTTTGTTTATTCTATCAAAGGTCAAGTCTGCAGAGACAGAGAGACATTGATAAGGTTGATCCTCGACTCTCGAAATTTTGTATAAACTGTTCCGTCTACTATACTCGCACAGATGTCGTCTACTGCATTACCGCCGGCTATATATAGTTACACAGATTAACAGCACACGACGTAAACGTGTACAATGACTGTGTTATTATACCCTTTGAAGAGGGTGTTATACTTTGGATCAGGTTTTAAGTGTGGGAAGGCTTTTTGAAGAAATGTTCTTCCGTCTATCTGTTTGTTTCTAAGCCAGCTAAAAGTTTCTTTGTTTCTATAGCTATTTGATTGGAACTTTTCCAGAACTTTTTTAAAGCAGATAATTGGAACCGCCAAGATCCGGATAGCTATATCATTCAGCTGTCATTTAAAATTCAGATGATTATAGTATATTGTTGCTATTCAAGTACTGATAACACAAGTTCCTTTTTACAGATATTCTTGGTTTTTAAAAAACCCAATACTAATTTAAGTGGAATATTACTTTTATTATCTGAAGGATAGAACTTACATCACAATCGTTATGAAATCTCATATATGTAAATAGCTTGAATTTTAAAGCTACCCTACAGTTTATTATGTCGCCAGTTATAATTGGAAAGCAATCTTTTAATTAAGACTTGCAGTTTATTGCTTGAGAACATTTTCAACGCCCACTATTCATATTCATTAGTGGGGGTTGCACTTCCGCACTTGCTGCATATTGGGTTGCATTTACCACCCCCGCAGAAGAATTTCAGTGAAGTCATTGCCCCAAAAAGATGCCCTCTTTTACTGCCCCCCCCCCGCTGCACTTCTCATAACTGCAGTTGTGCTGAACTTCTCTTTCTTTTTACCATTTTTCGAATAGGGGTCTGTCCTGCTTTATACTGGCACTCCTTTTGCTTTCTTTGCCAGTTGCCAAATAGTTTACCCCTCTGCAGCGTTTTATTCCTTTATATTTCTCCCTCTTCCCCATAGATATGCCCCCTGCTGTGCCCCCCCCCAACAACTCCTTTGACTCACACTCACCTCATTCACAATTGGCACGGGTCCAGCATGGGCGGCAATGGCGACGAGTGCAAGGCACACCATGGAAATGACAGCAACAAAGTTGGGCCACATTTTCAGCGTTTATTTTTGGTGACTCTTCCTTTACTTTCTTCCACTCCAACACCCACTCCTTCTCTCTCTCTCTCTTGGTGTAAATTGGTTTTTAATTGGATCGTAAATTGTTTAATAAGAATCGACGCGTTATTGTCAGCTGCTGCAGTTGATGATGATGATGTGGAGAAGGACAAACAAGCCTCTTGCGGGGGCTTGCGCTTTGAACTTTTTTTGTGTTCAATTTTATTTCCGTAAACTTTAGCGGCACGCGCTTCCGCTCTTTCTCTCTGTCACTCTCTTGAACTTGCTCCGGCTGCTTGTTGTTTGTACGAAATACAACGGTAAAGTGTAAAGTTGTCGGCAAAGCACTTCGACATTTATACTCGGCGTGGCCGGGCACGAGCAGCTGGCCAGCTGCTTCGTGCGTGCTCCGCTCTCATAATTCTAACGGAACGAAAGCCCCGCTCGTGGCTCGTAAAGTTCGTTTTGTTATTGCTTGCGAATCGCTCGCTCTTTATTGCCTGTTCGTTTCTCTTAAGCTTCGGCCGGGGGCTATTGTGAATGGCAAGTGCAGTCGGGCCGATGCAAGCCAGCCCCCCATCTTGGACAGTGGAAACAAATTGATATTTGTGTTCTTAGAACTGAAGGGCATTAAATATTTATTTCCATTTAAATATATTTACATTTATAATATTTGAAATGCTTATATGCATTATAGCAACTTCAATCTGAGGTCTTTTGGGAAGCAAAAATATATGGATTCCAGGAACATGAGCTAAAAATCGGAAAATTCTTACTCCGCAGTTGCCCTACAACCACTTATTGTTATCTCCATCCCACTGTGCATTGAATTACGCTCTCCCTCGCTCTCTTCACTCTCCAATTGCGTTGCTCAATTTCGTTGTTTATGCGTAAGGCAGAAACGCATGCCATGGCCATTGCGTGCTTTTGACACTTTACTTTTCTTTTCGTTTCTGTATTTTCCTGGCCACAAAATATGTACGCAATTAGGATCGCTTTTCTAGACTGTGTAAATTTCCGCAAGTCTGTTGCTAGGTGTAATCATAATTCCTTGTGTGCGAGCGGGCCTGGGCACTTGCCTTAATTATATTTAGCCATTACCCTTATATTTCCCAGAGTTTTTTCTAGTTTGAGTCGGTTTAAGCCTGTGGAAAGCTGACGGCTGGAGTGGGTTATCGCCGTCGATTCATGTATTGAGTCACAAAATGATTGTTTGCTTCCTGTCGATTTTATTCTTTAATTAATTTTCTGGGGGAAAACAACAACAACAACAACAAGATATTTTGCAATCGGTCAAAACAATTACAATTGACAGTCGGTCACATGTTTGCACATCGATTGTTTTTGTTTAAACAGTTTTGGCATTAAAATGGAGCAACAAATGGCCAAGTGGATGGATGGCCAAGCGCATGCGCGAAGGTTAATTGACAATCCACTCGACGAGGGCTTGAGCAGTTTATTAATGCGCCGCACAAAACCCCCAAGCAATGAAAGACGACCAAAAATACCAGAAGGGAAACCATTACGGTTTTTGTAGTCGAAGAGCTAGATACCCCGGGCGGATTTATCGCAGTACATAAATATGTATATGATATAGTCATCCGATGTTTGTTCAAGTTGGTAAAGCAAACCAGACAATGAGCTATTTTACAATAAATTATTTTTTATGGAAGATGTATGATATCTGTGATCTGTGGGATATACAATGTGACTGAAATTTCTCAATTTTGGTTGATTTCTGCAAATATTTGATCCTATATCCTATCCGCAGATTAATTTCTTTATATTTACTTTAAAGTTGGTACCCGGATCAAGAACAGACATAGACAGTATTCTATGCTGTCGTAGATACTTTCTCCTTAGCATTACAAACCTCTACTTTGAATCATAATACCCTCTTTTAAGGGGTACAATAATCATGTGATTAGTATTGTCGAGCGAGGCTTGGTCTTGGGACTGGTACTGGGACTGGGACTACGACTGAACTTGAACCGCAATCTCGACACCCGAAAAAACCGAAAAATAATAACAACAACACACAAACACACACTTTGTTGTGAACTTCATCAAGGTCAATGCCAATTAATGTTCATTTCTCTATTACAGTTTGTCAATCTGTCCGCCCACACGATGCCCGCCATGAGTCTGATCTGCGGAGAGTTTGTCAAGTCGCTGCTGATTCCGGCGGACGCGACCTCGCGGGTTACTGCTGCTGCAGCTGCAGCGGACACCAATGGTGCCTTCACCAATGGCAATGGACTGTCGCACGAGGACAGCGACGTAGAAGAGGATGAGAATGAGGATGCCCAGGCAGAGGCCACTTTAGTTGTACGCAAGGCATTGCTGGAGCGGAATGCCGAGCTGGAGGAGGAGCTGCAGCCCCTGGGCACGGATGTGGCGGACCAACAGGCCCTGGACCATCGATTGAAGCTAATCACAGGGCTGAAAAAACAATTGAGGTTATCAATGTAGACAAAAATCGATATGTAGTTGTTTTAAAAAAGAGATATCCTAAACATTTTTTCTATATTTTGTATTTTAGGGCTGAACTATTATTGATTTAATATAAAAGTGATTTTTGAGCACGAAGGAAGTTTTTGTGTATTTTATTAAACGTTAAAGATTTGGGAATATTGGTTGGGAAGATTTTCAGTTTATATCTGAGATATAGGGATCTTAATGATGGGGTGTTGGCGAGTTCTCATCTATTAAGCGTAGATTCCGAAGGAAACTGAATGAATGTGACAAATTTGGATTTGGAACTAGAATTATATAACTTCTGAGGAGATGTAACATATAACCCTTAAAGGTAAACCATAAAAAAGTCTTGAAACGGCCCATCTTTATTATAAATATAAAAAAGTTCAAAAAGTTTATATTCAAAGTATACAATTTTCTAGGACATATACTTTATCTGAATATGAAAGGCCAGCCTTGGTTCAATAGCCACAAAATAATGAATTTGCTATAAAAGAAGGAATATATTACTCGAGAAAGCTATAGCACCATACCTACAAAAATAATCTAAAGGTAATATATCTTTGTAGCTGTAATAACCATACGATTATCAAAGATGGGCTCTTAGCTCTTAGTTGCTTTCTTGAAGCGATGCAAAGCGACTAAGGACAATAATCTTTCATAAGAATATACCATATGTTATCAATAGAGTTCTACAAAAATATCAATTGTGGTAAATGGAGTAGTTCCTAAAAATAAGGGAGAATTATTCGTAAAGCTCGTATCCATGACTCTGTCAGACCTTAATCTATAAAGAGTTCCAGTAACCATTGGAACCTTCAAATCATTTGCAACCAACCACCATTAAATTCTTCAAATATTGTTCCGTTTTGTTCCTAAACTAATGACTGCGATTTTTATTTTCATATGGTGTACATAAAATAATTTGATAAATGCAAAATATTTAAAAGAAACGCCGGCGTGGTATCAGACCGGCATGAGATAACACATTATAAATTTCCATGCGTGGAATTTTCTCAGCCTGACGATCATAGACCTGAAAGAAGTGAAAGTCCATTTGTGATAAGAAAAATATACCATAATATTCCATAGATTGTTGGGGGAAACGTACCACCTCTTCGCCAGGTCCAAACCAACTGGATCTGGCCAAGGCATCCCTGACTCTGGGTGTCTTGTAGAAGGGATTCTGGAACTGTTGTGGCAGGGTCTGCTCCCAGGCGGCATTCTCCACGACGGCAATGTGCTGGAGATCCCGTTGAGGCTGCGGACGTGCCTCGATCAGCATAGAGAGACCCACGACAATGGCCACCGACCAGATGAATCGACGGGGCAGGCACCTTGAAGAAGAGAAGAATTGAAATTGAGTTCATAATACCATTTCCACTTGCTCGACTTAAATTATTATTATGATGATCATTACATAATTGTGGCGTGCATATAATATTACAAGTTTCCGCCTGTCACGCACTCACACACAGCCACCACACGCATGTTCCCCCAAGAGCTCTGCTCTCCTCCCCCAGTCCAGGTCCAGTCCACGCCTAAATGACCGGCTTTTCAGTGCTCTCCCAGTGCCAGTCTCAGTCCGAGTCCCAGTACCAGTGCCGGGACAACTTGTTGGCCAAGTCAGCTGACTGTTGGCTCCAACTCCGAGACAGACTCCGTCTGTGGCAGTTTCTATTTCTCTGCTGCTGCTGCTGCTGTTGCAGTTGCAGTTGGGTTGTCATGTGGCCAGTCATTTCCTAGATGTCGCGTGCTGCGTGGAGGGAAAAAAATAGTTTCTGCTTTTGCCAATCGTCATTCGGTGGCTAGTTGGTTCGTTCATTCGTTCGCTTCGTCCCAGTTTGGTTGCAAAAAGATCCCTGATCTTTGCTTTTAATTGGATAACCGGCAGTGACGCCGCCACTTGCCTCTTTTGCTGCTGCAGCGCTTGCCCCTTGATGATGTAAGTTTTGGACTTGATATTGCCACTGGCGGCACTGGCATTTTTAATGTATGTGTGTCTGTGTGTGTGTGTGTCTCTGGCCGCCCTTTGCTTTTTGGCGAAGTCATGATTGGCTGCCTTTGGGACAGAGCCAAAGGCTTGGCTGGACTTGTACGATTTCCATACTCGTATGAAAAGGGGAAAAATTGTATGATGCAATGGCATGCAAATCACTTGAATTACAATGGTGCGACTAGCCATGAGTTATACGAGTGTCTGATCGGTAACTGATCTGTTTTCATGATAATCATGGGGATATTTCATACGGAACTATCCACTTGAGATGGTTGGGTTAATGACATCGTATTCACATTTATATATAAGGATTTATAGGGTTCAGATACTGTTACTTAAGTCGGATTTTAATAACCTAATTTGGGTTTTCAAAAGAATGTGTAACGAAAACATTTTGAACATAAAAGGAACCCTAGTTTAAAGCGTATTTCGGAAATAGGAAGACACTGTGTTCTTTGGGTGTCCTCCTATTTAACCCAAAATATCTCAAAAGTATAGCAAACTACATTCCAAAAGTAAGCAGAAATGAGATCACAACATTAATCTACTTCATCGAGCCTTCGGCAACCTTTCCTTTCTGCCTACTACCCCCAAAATCATCTCCCTGTCTGATGTACATTCCAGTTCACTGACCCACCTACCGATCTGGCTTCTTGGTCACACCCAACTGATGTCCCATGACTTGGGCGGGTTGCATTTCGCTTTCGGTTACCGTCTTATGCAATTCTGCCGTTTTGCGAATGCGCAAAAGACGCCAGCGAAACACTCTACTCTCCTCCACAACCTCCCCAAAAATGTGCTGGTATTTTCAGGTTTTCATGCTTATTTTGTGTGTACGCCACACTCAATTGTTGCTGTTGTTACTTGGCACAGTAGAGACGGAGACGGAGATGGATTGGGACGGGTACAGCTACTTACATACTGCAACTACGCTTTGTGGCTGTCTCTGCCCCGTCTCACATCGTCTCCTTCTCCGTGTCTGATTAGGTCAATGGAATCCAATTGGCGTCAGTGTCCGAGAGTCGTTGCAGTTTTCGCTTTTTTACATATGTACAGTCTACAGTACGTAGTGTCGTAGTCTCGTCTCTTCATTCCATGCCATGCCATGCCATTCCATTCCAACATTCCAAATTTGGGTCATGTGGTTAATTGACAAAGATTGACGTATTGTTAGTATTGTTATTCTACAGAGTCCACAAATTTGTTTATATTTTGCATACAATGAGGAAATATGCTCACGCATCTGTTACAATTTTTATTCTTACGAAACGGTAGTCACGTAATCGTAATGGAGGAACATAGAATTTGGGTTTTGTGTAGGAAAAGTACTGACAGTGGGTCAATGAAAGGAAATTTTATCTATAAATTGGTTTACATTTGTGTTTCAGTTTTGTCTTTCTTCAAACTTGAAGGGAGCATGGAATGATTTACATGGCTTTGGTACTGTACCCAAGGATAAGAGTCAGTGAAAGATAAGGTGTGTTGAAATTGGGTCTACTACAATCTACACTTTTAGGACTTTAGGGAATAGAGAATTAAACCGAAAATGTTAGGTTGGTCTAGTGCTTGAAATACTTTACATAAATGGAATAAGGAAGGCAGAATTGGAACTTTGGTAATGGTTACAATTTAAATTGCATTGGTAATGGCAATTAGGAACGATGAAACGGAACCATAAGCTATAGGGATTGCTGGTAGTGACTGTACCTTAACAGAGAGGAATGCTTTAATTCAGGTTTAATTCAAAAATCGGAAAATAGGAAGTATTGAAATGAGTTTTGGTAAGAAATCTATGGAGAATCTAAGCTATGGAGAGGAATGATCCCAGTTTTCATTCCTACGGAAATGTAAAACATTGAACGAAGAATCGTAATCGTATCGTAAATATAAGGCTGGGTCATGTAGAGCCCTGAACCGTGATGACAGATAGTGAGAGGGGAACCTTGATGCCAAACTTGAGCCAAAAATGAGTCTGCACTCAACAACAACAACAACAACAACAAAGCTCATTACACGTTTTCGCCGGTGACTGACTGAAGCAGGTGATCGTTAAGTTTTGAAAGTGTGAAACTCTTTAAACCGTTTCAAGGTTGACGCAGTTGAGGATGCCTTTTTTTGCGGGTTTTTTATGCACATCTCATTTCCCCATGAAAATTTTAATTAAAAGTCTTGTAATACATGTTCTTCT
Source organism: Drosophila azteca (assembly GCA_005876895.1). Lineage (NCBI taxonomy): Eukaryota > Metazoa > Arthropoda > Insecta > Diptera > Drosophilidae > Drosophila > Drosophila azteca. The sequence continues at coordinate 5,271,335 of VCKU01000091.1, read as the reverse complement.
TTAAAATATGTTTTAGGCGAGGCCCATAAAATGTGATGAAAGGCTCATTAAAGCGAGTTTTAATTAGTCAATGTAATAGTTAGTTAATGAATTTATTACTGGGTGTAATGAAGCTGGTAAGAGATTTTACTTAGTTGAGTGTAAAACTATATTTTATGAACAGGAGAAGGCTCTTATTTCTTTCACTCTTGTTTACATGAATAAATTGCATTTTAATTTTAAACTTAGTATTCCGAAAGGCACAATTAAAAGTTGCATCATTCGTTTTTTTTTCACTTTCAATCCAAAACTGTGTCAACTTTTTTCAACCACAAATTCCACGATCGGTTAACTGCCGCCCCAGACACGCCCAGACGCCCCTCCACTTCAACACTTTATGGTCAATATTGATGGACAATCGTTGTGGATCATATTTATTAGCCGCATGGCGTAACGGGGCTGGCCAGCACCTGCTTTTGGCCATTTGTTTTGTCCTCTTTTTGTTGGGCTCTTCACATCGTTTAATTGAAAACGCTGTGTGCCATGACAATCGTAATAATTGTTTTCGGTTTTTTTTTCGGTTATTGCATTAATATTTTTATAATTTTTTGTGTTTGAGGTTTCAGTTTCGGTATTTTTCGTTCATTTTTTTTTTGGCGTCTTTGTTAAGAAAACGTGACCGTTAAACGAAATCACATATCTGTCAAGTGCAGCAGTTTTTTTTTTAGTTGTCTAATTTTATGGTTTTTGGTTTAAGTTATTTTGTTAGTCAGCGAGTTTTTTGGCATTGTTGGGGTATTTTTGTGATAGGTCAACATTGTTTACGGTTTGGGTTTTTTCTGTCACACACAAGATTTTTTTTTTTGCAGGTTTTGCAGGTTGAATACCGGAACGAATTTTTAAAATTTTTTGGGTTTATAAATTATGGTATGCTGATGGGATCAACGTCTTGGAGTAGGTTTATAGCATGTTTGTGCAAGTTTTAGGCACTATGTATTTGCAGTTCTTCTTCGAAAAAGGCAGGATTTTCCAGATTGTAGGTATTGCGAAATATATATGTATATTTTTTTTTAATAATATTTAATTAATAATTTAATTAATATTTAATTAATAATTGAATTAATTTTGATTTTAATTTAATGAATATTTAATATTTTTTTGGATAAAAATATCCAATTTATAAATGAACCAATTTTTTGTTTTCATATTAGTTAAAATCTTCGATTCTTTACAAATCAATGGCATTTCGTATGATTCAGACATACAAAGGCTTATGTAGGGATTTAGTTTTATTTCTTAGGAAATTTAATATAATATAATAATTCCTGGTATTTCTCAAGATGAAACCATTTAATATGTTTGGCTTATTATAGAAGAGATTTTTATAGATTTTTATTGTGTTATTTAATGTAAAATTAAAGTTTATTATACTCATTTATTAGTACTGCATTTTTGGGTATTTTAAAACAGTTTTTAATGCATCAAATATTTCCAGCAATTTAATGCATTATTTATTTATTAACACCACCAATCGACCATTAAGGTTATGCCTCAATCTTTCACACATTCAATTATTTGTGTTTTTAAACAATAACATTTATTTAAGACTACATATTTAACACCCGATTACGCTCTTCACCAGAAAACTCACATTTTATATGGGTCTTTGAGTTGATTTTTTCGATAAATTTGCAAAACGCTTTATTTAAGCATTAAGGCGGACCCGCAAAAGCAGTTGTTGAATTGAACGCGGCCAATTGGCAACTGAATTGAAGTTTGCCGCCAGTAAGCCACGAACTGAAACTGAAACTGAAACTGCGACTGCGACTGCGTCTGGTAGTGGCCGAAAGCCGAAGATCGGTTTGGTTGTCTTGGCGGCAGGTTTTGGACACTGCTCGAAAGTTTTTCAAAACAAAGAAGAGCTAAATGAAAACGAAAACTCAACGAAGCATGAGCTAAAAAGTTGAGTACATTTTTGGGGTTACTATAATTTCTATATTTACATAATTACTAACTCTAATTTCTATCTTTCAATACAAAATTATCCACAAAATCTTCAATCATGTCTGTGAGTCGGGTTCTGTATAGCTCATCCGTGTCGAAGGCCTCCTGGCAGATCTCAAGGCGACGATTGCTGAAGAAGTCGTTGAAACCATCCTCAGAGCCGGTCAACTTTTGGGTGGAGGCTGGCGGCAGCATCACCAAATGACCGAAAAGACAGCTCTCGATGAGGCCCACAATACGGAACTCCTCCACGGACTGATAGAACGAGTCCTCGGGTATATAGCGAGCTATATCCAGGCCCGCTCGCTTCAGGAACTCCGTCATGAAACGATAATACTCCGCCAGGAGTTCATCGAGATGTGTGGCCCGAAATTGACTGGTTGTCGGGATGGTAAGGACGGTGAGTACATCCAGGGCTGGTGGGGCATATCGGGCCAACTGGAAGTCCACGATGCGACAGTTCAGCGGAATCTCCCCATATTTTCCGTACTGGAACATTATGTTGTTGGCCCACAGATCGCCATGGAGCAGGGTGTTCTGGTACTTATCGGAGGTCTTGATGGCCTCGAAAATGTACGACATTCGATCGGTGATGTTATCCACAATATAGTCCACCTTTGATTGGTATTTGGGCATCCCTTTGATGATTTTCTTGAACACCGCACAGCTATTGTGGAAGTTCACCATCCGCAGGTGATCCGGCCTCTTGTTGCTGGGATATGCATTCTCCACCACAGCCCGGGGCTGAGATTGGGTGAGCCTCTGGCCCGTACGGTCCTCCTGGATGATGGAGCCCGCATGCATGGCGGCCAGCGTCTTCAGGCAGCAGTGCAGCTGCTCATAGTTCAGCAGACCATCCCGCCCGGAGCCCATGCGGTAGCCCTGATCCGCTAGGTTCTCAAAAACCAGCAGATTCTTATCGGCATAGTAGCACTTGGGGGCCACCTGAGCGCAGGCTGTCTCCAGCTCGGGCAGGACATTCCTGTACACGGCTATCTCCTTTTGGAACACACCGAAATCCTCGAGATACTCCATCCGCGAGGCATTACTCTCGGGGGCAGCCTTCGCAAAGAAACGCAGATTCAATGCAGCCTCTGCCCCGTGCAGCTGAACGGTGATCTGTAGATAGAAGTGACTTCCCAGAAATCCGGCTGGTGCCTCCGATGTGGGCTTCAGCTGATAGCTGACTATATCGAATCCCGGATGGGAGCTGCAATCATCCTGGTCCAGGTACCGCTGGCACAGGCCGCGTATCTCGCTGGGACTCAGCTCCAGTGCCGTCGCTGCCATGTCGATGTCAACTGTTTGGCCATCTGGCCCTGGCCACAACGTTTTATACACGTTCCACCACATGCGACTTTCTCTGTAGAATGCTGTAAATTCTGCCAAGATAAGCGCCAGGGCTAATAGAGTAGATTGTGGCATCTAAATGCTTTAAAGGAAGCCCCCATTGACGCTATTTGCTCTAGGCCTAGACTGTGTATGTGCTATATGAAGCAATTAAGGGTCACACGTTGGAGGTGTGAAAGTCACGGGAAAGATGCAATGGAAAAGTGGTGTAGGAAAACTTGTACTAAAGAATGTATAAATTCCAATATTACACATTAAACAATATTAAATATAACTACAATTATAATACAAATATTCAGTGGGCATATTAAAATGCCACACACCCAACTATGAATTCAATATTTAGTTTATTGATGATTGATACCACAAAAAAACAGTTTAAAAATATATAAAATATAGTTATCATGTGGGTAATATGTATATCTATTTGAAAAATGAAATATATATATTAAAAATTCTGAATATATTCCATTTAACTATATATTAAATATAGTTTAATCTCTCTTTTTGCTCTCATCGTAAACCTATTGACGTGTCTTTTTTTTATCTGTCTGTATACACCCACTTTTCTAGGAGATTAAAACATTTACAAACAAATCACTCTGGCTTCCCCCCGTTGGCAACTAATTGTTTAAAGTGTTGGGGATTGAATTTATGAGAGAGTTAAGCCATTTGTTGATGTGGGGCAAACAAATGCGTGCCACTCAAAGAGCGGGCCAAAACTTAAATCTCTGTATAAAAGTGCGTGTGTCGCGGCTGGGAAAACTAACAGCTGAACAGCTGCCTAATCGAGATGGCTAAATCTAATAGACGGGAGTCATTAGCCAGCGGAACAGGGCTCCATTACAATCACTTTCGGCTTGGAGTTCATAGATGTTCGTGCCACCATGCAGTTCAGTCGCAGCATAGAGGAATATCTATCCAACTCCACCTTACATGGCGCCAGATTCATTGTGGACAAGGATGCCAGTTGGCTGGAGCGCATCTTTTGGGTCATTTGTCTGGTGGTCTCCTGGTATGCCTCCTGGCTGCTTATCAAAGCCTCGCTGAGTAAGTCCCAGCTACAGATAAGATTGTTTGGGTTTACCTTGGGTTTGGTGATACCTTTCAGGTGCCTTTGAGAATAATGCCATTAGTTTTGTGGTGGAGAGTTCGTACCGCGATTGGAATACCAATTTTCCAGCCATCATAGTGTGTGAATCGAAGAATATGGATCGCATACAGGAAGTGGCGGAACAGTAAGTAACAACTCCATCAGACAGGTGCCTCCAGGATACCTTAATCTTTCAGATTGTGGGGTGCTGATCATGACTTCACCTTGGAGGAGGTTCTCAGCGAGATTGCCTTCTTCCGTGGCGAATCCTATCACACGGTGCACGAGTGCAGTGGCGAGGAGTCAACGGCCTCCTGTTTCTACTCGAACTTCTCGTACTATGCCCAGCTGGTGAGGAGCAGCTGTGTGGACTCCATCACCAATTGTGAGTGGAACAACAAGCCCTTCGAGTGCTGCAAGTACTTCCATCGCATGGAAACAGAGCTGGGAATATGCTATGCCATCAATTCATTGCAGGCTGGGTAGGTGTATGAATCCTTCCACTAGAAATACCATAAAATGTTTATCATTGCAGCAAAAACAGAGGCCCCAAGCTCAATATGTATTCGAATCGTTACACTGGACCTGGAACACTCTCAATGGAATTGCATACGGAGGCCACAGTGAGTTCTATAATCTTTATGATAAAAACAACAGTTCATAGAACTTGCCCCATAAAGATTGTGTCAGTATTACGAAAGAGTTCAAGTTGAATTATTCAAAAGTACCCAAAAGTCGGCTTGAAAATTTGCAAAAATTCTATGGTTAAAGCTGAAACTTTAGGCAATAGAAATTTTAAGCAAAAAATCTGTTTTTCTTTTTGAACAGGTCTTCATATTGGGCAACGAAGAAGTTCCCACTTTGGTCACACCCAAAACGGATTTTCTAGTCGTAGGTCCCTATATATCCTTCACGTAAGTCCCCCATAAGAACCCTAGATACAAAATTCATAAAAAATTGCTTGCCTTAGACGCTACATCTCTAAGCGTGACATTGAAAACGATGAGGAGATCCGTCAGACGAGCGTCCATCAGCGTAATTGCCGTTTCGCCGATGAGAATATCCTGGGTGTCCATAACTATTATAGCTATAGCGCCTGCACGGTTCAGTGTCGCAAGGATCGCCAGATGGAGCTGTGCAACTGCTCCAGTCATCTGTCCCCCAACTCGCCCGACTGGCAACTCTGCAACATGGATGGTCTCGAGTGCCTCAACAGGAACTATGAGGATCTTTCGGTGATCATTGCCAAATGGTCGAAGCGTCGTGGTCGCAAGGGTCTGGTCTGCGACTGTCTGCCCTCCTGCACGGAGGTGGACATCACCACAGTGTACGACAGCAAGGACAATATGGTGGGCACGCAGAATCCCGTCTCCCGCATTGAGGTGGGTCTCATAGAGCTGCCTACGGAGCGGTACAAGAGGAATTTAGTGCGTGGCAAGTTGGATTTGGTGGGTGAGTGTGGTAATCAGAGATACTCTTGGGTTTTCTGATCCATTTGGTTGCGTGTTCTAGTGTCCATTGGTGGTACTACAGGACTATTTGTGGGTGCCAGTCTGCTTAGCTTCGTGGAGATCTTTTACTACATCACGATACGTCCTTATACGGCCTTTATGGATGCTCGTTTGAACAGGATGGAATTTGATTAATATTATTTATTAATTTGGGTGTATTACGAGTATATTTCACAAAATTAATAATCAATAAATCTAAAGATCTCAGAAAAATGTTTGAAATCATTTATCAAGTTTTATTTTGAACCCTTTGGAAACTGAATCCATTTTCTTCATTTAAACATAATTATTTGCTCTCTTTCTGCATAATCATCACTAATTTTTCCTAGTGCAAGCCCATCCACACGCCAACATCTTATCATACAGATCGTTGTAAATCGTTTACAATGCAAATGCACCGCCAAGATGTGTGCATTCAAAATTCTAGCCAAAAGAAAATAAAAACTGAGCAGAATTCTATTTTCGCTCAGTTGCTTACGACCGACAGATGTTGCCACATTCTGCCGAGTGAAAATTGTCGGAAAAGTGTGCTCGAACGAACCGCAAGAGTAAGCTACAAAGAGAGAGAGAGAAACGTATACGTAACTAGATCTTACGTATACGCAATATGCTGCTCAGCCGGCCCGAATGTGTGAAAATATTGGATAATCTTACGAATGGCGAAAGACAGCTGTTGGATTATCAGGTGGTTCGAGATGACACTGCCATCGGTTATCTAGGGGATTACTATGCACTGACTATAAGCTACTGCAACGTGAGTATCTGTATCTTTAATTGTATCTGTATCTAAGCGAGACATTGTTGCCTAGGCAATCAACTTGCATCCATAAAATGATAGTAAAAGTGTAGTCTTTATGCTGTGGTAATAGTCATTTATTTATAGTAACTCTAACTCTCTTTTTAGAAGAGGGGAAATTTTCCCTTTTTTTATTTTAGCGTTTCCAAAAGGTTGCAAGAGCATTTTTTAGAATAAAATTTATGGATAAATAGATAGAATAATTATCTTTATATGTATAGATTTTCATAGCTATACCTTATCAGATATAGGAAATATAAGCTAGAATATCCATCAACCTCTGAAAACGAACATTCATCTACATGATAAAATGTATAACTTACACGTAAGCTACATGACTTGACATACTACAAAGAAGTTTACTTCAAGTATAAGTACATTTCATTGCATACTTTTGTGCGTTTTTTTTTCCGTCTTCAGTGGCGCCTACACAGTAATGAGCAGGAATTCCTTGTACTAACGATATATGTCTGATAAATAGATATAGAATATATATTTATAGATATATCTATGGATCTGTATCAAAATCCTAATTGTATTTCAGCCTGGTCAAGAAGAAATCATCAAAAAAACGCAGCTTTTCATCAAATCCCTGCCCCAAAAAAGCGCTGAAGTGGCCAAGGAGGCGATTTTTCGTAAAGAGACTTGGTTCTACGAGACGATTTTGGATAAAATGCAACAATATTGTGAGTAAAATCAAAAACTAAACGAAAATAACAATGGATTATACCTAATGTTTCCCTTAGCCAAGCTCAAATGGAGTCCCTATTGTTACTATACCCGACCCGATCTACTGGTTCTCGAGGACATCAAACTAAAAGGATATCGCGCAGTGGAGGCCGCTCAACTGAGTGAGAATCACCTGCATCAACTGATGCGTTCTGTGGCAGCCTTTCATGCCGCTAGTCTGATCTACGAGCATCAGAACCAAGTGAATATTGGCGAGGCCTATGGCGATCGATTGCTGGAGATAACAGTGGCCTCGGAGATAGCCTGGTTTACAACGGGCCTCGCCGCGGTGCTGGCTGTCGTGCGAAGTCTTCCCCAGTATCAGGGAGAGCGGGAACTCAGTTTCATTGACAACCAACTGCTGCCAATCATGGAATGCATCTACGAGCAGGCGAAGCCCTCAATCAAGTACCGGAATGTGCTCTGTCATCGCGATCTGTGGGTGGGCAATACCTTCTATCCACGCGAGGGCACAGGGTCGGCTCTCCTTGTAGACTTTCAGACCTGTCGTTACACTCCGCCGGCCCAGGATCTCAGCTATTGTTTGTATATGAATCTCACATCAGAGCGTCGAAGGCAAATGGAAAAGATTTGCCTTGACGAGTACTACAATTATTTCGTGGAGAACCTCTCAGAGTATGGCCTCCAGGCAGAGCTTTTGTTGTCCAAATCAGAGCTCCTCGAGTCCTTTGAGGAGTTTCGTTTGTTTGGGATTGTCTATCGCGCTGTGGCTGCTACTATCGTCAAGGTGCCAACCTCCTTTGTGACCAATGACTTCAAGTATGTGGATCGCAGTGGAGTGATCTTGGATTATATGAAAACCAATGAAGAGTTCAGGTCCTATATGGAGGAGTGCTGTGTGGATGTCATGAACTTGGCCTTGGACAGGGCAAACATGTGAGAGAAAGAGAGAGTGTGTGATAAGGAAGAGTTCTATGGGTTGTGCAGGCAGCCGATAAGAAAATGATTGTAAATATCAAGCAAGTGGAAAATATACTATGACCGAAAGGGGAATACTCTAACAGAAGGGGAATTAAAGACATCTTAGTGGAGTGTATATAAAGCTACTTGTACAACGATTGTAATTACCAGAGTATTACCATAGTACTACCAGAATATTACCAGACTATTACCAGACTATTACCAGAGTATTACCAGAGTATAGATGGTGCATTTTATGACTTTACATAGCCTACAATCTATACCCCTACCTTGTAGAGTATCTTCTTCAATATAAGGTCTGAAACACAATCGAAATCCAATCAGTTTGAGACCAAATCTCGCGGCGAACATTACCGATCGTTGGCCAATCTATATCATTGCGAAATCATTGCCACAATATGAGTACAGACGACTACAATCCGGTACTCACGCGACAAAATCGCTTGGAACTGTTTACGCTGGAGGAGTGTCAAGAGATTCTGTTGAATTTATTGACCGATAGGCAGCAGCATGGGGTCCTAAAACACTTTGAAATAGTGCCAGCCTCAGAGCATGTGGGTTTCCTCGGAGAATACTACCATTTGCTACTCACCTACCAGCTGGATAATGTGAAGGAAGAGCAGACCACACGACTGTTTGTCAAGTCGGTGATCTTTCAGAATGCCAACATGGAATACTATATGGAGAAAATGGGTATGATCAAGAAGGAGAGCAAGCTCTACGAACTGCTGCTCAATGAGCTCAAGAAATTCTGTAAGTTTTTCACAGAGTAAGAGAAAAGAGTAATATCTAAAGCTACGACTGGTTTACAGCCCCCCATGTGTGGTGCACTAAATGCTATTTCACACGCAATGATCTCTTCGTGATGCAGAATGTCGAGGATATGGGCTATGTGGCCTTGCCCTCTGGCACTCGCTTTCTCAGTGAGGATCAGCTAGTTCCCATTCTGAAGACTTTGGCCACCCTGCATGCCAGCAGTGTGGCCTACGAACGAGAGCAGGGACAAACGATCGGCGTTCAGCTGAGGGAGTGGCTCAAGGAAGTATCCGTGGACCCGGATGTTGAATGGTATACCGCTGGTCTAAAGGTGAGCATATGGCTACAAAGATATTGCCTCACCAACTAACCGTAAACCTCTTTTCTAGGCCGTTCTGGCAGTGGCTGCCACTCATCCCGATGTCCGCAACGATGTCCAGGCCCAGGAATATATCGCCAAAGAACTGCCCCGCCGCTTGGACAGCGTCTATTATATGGTTAATCCCTCGCCAGTCCATAGGAATGTCTTCGTTCATCGCGATGCCTGGGGGGCCAATGTCTTCTATCACAAGGAGCGGCCACTGGAGGAGCGCTCCATCCTGGTGGACTTCCAGCTGTGCCGCTATGCCCCGCCTGCCATGGACTTTCATTTGGTCAGCTATCTTAATCTAGAGCCGGCCAATCGTAAGGAAATGATTGGTCGCTTGGTAGATCTCTACTACGAATCATTGGCGGAGGAACTCAAGAGCATGGGCATCGATCCCAGTCAAGAGCAGCTGAGTCGCGCGGATTTCGAACAGTCTCTCAAGGATTTTGCCCTATTTGGTGTGACGTACAACTGCATAGCAGCCACCATACTCCGCCTGCCCGACAACTATCTGAAAAGCCTCAAGGATGAGCGACCAGCGGACTTCCATCGCTTCTGTAATGTGGATCGAACACCCGATGTTCTCAGCCTGATGAACGATCATCAAGAATTTGCCGATTATATGTATGAATGTGTGGGGGATTTGTTGGCGTTGACATATCATAAACGGAACTGATTAAAATGAAATTGTCTCCCTATCTTTGCTGTTCACCTGGTAACACTAGGGTTCGTATCAGTATGGGGTGCCGCTGACACTCTGGCTCTCTGACTCTCTCTCTCTCTGTTTGAGAGATTATCTTATCGCTGGAGATTGTACTTCATGGTTCTCTGTGATTTGAGGTATATTCATTTGGTGTTGGATTTTGTATTGGATTGAAAACTGATACTGGGAGAGGCACGGCCCTATCTAAAGGGATAGCAAAAATCTCTGCTGCAGTAAGCCTTCGTACAGCGTCTTCGGCGCTTCTTCTTCGGTAAAGCAATAAACCGATTTCTCCCGCAGGCATGTTCGGGTTTTTGCTACACACACCAGCGTGCTTAAGTGTACGCCTGCCAGTGCACTGGCTTAAAGAAATGTTTGTAAATGTTTGTTTCTATAAATTATTCCACCTTCTACCTTCTGCAGTATCCAAGGGCATTATCTAAGAATACAAGTTATCATACTCGTAGACTACCAAAAATAGATAGCGCTACCAATCTCATTACCTTATCTACTAGACATACCCCCACTCGCTACCAAATAGACAAAAGAAGATAATTTTGAAGCATTTTCTACCCGAAAATCATTCATTCTATCTTTGAAAGCCCAACAGACTTGTTCATGGATCTATTTAGTCCCGAAGAATATCTGCTCATAGCACAAAGGACACTGAAAGATAAGGAGAAATCAAACCTTATACTCGTGGACACCCAGCTAGAGGCTGGCTCTAACGACCTCATGGGTTACATGGGGGAGTACTACAAATTAAGATTGATCGTGGAAGACATTGAAGATAAGGAGAAACATAAGCTGGATTATTTTATCAAAAGTTTGCCGCTCAAAAATGAACCACAACGTAGAGAGTGCGAGAGCAAGGGTGTGTTTCGCAAGGAATCAGCCATCTATACAAAAATACTACCAAATGTACAAAAATATGGTGAGAATAATATAGAAATGAATCAGTTAAATAAAACTTAAGTATGGTTTTTTCCTAGCCACCAAGAAGCTTTTTCCCCAATGTTTCTACAGTCGTAATGATATCATAGTCCTGGAAGATCTCACCCAGGAATATCGACACCTGAAGGCCTCAGAGGGCTATACCCTGGAGCACTATAAACTGGTCCTGGAACATTTGGCAGAGGTACATGCCGCCAGCATAGCCTGGGAGGATAAGGAGCAAATCAACATTGGCGAGTGCTTCAAGGATGTGCTGATTGAGCTGCACTTGAGCATGGAGAACTCCTGGTTCGTGACTGGACTCAAAGTAAGCATACAGCACACCATTGAGAGGTAGTTTATTGATGAAATCTTCCCTCAGGCAATTGCCTTCTTGGCCGCCAGACATCCCCAATATCAAACCGAGGAATATCAGAGTTTCATCAACAATAAACTGTATAAACTGCTGACCAAATCAGAGAAACTGGTGACCCCGTCACCGACCATTAGGAATGTTCTCTGTCATCGGGATACCTGGGATCGGAATATTTTCTTTCGATTTGATAGTGAATCATCTGTTATGCCTAGTGCCTGTTGCATTGTGGACTTTCAGCTAACGAAATACTGTTCTCCCACTCTCGATGTTCTCTTCCTGCTGTACATTGTGGCCTCTGCCAGCGTGAGGCGGGAGATCTATGAAGAGTGCCTGGACCACTATCACATAGCTCTGCAATCACACTTGACCCGTCTGGGCCTGGATGGGGAACTCATTTCGCGGGAAAACTTTTTGGTGGAATGCCAACGCACTCGTCTAGCGGCTCTGATCATTTGGGCCCTCACTGAACCTCAGACCAAGATGTCGGCCAGCGTTTCGAATCGTTTACGCTCCGAGGAGCCCGAGAAGTTTGACTATTATCTCAACGTCGATCGCAGTGAGATGCTGCTGCGGGTGATGGAGCTTCAGCCTGGCTACGAGCAGACTATCATGTCACCCGTCAAGGAGCTGGTGGATTATCTCATGGAAAACGAACACTTGTATGACTAGAAATCGCGTTCTTATCGTACTCTGAACTTGAGATAAAAAAGTGGGTTTGAGTTTGAGATTTATCATACTAGAACTTGTCATACTCAGAACTTAAGATAAACATACTATAAATGTTGGAAAAATGTTTGTTTTGGTCTATTTATATGTCCCCAGAGTCTTATTTAGCTTTAGATTACTGAGCTTCCATTTTCTATATCTTTTGTCCGTTCTTTCTATCCACTAAACACGTAACGCTTATCCAAAAATAGATCAAAGCTTAGTTGATTATTTTTTCATTTTGTTCGAGATATTGTGTGGATATATAATATCATGGGAGAACTTTCTGGATAACATTTAGAAGCTCTGACAATCTGTCATTGGTTTACAAAAAAAGACATTATGTTACTATCTGGAAAATTGCATTTTATTGGGAACCTATTTGTAAAGAGAGTTGCCTAACTAGAGATACATATAGTACACACATAAGACATACATAAGACATACGTATAGTATACTGTAAATAAATTGTTGACATTGAATTGAACTAGCTAGAAAAGTCAGGCATTATGGCTCGAAGCTTGACGATCATCCCGGAGATCCTCAAAGCATTATAGTATATATATTCCATCGATATAGCGATGGCGGCTGCGAAGCTAATCAGTCCAACAATCCTCGCCAGCATCGCCATCCTCCTCGTCGAAGTCGCGCACATTGAAGTCCTCGTGGAACAAGTCCTCGCCCTCCTCCGAGGACTCCGACTGTCATCTATGGCCATTGATGCGTTGCGGCAAACTGACCACGCCCACACCCTTGGGCGGCCTGGGTATCCGAATACTGGTAGATGGTCCCGCTCCACCACTTGAGGTGGACCCACCCGATGCGGTTGTCTTGCCCGAAACACTGGGAATCAGCTGGGCATTCATCATGGACGTGTGCTCGAAACAATTGCAGCAGAATCGATCACATCGCACCAGCATTATAAGTCCAGCCACCAGCCAGATGATCAGACCCGGCCAGGAATGAACAGCACAGCCGCTGAACAGGACAACGCCCATCAGCAGGGACATGCCGCAGATCACGGGACTCACATTGATCACACTGCCCGTGTACTTGGGTATAAAGCCCATTATTATGGCCACAATGAACACCCCAATGGCTCCGGTCAAGGCCGCGGGTGCCCAGTGCATCATGAGTCCGGCCACACAGAGAGCAATGCCCAAGGCAATGACCACCAAGGCGAAGATGGTCACACGCCACGAGCTGACAGTCGGCACTCGAACGCTGCGCTCTAAGGGTCCTGCTGTGGTTACCTGTTGGCAGGGAACAAGGGGAAGTCAATAAGGGTAGAGCAGCAGTGATTGGAGGGTATAGGTATTACCTTAACCTTCTCCCGATATTCATCCACAATGGCATCAATGTCCGTTGAAGTATCCGAATCGCTTTTGTCGAACTTGTCGGGGTACTCAAAGTCCGATGGCTGGTTAAAGTTAAACAAGAAAGAATGACGTTAAACAGTGACTAAAATATCCACGATTATAGAGAGATTCATCTTTATAGATGTGGATGCTACTAGTAGCTAACTCACCGGTGGCTCACCATCCGACAGAATGGTAGACTCCACATCCCTGCCCTCCCGCTGCGGACACGGCGATGTTGGTTCCCCCAGGAGTAACCATTCCTTCTCCAGTTCCTGCTTGTTCCTTGGCTTCGTCTTGGGCTTCTTCAGGCCACTGTGCTTGGCCAGGCTGATGTTCCAGAGACTCCGTTTGAGGCGACTCGAACTGGAGGTGGCCGCACTGCTGCAGCTGCTGCTCTTGGCAATGGGGGCCGTGGAGAGGCGACTGTACGACAGTGAGGACTCGCTGCTGGGCTGCATGAACTTGGGCCTGTAGGGGGTGTACAGCAGATAGAAGGCACGCAGAAATCCCGCACCAATGTGGCTGGCTGCCAGGGTGTAGCTGAGATGCTGCAGGGGACAGGCGAAGGCCAGCATGGCGCACAGGCTGCCGGCAATAAAAACAGCCAGCACGGGATTGCCACTCTCCGAGCTCTCGTAGCTGATTTGCTTGGAGAGAATGCGCCACTCCGAGGTGGCCAGCCGTACCACAATTCCATACAGCTCTGGGAAGAGTTCCAGAAAGGCAGCCGAGCTGGTGAGGAGGAGCATACAGGCGGAGGCAGGCACCAGCTTATGGAAGCCACTCTCATCGAGGATGCTAAACAGAGGCACAGCCACGTACTCCTCGTGGGTTCTATAAAGAGAGAGACTGGATTAGTTAATGCTTATCCTTCGATGGATATACTCACTTGAAGTGCACCACTGTGGAAAGACAGACGGCTGTCAGGAGCAGGGAAACGGAGACCAGAGCTGTGATCAAGCTGGCTGTATACCGGCCACTCCGATGCTGTTGCGGCCAATCGCTGGGAAACGTATACGTTAGCAGGGCAGTGGCCAGAAAGACCTAGAAAAGAGCCAACAATACTAGTTAACAGTCACATTTATTAGCCAAATAATTCGATAAGCTAAAGCCCCAAGGGTCGGCAACAATTGTTCCTTCACCTTTGGCCAAAAGGCTTTGTTTTTATTGTCTGACTGGTTGGATAAAAAAGAGAAACCCGAACGCGGCACTACGTGTCATAATCAAAAGCCCTTATCCTGTGGCTTCAGCTGTGGCGGCGGTCACGCAATTGCTTCCAGTCACGACACCGAAAATCGATAAAACAAATGGAAAAAACACACACAAACACACAGAACAGAGAACAGAGTCACATAGTGCACTGACCCAGTAACACAGCCAGAAGTAGTAGGTGGGGGAGAGGGGGGGTGGGGCACTTACACTGCTAATGCCATCGGGCTGGAAGTAGCTATCCGACGACCAGGCCAACAAATCGCCACGCCACCAGCCAACGGCACTGAGGATTGCATTCAAGCCAAACATTCCAAGTGTCATGATGAGACTGAAGGCTTTCGAGTGCTGTAAAAAAATATGTTAATGCAGTGAGGGAGAGAGAGAGAGAGAGGCACTTACCTCCAGACCAAGCATAAACATTCCAGTAACCAGAAACACAACAGAGACACCCAGAACATCCGGCCAGGGCTCGTTGGCGGGTGCATTGCGTCCCAAAATGAGTATCCTGGCCAGGCCACCAGTCATGGCATCCAGACAGGCACTCAGGGTCCTGGCCAGCGCCGCACAGGCACACATGACCGCCAGGGCATCCAGCCAGATGGCCAGAAACAGACAGCCATAGTCAAACTTATTGGTGGCCCGCACATAGGGCATTTGTAGGCTACGCAGACTCGTCTTGCAGCGGGCTTTAAAAGGAATTTAAAATAAATATTCGGAATAGAATGGCATCTCGTCACTCACCTGACATTGTCCCATAGAGAGCCGCCAGCAGGGCACCAAAGAGCATGCTCGGTGCCGAGGCCTCATTGTAGACAATCAAATAGGAGACGATGGAGGTGCCCAGGGCCAGGCGAGCGCCACTGCCACTGCAGAGCGCGTCCAGCAGGCTGCAAGCAGGACAAAGTGGAGGCCGTTAAGACAGCAAATTAAATGTAATTGCCCCAAAGACTGCCCCAAAATGAATACGAAATTGTGCAAATTAGGAGTGGCTTTGCTGGTGGCTCTTGGCTCTTAAGGTGGATTTACATATCTTGTGGTGCAAATTAATGTTTGTGGTCGGTCTAAGGTGGAGCAGGGGAGCCTTAGATATGGGAGCACTTTGGTTGGTCTTCAAAACAGATTGTTTTCTTTGGAATATTCGGTTTTTTACTACAAAGAGTATGGGTATTTATTACTAATGTGTAGATGTGCGTAAAAGTCAGAAGGAAACGTTTTCAGTACCATAGAGTATACGAGTATACATATATTCCTGATCACATATGTAGCTATGTATAATCAGATAGTATGTTTATCCGTCCATCTTCTTTGTCTCCCAGTTGTCAGAGGTTATAAGAGGTTATAGAGCAACCCAATTTAGTACCCAGACTCCAGCGATTTTACGAAATAAGTTCTAGAACTAATTGTGGAGATAATGGGGATAATTTTGAATAAATAATACACGGCGCACAAATAAAATTGCGATTAATTGTTTATTTACTGATATCTAGACATCTAAACGGCGAGTGGCCCTTGCTTGCTTCTCCCATTGCAGCATTTCTGCCCCGATCGCTGAGCGCAGCTTCGCCTCGCTAACGAAGAGCGAGCTTAACGAAGGGCCAGCTTAACGAAGTGCGAGCTTCGAAAGAGCGTTTAGCAGGGCAAGCAAGTGCAAGATTAAACACGCATAGATAAAACAGCAATAGTAAGTAACAATGAAAATATAAGTAATAATTAAGTTGGACACAAGTATTGATAAGTTCATATACTTTATTAATAATCAAACTGGATAAGGTGAATCAATTAATAAGATACAAATGTTGAGCACTAAAGTCCCGCAAGGCGTGAACGGAAAATGTTGCAGCCACTCGGCGGGTTGGTTTTTAGACTAACTTAACGTATTCTAAACACCAAGAGGCCAGCCCTTCGCTGCCGTCCACGACGCCGGCTGCTGTCCGGTCAAAGTGCTGACCAAGCGCCTCGTGTGTGGTGTTTGTTTACGGCCGGCATCCGGTCGACCGGCTGCGCCGCTTGCGATCCCATGGATCACGAAAACTGCTTACTTGACAGTAATGCAGAGTCCGCTTTGGCCGATACAGTTAACTCTCGTTAACTTATACGCCTGAAGGCCAATAAATAGCTGATATTTGGCAAGCAACTACTCGGAGGATCTGGGGATCTACCCCGAACACTAATGTTAGAACATAACTAGTGGTCGTGCCTATACTTTTCCCATCTCTCATGACAAGTTTTACTAAATTGAGAGCGATCGTGGTCAACTTTGCTTATTCTCCAAAAGTTCCCAGGCAGAGATAGAGTATGCAGCAGTCTTCGGTTCTGATACCAATCCCGACGTATGTATAAACTACACAACTTATACAATTACATACAACTATATACAATATACTGACTGTGTATCTGGTATATCGGGTACCTCTGCCGCGGTTCATATATTTCTTGTCTTTTTTTGAGTGTCAAAAAAAATTAATACAATTTCTAAAGTAGTTTTGTCATCCATTAGAAGTTTATTCATCCACAAATTTCACGTCTGAACATGTACATACATATATGGACACAAGTATCATCCACCAAAACGTTAAGTATTTCGTCATACCAATCGAATCTATATATGGTGAGGGGTTCCCCCATAAGTTTGTCTTAAAAAACTTGTTCAACTGCCTGAAATCCCACATATGCAAAGACCGAAAGACGGACAGATACATATGTATGTAGATAGATAGATAGAAAGCAAGGCAGACAGTCTGATAGTGGGGTGTGGGGGTGGGACTTTGATGTGTTCGCAATTTATTTACTTTGGCATACGTTTGCTCTACTTGCGAATTAGCAGCGACTAAATATAGCCACAAACTAGAAATAGCATGCGCAAAATGTGCCAATGGATTACAGGGTAAGTGAGGGAACACGAAATGCTTAGTACTGTCATTAAATTCGTGCAACCCTCACTACCAAGAGGGCCACACAATCACTTCTTCACCTCCTGAGAAACCCACTCAATTGACACCCCACACAACCACCTCCTAACAATCTTTCTTTTCCTTCAAAGACCACACCATCTTCTCCTTCCATTGAAAGACCACACCATCTTCTCCTTCCATTGAAAGACCACACCATCTTCTCCTTCCTTTGGAGGCCCGAAAAAAGGCTCTCATTTTTCCAGCAGAAGCCAAGAATCCTATTAGCAGGCAGTCATGTAATTAGGATAATCGGGCTGCTTAAAATATGCACGAAATGTACATATAATTACAATCAACACAAAATTGGCAACGGAGAGCAGTTTGGGGGCTGACTCCCTCAAGGAGTCTCCGAGGGAGGATCCATTTTCATGGCATAATGCCGCAAGGATATGCTGCCCGGGACAGGGACACAGCATGCCAATGAGTCATGGCTGCTAAGGGAGCCCTGAGCTCGCCGAGAGCAAACAGTTTCCAGTTTCCATCTGCCCCTCCGCCCTCTTTCTGCTAATTTTGCACACATTTTCCCCTCATTTTTCCCTCCTCATCAGCCTACACATTGCCAACTTGGCGCCAAGAAATTACCAGGCACATATTTGCATGGCCCTTTCTTCTCTTTCTCTCTCTGTGTGGCTGTGTGTGGTTGCGGGGCTGTGTGGCTCTGTGGTTGCGTGGTTGTGGTTATCCTTGTGGGGGTGTTCCCTTCTGTTTGCTCAACCACAAAAGTCATGTCCAGGCAAAGGTGACAGAGCCGTCACGTCACATGGCTTAATCAACGGAATTGTGGTACTCGGTTTACAATGTCAGAGATAGTAATTTCTTCAGTAAATTTACACGTCAAGTGAAATGAGTAACCCATAAGTAGATATATCTTTAGATAGATGTTTAAACAAAATGATTAACGATATAAAAATGTCATTGTTGAAGTGATTTATCGGAAATATACCAGTTTGTAAGTGCAAAACAAAATTAAATGTTATATGGCGATTATTTGATGAGTTTAGATTCTTTATGAACCTCTTGCTGAACAATTTTACATTTCTCTGAATTGTTTTGACCAGAAATAAGTTGAGTTTTAATACTTAAATGTAAGTACTGTATTGTATGAATATTATTACCCAATTAAATGATCAACGATCATAACAATGGGCCTGGAAATTAAATTGTTTCCAGTTTTGTAAAGGCCTGTCAATTTGTCATCAAAAATGCTTAGATTTCTGCTTCAAGTTATAAATATCGTGGCGAGGCTCTTGAGGGAGTTTAAAAACAATCCGTATGGGAATAGGAACCACAAAAATCTAGCAGAAAATCCTCTATTATAAAAGATTTCAGGGGAATTTAGTTTCTATATTAATGGAAGCCCAATTTACGAGTTCAGCCTAAAAGTATGCACTACAAATTTCTTTTTTCTAGCATTTGAAAGCCAGAAGTTCAAAGAGCCAAACAAAAGATGCAACTTGTTTTATTCTTTTTGGCTATAATAATGATCCGATTGGGACGTGTTTCTGCAAACAAGTAGATAAGATATCGTTCTTAAAGATTCTCTGTTTAAATGTAGTATAGCCCTGTACTGAGTACTGGGTACTGGGTATAATTAGTTGCCCGCGACATTTACTGATCTACTACAATTTAATTAATTATCTACTAATAAATATACGAATATCATGGTTAAGACTTGACGTATGTATTTTATTTTCCAAATAATATTGACATTTAGTCAAAGAATATCAAATTAAACTAAAAATTACTTATAATTCTGCCCCAGAAAAAAAGTTCAAGAGTGACATTCAGATGCCCAAGAAAAGAAAAGTTAAAGCTTGAAATTAAAGATGAGTACGCATTTTTTAATAATTTATAAAACCATCTCTCAATTTCCATATGTTTTATGAGCCAAGAAACCCCCACACACACCATGCACCATAAAGTATACGCACTGTGGGATTTGATGGCTCAAGGCAATGCCGAGAGTAGCCCTAGATATACTATAGGCGAAACCCTTTGCCAGCCAGTGCGACGCCGAAAGCACAAAAACAGAAAAACAAAAACAAAAAACAGAAGAAGAAGAAGAAAGCAAAGACAACGCTATGGAAAACCCACACAATCACACATGGCAATCAAAAATCAATTTATTGATTGCACGACAAATATCAGCCAGTGGATAAGTCATAATACCAATTCAAATATGGCATTCAGTATGCCCCATGGGCTTTGGCTATGGTCCCTGCCCTATCTGTATCGTCTGTGAATACTATATAGATATGGATATGTGGGGAATCCTACCTGCCACTCGACATTGTCGTCGTTGTGGTTTTTCTGGCTGTATTCGTATTCGCTGCTCCGCTTGGTTTCCGTTTGGGCTTTTTGTTTGGCAATCGGCCAGAATTAAAATGTAATTTGCTGATGCACTTTCTTGATAGTGGAGGGCATTTTTAGAATCAAGCTAAAGCTATAGCCAGCCGAACTCCGATTCGTTTAGGCACTCCGACACTTGCCACTTGATTTTTCACAGTTGATTTTGAGGGCCTATGAACATTGGCCTTTAATTAGCCATGGCCGAACCGACGGGTTCTTTAGCTCCTTGACACGTAACCTGGACAACAAGCGACAGAGCCCAACCACAAGGCACCGCAGTACAAGCACCGTTCGCCCAAATTGGCAGCAATCCACTGAATGCTCACTTGAAGCTTTTCCCACCCATGGCCCATGGCCGAAGAAAGCTTTTTCTCCCGAATTGCAGGCACAGCTGTCTCCGATTTGGTTTCGGATTGAGTACAGTCCTGCGCACTGAAGATTGTTTACGTTTACAGTTGGTTGGGCATTGCTTTATGCTCTTTGATGGGGTGCACACGGTCTGGGGGTGGGGTTGGGGGTTGACTCTCTATGGTGTGGAAGTAGGGTCATTGCTTTTGATGCTCCTCAAGTGCTGGCCCAAGTGCAATCTTTTTGCATAGTTAATGGATGGTTTTTTTTTGCATTTCCCTCAGTTGGTTTTCCGGTGTTTCCTTGAGAAGTTTAATTTGGTTGAGGATATGGTATCTTTTAAGAATTACTTTAGAAGTGAACAAGCATACATTTTGGCCATTTAAAAACAGATTTAATACCATTCAATAAACATTAGTAATATAATAAAACCAAATAAGTTTAAATGTCTGGCTATATTCCATAAAATTCGTATAAAAACATGCATACATATCACCTGTTCCAATTTATAGTCTCAAATTCCTTTTTAAAAAATCTCATAAATATTTAATTGGTTCTATATTGAGAAATTACTTATTTTAGAATGATTATTTTAAGAAACGAGTAGATCTGGTTTGTTATTCACTCAAGAGCTTGTTTCTAAAGGTGAAACAAAGTTGTACAAACAAAAGTATATGAATATTAAACAATCTGGAATGCAACAACATAGGACATACATTTATTAAACGCATATTACCAGCCGAAAGTCTCTCTTTTCTTTTGGAATGTTTGGAATTCTGTTGGCCAAAGAATATCTCTTCCAAAAAGCTGCTAAATCTGTTATTTGTCTGGCAAATCATCGACCTTGACTTATCGAGGCACCCCCGAATTGTGCTAAAATATGAAACAAACAAAAACAAATACAATCCGTAGAAGATGGCAATCAAGCCTAAGCAGAAACCTTGTGGTAATGAAGTGGACAAACATATAAACATAGCAGATAAAACATAGAACCAAATGAAATCGAATCGCATCGAATCGAGAGTGTTCTACTATGGCCAGTGAAAGGATAAAACCAGTCTCCATTTATCTAGAACGAAACAAGTTTCAGAGTTAATCAAACGCAACACAATGGCCGGCCATAGACTCATAGTGCTCGTAAAACCCAGACACTATCGAAATTTATAACAAACCATTTGATATGAACGTGGCCACTACAGTAGTGGAGTGTCTGTCTCTGGACTTGGACTTGGATTTGAATAGGCATCATTGGAGTAGCTGCTGTTGGTATTTTTGTTTACTTTTTTGGAGGCTGCACTCATCAAATCAACGACTCCAAATGCCCGACCTTCCTTTCGACCACAACTGTTTCGACCACGTCTGGTGTCTGGTCTGGTGTGGGATAAATTGTTGTCAGTTGTTTGGCCTTTTTACTTATGATTTGTTTAGCAATTCAATTAAAAATACATTTTTTGGCAACTGAGGGTCTCCACAAAAGGCTAACTTGTTGGGTCTATAAATAACTTTGCTTTTGGGTGAAATTCGTAGATATTTTGGTGTTGGTTGGTGCCCTGATTTAGCTGTGAAATCAACACATCTGGAAATGAGTTTCCCTATAATATTTTACAACTGTCTGTCTGTCTGTGGTTATGACAAATGTTTGCCCATAAGACTTTAGAGCGTTTATGTTAATTGATATCAAAGGCAGAAACAATATAATCAAAATTCAATGTCACACACACACATTTTTTGTTTTCTTCATCATGAGAGGTGTTTTTTTTTTGTATTTTGTTTCTTTTTTGAGGCTTTGGGAATGTGGCCCAATCAAATCGGAAGTTGTTGGTCAGGTTCCATAGAAGTTTCATGAAAAAGAACCACAAAGATTGCGTTTTTTTTATTGTAATATTAAGAGATATAAATTTTTTGTTTTGGGAATGCCAAGCCACTCCTCAACATGGGTTTTCGATATCATTTTTACATAAACTAAATCTTCAGACTAGTTTTAACTAGTCCAATATAAAGTAGAATTCCTATTATTCAATCCAGCTTTTTAATAGAATTTTTTTTCCATCTAATAGTGACTAGACAGTCTTAACAGGTGACTAGACTGTGACTAGAATTTACATAAATTAAAACTGGAAAGGAATATTAATAGGATTGCAAATTTATAAATAAATACCACATTCATTTTATAGTCTATGCATTCTCTCGTTTTCTTAGGAGATCAACTGAAGTATATTCTAAAAAATATACTATTTTATCATATCAATTCAAGTATATACACTTACCAACACTGGACTTCTTTAAGACAACTTAATACTGGAATCTTATATGTACTTTTGATATCTTTGACTCTTCTTTCCCTGAAGGATTTATGCATTCCCTCGTCTTCTTAGCAGATCACTTAGATTATGTTAAAGCATATAATCTAAATACTTTTTTTTCATATCAATCCGAGTACCAACTTACCATGCATACTTACCAACACTGGACTTCTTTAAGACTTATCTTATATGTACTTTTGATACATTTGTTTCTTCTTTTCCAGAGTTAAATTTTACCTTATGCTTTAGTCACCAAATAAAACATAATATTAAACCTACCTTAAGACTTTTCAACACACAATTCCTGTATTGCCTCTTGAACACTGATTTTTATTTCCTCCTACCACAAAGAGGCTTAACTACCTTTTGAAAATCATTTCCCATAGATTAAAGTGCCACAACGCAATACCACCCTCAGCCAAAAGTATGTTCTGCTCAAAGAGACTTCCCCCCAAGCGTTTCAAATCTTCAAATAACCAAAAAAAAAACCTCAAAACAGAACGCAATTCCAGTAACTTCCAATTAGCACGTCGCAAATGGAGATTTCAAAGAGGGTAGCCCCCACCCGCCAAAAGCTGCGACGACCTTGAGGGCATTAGAAGATTTGCCAATAATTATCGTGCTCCTTATTATTGTTAAAATAAATCATAATTAATAACCCGTGTGTGCGCCCAGGCCAGGCCGATCTAATCAAATGGGCCATCATCATCATCAGCAGCAGCAGCGCAGAAATTAAACTTTAGGAAACTTAAGGAAATAGATATACATACAATATATATATACATATATACAATGTATTCATAGAGATATAGACAAGTCCACAGTTCGAAAAAACACGTTGAAAACACGTTCGCTTCTCGGACCTCAGGCCGGAAGCTAACGTGGTAGATCG
Organism: Drosophila azteca; assembly: GCA_005876895.1. Taxonomy (NCBI): domain Eukaryota; kingdom Metazoa; phylum Arthropoda; class Insecta; order Diptera; family Drosophilidae; genus Drosophila; species Drosophila azteca. The sequence goes on along the minus strand of VCKU01000091.1, from coordinate 5,247,675 downwards.
AAACGAGAATTCTATTGGGGGGGCTCTCAGCGATCTAAGAGGTAAGGAAGTAAAATAGGTTAATGCTTGTATCGGCGCGACGCGGCGGCGCTTAGCGACTTGGCGACTTGGCCGGGCCGTCTTCCAACTGAGTTACGTTCATGCTATGGGGTTGGAGGGGGGGTCTGCTGGTGGTTCTAACGGGTTTCTCAGCGAAGGCTACCCGTTGATTCATTTGCGATTGTCTTGGCCAATCTCCGTGTCTATGGATTAGGCAAAGTTCAGCATATTTTCGGCGCTCGGTCAACAGGGCACGAGGTTAAATTTTCGAAAAAGGAAATAACAATTTTTAGCTGAGCTTTAGACATGCGCCGCCACCTGGCTGGTGGATTTTTATAGCATAGAACAAATACCACTCGTAGAATGTTTTTATTGTTATTTCTTTTTTATTATATTTTGCTTGGTGATAATTATTGCGGAAATTGTCGAGCGATGAATTGTGGTTTTGTTGTTCAACAGTCATTTTTTAGGTTTTTTTCTTTATAACTAAAAATGCTTCCCAGTTTTGTTTTGGTTTTGTCTTTGATGACAGCTCCCTTGGGCTTTATGTTCTGTTCTTTATATACGAATATTCTCTTGGATGTCATATTCCAACTCACTAATCTAATCTATTACAACTCACTCTAATCTCTTGGATGTCATTATCCGTCATCTCCCCCTTTTCAGAAATATTCATATTCAAGAGATCTTTTAGTTTACATTTTTGCAAATATTTATGACTATTTTATTATTATTATTTTAATAGTTACAGACTTTTAATATCTGCGATTACAAAGTTATATACACAGATCCTAGGGGTGTTCAAAAAGGGTTTATAAAAATCCAAAAAAATAAGTAAATTTTGATCTTAATAGGCCAGATCCTAATAAATTAATAAAAAAAATTATAGATATCATTTCTGTGCACATTCCATTGAAATTCAAGACATTTAAGAGTTCCGGAATTTAGAACTTAAAGAAACGTTTCTTGGAGTACGTTTAAGCCCTATGATGAGGTATAGGAGGTATTTAGGTGCATTTTATTAATTAATGTTTCAATTTTGATAAATTATTTAAAATTTTTGTTAATTTGCCATATTTCAAATTTAAATAGTTACATTTTCTAACGCAAATTACTAAGAATTTACGTAACGCTACGTTTATTACGTTTTCTAACAGACTATTCAGACACTCACTGTTCAACAGCTGTTCCCAACTTACAGATGTTAGTGCTCTCTTTCTCTCTCAACCACCAAATCAAATTGAAAGCAACAGCTGACTGTCACTCTCTCTCTCTCTCTCTCTCTGTCCCGCCTTTTTGTGCTCCTTGTTCTGGCAGCTTCCCCTTTGCGCAGGCGTCCGAAACGTCAGAAAAGCGCAGACGAAGACAAAGGCGAAAGGCAGTCGAATAAATATAAATAAGCGAAAAGCAAAAATAAAACGAGACAGACACAAAAAGAATGCCCGAAAGTCAGACATACGTAAAGCGATTTGCATATTTTGGTAATTAATTTAATCGATTAGGCGACGCCGGCTAAACCTTAACTTAAACGATCAGCAAATACAGAAACGTGGGTACATTTTTGTGCAATTAAAAACTGAATAAAATCAATTGAACAAAACAACGAGTGCTATGAACCAAAAGACCAAAATTGAGAGTGAAAGAAATTGATGCCATGTGTGGTAGTATTTTTTTTGTATTCGGAATTGGCCTTAAACATTTTTATAAGTTTTTTGACCCAACCAAGCGATGGGCGCCAGCCAATCTTCTTGTTAAAAATGCAAATCAATATCTAGAAAACGCACACGGCACGTACACAAAACAAACGATATCAAAATCGAATCAAAATCAAGCAAAAATTTGCGTATTATTATTATGCAATCCGAAGATGTGACGAAATCTTTAAGAATGGCCAAAAAATATACATTTCAATCAATTAACATAACCTGTTTTTATGCAAAAAAAAAAACAACTAAAGAGCAAAGTACATTGAGAGAGCGGCGGCAACGCAAGAGAGAACCATGCTGCGGCAAAACAAGGAGCGACAGAGCGAGAGAGCGGGAGAGAAAGAGGATAACTGGCTCCAAATATACCTTCACGGCAGCCAAAAATATAACATTTAAGCAAATTTATGTGCTGTACGACTTTCTTCGGGTTGTATGTATAAAATAAATGCATATATCAGCATCAGCAGTGGCTGATTTTGAGGGGAAAGTGAACACGAGTATAAGAAGTTGAGGCCCATAGTATGAATTGTTATAATGAGCATGTGATTAATGCCGGCATTTCACTTTCCATTTCACTCTCTTCGCCTCTCTCAGCTAGCACTTAACAGTGCTAAGCTATGGAATTGCAACAGAGCTTCTACAGACTGTGTGACACTGTAATGCACTTAGCTTGCATTGCATTCTGTTAAATGTTGTTCTAACAGTGCTAAGCTATGTGGATTGCAACGGAGATTTAACAGACTGTGTGACACTGTAATGTGTCCAATTTGCATTGCATTCTGTTAAATGTTGTTCTAACAGTGCTAAGCTATGGGATTGCAGCAGAGATTTAACAGATTGTGTGACACTGTAATGTGTTCAGTTTGCATTGCATTCTTTTAAATGTTGTTCTATTAGGCGGGTATGATATTTAATTAGAATTTAATTGCTGGAATTCACTATATTCAGGGTTATATATGATTGATTCATAACAGTAGTTCTGCCATATCAGTACCTTGAAAATATAATTACTTTGAAGATTCCATATCACAATGTAGAACTTTAATTGAGTGTCATACAGGCATGAGTAACAGTCGTTTTTACATAGCTTTTACATGCATAAAGTATTTTTTACCAGATTACTGTTGCTCTTCAGAGATTTTAGTTAGTAAAGAGAACTGTAAATATAGACGTGAGAAAAAATACTCCAGAGCTCATTTGTTAGATCCAGAGATATTTGAAAATATATGTATATGCACAAACCTTACCTCATCTTCACCTTTCATCATGAGTAATTTTGGTTAATGACTAATTACTATAAAATATCACTTGAAGCTTGTCATAATTCAGATATAATGTCTCATAAAGTTTCTGGGTTAAATTTCAATTCACTTTTATGTGAATGCACTCAAGTAATAACATTTTTATGCTTAGAAAACGGATCTTAAAGTTAATTAGTATTCTCCGAGGCTTCGCTTCGTCTCCGTCTCCGTTCCGTCCATGCATTAGATGCAACTGCTGACAGCAGAAATAAAAACCTTTCCCTACCCTATCCTGCTCTATCCCACTGCACTTTAGCAGCATAAATCTCAATTAATTTTCATGTCCAATGAGAAACAATTAGGCAAACTGCAAACCAAAGCAAAAGCAAAAGGCAGCAGCAGCAACAACAATAACAGTAATTTACACATAAACCAAAGCGAAATAAATGAATAGCGTAAAGCGAAGCGCAGCTTAAAGCAACATAAGAATGAAAATAAACAACAACAAACGGCAGACAAGAGGAAGTTGAGGTTAGGGGGGATCGAAGCTTTTGATACCCTTAAAGGCGGATCGTTTTTACGGAAGATATTATTAGAACGAATAGTCATATAAGACTACAAGAAAATGCTTGGTAATGCTACTATTGATAGAGTATTGATTATGGGGTTTAATAGTTAAAAGAAAAGAAGAATCTTTACAACAAATGCAGCTCCAAAAGTGAGGGACAAGTTGGTATAGAAACAGATATGTTGATGGAAATGGCTATATAGACGCGATCCTATAATATATATACTATATAGACCCATCAAAGATCAGCATTCCCCAACCTTAATATCCCCCCTGTTACAGTAGTGTATAACAAGCAGCACAAATTGAAGCTCTGACGCTGAGGCCGAAGCTTGAGCTCAAGCTCGATGACGTCACAGTCAGAGACGCGAGACGAGACGAAAGCTAAGCCAGAGCAGCGTTCGGTTCGGCTGGCAGCGAACAGTAAGCAGCGCCGTCAGCTTACGCTCTAGCTTCGAAGTCAGCGTCTGCGCCAGCGTCGCATATCCAATAGCGCGCCAAAATAAGAAGTCGAAATTCATTCCTTTCGAGCCCCACAACGTTCAAATTCGTTTGCTACGCTCTCGAGAGCGGACGTGCGGTGCGGACCAAATCACAAAAAAAAAACCAAAACCTCAGAGCCCCAAAAAAAAGAAATATATCCAAGAAATATACACCACAAAGGCTTGTCTTTGCTTGCGGTTGCGTTTTGTTTGCATTTAAATTACGGTACAAAAATTACGAAAAAAACAACCAACTAAAAATTATAACCATTTCAAAATCGTATAGTGTTTTGTTCCTAGAGTGAACTAAATCTAACAAAAAATATAACCAAATAAAAGTGCAAAAATCTGTGAAAAATGGTGAAGAACAATAACAATCTAATGGCTGAGGATCTGCCCAATGGCAATGGTGTGCCGCATGGTAATGGTCTGCCACATGGTAATGGACATGGTATCCCCAATGGACATGGTCTGGCCAATGGCAATGGCGTGGTCCATGGCCAGGAACCAGTAGCTGTTCCTGCCACTGGCTGGCGTGAGACTCTATGGAATAGCTGGGATGCCTTTGCGGATGTGGCCTGGTTCATCATCTGCTGTCTGGGATTCATTTTTCAGGTAGGTTCCACAAACACACACGCATCTTAATACCACCAATGTCACTCGGACAGACAGACAGACAGACAGACAGACAGACAGAGAGACTTTTGTGTGCCTTTGCCAGAGGGTAAAACCTTCTGCATCTCGAACGCTTTTGTTTACAACTGATTAATTAACAACAAATGAAGGTTAGATTTTAGAGACCTGAAGCAACAGATAGCCATCGTTTTTTATGGTAGGCAGTATTATGCCTCAATAGTTGTTAGATTTTCAACTTTGTTTGATTGGTTTGTATTTCCACAGAAGCCTTATATTCATATGAAAGAAAACTGCGCAGATATCATAAGAAACCTGTTGGAATAATATATTTTCAACGTTCTATGGGGTTCTCTGGAGAAACTTAATAGTTTTTTCCACTTAAAAATCTACAGCTGATCGAACAGATTTAATAAGATTTAATCTTGACATCTTTTAGATTGAAAATGTTACCTTGTTTTCATAACTGAAATGATAATACCCCCTGCAAAGGCATTAAGCGACTTTAAGCCCATTTGTTTCTACTGCTTAAGGGAATTATTTATTCACCTTCGTGTTTTGATTAGCAACATTGTGTGACATTGCCTTCAAGCATACAGAAAATGTGTCAATGCTGACAGAAATATACAGAACCCCTCAACTCAAGACCTCAAACCCCAAGCCTCAAGTCTCAACCCTCAAGTATTGCATTGCGTGCAAATTTAATGAACGACAACATTTACTCGTAAGTTATTTAATTAACTGCCGAAAAGGATGCCCACCTCTCCACGCCAGGCCCTGTGTGATAAATGGCCAAAAGTAATGGCCAATGCCGAGATGGCAGCACGTGTGACGTTTAATTGGGTCCATGAAAGAGATTTAAAGCATTCAGATCTCGCGGAGACAAGTTTTCAGATGGTATCTGTGTCTGTGATGGGTTGGGTTGAGATATCTTTGGGCTGGTAAGGGACTGCCTCAAGATGATGTAAAACCAGACTGCGAATGATGTCAAGTTATTGAGTGAGATAATTTATTTTGATTAACGTATAAACATATTTTGAGATGAAGATGATCTAAGGAGAGCAGACAGCACAAGATATGATATGAATTCCAGTTTTTAAGAGGGGAAGGGGCTGAAGACAGTTTTGGTTTATGAATATATTTTATTTGAGTTTATCATATTTTTTTTAGGATTTTTATAAAGAACTTCTTTGAATTTAGACAATATGCAGAGTAGAGATTTAATTTTTGTAGATTAGGTGTCATTTTTTTGTCTTTGGAGAATAGTCAGAATATTAGTTTATGCACTCAAAAGATATTTAGAATTTGTATAGAAAATATCTAATATTACATTAATATTAACATAAGATATTTTCAAGAAAATAGCAATGCATAGAGCTATAAGATGTGAGAGAGGTGCTGCGTTCTCTTTGAGTACTTTTCAACTCGTTTTTTTAATGCTAAGCTACTCTGTGTGAGAGAGAGAGAGAGTGCAGGAGGTAGGGGATTCAGTCATCACAATAATAAATACACAAATTAAAGTAGTTCAAAGGAAACGAATTATATAAGTATAAATAACAATTAATTCTAAAAAAAATTGCATCACTTTTTAAATCTATAATAATCTTTACGGAAAAATCTCAAAACTAGTTCTAGATCCCATGGGAAAATTCAGTAAAAATCTTAGTGCACACCAGAACAAGTTATTGATAAGCAAATGCTAGAAATTTGCATCGCTAGCAATTAAAGACAACAAATTATTAATCATAAATAACCGCATATTGAATTAATCATTAATCAAATTCAAGCAACAACAACTTAAGCTGTCTTCGGACACGTTTTAGTCTAGTCATAGACTAAGACTAAGCCAATGACTTAATTAATTGCCTTCAAAACGGCCAAGTGAGTTGGCAAAATATCTAAATAAATAAAAATATCTATCTAAACAATAAAATTATTGAATTACCCTCAAGAGGGGAGATACCAAAAGAAAGGGCAAAAAAGGGGCAAGGGAATTTTCAAATTTTAGACCTAAATTGAGAGAAAAAAGTGGCTGTCAGCTGACACGCTAAGTGGCTTTTAAATAAAACGCATAACAAAAAACGAAAATAAAAAATAAAAACAATTTCAATTTCGTTGCATAAGACTCCTCCGGAGGTTTTGTGGTACATAATTATATTTTCACTTTACCGCAAAAATACCAAAAACCAAAAACCCAACGAGAGTGAGAGACCTTTTTGTGTGCTGTGTGTCGCTTTGAGGTTGAGAAAGATATGATCGTGAAATGTGTGGCATGAATGTAGACCCAAACCCCCTCTCAAACCCCCCCCTCGTCTAGGCCATGTCTATCCGTATCGCTTGGATCATTATGCAGGGAAGTGCATAGCCAATGGCCTGGCCAGGTCGGGTCGGGTTGGGTTGGGGAGTGGGGGGTACCGAAACCAGTGACATTTGCATGCCGAATGCAAAAACCTGACGCTCATTACCTGAGAAGCAGCAGCAGACGGCACTGAGGGGCAGCAGTAGTGAGGGGCAGCAGCTTTGAGGAGCGTCTCTAAAAGCCAGCTTAAATTTGCATTTTGCATTTCAATTTACTCGATTTGTAAAACCATATGGGGGCTTTACACGACAATGATTCTAGCATCTCTGACAGGGCTGAATGAGTTGTCGTTTGGCATACCCTGGATGTTTTTTGGGGAGGAATATCAGGTATATCATATTAGCAGATATTTCGATCTATGACTGACTTGTCGTTAAAATAGATTGAATCTCAATCTCCCATTGTAAATATATCAATGGATCTGGTTAAAAACCATCCGAATTTAATAAATATTAACTCTATAAACATAAAACAACATATTTACATACCGAAATTATATGGAACAGTACATTTTTATTATAAAATTTGCAAAATTATTTTCATTTTTGATTCTTATTAAATAAATTGAAAATAAGAGTTACGACCACTGGAAACAGTGGTATTTCCATGGATTTTTCTATCAATAAGAGAGTTCTATAAAGCTCATTCCCAGGGAGATTCTCCTTCCAACCGAGGGGCGCTTCCGCATGACAATTGAATAGTTGGCAGAGTCTATTCACCTCCTTGTGAAACTGTTTATTAAATAGTGTTTTCTGTATCCTCTTCCTTCCTATCCTTCCAACTCTATAGGACACCAAATAATATACGATATTGCTATATGTTTAAGGGGAATCTCCACAGTCCAAAATTACATCTCCGATGCCAAAGCCCAACCGAAGCTCGTTGTAAATTCATTGAGGCTTTACACAATGACAATTCCGGCGAGTCTTGATAGATGGCTGGAAATTTGCAAATTACCCATTGATGGTTGTGATCAAACTAACAATCGTTGGAGCTATCATGGCTATTGGCTACCGATGGGGTATCGATGGGGTATTATTATGAGGTGGATTTATGTCATTGCATTCTCTAGCATTTTTCCAACAAAAGACTTGAGCAACAAACTTGTGCCGAAAGTTCCACCTACAAAAAGGGGGGAAAGAGAGTGAGTGGCATTATAACTTTGTGGCAAGTAATGAGTCAGGCCAGACAGCTGTTGTTGCCACGCTGCTGCCGCTGCTGCTGCTGCTGCCTCTGCTACTGCGGCTGCTGTCAACGTTTGCGTCTGCGACTGCGTTTGGCTTGTTGACCTAGTTCAACTTTTGCATTTTGCCGGCATTTTGTGGTGTCAGCCACTTGGGCCACTTCGAGAGAGCCTGTTTTTATTAGCCACCGCTTGGGCTAGCCGCACACACAGAGAGTACACATGCTCAGGCGCACGTTCACATACTTGTGGCGGTGACTGTGTGTGCAATTTCGCGGGCATTCATTTGTGTGTGTGTGTGTGTGTGCGAGTGTGTTTGTGTTTTTGTGGATGTGCAAACGCAATTGAAATTGAAAGTGTTTGTTGTTAGGCGGCGTGTGGCGGGGGCTGGGGGGGGTCTATGATGCGTTACCACAGCCTCCTCCTAGCCAAAAGCCAAAACCATTTGTTGGCTCAAAAAGCCGAAACCGAAGCCGAAGTCGAAGCCGGTTGCAGGTTCATAACCCGCATGCGGCCTTGTGCTTTCAGCCATGTTACGGCTCTGGCCAGCCATGTGGCTATCTGTCTGTCTGTCTGTCTCTCTGGCTGTTTGAAAAATGGGTTATGGGGCGTGTTTGCCTCGTCAAAGACTACATAATATCTATAAAGTAATAAAAAGTACGTCCCAGTTGGTTATACAAAAAATATGAGTAATATTTGTGTTTTATGCCAATAAATCATAGAAGGGAATTTCCCAGAAAATCTATAAAGAATCATTTTTATTGGTCAATAATTTGTACAAAATTTGTTGAGCATTTTTCTTACTAGTTAAAAGTTTTTTTTTTAGATTTTTCAAACAATTAAATAATAAAAAAATAAAATACTACGAGATGCTAAAAACTTGTGCAATTATTTGCTATTCTTGAATGATTACTCACATTCCAGTCAATGCCAGGTCATAAATTGTGGTTTATTGTGCAGGTTTTTGTGGTTTTTATAAGCTAGATAGAGTTGGTTAGACAGGTAAATACCCTGTAAATACATATGGAATTTTTCTAAGAAAATTATAAATTTTTGTGGTTGGTTTTTCATTGTTTATTTTGCTTCAACTAGGGACAAAACGACATATTAATAGTTTGTATTATTCCATAAATTCTAATTAAATTTATGACCTTTTCTTGGAAGATTATGCTAATGGAAAAACATTATATATACTCAATATATTCGATATTCTAAGTATTATAGTGTCTGTATACGTTTTCCCAGATTTCCAACTTCTAGAACTTTAGTTTGTGGAAGTTTTTTCATCTATGGATACATTGTATTCTATTAAATCTCTTATTCATAGAATAAATTGAATATATGTACAATAATCTGCAGTTTCTTTATCGCGCCTGTCAGCATTTATCCTCCAGATACCTTGAGTGCCTAAGTTCTTTACCATGCCATGAAAAATGGCTGCCAAACGACTTGTCTAATGCCTAAAGCCCATTTGCCATGCCACCAGCTAATCACTCCTCATATCCGTTTGCATATTCATGCCATGCCATGCCACACACCTTAACACATATCCGTTGTGGCACTCGAAAACACTCGAAGCACTCGATTGCAGATTGCAGTGGCAAAACCACTCACTGAGATCGCATAGAACTTGATTGGCTTTGGCTCAAAATAAAGTCTATATGCCACATATCTACACTGTCAGAAATCGTTATAGAGATGCTAATTTGTGCTCAAAGCCGTAAATGAAAAATTGCGTTTGAAGGCCGTGCAGGCCGGCAGCAGCAAACGATGACAGAGACCACCCGCCTGCAATAAACGAGGGGGAGCCAAGAGCGGGGAGCTGGCTGTAAGCCAAACAAAATATAAAGTGCAAAATCATTGGCCAATTGGCTAAAAGTGTTTCAAGTGTACGAGTGCCGACGAGTACTCCAGAGAGAAGGAGAGAGAGGGAGACGCGATTCGAATGCAACTTGCCTGTCGATTGAATAGTTTTTGTTGGGGGTTCAATTTCAGGTTTATGATTTTGTATTTTGTATTCTCTCTCTCTCTCTGGCTGTGGCTATTGCAACTGTTTGTGGCAAAGAAGGTCACTCATACTCTGGGAGGAGGCCGGCCAATGCAGGTTGCAACACACACACACAAACACACACACAGGGGCTGGCTGGCGCTTACATTGTTTTGTGGCAAGTTCGTGCCTTTAGTCTTTTGTTTTGGCTTAAGAGCCACATTCGAACTACACGATACACTCGATACAGTCAAGATTCACTCAAGATTTTTGATACTCTGTCTTCTTAGAGAGGGTATTGTGGTTAGAATGATCTCTAGAACATACAGTAGATACTCGAAGGAGTCTTTAGCTGGGGATAGGAATACACTGAAGCCTATAATCTATATAATTATTGCAAATAAGCCTAAGGCCTAATTAACTATGTTAATTCTTACTATAGCTACTGAGACCTTAAGCTAATTTTCAACAATTATATTGATCCATCTACGATCCAATTTATTAATATAAATAAATCTTTATAGTTTGGAAAGGTATTGAAATGTCTTATGTACATATGTAGGTCTTATGCAATGTCTTAATGTCTTCAGCTATGAATTATGAATGAATTTTAGACGAAATTTGATTAAATATACCATAGAGTACAGCCAAGAAACGTTTGTCTGAAAATTATCCTCATCTATTAATGTTTGTAATATAGAAATGATCCACATAATATTTTTATAGATAATTCTTTTTATATTTCATACAATTCTTATGGGTTTAAGGCTCCCATAGTTCCTATAGTCCTATATAGCTTCTATATCATAGCTTTTTGCTAGATTCTTGGCTCTTATTGTAGCTTGTTCCTGGAGATATTCTCATACAATGTAGAAGCTTAATTTCTGGTTACATTTCTTCCAAGTTTTACTCCTGGACTCTAAGACTTTTTAAGAGATTCTGAATCACTTTATATTCTTAAAGAACTATGTCAAATACAGCTTAAATCTGACAACTATTTTAGCTAATTTAAGCTGCTTAGAGATACATTTTAAGACAGCCTTGCATGTAAACACAGATTCAAAAATAAATCTGCGACTTTAAACCAGAGGCCGGCAGCGTCCTATGCATTTTGCATAGAAAAAGGCCACGGGGCAGCGCAGTCGGCATAGTAAGAGTAAGAGTGTAAGAACTTCGTGTAGCGTCGGCCCTGTGCACGCGTTGCTTTAAACCTTTAAACACGTCTCCCAATCGTCAAGGGTATACAAAATTCGTTGCATTGAACCTATAGGCAGGCAGGCAGTCTGGCATTTGGTTGCACTCCACTCATAAAGTGACCAAAATTGGAGCCAATTTGGAGGCAGGTGCGAGTGTTCAAAGTGCTGTGGAGTGGCTCTGGGGGTTGGGCAAGAGGCTGTTGGCTTGCTGCTGCTACTGCCTAGCCGCTGCTACTGCCTTGCCGCTGCTGCTTTTCTGCTGCCTGGTATTCAGTTTTACTTTCAGCTGGCTCTAGAACCGAAGTGCCATAGGCAAGGCAGGCCATGCAGGCGGCTACTTCAGGTTGTTGATATTTCTTTTCGCAATTCTCTTTGGAATCAGGGGGGGACATGCCGACCAGCCGACAGTCGACTGGCAGCAGAGACATCAGGGAGCAGTAGACAGAAAACAAGTTTGTCCAATTTGCTTTTGTCTTTTTAGTGGTAAGCACCATGCAAACATTTGATTACCAGGCTAACGATACTACACACACACACACACTGATGTTGATGATGATGAGCCGGCTTTAACGCCTTAGAAGTCTGTTTAGCGACAGGCCAGTCAGGCATTTGGTATTTTGTTTGTACCTTTTGCCATTTTGCATACTTTTGCAATCCGGAGAGCTAGAGAGGTCAGAGAGGGGCGTTTTCTAGCCAAATAGAAGTAGAACCCACGTTAATTAGGAACTCAGGCTAAACACACTCCAAATAGTTGGCCAACTTGAGGCATTGATTAGGTTTTTATGCCCATAATGTTTGCTGAATTTCACTTCATTAGAGGTAAAGGCTGACAGTTTCTGAAAGGAATGTTTAAGGAGGCTGTAAGACATATATTATAATATGGGATCTAATATGTTGAATGTACTTTTGAGCATCGAAAACTATAGATAAAAACTTCAGATAGATATGGTTTTAAGACTAGCAGCTCTGTTAAGAGAGTTGCCACCGCAGACGCCCCTATATAGCCCCCATATCTGCAACCCAATAGCTATTTTGGCCCACAACTCAGAGCTGATAGAGAGCCCTTTTCAATGAGAGATTACTTTGATTGAAAGACATTACTTTTCTATAAAATATATCTGTATTTATAGAACATCATATCTTTAGAGCTTAAGACAAAATTTACATAAATTATACAAAGCGCTTTGTTGGCCTTTAAGCGAACATCTTCGACTGACTCTCCGTAAGGACAGGTCACCTTTCGGGCCAACGATCTAGCTGTTGCTAGAGCCCTGTTTGGTTGAGACTTGAAGGCAGCTTCCACCAGACTTCAGCAGGAGCTCTGTGGTTTTCCAACACTCCCGTTAAGAGAAGGAGTACGAATACAGCGCTTAGTACAGAGGCGGTGTCCCCTTGCATCGCAGCGAGCACTCTTGAAGAATCCCCTGTTCCGTGGTGACGTAGGAGGAGAGGTTTCTCCTACCAAGCGTGTCCACTTCCTGCTCACAATGCTCTGCAGTCGTTTAGGTCCTGTACAAGCCTGCGTTGAACACCCAAAACTATGGGGTTTACACTTTCCCGGTGTTGCTTCAGAAAGCTGCTTCTTTTTGTTTGGTATTTACAGTGAACTTATGGAAGTTTCCTAGGTGCTTGGTTCCACAAGTCCGCTGATTGCCGCTAAGGACAACCCAGCCTTAAAAGCCTTCGGAGATGGAAAATTTATAATTTCGGAAATATTTGCCAATAATTTTGATTTTGATTTACTGAAAATTTGGAACTTTTGAAAACAACAACATTTTTGTTAGACTGTTGGAGTTGGAGTGAGGTATTCTATGTCTAACCTTCACAAATGGAACTTGAAAGATAAGCCAAGGCACACTAATTGATGGATTTTATTTTCTAGCCCTTTCAAGGTTAAATTTCGGTTTAAAATTCCATTTCCCACTGACAGCAGAGACCTTCAAATGAATTTCAAATCAATTCAAAGTCAGTGCATCGATTTGGTATTGGTTTTCCGTCTGTCTTACAAAAGGTCAATGCGTTGGGGACCTTGACAATCAACAAGAGACAAAGCCAGACAGAGAGAGAGAGAGAGACAGAGAGGCAGACAGACAGAGAGGCAGACAGACAGACAGGGGGACAGATGGATACCAGGGGGAGCCACAGACGACTAAAACCCCAACATAATGCTGACAAGGCAGGTTTCATAGATCCCAGGCCCAGACCCAGACCCAACCCCAGACGAAAAACTCGACCAAAAAATTCTCAAATGATTCGGCGTAAAAAAAAAAACAAACAAAAAACCCAACGAACGAACGAACGAAACTTGTCTGCAAAATTTACAATTTATTCCACCAAAAGTTTCCATGGGGCAGAAAAATATTTCTCTCATTCTTTTTTGCCATCAAAATTCGGTTTTCCATTTGCATATATTTCGGGTTGTATCTTGTCTTGCGATAAAGAAATCTGTGTTGCTCTTATTATGTTGATTATCATATTATGTATAAATTATAATTGTGCGCTTCCTGTCCGTTGAGTTGCATGTTAAATTATGTGACAAAATGTCTGTCAACGAGATGGCAGCAGCAACGACATCAACTACAGGAAAATGAAGGGCCTGAAACAGCTGAAAACATTCCAAAAGCCGCTCATCATCGTCATCATTGTCTGCACAACATACATACATGCCTTCCTTCCTTTTGATTAATTTTTTGTAGTATAATTTATGATACTTTAGGGGGGGCAAGAAGAAAACTTTGCAACTTGCAAGAAAGAGTGTCTAGAGAGTGGTGCCATTCGACGAGGGGATACCTAGTAGTAGGAGTTTGATTTATGTGGAATAATATAGACTGGGAATGGAATGAAATGGAAGGGGAGTAGCTATATGGAAAGAATCTTACAAAGAAAGAGCTATCAATGAGAGTGAGTGATATTTATGCGAAGGAAACAACTTTCTTTGGCTCTTAAAGAAGGTTCCTTCAGCGGAAAGAGATTCTAAATCTATATTTCGATTATTTTGACTATTCCAAATCTAGTCTACATTTTTTAGAATTTTTTCAAGAAGAACTATCATAGGAATTCCTCTTATTTTCGTATTTCTAAGCTTTCTATCCCTAGAAAATGTTCATATATATCCGCTAAATCCCACATACCCTTTTGTCTGCCACAAGCACTAGGTATACGAGGTATACGATGAAAAAAAAGCACATTGTTGCGACACATTCATTGTTAATGTCAAAATAATTGGACACGCTTGCCAGGCTCGGACCCCCAGTCCCCAGATCACAGATCCCAGACCCCCACCCCACCCCAGTACCAGGCCCATGCCCATACCCCTGCCCAGGGTGGTGTCCAAAAACCATAGCATGCCCCTGCCCCGGCCTGGTTTCCCTAAGCGGATGAGGCGAATTTGTGCTGGCCACAAGTTCGCGTGTGGCATGAAAATTTATGGGACGCTTGCAACACAGAAAGTGCTACTGTGCTGCAGCAGCCACCACAACAAACACAAGAAAAAAAAAGCAGCAAAAAAAAACATGTTAAATATTAAGTTTGTTGCTTGAGTCTTTTGTTTCGTCTCAGTTTGCCTCGTTGTTTATGGCCTCAACTGGAGGCGTGATAGCCATAAAATTTGACAGCTTATTGACACTAAATTGACATATGAAATATGTGGCAAATTTTACATTAAAATATATATTATATATAAGGCAGCAGACATACATATATGTACATATGTTTCAATTGCGGGGGCAAAAATCGTTTCGCTTTCATTTGCTCTTTTTTTTGTTGGTTTTCTTTTTGCGGTCTATTAACAGTTACTCGTCAATTGGCCCAAAACAAATGCTCGGATGCTCTTTACAATTTTTACACTATTTATTTGGGTTTCCTCTTTGCTTTCCTGGGAGTTGTTTACTTTTTTTTATGTAAACCCTAAAAAAAATGGGGTAAACATTGTAGCGCACGCGTGACTTGGTTTTTCGGTTCGAGTGCACATAGGAAATGAAATGAAATGAAATAAAAGAAAATAAAACAAAAGACTTGGCCAACAACAACAACAAAAAAGGCAAAAGGTAGTTGAACATTTTTAGAGCTGATTTTCGGGCTGATTTATGGTTGCTTTTGTTATTAGGGAAATTGTTTATAGATGTTTAATTGGTTGTAACCATGGATTGTAGGTTTGGAATGATATTAGAATAGGAAACAAAGTCTATAAAGAATTTGTAATAAATAAACAGTATCAAAATATGGGTTTGGGAAGGTGAAAAGCAAAGGTTTCTGCTCTTAGAGGAAAACATATAGCGAATAAAATAAATACCTGGGATCGTTCTACAAGTTTTCTTATTTATTCATTAAAATATTTGACAAAAAGAGACAAAATACCAACTTCAGGCTATATTGGAACTCTTTAAAAGTAAAATTGTAATAAAATTCTATAATATAATAGAATATACAATATATAAAATATATGTTTACAGTAGATCAATAACAATATAATGGAATATAAACATCAAAGGTTGGATTTCTATTGCATTACTATTTCTATTCTATTCCTTTCTTTCATATGTATAAAACCCTTCCTAAAGCTTTAGAGATCTTACTTTGAAATAGAAAGCAATAGATAGATAGAAAATACATTTCTATGGCCAGAGTTTTGTGTATTTCCTTGGAAGAAACCTCTTCAACTATTGTTCCTAGAATAATCATCACTTCATGAACCATATGACTCTTGCTTGACGCTTCCCTGACACTTCCTAGCAGTAATTACAACCTAAACCTAATTAAATTCCATTTTCCATTTCCCTTTTATATTACTTACAGGACCTCTACTACATTGTCTTTGGCTATCCCGAAAAGGAGCTCAACACAGACATCGCCCTGATCACCGGCGGTGGCAATGGCCTGGGTCGCCTGCTGGCCGAGCGACTCGGCAAGTTGGGCACCAAAGTCATTATCTGGGACATCAATAAGAAGGGTAAGACATCCATCTAACAATTACAATAATAATTTGATAATAATATCCATTGGCAGGCATTGCGGAAACCGTTGAGATCGTCGAAGAGGCGGGCGGCTACTGCAAGGGCTATGTGGTGGATATATCGAAGAAGGAAGAGGTCTATAAGGCGGCCGATGTCATCAGAGCAGAAGTCGGTGATGTAAGTATTACAAAGAAAGAAAAGAAGGGAGAGAGGGATAGAGAGAGAGGGAGAGAGCCGTTCCGTGCCGCAATTGAAGCATAAAAGTCGAGTAATTACTGTTTACAGTCGAGCGCCTAATGTGCCATCAGACTGGTCCTCATATAATTGTTTGTTGAGGGGCGTTTAATGGCCTGTCTTCTTGGCCAAGAACACAGAACAGAACAGAACCCTTTTCCTTCCTATATGAACAAAAAAACACATGTAAGACGGTGCCGCTGCCACACCCCGTTGCAACACATTTATGCATATTCATGTCATAAATTTCAAGCGAAGTCGCAGTCGCTGGCGGGGAGTCGGAGGGGGGCAGGGGCAGGGGCAAAAATGTATATGCATGAGCGCATCGTCATCGTTGCGGCAACCTTGAGAAATTGTTGCACATTACACAAACTCCACAAAAAAAGCAAGAGATAAAAAAAAACTAGAAAGAAAGGCCCATGGCAAGAGTCGAGGTTTGAGATACACTAGGGGAAGGATTTTGTGGAATATTTTGCAGGTGTTTTGTAGAGAAAAAGGTGGAATCTCCCATATTCCATATTTGGTTTGAATGTGATTCGAAATTTATAGGTTTTTATCATTCATTCATGAAGAAACCAAAGAGTTTTATCTGTAAAATTTCGACTTGTCAATCTATTTCAAATTGTTCCTTTGTATTCGTGGTGGGAGTTTCTGCCAGAACTACATTTGGGATCTATCCTAAAAGGAATATGTCCTACGACCGATTATTCCTAATAAAGATATATGATTTATGCGTACAAAATATCTCAAAATATTACTCGGAATAAATTTAGATGGGTTTGCTCTTAAGTAACCATTTTATGAACGATATTTCTTTGATATAAGATTCAAATATTGCCTTCGAGGGACTGGTATATATTGTGTAAGATATAAGGCAGATTTCTACCCCTTTTATGAACGATTGTTCTTTGAAAAAAGACTCATATATTGCCTTTGATGTAGATGTAGATATTGTGTAAGATTCAAGCCAGATTTCCAGACGATTAAGTTAGAATTTTGGTAAGATAAATACGGCTAACCATGGCCTATCTTCATGACATTGCAGATTCATATGTTGCCTTCGATGTAGATGTAGATATTGTGTAAAATGTAAGCTGATTTCTACAAGCACTACCTACTGAATATGGATATACATGACCTACCTTCATGGCTTTACAACCTTTAGGTTAAATGAAAGCTACCCAATAATACAGTTGGGGGTATAGAGTATCCGAACACCAAAGAGAAGGTATGTACGGACGTTCAAAAGAAGTAGCCAGGTCCAGTCCCGGTGCCCGTCCTCTGCAGCAAACTGGTTGGCTGCCACCAGTTCTCCATCGTATTCGCATTCGCATTCGATCTGCTCATTTATCACAATCTGGGGCAGTCTCAGTGCCCATCCCAAAAGCCCAAAGTCCGGTGTCCACTGTCCAGTGGCCAGGCCTGCCAGTGCCCAGTGCCCAGTGCTGCTGTGTGCCACAATGTGGTTGCTACTGCATCAGAGACTGCTGCAGCTACTTTTGCCACTTCTGCATTCAAATTAATTGCAGGCGGCACGAGTAGCAACATCTTTGCTGCTGCTAATTGCAACTCCAACCCCCTCCCTCTGCTGCCCCCTCAAAACTCTGACTTGGAGTTGCAAAATGATGACTGCCACAAAATGTGACGGCAAGCCTTTGTTTTGTTAAGCTCTTGCGACTTTTAACATTTTTATTAAAGTCACAAAAATATTTCCCCTTTGTTGTCTTTTGTTTGCTAATTATTTTTGTGTTTTGCATTTGTTCTATCACTTAGAACCTGTACGAGTTTGTGGGGGGAGGGGAGAGTATTTATGTGTGGCACAAACACAAATATTTGAGAGGAGCTTTGCTAATGAGGAAGACCACAGACGAGTCAGGGCTGAGGTGGTCCGTTAATTAAAGTGGAAGAGGAATTTGTTAAATAAATAAATAATGTTAAAGGAAGACAAAAAAGCAAAGATGTTGACTGACTTTTCAGTTTGGAAATCAGTGGAAGTCATTTTAAAATGAGGTTTAATATTCCAGAATATTCAAATATTCTAAAGGAGAGATTTTAGAGGAGGGACTGAGGGACTAATGAAATTCATACACTGTTTTTTGTGAATTTTAAACCATTTTGGGATATTGTCTATTATTCGAGTACGAGTCTCACTGTAATAGAGATAGTGGTAAAACGAGAGAGAGAAACATCGAAAGCGAAAGAGCTGTAATAGGACTAGTGGTAGAACGAAAGATTGAGAGAGAGAAGCGAAATGTGCATGAAAACTCATCCTGAACTGCTCAGCTACTCTGTAAGAGATGACTAGATTCCCATGGCTTGTTTGCTGCATTCTGACTACTATAATAATCCGATTGAAACCAAATTCTGCAAACTTCTAAATAAGATATTTCTAAACAATTCTGTTCTATCGGTTTTCTTGTATCCTAAAAATTATAGAAAATTCTATGTATCTACTTAAATGCATACAAATATCTATAGATCTAACTACAGTCTCCAATAATGCATATAATATATACGTAGAAATTATATATAATTTTCTAATTCGAAGTATTCAGAACTATAAAGAAGACACGCAGTCATTATTAATGAATATTATACCCCTACTTTAGTTAATCTTCCAGCAACTAGAAAAAGTTAAAACGAAATGTATTATATTCCTTTATCTACCTAGCAATCATTTCCATTTCTACACTTGATATTTTTGTTATATAATTGCTCCAAAACGAGAAGCTGATGATTTGTACAACCATTTAGTGGCATAACAACCATAATTTATGGGATTTTTCATGCATGGCCAGTGTCCAATTTCCAAATAAATGTTTACCGAACTGACACAAGTTCAAAGTATCATCAAAACCCACCAAAATAAACGTCAAAATAATGTCGAAAAATGCTTAAAATTATACAAAAAACTCAAGCATAAAAATGCCCCACTAGAACGAAGAGAAAATTAAACAAAAGCTAACAAAGCTTTTTGAAAGAGTTTTATAATGACAGCCCCAAAAAGCGTTGAACCTAAAAGTCACTAAACAAAAAAAAGGTAGAAAGAAAAACAAATGAAGATGGTAAAAAACAGTAGCAGAAAAGAGCAGACAGCAAAACAGAAAGCAAAGCAAAACAAAGGGAAAAGAAGTGAGTGAGAAGTGAGGGCTAGATGAGAAAACCGAAGCTTAAGATACACTTGCAGTTGCACTAGAGTTTCGGCAAACCCGATCAAAAACCCGAACATGCCTGCGGGAGAAATCGGTTTATTGCAGCAGAGACTTTTGATATCCACTAAACTTTATACAGAATCCGAATTTTAGGTTTTTAATATCATATAACCCATTGAGAGTGTATAAACCACACAGCATTCAGGCAGTCAGCCAGCTGCTTAGTAACTCATGCGTTATGCAGATGACGCGTAGCTTTTGTTGGCTTCTTTTTTTTAGTAATTTTTCGTTGTTGTTTTTTGTAGAGTTTTCATGTTGTTGTTGTTTTTGTCAGTACTACCACAAGCAATGCTTGAATCTGTCTGAAATATTACATTTAATATTTTTTAATGGCCTGGCGATGTTGTTGGATATTTTGTTGCCTTAATTATGCGACTTGTTGTTGTTGTTGTTGTATCTTAATGCACGCCTCGTTAAATGTTTTTGCCCGGTTACAGCAAGAAGATTTGAAATCGCTCATACGCAATGTATGACCCACGGCCCCCCATGGCCCTGCCCCACACTCGAATTTGCACTTGAACTCGCCCCCATTATGGCTGTGCACTGCACTTGTTGTTAACTTATTTAAACAGCAGCAAAGAAAAACAGCAATCATAGAGGTAATCTACGCTTGCGATTACGATTGAGATTACGAGCAGATGGTTAACTACTTAGGGAGCAAACGGACGGAGACGGGGAGACGGGGACGGGGACGGGGACGGATGTCGGCCAGACAGAGGCTGGCTTTAAGGTCTGCTTTTTACATTATTCGCAATTGGACCTTGACATGGCTCAAACCTTTTTTTGTTGAAGGATTTCACTTGCATTAAATTACATTTTCATTAGCATTTTATTCGAAACTCAAATTTGGTAATTTCCACATTTAGCAAATGCTCAAGAGAAACTTTAAAGGAAGGGGTTTATATTATTTATTAATTTAATCAAAAGATTCTTCGTTTCTACAGAAAGCTGCCAAAATGTATTTATATATTTTTTAAGACCTCTCTATGTAGGGTTTATTCTTAGATGTCTTAGTCTTAGATCCGAAAATGTCCAATTATAATTGGCTTATACTATAATTATAGAAGCTTTGTTCTGCTTTTAATAGAACCTTCAACATGTTGCATGTTTTGGGCTGTCATCGAACTTCAACAATTTGAAGGCCAAATGGCAATTTGGTGGTTTTTTTTTTCAAATGGTTCTAAAATCTTCTTGGGCTTTGAAGCGTGTAAAATTTTTTGTAAATTTAAAAACAGAAAACCAAAAATGTGCAGACTTAAGAGGTTTTAGGAAAAGGGTAGATTTTTCATTATATAAAAGTTTCTGCAAGTTCATGTATGTTTTTTCCATTAGAAAAATAAAGAAAATACATGTTTATTTTATTAAAATATTTATTAGTTATTATTTATTAATTTTCCTGATTTTACACATACAAATTCTCAGTCTAAAGCTGTTAAAATATATTTTCCAAGATTTATTGCTATTAGAATTGGGTTCCTGATGCTCGTATAGCCCGAATAGAAATTGAAACAAATATTCACAGATTTAGAGAAGGAAATTCTACTAAAATTCAAACTTTTAGCTTAACTTTTTTTAGGAGAAATAATTAAATGATATTTCTAGAAATACTATGACCTTTTCTTGGTCTATCTTTTGGTCACATCTCAGTTTGTTTCGGTAAATACTTACTTGCCACCTACCTAAAAGTATTTCCTAACCAAACTCTAAACTCGTACAATAAATAATGTAAGTAATGACCATTTGAAAACCCAAAATCGACAAGACCCGTCAAGGCCAACCAGATGCATAGACAGACATATGTTTAGCTGGCCAAACGAGTTGAGAATATTTACTCGTTTTTCCACACACGAAAATATTACGAAATATGCAAATTTTTGGCCAAAGTTTTACCATTTATCAAGTGTTTTTCCATCAGCCTGAAACTCACACAAGTTTTTCATTTTTTTGCTATCTTTCAGATTACTTTGCTGATCAACAATGCGGGTGTTGTCTCTGGTTTGCATCTACTGGATACTCCAGATCATCTGATTGAGCGCTCGTTCAATGTGAATGTTATGGCACACTTTTGGGTGAGTTCAAGAGACAGGTTGGAGAATGTGAGACCATGATACATGATATTGAAATTCCTTTAGACGACAAAAGCGTTTCTGCCCAAAATGATTGAGAATGATCGGGGACACATTGCCACAATTGCCTCGCTGGCCGGCCATGTAGGCATTAGCAAATTGGTCGATTATTGTGCCAGTAAATTTGCTGCGGTAAGTGTTTCGCAAATCTCTCCGGTGCATGCCCCTGCCCCTGCCACAGGTTTTGACGGTCTCGACGGTCTCCCTCGATAATTACAGGTTGGCTTTGATGAGGCACTGAGGCTGGAGCTGGAAGTCCTTGGCCATACGAACATTCGAACCACCTGCATTTGTCCGTTCTTCATTCAGGCAACTGGCATGTTCGACGATGTGAATGCCAGGTGAGTGCCATGCATAAACTCCTTCTCCTCTCTCTCTCGCGAGAGAGAGGGAGAGATACTGACTGACTCTCTGGAACTCTGACACTGACATTTTGACTTGCTAAATGATTGCAGATGGGTCCCCACTTTGAATCCCAACGATGTGGCCGATCGTGTCATCTCTGCCATCAGAAAGAACGAGAAGCTGGCCGTAATACCTGGCTTCCTGAAGGCCCTGCTATCGCTCAAATGGTGAGTAAACAAATGGGTTCTCCATTTAATTTAAACACAATCATTTGGTCTCCCCCTTTGCTCCCTTGCCCCCCTCACACACGTAATTAGGCGCCATAATGCTTGTAAGGGGTCTTGTTCTCCCCTAATGGGTGCTCATCAAAGCGAAATACTTGACTTGAATATATTCATTTGAATTTAATTTTGGGTTTGTGTTGTACGAGCATTTTATGGCGGGCAAATTGATAAAGTCATACGGGGATCTGTAGGTTATGGAAGGAATGCAAGTGTTCTCTCTGTCATAGGGTACATTTTCATTGAGGAATATTCCAATAGAAGTTAAAGAAGTTTAAAGGGGGCCTTTTGTTCATACTTCGGAACCTCTAAGGAACTTTGTTGGATGTATTGAAAATAGTTTAAATTTCATTTAGAAACACATATTTTTTGTTATTTTATAGATTTACCATTTTTTGACCCCGACTCCGCAAAACAAAAGGGTTTTGTGTTAAAATATGTTTATATGTTGAATTTTAAGAAGCCTTTTGTAGCCAAAAAGCCAGCCAGAGTATTCCTTTGGTGACCCCGATTCGTTAATCAGGAAAGTACTTGCTGATAGCATTGCTCTCATTTATTCGAATTCTTATAAGATTAGCTTGTCCTCAGGTGTTTATTAAAACAAATATCTTTCCTTTAATGAAGCCCAAACAAAATGTTGTCTGTCACCCTTCAAAGGGTCACCAAATCAAGCCACTTCCTCGGGTTGACCTACTTTCTTATCCTATTTAAAGTCTAGAATCTACAAGTTTCCTTTTTATTTTTGTAATCTCCTTGAGGGTCATAAATCATATTTCCCCAAATATAGCTACTATTTTGGACTTTAAACGGAAACTTTTGTCTCTGTATGTGTGCCAGCCATTAAAAAGTAAACAATTCCAATTGCTTATTCAAAGCATGTCCGTGTCCTACCCCTCCAGTAAAAAATATGATAGAAATCCCAACCTATTTAGTAACTGCTCACTCATCTACCTACCCTTCAAAGTACACCCCCACCCTGCCTGCCGCTGGACCTCCCCGCCTCCCAAACGTAACATCGCAACATTACCATGCCTAATGGTCTCGCTTTAATGTGTTTCTCTTTAATAATGCATATTATTTACCTTTACCTGAACTCTCTTTCATTCTCTGTGTCTGTGTGTTTGTGTTTTTGCAGGACCTTCCCCTGGGGCTGTGTGGGTGGTTTGCTCCGACGCCTAGTGCCCGATGCCTCGCCCCAAGGTCTGCCCAGCTCCATTGGTGCCCACGCCACCAACGCCACCGCCACAGCCAGCTCTGCCTCGCCAGTGAACGCCAAGTCAAAGTCTAGTATTGCCACAACCACCGCCGCGGATATGGCCGCCCTGGATGCGGAGCTGAGCAGCGTTACCCTGCCGGCAAAGCCACCCTCGATGCTGATCCAGCGTACACCGTCGCTAGGGGAGCGAGTCCTCTAAACAGAGAATCCCATCCCCCCCGAATACATCCAAGTTTTTTTTGCCTGTTCTGTGTGTTGTGTGTGCATTTTATGAGCGTTACCGCGTTATGGAGTTACGAGCATGTGTAATTGAATTTCGTGTTTTTTTGGCATTTTTCCGGGCGCACCTCCTTCACACACACACACACACACACACACGGGCCAAAAAACGTTGGTCTACGGTTTTTCGGGGATTGCGAGTTTGAGGTTTTTGAGGTTAAAGCGAGGAAAGAACCATTTACTAAATCTAAGCTACAAATCTAGTGATATTACATTTAGTTAAAGCGTGAGAGAGAGCGATAGAGGGGTAGTGAAAGCGTTTAGCCTTAATTAATTGAATTGTATTTTTGTATAAATCATATTTATAAGAACCTTATACATACATCTATGAACATGTCCAGGCAGGCATCTTAGAATATGAACATTAAGTTAACAATTTTGTTTTGCATTTTCCGTTTTGCCGTAGTCATTGTTGAATTAAGTTTTCGCCGTCTTAAGCCATTAATCGTTAAATGAAAAATACTTTTTGCTCAATGGAATTGTTTTATATTGTGAAAGAACTTTAAAAGAAAGATTAAACACTTGTTTTTTTTTGTTAAATTAGTTAAATTAGCCTAAACATTTAATACTAATTATTATCGAAAGATGTATGAAATTAATTCTATAAAATATATACGTTAAACAACAAAAATTATAAAATCAAAAACAAAGTTGTGTGTGTGTTTTTTTGGGGGAAAAAGCTGTGAAATGGGTTTATGGAAATTAAATATAATGGACAATTTCAAAGGTAAAACTATGATCAAAAGTATTCATTACTTCAAAGATTTCTCTTGTAAATCAAAATTTTCTATAATCACGAGTTTTCACTCGGGGTCACCACTTTTTAAAGTTTGGAAAAGTACAATTATTAAAAGAAAACATAAAGAAGTCCAATGATTTTTTAAGACTACTTATTTGAACAAATAACCCTTTTTCTATGCAGAGTCGGGGTCACCAAATGCAAAAATAAGGCTTTGATTTCTCCAAAAATATTCGAAGTTTAATTTATTCATTCATTACGAATCGAACACAAAGGAATTGAAACTCTTTTCGATAGGGTTTGACATGAACACAACGAAAGGTACTTAGAAATATATAAAGCTATAGAAACCTATGATCTATCTATACCTAAGATCGTCTCAAGATCTTTAGAACGAGTCTTTGTTGTGTATTTATGATCCTCGAAACCTCTTAAGCCCTTAAACTAAACTAAAGATATCGATCAATAACACTAGACGGCAGAATTGAACTTACTTTCCAGCTGTGGCGGGGGAAGTATCGTGTTGACTAGTGTAATCAATCAACTGGCAAATGGATTCTCATCAAACTTCTGACTCAGTGCCTTGGGCACTTCGTAGCGACCCACAGGATCGCGGTAAATGGGATTCTCCTGGCGCACCCAGTTGGCCCGCTCCTTCTCGAAGCGGGCAAACTCGCGGGCGTCCTTCGCCCGGATGCACCACAGGATGAGGAATATCAACAGCAGACCGATCAGGAGGGTGAAGCCCGAAATGAACCCGAACAGAGCCACATAGTCGAGGGGCTCGCAGTCCGTGGCCTGGATCGTCAGATAGTTGGCATGATCGATCACCTGATAGCCAAAGTAGCTGTCACACTGGATGCCATGCTTGTTGACGATCCGCACCAGGCAGCGGACATCCGCCTCCAGTTCGGAGACAAAGGAGTAGGTGAAGTGCTCCTGGCTGTCGAGGCTCGTGCATATCTCACTCAGGTTGTCGCACGCCCCCATGCCCTGCCGCTGCTCGATCAGGCAGGTGACACACGGCTCGTAGAACTGGCACAACTTATTGTCCTTCTCGGGATCGATCTCGCATAGCTTCCCCAGGAACGGCTCATCGCAGCTGCACTCGCCACATTCGCAGGTGCCGCGCTGGGAGCATACCTCGCCCGTGGGTCCCAGACAGGCGTCGGTGCCCTCCTTGCAATTGCAACGACTGCCCGACCATCCGTACTTGCAGACGCACTTGCCACAGTAGCAATCTGCCCGCTCCTCATTGCAGTCCTGGCACTCCCGACACTCGCAGTACTCGCCCGTATAGTCAGGATCACAGAGGCAGCTGCCACAATCGCACTCTCCCCGATTGGAGCAGACCAGCGGGGATCGACTGCCATCAATGTCGGGTTGGCGGCACTGCAGCAGCAAGGCCTCGTTGGTGGTGACATTCGTGGCGTCGGTGGGGCACGTGCAGTAGGTGCCCGTCCAGCCCTCGTCGCAGGTGCACATGCCGCAGTGCAGGTAGCCCTGGTTCTCGCACTGAAAGCGTCCTTCCTCGCTCTCCGGTTCGGGCTCCTCCTGGCAGGGACACGGACGCTGCAGCTCCACATCCAGGTCCATGTACTCATTGAGTGAAGCCTCCTCTACGCGGATTTTATGCGTCTAAAAATGGTAAAACGTAAGACAGATCTAAGGAAAGAAATTAGAGGGCTATGCCACTTACGTAAACCCCATTTGAGGGATACTCCTTGAGGGTGACATCCACATAGAACTCGATCTCCTTGCCCAGGCTCAGATTGTTGCAGTAGTTCCGCTTCCTTAGCTGTGGGAGTTGTCCGGCACAGTCGGTATAGTACTCCAAGTGGATAATGTCCGGACTGTTGTCATCGAATTGAGTGCGCTTGATCAGACTCTCGTAGCTGGAGAAAGCAAAAGAAAGTGTCAAAGTACTCAAAGGCGATAGTGTTTTCCCTCTGCTAACCTTTTCTTAATCAATTCCAGTATATTCGATGAATCTGCACTCAGGATATCCACATAGCTGATCTCCTTCATCAGGGCACTCAGTTCCCTATAAGTGCTGACCACCTCCTTGGTCACAGCAAAGATCACGCTGATCTTGCGCCGCAAAAGCTCTCTGTAGATCTCCTCCAGCGAGGGATAGTCATACTCCAAGGAGCCCGTATACTCGCCGGCGCCATTCAGATGACACTGCCGATCATTCCGCTCAATGATGCCCGCCAGCAGGCCATCGCCAGCCAAGTGCATGAAGCCATCGGTGACCAGGATCACCACTTTGCGGGCCTGCTGTTGCCAGCCGATCTCCTTGGGGCAGACTATGACCTGCATCAGGGCATCCAGTCCGCCCTCCAGATTGTCCAGATTCCCGGTGATCTTGCTCCCGGCCACGGCGGCCGTAAATGCTCGGATATCTTCGGTGAGCGAGAGCTGATGCCGATACCCGTAGGTGGGCTCACAGACGGCACCCACGGGCCCACACGGGTTCTCCTTGTGCTGCGGCAGGATCATCGGCATCGTCGGCTTGTCCGCGAACGAGCCAAAGCCCAGACGATAGTTGTCCGTGAGGTTGCGCAGTGTTTGGGTCAGTTGGGCGCCCAGCTCCTCGAGGGTCTCCTTGTCGTCGCGCATTGTCCAGGTCAGGTCCATGAGGACATAGAGGTCGAGTGGATTGTTGCGTGCCGTTCGATACCGCAGCTTGATGCGTTGCGTGTTCCCTAAAGAGAGACAAGAGGTTATAGATTATAGCTTTGGGTTTATGAGCTGTTTTACGAGCTGCCACATCTGCATAAAGTAGGGGAGGGACTGGGCCTGCTCTAGATTCCCTTTCATTACCACTTGGACTGGGTAACACCACCTGATATCTCAATGGTTGGTTGTCTTCCTTGTAATCCTTAAGCGTGTAATTTTCGAACCGAACCTTAATTGAAGACCTTATTCGATCTCGGATATAAACGATGTTAATGGTTTTTCAATTGGTTCTTTTCGGCAGCTGGCAGCCACAATCCTTTAATCGGTGCTCTCAAGAACCCTAATTGAAATGCAAATGGAAGATAATTTAATATTCTTCGAAGGGTTTTCCTTTCCTTCTTTCAAGTTTCTTTAAAGTTGCTGACGAATTCTGCCACTTAATGAGAACTCATTTCATGGTTTTTGGTATATTTTAGGGATCTTTGAGTAGAGCTACAGCAGACCTTAGTCTTCATACGATATCGCCTAGTAGTTCCTCTTTATAAAAAGTTATCTTTTCATCCCCCAAGATTCCGATTTGCACTGCCATAAGAAATCATAACTAAATGAGATTTTTGCTAATCTTTTACTTATCGCCTCGACAACTAGCGGTTCAGTGAACCCAAGCAAAAAGTGAGAGAGAGAGAGAGGAAGAGTGACAGCGAGGGAGAGGGAAGATATATTCCCACGCCTAATACATGAACAAACAGCCACCCCCGAAAGAGCAAGAGCGAGAGAGAGAGCGAAAGATGTGACAACCACAAAATACTGATAAGCGAAGCAGGAACACAAAACAAAATGTTCAAAATGATGTGGAACAAATCGGCAAAGCAAACAGAGAGACACAGAGAAAGAGAGGCATAGAGGGAGAGCCAGAAGAGTGACACAATTGATAGAGCCATAAAGAAGGGAGCTACCAAAACACACAACACAACAACGGAAAACAGTTCATTCGTTCGTTCCATTTGATAAATTATTGGATAAGATAACCACCGCAACACACACATGGATACACTCATACACACATACGACTGTACCTTTGACCAGCTTGAGGTATGCCCGCTGCGGCGTCACCTGAACCGCTTGATCATCGCTCGTCTGATAGTCCTTGAGGGGACGCTCCTGCAGTAGGTCGAGCACCGGCTGATTCTCGTAGATCTCATTATCGCTGCAGTTGAATTTTAGGAGTTGGGAGCGCGTGAAACAGCGCCAGCGCACCTGATAGGTCTGTAATGAGAGAGAGAAAGACAGAGAGAGCGAGAGAGAGGGTAAAGAGTGAGAATTAGCACACAAAAATTTAATTTTTTAGGTGTTTTGGAGTGTTTCTTGTATTTCTAGTACATTATGGTCTACAGTACCCCCTTTTTTAACCATTTGCTGTACAAATGTGACCTAAGTGAATGACATCATGGTTAAAAATGTACCAAGTAAAGGATGATTAATATACTCTTAATAGCTAATGACTCATGTCCTATAGGAATCCACAGAATATACGACTTTTCCTTTTCAAAAGTAAACACACGATGGCTGTAGGAATAGTTAGAAGAAAAATGTGTGGCTTTTCATTGGATCTTGAATACCTAATGATTTATCAGGTAATTGCTTAATTTTTCGAAAAAAATACTAGAAACGTCAAAGAGCGGTAGCTAATAGCTGTTACAATGATGTGCAAAAAATACCAATACAAATATTTTGTTTTATGATTTCTCCAGTGGTATTTGGGAACTATAAAGATTAGCGATAACCAATCAATATCTCTACCATTGATGAAGGGTGTCCTAGTTTTTACTGCCTGGGAGACAAGAAATCAGCTTCCAGGTTAATTTCTAGGTCTATTGCCACAAATAATGACAAATCTCATCATAGAACACACACATTCATTCACAAATTTGTTTAGTAAATATCAACAAATACACCAACTAATTTCTCTCAGTGTTTTGGGGTGTAAGTCTGTGGGGATTTGAGGGGTGTTAAATGTATGTCTCTCACCTTATCCGTACACCAGGCACAATCCAGGTGGGCTCCCAGGCATCTCTCACAGCTGTCCGCGTGCATGCATTGCTCATCTGCCAGCCACCCAAGAGAGCGAGAGAGAGAGCAAAAGAGTTGTTGAGTGTTTGAGCAGAAGAGAGTTATGTAACGGTAACGCACCAATGGAAACAGCTGTGATCTCGGCCGGCATCAAAGAGAGCAGCGCCGCCGCAGCCAGCAGCAGCGCCAACCAAAATCCACCTTGACCGCTGACTAACGGCATGTTTTCCCCTCTGTTTTTTCACTTAATTAAAATTTCCCGCTAAATTTTCCAAATAGTAACAAAAAATTGGAAAAACCAACCGTTCGGCGACAAAAGCAAATCGCAACTAATATTTTTTTTACCATACAAAAAGCTTTCGTCAGTGGAGCTTCTAGTATTATCTTATCGGGTGAGAGCGGGAGTGAGAGAGTGAGACAGACGGGGGAGGAGAGGGAGTGAATGTGACAAAAAATTATTAAATATATCAGCGCACAAAGAGTAGAGGCGATTAGAAGAGAGCTAATTGGATCACCTGTCTGTCAATGGGGGAGGTGGCTCTCTTTGTGGCTTCTAAGAGAGCGAATTAACAGTAAATAAAGCTTATGGGGATCAATCAGGTGTTTAGAAGGGTTGCCATTTTTTCAAGAGATTAGTGATAAAATAGTGATAAATCTTTTTTTGATGGACTTTTCATAGATACTAATATTGTTACGTTCTCACGATTCGTATTCAAGATTAAGAAATATTTTGTATTATTGTGGAAGGCTTTATTTTCAAAGGAATTTAAAATTCTCCATCGGTGGCAATGACGACCAAGGCCTTAAATCTCGCATATCATCAGCAGGATTCAGCGAACTTGTAGAATCAAGCACCTACGAAACATCCGCAAGTTCGCTGTGTAAATCCCAACCGCAGGATTCCCCAAAAAGGATTCTCCGGGTTAGAGCAAAAGCTGTACTCCGGGCGGCTCATCGCAGGAGAGTACAAGACCAAAGCGACGGCAGACCATCGTGTAGAGGAAGTGGGCAAGCCTGAAGTCCTGGAGACGCTGCTTCTGGGGGGCACATCCTTCGTCAGCAGGAACAAGGAACTCTTCAAGGATGCTGGAGGCGGCACAAGGCGACACCGTCCCTCTACCAAGCCCTGTTTGCGTACCCCTCCTCCTCCATGGGCGGCAGTGATGGAAGTGACGGCCTAAAGCCTGGTGGAAGCTGCTTGCAGGTCCCCAACTGAACAGGGTCCTAGCAACAGCAAAATCCTTTGCTCAAAGGATAAGCCCCGTCCTTAAGGAGAGGCAATCACAGATGATCGCCTAAAAGCCAACAAAATAAATAAATTTTTGTAAATTTTGTTTTGTAGCTCCAAAGACATGATGTTCGAACGATATGAAATTTTGTAATGAATGATATTCCGAAACATTCCAGACATTTCAAACATTCCGAAAATATCGTAGGCGCAAAACAGTCTTTGAATTTTCCATCATTCGTCCCGATCCGTTCCGTATGTGACGTGGGGATACACAGAATATTAGTAATTCTCTGAAATGTTCAGAATGTATCAAACTCAAAATTCGACTGAAACTGACAAAAAGTTGAAAATTCAGAATGGTCAATTGATTTTGCAGGTCATTTTGGACCTGAACAAGCTGTGCACCTTCACAGAAATTGTTCGGGAGCTGCTCAATCGCCTGAATGTGAGTACCCACACCCACTAACCCATCCTGGTATGATCTATCCATGGTTTTCCCCCCCCCCCCAGCTTTCCTTTTTTGAGCCGAATGTTTTGGAAGAACTTTCGTATATACTAAAGAAGTCAGTGCATTTTGGCTTCATACAGATGTTGGAGGGCCGTTACTTTGTCCTGTACAATCCAGCCTCGGAGTCGCGGGAGAATCTACTAAAAGCCAACACTCACCCCGAAGGTCCGCCAACAGTTTGGTACCCATTTAAGTATCAAAGTCGGAAAACGCGTCAGTCATCACGAAAGCATCAAAATTCTTAATTATAAATCAGTTACTTTTTGCATCAGTTTAGCTTTTGTCAGCCAGCGAAAATACTGCTTCAGAAATACCAGCACACCTCGCAGCTGTTTACTTCCTAAATAAGCGTTATAGAACAAAAACAAGCCACCTGTAAAATCACAGTTTAATGTATTTATGTTTAATAAAACAATTTTAGTGCAAAGATGATTTCAAATAGAAGAAATTAAGAAAAATGAAACGAAAAACTCAAATTGTAAGAGCACAAGACGGGCACACTGTCTGGCTTAGCGCTCTCTCATTTTACTCGTATGCGCGTAACTAAATAGAGCGAAAAATCCCACACCAAGAGCACAAATCCCATAGCATTTGGCATCGGGAGAACAATATCCCTTACTTTGGGAGAAAATATCCCCTACCATTCATGGGATTTTTGAAAATTCCCCTCTGAATATGTCGAGACATGTCCAATCATGTCGCAAAAAACAAAAAAACTCGGGCCGTTAACAACAGCACGCGCATTTTCGAATTTTCATCGGGAAAATACGTAAAGTAAATAAAGTTTTGTTCATGTCTCTCTCGAAATTTTCTCGGTGACGGTGCTCCGCGGCCGATTGGGTTTTTGTTTATATTTTTGACGCGGAAAATCGTATCGTCAAACCGGCTGAGAAATCTTCCAAATCCAAATGTTGATTAAATAATTGTAATATTAATACAAGAAATTGAGAAGAATCTTCCTCTTGTCTGTGCGTGTGTGTGTTTGTGTGGGGCATCTATTTACGGTGAGTGTAAGAGAGAGAGTTGTAAAGAAAAAAAAGAGTAATTGCAAAGGCAAAATGCGGCAAAAAAAGTTGTAAGGTGAAGAAAAGTCATTAATAAAAGGAAAGCAATATCAAATATAAAGAAAAGTGCAAATACATCGTGTAATGTAACAACATAGTGAAAACTTAACAACATAAACGGATATAAAACAGCAGAAATTACAACAATAAAATTACAACCAAATAAATAGCAATCAAAGGAGACGAAAAACGGCTACGGAAACAGCGACGCCGACAACGACAACGACGACGCGCAGCGAAAAAGGAATTTTTTTTTGTGTACTACAACGTCTGCCGCGCCGCTTGTTGTTGCTGCCTTTGTTGTTGTTGTGCCTGTCGCTGCCTGTTCGCCTGTTGTTGTTGTTGCTGTTGTGTTGTTTCTAGCGCTGGACTTGGGATGCTGCTGCGACGCTGCTGCACTGCCTTGCCCTGTGGACCGCAGCTGCTGCTTCTATTAGCTATGGACTGCGACGCCTTTGTCTGTTATTAGCTCTGCCGACGGCGGCCGCTGCTGCTTCTATTAGGTCTAGTATGCGACGCTGATGCTGCTACTAAGTTCGACTGCGACGCGACTGCCTCTGCCTCTGCCAGCTAGGATTTTTGTACCTGTCTTGACTTGGCTTTTGTTCAACATTGTTTCTGTGCGTGGTGTGTGCATGTGTACAAGTGTCTGTTTGTGTGTAAGAATGGAAAATAAGCGAAAAGAGAAACAAAAACAATTGCTGAAAGTGAAAAGTTTAATTTACTAAACAAGCGACGCTGGCAGAGGGCGAGCAGACGGTCGGCCGGGCAGCGCTGTCGCCCACACTCTCACTCTCAGGCAGCCCGGTGTCTAGGCAGCGCTGCTACGCGACTCTCACGCGGATTTAAGGCGTCAGGGGGGCGGGCGGGCCACCCACACTCACACACTTAAATACGCAGCGCAGCGTCGTGTGCGTGTGTACGAGTGTTTGCCTATTTTTTCGCCATTTCCACTGCACACGCTGTTTCGTGTTGGATTATTGGATTATAACGGGAACACAGGCACACAACAACAGGAGAGGAGTACTAAAGCGGATAAGAGAGAGCCAGTCGCAGGAAGAGAGTGGGCAAAGAGCAGGAGCAGGAGCAGGATTCGGTCCCGCAATTAAGCGGAAGAGAGGAGGCACAGGTGTTTTTAGGCAGCTCAAAGAGCAGGAATTACGAAGGAGCAAAGGAGACAGCAAATTTATAAGCAGAAACAAGCCAAACGGTAAGTCCAAAAAATTTCATAATTAAAAACAAAAAAAGAAGCAACTATTGCGAGCGCGAATGCCTTCCCGTTTCATAATTAAAAGTAACTTCAACTGTTGTATCCCTCTCTCTCTCTCTCGCTCTCTTTCTGTCTTCGACTCACTCCCTTTCTTTTGCACATTGAAACCATTTATTCTAATGACGCTTTTTGGCCGATTCTAATCTGCTGCACATAAATTTCTGGCCCCAACTTTGGGTGATTTATGGCCTGTCGATGGTCGTCGCCGAAAGCCAGGCCCCAGACCTCAGACACACAGATCCCAGACCCAAAACAGAGAGAGATAGAGTGAGAGAGAGAGAGAGAAGGTACCCCGCCCCGACCACAGCAGGACAGACTGGTGCCACGCCGTCGGTCGGTCGACGTCGTCGTCGTCGTCCCTGAGCTAATGTACGCGTCTCTTCAGATGCCGCGGATTAGATAAAAATTCTCAATTTATGCGTTGCGCCAGTTGCCAATTGCATGCCTGCCCCTTCCCCTCCCCCTCCACCCCTAATGCCCCAAAAATAGAGCGAACCAAAAAACACAAGAATGGCAGAAACTTTTGATACACTTGTGGATCAGAATCATCTGATTTATTCATTCGAATGAGATCTAAATTGGTGAAAATTTTAAGAAATAAATCAAACTTTAGGATAGAAGATAGAGTTCAAGATCCTCAAGATCCCTCAAAGAATGGAAGACACTACATCGATTCTATACAAGATATTCATCTAATTTTGATCAAATTTATAGAAGGAAGACATAGAACTATAGATTACTCCATAGATAATCCCAAAAACCAGTTTCCTGATTGTTTTTTCCTTCAACATCTTCTCAAATAATCCTCATACCCTCTCTTTAAGAGTATCAGGAAAAAAACTTGTCGCCAAATACTGTGGCATGGCAGAGATATAATGCCAGCCGCCTTTCTCCAACTCCTACTCCTACTCCCATTCGTATTCCTCCAATTCCAAAGTCCAGTTCCCAAAGTCCAGGTCTTAGTGCCAGTCTATCATTGGAAATCATGCGCCAGCGATAAGAAATTATAGAGAGGAGCCACAACGAGAGCCAGAGCCAGGAGAGCCCTGGTCATAATTTACGTGATTTGACTATCTAATGTACTCCGCTATCCGTCTCTCTTTCATGCGTACATACATGAAGAGAAGTGAGCCCAAAAGGAAGAGCAGGAGGAGGGAGGGACCTTTGCACTAAATGAGAAAGAATTAGGTGGCGAAAAAGAATGCTAATGATTTGGGGGGAGGAG
This sequence comes from Drosophila azteca, assembly GCA_005876895.1. NCBI lineage: Eukaryota > Metazoa > Arthropoda > Insecta > Diptera > Drosophilidae > Drosophila > Drosophila azteca. The sequence continues at coordinate 5,212,847 of VCKU01000091.1, read as the reverse complement.
GAGGGACAGGCAAAACTTTGGAACAGAATTCTTAGAATGGGGAATATTTCCTAAATAGGAGAGGAGCCATTTGGGGGTGTAGGTTTCCCAGAGATACGAAAATGTTATACAAAAGAATATTTAATGAAGATGAATTTTAATTTTTGTTTATTTTTTTTTGATTCGAAGAAACATCAAAACACTTGAAGATTTCTAAGGGCATATTCCGGGAAAGCTTAAAGGAGAACGTAATGAGAGCTTTAGGAGAAGGTTTTCCAAAGAAAAACATATAGAATGTATAATAGAAGATATAGAATATTTCTTCTAGAGCTAAAAATCAGTTTCAAGACTTTTTGCACCCACAGAACTCCTCCACAGCTCCCCCAAGGTCTTCGGTTAATTTCAAAAGTATATTTAAAGCTGATTTAAGGAAAACTCTAAAACTTAACGAATAATCTCTTAAATTAAAAAAAACCCATCTACAAAATTACAAAAATTCATCCCTAAAATCCATAAAAAAAACTCTTAATATTTCTTGATATTTTTTTGGTAACATCATACATTCCAAAACGATAAACAAAGCGAAAACTTTAGCTACCTCATTTTTTCTACTCTACTCCGTATAGTTTTCCCAGACATTTCCTTTTAGCCTTTGTCCAGTTTTTCCCTTCCCCCTGGCCCCTGGATGGGATTTGTGTGCTTGAGGAAAATCTGTACTCGTAGCATTTTGACATTTATTGTTTTTAATAGTTCTGGAGAGTAGGCTTAGGTCTGGCATTTCCTTTTCTTTACTCTCTGGGGTCTTTTTTTTATGACACATCCTCACAAACGATAAAAATCTTTACAACCAAACGTCGGGCGCTCTTGGGGTACTACATGAATATGGGAATGGTATGGGATGGGATGGGATATGGGTGTTCAATAAGCGACAAAAAGGTAGGGTACCCCCCACCTCATAAACTGGGAAAGTGTCATAAAAATTAGTCAAGAAATCACGCTTGACGTTTCGTTCCCCCTTTTCTTTCCGATTCTTTTCGGTTCTTTCGGTTGATTGTTCGCCGACACATTTGTATGCTAATGAGAGAGACAGGAGGGCAGAGTAGGAGAGAGAGAGAAACAGGAGGGACACAGCCAGAGAGTTGCTTCCGGCGGTTATAGAGTACCTTTCTGCATAGGATCTATCAGACCTTTGACGAGGGTCTCTTTCTTGTTGAGATTTCAGTCTTGCATATCAAAGTATCTGCTGGATAAAGGATAAAGATTTTTGGCTGAAAGTAAAGTAGTTTATGCCCGGTTCCCGCCCCTAAATTGAATTATAATTTCAAGCAGACATAAAAGCATTCTCTGAGCTGAGAGGAGAGGAGAGGAGAGGAGCGTGCTCTGTCTGTTGTGTCTCTAATGTTGTTTGGATTAAGAGGTCTTAACCCTGGGATTGGAATACTTGTTTGTAAAGGGATTCCCTCTTCCGATTGAGATGAAATGTGTTCAAAAGTCGAGTAAAAGTGAGAACTTGATTTTCTGATTTGAAATGTTGTGTGTTTTCAAAGTGAATGAACTGCTTGTTTTCTTGTTTCTGGGTTCAACTGGCTTTTGACCTCTTGGCGCACCAAGATCTTGAGAGCTAGAGCCTTGAACTTTGTACTCTTTGGAGGTTTATTTTTAAACAACTTTCGGTTGTTGTACTTGAACAACTTTTTTTTCGACACAATTTGAAAGATTTCGGGATTACATTTGATTGGCATACAGATGGATGATGTTATCCATTAATCTACAAAGATTTGTTAGAATTTGGATGATAAATATAATTTCAAATATGTTCCTTAATCCTAGAAATGGTTTTATTTAAAGATCCTCCAACAATGTATCGTCTTTCATCGATCATCGATTGATGTTATGTATAATTTCTGGTTCTATTGGTAGCCCCTTTTCATGGCCTTTTTTGGGCTGTTGCTAGCGATTACTTTTTCCGGTTTTCACTTATTTCCTTTAGTTTTTTCCACCACAAAAAATTGCTTTCGATTTTCGTTTTATTTAATCTATAAATAACATTTCGCTTAGTTTTCTTATCAATTTCCTTTACTTAATGTTTAGTCCTAAGTGCAGACAATCCCCAAACACTCTCTATCCCTCTCTTTCTGTTATGTTTTCTCCTTCATTTCCATTAAATTGCCTTCTTTTAGCGGCCTTATTCCTGAGTTCTGTCTCGAGTTTTGTTTTCCCCGAGAATTCTATTTCTGTCTGTGTGTGTGTGATATCGTTTTCAGGGCTAATAACAAAGATATCTCCTATAATAACAGAAGAAAAAAAAAAACATCGAAGGAGTGGGAGAAGGCCCACGCACACAACCTTGAACCTTGAACCCCCGCCGCCGCACGGCCGCTCATTTCCGTTTGCGGGGTCAAACAAAGGAAAAAAGATACGAGGCAACAGAGGCAGAGGCAGAGACAGCGGCAGAGAGACCACAGAAATGCCACAGAAAATAGTCAATAAATGGAGAGAGAGAGAGAGAGAGGCTCTGTCCTGGAAAATTATTATCACTTTCCTCGTTAGCCAAAAAGTGGGGCGGGGAAAGGGCAGCCCTAAAATTCATTGAAAAAGCGAAGGAAAAAGTGAAATCAAACTAAAGTAAAAAGGGCAGAATTTGAGACTAGAACAAAGATGAAAAAAAATTAATGCAAAAAAAAAGATAGTTTGTTCAGTTATGGGAATTTGTTTTTGGAATTTTTTGCGGGCAAAATCTCAGAGAAAACCTTTTTGGAAAATCCTGTCTCGGAAAATCTAAATATTAATATTTGATTCTCTGGCTGAGGCCCTTTCTTCTCTCTGTGCAAGTACTTTCTTTTGTTCCCACCAAATTATGGGCCAAACAAAAGTCATTTAATTGCGGAAATCGGGGTCACCAAAAAACCCCCCCCAAAAAAAGGAAAGAAAAATAAATAGCCCCACGGAGAAAATGACAACTAAATTGTGAATTTATTTCCATTTAATTGCGTCTAAAATTACAAAACATTTCAGCAGCAACGAAGAAGAGTGTCTCAAGAAATTATACGTTTTAATGTTTTTGTCCTTCTTTTTGTGTGGAATGGAATGATGATATACTCCTCCTCCTACTCCCCTGCCCCCGCCCAGCCCTAATGCTACTCTTTTGTCTCCCGCACTCGTTTGTGGTCTCTTCTTTTGAGATAATGATGATGATGTGACTCATTAACCTCGACGCATGACCCAAGCAAATTAGAACTACAACGAACTACACCAAAAAACTCCATTTCCCCCTACCCATCTACACACCACACCATGCCTACATTTGCAGAGCAGAGAGAGCGAGAGAGAAGGACAGAGACGACACTTTACACTAGGCAGCAAATTAATAAAAACCAAAGAGAACAAAGCAAAGAGAATGGAAGTGTAAAATACTTTCAGAGAAGGAGAAGGGAAAGGAAAGGAAGGAAATTTAAGGAAAAGGTCAGTGGGAAAGGTGTAACTCGTTTTCGATGGACGATCTCGAATCGAAGGATATTTGTATTTTATTAGGGTTATATTTATGTTCTTTAGAATTCTTTATCATCAGGATATTCTTTATGTACATGGTTTGAAGAATTTCCCTATTATTATTTTTTGTTTGAAAAAATAGTAAGAATATGTTTAGAATGTTTTCAAAACTTAAAACTATTTATACTTTGTGTAAATTCTAAAAAAATATTTAGATAATTAAAAAATAAACAAAATTTTACGGTTAAAAGTTAGAAATCAATTAAATGTCAATTTCTCATAGATTTATAGATTTTTTTGGTTTAATTTCTATAATTTTCCAAGAGCCCTGGGAGGTAAAAAGTTCTTAGTTCCTTATAAAGAGTTCCTTAGAAAGTATTGAAACTTCATTTTCTCATAAATAATATACCTAGCCATTTTTTATACATTTTCTAAATATATTCAGTATATTCTTCGAACCAAAAAATACTCCTATTTCCTGGCATTCCCATAACAGAAAAAACCTAGCTAATTTCCTTGCTAATTTTCATGTAAAACTCCACCTTAATTGTTTCCCTCCAAATAATTAAAAGATTAACCACACAAATATCGTTTTTGTAGCCAAGTGTAATCTTTTTTTTTGGAGTGCTTTATGAATGATATAGATGCTACATACATAAATCTCTTTAGTGCGTCTCTGTCTGTCTGTCTCTCTCTCTCTCTCTGTCTCACTGTCTCTCTGTCGCTTGTGTCGTTGTGTCGTTTTGTCGTCTGGTTGGGTCGCTCGTAAGTGTCTTTTTTTTTTTTTGAGGCCGACGGGTTTTTATAGCTGCTTTTGCTGCTGTTGTTGCTGTTGACTTTGGATCTGAGTCATCATCTTTCGCTGCTGCCGCTGAGGCTCTCCGTTTGGTCGGTTCTTCGTTTTGATGTTAGAAGAGGTTCACCCCAGTCCCCCCCTCCCCTGCTCAACCCTCCCGTTCGTGTAGTACAAAGTTCCAGTTCCAGTTTTACCAGCACTTGGAGCTGCGCTGACATATTTTCCTTTGTAAAACTTAATGTTCCAGATAAATGTTACCCCATCCCCCTACCCATGCCCCAACCCACTGCCCATTGCCGTTCCTGTCACTCTTTTGTGGTTTTGCTGTTGCTTAAAGTTTCGCATAGTCCCACCACCCCCCCACCCCCCCACCCCCTCGCCCGTTGTGAGTTTTGCACGCGCTTAGCATTTAAATGAGACGCGAAATAAAGTTGTGTTCTGTTTTTTTTGCTTAGAAAAAATACTGATCTTTCTTCATCGCTCTCTCTCTCTTTCTCTCTCCTTCCAGTTATATGCATTTACAACTTTAATTTCATTTTAATTTGAATTTACAACATTTTTCAAGTTGAAATTCATCGAAAAGCCATAAAATAAATGCAAGAAAAAGCAACAACAAAATATGAATATATTTTTGCAATTCTCCCCCTGCCTCCTTTGGTTCTTCTTACGTTGATGCCTACTCGGACGCTCGTCTGACAACTTTGTTCCCCCTTCCCCCCCTCTCGCCGTATTTAAATTCATTTAAATCTCATTTAAATGCAAACCAAAAGCCATGCAAAATGTAAGAAAAAGCAACAACAAAATAGCCACCGATCTTGTAGGTAAACACATACATGCATATATGTATGTATGTCTTATCTGTATTTTCTTGCCCCTCCCTTTCACTCCTCTGCATCTTGCGCCCCCCTCCTCTGCTGCTGTCATTGACTTTTTCAAACAATTGATGATTCAATTGGCTTTTGTGTATGATTTTGCTTTTGCTTTTGCCATTCTTTTTTTTATATATTTTATTTGAAGTATTATTTTTATTTTTTTTGCAATTGCAAACGACAAACGAATGGCACACCTTGCAAATGTTTTCAATTTCAAATTTGTTATTCAAGTTTCGGGTTTTGTCATGTTTCAGGGTGGGGAGGGGGGTACGAGGGCGTGGGGCTGCACTTTGTGCAATTTTTCTGCACTCTGCAATCCGAGGCGTCTCCATTTCTCACGCTACAGGGTAGGCAAAGGTTGTAACAATGGGGTATGATGAGTGGATGCAAAATGGGTTGAAGAAAATTACAAATGTGGGATACGTTTCTGTACAGAAAAGCAAACTTTGGTATTTTGTAGTATTTTTTGGTCTTCAAAGATCTAAAATCGAAAAAAAGGGGTCATAAATTAGATTAATGTCAAAGAGATATGGATCATATTGACAGCAACTGTATGTAATAGTATTTTCTATCTAAATACCGAAAATCTTTTAAATCCATTAAGAATAACATTCGAAAAATCTATAAGTACTGTCGAATATTTCTTCCTGGTAATTCCAAAAAAGTATCTTTCGGATCACTATTTTACCTTTTTTTTTTATAACCTATATTTTAATAGATATCCCCTAGTCGTTATGCCCCCAGAACTATAGGTTTCATATGATTTGTTCTTTCATTTGGTTTTGCAATAATTTTCGCATATTTTTTGAGTCATTGTTTAATGAGTCGCTTCGCGGCGTCTCCGGTTTTGGGGTCACGGCACGAAAAGGGAATTTAATTGCATCTTAAACGATTCTTGGCCTCAAGTTTACAATGGTTTCGGTTTTTCTTCTTCTCTTCTTTGTATTTCTGCTGAAGTTGCAGTTGCAGCTGCATCCACGCCCCCATGCCCCTGCCCTGCCCTGCCCTACCCTGCCCTACCCTTCCATCTTTCTATTTGTGTTTTCTCCCCCACACGTCTGTGTGTTTATTGTTTATTTGTTTTTATGGTAAACATAAACCCAACAAGCGCCGATTTACCCTAGCTCCCCTCCCCTCGCACTGCAACTTTTTAAGCCTGAAAATTAATGTTTACAAAATAGCGAAAGGAGTTCCCTCCACCATGTGGAAAATGGGTTTCAATTAGGCGGGAAAATATCTGCGGAAAGTTGAAAGATATTCCTTACTATTACCAGATATTCTCAGATATTTTTCGGGATATTATTCTGCTAAGAATTATCTTAGGATAATGGGAAGATAGTCAAAGATAGTTTTTATCAACATTTGTATGCAGATATTCCTCTATTCCCCGGATTTTCCTCTAAAAACCTCTCGAAAAATCCTCCTTTGTTGGGGGTTGCATTTCCTTGGAGTTTTTCCTGGCTCTTCCTTTATTTTTATATTTTTTTGGATTATTTGTGAATAACTTTTTTGTTTACTCCACATTTCACTCATCTGCTGGGCGGCTGGCCTTCACTTTCTGTTCTGTGTTTACACATGCAACATGCCACATTCGGAATGGAACTCTTTTGTTTGTTCTACCTTGGGGGGGGTGCCATTTGTACAACCCCCCACACACACAACTCCTTTTTTGTTGAGGCTTTTCTTCCATTAATTGCTGGCTCTTTTACCCAAAAATTATTATCCGCTTTTTTCCTCATTTATTATTGTATATTTTTGGTTGAATTTTTAATTGTTACTGCAGTAATTTTTGGGCAATTTTTGTGGGGTTTATTTTTGTTTTTATGTTTATTGCATTTTGTTGAGTTTTTCTTGAGTTTTTCACGATTTTCTTTCCACACTTTCTGACCTTTTTTTCGACTTTTTCCGTTTGTTTTTTTCTTTAAATTTTTTACTCCTTTTTGTTGCTCTTTTCCCGTGTTTAATGCCCTTTAATTACTGCGGAGAGTCCCACATGAACCCCAAAAAAAAAGAGGCGGAATTCCATTCACTTTCCTCGACTTTTCACCATCCCTTTGCATCTCTTTCTTTCTCTCTCTGGAGGCGACAATTATGTATAAAATGAGAGGGGAAAATGCGTGGAAAATGTGCAAAGTAAATCGTGTTAAAAAGAACTTATCATTTGCATTAACGCCACTGGGCCAAGGGAAGCCGCCTCCTCGTCTGCTGCCACACTCTGCTGCATGCCGCATCGGTACAGCTCCCCTTCTGCTGCCACACCGTGCTGCAGCTCCCCTTCTGCTGCTTCGGCTGCTGCTGCACTTATTATTATTTAATTGCTTGCATTTTTTAATTATTGATCGAAGCGGCCATTAAAAATACCAACTGAAAATCCATCCCAAAGGTGAGGCAAGGCAGGCAGGAGGCAGGGACGCCCCTCGCCCCACTCCTCTCCCCTTTGCAGGGGGCAATCGTGCTGCAGCAGAAGGAAAAGCAATTTCCGAATGAACCCCACAGCACAAATTACATGCCAAAAACACAAGACAAACGTTTTTCCCCCTCCCCTTCTCCCCTCCCGCACACAAAACTAAAACTGTAGAAAAAAAAACAAAGAAAAAAGAGAAAAAACTGCAGTGCACAAAAAAACGAACTCCAATGAGAAAAAAAAGAGGGAAAGAAGAGGGGGAAAATCAGAGGGGAAGGGGAGTAGCAAAAAATAGAAGAAAAGTAAATTAAGGCGCCTTTGACATAGAAAATGCAATTTGCAAAAAGATTTTTCCACACAAAAAAAAAGTATCTGCAGTGGGGGGTGGTGAGAGGGGGAGACCTTTTACTTACACTTTTCTCTTTGGGGTTTTCCTTAGTTTTTCAAAGAGTTTTACACTTTTTTTTTGTTAGGGAAAGCCTTTTAGTTTTTCAAAAGGTGTTTTACATTGTTTATATTTCTGAGTGGAGGTTTTAGGCTTTTTAGTGGGGTTTCCAACACTGATTTCTAGAGTTTTTTTTACCAGCTTAGCTTAAACAATTTCCAGCACTAACTTAACATTTTTCTAAAGTTTCATAGTATTTATTTTATTATTTTTATTTTATTTATTTATATTTATTTATTATTATAATTTTCGAAAAGTTCTATTCTTTTTCCTAAATTTTATGCACTTTTCCTTGTGGTTAGTCCTTTTCCATAAGTGTCACCTTTTTACCATTGATTTCTTCGTCTTCTTGAATTTTCCCTAATTTTTTCTGTAGAGTTTTTCAATTTCCAAAGAGTTTTCTTTGCCTTCCAAACATTTTCAATTAGTTGTCTGCCATTTCGTATCCATATATTCCATAGATTTCTACTAGCATTTTCGAAATCGTTTTCCATAGAGTATTTCCCCATTTTACCACCCCCACCCACCCTGCAATAAAAGTGAAATGCAGAGAGAAAAGCACGCCCAAAGGAGGGAATGAAAAAATAAAGGGGAAAATCATAGGGAGTAAAGGAAAAGGAGCATAAAAAATGGAATTACGAGCAGTTTTATTTTAGTTTATCACACGGAATCGGCATCGGCATTGGATTCGGAGTCGACTCCTCCAGAGAAATGCGTCGTAGTGGGGCAAAGTGCCATCGTAAGAGTGTGAGAGGGGGAGAGGGAGACAGGGGAACCAGAAAAGGTCCTGCAGAGGCGACACATCCATAAGATAGATGCATCAATCGGAAAGGCACAAGAAATGGCACAAAAATCGACAACGACGACGACGACGACGAGGAGGATGAGGACGAGGACGACTGTTTCGAGGACTTTGACAAGCGTAAAAGACACCCAAGATCCAGGCAGAAAGGACTCCTCTCCTCTCTCCTCCTGTCATGCCATGCCAGGCCATGTGTGCGTGTGTGTGTGGAAATCCTTTAAAAAGGCAATTTTGGGTAGCACTTAAATGCAGACAGGACTCTCTCTGGAAAGGACGGAGCGGACGAAGCGCAAGGGTAGGACACGCGACGACTGCTTATGGATGGGACGGACGTCCTTCTATTTCCTTCGCAAGGGAGGCTGATTGAACGAGAACGGGACGGGGGCAGAAGGGCAGAGGGAGAGAGCCACCCACAGGACGCACACATCCTGCCGCATAACTAGTTGCCATTCGGAACGTGGAACGGAACGTTTTGGTGTTGCCAAGGCATGTGGCATGTGTCTGCCGCTGAGGCAGCATAACTTTGCCACACACAGACAAGCAGCGCAAACCTACGAAAATATATGTATATCCTTGTACCTGGTAGTCGATGGCAGGCTGAATGGGCATGATGGGTCTCTGTGGCAGGCAGAAGGAAGCGCTGCCAGAAGTCAGCTTACATTTCATTTCATTGTTAATCCCTCAATGCAGCAAAAATCAGCAAAATCTGATGATATTTCCACAAATTACATCGTTCCTTAAGCTATACTTGTTGAGATCTCTGGAACTATAAGAGGTAGAGCTATAAAATTTGGTATTAAGACTTCTCTCAGGTCCTTACAGAAGATGTTTATAATAAATTTGTGCCTTGAACTCTTAAGCTCCATTAAACCAAGAAAAACCATACAACTTTAGAAGATATCAAGCTGAGATTAATCAGATATATAGCTATAAATAATATCGCAGTATTTAGCAAATATCTTCATAATCAGAAAAGTATTGCAGACGCCCACAAGTTATGTAGGTCCTTGCTATTTAAGGAATTTTCCAGCAAAATCAGCGGGCGGTACATCTGCAGTCTGCCCTGTTACGTGGGTTCGTTTCTGTGTTGTCGTCCTGTGTCGTCTGTGTTTGTGCAATGATGACACAGGAAGCCAGGACTCTAGCTCGAAGGAGAAGAAGGAGATGGCGACAGAGGTGGCACAGTGCCACATGCTGATGATGAAAGTCGAATCCTCTCTGCTTGTAGGTAGGGGACTGGAGGCATGCAACCAATATTTCCATCGAAGAAACGGAATCTCATGTTCTCAAGCAGGAACAGCAGGAGCGAATGCCTTTAATTAGACATCGATATGGGATAGTGAGGACTCTCCCCCCACATTCAAAGAGGATATCAAATCAGGTAGTTATATAATGTGCGGGGGCGGGTACCACTGTTACGAGATCCGAAACGCCTCCTCCTGCTGCCGCACACACACATCCGCTTTGGCTCTGGCTCTGCCGCAGCGAAAACGCATAAAATTGTGTCACAATAATTTTGCCACGCCTCGAAGCAAAAGGAGGGGGCACCACCAGGACAGAGGACCTAAGGCACGAGGAGCTGAAGCAGAAGTAGAAGCAATCCCTGCTCCTCTGTCCTGCCTCTACCCTGCCGCTGCCTCTGTCGTGCCTCTGCCTCTGTCTCTGCCCTGCTGCTGCCTCTGCCTGGCCATCAATGCAACTGGCAGGAAGCGCAATTGGCAAGGATGTGGATGTGGCAGCGGATGGATGCTGCTGCTGCTGCTGGTGTCCCGAAGGATGCGGGACTGTGGATTGCATAATTGCAATTAACACAGTTCTCTGGTTTTGCAACTAAAACAGTTAGTTCTGGTATTATTCGGAGAGTAGTTGGCACTCTGCACTGCCTTCCATCGTTCTTTTGTTGCCACTTAAGTGGGATTTTCTTGGAGAGAGACAGAGAGAGAGCGAGAGAGGCAGAAGCACTTCAGTTGGTTGGTAAAACATTGATTTTGTACACAAATCAGTTTGAGACTTTGCCCATAGATCGAATGCCTTTCGTTGGCAAGACATTCATCAAAAGTTCCCATAAGCAAAAGGGTACATGACATTAAACAAGAGCTTAAGCAAGGGAATTGGAACAGTAGAACAGGAACATTGATGTTATTTCTGCATATCAATCTCTGTTCTCCCTCTGGGTTCTCCCTCTCTCTATCACTGCTTCTGGCAGTGCAAAAAAAGACTCTCCCTCTCTCTCTCTCTCTCTCTCTCACTCTCTGTCGCCCCTCCATTGTGCACTCAAGTGTGCGGAGCAGCACTCAAGCACAAAGGATGAAAATTTCACACGAATTCTTATACGTGAATCCCTTATGGTAGTGTACGAGTGCGTGTACCTTCTGGGTCCCTGGATATCCTGGTGGCATAATCGATGTGGCAACAGCAGAGGGGAACACTACTCTCGCACCACACAAAAAGAGCAACAAAATCAACGCCATGTCGCCTGACAATACAAAAGGACATTTGCTGCAATGAATATGAAAGAAAAAAAGACAAGAAAGGGGAACAAAAACATTGCGGAAGGCAAGCAGATTGCTGTACTACTACAGTGAGGATTCGCATGAATGAAAAGCGAAGTGAAGTGAAGTGTTTACAAGCAGAACGAACACAGAGAGACAGAGGGAGACAGAGGGAGAAAGAGAGCCATGGGGCATCATCAAAACGAATCAATTTGCTGTGAAAATTAGCCAGAAGCAAAAGCATAATCCTAGTTTTTCCTTTTTTTTCGGGGTTGCACGAAAATGTTCAAGTGGTTTGCTGTGTGGAAATCCTCCAGCAGGAAGACAAAGGTTGGGAAAATGTGGAAGCAATATGGGAACTAGAGAAGAACTGCCTGTAAATGGAATCTCAATCAAAAACATGAAACTTCTGGCGACAGAAACACTCGAAATGAAAAGGAGAGGGGAAAGTGGTTGCTGTTTGCAATTAAACATTGGGAGAGTTTTAGGAACTTGGAAAAGATATACATCCCCATAAGGATGATACTACCATAACGGGCCAAACCGGGGTGTGACGGGACCGCCTTAACCTAAGGATGATACTGAAAGTTGCAAGATGCTTAAGAATTATTTGGTAAAAGAAATCCATAAGTAGTACGCTATAAATTTCTTTAAATTCAGCTTGAAAAACACCTTAAATCCCTAAAAGACACTGTTCCTTAACCTATACCTGTGCAGATCTCTGGATCTATATAAGAGGTAGAGCTATAAAATCTGGTATTAAGACTTCTCTGAGGTCCTTATAAGGGATTTCTATAATAAATTGGTGCCATCGACTCATAGGCTCCATTAAATGTCTAACGTCTAATATTAAACCAAGTAAAACTAATGTCTGGCAAAATTTTGGAAGGTATCAATGTGAATTTCGGCAGAATTATAGCCTTAAATAATATCATTGCAATCGAAAAAGTGTTCTTTCGACTATCTACTGCTTGAAATGTTCAACATTTGTACTTTTTGTTTTATTTACTCTCTTCTATAGCTATCGCCCACTTTTTATGGTAGTAAAAGCAGTCCATTCATAACCCATGGCAATCGGAAATCAACCATCAATTCCCAGTTTTCAATTCTTTAACAAACAGTTTTTAAAGTCGATTTAGTTTTTCCAATTCATAAATCGAGGGAATTTTTAATACGTTAAGGGCATGGCCTCCTCACCCTTGCACTGCTTCAACCCCTCTTTTACCCCACCTCCCCCTCCCCCATCTTGATGTTGTCATCGCCCGCTACAAGATTTTTGCTTTTCTGCGAAGGAGAGCAACAACTTTCTGTCTGTCTGTCTTTTTGGTGATTTTTTTTGGCATGGATTTTCCCAAGGAATTTCCATCACCCTGCCTGTGGTTCACGACGACCTGCCCCTAACAGCTACCCCTACACTGCGCTCCCTCGCTCTCTCCCTTACTCTCTCTCCCTCCCTGCTTCCTGTTTCTTACCGCTCTTTCAGTCTAACGCGTAGCTTAAACATTGTACAATTTGCCCAATAACATGACACAGGCATGAAAATCAGCCAGAGCCGCAAAATCACCCCC